>OY751339.1:12318137-17318137 GCA_963564715.1 Catocala sponsa
TCTATAAATGCATTCTCTGACAATTGGCTATTCCATTAGTAGAGTAGTTTTGCATTTATAGAAGTCAAATTAATGTGCTAAGTACAGTTGATATCATTAATCTACATAATTGTGTCCGACAAAAATTATATGCACCTCTCGAAATAAATGAAATTGTTTTATACTAAGTGACTCAAAAAAGAATGAAAGTCTCGCCAAATTATTGAAAATGTTAAAATTTTCAATTACATTGTTATTTTAGAAGTTAAGTTCCTATTTTACTGAACTTTTTTAATCTTTGGGCTCGTGGGTTGCGATCACAATTATATAATATAGTATTATAAAGTTATGATTGCAATTACTGAATAACTATATTAATGGACTTTATTTTTTAATTAATTATATTCAAATATGCGTTTCAAATATTTAGTAATAACTAATATAATTATTATCTTGGTACCTATTTATATTTCAAATACAACGTAATTTGTTGATGAATAAATGGATTATGGAGATTAATTATAATTAAATCTATATATTAATACGTGAAGCAAAATCTTTGTATCTCTTTTTACGAAAATTGCATGGACGACGGAGTATGAAATTTAGCACTGTTAAAGTTTAAATGGAGAATGAGTGACGAATCCTAATATTTATTTAAAATATGCATTAGAAATATATTAAATTAATGAAAAAACACTACACGTATAGGACCATGCATTTGACATTCAAAGTCAAATCTCGTTCGTAGTATTTCGGCATTGTTCGGCTAATGTAGTACTATTCTTCGTAACTATGGTCACATATATCAATATAATAATTACATATACCTACTAGCAATATCTTACAGGCAACCTGTGGGTGGATTGGAATCATATATATAAAACGTATTAATATGTAATAAAACAAAAGAAAACAAAGTAGGAAGTTTAGGAATATCGTCAATTAAAGTGTAAGTAAATAATAATTTGTTTTAGTTAGACAATAAAACCTTAATACCTATCAAACTTAAAATTTAAATCAATTATGGTCGAATTTCGACCACTAGGCGATCGCCAGTTATTATGAAAGTATGTACTTACAACATATCTATAGAATGTAATATCTGTTTTTGAGTGGCTGGACTGATTCTCTCTTAATGTGCCCGACAGGGTTCATAATGAACTGTCATATTATTTAAGTTACCACCTAAGCCTACATAGTGTAACGCAATATTACAAACAATTGAGTATAGTGTTGTGAATTTCGATGCCACGCTTTGATAGGAAGTATGAACTTCAACTTGCGGTAAGCCAATAAACAATCACTGGAGTACCATTATCATATTATCTTAACTACACTTACTTGTTCCGGCGTAATACACGGTGTAATCCAGTGGGTGTCCCATCATGTCCACCTTGACTCTGTCTACTACCAGCCTCGTGAAGAAAAGATCACGTTTGTAGTATATCGGTTTCTCATTCTCGTGGGATACCGCACTGTCCATCAGTGGGTGAGATCTGTTGAACAAAAGAACAAATTATTGAGATATGAAAATACTATACGGGTATCAAGAAAAAGTATTAGATTATTCTGTTGCGTCTTGGGCGTATGGCACCAAGCGACTGCAACACGGTTGGTGGAAGTTGGACCAGTGTCAACCGTCAGCACAACCATATAATAATATAGTTCACAGCTGAACATCGGCTTAGTAATGTATTATTATTGTTATTTCGCTTGTACAGTAAGCTTCGCCGCCGTTTCGACTTTTACCTCTAAACACACACTAAAAGCACACACTGCGGACACAGATGTATTTATTACTAACAATAAACGTCTTTCTCTAAATTCGTCTGTCCATCTACATATTTAGAGCACTATTATACTGCGCGTTTTACTTCTTAGTCATTAATTGATCCCCTTTGTTACGGCTTCAAACTATTCTTGTACAACAAGAACATTGTTAATTATAATATACCTAGTATTCTGCATTGTACAACTGACGATATTGCCTACAATCGGCGCCAAACGTCACTCACCACGAATATTGTTATTACTAGCTCTTAAGGTAAATAACGACAACCGCTGGGGTAAGCGTGTTCTTGAGTGGAGACCGCGACTCGGCAAACGTAGTGTAGGACGCCTTCCGACCAGGTGGGATGACGATCTGCAAAAGACTGCAGGCAGATGCTGGATGCGGCAAGCTGAAGACAGGGCGCTATGGCGCTCTTTGGGGGAGGGCTATGTCCAGCAGTGGGCTATTATAGCCTGATGATGATGATGATGATGATGATGAAGGTAAATAAGCTATTTCCTGTAATTCTACGATTATCTAAGACATTTCACATTTGTGCTATCTCAAAAAAGTTTGGATAAACTTTAAATAACAGATTAAGATGAAAAATTGTAAACGTGTGTCAGAGTTATGGAAACTTTCAATTGCTGGCTTGTCAGCTTTATTAAAAAAACTATTGTGTCTGGCCGCCTCGGGTCGGTTATCGTGCTTTGAGGCACCTTAAAGATATGATGTATTATTTAAATTTAATTTAGATTCATTTACTTATTGTTTCGTTACCAAAATAATTTGAGTTGGGAAATGATAATTTATAATTATGTGTGACGTAATCTTTGTATGGTTCAATAGGTTCGAGTAGATTTAGGATAGCCTTCAAATATGTCACTATTATAAAAATAAATTTCATATTATAATTTGGTACTCGCAAACTTGTCGGCCTCGATGGCGTAGTGGTTAGTGTAACGGACTGCCACGCCTGAGGTAGCGGGTTCGATTCCCGCACTAGTCAAACATTTGTGTGCATGAACATGAATGTTTGTCTTGGTTTGGGTGTTTCTATGTATAATATGCATGTATTTACAAAAAATAAGTATATAAGTATGTTTATCAATTGTCTAGTACCCATAGTACAAGCTCTGCTTAGTTTGGGCTAGATGGTGTTGTGTATGTGTGACCTTCTAGGTGAAAAGATAATAAAGCCCGTGTTAAGATTTCGATTTATAGTATATAAAATTTGCGTGGTATATGATTTTATAGTATTTTGATATTATGTCTATAAACAGTATGTCTACAAATATCATTTATTCACATTATGTAAGGTAGTTCTGAATTTCCAATTCTAAAAACAATATATACAGACAGCGTTTATAATTAATTGTAATTCAGATTCTGGTTTTAATTAAAGCCGAGTAATTTACTGCATACACTATTTATTAGATTAGGTACTAAGATACTGTTAGCAGTAATATTGCTATGCGAACAGCAATACGAAAACTTAGAGAGTTAATGTGTTAATCTACATCATAAAGAGAACAAGTCAGACGACATTTATTACTAACGTCAGCAATTTCGATCGTAAAACGGTATTAAACATTTGTTTATAGACTTTTTAACGTTGATTGGTTCGTGAAGGAATGCTATTCTAAGTAATATATTATGGTATAGCTCGATCACGATTATATGGCGTGTTATAACACAAGTCGCATAAACATTGCAGAATAGTACCGATACTTGCAATATCTACCTAAAACTGATTATTCTTTGTCCTAGGCTTATTATGAAGCGAAGGTAGCCCAATGAATAAGACGTCGAACTTGACAGAGGTCGTCTACACATTTCAGTACTGAGGTACTGATGAATAAGATGATAAACAAGATTAGGATAATGGATGTGAATGTATTAATAATGCTCTTTAATATATATGTATATCGTTTATGAAAATAAAGTTCAATTAAAGGCATTGTTTTTAAAAGTATCTAAACGAGATACGAGCTATAAATAGAACACCATCGAAACCTATGTTCCTTTCCGGTAGTAAAAATGAGTAAAGACTGTTTATATTGGCAATTATTATATTGGATAAATATCGTCATAAAATATGCTAGCAGTCTGTGGCTATGAGATGTCTGGCATAAGAGACGTTAGAGAACATTTAAACGGAAACATTACAGCTTGTTGATAACAATGAGGTCGCAGCCGACACACGACAATCGCAGCGACGATAAAGTCGTTGGTGCAAGTCGCACAATACAAGTCTTTGCTTCGACGTCAACAACAAAATACCATTCATTTAATTAAAATCTCTGCTCTCGTTATGAATAAAAAATTATACTATTTTCAGCAGACTGGTTCAGGTGAAGTGTTAAAATCTCAACGTTTCCACATGAGGATCATGGAAAAACGGGGAAAAAAATAATTGAACGCTCTCGGGGTGAGAGCGTCGGATAATTAACAGGACGTGTCGCAGATAAAAGTGCCTGTGGATTTCAATGAGCGTGGAATTCTGGAATCGCTAGAGACCTCGTCAGCGACAGGATCGTGTTTCGCGTTTTTAAGTGACGATTTTCTACTTTGTTTACGTCCGGCGCGCTTGTTACAATAACGACAGTCTCGCCTTTTGTTCTTTTTGCGTATCCGGCGAGAGACCGTTTTGAAAATAAATTAATTCAGTGTTACGTGAAGGCTGTTTTTTAATATAAAACTGAACAGTGTGTTGCAAATTTCGATAAACAACTTGAAGTGAAGCATTTTGGTTTATATGTAGAGGATAATGGAATTTAAAGTGGTATACGAATAGTTTGGCTGGCATGAATTGGAGGATCACTTACATGTGTTTTTACCTCTATAGAATGCGTTATTAATAAATGTTAAATTGAGTTTGATTTGTTTTCATGTCAAGGTGCATACTGGAAACGTACTAAGTACCTACTGAACATTACCAAACCTATATTTTTATTTAAAGTACTACACTATATAATTTCGCAAATCGACGAACGGACGTCGGCGTCTAGAAACAATACTTTTATCATTATAATGTAATAAAATTAAGGATAAGCTAACAGAAATAAACTTAGTGTAACCGCCAATGGTATCCCAAAAGTTATGAGTAAATCACATCCACTTTTATCTGGTTATGTTAAATTGCAAATAATAGATATTGTAACATATTACGCAATGCGCAGAAGTCTTGACTTTGTTTGTTGTTTACGCTTTCACGCCTTAACTACTCGACCGATCATCATGAAATTTCGTATTCACGATGTCAGGGGTTCAAAAAAGGACATAGTGCACCTTTCACCCAGAAAACAGTACTTTTTTCAAGCGAACAAAGCTGCGGGCAAAAGCGACTATTAATAACTTTAAATTGCTTTATACTTTAGATTGTGATAATTACCTTATGAAATTAAGGACTGTGTCTGGCAACGACGCTGTATCGTTGACGCACTTGCCTGGCCTGGGCTCAGGGACTTTGCTGGTGATAACTGGCAACCACGCCGAGCTGGATGACGCTTGCTCCTTGAACTTTCCCTCAAAAGCCTTCTGGATATCGCCGATAGTAAAGGTACAGATGGCAGAACCCATAAGGCCGGTAGAAGCGGTGGTGAAGACTCCGTAGAAGCGGGTGTCGTCTCCAGGCACTTTGTAGATGCTCTCTGTCAGAAACAAAAAAAAAAGATTTATTTATATAATTTTAAGTATATGAACTTACGTACTGCCACATATTTTGTGCTGAGGTATGGCACCCATTTTATTTTATTTTACAGAGTAATGAGGCATTTGCATGCTATTCTTTGAGACTTTATTATTCTACTGAACGATTTTATATATTCGTAATTAATTAATAATTATTTAAATCGAGCGTTATTTAAATCAAGGTTTGTATAATTTGTTTATTTTTGAAGTGAAAACTTCTTTAGCGGCGTTGTGCACTTTTTTTGTGATGGGTAAAAAATGTTAAACTCGCGTCAGGACACGTGACCTGATCGAAAATTCGTAAGACGGAGGGAGAATTGTCATGTTTGTGTACGATAGCGCAATAAATGAATATTGTATTTTACCACATAAATGATAGTACTTTTATACTGATAATTAAAGCAATTCGTGCAAAATTATTCCCTAACCATTCCAAAATATCAAAAATGCACAACGTTAACATTCAAGTTTTCACTTCTGCCGGCACTCCCGGAGTGCAACCCGTTGATTTTTTTGTAATTATTTGCTAATATAACGCCGACACTATTGATGTAAGTGCGCTGTTCTGCTAATTAATGAATTGCATGGCAGTGTTAATAAGTTCTTTTAATTTGGATTCAATTTGTAATCAACGAAATGGTATTTTGTGACGCTAGATTTAAATAATATCTATCCCACGTATAACGTCAAAACATTCGAAACACCAAAAAAAAAATAAGTACTTGTCATCATTTAAAATATGATTTTCAATTAGAACATAATTTAATATTCTTTTTATTTTGAAAATTTCCCGCTAGAGGCCTATTTCGTAGGTAAATTTATAAACATACAGGTTACGGAAGACACTTAGACAAGACTCAAAACGATTATTTGTGGATCACTCAAATAATTGACCTGTTTGAGATTCGAACCCAGAATACTAGGCGCGGCGTCGGCGGTGAGGCGACCGCTTGCTCGCTACATCATCCGCGCATATCTACTATTGACATCTATACTACTTTTCACATAAACGATTACCAATTCTTTTATATATCGGCAGTTAGATGCAGCGACCAAACGCTCCATTCCACACACATACATTTCAGAAGCTAAATCAACTGAACTCATCAATTGTATTCATCTCTGTATTCACGTAACCAGAGCACGTAACTAACAGCAGCGATAGCTTAGTGGGGAGACCAACAGACTGCGATGCAGAGGGTTTCGGGTTCAAACCCACGTCGCGCACCTCTGACTTTCGGAAGTTATATGACTTTTTGAAATTATGTGCGTATTGATAGACAATTATCGCCTGCTCCGTGCCTTGGCGAGCACGATAAGCCGTCGGTCCTGGCTGCCATGAACATTTATGGCAATCGTTATTGGAAAGTCAGTGCTCTCTAATATCCTGACACTGGTCTAGCTTTAGGGTATGGTTAGCCTTCGGGTTGCGGAGGTCAGATGGCAGTCGCTCCGTGTCAAAAACTGATATCCAGTCAAACCCAGTTAGACTAGAAAGCCGACCCCAAGTGACTTGGGAATAATAAAGGCTAAGGAGAAGAAGATTCACGTAATCAAAACACAAAGCAGTATCAATGCCGTCGCTATTGCGCAATTTTTATATGAGGATCAAATGCGAGTCTCAAAAATGTGTTGCAGATACAGGACACTGATCTCTAGCTTACCGACCTTCACTTATACGATATCTTATGGTAATTAGATAAAGTACATTAAAGGTATAACACTAATTTTAATTCAGTCTGTAGAGAGGCCTAATTTAAAACAAAATGCGTGATGTTGAAATATTTCATATAATTCAAATACAACTAATTTATGTTTCATTAAAATTATATGAAATATTTACTAATAAAAATAAATTGTATGCAAAAAATTATTTTGTAATTTTTGTTTTCATTTACAATTTAAATGTCTATGAAAAGTTTTAATATAATATTTTAGGATTTCAATTTAAAAGTACTTTAATAAAACTCAATAACTGCTCAGGTGTAAGATGTCAAAGAGGCATAAGAGTAATTTGAATTTCAATGAGACGTTAAACTATTGGAGGGCTATGGGTAAACAGAATCAGGCATTGCCGCGATGTTTATTCTGATGTAAAAGATTGCGTGCACTAAGCGACAGTGATCTACCAGTGGCTGTAGGTATAAAGCCTGTAGAACTGGCGGGCTAATAGAAGGCTTTTTCTCACGTGAGTCAAAAGAAAATCAAAGTAGAAAGTAGAAATTCAAAGAAGAGTCAAAGTACATTGTGTATTTGCTTTTGAGGATACTTGTAGCTATTAAGGGTGTGCTATGTATACTGTCTATAACACATTGTATTTTATACCTAAACATTTATTTTATAATAATAAACAGTTCAATATTAAAACTTGCATTTTGTATCAATTGATGTGCAATATAATTAACACCAAATTAATCTGATATTTTTTTCGTTTAAAAGAATACAATTAGTTATAGTGGTTAATTACGTACACTTCTCAATACTTGTGGCAGTGTATTATCGTAATACCATTCGTAAACAGTTTTAAGGGGCTTAGAGCCTCGCTCATTTCAGCATGAATGGGCCGGCTCAACCGGGGAAGGACTACCCTCTCACAGAATATCGACGTGAAATAGCATTACCTATTCCTACTGTTTTGTTTCGTTCGGTGAGTGAGAGTGCCGGAGGCCCAATCACCCCATTCCCCTTTCCCGTTCCTTCTCCTTCCCACTTCCTTTCCTAAAGGGTCAGCAACGTGCAAGTGATGCCTCTGGTGTTGCAGGCGTCTATAGGCTACGGTGACCACTTACCATCAGGTATGCCATATGCTAGTTTGCCACTATAGTAGTATAAAAAAAAAGATTCAGATGGAAGTCATCTTGAGACTTCTTAACCTGCTGGTTAAGAAGTCAGTACCTTGTTTAACAGCTAATGGCGAGAGGGATATGCTTATCAGCTTTAGCTTAGCTGATAAACAAGGTACTTAGAGAGCGCATGTGTAAGCCTCAAGTCTGATTAAAATTTCAAAAACTACGCTTTGATCGTTACGACATAGATATATCTGGAATTAAAGTTAATATTATGCCTTTACAATTTCACGTTCCCCAAAAATACTTAAAAATATAATATGTTATTTTATCTTCCCCCAAAACTATTTAAATATAATATGTTGTAACTTGTTGGAGTAGTGCGCGAGGCTCCTAACTTCTTCAAGCTGAAGTTGAGTATCAAATTGTCATAATAGTGGGCTCCCAACTTTACATCGCATTAAAAGTTGCACACCTTAACTAGTTCGTGCAATTACATTAACTCGCTTAACTTTGTATAATTAAATTAATTAATCAAAATGTTTCCATGTTGATGACGATAAACGGTTAACAATTAAAATGTATTTATGATATGTAACAGGGAAACATTTCATAAACAATGCCAATGTTTGTTCGTAATAAATAATATACGATGTCCATATAATTATTTCAATATTATTATTTATGTAAATAGCCAACAATAAAACTGACTGCAGCTGCCTTTAATTTCGTTATACCGATATCAAAATCAAATACGTAATACCTACGCTTCATCATTAAAAAGTACAGAATCCATTTTAATAAGTTTAAGCTGTGATTGATCAAATTGTGATAAAAATGGTTCCCAAGTTTCCACTGCATACAAATCCAATTCCCAAGCAAGCGATCAGCCAACGCGCGAACCTAATTGCGCTCGAACTGACAAGTAAATAACACACCTACGGCAAATACTGAGCACTTGAGTACCTATTACATCCTCATGAGTTATGCAGGCCAGGTAGTGGAGCGGCGTGAAAAACGTACCGAGAAACTCCGAGCGGTGGCACCCCGACGAATTAATATTATATGAACACAGTCTGAGAGGACCCTATACCAAGTGCACAGCGAAATCGGCTAGACTCTTCTCTCGTAAAATCCCACTATGCACTTTAGAATTTGGAGCTTGAAATGTTTGCGAGACTGACAATGTCAATATTTGGATGCTTTGAAGGTAAGGAATGGTAACATGACATTGGATGACCCTCTTCGAGCTTTTTAGAAATAATGACTCGTATTGATTTGGCTATTATTTCGAAATAAATTATTGATATTAGCAACGCTTTACTTATAAAGTTTACTAACAAAAAGTTTAAGCTAGCATATACATAAAATAATGGCTACGGTAATGTAAAAGTATTTATAATAGGGGTTTAAATATGAAGTTGCCGCATTGTATGAAGAAAATCGGTGACGTTACGGCTTGTATACTAATATAGGCCAATTAGAAAGTACCGAATACTTAAAATACTTTTATAGGCCAATTACAATTCTGTTTTTTATGTATATTTGATTGCTTTGTATGGAAATACAAAGCAAGCAAATATTCATAAAAAAGGCCTTCGGACTAAGCTACTATAGTTTGTCATAAATTAACAAAAACGTTAAACATCATGTAATTATGGCGAATTGAAACAACGAATACGGGTAGATGCGATAACTTAAAATATAAATAGTATAAAAGACTATTAATAAATATATGGACTATAATATATAAACCCGAAACATAAATGCATTTAAAAATAACCATTGCATTTAGTATAAAAACCACGAAATAATATATAAAATAAGATAGCGCACATTAAAGGATTTCTATGACGCATTACCTTAGATAATTATTTAGATGACGAAATTACTCAACTTGTATTCAACTTGTATACATTAGGTAATGCATTTTAATATTGGCAATATTAAAATGCATTACCTAATGTTTCACAAAGATAGACTGAATATCAAATAGATTTATTATTGGCCCTGTCGGACAAAATAATTGTTTAAAGTAAAGCGTATTACCAATAATATTTTACTATAAAGTAAGTTTTAACAAAGTTTACTTACGGATTTCATTAAAGTAGAAAGGAAATTCTCCAGGTATACTGCAGTTGAGCCGTGCCTTCAGATACGTGGCCCAGTTTTGACTTAAAATGTTTTTGCCGCCAGTGTCCCTCTTGCACACCCTGGCTACTCGAGAATATACCGCTTTGCCGCAATTGATGTACTCCACAGCAGTCTCACGGAAGAAGAATAGGACGTAGTCACCCACATCGAATGAACCGACAAAGTTTGGTTCTGAAACAAAATAAAGTCAATTAATAATTGATAGATTTGTTGTTCACCCAATAATAGAATAGTAGGTACATACGTACGTACTAGGAGTAAATCTTACGTCGTATATGAGTGAATCTTATAAACAACGGACACAAAGAAACAACTTTTTATGGATCACTCAAAGTTTTGATCCGTGTGGGGATCGAACCCACACATTTAGCGCAGTGGGCTATGGAGAGGCGACTTCTTACACGACTACGCTATACATGTCGTTAAGAAATAAAATTAAAGTAAGAAATAGGCGAGATCGATGTATCTTATATTACAAGCGAAAAATGAAAACAACATACAAATAGATCAATAAATTTCATAAAATTTAAAGTTTATTAACAAATGACACCGCGAAATGACCTTACTTTTAATTAAAAATAGCTTTTGTACAGTCCTTCAATAATAAGCATTAATATTTCAGTTTAATAGCGCTGTAGTCAAGTAAAATTACAATAATCACGTCGACGTATAATCATTTTGTAAAATATGAATATAAATTTTGTGTACGCGGCCCATTGCGAGCGTGCGTTCCCACAATTGCAGTTAATTCCATACTATCAAATTGGTGTTATTCCATGTGATATGCAATAAATATTAGATAGATCCATGGGTGACAATTATATCACGCGGGACGTTCATTGCCGGCATTAATAAGTACTTATTTGTCGGTCCCATAATGAAAACGCCACGTGTCAAGGATTACAGAATACGAACGCATGCCTTACTAGCAATATCTCTATTCACATTGTTGAATATTGTCATCCACAACATACGTCACAATGCCAGTTAATATAAAGCTTAAGAATCAAACTTTAATAAGGTCTCAGGTCTTTTAAAATTATTACCGCTATAAATTTGGCTTCATATAATTAATAGTGGCGATAAACTTGGGGTTGATGAATACAGTGAACGTGAATTTATTTAGTGATGACACATAAAGTACATAAAATGGGATTTTACGGTAGTAATACATTAAACCGATAACGTGTTCTAATGTACATTTAAGATTAAACATTTTTTACGAGTAAACATTATACGTATGTTCACTGTTTATTATCTGTTTTAAACGTTTACGCAAAACGTACCTATTTGATTGTACCAAACCATCTCCTCGTCTTTTTATTCGTTATTGGTATAATTATTGATATCGAAATACTAAATAGCTAATAATCTGTAGTTGATCATACTAACTATATGGTTATGAACTATGCTTTAAAAACATTTGAGTAAAAATGTTTACTTGAAATACTATCACGTTTATTCGATTCGTTGTCGACGAAACACGTTTTACTTTTACTCCACAACGACAATTTCATTGAAGTTCGCTCAAAACGAACCAACAAATTATTCATAACAAAACTTAGAAAACATCATGAATACTAAAAAGGGTTGACTTACTAAATGGAAATTAAATGAAAATAATTAACTGTTAGTGGCATTCGAAACGTTTGCAATAAAGGGCCGAATGTAATGAACACGACGATATTAACGAAAATTAGGCAAGATTTGCCTAAATACGTACATAGGCCTAATTTCTATTTCGCCGGTTGCAAATAAACGGGCAAAAGGGTTTGTCACAATTGTTCCAATACGTATTTTGTATTAAAATCAGAACAATTAAGCCATATTTGCGCTACAAAGGTGCCGTTAATAAATATGAATTTCATTTGATATTTTGTTCCATTTGGATATTTAAATACATCTGAGTACATTGTTTTGTTTACAAAATATAAAAAACAATAAACTGTCATAAAATAGTTTAGGCAACATTACTGTGTGCGTAATGTTTATTGCTTTCAAAACTCGTTTACAAAGCATTTTCAAATGAAACTTTGAAATGAAAAATTCACAGGTAACTAACTAAACAACTTTTGACAAACGAAGTTGACTCATCGAAACTCGAATATTTAAGAGATAACAACCAAAATGTTCGAAATGTAAATCAAACTTCTTATTAATACAATTAGGAGGTAAAACGGATATAATTGGTCTAAATGGGAGCAGCTGATGCATAGATCCGAGAGACATCGGTGCTCATTAGAGCGAAAACAGTTTAATTTCCATTGTTTAATTGCAAACAGGTCAATTTCCGTGTAAATCGTGTAAGCTTCGATAATTGTAACATTTGTGCTAATGATTGCCAGCCCGCTTTCAGCTTATTGGATAGCAACTCGTTATTGAGCAGCAATGGTCACGCTCATTTCGATATTGATTTAATTTTGATAACCCTTCGGATTCGGTTGACTGGGTCAGCACGCATTCGACCAAAAAACTTTGGTATGATGCTTAGAAAGGAATTATTGTTCAGTAAGTATATACGTAGGTATCGACCTGATTAATAATAAAGCATTCAGCTTTTGGGAATTGTGAATTGTATCGATATTTGTTATAATTAGCGTGAAAACTGCTTTATGCTATTTTCAAATATTATAATTATGTGTTTCTTTGTTGTAAGAAAGGTCGTTTTAATGGTAGGATATAATTATTATTTGAGAGCCAATACAAATTCAGTTATTTTTATAATGTAATTTATAAATTCTCAGCATTCCCTGTAAGGAATAATTTTTCATAAATGTGTGACTACCGGTAAATAATCATTTGCGGGTATCAAAGTTCTAGTTAACAATATAGTAAATAAAAGAACTAAATCATTTCAGGATAATATGCAAACTTAAATAAAATAGAAGTTCTTCTTCTTTATTTTGCTATATACTGATAAATTAAAAAATAAGCAAATCATACTTACTATCAAGCCACTTCGAATCATACTTCAAGGTTCGCTTGAAAGCAAATTCTCGTCTTCCAGTCGTCAGATTGTGGAGGTCAGTTCTGAAGATGACTGTATCGGCCTTGGTGAACTCCGCATTCGTACCGGAGTACAAGGCAGGCAGGCTTCCAGGGTTGCCTTTTTCCACCCATAGTGCAGTGGAGTTGTCAGCAGGGTCGTATGGGCACTTGGCAACACCCATGCCAATTCCTGGCACGTATTCATGGCGCGGCAGGTGTGTTAGATTAGACTGCAACAAAAGAAACGTTACTGAAAATTACGAGTAAGTAATGGTGTTTAGAAACATTGCTTTAAGTTTATTGTTAATGAGTACCGTAGATTTCTGGCTAGCATTACTGTTTTATTCTAGTGCCTAGTTTTAAAGTTTTGTGGTGTAAGTTGGCCTTTAGGTTTACTGTCGATTATGAATTGATCTTATATTCGATTCTACGGTCCAGCAAAGTCTTATTGGGGATTTTTTGTACAGAATTCTTAATAGCAGCATAGTGTTTCGAACAGAGCCATATTATGCTCATTTTCCAATATATAGAACCTAAACTCAGATGGTTAACTGAATATCTTCGATATATACAGGTATATTATCATATCATACGTAAGACACTGGTGTTAGATAGAGAGGTAGAGTAATGACTACTAGTTTGTCGTTTCCTAGCTGTAATAATAAACAGCGACAAATTGTTCTTTATCGTTAATAACTGTATGATAATCTATTTAATTAAAATTATATTGTAATATATACAACATGACGAGACAGGCTTCTATAATTATGATCAAGTACTGGTAACTTAACGTTTAATTAGCAGACATTTAAGTAGAAATTCATATATGAATGTAAAATGTTATTGCTTTAACACACGCATATTCTACATACATCAGTCGGTCCAATTAAAAGTACAAATAATTAATTGGCTTATATTTAATGTATAATTATATCGACTGCAAAATTAAATCTGATTCGTGAGTGGAGTTCAAAGTACCTATCTCCAAAACTGTTTGTGCATAAGGGTGTGCGTTTTAGTAAACACGTTAATTAAAGCTTTCAAACACCCCAATTTCCGAAACACCAAAGTGGGGATGTTAGTAGAGGGTGATAAAAAGTTTTCCAAAATATTAAAATTTCCACGCGTGAACGTTTCGATTTTATGCGCCATTAATCAAAAATATATCTAAAAAACAAAACGTAACGAGTGAATTTATGCGTTTCAAAGTCAGCGCACTGGCCAGTCGCCCGCCGGGGGCTCTGCGGTCCCCCGTGCAACTCAACAACACATCTGCTATTAATTTTTCCAAAAATTTATGTTCATTTCTCGCTGAACGCGATTTATTAACCGAAACTTATTATTTTGTAGGCGGTCGCATTTTTTCGACGTAACGCAGCGCGCTCGGGAGAATTCCTCTATTAGTATAATGCGATGGGTGGCGGTACGGTTTTCGAAATTATCATAAAATTACTAAATGTAGCATAAACGTGGGGTGGGCAGCGGCGCCCGTCGTCGTGGATTGAGACTTTATGTAAATTTTAACGACGCTGCGACCATCGGGGCCACCTGTGACCCGCCCTCCCCCGTCGTGAGCTCCGCGAGGCCCGGCGCCCGCGGCACCTGTCGAAAACCTATGTCGTTTTTATTTCAATAAGCTGAGGATTAAATTAGGCATGCGAAGACGTGCCGGCCCAACCGCCCGAGGGCAAGATTTTCCTCATTCCTTCCTTGTATTCTGACTTTTATCGGAAAACCATTTGTAGCTTTACACGTTATTTAAACTGGACACGGGTATTTCGTGTTTGATCATACAAATAATCGACTTAAAGTAAAAACAAATACTTAGGTGATTAGGGTCGAATATCTTTTAAAGATAAGAAATATTTTTTATTACGTTAAACCTTATGCCTATGAAGGTTTCTTTGCTTACGTGGGTTGAAGTGTTTAAAAACAGTACGAAATTATGGTTTTACCAATCCCTTTTTATACTAAATTTGTGTAACACGCGAAATAAAAAATCTAACTTTGTAAGAAGTAAAAAGAAAATTAATTGAGTCTATTAACAATTATCCTAACTAGGTCAAAGATGCAACAGCCAACAAGAAAGCAAAATATAACAGGACAAACATGACACATAAAAATACATGTTCCTTTCAAACCGGACAAACGTTAATGAGTTAAACACACCGCGAACTTTACACCGAACTGTGAAGCTCTTCGCAACATTATTTTCCCTTTCAACATCGAATCGGGCTCCTAAGTCCAGGATAAACAAGCAAATGGACCGGGCGGAAGAGCCCGGGGCCTCCCTTCGGCTGAATAAGAAAGTTTGTCTACGGACCCGTAAGGCCCCTCATTAGGCCTTAGCTTTTGTTTGCCCACCAAATTAGCATCTAGAAAGCTTTTCATTCGGTGAATGAAGCGGTGACGGTCTAATGATGCGAATTGAAACTTCGGCGAGATTGTGTCTTTGAATTTATTATAGCTATCTATTTCTGTTGTGAGGTTAATAGGAGAATTAAAAGAAACATCCATAATTTCTTGATTGTAATACAAGTCTTTATATTTGTTGATACTTTGTAAGATACCATTAAATTTGTTAGTAGACGTACTTTATTGGAAGTCTTATTTTATAATAGACACGTTATAACGAGACACCAAAGTTTTCGTTGAGTTAATTTTGGTAGTCTTATGTTTAACCAGGCCTTGACTTCACACGGCATCACAGAATATTAAGTCAAAGTTCTACCGTAAGGAGATTTAAAAGTCACATAAATAAAGTGTAATAATAAGTAAAGTGACATAGTGTCACGTCTATAAGTAGACTGAGGCATACCATCCACATTTCGCCAGATATGGTTCGAGGACCCAAATAACAGGAGGCGAGCCTATTACTACTAAGAATTTCTTGACAGAATACACCAATAATACTTTGATATATTAAATCGCAATTTAAACCCGAAACCTCCACTTCAAATTTTCATTTACTACAATTGCATGGCCTTAGCGACTGTAACTGCGATGGACTCAAAGAACACCCGAAACAAATATTTATTGACCACACAAATTTTTATCCGCTGTGGGTATTGAAGTCATAACACTCGGAGTAATGAGCGAGGCGACCACTTAGACCACTACACTATCACTGCAAAATGCATTAAATAGGTTATTGTTCTCGAGGGGCTCGGTGCGTCTCTGTGGGCTAAAGGCTCAGTAAGCGTTGTGTTTGACGTGATACAAGAAAGTTTGACGATTCAATTCTCTACAAGGTTGTCAAACTCAAGTGTTCTTAAGCCTCGAAGCCAATACGAGGACTTTTGAACTGTCTAACTTGTTCTACCACCGATTGTTAAGATTACAAAGTAATTTCAGTAATAAGAGATTATGAGGCAGGCATTATGAATTGAAGAAGGAATTATTTTAATCGTTTTTGCTACTACTAACTAGTTTTAGTTCTATAATGTTTTACTGAAAGTATTCTGTCATCTTCTAACTACAAACAATGACATTTGTGAGTTTACTACTATATTATTATGCGATATTATTGTGTTGTTATAATTAATATCATACGCTGCACGTAGAGTATAATAATATTATTCTATAACTGTATTTGTTATCGATGATAATTGAGTATTTGGCTTCCTTTTAATTTGCATTTATGTGAGTCAAATTGTTAAAATATGGTTTTAAATCCTGATTATAAAGGATACAAAATTACATATAAAATATAAGAAACAAGGAATTTTAACGATATTTCCTCATGTTTTTCTCCCCTTTCCTAAGGTAACCAGTCAGAATCAGAAATTTATTTGCTAAGAATGCAGGTAACATATTGATGGTGAAATTGGTATTACATAGAAGCCAGTACATTCTACCATTTGGCATGCAAATCTATACAATGTTATTTTATAATTTGTCATATGAGTTAATAATGTGATACATTTAAATAGGCATAATAATAGTATATGTACATTTTAGTAAACCCGTAAAATGTTGTCCTTTTGAAACAAAAACTGAAAAGTAAAAACAAATTGTTACCGTGATGGTGTAGTCTCACCACTAATACTGTCTTTAGTGTTGCTGGTACAGATATCGTCCCTAGTGCAAAAGTTGTCATTTACTTGCAAACATTTTGAAAACTGCTATCTTCAAACAAAATACATTTCAAACAATATTAGTTGTAGCATTTTTATACAAAGCTACCATTAGTAACTATTTAGGGCTACGAACTTGGCCGTTGTAAACTGTAACCTAAAACCTTCCATTAAATGTCCGGTCCATTAAAATCTACTTTAATTAAGGCCAACGAAGCACCTAAAAACCTAAAATCGTTGTTTAGTCTTTATAATATCACGCCATCACGGAGACTCTCCCTTAAAGGGTTAGAAAGATGTGTTTAACAAATGGTTATAATATGTTAGTCCTGCGTTTAAGTTCGCTATTGCTGCCTAATGTGCTCAATTAGGAACCAGGCTTGGCCATGAATGTGAGCAGGTAGGTACATATATACATAGTTACCCGTTTTCTATGTATCGTAATTATAGTGGTTTAAGCGGTCGCCTCGCCACTGCGCTGCACCGAGTGTTGTGTGTTGTGGACAAACATTTGTGTGATCCACAAATGTTTGTGACGAGTCTGTGTGTTCTTTGTGTCCGTTGTTTGAATTTTTGTAAAGTCCCCCGCAACACAGGAATAATTTCTATTGCAGGAATTGTCATTTGAAAAAAAAAAGTACCTCAAATACAAAATTACTATCGTCTATTAAATATTGATTAACTAATCATAAACATTTATAATTTACATTTGAATACAAACATTACATCACAGTATGATCACATTAGTGTAACAATGTAATACACTTCTAACACAATAGTATTCGGTAGCTCCGTGGAGAATACCTTTATTTCGATTTCATCATCTACATAACATAATGGTAAACAAGTTTTTGTTGGTTTGTCTGTGCGTTCGACCGCGCCATCTCTAGAATAGCTTGAGCGTATACTTAAGTGACCTATTGGATCTTCCCTTAACATTGAGTATTTAATCAAAATCGGTCAATAATAATAATAGAATATTATATCAATTTAAAAGTATATTGGAATGCGTAGAAGTTAACGTTGGACAGATCGTGCGGACGAAATTGCGAGCATGTAGCTATGCTCGCGATTTCGTCGTATTTATTGTAGATTTATTGTAGTGTATTGTGTGCCGTACCTTAACTACGATCTATTTTTGCCTGTTCCCATTTACATGTTAACCTTTATGAGTAAGACTGAGCATCGCCGCAGTCGCCAGGTGCAGTCAAGCAATAAATTGTGTATCGAGTCTGCTGCGTAGTATTTAATGTGTTAATGAGAAAAATGACGCTTCAAAAGAAGGTAAAAGGGAGTTCTATACACATATTCTTATATGTATGTACCAAATATTTTTTGAGACAGTAAAAAGTTATTTATTTATTTATTAAATAGGATATCTAATAGTAGGATCATCTGATAATATATATAAATATAGCATCGAAGCTGTAATAAAAAGGAAGCACTCATAACCGACTAGTAAAGTAACTTGCCATTCATTACCACGTACTATCGCCACAGACATGATTGTAAAAGCTACGTACAAAATTACACCAATCTTCCAACACATGTACCAAAACAGCGAACTGCCGTTTAAAAGTTTACGATATTACAAAGTAAAACACGGTATCTAGACAAGAGAATAGTTGGCACCTGCAGATACGCGGTTGCATGATATACGACAATGGCTTCCCGATACATTGTGAATGCGAGCGTTACCTACGTAATATCCTACTGAAACTTTCGAGACATTCACTACGAGTTTGTAGAGGATACGTAATGTGTGAATATTTATTTAAGAGTAGAGTGGTGCTTGCTTACTTTGTTTTTAGATCGGCATTGTGATACAATGTATGTAGTTACTGAGAAGCTTCAGTATTTGAAAGGGTTTTAAATCAATATAAGAATATTCCGTTTACATATCGAGTTACGCATGTATATTCTCTAAGGTGTAGCCTGAAGTATCTATATATTAATACGTGAAGCGAAAACTTTGGATCCCTTTTTACGAAAATTGGGCGGACGGAGGAGTATGAAATTTCACACACTTATAGTTTATACAGAGAAGAAGTGGCGAATGCTAATATTTATATAAAATATGCATCAGAAATACATTAAATTAATGAAAAAACACTACACGCACACAACCATGTATTTAACACACGCAGTCGAAGCGCGTAACTATGGTTACATATACCAATATATAATGCCATATATCAGCATTATCTTATAGGCAAACGTTGGTTGAATTTCGAGCACTAGGCGACCGCTAGTTTTATATTAATGGACTGTCAGCTGCTACTAAGAATTTCCTAACAAAAAGCCCAATAGCCTTTTACCAGTCTCGGGAATGAAGCCTGTAGTGTAATAATAATTATCGTATGTAGCTATATGATGCTATTTCATAGATACTAGAGTGACATTGACTTCACTAACAGTCTCATATAATATGTTACAATGACAAAGCAATGAATTTTTAGACCTCTCCCGCACTAGGAGTTATATTTTACTAGGAGTTATAGTCACTAGGAGTTTATTGTAGTAAAAGTGTAATATATGTGCATGTGTATATAACAATTATTAGTCTAGCAATAATTTACAAATTAAGAATAATTTATGATGTTAATGTGTTTTTGATTTTAAATAAGATTTGCATGTCACAGTTTGACAAAATGTATATGGCTCCAATTATATAATATTCCAACTTATGTACCTACATTTTATGCAAATAAAAATATTCTATTCTATTCTATTCATGTGTCGCCGAGAACTTTACAAATAAACAACCAACGGACACAAATAATACCCAGACTTGGAGCAACTATTTGTTGATCACACATTGTTCCGTGTGGGGATCGAACCCACAACACTTGGCGTGGTAACAGTGGTGCGGCGACCACTTAAACCACTACGCCATCCGTGCAGTCAACACGTTTGATATTTTAATAAGTCTAACCTTTTAATTACACTAAATATTGTTTTTATTGGTGCCGTGGTTGTGAATGTCACTTGCCATGCATAAGGGTCTTAGGTTCAATTGTCGGATCAAGCAACTTGTTATTGAATTTGACTGCTAAGAAGTTCTAAGTAGTACACGGAGTTTGGAATTGTATGTAGTTGACGGCAATAGGCGCGACAATTACGATTTATCTCTACGGGGATATACGCACTTGACCATGACGTGTGTATTTTTTATTATTATTTAATTAATAAAATATCTGCCTAATGACATACCTAACAATTTTTGCAATACTATCATTGACCTTAAACTTATGCAAATATATTTAAAGCGCTGATTAATTCACTGCATTCACGAATTCCAAGGACTTACATCACCTACACAACGATATCTGTCCAATTTGACCTGATTGTACTTGACACGTAATCTAATTAGCTGGTTGATAATACTATAGGCATGCGGTCCAATGCTAACTTAGTTGATTAGCTAATTCATGGTATTAAACGTGTAGGACAATAACTGGTAATAGGGATATTATCGTATGCAGACGTGCCTCAAATTGTACTCGTAGCTTCTAATCTAGAAGCCGGTGTGTTCTACGTAAAGATGGTTACAATCTTTTTAAAGTCATGCGTTTTTCTATCGGAATTTTGCCCGTAGCAACATTTTAAGATTATAGCGGGCAGATGTAATAGTCTGGTCCCATAAGTAAGCACTGACGTTATGGTTACGACCGTTGCGTCCCAGCTAAGGTTATAAATGCGAATGTAAATTTCTATTTATTTTTAAAGATTATTTGTTTGTTTGTTACGCTTACACGCCTTAACTGCTCGACCGATCGTCATGTAATTTCGCATACACGTTGTCAGGGGTACAAAAAATGACATAGGGTACCTTTCATGCAGAACAAAGTACTGTACCCAAAGGACTTCGTACTTTTTTGTTTATTGACAAATTCTACATTGGCGCGAGCGAAACCCCGGACAAAATCTAGTTTTATATAGGTGGTACTTTGTGACAGAAACGAATGAATGAATATTGACTTTCCACTTATAACGTGAAGTTTAAAATAACTGAAGCTAATTGCAAATGTCAGGCTCAGGCCACATTGATACGACGGTAGCAACACGACACCAAAATATATCAAAGTATTTATAGTTTATCATTTATCAGTGCAGCCAACGTCATACGTTAACATGAGTTTGTTTTAACGTAGTCGCCACCGCATCGCTGTTGCCATCCTGGTGCGGCGTCAAACTGATATAATATTGTTTACTCTTTGAAACAGATAAGAAATTTTATTCTAGTTTTAAACCATACTTCTAGTATAAACTGATTAATTTAATATTATCGTAACCGGCATAGAATCTGTACAAACCCGAAGTAAAAGCCTTGTTAAAGTATCAAAGTAAAAGAAGAAACTTAGATAGCCAGTTTATGCTGTTGCAACGGTTACTTTAACAAACCTTTCCAATTTTACTCCATAGTCCGTAGATCCGGTAAGCGATGTTTGAGAGCGGTGATACTTGCGAAAGCACCTGGACTTTCAACCGTTGTCTCAACCGTTGATTATAGTTGTTACATCATGTCATAGATGCTTGAACAACTTATGCACACTAATGACTATATAAAGGTTGTATACTGTATAAGTATATTTTAATAACTAGCAGCGGTCGTGCAACTGAGGGGGGTTCAATTTTCGGATTGGGAACAATGTTATTGGGTTTTCTGACGAGAAATTCTCAGTACCAACACGACGTCTATTACTGTGCCAGGTATGGTAAAAGGCACGCTCCCTTATAGTTAGGTCCCAAAATCAAAGCTAGCGAAATGTAGTTGTTTTAGATCTCTGGCTCCCCCTTCGACTATTTATGTATATAGCTTTTAATCTTGGCTTTGCCCGCGGGCAACCTACCAGAAGACCTAACGGGTTAAAAGTATATTAACTGCTTATTTAGAATGTCATTGTGATCTATCTATGTCTCATATTTCATCTCAATCCACTCAAAGATTTTCGTGTGATGTAATAACAAATATCCAACATCTTCACAAACTTTCACATTTATAATATACTAGATTTTGCCCACGGCCTCCCTCGCTTAAAAGAAGGTTAGGTAAGGTTATGTTAGAAAAGAATTTTGTGGAAGAATTTTAACATCGATTGATTAGTTTTTGAGTTAAATCCTTACAAACAAAAAATCAAATATATCCTTTTTAAAATATTAGTATAGAAGTAGAATTAGCGTGGTGATTTAAATGTATGATGGATCAGTCAAACTATTATAATGAGTTATACTTAAAGAGGGCGCACATCAACAGCGTAACCGGTCTGCGTACCAGAACATTTCAATAGTAAGTAGTAGATACGACTCCTTTGCAATGCCAACACTTTAGAATATGTTGATCTAAAATTTAGGGCTATTGCTCGAATAAAAGCTCCGAGATAGATTTTCAATCACCAAAAATGCCTTTTCCTTGGGGTTTACATTTAGTTACAGCTTTTTTACAGACAATCTGTAAATTTATTCCTTTGAAGAGCAACCAGACGATCGAAAAATCGACTTATAATCGAGTAGTTATTCCCCATGATAGCGGCCAGCCCCGGTTTCGCACGGGTACAAAACCTTAACAAATTATACACCTAAAACTATATCCTCAGGAATCACTCTGTATATTTTAAAAAAGCACATGAAAATCCGTTCGTCAGTGGTTATTTCGGTTAATCAGAGATGTAGAAAGTGGATATAGTGACAAGAATAAAAAAGGGTATGTGAAGAATGGACGAGGAAAGACTGACTAAGAAAGTTTATAAGGCTATTGTGAATGGAACAGTCGCAAGAGGAAAACCTAGGTGAATGTTTCTTGATCAGATCGGAGGTATTCTGGACAAAGGCCAGGTTAAGAGCATCTTGAACCGACGGGCGTGTATGAGGAATGTGATGAAAGTGAATGAAGCCAGAGAAGTGTGTCAGGATCGTAGCAAATGGAAATCCGTAGTCTCTGCCTACCCCTATGGGAAACAGGCGTGAATCTATGTATGTACATATGTATCACTCCCATACATCGGCGATTATCTTCATTTCTCATATAATAGGGGCGAGCCTATCTCGATTTCAACATCATGTTAGTCGTCTGACGTACATACATTACCTTGAATATGCCCCGACTATCTATATTCAGAGCGATCGATATATGTAGCTCTGCTTGTATTTAATGGATCATTGTTAAACTGACTCATTCCGTAATTTTTATTCGTCTTGCCATTCATCTGTATAAAGAGAAAAAGAGAGAGTGAGAGAGAGAGGGATGCAGAGAGAGAGAAAGAATCTTCTAAAGAGTACCCACAGTATTTTATTCTGTTTATGGTCATCATATAACGTGTACATAATAGACAGACCTTCGGTCATACCTGTAAATAAACTCCATTATTTGTCTTGTGACTTAATTTTGAGCAAATGTATAAAAAGCGGTAGATTTGAGTACCGATTTCTAGATTGGGCAAATAATTATTTGGTTTTCCAGTAGATGCACAAAGTCTATGAATGCCTGCAATTAGGTTCGTTTTCTATTATGTAATTCTAAAATATAGCAAAATAAGTGTTCTGCCTGCTTTCGGTCATTTAGAGGCGAGTGTTTATATGTATGAGAATATCCTGACGATAAATGTCTTCATTCATAGAAAATAGTAACAGAAAACTCTTCAGCAGCACTTGCATATAGGTACCCACTTCAATCATCGCCAAAGAGCTTACTTTAAACAATAATCGTCAAGTTTCAAGTACTCAACTAGTTACATTACGAACGTTGTCATTGTCAGTGCGTATATCGGCAAGTTGTAACTTTCAAACGCACAAGGGATCCTGCAAGATTGTAGGGGAAGCGCCAAAGTTTTGACAACGCGTCACTATCAGTTAATAACCTGAGGGATGATCTGAATTTATAACGACATATTACTATCATACAGCAAGTGTAGCATTTACACAAATATTAATTTAAAGTGACTTTAACCAAAATTGCGCTGAGTTATGCAATAAGCTTTGGTTTGTTTTGATTCATGTCGTCTTGGATTGTGAAGTGTATGAAACTAGATTATAGTAACAAGAGAATAATATACTTATTTATTTAGCCTTTTATGAAAAGCTGAACTAATATATTTTGTTTAAAATTAATTAGAGTTATAAGTTACAAGTTATAGCTCAGAGAATTAGCAAGCTGAAGTGGCAGTGGGCTGGCCATATCGCGCGAAGAACCGACAACCGCTGGTGTAAGCGTGTTCTTGAGTGGAGACCGCGACTCGGCGAATGTAGTGTAGGACGCCCTCCGACCAGGTGGGATGACGACCTGCGAAAGACTGCAGACAGATGCTGGATGCGGCAAGCTGAAGACAGGGCGCTATGGCGCTCTTTGGGGGAGGGCTATGTCCAGCAGTGGATTATTATAGCCTGATGATGATGATGATGATGATAAGTTACACTATTATCTGATATTCTTATTACCCACAATAACTGAATGCAATTAAGCGAGGATAGCAATATTTTGTTTATTTATTTAAGGTAACACAACAGAACGTAGTACGATTAAATATTAAACAAGATTTACGACATTTTGTTTTAACCTACATTCCTAAACATGTGCATACAACATGATAAGTATACGTAGGTTAAACATTATTCTTCTAAAATGTACATTTACCTACAGTGTTAGTATATTTTGATGGCAATAGGCCAATTGCATCGCTTATTTTTTATTGTAAATATTATTGGAAGATGCACAAGCTAATATAACTTACCTACAATAATTTAGGCTTCAAAATAAACTTTTATTTATTTAGGAACACATAAATAGGCCCACGCCTGTATATTTCAAAGGATGTAGACTTTTTTAAGCTGCACACAGACCTTTTATCAACTTGCATAATATAGTGGCTTAATTTGAGTATGACGCCTACTAATTCTCGTTGCATTTATTTTTGCATTACAAGTATAACTGATTGGATACCAATTTAAAATAGAAATGATATATTAATATATATAAATTCTTTTAAAGTTAAAAAGGAAACATTCAAAGAACAACACATTAATAAAGCCCAGGTAAACTACAGCGAGTGTGAGTCAAAATATCTAAGTTAGGCTTGAGTTTCGGCGCCACAAATCTCTCCCAGCCTGAACACATTTCACATGCTTGAAATAGAAATAAGCACTGTCTACTTCACGTACGAGGTTAGGCCTGGCTTTGGAACGAGTAATACTATACGTATTAAATATTTAGATGTGCATTTTTAATCTGGAGTAGAAATAAACTCGGAAGGGTTGCTTATGAACGATTTCTAACATAAAATTTAAGTTGTACTACAATGTGCCTGCCGCTTCGCTCGCGTAAATGTATGTTAGGTTAGGTCAGTAACAATATTTTTCTGGATAAATTATACCTTATGTCCTTTTCTGTTCCCCTGACAGCGAGTATGCGAAATTTCATGATGATCGGTCAAGTAGTTAAGGCGTTAAAGCGTAACAAACAAACTTACATACGTATTTATGATATTAGTTAGGATAATTTTAATTTCTTGATAGTGAGTGTTTACTAATGAGTCGCAACGACACGCCGACGGCTAGACAATAGGTTTTTAATTATGCCTCGTATTCTAAGACTTGATAGATTAATAGTAGTTTGATTCATGATTAGTTCGAGTCTGAGTATACTTTGAATCTTTGATTTATATCCAAATAAAACTATCTCGCGGGTAATTATGACCAATAAAGCATTTGGCTGAATTGTCTGCTCACATTGCAAACAATTATCGCAATAGTGGCAGAGGTATTCTAACAGTCTAACCTCTGGTTTCAATAAGGCGTCTGACTTGTTCAACAAATGTTTAGTTAGATCTCGACTCAACGTTTTGTTAATAGATGATCAAATGCATGCCAAGTGCCGTAATTGGTTTACTGAATTAGCAACAGCCAATAACATCACTTGACATAAGTTAGATATTGACACGCCGTTGATTAGCCTTTCAGAAATCGCGTGTATGTGTATTTATCAAAGGATATGTATGTGTTCCATCGCAGTTCTGTATACTCCTAAACCGATTAGAGCTATTAGGTAAGTAATTTACATAGAAGGACCACAAGTAACGTATTTTAATACATATATATATATATATACTTGTCGGCCTCGATGGCGTAGTGGTTAGTGTAACCGACTGCCACGCCTGAGGTCGCGGGTTCGATTCCCGCACAAGTCAAACATTTGTGTCCATGAACATGGATGTTCGTCTTGGTCTGGGTGTTTCTATGTATAGTATGTATGTATTTACAAAAAAAAAGTATATATGTATATTTATCCATTGTCTAGTACCCATAGTACAAGCTCTGCTTAGTTTGGGCTAGATGGTGTTGTGTGTATGTGATAGAATATTATTATTATTATATATAGCAGGCAGCAAGACAAACTCTATAAAAAATTTTGCTTTTTCATTACATGAAACGAAAAATATTCCACAAAACTATATTGGTATTCAAGCTCATTGATAGAAAATCCAAACTATGTACAAGTTAATAAGTATCACCCGTCAAATATACTATTGGTTCACTCCCACCACACATAATCTTTTTTTACAATTTTCGTACACGAAACACAAAAACTGCCACACCTAGAACAATACCTGAACATTTCGATCAAAAACTTCTCCGTCCCCAAGATACAATAGTATTAAACTACGAGTCCCATTAACAAAGCAGCAGACGCCACTCGTAAACTGCTCGCGATATTGGCCACTAATTCCGAATGAGATAGCTGTTGCACCTGTGCACTGACTAGTTCAATGAAATACGACTATAGGTTTTAGATCAATAAAAAACGTGTTCCGTTTACGAGTACGTCATATAGAGATGGGTTTATTGATGACGCTTTTTGTTAACCGTGCAATACACTTGGTGGTAAAAAGCGTGTGCATTCAGTGAGGTATTTTTAGTTCGCCGGAATATGCTACGGATGGCTTTGGAAAGGAAAAATGTCATATGGTTTATTTTATATCGCGAGGGATTGGGTATTAAAAGTTATTCAGTCGAGTGGAGACATTTTGATAGGTAAGGTTAGGTTAGTCAAGAGTAGTAATAACACAAATACAGTCCTATTTTTAAAACAAATAATTTTCTTTTAAGTATGTAATCTTCTCAAAAGACAAATGCCACAGAAAGAATAATTTCTGCGGCAGACTTTACAAACATTCAACCAACGGACTACTAGTGGATTGTACAAATGTTTGCCCCGTTTGAAGAACAGAACACATAACAGCGTATTCGATACAGTGTCGACCACTTACAACGCCACCTGCGTAGGTCGTCATAAAATAAAAAAATACAGTTTTATTTTTAGAACAAAACGATACCTAGTCAACTGTCAGTGGCGGTTCAAAGAAAATCGTTGTATCGTCAAATATTTAGATCGAAACTGGTCAAGTACTGCCGTTACCTAAAGTGGTAACTACTAGTCTCGATTAAATAACCGGGTACAGTCGATATCAGAAATACACAACTGTCACAGCTGTCAGCTCATGACATGTGTGGCAGTTCTCAAATAAATTAAGCTGTCATTTAACAAAGGCAATAGCAACATAAACATACCCTTACCGAATATCGAGTGTATTAGCTCGATAGGTAGTGATTATGGGGGCTTTTGATTGTATCTGCAGTGGAAAATAACTAAGTGCGTAAACAACTTGTCATGACAATAGCAAAAATATTATTGTATTTTCTATTCTTTTGGGTACATAAGATTGTTGTAAGAATTAAATAAGAGCGACATAAATATTCATAATATTACTATCTATTTGGGCTACATATTATTAGTATTAGTATTCTTTTCAACCCCTCGAGCTACGCTAGAAAGCTATTGTCAAGAGTGAAAAAGGTGTGATTCAAACCTACAACCTCTAATCGCAAGCCCAACGTGTTATTGCGTATATTATTTTCATTATGTATTACATTTCATCATATTATATATCACGCTGACCTAGAATAATATCTAGTCTGCCAACCCACACTGGAGGGTTGGCAGACTTCACATATCTTCGAGAACATTACATGGAAATCTCAGACATGCAGGTTTCCTTGCGATGTTTTCCTTTACCATTAAAGCGATCATGTGTGTTGCGTGTCACGTAATTAAGTACTTGCCAATTGCCTTCTACTGGGTACTGTGACAGATTTCATGTTGTTGATGTTGATAATCTTACGACGTCAAGTGCAGCCGTCGATCTCGATATTTTGTTTACACTACTAATATTTATTATTTTATATTTAGTTAATTACTATTACGCTATTTGAATGCGACTGCTGTGCATGAGGTCTCTGGTTCGTATCCTGAGTCGGGCTAATAAAATGATATTGGGTTTTTCTGTTTAGAAATCTCTATACGAACCCGGACTTAAGAAGTTGGCGGTGTTAGACACCCCCGTGCCTCGGAAAGCACGTAAAGTCGTTGGTCCTGCGCCTGATCTCTCTCCGGTCGTGTCAGATTACCGTCCCATCGGATCATGAGAGTTAGGGAACAGAGAGTGCACTTGTGTTTGCACACATACATGTACACTATAATATCTCGTGCGCAGATGGCCAGTCTCCGTTAAAATTGACCGCCGTGGCCGAAATTCGGTCTGGAGGACATTATAAATCGGTTTAGCAATTCATATACAACGTGATATAATGAAGATTAAACTAAACGTCGTATATATAACCTATATATAGTCAGTGATTACTCTTTTAAGTAAACCCACTATAACAAAATCGTTCAAAGAACTAAACTATTAATGTAAGATGAATGTGAGTGTACTCTAAATAAGCATATGAGTATGTTTACTATCACTATAGCCAGCCTTTAAGAGTAAGTCAGACTGAAAATAGGTACACTTGCGTTCAATGTTGTTTGTATAAAATTTTACGGCCAGCTGTCTCATGTAATGCACAAAAATGGTTATGCGGCGTCGGTGTTCACCCGAATGCGGCGCTGCATAGATTATAAAGTGATTTTCCGAAGTGCACTCAACGGTGCAGCGCGGGAGTTGAATCGCCACCATTATTATGCCATGCAAATTATTGCGTGACATACCTAACAAAAGCTCGTTGATCTATCGGTATAAATAATTATCACATACAGAGGGAAATTACATCGAAAACCCGGTTGGAGTTTGTGAATCGACAGGCTGTTTTGTGCCGAAAATATAAATGCCGCACGAATATTAGCGTGCATTTTTCGCTTTCAAATTTACGCAGCTACGTTTATTTTTATTCGTTTTACTCTTAACACAAGCCTTTGCATAACCGTGGATCAATATGGGGTAAAGTAATGTAACATTTCTTTTGCCAGTTGAAGGATTTGAGTTTTAGGTAACATGATAATATACAATATTAAATGGAAATATATTAGTATCTACTTACCGTATAGGGCAACAAACATAGATATACGTATGATCTGATAGTGTTAAGTGTCATTTACTCACCATGTATCTACACAACTTTGGAGACCAAAACTACATGCAAAAATCAAAATCTAGAGCACATCAAACGGTAGAACTTGCTTTGTATAAGTTGGACTGACGTGTCCATTTACAGTAGTGGCTATAGTTGGCACTTAGTTCTACGCTTCCATATTTGCATTTCAGATTTCAAAGCATAATTAGTAAAACATGTCAATACAGAGGAGAGAAAAGTGTTAGTTGTGTCTCATTGGACATGTTTCAGAAAACCTAAATTCCTAAGTTTGATAGATTCGGTATTTCAATTCGGATTTTAAGGCGTTCTTAATTCCAAATGTGAATAAAGCTTGCCGAGGCACAAAATTAAATACATATTACAGTACTTGTGTATGTAAATTCAAATATAATGGCACTTTTATTTGCGTCGGTAGTTTATGGCCAACGTTGTAACGCTACTTATCATACGTTCCGGCGCATTCATTTAGAATCTATTATTCAGAGTGTGGCTTGTTTCTGTATTTTCACTCGTTGTTAATACTGAATTTAAGTTACGTGACTTTTGTGTAGTTGCTTGTTAAAATTTCCTATTTTATTCACCTTAAAAACATCGTGGGGAAACTTGCATGTTTGAGAGTTCTCGCGCTGTGCCAACGTGGTGGGCTATGGCCTTACCCTTTAAGCACTGAGAAAAAAATTATAGTTTTAATGTTGATAGTGCTGTTTAAGTTGCCCAAAAGCAACTGATGTCATTATCAATTTGTAAAGTACTTAGGCGTCTATCCGGTTAATTTAACCTCTCTAATTGTGTTAAAGATCAGCGTGTAGCAACTAATAGTTTGTCCATTTCTACTTTAGCCACAGGCAATGAGGACGGGAGTGAATCTTTTAAAATACCTCAGATTTACTCATTTTGAACACTAACCACGAGAAGGATCCATTTTTTCGGCCTAAGGCCTAAGCTAAGGCCCTTTAACTAGCATTTTAATATCTAAATAATATATAATATCCTATTTCACTCTAATACTAGCGTATCCCATGGAGTCATTATAGTTCAATCAGCTTTATATTCGTGAAGAGGTAACAAATCAAATTGTCAGCCTTACTTTTGCATTTGTGTACAGTCATCTTAGAGAACAGACTTAACAAATAGATCGAAAAGTGTATGCACAGTAAAAGAAAGTGAACACCATTTCACTACATTACACCAACTATAATAATACGGGTGAGTCTAATGGATAAATAGTCTTTAAAAATAAACACTATCACAACTTCACAAAGCGTTAAAGTTTGGCGATCCTCTCATAAGAGAAAACAGTGGGAAGATAAAATACAATAAACGCGAGAGGGAAGGACCTAATTGCGCGGAATAGGGCCCGAAACTTTTTGAATCAACACAAAATCCTTATGATAACTACATACATAGAGGTGGACAAAAGTTCTAAAGGTCCGTATGAAGACTCCTACGGTTTGTGTTCGTGGTAAAGTTTCGAGTAAACATCGCTAGAAACTTTCCAACAACTTATTTTGGGGTGAGTTTTCCTTTACGCGTAGAGGAACATTCACTTTTCTACTGTTTCACATGCCGACCTCCGATTTGGTTACAGGAAAGAATATATTAATATTATTATCCCTTAGAGCTGGTATAATGCCTTATGTATCCATAAAGCATTATACCAGCAAAGGATTGCATTGATGTTTGACGCTGATTATGACGTACTGGGTTCGATTTTAGGATAGTAGAAGAGTTTCAGTAGCAACGAGAAGACTACAAATGTTCCCGGTTTGCGGCTTGGTTTATTTATCTAAATTAAATAAGATACTTACGACGACATTTTGGATATGCAGCTAAATTAACATCAACTGAACATCTTCTCAGAAAATGCTACAGTGCGCAAAGGTTTGCGTAAAGAGAAGTGAATAAGGTGGAACAGCAATCCCAAACAACAGAAGAAAGATTAGGCGCAGGACCAATGGTTTAGAGTGCTTACCGAGACACCGCCAACTACCTAACTCCAGGCTGCTATTAAGAATTTCTTGAGAGAAATGCTCAATACTAATTCTTAACTATGTGGTTCGAGATTATAGCTGACACAATAATAATAATAATATAATAATATTCTACCACATACACACAACACCATCTAGCCCAAACTAAGCAGAGCTTGTACTATGGGTACTAGAAAATGGATAAACATACATATATACTTTTTTTTTTGTAAATACATACATATTATACATAGAAACACCCAGACCAAGACAAACATCCATGTTCATGCACACAAATGTTTGACTTGTGCGGGAATCGAACCCGCGACCTCAGGCGTGGCAGTCGATTACACTAACCACTACGCCACCGAGGCCGGCAAGTGCAGTTGTTCCAGCGACAATGTCTAGTGTAATATATTTGGGTAACATAAACTCAAAAATTCTAGAATATAGTTAGACAACTAGATTGTTAAAGACAACATACCTGAACATCAAAATAATATCATCGCTTTCAATATTCTCTACATTGTATTAGATTCAAATGTATACGGACTAGTCTGAATAGCCTTCTCAGGGGTACGGATTGAGGAGGACTCAGTCCATTTATCTTCCTTATTCGCGAAAAATCTTACCAAACCAAGCAAGGCTTTTAGGTGTCCATGTTGAATTCGAATATGCCATGTAATACTAACTTATAATAAATTTACTTTTATGGAATGTATCATTGAGAGGTGTGTTTATATTTTATGTTCAAAACGTCTATGTCAGGCAGTTAAAAGATTTATAAACGGGCAATGTATTACGGCAATATATGCTGCAAGAATTTCAACTATAACCCGGCAAGCTCTGCATTTTGCATGATGGTGATGCTGCATTTAAATGCATCGTCCGTACTAAAAGTAATTATTTGGATAACCCAAAATATTGGCGTGTATTCCATTATACGAATATGATTCTTATTGCCAGACCAGTATATTGCAGTAAAACAATGCCGGTTTAGATGTCTCTTCACTGAAATAAAATAAAAAATACTTATATTAATTTCTAATACCATCTTGAAATTTGTTGATACTACAATGTTAATAATGCTTGAGAAAGATAACTGGCATTAATTTTTCATTATAGGCATAGATAATATTCATGGCACGTTGGCAATTATTTGGAAGATCTATTTACTTAATTTAATATTAAATGAAATGATTGACAGTGACTTGAGAATTTAAATTAAACTGTTTGTTCTTCTATGCCAAATGAAAATTTATTACATCATCATAATTTTATAATTTTTAAGGCACATATATCTAAACGAGCATATCTAAAACTGGTACTGACGAAAGAAAAGGGTTTTCAATGACGATAAAAAATCTAAATTAACGACGACATTGTTTTACATCGCGCCATGATTATGTTAGCTTTCCCAAAAATAATTAAAGTTTAATTACGAGCCGATAAATCTAAGAACAATAACTACAGTACGACAGTAGCACAAAGAATGAGGTACAAAGACAATTTAACGGGCCCGTTGGCAACACTCGAGCTAAAAGAACGAGTGTGATCAGACGAAAAAAATAAAAGAGTATTGCCCGTTTGTTACCTGTTTCCCTACAATACAACCATTTGTACGCTCAATAGCAGATTTAAAACACATCACATGAATCTTGTAAAAAATGCGATAAGCCCGCATTATTGATTGTACCCATTTAAAATGAAAACGTTGAATCTGTTTTTCGTCACACTTACCAAATGAGCTGGAAAAATGTAACGTAATCACCATAAACCTTCTTGTAACGAGTATTGGATAAAGATAAAACATTAAAAAGTAATTTGGATATTCTCGTGAATTTTATAAAACAAGTTTTTTTGGTGTTATCCTTTTTGTATCTAATTTATTTTCAACGTAAAAAAACAAGTTGATTATTTCTTCTGTGTCCATAAGGCATAATTAATAAATGGTTAAGACAAAACTGCTGGCTTTTTGTTTATTGTACCGATTTAGTATTATAATCAACATTTGTTAGATTGTTTTACATTTTATCAATAATGAATTGATTAATGCTAGTGGCAGGATTACGTAATGTCTTATTATTTATTATATACTGGTAAAACTTTAAGTGTCTTGCCGCATACAATAATATACTTCATTGTGCAACAGACTCAGTAGTACCGCATACAATTAAAACACATGATCTTCAACTACACAGCGGCTTGTTTCATAAAACATTTTACATTTGATTGGGCAAAATATTACTGGAATTACTCCCAAAACTTCAAAAGGACATCCCTTTAGCCACATGAAGTGCAAAAAATTCCAATAGCGTTGTACAAACAAACTACCGCTTCGTTTATTTCCAATACCCATCCAATCGGCTACAGCCATTTGTAACAGAATAGATATAAATCGGTGGTTGCAGCAAATATGAATCGCTCGGTTGATTTCGTTCATGCGTCCCCGCAAGTCGCATTCGCCCACATTTGCCCTATCAATCCTGTATATGTGATTTCACTCAATTTTTGAAACTGACGCGCCCCTACTAGGGCTCGGAAACATTACTCATACTTGAAGTACAGATAATGGCGACTTTGCACTTTGTATTTATTTTATTTATTGTCGCGTTAAAGATTCGCTAGTATCTGCGAAGTAGATAGTCGATAATATTTTTTTTGTCGAATTAGATTAAATTTAAAAGTAATTTATTATAAAAATGTGAACATCTTAGTAATTGGCCTAGATATAAAGTAAAATACGAATTATTTGATTAGTATAAATATTTATAGAGCGTACCTTTTGTTGTGTTGTGCTGTGATATCAGCAATGGTGGCAAAAATTACTATTTTTATGGATTACTATCCATAAAAACAGTAATTTTATCCCTTACGTGGGTCGCATAGGCAAAGTGACTCTGTTTTAGAAGAGTCGGTACCGCGCGAATGATACTGTATCCAACACTAAAAGAATTTTCAATTCGGACCAGTAGTTCCTGCGATTAACGCGTTCAAACAAACAAACAAACTCTTCAGCTTTATAATATTAGTATAGATAACAAAAGCTATATTTTAACTTAATATAAATTTAAATATGAACTAAACCGTACCTTACCAATCTATCCTTCAATAACAGTTCTAACCAATCCACACAGTTAATTAAATCAATTTTCAAAGGGAATTAATATCCAGTCATATTTAAATGTACAACTATCTCTGTTTTGACAGTACTCTGTACAAAAGAGTTCCCGGGTGCGGGATCAACACGGGCCCGTTGTCCCCTCCCTATGAAAGTATAAATGATATATTTTCAATTTTTGGCTTCCTATTAGTGTGAATTTTCGACTCGTGTGATTTATTTTATGCCGGGACGTGAAACAGATAAATTTACTTTGGCTCTTTCGTTTTTAAACCGTAAAACTGTTTTCTCTAAAGTATGTCTTTATTTGTTGATGGTTTTCTTACTATTTAAGGATGGTTGTGAAAAAAGAGAAAATGTAGCACTTATTGTATACTCACTGAATAAATATTAGTAAGAAAAATATTATTGCTACGAACATGTCAGATACGTAATGCCATTGATATAATATATGCTACTATAGTAATGTATTTCAGTTCTACTTTAACAGTGTTACAGGCAACATCTATATCAAGATAAGCTTTTATAACATACCTATCTGTAATTATTTTACAATTAGATAATTTCAAAATTTAATAGAAGAAAAAACCCATTTGGTAATGTATATAGTAATCTAAAATATAAAAAGTTATAAGCCAATTAAAATAAACCGTAAACAAATATAAAGTTACTGATTCCTTTTTCGCGTCTTTTTCATACGCCGGGGCTTTACAAATATAAATTTAAAACGTAAAAACGTACCTTAAACGTGTATGGTTATACGTAAACGTTATATTTTTATACAGAAGACATAATAATCCTTGGCTTCATGGGATTTTCTGCAATTTGAATCTCATTATAATTCTATTTTCATATATTTGGATGCATTTATTATACCCTGAAACTGCTCGACTGTGTCAGGACCGCGATAAAACGTGTGAAGGGTCAGAACGACCGCCAATACATCATAAAATTATATGAAAGTCAAGAGCAGGGTAAGTGAGAGGTGAGCGGGCTACAGAGAGATTTATTGCGGTCTGCTTTCGATACCTATTGTGAAAAGTTCGTTTTATGAGTTTTAAAAATTATTTTTATGAAAATAACTCCACTTATCGTCGCATCGCGGGAACGCAAATGGCATCCATTTGCGCGCCTGGCATGCGACGCTGGTCAAAATGTAAGTAATAAATAATACATCTGAAGCGGTCGCATAAAGATGTGGTGAATTTTATTTTTCAAATTTTACGCTGAACATTTTCCAGTTAAAATTTCATTGGAAGGGATCTAGAGGCGTTCGGTTAGAAATTTCTCGACGACGTAGTGAAAATCTTCGTTCATGTAACGGCGTCATTTGGACTCGCTCCCCGTGAAATTTGTCGCGGTTCCTGCTTGGAAGCAAGTGCGTTATGTACTGGGCGCATCTAGCTTCATGTAGAATGGGAGCTTAATACCATCTCGTTGAGTTTGCCGACGGTATAAACTGGTGGAATAGAAATTTAAAGAGCATCATAGTGCAGCGTTAGGAAAATTCTTGTCTTAGAGAATGTTAAAATAGTTTTCTCTAAGAAGTAATATTGCTACAGTTATCTTACACGAGGCTAACTTATACTTCTAATGCGAATTCTAAATTAGTTTGGATTAAATAAACATAGTCCTTTTCATAGTACATTAATATTACGAAAATTACTTGACTTGATCATTTAATGACACTTTAAAAGCCCGTCGGATCGCAGTTTAATAGATCTCACCGTTCCTATAATTTTAGTATGAATCTAGGTAGATTGCAGTACGATATCCCAACGTCCTTTATTTCTGTCCTATTAATTGATCAGCGGGCGGGCACGTTCTACTTGACAGATCAAAAGTTTACTGCAAAAGATAGTAACAATATATTTTATTTGTATTGTATCACCACAAATATTCAATAGTATCGCCGTTTATCTCAACACAAATATGTTAGGGACCTGTTGGAGATCTGTTGCGTCCCTGGCTCGTGTCCAAGGCTCATGTCGGGATCACTTCGAGTGGGGTCTTTAGATAATAGCGCGCATTTCGTTGCATGTGCACCCTGAGTGTACGACGAGATATCTGTGTTGGAACGTGTAATGGAAATCACCCAGTAAGATACACTCATTTGTCTTGGACGTTAAAACTTTTAAAGAGGTTGTTTTAGGTGATCAAATTGAATTACTTCTTCTAAACATGTTTTGTTTTCTTTAGGTAATTACAAGATCTAATTATAAACGACGGCTATTTGCCTTTCTTTGTTGTCAATTTACCTAGAAAGGATAATTACTAATGCTTCACAAAGTTTTAAAATATCAATAATTAGTAGTAAAGTGAGGCCAATAATTTAATGCTGTTAATGCTTTCTTAGTTACGTCTTAGGCTAGTAGTTTAAGTAAAGTAGTTTAAGGTATAAATATATACTTACATATAAAACCCAGTCTTTGGGACTATGTGCGTTGGTGCCGCACACGTAGAGTCGCGCTCCATCACCCATAGGCTGAATCACACGAACGTGGTTTCGGCAGTCGAAGTGCTGTAAAAAATAAAATAATGAGGATTTAGGAGAGATTTATTTGAATAAACAATGCGAAAAATATACATATATTAATGTATATGCCTGCGATTAGATTTCAAAGGCGAATTTAACTAATTTTAGCCATTGAAATTAAACAACTTTATACGGATTTTATTACATTGTTTATTTTTTTTAAAACACTTTTACTAGATACTGGTGAAGTCATCAGTATCTAGTTTAAGCTATTTAAATTATATTTACTATTTAGATTTAATTTTACACTTTTTCTGGACGTTTCCGTTGCTTTTCAGCAGCCATGTTCACGGGAAAACTGAACAGTCTCAACCTCCTCTCACATTCACATCTCAGTCCCAGTAAACAGTAACTAGTAAAAGAGTTTAACAATAGCAGTTTGAAGTTTCAAATTTAAATAATAATATAGTGTTTTATAAAAATTAACAACGCGATAAAATCTGTATATGTTTCATTTCAATGTATAACATTCGTGTAAACGTAAAAAAGTATATTTTTAGCCAATTGGCATGAAAACTTTTGAAAATATACAAAAATATTTTTTGATGTTTTGGTTTGATGGTTACTTTCATACTTACTTTGTTCTACGTAAACAGTATCTACTAAGATCGTAAATGCTTGAACGGACGGACGTCTCTCTTGTAGGTTTATTTACATAGCTCGCCAAGCGTTTTTAGTATAATGGTACTTACTTATTACTGGTGCGAGCTTCATGCGCATCTAGGTTACATGTGTAACTTACACATGTCATGCAACCTAGATGTGCAATTTAATGTTAGAAGTTACTTGATTGATGGTTTACACAACGCATGCAACCCATACAAGTGTCTCAATTTGCGCATGTAACTTGCATCTAGTAAAAGAGCTTTAAGTCTCGTTAGTGGTGTTGTTAGTTCATTTCTTAAACCGAGTATTGTCACAGAAATGAGAGAGAAGTTGAATGAGAGAGTTTTCTCTGAGAAAGTCTTGAGTAGCACTAAGGAGTCTGAAACCATATTCCTTAATTGGGTATAGTGTGCCACTAAAACTTCAAAAGTATCTAGCATAATAATGCAAAATGGTGGCATCTATGTATATGTAACTGTTTCGGCTTTAAATTTTATATTTTATAGAACCGATTAAATAAACGAAATACAAACAGCATTACATAAAAAGTAAATATGAACAATAACCTCGTTGAACAGTAATTCGATTTTATTTGATAACTTAAACGATTGTGCTTAACGATATAACGGTAAATATGGCTCATTGTCACCAACAAAAATACATAACAACGTACAAGCGAAGCATCAATGGACGATGCTACAGTACCTCGGGCACAATTCATTGGAATAATAGTAATTCCGAGGTACGTGGATGTGTATGAGTGCTCACAGGCTGTGATTATGCAAATTTGCCTCCAACATAAATATTAAACGGCACATTAATATTCCATACGACAGGAATGCATTGCTCGCTTTACCGGTTAAAACAGTATATTGGTCCATTTCAGTTCATTACGGTTCATTAAAGTGCCATTTAAAAAAATCGACGTATCTGGATTGTTTGAATGTTGATTGTGTTTTGTGGTAACGGTATTTAGCTATTACAACAATAAACTCCTAACTATAATATAATCAATTGTACCGAGGCTAACCGCAGTGATTGAGTTAACTCCACAATACTGGCAGCTAATAGGACATGGCATGTATGAGGTTAGATGAGTATGTAGACTATTTTAATAACTATACCAGTTGATATCTTATTTCATATATGATATCTGTACTGTTATTCAAATATGGAACACGAAAAAGCTCTCTTGTCATGGCGCCGCGCTTAAATTTTACAAGCTATATATTATTTCGCAAACGTAAACGTAAAATTTCGCCCTTTTTACTTTTTCCCACTTTTTATTCAAATTTATCACATAGATACTTATATCTTACCAACAATATTATTTTCATTGTATGACAAAAATTTATTGTTTTTGCCATGTTTTTGCTTTTTGTTACTTCAGGTAGTTCTGATGCAGTTTTCTATAAGTTTATTGAAGTGTTACTGCAGTGCATTGTTTGTGACTGGACAGATAATGCTCTTTTTAGTGAGACAGAGCGGTAATAGTTACCAAATAGTAATAATATAATATAATATAATATATTCTACCACATACACACAACACCATATAGCCCAAACTAAGCAGAGCTTGTACTATGGGTACTAGACAATGGATAAACATACATATATACTTTTTTTTTGTAAATACATACATATTATACATAGATACACCCAGACCAAGACAAACACCCATGTTCATGCACACAAATGTTTGACTTGTGCGGGAATCGAACCCGCGACCTCATGCGTGGCAGTCGGTTACACCAACCACTACGCCATCGAGGCCGAAATAGTATGTCAATGTCAGCGTATATCATTATTTGGGCAAATTGATGTTATTAATCGCTTTGCCACGATTTTATTGATCAATCGTCAATATCAATGTACGGGGTAAAAAGAGTGATAAGTTTTACTCCCACACAAGCTACTTTTGAGGTTCGTATACTTTCGGTTATTATATCAGAATTTGGATATTCTTTGTGTCCGTTGTTTTAATATTTGCTTTCAATACACAAATATTATTCCTAGTGTGGGTCGGATTCTGTTGAAGATAAAGAAATTATTTACTTTGTGAAGCTTTGTTAAAAGATATTGTCATTTTACGTAAAATTTCGTACTATTTAAAATAGGTGTCTACTTTCACGCATGCATACTTGGTCTGCCATTGTCGTTGGGCTATGCTCGCCATCATGCGTGTATGCAAATTTTATTTCATTCATATTGGAAATTCACAACCAACAGCATACATCTTTTCATATATATAGTATAAAATAATTTAAAACGTAGCTTTTATACTAGCTACATAGTTTTAGTGTTAATAGAAGATAATTGGTATTTGGTCTTATGCAGGTAAATGTTTAATTGCATTTACTGCATTTTTGACGTATTGACAGAGGCTGCTTCTGAACAATAACTCAGGAAGAAAATCGCTCACGCAAATAATCCTGGAAAATGGTATTTTACTGAGCGGAAACCGAAAAGATAACCCTTATGGCCATGCAAAATGTTACCCACCAGTATAGAGATATTTGTTCAAAACAATACCACTAACGAAGTTTGATAGTAATCACAAACGTACTATTATGGGTGGAGTAGAAAACAATGTTTATTTAGCAGCAGATTGGTATGTGGTCTGTGGTCGGTCGTCAAGCTCGAAACTAATTTTCTCTACGTCACAACGACAGGACCACACGAGTGCACAATGTTCTGTCAGTTTCTCGAATGAAACTACGAACTACATAATGTTAATAAAAATATTAAACTTTAGACTGGAATCTATACTAACTTTATGAAACAACTTCAACGAATCCATTATTATTAAGATGACCGCATTTTGACGAAAATTTTATTTAACATTGTCGTGTAAAGTTGAATTTTTGTGGCAATATATTAATTTTAAAGCACAAATTAGCCTTGCCTAAAATCATATTAAAACTTTTTACAGCTGATGTTGGAAACTAGGCCAGAGGGTAAGTTTGTTTTATAGTTTTTCTGAGAATTGCCTCTAATAAAATGTGTTGTAAAAGTTAAGATGGTAAATTAGGAAGCGTCGTTCGTCAACTTGTTAAAATGTTGCCGACTTATAACGTAATACTACAAAAAGTCACTTGAAGGCGCCAAATTTTACGACCGCGAAACAAATTCTTTATTGGCCGATCGACAGACAGTTCTGTAAGATTTTGGTATCTAACGATACAAAAATATCACGTCACGAGAATTATTACTATCGAAGAGCATTAACTGCTTTAACTGCTACTTTTACTTATTCAAAGTTAATACATTTAGTAATTATTAACAACTACCTAGTTTAGATAATATTGAATGCAAATAAAGAAATGATTAATGAAGTGTGTCAGGATCGTAGCAAATGGAAATCCGTAGCCTCTGCCTACCCCTCTGGGAAACAGGTGTGAATCTATGTATGTACTCGTATGTATGTATGCAAATACATGAATGTGTAGCTATTACATATATTTTAGCTAATAAACAATAGAAATAATCATAATTATTGTGCTTGCATTAATTAGCGAAACAGTCCATTGAGCCATTCAAATATAATATAGTATGAAATATTGTATCTTTTGTTAGTAATGCAAAATAAATAAATTAACTATTTGCAATAAACATAGCACACACATAAACTACAGTTTGCTATAACCTTGATTTATTTTGTCATAAAACTGGGACTATTAAGTATGCTAAATACATTTACCACTGAATAAAGCAAGCGACTTTCATTATTAATGTGGTAGTCATGTAAAATGTAGATTCAATATTTGACTAGACGGCAATCCAGGTTTAAATTATTGCATCTGTGCAAGTTTTGTTTGTTATACCAAAAGTATTTAAGGTTATGAGATACGGTCACGGACAAGTTGAATCTGGACTTGGTGTTCCTTGTTACAATAATTTTAAACTGCCTTATGACCGCGGGTTGTTCTTTTATGACGTAAAAATAACAAAAATATAATCTTTGAAGACCATAGTTGCACAACTCGGCATTTGGTGGCAAAAAAGTGGCTAATTACTCCACTGTGCTATTTAGAGTAGGTAAGCTTTCGATGACCGAACAACTTAAGAAAATCATACGCCGTAATGATTATAGGAAAGTTAGCTCTTTGTTTGATTAACTACGGCCTGTTAATAAGAAACCATAATTATATTACTTGGTACATAAAATCACAAGACGAAGTAAAACTCGATTTGGAATAGGTACGTGTAAGTAAGCAATTAACGGAGAGCTTTGTTTGTTAATAAAAAGTTTTGCTCGGCGTTTCTTTGGTTCGGCCGGGCGAGGTAACTTTCCAAGAGATTGTTCTAAAGTAATTATCGGATTAATATACTCGGAGCGTTCAGCCGTCGTACTGACGTGAACACTGTACTGCTTTGCACTCAGAAACAATCAGAATTAAGCAAGAGAACAATCAAGCTCACGTCTAAGTTTCTTTTAACGGCACTTAGCCGGGAGCGCTCGCATAACTTCACTCGGAACTAATGCCTTCGATTGGACCATTTCGTTAATTATTCGCCACTTTGTACGTAAGTAGATTTACGGCGGGGCTTTCCTCGCGTTTTTCTACCAAAAAAGGTTTTGCTCTTGTTTTTCTGTAATGGTTTTTATTAGGAATTTAAGAGCGCTGATTTGCATTACCAATACCGAACATTTTATTGCTTTTGCCACGATACTGCTATATACAAAGGTCGTAATAAGTACTGGAAAATTAAAAGAAATTCATGCTAAGTAGGGTTTTTGTGAACGCAAAGTCCGTGCCATTGTTTATTTCATTTACTTTTTGGTCTGAATGCTTTTATTCCATTTTAAGTTGTTGTGGGCATTAGAAAATGTCGATTAGAATACTTAACTTGTTTAATTACATTAATTTTATATAATCAAAGAACTATAATACACATTAATAAACAAGAATATAATTTTAATTTTATTGTATTTATTTTATTATCTTTATGGTAAATAACCCACTAAATATGAAATTATCACTGCATCGCAGGATAATTAGTAAAACAACGGATACAAAGGAAACCTAGGCTATAAAAATGGTAATAACAATTTTTTTTGTCTGACGCTGCCCATTAGAACCGACGGTATTCGCTCTTGAAACAATGCGCCATTCACATAAATAATCCGACAAATCAGGATTTGTTATCTATCTGTCGTTTTATGAAAATCTCGAATCGTCTGATTTACCTAAACCAGTGAATTTTCCTTAATAGCGTCACAAAGAGCGGTGAAGTTAAAACAACAAGGAGAGCGCTGGGCCGGTGGCCGCCTTGCGGAATTTGCCGACGGCATTTTTCCAGCCTTTTTCGTGTTACGACATCGTGTTTAGAGAAAAGAAAACTCGCCGACAGCGAGAAACTTTGATTATAGCCTTCACGAGTGGCCGTTCCATTCGCGATCGAGGTGATAGACTCGGGGATATTTCTTTTTTATAGCCCTCTTTGATACTAATAAAACAAATTTACTTTTTTCTCCATCGGAAGAGTTGGAGTGGGTAGCATGTGGTCTATTGTTTTTCTTCTCACGCTATTGCGGAAGTTTGACCTTTTATTTGTCGGTTTACGGTACCGCGATATTTTGTTGCAGTAAACTTGTGAATTTGCTTTTGGCAGTTTTTGCTTCTGCCGCACCGTAACGGTTCACCTTTTAGAGTCACAGAGAGGGTTTACTACTTGCCGCGAGACTTTATACATTTCGCATGAGACATCCCATTTCTGGTTGCGGACTTTATGACTCTCTTATTAGATATAAACGTGTCTGAGTGAGCCAACAAAGGGTTATAAATAAATACGATACCATACGGCTGGCTGGTGCTACTTTATGACGGTAACTCATATAAACAAAGGTATGATGAAAACAAAAATGGAGGCTTTACGATATGGGTAGAAGCAGAAATAAAGGAAACCATTCAAGTGCAACGCCTCGCGTAGACTGGTATGTTATTGAATTAGCCGATGACGCACCGAGGCAAGTCGCAATAATCGCCATTCCCCGATCTTTGAGACAGCCTCCCACCGCCGAGAAATAAAACAAATATTGCTTTTACGTTGCGATTGTAAATCAAAATTAACGGCCTTAATATAGCGAGGCAGGGCATGGCTGTAAGACCCCCGCTATGAAATATGCTCACCGCCCGCCGCTCACTGTTAAAAATGGGATTAACCCTTGATGGAAATAGTGCTAGTTGCAAGTAATTTTGCTGAACGCGGAAGTTTTAATCACTTGGGTGTAAACGTTACTTATGACTGCCTTTGTATGATATGAACTTACCTCAGATTTTCCTTTAGATACGCATTGTGCTACGTTGCTTGGTTCCAGGTTTATTGAATCTCTCTGTGAACAAAAAGGCACGTATAAATTGTTTATTAAGTACGAAGCACATAGTAAGTAACATGTATCATTTATTATTTTGGTATAGTGGTAGTCCTATTGTTTAAAGTTAGGTCTATTAAAGCTGAATGAACGTACATATTTACATTCATTCAGCGTAATTATGTATGTTACAAATGTAATTCATATAATTGAGACAGGAATATTGGTATATATTTATATATAATATTTCGTAATATTTTAATTATAATAATAATAATATTCTACCACGTACACACAACACCATCTAGCCCAAACTAAGCAGAGCTTGTACTATGGGTTCTAGACAATGGATAAACATACATATATATACATTTTTTTGTTGTAAATACATACATATTATACATAGAAACACCCAGACCAAGACAAACATCCATGTTCATGCACACAAATGTTTGACTTGTGCGGGAATCGAACCCGCGACCTCAGGCGTGGCAGTCGGTTACACTAACCACTACGCCATCTAGGCCGACAAATTTGGGTAATAAAATGTTAAAATGTTAGTTATATAATGTTGATAATGGATAAACTATACATTATTTATAATATAAAAAATGTTAAATAATTTAAATATGTATAATTATGATAATAGTATTACTTACTTCACAGTGCGAGGCGCTGATGTTATTCATATTCAGCCGATAGAGCCGATCCCTGCAAAGAAAGTTCCATATGAAAAACATAAAAGGAATGTTATAAAACTCTTTTAACTTAGGCTATTTGAATGGAAAAGTTGAGTCAATTCGCTGCGGACTAAAGGGGATACGTTACAAACTTGCGTTAAAGTTACCATAACGTTTATAGAAGAATCGTTTTATAGCTGAAAATGCGGCAGTATTATTCCCCGAACGAAATTAGTTGCCTTCGTGACACACACGATTGACCTATATCACCTCTTTTTATTGAATCACCAGTGTAAGCTGACCCTCCTGACTTCTCAGAAACTTTGTAATCGCGTCGGTGTTTGTATAAAACTATGGAGCATCAGGGGTCAAGTTATAGTGGGTAATGGTTAACTGTAGCCAACGGAAGGTAAAGCTGATACGGTGGCGCACTCGTAAAAATAGCTATTTGATTGTATTGGACCGATTGGTTTTTGTTTTGTGTCAAGAAAATGATAGATACGTGTAGATTTGAATTCAAAGATGGAATGAGATTTGTTATTTATTTCATTGAACATTTTTGGCTTTTTCCACCGTTTGTTTATGTTATATGTACTTTTCCATTCAAATGCCTATACTTTATAAACTCGTCCTGTAGTCAGGAATCTGAAAAAATTTACACACGAGAAATCTGGATAAGATAATATATGCATGCGGCATTTATTAAGATATTTTTCCAGATTTCTCGTGAGTGAATTTTCCAGATTCAGTAATAACTTTACTTTAAATTGCTGCCTGTTCTGATTGTATTATCATCGTTATGTTTCGATATTATAGCGATTTCATGATTTTGACCTTTATTTGTACGTCATACTATTATAGCTGTGGCTTGCATCATCATTTGCGGAATCTCGAAAACCTGGGACCACATGCAAAGCAGTCGTGTCTGCTAATATTACTGTGCTATCGAGCCTATGCAAAGCAGTCGTATCTGTTACTATAACTGCGCTAACGAGCCAGTTTTAGTGGTAGTCAGCTTACCTTAATGACTTCATATAATTAAGTGTCAATATTAGTGCTATTTGACTAGTAGACCACACAAAATATTCTTTTAATGGAGGTACATAATAAGATGTTTTATCATCTTGGTTCTGAAGAGATATTATAAGATAAGTTCCCATTGACCGCATTTCACTATAAATACAAATATTCTGTAAAAGCGTTGAACTTTATACTTACATAGCGCCGACGTAAAGAGCATCCCTCTTGGTATCCACAAATAATGTTCGGTAGTACAGAGTGCCGCAAGAGAATTCGCGAACATGATCTGAAAAGACGGAAATAAGGGTGAGCATACTGAACCAAAAATTTTATCTTAGACTAGAAATTCGAGATAAGCAAATACATTATATATCTGAGAGCCAATTCCGATAATAAAGTACATACATATATTCCCAGAAGGGTAGGCAGAGATAATAAAATGTGTTCAAAATAGAGTTTGAATCTAGTTTAATAAGCGTTAAATGAGAATGACTGCATTAATGAGGTAGTGGTTTCAGTGATCGCCTCGTCACTGCCAATGCTGTGAGTGTTCGACACACGATAAAAGTTAGATCCACAAATACTTGTACCGAATTTGAATGTTTATTAAGTCCTCTGTGACACATGAATTATTTTCGTAGAGCGAGAGCTCTTTTTTTAAATAGATGAGGTGAGGTCTTTAATGCAATTTTTATTCACAGAATATAATTTGTGATAGTTATTACACTGGGACTAAATCTCTCTTCCTCTATTTTATACAGTTTTTATTACGAGAATTGGCTATCTCAAAGATATTAAATAAAAAGTGTATGTCAAAGTCAATTCGACTTGTATCTAGATTTTATTGAGAATACAAACGAATTGATTTTTTTAACGTTAAACAGACAGAATCTTACATTCCGTCCGAGTATTATACAAAACAGTCGGAGTTAGCGTATACATATACTTAATCGATGAATTATAATTTTGGCAGTTGTAAAACGTTTTAGCTGACTATATATATGTGTAATATCCTATAGGTCTGCTTATCTTTCTATAAATTTCCATGTCTATGTAAAACCCTCTTTAATTACCATGGTATGTTATGTATACATATCTAATGTACGTTACGTCATAAGATTTATTAATATTGAATTGTTTGGGAGTAAGTAATCCATTTTTATTAAAAATACTGTAACAAATTTCAGTTCTTTACATATAGTATGAGTATAAATATATATCACAATATAACGAAATACTTCACCAAGGTATCAGAATATAAACGCGTTATTTTACGGTTAAAATGTCACACTTTCTTTAATCGAATAACAACACAGGTTTTGACAATGAGGCTAGTTAGCGTTTCGTTTGAAATCCGAAATCCTTCATCTATAAAAGTAAACAGTTTAATTACATATCTTTACATTACATCAACAAAAACGTATTTGATATCGTTTAAGTAATAATTAGATATTCTGGTACACAAAAATGTTCAAAGGGCTATTGAAAGAGTTCGCGTGCTCACAGATACGGAGCTATGCGAAATGAAACATCAAAGATACATTGTTGACGAGAATTTATATTTCGTTCAATGAGAGTATAAAACTTTATAATGTGGTTTTGTTAGGTACAGACTAAAATGTAATGGTAAACTTTTCTCAATTGTAGATTAATTCAAAGTATTGTTTTAAAAAGATTTAAAGTAGATTATATTATAAAATTTTTGATGTTTGTAGTATTTAACTATGTCACCACAATTCTTTAAAACTAACTTATACCTAAAATATTATAAAACAGAAAGAAAAAAAAACTAAAACTATATAGGCGTCATAAAATTCCTCCGCATTACAGTCGACCGGTAGTGTGCCCAGAAGACTGGCAGCATTGCCACGTTGAATGGCAATGCTTATTCTTTCCACAAAATAAAGCCCAGCCCTCTGGTCACGGGACACGTCGATTAACCTTTTTGCTATCTCTATAAAGAGCAGGAGCATTGGGACCCCAAACGGCTCAAAAACATAATCCCCTGCCAGGTTTTTGTATATGCGCCGTTTGAGAGTCTCCGCAGATGCAGCAGCAGCGCCAGCACAACCCGCCGTGCTGGGAAGATGTAATGACGCAAGGATGTCGACACAAGTTGCGTCCCACACCAAGGGCCTACCCATCTTCCAAGGTATCAATGACATACCGTTCGGTCTCTTCCCATCGTCACGTGCCAAACCATTAGGTTCAAGATGAGCTGGCAAGCCGGCGGTGACAAGAGCGCGGCGGATAATGTCATTAAGATTGGCGTGCTGCGAAAAACGACCGGCACTCCTGCTACATGATAGGCCATGGTGGCCAAGTCCATCGACGGCTTCACCACAGTAACATCGATGCGGAGAAACACATGGAGCACCTAAACGAAGGCAAGAAGCGATGCGGAACGATTGAACGAGAACGGACTCCCATCGTCCAACATAGTGCCTATGTTGGACGATGGGAGTGCTTGGAGCCAAAGACCCGATTTCCACTCCCCCACAGCCAATAAACGGACACACCGTTTTTTAAAAATTGTTTTTTTTTTGCGCTCATTCATTTTATATTATATTATTATAATATTTTATATATATTATATTTTCATACAAGGCACATCTGACACCGGGTTGCTGCATAACTGAGATTTTTTCAACTTACACTTTATCCAACCCTGTAATTGCGCCTCTACATGACCGGATCGACATCTACAATGGGCAGTATTTATATGTATATAATATATGTTGTTAATATGCGAATATTCAAATAAATATCTAATAAAACGCATAGGTAATATTGTTTATAAACAATAAAACGATTTCATTTTATAACAGTTTATACGTTATAACTGGCATTTATTGAAATATTTAAAGGCATGTTTCATTCTTGCGTGCTTCTAGTTTATTGCTTGGACTACATGCAGTCAGCACACGTAGGATAAAGTCACGCACTAAAAACCAATGTTTACTCCAACAAACGACGAACATCATTGAAATTACGAGCTCTGTACAAATTGAACGGAACGTGACTACAAAGCTTTTTACTGTCTTAGTAAAATGTTCTTAATACGTTTTTAAAATGAAGGAATACTTTTTTCTATAGTTACCCTTTTACAGATTGATTATAATGCTACTAAATTGTAAGATCTACGTTTTGAATAACTTTACTAAGATGAAACGATTTTCTTAGACTTTCAGTCTAACTAGAAACTGAAAGTTTTCATTCTTATATCCAGATACAAAAGAAAGAAACCTAGGTTTATAAAGATCAAACATGTGGTTGTGACAATTGAACTTTAATTCAGTATCAGCTCCCATAGTATTGCACAAACGAAAAACAGTCCAGATTTTATAAATAAAATTGAGTCTATCAAAAATTAATAGTGACTGAACAACCAACTTGTGAAGTTGAAAATGTGGAAGTATTTTCGTTCGCTGTAACGTACAAACGTCTGTCAGTTCGTGGAATATATTTGTACTCGTATTTTCGCGGAGCCGGCTGCTGCTTCCCTGTACGAGTTTTGATCTCTCGAACGAACATCGATTTAGGTTGTTTGGTCTTGTTCATGTTTAATGCACAATTGTTCCTTGAAAGATATTCGCTCAGAGGTGAACGTAAGATATTTGGTAGAATCGAACACTCTATTGTTTATTCAAAAGTACAAAATACTATACATAGTTAAATGTAAGACACAACAATGCTTGAGAATTTATTTCGGTTTGTCTACCATATAACTGTAATTGAAAACATTTAGCAATTTCGAGAATGTCCCCGTTTCATCAAGGTTGAAGTATTTCCAATGAAATACTGTTTATAAATTTACTAGATGTTCCCGCGGTTTCACCCGCGTTTATCGTTACTGCGCCGCCCCCGTGGGTCGTAGCGTGATGTTAAATAACCTATAGCCTTCCTCGATAAATAGGCTATACAACACTAAAAGAATTTTTCAAATCGAACCAGTAGTAATCACGCAGAATAAACCAGGCGAAACATCGTTTGTACTATGTCTGTAATGGGTAATTATTTTGCTGCGATGTTATTTTAAAACTGCTATATCTCCTAAGATATTCATTGAAATCGAATGATGTAAAGGGCAATTTTGTTTTAAATTAAATACTTGTGATGAATAACGTATTTATTTGGATAAGGATTAATATCATGTTTATAAAAATACCTTCGCAAATAATGCATTATTTTAGAACAAATTTCGTTTGCATAAAAATGGTTATAGTGAGCCAACCTTAAAAGATAGACATATGCTGTCGCAGATTCTTTTTTAGAACTTTTAAAGGGGAACAATTCTGTCATACATGATTTTTGTGAAACTTTAACTGTTTACGCAGCGCACGCAACGGAAGCTCTCAAAAGGAAAAAATACTCTCCGATTTTGAAACATTCTTCATTGGTGCTCCGCTCCTATTGATCTTAGCGTGATGATATATAGCCTATAGCCTTCCTCGATAAATGGGCTATCTAACACTGAAAGAATTTTTCAAATCGGGCCAGTAGTTCCTGAGATTAGCGCGTTCAAGTAAACAAACAAACAAACAAACTCTTCAGCTTTATAATATTAGTATAGATTTTGTTGAAAATTAACATCAAATAACATAGAGTACACTTAGCTGAACTCTACAGTATATTGTAAATAGATACAGAATATTAGTCTTGGCTTTATTACTGTTGAAATGTAGTTTCAATTGGAAAAGCGACATCTTAGGAAATCAAGCAGGTGTGAGAGAATTCAGGAATCGGTATTGCTTGCAGGCTAGACGCCTCTGGGACACCATTTGGGGCCTGCTGCAACAGCAATTTGCATATACTACAAGGAATAAGTTGGTCTGTTTGGCTGACAGTTATTGTTATTTATAGTACTGATGTTAGTACATAGAAGTTGGAAATTTAATTTAGAAGGGTTTGTCAGAGTTGACATTTTTGTTGATTACCTATATATTTGGGTCCTACAGATGAAACAATTTTCTGTGAACCCTGTAATACCGATATAATTGTTACTAAGAAATGTTAGGCAAGTAAATAAAGACAATTATAATAAAGCTAGCTAGGGTTGAAATTATCAACGTAATTAAATTTTAGGACTTGCTTTTGTCGTCACAAACATGTTATCTCGTAAATGTCCATACGACTTTAGCGACCCCTGCACGCGGCTAGAATGAAAGATCTTGGGGAGATTTCATCATAATCATTACGTTTGACGACCAGATTTTGTGTTTGCGGTTAACTGCTATTAGTACACAGGAAAAAGCCACTGTATATCTTCTTGATATATCTCCTAATCACCTTTTACGAGACTCACGGGGAATGATGGGGTGTTTCATCCATAACGAAGCCCATGAGACAGCGTAACAAATATATCATATAATGTATATACCTAGTAAATTAAATTGTAAATAATCTGTATAATAGTAAATGTAATAAGAAGTATATAGTAGTAGTATGAATAAAAAGAAATCTGAGCACGTAGTTACTTAATAATAACTTAGTAGCACTAAACAAATATAAAAATTGAGAGAGAACAATAGTAACAGTAAAGAAAATATTAATGGCTTACGAACGCTGAATACACGTAAAAGTTATTGTTGTGATGGCAGTCAGACTGAATTTGATATAAATGTATTCATTTTTATGGTCGCATAATTCTAGATCGTTCCAAGACTGTCATCGTCTATTAAAATTTGTACCGTGGGTTTTAAGTTTATTTCATTATAAAATTGTTATGGGTCCATGTCAGCACATCGAAGAAATTTCGTGCTCCGTGTAATTTATTTCCTACATTTAGATTTAATGCTATTTAAAAAATAATTTCTCTGCAACTCCGTAGAGACATTGCCTCATTGGCATGTTTCTACAGAATATACCACGGGGACTGCTCTGAAGAGTTATTCTCAGAACAACGCGTGCTGGGCTCAGATGCCATCCTTACACGGTAGAGTCGATTAGAGCGCGTACCAAAAAGTTTGGGTCCTCATATCTCTGCCGAACGACCAAGGCATGGAATTCTCTGCCAGGGCACGTGTTTCCTTCTTCCTTCAATCCTGGGTTCTTTAAGCGGGGCGTGAAAAAGCATCTTCTCAGGCCGTCAAAGTAGAGACCTCAACATCGCCTCGGCTACTGTGGGGGCGATGTGGAGGCCACTGCTCTTAGACCACACGACTGCTTACCATCAGGTGGAGTGTGGTCATTTTGACGAGCAAAATAAAAAAAAAAAAAAATTATGTTTTTGTAATGTATTTATGTTTAATCTCATGCTTTATTTCATTATTTCGAGGAGTGATTATTATTTATTTAAGAGAAATCTTACTAAAATAGTTATATACATTGCTTCGTAAATAATACATCTATTACAAAACAATTCATGATTATCTTGAGATTTAATTAGGTTTTAGAATGTAAGCAAACTACACAATTTTAACGTCATTAACTCAATTGTGAAACTGCGGCTCCGGCGAGATACCCTGTGGGATACCAACAACAACGAAAAAATATTGTGATCCTCCTACATGATTGAACTATGAAAAATGCACTACCACTGAATATCTGACAGGAGACGCAGTGAAAGATAGGAACAACAGTCACCGCCATGCGATGAAATATGCAAAGTTTTGTAGAGTTTTAGCGTCGAATCCCTCAGCGAAAAATATTCATATGTAGTTGATCTTTCAGCGTATATGGGGAAATCAACATAATACCAGGCTTGTGTACTATGTATATTAAAATTTTATAGTTTACGTATTTCGAAATCTGTTATTATTTTAAACTGTCGCATATAGCCTAGTACTCTATTAAACATGGAGTATTTAATACTAAATAGTTATTTCAAAAGCGGAAATTTTTGAATGGAATGGATTTATACTGAATAATCGCTAAATCACGTCACCTATTATTTTGAACGCTGTGTACAATTGTAACGTAATAAAGTTTATAGTTCGTTTTCCAAATTATTTTGTAAATTCTAGACAATATGAAGTTCTCAAACTGGAGTGTAATTACAATAACTAGTCCAGGCTGCGGGTAATAAGCAAAACTATAATTAGCTAGTTCGCCGTATCAAGATCTTGTGAGCTTAAACTAGCACGCGATGTGTTTAAGCAGTAACACGACAACGTACATCTGATATAAGAAACTACCTTTTGTTACTACCAGATTATTTTTTCTTTAATTAGAGCTTTATTTAATAATACGATATGGTACCTCAAAATATGTACCTTACGTCTAATCTTTAATTATAGCCCTGTAGATAATATTTAGTCTATATAAAACTTCGGTTATACACCTATTATTTTATATTATGTACATTTTTATTTTTGTTTTATTATGTACAATAATCTGCTAGAATTCGTCTCATAAAATTTGTTTGCTGTCTATATCAAACAATCGTGTTTTAACAATACGACTCTGCTAGTCTGTCATTTGTTTGAAAGTCAAAGTCTTAATCAGAATTGTTTTTAGTAGTCTCATTCTCATAAACAGTAATTACTGACTGTTTGTAATTTGGTAATTTCATTCGCAGCAATATGAAAGTTTCACTATTTAAGGTTTGTGATGTTACGTAGAACGAACACGACTTCATTGTGGTAATTGTTTTATCGCATGAGCACGGTTACGCTGGTCAGGTGAGAGGCGGAGGGGGGAGGAGTACGAGGCACAGGGAGGTTGACGTCCCTCACAGCTGGAACTCTTAGTAAGAAAGTTATAATAAACCTGCGCACGTTTCAAAGATCCTATCACACGTTATTATTTTGGTCAAGGGTAGTTTAAGCAAACAACATGCTTTGTATTTTATGGATACCGTAATTTGTAAGGGAAAGCAACCCCCGTTTTCATTGTATTTAGGTTGCTGATATAGTTTAATGTATTTTACGTAAAATCATGAACAGGTAGGCAACTATTCGAAAACAATAGTAGAGATAACATTTAGTTGCTCGCGGATACGTATAGCTATCGGAGATAATATAAACAATACGAACAAGTCTTTGTATGGTTATGGTTTTACATAAAATCTTATTTTTCAATCAATCAGAACAATACATTGTAAATAACTCATACATCAGTCGCATAAAATCGTGACAATACGTAATAGGGCCGACTCCGTACAGTAAGCAAAGCGTTCAACATCGTTTCATTTGATGGATTACATAGCGATTACGGTCGACAGGAAATCCGCGTATTTTTCATTTGGCAATTGTAACGGTAGGGCCGATATCAAAATATCGTTATACACGGCACCGATTAGATTAACGGCACACAATTGGCTTACATGGAAACTTTGGCCCATTAGCTTTCTGTAATACGTATTACGTGTATACCTGTTATAACATTTAATACTTGTTCCAGCCTATTCAGTGGATTGGATTAATTCAAAACGCGCTCCGCGGGTGCTTGTATTTTCTGTTGTTATCGCTTTCCAAATTAAAATTGAATACTTATTTCATATCGTATGAGCAAATTATTTATTGAGCTTATTTTATCAGGTGTACGTTATATAGAGCGAGTTTAAATGCAATGGTGCACAGCTATTATAGACGTATTATATACTTAAGTATATTTAAAATTGCGAATATCACTTAATAATAAATTGGGTTAAAAGAAAACCCTGGAGGTAGGTATATTGAATGCACATTAAAAAGAAGAAATGAGTATAGACATACATCACACATTTCATCCAGTGCTTTATTTCGGCATTTTACCAACTAATAATAAAACTAAATAAGAACCGAAATTCAGTTAAAATATATTGTATTTACATAAATTTAATATAAGACGCGCCCCTCATATAGACACACACATTATTAACTAATATGATCAAAGTATTAATGAAACACGATTGACGTAACACCACCAATATTCGCGCAAGTTTCACATTCTTCATAACGAAACTTAGATGCGGGGGAACTAAATGAACTCACTATGATATGATATTTCAGTCACGATCTTACTGAATACGCAGTTACTGGTGGCAAGGCGAACTGAGTTAAGTAAGAGAGTAATCGTGACACGTGTTAAGGTAATGTGCCGAATGAATTTTGGATACAGCCAGCATATACACACGAACCTACCTATGTACTTACTAGTACAGTGGTACATTATTGCTACATCATGTATTAACTATGTAAAGCTCTTATGAAGCTTGTTCATACTTTCAGGATTAGATTAGAATAATTTATTATATTAACAGTTATGTTTTTGTTATCAGTTTGTAATCTTAAGGACGAAAAGGGGCAAAGGTTTAATTTTAAATAATTAATCTAAAAACTTAATCAGTATCCGAAATTGTTTGGGCTTATCTTTTTAATCAGCAAAATTAGGTTTACATATTCGTTCAGATTAGATTTTTGTAATATTTTTGAATTAGGTCTGTTAATGAGATTTTACTTTTTACGATTAACAGTAATTATTACACTAAAATAATATGTTTAATAACACTTTTTTATATTTATTATTCCGTACTAAAAATGATTCCTGTGTTACAGGGGACTTTAAAGTCATTCAAATAACTTAAAAACATTCAAATTCGAAACAACTATTTGCGGATCAAACAATTTTTGTCTAATTATTTTTTATCGAACTCATGACTAACGCGCAATGACTTAAACCACTACGCCATCATTAGGTATTGTTAATTTCTGATAGAATACTCATCTTCTGTTTATTTATATAATCAAGGGTAAAACTTGCTTGAAACAAACCTTTCAATTACTGAGCCACTGAATCCGTAGTGTCTATATCAAAAATATATTCTCAGTGTAACGGAAACTTTTACAAGCATTGGTAGAGAACATATAAATGTGAATCACAACATTATTGTCCTGTGTGACTATATGAACCGCAAACACTCGGTATATAGGTACTGGTGAGGTGATGTTTTATAGCACTGCGCGGTTATGCAGTCAATTAATAATATATGATATGATGTAATAAACTTACATAAATAATTACACTTGACTGCTAGGTTTACTGCTGTTGGCGGATAATAGCCCCGAGTTTTAATCCCAGGTCAGAGCAAATGTTATAGCATTACTCTGGTAATTTCCAGTAGCTACACGGACTCTGGCATTGTATTCGATAGATAGCTACAGACTTGTCTGGGACCTAGAACTATAGCAGGCGATATATAGATGTCGATCACCTCTGCCCACCCAGACTACAGGCGTAACTAAGTAATTATAGCGCGCTACATTATAAGTCACTATAAGCATTGCATTTGCAAACAAAGTTTCAACACGCCAGCAGAAGCGTTGAAGCTTCTATAAAATAAGATACTCAACGCTTTTCACGATTTAATCATAAACTGAAACAATCTTTGGCCGCACTAGCCATAACATTTTACATTTTTAAAACGTCATTAAAGTTGAAATACATTTCAAATATTAATAAGAGTCTAAAGGTCGCAGTTGAGGGAGTGAGTAGCCATTAAAAGAGTGTCATAAAGTCAGCGCAGTTATCTCACATGGACCGTAATAAAGTATTAACGGGACTTCATCTCGGTTAACCCTTTTATGAACTTATTTTGCTAAATTAGATATTTAATTTAGCTAATATAATGTAGTGTATTTTGGTTTTATATAATGCCGCTTATATGAGCATATACTTATAAAGAACAAATATACATAGGCTAAAGTCCGTGCACCTCAGACAGGGTAAGTAGATTCGAATCGTATAGAGTCGTTAAGTAGGTCACCACTTAAAGGCTTTAACAGTTTTAAGTAGTGACGTTCAAATACTTAGAAAAAGGAATTTGAATCCTCATTCAAATGTTAAATTGTGAAATCGAATATTCAGTACTTATTTTGATGATATGTGAATTATAAATCGTGGTCGATCGTGCTGAGGAAGTTGTCATCGGGGCGGAGAATAGTCATGATCTATTTTATTTTAATATGTATAATATATCACTCGTACCGCCTAAACAACTTGGCCCTACATGAATTCGTATGCACCATATTACCAATTCCACTCAACAAATACAGATAAAATGTTGCTTCGATATTAAGCCCTAAACTAATAAACCAAGAAAACAACATCAAAAGCCAATCGGTATTATTTACGTAATGCCGGAATAAATACATAGATAGGCCGACCAATAATCTATGATCCAATGTAATTAAGCTTTATTACGCAATTATTGTTTGTTATACCTAACAAATAAAATAAAATAATATTTTTTATGGTTTTTTACTGTGGTATTTGGTCGCTCTAAATAATAAGAAAATTTGTAGATTTCCATTTAGTTTAAAAATATCTTCAATGTACAGATACTCTCTCCTTGACGTTCTGTAATAGTATAGATAACCTCACAAGAGAGCTTTTTCATTAAGCGAAACTAGATAGCCAGATTACCCGAATCCACTCCATGCTGCTTATTAACTTCACTCTCTTGATTAACGTATTATAACATTCTCGTATGCGAAAGAGATGTCATCTACAAAATCCTTTACTCTCAAATACTTTTTGTTAAAAAGGGTTCCCCAGTTACGAAACAGGAAAACGAGGGAAAATTGTTTTCTAAAAAAGCTAACAATATCGTAAACATTCACCGTCTATGCTAGCAAGAACTTCAGTAGTTTAAAAGCGAGCATTATACGCTTTTCGCTTCGAGTGTCAAAGTTGTGTGCTGTCGGCGTATCGATTCCTCCAATCTTTATGTCAGGGAATTACATGAATTGGATTTCAAATTGTAAAATAAAATAATGGTTTCGAATTTAGAACGAAAGAAAAATTCTGTCATTGTAATCCTTTTACCTTTCGTCGTAGACACGAAAAGGCTCTCCCGATGGTGCGGACTAATTCAGAATGCACCTCCAATCGTAAAAGAAGTCGTAAAGAAGCGAGTCTCCCCTCGAACCGATGCACGGGAATCAGGGAAAAATAGTTGATTTCTTATTGGCTTCCACCCAGACTCAGATTGAAAATTCGCCATAAAGACATTGGGACACGCCTGGCCGGATTAAAGGGGGAAACTAATAAAGAAAACTTTTGCGACACCGTATTTTTATCAAACGTGCACCTAAAACTTCTTAGCCTTTATTAGGTTCGCGTTGGTAATTTAGAAAACGCTCTGTGGTATTACTAGCGCCTTTTCCTAAAACTGCTATAAAACGGGTATCTAGTTTCAGTTATAGCTTTGTGGATTTGATTAAGTTTTTTTTAATCTTCGCAAGTTTAATATAGCTGTTTAACTTTTATTTTAAAAAGGAACCACCGACGTTCTTATATACGGCTTTTCGAAAATATATTTTAATGTTGGCGGCATTTTTCCTATGCATACATCAGATAGCTTTTAGAGCGTGATAAAAATGAATTCGCAGTCGAGAGCGGCAAAAATTATGAAATACGGCGACGCGACGACACATAGGATGAAAATAGTGACACGAGAGACGAGATAATAAAGACAAAACACGGCAATAAACATGTACTGAAAACATGTTAGCGTGTATACCGCTGCGAATAGGAAACAGGGTAATGTGTATTTCATTTACATAAATTATCACACGGAGAAATGGTGTCTATACGGGGCGGGCGATACCGCAGCCACTTTCGAGAGACGCTTATTTACGCAACTTGTCGCGGTCGCCTGTTGGGATTAATTTACTTGAGGCTTTTAAAGCGTTAAACGAAAGAACCGTATTTGGTTCTAAACTTAATCTGCAGACTAATAAAATACTATAATAAAAATACAGGAAATATTTTGTTCATTGTGAGATGAAAAAAGTACGTCTCTAGCTACGTTAGAGAAAGCAGTAAATTTCGCCACCACGCTGTAGGTACATAATTTCACACACGCCTCGACTCATCGTTCGGCGAAATATTAAGGTGTATAAAATTTTATTACTAACATTACCCCCTTACCCTGTTCTCTCTATAAACATTTTGTGTGTCGCGTTTCCCCTCGGTCGCGAGCGAGTCCCGCGCGGCGGAACTTTCGCCTTTACCTTATTCCCTCTAATGCCACATTTGTGTCTTAATAACGAATGGTATTATGTTACGAACGTTCGCATTGTTTGATTTTCAATCTCTTGAGATTGCAGATTTCCTTTGCTCCGCTAATGGTCCGTGCCGGCGAAATGGAATATTTGAAACACTATATCGGAAGCTAGAGTTTTATTGCGTATTATTTAAACTGCTATTGATTATTGAGCTCGTGAATCGCGGGATTGGATGCATTTTTAATATTGTACTACTTTGTACACCGAACTGAAAAAGTGATATTGCATTATGAAGTCAAATGAGATGTTTATTTTCATTGCACTCGATTGAAGCGGCAGTATAAACAAATTGGCACGAAAGTGTTTGCTGTGCGAGAGCTATTTTTATATTATTTGCTTATGGACTGCAGATAACGTTGGAATGAATGGTATAATTTTGGAAGATTAATGATGTTGTGAGTAAGTTTATAAAGTAGTTGTGTAGGGAGCAGAGTGGTTCGAGTTGATAGGAATCGCGCGGTAATCGTCGGCAATCTCGACAGAGCACGCGCATCGCCCCTACTTTATCTCAGCATTTCGTCGCGGCATCATGTCGCTTATTGATATCACCGGTGTACTCTATGGATGTCCCGATATTGCTACCTGTTTGTCTTGCATCCGCTATATTGACTATCACGCAACCTTGTTTGCTACAGTTTTTCTTATTGCTTCTTCCATAAGAATTCATTGGAACGGGACGCGCTCGGATACAACTATTGGTTTTATTGTCGTTTGAACGAATGGGGGTTTCTTTCCAATATGTCAGCCTGAATCGGTTTGTTTTCATACGCCACTGATTTGTGTCGCAGGGCAATACGTATAACTAGACGAATTAGGAAAGAATTCACAATTTAGAAACCTTTTACAGTAAAACGGTTTGTGACGTCCTTTCCTTAGTAACATTTTATTTATTCCTCAAGTTGTTTGCTTGTAATTTGTTAGGCACTCGTTTTATATACAGAGAAAATGTTTTCTAAGAATTCGGCGCCGCCGAAAAATAATTTACATAAAATCTTAAGCAAACGCAGTGAATTGGGTAAACTTCAATCATAGGATCCCGTCGTCTTCATCATCAAGCAAATCTATTTCAGTAGCAGCCTGAGAGTAAAAAATCTCAACTTTGAAAATCATCCTCGATATCATAATAATCGTGAACATTCGATTGAAATGTCAATCACTGCGTCTTATCGCAATTTGTTTGATCAAGTGTGAGAACTGTTTTAGCAACGAACCAAAGCGGGTACCTCACCCTCACACTACAGATTTATATAAAATAAATATTTTAATGTTAACCGATAGCCCCTATAAGGGTTTCAGGTAAATCTTTGCACCTTTTCTCCGCGGTAGATAGGCGGTTCACAAGAAAAATTCGGGACCATCCACCGCGTGGAATCCTATTGCAATTTATGCTCATTGAACTGGAAAAAGTATATGGGGAGGCTAAGGTCGGCGTCGATTCTTTTATTGCTACATGAAATCAATAAGAAGCGTGACGCGGCAACTGTTTTTTCGAGGACCGTTTCATGTAATAAAACTCATAAAATCATACTCACGTCTGGTCACGTGATCAGCTTGCACGACGACGCGACGGCGGTGTGGCGGCCACATATAAATCATGACTTATTGTGTCTCCTGTGAGCGAATTCAATCGAACGGGTCTATACTATAAACAATTATTCAAAATACATTATGGAAGCGTCACTCGGATGCGCTGCCATAAGTCACGAGGTTCTCAAGGGAGCCGAGACCGCCACTCCTACATGGGCGTAATTGAAAATTGAAATTTGTTTAGGACTACGCCGGACTCCTAATTTGATTTAGGCGACGGTACGCGCGCAATCAGGAACCAATAACAATAAATATAACTGCTAGAGGTAAATCTGTGAGCTGAATCCCACGTTCATAGCCCTCGTTACAATTTTGTTTCTACATTCAATTGGTAGTAGGTGACACGTAGGGGAATTAATTTTGTAAAGAGCATTGCTCGAGTGTGAAGAAATGGCGCATGCATTATTTCTGCCTCACTTGTTTCTTGCACACACCTGACAAATTTCTCAAACGTTTATACGTGTATAGAATTTGAATACTTATACAATGTTTCTCTGCTGAATTTTTGAATTTCCTTTAAATTACGAGCCTTTAACATACGGATGTGATGAAATGTATATGTGGAATTAAAATAATTGTTTATTTATAAATCAGAATGATGTCGATCTGATCTATAAAGTATCTCAAATAAAACTTTAAAGCTACAGTTAGCTCTACGTCCATTGTACGCCTGGGGCATAAGTCAGTCGGTCCAGACCAAGTAACAGAAAATATAGTTACGAGAATAAATCTAGATAGAATTAAACTCAAATATCATATTATGTGAGCCCCTGTTCAGTCCTATTCCTTAGCAAGCGTTTCGCTTTTAAGTGAGTTAATTGCCAATAGCTTAATATACGATAAAAGAGGCAACCACATTTTTAATACTCTAATATCTAGATGTAATCTTTCAAAATATATATATCTATATATTTATAGTTATAACGGCATATATTCCAAAAGAAGTAAACGAAAATACGACCAGGTATAAATCGAAGTCCCCCTACAACACAGCCCCTTTACCTTGGGAGTCGTTCTTCTTTGAAGACATCCCAAGGAGCGTATAACTCCAGTATATAATGCATCCCAAACCAAGCGAGTAATAAAGTGCAAGCTTCACTGTGTACCATGCTGTAAATTTATATGCCACTACTAATACAACAGGCATTAGTTTCCATAAGCTACTACTACTCGGCTTTGTGTAAATAAACGTAGGCTAGTTTAAAGTTGAAATTGCTCCTATTTTCTCTACGGCTTTATAAAAGGTTGTTGAAATCATGCTACAGAATATATCGAATGTACTGTGTAGAACTACTCTATAGTACTCAATACTCAATACTTTATTGCATTTCACAATGTATACTTAGATGGTAGTGCTTAACTTAGATGAGTCATTGTGAACCTTGTCGGGCACAGCAAATTAGGAGAGAGGATAATATATATTATGATATTATATATTATAATTTTTATATTACATAATAAGTGTACCTATATCTGTTTTTATTCTAGAACGTTAGTGTAACCATTTTAATTGTTATGAATGTATGTGTACCAGTATAGTAGTAGTGTATAATTGCATGTAAGGTATCTAATAGTTTATTTTTTAATCGTATAGAAACCCATCTCGTCGTAAATCACACGAGTATCGATGCATTATGATATTATATTTTTATGGCCCCAATATTATAAATGTTACCCTTTGAATGGCATCCCTCGTCGAACGGTAACCGAGCCGTGAGCCTCTTTGACAGAAACAAAAATGTGTGCACGTGAACACCCCATATTGGCAATATCCAAGAAATTTCGCCAATACTACAGAGAGATACTAGCATTATTAGCTAGGGGTTCCTTAGTTCCATGGCTCCCTCGCTATCACTCACCTATCCGTATCAGTGGCTGGGGGGCGCACCTCCACACGGCTAATCACTGAGGATGTGGCATAGACGCGCTATGCATATTTATTATTGCCTCCGACGAATTCTCACCGTTCGTTCAATACGAGCGGCGCGTGGATGTTTTTCATTTGCTCCAGTTATTTATTTAGCGAGGGCCCCAGGTACACGTAAGGGCTTAATGTTTGATGAGCTCAGATTCGGCCTCCTTAATTTCTATACGCATCTCACCCTGATCGGAGTTCAATCACGTCCTGCGGTTGTTTGTTTTCCACCCTAAATAAGTGAATTAAATTCGATTCAATTAATCGATATAATTAATCGGTTATGAGTCTGTAGGCGCTTGATCCGATATTTGGAAAATAATTGTCGTATTAGTAGAACGTGTTCGCAATGCCAATGTTCGGTAATAAATTATGTAGCCGAAATCAACAAATTTACGGTGTTGCCAGGGAATATGAGCGATATTACAACCGCAACAAACAATTAGCGTCCGAGCGAGGCGAGCGCACACCGGCTTATAAAACATGGTTACACACGCCTCCACTCGCACCAGTAATTAAAACTTCTCTGGCGAAAAGAAAATCCAATAAAAATTAATTATCTCCTCTATGCTTAACAAACTGATGTATGAGAATAAAATAAATTAAGTTATGTCAAAAAAATATAAAGTATATATTGTTTAGAGCTGCCCTCGAATTAAATTCTTGACGAATGTTTATGTTTAACCGGGGAATTCTTGTTCAGTTTAATAGGGGGAGGTCGGGTTAATTAAATGGGTCCGGGGTTCATTTTCATAAAATTATTTGATCTTGGCCCAACACGAGGCCAATTGGACGCGATTCATTTGCTTGGATCGCAGACTTTAATTTCATTTTTGCGTTGTGAAGATTTCAGTTGCGCCCGAGCTGTGGAGCCATCGCTCCGGTTTATTCGTTGGCAAACTACATAAACACAAGTTTATTACTGTCTGTCTGCGTTCACTTTTGACTCAGAGGGCGGTTCGGCAAATTGACTAAAGTGCGGTCCCGTGTTGAAGTAATAAACGTCTTTTATTATGCAGGGCTTACATCGTACCAGCGACATGTTATAATTGAATATGAATGTTTTGCATACTTTATCGTACCTACTGTACATAGTTATTATAAAGTAAGGCAGAACACTAGTGTGTCTCTTTTGTTTTATCGTTTTTAGTGGCGTCATGGACCAGGTCACGTTGTGTCTTTATTGTGACGAGGGAAAGATCATCATGTTGTCTATAACTCACAGTGCTGTCTATAAGAATTGGTCGACCTATTGTGGATTTCGAAATAATCAGATTTATCACGTAATTTTGCATGTCTGGGTTTTCATTGTGTTTGTTGTTTCAATGCTTGTAACGTCTTTCGCATTACAGGTATTTTAGGTGCATAGTATCAGAGACGTCTTATAAAAATCCTGCCACAATCCGACCACGTGTGACTTTTAATCTTGTACGTCACGTAATGTAAGTGGATGCACGAGGGAAACAAATCATTAAAACATGCTAATGCTTGAAAGAGGGAAACAAATCATTGAAACTTACTTTTAAAATTGTGCTTGTAAAAGAACTTAAGGCTCACATGGGCGTTTTCTGTCACCATTTTACTGTTTGTATTGGTCAATACAGAGCTCTCAATCGATACTAAAGGTATCTTGTACAATTAAAATTAAGTTACGCCTATAAAACTGAAAACTTAATACGACAATTTCGTGCAAATAGAGTACAATATACATAACCGGCTTAGTATCCCGCTCACATAAGTCCCATCGCATTTCCTAACAAAATATTTAGAAATTATGTAAATTTTACACTCATATCAGCACAGTCAAATATAAACCGTCCAAAATATTAGCAGATGTTGACATTGCGCGGGGAGCTTGAGACTATAACGATAAACAATATAAGTTAAGAGTGAGTATTACCTAAGCAAACGTAGGAGATTTATAATCGTGGAGTGCATACGACAGGCTGCATAATTTAATTACTCCCTCACACCCTTGATTAAAATTTTGCAATAACGCATTAGCGCAGTAAGACGCCGAAGGGCGTAGGGCAAGGAAATTAAACGGTCCATAATAATTTCGTTACGCCAGTACCATGATTAAAATCTTACAATTAATTAGGAAAAGTTTGGCATTCGCATAGGGGATGCTCAAGACATTAATCGCAGCTTCGACCAACATTGCGAGAAAAACAGCGATAACGACGTGTTATACGATTCCTCGAGTTTCTTGTTAGGAATTAATTAATGGTGTCAAGATACGTATACCCTCAAACCCCTTCCAACATTTACGAAACTAATTAAAAATATTCTTCTTATTTCGTAAGGTTCGTAGTCAACCTTTTTATTAGACGGGTACGGTTTCTTGGCTGCTGGCCATTAGCATATAGGTAGTTTTCATTAGAGTACATCCATAATGCACTTCCCTCCATATTATTTAACGATCATAAACTGACCACGCCGATCATTGCCAGCGTAGCGGACTATATTCCGCATAATTACCATCGTTTAATATTTTTAGGACGCCCTGCGACCAGGTGGGATGACGATCTGCGAAAGACTGCAGGCAGATGCTGGATGCAGCAAGCTGAAGACAGGGTGCTATGGCGCTCTTTGGAGGAGGGCTATGTCCAGCAGTGGACTATTATAGCCTGATGATGATGATGATGAATATTTTGCCTTAACATTTATATTATTAACATTTAAAATTTCTGTATAACCAACAGATCTCGAACACGTAATATGTAGTCAATAGGGGTAAGAGGATTATCACCGTTTAAATATTATTATTATCAAAATTCCTATATCGCAAAGAGCTTGTCCAACTTTTTAACATCGGATAGATAACATGATAAGAGTAGACGTTTGGAAAACGATAACATCATTATGCTTCATTTTACCAACGCGGGGATTGAGCTCACGATACTCTTTAGTGTTAGCGGCCCGGTGGCAAATAAAATTACAGCGCCATGCATGAAGTTAAAATAATAGTAATTACTTGAACCATAACTATTGTTTCTGACAATATGTTAAGACAACAAAAACATTTACGGTAAGTGTATATGATCCAAAATTCATCCTTACCCTTATCACGGCGTGAAAGGAATCATGCAATATTTATTTGTTTGGGAAGTTGTTACGGAAATAGGGTAAACATGTAACAGACGTTAATCAGGAATAAGTGTTCGTCGATACGCCGTTAACGATACGCGGGTAAACATAGCTAAGATAACAGAGAAACGCCAACCATTAGATGTACTTTGGCTCCACGGGAATAATCTAATAAAACATTCAGAGGCCAAAACGGGGAAACACAAAATCAGATTGTCTCAAAATCACACGAGTGACAGGGTAACGCGGCGGGCCTCGCATCTATAATTCAGGGAGTTCCCGGGATCGCGGCCGAAGAGGCACGGGAATACTTTCCCTCTGCACTCAACTAACTTATACCAATCTATTCTTGTTGAATCGAAACTGCCTGCTATTGTTTAGATGTCGCTTCGTTGAGGTCGAAAATGTCTTGTGTTTGAATAAAACAAGGAGAGCTGAACCTTTCACTCAATGTTTTCTTCTGTCTTTCAAAGGCCTTTCAGGATGTGTCAGTTTTGTATTCGGTTTCGTAAATAATATGTTCGTCGAGCGAAATATTTATTCCTGAGAACGATAACTCGGTTATAGTTGAATTATATTATTGGTTTTTCATAGAAATATGTTTTTAAATTAGATGCTTATTATTCTTGTACACCAAGATAACTTTTTGATTTGTTTGTATTGAATTATAACTTTTTCTATTTGGATTTTAAAAAGAATAATATTAGTTTTTGTACTTCGACAGTTACATATACGTCACGTCAATTATACCAATATCATCGCTTTATTTCTTTTTGTCGTTCCCTTAACCATTTATTACATAATATGTACGTTACAAAGGGCCACTTGTGTGTAATGGTCCAAAAAGACTATTTGCTTCAAAATACACCTATAATATCTCTATGTACGCGTCTAGATTGTTAGGCAATTGGTTCTACAGTGCCTATAAATTACTATTGTCTTGCATTGTAATTGGTATTAGGGTACTAGAGTATAATTCGCGCAATTACTGTCAAGAATAGATTCACGGCGACGAGCTTCATCTAGTGTTGCCAATAATTCGTGGATTCGTAAATGTCGTATTTTATTTATAGCTAGTCTAGGAATATGGTTTGTTATCTATGGTTTTACTATACAGAATGCATGAGGTTTCGGATTCGATTGAAGTTATTTGGTTATTAACCTCTGAGTCTTCTTCGAAGAGGTTAATGAAAACACTATGTGGATCTGTGTATCTGTCTGTTAGTGACAGTTTGTTAATGACAAGCATAACTCCGGCACCACTGGACCGATTGACTTGTAACTTGGTGTGCAGATACCTTGGGGTCATACCTCGGTCGAGTTTGAATATGGGTCATGTGGGTGAAAAGACCCCCGAGATATAGGGGTCACACGGTCACATGTATTTTAAATGGCAAAATATTGACTTGTAACTTGGTGTGCAGACACCTCGGTCTTACCTCGGTCGAGTTTGAATATGGGCCCTGTGGGTCAAAAGACTCCCGAGATATAGGGGTACCAAGATCACATGTATTTTAAATGGAAAAATATTGACTTGTAACTTGGTAGCAGACACCTTGGGGTCATACCTCGGTCCAGTTTGAATATGGGCCCTGTGGGTCAAAAGACCCCCGAGATATAGGGGTCACAAGGTCACATGATGTACATTTAAAACGAAGAGGTTGAATCCTGGGTTTTCACACCCATCTCGTTCTATACATTCCTAATAGGACGGAGTCTGGAACTGTGTCCGGTAGACCACAAAGGCCTTGGTCTCCAATTACGTGGGAGTTATATCCAGAACTGGTGAAATGTGGATGTATCATGTCGGCCTCGATGGCGTAGTGGTTAGTGTAACCGACTGCCACGCCTGAGGTCGCGGGTTCGATTCCCGCACAAGTCAAACATTTGTTTTCATGAACATGGATGTTTGTCTTGGTCTGGGTGTTTCTATGTATAATATGTATGTATTTACAAAAAAAAAAAGTATATATGTATGTTTATCCATTGTCTAGTACCCATAGTACAAGCTCTGCTTAGTTTGGGCTAGATGGTGTTGTGTGTATGTGGTAGAATATTATTATTATTATTATTATTACTTATTCCAGACTACTAAGATATACATACATAGTTTCACGCATATGTGCGTCAAACTATGTAACACAAATTAAATTAAATTCATTTCACGCAAAAAAGCTGTACCTAGACTGTGAAAACCGCACTAAAACCAGTTCTCTTGTCGCGACAAACAGAAAGACAGACGAAAATTGTAAATATATTGCTTTGAGTTCAGGCTCCTTAAAATAGTAGAAACCAATTACTTTATTTTTTAATTCCTTTGTGCCCATATAGCTTTATTCAAATCTACAATAGTACAGATAGACATAATAAAGTTTTATGACAGTAAATTGAAGGAGTTTAAGCAGTTGGTCGGGTTAACCACCCAACTAAACCAAGATGTTAGACTAGAGGTTAACACGAGTTCTGGTTTGAATCGGTAGTTGATCCGATTGCGTTGACGTGGAAATGGACACTTGCTATCTGATATCTCCTAATAGAAGTTTTGGTTGAATTGGGTGGTTTTTTAACCGTGTAGAAAATAATTACCTACATAAGGTGTTTATTAATGTCTTTATTTGATACTAGTTTCAGCCTGCAGCTTCGTTCACCTAAATTCCACAGGAATTCATACCTGGATGGAAAGAAACCTTTATGTTAATCCAGTAGATAGTCTATCTGTGTGCTAAGTTTAATCCAAATCTGTTTTATGTTTTCGTGTGAAACATTTTCGCAAAGTTTTAAATTTATAATATTAATAGGAATTAATGAATTTTACCCATTGGTATATACTTTTACCTATGCTCATGATTTTTATTTGTGTACTCACTTGTTCTGTCATAAGTCATAATGCTGGATCCTATTTCCAAAATATTATAGAAACAGTGACAACTGACTAATCACGTATCAAATAACTATTTGATACGTGATTAGTCATCACTCCAGATTATATTATTCTATTACTGTTATATTTAGTACTTGTCATATAACGGGCTGATTTATTGATTGATTGATTGACTTATTTACTAAACTGCCTTAAATAATAATTTTATCATACGTGTTCTTTACCCATAGACTGTAACCAGGATTATTCACTTGAAACCTGCTGACTTTTTGTTATCTAATGATATTTTCTCTGTATATTCACTATCACATAAATAAATGCACATTGCCTATCCAATTCTCACTAACGTAAGGTAAACAGGTAAATTGCTATAACTTATACCAATTTCATTACTCGACAGTTGGAACACTAGACAACGCGGCGCGACTGATAATTGTTAAATTGAGCCCTCCCAGCCTACAGAGAGGGAATCGCGAAATTGGCACCCAGTTCACACTTGAGTAATTATCACAGCTGAACTTTTACTCTGAATGAAGGTTTCAACTGGTTTAACCAATGTGGCCACGAGCCGAATGAAAAGTCTACGAAGCGCCAAAACTTTTAAAGTTAGTGTTCGAATACTTTTTGAGTTCGAACGGTATCTGCATAGCATTAGAATTAGCTGTGAACGTACCTTAATGTAAAAATGTTAGGGATAACCCTTATTTTGTATTCCATCAGTAAAGTGAGACAGAGACAAAGAAAGAGAGAGAGATGGAGCATTTATTACATAATTATAAACATGGCCGCGGCGAGTATTACATCGGGCGGCATAATGTGCACTGCAATTAGCAAGTTGATCACTTAAACCACTACGTTTTTAACACAATATAGCTGCGCTTTTAATGACGTGTGAGCAAATTCTTTCTAAGTAATATGTAAAGAAATATATAAAGCATCGATAGCCTAGTAGGAGACCATTGCACTGCCACGCAGAGGTCTCGAGTTCCATCTAAAGGCGCGCATCTCAGACTTTTCGAAGTTATGTGCGTATTAAATAGTTAATTATCGCTCGCTTTAACGGTGTAGGAAAATATCGTGAGGAAACCTGCATGTCTGAGAGTTCTCCGTAAAGTTCTTAAAGATATGTGAAGTCTGCCAATCCGCACCGGGCCAGCGTGGTGAACTATGGCCTAACCCTTCTCACACTGAGAAGAGGCCCGTGCCCAGTATATACAATATAGGGCTGATATTATAATATGTAAACCGACTAAAAGTTATAAAACTTGATTTCATTATTTACCTGATTTTTCACCTACACGTATTGTGTAACTTACAACTATTGACTAATAAAATCATCATAAGATAACTGTATAATAACAAAATCGTATATATTATTCTAATCTTCATGTTATTCGTACACCTACACAGATACATTAAGATAGAATATAAATCGGACCACATTTATACGCACCTATATCTTGCGCATAAATTGTAATTTTATAACCTTCATAATATTAAATTTTAAAATAATACGGTTGGGCCTAATGCGGCCGCATTATATAATATAACTGCAACAAATTTCTAATAAAGGGTTTAATTACGGTGTGGCGAAATCGAAACAGTGGAGTGGCATAGCATTTCCCATGAGTCGTGGACATTTATCGGCGCAGAACGGTCGAGGATAAAACAATAAAGAATGGTTAACTGCGTTTTAATGTGAACAAGAACACGGGTGGACAATGGCCGCAGATTGGGGCTCGACCGGTGGTCACTGCGAAATCGTCGCGTTGGGCCTACGTAGGGAGGTGCCTTTTAATGTCGATATCGGTATTTTTTATAGAGTTCTACGTTTTAAATTATAAAAAGAATATAGAAGAACGTTACCCTTTTAACATTGATTTCTTAAAAAAGAATTTAAAGTATAGAATACGTTGCCCTTTTAACATTAAATTTAGTTTTTGTGAGTAACATTACGAATTCCAGTCGTTAACTGTACTGCGAGAAGTCTCTGTGTTAGAGGTGTAGTTTTTAGGTAGTATATAATGTACCTATTATGTATTAAAATTGTCTTATATTTAGTTTAAGTGGCCCGCGCTGTTATGATTAAGTTCAAAATATAAGTAAACAAAAATAAATTAACAGCATATCACAATAATTATTGCCATGTAAAATAAAATATGAGTAATTTAACCATAACTTTTCTGAAACTGTTTGTCTTTGTTTTCAGCTGTTTGTATTTTTGTACAGTCATCAGCAACAACTTGCTATGAGTAGGTATTATACATAATGCAACATTTGTTAAAATTTACAGACATAGAATCTATAGGTACTATCGATAAAAATGCATACCTGTATTTTATCGATAAACATTACAACAACACCAATACGCAACACTATTTCGGGTGTAGGTAAGTAATAAATGTACCCGCATAAACCTTTGAATTGCTGACCACGGCATCGAACCTATGCGCCCTTTGTCTGTGTCCGGCCGCAAATTGTTTAAGAAATAAAATAAAATCTAATTTACCGCCTTGCTACGTTTATACGAAACGTTTTACGAGTACCGCTGACTAGTGTATTGTTTATTTTCAATACTTTGAGTTTTTATTTGTTTCGCCCTAATACGATTAAGGCTATAAAGTCCCGAGAAATAAAACTTATCCGTTTATTTTTGGGTACTTGACTTACCCGTATGAATTTTGTTGTTATACCGTTGGGAAAACCGCATTTCGTAAGAAACTTAACTGCTATTTTGAATAAAATAGACCGTTATTCTAGCGTTAAGACAAATGCAAAAAACCAGTCGCTGACAAATTTATGAATACTAAAGCCACCCCTTGTCACAAAGTGGAATAAAGCAAGACATACGGAGACAAACCAAACACTACGCTGAACTTATATATCTTATTTATGTTCATTGCATTCGCACCACTCAGATGGACAATAGAAATTGTGAACATATTTGCAGATAATACAGTTACCGTGACTAGAGGGAGTCGCACTGCGTTCATACAAACAGAAAAATGTCCCCAGGCAAGCTGCAAAATGTCCCGAAAATACATTAGTCGCATTAGAAACACCATTAAGGGTCGGGCAGACCGATAACAATTAGGGTGGATCTCGGATCTTAAGGGGAATTAACAGCGCATAGCGTGTTAGCACTGCTTTAAAAGATATACCCACCACGCTGCAATGTTTCCAGGTGTATTTTTATAAGTTTTCCTAAAAGATTTTCACACAGAAACGTCAATTAAATTATGCACACCACATTGCCGTGCGGATTCTTGCCTGCATTATAAAAGGCAAGGTAACAACAAACGAGAAAAACAAATCATAATCATCATAAAAGGTAGAATTCATTCATACTTAAGCGAAATACATAAAAGGTATGAAAAACGAGACATCAACGACGGCAAGACGTAAAGGAGACGCCGAAAATTCTTCTAACCGCGACGCCGACTTTTACAATATGCATAACTTGTTGAGAGAGTAATCAAAAGACGATATAAAGTGAAGAGGAAGACACGGCGAAAGGCTAAAAATGTAAACCCTCTCTTAGATTTCCTTCAGGCGAGAGCCACGACCCCTCTGGCGAAACTTGCCGTAAGATGGGAAAAATTACCCGGCACGACAAAACTTTTTTTGATTTGAATTATGATTCCTTATTTCATGGTTCGCTCTCACTGAGTTTCTATTACATCGGACCGGTAGCGGCCCATTCATTGGCGCTACACCAATAACCGGGACCAAATATGAACAATTATCAACAATATATATTTTATTCAATTCAATTCAAAACGAAGCAGCTTTTCGGTGCGATTTTGTTACTTAAAACTTTCACTTGAAGCACTCATTGTGGTCAATGTTTGCAAATAATGCAAATTTTATAGAAGATTCTTGACAATTTAATGTCATTTTGTATTAAAAACGAATGATAGTCGCATGACAATTTTGTTAGAATAGAACTTAACGCAGAGAGTCACTGGGGATTATTACTTTGAAAGAGGCTTTGACTTTCAACTTTCTAAAGAGTTTGTTGAATAAGTTTTCTGTATTACCCAGGGTAATATAATTTGTCAGGCGCTGAGGCAACTCGAGAAATTCTTATGTTTGTTGATGAAAGAGATTATATAATATCAAATAACAATTTTAATCATATTTTTTTAATATACTATGATTTTTGTTTGAGATGAAATGAGCACCTATTAGACTAATGAACTTTCTTTTATAAGAGTGTTCAACGTACATTTATGTTTTCAACACAAAATTACTTCCATAATATAAAAGTAATTTTGTGTTCCAGCAATAAAATAATATACGCTTTTTAGTTTACATAAGTAGAATAATGCGAGGCGGGCCGTAGGCGTGAGTTCACAGTCTCACTGAGAAAATATGTAAACTTTTAAATTGTATTTGCATTTCATACATGCCGGGAAATATTGGCTTCGTGCTTGTGGACCACTACAAAGACTCATGGTGGATCCGCAGGGGATACGCCGCGGGGTTGCACATGTCTATTAACTGATACCTGCATCTTACTTGCAAATTGAGACTCGATGTACGTATGGAATAATTTTTGATTAAAGCGCTACTTTGAAATGGAAACAGTAATAGCTATCTAACTATACTGATCCTAATCAATATTATAAATGCTAAAGTATTGGTTTGTTTTTAAACGTGTTATAAAGCGGAATAAGACAAAATATGTTTTTGTTTTGAAAATGTTAAAGACTAATTAATTTATTTCTCAATGCAACTAACAATATTAATAAAGTCGATAGTAAATTGTCCTAAATGAATTACGATAATGCTGCGAAACGCAGTGTCTTATAAATATGTAGTTACAGCTGCGAATAATAACCAAATTTTAAGAAATATATATTTGTATAAAAATTAAATAAACAACGCGATAAAATTCGTTTATAGTAGTTTAATTTCAATGAATAGTATTCACGTAAACATAAGACAATATTATAATATATTTGTACGTATATTTATATTTTAAGTACGCGAATGGTGCAATGGTTAAACCATTGGCGACAAATCTATTATATATATTATGTCGGAGGAAGCTATTGAGTCGGGTTGATTGTTGATTGCACGTATAATTCACAATACAATTTGTCTATATTGTAATTACTTTTAGAATTCTTAATTTAATCTTATTTGATTTGTTAAATTATTCTATAGCTCAAAAACATTATTAATCTAATAAAAGTTATGAATATTGTAATTCACGCAACGACCAATCAGAGCAGAGCGCGTGCTTGAGTGGGGTCGAGGCGCCATCTTTACTTTAGGAAGGCCGACAGTTATTAAGACACATTTGAGCGATAGCGACTGATCGAGTCGGAACGTTGAGTTGTGAGTTGTGTAAAAAGGTAGTATCATTGCCCTGAACCCACTGCTCAGTCTTAACTGTTATTTTTTAATTCGAAATTATTGTAAAGTGAAAATATTGTTTATTCTAAATAAAAATAGTGTAAAACCGGCATCATTGTGTTTTGTGCTCGCATATTACCCAGATGACGCCCACTAAGCCCGCAACCACTAATGACGTTGTCATAGAGAACAATACTTCTCCGACATATACATTATCATCGTGTCAAGTAAGCTACAAGTATTCCAGCAGAACAGAATATAGTGTATTTTATAAACGTGACTGATATTTGAACGTTTCTGGAAAAGCTTTTTAAAAAGTTTGCGCGCAAACCATTAATTAGGTATATAGTTTGAGAATAGTTTCTTTAAAAGATATAGGTAAAGAAATGTAAAGCCAGTGATAGTTTTAACTTATTTTTAAGAACTTATAAATCTAATTATATTTTACTCCTTTTTGCAGCCAGATTCGCCTACAAAATAAATCCATCATGGTCTATCTGCATGCCAACGTTTGTCTAAATCCGTTCAATTATTTACCCGTAGTAGGCAAACAAACATATTTACAAACTTTTACATTTATAATAATATTAAAATTATTTTTGATAACGTTGAACTGCGGCGGCCATCATCCAAACACCAAGTTGTGAACTGGCATAATAAATCTGTTAAGTAAATTCGCAGAATGTCCATATTTCAGCAATAAAACATTCCAAACTCTCGATATAGGCCGACGCAAATAAATTTTAAACTATAAACAAGCTTTGTTCCCAAATTTTCGAATAAATCTTTGTGGACTAATTTCCTACCTTTTAGCTAAGCATTAAATTCTCTACGTCGAAAGGCTTTTATTCAATATTAATTGTTGAGAAATTACCTGGGGGTCCGGGACCGAGTTTTGACCTTTCGTTTTGCCCTTTTGCTGACCATAAACGTCGAGGAACAATAAACGACTAAGGAGTGACCCTACCAAGTACCCTTAGTAAGTTCTTGGCACCGGTCACCCTCGGTGTCCACGACCACCCCTGTCAAAGGCCAGCCTGCAGCCCCTAGGGAAATTATTGTCGGGATTTAAAGGGCATTGCTTACGTGAAAGTATAAAAAAACCGTGTACTTATAATATAAATTTTTAGCTGCAATAGGTTTTATCTGGTATCGGTCACGTGACCTGACATTCGATCGAACTTATATTGACAGGTCTATTAGGGCAAACGTATTCTTTTGATGAGCAGGGATGATAATGTTGATAGTGATGACTATTTAATCCATCGACCTTTAGGAATTCTTTCGTCATATCAGGTAGTTTTACACTCAATATAAGCAATATTAGAGTGTTATAAAAAAGGTAACACCATTTTATTGACCGTTTTACTAGTATTTGGAAATTATGTTCTGTTAAGTGGAGTAAAAATGATAGCATAATAATATTAAATGGTTTTGTGATAATTTATCTATATTAATATTTTAAAGCTGAAGAGTTTGTTTCTTTATTTGTTTGTTTGTTTGGTTGAATGCGCTAATCTCAGGTACTACTGGTTCGAATTGAAAAACTATTATCGAGGAAGGCTATAGGCTACATAACATCACGCTACCATTCACGGGGGCGGCGCAGTAACTATAAACGTGGGTGAAACCGCAAGCATAGCTAGTTTGATATAACGATAATAGTGTCATAAATATAAAAAATGACTATTATTATGAAAATATAAAGTGAAGCTAGAGATATTCAAAAAGTTATTAAATTTAATGCAATTATCAAAACTGAATAACACTTTACTCGAATCGGGAATCTAACCCGATACAGACTGCAGACTGCCTCAATGGTACGGTGGCGCCATTGATAGCAGCTTGTTTTTTATTGATAGCAGCGATAGCCTAGTGAGAGATTGTTGGACTGCCACGCAGAGGTCTCGAGTTCGATCCCAAGGCGCGCAGCTTTGACTTTTCGAAGTTATATGCGTATTAAATAATTAATTATCGTTTGCTTTAACGGTGAAGGAAAACAGCGTGAGGCAACCTCCATATTGGAGAGTTCTCCATAATGTTCTCGAAGATTATATGTGAAATCTGCTAACCCGCACATGGCCAGCGTGGTGGACTATAGCCTAACCCCTCTCACACTGAGAGGAGGCCCGTGCCCAGCAGTGGGACAGTATAATACAAGACTGATATTATATTATATAATGTTTTTTAATTATTAATTATATTATGTTATATTTTTAAATATAATAATTATAGATTCAGTAACTTAAATAGCACTTCAATAATGTACATTTATGTACATTTTTTATGTAATCAATGTATTTGTTCCTTTTAAACCACCGCTCTTAGATAATCACCGCTCATGTATACCGGTACCTAATGCCAGGGGCACAGCTAAAGAGTTACGTGTGATTTTTATTGTAATGCTTGCTTTTAATCTCATTAAAGGAGTACTAGTCACAGGCGGTAGGTAGTGTATGCTAAAGCATGCGTTGGATTAATAATCGCTGAAAGTGTATCGTACTGGTCGCATGGCGGTGATAAAAATAGTACCATAATGTGCTTATTAAATAGTTTATCATCGCTTGCTTTAACGGCAAAGGTCATAAAGGTCAAAGGTCACATCGTGAGGAATCTTACATGTCTGAGAATTGTACATAATCACGAACATGTGTGAAGTCTGCTAACTCGCGCTAGACCAGCGTGGTGGACTATGGCCTAACGCTTCTCATACTAAGAAGAGGCCCGTGCCCAGCAATGGGACAGTTTATATACAGGGCTGATATTATCATTACTACAAATATTAACGTATTTAAAGAGTACCATACTATTTTTAAGTTAAAATATTTCATAGCGATAGCGTGTAATATAAAGTAGGTTAACACTTTTTTTTTTGGAGCCACATATGACCAATCAGCCTCAAAAAACAACTTTCAAGTAAACCAAATATGTCCGACAACAACAATGTAAACAATTTTTACGTAATATTTCAAAATAAAGTCTGCTTAAGTCAATTACGTACAAGGAAAACACTTTTACATTTTCAATTTTATACGAAAATATAAATGTTTACATTTTTGTACTTACCCCTTAGTCAAACATCTTACACCCTACATGTGTTCAGTTTATCAATAATTTAATTCACCCTGCGATGACAAAATTTGTTTTGACAGCTTAAGACTTTCGGGAAAAATCCTCACCAATGTTATTTACATGGCCAGGATAAATTCGTCAATCAGGATCAAACGAACGCTCTAACATGCACGTCAAAGTTAAAGCTCAAAAGTTCGCTCCAATGGCTCCCCGACGAAAAAAGTTTTCTAAAATCATTGTCAGTTCCAATAAAATAAGCAAAATTAAATAAACAGCCCCTGGTGAGATAAAAGGTCTAGACGACGACTTAGACCGCACTTTTGATGGTCTCGTATTTTAAAAGTTAGGGGAAAGCTGACACTTGGACGAATTTAACCTACCATTGTATTAATTATTCAGGGCGGCGCTTTCGTGTTTTAAGGTGCGCTTGCAAGGAGGGTAAGGTAATTTGTTTTTAGAAAAAAGTATACAGAAAAGAATTTTAGGGAAGTTGCACCAAGGCTCGGCGCTCCAACAATAGCTCGAGCGGGAGAAAAGTTTAATAAAATTGTTTTGGAATGCAGCGCGGAACGAGATAAGTTCCGCCTAGTGGATGTACTATCGATTGTAGGGTTTATAAAGTTGGCTTAATGTGCAAAATAAATACGTACTTGAACATTTCTTACCACAAAGAATGTTTGTTTTTGAGAAGTGCAGTACTTTTTGTATAATACGCGACACAAAATATCCTTACTAAACGAGAACTTTTATAAAATGAACTAGCGACGGTACAAAAACACAGTTTAAAAGCGTTCATATGCCAAGAACATATTAAAATGAAAATTGCTTTCTTATTTCAAACGGAATATTAAAAATATCAAACATAATTAAGCGTACAACTGTGACTGCACGGCACGTTGTGTACATAAAAGAATATTCGTACTCCGAACTCATTTGTAGATAGACGAGGGAGGCTTACGTCCCACCCGGAATACTTTAACTTTTCAATTGTAACTTTTGATGGGTTTTCGAACGTAATAATAATCGGCGTATCGTCGTGATGGGGCGCGTGAATCAACTAACTGTACATACAAAAGAATGCCAATTTTTATGCAGCAAATTGAGTTACGTCTTGGCTCTATTATTCACCTCTGTCCCTATGCTTGCATTTTTATTGACACTTTCTTCAATTTGAAAATATAATGTAAAGTTGGGTGCATTTCAGGATATCGATGATTATATGTTAGTAAAATGTGTCCGTAGTCTTATTTACATCTTACTAACATATTGGTTATTGAAATTAATCTACTTTATACGGATTTTATCGCGTTGTTCATAAAACCGTATAAAAAGTAGTCAAAGGGTATACTATACGTTTGAGGACTGTATATCCATATATCTGTCTCTGGGTCCGAAACTTTGAAATGGATGGATCCAAATCTATACGGTTACTTTAAAAAACGTGTATATATCGGGATCAGGATTATATTCGATGAAAATCTGAAAGCCTTTTTAATAGTAGCCAACTCTTAATCGTATTAATATACACATTTCCTTTTATTTTATTTTTTAAAGGACAAGTCACGCACTAGGAATAATTTCTGTGTCCTGGTGGACTTAACAAACATATAAACAACAGATACAAATAACACCCAGATTCGGAGCAATCATTTGTGGCTCACACAAATTATTGTCCCGTGTGGGGATCGAACCCACAACACTCGGCGCGGCGGTAGTGGCGAGGCAACCACTTACACCATTCATGCAGTTCTTTTGAATATTTGTTATATTTTTATAAACATTATCTATTATTATCAATACCTACAGCGAAAAGTATATTATAAGCCACAAATAAAAGTACATATTATAAAGATCAATAGGTATAAATAGATATATAGCAGAGCTTACCTAAATATTACCAAATTTAGACTATAAAGATCAACGTGAAACCAAAACTAAACTAAAAATATATGTGATAAAAGTAATAACATTGGTTATTTATGATACAAATTTTCCAAACGTAGTGATAGTTATAACTTAAAGTATAATAAATATTGTAAGAGAATTATAATATTCATAATATCTCAATTTATAGTTATCTTTTATAATTTTGACCAGTATAGGTAGGTATGCATATTTGTATAACAAAAGAAGGATTATGCCTCTACCGAAGAAGCAGACACGTACCTATACTTTGAAAATTTTTTCTCTTCTCAGTGAACAATGAAATCGTTATAATTCATTCTGACGAGACAAGACGGTAATATTCAATTCTTAGACACACATTTCATGGTAGATAAAACTCATGAATCAGGAGTCCATATGTGAAAACGAAAGGAGGTGGTTCGTTCGAAAAAATTCACTGCTCGAAGGCAAGAAGCGAGTCGAATTTCCTGCCTGATATGAATCTTCCCTACTCGCTTTAAGGTGATGTATTTTCCTATTTCTACCCTCCCTTGATAGGTTATGTCCCACGTAACAACAAGGTACGATTCCGGTGGGTAAAGGGCACTGAGCGATCCGATACTATACGAAGTGTTTTATGCAGAAAGAAAATAAAACATGCTAATTGGATTTCAGACTAAGATAAGAGTATGTTAAGATGATAGAGATTATCTGCGTAATGTATGACTCTTTTTACTTTGGTGAAATTTAATTAAATCCTAATTGCACAATAAATTTAGCGATTTAGGTAAATCGATCGCAGACAGAAAAGAATTCACCATTAAGATTTAACAATAGTTACTTTTTGATTTGATTATAATCTTTACTATGTCGGAAATACAACTAATGATGATGAGTTTTTTTAAATAGAGTATCATAAAGGCTTCTTAAACACAGAAATAATAGATATAAGCAAACCGAGCCGTAACAACCATTTGAATCGGAAATATTAATTACGAGTAGTTTTATCCATTGCGATCATCAAACTCGAAAGAAAACAGGCTCGCGTAGTCTGTATTTTGAGGATTGAACATGCAATAAAACGTAGCTACTCATCATAGACGTTAGCGTCGCATCGCTTCTGCGCTGTAAAGTCGCCCGATTGGTCCGTTACTTCGAGACGTCGTCGTCGCCCGTCTATTTCATAGGGACCCTTCGTTAAATTGATTTTCAATTTGTTTGAAATGTGGTCCGCGGTGCAGTGGGCAATAAGAAGGCGGAATAGCGTAAAATTATTTCACCAAACTTACCCTTGATGAGATTTCAACTGAATTAGCTGATTGTAGGGTGCGGCAGCGGAAACACAATTTTGGTATTGTATATTTTATTAGATGGACAAACAATGGAGTTGGTATTGTAAATCAAAAGTCCTGCTAAGTTGAAGGAACAAAAATTATATAGTACCTACATGCCTCTTTTATTTAACCGCTAACTGGCACCAGCAACTTCAATCATATTTTGTATTAAGAATTGGTTTTTAAAATCGCCATCTAGTACATCAAGTAAATCAATGTTTATTTTCTTGCTTTATTATTTTTTGTACAGTTAAAAGTGTTACAATGATATTGTCAACGCCAAATTATGCTGCCATTATTTCTTTTTACACTTTAATGTGTGCTAGAGATGTATTAAATGCAATGAAATGATATTATCACAACAAAATAAAACTACAATCATTTTAAAATGCGCACTGCCCTAAAGTGAACTAGAAAATAAATTCTACACCTATGTTAAATAAGTTTGATACAGCTACAACGTACCAATTTATTACGAGCTAAATAAATATAGACGCAGTAAAGCACTTCAAATATGTATTAATCTCTATAAAATCTTTTAGAAACAATCATAAATTTCTATTAACTTCTTGTGATGTTACTTTCATTTTATTGTCAAGTGATAGGGATTAATTCGTCTGACTTATAACTGCAATACATCCACTGTCCCTGTCGACGGAGGGAGTATAAAATAAAGCTTTCTTGAGATTATATATTAATACGTGAAGGGGCCTCAGTGAAATGATCCAGGGTCCAGGGTTTTAAGCCATATAAGTGATGTACCCGAAGGCTGTAATTTGACTCATTTTAAGTAAATGTTAAATAGTATATTATAAGTTTCTGATAGATAAGTCGTTATCTATAAATATGTATACCAGCAGTTTTTCGAAGTTGTTTTCTTGTAGGACGTAGAATATCGTATTAGCAATAAATATTTTTTTTACACAGACTTCATATAACTACTGACATGCTTACAAACTTGACTTCATCACATTTAACATGACTCTTACTATTACTTTACGGATTCTTATCTAAATATAAAATCTGTCAGGTAGCATGTTACTGCAAACACATAAATCTCGAGTCTTTTGTCTTTTGTTCTTAGAATAACTGAGTGACCGACGTCGTCAGGGATGGTTTCTCACGGACTTTAACGACGCAAAGACCGAGCAAAATTGAAGATACTTAGATGGAAAACGGCTCATGGCACAACTCTTGATTTTTAACTCCAAGCCTTAGAAGACAAAGCTTATATCTAATGCGTATAGCTCAGTTATGGTGAGTTAATCAGTGGAATTTTATTTTAATACTAACATTAATATGGAATGTAGATTTGCTATTCTTCAAATCATAATAGAAAAGAACAAAGCATACTTTAGTTCCAAAAAAGAATAATATAAATATTTGATGAACACAGAAACGAAGGTAATAAAATAGAGAGCCTAATTATGTAGTCCAAACATCAAAGCAGCGTTTAAGATAACAATAAATCTGTCCCTTTGTTTATTAGACAATACAATGACATGTTGTATAGATGACAAGAGAAAGTGTAGGCACCCCGTGGGTAGCGAAGTTACCCTGATTAATTTCAAATGATATTTGATATGTTCATCTGACGGCGATATAGGGGAGAGCCTGACAAATGAGAAGATTTTCATGTCTTGAAGTCGAGGGAGTCACGATTAAACGTCTTCTGTATTAAATTGCATCGTATTAATAGCATATCGGTAACTATTTATGGCGATTTATTTTGTAATGATAACGAAACATATTTTAAAAATGTTGCAAAATATTTCAAGTGGGTCATTGAAATCAAATTCATTACATTTTTTTTACGTCATAGGTGCATATGATATGCGGTATTATATTTATACAATTTATTTTTATTTAAGATTTTCCATTTTATTATTTCATCATTATCTATTGCTACTATCCACCTTGAATATCAGGTTTTCAAGCAAGGAACATAGTGAATAATAATTCTTCTGGTAAATAAGTAAAACACTCGGCATGTTGCTGAGTGTTTAGGTACAAAAATATTTTTATTAGTTTCACTCAGTAGAAAATCCTTACTATCCTTACTAATATTATAAATTCGAAAGTAACTCTGTCTGTCTGTTACCTTTTCACGGCTAAACCATTCAACCGATTTAGATGAAATTTGGTACAGATATAGTTTAAAACCTGGGGAAGGACAGAGGCTACTTTTTATTGATGTAGGTACCACGTGGGCGGAGCCGCGCGCAAAAGCTAGTATTATATAAATTGAAGTCAATAAGCCTTCGTAGATGCTTAATAGTTTTGTAGAATTAAAACTTTAGCTTTACAAATATAGTACATTATTTAGTTTACTGTTAATATATAATGTAAAAGATTTCTAATTATGTTCATAGGCTTGTTTTTCAAGAACATACATATAGACGGGCAATAATCTGCTTCTACTAAATTATGCATATAATAGTCTGAAAGGAAATGCGTCCTCATACACCGAGTATTTTAAGAAATGTTAAAATAATACCAAAGAAAATGCAATCCTCGAGGGATTGCAAATAACAAAAGGTTATCATTTAAATATTCATGACTGTCATAAATAAACGATATTCTTTCTTATTACGTTTTCCTTAATCGTTGTTGCCGGAGAAAGCTAATTCCATCTAAGTAAAAAAGAAGTAAAAATAATTCTGTTGTGGGAAGTTAACTTAACAATAAAAGGTAACGTAGCTCCATAAGAAATAATTTTAGGAATGGATAATGATATCGTTTTATTACAAATACTCTTAAATATTAATTTTAAAATCTGGTTTTATGTATAAAAGCTCTTAAGAATAAATAGCGTTCGTTTTTTTTATAATTCTTATTATCTTAGTACAACTTCTATTGGGTGAAACAAACGTGATACTAAATGTTTGGCGTCTATCGTGGCATTTCAAATAGTTCATACGCGTAAACATTAAAAATGGCAATGTCTATTTCAATGTAATTTATTTCTAAATATGTGAAGTCTTCTTTCTTCTGGAGCCTCATTTAAAGCTTATAGAAAGACTCATAAAGCGTATAGTAGGCTTTACGTTGTTTTATTGGTAGTATGGAAACAATTTTGGAACTATAAATAGACTGAGATTAACATTTTATTAAGATTAAACTCTAGTGAAGATACAACACTGATAAATTTCAATTACTATTAATCGTTTAAGCCCTTGACATCGAAAGTAATTTATAGTTAGAAAATCTCAAGATGGCATCTTCTTTATATTGACTTTCTCTGGAAAGGACTTTGAGTGCGAGTTCGATGTGTAATTTAAGAATGATAAATATATTTAAACTGTATATTTTACGTTGTGTTGCTGTACCAATCACTGACACAGGAAATACCTCAAAAATTATCATAGGTAATTAATTATATGTAAATATATTTTATATGCATTCACAGCCTAAAAGCTACCTAAACACTAAAATAGTAAACTTTTCCACTCTTTTTATTTCAGACATAAATATGACTAGGATTCAATAAAAAAACATTTAACATTAACATGTTGTGTTAATTTCAATTTAAAACACATTAGGTACTTGTAACATTTACATGTCAAAATGTTTTATCTGGATGAAAAGTGACACCGAAATGTTCAAAACACTTCAAATCTGTTGATAAAATTTATATCAATGTAAATGGAAAATGAAAATTTTCGTATTTATTGTTCTTCTTCACAATCAGATAAGTAAAATGTTTATGAATATTATCTAAGTGTATATTTCACCGATTCGTAAGCCATTTAAATCAAACACACATTAAACGGTTTCAGAAATGTTTAAAGAGGCTCTTTATGTGTAGTAGGTACTTAAATTAATTAATTCAACGTTGAGTTATTTAAAAGGCTTCAGTTTTGTCACAATTATTCAATTTTATATTATTTAGTCGTGTAGCGGTTGCACTGAAGGAGGTCTCATTGTTCCCAATGCGGATAAGTCTCTTGGCTTCTTGTAATTTCACATTTTAGTTGGAAAGCGAGCTTGTCTCGTCGCCATCTTTTGTCGTTTCGGCGGAATATCTTTATGAATATCTTATTATGGACCTAAATTGAGGAGAAGCTTACCTAGTCCTTATTTCCGTAGTAGCAATTTTTGCTCGGATTTACTCAGCCATTCGCAAACAATTTTAATTGGGTTTTTGTGCCTCTCCAAACTTATTTTGTCCACGAAAAATTTAATGTTTTCAATATTTTATTTTACCATCTACCTCCAATTTGGCAAGAAAATTGACACGTCGTATCAACATTGAAAGAAATTTAATCTGCCTGAGATTTCTTTACACGTATTTACGCTCTTTATCTGAAGCATTATGTATATTGCTCATTATCAAGTACCATCAAAAAGTAAACGCATCATCGCCATAATATCTTATTCCACATAAGCACCGTGTAGTCATGGTGACTTTTGTAATGACGGTACGAGGAGGCACCATCAAAAGGCGTCATTACACCGTCTCGCGTATATTACATCATTATTCGCGCAACACGCACTCGCTCACAACTCCGACAATCTGAGATGTTGCTAATGGAAAGAACACCGGAGTTTTGATAAATTCGCGCTCGTTTTTCCCCTCGCTTCGAGAGTTTAAAAAGCTTGGATCCCCGGTGTCGTGTATGATGGCACGTGAAACAGGATTGAGTGGAAATGAACCGTTCTGATAAGGTCGCTTTGTGGACCGTATCGCTGACTTTCACATGATTTCGACAGAAATATGTATGACATAAACAAAATCGTCACAATTAACCCAATTTTTGTGCAGAATATTTCTATATAAATAGAGATGTAGATATAACAAATCTATACGTTTATCTTTGCTTACTCCGTTGACTAAATACGTATGACATTTCAAATAAATCACGGTTCAGTAAATCTATTTCAAGATACGAACAAAAATTCGTAGCAAGCATGTTTTTTATATTGGAGCAGCGGAAAAACCAGCTGCAATGGTTTGTTTACCTTGCGGCTGTGGATGCCCGCTCGCTGCAACATTTGGTGTGCTGCACCCTATGTATTCCTCAGGGCATTTCCGCCCCACTCATTATACGCGATAGTTATTACTGTCATTTTTCAACTCGTTATTTACTCTGCCAGGGCTGATAGCACGACATTTGCTCAAAGAACTTTAAGATTAGGGGAGAAGGATTTTCGAGCTGTACGGATTTTTGTCGGCTTACGAGAAAATTGAAAATAGCCCTTTAATGTAAGCACGTCGTATAAGCCCCTGTTTTTAGATCTTTGGTCGTGATAATATAGTATTATCGAGATTACCGGAGTACTATACGAACAGTCTTGTTCAGAAACTTTTTAAATTAATCAGCTAGGATTTGCGTGCTTATTTATTTTAACAAAATGCACAAAGGTATTATGATCTTAATACTTTGGCAGTTTTAATTTGAACCATTTTAAAAATTCTTTTCAAATAAATAAGCAGGTTTCAAGCAGAATATTTATCAAAATAAGATAACAACATAAATGTCATCTGACGAGGAACGAGAAAAGTTTTTGAATGAGTTTTATAAAGACTTTTATTATACATTAATTACTTAGAAGTTATCGCCTTAACAATATTTATAAATAAACAGATTTCTTTTGCGGGCCCTTGTAGACTGCTATTTAAATTAGTGAAACTCATAGTGTCAGGCCAATGTTAAAATAATTACGCAAAATTAATTGTTTGTCTATATGTAATATTAATCGATATGTATGGACCCATTTCGTGTATACTCTGTATCATAAATTTAAAATACACATTACAATACACGAAATAAGACAACAAAACAACTTCGATTTATCTCAAATCAATTCAAATGAAAACATCGATTATGAAATTGTTTTCGATTGTTATCGTTCGCAAATTTTCTTTCAAAGTTCAAAATTCAGTGCACATTAATTATCCTTAAAAGGTTTCCCGGCCTAACTTCAACGGTGACTTCGCTTTGTCAAACATCAATTTACTTTTTGACAATGATCAACGATGAAATGGACGATCACACAAATTCGCGCCAACACTCAGCATTTTTGAGGAAAACGTTCGTATATCAATCCATGGCTAATAAGAAAAGTTTGCGACAAATAATTTCCCTTGTTTGAATGATTTAAGTCAGTCAATAGCGGAACTAATTACTATTATTAAAGCAATCATCGACGTCCAAGCACGGACAACTGAAATTACAGTAACAACTAATAATTCATAGGTTCGTTACAGCAAATACTGGAAACTAGAAGGAAAACTTAATGCGTCTAGACATGGCAACATCAATAAGTAACGATTACGAGGTAAAAGCGCCTTATTAAACGCCACCCCAGGGCAATATGATAGGGCGAACTTTTATAAAAGCCCATTTATAATGGATTCGCGGCCACACAGGATTAAGTTTGTAAATATTTTATTGGATCTATTATGGAGTGGCTGCCGAGTGATTGACAGCAGACGTCCCTCGAGGACTAGCCACACTCCATGAGAAAATGACTACATATTTTAGTTTCGGCCAAATGGCGAACGATTGCGATACACTGAATACAGTTAACGCCGAATAGTTTGCAACGAAGCCGAACAAATGCCGAAATATTGTCATTTTATTTTGTTCGTAAAAAATATTTTATTGCGAGCTTGCGTGACTTATTGCTAACGTACTATGCCCAATAAAATTCAATACGACAACTAGTTTTTGTTTTACTCATTTACAAAGGTAACCGTGTTCATGTTTCATATAGTACATATTTTTATGCCTTTAACATGTGAGCTTGATAGTATCGATAATTTTTTATCTATGTCGACGGTTTCCGATTTTAATGGTAAAAATCACTGTATTAAATATAAACCTTAATTGAAATACGCTTCTCAACAAGACGTAGTTTAGAATGCAGAGCAATTCATTACGAGGTATCCTCACGTCACATCGAAAGGCGCTCAGGTATGCTTGAGACGGCTAACTATAACTACTTCGTAGTTGCAAAGTGGCTCCAAATTGAACACCTGAATAGCTTTCCCGGCCTTAGCCGCAGAGCGGCCCTAAAATGCACGATATTAATCAACATTTAATTCCATATCGCGGGCTAGTGAGTAAAGGCGCACGTACAACCGCCCAGGGACTCCTAGGAAATGAACCGACAGCATTAGTTCGTTCGCTCAAACTCGACCGACGTTGCAAAATATGCAAATGAAGAGGCGACTCATTTGACGAATTTTAATGGATATTTAACTGTGTTAATTATAAACTTTTAGCTTGACTTAATAAGCCAGAAAAGTTATGTCGCTACAACATATACCTATGTACATAGGTTTATTGGAATATGTATCTACGAGTAGAGCAACCACTAGATACATATACGGTTTCTAGAATTTCTAGAGTTTTACTAGAGTACATGGTAAAATAATGTATAGCATGTGATCTCTCAAATATGAATTTTACTACCACTCTGATAAAATTCATATTTGATAGTTAAACCTATGGATTAATTTGGGTGTAGCAACGTTTAGTGCGGATAATCATAACATTAATGTATACAGCTAATATCGTTATAGCCATAAAGTTTTATGTCTTATAATTATTTATATAAAACCATCGGGGTAACATTATTTACGGTTAATATGTTCTGGTTAAGACCCGCTTATCAGAGACAGTTTAAAACTCAGAGGAGGGTTTAAAACCCAGTGGTTTATTTATGATTTCAATTTCGCGTTGTAGTAGAATAGACTTCTATTTTAAATGTTGGATGCGATTGCATAAACAACAGAAGAGCCTAAAAAAGGGAAATGTTGACTATACGACTGTTGTCGGATATGGAGACCTAGTGTTTTTTATGATGCATTTACCTAATGGTAAATGCATCGTAAAAAACAAATACTCTATAAATAGAAACCAGACATATTATATGCTTAGAGAGAGAGAGAGTTAAGTCAGAAGAGCTATTTTACTTAATGTTTCTACATTAAATAGAATCTGGATACGAAATTATTAATAGTACCTACCATGAAATTTGTTGAAAGATGTCTTGGTTTGATTATTTTTGGCTAAGTATAAATATATTCATAGTTTCCTGTAGAATTCTCTTGGTATTGTACACTCGAAACCGCAGAATAGTGTTAAGTCAGGAAGCGGAGAACATATTCGTTTCGTTAGTATAATATCTTGTAAATGAGAACACACAATACAAGTCCATTAAGCAGCGTGAGCCCATCGTAATTCTTGAGGTTTATTTTAATTAAGAACTACTACTTTAATAAACAAGACTTTCATTTTAGGGTCTCGCCTAAGGTAATTACCAACATTTAATTAATTTTACCTTGTGTTGTCAGCAGTTTAGTTGACTAAAATGTCTTACCTGTAAATAAAAGAAAGTACAAATTAATAATTAGGAACTGTCATTACATTGTTTATTGTAGTAATTGAGTCCGTGATTGTACCTTATACATAGATGATTTAGAAGGTGCATTTTAATGTTTAAATAATACTTCATTTCATATTTATTTCAAAATTTATCGTTAAATCATAAATACTCGTTTATTCCCTCTTCAATTTAATACTTCCAGTGATGTACCTAATTATTTGAAGCATATTAATTAAATTAAATTCAATCTTATTATTAAGGAGCAACAAATTTTGTAAAAGGATTTGGTAGCAAACATATTTTTATCGAGAAGAGCTTAAAATCTAATAACGAAGACGCCACGACAAAGCTGGACAGATTTAAATTTACGAGATATGTAAATAGAGCATGCTGTGTTGAAAAATTGTTCTAAAACAATTTGGGTTAATTGAATTTTTGTTCGTTAAACTCGATGTGAAGCACACCTCCGCTTAATTACCGGCGAGGGTTTGTTAATTTATAATGTCCAACAGACTTAGCGCACTCAAGTCCGCGGAGCAGGATAACATCGAAACTCCCTTAAGATTAATTTGCCAAGTAGGTACTCGTGAACTTTAACTCGTTTGCCTCTGACCGAATTCCCAGGCGGCCCTTGAGAGTTTAGAATTAAATTTAATGAAATAAATTTGTGGAATCAGCAGTGGGAAGTTCTGTCTGGACGCAGGTCGGACGGACGTTCGTGGGGATAGTTGCGGCCGCGGCCGGACGCCTCCCTCGGTCCCGTCGCCGTTACGTTTAACTGTTATCGACCCCAAACTCTCACTATAATAAAGTAACAACAGAGATACTATTAACTAAACCACTTTTACACTCAAACTTGGGCCTGTCTAGTTTTCTTCTCTGTTCGTTGAATTCTCTCTACTGCAATAACCGTTGAAATGTGAGTATTCAAAGAATGGACGCCATTTTGAAACAGGCAGCTTTAGAAGCCTTATACTAAACTTTTGGGTGAGTATATTTGGGGGGTAAAAGGAAGCCGTATGGGAATCGAACGACAACCACGCATTATTAACTACTATACGTGCTTACGTTTTGAGAATTAACACGTGTCGATGATATCGTAAGTAGACTTATCAGTGGATTAGGGATAATAACATATAACAGAACGTGTGAATCAGGGATTACGGATTTTAGCTTTAGTTTAGCGGTAATCTACAATGTCTATTTAATTTTATATTTATTTAATTCATTGTGTATTTTGGTTTGTGATATAGATTGAGTGTACTTAATTAGTTCCTCTTCACCTAGTTATTTAATTTGCTGAATATTATTAAAAAAGAAAATGGAAGAAGATATGTGAAAATACAGTCTGGAACAAATTGTCTGATTTTGAATGGGTGGTTTACTAGTTCAAAGCTGTATCTGTATGTCCTTACCAAGCAATCCGAAAACCGCCAGCGAAAAGCAATTTCTTTGGTAGTAGAAACTTATTAAGTCGTCAGTAGGCAACTGTGACGGCGCAATGAGTTACAACTTAAGTGTCAATCCGGGAAGCGTTTGTCGAGTGTCACCGCCGCGGTAAGAGGGAAATTAAAAATTGAAAAACTCGCCCGCCATGATGGCAGTGGCGTTAATGGCTGTACATAATAAATAAAGCGGGCCGCTCGTAGGCTTATGTGCGAGTCGAGTGGAGGGTGTGGCCGGGGCCCGCGAATGGGCTCTCCGAGCGACATCTGAGACGACCGGGCCCTTTGGAGTACGGATCACTCGGCTCGACCTGTTTCATATTGCTCTACCCGCTGCCTAAGAGCTGCTTCACTTTGATTTAAGAGAAAAAGCCGTTATGACACCACAGTCCGAGAAACTCGCTAGCGTAGTAAAAAGGTTCTAGGTCATGTGAAAATGAAAGTGTGGCCTTGTTTTGTAAATTGAAAAGTACAAAGTGAACTGAAATGCGAAAAGCGAGTCCATTACGTCTACCAAGTGTTAAAAAGGGCCTTTAAGAGTTCGAAAAAACTCTTATACAACAGCTATGTCCGTCCGTCTGTCTGTTATAAAACTTTCAACTCAAGAACCGTAAGAGCTAGAGACTCGCGGTCAACGTCATTTAACTCAGCAGTCGATATACCCCGAAATGACTATGACCTTTGACCTCTGACCAAGGACACATGATACCATTTTTTCGAACTCTAAGATTTACGGCAATTCATTGCCGTTTCTCACTTGTTTAGTAATGTAGACTTTTAAAAGTTTAATTGCTAATGGCAAAGTCACGGTGCATATGAAAGACGAATTCGCCCAATAATTAATACATCTTAATCTAATTCACACACACATAAGACTAAGAAAATATTAAATACATTTTAGTCTTGTTTTAAGATTTATTTCGTAATTTTTTTAATATTTTTGATTAATTTAGCGAGAGATTCCTTAGTCTGTATACAATTTTAAATATAACTGAAACAGTAAATTAGCACTGATGGCCAGATTACCATATTTCTCGAAATATGACATTTTTGTAAACAAATATTAGAGAGTATAGTTGGGCAACAATCTAAGCGATCGGGTTTCGATCACGTGTGCTTGTACCCGCCAAATCAACATGCTTACCCCTTTTACGCGGCCATCTTGTATTTCTTGTTTCGTGCGTCAGAATGACGTCTGGTCTGACAGCCCGCCATTTTGAAAAAAAGTCGAGTGCGGCTTCCTTCCGCATCGGTAGGCCGTCATGAGACCTATCGTGGCGGCAACACCCCTTTTGTTTTACATACATCAGATTCATTGTTTTAGTAGTACATACGATAAACTTTTGTTGTTTGACGTGGCCGTGCTAAAGCCGACCGGGAGCGTAACTTCAGGATACCGAGAATAAACTAACGCACCCCTACGCTTTGAAGTCATTTATAGTATGATAGGAAGTTTACAAATTGTATGTACTCATTGAATTTATATGTGGGTGTAACCTTTTCCTTCGTTATTAATTTTAACACAAACTAGTTATTGCCAAACAATTCGGACACAATAAAATTTGTACTTTGTACCACAATCACGGTTCACATCACTTCAATCAAAAGTTTTACAAAATTAAATTAAAAACTTCCCCTCATAATTATACTCTAACTTACAAAAAACCCCTTTACAATATTAACTGTGCGAAGTTTTTCAATTGAAACGCGCGAACGAACGTGACGAGACATAATTTACGCAAGTATGTATTTTTGTGTTGTGTAACAAGCCGTCGGAAGCGGCGGCGCGAGAACCGTCATCGCTTCCACTTAGTAGTTACTCCCTCGCCCCCTCAACTCTTATGTTTTAATTGTTGCCCCTGAGAGGTGGGAGGATCTAAGCTCTCAACTCTTTTATACTTCAAGCACTGCGATGTGTTTAGTTTTACATACTTAGATTGTTTATGTATAAGGGCAGCCATTTTGGAGTTTGTTGCTTAGTACTTGATAAGTAAATAGATATTTCATGTACTATGCATTAGATATATTAGTTCATTGTTAAATCATGGTTATGCATAAACATAATGTTTATATTATACTTATTAACTGAAACTTGTAACAAATGTACAGTAACTAAGTAAACAATATCTAATTTAGGCCATGCGATTGAAAAATATAGGAATTTTATCATATCTAGAAAGGGATATTGCTTTTACTATACCTACTTTAAAAAGTAAGTACTACCATTATAATATTTTAAAGCCGCTTACTTTCATATAACCTCAAATAATATTAAAAAGAACACTTACTTTCATATAAAAACCCAAAATAACATAAAAAGTGTATTCATAGATATGTAATTGATTCAAACGACCGTCCAATGCAGTGTAACCATTTGCCATGTAAACAAGGTCTTGTAAATCGATGGTAATTACGGCTACTGAATACAACTGATAGGAAAATAGCCCGCGGGTATAAAAACATGGGGATGCTGCTGCGAGAACAATTCGGTAAGATTTTGTGACACAACATTAAAAGGGTCTTATTGAACAAACTCATGTTTTTTTATGTCCATTGATTTATTTTCTCACAATGTATATTGTTGTCATTTTGTTGAAGTGGCTGACATAATAATTATTGTGTTATAAACAAATCATCTTTATGTTTAAAAGATTTTGATAGTGGGCAATAGAAGCACTCATTGACCTTAGATAGTTGTAATATTCAGTATGCATGTTACTCCCAGGAAATTCAATAAAAAGGCAAATTATAAAAGTACCTACTGTTATATCAACATTGACCAATATAAACCTATCGAAATGAAATTATTACTAATCAGTATAATATTAAAATTATCTATTGGTCGTAAGGCGGCGATAGAAAGTTTGGCAAACCGATATATCAAACAATTGGATGGGAAAAGTTTAGAGTGACCACCACGGACCCGAAAACATTTTCAAGTTCGATGTCACTTTCGAAGTTTTCATCGGCGTGGGACGATCTTATATGAGATATAGACATCACTTTGCTGAGATAATTACTTTGCTGTTTGCTTGTTGTTGCCTTAATAATGCTTTCTCTTTATTTTTCTCGATAATACTTTAAATTATCAGTCCTTTCACGTTAATTGGAAACTTTAACTGTTTGAAAGAATTACAAAAAATAGTTAAATATTATCTGTACTGTTGGCCCCGTCTATCACAATGGTTCAGTAGTAGCTGTCAAATATAACGCCACCCTTCAATAATTACCTGCGTTCACCCTTCGACTGTTATTTACCAAGCACTCAAACCTACAGCTGAAAATACGTCAATATCAATGTCTACATTTGATAGTTTACTCAATACTACAGGCAATTCTTTGACAGAGAAGGATATAAATCAAAGGAGGAAAGATGACTCGAGTGAATGAAGATCGAGTGTTACGACCTCTTTCGTACCATCTAACCAAAGAGACGAAAAAGTTTTCCATTTATATCAATCGCAACTAAAGTAGCAGTACGTGTTAAGTATCTCTTCTATGTTTGAAGTTCGGAGAAAATACACTTTGGAAAGGCTTGTATTGTGATTATTTTTTGTTATACTCTTTAAAACTTTCGAAATATAAGCATACAGTTCTGTGATAAGTATTAACTCGATACGTGAGCACTAAGGATCGCTGTGAACTTTGGATAATAATGTTAATTATTATTATGAAAAGCTCAAATTAACATTATTATTTATACTTCGTGGGATTCCTTATTTGTCTTCAGTTACAAATGCCAAGTGGTTTATGTAAGCAGACACTTATAGTCTTGATAGACTACCTTTATAGGGAGGAATTTTTGGTTAGATAGTTATATTCAGAATGGCAAAATAAGAAATGCAAACGAAATATTGCCTCAAAAAGTAATTGCTGGTAATTTATGGTTACACGTTCACCAGTTGGAGTAACAAAGTAAGAAGAAAAGTTTATTTAAAACTCTGCAGATTAGATACGGTTAAAGGAAATATCGTATCCGTTTCGTAGCTCTTAAGAAATTCGGAAAGTGTAGAAAAAGCTGGTCTTCAAATAATCGAAAAAGTATTTTCTACCTACAAGCTCTTGGTCTAAATAGCTAATACCAGAAAAAGAAAACTAAGTTTGTCGAAATAGGTCAAATTGACTTGGCAAATAAAATTAATCCAAGTTTTTCTTGTTCCTTTTACACCAATGAAACCTAAAGTAGCTAATCAAAGGCTGAGGATTATACAAACAAAGTGTAGAAGCTTCTTTGGCGCAATCACGTCGGCGCCCTCACTCCAATACTGTTTGCTTGGACCTCTTTTAGAGAAAACATCGCTTGTCAATACATAAAGTAAACAGTTGCACAAAACAAGGGTTACTGCAAACTCTACGATGTTCACAATTTATTTTAGCGGCTGTTTTTGTTATTTTGTCACCATTTTTGTAGAGTCTTTTACATACTCCGCCATTTAAAACGTTGAGTTGTTTTAATAATTTTATTTTGAATAAGTATACGAAATAAAGTATGTATGACAGAAATCATTTCACAACTCAGCCCTAGCAACTCTAGCACTTAAGAAGACTTTTTTAAAGTGAGTTAACATGAAATCCGATCTGTACCGGAAAATATGTGAACTACTAACTTCAAACAAACATACTCGAACAAAATAAGGCAGTTGTAAAAGGAATCGTACGTAAATATATGTGAACACAGAACACTATATTCCTCGGAGTCAGTAACAACTGCAAACAAAAAAAGGTCTGGCGACCGCTGCACCCGCAGAACTTTCAGTTCAAAAGTTAACTCTCCATGCCATAAATAAACCTTCGGTTTTGCTGGGATCTACGCCGATTGCAAATTTCGACGCTGTGGTGGAACTGCAAAGTCGCATAAATTACAGTTTCCGACGGTGGTATAGAGAAAAACAATCGGGAAGTAGCACTTAGCAGCTTGAGTAATCGTTGGTCGACGATGACAGTTTCGGCGAGGAGTTCGGACCAGGCTTAGACCGCAAGTCAAGTCGCCAGTCCGCGGACGACACGGTGAGACTAATGCATTTGAGAAACTGCTACGAAATAGCAAATTGATATACTGCGATTGCCATTGAAATTATTTGTGTTTGACACTGCCTATACAAACAAAATATAGTCAACGAATTGAAGTAGACATCAATAGCAAAAGACTCTCCAACTTTCATTTAACATCTAAAGCTTCATGCTAATATCAGTAAGATATCACGCAGAAACACTTAATATGTTACACTAAGACTGCAATAAACACACGCCTCACAATACATTATTAACTTCACCTTCAAATATTAACTACATTACAACATTCTGCTCACGGCGAACTGCGAAAATTGCTACACATGTTTTAAGATATTCCGCACATAGCTTTCCCGTGTGATCTAAGACGCCTTCCTCCGTAGTTACAGCGCGGTCGCGTCGTAGATCTGGCTCGGGCAGTTCGTTTGCTTCACGCCTCATACCCGCAAATAAATCAGCACCCCTTACGCGCAACACCGATACGGGGGAAAGGAAAATTGCAAGACTTTGCCAACGAGCAAAGTTCTCTTCGAGTACGGACTAGGAATTCGATGTAATATTCTCAAATCGGTTGGAATTTGTGTGGATTACTTGTAAGCTGAATGTGTGAGCTTTGTGCTACACAGAGTTTTAGTAAGATGTATACGTTTTTGCTACTTCTTTGAAGATATATATGTATTTTATTTAACAAGTGAACAGTCATATCGTAGTGTATTGCTTTGCATGTGCACAAATAGTAATGTGAGTAGCAAAACGTGCATTATATATTATTACGCTTTAGTCACACTAGAATAACTATAATACAGCTCGAACAATAAACAAAAAAAATCTTAGTTTAAAAAATACATGCTTTGAATATTTTATGTACTAAGGCTTAGAACTACACAGAATTCAAAGCGAAAGGATTTCAACTCGAGACGCACTCTACAAACACAATTCTTTTAGTTTTCAAACTGTGTTTAAATATAAGGCGTAAAATAAAGTAGTCTAGACAAATATTGAGTACTAGCTTTTGCCCGCGAATTTGACAATCAATTCGGGTTGTACTCTGCTTGTAATAATATAATTCAATCATGATTCGAAAGACACGTGGCGCCATCTATTATCATAAGAACGTTATTATTATTTTCCTCGGGAACAGTATTATTTTTCGAGATAAAAGGTAGCCTATGTCCGTTTCTGTACATCTGTCAACGTATATGCAAAATTTAAGGATGATCGGTTCAGTGGCTTAGGTGTAAAAAGGTAACAAACAAACAAACTCATTTTCGCTTTTATAATATTAGTTAGGATAGGATAGGTTGAAAGAGAATGAAATAGTAAGAGAGAACATAGTAATGGTTTGTTTGCACTGATTACAGAGAGCATAAGGCGTCGAGCAGACAGCCGGGTCCTAAGTCGGTTCACACACACCATTCGGCCGCAGCACGCTACTCGGCAACTTTCTTTGTTGCTTAACTATTGTTTGGAGTTAAACTTGCTCCTCCGGATACCGAATGGCCAGAGCTGAGTCTGTGAGAAATTGTTTTGTGTGAGTTTCGAAAAGGAAAACATTTTGCCAGTAGCTTAGGCAAATTGCTTAAACAGAGGACCAGTTGTAAGGAACAACTTGCGGTCCTTCCATATTTTAGTTAATGTGAGTTTAATTGCTGCTAAGAAATTTTTAAATGGCACACAATTTTACACTTGTTAAACTTTACCCCTTTTTAAAACTTGCGCTTAAGATTAGCATTTCTTACATCTTTGCCATGTTTGAAACTGAAATGGTATATTATATATTTCAGTACTAGCGTTAATTTTCAATAGTGTTTTTTAAGTCAACGACGTGAAAAGACTACAAAGGCATAACAATTGTAACTGCTGTATTTCATTCAATTTGATCATCTTTGCTGCATAATAAATATTTTAATCTCTAATGTCTTTTTTTGTATTTTACGTATTCACGTCTTTTGTTCGCATATTTAGTAGTAAGTGAGTAAAGTTATTCTGAAGAAAGGCTAATACCCTAAATCGACGATCATGCGTGAGGAATACATTGAAGGTGAATAAAGCGATATAAGCCAGGATCGTAATAAAATACAATCCGTAGTCTCTGCATTTCCCTCAAGGCAACAAGCGTGAGTTTACGTATGTAAAACAAAGTATCCACTTAGGAGAGAAAATTTCAGCTTCCAAAACACGAAAGCTAACTTTTATCGTAATTGAAACTTGATTTATACACATTGCAACTGAACAACAACAAAATTTACAATACAATACCAGGATTACGTACAATTAAAAGTTTGCTTTCCTAATAACGTCCATATATCACAACAGATTCTCGTGAACATCTGAGTCCCGTCCTGCGGCGTAATGCAAATAGATTTCGGATACTTAGCTACCTATCGTAAATTATATGTTGGTAACAATATAAGCAGTGCATAAGCTGTATAATGTATTCATTTAATGTTATTGCTTTACGTGCATACCGTACATTGTGGTTTATTATCAAGCTTTTTATTTATAGCTATTATTGTGCTGATGGCTTAAACATAAATATGAAAAAAGAATTCTTAGTCATAATTTTACTGTATTTCAGTCAAGTATATGATATCAGTTGGCGCCGTTGGCACGTAAGGTCTCGGGTTCAAATTCAAAACGAGGCGAAGTGTTATTAGGATGTTCTGTAACTTTATAATTTCTACCTTTCTAACGGTGAGAAGAAACCTGTGTCTAGCAGTGGTACAATTTATCACTCGTCTGATATTCTAATAATAATTTCTTATAACCAACATGGGGACTGGAAATATGGCCAGTCTACAGCAATATGCTAAAGCCTAAAGCATAGCTGGCGAAATGTGGGTGTATTAACTATGCTTATCACTTTGGCATAATATACAAGTGTAAGTAAAACACAAAATAGTAAACTTATTATAGTATAACAATAGTATTTCGATTTATACAGATAAGTACCGGGATACCATAATCCATAAAGTTTTTTTTATACTTTGATAAGGATTCATGAATTTGCTTTTGCGTATGAAAAAGTTCTCTATGCAACAAGTAACAAGAATCTGTTTCAGTTGTGTCTTACTAAGAGATAAATATAGAAGTGGAAGAGCAGCTGGTGCGGTATTAATAACTCTCATTTGCGACATCATTAAATATCTCTATCTTACAGATACAATGTTTGAATAGTGATTAAGGTGGTTTTACAAAATATTGCTAAGAATAATATCAGCCCTGTAAATATGAGCCCGAGTCGCTGTTGGACACAGGCCTCATATCAATTTGAGAAGCGTTAGGCCACCATACTAGCCCAGTGCAAATTAAGACATCTTCGAAAACATGGAGTATCTCAGATGAACAGGCTTTCTCACAATGTTTTGCTTAACCGTTAAAGCGAGCGATATTAACTGTTCAAAACGCACATAACTTCGAAATATCTAAGCCGTCGCCGGCAATCCAATGGCCTACCACTACACTATTTCTGCTATAAAAAATGCTAATGGTATTTAAAGATTGCATTATTAAAACTATGATACTGACAATCAAAAAGTCCTAGAAAATCCTAGCGATGATACTCGGGTGATCGAAATCGATTAATTCGCTTACAATGTGAGGTAGACTGTGGTTTGGTTTCGCGGCTGACAACACAGGTTTTTTTATCAGGCTTAGGAATCTTATTCACCGTTGAGACACAACTTAACGTTTATGGCTTAGAGAAGTAGTACAATCTCAGTTGGACCCTCTAGATTAAACGAAGTCGCATACTCCACAAATATCAAACAACTTCTCTCGAAAAGATTGAGAATATATATATATGTTTTTGGTCTGCCATGTTGGCATAAGATTATAAAGTTTTGGATTTGATTTTCTAGTCGGAAAAGGTATTAATGAATTTTCTATTACAAAATTGTCAACAGCAGAACGGGATCTGAAATTAGGTCCGGTAGGAGACTATTGACTATTACGGTACCACGTTATAGTTTCATTTCCACTAAAACATAGAGCAATATAATATGCATCTTCGGGATATATGTATGTATATGAATAAATATGATGTATATCAAATGAGATTCCTAAACACTTAACAAATAGTTGATAGCAATATTTACTAGAATCACACAAGGGTTGAATTACAGTTTTAAAATTCAAATGAAACAAAGTGGAATAATACAGTCGCTTTATCGAAGAATGTTTAAGCGGTAAATGTCGCAGGAGGGTGCATTCATTGCAACTGCTTATGCAAAGGAGTTGTAATGATGACACCGTCTGTTTATGGATAAGCCTCATGCGTTGGTCTGTGGATTTGATGTGTGAAGGCGCATTGAAAATAGTATTGTGTAATATTTTCAAAAGAGAGAAAATACTTTGCTTGTCTGCTCTGGTCTTTGAATTGAAATAAAATGACGTTGTTTTGTAACTAAATTCTAATGTTTTATGAATTTATTACAATCTTCCACGGGCCTTTAAATATTTATGTACCTTCTGTGCACAATAGTCTACATAGGCAGTATTTAATTGTAGTTCTGCAACATTCTATTAAATTGCTGTATAATAGGGTAAAAAATCATTTAGCTTTTTTTTTAAACTAAAGAATGATAGGTACTAACTTAATCCACGTAAGCCATATTTATAAATATAATTTTAATTACCGTTTCACACATTTAATAGCAAAACATTATCAAGAGTGAAAGTTGATTTCTAACAAAAGCAATAAAAGTTACACTTTAACTTCAGATTAAACTTTTCTTTAATAAAAGGCGATTGCAATATATGTTTAAACATAGGATTTTATTATTATTATAAAAGTTATTATACAGCACAAAAATCTATTTACGATGTTTTATTGTAGAATACCTCGACTTCGTTTTAATTTAAAGTGGAATAGTTATAAATACATATAATAAAGTAAGAAATCGTACACAATTGTCAATCGCTAGAAGATATCTACTTAAAAAGTGAATACATTTAGAATTGAATCAGGCTGAATAATAAAATAACCACTTTTATTATATTTATATATTATTATTTGTACGACCTTCTAGCTTTTATTCGCAACTTTGTACGCGTGAAATTTGAAAGTAGCCAGCTTTCGATATTTCTATTCCTTAAAAATCAACTGCTAGGCGATATATCACGATAAAACAGGCACCACATTTTAAGTTAGACTTGCAACAATATAACTGTGAAAACCACATTCAATTTCGCTTAGTAGTTAGTGTTTGCGTAATGCGCGTACAAAAATAAAAACAGAAAGACAGACAAAAATTCTAAATTAAGTATTTCTTTTATAGCTCTTATAGAATCCCCATATCAATTATTTCTAAATATTTCCTATGAGCAGACATCGACCAGTTAACATTTTATTAAATGTGTACCTAGATATTATGTAGACAATTTATTTATCTGGAAGACGACTTCTACTCTAGCAATCATCTCTATATCGTTTTTAAACAAACAATGAAACAATGGGTACAAAGAACACTTACACTCAGAACCACTATTTATGGTCCCACATATTTTCAGCAGTATGGGAAGGTAACACTCGGCGTGTGACCGTTGACCGTTTATGCCACTGCGACAGTAGAAAAGTGCAAGTAAATGTGGTTTAAGCTATGATTGATATGACGCGCCTTAGTCACATTTAACTTGCTCCAATAACGTGAAGTCAGATTTGGGAAATATTACCACACTATAGAAGATTGCAGCTTAACTACGACGTAACCTTATATAAGCTTCTGTTGAGATTACCAGAATAATTCCCTCAGGAGATCATATGCTAAGTGAAGAACCTAAAACACGGCTTTACTTTGCAATTATCACTGGCTGTATATCGTTATAAATCTCGATTTAATATTTTAATAAATTATTTTAGCTAATTATTTCTTTACTATGAGCATCAAATTACTTGATTGATTGATTTATGCAATATTATACCGTTAAATTTACTCTTATAAAACCGTTTTTGTAAGGGTAAATTTAATTGATGGCCATATCAAATGAGCGTAAATGTATCATAATAAGATACATATTTTAAAATGATTGAAAAGCATAAAATAACTAACTGCAAATGCTCAAAAAGATGGTTAAGGCTACAGAGTACCAACAAAATAGACATATTTATATAGTTACACACAAGCCCAAAACAAAATTATTTGCGCAGTCAAATTAAAACAATTATAATTTTTATATATATCAATTTGATGATTCATCCCAGGAGATAGACTATAAAAAGTATATAAATTAAACGCTCTATTACCTAAGAAATGGGCCTTTAATCCCTACACAATTATCACTCGCCAGCTAACAAGTTACTTCTGACCTTACAAGGAAAATCCTCAGAGTCAACCCGAACGAGCTTCGCATAAAAATGTTTTGTTTGTCCTAATTGCTTAAAGTGGCTGCTTAGTACGTACTTTCTGGCTAGTCATTGTTTTCGACATGGCCACGCGGTAATACGAATATTTTCGGTTGCCACCCCTCCAGGAATTCGTGACTTGGCAAATGGTAGTGGCAACGAGCTGGATAAAATGTTCGGTATTTACGTTTTATGTGCTACATAGACGTTTAAGTAGTTTTAACTACTGTTTAAAGATTTTTTAACGCAACTCGCACTAATATATTTCTTATTAAATTAGGAGGCTAAGAACATTGAAAGCACGATCACAAATCTTGTCAAAAACAGCTTTGAATGATCCACGATGGTTTCAACTTATATCTCACTATTTGAACAATATACCAAACGCTAAAAATATGTCCGATGCGATAAATGCCTTAAATGTATTTAAAGAGCACTTAAGTTAGCACTCTATTTTTAATAACTTTAAACATGATACAAATGTAGTACATTTTCAAGGATGATAAGATACCTACACTTAAGTATATTATAGTAAAATGAAGGGCTGAACAAGTGTCTTACGCGTGACATCTGTTTCCGGCACAAAAAGATAAAGTTTATTTAGCGTTGCAATAGATGGCATTATTGACTTTCAGTAAAATGTCAGTGTCACTTCAAAAAGATCGTATTGTTGCAATGTATGAATAGTTATATTATTTCTGCCTCAATCACATCACAAATGTACTAATGTTATTTAAAAATGAAATATATAAATACTAGATTATGCCCGCGGCTCCGCTCGCATACATGTAGGTTAAGTTAGGTAAGGTTAGTTATAGTCCTTTTTTCTGAATGAATGAAAGGTACCCGAGATAGTGTATGCGGAATTTCTTGATGATCGGTCGAGTAGTTCAGGCGTGAATACGTAATAAACAAACTAACTTTCGCATTTATAATATTAAATAGGATTCATACATTGATATTATTGTGAAACTATCATTTTCTTTCTTCCTAATAATTCTTATTCCCATTTGTTACGTATTTAAATCTAAGTTAATGATAGAGATATCCTTACTCAGTAGGTGTTTACTTGATTTACAAATAAATGTAAACAGTAGATAGCATCGGTTCTTTCTATTCACGTACAAGTTGTAGTCGACTGGGGGAAGTGGAATAACTAAGAACTTGTAGACAAGGGCCCGAGCAGTCATTGTTAGATGTACTGCATTCGTTTTTGAAGTTCATGTTTTGTTTGCTTTTAGTTTTGTTAAGTTTGCGTTTGCGAAGTGTTCAACATAACAAGACACCTAAACTAATGCTATGTCTTGCATACAATTTGTAACTGCATTTCACTTTTGGTAAAATACAAGCTGGATAATATTTTTATAATTTATTCTCATACTACAAAGATAGAAAGCCTTGTCCGTCTAATAGTATTATTTTACGCTAATGTTTCTGTGCAATCGTGAGCTCTTCGGTTTGATTTCCGAATTGGGCAAAGTTAGAGATTTAGATCTTCTGTTAGCAAATTCTCAGTACCTAGCGGCACAGAGTACCCGTTAAACGGTAAAAGGTTAGGTCCTTTATTACGTGGTATCTATAAACAAATAGTAAAATGTGAGTACACAATCATATGCCCACTTCTTCGGGTATAGAAGCGTGAGTCTATGTCAGTATGATTGTAAATAATATCAACTATAACGGTAAAAGTATCAGTTACAATTTACATTTATTTGAAAAAGAACCGCATTACGTATTTTTGAAGTACTAGGAGGAGGAATGTATACTTAGGTGTATTTGGAATAGTGGGTGGAAATTAATTTGATTTTCTTTGCTAGCGACATGAATATTTATGCTGTCCAAAGATTAATATTTTAGCCTAACTCAAACATTTGTTTTTAGAAAATTAAGAGGCGCGTTCCATTTCTTCCAATTAATGATATTTTCATTGTTCAAAGCTGATCTGTACAGCGTGTTACAGAAACAATCACTCAAACAGGCTGTTCATATTGAATATTAATCGCCATTTTCACTGACGAATTGGAATAACTTGAAAGGCGAGTTGGGAGGTCGCGGCCGGAGGAAATAAATTTGTAATGCAAAGTTAGAAATTTCGTTCCTATGTTACCGATAAGTAAACGCTCTTATGACGAGACGCGCACAAAGGCAAGAATACGTTTAGCATTTTACTTTCCATTTGCTACAGTTACACAAAGAAGAGATGGGAACTTGGCTAAAAATGATCCAGTGCCGCCCGACCGATTAAATGTTGAGCCAATAAGGCCTAGGTATTCCGCAATTTATTAGCCTTGCAAATTCGAAGCCGGCTCTCCCCCTCTATGAAATATAGCTGTGGCCGCAGCAACCTTCCCGTGGCCAACGTCGGCGACCGCTACCAACCGGTATTACACCCCTATTTTAGCTCTAATTAAAAAGCCATCAAAGAGTTTTCAGTCATTAATCATGAAACTGTTAACGTTGAATACCGACTTCCCTGAGACCAAGCCTAAGAAAAAAGAGGATTAGGATATTAACAAAATGCCTAAAATATTCAAAGTTAGTGAAGTGGTAAGCCGCTTGTAAAAAAAATACGTATCTCTGGTACAGATTTCGCAGGTTTAACTTGAATGAATCTTAAGTTGTTTCGAGTGGTTTAAAGGATTGAGAACCCTTTTTTTTTGGAATTAGAACGAAAATACCAGAGATATTTTTAAGCTTCGTAATTGACTGCAGCGGTTATGTTTTTCTCGTTTAACTTTTTTTTTTTAATGGTTTGGATGGACAAATTATATTTACGTTTAAATATTTGAGTCGGGAGATAAAGGGAAAGTTGTTAATAAAAGTGGATTAAAAGGATCAGTTGATCTGAAGACATTTTTCGTGTTCACAATTTCTCGATAGGTACGAATAGGGAAAATATTGCGAAGCGCTTCGTCGGGTACAACAGACGTGTTTTTGAATACGTCACAATCAATAAACGTTTTCTCTTTTGTGATGTATCTCTAACAATAGCTGCGCTTTAAATTATTTTGTAACTTTACGATTTCATACGAATTAACATTATAATATTTTTTATTAAATTGTATAGCTTTTCATTTGCAAGGTCTAGCTTAAATTGCTACTTTTAAAAATTGTAATTAATGTTTTAAACCTTGGCATAAAGTTTTATAATTGATACGAGTATATTATAGATTCATTATCTATATACACACATATACACAGTATACAATGTATTAACTGATGAACTAATCTAACTGAATGGCAAATAATCCCATCAGTACGAAACAATAGTCCTCAATACAATAATCAGAGCTGACCGCCTCCTGTAATGATAACCATAAATGCGATTGTACGGCGCGACAACGTTAGTAACATGAATTAGTAAAGGCACTTGCACGAGGTTTATGGATAGAGCGATGACGAAAGCAGTCAGTAATCAGAATGGTTAACTTGCGCATGTAGTCCACGCAGGTATCTTACGCATGTAGCGCGCGAGAGAAGTTCATGCATGTAGCTCGTGCCAGTCCATCACCGTGTATAAAACACTGTAAGTCATCAAGCATCCTACTCCCAGCTTAATAATACCAATGTGAATTTGTTTATTTGTTACGATTTCATGTATCAGCTACTCGATCGATCATCATGAAATTTCGGTACCCGTTGTTAGGGGAACAGAAACACGTAGGACGTAGGGTAATTGCACGCAGAAAAAATACTGTTGCCTAGCGAGCAAAGCCGCGGCAGAAAACTAGATACCTACATATAACCTAAGAACATTCGTTTGTCGGCTCCTGTAAACTAACAAGTATTTAGTTATGAAAAGACAAGTGCTACTTATACGTGTAATTTATGTAGAAATACTACAACTTCACCAAATACTTAAATATAAAGCAGTATACTTATTTTCCTAGAATAATTTTGTGAAAGTGTCACACCTTTTACATACCGTACTATAATGATGAAAATGAGTTATCGTAACTTAGGTGCTTGCTGTATAAGTTATATCACTCGCTCATTGGTAAATCCCTGTAATAGAAGACGGTATGTTTCGTGCGCAAAAAGCATAGTTTACTGAAAGTACCGTTTATTTGGACTATAAAATCTATGTTCATCAAGTTTTAAGCAAGGACTCTTCTATTTTCTACTTTTTTATAGTATATCCACATACTTACTTCGTCCACGATGAAAACGCCTAAATGTTTTTCTTCGACCAGAAAATCAAAACTGCGATTTCGCTGTGTAACTACAGATTAAACATTGTCTATACAATAAAATAGTCAGTTACATAGTAGTAAACCAGTTTATTGAAGTTGACATACGAGAAGTTCTTGTAAACAATAACTTCTTTGTCGTTTGGTGAAAAAAGAAATGCAGTTTACGTAAATGGTAAAATCATCCAAAACTATGTAGGTATGTGTTGTTTCTGAGAATCTATACTAATATAATAAAGCTGAAGAGTTTGTTTGTTTGTTTGGTTGAACGCGCTAATCTCAGGAACTACTGGTCCGAATTGAAAAATTATTTTAATGTTGGATAGACTATTTATTGAAGAAGGCTGTATAGGCTATATAACATCACGCTACGACCCACTGGGGCGGCGCAGTAACGACAAACGCGGGTGAAACCGCGGGCACATCTAGGTTTTAACGTGACCTGACGTGAATTGAAATAGCATGATCGAGAATTATGCAAGGTTATGAAATAAAATAGCTACTTCTTCAAAACAGAAATATAAACATGGCATATAATACTGAAATTAAATGAAATAATTACATTGTGTTCAAACTATATCCACAATAGTTAGCTACTAAACTAATAGTAGTGCAGACTAGAGCAAGTCGGTCGAGTGCTTGATTCGGTTGAAGTTGGCTCGACGCGGGCGTCCGTCGGCTGCAATCGCGTTAATTCGGCGTCGGGCTAACTGGGTGACACGCGATTATCTAAACAATCAGGCGTCGGAAACGCGTTGATTTGCACCACCACTGATGAACCGCTCTGTTTGTACTACAACGCCAATATTTTGAGCTTTAGATATGTACATTAGTTCAGTTTGAAATACAACTAATTGTGTTATTTATGTTTCATTGATTGGCGGTTTGAAGGCTATTCGAACTCAATGCCGAGGCTTTAGACTTTCAAGCCTTTGTTTATATACGGGCTTGATTCTGCCCGCGGTTTCGCTCGCCTTATGCTAATTATCTATGCCTCGGGAACAGCACTTTGATTTTTTCTCTCGATGAAAGGTACCATAAGGTCCTTTTCTGTACCTCTGACAACTTGTACGCGAAATTTCATGATCGGTCAAGTAGTTCAGGTGTGAAAGCGTAACAAACAAACTCAATTCACATATTAGTTAGGATTAACATCGTTGGATTTATAAATAATTTTGGTACAAGCTTGATACTAACACTTGTTATTATGCTGGAAGTTTAATGGTTTATTTCGATTCATTTTCCTCAATTCAATTCCTCGGTTCAATACTTTGTTATGAAAGAAGATTATAAGTAAACATTAAATTCGTTCAATTAAAACTTTGATGCAAATTTATTTATATCAAATTTTGCTATTAAGAGCTTCTTACAGTAACTCTTTATGATAAAGCAACTCAAAGAAACTCATATTTTAAAACCAATCAAAGTCGGAATATTTTCTAATGAAATAAAGCTTTCAATATAAAATACAGTCAATGATACCAAAATCACATTTTTCATAATCCTCATCGACTGACGCTGATGATGTCATTGATGACATATTATATTTCATGATATTTCGGGATATTTGATTTAGCTAACGTTGTCAAGTGACAGATGTCCAGACTTCAAATTTCAGACTGATCGAGTTGATAGGTTTTCAATTAGCCAATGCTGTGAAACAGGACTCCGACTAGACGTGTGTCCCGGATGCTCCATGACAAGTATGTACTAGACCGTTGTGCGAACACGAGCATATGGACCGATTCGAGAGCCCTTCAACGCCCACTCTATAACTGATTCCGAATCGGCGATTCGATTGATATCGATTATTTCTGACAAACCGCGAAACAATGACCCTTTTATCATTTCTGTCAATGAAAATCGAGAACAAAGGTGTTGAATAATTTGATTAAAGCTTAATACGCTGGTAGGTGGCTGGTAGGTGGCTGGTAGCCTGCACATGGCTTCGACTATACTATAGATTCTATCCTAGGATTAATGTAATTTATTGAACGGTTAAACTCACATGTTGTGACGTTGCGCTCGTGATTAAGAACTCCTATTGGGTTCGAAACTCGTCATGCAAATCCAAAATGACATGTAAGTTTTATCATTTAATACATTAATAATTATTATTCTACCATTTAATACATTAATAAGTACTATGGGTACTAGACAATGTATAAACATGTCTTATCCCCTACGCTCTTTCTTCTGCATATCAATGATATGTTGAATCTCGGCAACATACATTGTTATGCGGACGACAGTACCGTGCATGGGCGATATCTCGGACATCCTGGGGCCAAACAGGCTGAGGTTGAAGGGAAAAGGCAGAATCTTGTCGTTGAACTTAACCAGACCTTGGATCGCATCTATGAATGGGGTTGCCAAGAACTTGGTGGAGTTCAACGCCAAGAAGACCCAGGTATGCACGTTCTCAACAAAAAAGTCTCCGTTCCTTCCCCTCCCTTCTCTGAAGAATACTCCACTGGTAATACGTGACAGCCTCTCCATCTTAGGTATGGATCTTTGCCACTCCCTTAATCCCAAAACCTACATCGAGAGCGTCATTAAGCAAGCTTCGCGAAAACTCGGAGTTCTGAACAGGGTGAGGCGGTTCTTCGCGCCTGGGCAACTGTGCCTATTGTATAAGGCACAAGTGCGCCCTTGCGTAGAGTACTATTCTCATCTTTGGGATGGCTCCGCGCAGTACTTGCTGGACGCTCTCGACCGGCTACAGCGGCGGGCTGTCCGTATTATCGGAGATCCAGAGGTCACGAGGTCACTGGAACCTCTGCAACTCCGTAGGGACATTGCCTCATTGGCATGTTTCTACAGAATATACCACGGGGAGTGCTCTGAAGAGTTATTCCACCTTATCCCGCCCTCCCCTTTCCTATCCAGAACAACGCGTGCTGGGCTCAGATGCCATCCTTACACGGTAGAGTCGATTAGAGCGCGTACCAAAAAGTTTGGGTCCTCATACCTCTGCCGAACGACCAAGGCATGGAATTCTCTGCCAAGGCACGTGTTTCCTTCTTCCTTCAATCCTGGGTCCTTTAAGCGGGGCGTGAAAAAGCACCTTCTCAGGCCGTCAAAGTAGAGACCTCAACATCGCCTTGGCTACTATGAGGGCGGTGTGGAGGCCACTGCTCTTAGACCACACGACTGCTTACCATCAGGTGGAGTGTGGTCATTTTGACGAGCACGATAAAAAAAAAGAAAAAAATACATATATACTTTTTTTTACATACTGTATATATACTTTTTTTTTGTACATACATACATATTATACATAGAAATACCCAAGCCAAGACAAACATCAATGTTCATGCATACAAATGTTTGACTTGTGCGGGAATCGAACCCGCGAACTCAGGCGTGGCAGTCGGTTACACTAACCATTTCGCTATCGAAGCCGTCTAGATTAACCGTCAACATTACTTTATGATTACCACTCACAAAAGTATCAATAATAATATCTTAGGATTGTCAACGTGACATCACTGTAGTTCTAAATTATGCTTCAACTACATTATAACAGGTGCATAATAAGAAATATTGCGAAACTAATTATAATATTTATAAAATGAATTGAATATAATATGGTTTAATGGTTTAAGTAGTTCTATTGTCACTAAAATTACACCAAGTGTTGCATCACAACCTGTATATATAACTATTTTTGGATAAAACTATTTTTCGCTCAGTCAGATATTTATGTGATCCATAAATACTTGTTCCGAATCTGAATGTTCCTTATATCCGCGTTTTAAAAGATATCCATATTATCATCTCACATTTCTCTAATTTAACATAGATTGCAATGATAATCAATCAGATATTATTCTTTATTATTCGGGCTATATGTTTTATATTTTAATTATAAAAATATTTACTTATTGCTTTATTTTGGAAAATTGGTACACAAAGAGGGTTACATTTAAATGTCCGTCATTCAATAGTACTCCCATTTATTCACCATGTAAATATTTTATAAAGGTACAAGTTTACATTAAAGTACAACAAGATTTTGCAAAACCATAACCGCAACTGTACTAACAATGCTTTGATTTCAGTGATCACTTGTTCGGGTGGCATTCAGACTACATGTTTGCATAGGCCGTAGGCAACTGTTTCGATTTTGCTTTGATTGAATATCGCGCTAGGCTTGGATATCCCTAAAAGATAGATATAACTTAATAAAAAAAAATATGGTAGCCGAACAAATAACATACAGCTCGCTTGTCTGTAAGCGGTTGCCTTAGCTTAATAAATCTATACTAATATAAAGAGGAAAGATTACATTTTTTGTTTGATTAGTTTTTTGGTTTTTTATAAGGATTTCAATCAAAACCTATTCAACTGATTTTAAAAATTCTTTCACCTTTGGAAAACTTTATTATCACCGAGTAATATAGGTAAAGTTTTATTAAAAACAAAATACTTTTACTAACATAACCTAACCTACTTTTACGCGAGCGAAGCCACGGGCAAAAGCTCGTCACTTATAAAGTTATAATACTAGGATTTTAGGCCAGTTGCCGTTCCTAAGGAAATAGACTTTAAGGTAGATATGTGAGCTTTCGGAACTTACCCACCGGGCAAAATGCAAAATGCGGTTTCTCTTATGCCTTTTTTCTGTTACAGGTAGATTCCCGCATAAACCGGCTCATTCGTCCAGGCATCTAATAACTGAAGAGGTTCTATTTGGCTCGATACGTTAAAGTACCATGAAATAGCATATTAGATCGTATTTGTAGAGAATTTAATAGAATAACTAAAATCACACCGACATTGGTATATGATGATTAAAAAAATAAATTGACAAATTGAATCTTTAAATCTTTTGGCGTCTCCAATAAGTCAAAATGATTATTTATTTTATTTTATATTTTGTTTCGTTTTCTTTTATATCTATTGTTATTAATTCCTTAAATATTAATAATTAAGCAGTGTCATGTCATATAAGTATATATAAGTACTAGTTAGCCTATAACTGGTAAATGCATCAGAAACTCATTTTGTGTCATATATTATCCTTTCTAGTCCTTATCCTTATTGCTTACTAATATTATAAATTCGAAAGTAACTCTGGCTGTCTGTTACCTTTTTACGGCTGAACCACTCAACCGATGTAGATGAAATTTGGTACAGATATAGTTTAAAACTCGAGAAAGGACATAGGGTACCACGCACTCATATAGACGATTAGCTAGTCTCTGTGAGCTGTCCGGTGAATCTTGTGAACATGTTCTAAGAAAACCTGTTTGGTTTTATTAGTCCAAAATATTTTGTTTTTCATCTGAAAATTAAACGATATATTATTAGCATTGACCATACCAGTAAACAAAAATATTTCCATTGGAAATGTGACGTTTACCCATCCATACTGGCCAGCATGATAGACTTTTTCATATTGAAACTGCCTTGCCATATATTACATTAAAATCTACGTCCGTGTGGATGATTGATATTGTATAACTATATATGTATTTAATTGCAACAAAAAATAAAAAGGTATAAGGCAACTATAAATTTATACCTTTAGTTTTAAGTAGGTATATTATTAACCTACAATTACGTGTTCAGAATGGCCCAAGTTTGCTATTAACATTAATTCTAACAGTAGTATAAGCACTTATGTAATACGATACGTACATTAAACTAATTGTAGAGCTGAAGGGCAAACAAGGAATGTCACTTAAATATCGAAAACGATTACACGAATACGGTTAACATCACGCATGGATTACTGCATACAGCTATACTAGTATTACCAATATTTTTATAACTATGTACTGCTATTTTATTTGTGGTGAAATAAACTTTATTATTATTATTAATATTTGTTTCTCTTTCACGGGTATTTCCCTAATATGTTAGGAAAATACCCAGCCCTTTGGTAGGCTTACACGGGGACATGGGTCCAACATGCAGAGGCCCTTCGAGAGTTTTAGTTTAAAGTGAGATGAGACACTTACCGAGACACTAGCCGCAGGAACTTGCTACAGGAATCTAATTACTGTGATCTATAAGGAAGGCTGTTTGGTGGTTTGGTAAAATGCAAACTATAGTTAAAAAACGGCGTCTGACTGATATACTGTTCCAGTACAAAGTCGGAATGGCAGACGGTGACTCGCCGACTTACTAGATGGGCCCCCTGAATAGTCGCCATAGGCATACAGGCCTTAAAAGCAGCAGAGGGCAACACCAGTGTAAGCGGCTAGGGGTGTCGAGCGGTGCGGCGCCGGTTTCATCATCACTGGTCTCGTGACAACGGAGACCCGGAGCGGGTTTACCCGTAGTTATGCTCTTGAAAATAACACTTCCACTCCCAAGCATATAGCTCTAGCGGCCTCCCTCTGACCGGCCGACCAAGGCAAGTCAGAGTTGAGGGTCCTACGGGCGCTCTTGGAGTACCACCCCACCCAACCAGTATCGGCAAGCCGGGGACGAGGCCCTAACCGACTCTCTGAGGCATTCAGGATCGCAGTGTCGCCACTCACATTCAGCTCGCCACAAGCTGCTCTGTGGTTTGTGCGCTTTTACTAAATCTGGTGATACATTTTTTATTTATATCACAAGGCGGAGGTGATGGTTTAAAAGTTAGTGTACTGTGCCCTCCGATGTCGCGTTAGTCTCATGATGAGATAATTATTATTATTATAAATGCGAATGTAGATCTGCTTATCACGCTTTTACGGCTAAAAACTAAACCAATTTGGATAAAATTTGACAGAACATAGTTTTAGGAGAAACTATGTTCACCAGAAACTATGTGATTCGTATCCTGAAAATTCGATTACCGAGGCACGTAGTATTATAGACGTCTTCTGTCAAAAACTCTTAGAAGCTCGCCAGGACTCTGTGACGGGCTTAATATTAGAGCGAATGTGGCCAGCGCACACTTAAAGCCTTACTGAAGTAAAATTATTTCACGTATTCAACTAAGAGTGAGTTGTACACTTATTAATTGATTTTGCGTAGCAATAGCCTTTTAAAAAACTAAACTGAAAATCAACTATGGATGTGACGCTCCCAAGTTACTGGCTTGCCTAGTTTGGTGTCAATGTAACACTGTATTTTGTATTATCATTGGAGAAGCAAGCAAGACATATAATTTTTATATATTATAAGTATTTTTATTCTGTGCAATATATACAAAAATCTAGTTAATTTTTACCCCAGTTCTTCGTCGCAAAACAAACATAAAAAAACCCCAAAATAAAATTATTTAGGTACAACTGCGACAAAACGTTACCCCGTAATATTCCCGCAATAAAACTAAATACAAAGCCGCAATACCAATCCAATAGTTTATGACTACAATGGCGTGATCTCGAGCCAATTTACTTCAGTTTGGGGGAACAAAGAACAAAAAAATAACAATAAACTTATACAATTTGGAAGTCACATGAGCTATGGGGCTCGTTCTAATTTAATGAAACATGGGATATTCAGATCAATGATAAAAATGTGTGTCATTATTAAGGTAAAAGTTTTGGTTTAGGTAAATGAGACTGACATGAACAGGCAGAATAATAGAAGTAAATTTGTAGCAGATTTCATGTAAGTAAAGTTTGAACAAAATAATAAGTTATTGTTGATTTAATTTAGCTTTAAGCATTATGTGCGTGAAATTCTTGAAATTTTATTAAAATGTGATAACTGCAATTAAACTTCCTCAGTGATGCTACGGTAGTAAATACTGCGACTAAGGTCTCGGGTTCAAAGCCCGGGTTAGGCCAACAAAAAGTTATTGGGTGTTGCTGCCAAACAAATTCTATAGCACGGAGTTAAGAAGTTAGTGCTATTATACAACACCGTACCTCGGAACGCACAATTATTTAAGAACACAAACTTCAATTTCTCACGATGGGCGGTATACATAAGCTCAATCTTATGTCAGAGGTTCTATATGGCTTTCTGATATAAGAAGAAGTTAAAACAAGATACAAAACGATTGCAGAGTTTTATATATCGGATTCTTCGATATTATAAGACATATGCACAATATTTTCCTATTGAATCGATCGAATAAATAGCACTAACATATTCTTAGTAAGGCGATATTGCAATAAAAATCGTTCATATTATAAAACATAAAATACGTATTTAAAAAACAATAACATAAATTGCGGTTTTATATTAGATAACAGAACTTAAGACCACAATACCGCATTTTAGTTCATATTTCCAAACCAAATTAGCGGTTAAACGCAGTAACTGAATAAATTTAATAAGACTGAAATATTTCTGATTTCTTCAACCATTTTTCACTTCTAAATGGAGTAACAAAATAATGTAATTTATATATTATTATGTGTACACGTTTCAATTCGACGTTCGAACCCAAGTGGCGGCGTGCAGACACAGTGGATTTTTCATTGTGTCTAGATAAAGTTACATTATCTCATTAAAACATATTATCTGGCGAAATGTGGGTGTATTACATTTGGGCGCTATACATACGTGAATTCTTTTGAATATTCATAATACCTACTAACTATTTTAACACACAATTTTAAAAAGTATATTTTTTTATATTTATAATTCTGTTGTATCGGTATCTGAAGCGGCGCGGCGACACTAATACAATGGATAAGGTATTGCACTTGCGAGGTCGCGGCTTCGAATCTCACCCATTGCACTAGGTACTGACGTGAACCCACTCCTAATAGAAGCATTGTAGCGTAGCTGAAGGTGTTAACAAGAATATTAGTAATTTGAAACCCAAATTGCTAGTTGTCTTTTAAAGAAGAAAGATTAAAAACAAAAAAAAACTGGGGCAGTCTTTGGGGACTGCCGATAGAAGTGAAAACTTTAATCCTTGGTCATAAACACTTCTTTATAAACCAAAAAAAAAGGGCGGGTCGGATGCTAGTTCCTGATACTCTCTTTAGGGCTTAGAGGTTCAAAACCGTTTTTTTTTTGCGTAGGGCGCACCATTTCTGAGATATTGTTAATATTCTTAAAAAAAATAATAAAGCGTGAAAGCGTGACGATGACGCGGTTCTATGATTTTTGTTCATTTGTTCACCCGAGAAGTGCTCACCGCGCCTAAAGAAGTTTTCACTTAAAAAAATTATATGTGTTAAAGGACTGTGTATATAGGTATTAGAAGGACAAACCGTGGGCAGGTGGTAATAATTGATAATTGATTTAGTACCTACCTTACCACGTTTGGTTAAGGAAATTTTATTAAAATCTTTTTAATTGTATCTACTTTTATTCCTAATAGTAACTGTAACATAAATTATTAGTAGGTATATTATATTTTTGTTCTGTAGAATTATGGACGCAAATAACATCCAGATTCAAACTCACTAGAATATCCGTTTAGTATCCGTATATCTCGAAAGAGAACTAAACCTACATCACTTTGCACTTGGTAGACTCATCAAACAAATGAACATAATTTTTTATTCGAAATGGTTAAAGTAATAAACACCATGTCAAATGTTCAAATTCTAGTGCATGGTGTTTTGAAATACGACACATTCAAATTATACTTACTAATTTTATGGTTCATCAATAGATCGCATTTCAACAGATTTCCCGCAATCATGGATGCTGAGTGCGTATCGTCGCGCATCGGGAGAAGTGTAAATAATGATATTGCAAAGCTAAATAAACCGTGATAGTGTACGTAGTTTAATTTCCTTACATAGACAATTTTATTATTTTTATATGGCAATACAGAGATTTATACCTGCTGTTTGTAGCAGCAGATAAATTCATGTTAAAATTAAGTCTGTATTATAATTTAATAAACAACAAAAACGTCAATCGATTTTATGTTGTTTTTTGTTCCTCATTACAGAATTTTAGTTTACATAGCATATAAATGCCGTGCCAGAAGCTCCTTAATTTTCTATATGCGCAATATAAAATAAACAAACAAATAATAACTATGTTCATTAAGGTGCATATACCATTAGTAACTCGGATATTGTCGTATGCTTTGCAGTGTTAGGCGCGCAAGTACTTGTAAATTATATGTAATAAACATTTGAAATGTCCTAATATCTAACTTACTTGCTATATAATATATTATATAATAAGGTATAAAGTAATTCCTGTAAGAATAATATAGCAACCCCCAATCTCCATTTACTAATATAATTACTTAAAGACTCCAAAATACTAGGTAAGTGTATTGACGCAACTATTAGTAAAAGTTACTAACAATAAATCTAATTAGCCTAATCTAAATATAAACTTACTAAGCATTCTTAGAAACCTGACAAAGCTGTTTCGCTAATACTTTTCACTTAAGGCTGACGTCTGCCATTTGCGTAATCGACAATCGTAGTAATGGATATTGGAAGCAAATTATAAGCATTTTTCGCGGTACAATTGCTTTTGCTTACAACGCTGAGTTAAACATTAAGGAAATTTCATTTGCTTTTCTATTATTTACTAAGATGTACCGATTATAATCGAGTTGTTAGACTACACCGATGACGTGCTTTTGGTGGTCTTCTTGCCACTGCCACAGCGCAAAGCAATATAATTCCGATATGGAACAAAAATTTGTGGAGATACTTTTACAAAAAGTTGTTTTGAGCCTGACCGTTATTCGTATCCGTTGTCTGAATACTTATAAAGTCGCTTGCGATAGGGTAATTATACGCGGTAAACGAATATTTACAAAAAGGTTATTTTTAAACGAATATCATAATCAAGCTCTCGAATAAAACTCCATTAATCAAAGTGGATCAGTCCGAATCTAAAACAGAATTAATAGAATTTTCTACTTATATAAATATGCTACATATAAATATTACTAGGTATTGCTCAACAAATAACTTACAAAATAAGACTAGATATGAAACAATTGTAATATTAAAGTTATTAAGTAAATAAATTAATGTATATAAGGCGGCTAACATTTGTTTTGTAAAGATGTTATGTAAATATGCTTGAATATACTATGTACTTAGCCAATTCATTTAATAATTTTAATTAAATTTCAACTATATTTAGACCGGATTATTTAGTATGAGTATATATTACATATTTTGATTAATTTCTAAATCTTACCATTTAAAATAAGCTTTTGATTGCAAAACCTATTTAATGAAACTTTTGATTCATATTATTTTATAATTAAAATTATAAGAAGTATAAGTTATTTTAGTTGCTGTGCATAACCATCGTAACCGTTAGAACCCATAGTTAATTGTTAATATACAGGGTGTGTCGTAAATAGTGGTCCAGAGTAAAGGAGTCGATACACTGTATTCTTATGTATCACATACCGAAATTTTAACCATTTTTTTTATGCCCCTAAAGTCATATGTTTTGCTGAAGATGAGTATTGAAATTGGAAACAGATTAATTTCTTTAAGTACCTTTGGTTTTAAAACATAAAAAAGGGTTTGGATATGATAGTACACATATTCAAGAGTAATAATAAAAAAACAGAATTAAAAAATATTGATATTTGTTGAAATGACAGCCAAATTCGTGAAGCAAGGTGCAGAAATTTAAAAAAAGAACTTTTATTTTTTGTTAGGAGACCCTTAACTGAAAATGCTTAAAATTTCGGTATGCGATACATAAGAATACAGTGTATCGACTCCTTTACTCTGGACCACTATTTACGACACATCCTGTATACGCATAAAAATTATAGGCGAACGATACTTAAGCCGATACAGTTTCATTAGGTACTTTCTATGCTTAGTATACTCCGCGTCTTTATACCTATTTAAACCTGATAAGAAAAATATCATTATATAGGTACCTACCTTTTTTTTTTTTTTTTTTCTTTTTTTTTAACTTGGGGGAATGCATTGACGCATACCCCTCCGCGGGGGCGGGCGGAGGTGTTATGTCGGACTCGCTGGGGTAAAAGAAAGATGTTAACAATAAAATGGACCTCCCGGAATACCGACTAAACCTACCACGGTGTTCCTCGACAAACCACTATCGGCAGGGCCGCGCGAATCACTTTCACATGCAGTCGCGACCCTGCCGAGGTTACGGCCCGCCGTATAAAACGGCAGGCCACTACACGAAAGATCTACCCGCTGGTACCTCTAAATATTCCCTACTGTCCCCCCTCTAGAGGGGAGACGGACTCGACACAGAGGCGCGCGTGGGAACACGCACGCCGCCTCTCGGACCTGGTGCTGAACGGATGGCGGGCAGGCCCACAAAGCCCGCCACCCCCAGGTCAAACCTCAGGGTGACTGGAGGTCATCTCGCGCCCTCCGGCGCCCGGCTCTGCGGTTGGGGAGAGGGTTTAAACGCTCCCTCTCCCGCTCCGCCGCCTCCTTGATGGAAATAACTTCCTCACAGAAGGAGGCGACGGCGTTCCACGACCTCTCACTCCGGACCATAGACAGAACTACGGCCGGGAGCGAGAGGGCAACCGTTCCGACTGCCGCGATCAATTCACGGCGCTGCGATGCCCAGGCGGGGCAAACCGCCAGTGTGTGCAGCGCCGTGTCCTCAACAACGTCGCGGCAGTCGCCGCAGTGGTGACAACCGGGCGTCTCTTGCCGGCCTATGCGACACAGGAACCGGCCAAAACAACCATGGCCGGTCAAAACCTGTGTCAGCCGGAAGGTGAGGGCGCCATGCCGCCTCTCCAGCCACTCCTCAAACACGGGACTTACCGCCACGATCGTGGCGTGCCCGATATAGGTACCTACCTACATTGCAACCCTTAACGATAATTAACCATATTCGTCTACGTCACAATAATCCCATATCGTAAGTAGGTACATACCTATTATACATTTTTATTAAACCCTAAAACTTTTTACGATATGGTTCCTATTTTTTCATATATCAACTTATTCTTTCGACATTGATATCGTACGATAAATCTGTACATTAACCTTTTAAGTCGCAGCGGTACACTGATGATCAGACACAATCGATTTTTAATAATGTCTGGTATTCTTAGATCTGACAGATTAATAATGAACATAATATTATATAGAGATTGTTACTAATATTATAAACTCAAACTGCCTTCAAATCACGTCATCGTCAGCTACTAACACAAGACAGATTCCTTAAGTTTAATTACACGGAACAAGTTCAAGATATTTGTTTTCGATTGCACGAATCATTACTAAGTAAACATCTCGATTGAACGGCACCCTAAGGCTACACCTGATAAAGGCACTTGATAATTAATTTTATAACAAACCCTGTACTAAGTTCTCAACATTCAGTCGCTTCTGCTCTTAACGTAGTTTATTTAAAACTAACCGTTAATAAAATGTAATATTTTCTTTAGAATAAATAGGTCAGAGAGATTAGAAAGCTTAAAAAGCTTTTAGTTTATTATCATCTTCGCAGTCTTTCGGGGTCTATACAGTATGACATTTTGTTTCGCTATTCGACATTCGCTATTAGCCGATATCTTTTTAATTAGGTCATCATTCGCCAAAAGTGTCCAGTTCTTTTCTGCTTTTACGTCATAATTATATTTTCCTAGAAATACTATTGCATGAAAGACCACTATTCGATAATTATTTATGTTGAGTAAGGTACTAGCATTTTACACAAAGGAAATGCACGTAATAAAATTAATAATAAACATTTATCATTCGCTTGGAAGAACAGGAAGGAAAAGATAACAACTACAAACTGTGCAGTAGGTGACCTAATGGACTCACCTACTTTATATTAAGCTAGTCATGCATGTCTGGCTATTCAAGCCTATTAAAATAATATGCACTCTATGAATAATCCATCGGTTATTATGCATTCTTTCACAATTTATTCTATGACGATGAACAAGATAAGAAAATAAATAGCAATGTATATGCATGCCAATCGATCAAAATTAGCGAGTAAATATCGAAGAATTTCGCGATCTAGCAGCGAAAAAACGAACGTACATCGTGAGAATATAAATCATGTTGACATCGACATAACAAGTAACGAAACAATCGTGAATACCAAAATCGTTAATCGTTAACTTTCCTTTTACAATGTCATTAGGGAAATTGGCGTCGTTAATTTATAAAGCCCCCCTTTAACTGCTTTGATATCGACGAATTTAAATCGGTAATCCTGCGGTTTGTTTTATGGCAACGATATCAGTCGATTTACATCGATGATCGTAAACGTACGGTTGATACACCGAGATCGATGTTTAATTCACGTTTCGAATGACACCGCACTACCAAGTGATTGCCTCTTGTTTTTACTTTGTGTACATTTACAATAAAATTCACTGAAACTTTTATATAAATTTATTGTTTTTGGAACCATACCAATACAGACATTACATTCCATTTTAATTCAGATTTATTTTTTACTATCAGTCTTTTTATTAAAGATTCAAAAAACGTACCATAATACTTTGCTTTGCATTATTCGTATAACCGTTTATCGATTTTCTAAAAAAGCTTTCTCATTGATTCCATTCAACACACATGTTTTGATTGGAAGTGTCAATAGAGGGCGCGAACTTCGCGGGTATAAAGTTACGGCTAAAATAAACTAAAGGCGCAATGCTTAAGTGCGAACAGAAAACGAACAAGATTCACGTATCGAATTACCTTTGACGAAAGCGGATTGCAGTCGAATAAAAGGAGACTCGATAAAGGAGACGAGGACTCTTTGTGTTTATTGTTTGGAACATCGAAACAGTTAATGCTTGCTCGCTGAAATTTACTTCGTACACAGGTAAAATATAAAATGGAGATATTTTCTTAAAATAAATACGTGTAACAATAATTAATGTAATAATATTTTTTATAGCTTTGGCAACCAAAATCTGTCTATCAAATTTTCTACTAAGAGTGTACAATAATGAGGGTACATTACAATTGCTGATAGAAACGCAATGAGCCCAAACCACATAAAACGTTAGTTTCTGTTGTCACAGTCATCATGTCATCAATACATGAACTAACGCGTTTCATTAATTTTATTAATTTAATCCTTAAACATCTGTTACTCCTACGAAGTTGAAATCAATACACTCACTATACACTACTGAAATTCAAATGCATTCTAGAGATTTATATTGTTGTTTAAAAAAATACTATTTCCGCTTCTTACTATAGTAGCGACACAGCTAGAGTCTGTCAAGCGAGTCATGTCCCATGAAAGAATTTACACTAGAACTAAATTCACAAATATATATGTATATATATATATATTAGTAGTATCAAGACGGTTTTTTACAGTACTATCAGGGATACAACACCACGATTTTTTAAATTTGCCGCCTTTTTCAAGGGACACGACTCGCTTGACAGATTCTAAAGCTAACTAGACCTCCCGCAATATTACCCACGAGAAAAATCAACAATTAAACTCATGACTGCTCATTAAATGTTTCCAAAGTAAATATTTGGAATTGGCAAGTGAAATAGGATTTGTAGGCGTCAGAAACAAACAACGAGCCTCTAACATTATGGCTGAAACCAAAGCTTAATTAAGACTAGGCACCTCTGCAGAGGAAACTAATTAAACTTATTCCATTATTCCTGCAAACGAAATTTTAAGAGAACGTCCGGGGACAATCTGCTGCAAGAAAGATTTATTATTATTGCGTTAAAACGTTTTGTCAAGTTCGTTTCTATTACTTATTTATTATATATTTTGATTTAATCGCCGCACTTTTAATAGAGTTAATAATTCTAAAATAGATCAGGACAGAAAAGATTTTTAACAAAAATTTAATTCACAATAAGAAATTAGTTCGTGTATTACTGTTCTTTTCATTATGTTTGTTATTAATTTTCCTTGAAAAGTTGTTTACTACAGAATTTTATGAGACTCTTTTTTACTTATCTTCGGTTCAATATTTCTTTATTTCTTATAGACAATTACATGTCGCTTACATAAGAAAATACAAACAAATGCATTACACTAATTAGTCCGTTAACATAATACATATATTATGTAGGTGTCAAAACAAAAACACAGAACAAAAGGTAATATATAACTATATGACACCCACCACATCTATGAATAATTTGTGCGTTGGTCCAAGTTAAAATATTATATCTTATCTTGTGTAATGCATATTTAGTACAGTCACAGCATTTAACAATGCAACTAGATGGTTTACTAAGAATCTTAGTTAGTTTAGCTCCAATAAACGCAAAATTTATTGGAGCTAAACTAACTAAGATTCGTTAGTTTAGCTCCAATAATAAGCTTCGGTGTTTCTCTTCAAACGAGGTTTAAAGAGAGTTCTTCTTTCACAGTAGGCAGCGGCTTTGCTATGTCCTGACATTGCTGAAGTCCATGAGCAGTGGTTACCACTTTCCATCAGGTGGGCCACTTGCTCGTCTGCCACCAATGGCAATAAAAAATAAATAAAAAGAATATACATAATAAATTAATATTATTGTTTCAGATATAGTAATTTTATTTCGTTTAGTAATACCTATTTAGTGATCATGTGCAACATAAAATTTTTTAATTTAATGTTGCATATGTGTACATCTGATCTATAAATAAAGACTATTATAATGAGTAACTATTATGTAGTATATTCAAAGTACATAAAAAGTGAGTAATAATTAAAACGCGTATATTCATTGACGAAGCTCAACAAAGTGAAATGCACCGCCGCAAGGCAAAATATCGGCCTCAATAAGCACCCGAACAAGCGCCAATCGCAGAACCCGCTCGAGGTGCAATTTCCAAAAGTATTGATGACTGGAACACAAAGGGGGCGGAGTAGAGATTAAGTAAGTAACTTGCGAGGCTTCAATGTTCGGCCATTCACCACACAAAGGCTGAAATTTTCCAGACACGAAGAATTTTGATGCTTTTCGGCGACAATGGTTCATAGCAAACGTCAGCAGGAGTTTCTGATGAGTGTTTTACGACTGGAATTTGTGGATTCTCCTCTCGTTACCACAATTGTTTTAAACTGAACAAAGCGGCCGTAATACAGTTAATGTGGTCTGACTCAAGGTCCCGCCGGCAAAGGAGATAAAGTGCTGAACGAAATTTAATTTAGATTTCGCTGCACTTTGTACGGCTCGTGGATACGATTTTATGACTATATTGCAAATTATTAGCTGTATCCGAGCAAAGCGAGATGTGGAAATGCAAACTTTATATAATGTTTGCCGTATATTGCGCACTATTTTCTTCGTTTTTAACAGTACAGTGGAGTAATAAGTTAATTTTGGAAGACTAGAAATATGTTAGCTATTGTTGGCGCAAATTGGAAAAGTGTTCTGGAAAAGATAGTAACAAGAAGAAGAAGAACATCACAGCTTTCGACGCAGTTAATAAATATCTAAGATACACATGCTGTACATAAAGATAAATAAATAATATCGCTTATTTTACTGTAAGTCTATATATATATATATATATATACACTATTATACAACTGGAACTGTATTTTTTATAAAACTCTTCTACCTATCTGTCTAATTGTTCACATAATTTTTGTCGGCCTCGATGGCGTAGTGGTTAGTGTAACCGACTGCCACGCCTGAGGTCGCGGGTTCGATTCCCGCACAAGTCAAACATTTGTGTGCATGAACATGGATGTTTGTCTTGGTCTGGGTGTTTCTATGTATAATATGTATGTATTTAAAAAAGAAAAAAATATATATATATATATATATATGTATGTTTATCCATTTTCTAGTATCCATAGTACAAGCTCTGCTTAGTTTGGGCTAGATGGTGTTGTGTGTATGTGGTAGAATATTATTATTATATATTTCTCTTTCACGGGTATATTCCTAATACGTTAGGAAAATACCCGGCCCTTTGGGAGGCTTACACGGAGACATATGTCCAACGTGAAGAGGCCCTTCGAGAGTTTTAATCAAAGGTGGGATGGAATAACTACAGGTAGGACTATTGCTACGTATGGATTCTAATATATGGGCTATGGGTATGGGTGTTTGATGGACTGGTATATTGGTAACTATGGATGATAAAACGGCGTCTGCCCTAAATACTCTAATAGCATAAATCGAATGGACAGACGGTGACTCGCCAACTCACTAGATGGGCCCCCTGAATAGCCACTATTATTATTATTATTATAAAATAAACTGGCATCACATAAAATAGGGTGTATTCGGATGCAGTATTCATCGTTTTGGTTTGCAACTATGGCTACAACTCAAAATATAAGTATCTAATTCTATAAAGAAGAATCGTGGATATAATACACCACTGTCTCACTACACATTTAGAGATCGAGGCGAAACTATGTATGTGTGTGTATAAAAGAGAGCACCATTTTGCGCCTGTGTATGAATGACTACGTATTACAAAGTACAGTAAAAGTTATCCAGAGCCGAGATAATTATTTTAATCAACGTTAACATCCATACATTTTTGGATATAATTCATTAAAACCGTGTTTGTTTATATGACAACTGTAGCTTTTAATAAACTGATTATGTCCAAATTGTGACAGATTGTGTAATGTAAAATTAAAATAATTTTATTAATTAGTTTGCAACAGCGTTTCGAGTAAATGGAAGTTATCGATGAAATTACGCTTGGGGCATAATGCAATTATTATTGTTCGCCTGCATAACGGAACAAATGCCATGTTGCTAATTAGTACGTTTGTTTAAACTTAAACCTCATTCGTATAATCTTGTATACATTTACGCATACGATTATTATCCAAATGTTTCAGTATGAATCTCAACAATGAGTATATTTAACCTAAATTATAAAGAGAAAATGATTAAGGTATAGTTTTATTATTTGTTATGTAGTATCATATCTAATATTGTATTATGGTTGTGGGTCCTATCTCAGGAAACTCTAAGAAGAATCTTACTTAGAACTCAGTTTGATAGATGACGATCTGTTCTTCTTCTTTAGACGCGGGAAAAGCAGTGATCTCTTTTTTGTAGAGACGGTAACGCTCAAAAAATATGAAGAGTAATGGAAGTATGCATAGACTACTGTTACTGCTTACCGACATACATTCCGGACCCTTATACGTCAGCTCTCTATTCATATATTAAAAATAGAAAATAATGTACATCTCTTTCTTATACCATATATGTATACATATGGTTACTAAGGAGAGGAATATAATTATGTATGATCATACTAGCTTTTGCCCACTGCTTCGCTCGCGTAAAAGTAGATTAGGTTAGGTTATGTTAGTAATAGTACTTTTTTTAAATAAAATATGTACTTTGTTACTCTGTGATAATGTAGCTCTAAGGGTAAAAGAATAAACAAACAAAGACAAAAGTCAACTCTTTCCTCTTTATAATATTAGTATAGATAATGCTGTTATATTGTTTAATTGCCAACCAAATAACATTTCATCTATCTGTCTACTGTGTTATATACACAAGCATATCACAACTTAAAAAAACTTCCGGTTTCCCATTATATTTCGCAATTTTTAGTAACAATGCACGCTTTATTTTTATATGAGGTTCCATCGCTATCAGGGCAGTTTCATCGACGAAATGTATCCGAAAATGGCCCCATTTATAATATGCAAAACGCCGAAATATATGCAACTGCAATGAATTACTTAACTATGCCTGAAACGTTAATAGGCCTATATTTAAAATGCTTGCGGTATACGTTAAAATTAAATGTTAAATCATTTTATGTCAAAAGGCACAAAGCTCACCCGATGCGGAGTCGAGAGTTGTGTACAAATATAAAATATGTTCGTCATTGACACTCCATTAAACGAAATTTTTCTGTGTTAATGTTCAGTAATAAATACTGATGTGCTTCGTAAATGTTGAGAGCTGTTCTTTATAACAATCAGTAGTTGAAACTCCAGGTTTATATTTAATGTGCGTGAAGTAGTGTCCACTGGATGTGGCCATGGTCTGCGAGCAAATGAGATGGTAAAAAAGAACGAACTCCGTAATATTTGTGAAGCCAGTGTCCTATTTATGGTGTTTGTTTTCTTTTTTGACAAGTGCAAACAAGTAGAGAATTTATATGGATATATCGTCACATCGTTGGCGTAGTCGTTTCAATTACTATTAGTAACAATCCCGTATTGCTATAGCGTTACTCATTTATATAGGTATTTTTGGGGAGATCTATAGATAAAGCTGCCATTCAATCCTAACCAATACTATGAATGCGAATGTGTGTTTGTTTGTTACGCTTTCACGCCTTAACTACTCTAACGATAATCATAAAATTTCGTATGCACGTCGTCAGGGGAACAGAAAAGGACATAGGGTACCTTTCGTCCAGAAAAAAGTACTCTTACTAACATAACCTAACCAAACCTACATTTACGCGAGTGAAGGCGCGGGCAAAATCTAGTAATCTATACTAATATAATATTTGTAAAGAAGAAAATTTGTTAGTTTGTTTGTAATTAGTAAACTTTGAAAGTATCGAACTGATATTAATTATTGTTTCAACATTAAAATGCAATTCTTTACAGAAGTAACATAAGCTATGTATATAATATCACGATACAAGGTAAGGGAGCGGGGCAGTAATCATAAACGTGTGTGAAATCGCGGGCGACACCTAGTGTCCAATTAACGTTAGAAGCCTTAGAGTATATACTCTAAGTTAGAAGCGCTATCATATTCTGCAGTGATCAACTATATATTTATTGTATCGAACACATTGAAAGATATTTTACAAAATACATACTTTTTTAATAAATACGCATTACAATAATGTGTTGTTGCCCAATACGTTATTTTATCTGTAACTTTAATTAGGACTGAATTGCAATTAGTTTTAAATTTGTATTTACACATATTTAAACGGCTAGGACTCATTTGCACACATAATTATTTGCTGTTAATTATTTCAATCAAAGTGTATAATAATTAAACATAATTATCTACCTACAATTATTTTATTTGTTATTTATTATTAGTAAACACAATAATACTGTTGTGCATATGTAAACCAAATAAAACAGAGAAGCTGATATTTTGTGTCAATATATTATGTATATTCGCATATTTTACAGTATTTATTCTAGTGGGTTTACTTATTAATAATAAAATCTATTTAAATAGGAGAATAGCCTGTACATAATGCTTATATGGCTTTTTACAAAGTTTATTTAAATATACACTACTTATAATTATAATACTCTTAAAACGTGGATAAAATTCGTATAGTTGTTTAATTTCAATGTGTATCAAATAGTATTCACGTAAACCTTAGACAATATTAGATTTGCATAGGTTATGCATTACCCCACGTAAAAAAAAATTGGGGCAGTCTTTGGGGACTGCCCATAGAAGTGAAAACTTTAATCCTTGATCATAAACTTATATATACTTCTATACAAACCAAATTATAAACCAAAAATAATTCAAAAACGCAGTCGAAACGCGTAACTATGGTTACATATATTATATCAATATAATATAATGACATATATCAGCAATATTATTGGTCGAATTTCGAACACTAGGCGACCGCTAGGATTCTAAAATAATTCAAAAATGGAAAGCGTGGAAGCGTGACGATGACGAAGCGCGACGATGACGCGAGTTCTATGATTTTTGTTCACCCAAGAAATGCTCAATGCGCCTAAAGAAGTTTTCACGTCAGAAAAAAAGTCGTAACATTTGATACACATGAACAAACCAATAAAACAATTATTACTCAATTATACTAAAATCAAAATCAAAAATAAATTTATTCAAGTTAGGTTACAAGGTAACACGAATGTCAAAGTTACACAAAATTTTTCTGTGAATTTACATTTACTGCCACGTTCAGCAAAGCAAGGGTGTGGGGCTCATGAGAAGAACGGGCAAGAAACTCATGGCCACTCTTTTTAATCGCCAAATTTACAATAAAATTTTGTTTACAAATCATAACTGTAAGGGGCTGCAACCATTTCTCCATGAATTACTACTGAACATACTCAAGCATTTAATAAAAATTGATGGTAGCCTCTAAAACAGCAGTATGGTAAACAGGAGCATCCACTTACATGTACATAAATAATCAAGACAAGGCATGATTGTAGTCCGTAGTTTAATCTAACTGTTTAAATAAAAAACTCTAACTATTATAATCCAAAGGTTATCCATAGTGCAATTGTTGTCTAAAGAGAAGTACTATCCGATTAAATCAAATAATAATATAATATTGTGTAAGACAAAAACATGTACTATAATAGAATTGGTAACACAGCATCCTTCCACGTATATTAGGTTTATTCAAGAATCGTATACCTGCAACCGACAACATAAGATAAAATGTTCCAATCTATTCCAAATACCTGAACGTTTGATTCCAAAAAGCGGGTTGACGAAGGTAGGCTTCCTTAGAGGGTCCTCAACCCTTTTGTCTCGTGAGAATACAATGGACCATCGCAATGGTTTGAAGATGCGACATGGGACACCCCTCATGACTACGTGACTAAATTTTAAGCAAAATGTTTTGTGGCAAACGTATATAGAAGTAAGTAATGTCATGTTGTATGTTGTTTGGTGTCGCCTGTCAGATACCGTTGTTGTGAGAGAGGACATTGAAGAAGATACTACTATTTGATAAGTATAATAAATTGTACCTATATTATTTTAAAAGTGTTTTAGTAGTCGGTGAACACAAGTGGTTGTCTACATAGGTAAAATACGGGTACAGAATCAAGAATAATATCTAGTTAAGATAATAATGATGTTTATCATAATCCACAATCACAGCGGTTGCCACACAGAGCCTAAAGTACTTTTTTTTATAGAAACATCTACTTTTAATATCTATAATAGTTACTGGTTAGCTTTTGAAATAATCACTGTCTTTAAACATACCGTGAAATAACAAACGTCTTTTCTTAACGAAGCTTCTCGCTACTTAAATTTTTTGTATAGAACTTCTAATCGAAGTTTAAAAACCACGAAAAGAAAACGTGCAGTTCTAAATGAGAGCTAAGTTCGATCAAATGAGTGGTCAGTGAGTCAGGGATCGTCCAAGTTTCGTCTAGTCCGGACGTGGCACGACGGGCTGCCTCCTTCACTTATTGTGTGATTCTTTTTTACCTTTTTCGCTTTGCCCGGTTGAGTGCGCTCTTTCTTTCAACTCGGCCTGTACGTATTTTTTTTTGTTTGCTCACCACTAGCATGGACATTTGCCTCTCAGACTCATCCAGCTTACTCTTGGATCGTTTTGAGTGTTTTAGTTCATGGTCACTTAAGTTTGAAATAGCGCTCGCTACTTTTGTTAAATAATGTGTCCTTTTATACATCGTAAATGTTACATTCTCTTTTTATTTATATGTTGGAGCTAGTGTTGTTTAGTTTACACAAAGCAGTTTGTTATTTGCATTTTGATAGACATCTTTGTGAATTTTGGATTTAGTCGAGTCACTTCAATGTATTATCAACCTAAAACTAACGTAAATATTTTTAATACTGTTTTTTAGTTATTAAGCATCACAAAATATTATAATATTGTGTACCCCAGTATAGTAAACAATAGAGTAATGAAAATAATTACAAAAAGTCTGTTATTACATTCTCTACAACTTTCTTTTCGTCATGTTCGCTAAAACATTTGACACAATAAATCAAAGCTGCGAACGCAATAAAAACGTTAATAAGAATTTCAAATAAATATAATTATTATTCGAACACAATATTACGACCAATATTTGCTATTTGCCAGAAGCACTTGCGCAAATCATAGGACGCTATATTTATTTGCAAATGTAGGCGCCCCTAATGGAAAACGATTGGTGAACTTAGGGGCGTTTGCTTCAGCTCAAATGTCATCAAAAGTGTCAATCACGGATGTTTTCGAATAGCAAAACCGATTATCGGGCGTATTAAGTCGGTTATTGTTATCGACAGACGCCGTCCCGTCCAACAGACCGTGAAGCAGATTAGGGACATCATAATATGCCCATATTTTTGGCGTCAGCTGCATACGTCGCATACACGTCTACCTTCCCTTTATCAACAAAATTCTTATTAAGTTTTGCATTTTCGGCGACTATTTTGTGGTTATAACTCTTCAAATCGGAACATAACAATTCAATTTAAGTGTGGACAACTGAATATGACATGGGATTTAATACATGCTGAGATTTGCATGTGCAGGAAAACAGATTCAACAAAACACAGTCATTCGTACGAGGAAATATTAAGTTTCAAATAGAATTTTGTCATTTTAACATGAAATGTGTTCAAGTTGCCGTAAAACAACGCTGTATTTTATTAGTGACTATTATATTGCAAACAAAAAGAGTACGATGCATATTTTAGAGTGCAAGCAATTGATTCGCTTCTGAAAATTATGTATTATGTATGAACACTGAAGATATGTGACAAAAAAAAACAATGTAGCTTTGGGCTGGAAACATTGTTAAGTTAGTTTTAAATCGTACGAAATTATCCACGCTAAATTATAAATGCGAATGTGAGTTTGTTTTGTAACGCTTTCATGCCTTACCTACTTGACCGATTATCATGAAATTTTGCATACACATTGTCAAAGGTACAGAAAAGAACATAGTACGCATGTTATTTAGAAACAGTATTATTACCGAGCGTGCGAAGCCGCAGCGTAAAGCTAGAAAATTGTAAATTATACTTTTTGTTTCGTCCACAGTTTTATTTCATTCTGTCATGAAAATATAAAAGTAAATAAATAATTTACTACACACATATTTTCTTAGAAATGCTTCAAACAAATGGATCGCAAATAAAACGGTGGAAATTAGTAGCGTGTTGCTAATTACAAGGGTTAGAACCTTCGAACGCCCAACATGGATAAAGGGATGAATAAGTTTGTGATCATTCTTTGGTGTACTCGCACCCAGCCTGTCATTAGTGGGCACCATGTTTTAGGAACGTATACCATAGCTAATGTACAGCCAGCGTTATATAATACACCATAAAAAGGTCACGTTTTGCTAAACACTTTTTAAACGCTTCAATTTTAATACTTTTGAATGTTTTACATTTCGATGTTTTATTTAATGGTGTCTTATTTCTATTATCGTATTTCAATTCAAATATTATAAACGAAAAACTTTATTGGAGATATTATAATACAAACAATTTACTGTTTTGATTTATTTTTGTATTTGAAACTTATCAATATTATATTGGCTTTTAGGAATCGTTATATTATTAAAGACATAAAATTTTACCAAAATGATATTCTAGGAAAGTTAATTGTCGAAAGAGAAAGGTTATTGAGTGAAGTTAATACAGACCGACCGCAACTATCTGGACATGTTAGCAAACAAATTAATCTGAATATCCAAAGTGATGCGGTAACACATAAAGTGTATTTCATTAAGTGCAGCGATGGTTAATGATACAAGTTTGAAATTCATTAAGCCCCTAACAAACTGTTCAAGTCCATAGTGTTTAGTGAAAGTGGTAAATTTAACATTAATATTGCGGTATAGGATGACCACATCTCCACTAACCCAACTAAAGCCACAACAGCAATAACAATAATTATAAATTGTCACCTACAAACTCAGGCATATAATTTAAATGGAATTGGTTGATAATTATATAAGTTTATGGTACATAAAGTATTTAACAACATATATTTTATATAGCGTGTAACAGAAAGGTGTGGTCATGTTTAAAGACCGTAATGTATATCTGTAAAACAAATTATTTTGAATTTTATACAACTTCAAAGTTTTTATAAAACAGACTCATTACATCACTATCAAAATTGCGTCCGGTCATTTTCAGGTTTACAGAGGTCACCGAGTCAGTTAGTAATGTTATTTAAGTACGTGCTGATATTGATAAATCGATGAGTGGTAAATAATGTACAGGGGCTATTTATAATGTGACGCTTTAATATGACCACACGTTTCTGTTACACGTTTTATATTAAGATAAAACCCCAAATTAAATACTAGTTTATTAAAGAAAAATTAATGATACATTACTGGATGGAGTTTAAGTCACAGGGATATGAACATATATTTTAGTAATAACGTTTTAGGTACTTTTGTTGGCATTTTGATACTTTAGTTTTTTTGCTATTTGTAACGGTGTATTACGATGATTATGCAGTAGACTTAGGAATTTGTCTCAACATTAAATAATAAAGTGTTGGTCATGAATTAGATAATTTAAAAAATTACGGCATGAAAAAATATAGATTCAAGCACATCCCAGAACGTTACTGTGACGAAGTCAGGTAATTATCTGGATTGATTAGAGCTTACAGCTAATATTTCTGAATTGAGAATTTTAATAAAATGTTTGGCAGGTATAAAAAGTCTATTTTCCGTTTGGCTTCAATTATTCTGATCCACAATTCTTTTTTAATTTTCATTGTATATTTTATTATCAACTTATTTTTAAGAGCTTAGAAACGAAAAAGGCTACCTATCAAAAAACTGGATTTAAGGTCCAAATTTTCTTTTAACAATTATCGCCGATACAATAATTGTGTCGTTCCAATATGTATATTTTTTTAATCCAATACATAAGAGTTTTGTTACATTCTCTTTGTATACAAATCTCTTGTCACATAGCCATGGATTGATTGTACTCGCAAGATTCACAAGTGAAAATATTAACTACAACTGTATTAAAGTCTTCACTCTCGCCTTCACAGGGAGGGCAATGAAACAAAAGACATGTTTTGTCACGCTTACGCCCGTAATGTTTACATATATTTCTTTCTCGCTTCACGTCATGTACCCTTGAAAGCGTCTCAATGTTGAATGTGTTAGTGATAGCTGTACTTATCACACGCCTGTGTGAGTGATTTTGAGTATTTTGGATGATTCACGTGTTACGAATTAGTCATTTACCTAAAGGTCTGAGGCTAAATTCGGATATGCTCACATTTTTGACGACAAATCATTAAGTTTTACGGTTACTTGAGTTAAGGGTTATTGAAGTTTGCGATAAAAATTGAAGTAGAATTAAATTCTTTATGGAGTTAACCGTGTTATAATTAATTATTTTCATGTAAATTTGTTACAATTTACATAAAAATAATGGATTCTGTCTTTTAGATACGTAAGAAAGTTTCTGTCAATTTTAAATAATGTAAAATCTCTTACCTCGCCTGTGTCTCATGTGATACTTGCTCTTGGTAATAGTTCCAGTACAACACGGTTGTTCATAGTAAAAATTATACGAATTGTCCACTTCTGATGTCTGTTGCACTGTCTGTGAATGTACATGCCAACTGACGCCGATGAGCAGTAGAATTGACCACCTGACGATCACCGTTAAAGCACCCATAGTCCGACTATTCAATTCGAACATTGTTTATAAATCACAACACTAAATTCACTAAAAGTCAACGTAATTTAGTCTTTAATTCGACAGCATATCCTCTCTGCAAAAAAAGATACCTTATTTGAACTTTATATCTTTGGAAATCACCGCATCGACCAACCCTGGCTTATTCTGTCTGCTATTAGAATTAGCAAACCATAAATAAATTTTAAAAACATTACTCATATAGACAATTTTGTACGCAGTAAGCAGATTACGCCTAGCTTTTAGGCCTAAATTTGGTCCGTCTAAGCGACGCCGACGCGACGGGTTTCGTTAATAAAGAATTATCAACCACCAGTGAGTAAGTGCTAGGCATTTCTATTCAAATTTAAATAAATGCTCGGTACCAAAATCGTGAATAACACTCATATCGTATTATAAAGTTGCAATTAATTTAGATTAGGCGAAAGTAATTAAGCGAGCTATGGTAAATTTGGTGTTGAGTGCGTGTAATGTTTATAGTGAAAAATGGTAACTGATTAAACCAAGTAGAGTGGTTGATAACTTTTGTTTAATTCTTTGTACAGATTACATACAAATTTACAATATCATAGATATCAAAATATTTGTTAGGTGATTGATTTATATTGCGTAACATAAATTTAATGCTAATCTCCTAGCGCATTATATTTTAATAAGATATTTACTAACAAATATTTTGTTTCCAACCGAAAACGACATTCTCGTGAATATTTTGTCGAAATTCAACATTTGGCGAATCGTTACGGCTCATTGTTCGTACTCAAAACAATTTAGATTATCAAAAGACCATGATTTATCGTCGGAACCATCAAACCTGAATCAGAAAGAGCAAACGAAGCAAATATAGCAACAAATGTCACCCGCCAAATTGTACCCCGAATAGAAATATAATGAAACCGATAAAGCAAAATTATGGGAAAGAAAAAAACATCGCAAACGCCTATTTGACAATAAAAATGACAATTTTGCTTGTTGAGTTTACATTAAAAAAGTAGCATGTTGTGGGGTAGCTTAATGGCAGCAAAGACCATTACAGGAACCGATGGCATTAAGCACACCTCGTGTAATGGAAACCGCATGGCGATATGCAACAGGGGTATATCAACTACCCTTTATTGCGAGTTCGCGGTCTGCATAGAAAATTCTGTTTGCTTTGTTTTTAAATTGCTGTATGCTAGATTCGGCAGAAATTATAAACGTTTAATTACAAGAATGGGTTTATTTTGTTAATTATTTTTTAATGGGTTTTGCAATGTAGATTGAAAAACCTTGCAATAAGTTTAGATGAAAAGATATGGAAAGAATTAACTGTACAACCAATTTTATCGAAAGGATAAAAGGAAATGTAAAAAAAATCTTAATCACGCCTTTAATTCTGTAACAGGTTACTCAGAAATATAACGCACTCATAAATAACTAGTCAAGTTTGAATCTCACGTAAGAAAATAAATTCGTAAATCTAGTCATAGAATAAAGCCAGTAAAAAATATCTGATATGACTTATCTTATCATATTTTATGTGGGGGCCAATCAGTGCAGACCAGCGACACTTCGACCCAGTAAGATCTTTTGTGTCGACACTCTCCCAATAACGACTGCCATAGATGTTCATGGCAGCCAGTACCAACGGCTTAACGTGCTCTCCGAAGCACGGAGCAGGCGATAATTGTCAATTAATACGCACATAATTTCGAAAAGTCATATAACTTCCGAAAGTCAGAGGTGCGCGACGTAGGTTCGAACCCGAGACCCTCTGCATTGCAGTCTGTTGGTCTCCCCACTGAGCTATCGCTGCTCTGCAAATATATGATAATATGATATGACTTAATAACATACATAAGTTCATCGTGAACATTGGCACGAGTTTTCATTGACACAATAAAATTCATTAATTGTAATAATAATAACATGCGTTATTTTAAAATTATTTATATAGCTCAGTGATATATTTATGTACATAATTATTATATTTATACAAACATATCTTATATGTTATGAATACCCATGAAATTAATTTCATAATTACTACCCATTACATTTAAAACTAATCCATTACTTCGTTATCAGCGATGATCCGCTATCGCCACAGTTACCCTTAGAGATGATTACCCGGGGTCACCACTGAATAAGTAAATAAATGTCTTCTACTAAATTTAACTCCAATCTTTCTCAGCGACTGTCATGTGACCGATATCTTTTGCTGAATGCGGTCAGGGATCGCTCGTTGAAAGAGTCCAGAGATGAATTAAATAGATAGGGCCCTCAAAAAAGGGACTACTGAAAGGGATAGAGACGTGTCGCGTAAGTTGGGCTTATGTTGGGACTGAAACTCGGAATTTAGTTCATCATTCATTATAGGCCATTAAATAGTTTATATTACATGTTTTAATTATACGTACGTTTAAGCAACTGTTGAGCTAATGAACCAAAATAGAACAATTTTAACAGTTTTTATGGAGCAAATAGTACTATTATTATGCTATACCCAACAGTAAAGTTCTCACCGACTCGTCAAACAAACTTCGTATCACTAAATTACATATTGGCGGTTCTTTGAGAGACTGGTTAATAAGAAACTATTATCGTAAATTCCTGGTATAAGCGTGAATAGTTCCGCTTTTTAATTTCAAACAACTTCGAATTTAATTTGAATTTGTAATAATGTAATTTAAAAGGCTACATTGCATTGTATTTTTGTGATACACTTTTTCTTTGTTGAAAAATGATAATAGTTCAAATAAAACTTTCAATAGAACGTTGCCTTTCATATATTTAATTTATATAAAGCCGTATCCTGGTCCTAAATGTTCATGATAATATACTTTCGGTTAGGGGTTGTCAAATGTACAGGAGGGTTTCAAATTTTATATCGAATGATTAATGATATCGGTAGTACTTATCACATCTCTACGAGTTGAACGCCTGAGCGATTTTTGTTCAATTGACAGTAGATCCTTTGGAGTAAATATTTCAAATCTCCCCTATTTTAAACAACACTTAAAGGGATAACATTAAAACTCGTTTCTTATTTTGTTTGTATCCTTTGGGCTCAGAATGTGGTATGAAATTCATTTAAAATGATGGACGAGCTTTAAATCTTTTCAAAGTGTAATACGATGGGTGACATTAACTTCCAAAAGTTTATAAAAATATTGATGGACCGTTGAATGATAATATTTATAGATAATATTTATTCATGGATTACACTAAGGTACTTGTTTATCCCGAAATTAAGAGCAATAAAAATACATAGGTAACATTCGACACCAATCTTATAAACATGCCTCCGGAGACAAAATTTAAATACAAATATTTAAGTTAACGATTCAGTCGTGCGTTAAATAACGTAACAAAAAATTTTGAAGCTTCTGTCGTAATCTGTAGCCCCTCGGCCATTGGAACCGGTTCTATAATTATGTCTTCATTACCAAGTGATTCACTACGACTTCGCTCATGCATGTTGATAGGCAACTTTTTATCATGTAAATTATTATTATTTATTTATCTACATTCTGTATCTCGATTCCATTTTCTTAATAATTATAGCGTTTCGTGTTTGTCTTTCGCGATTAGGATTCTGATTTATAATTATTGAGTGTGTTACTCAAAAATGAAACACCGCGCGACGTGGGCGCTCTTATCTTTATTTATACATTTTACTCGTAGTTTATGTATCCATAAAATTTTCATTTCGCACATTTCATCAAAATATTTTCTTAATCTTTCTAAAATTATCAAAATTTTTAATTAAAATAAAATTTAAGCACCTCGCGCCGGTTGAGAAATGCTTGGAATTTTCTAAAATATTAAATCTTGTGATTTTATTACTTGGGTTCATTAAGCGGATTTTAATCTCCTTTAATATCTGTCGATCTCGTTTCGCAGTACAATTACACCGTTACTGGCCATTGCACGACAGCGTCTGCTCATTATGAACGAATAATGTTAAGAAATTTCATCCGACAACCCATTGAGGCAGCCCTCCCAATTGTATGGAGGTGTTCCAATTGAATACTGGGTAGGTGGAATGGGGTACGATTATAATGAAATTTCGCCTCGATAAAGACCAGCGAGCCCCGAAACACAATACTTGATGTTTCCTCCTCAACCCGTATCCATGTCACGTCATTAAACCCAGTAAAAATATCTGCCGACACATCTTAGTTAAGTAAATTAACATTTGCTCGCATCATAATTAAAATGGTGTTAACGTTTTTGATGATATTTCGAATTCATTATTTTCTCATAATGAGTGCGATGTGGTGTTTGTGTAGGAATTTGATACATGAATTAATAAAAGTATCTGATGGTGATTTTATGTTTTATTATTTCCTTTGTGATGAATCTCATTAGTTTTGTATTGTTTTGATAAACTCAAATAACGTGGCAAATTAGCTTTGTGATCATTACCATCTTCAGGGAAGCATATAACTTTTCGAATGTGTTTCACCTTTTTAATTTTTCTTAAAAACTGTTTTCATATTTGCTTTTCTTTTTATTATATAATTGTTTAGGTATAATATCGAACGTAGTGGGGCTAACTACTATTACGATTGAGTAATAAGTATGTGATAGTACAACTTTTCCTGCCGTTATTCGTACTCAAAATACAGGCGCTGTTATTTACAGGTCTTAGATATTTATACTTATAATTTAAACTAAACAATGAAATACAATACTAAAATGTAACTCATTAAAAGATAAAATTTACACAAATGTTGTACTTGCAAAACAATTTGAAGCAAAGTTGAAATTATAATGTAACTTGCTAATTAGGACACATTTTAGATAAACAAGTTTAGCATAAAATAACATCGTGTCCTATTGTTCTAAGACTTTAATTTATTATCCTTAATATCTTGATTACATTAGATGTTTAATAAATTGTCGCGATTTCTCATATACTAGACGGCTATTTGTACATACATGGTTCATTCTACGAAATATTATATGGCGCGAGGATTTATATGCAGAAATGACAACATTTTTATGAAACATGTTTCTGGATAAAATAATTATTATTTATGCTAAACAAGTATTCGATTGATTTTAGATTGAATAGTAGCGTGCCCTTTTATTTGTAATACCCTTTCAATTCAAACATTATTTTCATTATTTTTAAACTGGCTCTATTAGATATTTAACTTCAATGTTTACTAAAACAACATGACTTTAATGAAGCAGTAAATTAAGTCCAGTCACTTCAGCACAATCTATATATACAATATCAAAGCTTATTAATATGATGTTAATAAATAAAATAGTAACATGTGATAAATATTAGAAGAACTATGCTATCTAGAATTTAGATCTTCCGTATAAACGATGATTAAAAGATAGTCTGTAGACTAATAGAAATCGAATGCCATATTATTTGATTTCTGTATCATCTTTTAAAATATCAACGACATGTTGGGATTATTTTTCAACACACACACAACACTATTTAAAAGAAGAAATTATAGATCAAGTATATTTTTACATAATATGTACCTATTTGATTATTAAGGCGCAAGTATAAAAACAATGTTACGGTAAATTATTACTAAAGTAGGTACAATAGACGTTTCATATTTATATTTAATAAAGCCCCTTATCTAGCTGTTGTATAGTAATGGACATATTTGATATCAGAGAACATTGGAAATCGACGAGGCCGCGGGCTCTCTATAACTTTTAATAATACCGGACACACTTGTTTATTTTTTTCTAATTTCTTTATACCAAAAACGTATTCCATTGAGATTTATAATAAAACCATTTAGATGTTTATCTATAGGTACGGTAGGTGTACGCGGTAATACTATGCTTAATGGGACAAAGCAATTAATTTAGTGCAAGTATCAATTTGTTGCGCATATAAATTGGCCTTACTAAAGGATTATTTTAGGCGTTATTTAGCGAAGCTTAGCTTAAAACACCTAATGAAATATTGTACAAGAACTAAAATATATTCAAAACAAGTAGTTTGTATTATTGAAAAGTACCTATACAATTTTGTACGTATCGATTTGCCTACTTGCCTCAGAAAATAATATATTGTGCATGATTATATAAATACTTTTGTCTAGCAAAAAATTGCGGTTTAAATTTACTTAGAGTAACACGTTATTATATTTATATATACATATTTATTTCTATTGCAAAAATTATATAGCAAAGTATATAATTGAAATTTATTCCTGATAAATGCTTAATCAATGTTTAGTAAATGAGAAGTAAGTAATCCACGAATTGGTTGGTCAAAGGAGATACGGTGCAGACCCAGGAAATTTGCAGTGAATTATTAATACAATACCGTAACAGGGAATAGTAAGCTTCTTAGGAAGGGCACTGAATAAATATCGGTATACTCGATAGTATAAATTGAATCACAAATAATACGACTATGAATGATAATGTACGTGCTAGTGTCAAAACTTCGGCTATAACTAAAAACTTTACCATATTTTTTACTAATACATTTCATATCAATGATAAGCCAATTTTCTTTTTAGATTATAGGTAATAAAAACTAAAATTGGTTTAGTTGATACAAAACTGAATACAGTTATTACAGACATTTGCATCATCTAGATAATATTATTTTTTAAGTTGCTAGTCATCAAATAAAATAAACACATGTCAATATCTTTTTCATTTTCTTTTCAATTAATCATATTATTTTCTCAATAAGTTATTAGTATAGTAATTTTTATTTGTAATTTTTATTCCTGACTTTATTTGATTTCTCTTTGACTTTTTATTATAATTAAGACAAATTAATCAAATTTAGCCATTTATTCTCCGCTTTAAAATACATAGATTGTAAATAAATAATCGCAAAAATATCGATTATGGCAAATAATATCATAAGTTTATCTAAAAATCTTTACAAAGGACTACTCGTCAAGGTTCACGGTGCAAATATTAATTTATTCAATTAACCGAACCGGATTACTAAGACGAGATTACGTCAGGGCCAACACGATGAGTTATTAATACTGTTCGGTTACATAAACCTCAATTCTAATTAGTTTCTGTAGTACAAAATCAATTAAATGGTACTAACTGAGCTATCGGATCAGACCGCAACCTCAAGAAATGTTCGACTCAAAGGGATGGACAAATAACTATATTTGTATATAGAGGCTCATACGAACACAAATTAATATTAAATTCCGCCATAAGTTTGTAAACTTTGTACTGTTAGTGCCTGTCACGGGATTGTTGGTGACGTCAGAGATAGTGTATTATGTACGATGCTTGGCGAGGAAAAATCTCCATTGATTTGTTATACATGTGGGATATGAAGTATTATTTTTACAACAACAGCCTGATTTATTGCATTGATAACAATAAACCACAACTAAAATTAACTACTTTTACACTGAAAAACGTGCGCCGAGCTGCGTATTTCACCAGAATATTGACTAACCCTGTGATTTAGTGCAAATAAATGCTTCAATAAAATTACAGTATGAGCATAAAAACAGTTATCGCAAATATAATTCCTGTTTATACCCAAAAGCGATCCATAAACCTTGTGTAAATGTCAATAGTTTCAATAAATGCTGCGTCCGTTCGGCACTCGGTTGCTCCACTATATTCCAAGCACGTACAAAATACACGTAAACGTCTGCTTCCCATCTTATTGATACAAATAGAGATATCAATTGTTTAGGACAAGGAGAAACAACAACGTGGCAATGATAGTAATTCTTCTGACGGGATGTGAGGGGCCTTTATGACCACTTTGATATCTGCGGGGTAAACTTTAGTATGTTATGGAATGAGATTTTTACGGACTTTGGGACCGTCGTAATGCTATTGACCTCTTTGATGGTATCGACCCAGCTCTGAACCGTATTTAAGAGCCGATTGAAATGAGCTCGGCTTAGATAATCATAATTGAGTCAGTGTTTACCTTTCCCTGATTATGCATTTTCCTCGTATTATTTTTATGCCAGGTCTCTTTTATCTTAATCAGTCCCTTTTGCGTGATTGCTAAAATTTAATCAGTAAATCTATTTAATTTTGATGACTATTTATTAGGCTAATCCTTTGTCAATTATGCGGGCTGTGTTAATTGCATCTAAGTTTTTAGCAAAATAACTTTGATAACAGTAATATAAATTATAGTTTTTAAGAGGGTTTAAAGTATATAATAGTCAAGATTATAGACTAAACTACACAACAACTAAAACAAACAGAAGTTTAAAAATGTATCGTAGTATAATCTGAGCTATCTATAAAAGATTGATTAGGAGTTAATGAGGTCAATCCGATTTGGTTTTCTGTTTATTTTCTTTAGTCTTACAAGTTTGGTTATATAACGTATAAAGATGTACTTTTAAAGAAATGACACGAGTGTCTTATTTTTATATATAAGAAGCCGACATTATCATTTCTATTTATTAGGCATATAATCAGTTCAAAGGGTAACATGTGACGAATAAGATAATATTACACATTTTAAAGAAAGTACATACTTAAATCAATTGACCGAGATGTCACGTCATTTACTAAACGTAAACTTAGTTACCTTTGTTATTAGGATCAAAATAGGACGGTTTATAGCTTCATAAAGATAAATTTCTTTTATTTTCTATATTTATAAATCTTTTGCATGCGGTTTCACTCGCGTCGCAGTAGGTTAGTTCTTTTTTTTTTCAATATTATGTAGTCTATGTTACTCAGTAATAATATAGCTTTCTAATGGTGAAATGAATGTTAAAATCGGTTGTGTTGTTTTTCAGTTAAATCCATACAAAGAAACAAACATAAATCAAATCTTTTCTCTTTATAATATTAGTATAGAAGAGCAGCTAATATATTCCAAAATTTTATAATGTCATTTAGATATTATCCAGTTTCTGTATTTTAATGAGTTATTTCCTCTGTCTTCTTTTACACTGATTCGATGTAATAAGTTTGCAATTGTAGTGGCTACGTGGACTTATGAGTCGTATTACTTTATTTTAATAAGTTTCTGTACCATCTTTTGATTAGTAATGACTTTGTAAATTATTATAACAGATTTACCACGAACTACGTGAGATATTTCAATTATAATCATATCTTTATCTAGGTAATATTTTATTTTACCATATTGCACTCTTAATAAAATAGAGACAAGTCTGTATTTTATTAAAAGTTATTAGAGTTAATTTATTAGATTTAAAATACTTTAAATCTGGGTATTTCGGATTTAATACATTTAAACTCTGTTCCAATTACTTAGCACAAATATAATATTATAATTTATATTTACACAATTAGAATTTTAATTACCTTAATTACAAATTTGGAGTTAAGTCGCTGTTTTATAAAGAGTGCGATTTTTTTAACTGCTTATGATACGGTTTTAACCTAGTCTATGTTTTAAACTTAAGATTAGGGTTTTGAACATTAGTGTAATTGATTACATTTACACTAATGTTCAAAACCCTAATCTTAAGTTTAATTTCTGTATCTATTCTATAAGTTGGCAAAGTCTGTTACTCTATTTATCAGTGATTTTGAAATATTTTTTTACGAGCTTTACATAGTCTAGTGATCGAACTCGAGATCTTCGTGGGAGTCCAACGATCTCCCTCTCCTCCTACAAAGCTTTTGAGTTGGATGCCACGCATCTCTGACTTTTCTAGTACTTTTGCAGTACCTATGTACCTATTAAATAGTTTATTATCAATTACTTTAACAGGTAAGAAAAACATTGTGAGAAATTGTGCATGTTTGAGAGTACACCATAATGTTCTATAATACATATGTGTGAAGTTTTCTTATCTGCATTGGGCCAGTGCAGCGGCAGCGTGTTGAATTATGGACTATCATACTTCCAAGACCCGTGACTAGAAGTGGGATAATTTATAAACAAGACAATTATACTGTTCATGTATCTTCATTTTTTAATTGACAAGTCTCACACAAGGAATAATTGCTGTATTGCAGAGGAGTTTTATTTTTTCTATGGGGTTTTTATCTGGATACGCCAACCCTATCGTACCTTATCGTACACAACACAACATTATCTTAATATTTACCAGATAAGGGAATTATTGACGATTAATGCGGCAGACTTCAACTAAAGCACAAAACCCTATTACAATTTATGACTTTGGATTTGCCAAAATATTTTGGCTAAGCCCAACATCCAAAATATTCAATTAGAATTTTCTGATCAATAATTCCCTTTCATTCCTGTTCCTGACACAATCCATCAGCAGCAGAGGACTTTAAAAACATTAATTCATCGGACATAAACCTTACCCAGATTCGTAACAACTATTTGTGGATTAATCAAATTTTAGTCCCGTGTAGGAACTACTAGGATATGATATAACGTCCTAGCTATGGCGGTTAGGACTAACTTTATAAAGATGCGTACCGCATCAAGCAATATGGCCTTCTGCTGCAAAAAATTAATCCAGCTGTCTAATGTCTCTTTAGTTAGGTAGTGCGCTCGTGGCGAGCAGTCCATTGACCAATACTTATATATTACAAGAAAACCAGAAACAAACATTATGACTCTTAAATTAAAGATTTACGCAAAGCATGCTGCTTTAGACCTACTTTTGGTAGTTTTGTCAGGAAAAAATAGGTATTATACATTTGCATTTGTGGTACATACATGTATTGTTGTATAAAAGTAACTATAGCATTCAATTCTAATAATAAGTCGTATTCGAGAATGAGTAGATTAGAGCAGTTTTATTTTGATTTCAGTATCTCCCAAAATGCAATAAATAAACGTTTCATAAATTAGTTTCAGTATTATTAAATTTTAATAAACTAAAAAAGTTGTTTTATTTGTATGGATGAAAATCTTAAATGAAGTAAAGATTACACAACGGTCTATTAACGTATCATCAATTTTATGTTAATGTTCAATTAATAGGTACAGTGGAAAATATATATATACCTATCGATTTTAATAGTAGGTATGTAGGTATAAATATTGATAAAAATTAAGAATTCTATTCGATAATAATAATATGGCCATCAACGCGTTTTCTTTGATAAATATTATGGAAAATTTCATTCTATTTTATTTAAGTATTTTGTAAACTCTATAAATGGCTATCGTGGGATCAAAGATTCGATGCATTTATCCTAGCTTTTTGAATATACCTAATTAATTTATTGTTAAATTGAACAATTAGAAGGCCAATACTCGTAATAAATATATTCAATATAAGGTTCCGATATAGTCTAATAAACGTCGAATAAAAACTGGAATGCAATTTAAAAAATAAATAAATGTGAACACATTTGACGTTTATTTTAATATTTTAATATAGACGAATACTATTTAATTGTTGTTATTTATGACACATGTAGTAACGCTATTTCAAACAGTTTTACGACAAGAATTGGCTTTAATTTAGTGTAACAAGAGGCTGAAGTTTAAAAAAAAAGTGTGTTTATTAGGTATTACATTCGTTGTAGAATATAGGTACATGTCATATAGACTTTAAAGCCTTGAATATCTTTATAAGTACGGTATCTAATAAACTAAACAGTGAAGGGGATTGACAATGATTCGTAAAGAAGAGTGTTGCTTGCCGTCGTTCGCCGTATGTTTGAGTAGTCAGAGTTCTGTATCTATTTGTGTCCTAAGGTTGTTCAACTCGAGAGTGGTACGAAACGAATTTGGTGATTTGATTACACAATAACACAGGCCGAGATTTATTGATGTTGAATCGGTTGATTTAATGTTTAGTTAGTTTGACTGCTGGCAGCTTTATTTATTAGTTTTGAATTTGGAATTATAGTTGGTACTGATATTTTAAGGTACGAGCATTCTCTAGCTAACATTGATTTAACTTCGATCGTTGTTGTTTCAAGTTTATTTTTGACAATAATAAACAAATCTAGTCGACGAAATATACATTCTGATACTACACTAAAATATATAATAAGTTTGGAATGAGTCATGCCATTTTGATTTGATCTTCAAAATAAGAAAACTTGAGTATTCTTCTAAAGATTTTACGTTAAATGTTAAGTATCTTCTTCAATAGGAGACAAAATAAACCGAAGTTATTTGGTTGATGCACAATAGCCTGTACACGAGAATACGACGACCAACCTCCTCCGTAGTCCGTTGAACCAAACACGTTGCAGTTTCACAGAAAAAATAAACAACACACAATACGCTATAAGAGCAAAATCACTTTATTTAGCAGGAAACTGTTTATTGTCACCAACTAAAATACAATTCGAAAACTTTCAGTTATATTGTTTTAAAAAACAAGTTTTAATACTCGTCGGCTGACGGAGAAGTTGGACGCGAGCGTCCCACACGCGTGCATCAGGCGTGCCGGCCGGCGCAGAACTAGCTCGCTGGTCTCATTCCGTACAAAACTTTTAAGTCATGGAGACGGCAAAGCTATGTCGCGCCTCTACAACTCACGCACACAATCATGCTCGACACCCTATGCACAAACACGAAAGCGAGCTTCCAAGTTCACTAAATAAACGAACACCAACACAAACGTGCACCAACACCGTCTACCCCCTGTTCATGAGACGCCCGAGCGAGATGCGTATATCAACAATGAATTTGAGCGCGCGAGTGCGAGTGAGAGGTCGACACCGCAACAGATGTATATCATTTTACGCAGGTAAGTATTGAAAATGTTGGTGTGTATGAATGAGACGGAGTACAAATTTAGCTTAGGCAAAGCCGGTTGTGTGGGAATGGGACAGGAACTGTTCAAGTCACCCACTGTACATTCCTTCCTGATACCGGCGCGCCGTCGTACCTTTCGATCGTTCAAGTGGCAGATGAAGCTTTTAGGGTTGTCACTTGATCATTATGCAAAGCAAAAAATAAGTGTGTTAATTGGTTGTATTTCATGTTTACAATACTAGGTTAAGTAAGCGTGTTTTTGTGACAATTATCTTTAAAAATATCGATATTTTATTTAATAATTTCAATAATTCAATATATACTAAAATTATACAAATAAATAATTTTATTTATCTTTATAAAATGATAAATATTTGATACAATAAATATAGTGAGATTGCAACATCTTGCAAGCGTTCTCAAAAATATTTTCATATATAGAACAAACATAAAGGGGTAGAGAAATAAACAAGAAGTGCGGCAAATGTTTTAACTTATAAATGATTCAGCGGTGCAGGTAGCATCCTTACGTCAAGATGTCATAAAGTAGCAGGTAGTGTAGCCAAGTAACGTGTGTTGCAAAATTTTCGGAATGTTTTTTGCATACAACTCTCCTGCTACTTTTTGTACATCTCACAATGAAGACATCTGCTTTTACAAAATGCGGTTTTTATACAACAATGTTATTAATGTTATATTATACAATTTATTTAATTGAGCATCGTATTATATATAATAGAGTTCGTTATTTTTACCCCTGTTTTTATCATCATCATCGTATATAATTTGTGAGTGGCTTTATTCGTTAATTTAACATCTGTTATTTTTTATTAGTTTAATAAGTTTTTAATTAACTATTTTATATGTTGTTATCTTATTTTGTGTCATATTTTAATTAGGTATAAACAACAATGTTACATATTACTAACAAATTATCATATAATGGACTAATAGTATAATAACCATTACTTTCATGTTATACACTTGTTAATAAAATAAAACAAACTCTTTTATTCAATTAGTTATAATTGTGACATATACAAAATAAAAAGATAATATTTATATTGTATGTGAATGATTACTTTCAACTTTGATTGATCAGCCATATTTGATAATATAACTAATCTAATATTGATGCTAATTAATAGATGTTTCAATTAACATCTGTCAATGTCAGCAAAATTCATACCAAAATATTTCGTAAATAAAAATTTATGATGGATAAATGTATTAAAAAATTTGATAATTCATTTTAATCAACTCTTGAATAAAGTTTTATCTGCATCGGTTTTTCATTACACCGATATCATGACATCGCAACAATTTGTGTAAAACAGACTCAAAATTGACATCTAAGTTGTATCAATCGAATTTTTTACGTTGTTGGTATTAAGTTTCCCAAAAAAGCGAGGGTCCGTGCGGGTATCGGAGAGCGTCAAGCGAAACACTTCTGCGAAACCGGAGCCCCGCTTGGAGGCCTGACGGTAACGTGGCACGACACCATATCACAACACACAATCCCTTCCCGTGTAGCTAACATACAAATTAGTGTAGTGTTACGTATGTTCACGCCCTTTATTTTTATACCTTTGTCAAACTTCACGCGAAATGACAGCAATGGACTCACATGGTATACTTTTTCTAGGCTACGTTAAACGAATTCCCAATTTTATATTCCTTTTGCGTCCTCCTGGTTCATAATCCTAAACAAAATCGACGTGGCGATCGCTTGTAAAACAAAAAATAACACGTGAAATATGACATGGTTTTGACAGTTTGACGCGGGTACCGTTTTCGGTACAGTTCATTAACTTTTAGAATCTCAAATATTGAGTGCTGTGCACGGGCACTCCAACAAATACACAAGTGAATTCCTTTTTATCAGACACAGCTAAAATCCTGTGCTAAGCAATATCATAGCATTCTGTTTTGAATAAACATACATAAGTGATTTTGCAACTCAGTGAGCTAATATTTTTATTCTCTATCTACATACATATATTATATAACCCTACTTACATAGACCATAGACTCACACCTATTTCCCCAAGGACTTGGCAGAAACTACGAATTCCATTTACTACCACCCTGGTATACTTGTTTTGCTACGTTCCCTGCCATCACATTATTCATTATCTATAATCTATAAATAATTTGATGTTTCTCCATTACTTTTCTGATCTCATTAAGTAATACTTGTCGAGAACTTCCTTTCAAGAATATCCCGTCAATTATACTCTACAGATTTATTAAATACTACGTTAATCTTTGCTAATCTCGTCTTACTACTATTTATTAACATATAATAATTCAAGGAAATAGAATAATCGCTGTATTTTAAAAGCTTAATATCTACAAACAATTCAATATCATGTAACAGCGCACTATAATAATAAAATAAATGCGTCACAGCGTGTTGAGCTCAATTTCGCTAATGCTAAACTGAGAACTTCTGAGACAATGTACTCGAGACTCGACAGTATAATGTTCAATTGTTTTGACATAAGGCGTGGCGTAGACTGTGGAAATGGAGTGAAAAGAGGGCCTGTGGCTCCATAAGCGCGAAATAATGACGACGCATTGTAGCTTCGCAGGATCAAGTAAGTCGCTATTATTTATTTCTTCGAAGGAGCTCCACAATAGCGTACCACGGCTTTGCTGTCAGCGATACAATAAGCAGCTGTTCTCGGTTCATTTTGTACGATGTGCAGAGTAAGACGTACGGCAGATGACGTAACGTTACCTGCCTTTAAGACATGATAAAAGAAATATGACAACAATGTCATCTTTTAACTTGTAGTCCTTCGTTCTTATCCTTTGTGTCCGCCAATATTGTGCTCGGAGGCAAGTTTAATGCACTAGAATGTTATTCAAACTATATGTTATATTACAAGTAGCTTCAACAACATTGATCAATGAGAACTTCCACAAACGACGGAATTCTCTTAGGAAATCTTCTTGAAAGTAGCATGGATAATGGTATAACCATAAATGTTGCACTATGTAAAGTTAGCACAAACATACTTCACATGTTCATGAATTTTTACGTGAAAGGCAACGCCGCTCAACTGGCCAAAAAGCCAGAAATAGTCAGCGAAGCGACGCGCTACGTTCAGAATATAATAGTAGCAATAACAAAAGTGAGTCGAGCTAACCATTGATTTGGATTTTATGTTAGTCGACCAAAAAAATAAGTGCCATTGTGCTGCATCCGCAAAGTCTGACCAGCGGCTGTCGCTCGAAAATGCATGTTGTTCACCGTGGTAAGCCCGATGGTATTATTTCTGGGCGATAGGTGAATACCAAGTGTCGTTTTATTGTTCTATGTGCAAGCACTTATCACCATTTCCAGGTGGATTATTACGTTTATGTTACAGACACACAAATGTATTGCATTTTTAAAATGTAATACTTTTGTGTATGCAACAAACTATTCCAAGTATGTAAAAGATTATGTCAGATTGCCGTCTACTTTACTCTTATTCTTAGCAATATACATAGCAATATACATATAATAGCATAATACATACATACACACACACACATACACACGCACACACACACACAAACACACACACACGCTCACACACACGCGCACGCTCGCACAGATTTCATAAAACTTATGAAGTAGAACAAACACTCACAAAGCCACGGGTTAGTGTCCAGGAGACCTGAAATACAGGGTTTCCCTAGTTTAGGCTCCTGTCCACCCCTAATAATACGCTACTTGTTATATTTACTTTGCTAACTTACTTACCTAGTTGAAATATCACACTTGTGCGAAATTGTAAAATTATGTTTGGTGGAAAAAAATAAAACTTATTATTATTATAATATATTTTTATAGCTAAAGGTTGCATTTACCTTTTAATTAAGATAAGTTAGATTATTACGTTGACGGTGTAAGTATTTACTTAAGTTTACTACGGAACGTGAGGCATGGTTTGATTCTCAGATAAAGTAGAATGGTTCAATTATTCGTAAAATCTAATTTTAGTAGTATAACGTAGTCCAGAAATATGTCGGCTAGATGATTATTAATACGTATTTACGAACAAATCAACATACAATTCACTAAATGTGATTGTAACTACCCTGTATCTACCCTATCGCTGATATATAGGCGTAATTTTATGTCTTTAAGCATGTTTTTAAATATTCTTAACAGAAGCCGAGAAAATAAAACAAAGATAAGGAAGGTACCCTGACACAATTGAAATGAGTAAATGCTAATAGGCAAGAGACTATGGAGCATAGATAGTCAGAGCTTGCTTTGTTAGACAAAAACCTAGGCTGTCGACTGCTACATATAGGCAATATAAATAAATTTGCCACTCTAAAACCACACTGGTACCTCTAAAACAAAGCGGAGTACACACTACACAGGTTGCCCGATATACGAAGCAATTGCAAAAGTTAGAACGGGGTCACCACTTAATTTACAAACATTCACTAAACATTGTTATAACAATTGTTGAACAATTTAACAGTGTGGGTGAGCAGTTCATCCGTATTTCCTACTTAATAAATGTCTGGATAGGAAGGCGAGGCTGGCCTGACGCTAACTTGACACGAGTCTGACGGCCCGCCGTTCATCGGCTAAAAATGACGTAGTTGTTCCGTTTCATGTTTTCCGTTTAGCAAATTAAATAAGACACCGGTGGTATTTCATGTGATTGATATTGAAAATCTTGAAGGGTATTGTAATACAGGTTTTATTTTAACCTTCAGCCAGTATTTAACAATGTAAAGCTTTTGATTTGATTATAAAATTTAAAATTCTGCGTGATATTGTGTGAATATGTAAGCTGAACGTATATCACTACATATTATAAAACAAAGCTCTCCGCCTCGTCTGTCTGTCTGTCTGTTCGCGATAAAGCTACTGCCCCGATTTTCATGCTGTTTTCACCAATGGATAGAGTGGTTCTCGAGGAAGGTTTTAGTATATAATTTGTTAAGTTTTTGTCTACATTAGCTAAAATATAACGATATTTGTTGGAGGTGTCGAAAAAATATAAACCATCTGAGAGCTTTCAACGAAAACGCTGCCTAAACCCTTTGAGATATAACAAAATAATGTATGGTGTAATTGAGTATCTTATATAGGTCTACAGAAAAGTCCGCGATGGAATATGTCTATTTCTTAACGATAACATACTATATCCATTTTAATACTTTAAAAAATGGGCAATTATAAAGCGGTAATTGGAAAGCTATTTACACAAATACGGTATTAATCGTTATCATTTTAAATACGTTAGTTAGCTTGAGCATTTCATGAAGATTAGTTTTTCGCTTTACACCATGCAAATTAAATGAATACCTTACGAGATATAGCAAAATCAAAATAATGCGCAACGAAATTAATTTCGTGTCGCCGTGATTCGACCAGGCCGCTCGGGCACCCTGTGACCCTGCGCCTCGCGTCCGAGCTGGAGGGATCCGAAAGTTTAGGTAGTGGTATGGTGGAATTGTGTATCTTAGATATGCCTATAAAAAAGTCCGCGATGGCCATTGTCTATATGTTAAAGATAACATACTATCTATATCCATATTAATACTTTAAAAAATTGGCAATTATAATGCGGTAATGTAAAAGCTATTTACACAAATACGGTATTAATCCTTATCATTTTAAATAAGTTAGAGGCTTTAAGCATTTCATGCATATTATTTTACTCTTTTACACCATATAATTTAAACGAATATCTTAGGAGTAATCGCAAGAAAATTACGGACGCGGGAATAAAATTCAAGCGCCTCGCTTTGCTTGATGCAATCGCCGATCCTTGCACCTCGCACCGTCTTGCCTAATTCCAACGGTGGAAACAAGGAACAGAAGTTGAAGGGTATACTGACGTGAGAAAAACAGACGCTCTTGGCAGAGTTTACGTAGTTCATCCCAACAACAGTGAGTGCTTTCACTTGAGGATGTTACTCCATGTAGTAAAAGGCACTACTTCTTTCAGTAGTCTACGTACTTTTCAAGGTATAACTTATGAAACATTTCAAGGAGTTTGTGAAGCAATGGGTCTATTAGAAGACGACTCTCATTGGGAAAGTACGCTTTCTGAAGCTGCCTTATGCTGTTTAGCTAAATCAATTAGACATTTATTTTCCATCATGATATCCTTCTGTCAAGTTACCGACCCGCATCTTCTTTAACAAAATTATCGATAAAGCATGGCTGAAGATATATTGCATAGCAGACGTCAAGAATTTTCATTTAATAATTTAGATTTTGATCAAACTATTTTTGATTAAGCTTTATTTGAATTGATTAAAGAAGTGGGATCTCTGCCAGGAAAATCTATAAAATATTTTGGATTCACCTTGCCATTAAATTTCAATTTAAATTCAACAATCAATACAGAGCATTTACGAGAAACTAACTATAACCATTCGAGACTTTTACAAGTCATTCAAGATTAATGTCGCTTGAATGCTGAACAAAAAATGTTTATGACCTAATATTGTCCTCAATTAATAAAGGTAAAATGTTTTTTTAGATGCCCTGGAGGCACAGGTAAAACATTTTTAATAAATTAGCAAAAGTACGATCCGACAGAAAAATTGCCCTAGCTCTGGCATCGTCCCGGCATAGCAGCCAGACTTTTGGAAGGTGGGCGAACCGCCCATTCCACATTCAAACTGCCATTAAAAATATGTAGTGATGACGTCACTAGCATTTCCAATATTTCTAAACAGAGTATTGCCGGAAAAGGATATTTTATATTTTCTGTAAAGAACCCGTGCGAAGCCGGAGCGGGTTGTTAGTTATTATATAAAATAATGAGTATTATGTTTTAGATACATAAGGCAAGGTTTTAGGTACATATATTTCTTAGTAGAGAACAGTATTAGAGATCGCTTTAAATAGCAAACCAGTAGGAATTTTAACTGTTCAAAATAAGAAATCTGTTTGTAGTATGCTATTCGTGATTTTTTAGTATAATTACCTGGTCCGGTAGCATTTATTTGAAAACATTTTCATTCTTCAGTGAATAACACCAACCATTTTGGTTAGTTACACTTAATATGCATTTTTCAAGTAAGTAGGAAAAGACGCGGTCGCCTCGCTACAGACACTGCCGAGTGTTGTGGGTTCGAATCCCACACGGGACAAAAAATTGTGTGATCCACAAATGTTTGTTCAGAGTCTGGGTGTTCTTTGAGTCCTTTGTTCGAATGTTTGTAAAATCCCCCGCGATTCAGAAATTGTTAATTGATTGAATAGTGCGACATGAATAGCATTATATATAACGCATTATTCAATAAATTAATTTAATAATAATATAAAAAATCTTGATTGAACGAATAGGGAACATGTTGTCTCTAAAAAAAAAAAACGACAACTGAAAAGATTTACAAGCAGATTACACAAGTTAGGCCAAGAACATGTTAATGAAGAATCAATCAGGTGTAACAGGGATCGAATTGAGTCCGTTGCTAAGGGTAATCAATCACGCGTCAGTGTTATTGTTGTGATTTGTTGCGGCATCGGCTCCGGTCCAATCGGCCGGCCCTCCGGTGCCCATTAGTTTGATTAGCTACTCCGTCCCACGCACGCTGATTGTGCGAACGTTTGGCTTTGATTGATTCCTTCAAATGGCACCGTTTCTAGACTACGCTTTATTGGAGCAATACATCGTTGTACTTCGATGCGAAATACTTGAAGAAACAACTATTCAATAGACCTAACCTACCTAACACAGAGTTTGTTTCGTACTATGATGTTGAGTTAAGTAGACCTAAAGACAACCTTGTTTCTTTATTGTTTCTTGTTATTCTATCATGTTTCTTTTCTTCTTTTAAATAAAACTGCACTACGAATACAACCTTAGGGATCATAGGGATCTTTACAAACATTCATACAACGGACACAAAGGACATCCAGACTTGAAACAACTATTCGTGGATCACATAATTATTGTCCGGTGTGGGGATTAAAGCTACGAAACTTGGCGCAGTGGCGATTAAAGCCACGATACTTGGCGCAGTGGCGATTAAAGCCACGACACTTGGCGCAGTGGCGATTAAAGCCACGACACTTGGCGCAGTGGCGATTAAAGCCACGACACTTGGCGCAGTGGCGATGGTAATAGATCATTTAAACCGCGTCGCCATCCGTGCAGGAACCAGGTAAATGAATATCCAAGACGCTGAATTTTTCTCTACTTCGTTCAGTCTACTCTTCAATAGTTCGTAGCAGGCGTGAATTCTAGTTATACTATAACTGTGCAATTTTATAAAGATGCTTGGATGATTGTCACGGGCAATCTATTAAACGCTAAAACTTAGAATACATATGGACCATGTTTAGCAGGGCTGCTTTGGCGGCGCAGCGGTAGAGTTTGCGGCTGTGCATTAAGTCTCTCGTTCGATGCTGGGTCTTTTTAGGTATATTTATAGAAAATTCACAATAACAGCACGGAGTGTGGAATAGTGTTCAGTATAAGGATTACGTGAGACCTAAACCCATCGTTGGTAAAATGTCAAATACCTTTAGCTGACCCTTAGGGGATATATATGTGAGACTAAGTGAGTGTTAAATATTTCCGCGCAGATATTTTTCTAAATATCTCTCTAGACATCAGCATAAAATATTGACCTTCGTGCTAGATTTTGTGCACACCGAAAATATGATACTTTTGAATCACTGCAGTCACAACGGACACATAGCCAAAACTATGGGCTCTGAACTTCAAATAACACATATAAACTCTACAATAGAGAACTGGTTGCAAAATCCATACCACGGTTGAGTGCATCCTAGCAGTAGAAACTTTTGGGGTGCAATGCAATCAATGGTCTAGTTTTCTTTTCAAAAGTGCAGAACTGATGTCATGAAAAGAAGTACGCTTAGAGTTTAATAAGTACATTTTCAAGACTTAAGCAGTCGAGATATATTCGAGTACAAAGTTTTCGTTGATGTATTTACCATCATAAGCAAATTTAAATCCTTAACCTAATAATTTTAGAGTTATCTTCTAAGAAAGTCTACTTAAAACTACATAAATATTCCAGTAGTTCGTGAAAATATTTTAAATTATGTAGCCATTATTTAGACAACGTCTTTAAACTTGGTGAAAGCACAATAAATACACGCTTGTTATTCGTTGTTAGCTTGTATTATTAATTTGATTAGAGTGAATCTTCGCTGTTTAATATTTATTTATTTATTTTTAATAATAATCAATGTACCTCAAAAGTAAGGTCATATTTGAAATGCGTACAATAATGACCACAGGCGCATATAATAATTACCTCTTTCAACTACATTATTACAAAACTCCTCACAGAAATTTTCTTTAACCGTCATTGGCGGACGAGCCAACAGTCCACTTGACGGTCAACAGTAGCTAATGGATATGGCTGTGTTCTCTTGACTGACCTAGTAGGAAATCTTTAGCAGGACAAACCGGGTCACAAACCCTAATGAACCGTAGTACACTCAAGGTAATGTCGGACTAAAATGTATATTATATGTCACACAAGCTATTACGAAACTGTTGTTTTCTCTGAAATTTGGCTAGATTTAACCTGCGGCGTCACTCGCGTGAATCTAGCGGAATCTCATAGCAGAATAACAACGGTGTTCTATATATGAATACGAGTATGTTCAACTTTTTAATATTATTAAGTAATTAATAATAATAATAATATATATATACCCCTCTGGGACAGTCTTTATCTCCTCATGAGATTAACGCGATACCGGAGGCCATAGTATACTAGCTTTTAAACTACCACCTTCGCCTTGTGATATAAACAAAAACTGTATCACCAGGTTAAATAAAAGCGCACAAACCGCAGGGCAGCTTGTGGCGAGCTAAATATGAGTGGCGCCACTGCAGTCCTGAATGCCTCAGAGAGTCGATGAGGGCCTCGTCCCCAGCTTGCCGTTTCTGGTTGTTTGGGGTGGAACTTCAAGAGCGCCCGTAGGACTCTCAACTCTGGCTTGCCTTGATCGGTCGCTAGAGCTACATGCTTGGGGGTGGAAGTGTCATTTTCACGAGACCCGTGATGGTGAAACCGGCGCCGCACCGCTCGACACCCCTAGCCGCTTGCACCGGTGTTGCTCTCTGCTGCTGGCTTATATACCTATCGTGGCTATTCAGGGGACCCATCTAGTGAGTTGGCGAGTCACCGTCTGTCCATTCGATTGATGCTATTAGAGTATTCAGGGCAGACGTCGTTTTATCATCCATAGTTACCAATATACCAGTCCATCAAACACCCATACCCTTAGCCCATACATAAAGGTGGGTACTGACCGGTGTTACGGGGCGTAATGTACCATTCGCTGCGAGCATGTTACGTTACGCCGTGTGCTAAAATCCGTGTAACATGCTCGTTTCGAACTCTTTGCTCGTCCGTGCTCCAGATTCGCAAGCCACTCTCAGTCAAGATGTCGGACGACGAAGTTGTGTTGGGATCTTTGATTTTACTTAGTTATTGTTTTAGTCCTAATTAAGAAGAAAAAAGAAACGTTATTGGACATCAAATTTGTTTAAAAACAGAAACGTATCTCATGGTTTGTCGTTAGTAACAATACTAAAAAACCAAATGATTACTGGACGATATAAAAACGATATAAGAACTTGAATCGACGCTTGTGCCACGTGCGCTCGTGGCGATACGCTGCGAGGTACTGACTGAAACGCGTAACACTCAAAGTATTTGCTAAAAAACCGACAGCGGAGTGGAGCACTCGCAGCGAGCAGATTTTATAATTATCAATATTGCATGGTATAATGGCTGTAACACCTTGTTGATATGTAAAATACTGAAATAATATTTAACAGAAATTTAAAAGAATGCCTGTGAGTGTCTTGCAAATTCCTTTTTTAGGGTGCAACCTATTGCCTTAACCTAGCAGCTAACCTAAATGTAGATTTAGTAACTTAGTAAACTCACTAATATATTTTGACGTTCATATGTGTTATTGTTCATATGTCCTGAATAAATAAAATGCTTTTTACTTGACTTGACTTGTACGACAAGTTTCATCTAAATCTGTTAAAAAGTTTACTTGAGATGAAATTAATAACAAATATCCAACTTCTTTTGCATTTATAATACCAGTAAGATAGTACTTATCCGTGTTTCAATATAGCTCCATACAACATTTTATCAAATAATCACAGCGCCTTAGACGTGTCCAATATCCAAGAATCTACACTATGGCATATAATATTATTAGTAAGATTATTAGATAGGCATTTCGGAGAAATATGGATATTCCAATAAATTTAAAGCTTATAATCACCGTTATTTTTTAACGTGTCTCACAGTAGGTATTGGATTACGAATATGATTATTTGTAATAAATTTTTGGTTGAGATTTTAAGACTTCGTCCTCATTGAATAATATCTGTACTGCAGGCGCTTTAGAAATATTTAAACAATAGTCACTAAGAACACCTAAAATCAAGATACTGTCTATAGATTACCTATACAAATTATCTTGTATGATGACCGAATCCAAAACTCTTGTTACTATTGCAAATTGTGACTATTGAAGTGACCTTGATGACTTTAAATATAATTTCATCATATCGGTCATCGTGTTTTAAAAGAGTTTCTAATATATTATTATTAGTAGATTGTTTAAATACTTAACCAATTAGTTAATAAATGCTTTTAAAATATAATGAGGCTACTTAAAGAATATCTAAGTCTAGTTATTTTTCAATTTGCTTTAAATAATGAATGCTAAACTAGAAACCAAATATTTATATAAATTTAATAAAAACTAAGGTACCTAATTATTCATTAATAAATAAACTTAGTTTCGGTTTCATGGTAAAAGAGTTCAAAGAATCTAAAAGAATATTTAATTTGTTAGGCGGCGTAATTGAAAACGATACAACTACTGAAAACGATACCATAAATTGTATCGTCTTTTAGCTCAAAATGATGCTTCAGAGCCATGTTTAATCTCAAACCTACCGATAGTTGTAAGCCCTTTTTTAAACAAAATAAAATACTCACGATGCCATCTATTTACATCTTAAAAATTGCGCTATTTGTAAAATATAACCCAGACTTATTTCCTCGTATGGCAGATGTAAGGCTCAGAAATAGAAGTGATAATATTAAACTATGTGTACACACTGCTAGTACAACGCTTATGCGCAAGAGCGTCTTCTGCATGGCTCCAGTTATTTTCAATAAACTAGCGGTTGCCAAGTGGTCAAAATTCGCCCATAATTTGTTTATATTAATTATTAAGGTTTTATTGTCTATAACTATAACCTTATAATCACATTTCATTTAGTCACCTACTCCACATACATATAATTATGTATGTAACCATAGCTACGAAGCATTCTACAAGTCAACCGAACAATGCCGAAATACTACGAACGCGATTCGACTGCTTGTGTTAAATGCATGGTTGTGTGCGTGTAGTGGTTTTTCATTAATTTAATGTATTTCTAATGCATAATAATATTTTACAAAAATATTAAGATTCGCCCCTCCTTCTCCTGTGCCAAATATAAACTTCAACTGTGCCAAATTTCATACTTCACTATCCGCGCAATTTTCGTAAAAAGGGATACAGTTTTTTTTGTGATGGGTAAAAATGTTAAACTCGCGTCATAACATGTGACCTGATCGAAAATTCGTAAGACGGTGGGCGAATTGTCAAACTCACGTCAGGACACGTGACCTGATCGAAAATTCGTAAGACGGAGGGAGAATTGTCATGTTTGTGTACGATAGCGCAATAAATGAATATTGTATTTTACCACATAAATTATAGTAATTTTATACTGTTAATTAAAGCAATTCGTGCAAAATTATTCCCTAACCATTCCAAAATATCAAAAATGCACAACGTTAATATTCAAGTTTTCACTTCTGCCGGCACTCCCGGAGTGCAAACCACTGATTTTTTTTTTGTTTATATACTTATTTTGACTTTCATGACAATCATTTTTAAATATTAATTTGTATCATCATTTTTAAATATTACTTTTCATTATTTTTTTATATGGCAAACATGTATAAACAAAAAAATTAACAACTTGCATGCATTATTATTGCTGTATGTATACACATGTTTGAGCAAATATATAAATCTATCTATCTACATATATGTATGTGTGGAGTCTCAATAATGTGGTTCTAATGCTTCTAAATAATGGATAGTATTTAGGCTGTAATGTTAATGTTATAGCGTAAGCACATGTAGTACTCAATAATTGTCAATAATAAGATTCGAAGTTTGATCGTAGCAAATATAGTATGAAGTGCCTACTTCATACTATATTATTTAATTTCAACATATGAAAAGAATTATCCTTCTGACTTTTTTCTACAAATAAAACTTGCCTGAAAAGATAATAACTCTACTCGGGACCGCAAGATCGACCGCAAAAATTACAAACATGTGCTAGTGAATCCACTGATCTTACTACACTAGATGAAATAATCATGTATAGCCCATTGAAGCCAAAGGTTACGTAATGTTCTACTTGCCGGGTGGTTGGTTATCTGAATACAATCACCCAATCTCTTCCCCTGGGCGCCGTATAAGACGATTAAGCAATTATCGAATGCAGTTACGTCCACCTGACCACTATTTCAACATACTGCGACCATCAATCCTTATGCCAATCGTGACTATTGGACCGTATTATCCACTCTAAAAGATCTTTGTATATACTCAATTAATGAAAGTGACTTTTTAATTTTCCAATTTCTGATTCAGAATATTACATTGCCTGATGCCTATATATTGCTGAATGCAGAGGTATATTACACCCACATTTTATCAGCTATCTGTTAAGATCACATTGTAATTAGGAGCGAGTCCATTGCTGTCTGCTAGGCTCCGTTTTCATTATCAAACTTCGTGCTGTTAGACTTTAACCGACTCGGCACTCGCACCCTGACCTCACGGTGAGGAACAGACGTGAGAGTTTGTTTGTATACATTTATATTATAAATGCAATCCGATCCGATCTTTCGAATTATTCGTAGCCAAAAAGTAACACAGTGGAAAACTTTAACGACAAAACTGGTCACTCATATTGACACCCATAATCGTCTTTCGGACCGTCACCTTATAAGCCGTTTCATTAGTAACTAAACCCATGGGACCAAAGAATGGATACAAACAGTTTACCGTAAGACACGAAATACTCAACGTCGGAGTAAGGTAATGCTTAGACGAAACGTTAGGGTGAAGAAGGAAGAATTCACAAAAACGAATGAATAAAAGCGAAATGTAGTTCTGTGGGTAGAAACACACCGACAACTTTTTGTTGCGGTGTGTTGTGAGTTAATCGCATAGAAATGATCCATTATTGCCACGTATAGCGATAACAGTTTAAATGGACAAAACGAGCAACTATAATTACAACATCTCTACTGAACATTAATATGTCCATTACATTGCTAACGCCTACTAAGTAGAATATGAATACTATGATTTTTAACAAAAAATCTACTAGTTAATTAAATAGGACGAATAAGTTTCTGGTTCGTGACTGATAATAGTTACATTTGATGGTAATAATGTCTTTCCATATCCAGTTTACTTCTATAGGTAACTTAAAATACTTATTCAAACACATAATATGTAGATAAAGTATCATCTTACTTAATTACATCGAATTATTTATAAGTATATACTTCTATAAAATGATGTTCTATTATACTTCGCAGTTGAGTATACAGAAGTTTTCTTATTTTATTTTATTACTTAAGTGTGTGTGCTTATTCCACATCCACATAATATTATCACCTGTGATTAACAAAGAACTGTAGAAATCGTTATGCCAAACATGACATGGCAACATAAAGTGGCCAGTCTACAGTCGGATTCGTACGGGCCACGTCTGAATGACGATGTCATGTCTATTTGCGTTAAAGGGAGGAACATTTTCTTACCTGTGCAGGGAGTGAAAGCATGACGTTGAGGTCCACATGAATCTTTAAGGCGGCTTTAGGTAAACAATTTTATATTTTTATCTTGTCCGTACCGCTTCATGAGAATGTTATTTCTTTGTAGTGCATTCTAATTTATTCTTTAGAAAACAAGTTGAATTATGTTGTTTTCATAAACGAAATGCTGTTTCTATTAATGTGCCTTCTATATTAACTGCAAAGCTATTATTCTTTGAAATTTAATGTGTGTGGTATTTATTAGTTATAGCTGGTTTTAATTAATGGTGTCAACCAATTCTGTGAATAAAGTTACCTGAGTGGATTTCCGTCTAAAGTTCTAAAGTACCTAAGTAATTCCAACTCAAATAGTTTCGATCGCAAATCTGGGTAGTCGCATTTTGTGTTCGACTAATTTATTCATCTTCTTACCTGAGATTAAATTAATCAATAAAATAATTTTATTTTCGAGTTGCGAGAAAATATGGAACTTCATCAAAAGTCTGAATAAATTTATTTTTACAAAGCCAAACAACATCATTAAATCTCCAATCACGGCCAAAGTTTTACTTTTCTAAATCAAAAAAGTAAACAGGTGGGTGGTGTTTAATTTTTACCAAAAGAACTTCGGTGCTAAATTAGTTCCCGTTCAATGCTATACGTGATCGGATTGTATAATTACATTTTTCCCTTTGCGACGGCAGGTTGCGGCCGAGATGCGTATCGTATCGATTGAGAGAGTTTTGCTAAATCGAACCAGGGCCACAACTCACGAAGTGGACCATCAAACTGCAGGAAAAAGGACAAAACAAAATGTATAAAGGAAATTGCTTCCACAAATCCACTCGTATCTTGAACAATAAACGTAGAGCGGACCGCCCGCCCTAATAGCAATGAAATCACGAAACCAAAACTGTCTCCCATGTCGGATACAGTTCGATCTGCGACTTAAGAATTTTATAGACTACCCCTCAATTGTCTCAAATAGCCACCGATGATAGAGGTATCGTTGTATATCGTCTAACTATTATTTTGTTGTGCTTTTTGAAGTACACTGTGATTTATTAAAATAGCAACGTACAATTGGGTTTGGAATAAAAATCCAATCATGCGGTAAAGTATACGATTAGAAACTTGATCTATTCGTTTCGTCGATAATCGAATATTTAGACGATAATTGCGTCGTTATTCTTTATAGAAATCATCTATAAAATAAAACTCTTCGATATAATTATGTACATTGTCGAATGTCTTTGGTATGTATCCAAAAGTTGATAGATACAAAATTAAATGTAATTCTTATTTTGAATATGCATTTTGAGCCTTAGACTGAGTAGCAACAATGATCACGCATAAACCACTGAAAAGTTTACGGGCCTGCTAAGTCAAACAAGTCGTAAATTTTAAAATATTGCGGACAATAATCCGAACAGATTTTTATCGCTGGCGCTGCTGTTACGATTTCATTTGACTAAACTATTATTAAGATTATAAATTGAAAACCTACTTAAAGTAAGAGCCAGGAAGCTATTTCAGTTCACAAGGTTTGGCCGGCGCAGGCAACATATTTCATCGCATTTTATAAGCTTGTTTGTACTACGCAGAGCGCGCAATTTATTTTATTTCTAACAAACACAATGAAATTTACTTACTATAACTTTGTAAAATACAATAACATAGTTTTCTTCGGAACACTACTTTCACAATGTGTCTTTTTGTACATTTCAAATTCAATATTTACTGATATAATAATTTTGTCACGCATTTTAAAGGGTTTAAAATTTAAGGGCTTTAAATTTAAAATGCTATCACATTATAAGATATAAATGACGCGTAGGTACATATTAAAATAGTAGGCGTCGTCAGGCAGAGGATTATGATGATGATAATCCTTAATAAAACTATATTATGCGCAGTGCAGGTAACTGTATTAGTAATGTGAATGGCTTTATTATAGCTATATATTATTCTGGTGAATAATATATTATACTAAAATAAAGTATGTAAGTAAAATAACGCCCGAATTATTTATAACTTTAAAATTGAATGTAAATAAATTGTGTTAACAAAGGCTTACATTATATTGCTGTGCTTGCTATCATTGAAATTGATTAAGTAATTAATTATGCACTATAATGTCCGAAAAAACCTTTGAAACGGTTATTTGTTGATCAAAATATTCAATCAATGAATAATTGCCATTGCAAACGCGCAAAGACTAGCATTATTTTTTTATTGTCGTTTGATCTATGCTCTGTGTTGTAAATACCGCAAAATAAAAGTCAAATGTGAACATAAATTGCATTTTATTGATCGGAGCTCTATTTTGATCAGCTTTTATTACGAGAATTGGCCCTGAGCTGAAATTGTATTTTTGACGTATTATCTACATAGTAAAACATTAATAAAATCCATTTATTATGGCTAAAGAAATTTACGTTTTATAAGCAAATATGTTTCATACAACCATATATTGTACGAGATTATATTACATTATCTTGCAGCATTGTATTCTTAGTATTATCTTATGACAGCCGCAGAGATCGTTAGAGAGCGAACAAAAGCCACGTGTACTGAACATAATAATATAAATATACTCCATAATTACGTTGTTACGCCTCGGCATTTATACCACTATTATAGTTCTCCCTAACTTACCTTGAGCGACGGTCCCAACCACGCATCGATATAAAAATTTTATGCTTATCGATCGCCCATCTATTGACACCGAGCATAAAGGTCAAAATGACATTAAAAGGTTTTGAAGTGATTGGAATTTCTAACTGTTACTTATTGACTACTTTTGATTTGAGGGAAAATACAAAAAAAGGAACTTTTTGTTGCCCGCTTTCACGGCTCTAAGAAAAGAAAAGTCTGTGCCAATCAATTTATTGGATGTCCAATGAAAGTAATCAGAATAAGTACTTTTATGACATTTAATGTCACAACGAATTCCAGCTGAAGTTATTTGTTAAGTTAAGTTACTTGGAGCTAAATATTAGCTCCAAGTGTAAGTGTAAAAATAAGATAGACACCAACGTATTGAACTAAGTATTGTAGTAACGGTACTATAATACTGATACACACCTACCTTTTTTTACACTATATAGTATACCCCGCAGTTTCACCCAAGCTTATAATTACTACTCCGCTCCCGTGACTTTGAGCGTGATGTAAAAATTATAGCCTATGTTACTTCTGGATAATCTAGTTCTTTAACGGTAAAAGTATTTTTAATAGGCATTAAATATAATGACCACCGAAAATACTAATTGCACAGCAAAATATGCTTACTAAAATATATCATAACATGCACTCAAATCACTGCATTCCGTCTCGGAAGGGTTAGGTTGTGTTAGGTTCCTTCTTAAAGCCACCTAAAAATAGGAGCCCCGCAAACCGGGGCTCCGTCTACTTAATTTGATCTCTTTAAAATATTTTAGTAAACATATTTTGCTGTGCAATTAGTATTTTTGGTGGAACAAAGGCAACAAATTGAGGAACAGTTAAATACTACGCTTTTTAATATCTGTTTAGTACTTTTCCAGATTATTCGTTACAAACATTATTACAAACTTCCATAAAAAAATACAAGTATTTTATTAGTATAGGTATTATATATAGACTGTAACAGAAAAAAGATTCATAAATAGTTAACGTATTTATGAATCTTTAAAAATGTATGGGTATACCTATTTAGTTAATAAAATAAGATAAATTACATATTCACTAGGTTCGTACGATGCCTCAAAAGTGTTCAACCCGCGCACATTACCTAGAACCATAAATCTAAATCTGGCTTGAAAATAGGTATACAAAACAAACTTAGAAATGTTAATACCATAATGACAATACTTTTTTTTAACGTGGGGAATGCTTAGACGCGTACCTCTCCGCGGAGCGACAGAGAGGTTATGTCGGAGTCACCGGGGAAAGATGGTGAGCGACATCCCGGTAATACCGACTAAACCTACCACGGTGTTCCTCAACATAACCGCAATCGGCGGGGCCGCGCGAATCGCTTTCACATGCAATCGCGACCCCGCTGAGGTTCGGCCCGCCGCCAAATGAAACGGCAGGCCACTACACAAATAGACCTGCCCTTTGGGCACCACTAATTTTATACCTACTGTCACCCTGAGGGGGACGCACTGCGCCTCTCGGACCTGGTGCTGATCAGGTGGCGGGCAGTCCCATGAAGCCCACCACCTCAAACCTCAGGGTGGCTGAAGGTCGTCTCGCGCCTTCCGGCGCCCGGCTCTGCGGTTAGGGAGAGGGTTTAAACGCTCCCGCTCCCGCTCCGCTGCCTCCTTGATGGAAATCACTTCTTGACAGAAGGAGGCAACGGCGTTCCACGACCTCTCACTCCGGAACATAGACTGAACTTCGGCCGGGAGCGAGAGGTCAACCAATCTGACTGCCGTGATCAACTCACGGCGCTGCGATGCCCAGGCAGGCAATCCGCCAAAGTGTGCAGCGCCGCGCCGTGTCCACAACAACGTCGCGGCAGTCGCCGCAGTAGTGACAACAAGGCGTCTCTTGCCGGTCTATGCGACACAGGAACTGGCCAAAACAACCATGGCCAGTCATTACCTGTGTCAGTCGGAAGGTGAGGGCGCCATGCTGCCTCTCCAGCCACTCCTCAAACACGGGACTTACCGCCACAATCGTGGCGTGTCCGACCGTAATGATAATACTATTTTATCTTCAAGAACTTAATATAACAAGTGTACCTAACTTTTTGCTGCACATGTCCATTTTTATTGTACGTGAATAAAATAACACAATATCTTATTATATGAAAGTGGATTAAACACATTATAATAATGTAGAAAATTGCCTGTCAGACACACTACACGGTGGTCAAAGGATAAAGAAAGAGGTTGGCTTTCAAGTTATAAAAATACAAATTTTCTTAATTAATTTCTGAACTTTGTGAATATTATACCATTCTTTACTTAGACTATTTAATAGAATAGTAATTTAATATTGCACAGACGAGTATACTGTAGCTTTATTTAATCTGCTAGAGATGTTTACCTACTAAGATGTTTTATTTTATTGCGAAACAAAGAAATGGGCTAAATACAATCCACAGTATTCAAACTGTGTATAAACTTCTTAAGTTTGTTATAAGTTTAATATGAGCCTTAAGAATCAGGCAACCAATCATCAGTGCGTTGAAGACCAGTATTTGAAAGAAAGAAAGAAAAATATTTTTATTTATTGCTATTATACGCCTTTCTACGCCTTTTATCGTGGATTTACAATTTTGAAGTGACAACTTCTTTAGCGGCGTTGTGCACTTTTTTTGTGATGGGTAAAATATGTTAAACTCGCGTCAGGACACGTGACCTGATCGAAAATTCGTAAGACGGTGGGCGAATTGTCAAACTCGCGTCAGGACACGTGACCTGATCGAAAATTCGTAAGACGGAGGGAGAATTGTCATGTTTGTGTACGATAGCGCAAATAAATGAATATTGTATTTACCACATAAATAATAGTACTTTTATACTGATAATTAAAGTAATTCTTGCAAAATTATTCCCTAACCATTCCAAAATATCAAAAATGCACAACGTTAATATTCAAGTTTTCACTTCTGGCGGTACTCCGGTACTCCCGGAGTGCAACCCGTTTTTTTATTTACGCTTCTTCCAATTTTGTCTAAGAATTACTTTTTTTTATATTCAAGCGTAATTTCATTGACTTACTAAAAGTACCTATGTTTAAATACAAAGCTTATTCTGAAAGAGATTATCCTCTTGGCGCAGTGATTTAAGTACTGGCTTTATCATCAGTGCACCGACTGCCGAGTGCTACAACAAGACATTGATCACCGAAATTAAATTATTATTCGGAATCTAGGTGTTTGTAGACATCGTTCCAATAATTGTGAAATCCAATTACGATTGTCTTAAAATACATAACATAAAAACAATTGAACGAAAGTCTATGTGCAAGGTAAGATTCGTTCGATAAAAATACGAGATAATTATGTCAAAACTTTATATTAGTTAATTATATTGAATTAACCTGGACCTGAAAAGGAAACTTAATAATTATATTTATTGGAACGAAGTTTCTTACGGCAGGCTTGGAGGGGATAGGGATTTTGCTGCGCGACCGAACTGAAAAAAATGTGATAGTAAAACCGTAAGAAAAAATCCGTGGAAAAAAGTGCGTGGAATAAAACCGTTAAATGAGACGTGCGCAGGCGCGACAGTCGCATACACAAGCGAGTAATTTTGTTATTTTAGTTGATAATTTGAATTACGATGTTTTTTATTTTAAGTAATTTATTATTTCCTAAAATACTGAATTTCCTAAATACTTTCTTGTACTTAAATAAAAACTAATCAGCAAAATTTAAGAGAAAAATCAAGAAAACCTACATAAAATTGAGCACGATTTTTTTTGCAATTTGTGTCGATTCTACATTAGCCGAAGGAACTTCGTTCCTACCTGGTGTCCCACGACACCACATAATTTTTTTGAGATGTGATGGCAGCAATGCATTCGCCACAAGCAGAATAAGGGGTACGTTTTAATATTTCGCGACCTTTGGTACTGTCAATCTTCTTTGACTATTTATTGTTATATTATATTATTTTTTTATTTTGCCCGCCGTTACGCTTGTCCGGCAATATTACAATTTCTGGATTACATACATACATACATAGATTCACGACTGTTTCCCAGAGGGGTAGGCAGAGACTACGGATAATATTATTATTATTTATCTATTTCTGGATTAAAGGTACTCTTTTTTAGTTTCAGTACTCCTAATCTATACTTCTATACTAATATTATAAAGCTGAAGAGTTTGTTTGTTTGTTTGTTTGCTTGAACGCGCTAATCTCAGGAACTACTGGTCCGATTTGAAAAATTCTTTCAGTGTTAGATAGCCCATTTATCGATGAAGGCTATAGGCCATATATCATCACGCTAAGTTCAATAGGAGCGTAGCACTAATGAAGAATGTTTCAAAATCGGAGTTTTTTTTTCCTTTTGAGAGCTTCCGCTGCGTGCGCTGTGTAAACAGTTAAAGTTTCGCAAAAATCATGTAAGAGAGAATTATTCCCCTTAAAAAGTTATAAAAAAAAGTCCGCAACAGCATATGTCTATCTTTTAAGGTTGGCTCACTATAACCTTTTTTATGCTAACCAAATTTCTTCTAAAATAATGCATTATTTGCGAAGGTGTTTTTATAAACATAGTATTAATCCTTATCCAAATAAATACGTTATTCATCACAAGTATTTAATTTAAAACAAAATTTCCCTGTACATCATTCGATTTCAATGATTATCTTAAGAGATATCGCAGTTTTAAAATAACATGACAGCAAAATAATTACCCATTACAGACATACACACGATGTTTTTCCTGGTTTATTCTGCGTGATTTTAAATTAGAACTGTAGGTATATTTATAAAATATTGTTCAATGGTTCTTATGTGGTTCGTGGATTTCAGCTCTTTTAAAATTGTATTATAGGTGCCTACGACCTCTCTTATGTGACGCAGACGAAGTTGAGCGGGTCAGCTAATATTATAAAGCTGAAGAGTTTGTTTGTTTGAACGCGCTAATCTCAGGAACTACTGGTTTGAATTGAAAAATTCTTTTAGTGTTGGATAGCCTATTTATCGAGGAAGGCTATAGGCTATCACAACATCACGCTACGACCCACGGGGGCGGCGCAGTAACGATAAACGCGGGTGAAACCGCGGGAACATCTAGTTACGTATATGCAAAATTTCATGATTATCGGTGGAGTAGTTAAGTTAAGGCGTAAAAGTTTAACAAACAAACTCACATTCGCATTTATAATAATAGTTAGATTTTCTTATCCTCTAATACTTATGCCATTATTTTTAAATTATTCATTTAAAGGAAATCTCATTAAGCATTAACTTGATTTAAATGTACAATTTTCAACTCTATTTAAACACCAAATTCAATAAGAACTGTTCAATTCAATATACCAAAATACAAATTTACAGTAAGGTTAATCGTATAATACCGATTCGATAATCTATTTAACTTGCCTTTCTATTCAAAGGAAAGTTACCACTTAGGGAAATTGTTACCTAACTTATACGTAGGAAGTCTGCGAATAAGTTTATGATTACTTGTCTCTGGAATAGGTACTTGGTTCCTATTTCTGAGAACAGTATACTGCCTATAGGCAAGTAGTTTTAGAGTTTGAATTCCTAAAGCAACATTTAGCATTGAAATGGAAGTATGATTACCTTTCGAAGTTGAACATTGAGTGCAATGATCGCGTCTACATTGATTTAATGTAGTTGTAAAATTATAATTCAAATAGTTGGAGAAGACAATCTTCTCTCATATCACTGCCTTAAATGATCCGTCAAAGACGTAAATATAATAGAAAATATATTTTGTTCTGATTACAAAAATTTAAGACAATGAGGCACCTGAATTTTAGATTAGAAAAATTATTATAAATTGAAATTAAACTACTATATACGGATTTTATCGCGTTGTTTATTTGACACTTTATTACAAAATTTTGAAAGACTGTTACACTACTATAATACTATTAAACTTTACTAATTTTTAAGCTAATTAAATTATTGAAACTATTAATACTATTACTATACTATTATACTATTTATATTTATGTTTACACTTTCCCCGACGTTTTGGTTGCTTTTCAGCAGCCATGGTCACGGGGAGACTAAGATGGTAGTCGTCATTGTACATTCGCGTAAACAGAAGACAATATTATTATAAATTACTAGTATTCTTTTCAACGCTACCATCTAAGCTCTAATGCTTGTGTTAGGAGTCAAGTCGATAGTGCATTAGGTGGGATTTGAACCGACGACTTCTCAATCCCAAGTGTTTTATTTTTCGTAGAAGTTTAGACGACAATCGGGGTATAATATTGGAAATATCTCTTTACTTTTAAAAACATCCCTTTATACTTGATTTTTGAATATCGAAAATTAATGTCACCGTTTATGAATCTCAATTTAGATATTACGCTTTTGTATGTTTAAAATGTCTCTAATGGTCATTTAAATTATGAAAACACACTATAAGTATGTATCATTTTAGATTAAATATCACCGCGCACTAGACCACATCAAAAATAATTAAACAGAACCAAAGAAAATACTTTTAACAAGTAAAGAGGTCAAAACTCACTCTATTATTATTATCAAATGATTGAATTATATTATGATAGTAGCAATATACAATTATACATACATACATAGATTAACATCTGTTTCCCAGAGGGGTAGGCAGAGTCTACGGATTTCCATTTGCTAGTAGCAATATAATCCAATGCATATGTATTTATAAATGACTGAAATGAGTCAAAGGGATGTAATACAATAACAGGCAAGTAGAATTAATGAGTAATCAGTTCCGTCACTTCGTTATATCAGCATGTAGTCTGTAGTGTTCGTTTAGGACGACCGGTGCAAATTGACTGAAACATGGAATTAACGTCAATGGCACATTAACAGGGAGTTTATCACACATTTTGAGTACTTTATTGCTTTAATAGTCTTTGCCCACGGCTTCGCTCGCGTAAAAATAGATGAGGTTAATTTAGTTTATGGTAGTAACAGTACTTTTTTAAAATAAAATATAGCCTATGTTACTTGGTGATAATATAGCTTTCTAACGGCGAATAAAGAACTTTTAAAATCGTTTGAATATTGAAATTAAACTACTATATACGGATTTTATCGCGTTGTTTATTTGACACTTTGTTACAAAATTAAATTACTAGTTTAATTTCAATGAATAACATTCGCGTAAACAGAAGACAATATTATGTAAATCGTTTGAATAGTTTTTGAATTAAATCCTTACAATTACAAATAAACAAACAACAAAAATCAAATCTTTCCTCTTTATAATTTTAGTACAGATATAGATTACAGCAGTGCAGAGGCTGAAATCAGTGACTTAACAATCAAACGGCTTTTCTGTAATGTTTACATAATTAGCCTTAATACCTCACATTAACTCTATCCAATTCTAAATTTTCCGAACTAGAGCCTTTAACATTACGTTTCTAAAACTTAGCCAACGACAAGACATTAAAATGAGCGTCTAAGATGGAACCGACTTTAAGTGAAATTATTATTCTGTCGCAAATTATAATTAATCCGAGAAGTGAGAAATGATATCCTAAAACAAAAAGCTGACAGTGGTTTTGTTGGACGGGCCAAGTGTCAAAGTTAAATTGAATATTACAGGGAGTGATCTCAGGCAGACGAAGTTTCGTGAGGTCGTGCTGAGTAGTTAATCCAATGCCACAATTCACTTCAAGTTATCCAGGAACAATTGGCTGTTACTAGCATTGCTTATTCATTGTTCATCGAACGCGTCGGCTATTTATGTTTAACTGCTGAATCAATGTAAGCTGCGCTTGTATCGATATCAAAACAATTTTATATGACATTTCTATGAAACTAGCTTTGTTATAGCTAAAGAACTAGCATTTTACACTTCTGTGAAAGCAAATGTGAGTTTATTATAAATTTGTTTGTTATACTTTCACGCCTTTACTAATCGACTGATTAGCATAAATTTTCACATATACGTTGTCAATGGTACAAGAAAGATCATAGGGTACATTTTATAAACAAATAAGTACTGTGGCCAAAGGAAAGCGCGAGCGAAGCCGCGAGCAAAATCTTCTATTATATATAATTATTAGTACAATCAACTCAATCATTAGTAATACAACGGGTATCGATGTCAATAAATTTTAAGGTGAAGTGCCTTTAGTCAAAAGGCAACCACTATTCAATATTCAATAATAATACATAGGTATACATTTTTGTCATTAGTCTAAAATAATCTTATTAATTATCCTTAATCTGGTAAGTACATGTTTTACTTAGGTATACTTTAATCGGCCGACATTTTGCATTCTAATTTAATCAAGTTCTAGGTTTTATTAAGTGATTGCCCTGAACTAGGTTTAGACCTGTGTTCCAGGCTGCTTACAAAAAAAAAATATATGCCAAGTAATATTAGGGTTAAGGTCAATGTGCATAAACTTAAAATAAATATGTACCTATATTGATACGATAAAAATAACTTAGATTACATATTATTACAAATTACTGATGACTTAAGGCTATTTTACAACTATAAGCAAATTCTCCGTATCGGAGTAGGTCAGTGTTTGCAGGTACACATAGGTAACAATAACATTACATCGTTTATAACTTAGACTATATATATCTAACATTTTATTTAATCTCTTATATAAAAATGGTCCTAGGAATAAGAATTTATTTACAAAGGCATGTTTTGCATGAAGCTTAGTACATACTAAATCTTTTCGTCTCTTGTCTGGAGGAAGTGGTCTGTATGGAAGTAGTGTATGTTGTTTAAGCACGGTGTGCAGAATAAGCAAATGGCGTACAGTTAGGACATTAGTGGATTGGTACAACTCATAGGTAGGAAACATGAAAGGTCGAAAAGTCGCCACTTTTAGAATAGCCCGTTGAGCTCGTTCCAGTGGCAATAAAATCGTTTTTGATGTTCCACCCCATGAGGTAATGCAGTAAGATATGATTGACTGACATAGTGACATGTATACTTGTCTTAGTAATTTAAAGTTAGCGGCTCCACGAATGGTTTTAAAAATAAATATTAACTTTCTTACTCTCTTACATAATAATTCAATGTGATTGCGGAAGTTTAGATTAGTGTCAAGCGTTATGCCGAGGTATTTTATAAAGTGTGTTGATTCTAAAGTAGGACAGGTGCATGCGGCGTCAGCATGTGAATGACATTTATTGTTGTGAGCAAATAATATGTCGTTAGGTGAATCATGTGTGATGTTGCGCATTGATAAGTGAATATATTTTGTTTTCTGGGTATTTAGGGTTAGTATATTATCAAAAAGCCATTTACTAACTGTATTGAAGCCATGCTGAGCGTGTGTAATCGCTTCAGTCCGAGCTTTGCCCGTGAATAATAGGGCTGTATCATCTGCATAAGACACTATAATACCATTTTGGAGTTTTAGGTTGCAAAGGTCATTTATGTAGATCAGGAACAGCGTAATTCCTAGTATACTGCCTTGAGGAACCCCAAAAGGAGCATTAGGATATGGATAAGAACTTATGATATTTTAAATAAAATCCGTTATTATATCGTAACAATTTCTATCCTGTAAAACACACTAGAAAGAAAGCATCCCTCAAAAGTCTCATAATATTTGATGTCGTGAATATTATAATTATTATGCAAATAATTCCATGTCTATAACTTATTAAATTTTGATATGATCTCGTGTATTGAAAGGTCCGTTCGCTCCTTAATAACCTAGATCAATCAAAGCCACAAATATCTAGAAGCCTTTTACGTTAATTTGTGGCCTCCCCAAATATACCTTGTATCTGCAGCGATAAAAATCGAAAATATAAAAATAATATTACAACATTTACATTAAAATAGATTAATAGAACAAGTAATTGTTGATGACTGAATTCTTTGATTAGATATGTTAGATTTTTACTGTTGAAAATGCAATTGGTTGTAGAAGCATCTGGACACTTCTCCCAAGGTCAATAAGTAAGTACGTTACTCGAAACTATTATAAAGTGAAAATGTTTGTAAGTTGCGAAAGTTTCTTGTTCAATATTTATATTTACAACACACATACAAATAGCCGTTTATTAAGAAACATATTTGTTGTAAACTAAGTCTATGAATAAATACATATGTATATATCTATACATAGACCATTTTTCTTTCATCTAAATATAAGTGAAACAATTACAAATACCCACATTACTCTCTATTTTATTAATTTCGCATAAATAAATGAATATAACCAAGTCTCGTTCATGATGTCAAATACCTAAGAGTGTACAGCGACCAAAACAGCTTTTTGTCTGTATTTCATTCACTTGACCTGCTTTTGGTTTTCAGCCTGAAATCCTTTCAAGCGTAGAAATAGGAAACTGAAATCACGTTTTTCGTGAATCGTAGATACTCCCGAAAGTCTAATGAACAAGTTGGTATGTCTAAGTATACGCCAAAGCAAAGTAAATTACCTACAAAATGGTCCTTATAGGCTGTGGGCTAATAGTGCGTTAATTATTCAAGAGCCAAGCATGAAGTGAAACACTTAGGTGTTTTACTTGTGAAGTTGGTTTCATGTGACAAAATAACATTTAGTAACGAGTCCTAAATATTTACTGGGAAAGCCTACCATTTGTTTATGTTGCAAGGTTTTAATAAAGTAAGCAGTACAGTACATTTTCATAAGTTAGTAGTAAAGTATACTCTCAAAATATTGTAGATGAGGCATTTTTATTTTTATTTTTTACCGATAATATTATTATTATAAATGCGAATGTGAGTTTGTCTGTTTGTTACGCTTTCACGCCTTAGTTGCTCATCCGATCATCATAAAATTTTGCATACATGTTGATAGGGATACACAAATGGACATAGAGTACCTACCTCTCATCCAGATAAAAAGTACTGTTCTCGAAAGATAGAAAATTACTGACTAAATTGACATAATTGCGAGCGAACCCGCGAGCAAACTCGAGTTATTATTATAACGCTACATTTTAGAGGATTACAATCGTTTTAGTAAACTTTAGATGTTCACGATTGAAGATTTTTATGTTTGGCTTGGACGTAACAGTAGATAAGTATGCAAGCTTTATCAATTACCGTTATTGGCATGGACGTGCTAGTTAATCGCATGGATTACTTGCACGGATGGCTCGTGTCAGTAGATTACTCGAAGCATATAACCCACGCAAGTGCTTCAACTTGCGCATGTCAGTAATCAAGGGGCTTTAGTTGTACCTATTTTATAAGGTTTCGAAAGTATGAGTAATATTATATAGTAACTTTTAAACTATTTTCGATAACAAACAATCGATAAAACAACGCAAAACAATTGGCGTAATAGCCAACCAATTTGTGCAAGCTTTATAAAAGTTGAATAAGACGCGGTATCATAGATTAAATAATCGGCAGTTGATTCCGGAGGCCGGCCACGTCCAATTAGGGTCGCGGTCCCAGGAGACGTGGGATCATATCGTGAGAGCTCGCCTACTTACTATACGTACAACGTACGTGTTGTATAGATTTTTTCATGTTATGTTTTTGAAGTATGATTTTCGGATGGTTTGTATTTTAACCTATGTTGTTGATATCTTGTCTGTTATTTTATAATACGTTGTATTTATCTGAGTAAATGTTTGCTAAATAAATACTAATGAGCTAGATTTATTATTTATTTTATGTCCCTTATGAAATATTATAATTATAATTTTACTAACATTTTATTACGCTTGGAGAGGTATGTAAAAAATAATTTTAGCTCAAATAGCTGTGACACAAAACTGTTCCCTACGCATAAGTTAAAATACCGACTTGTATGTTGACAGCAATATAATATATAATATTAAAGCAGTTGAAAAAAGAATCAAATTCAAACGTCAAGTGGTATTAGTAACTTCTCGAAAGCTTTGCATATTTACCTGTTCAAAAACTAATGAATACATAAACAAACGAACAGAAGACTCCTTTGTTGACTGTTGAAGAGACTTTTCCATAAACACAGCAAAGTATTTGGCACGTAAAAGTAGGTAACGTGGGTTTTGACTCGAAACCAAATTCGAAGTGACAGGATTACTTGAACATTTCGAACTGTGCCGAGTAAAGAGCTTTGCACTCCTTTCTTCTGTCACATGCCTACTTGGTTGGCATAAACTCTAAAATCTAGTAGCTAGTCTGCTTAGAAAGTTTTCAACATATAAGCTTGCTTACAAATAAATACTTGAACAATTACAACTTATTTGCTGCCTCTGCTTAATATTGGGTAATCCGAAAACTTAAAAAGTATTTTGATGTGTATTTGTCCGACACAGGTAATATTTACGAATTTTTAGCAACATATGAATTATCGGAGATGTATGAAAATGAAGAAATATTAATCAAATGGGAGTTATATTTAGTAGTTAGTTTAGAGTAAAACTGCAAATAATTGCATTTTATTATGTGAATCGTTTTCTATTTCTATGTATCTTCTAAATCTTAGTTTTCTGAAGTGCACAGCTTTCACTCAACAAGGTGAATATTAATTTGTATAAAGTGCTCGTATTTTAATAGATTTATGTATTTTTACGGTAGTAAAGCTAATAAAGGCTGTGTTTTCTTTGAAAAATCATGTCTACTTTCGAAACATGCACAATTGACATTGCTAAATGTAAACAGTTTTTTAACGCCAGCCGTATCAGTGGCTTCAGAAGGGAGAAAAATTAATTAACATTGCTTGTCGTACTTATGTCTGTGAATTAGTATTCGGCTATTATGAGCCGGAGGGTCGCTGAACTGTATGCAAAGCTTAAAAGTAAACGTTAAAATCGTTGCTTACATTTAAAATCATTTAAAAATCAAAGCGGGTATTGCAACGCCCCACTCGTTACGAAACTCATTACAAGACGCCAAATAAGAAGTCGTAAAGTAACCTTTCTTCAGCGGCTATTACTGTATACCAAATGATATTTTGTCTCCTTACCTAGGGTCGTTTACATGGGGCGCGCGGGTCTGTCTGCAAACACGAGCCGAATTTAATCTCTGCGCTTCTTTATCTCCGACCCAATGAGAAGAAAACTTTATTTTGTGCGTAAACAAGGGTAATCGGCTCCTTTTTCCACACAGTCGGGTTGGTTGCCAGTGATATTGAACGGTCAGATGGTGTTGTCTAGAATACGTTAAAAGATGAGAGTTGCCCCTTGTGGTCCGCTGAGGGTTAACCACAAATCGAATAAATCGCCTAATGTGGACAGAGACCATTATTGATTTACGTGATCGTAAATATCAACAGAATGCGCCCCTATTACCGCGGTTAGTTTTGCAGTGTGAACGGTTTTAGTGTAAACAGTATTCGCTGATACTGATTGATCAGTATTGTGAACTGTTAATGAGGAACTGTTTCGATAGTTTAACGACTAATTTACTGTAATTATTTATTCGGAGGAGTGATTTTGATATTATTAATAAATAATTATTATAATCTATATTTTCAAACAAGAGGAGTATTTATTTTTTGTCTCAATTCTATAGCGGCTAACGCTCACTGACATTCACGTGCATCCTTTCATTTTACAGAACACTGCTATTATTCCGGGAATTGAGAACTAGTTAGGCTATAGTGACAAATATTATCAACTTGGAATTTATCCGCAAAAATATACAACTTTTAGGAATTAAATAAAAACAGTAATGATGTAACTGTATGAATATTATACTTCCAGCTTACTGTCATATAGTCAAGTCAACGTCAAAAATCTTTATTTCTATAAAAATGTATAAACAATTCTTGGACACGTCAATGAACTGATAGGTATATTAATTAAAATATATTAATAGAAATAAATAAAAAGAAATAAAAATTTAGCATTGAAAACAGCCTGTTCGAGGAGTAGGGCTTACATGAGAAGAAGCAGGCAAGAAACTCATTGCCACTCTTTTTATTCGCCAAATGCTTATTAACAATACAATTCAGTTTAAAATTGTTTGTCTTATATGAGCTGCTGTGTGTAATTGTTACTATAGTTTATTTAAATAAGATTTAAAAAGTAAAGGTTTAGTTAATCTAAGATACATATTAATATGTAACAAATGAAGTATACGTCACAGCAACTCATATTTACAATTAACTTAATTTAAGATTGTGATTCGAAATTATGATTAGAAATAGCCTGTCAGTGAAAGCAACTCAATCCCAAGCATTTTATCTTCTATATATTCTGTGACTGAGTTATTACTCAAAAGGCTATTGCCTTTTGAACTTAATTTACGTTTTACTACTGTTGTATTTTTATTAAAACTTAGATTTTGAATGTCTCTTGGGAGTTTATTGTAAAAGCGCGCACCTTTAAATGACTTATTATTTTTTTTAAGCTGGGTGGCTGGCTCAATTAATCTGTTCTTATTTCTTGTATTGATATTATGTATGTCGCTTTTCTTATAGTATAAGTCAATGTTCTTATATACTTAAATTAAATTTGCATGTATAATATTATACATGCAAATTTAATTACTGTTAATATATTTATTTCTTTTAATTTATTTCTTAATGTACCTATCTCCTGTTTTCATGTTGTAGATTGCTCGAATAGCTCTCTTCTGCAGTACGAAGATGATTTGAATGTCGGCAGCAGTCTCTTATAACTTGGTAACTACCATATAAAATATTCCCAATGCTACAAACGGTAAAATTGCTGAGTCATCTTAAAACCAGTAAACTTTATGCAAAGTTACTGAAAGAGTGAAAGAGGTATTGCTTACTAAGTATTCGAAAAGAAAAATAATTTATAAAGCATTCTGAAATTTTAACATTAGTGAGAAGTAAGCGACGATGAGTGATAAGCGAGTAGCTAGAAACTATACGAGTTATCGAGGAACAACTGAACGAGTTTCGAGTGTGTAGTTAAGATAGTTTTGTTGCTGAGCTATGAGTATGTGAGTGGATCGGGCGATTACTCACACCGCTCGTCAGCTGCAGCTGCCCCAATTACTTGTATGTGTAATATACCAAGCAAGTGTTTCAGACCGCCTAGGGAACATCGCTGGACAAATTTCTTTGATATATTTTACGCTGGCCAAACTAGTGAAACTGTGGGGCAAGGTATAGTCAGGTGTACCCGTCAAATGTGAAAGCTCAATAGACGCATTCACTATCACTGCACCAATAAAAGAAATATAATTTCCCTCATTTAGAATCTTTAAAATAAAATAAAACACGTAACTAGGGTTCAGTACATTGATTAATATTAATAGCAGCTTATTTTTTTATTTATGACTATGTAAGTCATAAATAAAAAAGTCAGAGTCACCAACAGAAAATATGTATAATGTTAAGAGATCTCACTTGGCCATTCTTCAGTAAGTTATATACACGCTTTACTTTTGTAGTTAACTCCGAAACTTATTGTATATTTTATATTCAGAAAGAGCAATGAAAAATAAAATGAGAGAAGGAAAAAACAGTCTAAATCTCTTAAGAAGTATCACACTCGCACTGCCTACTTGAAAAAATATAAGACGCTCAACGCTCATAATAATACTATTATATCCTATTTCACGAATACGAGAACACAAAAAATAAATTCGTTCAAAGTACATTTCATAAGTCTTCACTAACAACGTTATAATATTACGCGAAACAAGGAAAATATCGCGTATCAGAAATCGTATGTACTATATACTGTTACGCCATTATACCTTCAATTTGGGTATACACATAAGTTGTATGTTGTGCATTAACCCAGACGTATTTTAGTCAGATGATCTATCAAAACCAAAAGACTACCGAATTTCTAGGGACAGACCCCTAAAAACTTTAGAATTTAGATCATGGGCTATTTTTATTGGTCAGATTACTTTGATCAGACTCAATAATATGTAAAATTTTGAACACACTATTGCATCTCAAAGTTCTTTGTTAGTCAGTATTTATAGATAAAATTTGGGAAATAGAGTTTTTTACAAACGTGGAGATTACCTAGTCTTTTCTTTATACTTTTCAAGATTTCTTACTCGCTGTAAAACTTTAAAATGACTACCGTTCCTATAAACAGTATTTTTAGTTGTATTATTATTAGTGTAGTAGTGAATGCTAAAAAGAAAAGAAAATTGTTCACTATTTTATTTTATCTAATCAAATACTACATTCAGAAACAAATAAATATGAAGTTACATACTGTTTACAACATTACTTCAAGAAGCTTTATAGGAAAAAGAGCTATCAATTGAATACTTTTGCCGTCAATAATATGTAAAACAGCTTATACGCCTTAAAGCTTACTCGATGAAAAATTCACCTCATATTTTCTATTTTATAGCTTCGCTTTCGGGAAAACAGATGTTTTCACATCGAGGATTTGAGATTAACATCGTGTTTTCCTTTTGTTGACGGCCATGGCGGTGCGATCGGCCGAAAATTTTGCCAGAATCAAATCACGGAAACATGTATGTGATTATTCGAATATCACTGGATTTTTACTAAATGCGCGAATATGAGAAATTCAATACGACACGTGTACGTACAAGAAACAGGAAGAGACAATATTCCGATAATACCCCTTGAAACGCTAGTAAATAAATACATTGTTACCTTAAAACGAAATGTAACTTTGCTAATATAATATTAGCGACAGGAGCAAAGTAGTTATGTTGAGACTGTTCGGATTTTATACGTCATATAAACAACGTAGAAATGATTGCGCGTACTCACGTCTATTACTAGCGCATGCGAGCTACTGACGTGGGCTACTACTGTAGTCTACTGGCTCGCGTTTCTTACGTAGGCCAGTCGTGAGGGTCACTGAGCAAGCTATGAGGATGACGATTACATTACAACATTATGATAATGGATTTAGGTATACTCGACGGTCAAAATATTTCACCCCACGTAACTCTAGGCTTTCTAGACAGTCTTAAATTAAACTAGCAAGTAATCCGTGCATGTCACCCGCGCGAGTAGCTTGTTGTCTATCCCTTTTCTTGCACCGTGTGAAAGTAAACCGTATATAATATTACCCGCTTGCACATAAATTCTATGCCAGCTACTTGCATCGTATTCAAACACCTTAAAAGAAAGCATTTTATAACAAAATTGGATATCGATTCATAAAAATGTAAAGCGAGGGAATGTTATTAAAAACATCAACGATAAAGTCGACGTATTCAAAACGAATAAAACCTTTGAAATCTATACCAATCCATAAAAAAACTATTAAAAACATTGATCAACTACAAAAGATAGGACAAATAAAGCGATATATCGATACTTCTCGATTTCTCGGCGCTTAGAACAAAACTGGTTTGCATATCGATATTTAAACGTTTTATGTGCGACGTTATTTCGATAGGAGTCTTATGTGATCCCGTTTGAGGCATTTTATTGAATATCGGAAACGTATTTGGGGTTCAAATGAGATCTTTTCGTATTGTTTTTAGACGCTTTTTGTCTCACCGTTTTGAAGTTTGACAGTGATTTATTTTGCGTCTCTTTGAACCTGCAATCTTATTATTGTTCAATACAGTTTCTTTGTGGTGTGCTTTGTCAATATCGATGATAGTAAAATGCTATTATACTGTCTATTTCCTTGCTAAATATATTCAAATTAGTTTATGTTCCGCCATCGTTCGAAATAAAAAGATAAATACCGTTGAATATAGCAGAAATTACGAGATATGAATAAATAATTAGTAATGTTTTTATTTAAGACTCGACTAGGCGACCATTTTCTTTTATAAGATTGCATACTTATGTGCTTTCGAGCGATATAGAGGCCAATATATCCTGAGACCTTTATATTCATACGGTGATGAGTATTAAAGTCTCAGATTGTTAAGTCAAAAAGAGTCACGTTTTATAAATATATTTTTTAAAGCACTTTGAAGGTAAAGGGTGTTCACTCTGCCTGATGGCGTATTATCGGGTACCGCGGACCTCACCAGAAGTCTCACTCGCGCGGTGAGCGTCCCTCAAAATGAGAGTGGCTGTGTTGCCATCGCAAGGCATGATGACCACAATGACCTTTCCTGTTAAAAGTGAAGCTACTTCTTGGGAAGCTTGGGAACAGAAGAACTTGTGGAGAGTACCTGCAGAATAACATAACACTAGGTTGTTCAGCTGTGGTCTTTTGTACGTAAGATGCAGCTTATACCGTAGACGCCGCTATGCCCGACTTCTCTTTTATCAGTTCGGACGTTACATTACAATAATGTTACTGCAACACATCGTACAAACTCTATATCTTTATATTCCTTCAAATTACAAGAAATTACAACGTCACCTTACACATATTGTCCTCCTTCGAGCTTCCTACCTTGCAGTAAAAACACGTATTACTTCTAATCTCACTAATTAACTTGCGTAGCCGTCCACAGCAAATAAGAGAAGCTATTTAGTTGTTATTGTGCGACTGACAATAACACTAAGTTGTGTAAAGGACGTTAATCATCCCAGCGAGCTACCCCAGGGAGCTCTTCGCACAGATTTCGTCCTTCATTTCCTTGGGAACATTTACTCTTTCCGACTTCTTAGTAAGTCTCATGTTATCAGACAATGACGTTTCTGCCAGAAATGATAAAACGTTTCTCGTCTAAGTATATTAAGTGAAAAAATAAATTGTTTTTTTTCGGGTTACAATTTAGAGGAAGAATTATTATTCTTATCTTCGCGACCATTTTCCCTTAAGGGTTGGATAGAATTCAGAAATATATCTTTATTTCTTAAACAATTTGCAGTTCAATGCATACTTAATTAGTTGTAAAATCACGTAAAATCACTCAGTTTCACTATAAAAGGAAAGCGCTGTAAATTATATTAATACTTCACAAAATATAATATACAGCGCTGTACTTTTATATTATTATGATTATTACTGATTGCATATTGCAAAATAAACTATGTTATAAAATTATTATTCATAGGCCTGTGAGAATACCTACCGGCGTTGTAGTCTATATTGCAACAATAGCTGACGCAGTTGCCTAATTTGATCTCCATGTACCGCCTTCTGTATTGTATTTATTTATTTATTTATCTCTTAAAATTATGGAGATACAAATAAAATATTCCTTTCTTTCTTTCTTTCAAATTTTGGTTTCTTATAACTTTTAGATAGACGGTCGGTTACTACAGAATATTGATTAGCTAATGGCAGCACTGTTTCATAATTTTTAACGAATTTATACATAACATATTATATACGCGTGGGATCCCCACTAACTTACTTCAACGTGTGGTTTTTGCGTTATACTTTATATTATTAAAGGAACGCCTACAATGCCTACATATAGGCAAGATTTATTTTCCTATTAGTTAAGGATTTCTTTTAGAATAGAAGCCTTTTCCATAACCCCCTAAGGCTATATTATAAGGTCTAAAATATACAGTACCATTTTTACGTTTTATTTTATTTTCACGGTGTCTATTTGAGTAGTTAGTTACTGCAGTTTCGGTCATGTCACTGTCGTCAATCGAGCGTGGAGCGCGCGTCATTTGTTTTCGTGTCACAAATCGACCCCAGTGAACAAGGGCCCTCGGTAAACTAAAACAGAGTGTTTCTAAACAGGAAGTGTGTGTACTTTCCGAACAGAAATGCTTTTATTTTTAAATGTCGTGGTGGAATTAGGTTCCCATATTTTATCCTTATTCAAGTGTATTACATTTTTACTATAATATTAAAAATATATATTGTTCTTCAATGAAAAGTAATATTATTATATATTATTTATTTTCACACAGCTCGCTCTTGCTTTTATAAAATGTCTTTATACTATAACTATGTATATTATTTAGTATAGGTAGATGTAGCAATCTGTACTGTACGCTAGTAGGTGACGTCGGCTATAAGCACAAGTTACTCGCGCGGTACGATACTTACTAAAAATTGCCGCAAGTGCCTCTACTTGTCTATGGTATCTGGGTCGTATGGTTATATTAATCATAGGCATTGGATAAATAATATAATTAAAAATTAACATTGAAATAAGTTTTACTTTTAACCGTGGGAAGACGAGTAAGTATAATGATTGTTCCAATAATTTAAATGTACGTATATTCGATCGTTATATTTCTAAAATTCTAAATCTCCAACAATTTAAAACAATAGTTACAAAATAAAGTAATTATCAAACTTTGAAACAACCTCGCAAGTCGCAACATCAAATCCAAAGCTCTTACACACACAGTAACTATTACTACAAAATAGTAACTTTGTATTCATAGCGAGTGTCCAAATTAAGGCGAGCAGAAGTGAAGTGGCCGTATCTTTTATACGAACACTCAATATCAACTTAAAACAATGTAAGCAAAATGTGAAAGCGAACCATGAAATTGCCCAGAACAGTACAAATGTAATTAAACTTAACAGTTAAACTCAGGCATTGTCGTAAAAGTTAAGTAAAAGCCCACAGAATCTTTGTTAGATTTACGTTTTATGATTCGCAAAAGAAAGGAGCCGAGAATAATTTAATAATGCTAAGTAATGATAAAATTAACGGTACAAAGATTTCTTATTTCGAAGCACTTGCGAAAATTAATAGACAGTCGCATCGACCGGCCTTGATTTCTTCTAATTTTACAAATTCTTAGAAGTCAAAAAGTTTAAATATGTAAATAATTGTTAATGGATGTGATTGCATTACTAATTCCCCTGAGACTAATCCAATTATTGTGCGTTGCTAGAATATTAAAATTCAAATAAGCGTCATCTAATTATACTAAATATCTAATAAGCCAGAACTCAGATAAGAAAATTACGTCAGTAAAATTAAAATGTAAATGTTTGTAATTTTTTACATTAAAGTTACGAGCATTCACACATGTTATTAATTCATTTATTTTCAATTCTCATTTTCTTATCGCACCTAGGCTCGGCAACTTAAAATAATAATAACCATAAAGAAAACCATAAAATTTATGATTTTATTATATATCTATTGCTTATTTTGTAAATTGATGTATATTTTTTATTATAATCATATACTAAAATATCCGAAAACATCATAATATGTATGTATGTGGTAAATTAGAGTTAAGTGATTCAAGCGCCATCTAGGAGTGGTAGGCAGCATTTATGAAGCGTCAACTATTGAACAAAACATCGATAATCTAAAATATTTATTTAAGAAATACAATAAGTGTCAGATAATAAACTGAAGGCTGTATTAATAACATGAGTCACTACTTTTATTTCATAATTTTTATAATAATGCAATGTTTTTCATGATCATAGTTCAAAATTAGCCAAATGGGGTTGTAGTACAAAATCGAATTTCATACAATTAATTATTCCATTCCGCATTTTAATGTTGATTAGTTAGTTGCATATAATCTATAATAATTGATAAGAGAGCAACCTCTTTTTCTATACATTAGGATTCGAATAAGTATTTGATTTTTTACTTGGTTGTACTAATATGTAATCAACACATAATACATTTCAGTAAATATCGATATTAATCGAATACTTTTCAATTATGTGTACATTCGCATAATTCGATAACTGCAAATTATCAATGTGCAATTATTTCATTATTCGAATGCTGTTGCTATTGAATTCAAATGCTGCTACATACAAGTGTATAATGTTTAAACGAATACTCTATACCACCCTGTATTTACGTCGGATGCGGGTAGCATAAAACGCCGTACCATGTCCGGCATCAGCCCCGGCCATTCGTCGCCGGCATGTTACCATCTATACTTTTAATTGGCAGCCGTAGATCTACCGCTGCAGGCGCCAGACATGCTGATGTGTGGGACAAGTTCATATGGTGATGCATCACGTTGATGCATGTTGCTTTGTTCTATACGAAGATTCAGGTCAAATACCGGCGGGTGTGTACGAAATAAAGATGAATAAGCTTGAGTAGTTTTGATAAGTTAATCTGTGAATAAGACTGGGCGTTTTACAATACTCTGATCGTTCTTTGTATTATCGGAACTAATATTATAAATGTGAATGTGAGTTTGTTTATTTGTTACTTTTGCTCGCGGCTTCGCTCGCATAAAAGATTATATTAGTTTATGTTAGTACTTAATAGTCCCTTTTTAAAATAAAATATAGCCTAACGGTGATAATATAACTTTCTAATGGTGAAATAATTTTTAAAAGTGGTTGAGTAGGTATTGAATTAAATCCTTACAAACAAACAATAAAAATCTAATCTTTCCTCTTTATAAAATATAAGTATAGATATCTTACGCTTTTACGCCTCATTTACTAAACCGATCATCATGAAATTTCGTATAAAATAAAAAGGACATTGGGTATCTTTCATCCAGAAAAGTAGTACTGTTCCCGTGGGATAGAAATTTATTTACAAAATCTAGATTAAGGCAAGCGAAGCTGCGGGCAAGATCTAATACCTTATATATTCACGAATAATATACCTAAATATTGTAAACACAAAAACTGAAAATGTCTTTTGGGTATACAGTAGGCAGTGTTTCCATGCTGCCGCATCAGACATGCAAATGTGTGCGACACACGGTTCACACGAGTTGGGTGATGCAATACGGTGAAGCTTGTTGCTTTGCTCTGTACAAAATATTTGGGTCACAATATGCTTGCGGGTATGCACAAAATGGCAAAAGAAAGGAATGAATACATACCTGCTACAAAGAAAAATATATCTACATAGATAACTATTTTTTGTATATATTCATATAAAATAATGCGAATCTTTGTTTGGTAGGTGACAATTGTAGAAAAATATGTCTTGATGAAATAGAGCTTTATACAGGTGGAAAATTTTACTTGGTCTTTGTATACTGTTATATCGAATATTAATGTAAAACATCGCTTTTTAGGCACACAAGCAATCTAATTCACGTTCGTAACATCTAATAAGACAATATTATTTCAAATTAATATTTTTATTGATTCTGCCGGCAGTTTCGCCCATGTTAATCCCACGACATCGTAGACGGGATAAAAAGTTCTATTTAATAATCCAGGAAATTATATCATGTCATTGTGTACTAAGTTTACGCGTGATTGAGTAAGAAGCTTCCAAACATGTTCACTAAACTTCCTTTTTATATAATTAGTAATATTAAAACATATATTTCAATTGACAATATACATGCATTGTGACGTCACCAGTTAACTCTGGTATACAATTTACTCGTTTTCCTACATAGCTCTTGCATATGACGTGATAAACATGCGCAAGTAACCAGTATTATTAACTTGCGCATAAAGCCCATGCGAGTAGCTTGCACGTAATGCACGTCGGCCACTTGCGTTGTGTACAAGCAGTTTGATAGTGGCCATTACTAAAATTATGTGGCAAATAATATATATTTTATCTTTTTAACGTAGGATTCGAATAATTTGATTATGAATTATGATGCAGATCACACCCAGATTTTATAATAAACGATTCGAGTTCGTTCAAATAATTTAATTTCAAATTTCAATATTTTGAAACATATATAACAAAGAAAATCACAATATAGAAATCTCTTAAGTTGAGTCATTTATCTATTTTGATGTTATAATTATTGTTGCTACGGTAAAAGAAAAATCGACGAATATACGCCGTATAAATGATTTTCCCTTGAACCATACAACGTTGTGGTTTTCTGTTCGAAATTGGGCGTATTTGATTCGTTTTGTAACGGTCCGAGGGAGCGACCATTACAACATGGAAGATGAACATGTCGATCGCTCAACCAGCTTAATGGATTTCATTATACCACGAACAACACGAAATAAAATTATATACACACTAGATTCTGCCCGCGACTTCGCTCGCGTAAATGTAGGTAAGGTTAAGTTTGTAACAGTAAAATTTTTTGGAAGAAAGGTACCCTATGTCCTATTCTGTACCCCCGACAACGTATATGCAAAATTGCATGTTGATCGGTCGCGTAGTTAGGGCGTGAAAGCTCAACATATGAACAAATTTCATACAGAAACAAGTGAGAAACGGCAATGAATTGCCATAAATCTTAGAGTTCGAAAAAATGGTATCACGTGATCTTAAGGTCAGAGGTCAAAGGTCATAGTCATTTCGGGGGTATATCGACTATGCTGAATCGAATGACGTTGACCGCGAGTTTCTAGCTCTTACGGTTCTTGAGTTGATAGTTGTATAACAGACAGACGGACAGACAAAGCTGTTGTATAAGAGATTTTTCGAACTATAAAAAAGTACTGTTATTGAAGCTACATTTACGCGAGCGAAGCCTCGTGCAAAATCTTCATATGTATATATTCAAGCTAGCTACTAAACTGGCTAACAAGAAGGATATTCAGCATCCGTACAAAAGGACGTGAAAATAAAACATGCAGTATCACGCATCCAAACGCATATTCACGTTTTTTAATTTGACTGTTTGACGCCCGTAAAACCCATTCAGAACGTTAAGACTAAACAAATGACACCGTGTCCCTCACGGACTTGCAGCGAAAATGCAATATAAACACACACAAGCGTACAAACAAACATTTTAACATAGGAGGACACACACACATTGTCACAACGTCTGTTTGTGTAAATCAATAAAGAATGTTATGTGCAAACGTTTTTTCTGCTTCTGTAATTACCTGAAACACTGCAAAAAGAATGCGTCTTCGTGTTTTATATGCCGACTGCGAGCTCTTAATTGTACCTTCGTTTCGTGACTTGCTTTTCGAGTTGTTTATAAGTTGGTAGTATTATTTACTACATTACTGCTTGTGTATTGTGTTTTCATATGCTGATATTATACGCTCTATTGCTATAACATATCTTCGTATGTCATTGGCTAAATGCATATAAAGCAATATTTTGTTTTATTGCAAAAAGTTAACATGTTCATAATTTGGGGTGAAATAATCTGTCATTTACAAACACTGAATAATGAACTGGATCTTTCAAGTTTTAATTATTGCTGTGATTTACTGTCAGTGAAGACCCAACAACGAGGAACAATTCCGAATCCATTCAATTATTCAAACTTTTAATTAATATTAATAGGAGCTCTCACTTTCAAAAGAAAGAATACTGAAGGCACAGATAAAAACTCCTTAGAAATCCGCGTTACCCGCAGCTGTGGACTGTAAATTAATGCGAAAACAATAAAGCGTCGCAGCGGCACAGTCCGAAAATAGACAGCCAAGAGCTACGAATAAAAATTAATTCCAAATGGTTATTAGTGCCCGCGAACAAAAGTAGGTTGGATGTTGCCCTGGTGTGGGTGCGCTACTCCGTAATAAACGTCACGACAAGAGAGATAGGAAATTAAACGAAACTAAGGAGAAGTCGCTCGTGCCGACATCTGGGGGAGGAACTTTAGGGGAGTTCACGGTTCGGTCTAAAAAAAACTAAATTAATACTGGCCGCTCGATTCTGTTTACACTCTGTGAGCGACAGGTTAGAACCTCCTTTGTTTTTATGTGCATTCTACTGCTGCAGTTTTCGAAATTAGATACGTGTTTCAAACTAACTGTGCCGGCAAATTTTCGCTTAAAATCCTTTGAAAATTGCTTTGAGTAACATCGTAGCACTTCTAATTAGAATAAATATGTTCTGCAGACACATAGATGCACTAGTAAATTTCTAATGTTATCTCGGAGAATTGTAGTGGAAATCAGTTCAACACACACCTTGTTTAGAATTAATATTGACTTACCTTTTGGCAGAGGTTCTATAACAATTCTGACAGCGTGGACAGCTCCTAATCCTGCGAAGATCCACAGTAGAGCCATGGCGGTCCGTGCTGCACGCATCAACTCGTCCATTTTGATTCAGTTCAGTCTATGTGTTCCACATCGCAGGCGTACTCTGTGAATAATAGAGCTTACGTTAATGGATATATTCCCATTTGTATCATTTTGGGTACACTTGCAGCGCGTTATTAATTCAGATTAAAAGTTTGTCTTCGCTTAACGTTGGCATATTCTACATTACTAACATAAATTAAATTGACTTTATATTATTCTGTTAGTTTTACCCAATTGCGGTTTTATACTTTTACAACATATTAGACTTTTAGAAATGTTAATTTCTACACAACAGTTCTTGAAATATCAAAAGAAATAGAATACAACATCATATATGTAATATTATATTCATTTTAAGGTAAGAAAATTTAACTAGAATATTATGGACAAAGGGTTGCGATATAACAATATAATAATTTATTTTCACCCTTACATCACAAGCACAAAGCGAGCCGTAAACACCTTTACCTCGATATCGTATTTTTGACAAATCGAATGATATCCGAGCGCGAATAGGCAACGAAATAAAACATTATCGCATCAAAGGCGGTATCAGCCACAGTTCAATGTTATATTGACAAGATCCAATCCAACTCGCAAATCCAATCCTTCAACTTCAGAAGTGAGTTCGCCTAATATCTAGCGCCTTTGCATTTATGAATAATAACTGGAAAAAGTTAAACTCACAAATCCTACTCCATCTGAATATTGTACGATTTCAAAGATAACGCGCCAAAGGAAAGAGGATTCTCTTTTTTTTGTGCCACGGTGTTTATTCTTCAACGACAAAGTTTGTAAGGTGGATTAAAATTGTTATGAACCTAGATGGAGTTTTATATTTTTGCGGATTTATTACAGAATTTGAGATTAACTGCTTTTGTGTTATACGAGCCGAATCAATGTTAGGAGAGGTAAGAGGGTCACCTGCGTTCAGTATGATGTACATAGTCGAACCCTTTGTGGTTTTGTATTGAAATAATTATTCTGTATAAAATTTGTAGGCTTTGTCTTGCTTTGATCATTTCATATAAACATGGATTACAATAATTCTCGCATTCGCATACTGTACTACTCGACTTATAATTTACATTTCTCTAGCAAAAAATAATTAAATATATATATATGCTAAAGTATTGAATTTAATTCCTCAACTGTTATTAAAGAATGCAAAATTTACAGATATCATAATAAATAACTAAAACACTAAGATAAATAGCCTGCTGGCAATAATTTAAAGTGTCAGAGTCAGGTGCCCGCTACGTATTTAAAATGTATTCATAAGTTTAAGAGTTCAAATGGAAGTACAATATCCTTCCTAATCTGAAGGAACTCAACTTAGGATATACATTATTGTACTTTCCGATTCGTTACAGCTTTGCATTCTACTCTTTGCTATAGCAAAAAAATGCTACACGATATTATGTTTGACCAGTAGGCTCTAGACATCTCATAAAATACGTGATTTCAATTTAAAGTGAGAAGTTCTTGTTAAACAACCCCTTTGATAGTGAGATGAATACAGTCTATTTCAATTAATATCGTTGCCGTTTCATCATATCCGCCGTAACTCAAAATTTATCCGCCGTCATATCACTTCATGTTCACGTCCACACGGCGAAACGAATGCAGGTGTCTGTTTGCAGCTGCACAAAAGTGTCTCTGCCTCGTTCAAACTATCGTTTTCGGGAAAAGCAATCAAACATTAGTTTTTTATTTGAACGCCGTAAGCTGAATGCTCCGAACGTCCTTTCTATTCAAAAATTCGATTAACTGTCATGTGACATATATTATGCAAATTTATCCACTTGATGCGTATGTTAAGCTTTAATGCATCACGTAAATATATTTTGAATTTGATATTTAAATTGACTTTTAAACTATGTTACTAGCATTAAAACTAAAATCTTTTTTACATTTTTATTAAATCGGTATTTAATCAACACTTTGATAAAAAAAGAAAAGAAAGTGAACATAAATCAAAATGATGCTACGATCAAAAAAATAAATTTTTCAGTACAAATTTAATCACGCATGCCTGATCTAAGATACTAAAAATCTTGTTTGTGTTTTTAATTATAAAATGAATATATGTTTTGGTCTCAAACTGTAAGCTTGTATCGTTAATAATAATAAATATATATGGTAATAATATAAAATAAATATAACATTTTACGAACCGGTCTGATTATGATAAGTACAAAGAAAAAGGGTCGGTTACTCTATCTTTAATAGCTTCAAAAGTACCTGACCTAGCTTTATGAAATAAAGACTAAATTGAAGAATATTTAATATAAAAACTTTTTATTTATTTTTGATAATTGTATAAAAAACTGAAAATCTAAAACAATGGTCGTTTTTGAATTTAGTACCAAAAAATTTTAATCAATTGTTTCGCGTTTGTTGTAGTTTTGCAATAAAAAAGGTATAAATGTGGTGTCTCTACCTTATAAATTTTATTATTCTGAAGTCATCATGTCGTTAACCCCTGAAGGATGTACCTGGATCCTGACAACGCTTGAAGATGGGCACAGTCAGCTAAATACAACAGGAACTATTGTGTGACTCTTTCTACAGTTCAGCGAGTACTCCAGCGTTTCCATGAACCTGGATCCAGTCCTAGAAGACCAGGAACAGGCCAACAAGGTGCACGATGGCGCGGGAGGATCGCTATATTGTGTCAACAATTTTGAGAAATCGCTTTCTTACGGCTGTTGAAGTAAAGAATCATCATTTACGAGCTGGAGGAAACAATCTGAGTACGGATACAGTAAGGCGGCGACAGGCTGAAGCAAATTTAAAGCCATTAAGACCTGTAAATGACCCAAAACTAGAAAGACACCACAGAAACTTAAAGTTGAGTTATGGTAGAGAACACGAGAATTGGACTCTGAATGATTGGTCAAGAGTTATGTTTTCAGACGAGTCTAGATTCTGTTTATACAAGCACGACAGGAGAAAAGAGTGTACAGAAGACCGGGAGAGTGCTATAACCAAGCCTGTATAGAAGAAAATGTACCATACGGTGGAGGCTCTGTTCACGTGTGGGCTGGGATTTCTTCCGAAAGCCGCACTGAGCTAGTGGTGATAGAAAATTGAACTTTAACTGCAGAAAGATATGTCACTAAAATTCTGAATAACTACGTTGGTCCATTTTTAGTGGACATGGGCGAGAATGCCGTATTTATGCAAGACAATGCCTGCCCGCATACAGCTCAGATAGTGTTTACCTATTTTTAATAAGTCGGTATCACACACATGGAGTGACCAGCACGCAGCCCCGACTTAAACCCCATTGAGCATGCATGGAACGCTGGGACGACGTTTACATCAGCGGAATCACATAACAGAAGTATTGCGAGCTCGTAAGTACTAAAATGCGTGAAAACCAATCTACATTTACGAAAATACTGGAAAAACTACGCATTTTTATTTATTTTACGTTTAATAAAAATAAAAATCTTTAATTAATTTTTTTATTTTAGCACATTAAAATATTCTTTAATTTAGTCTTTATTTCATAAAGCTAGGTCAGGTAATTTTGAAGATATTGAATATTTTCTAACCGACCCTTTCTCTTTGCGGTCCAGTGTATATTTAATAATGGAGTATCCTTGCGTGACTGCGTGGATGACTGAATATTTAAAAAAAACGATATGATCGCAATATTGCATTAGAATATATTATATATATAGTCCATAGATATTTGATGCGATTCCAAATGTTCTATGTTTTTATATTTATACAATTTAATGTTTATAAAGTAATCACGACATAATATGGTCTGGATACTCACCTAATATCGGCGTTGTATAATAAATAACTGCATAAGATAAATAGACTTAATTAAAAACTCATAATATAGCTTTCAAAATCGGCATATTTAGTACCTTTTACATTATCATATTTTATTTAAGGCAGTAAGTCCATTTACAAAACTCTGACCAGCTAACATACATAAGTAAAATTTTTATTTCAAGTAAAATATTTCACTTTTGATTTTTTAAACAAGCCTAAGTAAACAAAATCATTTCTAATGAGTCACTTTAACGGCGGTGTAAATTTATCTTTCTTTTTTTATGTATTTTATCAAAAGTATATTTATATTGACGATGACATTGCAAGAATACCTTCATTAGCTAAAATAAATATATTTTCCACGAACGTTGACACCTAGAGTATTTCACGAAATATTCTGAAGTTACTTGGTGGCATTATATTGAACTAGATGTTCCCGCGGTTTCACCCGCGTTTATCGTTACTGCGCTGCCCCCGTGGGTCGTAGCGTGATGTTATATAACGTATTGCCTTCCTCGATAAATAGGCTTTCCAACATTAAAAGAATTTTTCAAATCGAACCAGTAGTAATCATGCAGAATAAACCAGGAGAAACATCGTTTGTACTATGTATGTAATGGGTAATTATTTTGCTGCAATGTTATTTTAAAACTGCGATATCTCCTAAGATATTCATTGAAATCGAATGATGTAAAGGGCAATTTTGTTTTAAATTAAATATTTGTGATGGATAACGTATTTATTTGGATAAGGATTAATATCATGTTTATAATAATACCTTCGCAAATAATGCATTATTTTAGAACAAATTTGGTTAGCATAAAAATGGTTATAGTGAGCCAACCTTAAAAGATAGACATATGCTGTCGCGGACTTTTTTTTAGAACTTTTAAAGGTCAACAATTCTGTCATACATGATTTTTGCGAAACTTTAACTGTTTACGCAGCGCACGCAGCGGAAGCTCTCAAAAGGAAAAAATACCCTCCGATTTTGAAACATTCTTCATTGGTGCTCAGCTCCTATTGATCTTAGCGTGATGATATATAGCCTATAGCCTTCCTCGATAAATGGGCTATCTAACACTGAAAGAATTTTTCAAATCGGACCAGTAGTTCCTGAGATTAGCGCGTTCAAGCAAACAAACAAACAAACATACAAACAAACAAACAAACTCTTCAGCTTTATAATATTAGTATAGATGATATAAGATTACTTGGGATCGATGTAGTCTCAAAGAAGAACAGAAGTAGTAACCTACATACCAAGAAAAGTACACAAAATGCGATGTCTTAGAAAACGAAACCAAAAACAAGTTTAAACAAAGAGACATAAGAAAAGGAATAAATCATCAAATAGGACTTAAACTAAGATAGAGGGTATGTTTGAGAAAACGTATAGAAGAATGTTGAAACTAAAACGAAAAAGGGAAACACGCATGGTTGCCGAATGACGTCACAAGCATTATTTGAAGTTTTTTTATTGATTAAGCACACTAGCAGCTTTCACTAGCAAAAGCTTCCTTTTTCCTAAATAAATTATAATTACGCAGGTACTAGGTATGCATAAAGATAGCATTTTACACATTTTCTTTTCTAAGAAAGATTACATGCATGCAATACTTTAGTACATGCATATATTTATATAAACTAATTGAAAATAGGCACAGAAATATAAACAATTAAAATAAAACATAAATTAATGTTAAGCTTTTTGTGTCGAACAGTGTATGAGTCATGAGGTTTTTGGGCGTGATAGCCTCGTCATATCATGGAACTAACATAATGTCTTAAAAATTCTCACTGGACGTTCTACAACAAGCAATATTTGCCATGCAACAAAAATATCAATAAAATAACCGGTCAACAGCAAGTGTCAATTCAATAAATTTTATTAGCGTTTCTGTTCTACGAGATCGTAAATTTGTCACCTTGCAGTCACGCAACCGTTGTCTAGACAAGCCTCAGTGCAAATCTTCGTTACACTCTATCACAAATTCTGTTAGACGCAAACTATATGGGTATCTAAACACTAACAATATATGGGTATTTACTTATATAATATTCATTCAACTTGATTTAAACGTGCAAGACGAGAAGAAGATATTAAAATATAATACCTATATTCGTCATTAGTGTATTTAATTTAAAATTAAATAGTATTAAAATTGAGATTGCAGTTTATATTCATTAAATTAATAAAATAAAAAGATAATGTAATAACATATAACACCGTACAATAAAGTAAACTGAATTTGATTTAAAATGTAAACTATATTATTAAAAGAAAAGATAATTTATAAAGTACTTTAATATGACTTTTTGTTACTTTAAGTATATTGCTAACTATTTTCAATAAATAATATAATTTACATTAAATAATATATTTACATACATTAACTTCATATACAAACAAAATAAAATATCTCCATAATGTATCTCTAGATAAAGAAATTATTTAACATTATTACTTAACTATGTAATTAAAAACAAAAATAAAGGTATCTCTAAAAAGTATGTATAGCAATATATAAGGAAAGTAATGTTACAACACTAGTTACTATGGTATTTTGCACCAAGCAAATTTTATCATACGTACAGGAAATAAAATAAACTGCAACCACAGCATAACGCTATTATTACTTTTGAATAGTCATTTTACCAAATACGATTACGAGACAATCTAATTTTTGAATACTAATTATAATAAAAATAATAATTTATAAATTCTTTAATATGCTGACCTCTTAAACTAACGCTGGTTTTAGGTAACAAAGTTAAATTAACGCAAAAAATATTATCTATACAAATAAATAAAATTGAAGTGTCTGTTTGTAATGTCAAAATAACAGCTTTATATCTAATGCATATGAAAGTATAATAATATAAGGTACCTATACGAAAACATATATTTTTAAAAATTTTTGTCTGTCTGTCTGTTTATTCCGGGTAATCTCCGAAACGGCTGAACCAATTTTGACGAAACTTTTACTGCCCGATAGCTGATGTTATAAGGAGTAACATAGGCTACTCTGATTTTAGAAAAAAACTAGGGTTCCGCGAAGACAAATACGTTTTAGTTAAAATCTACGCTGACGAAGTCGCAGGTAACAGCTATATACTATAAGATTATATACTTACATGACTTTCCAACTATTACACACTTTCATAGTAACAAAGTCGAAACAATGAGGGCCTCAAAAATTGCCATTTGCGCTACCCTTTGTACACACGAAACAGCAAAATTAAGCAAATGCATACATATAGAGATGCAGTAATAATAGATGGTTGTTTGTAATTGTGCTCGAGTAAGCTGCTGTAATTGCAATGTGCATCATTAGTACGACTGAAAGAGAACGCCGATATACCCTCACACTCACACCAGCTAACTAAGCTTTGTCCTAAATCGTTTAGAAAATGAAATTGCTAGTTGGCTAAGCCTATTTACCTATAAGCCCTTGAATTTTATCCCGCTACCGCTAGCCAGTTTAATCCTATCAGCCATTATTAATTTCTTTATTAGTTTCAGTGTAAAACCCTCTGTATATTTTTATCGATAAAATGAACGTGGTTTTTGAATAGTGCAATTTCTGATTTTAGTTACAAAAAGGATTCCAGTGACATTTAATGAGTATGTCTCTCATCGACACCAAATTAAGTGTCGTCGTTCTTCATCCGCATGGTAAAGGTGAGCGCCGTGGCTGTACAAGGAGACATTCTAATTACCGCAGTGGGCGAGGCTTCTCGGTCGTCACCTGATTAAGGCATCAAAGATTCTACCGTGAGCCAGTTCGTAATTATTTGGCCTTACCGTGAGACCCTTATGGGACGATGGGTTATTCAGTCCTGCACTACTCAATCAAGCGAACCATTAAAAAGAATGCTACTGTCGTCTCAATAATCAACTCATTTTAATTAGAGAAAGTTTTGAAATTTTCCAATACGTAACTTTTAATATTTTGCGAATTTTGTTGAAGTCATGAAATTCGTCTTTTTAAATTTATTAGTCATTAGCTTTCGCCCGCAGTTTTGTTTATTGAAACATAGTCTATGTTACTCAAAGACAATGCAGCTGTCTATTAATGTAATTACTAATAGAATTGGTTCGTTTGTTTCACAGATTACATACAAACAATCAAATGTTACTTCTTTATACCATTAGTGTACAATAACAAATTCAAATATGAATTTAGCCAGTTGCAGTGACATATTAATATTTTAGTAGATATTTAAACCACCCAGTTGGCAAAATATTTAAAATGCAGCAAAAAAGGTACTAAGATGAAACATTAAATATTAATAGCATCTCGTTTTAGCTTGAACGTTCGCCTTAGGTAAACTGTACCGGAGTTTCGTCGTTCGTAGCACCTTGTCCTCTTCAAATCCTATATAATAATGAGACAAGCTCCGGTCCCTTTGAGGAAATTTTTAATGAAACACCCTAGAAAAGTTATAAAAGCCTCGTCTATCTTTAAAAAAGTAATTGAGCCTGGCAGAGAGCCGCTTTTCAAATGATTTGCGGGTTTTGTTTTACAATCATTGCGAAAAGTTACCAACTTTAAACATTAATTTCGTAATCAGAGTACCTACGAACAAATATTTTGGTCGAAGCAAAAAGTGGGACTGCGCTATTTTCAGTAATACAAAACCTGATACCGAAGTTACATTATTTAGTTTCAATTATTTCTAACTTCTAATCAAATCATTTTTCAAATCATATACTTTAAATGTGATTTAAATTGTTTTAGACGAACAAAACACAGACTACTTTTAGAAGGATCTGTATTTTGTTAGTGCGTGTTTAAACAATAAACAATGAAATTTTGATATTCCTAAAATAAATTTAAGCTTTTCAGAATGGAAATACTTCTCCAGTGTTTTATTTATAGTTACTACGTAATAAAATTTTGAAGCCAAAACCTTTTTTAAATTCTCAGTTCGAATGTAATTTCTCACAGCGGGTATAAGTTTTCGCGCTTGGAATTAACGGAATTAGTGAAATTGCTATTAGTGGGGGTGTGGAAAAAATGTAATTATGCCCTTGGTGGGTCATTAACAATAGTTAGAAAGCTCGTAGCACTCCGAGAGCGTCGAGTTATTGCCGTGCGAATTGCACTTCATACAATTTTTATAAAATCTTTTTCAAAACCCGTTGTCGCGATGTGTAGTAGGTACACATTGTTCGAGGATAAGTATTATTGCAACGTTTTTATAATATTGTTAAAGTCACGTCTACATTTTATACCTGGCAAGAACAAATTCAAGTCGTTATATTATTACCTTTAACCTGTCAATTTTTGGTAGTAAGCCACCGGTGTGCCGCTGCCACTCAATAGGTTAAAAATTCAGTTTCAAGTCAGACTATTGTCAATACAACGAAACTTAAGTTACTATTAAAAATTAATTTCGGTATAAATACGGTAGTATCACTTATTACTATGTCGGGTAACTAGACTTTTTTAAGATCATTGTCAGTTTGTTTATTACTAGTATTTTTGATGACTAGAATTATACTACTAATGCTTATTAATAAAATCGTGAATGTTTGTATTAGTATTTGATTCACGTTTATACCGTGGGTAGGATTCGAACCCACGATCTCAAGTCCGATTACGGTCGCAAGTCTGATGCCATCAACGTCGTTTGCGTCGTTTTGCCGTGTATCTCACAGACGTTTATTTCTTCTTGATGTTTCACACTAATATTAGTCAGACTCAGTACTGGTACTTAGAAATTTATATTCTTAATTTTCTTTATCAAATTTAGTCATTATTTTGTTTGTTGTAATATATATTACACGCAATCAAGATTTGAGTAATTGTAACACAAGCAAAGCTAGCAATTTAAGATAATCGAGGACTCCCTTTGTTAACTTATTGACGCCATAAAAGTGAAGCCTTAACGATAGCCGACAGCGTCTTATTCTTGGCAAATAATCGAACGACGGCTTACAACAGATAGTCCGTCCGGGACAAAAGAATATTTTCTAGCCTATTATCAAAATTATAGACGGTCGGGATTAAGAAAGACAATGCTGGCGCCTTCTCTCGGTCTTGTTTTAATTGCCGAGTCCCGAGAGCTGTATTGCGTTTTATGAACGACATAATACCGGCTATAGGAGTGTTATCGTTCTAAGCACTTACGAGTACCAAGCTTAAAATATGACTTCACTAATTAACTGAACTATTAGACACTTACTCTGGCTTACGAGATTCATTTTATAGTGCAACCACAAAGGTAGTGGGAACGACGTGGGTGGATGCACGTGGCGGCGACGTGGCTCTTTGTACAAAGAAATTCAGTGGGCCTGACGCCGGCAACAAAGTGGTTTCATACGTACGGACATACGTAGCAGGCAACAGAGAAAATTGAATTAGAACGACTACATCTACTCTCCTATAACTGTTCCACAGATTTGTTTAGCAAAAACTAGCTTTTTTAAATTGGTTGTTGAATCAACTCTTTTTGATACGTGTGAATACTGGAGGGAGTAAATGACAGCACTAAAAAGTTATATCGCCATAAACATACATACACGTATAAAAGGGGACAAATTTCAGTAAAAAGAGCAAGCCAGCAATTTTGATAATATCTCTAATTTATGTGAATGGAAGCAGAAAATGTGCTCGGCTTGACTAGGCCTGGAATTAGAACAGAAAGTAAAAAGCATGAAATGCGAGGCAGTAGTGCACACCAGTGATGATTGATGACCAGCAACGCAGTCTTAACTCACTTAAGCAAATACTGTTAAACTGATTATGCTCTTTTGTTACGTAATTTTATAATACAGATTATTGTCATAATTTTGTCTTACGTTTAAGCGATTGCTTTATCTACATTGAAATTAAACAACTTTATACAGATTTTAACGGATTGTTTATTTTTTTATAAAACACTATTATTACACTTATAAAAAACTTTGAAACTTTAAGCTACTATTTTTATATACTGTTACTAGTTACTGTTTAATTACTAGCATCTTAGTCTCCTCGTGAACATGGCTGCGGAAAACAATCGAAACGTCGGAGAAAGTGTTATATTTAATCTTAATTGATTTTATAATTTAAATTGCTAAAATAGAAGTAAACAGTAATTAGTAACAATGTTTAACAATGGTAGCTAAAAGATTCAAAGTTATATAATAATAGTGTTTTATAAAAAAATAAACAATTAAAAAAAATATTCGTATAAAGTTGTTCAATTTCAATACTGATTATTTTCTTTATCAAAGTGTATATCAGTTTCCGATACAAATTTTATTAGAATCAGTCCCTTATTAAGATATACATAACTTATTATAATAATTTATGAGAGATTTAAAAAAGTAATTCATTATTTTAGTACAATTAAGCGATGTGGTTATACTACATAATTGATATTATTATATTATGATTGCCTTTCAAGTTCCAGTTATTGGCCGAGTACGTGTTGTTATAGAGCGGTAGACGATATCTTTTTCCAATTTTGCTGGGAAACAGCCATGTGCATATAAATAATAATAGAAAAACTAAAGTTCATAATACTCCATAATTGTATCATTTGAACGCTCTGCGTTTCAATAATGCAGATTTCTTTCTGCCGACGTGTTTTTGCCGTGCATAAACCGATACTGTACAGGAAAAGCTGATAAACGTATAAACGGATTAATATGAAATATTGGCGAAAAGCAACATAAGTGAGAGGAAATATTGGCCGTTAGCTTCCTTTGGGGAAATCCGAACAAATTTAATGTTGTGGTTATGCAACAACGGGGAATTATTATTTTTGCAATGTGCCTTGTATTTATTTATGCTACATTGATATTGTTAACTCTGATTACCATAATATAACTGACCTCTGACATTTCGAATATAATTATGTGCGTATTAAAAAGTTAATTATTGCTCTTTTTGACGGTGAACGAAAACATTGCGAAGAACCCTACACGGCTGAGTATTCGCTAAAATATCCTTAAAGATGTGTGCGGTCTGCTAGCTCGCACTAGGCTAGCGTATTGGACTGTGACTTAACGCTTCTCATGCCAAGAGAAGGCCAGTATACGACAGTAGAACAGTATATAAACAGGGTTGATATTTATAAACAGTTTATACTTACATTATTAGTATTACTATAGTTACTTGTATCAGGATGTTTCGAATCAACCGTAACCGACCTAATTTGGTACGGAAAACAGATGCTTACAGATATTTGATATTTAAGCGATTGTATTAGTACACAAACTAGAAACTACTAAATGCATCAGGAGATTGGGAGCTGCTTGACTTAAGGATATTCTTGTAACGTTCTAACAAGAAGTATAACTGTATTTTCGTCTTTATTTAATATAGAATAATGATTTGACTCATTGGCATGTTGTTCAAACATTTGTACGCGGGTATATGCATGTAAATAAATTTGAATTTAAAAATATATTAAATATGGCGATAGCTAAAAGCCAAAACTAAAAATAATTGCTAATAATTCACTTGCAAGAAAAATAATAATTAATAGGATTATCTTTAAAGTAACCTATATAGCTTCTCGAGCATCCAACGGCGCAAATCCTGTTCTATTCGCGGCATTAGTCTGATTGCGGCTGGAACATGGTCATACTACTTCTTACCTGTCCCGTCAGTAGTAGGTAACAACGGACTCTTTTTATGAGGATTTCACACATAATGGTGTTACCGAACGGATTGGTTAAGACTATATTAGTTACCGAGCCGGTTTGCGTTTCACTATGGGCATCAGCTTAGACATGTTTTCGTAGCATTGCTTATGCAATACACATCAATTGCGACTTTATGTAGACCTGTCCGCTCATCTGCTACCAAAGCCGGAATATAAAATAAAACATTTTATTACTACGGAATAAAATAACTCACGTCAATACATAACATGTTTATTACGCTAGAGTATCTGCGATGGTTGGATAACATGACCGAAAGCTAAATCGCCGAAATTCTTAATAAATAATCTAAAAATATTTATTTAAGCTATTTGGATTTGAGTAATTAAAATACTTAATTAAGATCGAGCTGCCAACCTAAATCATAAAATAAAAGCAATATAATTACAGCTTTGCTCTGAAATGAACGTAATAACATATTTCTTAAAATATAATTTGTATATTTTACAATTTCACTTTACTATAGCGATAGAACTCAACATAATTTTTTTATTAATATACAGTAAAATGCGCAAGTATCTACAGTCAAAGAATTTAAAATGACCTAAATATTTTGAGACAATAATATGCCGAGCAAAAATCACAAGCATTTTAAATAATCGAAATATTTCGCGAATACAAAACGAAAAATACTATTCTTTAGATCTTTAACATTTGTAAGTACGTGACTATGAGGCTATAAGCACAAAAATAATAGGTACTGTTTGCTTTATAAAACAACACCTAATGATTACAACCACGTTGCACACTTACTTGAAGTAACAAAATAGAAAATACACTTTTACCCGCGGTTATACGTCTTTGGTTCTAAAGATAATCCCACAGGAATCGTGCATTTTATTTAAGACTAGCTTTTACCCGCGGCTTCGCTCGCGTTAATTTAGAATTTGACATTCAATTTGGGTTGTACTTTGCTTGTATAATAATATAATTCAATCATGAATCGAAAGACACGTGGCGCCATCTATTATCATAAGAACGTTATTGTTGTTTTCCTCGGGAACAGTTATTTTTTTCGGGATGAAAGGTAGCCTATGTCCGTTTCTGTACATCTGACAACGTACATGCAAAATTTCAGGATGATCGGTTCAGTGGTTTAGGCGTGAAAAGGTAACAAACAAACAAACTCATTTTCGCTTTTATAATATTAGTTAGGATAAAAACATACGGATTTTGCCCATAACTTCTATGCAAAGAACTTTGTCGATTCGTTGGTCTGGTATTGAGGGTATAATGGAAAATAACAAACACACTCGTATTTATAATAATAGTAGGCATTTGTAAATCACAACTTGAATTTTAAATATGAATGTAAGAGATCAGATCGATGCAGGACTGACTGATTTATGTGCCTATAAGTCACATATATGCTTACAACCCTGTATCGCTAAGCTGCAAGCTGTAGGTAGTATTACAAATATGTATAAAATGAAAACTTACAAAACTTAGGTCAAGGCTAATATATAAAATGCCTTGAACTTGATAGTATATATTTATTTAAATTAGGTGGAAATAAAATTAAATATTAATATAATAATAATAATAATATCTACCTAATATCTACCTAATACGCATTCACGACAAGTTCGCTTATCTATACTAATATTATAAAGGGAATAGATTCTATTGGGTCTAGGGCCTCAATCCATGTATTGCTTGTTTTCTATGAGACAATAAACTATTATTATAACTTGACCAATTTTAAAAATTCTTTTACCATTAGAAACTTAGTAATTTATATAAGCCTATGGTTACTTGAATCGAATCGTTTTACTCATATGGCTTTCTGTCGCATAAGAAAACATATGTAACTTTAAACACGTAAAGAAACAAATGCAAATTGCTTTTGTTTTACCGCAAATAAGAAAAACCCTATCAGTACACTAATTTTTAAAACCATAAGGCTGATTCCTCACTGATGTGGTGACGGTGATGTGAAAATCAAAATCATATCATTATCTTATCTTTCGACGGAACAGCCACCACCATATTTTATAAGTTTCCTTTTTACATAATCGCCGATCGCGTCATCATACCAGTGTGTCCACGGCCTAAGGTATGGATGATCGGTTACGTTAGCTATGTTAAGGTTCCACAATATTTAAGACGACCCTAAATATAATATCGTCTACGAACCGTATTTCACTACTATATATTACAGTAAACCCATGTTCCTAATAAAACGGATACATAAGTAAAACATCTATCCACTAAAAATCACCCTATATAAAATTTATAAGCTACAGAAAATATGGGTTAGCGTAGTGCATTCCAACGATGGCCCCATAATTTATGGACTATTACCGGCTTTAATCCCGCCACGTTACTTTTGCATATGATTTTGAGACTTCCTAAATCACTCTAACTCTACCCTTGGGAGCTGTAAGAGGCTAAGGGATAATTCTAAGGGAATGAACTCCAAAGTTTACCTGGGAAGTAATAACAGAAAATAATCATGAACCCATGTCATGGTTATTGTGACCGCCGGCATATGTTTGTGTTACGAGTCACATCGTATTGTCCATGTCATTGCTGTAATAAGTTTTATTGCAGCATTAAAGGTTGATACGAATTAAATTTATACTGTTCTAAAATTTTAATGGAGACGTAAGTATCTGTACATTAAATCTGTGGTTGAAACACAAATTGGAGTCGACATTATTTAGATGAAACCAAACATTTTAGAATTTTTGGCTGTTTATTCTGGCATCACAAAAGACGGATTTAGATTTTCACAATTTTAGTTTTCCCAGTTCGTAACCTTAAAATTTAACTCGAATTCTTAAAAAGGGTCTACTAATAAAATGAATGGTCATGATGTAAATGTAAAGCAATCTATTAATACTAATTGTAAATCAATTATATCATTTGATATTATGTAATATTTATGGTCAATAAGAAATTTTGTATAGATATTACATAGGTAATTGATAAAATTTAAAATGGTACAAATGGTATTATAACGCTTTTAATATTAATAGTAGAGAACTATTAAAACACTATAAGCCAGAGCTGCTATGCTATGGAACAAAAAACTGCTACATTGTCAATGTGCATCATTATTTTATCCTCTTTCATTATAATATCAATAAGAAAGTTATTTAAAATGCCATAGTAAGAAATGGCGTCTGAAGAAAATATCTGCAAAACGACATAAGTAAAACTTCGCGGAGTCCCCCACGACAGCGTCAAGTTACATCTTTGGGACGTTGAGCACAGCATTGCCATTCCACAACGATACCGTCAACTCTGCCAGACTGGCAGATAACAGCATGCCAGGCACAAAAGAAACCAGCCAGATAAAATGACCGAACAACATAAAACGTTGCTGCGACACTGCACTTCTAATATTTTTACTTTTTAATTTGCATCTGTCGTCTGACATCATTCGATCGTTTATTGTTTTACATTTTGAATAAAAATTTGTATTTCGAATATTAAACTGTTTACTCAACGCTTTGATCAATCAAGATTTGTTATTGACGTAAATTATTTGTTGAGAGCAACTATAAACTATGTTTGAATTATGATTATTGTATAATTAAACAGTAATTTAATTGTAATCAGACTTTGACGTCATTCGCAAGTCTGTCTTTGTTCAATATTGACGCAGAATCTCACTTTAATCTGATTTCAAGCACATAGTTAAGTCAAATTGATTTTAATAATCCTGACACACAATTAAGTTTGTTTAATACGTTTAAGGCATACAATTAATGTCAATACGTTATCACGTATATATGTATGTTTGCACATATTTGCATTAAACCATATTCACGTCTGTACATACCCAAAGATCTTTTAAGTAAACATATACCCAGCTGGTGTTATGTGAGTGATGATTGTCGTTTCATTAGCTATATGTGTAGATTCCATAATTTTAATAAAGGGCGACTATATTGTCATCCACTAAATAAAGTTTCACACTTCATGCAGCTACTGATAATTTCCTAATGGCAAATAAAATTTCGGCTTATACGGGCACCCAATCTGAAATCATTTTTATAAATGTATGCTACTGGACCAGTTAACAAGAACAGTTAAATTATAATGTAGCTATAAGCGTCAAGGAAGATTTATAATCAAAGTAATGTGAAGAATATGTCATTAAAATAAAATATTATAGAAAGATAAAATACTATAAAAATATAATAGAAATTAATTTGTAATATTTATTCATGACCATTTTTAAATTTATTTTTGTGTATCATTTTTAATAATGATAATACGGTAAAATATTATAAGTAGTACTTACAACAAAGTATTCTACGCAGACAAAACGCAACCGTAGATACATACTTATATATAGATCCGTAGCTGTGCACAGTGAAAATAAGCAGCGAATTTTCACACCCTCCCTTTTAATGGTCTGGTTAGCAATACTGACAGCAAAAAATTCCAACTGACGAATATGCAAACTAAAAAATAAATAAAAAGAATAAAACGTGCTTCAGCACTTATAATTTATTTGAATTAAAATGTCTTATGAAATATTTCGACCAATATATTTTTTAAGATTTTCAAGTAGATTTACTAAAAGTATCTCAGTTTCTCGCGAGAAACAGGAGTATTACACGTATACTTTTATTACGGGCCATCAATATAAAATCCAATCAGGGAGGTAAACATTTTTTCCGACGGTACGGTCTAATTTTGCGAGCCACCTCCTCCGACAGGCGCCTCTCACAATCCACAAGGTAGCGCAAGTGGCGCAAAGTGCTCACCGCCGCGCAGACAATCCGACCCACCCATTGTTGTCTTTGATTTAGCCACCGCCGAGCACTGCACCTAATCCACTACGTATTGCATACGCATATGAGCCAACTTCACGGAGCATAAATAACAATAAGCTTTCATCAGTATAATCCAGACCCAAATAAACTTCACAAAAGACCTTTCGTAATCAACCATTCGCTTTAAATTAATAAAAAAAAAAATATTATTCCCAATGGTCCAAAATCACTCGGGATTAAACGACAAAAACGCCGGGACATTTTCATTTCATCACATCGTTCATATTAACTTAGAGAGCTACCTAAATATGCACGCAATTTTCATCCATTCCGTTTCTAATGACTTTCACTGACACGGCGCAAAACCCCTCATTTTACACTTTGACGCGTTCACTTACGCCTAGTCTTGTTCCGATGACATTTTCCAATGGAAGCTAAAATAAAACGAAAACAGAAATGTCATTTTTGGCCTTATAAATAAAGTCTATATTCGAACGAAGAACAGCGTCGAGCAGGGTGACTTTTGTCTATTCTGGGTCTTCAAGGATAAAGTATCATTTGCGCCGGGAATAATACAGCTCAAGTCAACAAAAACTCCATCAAAATAGAACCGTGTATTTACCGCGTTAGAGCTGTAAATACTTTGACAAAATGTCATAGTTGTGGTTACAGTAGTTTGGTAGTTTTCGCTGTCGGATCGTTTTGTCTATCGGTAATATGAGACTCGGTTCGCACCTCTGAATAACAGAACCTTACCTTTTTTCACACTTTATGAAAATACGTCCCTACAGACGTGAAAGTGTGTACCCGTGGCGCTAAGTATTATTCGTGTTAACACTGCATTACAGAAACGTTGTTCATTAATCTTAAATCACTGAGTAGTGAAGTTACATGTTTGTTTAGAAGTTGTTCGAGTATAGACATCGAGATACACCAATCGTAAAATATTATCAAACTTTCTGCAATAGCCCATAAAGTTTTCCGATACCATCAATTTTGCCAGCATATTTCTATAAAATAATAATGAAGCTAGTCAGAAATACCTGACGCTGACCAATATTCGACGTGCGGCTATTGCATGCCTCACATTCCTCGTCCAAGTATGAAATATGAAGTTGGACAGACACCTGCTTATATGAGCAATCTCTTTATTATGAGGAAATTCTAAAACTAGGCGTCATGTTATGGCGGTAGAACTTAATTGATGGAATATGTATTGTAATTATTGTAATCTCATCGAATCGCAAACTCGAGCAACAAGATTAATTAACATTTTGTTTACGTTATGAGAGTAACTAAGTTTTAGCAATACTAAACTTGGTAGGTAACCAAGAACATAATACAGTTGTTCCAGGCTGCTTCATTATGCTTCTGTATCGTTTGATAAATTAATACATAATTCATTAATCTGGAACTTCATCTATATATAATAAAATTGTAACTGGTCGATGTCTGTAGATAGGAGATATATAAGAAAATTTAATGCGCGGGGTTTATAAGATCTATAAAACCAAATAAAACCTTTAGAATTTTTGTCTGTCTGTCTGTATGTTTGTACGGGTATTACGCTAAAACTAATACACAAAATTGAACGAGGTTTCCAGAGTTGTACTGCTGGCGATCGAACTTAAAACCTGGTGCATTTTCTTCTTAATACGCATCTTAGAAGCCGTAACAACAAAAATTGCTGAAGGGGCGGATTGCGAAACATAACCTACATTTACCGTATTATGCGTATAACTTTAATGCAAAGAATAAAAAATATAGTAGGTACTGTCAATATATTTCTTTCTTTGCATGTACTTTTGTACATACTTCCAAATTCCATTCGTACGAAGTCGCGAGCAAAAGCTAGTTTCAAACATTCCAATTTTACTATAATATTAAATCACAAAAGCTCTACTTAAACCACAAAATTTTAAAAGGATTACGCACACGCGGCTAATTCAAAATTGTAATGTGGAATGATGGTCCAATTCCGACCCCATTTTACGGCAAGGGTGGTACGGTAAAAAGCAGCATCGCCCGAGGTGATGTCTGTCATATGGGAGACATTCCCCTTTCCCGGGTTTCTCTCTTGTACAACATGCTTTCACACTTTTGGGCATCCGAAACGGCAGGGGAAAAAGTCGGCCTATGAGAAAACTTTGAGGATTCAACAAATGTTTATTGTGCTGAAAAAATATTTTATCTCGAGTGGCTGGTTAGTGTTGTTTAACTAGACTGACCGGGTCTAGTGAGTTTAGGTTTTTATTTGAGTTTCCCGAATTTAGGTAAAAGCTATAAGTATAGTATAAACTATATGTTTAAATACTTTTCTTGTCAATTATACTTAATCACACATCTATATCCCGGACTGAATAGACAGTGCTGTCACCCACCCAAATTTGGCTGGTTATGGTTTTAGGTCTCTCAAAATTAAGGGTAAGTAAAAAAGTATATTGCCGTATATCGGGCACAGTTTCAGACTTCATCCTGCAACTGAGATTTTTTTACCAGATTAAATATAAAGAATATCCTACTTCATAACAAAATTATCTGCTATGGAGTATTTCATCGTAAAAGTAGACCAGCGTAGATACAAAATGTATTTTGTCGATGCATAAACAGTTTTAGCTAGGCAAAGAAAAGACAACCATGTATTATTGCCTCTAGGAATAAAAGAAAATATTCATCCTTTATGTAAAATTGTAACAGTATGGTTGATGCCGACAAAATATTTTTTGCTACGCTCCTGAGAAATCAGACACAAGATATACCGTCATGTGCACATACTGTGAAATAAGCTTTTTGTTTTTCAAAATACGTTTTCATATTGCAATGTTGATGTTATTATAATATTTAACGCCTTTTTACCTAGTAGCAGCATTAAACAAGTAATAGAGCTTTTGACAGCATGATATTAATCCTTGTTATTACAATATACTTATAACCTTAAAATATTGACTAGTATGTATTATTAATAATAATAATACATAGAGGTAGGCAACAGTGAACCCTTTTAGAATCTAATCCTCGGAAACCAATAAGTAGGTATTCAAATTAATGGAAATATCATAAAAGTTGAAAAAGTTACTGAACCGGATATAACCGTATATATTAACGTATTTGGTTAAAATATATTACAAAAGCGTTACGGATGGCGCAGCGGACAAGCGGTCGCCTCGCCACATTGCCACCGTGCTGGATACTGTGGCTTCGAAACCAGACTATTATCTGTGTGATCTACAAATTATTGTCTTAAGTTTAAATATACTTTGCACCTGTTAGCTTTATGTTTATAAAGTCCCCTCTGCGAAACTTGAACTCTAGTGCGAGAGATGACAAATTATGATGATGATGAATGATTAAACAAAATTCAAAAGAAGAAAAATTTCTGAAAGAAATATAGCACAAAGCAACATAAAAGCATATGTAGCAGCGCAGTTGCAACACTTAACGTGGATCTACATCTCTGTGGCTGGTCACGGACTATGACAAACGCGCGGCAATTATGCATGTTCGAAGTGGTCTAATCAAAACTCTCTTGAAGCACAGGAAACATTTCGTACTGTCATAGATCTATCTACGTGATATATGCGAGCATTAATTACATTAGTTTGGATGGTGAATTTGTACTCTTAAAGCTTCATACAGTCCAACGTCTGATCCGACCGAAGTGGGTAGTTGTAAAGGAATTTCAAAACAACTAATGTCTTTCCTGATAACGTCACTGGACTGCGCCGCCTCACCCACCGGTAGCGTAAAACTGACGACCTCACATTCCGCGACATTGTTCATGGTTACCTATTCGTCGCGAGCAGTATGCTTTTGTTTTGCGTATAGGACTATACGATATTAAAAAACCGACCCACAAACGTGTGACCGCCCACTTACATAGCGCCTGGGCGAGTGGTGATATACTTTGAACTCAAGTAATAGCTCCATCTAAACGTTTCGATATCGTACAATTACATACAATAAAACATAAAGAATAATCAAAATACTACAAAAACATAAATGCTGATATTCATAATTATTTAAAATGGAAACCATGAACTAAACGTAAACTAATAGATTAGCCATTGTAAAATAATTATTGAGCAGAGCCAGAGGAATTCATCACTCTCCCTTCGATTGCAAACCCTAACTCTATTTGTAGTTAACTGCAATCAAAATATTGCAAATTGGGTAATAAGTTGATACCGCTGCTATTAATCAACAGAGAGGCTGGCTGGTATTGTCAATCTTTTTCTTGGATGTTGGACTTGGCACTTAGAGCGTGAGCATTTACACATATAATTTTATCATGCTATCTTGGCATAAGAAAGCTGGTACTAGAACATGTAACTGAGATGTAGAATATAAGTTTATAGTCGTTGTATGCACATTGAAACGATGTGTACTTCAGTTTTTCACCGCCAGTGACAGAAGTTATTAAAGTGAGAAACTCTCTTGACAGTAAAGACTCACCGAGCAAATGTTCTCTCATCATTTCCTTCGACTTTACAACCAGTGTGAGTTGTCGCTCGGTTTATTTGCGCACGTGCGCATTCGCGTAGCACACGTCGACAAAACCACATGTAGATATCTTATTGCTTGACAACTAGTTATGATTTTCTCGTTTTATTTATGCCTGGTCAACTGGGGAGATGCCTGTACTGAATTTCGAAGTTAATTAACTCTGCGTTGGGTTCTAGCAGGGCGCTGCCAGCAGTGAGATCTTTGCGGTTTACGTTGACAGTGCAATGACTTTTGTTTTCAAAACAGAAGTTCGTAATTAATTGCTTGCAGCAACAATACCCTATTTTTTTGCCATCACTAAATTTGCCAGCCAGTGTAAGCATAATGCAGACAATGGTGCCAATTCTGTTGTCACAAAATTCTCTAATCTTAACTAAAAATAACTAAAATTTTTTTTAGTCCTGTCTCTTTTAACGAACGAGAATACGAAATGTCATTTGAGAGGACCAAAATAAATTTTAGTGATTTTTAGTTAAGCTTAGAGAATTTTGTGACAACAGAATTGGCACCATTGTTAAGTGTGCTTGTATGTGCTTACTTAATACCTAGTTATTTATTTATTTATAATATAACATGTATTATGTGCAAATAAATAATCTTTATTGTAAACCGAATCATTTGTAACAGTATTATTTATAATATAGTGTATGGTAATAGCCACATTAGTTAATAAAGAACTGTGTTGTAGCCATTGAAGTGCAACCTCCAAGGTTAAAGACAGCAGCGCTCTGATTAAAAGAATACACTTATTTTCGTAATTAATATATTAGTATATTTTTGCATTGGATATGGTAACCGCATACATAAGCCGAAGTGTGATGCGGCTACAGATAAGTAATTTTTGGTATGAATGTTTGCTTTACAAGTTGTACAAAATAATTAGTCGTACTCGACGCGAATGGAAAAGGTTTCTAAGACAGGCATCAAATAATACACAAGACAGTTGTTATTACAATTCTACAGCCGAATACCAGGCTGATTAATTAATCAAATTGAAGTTCTTTGTTATTAAAATATTAACCTAAGCATTCCAGGTGGAATCATAAATTTTGATGATGGCTTACAATTGCTGTGTAATTGATTAAAAGTAAGCATACCTAGGTTTTAACTATTACGTAAGCTTCAAATATGGTGTAATACACCTCTACACAACCATTCAATGTCATGCTTATATGAATTCGCAATATAGTTATACTATATTGTATTGTAAGTAATATATTATAAAGTAGTTTCAATTTAAAAGTCAGTTGTTCTATTACTCACTTGAAGTAAAAGATAAAAGAGGACCTATTCATGATGAACAGTCGAGTAGTTAAGGTGTAAAAGCGTAACAAATAAACTAACAAACTCACATTTACATTTATAATATTAGTTGGGATAGCTCAACACGACAATTTTACCTGACCCTAAAACGGAAAACTTTAACGGTTCAAGTGTGTAGATGAGGAGAACGAAATAAGTATCATTGCTTTATTTAAGTACATCCTAAACATGACAAGAGTATTTCTATCGTCTTTACGTTAAGATATGGCTTAAACCCACCACACGTGGTGATGTGTCACAACCCTTACATCCAGTATGTGTACTTCAAAACAACAACGAAATAGAATAGGTCCGAGAATTCAAGTAATCCCATTAATCATCTTTGAAATTCAATACATTGACACGTTACCGTTCGCACCGAGTGGGGTCGGCCGTTATCGGAACTCCATGGATTTTATGATGTTTCAGTTTGTATAGACAGTCATGGGCGGCGGGATAGTTGGAATATCACTTAGGTATTCGAATATGCAGATCGGCAATCGGTATGCCATCTCCGCGTCTACCTATTGACTATTGTACACACCTCAGTTTGTTAGCATTCCAGATACGATGTTTATTTAGCTTGGAGCATGAATTATGCATAATCAGCACGTACCGTTACATACACACTGCATATAGTGTCAAATTAATATTTGTTGACATTCAAATATCCTTGTAGTGAACTTTAATTGTGTACTAGCTTAGGTCATAGAATATTCATATAAATGGTTGTAATTATTTAATTCTAGTAAATTAATCTACTTTTTCTGCCACTTTACATAACAAATGCAATAATTAAATTGGGTTGCGATATCTGATGAAGTGGATATAATTTGGATATAGTGGATATACGACATGTTGTACAATTGCTTGTAAATTAAAACGTTAAGAGCTACGGTTGTTTTTCGGTGTCATCGCCGCGTTTGTAAACGTCCATGACTCATACCGTGGAGTCTAGTAAAGCGTTGCGCGTCCGTGACTGCTACGGGGGAGTCAAGAAAACTCGTGATTGGTTGCGAAAAAAATACCAAAGATTTTCTTGACACCCGCGTAGGGGTCACGGACGCGCAACGCTAGCGTTTTACTTGACTCCTCGGTATGAGTCATAGACGTTTGAGAAGATAGTTAAATTTACACTTCTCCGTGCAACGGAGAGCACGTAATGTTCTTGGACCTGACATTCATGAATATCTATAACGTACGATATAGATATTCATGAAATGGAGTGAGTATTCTCAAGTATTCTAACATCTGGATTCACATTTACAACTTTTATTGCTGTCTGTTTCAATAAGGAGTCAGTCTATTAAAAACTGATATTGTGTCAATAATCGTCAGACTAAGAACTCAATCCTATTTAATGAGTAACAATAAAGCTATGATAAAGTATACTTAGATCTTTGGAAAATACTATTATTTACTTTGTAAAAAGTATACACATTGATTATTATTTTTTTTTTTCTAAGCAAATTACACATTATGTTAGTAAATATATCTTTTTTTTCGGAAATATTATATCCAATATTTTATCCAAAATTTATTCACTGCAAGTAATAGAAATCAGAATCTATTTCTTCCCCGATGTTTTAAGGGTGGTAGTGAAGGAAAAACCTAATATAATAATATGCAGTTCAAAGGAAATACCGAGGAGGAATAGTAATACTTTCGAGTACTTTATGGATTTAAGCGCCACATTTTTAAGGCGACAAAACGTGACCGGCATCTTTTAAGAGCCATTGTTCGGTTTCAGGCAGTAGACCAGAGAGTTTTATAAGTTTTTCTTCTACATAAAAGCGAATTCACTTATTTGAGTTACTGCTACGTAATAAATTCTGAGTGGGGAGCTAATAAAAGAAGATAACAATGAGTAAAGCCTTCCGTTTGTTGATTAAGTGACTTGTAAGCTGCTAAACGCTTTTACGAATGTGATTGTAATCGATGAAAAGCTTTAAAAATTGTATTGATAATCTTGATGTATGTTTTTTCAGCGTTCGTTATTCATAAGCGTTTATAAAATAAATGTTATTATTGGCTTTGCACAGATGGTGAAAATTTGTTTTGTTCGTTTTTTCTCTCGTTTAATTTTCGAGTCCGACCAAGTGTAATTGGAGTATTCATAGCAGCAGCCGATAGGTAACGGCTCCTTATAAGTATATATTCCAGCCACAGAGAGACAGTCTTAATAAAAAACAGCTTATGCCTGAAGAGTATATTTACTTAAACTACTAGTTCACGTCCTTAATCATCCACTCATTTGGTTTTAAATTGGTCCCTATTCTGAATTAGCTGAATCGATCTCGGTCTAAACACTAGTCGCCGAAGAGCACTGGGCTTGTAACGTACATAATTTACCCTTTTAATCCTATTGCCCTTTAATTCAATTAGGAATTTATACCCCTGATTTATATAAACATAATATGTAGATACTTATCTAACTAAGATAAGTGAAATAATGTGATTAACAAATCTTAGTAAGATACATTTCTACGTATAAGTAGGTAGGTTGAGTTATTGGCCTTTTTTTAAGAAAATAGTCATGCCTTGTATGTATTATAAATACTTTGTGTATTTTTTGTATTATGTAGAACAAGAAAAATATCCGCAACCATTCGAACAACATGATATTTTAATGATAGGTAACGAGTCTTACTTGCTATAAAGTATTTGAAAGGTATGATGTGTACAAATCGCGATAGTCTAAGAACGTTTAACATGATATTATTTTGATTGTATTTATTCAGAATATATTATTATTTATAGAAAACTATTTATAATTTAAAATAATACCCCCTAACACACATAAAGTTTGAAAGATTTTTATTATAATTATTTATGTATAAATAAATGAAGAGATTTCGAAAAATCATACAATGTCGTTGTCGTAGCTCATATAATTATTCGAAAACAGATTATAACTTTAAAATATGCTTGTCAGATTTTAACCAAATCCTATTAAAATTATATTTTAATCTAAAACCACATTAAAATCGCTCCATACGGCTGGATTTACAAAGCCACAGACAAATATAATACGCGTCAAACTTAGAACAACCCTTAGTTTTCGCAGGGGTTAATCATGTTTCAAACCCCAAAGTATACAGTCGGAAACCAATCCAGCAGAAAGGCTAAAAATAGATAAAATATAATTTTATATTTATTTCCCAGCAGCAAAATTCTAGCCTAGCGCCTAGTCGTGATTTTATTACACTCTCGTTTTTAGTGCCCAATTGGATTAGGAATCGTTCAAATCATATCTGTCACATCGAATTTTGGTCAAATAAAAAAAAAACACCAGTCAAGTGCGAATCGGAATCGTTCTTCAAAGGTTCCGTACACTAAAGCTTACTAAAGCTTAAAAAATGTTTATATACTATCCCATTAACAGGCACGGACCCTTTCTCAAGATTATTTAAAAGGGTAAGGCATTAATCCATCTCGCTGATCCAGCGTGCGTTGATAGAATTGTCACATTTTTTAAGAACTATATGGCGAACTTAAACTTTCCCAGGTTTCATCACAACTTCACCCTTACGGTAAGTGATAATGAACAAAGTTGTTAAAACGCACGTAACTTCGAAAAGTCAGAGGTGCGTGTGGCCTGCTACTGGATTGATCTCGAGACCTCTACATGGCAGTCCCATGGTCTCTTCACTAAGCTAACTATTTGCTTAAATATTTAGTTCAATTACTCAATTCGCACTTGAATACTGCCTAACCGTGATTATTTGTAATCAATACTTTTTCAATTTAATTTGTTATTTTACATATCTACATTCTTTGTCTGTAGTTACAGTTTATACCCGATATTTATTTCATATTTAATTATAAATCAAAAAGCAAGCTTTAACTTTACTACTTGTTAAAAAGGGGCTCAAAGATATTTTATATAGATAGATATTTTATACCATCTTAGCGCCCTTTTTCAATAAACAAAACAGCTCAACAAGCTTTAAATGTAGAATTGCATAATAGCATTAGTAATATCTGGAATAAACAGATGTAATAGAAGAACGGGCAGATGGACGTACCTTAGGACGCCGTTTTGCCATTTTGGAACGGATCCCTAAAAATACAATAACAAAAGGCGTTACTTGCGGTACCCAAGTAGTACTATTAAATTAGATTGTGAGGACAAATACCTACAAACAAAAATCGTGATGATTTGGGTACTCCTTAATGATTAAGGAAAATATAGCGAGAAAATCTGTTCTACATACTTTCTAAAGATTTATATAATAAGAATTGTTTACAGAACCCGTCACGAAAATTTCGGCCAAAAATAGAGTTAATTTTAACACTGCTTTTTGCAACAGCAAAACGAATATTTCATGTCAACTTACATCGGATTGACACATAATATTTGCACTTACTACGAACTTAACCCAATAATATCAGAATTACTTTTTAATAAACATTCTATCTGCATTGGATCCGGAATGGTATTTAAAACGAGATAGGTTCGCTCCGTCGCAGCGCATCGGTGATCCGTCGGCAATCGCCAGCTAATCTTTGTTTGATTTCAATTAACGCTCTCCATCTCCGCTTCCGACACTGTCCACACGGACATTTTACTTTATTTTTTCATTAGACTGTATCAATATAAAAATTAACTACTGCTATATATTGCTATATAAATTAAACTTATATTTACCTATAGGGTGGTCTGAAAAACGTAATTAATTCGCTGATTTCATATCGAGGTTACATGAATGTATGTTCAGTTATTATATTACTAGGTTAATTTGATATTTATTTAATACAAATTAATCATATGTTATCAGCTTATTTACATTACCGCTTGAGGAAATTTGTTTGGATACCAACAGGTCAATAGAAATAGACTAGAACTCATGAGTCATAAAACGCGGTCTGAGTCTATAACTCAGACCGTGTTTTATGACTAAATGACCATTTAAATTGGCCTGTACTGAACAACATTGATGTAATTGATTACAAAGAATAAAGTTTATTTTGATTTTCTTTTGATTACTAAGAAACAGAAAGCTAATCTATACTAATATTATAAAGCTGAAGAGTTTGTTTGATTAAACGCGCTAATCTCAGGAACTACTGGTTCGAATTGAAAAATTATTTTAATGTTGGATAGGTTACTTATCGAGGAAGGCTATAGGCTATAATAATATAACATCACGCTACGACCCACGGTGGCGGCGCAGTATCTATAAACGCGGGTGAAACCGTAGACACAGCTAGTGTTATTATAAAACCCAACTAAAATAAGTAACAAAAATTAACAAAATAGGATAATATTGTCTTCTGTTTACGCGAATGTTATTCATTGAAATTAAACTACTATATACGGATTTTATTGCGTTATTTATTTGACACAATTACAAAATTTTGAAAAAATGTTACACTACTATAATACTATTAAACTTTACTAATTTTTAAGCTAATTAAATTATTGACACTATTAAAACTATTTATACTATTACTATACTATTATACTATTTATATTTATGTTTACACTTTCCTCGACGTTTCGGTTGCTTTTCAGCAGCCATGGTCACGGAGAGTCTCCCTAAAGCCTTAACTTAAAAATTAGTAAAGTTTAATAGTATTATAGTAGTGTAACATTTTTTCGTTTTTTTTAATAAAGTGTCATATAAACAACGCGATAAAATCCGTATATAGGAGTTTAATTTAAAAAAAAAAATAGGATAAACTGAACTTATAGCATTGGATGGCATTTGGAAACTATTCCTAACTGCAAACTTAACGCCTTTCAAGAATATATACCAAATTAAAATGGAAAATACGAAATAAATTTATTCAAACGAATGAATAGACAAAGACAAAAATGTGTATGATTTTTATTTTACAAATGTGTTAAATTAATTTAATTTCAATGCTAAAAGACGGCTACCATAATATTGTCAAATTGGTATTACCAAAGTATAAAGACCAAATTACCAATTTTGACTACCACAAACATTGTTCATTATTCCAATTAAATTACTATGTACCAAAATTACGAAAACGCGATAAAGTTTGTTTATCGTTTGGATTACCAAAGTACACGAGGTGTATGTAAACAAAGATTTCAATCCTTTGTACGGGATGGGGTGTAAACAAAACGTAGACTTAATTGAGATAATGTAAACAAAGAATCTCAGAGCAGATATCAGCGTTGCATCCGTTTATTTGAACGCCCGCCTATTTATAAATGTAGTCTACTATGCATGGATACGTTTATCGTTAACATTTTATTGAATAGAGATGAGTTCTTTAATACAATACATCGAGCAAACTGTTATTGAGTTTTCTGTTAAGATATTCTGAGCGGTGCGGAGTCTAGACTTGTGCCCGGTAGACTGCCAATAGGCTCGCCCTCACATGAAACCTAAGTAAGGCTGCAGAAAAGTGGTTGTGATTTTTTGTCTTAAGATGTTTTTCTACAGATATTGTTTTTGAATTTTTATTATAATGGACCACCCGCATCTGCCTTTCCTTTTTACTACTTTTTAAGAACTCATAAATCTTAATAAGGTTTTCAAAGAATGATGCATTTTGGTATAAAGTTGCTAAACTTTTCTTTAGAGACACCCTAAAGTTGCAAGCCGTTACGGCTCGTAGTAGTAAGTACTACATAGTACCTTCACAAAATGATTACATCAGGCGTAAACAACGTGCGCTGTTATTTTGCCGTTGCGTAAAAAACGCATCTCTATGCATCTTACGAAACATTTCCTTCCATACAGATACAGATATATATATATATATATATATATGTGTAGAACCACACCGTGAACTATTATAGGTATAGTAAATTATACCCCCGGGCCAGACAGCACGCAATCATCGCGCACCAGTCTGTTTCAGCTCATTAGCCGATATCGCTCCCTGGATCGGACTTTCAAACGGTCTATTACAAGTTTTCTTATTAGAAGTTCCCCTATTACCACTCGTCTAGAAGTAGAAAATCCCAATCGATAAAAATCAAAGAGAACTCAGTGTATCTCATGTATGTGACTAAGGTGGCACACGTGTGCTTTCTATTTATAAAGAAATGAATTTGTAAATAAAATCATTATTATAAAGCTACACTTATCATGATAATCATTAGGAGAATGAACTAGTTCATCTATATTACGGCCTATGAGATTAAATTCACTTTTTGGGTTAAGTGACATTTTTTGCGTTAAGCGGTTGGCATTGCCGCCATGTGATGCCTAATACAATCCATATTATTATTAGTATTAATAATTGTTCAAACATAATAAAAATATCAGTTCTGTTTATAAACTCTCCCACTGCTGGGCGTGGGCCTCTTTTTAGTATGAGAAGGGTTAGGCCATAGTCCACCCAGCGCCAGTTGGCAGATTTTACACATCTTCCTAATGAGTATTTCCCAAAATCGTATCAATGTTTTTGAATGGTAATCTGCAAGTATGATTTTATTACATTTGTATAACACACAGTTTTTTTTAATTGCAAACTTTTTTAGGCGCCTTGAGCTTCTTATTGGGTGAACAAAAATCATAGAACTCGCGTCATCGTCACGCTTCGTCATCGTCACGCTTCCACGCTTTCCATTTTTGAATTATTTTAGAATACTAGCGGTCGCCTAGTGCTCGAAATTCGACCAATAATATTGCTGATATATGTCATTATATATTGATATATGTAACCATAGTTACGCGCTTCGACTGCGTGTGTCAAATGCACGCTTTCCATTTTTGAATTATTTTTGGTTTATAATTTGGTTTATAAATAGAAGTTATTATGATCAAGCATTAAAGTTTTCACTTCTATCGACAGTCCCCAAAGACTGCCCCAATTTATTTATCATGATAATAAGTAATTCGTCTGTGTCTAGAGGCCAGGCAAGTATTGCGCGGCATCGTCAGACTAATATTTCTAAAATACATATATTAAATAAGTATGTTTTTGACTGTATAATCGTCCTTAATGGCACTAACATAAACTAGTCACCTCAGTCCAAAGTTAATGTACTAATGAGACCTATTATGACAAAATTGTACAAACTTTTGCGCCAATGTTACTATAAGGTTACATTCCAACGTCTTAAAACAACATCTTAAGTTTAAAATCTCGTGATAATAAAAGTTTAAGTAAAATTCGCTTCAAACTGTAGATAGTCATTTATGCATTTCGTTTTAACGATCAATAAAAATTTGCGATCCGTGAAATAGAACACAGGCGCCGAAATGATCGGTCGTTAATGAAAAATGTGTCTATATTTGTTATTCCCGAATTAATATTGAGTCTATAGTCCTTGCTTGCCACCCACGCAGTGTCTAGACCGCTAATTGAAATCAAACAAGGAATACCTATAAACCTACTATTAATATGTAGATGGTACCTACATTGCGTTCATCCGTGCTAATTGTTTAATAAATATTGGGTGAATGTTGGGTGAATCAGTTATTTATAAATCTAGACTTCTTTCAAGATGCAGTATAATGTTATTACAATTATAAGAAAATTAAATTTATCTATTCACGTGGCCTAATGATAATAACAAGTTTGCCTGTGATTAACCCATTCGCTGTCCGCCAAAGCAAATTCTGTCCTTATTTTTATCTGAAATTGCATGTATCTGTACCTATATCGAGAGGACAAACTAACTTAAACATGTAAGAGATTTATGTGATTGTAATCTTAGTTACACATAAATCAAAACCGTACTAGGAACTCATAGAGGCATGAGAGGTATCCACTAATTCAAGAATTTAATTACGTGTGGTAGGCCTCCCAACCGTACTTAGTTGTGTCGAGTTAAACATCCAGTGAAAAAGTGTCTTACAAAATCTGTAAGATATTCTCATTATTTGTTAAAAAAGAACGCGAAAACCCACATATTACTTTTATTTGTCTTTCCACGAATTCAAAAAGAAGCTGAACGGTAACATCGGAAGGGATAAAAGCACTTTTACACGTATTTTCCCACTGACATTCCTTTCGTCGAACAAGGGAACTGGGTCAGGTAACGTAAAGCAAATGCGACTTTTTCAAGGTCTCTGCGGAAAACTTGTCTAGCAAGATTTTACACTGTGTGTTCCGTTTAAATATTAACAGGCAATTCGGTTATATGCTGCTTCTAGGTAGTTTGCCGCTCAAATAAGTTCCCTATTAGGGTAAATTATTGACAACTTACATTTTGCAATTTGGATTACATTAGAATTTTACTCATAATTTTGCTTCTGTTGATTTTTATTACATCATATTAATTGTATTATAAAGGTACTTCATTTTGTTTAGATATATGATTTGCATTGATTTCTATCAATCTTTATAACTATTATATTTGTGTTAAATATGAATGTGAAGGATTTTTCGTACAATATTATAATTTTGATGAATTACAAAGCAAGTATCGAATCATTGAATCTAAAACATGGCAAAGTGGAGACCTAGATTTATATTCTAAAGTCACAATTGGCACTATTATTTCTAACTTCTGGGCATAAAGAGCTCACAGAATTTACCTTTGCTACGACAGCCATACTAATGCTATTAAGATAACTGACAGATAAGAATCAAATTCGCGATACTCATCAAGGGCCTAACAATAATCTACGTGGCACACAGGCACATGTACATACATCGTTAATATAGGGAGGGCAGGGTTCACCGAACATATTAAATCGTTAAGTGTTTTGATAAACACAGACAAGGGGGGTTTAGCGATGATGCGATTCGCAGTTGGGAATTTGGTAAATCATCCTCAATGGGGAAGCACGTAGCGATTTGAATTGTGAGCCACGCTTATCTAGGCACGTGAAGGGATTATAGTTAGGTTTTGTTTGTAGTTTTCACTTTTTAGGCCTCGTCAAATATTTCGTAAAACACAGATTAGACTTTGATTTACAAGGGTTTTATTATGATTTAGATCCTTACTACTGTTTATGTACTAAATTTCAAAGTGTACAAAAAATTCACGCTTGAATATTTTTTATTCCGGAACGTCTCAATTCTTTCAAAGGGCCACAAAATATTTAATAAAGCTATATAACTCTGTGTCGACAGAGAAAAACGGCTCACTACCTTTTTACCCGTAGAAAGATATCAGATAGGCCAACAAAAAATATTCAATCGCAATATTCATGACTCCTCGATTGTATTCGTGATTTGAATGCAAATTCAAGGAATCTCATTTGATCTGAAAATTATATTGAAGTTGTTTCGCAAACAACACCAAGCGCTACGTTATTTAATTAAATGTGTGAACACTGATTATCCTAAGAAGTTTATGTAGAATAGGCTGTTTAATAAACAGTTCGCTATTCTAATGACAAATCAAAAGTGTTCGTGTAAGAGACAGGAGGTCCCAAGTAGCCCCGAACGTACGGCTGCGCTCCCAAATTAGCTATCAGGACGGGCGTCGACAAAGAGCTGAGGGCTTATCTGGCGGATTTAGATGAACTGGAACCCTTGGCGACTATACAAAATAATAGCCGGCTCGATAGCGTCATTGTTTGAGCATGAAATTAAAATTGAACGGGGTTCACACGTGCGCACGGTCGAGATAAGGGGTTGTACCAAGCGCGCAATCGATTCGCGACTACCAATGTTTGCCTGTACGTTGATTTACTTAAGGGGTTTGCTCTTTTCTTTATTTGATCTCTAACTCTTATGCTTCTGTTCGGCTATACTTTATTGAAGTATTGTTTGATTAGTTCTGATTCACCAATGAGTAGGTAAACTTGGGGCAGTAGATTTATATTATTTCACATAATATTATCATTTAGACTTACAAACGATTATAATGAATAGTAGTTTGAAACGTGTCCGTAGAGTACTATATGAAACTAAGTGTAAGCGAGTTTCCCTCTACACTGAAGTCATTTAATTGCAAACAGTGTAATGTCATTACGCCGCGCCAAACACTGAATGTTATGACAATACACACTAGCATAAGCCTAAAGCCTAAGCATACCACATGCACATATCAAATCAATTTACAAACAAAGCGAGCCTATATTGTCTGAATGTAACGTGTCTATCCAAAATTAGATCTATTAGGGATTTGCCCGTCTAGCTAAACGTATTACGACACATATACACGTACATATTCTATTATTTACCTATTAACGTAGCCGGTTGTAGTGCGGTATCGGTGCAATTTAATTTATCGATACCCTGCATTGTGTGCTTTGCAGGAGTGCTTCACGAGCCCGTTTCTGCTGAGTTCCTACCGGTATTTGTTCTACCCTTCGGGTATTAGATATTGCTGATGATTTAATTAATTGGTTTTCGATGTAAATAATGTAGTTTACATTAAGTTGTTTAAAGCCAGATTAAATAATACAACGTGCTGTGTAATCGTATTGAACGGAAATTAAACAATTTTCAGTTTTGTTGTGATGGCATATGAATATATTTTATAATAGGTAACTAAATATATGTGAGATGTTTTGAATGCCTGACGTTTCAGCCAATTCGGTGGAGCTGTGGTCATAAGCACGCTAAAGCTATTAAATAAACATTTGTTATGGTCATTTTTGTAAAGTAATGAAGAATTTTGTACGCAAATAATTTCAAGGAATTCGAATGGGTGTCCGAGTTGTTAGGTCAGTGAAAGATAACACGTGACAAACTATATTATACGAGTGTACCTAAGATCTATAATTACGTATTTGTATTGAAATTATTGTGCTCTCTACCTATTTACCTGTGGCCCGCGCGTTTGAACTTCAATATATTTTGGACAATGTTGACATTTATAATATTATGATAAAATGTACCTTTTGCAATACAAGAATAATATTCAGATATGCATATCACGTTAAAAGCTGCAACAGTTCAATGATACCATCACATCCATTGTATTATTTATTCTAGTACTAGCTTTTATCTTGGTTGCAAAGGGTTATATGAATAGCAATGTAGTGGCTTATTGTAAGCGAGCAACTTCAAAGAATTGACCAATTAAGGTCATATTAAAGTCATGTATTATGTGTCTTGTGAAGAAGATAGCTTATTTCTATGCTAGTATCCCATAGTTGACGTTGCAGTCAAATAATAGGCATACTTTAAAAATAGGTAATCGTGGGATCCATCTAGTACTAAAGTCTGAAGCTGTATTAGTGGCAAGGCTTAGGAACTTAGAACTAAATGCGATCGAATAGTTAAAGAGATCTGAACTTGAATCGTTTCCGGTCAGGCAGAGATAGATACAAAATTGAAAAGATTTTCATATTTGTCTATATATTTGTTTCGTCATCAGCTAAACATTACTGAACAAATGTTGATTTGCTGTTAGATATCTTTTGGTTCAACTTGAAATACAAGCTATGTTTATTTAATCCCGTTCAGTCACGGGTGACCTAAAGTCCAAGCGAAAGAAGTCGCAGGCCAAGCTAGTCCATTATAATAATTCGTTATCGTTATCATTTAAAGGGAAAGGTGGGCTTCGAAGGTATGGAAGGCAGTCGCGTCGTTTAAACACTGGCGATATCAAGAACCTGATTAGATTGGATATTGGTTCCAATAAGGAAAAATGTAGATAGCAACGGGCGATGACTTGAAGGTCGTTCGCTGATGGACTGGTTGGAAAGCGTTATCTCTTGTCACCAATGACAGACTCAAATGATATCTGTCTTTGTAGAATCTGTATATTTCTTTTAATAATTTTGTTTTATGCCAGGGTTGTTTAATTTCAACGACAAATTAGGTAATTTTATTGCGCGTCGGAATTAAAGTCTTATTGCTGTCACTAATCAAAGAAGTAAATAAAACACATATAATTAAACTTATTTTAATCCACTTGATAATAATGTTTCGTGCACGGAAAGGATTTGGCATAATTAAGGTATATATGAAGAAGGAGTGCAAATAGCAAACATTTATGAAAAGTAGTGCGTTTAATTCAGTGAGTTTTTCTACTGGCTGTATATTATAATGCGCGTCGTGCTGTGGTTACGTTTCACAGAAGAAACAAAAAATAAATAATTTATATGTATTTGTATTACAGAATATCTGTATATTTTTGGCCTGTTACTGTTTCTTTAAATAAATAACGAATGTGTTGTTTAGTTATATAAAAGTCTTTATGTAAAAATATTTTTTTATTGTGAACCAAGTAAACATTGCCGAATCATAATCTATAAAGCTTATGCAACAAATAACTTGTAGCGCCAGTTCAATTTCAAAATGAACTCATAATTCCTGCAGTATGATTGAAATTTATTTCGAAATTGCACTTTAACTCAAAGTTATCCTGCTTATTACTTAGTATTGGCTTGTAGTCTCAGCGTGCGGTTCATGAAATGAGATCGCAAGGGTGCTCGTAATGAAGCCGCTTACGTCATCCCCAGTTTATAATTGTATTTTCCTTAGAGGTAGCTAATCCATTTCCATTTACACGTGTTCAAGCATTTAACATAACAAGGGAAAATAAACTCAAATACTTTCGCTTAAAGTTGTTTTTTAACGGTGGGTAACGGTAGAAAGAAAAAATAAAATTAAAAGGGGTAAAACCGAACACAAATCATGAACTGTTTATGCAAATCCTTGCTCGGAGCGACCGGATTACACGGGAGCATCTGTATCTACACTCACTAATGAGATTAGTGACACCAAGCAGAGCTGAACTGTGCCGCTTTATGGTTAGGTTCAAACGACTGAAATTATTTAGTGTTCATGCTCACATGCCGTGAAGATAGTAAATGAAATGTGGTAATGTCTTTAAGAACAGTGTCTATGATTTATGTATGTATGTATTATCCTTTTATGTTTTTTAAATGTACTTAGCTGTTTTGGTAGGTGTATACCTATTAAAAATAGCTAAGTATTATTTTGTTTTTTTTCTGTATTATTAGCTATATACATAATTATATTCAGGATAAAGAAGTGGTTTAAGCAGTTTTAAACACGGTAGGTATATGGTAGTAACAACTTGTTATAAGGGTAGTTTTGTTACACGAATTAATTAATTAAAATAAGTATACTCATACTTGTCGATTTAATATGTGGTTATTAGATAATATTGGCTAAAGTTATTATTATAATTAATTATCATTGCTCGCATTATCGGTGTAGGAAAACACTGAGGAAACTTGCATGTTCTCGATGATGTGTGAAGTGTACTAACCCACACAGGGCGCAGCGTGGTAGACTATGGCCTAACCCTTCTCACACAAAAGAGGCCTGTGGCTGGCCACAGGCCTCTTTTGTGTGAGAAGGGAAAACTGTACCACTGCTGGCCAGCAGTGGTACAGTTTTTATATAGGGCTGATATTAATCTACATATATTTTGAATTGATAATGTATGGCTAGGATATAGAAATTATACTATTTTAAATATACGTATGTCATTTTCCAGTGAATATGATATAGGTATTCAGATAAAAGTATAGGCAACGAATATAAATCATGTTATTTAGTAAAGATCAAAGTCTCAACAAAGTTTATAGCCCCAAATCTAAGAATTTCAGGTTCATAAAATATCAATTTTGTGATATTGCTTAGTACTTGATATTAGTTTGATTTATTACACATGAATTATAAACAAAGGTTGAGGGATGACTAATACTATCATAATAACGATAAAACTTTCCCAAAATATAATATCCATTGAATTTTGATATTGTCGTTATACACAGACATTGTATAGAAAATGCATCAATTTAATGAAAGTGAGCGACTCGGCGTAATAGTCGCTCGGCACGGCAAACTTCTTGGTAGCTGAACCCCTTGATAATCAAGTACATATATAGATTATTGTCTTCATGTCTATTGACCCTTCAGAAAGTAAAAAAAAATATGAGTCAAGCTATCTATCGTTGGAATCAAAAAATGTCTTTCTGATTATTGGTATGAACCTCAAAATGTCATACCAGGTCTTGTCCTTTTCTTAACCGTATATGTCAATGACATAGGTATATAAATATTCAGAGTTTCAATTAATAAGTAACAAAGCCAAATATTTAAGTAAGATCTTACACTACAAAATTATGGCGATAGAAGTCGCCTAGTTAAAAACATTGCATAAGTAGAGTATGTTACAATACCGAGAATGTTCAGCCCATAAATAAGGAAAATTTCATGAGACAGAAGAAACTTAAAACGAATTCAATTTTTTATTCTAAGTTAAATTTAGCACTCATGTTTCTAAAAGACAATCAGTAACATTTTAAATTCGTTAGTATGTGAAATCAATGGCATTGAAAACGCGATTTCAAGTACACGCCTTTTATCGAAAACACACTTTTAAACAAACTAGCGGTCGTCTAGTGCTCGAAGTTCAACCAAAGTTTGCCTGTAAGATATTGCTGATATAATAATATATATTGACATTATTATGTCATATATGTAACCATAGTTACGCGCTCCCACTGCGTGTGTCAAATTCATGGTTATGTGTTTTTTCAGTAATTTAATGTATTCCTAATGCATATTTAAAAAAAATAGTAGCATTCGTCACTTCTTCTCTGTATAAACTATAAGTGTGCGAAATTTCATACTCCTCCGTCCGCCCAATTTTCGTAAAAAGGGATCCAAAGTTTTCGCTTCACGTATTAATACATAGATAACAAGAAATCGAATTACGATCTGCCAATAGTAGTAGCGTCAATACAACAAAAACTTAACTGAAGGTGTAAGAAACTTAAAAAGGCAATCGCATCACCAAACAACATAATAAATGAAAATATCTACAATGCTGACAGAATACAAAAATATTATTACGGACAAAGTCACGCACATAATCAAGTTAAATTATATTAACAATATCTGAGTATTACCTACCCCAATATGCGTTCCGTTGCCTTTTATTAACCGTAGCACCTTATATACAAACAGTAAACATCTTGAATGTGTGGGTAACCGAAACGTGCACTATTTATGTGTATGGGTTCGCATGTAAACAGCTCATAACCGCAGACACCGCACTAACACTATAAAACTATCCCATTTCCAGGATTTTATTAAAACAAATAAATTACACTAGGGGAACCGAAGATCATAATGCACGATATGTAAATTGAATGGACCGACGAAAAACTACGTCCTTAAGAAACTAGAAGATTTTTATCTATATACTTTACTAGTTTTGCTTCAGTACATTTTCCTATTTTCGGGTAAAATTGAGAACGGTAACTCAATATGAGTATTTATGTATATAAAGGTCACTAAAGGTTGACTTGACATCATTATTTTGTATTCAAATATTATTATAGTGTTCTTAGATCTTCTGATAGATTTCTTACATCGTGTATTTAATAGTGTACGTATTCGGAAAGGTTTATTCGATTTTTCGGTTATTAGAAATGGTGGTGATGAGGTTATATACATATTTATGAAATAGAGTTACAGACAAGACAGAAAATACTTTTTTCCTACGTTCTATATTTGGCAGTACTACTAGCCAAACAACCGCTCAAACCCCGCTGGCACTATATAACGTCGTCACGTTTAATGAAACAGGCAGGCTTTATTTATATTTGGACTCAAGACAGTGAATATGGTTTACTTGTGCTCCTTAAAGATACTGTCCTATTAGTAGGGTAAGTATTGGAGTTTATCCCTTACGCTGGCAATAGACTTCTTTGTTGCGTAGACGGTGATTGGCAAGTGATTACATGGTACTGCAAACGCCCAGTGGTATCTTATGTGGCATTGGTACTTCATAACACATAAAGTACCAATGCCAATGATTTCCACTTATGTGGTATAAACGTTTTGGCATAACGTTTTGCGGCACGGCATCTTATACGTAAAATTTAACGCAATTCTGACTGATCTTCGTAAGTGCTCTCGGCATATTGCGGCGTATTAATTGACTTAAAATTACTTACGACATTTATATTTGAGCTACAATGTTTATAAATCTGCATAACTTATCAATGGTTCTCATAAAATTCGCATGTTAAGCAAAGTAAGCTATTTAAATAATTATATATTTATTTATTTTTTAATTAATTATTCTGAATGGACCTGACTTTGTTTGAATTGTGTGTTGAGCGATTGTAAGTTAATAGTATTGACTTAATATGTTATAAATAAGTCATATACCATGTGCCATAAGTGCTGCCATCTTATGTTGGAGATTAGGATAGATCAAGTGTTACTTTTTATATAATTTTCGAAAGCAGTGCTTGACGTTGCTTTATTTTTTAATATTATTTGTAAGATGATTACGTAGTAAGTCAGTTAACTATGTCTTATCTGACCAGTGATACAGGTCTTTGTTATGATCCCGGTCACCGGTCACGATCCCGGTGCCGCCAGCCATCGATGCTGCTAATCGCATCCGAGTCGAGTACATCGCAATTGAATTGCTTTTGATATTTATTGCAATCAGTTGTTATTTAAACAACATAATTATACCAAGCAATATGAATAGTGTATCATACTTACAAACTTATGTATATCAGAAGGTCAATGTAAAACTGTTCAACATAGAGTTTCGATCTAGTTTAATAAACGTCAGATGTAAACTGAATTGCATATTATGTCTAGATTTTGACTACGGCTTCGCTCGCGTATGTTAGTTAGGTTAGTTTGGACTAGTTGCTTTTTCTGAATAAAAAGTACTTTATGCCTGTTTCTGTTCCTCTGACAACGCGTATGCGAAATTTCATGATGACCGCTCGAGTAGTTAAGGCGTGAAATCTTAACAAACAAACAAACTCACATTCGCATTTATAATATTAGTTAGGATTTACCGTTTCGTTTTAATTTAGGAGAATACCATTTGTGACATTCAGACTAGATCGGTACTCTACTTCAAACAGTCTTTATTATGAAAATAAGTTCTCAGTTAAAAAGTACCGGCCATATTTTCTTTTACTGCGTTAAAATGAAACTTTTAAAATTACGGACTAGCTTATAGTTTTCGTTGGTTCATAAAATCAGTTTTTGCCAACACAGCACATGGATGAACACTGCAATAACCGGTAACGATTGATACAGTAGCAATAACAGTAGGTATGAACGCACAATCATTATTCACACGCTATTTAGCAGTTAACGCGAACGCACGCAGTTTTATCAATGCGACATTTATATTGTGTTAATCGTGTTTGGATATTGAACCGACGATAGGGGTAGGGGATAGTGCTGTCAGTGTAGCGCGTCCCGTGACGTAGAAGGAAAATTATTTAATGTGTTTCGTTATCGATGATGCTTGTTAATATTGCTATTTTATGGACACGTAGCATCCATTTTAAAATGCTGAAGCATCGAACACAAAATATTTAAAAAATTACATACACAGGCTACTTTTTACAAAATAGATACAACAGATAAATAAAATACTGTGAACTGCTAATATAATCGGGGCAGCCTTAATTAAGGAGCTATTAAATGTAAGTTCGTGAAGCCTATGAAATTCCCAGCAATAATTATTATGTATAGAAATGAAGTTTTTGGGGCTAAGTGCGGATAACACATGTCCAACTAATGTGTAAAAATTATTAAATCTTTTATTAAAGTTATAATACATATATTACTCTATATTTAAATATAAAAACAACTCTGAAAGGAGGTTTCTCAATATGACATGGGTTAGGCCAAAGTCCATCACGCTGGCCCAGTGCGGGCTCGGAGACTTCACACATCATGTAGGCAGGTTTCCTTTCGATGTTTACCGTCAATGCCATAGCGAGCGATCATAACTATTTAATACGCACATAACTTCGAAATGTCAGAGGTGCGTGCTGTTGGTTCGAACTTAAGACCTCTGCATGGCAATCCAACGCACTAGACTGTCGATGAGTACCATTCATTATATTATTAATGTTTATAATTGTCATACATCGGATATAAATTTAAACAAATGTTTAATAAAATATTTAAACTTATATTGGAATTTTTGGACGCTGTTGTTGACAACACTACAATCGGCGGAACTATTGTGGATAAACGGATGGATGGCGTGGCGTTGATAGCCGGTGTTGCAATAATTTATCGGGAACTTTTTATTAGTTTTGGGGTAGAACGATCCTGATTGATAAATTATTGTGAGCTTAAAATTACTATGGTGGCGGTGGTTAATATTTTTTGTGTAGGTAGTTAATTTGAGCACAAAACATGTTGTATCATTTAAGTAATTGATTTTTAATAGAACCTTATTAAAAACTGAAATACAAATTTTGAAGTATATCATAATTATACGATAACAAATTTATATTATTTTGATTAAATTAAACCGTTTTGTATATAATTTAGTGCGTTGGCGCCAAATTAAATAAAAAAACGTTTGTTAAAATATTTAATTATGCCCAAAGGCAAGTCAATTAGTGCATAAATGATGATTAGTCGTATATTTAATCTATAATTACATTATAATTAATTTAATAAAAACCGATATAGGTATATTTTACATTACTGGCAATAAAGTACATAAATGGCGCTCTACGCGCTTTTATGAGCAGTCGAAATGTACCCAAAAAGGCATGTTTGGCTGTTCATAGAGGACTATTAATGCCTACACTTATGCATGGTAGTGAAAGTTGGGTAGGGAAAAGAAGCATAAGAGCAGAATAAATACTGTAGAAATGAGAGCGCTGAGAGACATATGTGGTGTGACTCTGAAAGATAGAATAAGGTATTCCTTAGATGATTGATTAGAGATGCGGCATAAAAGTGGGACCAGCTTAACATATCCTTTTCCATTCTTGTCACTATGTGACAAGAATAGAAAAGCGTATGTTAAGCTGGTTTGGGCATGTAGAAAGAATGGATGAGAAAAGAGTGACTAAGAAAGTTTATAAGGTTAGTGTGAATGGAACAGACATGAATGGACAACGAATGTGATGAAAGTGAATAAAGCCAGGGAAGTGTGTCAGGATCGTAGCAAATGGAAATCCGTAGTCTCTGCCTACCCCTCTAAGAAACAGGCGTGAATCTATGTATGTATTTACAGAAACCGGTTGAGAAAATTAAGTTGAGAAAACATTTCTATACAAATAAATATAATATGTACTTAGTGTACAACCGACTTAAAAACTTTACCCGAGCTTAGGAAACTAAGTCAATTTCTTAGTACTCGCAATACAAACACGAACATGGACTCTATCACAACTAACGTTTCTGCGCGAAGGCAAGTGATATACATAAATCTGGAGGTTTTCGCCGCACAACTCCGGGTCGCGTTAAGTACACACAATATGAGCAGCCGAGCCATATTTAATCGTTATCAAGCGAACGGCTAGACCTCGTATTCATCGCCCAATGATTTACTCACAGCTTATCCTACCTCAGTAAGTGACTTATGGAATATAAGCGTTGCCAATGAGCTCGGTGTGTATACAACTTTTCGCTTCATACTGTATTAATGCATTTGTGTGTGAAATTAATGCTATTGGAATTTTATTTATATGTCGCATTCGTTGTTTCAGCAAAGGCATTTAACGTTTCCTGAAATTGTTGAAACATTGAAGGAATGGGATTTTATATTGATGCGATTATATTTATTATGTTTAAAGTTAATTGACATGATTTAACAGAATACTATTAAAGTATGAAGTAAATATTGTATATTATTTTTCTGTTCGAAAAGACTAAAGGCGACTCCCGCACTAGGAATGATGCCGATGTCCGGATTTTTGCAAATATTTAAACAAGGGACACAAAATACACCCAGACTCGAAATAACTATTTTGTGCCGTATGGGAATCTAACCGACGACACTCGGTGCAAGGCGACCGCTTAAACGACTGCGCTATGTGTACAGTTATTAAATTATTATCTATGAAGTAATTTACTGAATTTGGATTGTATCGATTGAGGAGAATACAAGTAAGCGAGCTATAATGGTAGCGCATCTCAAAGTAGACAATCGAACGTATATACAAATGTAATACATTTTTTTGTCAGCCTCGATGGCGTAGTGGTTAGTGTAACCGACTGCCACGCCTGAGGTCGCGGGTTCGATTCCCGCACAAGTCAAACATTTGTGTGCATGAACATGGATGTTTGTCTTGGTCTGGGTGTTTCTATGTATAATATGTAGGTATGTATTTACAGAAAAAAAAAGTATATACTATGTATGTTTATCCATTGTCTAGTACCCATAGTACAAGCTCTGCTTAGTTTGGGCTAGATAGTGTTGTGTGTACGTGATAGAATATTATTATTATTATTATTATTTTCCTTAAACGTAAAGTGGAAAGGCCCTTGGTCAGCTAGGCTGATGACCTAAAAAGGTTAGACTGGATACGAAAGGCGGTACTTAGGCGGGACTGGACTGGATTGGGAAAGGCATATCCATGTACAGGAATGAACTACAAAGCACTAATTAGTTACTTTTACGACAGTTCGTTCCTTTTGTCTCCAAAAGATCAGGCCCGGGATTAGCTCTCGGGAGGACAGTGCAAAGGACGCATACTTGATTACTTGCAGATACAAAAACCTAATATTTTCATAAATAGTAATAGTTTTTAAAGGAAACGGGCTTGCGTTTGTTTGTTTTTGAAATCTGTAGAAGAGAAAAACATCACCGCCATACAACCTAGTGTTGTGCTGAGTTTCTGCAGTGTCCAGGCTTTTTAAGCTTCATACCGTTACCACAATGAATTCATTCTTAAGAGTTAGCAACGAACAATGTTATTTCTAATATGATACGGCAATCGTCTACAGACTCTACGGTAATTAGTTTGCCATCTTAGCAGTATAAAAACATAAGTATAGTAAGTGAGTATATATTAATAAATTTTATTCATAATGGTATTTAAATATTTTATTTACATTCAGGTTGCTTTACATACATAAATATAAATATCAAACCGAAATACGGACTTATAGATCTGTCAGTGAAAACTGTAAAATTTCATTAAAACTGAATGTAAAATAGGTTTATTCGGCAATACTGAATTTTGATTCAACTTCAGTTATAACAACAACAATATTAGTTTGTATGTATACGTACAATATCAGTATTGCTAGATCAGTGGCGGCAACATCGTGATCTCTCTACTGCTCCCCCGACTAAAACCGCCGGTCGACCGGACCGCAGCATTATCTTTGATAAGTCAACTGTCAAAATTTAATCTACATACAACGTGAAGCCACGAATGTGCACCGAACCATACGAATACGAAATGATTTTGCGCATAGGATTTGTTTTATTTTCAGAGACAGGGGTGCGCTCAGCCGCGGCGTCGATAATGGAACCTACCCATTGTTGGTGTTCTGAAAAGCGCCAACTGCCGTATGGACATCAAGCGATTAGAGCTCTTATTGTCTTTGTGAAAATGTGTGAATGTTTTAAAATAACATTTTTCATTTTAATTGCTGGCTGAAAGAGTCGATTGTTCCATGGCAGAATATGAAAATTTCAGAAAGTAGTATTTTTGCAACGCTATTTATATATTAACACAAATGCTCCATCTATCCATTATCCATCCATCCATTTAAGAATTCTTAAATATTTACATTTCACTTCTATTCTACGGTGTTCTATCAGCAGAGAGACCAGTGACCTATGTTCTTTACAAGCATAGCAGTGCATGTATAAACTCCTTGCAATATGATAAACAACGTGAGAATGATACTCCAAGCAAAAGAGCGTCGCAAGCGTTTAATGGCAAAGATAAGTGTTACCCAAGAATCAATAAAAAATTAAAAGCGTATATAGTAGTTTAATTTCAATGAATAACATTCGCGTAAACAGAAGACAATATTATGTAAAAGCGGATACTAAGCTACATATATATGTACACTAATGTAACCCTATCGAAATGGGTGTAAAAACCCAGGATTCAACCTCTACGTTTTAAAAGTAAAAGTAATGAAAAGAAATGAAACCTCTACGTTTTAAATATAAAAGTTATGACAAGAAATTATCCCTATATCACGAGGGTCTTTTGACCCACAGGGCCCATATTCAAACTCGACCGAGATATGACCCCAAGGTGTCTGCACACCAAGTTACAAGTCAATCGGTCCAGTGGTTCCGGAGTTATACCTGTTACTAACAAACTGTCACTAGCAGACAGACACACAAACCCACATAGTCTTGTCATTAACCTCTTTGATGAAGACTCAGAGGTTAATAACTAGATATGGCTTGTAATCTTTATTACTATGGGCTAATTGCAATATGTGAGCTGATGTTAATGTGTACCTCGCACCTTAAAATTTCATTGTCAAATCAAAACTCCTTTTATAAAATATAACTACTAATTGATAAATAGATAAATATTTAAAATAAAGTTTATCAATCGTCATTATCTATTCCAAACAAATTTAAAAAAATCAAATTATAATCCGTTAAAAGTACTTTAGTACAAAGCGATTAAATTAAGCTGGCCATTCAATAGTAAAAGAAATAAACTGGCTGAATTGGTTTATAGGTCTGCACAATCAAACTTAAAATTTACCATCTCCTTGCCAGAATTGGCTATTGTCATCAGTCAGTATTAAATATAAGTGGTATACATGGTATTCAATGTCATCACTATAATGGCTACTAACATTTCGCAAAATAATTTCATCGAGGCGAGTACGCAAATCCACTTCAGGAATCAACTAAGGCTGCGTTAATCAATCGGTGGCCGCACCCTCGCCGACGCATCTGACGCAAACTATGCAAAAAGCGTCATTGCTGCACCCGGCATTGATTCCGATGATGTGTCCGCGGTTGCAGACAGGGTCATTATCATTATGGTGCCGCGCGGAATCCATTAATCACGTTGGTATTCCTGAACCGTGCTTCATCACTCACCCCCACTTTCCCCTATCCCCCCGCTATACCCGATGCCCCAAGTACCTGGACGCACTCGTGCATTCACCCTTCTCTTATCAGTTTTGATGTAGCGACGACAGGACGGAACTCAAGATACAAAAAGAAGGGAAATGGCAGTCATTTCTTACGATTTTTACGTGATTTTTTCTAGGGTGTTCATTTTTTTAATAATACTTTTTATTGCAACAATATTTTATATTTATGATTTCCGATTCATTGTTACGTTTAGTTATTATCATTAAATGCATAATATTATAATACATCATGGTACCTTGAATACGCAATTAAAGATCAAAGGTAGTTTATATTGTGATATTTTGTAGATATATTTTACCATTGCAAACATGGTGCCTAAATCGCACAAATAACCAATATTTGAAATATACAGCAAAGTAAAACTTTGTTTTAGCTTCAAACTTCTTCATATCAAGTACACTGATAAACTAAATAATACAACAAATACATTAACCACATGTATATTATTAAATTTTGATCCACGGGTTATTAATAAAATTACAGTATCTTGCATAATCGAGGCGTCATGTCTACGATGCATTAAAACGTCCCAAACGCCCAAGTGCTCCCCTGTTCTATTTGCTATCTGTCTATTCCACTAATGCGTAGTAACAGAGCATTGATATTCCGCACACAATCCCGTTCATTCGATTCGCGATGAGCCCAGTTATTAAATCAGTTGGATAAACAGACACCTGTGTTCCTAGATGGATTTGCATACGCACACATACATGCATCACTATAATTTGCATAATTACAATGGCAACATGAAAACGTATTCGTGATTTGTCAGAAAAATGCATCAACAATGATTACTGTCGACGTATAGTGAATGTAGTATTTTGATGTTTTTCCATTTGCCTATTAATTTTCTGATGCGCGTGGGGTGGAACCGCCAATTACTTACTGCCTTAATTTGTGTTATTATAAATTCCTTTTTACCGTTTTTGTACCTACTTTGTGGATGGCTGTTGGAGTTTTAATTATATTGCGATCGTACGTTTCTTTAATTTTAATACCGCGACACTTTTTATAACTTTTTTAATTATGGATTCAGTGTAATTATATTAAGGTTTACTATTATTTATTATTTAAAGTATTATAATTATAAAGAACAGAGCTACATTAGTAACTTTGGTATGCTGGACTGATTTTATAATATTTGGAATATAATATGTAGGTACATACATATTTCTTTAAAACTACGCGAAGGTCGAAGAGTAACAGCCTGTTTAGTTCATACGAAACTCGGCCCTTATTCTAAATATTATGTACTTTCAAGGGCATATTAGGCGTTTGTAACAGAAACTAAATAACTCACAAAAACCTATATCAACTTGTATATACATATATTGAAATATAGTATTGAAAGTATGGTATAGATAATGACAGCGATGAAAATGAGTTTCGTAATGATTATTCATAAATTGACTACGTGGGGCATTCACAAAGGGAATTAAATCTAAGGATAGCGGATAGAGCTGTTTTGAGCGCTATATCTAGTGATCTATATTTCTGTTTGTAATTGACAGACATAGACAGACTTGATTAATCTAAAATATGCTTAGGTATTACTGATTACGTTTCGTAAATTAAGCTACATATTATATTTTATTAGCATTGAAATATGCTACATTGTAAATTATAGACTAGGACAAATTACAACCATGGTACACTCTCGTCACCAACTAAGCTGTATAACTACGATAAAACAGAGTACTAGGCTACTTAAATAGCAATACTAGCATGGAGTACTAAACTACCACATCAAAATACTGGTAACTGCTGTGTGGTTCTAATTATTCCTCTTTTATAATTTAAGTTAACATAAAATACCATTATGCCTGTACATTGACAAGTCTGAGCCATATTATACTGATATATTGGAAACTATTAGAACTCATAAGATATACTTTATCTATTGCAATCAATTGAACAGGCGGCGTGCTAATTATAGAGATTAATTATCAAATGCCACCATAATAATTATACCGTCATAATAAAATGAACTAAGCAGTAAGAAAGTATGACCTAAACTAACATATAACAGGAGACATGGATATAATAAAGGAAGAAGCCTTTGCCCTGTAATAAAACAAATAACTTACGCAGAAATTCAATAAATGGTGTTACGATAAAAAACAAAGATTCGCTAACTCATATCAACAAGACTTTTAAAAAAGAGCAGATATAATCAGTGTTTTATCTATCACCAATTATCAAAATTCTTCAATAATACTACCAGTTAACCTTATGTTAATTTGCGTACTACAAAGTTATGATAAGCTATATAATTTTTAAACTCCAGTAAGCTATTGTATGCACCGAACTGTCAATAACCCACTAAACATACAATCGAAACTAATCGTCAACGACAATCTCTATGAGACAACAATAATATGCCCGTATATCAGTCCTTAATAGCTGGCGACGACGTAATTGAGTCTAACCAATCTGATATTGGTCCTACATTACAGTGATTTACGTATTTATAATGCTATCTGTACATTGATTGGTTTCGTGTTGACATTGTAACTGGGGATTGTTAATATACCTGAGGTACGATAGAGAGAAATGAGGAATTATTTGACGTAGAGATTAAGAAATATAGCAGAAATCATAAGCTATGCATAATATTGTGAAACTTAAGAATAACTTTTGATTGAAATTAAACTACTATATACTGATTTTATCGCGTCGTTTATTTGACACTTTATTACATAATTTAATTTAGTTTAATTTCAATGAATAACATTCGCTTAAATAGATGACAATATTAAATAACCTTTGAATAATTAACTTATCAAGTTTTGCAAGATTTATAGACAAAGTCTCCCTACGTCCATTGCTGCTGAAAACTAAAGTGTAAATATATTATATTTGATAATTTTTAAATAAATTTGAAATATTTATAAAAAGATATAGTTAAAATAAGCCGCAATAAAAACCATGTGTCAATACACATTGACTCGACAATAAATTTCTTTTTTAAATAATTTTTTGTTACTGTCTAGTAAATTTAACAAAAAGCCAGATAAAACTAATAAAAAAAATTTAATAATTAAGACCTGTTTTATGATTTCCTGGACAAGATACAGACAACTGGGATAAAATTTATTATTTCTTTAAGCACCTACCACCGCAGGTGGTTGCTGCAGCCCATGAATACCAGCTGCAAGTCTAGTTCGTTGCATTATTAAAGCAGAACAACTCCTATCCTTTTTTTTATCTTATCTTATGTGGGGGCCAGTCAGTGCAGACCGGCGACACTTTGACCCAGTGGGATCTTTTGTGTCGACACTCTCCCAATAACGACTGCCATAGATGTTCATGGCAGCCGGAACCCACGGCTTAACGTGCTCTCCGAGGCACGGAGCAGGCGATAATTATCAATCAATACGCACATCATTTCGAAAAGTCATTATAACTTCCGAAAGCCAGAGGTGCGCGACATGAGTTCGAACCCGAGACCCTCTGCATTGCAGTCTGTTGGTCTCCCCACTGAGCTATCGCTGCTCACTCCTATCCTTTACTTCTAGTACAAGGTTTCAATGCTGGCAGCTTAGAATGCCATAAAAGAGCTCTGACAACCTTAATTACTCTTAATCACAGGAACTTAATACAAGGTCGTTTAACTGCCTTTTTAGTGTTAATGTACCCATCTTTTTATGCTACTCCGAGTATAAGTTGAATCCACTACGTTGTTTTAATATTCATGAAATATAAGTATTAAACATCTATTTGTGTTAAAATTATTATCCGTGTATGATGTGCGTCGGTGAAAGACAAATTTATGAAAAAAATCAACGGGTTGCACTCCGGGAGTGCTGGCAGAAGTGAAAACTTGAATATTAACGTTGTGCATATTTGATATTTTGGAATGGTTAGGGAATAATTTTGCACGTATTGCTTTATTTATCATTATAAAAGTACTATCATTTATGTGCTAAAATACAATATTCATTTATTACGCTATCGTACACAAACATGATAATTCTCCCTCCGTCTTACGAATTTTCGATCAGGTCACGTGTCCTGACGCGAGTTTGACAATTCTCCCTCCGTCTTACGAATTTTCGATCATGTCACGTGTCCTGACGCGAGTTTAACATTTTTTACTCGGCACAAAAAAGTGCACAATGCCGGTACAGAAGTTTTTATTTCAAAAAAATTACCTTGTAATATACATATGTTCCATACATTCCTCGCTAACAACATTTATACCCCCAAATTACTAATCTATTAATCGTGGCTTTAAGTTTCCTTATATTGTATTAAGCTTTAGTTGTATACGTAGCACCACTCAATTATACTTTACAAAAATAAAGTAATGTGCATTGGCAATCGGAAAAGTTGGACTTGTATTTTAATTCGACGTTAAAAGAATACAACTTGATCAAAATTTACGCGGTAAAATAAATTGGAAACTTAATATTATCATCGAGTCTTTTTAATTTCATAACACGTATACGCTTATTTGTTAATGCGATTCAAATTTAAAACTATGTTGATTTACATTCCGGAGTAATTTTATTATATTTAAATTATTTCTATTAAAAAGTATCTACCCGCTCCGACTTCGCACGGGTAGTAGAGGATTAACGTCTTATTTGAAGCAATTTAAACAAAAAATTAACAAATTATACACCTAAACCTTTCTCATGAATCATTCTGTCTATGGTGAAAACCGCATGAAAATCGGTTCAGTAGTTTTTGAGTTTATAGCGGACAGACAGACAGACGCGGCGGGGGACTTTATATTATAATATGTAGTGATAATGATTTAGAGATAGGTGATCTTAAGCTAGATTTGTAACAGTAGAATCATCTCTATGACAAGAACCTCCTAACCCAGAGGAACGTCTGTTTTCTTTCGGGCAGGTTGCTCCAGATTAGAGAAGGTAAAGATAGATATATCTTCTTTCACAGCCAAATAATGTTAGGCTGTGTTTCTATGGTGAATTTGTAACAAAGATTCGCTATGCTGTCAGCAGGAAAATTATTAGTATTAATCCTTTAAGCTGGTTGCGCAGATACTTACTCTACACTAGGCTTGCAAAGATACAAGAGCAAGAGAAAAGCTTACAGTCAGGGCAACCGTATGCTTGTTTGTTTAAAATGTGTAAAAATCAATTTTTGTTACCGATGCAATGGATGAATTTAAGTCTTGTTGGCCCCTAAATTTCTGCAACGAAGCTTGCATTTATGTTTGCTGACAATAGTGAGGTCCCTGTTTTTATGTTAACAAAACGGAGGTTGGCAAAGTGTCACCACCATACGTGAAACTTCAAAAAAGATCAGTCGAAATGTGAACGCCATCACCTCTGCATCTGCATTTTGTTATAAAAATTTATGTAGGGACATAATCGTAATAGATAATTAATTAATTGAATATAACTATTCTTGAAACCTCTTATTTACATGTTTCGTTATTGCTTTATTATTAGGTAAGATTGAAATGTATGCTAAACTAAATTACATTTATGAACTTTCTTTCGTTATTATATTATATTTGAATTACAGTTAATGTAACTTTAACGAAATGCTAACATTATATTTGAAAATTACGTTCTTAAATTCGATTGGAGCATTCCTAACGGTATCGGCTAAAATCTAACTAAATATTCAAAATTTCATTAGCAACGACTTTCAATAGAAATTTTAAAATAATTTCTTTGGTAAACTAGCCCTCTGAGAGGCTGATAAGCTCGGTTTCATTACGCCCTTAGCCAAAAGTTACCCAATATGCACATGACTTAATCAAAAATTCATAAGCCGTACTAATGGCTTATAACCGAATTAGTAAGTGGTAAAGTTTAGATACAAATTAAATGATTCAAAATAAACTTTGATGCGCTACAAACTAAATAGATTTTGACGTAACTATTACGAATATTGAGTTTGTAACTGAGTTTTGGTATAACTGTCTGTTAGAAAATTAAATGGCGAAGGAAAATCTATACATATAATAAAATCGTAGGAAAGTCAAAACTGTACATTGAATATTTTTTTAAAGAATACTTTAGGCGTGATCTACAATCGATATCGAAGCCTAAAATATAGTTTTTAGAATTTTTGTCTGTTTGTCTGTATGTATGTCCGGGCTAAACTCAAAAAGTACTGCATGGATTTATATTACTAACAGCTCGGGTCAACATATAGGTTACATATTATCACGCTATCGCCTACGGGGGAGGAGCTGTGAATCTTTATTTTTCTTACGCATTCTGTGACAGCGTGTAATCTAACGACGCATATTTAAATGTTGTTTTCGAGTAAGCCATGCTATTATCTAGCTTTACACTATAAAAACTACGTCATTTAAGTAACTTGGGCAGAGAATTAAATAATAAGGACGGAAAACGGGCTAACAACAAGAATTTATTTACTATCGGTACCGTGCTACATAGTACCATCGGCCAAGAAAGTGGTCTACCAATTTTGACAAAAGTTTATGTGTGATCTAACTATCGCTAAGGTTGACACATGTTGACACATGATATGACGTGAATATAATCCTATCCTAACTAATATTATAAAAGCGAAAATGAGTTTGTTTGTTTGTTTGTTACCTTTTCACGCCTAAACCACTAAACCGATCATCCTGAAATTTTGCATATACGTTGCCAGGTGTACAGAAACGGACATAGGCTACCTTTCCGAGAAAAATAATAACAACGTTTTTATGATAATAGATGGCGCCACGTGTCTTTCGAATCATGATTAAATTATATTATTACAAGCAGAGTATCCGAATTGACTGTCAAATTCTAAATTAACGCGAGCGAAGCCGCGGGCAAAAGCTAGTATCGGAATAAAACTAAACAGATACACTTCTGACTTATAAACGAGGATAAACACTATTCATGAAGCAGGATTGAACCCTTGACCTCGACGAACTGAATCTTCGCTTTATTATAGTCCTATGTCATAAATTGAAAATCACCTGTATTTTGAAGATCGTAGGGGATGCTAAGTATAACAGACAGATGTAGTTATATATGTATATAATACAACTCATAAATATAATTATGTTAAACTCTTGAAAGTTAATCCAAGTGGGATACCCGCTAGAATTCGCGACTTATCTCAAACTGAAGCAACTCGATTATAGTGTAGAACCTCCAACACAAAAGAACAAAGAAAAAGAAAAGAAGAACCTCGACACAGTCAAAAAACCTTGTTCTCTTCTTTCAGAGTAGATGCCAAGTTCCTTATGCTTGTACAATTAGCATCATCTTGCCTTTATGGCTGACAACCCGGTGATTACATTTTGGCAGGCCCCGAAATCAGCGAGTCGTACGTCTGGTGTTGTAAATGTCATTGGCTATGGTAAACATTAAATATCAGCCTGTTCGCAATGTTAGAAGTATAAATGTATAATTTTATATAATTAATAATAATATGTTAAAATAATGTAATGGTGTATTATCAATATTCCTAATGCGATTGATAAAATATTACTCACGAATTTCTTTATGATATCTATAATAATTCGTGAGTCACTTTACTGAATTATTAGCTTTGATGCGAGCTCAAATAGGTAATTTCCTTTGTTTCGACACCAAATAAAGGGTATAGTATTCTATTTACCTTTACATTTTAGCCGTAATTATTGTTTATTTTAAGGCTATGGATACACGGTTTCTAAAAGGGCGGTGGCTGATAAAATCTTTCATTGGGGTGTATTATGACGATAGCTCCTCGTTGGCAAGGGGGAATCGATACCGCCATGAATATTTGAACGCATTTTGTGCTGTCCATACTTTTGTCGCGCCAGGCTATCGGGCTAATTGAAATAGTTTTGTGTATCAGCGACCCTCCATAATGATTTCGATCGGCACATTTTTAGAATATGACTGTCATAGTTATTCGGGGCTACGTATAAGCTTATTACGTATTAAATTATTTCTATTGTACCAGCCATTATAGGTGGAAGTTTACTATAAGTTTGAAAAAGTATATATTGTTAAATAGAAAAATATAAACAGTCGTTAGCTTTATAATTAAAGTAACTACATACTATTATTTTAGGATTATTACAACTGTTTAACATTGCCACTATTCATAGTCATAGGTCATCCATCATTAAGGTCATAAAGATCAAGTAAGACGAATTTTATGCTAGCATTTCTATAACGATATAATCTCTAAAACGTGTGAGAGATATATATCACAGAGGAACCTGCACACGAATCGCCTGGTATTTTGTAGAGTCTTCGTGTTCCATATTTACAGGTAAACGCTGACTTTGAGCTCATTTAATTTGTCTTGACAAGCATCGTTTATGTAATTGCTATTGTCTCTGATTTTCATTTAATATCAGAGAGTCTTGGAAGGTTTGCTTATGTAGACTAGAAGTGGCAAGAAATATCAGAAATATAATATCAATAAATGAAAAAAGTTGCATCTGTTCGGAGTTGATAAGCATGCAAATTCTAGGGTCGCATGTACCGAGAGCTAAATGAGCATGTTATATTTCCACCGTTGCACCCATAAATCATGGATAGAAATTACGCTTACCATTTTGGCAAATAATAGATTGCACGGATGGCGTAGTGGTTTTAGTGGTCGCCTCGCCACTGCTACTGTGCTGAGTGGGTTCGAATCCCACACGGGAAATAACTATGTGATCCACAAATGGCTGTTCCGAGTCTGGGTGTTCTTTGTGTCCGTTGCTTAAATGTTTGTAAACTCTCACGCGACACAGGACATACTCTTAAAGCGGAAGAAGTCCTTAAAAAAAGTGCAAGTCACGCGCAATACCTGACAACTACTTAAAGAGTTATACATTTAAGTAGTTATGGTTTTACCCATATAATAACACAAATAAAAAAGTAATAACGCTATGAGTTTACACTAATATAAACTACTAGCTTTTGCGCGCGGCTCCGCCCGCGTGGTACCTACATCAATAAAAAGTAGCCTATGTCCTTCCCCGAGTTTCAAACTATATCTGTACCAAATTTCATCTAAATCGGTTGAGTGGTTTAGCCGTGAAAAGGTAACAGACAGACAGACAGATAGACAGACAGAGTTACTTTCAAATTTATTATATTAGTAAGGATAATATAATATAGTAAGGAAGTAAGGATTTACTCTTTATCATTACGTTATCTATAAAACTATTTATTTAGATTGTTACACAAACTAAAACATACGCTTTAAATTTGTTCACAATTTAAGACGGTGCCCTCACACTAATGGTCACTGAGTATACTTCAATCCCCCGTGGAAAGATTGCTGTTCATTTGTTTTCAGGCGACAGCCTCATAAAAAAATGGTGTCACAATATTCATACTTTTATTCGCAATCATACTTGGCAAATGAAAACCACACAATATATCATACTATCTGCAATTCTGCCCCTATCAGCCGATATTTTGGCCTATATTTTAATATTTTACTCATATTTCCAGTGTTCACAAACAAAAGAAGAGTCTCGCGTCGTTTACGCACGCGGTAGTAAATTACGCAACAATTCGAATGGAAAATGAAATGCCTGCTTCCGAACCATTAAGCAATTTGAATTTAACACTCGTCCCTTCATTTTCCTATTACCGCAGAAATTGCGCGATTTACTCGCAAGCCCTTAGAAGTGGTATAACAAGCAACGCGAGACGTAAGACTGCAACGATACAAGTATAATTTGCTGAATTATTACTAGCTAACTATATTTTAACCCTCAAAACTCTCAAAAGAGGGGTGGACTAAGAAGTCTTTGTCTGTCTGCGTGCCGTCTGTCTAAGATATTGTAGATTCAAAAGGAGCGGACGTTTTTGAAGTTACAAACGGTTGGAGATAAAGACAATATGTCAACCTTGTTATTTAACTCATTCATTAAATATTATTGTTATTAGTTATGCAAAAATCTTCGAATAAATATAATATATTAACTACTGTCAGCAATTTTAACGCGGTACCATAAAAAGTACTTTTCATGGTATTGGTATAATTGCATTAATATTGCCGAATGATGACCGCCATGGAACATCACACGCTGCGAAGCGACCGTGATTGGATTCCATGTCCTATGACTGAGGCCATCCTACCGAAAGTAGAATTGAACGTCGCATGTAAGGAAACCAGTGTCGCCATATTTCAATGAGAGTTCAATGTAACAGTTCTATACAAAAATTGTTTTTATTGTTTTTATGTCATTGTATTGTGACTATTTGGAACAATAAATTATTATTTATTTATTATTATTTATTTTCTTAGGCATTATAGTCAACATTCCCTAACACTATGCTAGTTTCATGGCATGCACGGTACGGTATGCCCTTTTCCGATTGTATCCTGCTGAGTAAAAAGTCGATAAGTGCAATTCATGTACTGCTTATCCCTTTAACTGCTATCTCCGTTATAATCTTGCTTGACATTATTGGTGCTAGGATATATATCAACAGCCAAATTCGTATATATAAAATCACTACGGATTTAGAATTAAATTTCTGAATACTTATTAACAAAATTTAAGAAATGCAAACGAAACGTAAAACCGTGATTTATATTTATCTTAATCAGCCGTCGAAATCACATCGCGCAGAAAACTTCCAAAATCGTTTACCAAATCGTTTGCGTCAAAGAGAAATGAAGTGATCGATATGAAATAAATCAACAGAGAACAAATTAAATACGTGTGTGGAGGAATAGAGCTGTGAGCCAATCCAATGCGTTTTATCGGAACTTCTTGGAGAAAAAAAGTAAAAGAAAATGAACGATATAATGTGCGGAACTGTTCCCGCTCCAACACGCTCCACGCAGATGTTATATTTCACTGTTTAATTTTATTTTTACAAATTGCGAGGGGTTCCATTTTTATTCATTTACTCCGTTTTCTACTTTGGAAAATTTCAAATTATATCTTCGGTCCAGTAGATGTGATATTGTGAATTTAGCGTCGGCTGTGTTATGAAATGAAAGCACTGCTGATTTTAGCACAATCTGAATAAAGATTATTCAAAAATTTACGTAAAGCAATCAGAAGTTGTGTCTACAATAATTAAAAAATAGATAGCCAGATCTATTTTTAATTAGGGTAATCACAATGTCTCTATCACTATTAATCCACTAGTTAATTCTTTAATTGATCTAGATAAATAACCAATTATTAGAATAGATTTGATTGCAAAATATAAGTGTAAAAATCTTCCTATTTTATATTTTTAGAAATAAGCGGTCGATCAGTTGGAAAACTATAAATTCTCCAGTAAACAATTAGAAATGTATTACAAATCTGTAGTTAGGTTAGGTATTTCCAATTAGATAAGAAGATTAATATATCATGCGACTCAAACTACGTGATCGGTAAGCACTAGTGATAAAATGGTGCAAGTGGGAGGCATTTATTGGAGTCGCGGCTGACTCTAGCCGGATTAGTATTCTGCCAGACTAGAAGGGGTGGCGAGATCAACTTGCGTTTTTTAATCAAACACATCGCAATCCGTCAATGGGACGCGCCACTGACTAAAACAAAACGATAAATTAAGGCAGGAAACGGGAGGCGAACGCTCGCCTCTCGTATTGAAAGATTTACTTCCTCTGTTTAATTGCAATAACGGCTAGGCACGTTGGTATCGTATTTTTCTTTTTACACTCCGCCTCTTATTGCCTTCGGGCCGTTAAATAAATTTATGACGCCCGACAAAGTTCAGCCCACCTCTGCAGCCTCACCGGGCTGAAATTAGGTGGAAATGTGAAACAGAAATAAAAAGCCCGGTCTCAGGTGCGTTGTTCACCGCGGCCGGCTAGTGGGATTAGCTCTTGACTCGCGGTTAAATGGCTCGGCCACTCATAAAAGTTTCTTAACGCTCACAGTTTGGGCTACCTTCCTGTTGACTAAAATTTCCCTCTCTAAAAAGTTCCGGCCGCTAGTTTCGTTTCACATTACGAGAGCCTATCTGCTTTGGGATTTTATTATTACGCAACAGTTTAGATGAGCCGGACAAACAAACTTTCCCATTTACGTACGAATATGCACTCGCAACTTTCGTACATTACGGTACTAAAAAATATACATAAAATCGGAAAATTCAATTACATCGTATTATAATAAACAAAAGTAAAATTCGGAAACTCACATTAGCGCCCGGCTCCTTTAAAACCTCCGATGTAATCTGAAACAAGGAACAAACACGCCTAAATAACAATAAAATTGTAATAAAAACTTTGTGCACGCAACCGAAATTGTGGAAAATTGACCAAATTATTATTTACGGTTGGAAATTAAAACAAGGCATTACAGAAGATTACTTTCCCCCTCTTTAGAACAACTCGCGTTTGTGCTGTTACGAACGTGACTAACGTGTTGTCTTTCTATATTTGGAACCCTCAATTACACCAATTTCTTAGTGCCTCATGTGTTCGAGTTTCACCCTTATCACTATTGTATTGAGTTCATATTCAGTCAGTTTTCCCTTATCATACTGATTTATTACTTTAATAAAATATTCACAATTTGTACGGCGCAACCACCATCACCGACCAAAGATTTACGTTAAACTCAAAGTTGGCACAATTTATGCTGAGAATTCAAAAACGATGATCATTATTTTCACTGGGCAGGTGTTTTCTCTTCAAAGAGCCACATCAAAAGGTAGCAAACATTAATTTCAACCGCTATCACTACGTGTGTTTGGTTTGTGGCCGCGGCGTAAAGCGTTTACTGCAAAACTCGTCCCAAGCCAACATTATCGAGCCCATTTCGATATAAACAGATATAAAAGACCAACTTTACCGTTCGTTCTCGAGTTTTAATAGGTCTCGTGAAAAATAATCACACAATAAACAATGTTCGATCAATACTACGATGCGCCACCTCAAAAACTATTAATGAGATTGAACGCAACTATTCTTTGTTAAATTACATCGCAGAATTACTCTCAGAAAATAAATAGAACTAAAACTTTCAGTTTTATTTCAAAATGTGCTCTTAAAAGCAGTTTTTAATTATAAGTCTCTTCGCCTTAAGCTCAAAACAAAACAGTTATGCATTTGTCTATGCGCTGGTGCGATATGCATTTATTATAATAATATGCCTATCCACATACACGTTAAATTTCGTCCGTATATCAGATAAACTATGAAATTTATACTACCGACGTTAACCCACTCAAAGTGCAAGCAAGTATAAAATTTATAGTTTTCAACCCAAAATTACTACTAATTTTTAAGAAAACATGTTTATTTTTATATATAATTCTTCTGAACGTATATATGTATATTACGGTACTTTTCTAAACAGCTGGACTGCTAGTGATGAAATTTATTGTGTGTGTTTGAGTGGATGGATCCCTAGATGATTTAGTTTACAATTGGATGACAGGACGACCTTCGTCGGGTCTGCTAGTTTCGTATAAATAACTTCTAAGAAATAGAAATATTTTTGTATACAAGCTGTCTTATTTGTTCTGCGGTATAAGTTTGCGTTTATCTTTTCATGTGATAGTAAGGTCTGGGATTCTTTGTAGCTAAATATTATTTGGCTTGCCAGTTACAATTTTTAATAGCAACATGGATTGAGGAAATCTGTCCCCTATTCTGTGTACCCCATTGGGAAATACAGCTATGAGATATAGAGGTTTTTAGAGCAAATATCCTTCTAATATTGCCACTATGTTCATCAAACACGGTGCATATAACCACGAAATCTCAGTTTCAATGTAATAGTATGTATTCAGTCCAGAAATTGCGTTTCTTAGAGAGCACTAAACTATTCTAAAACCCGCGGTGATAAATTCTTCGTGGGTTCAATGAACAGGTAAAGTTTCTTTCCACTTTCTGTTATAACAAAAGGGAAAACAAAAGAGACTACTTAGATTAAAGCTATAAAAGATGCTTGCTATTTATTATAAACTGGACCTTCAATAAAAGCTTAATATACTTTTGAACGACTTATGGCTAGACAGCAACTGTCAAAATCGATTAAGGTATCAGTCCCGTTCCATCCAAAAAGCTGTCAAAAAATACCTTTTGAAAAATGTGGCAGCACGTGCAAACCTTCGGTCGTCAAATATTTCGTCCGAAATTACCTAATTCGTCGTGTGGAAGGGTTGAAATTTACATTTTGTTGTGGCATTTTATTCTCGTGTAGAAAGTTGGTGAGTGCGGACGACGAAACTTTTGCTAATGTTGGAATAATGTTGGCGGAGGTTGGTGGGCAGGTCAGCCCTTGCAACTGGTAATGGTACGGCAAACTTTTTATTTATTTTGTATTGTAGGTTTATAGGGTATTAGGTAGAATAGTGGCAGGTCTATTTAAGTTTCCCTTGGGAGTCATTAGCTTTAAGGACGAAAGGAACAATGTTTTGGTCACCATTGTGGCATAAATAGCTATTTGAGTTTGCTCACACATTTATACATTCATACATAGAAAATAATATAATAATAAAATAAAATAATAATAATAAATAATATATTTAGCTACCGAAATAAAATGGCAGGTAGAAACCGTTAAAATTATCCCTATTGTCATATCTACAACCGGCGTAGTCCCTAAGACTTCTACATAGCCTGAGCATACTTAACATGCCAAAATCTACAATTAAACTCATACAAAAAGTCGTTCTTCTTAACACATGTCTCCTTACACGTAAATTTCTGGCATCATCTACTTCTTAACTCTTTCCCCTCTGACACACTTGGCCAAGGCCCGTGTGTCAGGTTTTTGCCTCTTCGAAATAAAAGCGAGACCAAATATAAAGCAATAATAATCATATAATCTATTTATATTTTAATATATTTGACTTACCTACTTATTTACATTTGTCTGTCTTCTGTAGGTTGATTCAATACTATCCTAATTGTGTTACAGGTCACCAGGTGGCGTAGTGGTTTAGGTAATACCCTCACCATTGCCGCTACGCTCGTGTTGTGGGTTCGATCCCAACACGGGTCAATATTTGTGTGACCCACCGATGTTACGAGTATGGGTGTACTTTGTGTACATTTTTAAAATATTTGTGAAACTCAAAGTACAGGCATTATTCCTAGGGCGGCAGTGTCAGTTTAAAAGGAAAAACTTACAATACTACTTAGATATATTAGGTATTATTCTAAATATAAATGCTTATTATTTTGAAAGGTTATTACGTCATTGTTGACATCGTATTCTTTTCCTTAGAATATAATTATAATATAGTATTATAAATCTTTACCTTGACGTTTTTATTACAAAAAACTAAACAAACCTATCCTGAACATGATATGAGTGTATAATAAGCCAGCATAATAACGAACTTCAAAATAAAAAGCAATATAAAGACATTCGAGTGACATAAATAAATTACGTACATTTCACCAAAAATATAACAAAATAAAACCTATTTACCGCTTTGTTATATGATTTCGCAAACTGGTAATATCTGTAAAGAGATGTAGCGGGATATGAGAGAATACGAAGAATCCTGAACACTCGTTAACTGAGTTGTCCCATGTCGCCGTCGTGTCGTGGACGTGGCCAAACAAAATGTAATTTTCCCCCGAAGCGCCCTCTTACGTGACCCGAGAAAGATATAACGCTTTTATTAAATTATTTCAGCTTTTATAAGTAACTGTTACGGACATTTCTGAAAAAATAACGAGTCCAAAGGCTAAAGAGATTATGCCGACGCCTAACAATTTACCTAATGCTCGTAACACACCTGTGTGGTCCGAGATTTTAAAAGCACTTTACGTTGAGTTTACAATGTACCTACATTAATTTGTTTAAGGGTACGTCGGGCATTAAATGAAGATAATTCTGGGTAATATCGCTTTCACGTACTCTTATAGCTGATAACATGTTTGTGAGCGTACGTGTAATGGTTGTATGTACAGGTATATTTTTATCATGGTAACTTTTAAAATACTACCATAAGGTAAAAAAAATCCAGACTAGATAGATACAGCACAGTGAAATTCTTTTAGAAGATTGCGTTAGTGAGAACTAAGCAATGCATTATTCTGAGTATCAGGTATATTAAACAAAATACATATTTTTCTTACAAAAGCCGTGATGTTATATGATACTACTGTATTTGAAGGCATAATGCTAACATATTAGAACATAATATTTATACTCAATATATCACCCACCAACGAGCTCTTAGATCGAGAACAAGTGAATCATGAAATTAATTAAAGAAAAATCAAATTGCGTATTAGTATTCGCTAAGTGATATTTTACTTATATATAGTAAATAGACGATTTTAGATCTGGGAGTAATTATGAGTGAAGTTGGTTGCATTTTTATTATATTATATTATCAATAAGTCGACCTACAGGATTCGTTTATAGAGATATAATAATGGAGATACCTGAGCTACCACAAATACTGGCTGGCTATACGAGTTAGACAGTCTTTCATTAATGGAATTTGCGTTGCATATGTTATATGGATGGCTGATGGAAGATGTAGTGCATCAGTTCTATCACATGTAAATATGATCTCTGTAGCGACACTGCTGACGCGTTAGTTTTGTAGTCAGGCGCAAGTATACAGTAGCGCCGCGCGGCAGTCGTCTCCCCGCAACAACTGAGTTAGGTCGTAGGTTAATATATATTTATAGTATTTATATCTGGTACCAATAAATATATAACCATATCTATCAAGAAGTATTTTATTTGGACACCACAACAAGAACTTTTCATTTACCCCTACAATCTCTATCTTTATTGAATGTAAGGACGGCTATAATAGTAGTGGGCTATTATTTTAGAGCTCGACAGCATAATGTGTTTGGAAAACCATGGTACTCATAGCTAGTGGGCTAGATTCTCAAGCACCCGAAGTGCGATCGCACCGCCTTCTCAACGTTGTGGCTTGCCAATACTTCAGCTTAGACCTATTCTTAAGTACGTAAGAATTCAACCGACAGACGATTATATTAATTTAAATATTATAAGCTGCTCCAGTTGCTATTAAGTTAAATTAGGTATTTATAATATTTAAAAAAGCGCACTAGATGTAGGATCTATTAAATTAAATATTTTTATATTAGGTAAGATAATACTTTCTCAATTGCTTTTGAGAAAATGTTTTATGTACCTAATATAAAATATTTAATTTGTATGTTATTAATAAACTAGCTGTTACCTGCGACTTCGTCCGCGTAGATTTTAACTAAAAAGTGTTTGTCTCCGCGGAACCCTATTTTTTCTAAAATCAAAATAGCCTAAGTTACTCCTTATAACATCAGCTATCTGCCAATGAAAGTCCCGTCAAAATCGGTTCAGCCGTTTCGGAGATTAGCCGGGACAAACAGACAGACGGACAAAAATTTTAAAATAGATGTTTTCGTATAGGTACCTTATATACTTTCATATGCATTAGATAAAAAGCTGTTATTTTGACATTACAAACAGACACTTCAATTTTATTTATTTGTATAGATGTATAGACAAAGATATATCTATTATTATAGTAATAAAATATTTTGTCGCTGACATTTCTACAAAATGTTTACCTACCAGTTTTAGCGTTAAGGATTTAAAATATCATCACGAGTTAATTAAATTAAAAAAATAAATACCGAACGAAAGATAAAAGACTACTAGATGTTTGGATGTTAAAATATGTTTGAAATTTATTTTAAGTATTTTTCGTCTTATTTTTATGGACTAATACATAAGCTTATAGACCCTGAACAAACCACAATAAAGCCCGAGAACATATTTTTCAACAGCTTCACAATATTTAAAATCACAAAGGTTTAAGCGTGAGTCGCGAGGAGCTCAACTTAACAATTTTATCAAAGCTCCGTGTATTGTCGTGAGCTATGACGTGAGTTCTAAACAACACAAGCTCACAGAGCAGGTGTGACAGCTTAACACGGAATCTTCCTAGATAAGTACCCACACCGACTCAGCGGAAACACACGAACGCCTTATCAAACTTCCGACGTTATGAAATAAATGTCCGATTTTATTTATGTCCGGAAGAGGGCGCGATGCGAGATTGCGCATCCGATTGTGACACCCCAATGTAGCAGATATTCGCACAAAACTGCTCTAAATTATCATTTGGCTACGATTTGTTTTACTCTTGGCCCATTGCGCGCACCTCGTTCTCTTGCTTTCATTCAATTAAGGCTCTTTGTACATCGCTCTGTTAAACTTTAGCATAGATTAAACTTTTAGGGTCGCATTTTTGCTACGTCAAAAATAAAACGTCAAATGTGGAGATGAGTGACAGTCGAATAAATGACGCCTGCATATTAGATTTTCGCGTGCCGCTGTAGCTCACATAACATCTTCTCTTTCATTTTTTTAATAGCTTTTGTCTTTGTCGTCGTTCGTGTAGAACCTCAATTCAGACAGAGATCCCATTCTCCCGGGAACTGTGCTTTATACCGGGGTGAAAACGTATCTTAAGTTGTTTTGTGCCCTACAAATGTTTTTATTAGTATAACCTGTTAAAATTAGTTTATTATGTTCCAATAAGTAGTAAGTAATTGACTCGAAAAGGACGAATCATTTGTAATTTGTCACAGAATTAAGTATTGCTTTTATTGTATCACATAGCAACAATTATTCAGTATAAAGTAGGCAACTATATACTCCTTTATAAAGCAAATATTAAAGTGACGATTAGTTGGCAACCCTTTATTATAATTTTATTGTTATAAGTTTATATTTGTGTGTGACACTTGTAGGTGCGTCGGTACTGGAAACGAATATAATGACAATATACATAAGTAGCAAACGTACGTTTTAAAAATATAACATGTGTGTTTGAGTTCAAAAGGCTTCACATACCTTTAAAATCTCTCAGTCTAGACACAATAAACTACTAATCATTATTCATTATGATTAGATACTTTTAATTAATGGACTTCTTTTAAAATTAGCTTTTGGATTATTATCATTAATCCAAGAACGGGGTAACTTTAAACTTCTTTTATAACAAAGAAAACTGTCGTAAACGTTAATGATAACGAATTCTTAGAAAGTAAACGTCACAAATAATAAAATGTACCAAACCGATTACCTTTATTACTTGTTTTACGATCTCTTTAATGCTTAAGCACTAGTACTAAAGAAATATCTAGACTCACAAAAGATAGATAAGTAGACTAAAGAACTTCTAGTTTCGTTAAGACTTTGCAGTAAGTTAACCGGCAAATAAGTTAACCCTCATTTTCTCAATAAAGAAAACGTTATTTTAAGCCAGTTATAAATTCAACTAACAATGTTTGATTTATATAGGGAAAGTTACTCCCTATTTATATTTGGTAATAATTAAATTACTAAGGAAATCCGTCATTAATTTAGCCTCCTTTTAATCTTCTGCTTCATTAGGTACATAAGTTTAAGTTAGTAATTTACAGGCAAGGAGTCTGGAAATATGCCTGTTAGTCGGTAATGAGCTTGTCCATACAGGATAACCTCATTATGGGACAACAAACAGCTTTTTTATATACTAGCCTTCTACTCATGGTTATAAACAAGAATACGGCCCTCTCTATAGTAAGCATTTGTCATAGCAAATGTACCTTCACAACACAACTAAACCTTGTAGTTATACATAATTGCGCCTAGTCGAGTTTTCAAAAGGAGTCACTGTACTGTCAGCACAAGGCTTAATGATAACACTAATATGCTGTTCACATATATTAACAGTTATTTAAGCTATCAAGTAAACTAATGCATAACACAACATAAAAGATAGTTTAGCCGCCACCTATAGCACTTCGTCAGTTGAATTGTCCCATTTAGGGCTTAAATCCCTCGACAATAGTAGGGATCCGGCCTCTGCCCTATCTATGGCCTAGCGTAATGTAGCCCTGCTAATACATTGTAATGGCATTGTCACCGTAAGACTCAGATTAAACGATAACACTAATATGCATATCTAATAGGAAAGCGCCTAAAATACGCATATTTCGCATTTATAATAAAGTCTAGAAATTTTTGAAATACAATATATACGATAGTTTGTCCGCGAACCCTGCATGGCACTCTTTAGTCGAGCTGCCCCATTTAGGGCTAAAATCCATCGATAACAGTATAGATACCGTTGTGCCCCTACCCTATCAATGGCTTACCGTAACGTTATGCAGTGGTCCGACCGCCGGCGAGAAAACGACTAACTATCGGCGATTTTCTCTCTCAAGAAACGCACAAATAATATACATTCCGTGTAAACGAAAGAGATGCATATATTAAAAGTTGCTCGCTGACTGTTCACACTACCGGCGACGACTCGCTTTACTAGTTTTGTCGCTGAGCGACAAGAGCTTTCAAAAATAAACTCGCTCAGCGATACTCGCTCAGCAATGCTCGCTCGTCGCCGCGCGCAGGTTTGCACAGGACTGAGCGATCGCGCGCGGGCCAGTGGCGCGAGTAATCGCTCGTCAGACTTGCACACTCGCTTATAGCCCGGCGACAAAACTATCGAAACTACACACTCGCTTCCCGCTGATCGTCAACTCGTTTATAGTTTCTAGTTTTACTCGTTTCTCGTTCATCGTTGGCGCTCGGACCACTGCCTTACCCTGTTTATACCATCGAGGATGTACGTGTGTAATTTATGTGTAGTATTTTTTCAGTCAAAAGCAAGATGAACGACCATACCGAAATTTTTAACATAGATATTTTACTACTGGTTAGAAACTTATTAAAATTAAATGAATATTTTAAGTGATCGATTTTATTCGGCATTAAACCAACTTAATTAAATCAAATATAATACTTATTATTTCAGACCAAAAGTAACATATTTAACCTACAATATGTAACTTACATTTATATTTATTAATGCCAGGTTCAATCATAGCAAAGGATTAAGCACTTACGATAGAAATGTTGGCAACTAACACAGTTCCTCATTGATCATTTTGGTGAGCTGGAGCAGACAATAGCACATATTTTATTGGTATAGACAAGAAGGGCTTCTTGTCCGAGCACTTGCACAACATTTGAGTTTTGTGCGGCCACTCCTAACACAATTGGAATGGCTGAATATTATGCAAATCCTAATCGTAACTAATATTATAAAAGCGAAAATGAGTTTGTTTGTTTGTTTGTTTGTTACCTTTTCACGCCTAAACCACTGAACCGATCATCCTGAAATTTTGCATATACGTTGTCAGATGTACAGAAACGGACATAGGCTACCTTTCACTTTTTGATGGTGTCAAAAACCCACGCTTATGTAGAGACTATTATAATCCTAATTAACCTAGTTATTTTATTATTTGTATAGCTATGCTCATAATAATACATACAAATACATATACTATAACAGACTTATACATAATTTAATTAATAATGCAATGTAAATAATGATATGTTTTCATTATAATTTAATACAATTTTATAATTCCGTATTCAATGTAATTTAATTCATGACATAAATTCACTATACTAATTATTTAAGGACAATATTTATTTTTATTCAGACAATATTATTGTTATTTTAATGTTATTTAATATTCACATTATTGTTAATCATAAATATTAATTTTTGCATACCGTTCATACGGTGAGACATGCTGTGCTTATTTTATTAATTAAACATCTTTGTAACCGTGTTTCTAGCAAATAAATATTATTATTATTATTATTCAACCCGAAAAAAATTACTGTTCCCGAGGAAAACAACAAACACGTTCTTATGATTGAATTATATTATTACAAGCAGAGTACAACCCGAATTGATTGTCAAATTCTAAATTAACGCGAGCGAAGCCGCGGGCAAAAGCTAGTAATATATAGTTCACACAAGAAGAACCATTGACATGAAAAAAGAAGAAGAAGTAGATTTATATACTTCTTTCATAAGAGAAAAATGGTAAAAGACAAGACAGCAATGTAGTTGACAACCATTATTTATATTTCTCTATTATTTATAGTTTATAAATACTTTGGGTCCCAGCCAGTTCTATTATCTTTGTCGCTTTCTCTCTCTTTAGATCGTATAATGTAAACCTTCTTATATCTCGCTTTTTGACATATTTATTAGCGAGTTTGTAATTATTTGCAACCCTTACCTACTCTGTCCCAAATAATAAAATTAGAATAAATATAAAACTTATCTCAAAAGATGCACCTAGGGGGTATCATCACAAATTTCAACAGTCTCGTTATATGGAATCTTTGGTACGGATTAACTAAGAATTAATTAAACCCGTTCCTTTTAATCTGTGACGTAATTTTCATCAACGCAATTTGCCAACAAGCCCGTCCGGAAAGGCTTGAATCTCTTAAACGGTTGTGTCTTGGACCGTAGGTATTTCTAGCCCGCTTCTACAATCAGAGCTTATGCATAAATTTGAATTTTCAATTAAGGATACTTTGAAGAAAATTTTATTAGACAACGTGAAACCTTTGGTCTCTCAAGACGAAATACGTATTAAGGAACAATAGCTCCGTGGAGATCAAATACTAAAATTGTTTTATATTCAATCTTGTCTTTATGGCTCTTGCAGACGATGCCAATAGCTCGTGCGAAAAACTTTCGCATGTAACTCGCGTCCGTTACTTGAATCGTGTATAAGCGCCATTATTACTTACGTAGTCACTTGTAACATTAGATGCGTATAAAAATAAGCCCGTGTATTATTTTGTTTTTCATCTCTTAAAAACCATTTCCGGTATCCATCAGCCCCATCAAATATTTATACATTTATATCTGATACACGTGTACTTTAACTATATTACTTTCTATAGATAGATACGTGTTTTCAATATTTGAAACAGTAGTACCGTTTATACAATACTTGACATTGCCCGCGCCCTCGCTTGTGTTAATGTATATTTTTCAATAAATTTATTTTCCTCAGGAACAGTACTTTTTGCCTGAACCCTATTACTGTATTAAAAATGTAGGCAAAATTTTATGTTGAGGTATTCTATACATTGCCTAGGTATTGTATAGAATACCTGAATTATACAGATTGCCGGTAACATATTATACATACATATATACGCGAAGTTGATGTTTAACTAGATATTGCCTGCGGGTTTCCCCGCTTAAATGTAGGTTATGTCATGTTAGTAGCAGTACTTTTTTCTGGATAAAAAGTATCGTATGTCCTTTTCTGTTCCCCTGACGTGTAAGCGAAATTTCATGATGATCGGTCGAGTAGTTCAGGCGTGAAAGCATAACAAACAAACTCACATCCGCATTTATAATATACGTAATGTATGTGTTCATTTCATAATGTGTTTTATCTATGTGTACATAGAAATTTCTGTCGTATAGCTCCATAAAAACTTTAAAGCCCGTTCAACTCCTCCGTAGAAGCAAAATTCTTGTTCTTGTATATCCAGATTAAAGTCTCAAAGTTGAAGCTAGGTCCGACGAATATGGGGGGATGTCTGAATAATAAATCTCATGCGTTTAGTCGAACAATTTGCGAACAAATATACGAAAAGGTTCAATTAGGCTAATATTATAAATGTGAAAGCAAGTTTATTGGTTTATTTGTTTTTTATGCGTTCAAGTCTCAATTAACTACTTGAGCGGTTATTATAAAACTTCGTATACAAGTTGTCAGGGGAATGCAAAAGGGCATATAATACCTTTTATACAATAAAGAAGTACTGTTCCCGAGCGAGCGAAGCCGCGGGCAAAATCCAGCTTTTAGTATACTTGTTACTAAATATTTCTTTTTTTATATATTATCAGTATTATCACACACTCATTTTGTTTTTGACATTGAATGTCATGATTGACTGCTTTATACCTACAGCTATTAAACTAACCAAAGTTTTAAAAGCCGTGTTACTGCTACGATACTGTTTTCAGAAACACACTTAGGCTTGATTTGAGAAATGAACTCAGTATCTTAAATTTTGTGTATAATATATTCACTCGAACTTACGTTTCTGGACTTACAGTTTTATTTTTCATATTATTAAAGCCAAAATAAATATATTATTAGCAATACTCCACAGTCGTCCCTGTGCAATATAGGACTGCACCCCAAAACGTCTGAAAGGCGTCCGCGAGATATCTTAAATGAGTTTCGTTATCTACAGCAAAAGAAAATGGGATTAATAGTTAACAGAGGCGCCCGAGGCGCTAAACCTCCACTAGAACGTTAATAGTAAGAACTCGTAAACATTTCTGCTTAGAAAAACAATTGTCTTGGTTAGTATTTCAAAAGAAACACTTTATATTACTTTCTAAGTTCATTTAAACTTTAACTGTATTACAAAAAAAATACATATTAAAGATAATCGTATCAGTCAGAATTTAAAGCACAATATAAGTTTTAAATTATTTGTAGTGGTGACAAGAAATCAATCTTTAAATCTAGGCTATTGAAACTTTATTAGAAACATCTGCCGCTGTGATTGGTGTGATCTTAAGGTTTATCATCTCAGATTATAACTTTAGTTGTAGGTACTTCAGAGGGTCAATTTTCGTTACATAAACAGTTTCAAATAGAACCCCGATATACTATCAATATTATACATACGTATATCACTAATAATGAACTCCTAAATTAAAAACAAAGCTTTTACTTGATGTGATCTCAAATACAATTTTATTTTATATTTACGTTTATTTTAATTAAAAATTATTTGACTAGATCCGTATTTTATTTTGTACATATTCATTACGAGAATTCGCTCTCTGGCTCGATATATTTTTTATAAGTGTACTGAAATCAATAAGTATACAAATTAAATAAAGCCATTTAAAAGATATTTGTACAAAGAACCGCATGTCACAACTGCCAAGCACTATCATAGCTCCAGTCGACATTAACGCTAGCGTATTGTCCCATCCCATCCGCAATAACATTGATGCTGAATTCAAAATTCATGACTCCGGGCGGTCAACGGTGGCGTTGGAAAACGCCAAGCATTGGGAACATTGAGGCTTTATGCAAAAGGACCTAAGTCTATAAAGCGGCCATAAAGGGCCCGCGCACAAAGAATGCAAAGTGAGCTTCGCCGTAAACTGAGCTAACCTCTCCGCGGTGTCCTTTACGATAGATTTATATTCATGACACTATCTCCAACGCGTAAAATTTCGGGCAATGGCGATCCAGAAGCAGGCATATGTAATTTTGTTTGAATAAGTAAAGAGGGGTAAGGAACTAAGGACAAAGGCTATTTGATCTCTTCTGTCTCTACTCCAGTACGAATAAATAAAATCGCCCGCGGACTGGTTTATGTGATATTTCATAAATGGATTTCGAAGGCGAGTGTGTTATGGGATTATTGATTCCCCCTAGACACCGTCTACTGTCTGAAGTAAGTTGGTACATTATCTCGGCAGTCTCAAGAGATAACCTAATATATCTTGTATCCGGAGAAGTTCCCTTTCATAGGCATATTTACTGATAAGTTCAACATTATACACGACCTTGCATAAATGTGCCTTGCTAAATTACATTTACTACATTACATACTTACTGTTATATAGCCAGTTAAAATACATTCATTTATAGTAATACGAAGTCCTAACCCGACTAATACTAAATATTAATTTTACTACAGATAGTTAAACGTCATAAATATTAGCCATTAAATTGTTATATTAACAACTTTAATACTATCATGATGTCAGTTTAAATTATTCTAGTTCATAATATTTTCAAAAAGCAATATAGTTCAGTTTTACGAGTAGTTAGCGGTATATGTTTTATTGCGGCGAGCGCATTCGACTCCACCTAAACCAACAAGCAGTTAATCATTCAACGTCAACGGCTACATAACGTTTTATTGCTCAGACGTCTGTGAAAAAACGCGAACAATGCGACGTCGTAAACGTTGAGACTGGATTTAATTTGGACAGTGTTTTCATAAATATTTATATGCTCGTACCGGCTGAAAATATGTTTAAGAATCTACAATAGCTTGCCGCTCCGGGCGGCGTGTGACAGCTACTCCGAAACATACGGAGCTCCGGAAATAAAAAAATATATGTACACACACGGAGCACTTAAAATAAAACCTTACAACGAACTGTAAGCAGCGGTTTATCTTGATGTAATATTTTTCCATTTCGTACTTCAGCTTTGTACTTACGTACTATTCACCGGCAGATATGGTTTAAGTGTGTTTACTTTCATCTCGTGGATTATTTTTGCGTTAGTCATGGATTTGTTGTCTACAGAAAACAGCTCTATTAGAACGATGAAAGAAGAACATAAAACAGAGTTATCGTGGCTATTTGTAATTTTTAATTCCTAGCTTTTTTATTACGAAGGAAAATATTGAAGGCGAATAATAGTAAAGTGAGCGAACTATAAAACGGATTTAATTAAAGATGCAACGCTAATCTCCATTCGCATCGAGAACGGACCAGGAGACGGAAAATTTTATGGCGACAAAAAATGTTAATTCATGTCGTAGATAATAAAATTTTACTGTTGATGGAGGGTCGTGAATGAAATTAGATACTTATATAAACATACCTACGTGTCTAGTACATATTTAAAATGTCTATTAGCGGCTTTCTTTAAATTTTAACGAGAAAAGTCAGTGCAAAGAGTCGTAAAAACTGCCATAGAAAGAGTTTTGTTTCTGGCTTGTAATCTAAAAAATCCGTCGGATTAATGAATTTTCTTTCGGTTTATGTACATGGTTTTAATGGCTATTGCTTTAAATGAATTAATATTTGCACTCTAAATTATTAAATGCGAAACTGCGAATTAATCAACCGTCGTTTAGCATTATCGTATCCACCACTGGATTAAATTTTGTTATTCACAACAGCAACGAAAATGAGACCCGACCACAATTTACGCGGTGCAAATGAAAATCTTTGCCAAATTGGTTAACCATTAATTTGGGAACAATCTCTTTAGATAGAAATGGATGGATGCAATCTAGTTTGTATATGAATATCAGTTTCATATTTTGTTTTATAAATAGAAACGGCTGTAATCGTAAACTTTTAAAAGAATATTAAATTACACAAGCTTATTTAATATATGAGATCCTACTTGTTTGCAATATTAGTATATTTTTATATAATCAATTTGTTTCCTAAATTTATTACAGAACCAGATTAATCAATACACAATACATAATGGTGAAAACAATTAATTTCATAAACTGTGGTGATATAGGTGTACTAGAACAAATTATTTAAAAGAAATATCCTATCTATCGGTTACCTATGCTTGATGTGGATCAAATTTTGATATAATAATAGGTATGTATGTTAAGATATGCACATTCCATAAACACATTTGCCATACGCTGTAAAGTATAGATATTTTTACTTATTCATGGTTTTATAAAGGAAAAATATATAAACTGTCATAGGTCGATATAATGTACATAGGTAAGATAAAATATATAAATAATGAATAAAGTACTAGTTTCACATGCCACGACCTAAAGTTTTTATAGCAAAAGCATAATGAAATTACAAATAGAACAATCTGTTTTGCTAACGTAATTATGGCAATACTTTGCAGTATTAGTGGTCTTAAAAATACAATACAACTGACGTTTTTTAATACGCGATATATTTGTTTAGTTTGTTAAAAGCAACAGCTGTGATAAAAATAACATACGTTATGGCATCCGAGACAGGCATCTAACACATCGTGCGGTGACCTCAAGAAGTTATTTCAGATTTTGCAGCCAAGCATCATGAAAAATTCTAAAACCAAGCTCTCTTTAAAAATCGTAAACTACTAACTACAACAATAAGTAAAACAAAAAGATCTCTTTGACGAAAACGGCGAATGCTTGTACAAAAAATCGAATAATACCGAAATTCTGCATAGCAGCAGCGGAAAATATTTGTAGTACATTTTTGTATGCGAAAGTATCTCAAATAATTTTAATATTTCACCTAAAATAATAAGACAGTCGAGTAAAATTTTGCTAAATAGAGTACTCTTTGTGAAATAATATACATATTCATGTTGAGGTTTCGTTCATTACTGCGTGTGTGTAAATGTTGGAACTCATAATTAGAGTAAAAGCGTCGTACGGATCCGCCGGTGGGGCACTATCTCAAAGAACACTTACAATAGGTAATGTACTTAACGCGCGGTAGTGCCTAGTATCGTCATTACTTTGAGCCGTCATACAGAATAGGGGCGGTGAGGAGTCGACGATATGTCTTACAAGAAAATATTTCATACATGAAGTTTTAACGCATTTGTCATATAATTCAGCTAAGTTTTAACAATTATATTAAATTAAATCTTATTAATAAAAGAATATATGTATTTAGATAAAAATCGTATCTATATTTATTGTTTAAAATTAAATTTCTATTTGTAACCTAAAAATGCTAGAAGGTATATGTGTACTTTTTGGCAAATTTTAATATAGATTGCTGCAAAATCAAATATTTTACATTCACCGGGTTCCGAAATTACTCGCCAAAAGTCCACAAAGCAAGGCAAAATTCGCAACATCAATATCGTCTCTATGCATTGAGGGTAGCGCCCCCGGCAAGATAAAGTACATTTAGATAAATGGAAGAGAGGCAACCTTCAGCCAGGGTGGGCACTCCGGCTAAACGACAGTCTTAATTTTCCCAAAGTAATAATTAAGAGTGAAGGCTCTGGGCCCCAACAAACTTGTGCCGAGAAAACTGGCGCTAAATTTTTAAACGCGCCTTAAGTACAAAGTCCGATACGTTCAAAGTTAATTATATTAATAAATAAAATGTTAACGACGGCGAAAGGCGTAGTTTTTGAGTTTGATGTTACTTTTGTTTTGAACTTAATCCATATTTCATACTATATCCAACGATGAGATTAAGAGTGATCTTCTGGACAACAATGTATATAGTAATGAAAATGTGTTCGTGAATGTTCTTGCATCTTTATATACCTAGTACTTATCTTCGCACATCTGGCAGACAAGCAATAAAGAAGCTCTTTCTCTTTAGAACATTGTAACGTAAAACGACGAAAGTATAAATAGGAATGAAAGCTCTTTTACAAAATTAAATGCGTAAATAAAATCAAATATCATTGAAATTCAATTTATTGTTTTTAAATCGTAATAGTTTTCCTGGAGCATTTTATAATTGAAAATGAACAACGTCGACGATTTTATTTTCGTTTCAAAAGGACTTCAATTATAAAAGCTTTTGCCAGTGAAAATAATTTTTTAACGAAAGTCGATTATGTGAAGTGCTTTACCGTTATATTTTTATAATAAAACTTTACTTCTGAATATACTAGTTAAGTTATATTTGTAAAACATAGCAAAGTATTAAATTATCTGAACACAACTAAACAATAGTATTTATTTTTGCACTACATTCACATATACATATATCTTATGTTATTGTATATATTTGAATAAACAATAAAGGCGCTTCTATCTGGGTTGATCTATGATCCTCAATCATATTATTTAAACACATATTTTATGTCTTAAAGATCATACGTTGGTTATGAGATAAATGTGTGAGATGAATATGTTAAGATTATTTATTTATTATTAGATCTCATAGAAACAGAAGCTATTTTGTTATGTGATAAAACAAACCAACTAAGTAGAGCTCTCCGGTAACCTACCAGTCTAAAAATAGGTTTAATTATAACTTTCGAATGAAAACCGAGAATTGAACGACTTATATTTATGTTTATAAAAGACTAGATGTGCCCGCGGTTTAACTCGCGTTTATAATTACTGCGCCGCCCCCGTGGGTCGTAGTGTGATGTTATATAGCCCATAGTCTTCCTCGATAAATGAGCTATCCAACACTAAAATAATTTTTCAATTCGCACCGGCAGTTCCTGAGATTAGCGCGTTTAAACAAACAAACAAACAAATTCTTCAGCTTTATAATATTAGTATAGATTATCTTTGTTTTGGTTTGATAATTCAATTGTTACGGAAATTGCTACCTGAACCTAATCGTTGCATTTTAAACATTTATTAATATAACACATATTCAAGTAAAACTAGAGTGTTAAACCACGCTCAAAAAAAGAAAACGACCTACAAATGAATAGTACTAAAACTCTAATTGAACTCAAAACAGGACTATATATTCAAAATACATATGTTCGTATAAAAGTAGTTAATAAAATGAAAGTTTAGAGACAGTACTTCACTTCAGGTGAAACAAATTTGACGTCAGTCCTGCGAAACTTAATTACTAATTCATTGCCCGAGTAAAAGTTTTACGAAACAACTGTAGGTACCCGAATATTTCCATCTAGTCATCGCCCATCGTAAGTTGCGGAACATCCATTTACTAACTTATTTATAAACAGCTTCATTTTAGGCGGTTTAATTTTGTCAGTCTAGATTTAGCCTCGTCTGTAATATTTTAGTTAAGGCTGTGGTCATAAATAACTGTGTCCTACGCCCACGGGATTGTTATTTAAAATTAAATTTAAATAAGTTTTACATCGTGTAAATAATTTTTTATATATTTATTAATCTCTGTATTTAGAATTTATAAGTTAGTTTAATCTAGACGTAGGGCTTACAAGACAAAAGTCTGAGTAGAGTAGCCCGTTGTAGCCTACTGTTTAGTAAAAGTGCGAATAAGCCAGCTAACTGCCTACCTATTTACCAGTTACAAGTAGTCGTCAAAATCAACTTGCAATATTTTTTAATAGCCTTTTGGTATGTCTTGCTGCTGGACAAAAGCCCTTAAACTACCTAATCATTATATTCGTAGATATGTTCTGCTAGTCCTTTTTAAAGGCATCCAATTCGTCCCGCCATCTCGGTTAAGGTCTACCCTGACATCGTTTACTGTCTTGTAGCACACAATTGGTCACGATTTGTGCTCACCACTCGGGCTGCATGCGGTAGACGAGTCCTTGCAATAATAGGAATACAATATGCGATAAACGGTGTTGCATGTAAAATGCACAATTAGGCTATGAATTTTCATAGCTCAACTACTACTACTTTCATATCTGAAAGGATTTCCTTCAGACATAAAAGTAGTTCAGTATAAAAGAAATTGTCTTCACAAATTTCACCTGACATTTTCAAATGCCCAAAGCATCTTTTATGACCAAAAGCAAAAGGCAAGACTGTAAATATTTAGTCGACCAACAATATTTTATGAAATACATCACCGTATTTCACCAACAAAATGGCAACATAAATTTGTTAGTTGAGTGGAGTGACAGAAGATATTAATTACATTTACCCCCGGTATTACTCCAATTAACCGGTCAATTTCTTTGAATATTTTCTTCCCTTAAATAAGTCTAATTAAGTTAATGATTAAACAAGATATGGCGTTAGCACCCCTCGCTTGCAAAAACTCACCAAAGTCAGATTACAATCACTTTAGTTTACACTTGAATCAACTCTTATTATCGCGTCATTTTATATATATAAGTTTCAGAGCATGCGGGCTGGTTTTATAAATTAGTAGTTATGCTCTCAAACATACGTATACTTAGCATTAAGAACATAATGTAAATTGACCATTTTAAGTAGACCCCTCGGTGCTATAGACATGCTCGTTAACTCGAGCTCATTAAACTCCCTTATGGGATGTACAGAGCTTCTTAGCAAGGACCTAATAGCCTAAAACATTCTGGCGGTATTTTCCAGCTCTCAGGATTAGTCGTATGTGTCTAAAATGTAAATGTACTATTTTAATTAGATACTTAACCAAGATTTAGTAAGTTGTGTCATTATTATTTTTTTAATATTCTTTACGAGAAGGTTCTTTTTTCATCAGTTTTATTTCTTAGGATAATTAAAGAAGTATCCTAAGATCTATGGATATCCATAACAACGTACTTGAGGTGAACTGTCGATATTATAAGTTGTTAAAAGTACGACAAAAGCAAGCTCGAGTTTGCTCCAAAATTTTTCTACAAAATGGTAAATAGTTAACTGTAAGGGAGCCATACTTTTCAATGAAATCAACCAAAACTAGGATAGGATTCAGTTAAAATCAACGTTCATTATTTTTCAATTTGGACATCTGTTTAACGAATTTTTTTTTAATAAAATAAAATATTAACGTATGTCAACTCTGAACAGACACTTGAGAAGGATAAATACTAAATAAACCAGCAGTAACGTATACGAGGCTGCGACATTAGTTAAGAGAACCACTCGCTTCGTATTGATGGTACCCATTAGTACTATAGGTAAATAGAGTAACGTTACATTTCAAATTAAACATGTTCGGGTATTCTGTTGTAGGTCCCTCGTCACGCAATACAAATTGCGTTCTTATTTGAATACGAGGTGTGACCTTTACCTTTTAACGGTTAAATATATAAAATCTCGTTACTTAAAATCATATTTCCAGTGATGTTGGCCAAAAATATTGAGAAATAGTCGGTTATATAAAGGTGAGAATGGGTATTAAATAAGTTATTGGACTATGTAACGTCTCACCGAAAATGTTATGTGAGTATTTCGTGCCAAAGTGCTGTGATCAGAAATGGTTTAGTTGATTTGGTATTGAACTAAAGTAATTACTTTAGTTATTTCCTAAGTAGTAAGTTGAAGTTGTGGGTAGTGCGCTAGTCATATTCGCCAACACACAGTGACTTGAGTCCGTTCTACATGTGAGTACTTAATGTTGTGGGTTTGAAAACTGTATCATTAAGGAAAGGCGAGACTCGGAATAGCTATCACAGCGATTGCCGAGTATTACTTCGGTTGGAGATTTGTATGCATAGTTTAAATTTAGATAAAGTCCAAGTTTTACTCAATGAAAGAGGTTGCTCTTAAATACTGTAAAACGTTGGTTCTAGGACGAATTTGTATGATTTGTCATAGTTCTTAGAAAAACAATACTTTACTTAAACATGTAAAAGATAAGTTTTATAGATAGTTTAACTTTTTTACTCCTAATGGTGATTTTGTTTTGTGTTTTAATTAGTTTATGAAATGACATTCCGTTTTGTTCAAAAAGTTCAAATCTCATGTACCTAAGCCATTCTTAAAAGAGCGAGAGAGGTTTAGCTATTTAAAAGTATAATCAAAAATTAAAACAGAAAACGAGGGGAAGAGATAGTGTGAGATGTCTGTTTTACCGTCATATTTATACAGAATATCTATTTTTATATATGTATATTGCTGATATCGTGGTTTGTTACTTATCCATGAAAATAATTCGACATATGTAATTAAAGTTTATATTTTATGTAGGACTAGCTATTGTGTACTAGCAACTTCGTACGCGTGAAATTTGGAAGTAGAATATCTAAATTTTTTTACATGAAAGTATAAGCTGATCTAGACATAATAAGGTAAAAATTGCTTACGTCTCTCTTCTTTAGCGTACTTTCTTTTCTTTTATAACAGCTTCTGGGTGGCGTATCAAATGCACCAAATTTAAGTTTGACCTTCATTTATAAGATTGTGAAAATTGCATTTAATTTTGTGCAGTAGTTTTTGCGTAATGCGCGTACAAACAATTTTTTTTAAAATATCTTGTACATATATGGTCCAGTTACAATTTAATTATATGTTCAGGTAAGTTTGAGCCTTTGCAGCCCTTTGCTATTTAATTATATCTATAAAGAGAAAGCAAATACAACACTAAGTTAACCTCTCGTGATCATTAAGATAACGAAAGAGAGGCGTCACATTGTCTGTAAGTAACGTTTTAAGGACTAACAATAATTATCTGGACATTCAACTTCAGCTAAAGTAATTAGGAATGTTGAGTTCTCAATTTGAACAATTCAAAACTACAGAAGCGTTAATGGATCAGCATTAAGGCGCTCGTACATGATGCAAGTAGCTGACGCAAGCTACACGCAATAGCTACTCGCGCGTTTTACATGCGCAAGCTCATGAGGCCTAAATACAAGCGTCATTGCTTGTTTTATCAGGTGTTTGTGGGTGCAAGTTTAGGCGAAGATTACAAGAACAAGCTGCTTGCTCGGGATTCATGTGCAAGTTGCTGAAACAGGCTAACTATGCGCGTTCCCGTTCCGCAAGTACGGGTTGCTTAATACTCATTTCAATACACGCCAATAGGTCAAGTTGCGTCGCATGAAAATGTTTAATTTTAGGAAGACACTTCAATCATCGTCAAGAATCAAGAAGTCTTGCATATGTCGATACCTGCACAAGAAGCCCAAGTGAGCCACTAATCGCACGAATTACTTGCACGGATAACTCGCGTCATACATATGCTAGTCGCTGATACAGAATATTTCCTTAGGAGGAGCTTGACTCGGTGCATATGATCCACGCAAATACCTAAAAATACGCATATTACACGCACCGCTTACGCAAGTCATTCAGTGATATTTACTACCAAGATATAATAAATACGACGAACAAAAAAGAAGCTGCAAAACATCACATTGCATAAAAGAAAGAAATAAGTATAAAACCATGAATATAATATCTGCAATAAAATTGTATAGAAAAATATTGCAATATGAAACTTTATAGGGATAAAATTAATATCGAATAAAACAATCAGTCTATTCAATTTGAATAGGTTTAATCAGGCGTCGGATGTGACCAAATGAACCGGTGTTTGGGCTGCGTTTATTAAATAAGTTTGCTTTGAACCTATCCAAATGAATAATTACTGTTCTGTTCATACGGTTAGATTGTACTTTATTTAATGTACAATTGATATATTCGAATGCGGTGAAATTAAATACGCAGGCCATTATGAATTTTATTATGTAGTTGTATTATATGTAAATACTGAATGATGGATTGGAATATATTTTCTTTAATAGCTTTTTAGTATTTCGTCTATGCACTTGTAAAATTTTAATTTGATTACATATTTGCTGTAATTTAATTTTATGGTATTGATATTGCTTTATTAATATGGTTTTATTATAAATGATAGTCATTAAAATATGAAAGTACAAATACTAGGCTAAGCCAATTTTCCAAAATTGCCTTAGCCTAACCTAGAAAATGATGATAGCTACAATTCGCAAGCTATATTTGACGGCCATGTAAGCGAATATAAGCGATCTTATTACCTGATGGTACATTTTCAGACTCCGTGCTGCTACTAAAACGTTCCTAACATAGGAACCCAGTTACACTATTCCTAAGCCGCCAATAGTACCCTAGATCTCAAAACGTAGAAAAATACGTGAATTTATGCTACGGAACCGACTGAACTGTTACGGTGGTAGATCATTAACAAAAATAATATTACGGTATGACGCGATAGATCAATGTAGCTATTGATCTTCCTTGTCATATTTTTCTCTATGACCATCAAAACGATGATTTGAATGAAATCATTAAAATATAATGATTAAAATCATTCCGTACAAGTACTAATACTTTAACATACATAATATGTGGGTTTTGCCAAAGACTGATCACGGTTAGTTAGGACAAGATTTAATACTTCAAAAACTATAATCGAAACACAATTGAAAAACCTTTATGTCTGATTTCCGGGGGCCGAGCGCTGACCATACAATTTAAGGTTGTGATGATTCTAACTTTGTTACACATACATATATACTGTTTTAAAACTATAATATGACTGTGTCTGTTAATTGGTGTATTTTTGAATAACTTATTTGGTTCGACTATTTATGGGATTTGAACCCAAAACACTAAACATAATATATAGCTATATGTTCGTTTGTTTGTGCCTGCTTCAGTGTTCGTTTCATTGTGCTTAATTTTAATGCAGTTTTCAAAGTTTTGTAACTTGAAGTGCATCATAAAATCTAAACTATGTGCCATGTTCATCATCCTCTTCGCAGAGCCGGAGCTATAGTACATAGTCAGATTAACGGACATGAAGCATTGAGCAAACCGTTGTCCACGTGACAAACCTATGGGCGAATGGTAGTACTCAATAAACGTATGAACAAATACAGCAACACCAAACACATATACGTATTTTTAAATCTCAGTATACCTGAACGTTATAATCAACTTAACTTAAGTCAAATAGACACACATGTTTTCTTTCCCACAGGAAATGTCGTCACATCTCAGTTTATTTATAAATAACTGAACCCCAAAAATCCTTTCTACTTGATTAAATAATATGACTCTTTGATCCAAAAAATGAATCTGCCCAAATCACGATACTGAATTCAACGGAGCGAACCAACTCAAATAGGCATTGTGTGTATCGAAGGACTTCCAATAAGGGACGGCGATGCCATCCAATACGATACGAGTATATTAATCTGCTACTAATGTGGTGTTCCTTGCCCTCTGGCGGCATACGACCGAACTAAACTCAGTTATATTGATGACGTCACTTTGTCTACGTCGGCTGGCCATTCCGTCTGTGTAACTTTAACGTGTTGTTGCGAATGGATGCGACCTTTTCAAATTGTTAGGGCTTAGCTCGTTTAATTCGACGGAAATTCGAATGTAATTTGGAGTGGGGATAATTCACAGTGTAATTTGTACGTAGTCTGGTTAGTTTTAGATTGCCTCCAATTTGAGTAGTTCCGAATGAACCCAAAAGATAAAGCAAATGGTCTTTTAAGGGATTCGTATCTCTAAACATATAAACGGTTCAATCTTATTTTAGAATCACATTGGTGTCAATTTCTTCGTCACTTAACTCTCTATCAATACCTTATTCAGAAACAATAACGATACCTAGTAAGAGAGAGATCTGATCGGTAAACGATTATCGAGGTAAAGCAATGTTGGGTGCGGTCAGTCTATAGATGAGTAACCGCTTAATGGTATTTCTTCTAAGCTTCTCCGTGCTTGAGAGGGCACGTAAAAAGTCGATTGCCGGTTGTTGTCAAATTGACAGCAGTCGTTAAGCTATGTCAGAGGCCTACGGGCGGCTTGAACAACTCCTGATAACAGGTTAGCCACTAACCACACGAAAAGAGGAAGAAGAAGAAGCTATGGATTTAGGACCCACGTTATAGGATGATAATCTATTGCCATCTACCGACAACAGTTTCGAACACCATGCTGATATTAAAAATATCTTGGCAGTAAAGCCTAGTATCATATAGGCGGAATATAGCCTGCACATTGCATTGATTATTGCTACACTACTATGGTAATCAGTTCAATTCTGTTATTAATTAATTCAATGGCTTCGTAGATTAAATAGATCAATAAAAAATTCGCAAACTGAATATCTGAACGGCTGGTGTGTTGCATTAAGTTGTCAACTCGCCACTGCCTATGCTCAGTACTGTGATTTCGATCCTCACACGAACAAAAAAATGTTCGATTCACAATTTGTTTTGCCAAATAGGAATGCTTCAGTGTTCGTTATTTCAAAGTTTGTAAAGACCGCATACCAAAATTAAATGCCAAATAACCTTAAGTTGACTAAACAACTTTTATTAATTATTAAATATATATATTATTATAATAATTTGTATGAACCGTGATGGGCTATAATATACATATGTAACATCTTTGTACCGAGTTTCTAGCAAATCCTAACTAATTTTATAAATGGGAATGTGAGTTTGTTTGTTACGCTTTCACCCCTCAACTACTCGACCAATCATCATGAAATTTCGAATGCACGTTCAGAATTCGAAAATCTTTTCTAATTCTGAACGTCATCAGGATCAGAAAAGGACATAGGGTGCCTTTCATTCAGAAATTTACTGTTCTTGAAATATATAAAATTGACATAACCTACATTTACGCGAGCGGAGCCAGTGTCAAAATCTAGTTTATAAATAAACAAATAGGTAAATAAATATTGCATGTTTCTTTATTTAAAAATTGTATTCTCGTAATTAAAACCTAACGATTCTAGTACAAGTAAAAGGTGAATAGGAAATCTTGAAAATCGAAACAGTTGACTAACTTTTACGCAATTTACGGTAACTAAAGGGTACAAGTTTTACTTGAGCTTGATAATTTATTAATAAAAATTTCTTTATTAATATAGCGACCTATTAAATATCCTTATTTTAATTAGAAATATGTTTATAACTATAAAAAATATTCTATATGTACCGAAGATAGTCTCTCTTATCTTTCAGCCATGTATACATAAACTAAGCTAAACAATATTATAATATATTCATAACCCCATTTAATAATCCCAACTAATTAAACAGACCAATTTCCATAACCCGTGCCATAATCGACCCAAATCATAGTCTCACCTTACGAAGGTATTCCAAACATTTCAACGGAAAATCTTAACCACTCATGTTGACAAAACACTCCAAAGCGGTTCATCAAGAAGGATTCGAAATTCAAATTTGAAATGAAGACCTCGATACACTTGCCGGTTACTATACCAACAGACCCCTGTCCCTAGAACCTATTAAACAGATGCATGTGCCCGTGACTGATTCTTGTAGGGTAGTTTGAAAATTGTACGCCTCGGCACCTATACGTAACTAAATATTGCCTTCATAATTTAGACCCTAATCCAAATAAAATTAGGTTGAAATTTCCAAAGCTAAATCAAAATATCTGAATGTAGCGGATCATATTATGCAGAATGCCACGTGCGTCACGGTTGCCAGGCCATAATATTGTTGTTGTTGCGGAAAAAAACATCCGTATTAACAACTCTAAATTTGGGGAACTGGCGATTTATTTGCGTGAAAGGGTAGAACTTGATATAGCAGCTTTTGCTTAGTGCATTATTAAAAAAGAACAAGTAATTTAAAAGGGGGTGTGATGGCTACAATATTATAGGAGTATGCAGTAATGAAGTACAACTACGAGGCGCAGCGGTAGTGAATGCGACTGCTGTGCATGGGGTTACGGGTTCGAATCCCGGGTCAGGACAGCAAAAAGTTATTGGGTTTCCTGTTAAGATATACCAATAACAGCCCAGAGTTAGGAGGTTGGCGGTATTGGACACCCCCGTGCCTCGGAAAGCACGTAAAGCCGTTGGTCCTGCGCCTGGTCTCTCTCAGGTCGTGTCGGATTACCATTCCATCGGATCATGATAGTTAGGGAACAGAGAGTGCATTTGTGTTTGCGCACATGCTTGTGCACTATAATATCTCCAGATCTCTATAATATGGCCAGTCTCCTTTAAGATTGGCCGCCGTGATAGAGGACATTATTAAATAAAAATATGTAAAAGTAGCGGCGACGCGAACGGTCATATATTTACCTTACTACCTCGATGGTGTAGCGGTAGCGAATGTGACTGATATGCATTAGGTCTCAGATTTGATTCCCGGATCAAAGAAAGTGTTATTGGGTTTATGTCCTGACATTCTAGCAATATGACATTTCAAATGCCCAGGTAGATGGCAATATGCTCGCCCGTAAAACGTGGGAACTAAAACAGTAGTTGTCGACATGTGATTACTACACCACTGGCACCCTATATTATTATGTATGTATGTATTTTCATACACACAAACATAGTTCTATCTTTATATTTTGGCCATAGATCACGTCAATTTAAGCTTTTAGTAAACATGTATGAGTCGGACAGTGGCATAGGCTTCTTATTCAAAAAAACATGAATAGGGACATGTATAAGCTAGTAGTTCATAATATAACTAGATTTTGCCTGCGGTTTCGGTCGCGTAAATGTAGATTAGGTTTGGTTAGTAACAGTACTTTTTTCGGGGTGATGTCCCTATGTCCTTATCTGTACCCCTGAAAAAATGTATGCGAAATTTTATGATGATGGGTCGAAGGGTTAATGCGTGAAAGTGTAACAAACAAATAAAACAAAACCACATTTGCATTTATAATATTAGTTAGGATTAGGTTTATTATTTTTAGTTAAGATTTTAATATTAACCTTTCAGCGTCTCAAATTAAGATATAGTATAGGTAATGTAGGCAATTGTAGACCCTATAAACGATATAAAATTATAAAGACTGAAGTTATGTAATTGTGTTTGTTTGAAGGTTTGTAATTAAGGTTGGTTGTGTATCTTGTTATGCTTATTCATTGCTGAGAGTTTAAAGCAAGTCTGAAAACTGCTTCAGCAGCTTTTAAAGCAGCCCATTCCCTGATGTTGTGGAGCCAGGACATCTTTGGTCTCCTTACCATTATCTTACCTGTAATAGTATTAAATCATCCAGCAATTGCAAAATATTGTTTTAAAAGCACAAATAAATATATTTTAAGAAATATTTTATCTTTCTTTAAATATGTAATAGAAGTATACAAATATTTTATAGTAAATATATGTTTAAATACACAGTTTTGATACGTATTAAATGGATATTTTTATATTTGAAATGATATGATTGATTAAATTTGGCAGCCACACTGGTGCTAACTGTTTCGTCAATTGCGCATTGATGGATTTTCAATTTTGACACATTATTCAATTTATTTTTAATTAATTCCAAATTGCGTCAGCTGTACTGAATTGTATGATTTATATCGCAATTAAAATGATACTGTAGTTTTGAACACAGAAACCAATGATTTCATATTACATTAATTAATAACGTAATGATGTTTTAATTTTTACGCCAATGTTACACATTGAAATTCACTTATTTTTTGTAGTTTATTAATTACCTGGAACTTAGTACTTTGTTTATTGAATCAAAAACATAATAAGACCTTTTGAAACTCGCTAAAAAGCCGATATACCTAATCATGTAAATACATAGAAACACCAATAATAAAACAATGTAAGATTATGAATTATGATAACTTACAATACAAGTTCTTGAGACTTTTAAGACTTAAGTCTTACCTTGGCTATATACTTTGTATCCGAAAACACTTTGTGTCACAAATTATCCGATATGTCTACGTTAAATAAATATTTTAGATAAACATACATAAAGAAGAGTCACACGCTTTTATCGCCGAACAGCTATCTCTTCGCTAGAGGAGTATTAGACCCACATTTCACCATTTCTTATTTCTGGAGGACCCACGCAAATATGCATACCTTCCACCGGCAGACTGCCAGACCACGTCCTATAACAATTTCTTGACAGAAAACTCTATAACATATTGCCTGCTTTGCCTGACCTGTAAATCGAGCTCTCAGGCCCAGCAGTCACATTCACTCCCACTGCACCACCGAGATTATCTTAGCTGTTGTTATTATATCTAATCTTAATATATATAAAGTACGTGTCACGTTGTTTGTCCGCTATGGACTCCTAAACTACTGAACCGATTTTGATCAAACTTCGTAACCATCTGTAATTTGGTCCAACTTAAAAGACAGGGTTTACTACCATCAGGTAGGCTACCATCAAATTTTATTAAATGCTTGAGTATGTTCAGTAGTAATTCATGGAGAAATGGTTGCAGCACCTTATTATAGTTATGATTTGTAAACAAAATTTTATTGTAAACTTGTCGATTAAAAAGAGTGGCCATGAGTTTCTTGCCCGTTTTTCTCATGAGCCCTACACCCTTGCTTTGCTGAACGTGGCAGTAAATGTAAATTCACAGAAAAAATTTAGTGTAACTTTGACATTCATAAGTGTTACATTGTCTAACATGAATAAATTTATTTTTGATTATGATGTTAAGATAGTTCTTTTTTAAACGGGCAAAAAATGTCTAATGTGAAGCAGACGAAGTTGCGCGTTACAGCTAGTATTTATATTTAAAAAAAGGTGAATTTAAAAAGAATGACCTAGAAAAGTTATAATTGCGCACTATCTGTCTATTAATATTACATCTACATAATTACGCAATACTTAACTAATATCATTAGTTCGTTTATTAAACCTACTGAATTATGATATTAAGCAAAGAGATTTTATAGCTATTATAGTTGCAGACTGAGATGTAATTAAATTAAAGTGGAATATTAATATACCAAATATAATTCTCAAACAAGATTTTATTTAAACTTAATGCAAATAAATTCTACCCACTTGACTACATGCAAATAAATAAAATGAATAATTTAAATAAATTGTAACTGTTTGACTGTATGAAAATAAATAAAATGAACAAAATGTAGTCAACAGAATACTGGCCAAAAATGCAAGCTAACCGCAGATTAAAATAAAACTTGTACGCACCGCGGCTATATTCAAATTGTTCCACTTCGCTTGGTGCAACCGTAAAGCGGCATACGTTTTCATAACGTTTCGAAAAGCTTTTTATCTGAGTGCAAAGCCGTCGATAATGATGCCCACAACTAGAGCTGCCACACTTTCATTAAGTTTCCTAGTCCACAAACGTCGTATTAAATCCGCAGCCCCAAAGCTTGGCGTAAAGAGTGCGGCAGATTACTTTATAGTGTAGTGAAAGAGACAAAGCACATAGTACATCCCGCACTTGATCCTATTTATCATGCACGAGACTTATTAAAGCGACCAACACGCGTGCTGTTGCTCCACAGTAAAACTTTAAAGTAGATATCAAATACTTGGAGTCAACATTTTTGGCAAAATAAACTTGAATAAGAAAATCATTTTGCGCGTTACAAAAGTATTTTCACATCTAATATTTGTCTAATAAACAGTATGTTTTAAAATCAAAAAGTAAGTTTGATCACGTTAACTGTAAACTAATTTGGTAATATGCCTAAAAGCGAACTCTAACAATTTACCAGCAAACAAAGTGTAAAAAAAATATTTGCTCACATGCGATAATTACATTACGCTAGTACACACTGCGTGCAAATATTATTTTAGCTAGGTACAATGTAGGACGAACTAACAATGCGAGTCGGCTCAATACCCTCCAACGTCCAACAGATTGGCGTTCTATTCATATGTAGATTGCAACAAAAAATCCAATAAACAAGACACAGAGCACTCACATCTCCCCTAGCATCATTATTGAAAAGAATGTTAACAGTGCACCCGGCTTATCCCCGGCTCGTTTTACCAAAAGAGTTAGACTAACGAATGGTCGCCCTACACCGGCATGAGTGACTCTCTCGTTACGCTTGACACTTCAATTCGGATTAAATTCAGTTACGAATTTAAATCGGCAATAGTGTTTGTGTGAATCGGTCGCTTGTTGCTTTGTGGCATCGAGTAGGTAGTCTGATGCCTTTATTTACCGGCGACTGAAGTACTACCAACAGTAATTTATCCGCTTACTCGAGTACCGGGTAGGCATCAACACAATACAGTACATGTCTGAGCGAATATCGATTACAAAGGATTCTATATTTAACAAAGAACCGTAAACCTGTAGAATAAATAAACGTTAACAAACAAAGAGTTTCGTTAAGATATTATGTGATAACTGAGCTGTGGCAAACTACTACTGTTTTTAAAACCTTAAAATAAACAAAATAAATAATGTTTTATTACATGATTTTAGTGAATCTAAGCGCCACTTACTTATATTTATGTGCCAATTGACTTCTATGTATAAGAATGAATGATTAAAGTGGCATGGATAGTCAAGTTGATTTTTGACATACCTATTGAAATTAAAATGGTAACTTTTTATACCACATCGATGCTATGACGAAATATATTGTTACCTACATGTCAAAACACATACATAGGAACTCAATATAAATAACAATTTAATGTTATTTATGTCATCATATACAACTGAACTGTCTCGCTAGCTAATCTTAATACTGACATTTTATTTGTATGTAATGACAAAACAATATGTTAATCTAACTGTGAACAAAATTCATCAATTGTGACCATGGGTGGTCATCTGATAGGTGCGGTTTTCTTCAAGATAAAAATAATGAATTAAACGAAAAATATCACAGCAGACAAGATAGACTTTGTAGTTGTGTAATCTATGCAATAATGTATCTTGATTTGAAGTAATATAATAATATTAGCCTTATACTAAACTGTCTCACTGCTGGGCACAGGCCTCTTCTCAGTGTGATAAAGTTGAGTTCATTTGAAGTAATATTTTTATAGAATTTATGACAACATATTTTTTTACCAAATAACAGCTAGGTATTCGTAAACGGTATTACACGTTCGGTTGCTCAAACTTTCCTATGCAATTGAGTACGGATTTTTTTCACAACGATCCCTCCCAGGCGTAGGTATACCTGGGCATAGGCGACAAATCCTCATACGATGGTATTTCAAGTATTCACATATTAGCCGATGCCCGGCTACCATTTTTCCACTTCCATGCCGCTTAGCACAACTTCACAGAGGTGGATTCATATTGCCGCAACGGATGCGTTTGTTTTGTTCAAATTTATTTTATCAAGTAAACGTTGGCATTCCGCTCACTGAGCTGGACCTAATATGCAGTAATGCGGGCAAAGTACTGCACCCTTAGCTTCCACCTCCACCAAGTATTTGATGCCGACTAATGAGTGAAGTTATTCGCTTAATTATTTTTGTGCAGATTTTAACGGTTTGTTAACGTTTCGTTTGGCGGCTTGGTTAATTCGATATAGGAATTTATATAAGTGTGCACTGTTAGCTGTAAACGTAAACGCGGCGTCAGTGATATAACAATTTAAACGATGCAACTGTTTCACTGTATCAGTATTTGATATTCCGTCGTTATTGCGGTCGGGAACACTGTTGACTGTTAGCCATGAATTCCTGGATTGCAAAAAGTATTACAGTTCTAGTTTCTATCCACAGTCTCGCACATGTGAATTCCATGTGAATACATACTGGAAAACAGTAGCATATGTGCTTCCTCAGAATACAATCTATCTACTTGCCACATTTTATTAAAATCCGTTCAGGCATTTGGACATAAAAAAGTAACGTTTAATAGAGTTACGTTCGCATCTTTAATATTAGTATGGATTAAGACAATCTCTGTAGTGGATCTTTAATTATATAGTAGTAATAAATAATATATTATGCATACATATCTCTTTACTTTTTATATAATTATAAGTTACTTTGTATAAAAAGGAGACTGTTATGCTACATTTAACAAGAGCATTTTTGTGATTGAAACACGATCTGTTTTAAGGACGGGCCTTAAAACAGTACATTTATTATAATTTAAAAATGAAGAGTTTTTTTACGATTTCTAACTATAGTCATTAAAACATTTTGAAAATGGATGATCACTCAACATTAAACGCAGCACTTAACCCTTCCACCACAATATCCATTCCATTTACTTTTTTGTAAAACCGCATTAAGAAAAACCGCGTGTTCGCGAAATGAAAGGGCAATAATAACAAAGTGCAGTACAAATTGCAGAATCACGCGTCGCGTACCATTTTACTCAGCGATGGGCGGCGGGTTCGCTGTGATTAATCGCGTTTTCATTAGCGTCGCATCCAAAATGACATAGTTATGAATCGCCAGTTCAATCAACTCGGTTTCAATAACAATTTTTCATTCTCGACACACTAATTAAGTGCTTTTCATAAATATTCTGGCGAAATCACTTGGCAACACAAGCGAGTTTGGGCTCTGTTTGCCGAAGGGCAAGTTTCAAATTCTTTTGTTGCCAAGTTTGTAATGCCAGACTTGAAAGCGACATCCTTAGTAACAAGTGTAAAATATTTTCCCCAATCGTTGTACCTGGCGCCCCCTAGGGATATTTCAAGGGTGAATAAGCTCGCATAATGGCAAAGGGTACAATATTTTAAATTTCAATCGCTGCGAGCGGTCCAGCGACTCCCCGGGTGGCGTAGAACAAAGATTTCACCCGGTGACTTTTGCTAAGTGTTATAATAACTTATTATATCGGGAAATGATTTGAAATATTGCGTCGTAATAGAAATTTTATTTTATAAAACGCCTGCTTTAAAAATTCTAGGTAATAGAAAACGATAATGAAGTGCGTATATAAAGTATCGAAGAAAAGTTTTTAAACTTTGAGAAACTTAACCCTTGTACGTTCTTATTTTATATTCATCCAATTTAAAAACATCTTGAATTTTTATTAGGGAGCCGATATCTCGAATATTAAAATAGATTTTGTCTTTAGTTTTAGTATCATGTACATTTTGTTTACACATAGAATACCAATGACGACGGCGATTGTTTTATAATGCTGTTTATTTTTATACACATTGCTTTAAAAAAATATCCCATACTAGATTTTGCTCGCGACTTCGATCGCGAAAATGTTATGTTAAGGTAAGGCTATGTCGATTAACAGTACTTTTTCTGAATCAAAGGTACCCTATGTCCTTTTCTATACCCCTGACAACGTGTATGCGAAATTTCACGATGATTCGTCAAGTTGTTAAGATGTGAAAGCGTAACAAACAAACTCACATTCGTATTTATGATATTAGTCAGGATAGTCAGAGATGTGTAATTATCAACGATGCAGGAGATATTTTAACAGCTACTGCAGAAATCTTCTCAATCGATTTTGATTACATGGAGCCTCTGGCATTCATTCGACAGGCCAGCAGCTCACTTTAAAGGCAACCAACAACAGAAATCATGGGTATTATCCATTTATGTACCCTACAGATTTCTTGCTTGGTAGTTTAGGATATAATTCCCTAGCTGTCCGGCGGTCTCAGACGCAGGTCATCACTGCTCTGAAAATTCTGCGGAATGCGATTGATTGCCCAGAATTACACAACATACTATGTGCGATTTATGTCCCCGACAATTATCTACGCCACCGGCCCAACCGCCGTCCCAGATTGTTTGCGACTGCACCGTGCCGCACCGTGTCGCGTGCGCATTCCCCATTGTGTCGCATGCACGGCGCAATCAATGCCCTAATTCTTGACCTACCCGATTGTGACGTGTTGACTGATAGATTCAACCAAATTATTATATCATGTTTGAAATTTTGTGAAAGACATTGCATCTGAATAATGTTGTATAATCTAATTATTATCTGTATTTAATAGCTTATAATTTTGATATGACTGTTGTAATTTTAATAATAATGATAATTTAATCTATTTAGATCATAAGAGATTAATTAATTACTGTTATTGGTGTATAACCGTTGTAATTAATAATAATAAATAAATAAATAAACAGTACATGGGCATAACTTTATTTTCTTAGCATTACAATTTCCTAGGAAGGTAAAGCAAGGGCGGTCTAAAGGCTTTTCTGCCCTTTAGTCGAAACGCAAATTAGCTGTGCGACTAAAATAGGCAGCATGCTCAACCTCTTAGAGCAAGCATTAAAATGGGAAATCTCATTTAATACAGGACCTCGCCATCTGTACTATGGTAGGACAACAATATAATATACCGGGAATGGGACGGCGTATATTGTACATATTAATGACTCAAGAAGCCGGGGTCGCATGCCCGAATCACTTGTATTGCACAGGTAGCAACTAGGTAAACACTCTATTATAAATTAAGAAATGAAATTAAATATTTCTTTGCTTGGAATACGGAATAGGTATAAAAGAGATTGACAAAATTAAAAAGAAGCCTAAAATATTCACCTAAACAGACATGCGTATCTTAATCTTAATAGCTAAATTTAACAATACGGTGTTCAACTTATTTAATATTATGTACAAAGAAGTTTTATTTAAAGCTATTCTTAGATAATAATAATATAAAACCAGCATACCTACGTAATTCGAACAAACAATATACATACCTAAATTTTACAGCATTCGATTTCTATGAGACAAGAATTCTTTAATAGTGTGGATACACCTGTCTAGTAGTAAATATTTACGAATATAATGTCGACGGCCTTATTATTACCATGGAATGATTTTGTCATCCCCATGTGATGGGTCGTGAGTATAAGCTTGCTTACGACTCATTAGTTGAGGTTGGTATCGATTCTTGGTTCCGTCAATGTTATTGGGTGTTCTCATAGCAAAATATCAGTAATAACCTAAAGTCAGATTCAGTGTAACTAGTAGATGATAAAAAGTGCTGGCGAAATGTAGTTGTAATATCTTTCCGACATAATATATACAGAAGTAATTAATAAAATTAATTTAAATTTGTTTATTCAAAGGGATTTTAGTAATTTTTATCTGTATGTATACAGATTCTTAGTTTAGATATTTTCAGTGTATTATGGCAGGATAAATACGCAATATTAAATGTATACCTGGCAATATGAATACCTCTAAGTAAAGCTTTTCGTAGTTTCTAGAATCCTGCATATCCGGATAGGATAACATTTTTCAAAGAGCCGGCAGGTAAGAAACATTCGTTCGTTACGCTCGAATATGCTATGAATAGAAAAGCGGACTATAACACATTATCTACTCCATAGATAAACGACAAAATCCGTACGAAGAACTATGGCAATATTTAAATAATGTCACGCGAAAGGACGTGATGGAAATTAGAGAAGTTACTCACCGGTAATTCTAAATAAAACGTTTATTATTAACACATCTTATAATATTTTATTTACACTGCAGCGCCCAAAGCAATATACACAAGTATTGCTCTGCCCTAATACACCGTTGCTCCAAATCGTCTGTAAAAGGTAACTAATAAATATTAACTGCGACAAACGGGGAGCAATCCATCCGTGTTTCGCTCTCATTTCACGTCTCCCCAGTTCGTTTTTTCGTCGAGATTAATTTTCCGAATCGTTATCAGCGCCTTACGATTGCCGACGAATTTGTTACACTAGAATTCACCTTTTCAGTGAAATTGCAAATTTTATGCGGCGCACAGATAAAGTACCTATAATCATTATTATAACTCATAAATTTGATTGAAATTCGGTCACATTTCGAGCGGCGCTTATCGCTAGGTTGCAGTCGACTTGAAAAATACTTCGCCCCTAAATTCGTGATTTGAGAGACGTTAAGTCAACGCTTCCGATCGATTTGCGTTTAGTGCGACAATGAACGTGTTTAATATCGACATTTGCATAACAAATTTCACAAACGCGACATATTTATAAATTAAGGAAATTTCGGAAGAATATTTGGATCAAGTTCGGCTTTAGCTGTTTTAAATAAGCTTCTTACTGTACCTGCGTGTGTATCATGAACACATTTTATTACCTAGTTAAATATATAGTTGCATATAAAGTGACTTAATAAGATAAGATTAAAAAGTATAAGTACCATAAATTGTAGGTTAAGTCAATTAACATATCCAACGTCTAAGAAAATTCGAGTTCTTAAGTCGCCAAAAGATTGAAATCTTACAGCGAACTTAAGGACTATAAATTTATAAAATAGCGTTTATAAAATATTATGTATATTTTATATTATATCATAAATCAAAATATAGCCAAATTTATAGAATAAACGCAGTCGTTATTAAAATAACACCGGCATAATTTTAAATTAGATCATAATTTTTGTTTTATTTTGTCATTATAATGAATTCTATCGCCAAAACCAGACAGATATATTTAACGATTAGGTTTGTTATTTTAAAGCTAGTTTCTTTTACCGCATTATATTATTAGCACACAGAGTAGGGTTACATTTCAAACGAAGGTGCTATTAGCAAACAAATGGATGCTGCCACTCACCTTACCGATCCAGTCCCGTAGCCACCTCTTATGGTACCCACGGGAACAAAGGGTGGACTGTTCAAAGTTAAAACGGAGTTTGTGCACTGCACTAATTAATGTTGACACTATAAAATATCCATTGTGCTTTTGTTGGAATAAAAACAGCCAAGTCTCTAGAGGTTTCGTCTCCTTAAAATCTAATCTAATGTACGATATAAACATCTGGACACGTTGTAGAGAAAAGTTCATATGAATGGATGGATTTTATAATGTGAACTATTTTAACTTGTATTTTAATAATATTGTCTTCTGTTTACGCGAATGTTATTCATTGAAATTAAACTACTATATACGGATTTTATCACTTTGTTTATTTGACACTTTATTACAAAATTTTGAAAAACTGTTACACTACTATAATTACTATTAAACTTTACTAATTTTTAAGCTAATTGAATTATTGAAACTATTAAAACTATTTATACTATTACTATACTATTATACTATTTATATTTATGTTTACACTTTCCCCGACGTTTCGGTTGCTTTTCAGCAGCCATGGTCACGGGGAGACTAAGATGTTAGTTGTCTCAATGTTCCAGTGTAGTTATTTCAAAATTTTGTAATAAAGTATTACGCAGTCGTGGTTGCACAATGAAATGCCGAGATACTTTTTACACAACCAGTATATATTTCAGCAGAGTAACGTTCTAACTGACAGTTGTAACGAGAATGAATATTTGTTAATCTCCTACGTTATTTATATATTTTTATCAATGTATCAAATGGAAAGTTAAATATCGATTAATTACATTTTAAGGTGTAAAATTAGTACAGTAACAAATAACAATGATAATTTTTAATTATAGGAATAATCAAATGTAAATATGCAATTATAACATAACAATCAAAACAAAATAATATGTCACAACCGTGTGCTACTATTGAGTACTTGATAACAAAAGTGTCAAATAAACAACGCGATAAAATCCGTATATAGTAGTTTAATTTCATTGTATTTTAATGTTTAACATAAAAGAGAATCTATTCATCCTTTGAATCATATTCTTTTATATTAATAATTTAAATACAAGTATATTGAAACGTTAGGACGTGTTATAAAGAATAAATAAATAATAGTCAGTATATTTTTGAGATTACCAGCATCTTTTGTTACAAATTTCGGTAAATGTAAATGGTGGTAGCACTATGGATAAAGCATTTGACTTGCGAACGAGGGGTCGCGGATTCGAATCACCCCATTGCACTACCGACGTGAACCCACATGAATTCTAGCTTAGCTGTTGGAGTTAACAAAGAATAGTAGTATTCTGTAACTGTAATTACTACCTACTAATCTTTAAGAAAACGCATGCTTATTTCGGATAAATATCTAGTAGGACATAAAGTTTTTTACAGTATGCAAACTATTTTGTAAGTTTTGCGGTTTAAGTTAGCTTTTATGTTTTTGTGTGGTCGTAATGTTTTGGTTTTATTCAACCAACCATGTAATACAGTTTTCTTTTAAAAATCTATGTAGAGGCTACAGGATCCTTAAAAATATAGTAGTACTTATATTCTTATTAATGTTATTTCACCCAAATATTGATATCAGGTGGGACTAGGCCAGCTTAGATGTTAAGTGCTAGCCAAATACGGAACATTCAAGAAGGTAAAGCAATATGGCTGCGTTTGCTAGGCACATGTTGGTTTACTGGTATAAGTCATCTAAGCATACGGCTTAACTCCGGCTACTAAGAGTGAGTTAGGCATTGCAGATGCCATTTGCTGTACGGCACTTAATGGTGTTTTTGATTAGCTACAATCCTGGATAGTAAATAAAGCTAATTTATTATCTACTAGTACTACTATATTTTGCCCATGGCTTCGGTTACTCGAGATCAGTTCATTTTTCTGGATAAAAGGTACCTTATGCCCCTAATGCCTGTGGCACAGGTTTACCCTAGTACAGCACTCCTTATAATTTACCTTTACAATGTAACATAAGCTCTGTATCCATTTGTACCAATTTAAGTTAAATAAATTATTATTATTATTATTACTTATGTTTTTGTCTATATCCCTGACACCGTGTATGCGAAATTTCATGATGATCGGTCAAGTAGTTAAGGCATGAAAGCGTAACAACAAAGAAACTCACATTCGCATTTATAATATTAGTTAGGATATTATCAGTACTTTATACTACTCGGTAGAGCCCAAATGGCAGATAGCCGCATCGTATTAGACGGAGATGACTGGATGATCTGGACTCCTCCTCCGTCGAGTGTCCGGAAAAATAAAGTGTAAGGAAAGTCCTTGGCGCTTATGCACACACGGGTGTTCATAAAACACACGAGAGATTAACGCATTAGTAATTGGCAGCAGAGGAGTCGTAAGATTTTTAATTTGTAAATAATTAACTTAATTAAGTATGGAAAATAAATTTTCACCGGACATTGTATATTCAAGTTTTGTTTATCTAATTATAGATATATAAGCTATTATTAAATAAAAAAAACTTGAATCAGATAGCACGTTTCTACTTAAACTTACCTTAGGTTACATTATGCGACTTAAAAAGCTAATTAAATATGCAGACATTGTTCCTACAAAGGTGACAAACAAGTATGCGTTTTACCCTTATTCTATTATCGATTATAGGATATATTCGATTACTATAACGAAGAAATAAACCTAGGCGAACGTTTTGCGATCAGATCGAAGGCGTTCTGGACAAAAGCCAGGTTAAGAGCACCTTGAACCGACGGGCGTATATGAGGTATGTGATGAAAGTGAATGAAGCCAGAGAAGTGTGTCAGGATCGTAGCAAATAGAAATCCGTAGTCTCTGTCTACCCCTCTGAGAAACAGGCGTGAATCTATGTATGTATGTATAACGAAGAATACCTGGAACACCTGGGCATAATTCATTCATACTTAACCTTGCAAAAATTAATCGTACTTTCAACTCCAGAACCAAATACAGCTTTCAATCCGTATATACGGATTATGTCTACAAAACAACTATTACGAATAAATGTACACTGTACAGATTTGCTTGACTCTCACATTAACACCAATGCGCAATGCAAAATAATATATATACTTCTAACTACTGAATTAGAAGTATATTACTTCGTATTTTAAAAATTTCGTTTATTAAACTGTTATTATTTAGTTCACTTATTAGCGCTTTCGACGGCCATGTTATTATTTTCAAACTTATCCAAAAATATAATCTTTCTAAAGGGTGTCAGATATATTGATCGTTCAGAACACCGTTCATGCAGGTATGGTGCCGAAACTATCGTGGACAAACAATGTTATAAAACAAGCAATTTGCCTACAAAACCCCGCTCAGCATGTGGTGGCTGTAATACGATCCGGGACCTTTATTTGTGGTACATGGTACTCTGATGGAAACACACGTGTTCTGCAACGGACATTCACGACCAATGTATAAATATAGAGGTTGCCCATAAAAAAATTGGGGCTTCCTGTGTAAAATGTATCTTCTTTCAAATAAACGTTGTTTAATTATGAAATACTAAACTACTTTTACCTGCGGTTTCGCTCGTCTAAAAGTAGTTTAGGATGGGCTATGTTAGAAACAGTACTCTTTTTAAATAAAATATAGCATATATTACCCGATGATAATATAGCTTTCTAAAGGTGAAAGAATTTTTAAAATCAGTTGTGTACATATTTTTGAGTTGAATCCTTACACAAACAAACACAAAATCAAATCTTTCCTCTTTATAATATTACTATAGATAATACTACTAAAAAGTTTTAACAGCATCGAGTGGCACATAACAATAGTAATATGTTTACAAACATGGCAATGAACACCTCGTAACTGCGAATACGTCAATTATTTTTATAACATAATCTAAATTAAATTATGAAAACAGAAACGGATAAATTATTCCCATCACTAAAATGTAATGACGGTTTCGTCTGCATAGAGAACGTCATTAGTTTCGTTAATTTAGAATTCAAATGTACGTATTATTTATTTGAGAGCAATATTGCTTTGTGTAATTAAGCGTCCCAACACTTTAATAACTTAAATTCGTATTTATTACAGACTGCACGACGAGGTCTTTATTAAGATCTATGTTGATCTACTCTATTTCACTACTATCGTCTCAGAATTATTAAAGTAGTTACATTTCAAAAAGCCTAGCTTTTTGAAACGTATTATTAAAATAATCACACATTAGATTATTATTAGTATTATATTTTATCTTTTTAACGGCGTCATAGCCTCATGTGGTTTGAGGTTCGATTTCTTGGTCGGGTGTGATGTTTTATGCTAAAAATCATTTATATTGCACTATTTCTGGTGCTTGGTACGCGTTATTAGAAAATAATCTAAGGCTAAGAACTTATAACTCATACATATATTTTATAATTATTTTTATAGTAAAGTATTATTGTTAAATTATTATTTTTATATTTACGAGAAGATATATTTTGTTCACTGACGTCGTTGCTGAAAATTATCTATTAATTATTTATTAGCTTTAATTTTATAACTTGTATCTTGCTTATTTATACTAATGGGAACTACAGAGTATGAATACAGCAATGTTTTATTTATCATCGACATTTATTTCCTAAGTAAGTAACTGATTGTTGTAAGTGTTAGCGTCGTCTCCAATTTAATAAGATTTTTCTTCTGATCTGTTACGTATTCATTTATTTTCAGTAGTTTAAAATGTAAACAATACGTTACAAATAAATAGGCTGTTATGGTACTATTATCATAATTTTGTTCACTTGGGTGCCATGTCGTTAAATACAAAGAGATGGATAATGAATTACTTTTGTAGTAGCAAATATAAAGTATTCCATCTAGCTTAACAAATGAAAACACACTGAATAGGGCTAAGATAATACAAAAGGCAGCAATCTTTAACGGTTTACAAGAGCAGTTAACTAACTAAGCCAACTGGGCTGAAAATGCTTATTAGAATGACCGGTATTGCTCTTAATTAACTATTTATCTTGGCTACGCACTTAAAAGGAGTGAATTATACGATACTTATACAGTGTTAATTATAAGATACCATTCAACCCTTACACTACAATTCTTACAATGATAGATAACACTTTTTACTAATTCTGCTTCTTACTTTTTAATAATTATCTATTTTATTTTTAAATGGCACTCATGAACTTATAATTATTCCTGTGTCGTAGGGAACTTTACAAACAGTTAAACAACAGAAAAAGAACACTCAGACTCGGAACAGCCATTTGCGGATCACACAAAGTTTTGTCCCGTGTGGTATTAGAACCGACAACACTCGGTGCGTTGGCAGTGGCGAGGCGACAACTTAAACTACTTCGCCATCCGTGCAGTCAAAGTTTTATTTTTATCGTATAGGAAAAAGAACAAAAAAGCAATGCAATATTTCAATTCATATATGAGGCATGTCATTCTTGACAAATAAAAAATAATAATAATAATAATATTCTACCACATACACACAATACCATCTAGCCCAAACTAAGCAGAGCTTGTACTATGGATACTAGACAATGGATAAACATACATACATTTTTTTTTTATTAAATACATACATATTATACATAGACCCAGACCAAGACAAACATCCATGTTCAACAAATAAATAATAAACAATGCTCTAGACACATATAATAAATATGTAGCAGAATATGATGCAGATTTATGAATTCGGTAGTCTATAAAATATTTTATTTCGATACATATTGTCAAGGTAAAATATTTTACAAATGCAATTTATAAAACAGGTAGGTACTTCCAAAATTATTCATTTCAATATTAAAAGTGACCGAGAAAGCTTCATAGTATTTTGCAATAAAGCCTGTATATTTTTACTAAAATTTTCCATTTATCAATTAAAAATCTCCATTATAATTGGTGGACATCTTAAGTGAGAGTGAAGGGTGACTGAAGAACCTTTTGGTTAAAGGGCGACAATAATACCTCTAATGTACTCTTGTTACGGTCCCTAATAACACCTTTGCGATACAGAAATCATATTAACCAAAGCGTAAAAGGGTTGTTTCAAAAATGGAAATGGACATAAGAAAGAGGCATTACTTTTTTCCTGCAACTTTACTAAAATTTGTAATACTATTTGCATTGTATAAGATTTATGTCATTATTGTTTTTTTTCTTATTGTGTTTTGGTTGTGAATGTAAAACGTCATCGTAAAATTTCGTCACTTTAAACTAAATTATTTACGGTTATGTCATTGTATTTAAATATTACTTTCAATATATTATTATAACAATATATAATAGTCAAATACAATTTACTATATAATTTAAATAACTCATGTCAGACTTCACCTTTAAACTTTTAACTACATAAAAAATTATCATTCATATTATGTATCAAATTTTCATCATCTAATTAATACATAATTATAGCAATTCACTCATAACTTAGTAATTAAATCCTGCAATTAGATCATAATTTAGTAATAACAATATCAGAAACAATATTTATTCACTTCATAATGAATTCTAATCAGCAGCCTATCTAATACGCATACACGAATACAGCTACAAACACACCTTTCAATTAGCAGTTGAATCAATATAATATTTGCATGCAAATACGTTTTGATAGAAGCAACGTGCAGTCGAAATGAGAGACCGATTAAAAATTCACCCTCCATAACTTACTTTACCGACAGCTTTGATAATTAGGCGGCTTTAACCGCTCTCGCATATTAAATATACGTACTTACGCACTTACGCGCTTATGTATGTAATGTGATAGCAGATCGTTGATTTGCCAGTCTAAATATGTAATGAGACACTGATGGCGCTCGCTCAAATATCATAATGTTATGTGTGGATGAATGACAAAAGTGTATAAGCGTGCGTGTTTCACGGTTATATAAAATAAAGGCACGTTCATATTATACACGGGGATGACTAAATTATATGCTAGGTCACTATTGCAAGAAGCGTTTTAATAGATATTACGACTAGACTTCTCAAAATATTATATAAAATTTATTCTGTATGTCTTTTTTTTTAGATTCTGTTTGCTAATTCGCTCTCATTTAAGTCTGATGAAATGTATTCCATATTTCAGTGTTTATATACCTCTTACTAATTTAATATTATTTCATAGTTATGTGATTGTATTTAATAAGTGAGACGAGTATTAAATTAGAAACTAAACTTATCCATGTAATCGATAGATAGGTACAGCGAATAAAACTAAAATTAATCAATTGGAAAGGATAGTTCAATTACACTTTTATTTGGGTTTGAACTCAAGAGTATTATCCTTCTCCATTCGATAATTTAAAACAAAGTAAGGTGCGTATCTGAATGAAGGTGAAGTGAAAATATATTAAATCTACCGAATATGAAGCAAGTAATAGATCTTACCACCCCTAGAAATGAAGTTATAAGCGCCCAATTCTTAGGACTCTACAACTACGTACCTACAAAATATTAACAAACAAAATAAATCGCATTTGACGAAACAAAGCATTCGTGATTCACCCTGGAAGATCTCGTTAGAGTCTTAATGAATCTATTGAGGGCTCGTCGAGCGAGCCGGACGAAAGAAAAGAGGGGGATGGGGGTTAAAGTTGCGCTAATAATTTGTGTTAGACTCGACACAGGGTCGCCGGTGTCGAGACACTCGCCGCGCTCGGTGCTGGCTCTCGTCCCGAACCATTGAGCTGAGGAGCCTAATGCCATTTGCTTTCGCTTCAACTTTTAAGTAAACATCGTACATTTTATGCAACCGTTTCTGCTAAGACATGCAATGTTTGGACAAAGACTTGTGATCTTTGCAACAAAAGACTCAAATGTAAATAGAACGAAAATCGGATTATTGCTTACAAACTTTTTGTTACATTTTCATTTTACATCAAGAAATGTTTTAAACAAATTCTGTGAAGATAACATCTGGTATTATATTAAAATAGATATGTATGCAAAAAGAGTTTATAAAAATAAATTCTAAAAGCAAAATTCTCTAAGAACACCAATATTATATTTCTAAATAAAATATTTACATTTCACAATTTGATAATGATCTCAATTACGACTGTCTAATTTTTCTTTGTATAATTACGAATAATAAAGAAAAAGAACAGAAAAAGCTCTTTATTTATATTAACATTTCCATCTTTTAATCCTCTAGACAGAATTGGATATAAGAGAGCCACCTACAATGTTAGCCGAGATTTTACGTCGGAGCTTGGAGCTAAAAGTTCACCCCGTATTTCATTAGGAACTACAATATTTTCTTATGAACACTCCGCGGTATAATCTTATTAGGGCGCGAATTATATTTAGGTTGAGAGCGGGTGGTGTCGGGCGTGTCGCGCGGTGTCGGTGCCTCGGAGTAAACTAATTGCATTTAGAGCGATAGAGCTCTGAGAGACGGCGCAAGCGATGCTAATGGACGGTATTAATTAATACGGCGTCTCGTCAAATTTCAACTTAGCTCAATATCTATTCTGTTCACATCGAGGTTAACGTTAGAAATATACCACTTTTGAAATTGAAGTAAATAAACTGAACTGAAGTAAAAAGTACAGAATATCGATAGTTCAAGATTACAGTTCTACGACACGGTAAGTTGTCTTTTTGAACAGTGAATGCTAAGCTTTTGATGGAATAAATAGTGGTTACTTGTATAGGTTTTTATTGATTGTATAATAATAATTACTGTTCGCTCTCTGTGGTTCATAGTTTATTTTTTTGGTTTGTATAAATAGACTACTCCTAATTTAAATTCAGTTTGGTAGAAAATGATCTCAAAAGTAAGCCGGCATGTTTTATGGATATTTATAGGCAGAATATTCTATATGCAACGAATATAACTGCATATTTATTTAAATATTTAAATATATATCTAACTAAGCACTAACAACCCTTTCTAAATCCAAAAAATAAACATCTAAATAAAATAACAATTTAAAATCCTTCCTTAACTAACTTTTGCAGCAATAATCTTAAATTCGTTTTTGAATTCAAATACTTGAACTCACAGTGATCATAAGTAGGGAATAAAGATAAAGGGGCAGTATAGCGACAATTGAATACTGTTATGGCTGCGGCAGATGGTCCATAAACGTCGAAACGTTAAAAGTTCGCAGATAGAAGTGAGACAACAACCGTGTTCGCGCCATCTAAGCGCCGTTTAAATAAAAGAAATGACATTCCACTTGGCAAAGCCAACAGCTGACGTCGTCACAAACGGGTGCCACTTTGATAATTGTTCCCTGTAATTATTTCAAATACTTAATAGCGTGTTCACTGCCGACTTTCACCAAATTATAACGTGGAACATTTTGTTTTTACTTTTTCTTCGCAGTTATTATTTATGATGATGTGTGTGTTTAGAAGAATAAAAGATCGTGGGAAGCACATACGTGTGATGCATGGTGCTCGTGGTCGAATGTCTGTTTAGAGCGGTCATGTGGTCTTTGTAATTTGTACCTCGGGGTCAATTAAAGTCAGCTATGGATACAGCATGTACTATTAAGGGTGAAAATAAGATACATAGTAAAAGTTTTAAGTTAATTTATACGTGTGCGATTAAATAAAATATGTTGTCTGAATAAGAACGAATAAAAATAAAAACTACACACTCGCACAAATCTTGAATGAAACTATATATACGAAATTCCCACAATTTAAAATATTTCACTGTTTCGCGCATATTAAAAGGCGGAGAAACGAAAGCTTGCCTTAGCAGCAAATCATACAACTATTTACCGAAAAATCTGCAGAAAAGCGGTACACAAAGATGCCTTTGCTTCAAAGAACGAGTGAAGGGGATTCTGCACTTAGTGAAAATATTTGAATCCGGTCATTGGGAAAGTTTCCCGTGAAGGCTAGAGTTCGATCGATGCACCTGAACAACCGTAGGATAAGAGTTCTCCAACGAATTTCGCCATAATTTCGCAGCTGAACTGTGCGCCGAGTTAAAGAAAGTTGTACGTCTGTCCCAGTCGACACCGCCACCATTATTGAAGATAACTAACACGTTCATAAAGTATAAAAGCTCACCGAGCGAATAAAGATAAAACTCGTACGTGGTAAAGGGTTTAATAAGTGAGAGACAATTCCAACGTCCGTAATTCATGTAGAATTTCCATTAGATATGTTTCTGAAGAATATGTACACCTTATGAAATATGTATTAAATGGACGGGGAGAGACTAATGATGGCAATCGTGACGATATATCGTGAGTAAGATTATTTAATATATTTCTACTGGCTTCTAAATGAGAATACAAATATAAGAGGGATAATTAAAAAATGTAATTTAGCTGAATATAAAATATAATAAGTCCTCTTTTAAACAACTGTGATAGTTATTTAGATATTGGGTCTACATCTATGAAATACTAGAACTATGACGAATGAAATGGAATTCAAATGAATACAAATAAAAAAAGAAATTAAACCCTGAGAACAGATAAGCTCTTTTTCCAAATTTAAAATGATCTGTTTATAAAACTTTTTATAATTACAGAAAACTTGCCCAAATTGGTATTAAGTCCTTTGTTTTGCAAGCAAAGATTAGATGTCACGAAAGTATTGTCGCATTTCGAGCTCTACCCTGTATAGTCAGACAATAAGACTGTTTAAGCTACTTTGCCTTAACAATTTAGTTAGAACGAACTTTGCAGACTGTCCCGTAACATCAGTTGGTGCTTATGTTTGCCGCCAATTGAGTGGTCGTTCGATTCCCGAGGCGGCTAAAGTATTATAATTTTATTTTATCTTTTTAAGAAGATAGAAAATTTTATTTTATGAATAATGAGAGATGAAGGTGGCGAGATGAACTGAACTCCTTTAAGAAAGATTGGTCCTCAGCGACTTTCGATAGATAGAGATGGGAGAAGAATGAGGAGGCCTTTGTCTAGCAATGGGACGTATAGGGCTTATAAATGTGCCTGGAAATGTCTCAGGTAGAAAGCAATAGGCTCAAATACATTTCGTGTGACTTAAAATAGCTCGCGTAATGTGCGTGTAATACCTCTGCCTATCTTACTATAGATAAAAAGTTGTGAGTCTATGTGCGAATATTTATAGGCTAATATTGTACAGCATAAACAACCCCTTTTATTAGGATAGGAATTATGTGTATCTATTGTATAATTTCAATGGTTCCTGATAACTCCTTAAATATATTTTGCATTTTATTACTTTACTAGTTTTCACCCGCGGCTTCGCTCGCGTAAATGTAGGTTAGGTTAGGTTTGCAACAGTTCTTTTTTCTGGATGAAAGGTACCCTATGTCCCATTCTGTACCCCTGACAACGTGTATGCAAAATTTCATGTTGATCGGTTGAGTAGTTAAGGCGTGAAAGCATAACAAACAAACAAACAAACAAACTCATTTTCGCATTTATAATATTAGTAAGGATGGTACGTACTAACATAAAGATTACATAGTGAAAACAAAGTACCCATCCTATTCTAGGTAACAAGTTTGATTTTATATTAGTAAGTAGAAAATAATATATAATAATAATATCAGCCCTGTACATAAACTGTCCCATTACAGGGCACTGGCTTTTTTACAGTGTAATAAGGATTAAGCCGTAGTCCATCACGCTTGGCCCAGTACGGTTTGACAGACTTCACGTACATACATACATAGATTCACGCCTGTTTCCCAGAGGGGTAGGCAGACACTACGGATTTCTATTTGCTACGATCCTGATACACATCTCTTGCTTCATTCACTTTCGTCACATTCCTCATACACGCCTGTCGGTTCAAGGAGCTCTTAACCTGGCCTTTGTCCAGAACGCCTCGGATTTGATCGAGAAACGTTCGCCTAGACTGCACATATCTTCCAAAACATTATGGAGACCTCTCAGTCATGCAGGTTTCACCACGATCACCACGATGTTTTTCTTCACTGCTAAAGCGAGCGTTAAATATTTAGCTTTGAAAAGTCAGAAGTGAACGCCTGGGGATCGACCTCTACATGGCAGTCTAACTATCTCGCCCTATACTGTCGCTGCATTATACTCAGACAACAACAAACTAATCTCCTCAGACAAGTTTTGGCGGTAAGAATTGTAGCGTATATTTTTTAAAGTTTATAGGTACTCTACTTTGATATTGTGCCTAAACGAAATATCCTAACTAATATTAATATTATAAATACGAAAGTGAGTTTCTTTGTTTGTTATGCGTTCACTCCTTAACTACTCGTCCGATCTACATGAAATTTCGCATATATGTTGCCAGGGGAACAGAAAAGGACAAAGGGTACCTTTAATTCAGAAAGAAGTATTGTCACTAATCTAACCTATATTTACGCAAGTGAAACCGCAGGGAGAGTCTAGTCGTTTATATATCAAAGTAAAGTAGAAAAGTAGAACTAACACGCCATAGGCATTACGTCTAATACAACATAGGTTCCAATCCCGAATGGATGTTATTGTCAGTAACTTGCAACACTGAGGGTAACACTCCCGCGTCTGTACTTCCATAATGCCGTGTAGGGCTGCGTTTTTCTTTCTGAAGGAATGAGGTTATCGCGTTTAAAATTGATTTAGATTAGACAAAACGATCTAGCAGTAAACAACCTCTCTTATAGATAACACAACATAATATTAAATGAATAGGATATAGGTAGGATAACATGATAATTTAAATTTCGATTGTCTTTGTCATATAAATAAGAGATTTACGTACCAAGCCGTATTTCTAAAATACATATTTAAGTATCTACTTATACATACATATGTTATTATCATGGTTCATGAATATTAAATGTAGTAGTTGAATTAATTTTGAATAGAACGTGCCGTATCTGTATGAACATAAATTTGTGGTTAGATATTTAGTCTAAAATAAATTGAATATAATATCATTAATTAATATTTAATTTGTGTAGGAATAAGCAACAAACAATTTTATAAATGATACCAGTTACAAAAATAATTGGCAATTTTAAAAAGACGTTCGCCTTTTATATGTTCGCTATTCATGTCATAAACAAAACACTTTTTATCATAATCATAGAACATTGTTGTTTCGTTCGCTACTGAGAAACTGTAAAATAGTTTTGAAGATACTGGAATAAATCTGATGTGGTATACTAATCAACATTCATATTCAGCAAAGGCTCAATAAATGTACCCATAGTCAAAATAGTTTCCTTTTAGATTTGAACATTTAATAATACTAGCGGTCGCCTAGTGCTCAAAATTCGACCAAAGTTTGACTGTAAGATATTGCTGATATATTATATTATTATCAATAAATATTGACATATGTAACCATAGTTACGCGCTTTGAATGCGCGTGTCAAATGCATGGTTGTGTGCGTGTAGTGTTTTTTCATTAATTTAATGTATTTCTAATGCATATTTTATATAAATATTAGCATTCGCCCCTCCTTCTCCATATAAACTTTAACTGTGCCAAATTTCACACTCCTCCGATCGCGCAATTTTCGTAAAAAGGGGTACAAAGTTTTTGCTTCACGTATTAATATATAGATTTACGTTCACCTAAGTTGATACCTCTTTGTCACTAAACAATAATTTTAATCACTGCCATTAATCATATAGTAAATAGAAATCCACTACTCACATGAAAATCCAATAGAATTTACGCAACAGTACAAACCGTTAATAACGCGGCTCCTAACAAGATACGCCCCGACTTCACCTCCAAGAATTTAATATAGTTTCAAATTGGTAAAATAATAAACTGGTACGTCAGTTGCAGGAAATGCAATCACGTCAGTTATGGGGTCGTAATTAAATATGAAGCTCGTTCGCGATGGCTTACGCGGCGCCATTGTGGATTTTCATGTTGTGATTGCCCGCGATTTGTGCCACGCAATTGTGTACGAGATAAGTGCCGTGTGATGTTTATTATACATTAATTAACCACTCATATTTATTGTAGTTTACATTTTGTATTTATACGGTTTGCATAATTTATCTTTACTATGATAATAATATAATATTATAAAGAGGAAAGATTTGATTTTTGTTTGTTTCTTTATAAGGGTTTAACTCAAAAACCAAGCAACCGATTTAAAATAATCTTTTACCATTATAAAGCTATATTATCACCGAGTAACAAAGGCTGTATTTTTTTTTAAAGTACTGTTACATAACCTAACCTACTTTTACGCGAGCGAAGCCGCGGACAAAAACTAGTAAATATTTTTTTATATTATAAATAATGTATAGTTTATCCATTTGTAAATGATTTTATTGTGTATTTTGTCTATACTTTATAAGAAAGAAACCATTGGTGTACAACAAATATATTGACTCAGTTTTATAAATACTGTTTAATAGGTAGCAAACCGAAAAAATTATTACTTTGCTTGGTGTTACGCAATGACTATTTTGCGCTATTGTGCCAAGCTTATAAAAAGGCCTGACTTTTCAGCCAGGTTATCTTGGCCGAGGTCGCTGATGTAGTTTTAGTTCTAGCGACCCACACACCAGTCAAGGCAGGAGTAGGCACACCATGGTAGGTTTAGTCGGCAGGACCCGGCACTTTCCTTCTTTTCCCGAGTGAATCCATCTACCCTCTTCGCTTCCCCTTTTCGCGAAGAGTGATGCGTAAATGGCATTCATTCCCTCAGGTAAAAAAAACTTTGTAAAACTTTGTTACTAGCAGTCAGCTTGTTCTACAAAATCAAAATCCAGGTGGTATACAGCCGCGATGCCACTTATATTTCTGAACAGTTCTAAGCAAGCTAACGTTGGTTCCAGCGGCAAATGAAAACACTTACAGCGAGCGAATATGTTTGTTTAGCTATGATCGGTTAGATTTGGTGAACGAAGTGGATCAGTAGTTCACTATCGTTCTATAGTGGATACAGATATTAACTGTTTTAAGTCACACAGTCATTCTGATAGCAACCCAAGACCATGCATGCAGAACAGACGCGTCCCTAATGTAATAATATCAGCCTTGTTTAAAAACTCTCCCAATGCTGGGCATGAGCCTCTTCTCAGTATGAGAAGGGTTAAGACATAGTCCACCACGCTGGCATAATGCGGGTTGGTAGACTTCAGACATCTTCGAGAACATTACATAGAACTCTAAGACATACAGTTTGCCTCACGATGTTTTTCTTCACCGCCAAAGCGGACGATAATTAAGTAATATTAAAAATAAAAAGATTTGCCTTGGGATCGAACTTGAGACCTCTGCGTGGTAGTACAACGTCCCTATTGATAAAATAACAACGGGTTGCACTCCGGGAGTACCGGCAGAAGTGAAAACTTGAATATTAACGTTGTGCATTTTTGATATTTTGACTGGTTAGGGAATAATTTTGCACGAATTGCTTTAATTATCAGTATAAAAGTACTATCATTTATGTGGTAAAATACAATATCCATTTATTGCGCTATCGTACACAAACATGACAATTCTCCCTCCGTCTTAAGAATTGTCGATCAGGTCACGTGTCCTGACGCGAGTTTGACAATTCTCCCTCCGTCTTACGAATTTTCGATCAGGTCACGTGTCCTGACGCGAGTTTAACATTTTTACCCATCACAAAAAAAGTGCACAACGCCGCTAAAGAAGTTTTCACCTCAAAATTTTAATATCCATCTATCTGTACTATTTCTAGACTGCAACTGGGCGTAACAAACGCGTGAAGAAATACTTGGGACCAGCTTACTTTAAAATGTCTGAATATAACAATTTTTATATTTTTGTTTATCTGTCTCTTTCTTTCAGCTTTACGTATAAGCAACAAAACTTAGTTGCTTAGAGTTCAAATGAAAATCTAAGCTTAGTTTTATCAGAAGTAATTGAAGTCGTGGTCAAAATATAGTAAAAGGAATAGAATTGCGAGCAATATAGAATACTGTCTCCATGTCTCCCACCGATATCCCCAAAAGAGACAATCAGATGCGCCTTACATCCACAACTCACGAGTATCATATGGCTTGAGGTCCCATGTAAAAAAGATCGAGATTATTTTCGTTTACAACAATATCTAGACAAAAAATTACAATAACAGACACAGCTGGCGCTAAGCCGCCCAGGTAACTAGCTAGTTATTCAAATTTTATTTGATAAACCAAAGAAACATCTTCGTTAGGATAGTGGTGGCCGTTAGACAGCTAAGGTATTCCGAAGTCCCCCAACAGGTACATTTCAATAAAAGAAAATCCTAATCCTAACTAATATTATAAAAGCGAAAATGAGTTTGTTTGTTCGTTCCTTTTTCATGCCTAAACTACTGAACCGATCATCCTGAAATTTTGCATATTCGTTGTCAGGTGTACAAAAACGGACATAGGCTAGCTTTCATCCCGAAAAAAATTACTGTATCCAAGGAAAACAATAATAATGTTCTTATGATAATAGATGGCGCCACGTGTCTTTCGAATCATGATTGAATTATATTATTACAAGCAGAGTACAACCCGAATTGATTGTCAAATTCTAAATTAACGCGAGCGAAGCCGAGGGCAAAAGCTAGTATAATATAAATAAATACAATTCTCCAACTAAATACATAAACTACTAGAGTACAAACTAAATAGTGAGTAATTGTTTTAATTTAACGACAGATCATAGTTGAACGGACTCATAGACTAGCCCGAACTAGTATTTAAACTTCCATTTGGTAATTACTAAACTGTATAGTTTTATCGCATGAAAACTATTTAATTGTAACCACTGTATAACTAGCGTGTTTTGAAATAGTTAGAATGAAATCATTTTAGGAATATTGCATTAATCTAGTACTTCTATAAAGCTGAAGACTTTGTTTGTTTGAACGCGCTAATCTCAGGAACTACTGGTTTGATTTGAAAAATTATTTTAGTGTTGGATAGCCTATTTATCGAGGAAGGCCATAGGCTATATAACATCACGTTACGACTCACGAGGGCGGGGCAGTAACGATAAACGCGGGTGGAACCGCGGGAACATCTACTAATATAATAAAATTGAAAATGCATATCACACAGTATGTATACTAGTTCAGTTGTCAACGTAATCTAAATAGATTACTAAATATTTTTGAATCTTTATCTAGATTCATTATAAAATCTATCTTAATAGTCTCTCCAAAACGTCGGAGCAAAGTGTAAAATTAAATATAAATAGTTTTAATCTAAATAGCTTAAATTATAGTAAAGTTCAATAAAAGTAGTGTTAAAGTCTCAAAATAATGTAATAAAAGTGTTTTAAAACAAACAACGCGACAAAATCCGTATAAAGATATACAGCTTTATTAATTGATATAGTTTAATTTCAAACCAATAAATATTATTATTATTATTATATTTCTATACCAAGACGTAGCTAGCGGGTCATTGGGCAGCCGGTGGCTAAGAAATAATTGATACTTGGTGCCATGGCATAAGACTATAGTCAATTATTGTAAGCTCCTATGTTCAATTCCCGGGTTAGGCAAAGTGTATCTGAGATTTTTACTGAGGGCACTTAGTGCCATGATATAAGAATAAATCTTGTCTTAAGAAATTGTCGTTAGCAGTATGAGTTCTGGAAAAGCACCCGATGCACAGATATTGTCTCACTCTTTTTTAAAACTTGTGGATATGATAGACCTCTACCTTCTCCTTCAGGAATTACAGGCGTGAGTCCAATGTGTGGTGTTATGATGTTATTACACGAAAAGAAAAGTAACACGAGAAATTATATTTAAAATACTCAATATACCTGCTTCTGATAGGCACATTAACACAAAAATTAGTTAACCGAGCATCTACTGTGATTAGCTGACTGAATTAGCAAACGTCAATCAAATCACTTGACACGACTTTGATTATGACACGTAGTTGATTAGCTGTTTGCAAACCGGGTGTTTATTAGTCTAAAATTTCATTCCTGTTTGTGAACTATCCCAGAAGCTGGTACGAGCCTCGGTATGAGAAATGTTGACAACTACAAAATTGTACATCAATTGGTATGTTACTGGCATATTATCTTTTTTATTATAAAAAACAAATCTCGCTTTAGGAATAATTCCTGTTTCACAATTAACTTAACAAACATGAATATAGCTAGCAAAGAAAACACAGACTCGAAAAACCTATGTGTGGACCAGAACATTTTTGTAATACTTAGGTACATTTGATACTTTTAGTTAATTTTTTACGGCCCATTTTGAGTTCGTAAAACTCTTATACAACAGCTTTGTCCGTCCGTCTGTCTGTTATACAACTTTCAACTCAAGAAGCGTAAAAGCTAGAGAATCGTGGTCAACGCCATTCGACTCAGCATAGTCGATTTACCCCGAAATGATTATGACCTTTGACCTCTGACCTCAAGGTCACGTAATACAATTTTTTCGAACTCTAAGATTTACGGCAATTCATTGCCGTTTCTCATTTGTTTACATACGACTAGTAACTACTATAATAATATGACTGCCCGGATGATATAGTGTTTTAAGCAATCACCTTGCCATAAAGTGCCTTTTTTGGATCCCCTTACGCTACAAAAATGTGAGTTATCCTGAGTCTGGGGTTGAATGTAGAATTTATTAAAAGACCTGTCCCTTGTTATAAAATATAGTAAAAATTCCTCAAAATTTTATAAATGTTCCATTTATTGACCTCGTTAAATATCATTACAAATAAATAGGTAGTTAACAACCAAACCAGATTCAATGTTTAGTAGAAAATGTTTCCTAAGCTACTCCGCAAAGTATTTAACTCTAGTAAAGCTAGAGCTCTCAATGCCTCTAACGTCCCTTCTCTCAGCTCTTTACTCAAAACTACGAAAAAATATTTACAGAATAAAAAACATTGAAGCCACTCTCTACAGAACTTGGTTGCTTAAAACAACTTTCATGGACTTTTCATGGAGTTATTTTACCATTGGACGACTTTACTGACTGTTTCATGTATGTCAATGGATATTTATATTTAATTTTGACTAACTTAGTTATCTATTTAATAAGGATATTATTTTCTTATTAATCATTTGCTACTGTTATAATTAAACGTTTTTATTTGTTTGTTGTAATTTAGTAGGTACTTATAAAACGGGACGATCGAACCGTTCTAAATGTGTGTAGCGATTGCATTAATTGAACCTAATGAGTGAATAGACACGTTGCTTTTAACACTGACGGTCAACGATTTTGCAACTGCATCGATAATGCCTACGACTCTCTGTGCATCGATTTAAATGTTCTCTCTCAGTCAATTACATCAAGCTTGCAAAAACCGTTTTGATTACCGCGATTAATGTTTATTTGCCGTATGACGCCACATATGAGTAGCTTAAAGCAGTGACTTAACCTTAAAATTGTACATAAAATTTAATATAAAGACTCTATACCCTAAAATACTATCGAGAATAAGAATAGTGGTTCAAATGCAAGATTTTAACATTACAATTTGAAATAGAAAGATGAAAATTGCTAAATGTTGTTGCCGATAGTATAAATAGCGTATCTGTTTTGACCTTGTCGTGAAGCCTACCCACAAACAAAACATGTAAATATGAATATGATTGCTACCGCCAGCGGTTTTACATCGCAGGTGAACGTTCTGTTCTCATACATGTTACTTTGTATAAAAATATTGCTAAATGAAACTTCATGAGTTCCAAATACATGCAAAAAGCCAATATATCAGACTTGTTTTTTTAAACGTAGCTACTAAGCAACAGTCGGAAATTACTAGTTACTAGGGTCACTTAAAAATACATTAACATTATATTATCTCCGACCTTTTAGGCAAAGGTGAGTGTAACAACTACATTTCTAAGTTTTATTGATTGATTTCAATGAATCACATGTGTCCCTTAATCCAAAAGGCAATAACAGTACAATACCAAAGACATTCCAACCCGAGGGACGTATAATTATATATAAATCGAACAACCCAAGGACTAAGAAAAGGTAGAAATAAAACTGCTCGTACATAAAGCGAAGAAACGAACCGTTCTTTTTAAAAGCCAATAACAATATGAGTTTAACAAACTGCAACATAAGGGTAGTTTAAAATCGATAAAGCCTTTTCCGCACCATCGATTCGCACGTACGAGTACGGTCCCGCGCGAAAGGCTTGCACCCCCGCTGCTTTCCTTTGTGTCTTAATAACTGCTACGGTCACAAAGGCCCCTCAAAAGGAATTGATAGAAAATTAGTATAAGCTGTACGTTTATTGTAATTACAGTTTCAACTGAAGTGAAGGAAACAATAATGCCACATGTATGTTGGCAGTTAAGTATGTAAAAGATAAAGTGACAAAGGAACTGTAATTTTATTTATACACAACGTGTAAAGGCAAGGACTGGTATATTTTATGAATTATTTAAATGATAGAGTTCAACAATTTGGTGATGGTAGGAATGAGAAGTACTGCTCTCCCGTAAGTAAGAGTTTCCAAGGATTTGACAAGTATGTTTCCTATTCTTTTCCTGTCCGATTTTTAATCTCTTTTGTGGGGTCGTAGATATTCTTTGTAACACAAACGTTCATTTAGTGAAGGCTTGCTTTCATTATTGTGTAATTTGTTTCATATATTTTAAGGCATTACATATTAATGGCAAATACACACACAATACCTTTTGCTGCATCTAATCTTTAAATCAGGAACAGACAGTCTAGAATAGGCATTTGGCCGAATTGACCCCAGGCATACAAACCTTTAAAATGTATTATCTTATATTCCCGAGTAAATTAAGTATAAAATTGTAGTCTACAATACTTGGCATTTTATTGATTATAAAATTAGAGGGCTGGTATTCCATAAAGGCTTGGAGGTCCATTTGACTTTATAATGCTACGTCGTCTGGTCAGCTGGCGACATGTGTTGTGCATGCAGAGGAAATCAGATTTTGCATTTTATTATTATTTCAATGTAGACTGATTAGATTATTAGCTAGATAAAAGATTAACGGAGATGTTGAACATTATTGTGATTATAAAATATAGAAACATGTTTGAAATTTAGTTTATATTATGGAAGAATTTATTTTGCTGTCCTTAAAATATTGTGCTTGTCCTTTTATGCCTAAACCATGCGAATTAAAAATTAAGTTATAGTTTAGCATAATTTATAATCTTTGCTGTTAACATTCTATCTCACTACTACCAGAGAAAGAATAAAATCAAAGCTCCAGTAACATTACGTTGTAGTATCGAATATCTTACCTATAATAAAAAAAAATTAATTCATAAAAATATATCTATATTTTAATGAATTATTAATTCTCGCTTTTATTATTTATACAAAATAAAAATAAAACTTCATCACTGCACCTAATACTTACCCATACAAAATATGCACAAAAATTAAAAAGAAATTCTAAGCGTATAAGTATTTCTCTTAACATTCTCAAATGTTAATACTTTCGTATAAAACTTAAATATTCTGTTCGGCGAGTGCAAAATACATACAGAGATGGCAGTATAAGCCGAATAACTGTTATTAGGCAAAGGCAAACAGCTTTTTTACGGGAAGTAAATGTTATGGGAAAATGTATACCCACTCTTCTGACGGCAAATGCCTTAAGGAAACCGAGTGAAGAGGTTCTTGTGTATCGTAAAGCGCCAAAATTATCTGTTTACAGATCTCATCGAGGTGCGGCTTTTATGAACATTATTCCTATACTTCTTTTTAGTACTAGCCTTGCTTGAAAGGTAGCCAAAGTTTGTTTAATAGTTTTGGAACGATGTCGAAATTAAAATGGTTGTAGTCGCGAGAATGCACACCTGCTTTTTAGCTTTACTTACTGTATATTTATCTTAACAGTCCGATTACTTATCAAATTAATAAATAAAATACTACACAAAGTAGTCTATTTATTAATGTAGTACTTAATTGCATGTATAAATTAACATTTCATTAATACATTTAAAAATTTATTTCCATAGATTGGTTTTGGATCAAATAGCTGAATTTCATCGGTTCAGCAGTTGCGGCCTTGACGTCAAGATGCTTTGCGCCTGATTCAAGGTCGATTGTATTTGGTATAAAATGGTATTTTTGTTTAGTGTGTGTATATATAGTGATTACTGTTAAAGCTCACCAGAGCTAACATTTGGTTAAAAATGTATATTTTTTATAATATAATATTATTTTCCTTTTGAGACGCAAAAGCATCTTTACAAAGCATTTTCATACATTTGCTCTCTAATAGTTTCAAAATATAAATGATGGTCGTATAAATAGCTCAGCTTAAACCGTTGCTGTTATTTATTCCAATAATTTCCAACTATTAAAGACAAAAATTATTAAAATAACACTAAACTTACAACTCTCCTAAGTGTAAAGTTTACTAAGCCGTTCAAAAGCTATGCATTGACAACCCTTTGTAGTCAAGGCTTGCATGTGTGGAGCAGTGGGGATAAGCCCTTCTAACTTCCCTCCTTCATTGAATCTGCAATCGTGATTCAATTATAAACGCTTAATAAAATACAAAACTCTGCAATACGATATTAAAAATATAGAATGATATTGTAAATTATTTATAGTTAGTTTGAAGTAGTTTATCTGTACGGTTCGCACAATAGTCAAATCACAATTACCCTTGCGCACGGTTCGATCCTCATACGGAACAGAAATTTGCATTTCACAAAGAGTTATTCCTAGTTTGGGTGTTCTTTGTGTCCGTGGTTTAAATGTCTGTAAAGTCTCCCGCGATACAGGACTAAATCCAAAAGCGAGAAAAGTATTAAAAAAACATTGTTAGTAGTCGTTCCTATTTGCCGCTACTAACTGCTTGGGACTGCTGTAGGACACTACTGACGCATTAGTTTTGTATAATGGCGCAAGCATTATATAGGTGCTAGTATTCGACAGGTCTACGGAGCAGTCGTCTTTCCGAAACCAATTACTTAGGTCGTAGTTTTATATTTATGTAACTCATTCCAATCAATATGTTCATGTTAATCAAGAAGTTATTTAATTTGACTATCCACAAGAACAGTCAATGGTACCCTTACAATATCTATAGAAGTGAAGACATTTTGGCAGGCCAAATATTCTATTCAGATTATTGTCAAAAGATAGACGGTTCAACCGAAATTCTTAGAAACTCCTCCAATCAAGTTAAAAGCTTGTACTTAAAGTTTAGTTCAAGAACACATTGAATAGAATTTAAACTAGCTTTTTGATCTTACGTAACGCCTTACCGATTGATTTCAATCAAATCGTCTTGAATCACAACTGCAGCATCGCGCGGTTTGGTTAAGGCGTGTAGTAGGGCGTATTAATACTAAACCTAAAATTTAAATTATAGATACGCCCTTCTACGTTTAAATTCATTTCTGGACATCAAATTGTCATCTGACATACAATGTCAACATGACATCTAAATTTTAAATTAAGTATTATCACGCCCACTCATATTTAAAATTGTACATCTCTAATATGTACAATGTTCGTCTAAGTGTGAACAGCTTTTCGTGTGAATAAGTACGATGCGGGCGTGTGAGTAAGTACGATGATGATGATTGTATGATTTTAATCTTTAGAAGTATCGATACGGTTATCAGTCATACGTGTATTATATACGGTATAAATAAAATAAATATTCGATTACGCACACTAACAACATGTAATATACTAGCAGGGACGTGGACCACTTACTTCATAGTATAATATAATATTAATAATGACCTTTTTCCCCATGTCGGTGGGTCATTTCAGTTTTTATATTTTTAAATATGTATAGTTTTTATATTTATATTTAAAAATGTAACTATTAGAAAGAAAATTAATAAAGATAATAATAATAATATTCTATCACATACACACAACACCATCTAGCCCAAAGTAAGCAGAGCTTGTACTATGGGTACTAGACAATGGATAAACATACATATATACTATTTTTTGTAAATACATAATATTATACATAGATATACCCAGACCAAGTCAAACATTCATGTTAATGCACACAAATGTTTGATTTGTGCGGGAATCGAACCCGCGATCTCAGACGTGGCAGTCGGTTACACTAACCATTACGCCACCGCCGTCGAGGCCGACAAATATGCCTGCAGCGGTATCTTTTTTGACGCAATATACTAAAACAATTAATGCTAATCCGCTTAACCAGTTAAGATACCGCATTTTATAATATTTTTAAAATATCATGTAAGTTGAATCATTGAGTTCTTGAATTAGTAATACAAACAGACTTTTCAACTGAGATTCGTTAACTTTAGCTTCGTATGTTTGTGTCCGTATAACATGAAAAGCAGTAGAAGTAGTCGATAGATTACCTGGAAATGTGTACACTACGTTGTATTTCTGTTTAGGAGGACTTTTGTATACTTTTAAAACCAAAATTCAGCTTCGAGCAATTAAAAACATTAGTTATTTTTCGAGTTTAGTCTAGTGTTTTATAAAATATTAGCTAGCGGCTTCGCTCGCGTAAAAGTACGTAAGGTTATGTTATTAAAAGTACTTTAAAAAAATATGGCTTATGTTACTCCATGATAATATTAGCTTTCTAATAGTGAAACAATTTTTAAATTAATATTAGTATAGATGTAGGTATTACTAAGCTTTAGCGTAAGTATTCCTCCTTGAAATACAGTGTCTATACTTCCTGTAAGCAAGAAGTGTCAGATTCTATTCTCAATCATGTGGCGTAACTATTTATGTACCTATATTTTAGTATTAGAACTAATTCTTTTTATACTGTGACATTCAATGTACAAATGAACTTTAGCTAAGCACTACTGATCAGATAAGCACTTTCACAAAATTAGTTTCTTTACGAAATAATTAAGCTGTACGTACAAGATTGAACAACTGCAAAATAAATAGAAGATTAAAAATAGCTAAACAGAACACACTTTTATTACAAATAGAGCTTAATTGCTGGCCTGTATAAAAGTTCTAATGACTGCCTCAAGAAACTAGCAAATATTATACAAATATTAGCTTTAACGATAAAGATATAAAGTTCATTTTGCAATGACAATATAATAGGTATATTATTTTTAATAGCATTATGGTATATAGGAACTAATAACCAGTAATGCCATAGTTATATTATTTAAGAGAGTTGTTGTTTGTTTCGTTTTATTCACATGTATGGCGAAAATAGACGCGAGACGATAGACACTGTATGTGGTCTACGGATTCCGGGTCGTTTGGAACTGTGCCTGTTATGTATGCACCCTATTATGTGAGACCTTGGTCTGTTATTCAGTGAAAATGTGAGAATAGGTATATAACGTAATGTAACGTAGAAATGTGATGGAACAGTCCATAAAATATTATAAAATCATAACTATATCGAACGAGAAGCAACTAAACAGTACCACCACTTTGGCAGAGGCAAGGATTCCGCGCAACACACGCTTGGGATTCCGAGCGACGAGACCAATTCAATAATATCAGGTAATGGCTTGGAGACCCGTGACCAGTTTCTGTATAACTAATGTACTGGTTAAGAAGGAGGCTACAGACTTGGGGAAGGACTGATCCCGCGAAGTGAGAATAAATCGTCGAGGTAGAGGGAAAATACGCCCTAATATGTCAATATTTTAGTCTTGGGCAGACAATAGCACTACGGATTACTCTGCCTGTCGTAGGAGGCAATTAAATGGGTACATCGGTTGCAAGTAGCCTGAAGCCGGATTTCTGCGCTTCCACATACTATCAATGCTATCCAAGGAAGGTGGTAACCAATAATGGTCGCCCGATATCATTCCAAAAAATACCTTAGGTAGCCAGTGAACTACTCTGAAATAGGCGCCAGGCATTGTGCGGCGAGGGACTCCAATGCACTTCTTCGTAAAGGTAATTTGTGGTTCTCCGTTGGGGTATTAAGGATGATTACAAAATATTGGGTATATTATAAAGACTTCACCCCGTAAAATAAATATTTTTACTACCAGGAACATTTCTCGATAACGTACTGCTACCATAAATTTCCTAAAACAAACTCCCAATAAAGCTTTCTTCGACTCGGAACCTTACTCTATAACGTCAAAATCATACACAAACCTAGTATAAACTTAAACCAAGTCAAGTACAAGTCACTTCAGAAGCAAAAATAAGTACAAAGCAATTGCACAACCAGTAAACATGAATAAAGAAAATAAATACCAGCACAATTATATGTACTTACATTACTAGATAGAACAGCAGAAAGCTATTACTAGCATACGTACATTTGAAACTACTAAGGCGTCCACCGCAATCGTAAAGCCATGCGAAGCTAATAACTTGAACTGCATTAATTATACCCCCCCCGACCACAATCTGAAAACAGTTGTTACAACTCTACAGCCGTTCAATAATTAGTTTTAATTGTTTTAATAACGTACCTGTATTGATTACCGGTTCATTCACCATCTGTAACAAATCATTTCTTGAATTAGTCATCTATGTATATTCTATATCTATACTAATATTACATATAAAGAGGAAAGATCAGATTTTTGTTTGTTTGGGTTTTATAAAACTACTCAACCGATTTTAAAAATTCTTTTACCATTGGAAAGGTGTATTATCAGTGTTTAACATAGAATAGATTTTATTTTTAAAAATCTGTTACTAACATATCCTTACGCGAGTGAAGCTGCGAGCAAACGCTAGTACTAACATAAAAGCTCAAGAATTTGTTTACTTAACGTAATAATTTTAAACAAAGGGTCTTGATCACGCTTAATTATTTAAAAGTAATAAATACCTATTTATTGCTCATTTCAGACGTGACATTTCAACCAACTTGTATTGATCGTTATCAAAAATTATTATAGTATCCATAATTATGTACAAATCACAAAAGACAAAAATACGACCTTGTTTGCTTTTTTTTTATTTGAACACGCTTATCTCTAGAACAACCAGTTGGAATTCAAAAATTATTTTAGCGTTTCATAACCTAATTCTTGAAGAAATTTATAGTCTTCATATTACCACGTTATGAGGCACAAGCTTAATAATAAATAGAGGTGAAACTGTGGCGGACAGCTTATCTTATGTGGGGGCCAGTCAGTGCAGACCGGCGACACTTCGACCCTGTGGGATCTTTTGTGTCGACACTCCCAATAACGACTGCCATAGATGTTCATGGCAGCCGGGATCGACGACTTAACGTGCTCTCCAAAGCACGGAGCAGGCCATAGTTGTCAATCAATACGCACATAATTCGAAAAGTCATATAACTTCCTAAAGTCAGAGGTGCGCGACGTGGGTTCGAACCCGAGATCCTCTGCATTGCAGTCTGTTGGTCTCCCTACTGAGCTATCGCTGCTCGCGGCGGACAGCTAGTGAAGAATAATTATACAATAATTAGAAAGGGTTATGAAGACATTTTTAGCTTTTTTCGTTGTAATTGCTATTGAATTATAGGAGTTTGTACGTACTGGGTATAAATAATTAACAGAATACACACTACCTAGTATAATTTTTTTTCTATTTTCGTTGGGTTATTTTGTGTTAGTCAAGTTTGTGCTACAGTAAAACTACATTACCTATATTAAATATTTATATTAGATATTGAAATTGTAGTGCAGCATATTAAATTAACAACCAATATTGCAAAATGTTGTGAATTTAAAAAGCTTCATAGTTTTATTTTATCCCATATGAAGTGCCGCGGCTTCGTCCAGAAACAGTACTTTTCTGAATAAAAGATACTCTATGTCTGTTTCTGTACCCCCAAAAACATGTTTGCGAAATTTCATAATGATGGGTCGAGTAGTTAAGGCGTTAAATCGTTACAAACAAAGAAACTCACATATAAGGGTTCTTGGACGGTAAGAAAATATATTTTAAGATGTACCGTTTATATGTGTAAACAGCGCTAAACAACTTATTTAGAAATTGAATGTATTTTCTACATTATATTACATATCTGTATTATAAAATTAAATAAATATATCTAAACGTAGCCTTCGTCGCCCTAGTTTACTTGTTTTGCCAAAAATACGTACCAACTATGCTAAAAAGAGTATTACCTATGAAGGAGCACAAATATTTAATAACTTACCCTCCCATATAAAAAATACTAACTCATTTAGCAGTTTTCGATCAAGCCTATTCGAATATATAATAGAAAATTACTCTTATAACATTTGAGATAGAAACTGTGGAATGTCTTCCTAAAAAAGTATTAAAAATGTACTTATTATATATATAGTATATATGTTTCGGTGACGGTTACTTATAAGTTATAATGAATTCACTGAATGTGTTATGTTATATTCTCATGTAAGTGGCTTTGTCTTTTTTGAGAATAAATGATTTAAACCTAAAAAAAACCTAAACCTAAATATTTAATCGCGGTTTCGTTTCATATTATATATTAGCTGTTACCTGCAACTTCGTCCGCGTAGATTTTAACTAAAAAGTGTTTGTCTCCGCGGCACTTTATTTTTTTTCTAAAATCAAAGTAGCCTAAGTTACTCCTTATAATATCTGCTATCTGCCAGTAAAAGTCCCGTCAAAATCGGTTCAGCCGTTTCGGAGATTAGCCGGAACAAACAGACAGACAGACAAAAATTTAAAAAATAGATGTTTTCGTATTACTTTCATATGCATTAGATAAAAAGCTGTTATTTTGACATTACAAACAGACACTTGAATTTTATTTATTTGTATAGAGTATAGATGTATAGATTTATTTACCTCCAAACTATTTTTGTGCTTGATGAATATCTTGTGTTGTAAATACCGGCGGTAATTTATTATGAATTGTACAATATGCAAGATCAAAAAGCTTCGCTGATGTAGCGTTCGTAAATGTGACTGTTACCTCACGTTCGTGCAAATTGTTATTGGGTATTATTTTCTGAAATTATGGTAATAGGCTTACTCTCTATTACGTAGGTATAAATATTAAATGTTAGCAAGAAATAGCTTATAAAAAGATTTTATTAGTTATAATTACCACAATTTGGGTACACTTTAACATTAACTCAACAGCAACAAACGTTTAGGAATTACATAAAATCCAAACGAATGAATGCGAACATAAAACTTGAATATTAATGTCATTAACTAATTAATATTAGATAATATTCGTTCTCGTTCTAGTTCTCTAACTGCCTACAGATAAACCGTCCCGTGTAAAGGTACCTACTGCCGTTGTTTGACAAATGGTAATATAAATAGCATGTCAAACGTAACGATTTTCGTGTCAGATGACTATCAGAAAATTGCTCACTTTTTATGGCGACGAGCCGACGCTGGCGCCCTCTGTCGTGACTGCAATGAATCCACAGTGCACACAATACAAGTGCTTACGGTCCCACAATCAATATGGAAGTAATCCGATACCTGACATTCAATTTGTGAAGTGGTATTCAATGATCAGTTTGTTTCAATTTACATTTCTGGCGTATTTATGAACGGTAATAAATATGTTGATATCAGTTAATAGGTTTTTTCTTTGTGATATATTGTCTACGTTTTTGGGCCTATTTCTGGTATATTCAGAAATTCAATTTCGTAGTATGCTTTATTATCAATACAAAACTGCACGTCATCTCATACATAAGTCCTGTCATATGTCAGAAAAACGGACATATCGAAAAAATTCAAAGTAATCATATATCCTGTATCTATTGATTTCGTAGACAATAATTAGACACGACAAATACAGTTGTAGAGGTTTTGTTTTGATTTAAAAAGACAGGTCTCATTAGGGATCAAGGTCTGCGCCACAGAGGTCTTAACAAATGTGCAATTAACCGATACAAAGTAAGCCCAGACTAAAACAGTAAATTGTGGATCACAGAAATAATTATCTCCTATGATATTCAAACCCATAACACTGTTTAAATATTCATCTACTAATGCGCTTAGTATCACGGATATGGTCGCTGCAGTCGATGTAAAAATTCTATGTAATTATACTTTTACAGGTCCTTTAAAATCATTGCTGTTGAGAGCATTAGTGCATATATTATAGATGTTGATCAGGAAATATCCTCGTTAACATTCGTAATTAAAAATATTTTATATTCAACGCATGAATTGTATGCGCGTGAGAAATACTTTAAAGTTATTACTGATATATACGTAAATAAAAGCACCATATAATAAGTTACCAGCCTAATGTAGTTTACCGGATACATTGCTTAATTATGTGCTGCTACTGAAAAAGTTTGTAGTTGAAAATACCAATAACACTTTTCTTGAAATTCAATCTATAATGTCACAATCTTAAAAACCTAAAACATAAACTTAAAAACACCACAAAAATAATTTGGAAATTACGCGAAGAGCGTCTACATATCACTTTATTATTATCAAAAAAATAGCAAGAGATTAAACTTACAATCGCAAAATTCGACAAAATTTATCAACGCATAAACATGGTCAGACCGAAGTAATGTTTTCAACGCTTATCGGTATTTGCATTACATTAACACAAAATAACCGTTAAACAAAAACAATCCCAGCGAATATTAATATGGCTTTAAATCATATGCTACTGAGTGTTTCTGCAATTAATTGTGAAATAACGTTATCGGTGAATAGCCACATTATACCGTGAATTGTTTGTAAGCATGTTACTCGTAAATAACGGACACTAAGCTGATTACCATAAAACCGAGTCGACATTCACCGAATTACCCTAAAATCTGTTAACAAATGGTGGCTTTGCATAATTGAATGAGTGGAACGCAAACTCAGGCATATGGAGTACAAAGCCACCAAAATATTCAACTTGTCTAAATCATATTTGTTTATGTTTGACCTAAAGACTAGTGGTCTTCTTATAGGTACTTACATGCTGGGTCAGCTCAGAACACAAAGTATGTCGTGGCAATTAATACGAGTGCATATCACTGTTTTCGGTCTTTGATCGATTCTCGCCAGTCGCTGGCTTGAACCTCTCGCTGATCCGTTAATAATAGGTGTCAAATAAATAAAAATTCTGCCAGTGCTAAGCTAAAAATATTCATTCCCTAGATTGTCAAGACCAACAGATAGCCTTAAAATAAAACCCAGGACTTTATTCTAATCCCATACCCATTCCAACCCATCTTTGATTTTACAAAACGATACCTGTCCAATACTAAATACCTAATTATTAGTAAATAAATATCATGTAAAATTCAACAAGTTATTATAATAGTTACATTTCACTTTTACTATATTTCACTAACGATGAAGTCCGCAAACCCAGTATTAGCTAGTGTGTACTGTGGACTAAACTCGCTAATCGTGTTAGGAAGCTAAAGCCCTGCAAAAAGTAAAATGCATAGGTTGATATTATTAAAAGCCTGTAGAGTCCCCATTGCACGACAAATGCAATTAGATTCTCAATACACTTCATCCATATTTTTCTGTCCGTTACATGACAAACTAGCTACAGGTTTTCTTGAGCCTCTGATAAAACTAGTAGTTTTTTAAAAACTGTGTGTGGAGTCTCTTGCTAACTTCATCTTGATTGCTGTAAGCAAGGTCTGATACTTTGGGGTACCCATTCTATTATAAGATTGATGCCAAAATTACATACGTTGAATAAATTATATTTTTTTATGTTTAATCGACAAATAACGACAAATTTGGTTTGTCCATTTGATGTTTGTCTAACTGAGTGCGGCGGAGTTTTTATAGAATCGGAATGGACGTAAACAAATGATTTGAGTGATCAGTGACAATATACTGCCTTTGTTTAGAATAAAATGTTAAATATTTTAAGGTTATGTTGCGTGTTTATACAAAATGTATAGTTTTAATATGTTATTTACAACGTGGTTATGAATGATCGCAAAGCCTCAAACAGGTTTTATTAGAATAAGTTGTATTACCGTTATAACTATTTATGTTTTCGTAACGTTGGTACACACAAACACACACACAGAGCGCGAACGGCGCATTCTTTTAAACACGTATCTGAGATGTAAGGAAATTGCCATAAAAGTGAAAATACCGCACTAATTAAGTCCAAAACAATCGATTTATATAAACCTATATATCAATAGTACTTCCGATTCTAAACAAAATTCTTTGAAAATAATTGTGTCATTAAAATCTTGTTTGGTTCATATTATAAAAAACTATATATAAAAATGGCGTATGTACATGTTTTATTGTAATTCGAATATTCTACATTATACTTCGAAAATAGATGAACCTGAGCACTAAAACTACCGCACTATCTGAGCTATCAATGAGTCTTCCAAGGTAAATTTGGCAAAATTTATTAAAGCATGCATAACAATTAAAACCTTCACTTTATTAAAACGTACGTAGGTTCACTTTATTTTGAACACAAGCCTATTCATAGATGAATGTCAATTAGCAAATCAGCGTAGCAATCACATTCTATACGTTTCGGCATCTGTTAGTGCTACGGTCTACGTTGCTACGGAGTGCTACGGCTACGTGGATTGCGGTGCGTTCAGTTCCGTTTGCGTTCTCGCCCGCCCGGGACCCCGCAATTAGATCCCGTCCATTGTTTCTCCAAGCACTTTCTGTTAGCAATTCCAGTTTCAATTCAAAGGCTGCGGCATTCCCTTTGGCGTCCGATATGCTTCGGCTACGACTTTGGAATAATAGGAGATATTAATTCTACTTTCAATTCTTGTGAAATACATTGAATAAAGTTATTAATTCGTACAACGTGTAAAGTATCTTACTTAATTACTTATTCACGCTTTGCTTCGTGAGAACATAAGCCCAGTTATAAGCACCTCTTGTACACGCGGCGGCATCGTGTTGGGTTTACCCCACTACTAAAGTTAAAAGGAATATGATTTTGACAGTATGTAATTATTCTGACTACCCAAAGTCTGTAATTAAGTGCACTATCTTCAAAATTAGAGTGGCTATCTGTGTTCGAGGTGACGACTGTAATTGGTATTTCCATATACTGGTATTAAGTTGGAAACGCTATTATTAAACATTACACTTCACTGAAGTTGTTTATGGATAAACACATTTATTATAGTACTTTTTAATAGGTTCATAACACATTTATTTAAGCGCCGTCTTCTCTGATATACTCTAATGTCTTGAAAGTGCTAGAAGTGAACTAATTTGTGTGATGATTTGCATGCGTAAACCATTTTGGCCAGTATTTCTTCTACTAGTATATAAAATAAAACTACATCGTTAGTCATTTAAATCTATGAACATATACTATTGATTTACAAAAACTTATGGCGTAAGCGAATAACAGAGTCGGCTGGACTCTTATATGTATTGAGGAAATCGGCGTTAAAGTATTAACATTTTTACTGCTTTTCGCCTGGTGAGAAAAAGTTTCGAAGGTTTTCATACGTATCTCGCCTATACCGATCCTTCCACCCATATTCTCTGCCTTTTAAAAAAAGTGTGGAGGCGATTCGCCATTGTTAGCTGCTATATTACTTTAAATAATCGTTACGCGCTAATTTTTCAGTGTAAAGCAATTGCATGAACGAATTGTAAGCGTGACAGTGTACAAAAACAGTACGGAACTTATTGTAGAGTAGTATAAACCAGAACTATTGTATAGTGATTCCGTATTCCGCATTCAGCACGCGTTTGCGGGCCCTCGTTACAAACTCATTTCACCAAACTCGTGCGGTGCGTCATGCACAATCATATTTACATAAAAGCAACGCTCGGACCGACGGAAAATATAAATAATGAAATTTTAGAGCGACGCCGATGTCCTGTTTTTAATATTTTTGAATGCAAATTAATGTACGTAGGCGTGTGACGCTTTGCTAGTTGAAATTCTCGTGCATTAATGGTTTTAACTTCGTGTTTTTGCGGTAAACGTGTTTCAACTATGTAGTGTTAATTACTGTTAAAGTTATTTAAAATAATGTAAGCAATAAATTAAAAAACTAAGTGAACGAAATAGGCTATCTTATAATGTGACAAGCTATCCCTCGGGAACAGTATTTTTTTCTGAATATTATCTATACCTCTTGCATATTTAAAAAAAAGTGTATTGCGTAATTTTGTGATGATTGGTCGAGTAGTTAAGGCGTGAAAACGTGATAAACAAAGAAACTCACATACGTATTTATATTAGTTAAAGTTCCGATCTAGTCTAATAAATGCCAAATGTGAATTGAGATGCAATACAATGCCGCAATGATGAGATGCAATGTAGGTATGTCCACATTTACTTTAGTTTAGGAGAATACCATTTAAGTGATATCGATGACACTGAGCCTATATCGAAACTCTATATCGAACAGTTTTTATTAAGACATATGGCTTTTGTAATAAATAAGCACCTTCTCAGGCCGTCAAAGTAGAGACCTCAACATCGCCTCGGCTACTATGAGGGCTGTGTGAAGGCCACTGCTCTTAGACCACACGACTGCTTACCATCAGGTGGAGTGTGGTCATTTTGACGAGCATAATAAAAAATAAAAATAAAATACTTTAGTTACCCTTTTGTTATTTATGTTTCGGCATAAAATGTCTTTTTTTAAATGTACTAATCTTGATTTTCTTGAAACTTAGACATAGAAGGCTACCGAGTTTTATGACTCAATTTCAAAGAAATCCCTTAAACTCGAATATAAACTCCTACATATCATCAAAATAAAATGTGTATTAGTATCAGGTAATTTTTGCAGTGTGTGGGTTACGTATAATCTGTTAAAACATGTTCGTAGTAGATTAACTTCACAATTGTAATTTATTTTGTTAGCGTATACTGAAATTTATTAGAACAGGATTACGTGATTGTACTACAAAAACAGGCACGTAAAATTTCAATCGTTTATGGATATATATTAGTAAATTACTGCAAAAGTATGACTCGTTCATATGTATTAATTGACTAGACTTTGCCTGCGGCTTCGCTCAAGTTAGTGTAGGTTTTGTCTGTTCTGCTCCTATTGGTCTATAACCCATCTATAGCCTATAATCTTCCTCGATAATTGGGATATCCAACACTAAAATAATTTTTAATTCGAATCATTAGTTCCTGAGATTAGTGCGTTCAACCAAACAAACTAACTAACTCTTCAGCTTTATAATAGTAGTATAGATTAAACGAAATTTAAATAAATCTATTTAATTAACGTATGTTTCTGTGAGAGGACCCAATTTACACTTGAATTACCGTGAAATTTCCTTCTTGGCCGTCATCACACACATAAAAATTAAAATCTTAAAAAAAATATAAATGTACAAGTTTGTAAAGATGTTTCAATGTTTGGTTCTCAGTTACGCGTAAATTGTAGAACGGATTTATCTGAAGCATGGTGCGTAAATAGATCATCATAGTGCATAGCACTTTTATTTCAATAAGCATTTCTATGGGATTCACGCGGGCGAATATGTGAGCTAAAGTTAGTAATAAAAATGAAACCTCTATAGACTTTTGTCTCCGAGAATAAAACCTGTAAAAACAAATAAAATTTTCCAAATACAAATATTCTATATAAAAAAGCTATGTAAGATCCCAAAGGGAGTATACAAAAAATAATAACAGCAGTAATTATAGTTAATCTGACGTCGCGAAGTCATTTCAACTAGCTAGACCCATTGAATTGCAAATGTAAGGAAATAAAACGATGTTTGTCGTTTTCCTCATTTTCCTGTAAAGTTTCAGAACTTGCATGTAATTGCTTAATTCCACTGCGGCTACGATAAACTTCGTCTGTGGCACCAACAACCTATACAATATTTATAGGCTGAGAGCTAGACTCAGTGTAAGGTACTATTGGTTTGCTTTGTTAAAAGTTTTGTTTAGATTGTGGTGCATACTACTGTTATTAGACTTTTTATTCCCAGTTGTAGCTCGGTGTCTGGCATTATGCTTTATAGTTAGAAAAAGTTCGTTTCCTATTCCATGGCAGTTAATTATAAAATGGAAATTGTTGTTAGTGAGAAATTGTGGTTAGTATTCTTTCTAATAAAGATTATATTATCTACAGAATATCTATTTACTTTTAGATAGAATAATCCATGACCTATACTAGTAAGGAATAATCATATATATAAATTAGTTTTGTATTATGTATATACAATTTACAGCTAATGAAAAATATTTACAAGCAAAATATGAACATAAAATATATATGTACCTATGTAAAAATTTGTAATATTAGTGTTCGTTGCATCCATTGTTTAAATGTTTGTACAACCGATACAGGAATTGTTTCTAGGTTAAATGATTTTTACATAAGATGACGCTATATCAAATGGTGAGAAGAACCATTTAGTGAAACATCATTATCCTTAAGGCTCATCTATTAAACCTGATACACGAGGCAATAATTACGAGTCTTCATAGGCAAAAGCTACCTACTATATTAGCTACCCTACTAACCATATTAGCTTTTGCCCCCAGATTCGATTGATTTTTTTTTGGATAAAAGACCTTTCGTATTTTTTTGTTTCTCTGATAAGGTGTATTCGTTATTTCGTAATGGTCTGTCGAATAGTTAAAGCGTAACAAATAAACAAAGAAACTCACATTCGCATTTATAATACTATACCTATATATATGTATATATATAATTAGGATAAAATAAACTAAAGCAAATATACATATATCTGCATGCGGTTGTGAATGTGAAAATCAACTAACCGATGTGGTTGCAATACACCTTGTATTGCGCATATTTAATTTTGTGTGTGTATCCGTGCCTTGCATATTCCAATGGAAAAATCTAATAATACTTTACCCGATTCGATAATCTAATCCGAGGTCGACAAGTCAGATTACTTTAACTTTCAAACGACGACGTAAACGGCATTAAAAATAAATAATAAAGACTTCTTTCTTGTTTTAATTATAACATAATTGTATCCAAACAACCGTTGTTAAACGCTCTTAAATACTGTAATGAGAACAATTAACATTCTTAACAAATCAAATAAGGTCGATAACAAACTGGTGTACCGAGCCAAAATCTTAATTGGCGCCCAAGAATTTCAAGGATCGCCACTTTATGTAAGGAATTCAATTTATCTGGAGAATTCGTAAACTAAAATAATAAACGGGTCCAATATTAAACCGATCCGATTGCGTCCTAAACTAAACTTTTTATGTGTGGACCCTAATTACTTTTACTTATAAAGGGGCCAGAACGCTATAGTTGCAGAATAATCAACGGACTAACATAAACATAGAGGTATATAGTATTTAGTTGAATCAGATATCGTAGACTACTCAATTGAAATTATTTGTAACTCAATGTAACTCTATTGTAAGAATATATCACGTAGCCCGTGTCCATCAAGACGAAACGTCGGGAAATGTTTAAAATATTACAATTATCGAACTATTTACAATAGTTCAATGATTGCAATGTTTTAAATAAAACGCGTTAAATCTAACATTCGCGTAAGCGTAAGACAAATATTATTATGTAAATTAAATCATCTTAGCGAAATTAGCACGATATTAGGCAGATTTACGGTCCTGCTCCACCGATAACAGTAGACCGGGTCAAAGGGCCGCGCAGATTTTTGTAACAGGACTGAAATCAATTACGGCAGTTTCGGTACGCATTTTATCATCTTACGTTATGTATTGAAATAGGATATAAAAATCATTTTAGTAACACTGTGGTAATTATAATTATGATTAACAAGTTTTTGACCGTGACCTTGCCCGGCAGAGAATATCTCATATTACACATATTTTATCCTTTGTTCCATAGATTCACGATTGTCGATTTCGAAAACGACAGAATTCGCATGCCTTGTGAATCGAACGCGAGACCTCATAATTATCTGGAAACTTATGTCACGATACCACCGAGGTAGATTTAATCAAAATAATATTTGACTAAATATTCAATCGGAGTAATGGCTACTATTGAATATTTAGTTAAATATTATTTCTTTGAAGTCTTAGCTCTAATGAGAGTCAATACTTCAAACGGATTTCTTCAGCAAAGTTAAATATTAGCATATATATTATAACAACATAATTATAGTCCATACTGAAAGCGTGTAAGTATGAGCAATAGTTCAATGTTAGATATATACTAGCCGGGTCACAGAGGTCAGACAGTTGATCCGTTAAATCACCCGCACCAGATTACATTGAAGCCAACCTATTTGTGAAAAGGCAAAGGGAATACATAGAAGAATACCTACCAGTTACATTACTCTACTTAGACCAACAAACATTAGTACCAAGATTGTCTGGCGGAGAAAACTGGTTTTGCTTACGTAGGTACCTAGATATGAGTCTAGATTCGTTGGTATTAGTAATATATTCATTAAAATAGAAATTACTGTATTAAAAATTACGTTTACGTTATATTCTCTAAGAAAGGTTTTTTTATAAGTACAATTTAGTTGAATTGTTGTTGTAATATAAGTAGGTATGCTATTTAAATTAACAAATTATGTTTTTTTTGTTTGAATTTAACGGCAATAACATTGAATAGATTATAATACGTTTTCATAATAGCAGTAAAATGGAGTTCAAATTAAAATCGAAGTCAAGTCTCATCTGATTTTCCAATAATTTTGTGAATTAGAAGTCAAAATATGGCGCATAGTGATAGATGACATTAAAATCCACGCAGACAGAGTAACATAAACAACTAGATTATGCATCTAATTATCTTTACTATGATTTTCTGAAAATATGATGTAATTAAGCATTATTCATAATTAGACAATGAACCTAACTATGCCACAATAAAAAAGCATTGTGCCTAGCGGCGTTCAAATGTCACCTTAGAAATTAAATAATATATATTGAACGATCAATAATCTAAATATATCATAACTAGATTTTAGCCGCGGCTTAGCTCGCGTTTATATAAATTTTGTCAATAAATTAGTATACTTCGGGAACAATAATTATGGTTTTACTGGATAAAAGGTATATGTTCTTTTCCATTCCCCTGAAAATGTGTATGCGAAAATTCATTATGATCGGTCGCGACATTAAGGCGTGAAAGTGTATGAAACAAACAAACTCACTTTATTATAATATTAGTTAGGTTATTGTAGTACAAAAAACAAAATACAATAATTATTGGGTATATATCCTATATAGTATTGTTTACTAACCACAATGTATGCTTAATCCTCCTGGCCTACAAAACGCACGCAACGCAATAGTTCAACGAAGTGCCGACAAGTTTGTTACGACCCATAGTTGTAATAATTTTTGTAAAAACTACCCTACCTAGCTTGTTAGGTATTTAATTTTGTAATTGTTACGCTAGGGGACGCTAATAACAAACGTGGTGGTATTTTTCTGATTATTATCGCGCATTGAAGTATGGCTCCGGCTATATACTTGATGAAAACTCTGGTAAAAACTCATTGTAAATACAAAGTAAGCTCGAAATGAAGGTATTGGCTGTATAATCAAGTCGGTTTGATAACAATGTTGCTCCTGTTTATACACCTAGCTTTATTGCGCATGGTATTTGGTATTGCTCGTAATTTCTAGCTTTCATTCCTGCGTCGGCGTAATCTAAATATCTACGCTATAAACTTAGATTAAACTAGAAATACACTCACAAAATTCCTTGGATATTTACATTTTCTTTTGAAAGTTGTTTTATTATAACCAACATTGTGCTACTGAACTAATTTGAATATAATTTAGTTAAAGATGAATTTAGCGTAATATTCGTGGCTTTTGTTACTTTAGTGGCAGATGAACCAATGGCCCAGTCAGTCTGTCCGATTACTCAGCACTTTAAACACTCTGCACAGAACTCAAACTTGCTTGGTGACTGAAGTTGACAGAATGGTGGTAAGTAGGATCCTACCACAGCGCCAGTATTGCCGATGAGATTGATTCTGTGCTATCGATGACTTGAGAATTTAGGCTCAAATTCTCGAGTCACCTCTATCGTAAACTAACATGCTACAAATCAATCAATCACGGCAATATGATCTAATCTATACTAATATTATAAAGCTGAAGCGTTTGTTTGTTTGTTTGTTTGGTTGAACGCGCTAATTTCAGGAACTACTGGTTCGAATTGAAAAATTATTTTAGTGTTGGATAGCCTATTTATCGAGGAAGGCTATAGGCTATATAACATCACGCTACGACCCACGGGGGAATCGCATTAACTATAAACGCGGGTGAAATCGCGGGCACATCTAGTATGAAATAAGATTGGAGTTAGATTTTATCGAAAAATTACAATGGCAATACAAATTTAAAAATACGAAGCATAATCTTTAACATATTGGAACGAATATGTCTATTTTTGGATTAGATAATGGTAAATATAAATATGTAGGTAATAGATAATTTGATGAGGAACACTCCCACGTTATTAAAACATTAAATAAAGCTCTCTCTTGCTTTAACTATTATATTTCAGTATAAAGTATATGACATTATGATTTGATAGAATAATGCAACATTTTCCTACGTTATTTAATTAAAACCGGTATTTACTGGATGGTAGATATCACAAATGTCCAACAAACTACGAAAATTACTACATTCAGGCGGACAGGTTTACTAACAGATCATGCGATAATAATATTTACCTTCTATTACCTTATAATGTGATCGTCCCAGTGATGCAAAATAAAGCATGAAAGTATTTTTACCGCTAAAATCGCAACACAAAATCTATACAAAGAAGGTGGGGCTTAATAAAACTAAGCTGTTTCGCTATCGAAACGTGAGTTCTTGACATTGACAGCAAGTAACTGTAAAACAGAACAGCTAAATATATATAATAATATCAGCCCTGTAAACTGCCCGACTGCTGGGCACGGGCCTCTTCTCAGTGTGAGAAGGGTTAGGCCATAGTCCACCACGCTGGCCTAGTGCGGGTTTGTAGACTTCACATATCTTCGAGGACATTATAGAGAACTTTCAGACATGCAGGTTTCCTCGCGATGTTTTCCTTCACCGTTAAAGCAAGCGATAATTAACTACTTAATACGCATATAACTTCGAAAAGTCAGAGATGCGCGCCTTGGGTTCGAACTCGAGACCTCTGTAATTTACCAATAAGATTGCATAAAATTGCCGCTCCGCTCCAGTATGCAATCTTATTGATTAATATTTCTCTGTTTCTTCGATCCGCAGCCTCGCTTCGCTTCAATAGACAGGCAGCCTAGACAACAAAAGGTACGTCCGTTTTGGTGTAGTAGAGCACAGCAAATAGTTGTGGTATCAGTAATAAACTGTGGTCAGTATAAATGTACCTACTGCTATTTTGTAGACAATGTCGACACGGTAAGAAGACAAGTGCGACGTCAATCGAAAATAAATGAAAACAAAGAAAAGTTAAATGAATTACTTACTTAGCCATTGACATTTTCTTTATAACTATTATTTTGTCTGATTTCCTGCTATAAATTAGTTTATCAGTAAGTTCTCAGCAAATTATTGAGTGCTACCTAATAAACCATTTTAAATCAAATTTAGCCAACAGGAAAAGAAGAATAGTGTCATTTTTATTGTTAATGCTGAACAATAGTGTCCTAACTAATATAAAAAGCTGGAAAGGTCTTTGTTTATTTGTCCTTCCTTTACGTTAAAAGACCAAGGAAAAATGTGATGCTTATAATAGGCATGGTATCAGTGTATAATATATCGAAAATAAATGGTGAAATGATGGCGATTACATATAAAATGCATTTGCAAACGTAATAGCTAATGAATATTTACAAACTCCGTTTTTGCCACAAACCTAATAAATAAATATACAGTTCTATAGGCAGTACGACATTTGTATTACTACGTTATCACTGGTAAGTTTGTAACTTCTAGCTCCTTTGTTCTTTTCTATACCAATATTAAACATACTTTGTTTAATTTTATGTATATTAACATCGTCAAGCAACTCTATTTACCTGACAACTCTACATTTAAATACTTCTACGAAATATTTATGTCACTCCATATTTCATTCAATAACTCGCCTTTTCGTAAAAAAGGACACACTAACATAAAAAGTAAATATTTTGAAATGGTTGAAGGTAACACAGGAACACTAATTGAAGATGAAGTAATAAGTAATATATCTATACTATGACAATACCTTAACAAAGCTGGTCTATTTGAAATTTATTTAAAATATAACGAGACGACTATTTTGCTCGACTAGTTCGCTGAGGCTGAACTCAAAACGACGGTTTTTAGAGTGTGTCTGTCTGTTTGTTACGTCATCTCACAAGAATTGCTAATCAGATTTTAATATTTTTTTCAGTTCGGTACTGCCAAGTACATACATAAAATCTAAATATCATTCTATTTTTCCGATTCTACTCAGCAGTACTAGAAATACGATGCTTGCAATTCACGCAAATAAAATCGCGGACGACCGTTAACGCGGGTGAAATTAATAAAACTAGCGGTCGCCTAGTGCTCGAAATTCGACCAAAGTTTGCCTGTAAGATATTGCTAATATATTATGTCATTATATATTGACATATATAACCATAGTTACGCGTTTCGACTGCGTGTGTCAAATACATGGTTGTGTGCGTGTAGTGTTTTTTCATTAATTTAATGTATTTCTAATGCATATTTTATATAAATATTAGCATTCGTCCCTCCTTCTCCATATAAACTTTAACTGTGCCAATTTCATACTCCTCCGTCCGCGCAATTTTCGTAAAAAGGGGTACAAACTAACTTATATAGATAATTAACGTTTATAAAGTGTGTGCGTGAGGCGGTTCTTCACGCCTGGGCAACTGTGCCTATTGTATAAGGCACAAGTGCGCCCTTGCGTGGAGTACTGTTCTCATCTTTGGGATGGCTCCGCGCAGTACTTGCTGGACGCTCTCGACCGGTTACAGCGGCGGGCTGTCCGTATCATCGGAGATCCAGAGGTCACGAGTTCACTGGAACCTCTGCAACTCCGTAGAGACATTGCCTCATTGGCATGTTTCTACAGAATATACCACGGGGAGTGCTCTGAAGAGTTATTCCACCTTATCCCGCCCTCCCCTTTCCTATCCAGAACAACGCGTGCTGGGCTCAGATGCCATCCTTACACGGTAGAGTCGATCAGAGCGCGTACCAAAAAGTTTGGGTCCTCATATCTCTGCCGAACGACCAAGGCATGGAATTCTCTGCCAAGGCACGTGTTTCCTTCTTCCTTCAATCCTGGGTTCTTTAAGCGGGGCGTGAAAAAGCATCTTCTCAGGCCGTCAAAGTAGAGACCTCAACATCGCCTCGGCTACTGTGGGGGCGATGTGGAGGCCACTGCTCTTAGACCACACGACTGCTTACCATCAGGTGGAGTGTGGTCATTTTGACGAGCAAAATAAAAAAAAAATAATAAAAATAAAAAACAATTGATTCAACGTTTTATATTAAATCGTTTTAACCATATCAACGGATCTAATGTATATTTATAATGGCTATAGATATAGAAAAATAATCGTAGCGTGGTAATCATCGCTGTCGTCTCAAGACTTTCTCCCACCATATTTTCTACAGTATCAGTCCGTAACAGTGGCACATTAACGTCCCCCTCACATATAACTATTAGTAAGTAATGGTACTAAGGGAAATTGCCGTAATCAGCACGCTTCGCACGCTTCCTTGTGATTGTAGACTGTAAAACTACGTAAGTACGTGTCTACTACGGTAATGATAGGTTTCATCTAGCGTTTTCGACGGGTGGCATGCTTCGACATAACAGTAACTTTCGGCTTTACAAATTTGCTGTTGCTTTATTCCTTTTAAAAACCTTAATCCCACCTTTTATTACCGTTTTACGGTTTAAGATTTTTATTTTCTCATAAGAATTCACAAAAATTCACTTACTGAGAAACAATTTTTCGACAACATAAGTTTAAAAGAGTGTACAGAAACATAATTAATTATTATAATTAAGTATCTACCTACTCTTTAATATTATAATGTAATTGAATGTCATGCATGCCTGTGATTTGTTTAATTACTCTGACAATGTTAAATTAAGAATGTCTCAACTACAAAACATTGTAATTATACAGTTGGTATGCTTAAATTATAAATAAATAAATTACTAAATTAAAAGTAAACAACAAAAGAACGCAACATAAAAATTATTATAACTAAATGCTACGAAGTGGGTTTATTGCAAACAAATTCTATCTTAACGCTCGAACGTTGTCAGTACTTGGATGTTGTAACTACACCGCTGCTGGATGTGGCATGCACGGCTACGCACCGCTCTTAAAATATATTACGTTTTGGTTTATTTAAAGTCGTATATATATATTATTTTTTATTTAGTTATTGACTACTTATATAATTTAATGTTTATTGTTATATAGTGTTTATAATTATGTATAGGTTTTAAATGTTATGTATCTGGATTTGTATGTTTAAATTAGGTAATCTCTAAAACAGTCAGTCAACTTGGAAGTATCTTTCAGCTTTTAGTAAAACTTCTATAGACTAACATCACACTTGGAATCCAAGCAGCAGAGAAATAATCATAAGCATAACTTAACGCGGATGAAACTGAATTGGACAATAGATCCTATATAATACTGTAAATGTGAAAACTTGTGACATGTTTGTTACTTAATCATGCAAAACTGCCGAAATTATATCAACTGATTGTTTTTAAATCATACAAATCCCACCATGCTGTGTCATTTCTCATCTCAAATTCAATCAGTAATATAAAAGGTTTTCTATGTGTATATATATTATCATCCTTATGTAATAATATTTGTATATTTACTTATTTATTTATACACACAAAACAAAATCCAGACAAAATATTACATAACAAATTAGTACATTAGTTCAGTTCTAGACAGCATTCCTAAAGTACGTGTACACAGTATGACTAAATAATTTTAGAATAGGACAATGTTAAATATATACATAATAACATTGCCATCCTACACCGATAGCCACCACACATATGTATAGTTGACAGTCTAAGGCAAGTCAGCAGCACAGGAAATTATTAAAAGTATATAAAGAAACAAATACTTAGAACACACAACAAAATCGCAAGGAAAGGAAATTAAATGTTTAGTTCATACAAATCTTTACTTTTGACATAATATGTCCAACCTTATTTTTAAATGGAAAATAATATTTATACGATAATATATGTATAAATAATATAATTATGTCTATAAATAATTTATGTAGTTAGTTTGGTTATTATTAAGGTTGAAAATCGGTAATCCGCCTGATTGCAGTAGCACAAGACTCAATTTCCTCTTTAAGCGAGTTATAAAGTCTGTGGATAGCATAGTATAAAATATGAAACTAATAGTTCAGCGACTGTTCGCTAAAAGTTCTTAATCGGTTTTAGATTCGTTGTTCACCACCAAATTCAGTTTCTGTATAGCGCCATCTGTGTGAAAACCTGTAGTACTGCTTGCGTACAACGTTCCCACGCGCCCCTAATTACAATAGAACCTTGCACACACTAACGCCTCCTTGCGGAAAATAGATGAACTAGCATCAACACAACTATAGTGGGGCGTATAGATGGCGCTTTCCAAGAGAAGACGGAAAAGCATTTTCGCAATGTTATTGATTGTCCCTTCGATGCTTGTTTCTGAGTTTAATTCAAATGATAAGAGTAAAAGCCTATTTCCTAATGGAACTGGCGGCATAACGGAGAACACAACAGTTTTCTTTGTAGAGGAGGTACCTATACGATATTATTTGGCGAGAATTTACTGACATTATAAGTAATATACATTCACTTAATGTGGGTCGAACAGAGTGAATATAATAGGAACTTATAATAGAAAATAATACAAAGGAAATAGTGCAAACGCTTTGACATTACCTTCCGTTTAGGGCATCCTTTGTTGATTTACTCCAGATACCTTTACTTAGATATATTAACGACAAAACCAAGATTATACTTATCTGAAAGACATTTATATTTTATTGCAAATACAATTAAAATTATAATAAAATAGTGTCATCAATTGAAAATCCATTGAGTATATTTATTTCACTATCTCTTCCCAAAAAAAAATTTATCAACTTTCTGCAAGTGATGCATTTTTGCCAGACTTAGGTACGTAGCCGGTTTGGTATGATGTCTGGCATGACATGACTTATTACATCTACATGCAAAGTTGATGCATTAAATTAAGGTTATACGATTATGCTGACATTTAAAATACTGAAGCAAATACGTTGTAGGTAAAACTCTTGTAAGGTAGTGCACTGCAAAATGTTTAAATGTCTCCTTACATACATAACGCATGTTTTCCAGAAAAAGACGACGGATTTCTACTCACTTCGAACCTACCATATCAAATGTCTTGTTTCATTATCTCAAATTTCAGCCGACTAGCTATTACGGTTCATAAGATCCTTAAGGCAGGAGAGACACTCGGACGATGTTAGTTCTTTAAAGGTGGGATAGACAGTAAAACTTTATAGCACTGCTAGCGTGTAGTACATTCCTAAATGCAATAGTTACTACAGGTATATTTTCCATTTTTAGACGTTAACCATAAAAGTCTACAAATTGCTCTCTATTGGCTCGTTTTTACGGCTGAACCGCTGAACCAATTTTATTTCAATTCGGTATGGATCTAAAATCTGGAATAGTTAAAAGTGCGAGTGAGTTAGCGGTTCGTAGCTATCAATTTATTAATAAAATATATGTAGGCTTATCAACTATCTATATATTATATTAATACGAGAAGCAAAAACTTTGTACACCTTTTTACGAAAATTGCGCAGACGGAAGAGTATGAAATTTGGCACTGTTAAAGTCTATATGGAGAAGGAGGGGCGAATCCTAATATTTATATAAAATAAGCATTAGAAATACATTAAATTAATAAAAAAACAATACACGCACACAACCATGCATTTGACACACGCAGCGTAACTATGGTTACATATATCAATATATATATATATATATATATATATATATATATATATATATATATATATATATATATATATATATATATATATATATATATATATACATATATATATATATACATATATATATATATATATATATATAATAACATATATCAGCAATATCTTACAGGCAAACCTTGGTTGAATTTCGAGCACTAGGCGACCGCTAGTATACGCTAACTTACCTATACACGTATCCGAACATTAACTTATGGTAATATCTATACATTGATGCATACCTACATCTATCTAAATTAAAGGAAACCACAGCAATGTTATTAAGTTTACCGATAAGTTCTTTAGTCTATACTAATATTATCAAGAATACTAGCTTTGAAATTAAACTACTATATACGGATTTTATCGCGTTGTTTATTTGACACTTTATTACAAAATTTTGAAAAACTGTTACACTACTATAATTACTATTAAACTTTACTAATTTTTAAGCTAATTAAATTATTGAATCTATTAAAACTATTTATACTATTACTATACTATGATACTATTTATATTTATGTTTACACTTTCCCCGACGTTTCGGTTGCTTTTCAGCAGCCATGGTCACGGGGAGACTAAGATGGTAGTTGTCTCAATGTTCCAGTGTAGTTATTTCAAAGTACCCGAACATAATTTAATCATGGGTGTTTCTATTTACGCAGAATGAACTCAAAGTATCATGAAGTCTAGCTGTGGTTTGCTTCTTCTTGGGTTTGACTAGTTGAATTACTGGATCCCAAGCTGGAGGTACATTCCATTGACACTTTATCCAACCCAGGAATCGACACCGAGACATTAATGCACAGCAGTCACATTCACTAGAGAAACCAGTCACATTCCCTACAGCAACGCCATCGAGACAATTACTATACCGCAAAATATAAATCAGAAGTAAAAACAAAAACACATACAAACAAAAATGACAGCCTGAAATCACGCAAATATTATTATACCTCAGAAAATATTTTCTAAAGAATTACGTTTCAGTCAAAAGTTCAAACTAGGACGAAGTTATTCCAACGTATTGTTGTCTAAATGTATAGAAGACAAAGGCGTCACCAAGAATTCAAGCAAACACGCCATTACTTAACAGCAAGCGGAAAGGCACAATAAGATGACCCAGTTCGCGAAGAAAAACGTATATACACAACATTTGCACTTTTTGTCGCTGGGTTACAACACTTGGGAAGTACCAGATTAACATCTACGTATATATATAAAAGTACCATCTGGTTTATATAGGCTCGTAGATAACAATCTGTGTACACAAACAAACACGAGAGTACCAAGAAAGTATATTTGTCATTGTTCCTTATCCTTAGTAGGAACAAACATATTATAAACTACCCTTTGCCCGCGTCTTTGCTCGTGTGAATCTCTTCGAAACGCATTCTGGGATGAAAAGTACTCTGTGTGAATCCTGGAACATAGTCTATCTGCATGTTAAGTCTCATCCAAATCTGTACATCTTGAATTACGCATAGAATTATTTTTATCCTAGTTATGGCTTCTTCGTGGACATTTTACTTGTATGCATTTTAATATTTTAGTTCTTCACTTATCAATAGATGGCGCCGCCGCTGACATAGTCTAGGTAATGTTAAAGAGCATCTATTACGCTACTATGCGAACCAAGAATAGTTTTATTTATTTTATATGACAAGTGGCTGACAATCTCACGACCCGCCTGATGTAGCCCTTAGTAATCAATACCAATGATTCCACTTGCGTTTTACTGACCTAGTCAAAAGGAATTAACGATGTATGAAAAGAGTGGTAGATATGTTTGTAAGCCGCCGAAACACTGTCTCATCTGGCGAAACGCAGAAACAGGGTTATTACTTTACGCCGTTGTCCGACCAGGGCGTGGTAATTCCCTAGTCAAACCCTACCCTCAACAAATAATAGGAAATTATGAATTCTTCCTTAAAATCATATTTAAAAACCTCTGAAGACTGCTTTTCTCAAATATATATGGTTGTTTGGTAATGCATAATATTTAGAAAAGTTAAAAATCCTTTTAAGCTTATACAGTGAAGTTATTCTAGCTTAAAGTGATGATCTCTTTGGGTTCTATAGCTTCTAAATCTTACCAGATGCGGCATGCTTTTAAGTATAACAAGTGCATAATGTTATTCAGAGCAAAAACATAACATGTAATATTAAATTCAAGCAATGTTGTAAGATTGACAACTCAAATTTAAAGTTATTTTTGCTTTTGTCAAAGGCTTTATCTGACGCTGTTGCCAATTTAATTCAGGTCGGCTCAGTATGCCTTCTTACTCGTATTCCAAATATTTCTATAAGTCGTCATCATTGACTTCTTTTCCTAATATATTATATCATATCTCACATAAATACTGCATTCCTCTTTTCTTTGACTAACTTCTGCATTTCTGTCCAACCATATTATTATGCATTTTGTTGTCTTGTTTTATTATCCCTTCTTATAGTATGCTCAAACCAAAAACGCTGATCTTCAATCATTTATATCTGATACTAGCTTTTTCCGCGGCTTCGCACGCGTAAATGTAGGTTAGCTCATGTTAGCAACAGTACCTTTTTAAAATAAAATATAACCCATGTTACTCGGTGGTAATATAACTTTCTAATAGATAAAGAATTTTTAAAATCGGTTAGTTAGTTTTTGAGTTAAACCGTTACAAACAAACAAAAAATCAAATATTTCCTCTTTACCTATAATATCTATATATTAATACGTGAAGCGAAAACTTTGGATCCCTTTTTACGAAAATTGGGCGGACGGAGGAGTATGAAACTTCGCACACTTATAGTTTATACAGAGAAGAAGTGACGAATGCTAATATTTATATAAAATATGCATTAGAAATACATTAAATTAATAAAAAAACACTACACGCACACAACCATACATTTGACATACGCAGTCGAATCGCGTAACTATGGTTACATATATCAATATATAATTACATAATTATATCAGCAATATCTTACAGACAAACATTGGTCGAATTTCGAGCACTAGGCGAACGCTAGTTAGTATAGATTTATATACGAGTATAGTAAGTACAGATAAATACAATTTATCAATCAAAATATGTGTTCTTCACATTTCGTTGTTCCCTTGATGATTAATTATGGTGAGAATGTTATATTGGCGATTTGCAGTAGGCAGCATCAAATTTAATAGCTACTGGAAAATGTAAATATTGGAAAATCAGCCATCCCGTTTTTAATAAAAGGAGTCGAATAGTAAGTTTTAAGTGTAACAATAGAATTGGCAGCGTATGTATGTATTTGATAAATTGTGTACATTTATGTCCTTAAATTACAGTTGCTATTGCAATCATGCATCTATTGAAAATAATGTCAAATGGAGAATAATGAAGCATTGTAATATTCGGAGCGTAAAGGCTCTGGTGCCAATTGGATAGTTGTTTTTATACGAGTTATAAAATACGATAAAATCTAGATATGTTATCCAAATTAATATTATAAATGCGAATATGAGCTTGTTTGTTTGATAGGCTTTCAAGCCTTAAAATTTCGCGAACACGTTGTCAGAGGTTTGGAAAAGGATATAGAATACTTTTAATCCAGAAAAAAAATACCTGATGTCCCTTAAGGCAAATAAATTTATTGAGTAAATCAACATTAGCGCAAGTGAAGCCGCAAGCAATATCTAGTTAAATCATAAACATTACTTTTCTGTTAGTCTGTGCATTTTTGCATGCTTATATAGAATAGCTAAACCAATAAGAACGTGTCAGTGATTTAACAAACAAACATTCAACCTAAATCAGTTGATAATTATAATAGATAGTCATCTCAATTTGAAAGTTGGTTAGGATACGTAAATGAATAGTATTTGTTCATACAAAAACACGGGCACAGGTAGTCTGCTAGAAGCTACACAAGTATTCATCCACATTTAATCAGCTGCGTAGTAGGCGCCGCGTATTGAGATGTAAATATGTAATATCATAACTATCTTCCAAGCACAGTTCGAGACATAATGGTATATTAAAGAAATCCGATATCCAATGCTAACGATATACATTATTATATAACATGGCTGACTCAGATATCTTTTTTTGTCGATACTCCATTTTTTACAAAGCAAGAACAGGCGATACAGCGACGTAAGTACGAAGGAGGAAGCTTTCAGGCGATGGATAAAAGCTGTCAATTATGATAATGATGACGTGTAAGTGTGTCTTAACAATATTACAACGCACAGAGCTTCGAGTATTATCATAATAACTCAGTAATAACAACTTATTTAACAATAATGTTTGACTTCACAAATGGTGCAAATAATAATCCTGACACAAAGTTAATACGTCGCGCCGACTGTTAAGAATTTGATCCTTACACGAGACGAACATTTAATTTCGTATGATGACTAAGAAAGTGCTCTAAGAATAGGTACACAGTGGCCGAAGTTTCATTGTTCAAAAAGTACTTCGCGATGCAAAACCTATGCTTAATGTAGGAGCTATCTATAAATAAAATGTCCATTTCTTTACTTCGAATAGCCCATATCTTTTCGAAGACTTTATTAACTATAAACAATGAATCACGACGAACATCCAATTACGGTATAACAATGATATTACTGGTTCATTCAACTATTGTCTCGTGCGATGATCGAAACCGCAACAGTCGGCGCATCGGTAATGGCAAGGTGACTATGTAGTAACCGTAGACTGTGCCGTAGACAACACTACGATACGTTCCCTTTTCCTATAACTATGCGGAACGAACATTACATTGACAAGCAAAAACCATAGACGGCTGTCACGGTTACTAATATAATACCAACACTACAAACGGGACGTATGCTAGTTTGCTAAAAGTTGTATAAAGATTATATCCATTTCTTTTATATTTCATCGGTTTGTTTAAAACATAATCCTCCAGAAAATAGATTAATAACGCAATTAATGCATTTTGTCCGGTTAACCCCTTTAACGCGTATTACAACAATGCATAATACTTATTAACTCAATGGTCTAGCCACAAGATTTCTTAAAATGATATCATCATACAGACTACTAAGTACTCCTAAATTCTAAGCGAGAACATAAGTATATACGTTCGTATTATGTATAGTTTTAGTAGTTATATAGTAACCGCAACAGTGTTAGTTCTGATACAACGAGTTAATTAATTAGCGCAAAACCTTATACAGAATTTAGTCACAATAGAGAAACAGATCGTGATCATATAGGGGAGCGTGGACCCCACACGTTCCTTTGAATAGTGGTATACTATACCTAATTATATGATAGTAGTGTTGTACCTGCTGTACAATTGATGATGTATCCAACGTGCAGACTATAACTAATTAATAATATAATATAATAATAATATAATATTCTACTACATACACACACCATCTAGCCCAAACTAAGCAGAGCTTGTAATATGGGTACTAGACAATGGATAAACATACATATATACCTTTTTTTTTGTAAATACATACATATTATACATAGAAACACTCAGACCAGGACAAACATCCATGTTCATGCACACAAATGTTTGACTTGTGCGGGAATCGAACCCGCGACCTCAGGCGTAGCAGTCGGTTACACTAACCACTACGCCATCGAGGTCGTCGAAAAATTAAATTTTAAATTAAATTAAATTTGTTACTTAACCTATTGAGTCATAGCGGCACACTGGTGGCCGGACACAGTCGATGTTTAATTATGTCTGAAATTCTAAGACTTGACAGACCAAAAGCAATTGAAAAGACGTTTATGAATAATAGACGTTTTAAGACACGTGATTTGTACACAATATAATTAATATAATATTAGACAATGGTTAGCGATTCATTATTTAAAGGTAAAATATACCTATTTATCGCGCGACATTTCGACCGAATTGCATCGATCATTACCACGATTAAGTAGTCGATGCAAATAGATTGTCTAATATTATAATAATTAACATTGAAAAGAGTATAACTCAAAAATATAAATATGGATAAAATTTCATAAACTGTAAAAGGTTAAGTTAGTTTGACCTAAATAAATACATTTCGTATTTGAGTTTGAAATGCAAATATGTTTGTAGTTAATTTTGGGCACAATTTTTGTGTATTCTTTATTTTAACGTTTTGGACTATTTTCGTCTAGACAGACGCTTAAATTAATTTTGTAGGATTATCAAGGTTTCCAGTTGATATCCTATCAAGGTACCTAAAAAACTTGATGATATCAATGTTTGTAAACGTTTATATTATGTATCGTTATATGCAATATAGAATCAAAGGACAATAATTATTCTCTGCCAGCACTGTGTTATGGTGTATTACTGCATGAATGGCACAGTGATTTACGTGATCATCTCACCATTACCAATGCGACGAGTATTGTGGTTTCGTTTCCTTCACAAGACAAGCGTTTGCTTCATCCGTATAATTACATGTATTTATGCTGAACGAGTTTTATATGTGACCACTATTTAAATATTCGTAAAATCTCCGCTACTATAATCCCTAATGCATGAGCTATCTTCTTAAACATAATAAAAAGTATTCACAACAAAAAGCATTCACATAAATACACCGCGAATTTCTAGAATAATCTTAAAAGGGTAACAAAGATAATATTTTTCTCATTATTTAAAACAAAAAGACGTACGTGTCGCCACAAACTTTTGAAGTATAAAAATGATTATAACATCAAGCACGTGTGTCCGATGTATCATGGCCGAAATAAAAATGATACGGCGTCTGCGGGTATAATTCAGTATTAAAACTTAATAGCAAAAATAAAATCTTACCACGCGATAAGGGACGTGACATGCATGCTTCATAAGTATTCGATTAAACGAGGCTGTCAAGAACAACAAGCTTTTACTGCCTCAGTGACGCAGCGGTAATACTTACTGTGCTCATGCACAGGTCGGTTTTGGGTTCGATTTCTGAGACGAGCAAAATATTATTGTTTTTTAAGGGATTATCGGTAGCAGCACGGTCTTAGCCTGTCAGACGGTAATATTTGCGTAAAAAGTCTATTTATTACGTAATAAACTAGGCTCTGCGTGTGCGTGTACTTGAATGCGCATATCGAGCTGCTTCTGTCTTAAAAAAATATCAGCTGAAACCCCCAAAGTTGTTTCACATACATATCTTAATGGTTTGCCGTTGTGAGTACATAGTTTAGATCTATGACCATGTTATCTATATAACTATGGTACGATCGCTGGTATGGTGCCATACAAGCAAATAGTCACTTGCAATACCAAGGTCAAATTACCAGCCCTTGATTAAAGTTAGTAAAAAATTCTACGAAAGCATTAAGCTAGAGGGCTTGATTCATAATCTATTGCAAATGAACAAGTATCTCTTCTTTTACTATTTTGCTTCTACTCATTCTTTCTATAAAACTGAATTTAAAATTCCGTTCAAAACTACAAGCAGCTAATCTAGTCCGAGTTACAGTCAAAGTTTTATCATAACTTTAAAAAGAACATCTCTAGAGTTTATGTGCAATGCTTACATTACGGTGAATTTAAAATAAAATTATTGAGATCTCAAACAAAAAGTACAACTAGATTTGAACCGAATTTGATGCCAACCATTTAACTTCTTTTAACAAAACGTGAATAGAGTTGCTAGTAATAATAATAAGAATAATACTTTATTGTCACTTGTAACAGGTACAAGGCCAGTAAGGTCCAGGCGTAGCAGATAAAGTAAATCCTTACTAATATTATAAATGCGAATGTGAGTGTTTGTTTTTTACGCTCTCACGCTATAACTACTAGAACTATCACCATGCAATTTCGCATACACGTTGCCACGCGAACAGAAAAATACATAGAGTACCTTTTATCCAGAAAAAAGCACTGTTCTCAAGGGATAGAATATTGACATCACGTACATTTACGCGAACGAAGCCACGGGCAAAATGTAGCGATAATAATAATATAATAATAATATCCACCACCGGGGTAATCCCAAAATATTTACACCATAGTCTAAAATTGCTCAACTTAACACCAAAAACGTATATTAATATTCAAAAAGCAGCTATATTAAACACATGTAGAGTAGTACCAAAATTTATGCAGAGTGATGAAACCGAACCGCAAAACACAGAACAAAACAATCATACTATATCTTAGATGGCGGCTACTTGGTGTCCACCTGTAACCGTCATCAAAACACCGGCTTTTAGCCGAGTATTAAAACAGTTTCCAAATAATAATAATAATATTTTTATATTTTTAGATATGTATAGTTTTTATATTTATATTTAAAAATGTAATTATTAGAAAAAATATATATAATAATAAAATCATTTATTCTCTCTTCACAATAGTTTTAAGACTCAAGTACAAACAACAATGTAAATAGCACATTGTAAACTAATTTGTGAGAGACTAGTGCCTGTAGTAGGTTTAATAAAAACCTGTATTACAGGTCACCAGGGGCCCCCCCCTCCCACCGTTAATTTTATGACATATTTATTACAAGACGGTTTTACAAAATTCAGTGGATCTGTAGATTGTCCCTTTATACAAGAATATGAACAAGAGAAAACAATAACAAAAAAATAAAAAGCAGTAAAATAAATGATTTAACTAAGTATTCCAGAGTGTGAGTCTGTGTGTGTGTGTGTGTGAGTGTGTGCTTTATTTTGACATAAAAAATAATGAAAATATCATAGGTTAGAACGACCTTTTAAGTACGTAAATACCTAGGTACAACATATAGTACGTTAGGAAATCACTAGGTTATATTTATATAGTCATAATAACCCTGCCTTAGCAGTAATTAGGCGTTTGCCTACATCCAACGTACAATAAAATATATCACAATGGTATCATATCAGATAAAACGTACATTTTCAAACATGAAAACGGCTCCGTATGTAACACAAAGGGGCGAGTTTGACCCGGTTCAGCAAACTTATCAAATATTTATTAGTTGAATGTATAAAAAATCGGTCAAGGCTAAGAACTGTATCTGTAGACCACGAAGCTGGAAAAAAGTAATGAGATGCTAAATTCCGAATAGGGTCTACGGTTCCATACGCTTTATACATACATACATACATAGATTGACGCCTGTTACGTGTTGTACGCCCAGAGGGGTAGGCAGAGACTACGGATTTCCATTTGCTACGATCCTGACACACTTCTCTTAGCTTTATATAACCATATAATTATGTATAGCCATATTTTGTTTTGATTCTGTTTGTATTAATTTAGGTACGGCTTTGGCAAGATCTGCCAACTCTATCGTACCATCTTAGATGAAAACCAGAAATAAACAAACATTTAGAAAGTAACTTTTTAGAAAGTAATCCATAACATCACTTTTGACTGTACGGATCGCGTAGTGGTTCAAGTGGTCGCCTCACCACTGCTTTTGCGCCGAGTATTGTGACTTCAATCCCCACACAGTAAAAAAAAAAAGGTATAGTCTACAAATAAATGTTTCGAGTCTGGGTGTTTTTTGTATCCGTTGTTTGAATGTTTGTAAGTCCCCCGCGACACAGGATTTATTCTTAGTACTAGAGTTTTCGTTTTTTAAGTTAAGCTTTGACTGTCTCTTTGGTTTCGTTGCATAAATGATTTACGCTTGATGTCCTCTGTCTGTGACCACATTCGATGATTCCCGGACTGGGTTATTGGGATTTCCTATTAGAAAATTGTCTGTAAAATTTACTCTATTTATTATTAGATATTTATTGCATTATAAACGCTCTGTAGATATGGGTTGTATCTTACCAAATTTGTTATTCAATGGCGATTTAAAAGAGTAGTCGTGATTTTCTTGAAGGTATTTTCTAATTCCATTGCCTAAACACATTACTTCAGTAAAGTCACTAACCACAAAACTTTGACGTTCATAAATGTTACTTTACGAACGAAATGAATTAATGATTCTGACTTAGACTGTGCAGCGCGGATTCGGAAAGCATGCCCGATAAACTGCAATAGGCTTGACCCCTCCAACGTAGGACCTAAAACAATATTGGCATAAATCCTAACTAATATTAGAATGTGAGTGTATTTGTTTGTCACACTTTTACGCCTTAACTACTCGAACGATTATCATGAAATTTCGCATACATATTATCAAAGGAACAGAAAAGATCATAGGTTACCTTTATCCAGAAAAAAACCGTTGCTTACTTAACCTAAGCTCGATTTACACAAGGGAAGCCGCCGGTAAGATGTAGTTAATTATATACGTCTATCTGTTCCTTCATATTTACAAGCATATGTCTCTATGTATCTTATAACCAAAGGTAGCTTTGGCGGTAACACGACTTTTCCATATTAGAATTTAAGGTAGGTACTGCTTTGTTTCATTCCGTGCGTATCTTTTGTAGATATCCCTCATTATTCTGTAATTCGGCATCGGCTTTTGATGTCTGAATATCTTTTTATGTATATGTCTAATATATTTTTCTTATTTGAGAGAAAGACTCAGTTGAATATATTGTCGCGTGTGGCTTTTACATGTATGTAGTAAAAATAAGATTTGGAATAGACGATGGGATTTATTTTTATTATTAGAAGCGATAATTATGTGGTTCCTTGTAAAAAGGAGTGAGCTTAAAATAATCATCCCTGCCCATTACAAGGTAATCTAAAATAGAGCGCTTTCTGTTGCTGTGTGGCTGCCCATAATACTGTAACATTGTTTACGAGCAGACCCTACCACCCGATATACGTTTCTTAATACTAAACTAGATTCCACCCACGGCTTCGCTCGCGTTAATCTAGATGTTGTCAATAAACTTCTATCCCGCGGTCCTTTTTTGTAGTCCTTGCAACATGTATGCGAAAGTTCATGATGATATGTCGAGTAGTTAAGGCGTGAAAGCAAACAAACAAACTCACATTCGCATTCACAATATTACTTAGGATATGATGCTTAATTAACTTTATATTCCGGTAAACCGCTTCTGTGACATAGTAGTTTAACTTTTAAGGTATTTCTATAACACTTTAATTTTCAATAGTGAGGCAGCAACGATGTTCTATCGTTAATTTACTACGCAGGCACATTCTTATCTAACTAATATTATAAACGTGAATCTGAGTTTGTTTGTTACACTTTCACGCCTTAACTAGACGACCAATCATCATGAAATTTCGCATACATAATGTCAGGGGGACTACAAACGACATAGGATATTTCACCCAGGGAAAACTATTGTTAAGAAGCTAGCACTTTATAATCGAAATCTACAAGAGATAAAATTCCAAGAGCAGTTATAAAATAATAAAACTCGGTCATTGTTTCATACAAGTGCTACACATTACCCGCAGCTAATGTCTCCACTGTCTTTAATCCTGGTCTACTGCGAGACAGGTGGGCTTAATTTGTCTTCGTTAGAGGCACAGGAAAATGTCCTACACTCTATTCGGATTAAGAGATTCATCGCACTTGCGGTAGATCTAGAGCCTTTTATTACTGGTCGTTTGTATTTTTATTTTGCCATCTTTTAAATCGTTAACTGTTGAATTCCATATAGACAAATTCTTACCTCTATCTTGTACAAAGTGTTAACAGAGTTATATTACACCAACATTTAAACAGCTACAATTTTAAATCTTATGTAGCTTAGGTACCTACAACCTAATGCCAGTCGGCAATAGACTGACTTCATCTACCCGGGTCCTGTGTCTATAAATCCAATACCGATTTTGAGTACCAGTTTCTCACAAACGTATTGTTCTATTTAAACAAAAATTTGTGACGAGAAAATAAATAAATAATTTAAAAATAACCCAGTTTTCATAAGACTACAAACAATTTATTTACAAAAAATCCCAATAACACTTTACCCGACTTGGCAATCAAAGTTCAAACCTAGCGCACAGTAGTCGAATTCACTTTCGATGCGCAACCATGGTAGTCACTGCTGAATTAACACTTCAAACGCCACGCAGCTGACACGATAGAAACTCTATTGTTCACTGACACCTGACCGCGGCGGCACTCAACGTCTTAAGCTGCCATTATAAAACAAAAGGAAGACAGTTGCCGAAAAATATGTTGACTAATCTAATGGCTTTAATAGCTTTTCAATTCACCATTTATAATGTAAATTATGAAGTGGGTTCGGTTCTAAGCCTCTGCCGAAAGACAGAGCAACACATAAATTTTGATAACAGTCAATTAGATGCATGTCAACTGCTGTAAACGCATATCACTGACTAAAATAATACTAAATATGTGGTAAATGTCACTGGTGTCACAGTTATGCTATATTTGTTTGGTACAAGTTATTTAAAACCATATATTGTGTCATTGTTTATTTACCTCAATAAATGAAAAAAAAAAAAAAAAAAAAAGTTGCAACAGTCATACATGAAACAGATATGAGTTTGATATTTACATGCCCATTGGAAACCGCGTGTACTGAGTCTTGGTGATATTCGTGTCCATAGTTTGATATTGTGAGGCCATCCTATGACACAGTGGACCTAATATGATTCCTGTTTCATAGGATGGCCTATGCTCCAAAAAGGACTATAAAAAAAAGTTTAAATTCAATATCATATTTTTGTTAGTTTCTGTTTACTGTTCTATATTGTGAGACCATCCCACGATACAGGGAGCATTATTTTAAGAAATATATATGCTAGTTGCATTATGGATAAAAAGTCACAAAGCATTCTAAGAACTAATAAGTCTCTCTGAAAAGTAAATTCGTCATTTATTTTTTGTAATCCTTTAAAGAATTCTTTATTCAAATCAGCTCATATTTAAAAGCCTATAAGCTTGATATATATATTGATAAAAATATATATTGTCAATACTCAACAGTAAGTTCGCATTTAAACCCCGATTAACCACTCAAAATGACAAAGTTTAAACAGATTTATTGAGCTATCGGAAACAAGGCCCAATGCCGATGCAATGACGTGTCGCAGGTCGTATCCTGCTCGGCTGCTGACGTCATAATTCACGTTCACGTCCAACCGCCGCGGTCGCTGCATGAAATATCGCCTGCTGCTCGAATTCACAAATGACAATGCAGATTTTAGGCATAAATGCCTAAGAGCTGCCACGTTGACATGTAGGTACAAGCATTTATAGGCTCGATAAAGTAATTTACTCGTACCTTTATTAAGAAAACAATCAAACATTTCATCTTTTCCTAGATTTAAGAATAAAGAAAAGAAAGATATAATATACTAGCTTTTGCGCGCGGCTGCGCCCGCGTGGTACCTACATCAATAAAAAGTAGCCTATGTCCTTCCCCAGGTTTTAAACTATATCTTTACCAAATTTCATCTAAATCGGTTGAGTGGTTTAGCACAGACAAAGGTAACAGACAGACAGATAGACAGACAGAGTTACTTTCGAATTTATAATATTAGTAAGGATTATTATACACATCTTCCACTTTGAGGTTTATCCCTAGTTCGCGTAGGCTAAAATCATAAAAAAATACGTAAATAAATCCTGGGTACGACACTACTTCTGTGAATCGTGTGTTCTGCAGATACTCTTCTTTTTATTAAAAAAAGACACACACTCTATGAATCGTTTCTGTGTCGCGGGTCACACTACAAATATTCAAACAACGGACACAAAGAACACCTAGGCTCAAAACAACCAAACCAAATTATTGTGCCTTTATCCCATGTACGGATTGAACCCACAACACTCGAAGCAATAGCAGGGGTGAGACGATCACTTAAACCACTACATCATCAGTGCACTCCAAGACTAATATTAATATACTATAACTTATGTCATGTGCTTTAAATGGAGGTCATAGGCATAACATACAGGCGCCACTAAAAAATAAAAGAACTTTTATTGTTATTGATACTACTAACTTTTACAATTAAACCATTCGCATATAGGCTTCGCCGAAATTCGCGAGTATATTTAAGCTTCATATTATGTTAGTCTCTAGAACTCACATTTCGTCCATATACCTGTCTGTAAATCCATTCGCAAGTCATAATATCGCAATTTGTGATATAACACCGCACCGTTTTCAACCAATTTTCGTGAAATTTCATAAAGATACTCTTTTTTTTTGTGTGTCCCGAAGGAAATGCGAAATGGATTTAGACGAAAGTTTTCGGGTTAGAACCCCGTGCGTAAAAAGAAGGTATGAAAAAAATTCTATGGGCTTATTGACGGGAATGTCCTTGTTAAGACTTCGAGTGGCGTGGAAATATATGTACATATTGAATACATATAGGCCTTAAACAATGCAATAAGTTCGGTTATATATGACTGTGTATGTTTTTATTTGTTTGCTGCCTATTATTTACGCTATAGCGCGGGTGCGACTGAAGCGTATGCTTTATGGTAGGTACACATGATTTAGGCTGGGTTGCACAATAACTGATGAAATATATCTTCAAGACTAAACTGATTTGTGCCATCTCTGTCATTTTCAAATAGATGACAGCTACAACATGTTATAAAATGTGTTTAAAGCTAAAAATCTATAATAATGAATTAATATGATATCTATACTAATATTAGGTAAGATTTGATTTATTTTTTGTTTCTGAGGATTTAACTCAAAGCTACCCTTTAAAAATTCTTCACCAGTAGAAAGTTATATTATCACCCAGTAACATAGGCTATACTCTTTTAAAAAAATATTGTTACAAAAATAACCTAAATACTTTTACGCGAGCAAAGCCACGCGCAAAAGTTAGTTAGTAATATAGTAGTAATCAGTTATTGCGATGAGGCAGCAGCAGTTGGGGTGATATTGCGAAGGAGGCTGTAACAATACAAAAACGTTTAAAATACAACACCAGTCTTAAAAAAGACAATTGCATACAATTGCAAGACGTAATTCCTTTGAACTTTTTATCGCAAAATATGTTAGATATCAATCTAATGACTACGTATATGTCGCTATCAACAACTGCTCGTACAGTTCCCGGAACACTACAGATACTTCAAAACTCTTGACCAATTTTAACGTTTTACCTTCATACTGAAATAAAAAGTACATTTTCACAGCGTGGCCCGCCGAATTCTCGATTGTTTGTTGTTTCAAAAAATGCAGTTTCCCAATTTTGGACCTCGAAACTGTGAATTTATGACTTACATTTCCATTTTTGGTGGACTACATTAAATTTTCGTTTGAATAACATGTGAGTTTTATATCAAGTTGCACTATAAAGGTAAGTGAAAGTAAACGACAATAGGCTTTCACCCTTGTAATGATTCAAAATATACCTAGGTAGCAAAATATATAATATACCTATGTCTGCCTTTTCAGGGATTTACAGGCGTAATCTATGTAATGTTGGAAATAAAAAGTTGTACTTAGCAAAAAGTTTAAGAATATCATCAGAAGGTCAATTTTCGTACCTAATACATATTATGTTTAAAATAAAATGCCGGTTTAGAAGGTCTTAACATCTAGTATGAACTGAATTGCTAGTTATTGTTACCGACTTCAAAAAAAGGAGGAGGTATTCAATTCGTCTGTATTTTTTTTTTATGTTTGTTACCTCGTTACTTTCGACTAGGTGAACCGATTTTGATGATTCTTTTTTTATTTGAAAGCTGGTGCTTCCCGTGTGGTCCCGTTTAATTTTGATCAAGATTTGACCATTCGTTTTCGAGTTATACTTAATAATGCGTATTTGGCTACATTGATGATGTTCTCATATTTGGCAAGGTTCACTAAAAACCGAGAAATAAACAAAATTTATCAAAAAAAAGAAAACCGACTTCAAATAAGAATATTCTAAAACTTAAAATGCAGTAAAAAGTTAATTAATAATTGCATATTCTTGTGAATAATTAAATTATTGTTATTATTGGAGTCAGTGTCAGCCAAGGTAGGTTTGTAACTAATTAAACATGAGATGTCTTACTATAATCATAACATAACATTGGCATGCACAATTACACACATAGACGCAGCACGCGGCGCGGGCGGCTGACACCGACTCCAAAAATAACAATAATTTAATTATCCACTAGAATATGCAATTATTTATTAACTTTTTAGTGCATTTTAAGTTTTAGAATATTCTTATTTGAAGTCGGTTTTCTTTTTTTTGTTAAAATTTAGTTTATTCAATTTGTGGTGCTTTTTATTTTAGGAGAATACCATTTGTGATATTTATTACTCTGAGACTAGATCAGCACTCTATTATAAACATTTTTTATTATGAGAATTGGTCTTCAGATATGCAGGCACACCTACGTTTAAAGCTTATAAATTTGTACCCGTTTGGTACCTAATTGATATTTCTCTTGATTTTAAAAAGCAATATCCAAGCAATTATACGTTTATTAGTACATAAATACCGGTGATTTAATTAATAAAAAAGAATGGATAAATGGAAGAGAATATAAGTCACACACGTAGGACATGACAGCTATAAATATCCCTAAAAACAATAGGCTTTTATTTCCATAGCATTCAATGTACTTGACGGTTCACTTAATTACAATAAACAACACAAAGAACATGCGCAGAACAAATCAAATGACATCACCGAAAGGATTAATCCATTAAACCGTTGACAGAAACAAAATGAAATAATAATTTGTCGTGGGATTCGACGTGCCGACGTACATACGCACCTATATGTAGGTGTACCGACGTGTCATCAATCACAACCTTCAGTCGCCAGGATCCGCGGTGCCAGTACATTAGCTCCTTAATTAAAGCCTGAACATCTGGCGCATTGCCCGCGTCATACATTTCAATTAATTCTTGTCACCAAACAATTTTGGTTGACGACTATTTAATTATTAATCAAAGTTACACTGACAAATTGTTTTTGAGCCGTATTGGATTTATTGGCAAACAATAAAATTTCACACAAACCCGGTCACCGATACAGGCCATCACTTCCATTATGTTAAATTAATTTGGAACGTGGTTGCGATGGTTACACCACTAGGTGATCATATTCGAAAATTCACGTGAAGTAGGCAATAAATCAATAATGCATCCGTAGTTTGCCTACGTATAATATAAATGTCTATTCAACGTTCAATCTCTGTGTGTCATTGTTAATGCACAGAGGGAACCGTCATTTGCCTAAGCCAACAAAAACAATGACTACAAAAACCATTTACCGCCCTCCCCATTATCCAATTCTATCTGACTTACAGCGCTTAGAAAAACAAGCGGTGCAAATTATGCAACTAACTTCACCGTATAAAAAATATATTAAAAGTCTCGCGCGTCATGCGCCGATAGCAGTCGTCAAACGGGCATGACGGGCACCCTCTAGTCGCCATAAGCCACTAATCGGCTTGTCAGCCGCAGGTCGCGGACATTGACTTTTAGATCACGTACTAGCAATCTGCATACCACGACATTGTCGGGGGGACATAAAAAAACACATTTTTTATGCCACTCGCCGTCCGTAAACTATGCACGGAATCACAAACTTTCATATTTTTATGATGTTGAAAAATGTTCTCCAAACGCGTAATACTAATCGGCAAACGACCAAAGCTTATAGTTTATCTTTAGGAACCTATACTATATGAATACACAGTGAAACCATACATCATAGTAACATAGGAGCTCGTTTGTCTTAGTTAACTTAATCAGCAGCCTCATTAAACACGAATATGATTAACCTAAATCCGGAGCTGGATGCAACATTACCTCTGAATATGAACCACGTCTCACAGTTTCGAACCAGGAGTCATAAAGACTAAGCTGTACGTTCCCGTGTCATACGTGACGTCATGACACCCGACAGGAGGGTAATTATCGCGACATATCCACACGATATTAAAGCCAACGTAAATTTGACATGACTTAAAATTAATCTCGAGACGATGCCGAGCCCAATACATGACGGCTTGCGCTTCGGTAAATTTAATAAAGAGCCACCACCGAAGCCTAGTCGTGCTGCCAAGATTGATGTGCCAAAAAAACATTTCACGAGGAAGGAAATTATAAGATGCCAACTCTTAAGCAAAATCAAAAGTTTCATTTAACAACGAGCTTTTGGTTCAAAGAGTATATGAAAACAGGTCTGACAGGAGACGTTTTCAACAAAGTAATTTTGTTCCCGAGATATTGTAGTTGTATATTTTGACAGTGATAAACGTACGTATCTTTATGAGCTGGGAACTTTACTAGACATTATTTTAAAAAATAATTGTTCTGTACCGGTACGAAGAGAAAGTTGAAAAGGGCGGTCATAATATAAATGAAATTATGTATTTTAAGAAACTGTATCCAGTCACTTTATCAAACAGTTGTCCTACTGAAAGTAAAAATAATATATGTATAATGTAGGCATTTTATGCTCCTATAAAAATCTAATTACTCAATGTATTTATTACCTGCATTGATTTTTCTTTTATTTTGTCTCGAAAAGTAGGAATACACAATTTTTATGCTGTTGTCATATTTAGCTTATTATAAAATACCTGTATATTTTTATGCTATTTACTTTTTATATGTCCATTCTTTGACGCTTTAATTCTTACTTTATTTTCAAATTTAATTTAGTAGGTATTTAAATCTTTAAATCGTAGATAAAGAGCAGCAAATGAAAACATTATAAAAACGAAACTATATATCTTTTGCTCTTTGAATAAAAGATATAGGAACTAAAGTGATAGGAGCTTAGTCTGTCTAACTAATCTCATTAAGTAAAAAGGCAAGGCCCCAAAAATGTTACTGCAAAATTCAAATAAAATAATAATGTGTCAACGGAAATAACTGCAACCTGTGCTTTCGAGTGATTTTTTTAAATTATATATTATGTAACTGCTGTTTATTACCTAGAAGAATTATAATAAACTGTTTTTCCCATTGTTTTTAGAAAACATACAAATCATAGGTATCTAAGCACTTGTTAACCGTTGTGAGAGAACATCCCTGGCTGTCCCGTATCGAACGCTTTTGATGCATTATGAAAACTAGTAATAACAATATATGTATATTGTATCCTCAAATTCCTACACTAGTATACGAAACATCTTATTCATTATGGCAGTTGTATTTAAATTAAAACATTCATCTTCACAGGTAAGCAAAACTATTTTAGATACAATCTACTGGTAATTTACTTCCTAGCTAGTTATTTATCAATGTCGGTGTACCCTTTTCACTAGTGAACAGTGGTAGTTCGAACTTTATTTTGGAATAAGCACCTCGTGTAGTGTTATTTTCGTCAGTACCGCGACTGATTTACAACAACCGTTACTTCTGAGTGACGTTGACAAATGACGTCACACGACGGTCACGGCCCGTGTGTTTTGCGTCACTTGGCTGCATTCGTGACGTCACAACGTATCTTGCTGGCTTGTTTATAGCCGGCCCGTATGTTTGAGTTATGGCGTGTTTGTCTCACTCGTGACATCAGGGAAGATGAATTTATGAGCAAGAAGAATGCGGAACGCGGAATATTTTATGCGTTTGAGTGGCGGCACTGAGTGATAAGAGTTTTTGGGATGATTTAGGTACGGCCGTGCCATTACGTTATGAGCAGTTCGCACCCTGAGGATATGACGTGCGATCGGATAAAGCGAAACGGTGAAATATATGCTATTGACGCAATATACCTCGTAAAATAACTTGCGTTGTAAAACCCTTCTTCGTATCGAGTGCGTAAGAATATACACACCTTAAAGTTTAACAGATCTGCTTACTTTATTATAATATTTAAATACCTATCTGTTTGCGATATAAAAATATGTGTGACTGGAAATACAGTAAGAAAATCTGTCTGGGCTATGATGTAGTAGTTTAAGTGGTCGCCTCACTACCGCTGCTACGGTGTTGTAAGTTCGATCCCCACGCGGTAAACATTTTTTTACTTTGTGTCCGTTATTTGAATTATTCCAGTGCCGCGGCGGCTGCCACTCAGAAAAAAAATTTAATATGACCTTGCCATTACTGGACTTTGTTAAGATAATTACCAAACATTATCAGATTTTTAGTTCTAACAGACTGAAGATTACTAATAGTAAGATATTTCAAAATCAAAGAAAATGTATTGTCTATATATTCAGAAATAGTGAAAATAATTTGGACATAAATTGAAGCTTGCGGTAAGTACATTAAATAATTTATGGTATTTGGTTAAATAAAGACAAAATATTCAGGAATTTTTCTATTGCTTACCAAAACGATGATATGAAAACTTTGACCTCCACGCATGTAATTACAATCCTTAATTCATCGAGTTATGATATTACTGTCAAGTCTTGACGTCTTATTAATATCCCGTCTCATCCGTCGTCTGTACGTTATTAATGATGGCCGTAATTATGCTGCTAAGACGAGAGTTCTCATTATACGCCACGAATACGATTCTAAATACGTGTTTAAACATGATTTATCATCATTAAAACTTCGACGTGTTAATGAAACTTGATGAGTCTCGGGCGGCCATGCGTTCTGCTTTTGTCACTTTCGTGTGTGATTTAATTGGTTTTAAACAAATGTATTTGATTCATGTCTTTCTTGGGAATTGAGAAGGATTTAAATGTCTTTGCACTTTGTATTTAGGTGAAAGTACTCTTTAAAAAAATTTCTGGTATTTCATGTATGTAGGTCACGAGTGTGCGCTGAACGTAATAAATGAAAAATGCTGCACCGTTTATAAATGTCATGTAGCACATAGCTGCATTAGTGTCGAGTGGTAAAGATTCCTTCGTTATATTTAGGTGCCTTTTAATAATAGCTCAATTTATTGCCGGGCATTATCATAAAACACAAACTGTCAGACAATCTTATCTTTAATACACATTTATCTGGACCTCGGCAGTTTCGAATAGTTATGCTTGATAGAATCTGTGGCTATTGCACTATGTAGACTAGAAGCGTAAGAATAAAAGCATAATATTATTTTCAAGACTTCCAGCTTTAACTGTAAGTAGCATTAGCTTAAAAGTTCATAGTTTCCAGAAGTGCAACAGTAACTCGTTCCTTCAGTCAACTCGTGAAACTTAACCGATCGATAAATAGCTAAATATCTCATCATCGACATTTAGATCGCTTCCAACTTGATCTGCGACTAAAAGCTTTTTACTTGGATCAATTTAAAAGGACGCTCTTGAGTCTGTAATTGGCTGTTGTATCGGTTACGAATAGCGTTGAGGTAATCTGTAGCTACGTTTCATCTATTAAGGCTTTCATATTTTAAAACAAGAGTTGTGATGTAATATTACATCTTATATACGCGTTTATATCTTATATCAGACAATCATTGACCAGAAAGCCAATTCTGGTAACAAAATATGTTCAAAATAGAGTGTCTAATCTACGTAAAATGTGAACTGAAATACAGTCTAGGTTGACAAGTTTACGAGAATACCATTTGTGATATTTATACATTGTGACTAGATCTCTAATCTTAACATATTTATTAGAAAATTTATAGGCCATTAGTTTAAAAAAAAAGCATTGGCTTGTCTAAGAAAGTTTTAAGGTAGAAATGTAGTTTTTATGTATTTGAGGTCATATTGGATACGAAATATTTAAAGCCGAGGAAGTCCTAGCTTCTATAATGTGAAAGAATATCTTTTATTTGTATCGCGTTGGGAGTACTGGTCACGTATTGCATAAGCTGCGCGAGTACGTCGTACGTAAATCCTAAGATCGAGTATTTTTTTCACCTACATTTCGAAATGTCCGTTTCTCAAATTACATTCTTGAGAGTCATTAAGGACGCCGGCCACTGCCTTTCTAGCTCTCATTTTATCATCAACATAGGTGCTGTAAAACACAACATGAAAGTGATTTCCCAGGACCAACAAGTTTGTCAAAATGGCCATTTTACCATATCATTTTGTTAACTACTATGAATGGCCAAGGTTTTTTTATGACACTGAACCAAGACTTGTCTTGTATACCAGTGGCAAGTCATTGTTTTTTAAATCAGCTCCCTCTTCTAGAGTTAATCCCTGTATTGTAGGACTTTGACATTAAATCAACGGACACAAGTATACTTACAGATACTAATAAACTAAATGTGGATCAAAACCACAATACTCATCGGAACGGCATTCGTACGATGCTTACCAAACCACTCACCATCAGTGTAGACACGACAGTATAAAAAAGAAGCTCGCAACACACCCAATTTAGCAGGTGTCTTAAATATAAACTGGATATATAAATACATCAAAACCTATTTATTGGATCAGTAGTCCAATAAATGTCAAGTGTTTGTTCAGAAATTGAGCTCATGAAGTGTGAACTCTGACATTAAACAAGTTACTATTTTAAGTACCACGTAACATTACAATTTCTATGACCAAGGCACTATAATATTAATCTATTCTATGATAACGCTTTTGCACATCGTAACTAATATTATAAATGCGAATGTGAATTTTTGTTTGATTGTTTCTTTGTTTGTTTGTTTGTTTGTTACGCTGTCACGTCTCGCATATAAGTTGTCTGTGGAACAGAAAAGGACATAGAGTATATTTCATCCAGAAATAAGTACTGTTACTAACCTAACCTACATTTACGCTAGCGAAGCCGCAGGCAAAATCTAGTTAAATATATATAACAAAATAACTCAGATTATCAAATTAAGGTTTTCTGAAACTGAAGTCATATTTTATCTCCATGTCAGTCTGTTTGTTCGAGTACCACGCACAAACCATTTAACAGATTTTGCTAGTTTGATAGATTGAGACTGAAGTTAATATCTAAACCATGTTTCATCTGATTCCTTTTTGTAGAACAAGACCTATGGTGCATAGGTTTTAGCCGTGCATAAGACTTTGCGGGCAAACTGTAGTCCTGGTATCCTAGTAAACTAGAGGCAAGCGAAGGCGCTTCGATACTTATGCAGCATAAGCAGCGAATATAATAACACTTCGTTTAACGCGATCACACTGATCTAATTTTGGATAGAACATGAATTATAATCAAACTGTAATACGATCTTTAAATATAAACTAGAACAATACTCTTATTTAGATACAGGTTCTACCTAGTTCGGGTGCCAGCGGCTTACTATGCATTGTTATACGCACTACCACTATTGTTCACGATGTAATGTCTTGGGTTTTGTAAATTAAGAAATAAATTACTATTATTATTATTTCTTCTTTAGTTCAGTGGCATTACGCTAATCTCATTTTTGGGAGAGAACTGCTGTAAAATTCATTTATTAAGTGCTAATATTATTGAATTAATGAGCGAATTACGTTATAGATTAAAATGGTAAAGTAATCCAAAGTTATGACTGAACAAGCTCTTGTGTAAACATCATCAGAATGTACAAAAGACTGGCAGCCTGTGCTTCCTCCTAAAATTTTGATCTGATCCGCATTTTAATTATCTCTATGTTAATTTACGAAAAGTAGGCGATTCAGAAACTTTTGAAGCTCGTTACAGTCAAATACCTTCAATAATATAGTTTTATTTTAGACATTGCTCTCACGCCTATGTACCGTTTAGAGATAGACGGAGATCTATTACACTCACATTTTAGTACTGATGATCTTAGCTGCAACGATATATGTATATAACAATTCAGCTTATTCATAGTACTATAATATGTGCCCTTTCCTCTATATAACTCTCATGGGGACGGTTGATGCCTTGTATCGATTGTTCATAGTTGCTATATTAAATAAAACGTATTAATATATTATGTATGTAAACTATTCAGTATTGGGGTAAACGCGTATGCGATTATGTTATCGTAACCGGCTACGTGAAGTATTGCTACGATTTATTGTAGTATTTCGACTACGACGTAGCTCGTAGTTACCTAATCTTAAACGTATGTAAATGTAACACTTACTGGTGAGACCTATAATATAAAAAGACAAAGATAAAACAGTACATTATCTTTTTCTCATCTGCTCTTTCTTTTTTGTTTATGTAATAGCTATTGACGAGCTGTAGGGTTATCTAAAAAAAAATGGATACAGTATTTTTTATATAGATAGGTAATGATAAAACAGTTCGGTACCTTTTTCTCCTCTATTAGTCGATCGTTTTTTTTTGTTTATTAGAGCGAAATAATATATAAACGATATTATTATAAAAGAGTACAACATAAATTCATATACGACTTCCTCAAATTTTAATAATGATTATGGTTGAATTTCGATCACTGGGCGAACTAACTATTTAAAAGTTCTACTAGCATCGATCATCATCAATGTTCACATATATGACAGATCGTGCTAATTTTTCTTTGAGTTTTCAATGGCAGCAAAAATAATCCATAGCTTACTGTAAATATTTGTTTAAAACTTTGCAAATGTACTCAAAATACACCACTTATACTCTTCGCTACTTTGTATTAGTTTTGTTATTTTAAAGAAGACAATGTTGTAATGTTGTAAAGTCCCTCGCGACACAGGATTTATTCCTAGTGCAGGTGACTAGGAATAAATCCTGTGTCGCGGGGGACTTTACAAACATTCAAACAAAGAACACCCAGAGTCGGAACAACCATTTGTGGATCACACGAAGTTTTGTCCCGTGTTGAATTTGAACTGACGATACTCGACGCAGTGGCAGTGGCGAGGCGACCACCGAAACCGCTACGCCTTTCGTGCAGACGTCTGTTATACATACATATGTATGTACGAAAACAGAAGAAATTTCAGCATATTTTCAAGAGTATTTCATTATAATAAAACATTTGAGTGTATTAGCATACATTACATAGCTTGTCGAATAAAGCTATAGTTTATCTACATAACATCACATCACGACGTTCGTATCTCTCATAAAGTCGGCAATCTTCAAGACAGTGTGCTATTCAAGCTAAAACAGCGCCATACACGTTGTATTTACGCTTCAAGGTAAACACACTGAAAATGTATATTCCCCTTCAATATCCAAACATAATATCTTCTTACCTTCGTTTACTTTGCACAAACATATTGTAAAAGTAATAACTCAGCAATAATGTTTTGTGAAGTTTCGTATAGCGATCAATTAAATGAGAAAATGCTATGATTAATGGGATCCGCGCCCTTGGAAGCAACATATCAGTAACTTGAAGGACGATCGACACGAGCTAGTGTAATATTATCGGGTGCTAATTTAATATTAAAAGAGTGGGAGTCAGGGCGCTAGGGAAACATTATTTTAGTAGTTACGACAAGCAAAAATACGTTTATGATGCGTGTTATCGCAAGTAGCTGTTTATACGTAAACTAGTGTTATAGGTTTTGTGGTAGGATCTATTGTGTTTGCTAATATGTGACTTATGATATATAGTTTACGAATATTAAAATAATAATAACAGCTTATTACATTGCTAAATGAATTAGTCAAATCCGCTAGTTTAATACAAAGACAGACATTGTCCTGCTCGAAAGAAAAAACCCAATCGCAGCGCTACCTACCAAGTCCAAATGTAAATCTAAAGTACGGATCCATACAAACACACATAAATCATTTCATTAAAATCATTTCAATCGTTTAGGAGGAGTGCAGAGACAGACACACGTACAAAAGAATTATAAAATAATTATGTAACATAATTATATGAAGATAAACAATTACTATTATTCACTAATTTGACTAAGGACTAAAAATTGAGAGTGACATTGTAACATGCTAATATGAAGCAGATGTTACCGCTATCTAAACGCAGTTGAACATTGTCTTACCTCTAAAAGAGCTGCGGCTTGCCTTAGCCATTTGTCTCTAAAGTTTGGAAACATACAAATTATATACCTACCGCTTAGCGGTTATATGTATGCAACTTAGGTTAAGAGTAATTTGAGATTAATAGAGAGGCGAAATGATATAAAAAGATAAATAAATGAAGGAAGATACTGTAATCTATACTAATATCATAAAGCTGAAGAGTTTGTTTGTTTGTTTGGTTGAACGCGCTAATCTCAGGAACTACTGGTTCGAATTGAAAATTTCAAACAACACCCGAACTCACAAAAAATTTACATAACAGTATTCGATTGTTTATAAAGACCCTCGCAACACAGGTTATTTCTGGCGCGGGCGATGAAATATTAAATTGAAAAAGAAGCTAAAATAATAAATAAAGCAAGCTTTCGTCCACTTTACCAACCATTTATTTAAATAACATCTACATTTTCGTTACATTGACGAAATGTTTAAAACGTATAAAGAATAATTGTATTTATTTATTACGAAGCAGCATATCCTCATCATGCACACATATAATTAATACATATTGTTAGTATGACACATAAATATTACAGTAGCTTGCAAAATTAACTTCTTTTAAAAATAGCGTTTAATACATTTCTACATGTTATTTTTATATTAAAGACAGCAGTTTTATTTCAAACAAATATTTTATCGTAGCCTGTTTTCCTTTCAATGTTGGTTAAATGTGTTCCAGATATTTTAGTTTACAACGACAATACATCGCAAGTAAATGGAAATAGTGTGTAGTGTGTCATCCTATATCGATACAACGAGCTGTTGTACGCGTAGGAACGTTTAATAGGCTACATCAGATTTAGGTTTAGCTGACCTCAGGCACTAATACCAGGCCCAAGATACGACCCGATATAATTACATTGCGGCTTAGGTCGTAAAGTAAACCCACAGTTAGGCAACAATAATATACCTATTCAAATAGTTGATGTGGATAAATTTGATACTTTAAAATAGAGAATTAATGAGAGAGTTTGTTTATATTTATACTGCAATGTAGCTGTGTTTTTCAAAGACAACATACATAAAAGGCTAGACCGAAGTGTTTTACATTACATTTTACTGTTAAAGTTTTACGTCCCCTGTCATAGGAAGTGAGTTAGTTGGCGTCTATCGGGCACAGTATCAGACTTCGTGGTACTATTAATTTCTTGAGAAAACCCAATAACACCAATAAATAAAAAATATTATAAAGATGTAGAAGGTGCAAAAATCAGTCTAAACTTACGCCTTGAGAAACAGGCTTTTATCTATATAAATATTATTAGGATTATTAATTGTACTCATGTATAATATTAATAATAATTGGTCACACACGCCTTCATAAATCTTTTACGGAGTTTTTTTTTCATTTATTTATGTATGTACCTAAGCAAAGAGTGGTAATTTGTTTTACTGTGATACTGAGACACGCCATGATAACTTAAGTGACTCTTTATATTTACTATGTAAAATCTTTAGTAATATATTACTTAAGTAATTATCAAATGTCTCTGAGAACCAACGGCAGTAAGATTCCGTCCCAAAAATGTGTATTTTTGTACAATATTGTAAATAAATACATACATACATACATAGATTCACGCCTGTTTCCCAGAGGGGTAGGCAGAGACTACGGATTTCCATTTGCTACGATCCTGACACACTTCTCTGGCTTCATTCACTTTCATCACATTCCTCATACACGCCCGTCGGTTCAAGGAGCTCTTAACCTGGCCTTTGTCCAGGACGCCTCCGATCTGGTCGAGAAACGTTCGCCTAGGTTTTCCTCTTGCGACTGTTCCATTCACACTAGCCTTATAAACTTTCTTAGTCAGTCTTTCCTCGTCCATTCTTTCTACATGTCCAAACCAGCTTAACATACCCTTTTCTATTCTTGTAACTATATCCACTTTCATGCCGCATCTCTCTCTAATCACACTATTTCTTATTCTATCTTTCAGAGTCACACCACATATGCTTCTCAACGCTCTCATTTCTACAGCATTTATTCTGCTCTCATGCTTCTTTTGCCATACCCAACTTTCACTTCCATACATAAGTGTGGGCACTAATAGTCCTCTATGAACAGCCAAACGTGCCTTTTCGGATACATTTCGACTGTTCATAAAAGCGCGTAGGGCTCCATTCACTTTGTTGCCAGCAATCGTTCTCCTTTCAATATCTCCGTCATGTTTACCATCCCTTGTAAACAAAGTACCCAAATATACAAACTCTTTCACTTGCTCCACTTTTTCTCCATCAATCATAATATTACACATCGTCACGCACTCTTCCTTTTCAAATACCATTACTTTCGTCTTGCTTACATTTATTTTCATTCCTTTACTCTCAAAAGCACCATGCATAATAGTTACCATCGCCTGCAACTCTTCCGCCGATGACGCAAGTATTACTTGGTCATCGGCATAAAGAAGACATTTGACAAGTAACTCATTCATTCTTAATCCCCATTCACAATCTTTTAAATCTTTCAAACAATTGTCCATGTATAGGTTAAACAGCCAAGGTGACGCTACACATCCTTGTCTAACACCTTTATCGATGCTAAACCACTCTGTGTAGGTCCCATTTATCCTAACACAAGCTCTGGAATCATCATAAAGAGATTTCAGAGCTCGCGTGAGGTTGCTATTCACTCCATACATGGACAATGCCGACCAAAGTTCATTCCTCACCACTTTATCATAAGCCTTTTCCAGATCCACGAATGCGCAATAGACCTTTTGACCTTTGGCCAAAACTTTTTCGGCTATGCTCCGTAAGGAAAAGACCTGATCCGTACATCCCATACCCTTTCGAAATCCCGTTTGTGCATCCCATATTTTCTTGTCGGTTACTTTCACAATCCTTTCAATTAACACTTTTGCATACAATTTACCGACGACGCTGAGCAAGCTAATGCCTCTATAGCTTTTGCACTCTTGCTGTGAGCCTTTTCCCTTGTATAAAGGTACTATGACGGCCTTGCACCAATCACTTGGTACACGGCCGGTATTCCAGCACAAGTTAAAAAGGCGGCACAACTGAGTTGCTATAAGACCCTGTCCAGCTGTCAGCATTTCGACTGTAATCCTATCATACCCACCAGCCTTTCCTGATTTCATGCTTTTCAATGCTTTCATTATTTCATCCATACTAATAGGGCTTTCATCACTACTATCATTATCATTCATTTCGAAACTTTGTCCTTGCCATTCCTCTCTTTCAAATAAACTTTCAAAATATTCCTTCCATCTCTTCAGTACGCTCTTTTCTTCATTCAGTAAACTTCCATTCTTATCTCTAAATAAATAACTAATAAATAGCTATTCATGTAAATAAATAACTAATAAATAGCTTAAATATTTTTTAATAATAATTTATTAATATAATAAAAATATTAAGGGACAAGCCCTCTTCCTCTCTCCTAATATATTTAGTATGCTGTGCCCGACAGGGTCTACAATTGATACATAGCTATAAGTCTACCATCTATTATTATTACATACTACATTGTGGCAAAGCAATAAAAATTTGAATTTGAAGTAATCTTTTTCGAGTTCTTTGATTGTGGACTATTTACAATTAGACTAAAACGTTCTTCGTTTGTCTTCCAACTAAGCCTGAATATACGAAGACTCAATTCATATAAATTGTACATAGATAGTAGAAAGTTATTCACACTCGACCTTTCGACATCCCATAGCGTGCTAGCCACCACTACTTCAAAAAGATTTGTAGAAAATGCCCATAAAATACACGTATAACAAATTACCAATCATTAGGCGTAGCACCGGCAATCTATGAAACTATCGTTCAGTTGAAGAGAGTCATAATCGCAATGAATTTATTTCACCCATCATAATGTTCACTCACCTAAGAATCTTGACAGAATACCGTCTAGCTACTAGAGCCTGTTTCTTAGTCGAAAGAAAAGTAAGGACCTTTAGGCAAAGCAAAGAGAATTTTCAAAGGAGGCAAAAGTGAAGCTGTTGCATTGAGTTAGCTTGTATAATTTTTAAGAAATCAAAGGAATTCTATTGGTAAGTGGTATGGTTCCTTTTTGTATTTAACTAGCTGTTACGCGCTGCTTCTCTCGGATGGTAAATGGAAATGCGATTCGTAAGGCAAATATTGTCTTCGTGAAATGGAGTATTTCTTGGCTATCTTGTTAAATACATCATATCATTTGTTTCTTTTTGACCTAAACGTAGAAAACGAACGACAAAGAAAAAGGAACCTATAGTAGTATCAAATTAGTCACTCATTTTCTTTGCGAACAAGCCTTATAGCTGAGCATAGGCACTGTTGCAATGGAAAAATGTTAGCCATAGTTTACATTGCTGACGCCAGCCAATAACGTTAAAAATGACATTAAGCGACAGCTATTCTAAAAATGTTACAGGCAAATATTGATTGTTAAATTAAGTATATATCTAGCCGACCTCACCTATGAGCAGCGCTGTGTAAAACTGCATATTCTGCCTTTGCATGTAAGACGTAACATTTCAGACATTACTTTTCTCCTCAATATTGCTCAGGGTAAGATCGACTGTCCTGAACTTATTTCGAAAATAAAGTTAAGAATTCCAGTAAGAAACTTACGTAGAAATCTCTTGTTATATAGAGGTCTGTAATTAGTGTGGCACGGAGGTCCGTGCCACACTCATTTTAGAGTAAATAGCTTTTTGCCTAGAGTATTCATTGAATTTAACAAATTAAATGTTGACAGTCAGAAGTGGAGGAGAAAAATAAGGAAAGCTGACCCCACCACCATGTGGGATACATAGCTAGGAAGAGAGAGAAAGAGAGAGTCGTTTTGATCTCTTTATTACTAGTAAATATTCTGCCAGATCCTTTTTAACCAAGTTTTTTGTTGATAATTTATAAATTTAAAAATATTGGATACTACTCCTGGCTCTTATCTTGTAAATCCATTTGTTAAGTAAAACTTTTGTTTTCTTTTCGTTTCTTTTATACTAAATGTGCTTAAGCTGTTGTATAATCAAGCTGTGAACTAATTGTGGAAGCTTGTTATTGGCGTTTATTGATTGTATTTATATAACTACTTGTATGTAGCTGTAAGCTCCCCTAATAAAACAAAATAAAAATAAGTACAACAATTTCTGATTATTAAAAAAATTAATCTCAGGTTTTTACTTTGGGCATCTAATATTGCTTTACCTGCATTCTATTACTTGAAAAATGTGCTTGTTAATACCTACTAAAATTAATAGACCAGCTAATTAGAGATGTAATAGTTATTATACCGATTACGGCTAGACCGTATGCTTAGTTATCTACCTTAATCCAGCTTGCAGGCACAAAAAGCACTCGAATTCCATTGCACCTACCTCAATTGAGACATGAATTCCAGATCTATAAGATTAATAAATTGCAACCACGAGTATTAAAATGAGTATAATACATAATTATGAAATTACGGAATAAACCAACCAATTCATTTTTCGTTTCTTTTCCCCTTCTTTCATGCATAGATACTATGATGATTCATCACTTCCTAAGTAAAAAGGACTTGACTCATCTATCAAAAACATCTCTTACAATTGACTCCAGGAACTGTTAATCGCAAAATCTTTACTTTGGTCTAGGCTTGTCCCAGTATTACTACTTAAAATATTTGTTAGCAAAATGTGGGTATTATACATCTCTACTTTTCGCGTGCGAGACTCTCATTAAATAAGATAAATTCCTTCAGCCTAAGAGCTCCAGGTCAGAACCAGATTTGAAGAAAGAAAATCAATAACTAATCCTTTCGAGCCAGTATTCAATGCTCCCAAGTGTAAGTTAGCAAGCATTGCAGTAAACAGTAATACATTACTTAACCCAGTCCATATGGTAGCGCCCTAGCATAGCATGCCTTTATAAAACCTCCTTTCAAGGCACAGCCACTCGCACCTCGTACATAACGTGTTTGTTTATACGTTTCACACGTAGCCAGGCGCGACGTGTCGGCACAAGTACTGTTCGCGCTTTCAAGTATTAAAGGATCGCTTTTTACTGCGTACCAATGTTTGACGCGAATGTTTGCGTGAAAAGAATGCAAATTGGATTAAAATGTCAATACGTGTTAGGTCATACGCGTGTTAACAACTATAGAAATTTTACGATATCTACATGCAGTTATGATTTATTTAACAACTAGATTTTGCCCGCAGCTTTGCTCGCGTAAATGTGGGCTAGGTTAGGTTAGGTTAGTAATAGTGCTTCTTTCAGGATGAAAGGTACCTTGTCCTTTTCCGTTCATTTGCCAATGTGTATGCTAAATTTTATGATAATTGGTCGAGTAGTCAAGATGTGGAAGCTTAACAAATTCCGATCACATTTATAGTATTAGTTAGAATTGGGATAATTATTTAACAAAGGTTGATCATAAACAGAGTAAATTTTGATTATTGATGTCATTAGGACTGACCGCAGTTTGAGGCCAACAAGCTCTCTAATATCGCGATGCTCAACCCAAATGCCTCAATTTTGCTTGACATTATTGGTATTTACTGATCAACAAATGTATTAATATATAAGTGTCAAAACCTAATCACTATTTGTTTCTTTGGTTGAGTTTGTTCGTTTATTATGCTTTTACGCCTTACATACTCGACCAATCATCAAGAGTTTGATGCTGATGAATTGATCTCATACACGTTGTCAGGGGCACAAAAAGGACAAAGGGTACCTTTACCCAGAAAAAAGTAGTATTTGCGAGCAAAACCGCGGGCAAAAACTAGTAATCTATACGTATAGGAAAATAAATTTATTTAACACCGGTTGGTTATGATGATATGTTATATTATTAACAAGTGCATGTAGAATTTATTGAAATCTATCGATTAATATCGGCCATATCTGCTTAAAATTACAATGATAACTCTTCAAACCAACATAGTTTCATGTATAGCATATTATATGCTGCTAGCAATGGACCAGTTACCTCTAACCTTTCCGCTAACAGTACACTAACGCCATTTTTATAGAGTTGGCAACGTGGTAGAGTATTGCCCCTGGATCAGTCTGGTTACCGCTTACAATCGGAGGGACCATATGCATGTCTACTGTTAGTTGTGGGCGTGGTTACGAAACAACACGCTCTGCAAGACCAAACTATGGCTAAAATCGCGCATATTAGGCAATCGCAATACCAGATCCGAAAATCCGTATTGGTGCCCATTTTCTAAGCTGAAAGGAGTTAAAGTATATTTAAAGTACAACTTTAAATATACTAACCTAAGTTTTTATTTTCTTGAAACGAATACTCTAATCTTCCCTAATAGTTTTAAGTCTTATGTTTCTAACAAAATGTCTTCTGAATTATTGAAATAAATATATATTTGTCAAAAATAAATAATTTATTTTATTTATGCAATCATAAATACATAATCTACACATAAATTGTACGAAGTTCTTCCCTAGTTTTAAGTTGATGGTAAAAATAATACCATTAGCATTACATATTTTTTTTAGCTTGAAACGTATATTGTAAGTCATAAACACATCAATTGTGTGTGTTGTGAAGAGAGATTCACCATATTCATTTGAATACGGCGAATCTCTCTTCACAACATTCTCCTAGAGACACAATATTTGATATTTATTTTAAAGCCTTTATTCACAATATACTAATACGTTCATACCAATTTGCCGTAAGAGTAATTTAAAATGAAAAGCATTATAACTTTAACTATATAAATATACTTACTAATTTTTAACCGTATCACTTATTTTATAACAAAAAGTTACGTAAATTTGCCGAAAAAGCGATACGTTGCTTTTCATCAAAATGGCAAAAGCGAATATTGAGCGAAGTGACCGGAAAATTCGATAGTACTACGGGCAACGCGCCGCACAAGCGAGAGCGATTTTATACGCGGAGCGGATGCGCCAGCTCCCGGCAAAATTACATCCCACTTGTACACGCTCAAAGCATCCGATAAAACACTTCCACTGAACTAAAATTTCGCTAAATTGAAAACCCTCGCGTTTAGCATCGGGCTTTCAGTGTGAAGCATTCATCGAAATTGTTATTTCGTATTCTGTTACAGGTATTTTTCAATTAAAAGCTTGATGGTTATTTGAAGTGGCGCTATCCAATCGCTCTTGTTTGATCTGTCTGGATAACATAATACATCTATTTCTCTAACTATGCATATCACGTTATTGTATCAGCAATAAATACATCGTACTTTTTAGGGCTCAGAAAGGTGTTCAGGTCATAACATATTTTTGTCTACTAGTGGTTGGAAATATTTTGGATTCGGACGGAGCTGGACTATTTTTTTAAAGTATTTTTTTTAAAACACCGCTCCCGATTAGGAGTAATTCCTGTGCCGTGGGGACTTTATAAACATGCAAACAACGAACAAAAGAACACCTAGAATCGGAACAACTATTGTTGAATCATACACGTTTTTATCCGGTGTCCGGATCGAATTCACAACACTCAAAGCCGAGGCATCTAGTCTATTCATATTCATACCACTACCATAAACAGTAAGTATGAATTTATAGTGATATTACCTGACTTACAATCTTTACATAAAGAATATTATTTCATTAATTTCACGATAAATAATAATATTTTGAAGTTGTGTGAATGTGGGATTCATTCACTGATATTGAACAATGGTGGATGCGCTGACGAAATCAAGCGTTGTATGGCTATAGCAAGGTCTGCCATGGATAGGCTCAAAAAGATATGGGGAAACTGGAACATCACAAAAGCCACGAATATTCAGTTAGTCAGAGCGCTAGTGTTTCACATATTTCTGTATGCCGCTGAGACCTGGACATTGTGAGAGAGTGAGAAAAAGAAGATAGATGCTCCAGAAATGTAGTGTTAAAGGAAAATGCTTAAGATATCTTGGACCCAGCATAGAACCAACTTGTCCATTTTACAAGATCTAGGTATCAAGCAGCGCCTATCTTCTATCGTACAAGCTCGAATTCTCACTTTCTTCGGGCACGTATCAAGACGTGGAGGTGTCTCCATAGAGCGCCTTGTGGTACAAGGAAACGTCGAGGTCAAACGAGCACGTGGTAGATCGCCTATGCGCTGGACCGACCAAATTAAGGCAGCATTAGGCAATGGTCCCTTGTATGAGTGCACCAGAAAGGCAAAGGTGCGTGAAGAGTGGCGACGGATTGTCAAGCATGCTACACAACCTTAAAGATGACCACGACCACTCTATCAAGAGTGAAACGACGTAGAAGAAGAATGTGGGCAGTGTGGAGTTGGGTGTGGACCTAATAATAATATTATTAACCTAACCAATATTATAAATGCGAACGTATGTTCTATTGGGCAATTTCGCAAAATGTTATTTGCAACACTCTCCAATGTGTAATTTGGTTGACTCAGTTTCGGTCACCGTTCTGATATATATTATTATGTATTTTCATTCTAAATTTACTATTTACTATTATTCTATATATAAATATGTACTTATATAATGTCTAATTCGATGGTATAAGATGTATCATCTGTTCTAACTCAAATCGATGGTCACCTAGCGCTAACCTTAATTTTATTGTTAATCTGTGAACAGCGCTGTGGGCTTCACTATTGTTATCATTTGAAATCTTCAACATTAATGTAAAATTTTATAGTGTTGCTGTTTGTTGTTCCTTCCTAATAAAATAAAATAAAATAAAACGTAATATTGTTTATTTGTTACGTCTTAACGACTCGAGCAATCATCACGAATATATGTATATATCAAATTTCGTCAATGTCAGGGGAACAGAAAAGAACATACTAGGGTACCTTTCATCCAGAAATAAGGACTGTTACTAACCTAACCTACCCATTTATATTGTTGTATGGAATAGCACTATGCTTGTACTTCTAAAGTTGATTAAGCAAAGGACGATTCGCATACATAGGTATATTAGTCACACTACATTGCACGAAATAATTATTGTATTGCCGGCATTGCGTCGCTAAAAAACTTAATAGTAAAACACCAGAATACGGTTATACAACAAGGAAAAATAAAACCGACTTTTTCTTTCACTCACTAATGTCACAGTCTTTTATCATAACAATAAAGAATAATTATAATTATGAGAATAATTACTACCGAAAGATTATTTTGCCAAAATTACGAACAAGCTTGATTATGGCACACATGACCCGGCCTGCTCTCTCGACATGTAACGAGGTTAGCAATTTTCTTTTATTCAACATTATTGCAACACCTACGGACATGAAAGGCGTGTCAATTCACCACTTCCGACGCGAATGTAGGGTGACCAGCTCACATAGCTATCAGCGACGCGCTTATAAATACAATTATATTATATATTTGTAATTTATTTTTCTAATTACTAGATTTTGCCCGTGGCTTCGCTCGCGTAAATAATAGGTTAAATTAGTAACAGTACTTTATCTGGATCAAAGGTACCTTATATCCTTTTCTGTTCCCCTGACAACGTGTATGCGAAATTTCATGATGATTGGTCGAATAGTTAAGGCGTGAAAGCGTAACAAATAAGTTTAGATTCGCATTTATAATATTAGTTAGGATGACACTAAAATTATTATTCGCTAATACATTGATGAAAATTGATATTTTAGAAATGTAAAATGAAGTCATTTTGTCATTTTAAATTATATTGAACTTTTTAAAGTATTAGAACTACTTAAGTATTTTTATAAATCTATACTAATATTGTCAAGCTGAAGAGTTTATTTGTTTGTTTCGTTGAACGCGCTAATCTCAGGAACAACTGGTTCAAATTGAAAAATTCTTTCAGTGTTGGAAAGCCCATTTATCGAGGATGGCTAAGTATAGGTTATATAACATCACACTGCAACTAGTAGGAGCAGAGCATAAATGAAAAATTTTGCGATAATTCTCTTATGTGAAGCAGACGAAGTTGCGCGGGTCAGCTAGTAATAGATAAAATTCAAACCACATAAAATCTAGTTTTGTAGGCGTACTTAGTGTAACGACTCACCGAAGCGGAGCATTTTGTCAGCTATGTTTTTAGTTTCCAAGTATTAGGTAGCGAGTCAAATATCATCTACCGGGCTCAGAATCTGACTCCGGCTGCTACTAGGAATTTCTTGACAGATAAACCCGTTATCGATTCGCGCGACCCGGTAATCGAGCCCGAGACCGCATGCACAGCAGTCGCATTCACTCTCATTTTACTGTTAAGAAATAGTTGTTTTTTTAAATACACAACTACTCACTACAGAGATTTAGTGTAGAGCATTATCTATTTCCAGAAGCAGATATTGAACTTAGAACTATCTAGAATAAACTATTTAATCTAATATGTTGTAAATTGAGCTACAAAAGCATTAAACAGCACTGTATCACAAAGAGCATGAATATAAAAGGTATTTTCTATGGATATTTTCTGTTCTATAAAATTCATTTCAGAAACATTCACGTATCGCAAAACATTTAAAGATTTCGCCGATTGTCAGGTAAACGTACAGAGCCCGACAAATTCTTCGGCGAAAGGTATTTCTAATTCAGGAAAGGATGTAAAAATACGCGTGTAATCCATATCCAACGAAATATGGGTGGGTTGTGGCATCCCTACCCGCCCTAGCGCGCCCAGGCGTACAGTCAACCACTAATTACTGCGTACCACGGTTCGTTCCGCATTTTTCATACAGATCACGGACCCACTCAACTCGCCGATATCGATTGGGAACTTCTACCGGGAATTGCTTGAGGTTCCGTCTAAGAATCGACGGTATGCAGTCATGGGAATGCTCTTTTGTTCTTTACGCAAAGGGTTTCAATATTACGTGACTATGTACATTATTATCAATATAATATATATAGGCAATATTCTGGTATCGTTGTTTTGTTGGTTTAGCAGCAGTGTATTGTATATGTGAACTGTTTTCAGTACATAGTAATAGGTTCAAACTTGTTGTAGAGAGACTTAAACTAGGCTGGCGAAAATTTGTATGATACACGATAGTCTAAAATTTCTATAATAGTTAGCACGCGATATTATTTGTGGATCACACACATTTTTGTCCCATGTGAGATTCAAAACCATACCACTGCGTGCAGTGGTCTTGGTAAGGCGACCTCATAAACTGATATGCCATCCGTGCAATCTATGGATGTGTTATGTTTAATAGGTATGTTTAAATATAATGATTAATGAGACAAAAAGGTCCGAATGCTGTCATCAAAAATAACATTATAATACATCAAAACCGAGACAAAGCTTTTGTTACATTTATTGCCGAAGTAAAATTTTATGTATGAATGACGGCTCACATGTTTATTGAACGGCTGAAAAATTACAGTTAAAATAATGGATATTTTTTACGAACAAAAAATGAAATGGAGATTTATTTATTGTTTCCATCTAGTATTTGCTTGCCGTAAAATTAGTAGCTTGCTGCTACTCGACACGGTTCGATGTGAGAACCATCTTTTCACGAATAGAGCAGTGGTTAAATTGTCATCACGTTTTTAATAATACGTCTACTCTTGCGGGTATCATTTCCACACAGCACGCTTTTTCTATGATCCACACATATTTATTTTTAGTTTGGGTGTCGATATTAATCTTTCTTTTCGATTTTCAACTATAAAAAATTCCTGAAACCCTTTCGTATCATATACTATAACAAAATTACTTTTTGACCGCTGTTATACACGCGTTAATCTCAGAAGAACGCATACTCAAATCAAAATCTCAAGGCAAATCTATCTGTGTCCCAAGTTCCATCGTCCAAAATCGCCACAAACTTCAACATTTATAATATTAGTGACAAGTAGGATAAATACAGAACGGCAAAAGTCTTGCTGTGCTTTGATATATAAGTTCTATGTTTATATGTTCCCAAGAGACACAAGAAAATTATCTTAAGCACTGAGTGTATTATAAAACCGTTGTGTTTACCTAAGGGTAGTTGCCATCAAATTCATTCATGTCATGCTCACCGGATTGATGAACTCAATAAGTTGGAAAATGACATAGGTGAACATTGCACCGTAAATAAAATCTCTTTTGATGACTTCTGAGGGTAAAAGTGCCTTACAACACTAAAATGGAATTTTTAAGTAAAAAATTCTTACATTCCTGACTTATAAAAGGTAAACAAAAATTAGCCACTAAATATATACATATATTCTTCAGTAATGTACAGAACAGATTCAAAATATTAGATTTGCTGTGACGTGTCTTATTCATTACCTTCCCGCTGAGGATTTTCCCAAGAGACTACAGCATGGGGTTCTTCAAAATGGACATAAAAGGGTTTTGAAAAGTCGTCAACGCTCGAGTGATATCCTTGCTGATACAGGCAGGTCGTATGCTTGTTTAAAATGTAACGGAGAATGGATGAGCATTTTATTCGTTTCTTATAATATAATTCATTTACTTTATTATTTAGTTTAACAGCAATCATTTATGGAATTATTGTATAAATATATTAATTTACTTCGATATAAAGGCGATTAACATACATACATACAAAAAATATGATTTTAAATGTACTAGTCAATATTATTATATTATGTCTACTTCTACTCAGAAATAACTGGTGGTATTCATATTAGTAGTCAATTCAGAAAAGAACATCCTAGCAAGTTTTTAGTCGATGTCTTTTTATTTTATTCGTATTTATTATGCCAAGGAAAATATAATCACAAACATCACTAAAATTGTTGTTAAACATTACTAAGCATTGGGAAAAATTGAAGTCATATTTGATTAGAAATAACAAGGTTTGAGGGAACTTAACAACACTTAACATCTTCAATTGGTTTCGTTTTGCGGATATAATTATATTCTGTAGCCATTATACACAGATGAATACAAATAGATTGTCATGTTAACTCAATAAAAAATAAATTGAATACTCCTTTAGACCTTTTCGTATAAAAGGCCAATTATTTATTTAAATATACCAATTTAGCGATTACAAAGCTGAACCTTGTTAGAGAGTTACTTAGAAAATTGAAACTCTCGTGCAGATTTGCCAGTCGAAGTACAATCAATAGATAAGCTTGTAGCTACTGGAAAGTTGTTACGGTAAATTACGGTACATCTAAAGCAGAAACACTTTCTTATCTTCATAATAATTATTTTATACGTATGTATGTCACTACACTTCTCCTAAACGGATGAATCGATCTTAATGATTTTTTTGTAATATTGTCTTACATTTACGTGAATGTTATACATTGAAATTAATTATATATTATATGTTTACGGATTTAATCTTGAGTTAAATAAGTCACGGTGGCACTGTCTCCTTGTGACCATGGCTCCTGAAAAGTAACCGAAACGTTAGGGAAAGTTTACATTTAAATAATAATAGTTTACATAAATTATTTAGAAGAAAAAGTATTTTTTTAAATAAACTGCTATTAACGCTGCAGACAGTAGTTTAATTTAAATGATTTTTGGTGTTTGTTTGTGTGGGTCTCTGGATGGTTTAGTTTTACTATTTGTGGCGCTGTGATCGGTTCGTTCAGGCAGGCCAACGTCAGTCAGGTTTGCTAGTTTAAAATATAAATTGCAAGTAATTTGAGGAAATTATAATAATATATTCACCATTAAATATGCTACAAATACAGTTTCGCATTCATTAAATTTGTACAATGTAGGATATTAATTATGACTTAAATTATTTATGCTTACTGTTTTACAGTACGCATAAAATATAAATAGGCGTAATTACAATCAATATAAGTTAGTTCATATCTGATAGCTTTTCCTGTCGAATGCGCTTGTGCCACTACACCACGATGGCTGGACGCCTAGATATTTTATTATTAGTAGATATTTTTAGTTTATAAAATGCAATTCAAACAAACGACGTTCAAACATACATTCAAACAGCAGCAACAAGTTTGAATGTTTGTAAATTCCCTCGCGATACAGGAAATATAGATAATATTCAAAGAACACCTAGACTTGCAACATTAATTTGTGGATCGCTCAAATTTTGGTTGTGGGAATGGCGAGGAGAGTACTAGAACCTCTACGCCATGTAGGCACTGTGAAGTCATTGTAACAGCATTTGGCACGAGGAAATCTGTTGAAGAACCAAAATGCATTTCAGCCTTTTTTACCATTATCCTCTCACCGACAACTGATAGCCAAACGACGACTATGGATGTACGAATAGGAAAAGGCGGTAATAGCCAACACGACAGACATATCAGTTAATCAAATATCCTGTCGCAATGCACTGCTAGACATAAGACGTCAACATTTTTACCAAAATAGTCTAGCATCGGCATTTTGTATCCAGTCTAATCCAGCTTCATTTTTTATTATTGCTTGTCGCAATGGCTACACTCCTCCTGATGGTAAGCAGTCATGTATAGGACCCAGGGCCTCTACTTTACCTAAGCCTAAAGACAATGCATTTTCACGCCCTTTCAAAGCTCCCTACAATTTCTTCAGTTCGTTGGTTAACCTGGATACCTTAGAATAAAGCCACTGGTAATGGTTTACTACTACTATAGCTTGCTTATTTTGTAAATGGGTTATTAGCTTCTTTGTCGGATGATTTCAATACAAGCTAGTTATGTATCTGGAAATCATCCAACAAAGGAGACAATCAAGTGATTGTCTCCTTTGTTGGATGATTTCCTTTGACTTTTATATAGGTAAATGCTAGTTATAATGTTCATACGTTATATTATTACGAGGACCTCATACTCTAGTCACTTCAACAATAACCACAAAATACGAAAATTTTTACTGCTAAACACGGCTTTTGACAGCAGCTGTGACAGACTTGACAGGACCTTAGTCTCTAGTAGCGCCGACTGGTGAGCACAACAACCTACAACAATAGCTCCCATTGAAATAGAAACGTTTCATTTTAAGTGATCATCTCGACTTTTTCGATCTGGAATATATTTTCCAATTAATTTATTTTTACTCTGCGTCAGTAAATTACACGTATATTTTACAGCTATAAAAGTAATAAAATCAAACAATTAATTTACTTACACTAATACCGTATGCGAATACTTTGTTGTATGGTCCAATACATATTATTATATTTATAGTCTCACACTTAATTATCAACAGACGAGTTTACAAACTTATTTTATTTTGCTGTAAACTTAACAGGTATGTATCTTAACAGGTTCCCTGTCCGATGAATCACATATTATACATAACAATAGATTTTCTATTGTGTGTATCACGGGACAGGGAATGGGTAATTTAATATTAATATGGTATATTATTATATATTTTTTTTGTATTATTTAAGTCAAATATTTGCATTACACAAATATAAATAATTGTATAAATCTACTAAAAAAAAGATACAATCGATTCTAATCTGGTAGAAGGGGTTAATGTCAAATGACAGACAAAGGATTCAAACTGTGTCGTAATCTCTATTTAAATGCACCTGTCGGAGAGAGATGATAAGATCCAAATTTTAAATAATAACTAACTTTTTATTTAGCAATCAATTGTGATTCTCTTTTCACAAAAAGATTTATTTTGATTGCTATTTGATTGTGTGTGTAATATATTATACGAACTCAAGCATAATCATCAGCTACCCTTTTAAACAGTACTCTGCTTTAACTGCCAGGTTTCGAGTACTTAGTTTCGTGACACCACTATTACTATGTCTATTTAGTGAAGATTTACATAAACACTCAACAACGAATTATAACACCAGCAACGTCTTATCCAGCTAATGGAAGAGTAAATAAGTTGGCAAAGTTGGAAGTATCAATGCCGCTTTCTTAACAAAGCGAGCGATAAACTTAAAGGAAAAAAACAACAGATCAGTAGGACTTACTAATTAAGTGGCGTACCGAGAAATAGTGCAAGCTGTATTTAAAGACTACACAGATAGTGTAGTGGCTTTAGTGATCGCCTCGTCACTATCACTACGCCGAGTGTTGTGGCTTCGAATCCCACGAACAAAAAATGGTGTGATCCTGTAATCGTTGTTACAAGTCTGGGTGTTCTTTGCGTCTGTTGTTTGCATATTTATAAAGTTGCCAACGATACAGGACAGCCAGATGATGCCAGTACAAGAGATATCTTTCAAAAATACATCTAAACAAAAGCTTTGCTAAAGATGCGAATAAGTATTCGTATAAAGTATAAAAGTATTAAGTATAAAAAGACCATACAACAAAGTATTCTCATACGGTATTAGTGTAAGTAAATTAATTGTTTGATTTTATTACTTTTATAGCTGTAAAATATACGTGTAATTTACTGACGCAGAGTAAAAATAAATTAATTGGAAAATATATTCCAGATCGAAAAAGTCGAGATGATCACTTAAAATGAAACGTTTCTATTTCAATGGGAGCTATTGTTGTAGGTTGTTGTGCTCACCAGTCGGCGCTACTAGAGACTAAGGTCCTGTCAAGTCTGTCACAGCTGCTGTCAAAAGCCGTGTTAGCAGTAAAAATTTTCGTATTTTGTGGTTATTGTTGAAGTGACTAGAGTATGAGGTCCTCGTAATAATATAACGTATGAACATTATAACTAGCATATACCTATATAAAAGTCAATAATAGGAATAAAGAAAGGAAAAATATAAAGTAAGCGTCTATTTAATCTTTGTAATAAAATAATTAAAAGACAAATATAACTTAAAGAAAGAAATAAAATAAACAATGACTAAGATACAATGACCACACGACTTTTTACATTGTTATTAAGTAACGGACAAATGAATAAGACATTACATCATTTGTCTCATATTAATTTGATGGTTCTCATTCGCACCAAATACTGTCTCCAAAATAGTATGTATAAATATTTATTCCAGACAATATTGTCTACTAGTGCGCATTCTTGCGCAATATCTGATAAATTGGGGACACAAATGTACGCAAAGACACTTCTATGGTTTTCACAATCGAGAACCCTCGCACTACGTTTTACACTCATACTAAAGGATCTGACATAAACGCCAATATATTGTGCAGTCAGCGACATAAATAGCTCAACATTGTATTATTTTCTAACATTCAACATATTAATAACATATTAACATATTGATTATTATTTGCAAACAATGGTTACTTCGAATGATAAAATAATTAAATATGTTACTAATGTTTAGCGCATTATGTCACTGACTGTACGACTTCTATTTCCCAATTAAATAGATGTGGTAATTAACGATTGCAATAACAGATGATAATTTATTTATTATTTCAAATTATTCGATAGACTTATATTTCGATAACTGTAATTTGAAATGAACCCAGCGTGTGACATTCAAATACCTTCATCATAGAATTTATTTATTTACTGTATTAGGACAAAAATAAGTCACAAATTATAATAACAGAATCGAGTCGCTAATTTGAATTAAAATTGTGATGAAGCTAGAGCTTCATCATCATTTTACTTCAAAAACCCTTCGTATAACAGTAAAACTCACATGAAATGTTTCCCTAAGTAATTGTAAACAGACTGTAAAGGTTCTAATTGCAATTTCATTCAACGGAAGTCTTATTAGATGAGCACACACAAACATTGAATACTAACATGCGAGCATAAGCAGTCGTGTACACAGAGGCGTGAAACAAACAGTAAATCAGTGTCGCACTTCAGTCATATTTGAAAATAGCTAGTTCAGGCGGTGTAAGCCGGCGCTCAGGCGTCTAGCCCCCATTTCACGCGTGCCACAGCTCGTTGTTTTCTTTTTTGCACTTCAACTACTCGGGTGCGTATCAACGCCGTGGAGTGTCAGCGGGTGTAAATTGAAACACTTGCAAATTTACCCCATACATTATTCATATCCCAAACACCCTCAGAGCGAGTCTGACAGTTACAGTTGACGCAAAGTTCACAAAACTGAATGCGAAATAAACCTATATTGTGTCACGGTTTACATAACCTTGAATTTTAGAACGGGAACCTTACATCGGATATTGAATTTAGTCCGCCTCTCAATAGGGTCTATTGTTAAATAAATGATAGGGTTCGAATAATTGTCTGTGGCTCCGCGACGCAAATCACACTCCATTCTAGCAGCTTCGTGGCACATAAGTAAAGTGGGTCAACCATTATACGTCTAACAAATGGGTACCCGCCTTAAGTCGGGCTGTGCAATAAGGAGTCGGTTCAGAAACCCACAACCTGCATTATTCTGACCCTAATAAATTTGCCGAGTCAAACGGGCATTGTAAGACAAATGAGTTTGAAGACATACAGTAGAGATACTCCAAGCATAATAGACTGGAGCGCAAACACAAACGTGAACATAATACAACTATATTTCAGCTTATATTTTCGCTGTGTAAGAACGTGGAAGTATTTGAATACAGAAAATAGTGTTACGCTTCGGAAATAAGGGAGAACGTATCCTTCGATCATGTTTGTGTATTCTTTTATAAGATTTTGTGATACAACAATGTTAAGAGTGTTGTTTATATAGGTTATCAATACTTCAACATAATATCTTGTAAAAGCCGTGAGACATAATTAAATGGAGATTGGTTTGCCATCCGATCAAAAGAGCAAAATAAATCTACTTATCAAAAGCCGTAATTATTATTTACAGGTTGTTTTAAAGGTCGCATTACTGTATATCCTAACTAATATTATAAATACGAATGTGAGTTTGTTTGTTTGTTACGCTTTCACGCCTTAGCTACTCGACTAAGCTGACCCACATTTACGCGAGCGAAGCCGCGGTTAAAATCTAGTCGTATATATTAATGTAATTTATAATAAAACAAATATACGGACAAGGACAAAGAATATCTTTAAAATAACTAAATTAGGCAATATTTCGGTGACATAGTTAATTTTGCAATTAATTATTTTAGAAATATAAACTTAATATTTACATATAAAAAATTTAGATTGATGGAAAGCTTCATTTAATTCGCAAGTATCGAATACAGTAGCTACTAAAGTATAAGAGGCACTTAATGTATAAACGGAAACATGTTGCTAACGCAACTAAGCGTCGCTATAATCCGAATCCGTTTCTACGGCTTAATGGTGGAGAGCGAACCTTCCAGTCCTTACCGCCTAGTTGGCGATGATTGGATTCGATCTCCTTCGGTCGAGCAACCCGTAATTAGGTTAACTTGTTCCCAATTATCTCAGATTCACCATAATTATACCATCTTGTATTTAACAAAGTGAAATTATGTTTCGTTAAAGTGAAAATATAAAATATTCACATATCATTAGCACAAATATATTAACAACATAAATGTTCCTCATTTCAACACTAATTACTCAATTTGTTACCCAGAACGAACACAAATGTGTAAACATAATTTAGGAGTGCAAATAAAAAATGTTCAACCTCAAAACCTATACAAGCGTAATGTTAATTTACAAAACACATTTTCTTTGGAGAGTTTAACGTAATTTCTTTCTCACCAAGGCGTTTCCTGAAATAAATTACAAGTGTAAAATTCACAACAACAAAAGCGTAACAACAAAAGGCTCGCGGCTCGCAACATCCGGACGACCCTTCCAAACTTAGCAGCCTGATTACGGATTTCCGAGAAAAAAATAAAGGGAGAAATAATACGCAACCATGACAAAAAACAAGTGTTATCAAACAAACCACTCTTGTGTTTTTAATGTTCAGAATTGGCGAAAATTTAATCCAATTTGATGAGAAAATCTACATTGTTATTACTTGCGATCGATGTTCTCAACAGAGCACTTTCGTCTTAATAGTATATTGATATGGAAGTTCACGTAGTCGAACAAGGCTGGTTCTGGTTTGTAGTGCTTTACGTAAAGATGAAATCGAGGGTCTGTTGGATGAGTTTGCTTTGTATACGTCGGTGTTGGCGCTGGAGGTGGCGGTACCAGCCACGATGGTGATTTTGGCGGCGTAAAAGGACCTCTAGCTGTTTGAATCTCCGATGACCTCACATTTTTCCACAAAAAAGGCTCCTTATGTATCCGGCCATGATGTGTCGCTTTATGTCTGTTATCCTCTTTTTTGGGAGCCGTAGTAGTCAATTCGTACATATCGGGCAACGATAAGTACCAATAGTCGGCCCCGTCCCCTATTATTGGAAACAACCTCTTATTTGAGAAAGCAGGTCGGTGTTTTCTTACGAACTCATCATATTTCCGCTTCAATCTCTTCATATATTCGGTATAGTGGATGGATTTCAGAAGTTTTTCGAACTCCGATAATTCGGTGGTTGCCGGCTCGGAATATATCCCAGCCGATACGTACGTTCTAAGTAGATGGTGTAGTTTGAAGACTACAAATGCTAACCAATGGCGAGCTTCTTCTTCTAAGATTCTAAGGTCATCAGCTCGGCTTCTGACGCCAAATTCAGCCGCCTCGGCGGCTCGTCTTTCTCCTCGTTCTTTGACGGTGTATAACCAGCGGCGATATGTACGATAGCAGAACTTGGTGCGTCTTGAATAATGTCCGCGCCATAAAGCCTAATGACCAAAAATATATTAGACTTTGAGAATAAAAATACTAGTTGTAAAAAATATATAACCCACGACAAATGTATTATGATAACGTTTATATCTTTAATTACCTATAATTTAAGTCGTTTTAACAAAACCATATTATATCATTCGGTTTAATAACTCAAAGCAGTATGTAGTCGCTTCAACGCATTTGTAAAACTTAATGTTTAAAGCGTGTAACAAAATGGCGTCCAGGTTAAATTAAAGTTAATTTATTTTTTGTCATTTTAAATGGATTACTAGGAGCTTGGGTCAATGTGTTTGTATAATATGCTTGATATGGTCACGTCACGTCGGTAGTACAATGAGATTTGAACCCACGAGCTCTGGAGCTATCGGTCACAATTGCCTTATCATTTGAGTTATTGCCGCCTATGAATTTTCAAATACTTCATTTCTTTAAATTATATTCGTATTTGAAGAGAAAACAAATCTTAGCACAGTACCGTAATTTATATTACTAATTGCACTTGTAATAAAGGAAAATAATAATAAATAATAGTTCGTCGGTCAGAGCTTGACTCTAGACGTGACGAACTGAAAGCCCGACCACCTGCGGCGATCAGTTATAATTATAATAATGGTGTGCTCACATGCCCGCAATGTGCGCGGACCTTCTCAAATAAGATTGGCTATTGTAGTCATATGCGAGCACACCAACGACAACTATCTGGACGGAGTTGAGGCAGTCGCCGTGACCGAAACCGGTCTGGAGTCATCATCATAGGAAAATGGAAAATACTTGATTTTCCATTTTCCTATATTACAAGTGCAATTTCTTATACTGGGTATAAGGGACGGTGTACCGAAAACTGAAATAGTAGATTCAGACCATTATTCTGAGTTAAAAATCGTTGGAGTTTTTTTCAACAATAACAATTCCTTTTCTGCAATTTTTCATTTTTCTGACTGTCACATTTTTCTACAATACAGCAATGTAATTAAATGGTCGTGATTTAAATAGATCAGCTGTTTTTATGCGCGCGGAACGCAGAGTTCATTCGTCGAGTGCGATGTATTAGTAGCAATACATTGCGTACCGCGTAATAATGTTAATCTATATTACATTTCAATCTTGCGTTTTTTTATTCATTGAAGCTTGCGTCGTGATAAGTACTTATAGAAAGACGTCTTGCTAAAGTTTTCGGTACGCTGTCCCTTACACCCAGTATAATTATCAGGACATGCCAGCAACATACTCGAGGTTTATAAATAATGCAAGTACCTATATCTATCGATCTAAAGGTTTTTACTTGGGCACTACCAAACGACTTTCATCTTCAGTCCAACTTTATCTTACAAAGTGTATTTTATAGAATGGTGTAATTATACCGCAAATTGTACCTGCATTATTAAAACCCCTGTATGATGTACAACGACTAATATTATTCGTGTTTACAGATTAATGTACATTTCCAATCTAATATCCCATATACCGTGAGTAATGTATTACAAAATCGCTGCCTTTTAGCGATACGGGGGTGATCGTTATCGCTGTATAATTCATTCATTTAGTTATAATTAGAATATAATATAATATCAGCCCTATATTAAACTGTCCCACTGCTGGGTTAACAGGCCTCTTCTCGGTGTGAAAAGGGTTAGGCCATAGGCCATTCAGGCTGGCCCAGTGCGGGTTGGCAGACTTCACATATAATATAATAATATATAATATCTTCGAGAACATTATTTAGAACTCTTAGACATGCAGGTTTCCTCACGATGATTTCCTTCACCGTTAAAGTGCTCGATATATAACTACTTAATACGCACATAACTTCAAAAAGTCAGAGATGTATTGGGATCGAACATGAGACCTCTGCATGGCAGTTCAACTAGGCTTTCGATGCTTAGTTTATATGTATTCGTTTTAATCAGGCATTAATGCTACGTCTCTATGAACAAAGTCTACGTTGCATTTAAATGGAGGTATACAATGCAATGCAAATGAGAATAATGTAATAAAAACATACTTGTAATATCGTAGCAGCCCGCGCGTAATGTCTGGCGTGTTTATTTCTAACGGCTCTTCTCAAAGCTGACCTGAACATCTTCCTTGCCTTGTAGACTCTGAACGCACATTGTATTATGGTGGCATTATGCGATAGCCATTTCACGTGTTTTCTAATGAGGTATCCACGAGCCATGCGTATCAGAAGCTTCACTGCCATATATCTCTTGTGGCGGTTGGCCTCTGCCGCATCACTTCGTTCTTGGATTTCTGCATAGAATTCGCCCGAAGACAGTAAAAACCAATATACAGTAGCCATTGAACACCGCTGAACACAAATTTAATTCTTATCGGCGTTTCGTGGGTTGACATTAGCTATCAAATGTAGCCAAGGAGAATTTTAATGACGGATTATTATTCATAACCAGTACGATTTTATGAAATCCATGGAGTTTGTATTGGTTTGAAATTACGAGTATTTGGTGGTCAAATCACATTTATTTAAAATAATTTCCTTATTTCAACATATTATGTGGGAAATATCCCATTATTGAACGGTGTTAACGGCTTAAACATTTTTTGCATAAAGCCGATTGGCAATTGCCGCGCCGTGTTGTGCTCATGTGATTACTTTATTGTGTTAAATGCATCAAAACAATTGTTTACTTTGTTAATCCAGTTAAATCAGACCCGAAGTTTGCAAAGTCCAAAGAAAATATAATCTGTTTTTAAATACTATTTGAGTTGCAATTTGCTAAATTACCGCCCGCGCTTTAGTTCTGCCTACATGCCTAAAGTACTAATCTGCATAGCTTTACATTATGCTACAGGTATAATGTTACATTATCTCTTATATAGTGAAATAAAGCACGTATCTCATACATAACAATTTTAACAAGCATGGTACTATTTATTTTTACTATACTAGTCTGTTAACTTATTCAGTCATCACTGCTGAAACCACCCTCCTTATTTCCTGTGCTCACTTAATCATAATGACACTTTTGGTGCCTTTCAAGCCGTCGTAATAAGTTCAGATATTTTTTTTATTTGGGCCCTTAAATTAGGCGGTGTCTCGGTTGCCCATTTCGTTACGTGCCCCCCGAGCAACGATACGAGATGTTTGGAGAGTACTCGCGTTCCCCTTCGGCCCTCTCGCCCAGGTTACCTCGTGTGAGTCGGTGTGAGACATCATGAATAATTCAACAATCAAATTGGCAAGGTATGTACGCTTGTTTATTTATTTTCACCCAAAATTTAGTGGTAATTTTCGTACCTATGTGTGTTTGTGAAATTGAGTTACTTGGTGAAGTCTAAATTAATTTCGTCAATGAGATTATTTTGTGTAATATGTAGGCATTCTTGTGAGACTTTATTTGCTTACTTAAACATAAACGCATATCTTTGGTTGGTTGGTAGTCGCATTGAAATAAATTTTCTTTTACAACCTGAGTTCCTGACGAAATAATGTAATAATATTGTAACGTATTAAAGTAATAGACATTATAATCTATCGGTTTAGTGTAAAATTTTTATTACGTTTAATTTATTATAAATGTTATAATGTAAAATAAAACATGCGTATCGTCGAGCTTTAACGTGCTTGTAGATGAAGGATAGATAAAGTCAGAATAATTTCAAGCAAATCCGTTGCAATTGGTACGTTGGTGCCCACTTAAGCTTTCCTCCATCTAAACTGAAGTCAACCAAATACTGACGATATTCGGTAGAATACGGTTACAGTTACAGTTGTAGCATACTTATTTCAAGTAAGTTGCTTAATGCCAGTTTAATACAGTTAATGCTTTATGAAAACTTCGTAGTTTTTAATCCAGTTGATGTTTGAAAATAACAAACAAAACTAGTCTTTGTTCTATAAATTTTTGTAGGTAATTTAATAAATAAACAAGTAGATTTTTTGTTTTTAAGTCGTTAACATCTGTTTTAAAATCAAGACCCAGGGGAGAGAGGTGGACTTTAATAATTAATAATGTTCCCGCAGCGAGGCTTCTCGACCGAGAAAATAATGACGACGGTGAATTTTTATACATTTTAACATTTAGCGGGAGATCGCAATCAAGAAGGTCAAGTATTATGAAAAATTCAGTGGTGACCTGAAGGTTGAAGTCTACTTTGTATTCATCATATACATTGCAATACGTGAGATATTGTGAAACAATATTGTAATATACCAAGTTTCTCACCTAGTCGAAGCACATATGTATGTATGTATGTGCATACATAGAACGGTGTATGTATGTAATTATCCCTGATGGGATAGGTACGAGGGTATCTATTTTTCACACACATAAATGGTTTTTCATCTATATCACCAAACGGGTAAGCAGATTTGTATTACATCTAATTTCACGTAATATAAAGCGAGGCTATTACCGTTTACTGGGAAAAGTTCCAGTATTTCTTGCTGCTACAGAAAAATTCTAGAATTCAGAAAAAGTCTCACGCCTATATTTGTATATAGACAGAGATGTATTAAATTCATATTTCACCACGGTTTCGGGTTCCAAGTATTAGGGAGCAAGTCTATTGGCATCTACCGGATACACTTCTAGACTCCATGCTTCTATTCATAATGTGTTGATAAAAAGCCCAATAACACTTTGCCTGACCACCAATAAATTTACATAAAAATAAATACTAAAATGCTGCAATAAATGGTATTGCACAACTTGGAAATAACTGTAAGACTCTTCATCGTTGAGTCAAAACCGCTACAACTGAAAATAAAAGATTTAGCCAGTGATTTTATTTTAAAATTCCGTGAATCGCTAAGGGGCTTTTAATTTTATTTTTATTATTGCCTCCTACATCTTCGGAGTCTATGAATTAATCAACTACGTGTTGTCCATTGTGTTCGTAAATTACTCTTTATTGAATTAAGAAGTTTGGAGCAACATTTTTTGAAGTGAAAACTTCTTTAGCGGCGTTGTGCACTTTTTTGTGATGGGTACAAAAGTTAAACTCGCCTCAGGACACGTGAACTGATCGAAAATTCGTAAGACGGAGGGAGAAATTGTCATGTTTGTGTACGATAGCGCAATAAATGAATATTGTATTTTACCACATAAATGATAGTACTTTTATGCTGATAATTAAAGCAATTCGTGCAAAATGATTCCCTAACCATTCCAAAATATGAAAAATGCACAACGTTAATATTCAAGTTTTCACTTCTGCCGGCACTCCCGGAGTGCAACCCGTAGATTTTTTTACCACAAAAGACTTTAAAAGCCGCTGTCTCGTGCATCTCTGACTTTCGCGATTCAACGGGCAAAGAAGACATCGTGAGGAAAGCAACAATTCTGAGAGAGAAACTAGGCCAGCTTGCTAGAGTATAGCTTAACCCAACTCATACTGAGAAGAGTACTGTGCCTAGATAGTTTAAAAAGAGAACAGAGTAATACTGGATACCACAGGTATATCAAACGGACTTTGCCAATCTTGCAAAAACAAAATAGCTGTACTAAGAGGTACAAAGTCGATTGGTTTTGGTTCTGGAGTCTATTTAATCGTTCGTGAGCCACTCGTAGACTCACAAACGCTCAGTACTGCATTTTTTAAATGGAGGATTAGCTACTTTTGTTTTACCTTCTTTAAATTATATTTTGTGATTTGTTTTATTAATATTCTTCAATGTCTCAATGTTTTAAGCATGTTACAACAACAGTGTTCAAAAATCATCATTGTCTTACTCATAAATGTTTTACTCCAAACCATTTTTATATTTTATGATTCTGGACATAGATATAGTAAGATATATCATGCCACATATTTTCATTTTCTGTACAATATCATATTGAAATCGACAAAGGACAAGTTACTTAATTATTGTTTCTCCATTCCATAAACAAATGTGCCAATGTTTTAATTACGTATTACTCAATACATTATTAAGTGGTATAAATAATATATGAATTATTGGCATACAGGCCAATTACGTACAATTGAGCTTATTACTGTGGGGTTCTGTAGTCCCATGAGGGATTACGTACCAGGATTATGACCGAACTGGATTGGGGTGGGCTGTTTTGACCAGGATCGCTACTGGGTCTTAGAGACGAATGGAGTTCCATTTAAAGATATATCTTTTAATTTATATTTCGTTATAAGTAGCGCATTGCTTCGTTTCTGATAATGCGCTGGAAATTAAATTTGAACATTTTAAAGAATTAGAAGTATAGAAGCTGTAGCCTCTAAGCATAGACATGTAGAACTAAATTAAGAATAACATTGCAACTTTAAATTTTTAATATTAACTTAGATATAAAAAAATGACCAAAAGGTAAAGAAATTGGGTATTTGGGTACTATTATATTATTATACTATTACTAAATGTCTTATTAACCCCTACAGCTAAACAAAACGCTCAGTTTAAGAGGCGATTCACGATTCGACGTAAATGGATGGCAAACTCACGACCTCTCCATTGCAAGTCCGATACCTCAACCATAAGGCAACCGCCGCTTATTCCAACTTATAAGTCACAAGATTTTTTAATAAGACATTTTGCAGATCATTTTTAACTTATAGTGCATCTCAAATACGAATTCCCATTTGACAGATGATCGTTGAACAGCGATAGCGAAGAGACCGTTTCAATCGACACATCACGAAATCGATGGCCGATTAACTTTCCAAACAAACTGTAATCGTGGGTTTAGAATTGAAACAAAAATTATATGTAGAAACAGAAAAACAAAAAAGGAGTCTATCTAAGTTTGACATATTGAAAGAATAGTTACATCAAGGTTATATATAAGGTGTTTAAATGTAAAAAAAATCTGGACTTATCCTTGATTAATTCCTAGTATCACATACTTACTCCACAGTGTGAAATAACTATAATAACAGATTTTGGTTTTTAAGACGACTATTCTTTAAAAGCTATGGGATATTTAAACCATACGTCCAATATCACATCTTCAAATCTGTTTTTTGATAAAGAAAATATATAAGGGTTAGTTCGATTTTATCCGATTCATATATTCGCGTCACTATGACTGAAAGTAAAAAAAATACCTTAGTGCGTAATCATGGTATTGTAGTAAAATGTTATTTTATTTTGATGTTGAAATTAGTTAAGCCTAATGTCAATAGAAATTATTAGTTAATTATGTTTGTGAAACAATTACATAATGTTTTGTATAGATTCAAATTATTTTTAAGTAAGTAGTCTTTAGTACCATAAGTTTAATTTAGCAATTTATATGAAATGTGCAGAATTATGTGCTATGAAGTGTCAAAAGGGACTTCGTATTTGAAACAGGCTATAAAAATTATTTAATTTACTTCAATTACCTTTACTCGTCCAGAAGTTGCAGGCCCTATTTAATATCACTCCCCAGTTAATAGAAAATTAATTCATCTTACTCCACAAAGGATGTCACGAGGAAAATCTAATCTCCGAAACAAATATGCATGGATACTCAATTGCATCACACAAAGTAAGTTTCAACGTAGGCAAAATCAACGATGACACATCCATACGACGATTCTCCGACAACGACGATGCGATACGGATACGACAACAACGGGACATCGTAATTGAATAAAGTTTTAGAGGGATACTAATATTTGCATAAAAAAATCGACGTAACTTAGAATAGAATAGAATTCGTTTATTTGTCAAACATAGGTGATTACAATTTGTGGTCTTAAGTCTATAATAAGAACGCTATGTTTTGCCATGAGGGCATACAAATGTTAATTAAAACCGACATTAAAAATACAATACAAAATAATTAAAATAAACATAAAAATATAAAATAATGAATATCCCTTTAGATTTAAATTACATAAAAATATTATTATTGATATTCATTCTTACATTATATTGTCGGATTATTATTACGCATTAATTACAATATTATGTCACAGTTTTTATTATTACATTATTCATAAGTTAAATTTAATTACAACATTTATTATTCTATTAATGCCAAGGTTATTTTATTCAAAATTATTTTCATTAAAAAAATCTACAATATTATAATAAACTTTTTCAGTTAGTAATTTTCTCAGTTTTGTTTTGACATCAGAATAACTCAATGATTTCCATGATCTGGGTAATTTATTAAATATTACTTAGGCTGTTGATTGCATAATGTTAGTTATAACGTTTCTGAATTGGGTGATATTTCAACAAAGCCTAAATAGGGATACCATTATACGTAAATGCCGAATATTCCGAAATTTGTCCTGGATTTCGGTAGGTAACCTCTTGATTGTCATTAGCCTCCATGAAATAGTACGAACAATAATGTTATTTCGGAAGGAAAAATTCCAAAGAAACTTCTATGTAAGTTTTTTTCGTTTGGCGCAAAGTTTTGGATCGATATTTTCATGGTAGACGTACAGCACACCGAGGCGATGCCCAGCAAAATATAAATAATTGTTCATAATTCGTTTCGACGACACAGCGATACGAGTCTTGCCGTACAAGACCGCATCGTATCGTACGACGGATCTTCAGTTTAGAACACCAACTCAAACCTTTATGGTCACCTTTGTTACTATATTTAATATTATATTTAGGCTCATTTGTTTAACCTTAAGGCCATAAAAACAAAACACGGCTTAAAACAAATTTTGTGTACAAAGTACATCCAAATCCCATGAGGTAGCTGTCCATCAGAAGAGTTTGGTATAGTTTTGACTTTTCTATTGCAATGGCCAGCGAATGTTGCTGTCATGAAACACTGCCTATCCCTTCGTGGATATATATATGTACGCAATAGTTATCGTCACATGCAACATCCCGTTGTCGTACCGACCAATGAGTAGCGATTGTTATACAGAATATCGGCATCGCATCGCTATCGCAAGATGTATAAACTCGACATAATCGAAAAACAAATATCGTTATGGTATAAGGATATCGAAAACGTCGGTAGGGACAATTCCACAGTCAACAAACACAGGCACATTTATCATTACGACACACAGCTATTAAAACACTATTAGGGACTTACTTCCAACATTTACGAGTGCCCATAGTATCGCACAACGAGCTAATAGCAAACATTAAAAACAAATTAAATTGTTCCGATATTGGTTACACAGTTTGAAATTATCAATACCGTTTAGTTGATATTTTTTTAAAATGGCAGTTAGATGTAATGTTAAGGTTTGTAGATACACTGGCACAGTTATTCAAAGCTTGAAAGTATTTTATGACTGCAGGGTCGGTGCATTAGGAAGGCGGTCGGTTACTAGAACACGGCACGATTTGTATTTCAATTCGAAAAGATATCAACAATTTAGCTTATGTATTTTACTTGGATCGATATGTTCGGTTTGAGCGTGTCTTTGTTCATCTGTTACATAAACTACCTGTGTGGTGACTAGAAAAAATAAGTGTCAATACAATAATGAACAGATATAAATAATAAAAAAAAATTGTGAAGATCCTATCATTAGCAACTATTTGGTCACGGTACGAATGGTACAGCTTATCCAGGAACATACATCTCTCTTACTAAGGATGTAGCACAGTTACTACATCAGTAGTAACTTTGGGTGGTAGTCACACCGGGTGGTAGTAACACTAGATAGTAGTGATACTGGGTGGCAGTAACATTGAGCGGTAGTAACACTGTTACTTTTGCCTGATAGTAAAGCTTTCAGAAAGGCTTATATATAAGTACATACTTATTGTCTCATACATTTTCTTTTTTATTATTATTTGAAAAGAAGTTCGCCAAAGTAACGCTTTTTAAACACAATATATAATTATATTCTATTCTACCACACACACACAACAACATCTAGCCCAAACTAAGCAGAGCTTGTACTATGGGTGCCAGACAATGGATAAACATACATATATATACTTTTTTTTTGTAAATACATACATATTATACATAGAAACACCCAGACCAAGACAAACATCCATGTTCATGCACACAAATGTTTGACTTGTGCGGGAATCAAACCCGCGACCTCAGGCGCGGCAGTCGGTTACACCAACCACTACGCCATCGAAGCCGATACATTCAAGGTAGATACAGAGACGGCGTAGATTTCATTATGAACATTTGGGTTCATTATGAACCTTCCGGGAACGAAACTCTAATGAATGAAGAAATTCATTAGGAATAGTTATTTCATCCAAAACAAAATAAAATATCTATAGATACAATGAATATCACTTGAAGTAAACCCTAATGAACTTACAAATTTATAGGAGCTAAAGACGAAAAGCGTAGTCGATACGATATTGACAATAACAATTCCTATAAAATGAAGGAATATAATTTAATTAGTCACGATACTCCTTCGGTAGAAAAGGAAGGTATTCTCACAAAAAGTTTTTCATGTAGAAAATTATGGACTGTTGCCGTAATAGGTCAAGAGGAAAACGAGTGCAAGAGTTCGATACTTAAAGTCGAATGCAGCCGTATTTCTATCTCAATATTATATCTAACTTGATTTTGCCCGCGGGTTCGCTTGCGTAGATGTAGGTTAGGTTTGATTAGTAACAGTACTTTTTCTGGACAATAGGTACCTATCCTATGTCCTTTTCTGTGTATGCAAAATTTCATGTTGATCGATCTGGTCGAGTAGTTAAGGCGTGAAAGCGTAACATACAAATAAACAAATTCACAATTGCATTTATAATATTAACTTAGAAAAGTTATGATATTTGATGTCTTAACCCAGATGAATCTACCGACCCATACATGGGTTTTGAGAAATAAAAAATTCTACCCTCATTATTTGATTTATTAAACCAAGTTTCACATATTTTTAGAAACTTTAGTCGATAACTGTTATTTGTAGTGACAAGTAATATAGTGAATTGATTAATTTCTAGTTATTTTCTGTAAGTGAAAAAATCTGAATTGGAAATTGTAAAACATGTCCTCAGAAAGGTAAGTTTATATTATACTATCGTTTTTATCCTAAAAATACAGAAATATCAATAAAAAATACGGAACATTATAATATTTATATTGCACACAAAATTATAATTATTTTAATATTTTTTGACTTTCTTTTAGCCGTACATTCCATGAACCCATACATGGGCCCGTCGGTACCACCATAATACATTGGAACATTTGAGTAAATTAACTCGTTTTTGTTATTTCAGATCAAAAACTGTATCGTTGCACGAAATATTGAACGAGTTAAAGACCATCGCATCATATTCGAACCACCAGATAACGTGAATGGCGCTGTTACTGACAAAGATTCTGGAGAAGAGGGCAATATTACCATACACAACTTACCAGGTTCTATCTTATTGCACCTGCAGAGGCTTATTATGGCAATTGGACTAGTTCTGAATCGAAGAGTGCAGATGATATTCCTTTGGCTAGTTTACAACAGTGATCGCGCATTGAACAGCTAAGGCCATCCACATCTACCGTACTGGAAGATACTCTAATTTACTCTACATCTGATCCTACATCACAAAACCTACCGATGGAGGAATCGACACAGACCGAATGAGTTCCCTAGTTTTCTAACCTTTGGAAACTATTCAACGACGCCATTATAAACCTGCTTGTGGAATATACGAATCTGTACGTCTCTCAAAAAAATAATGAACTATAACTACGAGTGAAATTAAATGCTTCATTGGAATACTACTTTATAGTGGACTAGATGTTCCTGCGGTTTCACCCGCGTTTATCGTTACTGCGCCGCCCCCGTGGGTGTGTGGGCGTGATGTTATATAGCCTATAGCCTTCCTCGAAAAATAAGCTATCCAACACTAAAATAAATTCAAATCGAACTAGTAGTTGCTGAGATTAGCACGTTCAAACAAACAAACAAACTCTTCAGCTTTATAATATTAGTATAGATATGTATTTACCAACCTACCAAGACGTCGTATGTATTCGGAAAACTCGTCTGATTGTGAATCGATCTATATCTCGTGACAGATTTACGTGTATCATGAACCATTTGCACTGATGTGACAACTCCTTGATTCAGATCCAAAGTGATAAATTCGTTAAAACGAGGCCTTTATAGTTTACTGTTTTCCAAGAAAATGCATCTGTTGAAGAGATGCACAGTATTGACGCTATGATTCCTTATTACGGCGGTCATATTGTAAGCAGTTCATCAGAGGTAAGCTGATTAGATGGGGATAAAAGTATTAGGTTGGGAGTTGGGACTACACGCCTAGGTTATGCAATTTGGTCTGAACCTTGACAAAGTAAAAAAAAAGTACATTTGTTCCAATAAAAAGTGTTTTATTTATAATTCCATGTATGGGTCGAAGCTTTTAAGTAAAAAGGACTGGGTAGACCGACCGACCCATATATGGGATATCATTTACCCACTTTTCCGGAAGTGTAAATTTTTTTTAAATATTTTTCCTGGGATACTGGGGCTATATTAACGCACATATCAAAAAATCTCATCTTTCTCGGGAAAAAATAGTTTCAGGCTTATCTGGGTTAATTTACTCTCACGCCCATTTCTCCAAAGACCAGGCAAAGGTTTATTACGCTCGCATTTCACCAGCTATGGTTTTTAATTCCACATAAGTCTATTGCCGTTTACCGGGGACAGATTCATTCTCCGTGTGATTGCGATTTTTCTTGACAGAAAATCCCAGTAATAATTTGCCTGGCCCAAAATCGTGCCTGAAACATTATGCACAACAGTCGCGATTGCTATCACTTGCCGTATTATAGTGTCTTTGTATTTAGTGAGGTTATATTATGTAATTTTAGTACATGACTCGGGCATCTCGGGCCATCAGTGCCATTGCCATGCCTGTCCTATGCACGACATGCACGGATGACGTAATCGCTTAAGAGGCTCTTCACTGCCATCGCGCCGTGCGCTGTGGCTTCGATCCCCACATAAATTTGTTTCATCCACAAATTGTTGATCCGAGTCTGAGTGTTCTTTGTTTCCGTTATTTGTATGTTTGTAAAGTCCGCCACGATACAAGAACTCAGGGAAGTTGTGATTTTAAAAATTAAAAGTTATTGGATGTTTGATACTTCCTAATATGGTTCTAAAATTTGCTTTTTTGTAATAGGACATATGGCACTTTTTAATCCATCCACCGGCGGTCGATCGTCAGTGTCCAGACACTACATTTTTATCATCATATATCTTGATATGGTTAGTCTGACAGGTTATTAAACGTGAAAATAGTCGCAAATAAAACAGACACTTCTAACCTCAAACTTTATATAGAGCCTCGAGTGGCTTTTTGTCCTTATAACTTCACTTCTACTGAAATATATTTTGCTGTAGCATAAAAGTGAGAATTAACTTTAAAATTCTTGTCGCAGGCAAATAATAGGACGCTAAGTACGCCAGCACTAAGACAAACGTAAGTATAACACGCTTTTATCTTTTGTACTGAATAAATCAAAGTTCAGATCTCGTTCTCTTTAAATCTGAGTATATTCTAAGGGCATCTGGTTCACCTATATACGGATATTTTTTATAAGATTACTGCAATTCAAAGGAACTGTGAGTATACCTACTAATATATTTTAATACGAGTGAAGCAGTGGCTGCAATCTAGTATTAAAATAGTTAAAATGTTGTTACATTACGACTTTCGAACGAATGATACAATTCAGCACCGAGTTATTTTATATCGCTTAATAACAAAATACAAAAAGCCTACATGTTGTCACCTAGGCTACTAACTTTTACAAGTAGTTTCGTTTGGTTCTAAAGATCTATCCCTCAGTTCAATGCCATTTGCCGAGATAAATACTTTCCTTTGTCATTCTTTAGTGCATAAGCTATTTTTAAGCAATAAAAATATTAATAGACGTAATTTACCATTAAGGACCATTAATTGTAATAACTTTATTAAGACGAATTGGCCGAAATATAACTTTATTTTAAAATATAGATTGGTACCACTTTTTGTAATTGATCTGTAATTACTTACTTGATCGTATTTATAATGATTATAACCGCTTCCCAGTAGTATATTGAGATATTTGCTTCCCAGTACTTCAATTTAAATAAGTCTTCTTATAGAAAGACTATATACCTCCCAAAAGTGTACGCGTTATTCTTCAAAACTTTACCCGAAATATCGCCTTTTCTCTGTATATAACCCAATCTCTAGTATGATATTTAGAACACGTACTAGCACTAATTTTATGGATCGAACGCCCCGTACGCACGCAATACATTCAAGATATGTTTGCGAAATGAATGTAGGGAAATAATACTAAAGAAAATATAGCACGTGATAAAAGTCACGTGTTGAAGTAATAAAGTGTAGTCGTATGTGTTACGCGATTTATTTGATTTTATAGTGGCAGAACATTATAGTTTAGTGATACTGCTTCACGGTCATATCTCTTTGAGTACAGGTGGAGATCAATTACATTTATGAAAAGGGTAGTAATATTTTAACTGCTTCGTTATTCCTGTAGCATCAGATTGCGTTAAGTCGTGAGGTTTCGTGTTTGATTCTATAGTCGAGCATAGATTTTATTTAAGGAAATTCTTAATAGTAGCACGAAGTTGGGCAATGAGCCCGATTGACGGCGAAGCTCGCCTCTTATTAAGCGTGATAAAAAAATGTTTAAAGATGTTGATGCAGTTGTAGGCTTCTAGCTTTTACCAGCGGCTTAGCTCGTTCGAAAACGGTGCTTTTTTCTTGTTACCATAGATCCTTTTCTGTACCCTTGTAAACGTGTATGCCAAAATTCATCATAAGCAGTGAAGCAGTAAAAGCGCGAAAACGAAACAAACAAACAACCAACAACAAACTCACAGTCACAATTATGGTAGTACAGATTTTCAACACAAATAACCTAATAAAACATCTAAAAAACTGAGCTATCAAATCAGAACCCGAGTTTTACAAACTAGTGTCGTTTTAATGTATAAAGAGATATGTGATCTGTTAACCCAAAACCTCCGCCATTGAACTTTGATCTATTTCAACTCTCCAACGAACGGTCCTTTGCGACTCAGTATCACTATTTGCTGGTTAAATGCCTCTAGGTATTACGATTTGACTGTGTGATAAAATTTATAGGTAGTGGAGCTTGCTGTATCGTAAAGCTAGGTGTGTTAGCATGCTATAGGCTGAGTGATTCAAATAGGGATATACATGGCAGGAGTATGATAGTGTATGTTATAATTATATTGGTCATTTGAGGATCAATTGTTGTAAAAGTCATTTTTGCAACACAATTTATATGTATATCTGATTAAATATGTAATTAATTAAATAACCTGCTCCTATACCTACCCAGAAATTAATTCGTCATGTTGTCAAAACTATAGGATTTATATTTAAAATTTCTGTGCAACAATCAAAGCCGCCAGTAGCCTTTATTATTTTGATAATCACTCTATTTTATTGAATAGAAAAATTAGTAATTTATTTGTGTCATTCCATGTTTTAGTACAAAATAACTTTATATTTTTAGTTCATTGGCTACATTTTTACAATTGAAGAAGCACTTTGATGTATAAAATAAAGCTTGAACTTACAGAGTAAAATTCCTCTGATTCACATATATAAAGGGTTTTTTGAATGTTAATGGACGATTTGTTGAAAGGCATTTCGAAGTACACACAGGCACATATATGAACAGTCAATTGGTTACAATCACTGATTCCCTTTGATTAAATTCCCGATTCGAATGTTGATTACAAGCATTACAGACACATTGTAATTTATTATTTTCACATACAAAGTGAATTGAAAGTGAATTAAAATTAATTATCTTCTGTGCGACAGAGCAAAGGATTTGTATTTTCGGTATTGTTTGCCTTTTCAAAGGATTCTAGATTAGATGACATGTTTTTTATTTGAGTTGTATTGTTTTTTAGCGAAACATCTGTACTTTTTTCAGCTTGTTGTTACTCAAATCTATTTTCCTTCTGCATTCTATTTAACTCACATCAAATGCTAGACCATAATTTGAGGCTCATCTATCTCTTGTCAACTAATTATTTTATTACTATTGGCTCATCATCTTAACCGAAAGACGTCCAATGCTGGACATAGGCCTTCCCCTCAGGTTTTCCACACAAACCGATCTTGGGCTGCCATATGATACTACTACCTATCTTTTTCTGTCTAAACCTGCCCAATTTACGTTGTTTTTGTTACCTGTATATTATTTCGAACTTCTTCGAAAATATAGCATTCAATTAGAAGTGAAAACGGACTTAGCATTGCTTCTATTTGATCTAGTGACTCACTTTGACGTACCCGGCTATTAACCTACAACCAGCCTGTTTGTTATTTTGTTCTGATAAAAACGAGTAATAGCAGCTAAAGGTGAAAACTTAGGTCATTGGCTCAGATATAAACCAAGGATCAATCATAGTGTTAATATTTCCAAATAAAATTGAAAACAATCTTCAAAGGCAAATGCTATCATAAATAAACATTAACATGTCTGTGTCTCACGATAAATTATTCAAAGGTGTATTATATCTATATGCCCTCAGTTATATTAAGATCTTACGTCAATAAGTCGAGCCTATACGCGTAAATAAACAATACTTATTTATAATTCGGCACACTACCTCTAATCTAGAGAACCTCTTGGGAGTATACAGTATAATCCAAATTAAATTATCATAAGACGTTCAAAGTCTAGGTATCTGAAACGCTAATCTCTGAAATATGAGTGCTCTAAGTGTAACTCTCAACACGTGCAACACATCGCAAACTAAACGCGTACACAAATTGTACAAACTAGCACTAAAACGTTTTGCTAATTACGTTGCTGCTCCCGAGATCTGCAATGCAGTATTTGAAGTAATTTTCAATAATATCCTTAAGACAATGCGAGTGGAGTTAGTCTTAGTACGAAATAGGTGGAAGTATGTAGGTATTAAGATTATATGAACGTGATCATATTTAACTATGCACACGTTGCTTTGCCACAAGCAAATGAAGCAAGTTCTAGACGGATGCTAGGTGCGTAGTATTCTTTACGCTGCTATTATGAACTAAAACTTGTGAAGAGAATGAAAACTGTGTATATGAATATGTACAAGTATTATATGTTAAGTGCGATCGTAAGGTCCAGAGAAGATACAGTCGGCCAAGATAGTGATCTACCAGTTTTGACAAAAGTTTCTGTGAAATCTAATTATTGCTAACATTAGATTTTTCGAACTTGACACAGCATGACGTAAATATATGATAAAGAGAGCAATGGTCACTGTCATAATATTATTGCAAGGGGAAATCGACCTTGTTGTTTCATGACGTTCAAATGAGTCTCAACCTTAGTAGACCACATTTTTGGTAAACTGTACGACTCGGGTTGCAAAAAAAGTTGTTGGGATTTTTTAAGGTAATCCTTACGAGCACCATGAAATCTGTATAAATATGCATACTTCATGGTGCTAGTAAGGATTTCCCTAAAAAAACCCAACAACTTTTTTGCCTAGTAAATGGTAAAAGACTCTCTCCCTATTACGAGGGTCTAAAACCAAACTGGCGGCATGGAGATAAAAGAATATACAGGCAGTAGCAGGTAAGTTGGCCTCAGCTACAAAAATGCCCTTGGGCAGAAGTCTATTTTTAAAACAATTGGGCATAGGACTAATTCCTGCAAACGTCAAATCAGAATGATATTATATACATTGCCGTAGCAGTAATCAAACAATTAAAATGTCCACAGTTTTAACTATCGTGTTTGTTTGTAATTCATACTAACATGACAATCTATTCTCACTAATATAAAATTCCACGCAAACAAATCCGCGGTAAATGCAAATTCAGTGAAAAAGCCTTATCACAGGGATCGACAACCTTTGGTACTATAGGTAAAAACGGGAAGTTAAATTGCACTTGCAATAGGAGCAGAAATATATAGGAAAATCTTCACTAATATTATAAGTGTAAAGTTTGTTTGTTATGCTTTCACGTCTTAACTACTCGACCAATCATCATAAAATCACGCACGCACGCTATCGGGGGTACAGAAAAATGTTTCCGAGCGAGTGAAGCTAGTATAAGCTTATTTACAAACTTGAAATCATCATAATGTGTTTTCTCTGTATATACTGAATCCGTGCTATGTAAAGATGATTATTACATTTGCTACATCGCAGATAGCTGACTAATTTTGTATCGTTAGCGATTTCTATTACCCTACGTATGTTTGAAAAACAGGAAAAGTATCGTGCAAAATCAAATTAGTCCGCTTCTCTTACTATCAAATTTTAAATAGAGTGAGAAGGAGTTGATTTTATAAACAATATAATCTTTATAGAAATTGTGGTATAACGCCGGTATTCGCAGTATATAGTAGTTTCCCATGCTACGTTTTAATTCCTGACTGGGGTTACCTTATCAGTTAGGTGACTGAGCACGATGAGTTAACCAAAGTCATTTCAACTACTTACCTAAGATCAAGTCGGTACCTGAACTTAGGTAAGTTGTTGAAATAACTTGTACTTAATCTAAATTAGATTAACTACAAATATTGATGACTACACGGATTATGTAGTGGCTTGTCACCATTGTGTCGAGTGTTGTATGTTCAAAAATTTGTGTATTCCGCAAAGTTGTTCTGAATCTGTGGTTTTTTTTGTGACTGATGTTTGAAGGTTTGTAAGGTTTATGAACAGGATTTATTCCTAGTGCGGTTGTTGTCTTTTTATAGAAAATATAGTTTAAATGTTGACACATTTAGCTCATGTAAGTAGGAACCTTTTTTTTCGTGGGTTAATGCTCCTTGTGCATACCCCCTCGCCACAAGGGGATGCGAGAGGGCAATGTCGGGCTCTCCCGGCCAGGACCAGACCCAGGTACTACATGTGGGCCTGGAAGAACGCGCGTCGAGCCCACCATTATCGAGGCGCCGAGGGGTGGACTGCGACGGGGCATGTAACTATGAACCTGTACCAATTCATAAACCCTTAACAATTAATAATATTCCGTTAGAACAAAATTCGTCTGAAAAATATTTTGGCCTAAGGATAGATCAATATGTATCATGGAAAAACCACATACATAGAACATAATAAAGGGCAAACTTTCATCACTTATAAGGCCCATACGACCATAAGTAGTGCATTCCGCGAAAATTAAGGTTAAATATTTATAATTGATTAGTCAAGCCACATCTACTGTATCTGATAGAAATTTGGGGCAGTAGTACAAAAACTAGCTTACAACAATTACAAAGAAAACAAAATAAAATAATAAAAACGTTATTTCAATTACCGTATTTAAACACCGACCTGCAATGTTTATAAACAATCCAAAATTATGAATATTAAGCAACTTTGTATTTACAGTACCTGCTTAATAATCAGAAAAATTCTAAATAAAACGATTCATACAAACCTGTAATTTATTAAAAAATCTGATATAAATAAACGTAGCACTCGTCGAGCAAGTCTACTTGTTCTGCCAAAAATAAGAACCAATTATAAAAAAGAATGTATAGCTTTTGAAGGTATTTAACTATATAACAGTCTGGCCTTATATATAAAAAAAGTTGACACATTTAGCTCATTTAATCTCATTATATAAAAACAACCGCTCGTTTCTCATATATATTAAATTAATACATAGATATTTATTGAACTTTCATTAAATGTTCTAGGCGACTATTGTATGAAATAGTATTATTTATGTTAAAATAAGTTGTTCTCATGTATTGTTTTTTTTAACAATAAATTCTTTAAACCTAATGTTTTTTGCTACCTACCTAAATGCATGCAAGTAGAAAGTCGCTTTGAAAAATGGTTTACCATCCCGGCTTTACCACGTTTAATGTAGACTAACACGTAGATACGGCGGCTATATGTGTACCTGAATAATCCAATTTCCATAGGGTTTCACTTTGCAACCGCAGCGGTGTTATCATAACTAAACTATTAATAGGTAAATAAACCACGAAATCTATATGTTTTAATAGGTCTTTTATAAAAATGTAGAGCCTTTGTATGGCAGATTCGATATTAGATGATCTAATAGGCTAGTCAACAAGTTCAAAAATGTGTTAATTGTCATAAAGCTCCTAAAAATATGAGCGCTGACTCATTCGATTCGGAATGAAGTCTAGAAAAATGTATCGAAAGTATGTATTAGCACATAAAAAATTTCAATTGTTATTAACAAATTAAGATGAAAAAAAGATAGCATTTAGTTTTTAGTTAATAACTCAAAAACTATTATAATATTTAAAGAATTTTGAAAAAAGATCCTTAAAGAGGAGGAAATTTCCATAAAAAAAGTTCCTCCTCCCGGAACTCTATCTCTATTATTTATAATTTCAATTCAACGCCGAAAATAGGGCTCAGTCCAGCCGTGACGACATAGGCGCACTACCGCTAAAGACAGTGTAGCACATAATACCTATAATTATTTTTAGTAACAAATATTAATTTAAAATTTGAATAAATTATGCTCATGTATCCAGACATTTGAAAGAATAAATCCCCGTTGGAAAAAAACTTAAGTCAATGTTTCAAAAAGTTATACTATTGTTAATTCATTTCTTTTTTCAATCTCTGTTGTCTTAAACGACTACATTAAAGTTTAAATAATATATCTATAAGTTTTGTTATTTCATAGACTTTTTATTATTTGTGTTTTTATTTTTACTCACAGTTTATTATTGATATGTAAATATTTGTACGCCAATATTGGCAAGGCACAGAACTGCACTTTATGTTTTGTAACAACTTTTAAACCTGTGTTTAGCAAATAAAGGTAATTTGAATTTGATTGTTAAATATTCCATGACTACAATTTTATATTGGACAATTCTTTGATTAGTAGAGCTTCAAAGATAGTCTCAGAAATCGAATTTACCAGCTTTGATATCTATAAAGTAAATTTTGTCAATCCTTTATTAATTTAAAGATATCAGAAGTTGTCAGTTGCAAAATATATAACACCTATATTTGAATGGGCACCAAACCCTTTTAAAATTCATACTTTTTATTTATATACCGTATGAAAAACCCACAAACGTTAAATCCTCACGCAAGCTTAGCAGCATTCAATGCAGACATACCTCCATAAGGTGAGTATTTATCTTGTCTGCTATATTAATAAGAGATTACCTAGATTCCGGAGATCTGTTCCTTTTTTAGTAGACATAAGCAAGCTTAGTACTAAGCAATAGGATTACTTGTCATTGCAGGCTATACTGTACTGACCGGATGACTATACTCATTATATATCTATGCATGTATAGCTAATCTATGCGTACGCCGTGTTAATCGGATTAAACGAAACATGAATGAAGGTCAGCCAACCAGATGGTATTAAATCAGACTTGGTTATGTTGTGGCTAAGCCGTTACGTATGCTTAAGTAACTACCACATAATTCCGTCCTAGGGGACTAAGCACTGGTAGTGTGTATGTGTACTAAGTAAACAATGATGTCTGACATAGCTGGACACATTGATAGATTATGGTGTATATTAAAGATAGAGAAAGGGATTTAATTACTTGAATTAATATCAAATTATAAGAACAATAATTGGATGCCACAAGACAATCGATCGCGATGAAGTAGACCAAAATGGAGATGACGACTTGGATGCCTTTGAAAGTGATTGGCAGGAGCTGTCTACGAGCAGAGTGAGTGGATGTCCATGGGAAAGAATTTTGCCCAATAGTGCCACACAACACAAAAAGTAATGAATAATAGAACAAAAGCAATATTTTTGTAACAAAACCAATAAAATAAATGGTACTGTACATGACATGTTGTACAAAAAAGTTTAATTTGTTTTTCAATATTGTTCCTAAAACGTAAATTAAATTACAACATTCAAGTTTATTTTATAGCGTATTAAAATCACATTAAATTTATATATTGTATATCATCATCATCATCATCATCAGGCTATAATAGTCCACTGCTGGACATAGCCCTCCCCCAAAGAGCGCCATAGCGCCCTGTCTTCAGCTTACCGCATCCAGCATCTGTCTGCAGTCTCGCAGATCGTCATCCCACCTGGTCGGAGGGCTACCTACACTACGTTTGCCGAGTCGCGGTCTCCACTCAAGAACACGCTTACCCCAGCGGTTGTCTGTTATTGTATATATTGTATTGTATGTGTATTGTAGTTTATATATATATATATATATCATAGTACCTTTATACAAGGGAAAAGGCTCACAGCAAGAGTGCCAAAGCTATAGAGGCATTAGCTTGCTAAGCGTCGTCGGTAAATTGTATGCAAAAGTGTTAATTGAAAGGATTGTGAACGTAACCGACATGAAAATATGGGATGCACAAACGGGATTTCGAAAGGGAATGGAATGTACGGATCAGGTCTTTTCCTTACGGAGCATAGCCGAAAAAGTTTTGGCCAAAGGTCAAAAGGTCTATTGCGCATTCGTGGATCTGGAAAAGGTTTATGATAAAGTGGTGAGGAATGAACTTTGGTCGGCATTGTCCATGTATGAAGTGAATAGCAATCTCACGCGAGCTCTGAAATCTCTTTATGATGATTCCAGAGCTTGTGTTAGGATAAATGGGACCTACAAAGAGTGGTTTAGCATCGAAAAAGGTGTTAGACAAGGATGTGTAGCGTCACCTTGGCTGTTTAACCTATACATGGACAATTGTTTAAAAGATTTAAAAGATTGTGAATGGGGATTAAGAATGAATGAGTTACTTGTCAAATGTCTTCTTTATGCCGATGACCAAGTAATACTTGCGTCATCAGTGGAAGAGTTGCAGGCGATGGTAACTATTATGCATGGTGCTTTTGAGAGTAAAGGAATGAAAATAAATGTAAGCAAGACGAAAGAAATGGTATTTGAAAAGGAAGAGTGCGTGACGATGTGTAATATTATGATTGATGGAGAAAAAGTGGAGCAAGTGAAAGAGTTTGTATATTTGGGTACTTTGTTTACAAGGGATAGTAAACATGACGGAGATATTGAAAGGAGAACGATTGCTGGCAACAAAGTGAATGGAGCTCTACGCGCTTTTATGAACAGTCGAAATGTATCCGAAAAGGCACGTTTGGCTGTTCATAGAGGATTATTAGTGCCCACACTTATGTATGGAAGTGAAAGTTGGGTATGGCAAAAGAAGCATGAGAGCAGAATAAATGCTGTAGAAATGAGAGCGTTGAGAAGCATATGTGGTGTGACTCTGAAAGATAGAATAAGAAATAGTGTGATTAGAGAGAGATGCGGCATGAAAGTGGATATAGTTACAAGAATAGAAAAGGGTATGTTAAGCTGGTTTGGACATGTAGAAAGAATGGACGAGGAAAGACTGACTAAGAAAGTTTATAAGGCTAGTGTGAATGGAACAGTCGCAAGAGGAAAACCTAGGCGAACGTTTCTCGACCAGATCGGAGGAGTTCTGGACAAAGGCCAGGTTAAGAGCTCCTTGAACCGACGGGCGTGTATGAGGAATGTGATGAAAGTGAATGAAGCCAGAGAAGTGTGTCAGGATCGTAGCAAATGGAAATCCGTAGTCTCTGTCTACCCCTCTGGGAACAAGGCGTGAATCTATGTATATATATATATATATATATATATCTATATATATATATATATATATATATATATATATATATATATCTATATATATATATATATATATATATATATATATATATATATATATAGGTATATCATTATCTACAAAATAATAATAATAATATCAGCTTTGTATTAAACTGTCCCACTGCTGGGCACGGGCCTCTTCTCACTGTAAGAAGGATTAGGCCATAGTCTACCACGCTAGTCTAGTGCAGGTAGGGAGACTTCACATATCTTCGAGAACATTATGGAAAACTCTCAGACATGCAGGTTTCCTCAGGATGTTTTCCTTCACCGTTAAAGCAAGCGATAATTAACTATTTAATACGCATATAACTTCGAAAAGTCACAGATGCGTGCCTTGTGTTCGAACTCGAGGCCTCTGCGTGGCAGTCCAACGGTTTCCCATTAGGCTATCGCTGCTAATCTTCAAAATACTTATAGTTTAGTTGTACTTGTAGTTTGAACAGAGTTTAATTAGTAGTAGAGCCGCGCTGATTTCAGCATGAATGGACCGGCTCGGTCGGGGAAGAACTCACAGAATATGACGTGAAATAGCAGTATTTCTACTGTTGTGTTTCTTTCGGTGAGTGACAGTACCGGAGGACCAATCATCCTCTTTCCCCCTTCCCGCTCCTTCTCCTTCCCACTTCCTTTCCTAAAGGGTCGGCAATGCGCAAGTGATGCCTCTGGTGTTGCAGGCGTCCATAGGCTACGGTGACCACTTACCATCAGCTGGGCCATATGCTTATTTGCCACCTTAGTCGTATAAAAAAAAACTGCGTTTACAATTTTAAGGTGCCGTACCAAAATGGTAAAAAGGAAGGCCCTATGCATTATGCGACTTTATTTGTATATTTGCTGCTTAACTCAGCGACTAAAAGCCTATCGACTTAAAATATAGAATACAGCAAACATCCATTAAGAAACAACTTAATCACGAGTTCGCCAAAATAACTTTTTATTCGTTTACTTCTTAAGTATAAATCCTCGGTGCACGATTCCAAATCGCACTTGACTGATTTTCCGTGTAAATACATTATCCAAATATTTGACTACCATCCTGTTTTTAAAAGCTGGTCCGCTTACATGGCTATGGAATTATCTCTACGGCATAAAAACAATAAATCGGGGTGTCGGCGTGCAGTAACTCATATTGTAAAAGCGATGAGGGTTGAATAGCCAAGTTCCACATTCTTCCAGCTCTTTTGACCGGGTCACCCCTGAACTTTGCGAACGTGAGCCATATTGAACAACGTCTCCATGAAAAAAGACCTAAAACTTTCCCCTCTGTAAACTTAATATACGCTACGGACATTTCTTTTTTATTTTATAGCGATTAAAATGTAAAGTGGGTAGTTATAACTGTAATTTTTTGAAGTTCGTCCTGACTCAAATAAAATTTGTGCTCAGGAACTTAGTAATTATCTACTCACATAAAACGAAAGTTTCAACATTTCTTATAAACTTAACGTAAAGTAGTTTATATGCGCATATTTGATTAACTTTTCATAACTAACTTTGAAACATAAAGTGTATTTTTATCTAGTAATGGAAACCATTAGTTTGAAAGTGAAGAAACATTAATCAATGAAAATACGCTGTGATGGTAAAGTAATAAAAAACGAATCGACGTAAAACTTTGTATGGTAACTGGGCGGTACCTACAACATACTACCCGAAAAATATTAAATGTTGTGTACGATAAATAGATGGAGCTACAATAATACCGCAAATATTTACGAGACCCTACATTGTGGTTTTCATTACACCAAATAAAAGGATATTCTTACGAGTCGAAGGAGACGGAGCCTTGATAATAAAGTAGGCAAGTTAGTGGAAGCCAATAGCTCTAGTTACCGTTATAAATAACTAAGGCACACCTAAGTAAGGCCAATTATGCAGAGAGATGTAATAAACCGTATCTAGTATATTGAATTGAATATGCCCGTAAGGGCGGTTTATGAGGTGGTGCTCGTACCTAACAGGTTACTGGGGCATAAAAATGCCATAATTTTGTATGCAGCAGATATAAGCCTGTTTTTACGACTCCAACACTGCTCTAATGTTTCCTACTACATGCGAAATGAGAAGTGCATTAGCCAAGACGTAAAATTCTACATCTATCTCGACGACTAAATTAAACAGCCTTAAAAAGTAAATAAAAGAACGAAATTGTACAGTTCTCAGATAATCTAATTTTGAGGGCACTTTTTTCATTATATAAATTTAAATTCGGAAAGTTTTGAAGGTGATAATAAAATTCCATAGCGTTGGAAAGTTGACACCGCCCTGTTCCGAACTCTTGACATCATAACTGGGTTAGAGAAAAATGAAAACTTTCGCAATATGGTCCTGGACGAAGTTTGCTATGTACGAGAGTTGAGTAATAACAGTTCCCAGATAATATATTTGCAAATTTGCTAGTGAAACTCCATGCTCGCTACACCTTCTTACAATTTTAAGCTGAAGTTAGATGAGAAGGTTATTTAGTACATTCGTCAGGTGATAATGATCTTAAAGGAGTTTGGAATTTGATGTAATCGTTCAGCCTATATAACCGAATATAAGAAGAAATAAATGATTTAATTAGTTCTCTACTTTACTCCCTCTACTCTACTAGTGATTATAAGAATTTTGGATAGATTTGCTACCTGTAAAAATAGATTTTTACGATAGTAATAAAACAAGAAATAAAAAAAATAGTAACCCTACTACCTAGCAGGTTTGAAAATTCATTTTTGATACGAACATTGTCCATTTTTACGGTAAAACTTTATTGGAACGCATCTGTCCCAATGGAGCAACGAGGCCGTATAAAAATGATAAAAAATAATTGACATATTAATAGTCTAGTGCGTGTATTTATTTTAACTCAATACCCTGGAATATTTAAATAAATAATACGACTACATAACTGACAAAACCAATCGCCCTTATAAGGTAAAACAAATTAAGTCAACATTTGCCCTGATAACGAAACATTTGTACGTACAATAAGTAGCAACAGTCACGCACATTCAAAGAGCTAATACAATTTAACTTGAGAGAACCAACCGACGGGAACTCGTACGCTAACGTTGGATTTACTACAAAAGTTTTAGTTAGTGCTTATTTCATGTGAAGACTGCAAACTCTACGTATATATATATATATACACATACAGTAGTAGTAGATGTACCCTTGATCACTGATATATTATGTATGTAAATAAAGTTTAGGTTTATGCAAAATTTTATACTATTCAATATGCAATGTAACTACATATTTATATACAAATACATTATTCCATTTTACATGTCACTCGATTAAGCTCGATAGTTCGTCCACGTGGACTATCGACAGTAATGACATTTACGAGGGGTGCACACTACGAACCATAACCCAGTTTTACTAAACGGAATAAAATGGAGATGATATATTAGATAGAATTTAAGTTGAACTCTAAGCCAGTCTAAGCTACCAAATTACGGGCACCAAATCAAAAGTGGTTTGGTGTTTTTTAGATGAAGTTCGCAAACAGACGGATGTAATGAAAAATTACATACTTTTGGATTTCGAAAAACTTAATCAGTTGATACAAGCTAGTTCAAAAATTTCTTGGATATACATTTATGACTTTTACATATAAAAATTGCCTTTTGTGTTCCCGCACTAGTAATAATTCTTGTGTCGCGGGGGACTTTACAAACATTCTAACAACGGACACAAAGAACATCCAGACTCAGAACAACCATTTGTTGCTCACACAAATTTTTGACCTGTGTGGGAATCGAACCCACAACACTCGGTGCGGAGGCAGTGGTGTGGCGACTACTTAAACCACTACGCCATCCGTCAATTACACACATGTTCGCAAGCAGTTTTCAGACGCTACGTAATTAGGGCCTGTTGCAGTTTACTATTAAATATTGATTTTGATAACTAGTATAATAATAAGAATACCTAACCTAAGTATAGCATCTATATTTTCAATTTGTGATGCAAGACGATCTTTTTTTATAATTTGAATACTGCAAAGACACACTCTAATACCTACACAATGCACCTCGTTTGTTCCACATTTTCTATTTTATTATGGCAGTATAATACATATTGATGACTTAACAATAACCCTTAATAATATTGTCTTCTATTTACGCGAATGTTATTCATTGAAATTAAACTACTATATACGGATCCGTATCTATGTATATATAGTAATCCGTATATAGTAGTTTAATTTCAATGAATAACCCTTAATGGTAGAAAGCTCAAGTAATAAAATAAGAAGAAATAGAATTAAGGATCTTTTAAGTTATAAGTTTTAAGTTATAGAATGGATTTTGATCAACTACTTAACAAATCAGCAACTTGATTCACAATAATGTTTTGACAAGACTGACATTTAGATAGAAAGTTTAGGTTAATATCGCTTAAACTTTGAGTAGTCTTTACATACAGTCATAAAATAGCAAATATTATTATCTAGGCCTTAGAGACGTAACGTTTTAACTTGAATTCTCTTTGATGTCTAACTGACATCAGCAAAGCGTTGCGTAGGTTTAATGCCTACAAATGTAAAGAGATAATGTAGTAAAGCCTGTTAAAGTCGATTCAGTGAAACGTATAGATAACTTCTGTAAGCTTATGTTACGATAATTTTTAAGTTTTGAGACTTGTATCCAAGGAGCAAGTTTTCGGCTAAGACACATTTGTATTTAATGTGACACTCAGATAAACCATATTCTGAACTATCATATAGAATTTTGATTCATATATGGGTTTCCTTGAAGAAGAAAGTTTGCTAAGCCATGAGCCGTGAGTAATCTATCTACATAATTATGATATAATTGTAAAGGACTGTCTGTTTGTCAATCTGAATGTGCAACACAAGAAAATTACTGCATTGATTTTATTGAATCTGATAGGTAATCTAACATCTTATTTTTCGGTTCAACATGTAAGGTGTATTTTAATTGTTAAAGCCTTGACATCTATTTAGTATGGCGTTTCATACAACGCGGCAATCATCATGACTCTAGGACAGCATAACTTATTAACCTCTGAGTCTTCTTCGAAGAGGATAATGAAAACACTTTGTGGGTCTGTGTGTCTGTCTGTTAGTAACAGGCATAGCTCCGGAACCACTGGACCGATTGACTTGTACCTTGGTGTGCAAATACCTTGGGGTCATTCCTCGGTTAAGTTTGAATATGGGCTCTGTGGGTCAAAAGACCCTTGAGATATACTGATCACAAGGTCACATGAAGACGAAGAGGTTGAATCCTGGGTTTTTACACCCATCTCGTTTTAATTCAAAGTATAGAGCATAAAGTTCAAATACGTTATGCACAGCAGTCGCATACACTACCGCTTTGCCACCGAGGCATTTATAAAACAAAAGATATATTTAATTAGGTATATGATATGCAAAGCTACATTTTATCCAAAAGAACATAAACTAAATAAACTTGGCTTCATCAGTTAAAAACAGCCCCAGGCTTCAAGAGGCTTTGTTACATATTTAATCAAGGTTCTGCCATTATCTTAATTTTAATATTATGATTGCTTTAATCCACCTTATGTATAGTGTGTTTAAACATGCATAACAGAGTGAACCTTTTTGATCTCTATCATGAAATGAAGGAACTTTATCCGTATTTTGTCAAGGTAAATACGTCGAATCAAAGGAATTTAAATAGCTTTTTTAATTGGAGAATTTCTTTGAGTGAATCTGAAGGCATGTCGGTTTAAGAGGTCGACTCAGAGTTTTATAAAGGTACATGATTGTTAGAATTTTTGGGCATATTTTGTGAGTAACGCAGTAGACTTTATTTGTTCCATTGTGAAAAAATGGGCGGAATCAGCAGTATTTTAATTATTTTACGAATGTCGAAGAACCAAACATTACAGCAACATGAAGACCATAGATTATCTGTTGATGAACTTAACAGTTCCTAGCTAGGTGTACAATGACTCAAACTGATACTAGCTTTTTAGAAACCTACTCTGTCTCTGGCCATCATGATTACGTGAATTATCTTGATCTATCTCTTGTGAATCATTTAATTTTGACCTAAATAAAATCACCCAGTTGAAATGGCAATTTAATACATAATTATTAAGCTTGCTATTGTGTTACAAATGAATACACTATACCTACTAACGATACAAATTAGTATAGATTTTTATCAAAAGTATGGCTGTTTATACTATCCCTCAGTATAAAGTGAAAACTTATGAGCATAGTGGCAGCCAACTTAACCATAGGATTTCGCTTAAACTAATGTAGCAGCTTTAAATGTAATTCCTGGAGATGATAACTGGACCAAAAAGTCAACTGACTTTCTCTATCAAGTTCATTAATGTCGTATGGTTTATTTGTGAAGCGGTACTTGTAAGACACATCCCGTTTTGACAATGCCCAGTCTCGTGAATCAGACAATGAGTTCGTACTTTGTTGCCAGCAAACTAAACATAACAGGTGGGACAAACCATGTCGGCCTTTTCAACAACTAAGCTATGCATAATAACTTTTAAACTTTCGCGTTGCATTACATGCATATGTATAATTATACTATAATACATAACGGGTATTAACGCGATCATGCAATGTACATGGGCAAACAAAAATATGCCAAAATGAGGGTGAATCAAGATTCTTTTGCCTCACAAACGAAGTCATGACATCGCAGCACCAGTCAGCTTGTGACCACGGCCGGTGTAACCTGGTCGAAACGTCAAGCATAAAAAAGGTAAACATTATGCATGATCACGTTAATACCCGTTACGTATTATATATTATACTAGCTGTTACCTGCGACTTCGTCCGCGTAGATTTTAACTAAAAAGTGTTTGTCTCCGCGGATCCCTATTTTTTTTCTAAAATCAAAGTAGCCTATGTTACTCCTTATAACATCAGCTATCTGCCAGTGAAAGTCCCGTCAAAATCGGTTCAGACGTTTCGGAGATTACCCGGAACAAACAGACAGACAGACAAAAATTTTAAAAGTAGATGTTTTCGTATAGGTACCTTATATACTTTCATATGCATTAGATAAAAAGCTGTTATTTTGACATTACAAACAGACACTTCAATTTTATTTATTTGTATAGATAAGCTATGCATGGTCCTACATCAGCAACTGTAACTGTTTTGCATCTAAGGCTATTTGGAGTTGTCTTTTCGTCTATTTATTATTGCCTTACTAAAACTATCATTCTTTAAAACATCAATACGATTGTTAAAGTTTTTTAATAACTTCCATTACAAACATTTTACTTCCTTTGCAAAAAGACAAACAATATTGTATTGTATTATGCAATGTCACATTATACTTCTATATTCAATTCTATTCAAACTTCTTAAATGTTAATATTTATCAAAAAATATATGATAAGGCATAATTACTATAACACTACCTACTTCTAACATTATCTCCGTCATGATGAATTGAATATTTGTAGCGCCAAATCATTTTCTTTCTACCTAATGTTTGAATAACAGTAATTGCAGGAAATGAAAACTTTCCGCGAAGAAACCAACTTGTATAGATAAGTAACTCAGAAATCAGCGCACGGAAATGACTGGATCCGATATTTCTTTTTGGAAATGAAGTAATGTGGTTTGTCAGCAGTGATCGGCCGAGATACTTGGTCTTTGTGCGATGTTATCAATGTGTTTTGTGTATATATATAAAAAATACTTATAATCGAAATGTCTTGGGCAAAAGGCAAATGTTCGCCCTCGTAAAAGAAGGTTAGGTTAGTAACAGTACTATTTTTATAATAAAAACAGCTGACACGGCAAACGTTATTATTATTAATTTGTATTTTCATTTATTATTTATTTCGGGGTTTTTGTCTAAACCAGACATATTAACCCCATCATACCTTTTGACATAAGTTAAACCATTTTAACATAAATGCTCTTCAGTATACTAACAGGTACATGTTAAAACAAAAATAAAAAAAATCTTTACAAATTAAGTACTGCTATCACATCACACATCTTTTTAGCAGCCTCTGAAGACGGTACAGCCAATATAGATTGCAGTAACCCCATATCTAATCTATTTAATTTAAATTCATTTAAAACTCGCTCTCGTTCAGTTCTATTTCGGACACAATCCAAACGTTATTCTGTCATTTAAAGTCGTTCGATAGGGATACCCTAATCACCTATGAAATATACTTTACGACCTATTCTCATACCTACCAAATATATACATAATAAATAAAAATCGGTTGAGCCGTTTCGGAGGAGTGCGACCACAAACATCGTGACACGAGATTTTTAGATAAAAGAAGAATATAGCTTTCTAATGTAGAAAGAATTTTTAATTAGACTAGTAGTTTTTGAATTAAATCCTTACAAACAAACAAAAAATTAAATCTATTCTCTTTATGATATTAGTATAGATTTTATTTTAGTTTTTAGCATTCGCCTTGAGTTCTGCCCGCGTGCGTATTATTTATCGGAGACCAATCAAAACAAGTGTTAGTACTGTATTAGAAGTACTGAATTACAAAAAGTATTTATATAAACCCTTGGAAACAATACTTTTTTTGGATGAAAGATAATCCATGTCCTTTTCTGCACTTTAAATAACGTGTATGTGAAATTTCATGACGATTGTTCGAATATTTAAGGTATGAAAGCGTAACAAACAACCAATTATATTTATATATATAGCTTTTGCGCGCGACTCCGCCCGCGTGCTACCTCCGTCAATAAAAAGTAGCCTATGTCCTTCCCCAGGTTTTAAACTATATCTGTACCAAATTTTATTTAAATCGGTTGAGTGGTTTAGTCATGAAACGGTAACAGACAGACAGACAGATAGACAGACAGAGTTACTTTGGAATTTATAATATTAGTAAGGATTGAATTGAAAGGATGACTCTATATCCTTTTCTGTACCCTTGACAACGTGAATGCGAAATTTTATGATGATAGATCACGTAATTATAGCGGGAAAGCGTAACAAACAAACTCACATTCGCATTCAATATAATATTAGGATTACTCTCGGCTTTTGCCTATTTGTTTTTCAAAAAAGCATCAAAAGCCGTTCAGTTTTTTAGAAAATACTAGTAGAATATTTAAAGAACTTCTGTATTTACTGAGACTGGCTGCAACTATATACCTACATACATTAATTGTTGATTCGCTATATCCTCTACATTACTAATAACAAACATTCCATATTTTATAACACTTTTAAAACATATAAACAACATAACTGACTGTTATTAAAATCGATACCTTGTACAGAATTTTATTATTAAAAAACCTCGCGTAGTTTTTATCTACAATAGCGAATATTTAGTGTTCGCCGCTTGTCAATATAGAATTTTAATTTATTTCACACAACACAACACATCCAGCGATTCGCACGTTTCCCAATAAACGAAAAGCTTATTTCACTCACGCCTGACTTTGAAGCATCCTTCGATTGGAAACTGAAAAATATTTCCAATATTTTCCCACAGAAGAATTTTCGTTTCTATTCAAAAGTATGTCAGAAGCGCACTGGTGGCGGGCCGCGGCAGAACGCTGCGAGCAACCGGAGGAAATGAATTTTATTTAGCCTAGTGACGCAACCTTGCAATTACATGTATGTAATTCAAATTATATAATATAAAGTCTGTTAGGACACCGGAATGAAAATCTCGTTTATTTTTATACAACGTTTGTGAAACATAAATTTTGGAACTAGACACTTTATTTTTATATCTATAATGATTTTAAATTAATTATTTGTTTAATGAATAAGGTTTAACCTGTAATTAATTTATTGTTACAATTTTATTTCAAACTAGCTGTTACCTGCGACTTCGTCCACGTAGATTTTAACTAAAAAGTGTTTGTCTCCGCGGAAACTTATTTTTTTCTAAAATCAAAGTAGCCTAAGTTACTCCTTATAACATCAGCTATCTGCCAGTGAAAGCCCCGTCAAAATCGGCTCAGCCGTTTCGGAGATTACCCGGAACAAACAGACAGACAGCCAAAAATTTTAAAAATAAATGTTTTTGTATGGGTGCCTTATATACTTTCATATGCATTAATTAGATAAAAAGCTGTTGTTTTGACATTACAAACAGACACTTCAATTTTATGTATTTGTATAGATTTATATATATTTATATAATTTAAATTTAATAAGTAGGATTATAATAATACACACAAACATAACAATATCTAAGAATCTAGTAAATTGAAGCATTACATATTACTCAATTTATATACCTATATAAACATGAGTCATCATTCACTGGTTTATCTTTAATTTAACTTGTAAACATAATAATAAAGAATTGTATTACTTTAAATTATAAACCACTGCATATTTTGTTATGCCATCAAGGTGGTAGTCAAACATATGATGGTCAAGAGTTACCGTAGTTACGGTAATTGTTGACCGTCGTGCTCATTCTCAAATAAAATGAAAGTAAAAGGAGAGGTGTTTTTATGTCTTTGGAATTATGCCCTTGGAACCTTGACGAAATAAAGCAATTAAAAAAGAGGCTGCTATGATTAAATCTTACATGCTATGAGTCTATGGCACTGAATCAAGATTGCTGCAGCAGACAAAGTACCTACTCACAAAGGTAGTTGTGACTATCAAGTCATTGAGTACCTTGAAAGTAACTCTTAGAGTTAGTAGCTGATACTTATGTGTTATTTGTTGGAAACGCATACTGCATACATGGCGTAATGATTTTTAAAACAAAATTTAATAAACAAAACAATGCAGTCAGTACGATTGTTTTCCCATTTCAAACAATATCAGCGGTATTGTTCACAATAATCATCACCTGTTTATACAGAATACAATCCATAAATGCGGTGTTAAATCCCAAGCAAATCGACTCATATCGTATATTGCTAGTAAAGAGTTGTAATGTTTGCCTAGGTAAGGACCGTATGAATGGCTCGGCTTTTTGATGCAAATTTAATGAGGGAGGCTGGGGAAGGCCTTTTAAAACGACTGACCATTACTGTGAGACAAGGGGCCAGAATGAATACACTGTCCGACGGTACGCTTTTATCGCTGCTCAGAAAGATATTTTAGTTTTTTTGTACGATTTTATAGAAATAGCACTGGTGCTATTCAGTTGGGTAATTAGTTGATGTTTGATTTCGTCGGAAAATAGAAGCTATGTAGGTCAATGATATTTTAGTTTCTGCTATTTTTGCATTTTGTTTGGCGTGTTTTGAAGCTTATGCATTTTTATGTAGTAACACGAAGATAGGATTAGCCGCTTACAGATGCAAGTTTATTAAAAATACATATATTTAGGTTTACGGTTCTTTCTTAAAAGCGTAAGTACAATTCTTCTTGATATCTCCCTTGCGTCTTTTACTCTCATCAATTGATTACGCAAACTCGTAGACTTTTGGGATTTTAAGGTTGTTTAATTGTATTATTAGTCGAATATTAATGGCCAGCTTTCACCCGAGACTTAGTTTGGGAACGGTAATTTTTTCTGGATAAAAGGTACTCTATGTGCTTTTCTATACCCCTGAAAACGTATACGCAAAATTTCATGATGATTCGCCGAGTAGTTAAAGCGTGAAAGCAAACCAACTTACATTCGCATTTATTATATTAGTAAGGGTCAGGTAAGTATTCAATTATAATATATCTACTAAAATTGTTTATTATCCTATGTCCTTTTCTGTACTTTATACAAAGTGTATTTGAAATTGCATGATGATCGGTCGATTAGTTAAGGTATGAAAGCGTAATATACAAGCATATCTCGAGTTTGGTTCAATTTATTTGCTGCCACGTAAATACCATGTTTCAGCACTAATCAACATGAAGCTTAGATAGATAAATACAAACTAGCTAAGCCAAATGCTTATGTGTGCAGCAAATTCACTTTAGTTGCGCAATGGGTGAGTATCAGGCTAACCACTCGACTATCGTTACCTTGATTGCACAATTATGAAAACGGTAACTACCGTCTTTAAGCTTTCGGCAACACGAAAAAATGTTTAATGTAATACCGTATCATTAATATAACTATATTAATGATACGGTATTACATTAAACATTTTTTCGTGTTGCCGAAAGCTTAAAGACAATGTATTAACGCGTCACGCGTACTTACAAAAACAAAGTATACAACAATATGCAGAAACCAATATATATTTTTTGTTACTTGCCGTGTCTAATTTAATATATTTTTTCCTTTAAAATCTTCCGCATTAGGAATCCTGTGCCACGGTGTAGGTACTTAACAAATATTTAACAACGGACACAAAGAACACCTAGATACAAAAAAAACAACTATTTACTGTGAAACATATAAATTGTGGCAGTGCAGTGGCAGTACATAGCGAGGCTACAACTTAAACTACTACGCCATCTATGTCCAATTTTTTATCGACTTTATATCTATATATTAATACGTGAAGCAAAAACTTTGTAACCCTTTTTACGAAAATTGCGCGGGCGGCGGAGTATGAAATTTGGCACAGTTATAGTTTATATGGAGAAGGAGGGGCGAATCCCAATATTTTTATAAAATATGTATTAGAAATACATTAAATTAATGAAAAACACTACACGCACACAACCATGCATTTGACACACGCAGTCGAATCGCGTTCGTAGATTTCGACATTGTTCGTGTGACGTCGTACAATTCTTTGTAACTATGATTACCTATACCTTATTTATATGTAAGAGAGAAAAACAGACAACAAAGTAGCAAGCTTAGAAATTTTGGTCGAATTTTGACCACTAAGCGACCAACATTCGATGATAATTTGGTATTAATGTCTACTAAAATTTGTTTACTTTCTGCTACAATTTAAATTAGTGTAGTTAAGGTATTTTTGGAACGAGTCCGTTCCACAATACTTCTCCGTTAGTCGAATGCGTTGACAACTTAAAATAGGATTTGAACATATTGCGGACACGCCAGAAACAATGGGACAGTTTAATCAATCTCGAACTAAAAATACTTCTGCTATACGAATTCTTTTCTTGGTATCGTTTTATTCCAACTTTGTAACTAACTGAAAAAGTAAAAATATGGTTATTTACCATAATTATTTTTATATTATCTTTATTTAGAAATTAGAACAATGCATTTACACTGTAACTAAAGCGCAGTGCGAATATTTGAATTCTAGTTTATCAGACGCAAAATATTGCACCTAAAGGAAGTAAAAGCTTTTCATGGAATAAATTATTATTAATTATTCCATGTAAAACTTTTAGTTCTAGTGAAATTTTAAAATAATTAATGTAGTAGACCTCAAATGAATCAGACAAGAAACAAATGACCACTCTCTTTAATCCTTATTTCTTACAATAGGTTAGCATTTTTATCTAATAACCTCAAAACATACAGAAAGAAAAATACAAATAATATTTAACTAAAATTGAATTGAAACTTAATACCCATTGTTCACAAAACTTACCACTTCATCACAGAAACGCGATGCTACTACCCAGTTAACATGTTAAAATAATACGTCAGCTCAAAATCTTACTGCGTCAAGACTATTGAGTATTCATGCATGAATACTTATGAAATCCAATTTATTCTGAGTCACTGTGTCAACTGTAAAATTAATTATATATCCAAGTGCGTAAATCAAAGAGCACTGCAGCGCATTTAAAACTGGGCATTTAAGACATTTGGAGCGACCCTAACAAGGTGCTCAACTATTCACAGATGAATGTTAAAGCCTTTTCATACTTTAACTTGTTCGTTAAAAACACGCAAACGTTCCTTTAGCGGCGTACAGGGAGAAAATGAGAGCTATTTTATATGATCAAAAGCGACGTCTCGGTAATAAGGTTGTTACTAAATACTATTAGTACGAAGTATAGAACGAAACGGTTAATTGGAATACGAAATAAGAACGAGTAAAAGACGTATACTTGTGCCGACTACTCACAGTTCAGTAATAATTATGTAAAAGTTTTCAAATTACTAGAAGCCGAGTGTTGGTAAGAATCGCTGTGTTTATTATGTAAGAATACTCGACGATTACTTTAATTAAAAACACTTAGCATTTGAGGTTTTTAGTAATAACTTCGATGACTCATAATTAAAATTTAAATCAGTAGCGTAAATGATATTTACAGCCTCTTTCGATGCATTCAGCGTTTTGTTACCTTTTATGTATAAAACGTTGTGTCTATAGCGGTAAAGCCAAGTGACTAGCTCATAACCTACTATGTATTTTATAATACATTCCTTTTAAAAATATTTAGAAACTACACATTAAAATTAAAATATGAGCTTTACAAAACATTTTTCTTTCATTGAAAGCCATAAAGCATTCAGAAAACAAAAACGACGACGCCTTCAATTCTGTTTAGTTCAAAATCCCAAACACGCATTCAGCAAACATTCTAGATGTGTATTCTGTTAACATAGGACGAGTGGCAAGTCGTACAGAGTCTGTGTAGCATAAGCGCTTGAAGACGCTGGCGCACCCATGGAAAATACCGAAATGCAACGAAGTGAGCCGAGGCTTTTACTAATAAGCCACACTCGTCATACAAAGACAAGTTTTTTTGACTAACCCGGCCTTTTTCTGTAACTTATGAATAGAAACTTTGAGCTACCTCTGGGCAAAGCTTTTAGATATAGAGATACTGTCTTATTACACAGATAACGATTTCTTACCTCTGTTCGACCCAATTAGCTATTATTGGAGGATCAGTTTGCAAAGTGGAGTTTAGTTTCATTGCCTGAACAAGATTGAGTACAACTGAGATGAAGACACTCATAAAGACATTCGAGCTATTTGTATACATTTTGAATTCATTGTGAGGTTGCTAGTCCTAGCTCACTGTTTGTAGTAATTACTCGTGAAATAAGGTCGTGCGAGACAGACTTTTGTGAACTGATTACTCTCGAAACGAGGAGCATTTTTATTTAGCAGCGTTAAAGTGATTAACAAAATGACCATTTTGGCACTCGACGTTTCATTACTGCAGACCGAACACCGTGCAAAAGTGCGACTAAAAAGGCAGGTAGACTGTCCTTCACATTTTTCCTCTCAGTGCTATGAGTATACATATTCATTGTGTTCCTCCACTATACGGCTATACGCCTCCAGACGAAGGCTGCTGTAAAACAACGGGAGCGAATTCTCTTTTAATTACGAGCCTCGGACGTTGCATAGCGCGATGCTTAGAATACTCTTTTGATAACCACTCGCCTCCACAGGGCAATCAATTATGAGTCCTGTCCTCCACCTAATAAGGTCTAATTTAAACAGTGGTGTCTTATGAGCGTTCTATGAGTAGGATTATACAAGTTTTATTCTTTTCCGGCCTTTTTTAAATGACGGCGAATCTTTTTTTTGATATGGCTGAATTTAAATAATTCTGTCATACATTAGTTCCTTGCGTCGCATTTGTTTAAAAATGGTGAATGATGTTTTACCTGCAACAAAGAAAAAAATGTTTGAGAATATAATTCACGTTAATGCAAAGTTGTTACATAAAATAACCTTGCTAACTTTGGCTCCCTCTTTGGTGACTTCCTTATTATATGTCACGTAATACCAACTGTTTAAAAGAACTAAACATAGTTAATGGAATGGGAGTGTCATACACCATCAACTTGCCGTTTGGGGTTACACAGGCGTAAGTCTATGTGTTCAGGTATTATTGCTCAATAATCTTTATAAAATTATTTTATTATCTTGCCATGGTAATCAAACGTGACGACACTGTTTCAACGTAATTTTATTCATATACCATCTTATATGTATACAATTAATGAGGTTAGAAAAAAGCACTTTAATTTATAACGCTGGCACGTAGGTAGAGTTACAAGTAAACAAACAGATTATTTACGACATACGAAATTAGATAGAGAATCAACAAACTTTCAATACCTAATCTCAAAATTCTCGCCAAAGGGATTCGCCTACACATTAAACTTCGCCGGCTAAATTTTTCGGTATAACGCAATAACGAGCCTATAGCCGTAAACCAACTTAGACTAGATCTTCCCAGATACCACTCTACTACTAAGAATTTCCTAACATAAAAATAAAGAATTCTACAATTTGCATATATATTGTGCTTATCTTAATCAACTTGAATAGTAAGCAATCACAGATCCGAAGAATCGCGAGGGTAGTCGCATAACTTCTCAGAAGCATAATCTAAGTTACCACTATTATCACTCAATAAGGTGAATCTCACGTAAACGTGTTGGCGTAGCAGGTTGAAATTCTGTTAAGCTATAAGACAGCGGTGGAGTTTGAAGCGAACATAAATTTAATTACCGGTGTACTGGCAAGGGCGACAACCGGTACACCTACCTTGTTTCGTTGTTATTTTAACCACTGTTATTAACAATCTAGAACAGGGTAGCTTATATCAAAACTAGTTACTATCTAAGATTTTTTTTTAGTGTGACGTCTATTGATTTGCTTGTCTGAAGCCAATGTTATATCTGTGGCGGAAGCTTATATTGACATCGCCACTACATGAGCGGAATCGCTTCGCTCCTGAAAGTCAGACCACAATAAAAAAAATGTGATGTTTGAGTGCAGATGACCGAGTGCTTACACGTGCCGCAGCCACGAACTCTCCGCATGATATTTGTTCCTGGCGGACGGCAAATGTCCTTGACACGGCGCGCGCGCGCACCGCAGTCGGCGCCGGCGCAGAGCTCACACACACCGTTTTCAACCTGCTTGCTTGTACGCGTCTCGCTATATTATCATTTAGCTAAATTCATTTTATGTTATTTGTGTACCTAAATATATATTTCATCTTAATCATAATAATATCCTTAATTCTTCGCGTATTTTTTTGTTTCTTTCACCTTACCCGCTATTGTGAGCTAAATAGCTATAGCGATATTAAAGTATAAAGTCAGTGCTCCAATACGGGTTTAATTCCCGTACGTGGTTAGTGTAGGCTAGTGCTGGCTTACACTACATCTCAATAAGACTTTTATTGAAATTAGAAGGCCAATTAATTCTAACTGCACGGATGGCGTAGCGGTTTAAGTGGTCGACACACCACTGCTACTGCACCAAGTGTTGTGACACCACAATATTTCTTTCGAGTCTGGGTATTCTTTTTGTTCGTTTAGAATATCCCCAGCAACACAGGATTCATTCTTAGTGCTGGAAATGTCATTTACGAAGGTAAACAAAAACAACTCGTTATAAAAACATATGTTCAAAATATAATTCTGATTTAGTTTAGTAATGTCAAATGTAATGTCAAACTGAAACGCAGTTTAAACTCACATGTAACGTTTATTGAAACTATTAGTTTAGATTGGAACCCTATTTAGATTTTATTACGAAATTCGACCCTCAGTTCATGGTCGTAGGTATCAAAATGTTATAAACATATTTTCTACATTTCTATACCTATTAGAATAGTCATCGTCTCTCGTAAATAATTTATGATATTTGATTTGTTTAGAAATATACAATATCATCATCATCATCACAGCCGAAAGACGTCCACTGCTAAACATAGGCCTCCCCCAAGGATTTCCACACCGGTTACGCGCTATATGTACAGTACTAAAAGTTATTAAAAGCTTAACATTATTTAACTAGTTGGGTATTTAGGTCATTCCTATTTAGTTTTACTATCGTAAAGTAATCTAGTAAACGATTGGTCCAAAATTCTATTGTTAGACATGTCAGAATAGTTTCTATCCAACCAGCGTTTTAGTGTCGAAATCAATTAGGCATTGAATACGTCATGCTAGTACATATACGTGTTTGTTTGAGCCGCGTGAGAATTAGATAAACTCGAACAACACATATCTAATCTTATTATTTCGAAGATTCTTAAATCCTTTTATATATTGTAGCACTTCTTACTTCTTTTTACGCCCTCTGTTGGATATGCAGACGACGGTTTAAAGCAAAGGTATTTGCCCACTCAGATAACGAAATCTTTTAGTGTTTTATGTTATACGATTTTGCCCGCGGCTTCGCTCGCACTAATGTCTGTTATGTCAATAAATTTCTACCCCTCGAGAACAATGTTTTTCTGGATGAAAGGTATCCTATGTCTTTTTCTGTACCTGACAATGTGTATGCGAAATGTCATGATGATCGATTGAGTTGCTAGCTAACTCGTCAAAGCGTAACAAACAAACTAACTCACATCTATCTCTTTATATTTTTTGAATGTTTATTTATGAACAACAAGCTTTGTAACTCTGTACAGGCTTAAAATAAATATTCTAGCAGAGACCAAGTTACTATTGGTAGTACAATGCTAACCCAACTGTGTGATCCGATCAGTAATACCCAGATTTGAGAGCACACTATGTCGATCGACGTTGCATATGTCATGACGTAACGATACTGAAGGTGAACTAGGAACTATGTATCGAAGATTTAAATGGATTTTAAAGGAGGGTTACTAGGGTACTAGTGTCCATATGCCGATGCAATAATAATTAGAGCACATAGTAGGTGAAATCAATAGAACATTTGATTAGAACACGCTTTCTTTTTCTATCACCAAGCTACTAAAAAGCATAATGATAACTGCATGGATGGCGTAGTAGTTTCAGTGGTCGCCTCGCCACTGCCGCCGCGCCGAGTGTTGTGGGTTCGATCCCCACACGGGACAAAAAATTGTGTGATACACAAAATGTTATTCTGTGTCTGGGTTTTACTTTGTGTCCGTTGTTTTAATATTTGTAATCTCCCCCGCGACACAGGCAGCATACCTACACCGGGAGTTGTCTTTTTTAAAAGAAAGAAATAGAAGAAGAATGTGATATGCTTGATGGTAAGAAGATGCCGTAGGCTATAACACCAGAGGTAATACTCACGGATTGTTAACTCTTCTTAAATAATTCTTTCTACTGCGAGATCAAGAGATAATGATTACCGGTAACCGTTGACAGTACAGTGCCTCTATAAGGAGCTTGGTACCCTGTTCAATGGAAGAACCCAACTGTAGATTGTTAATAATAATAATAATATAATATTGTATCACATACACACAACACCATCTAGCCCAAATTAAACAGAGCTTGTACTATATTTTGTTTTTTGATTGCTACTTTCTGTATTATGGAGTCAAGTCAAGAGACAGGCAGCTCCAGTTTGAGCGCAATCTCAGGTAAGCAAAGATTCAGCTAAGCTTTAATTGACCTGGTACTAATTGCTGATCAATTATTTAAGATTTAACGTAAAAAAAAAATTAATACAGTGTCATATTATAAAGGTACGTCAAAGTATGCCTATTTTTAATCTAGGTCAGCTTAACTAAAGATATATTTCGTGCCTGCACAACAATTACTTCATAACATCTTCATAATCAAACTTCACCAAAGGAATTACTGTGCAGGCATCCTTGCTGTCAACACAGTAATACCAAAAGCAGTGGTTTAGAATTATAGTCGCCTGCAAATACATCATCTCCTTTAATGTTCAATTACAAACGCGACACCTATGGTGCTGCAAGCGTTCATAGTCGAAGGCTATCGCTAAACTTCGGTCAGATATTACACATTTACAACACTGTAAATGCCACAATTATTCAAATACTAGCTTATCCCCGCGATTTCGCTCGCGTAAAAGTAGGTTAGGTTATGTTAGAAAATGTACTTTTCTTTTTAAAGAAAATATAGCCTTGATATGGCTTGATATATAGGCTATATAGATATAGCCGGTGATAATATAGCATTCTAATGGTAAAAGAATTGTTAACATCGGTTGAGTAGTTTTTGACTTAAATCCTTACAAACAAACACACAAAACATCAAATCTTTCCTCTTTATGATATTAGTATAGATAAAACAGTGGGTGATATAAAATTCAAAGATAAAAAGCTCAGAATTTTACAGAAATATATCTAATACGTCTATGAAATAGTTTACGTACACAAATTCCGAACATTAGCACCGCAGTGACCTCACTGCTGTCCGGGATGAATTTAATTATTTTCGGGTGAGTCCCTAACTTGATCTAAGTGTTCCGCAGGCTATGTGACCACAGACAACCACTTGGGAGAATTACCAAAACTATACAACTACGTGGAATAAACGACAAAAGTTGGACAGATGGTCTTTATATTATTGAATTAAGCGGAGATTAAATGTATATAACAAATGTTGGCGTACACTGCTACGAATAATAACCAACGGTGGGTTTCATTTGTATATATAATTACTTTATTTCCTTCTTGAGTCAATGGCGAGGATTTGAGGGTATAAATATATACCCATCTCATTCTTTGCAGATATAATAATATCTGCAAAGAATGAGATGGGGGATCGATTCCTGAATTTTAAGTCGGGCAATTTACCGTAAAATTGCAGTTGGCAATATTTATATTAGGTGAGACCTAAACACACCACCGACTAATTCTTAGAAAATATTAGCCGTAGTGTTATTTATTCATTTTGTTTTATATTAGGTTTATCGATAAATGTATTCAGTTGGGTGATGATACTTTTCCAGCTGAGCTGCTGATGACACCATTCAGGTTTAAGCAAGGATTCCATAATGTTCTAAAAGAAACAACATTCTAACTAGTTTATGAAATAAGTCTTTAAGTTTTCTTAGTAACACAATTAAAATCAAAGATACCAAAAATGATCTATTAGACATTTTCTATGATCATTCAAATAAATTTTAGCTTTCAGTTAATAGAAATGATTGGCTTCAATACAATTCGATTTAAAATACCGGTCAGTGAGTAATTGGTTTAGAATTGTACACGATTGGAACATAATTGGACAGCTGTCAACCAAACTCGATTAATTGAGTTGCAGGTATTCACTAACACGTACAACTTGTAAATATATTTAGTAGATAGATAATATAGTGACTATCAACAACTGATTTAGTCAAATGGTATAGCAATGATAATATTTTGAATAAACACGTACATATATATTTTATTATAAATTTTCTTATATTTTTATTTAGCAAAGTGGCATACTTTTTGATGGCCTGCCTGTTAGTTAGCGCTAGATTATGATCGATTTCAGTACCAAATATCTCAAGAGACATAATTTTTATTCCTAAAGTCAGCAACACGCAAGCGTGTTACCGACTTTAAGAATAAAAATTGGATCAACAGCAAAAAAATATACGGCGGAGTAGTGTGATTTTCTGGAATTTATAATTTAAAACTATTCAGATCAAACTCTGATTTTTCAAGTATTATAGCTACCATTAACCACTTTATATGACCTGTTGATTTGTTTGTTACGCTTTCACGCCTTAACTACTTGACCGATCATCATTAAATTTCACATGCACGTCGTCTGAGGTACATAAAAAACATAGGGTACCACATGCGGAAATAAGTTGATCTGATCCCGAGGGATAGAAGTTAACTGACAAAATCTACATTACCGCGAGCGACGCCGCGGGCAAAATCTTATAATAACTATTTTATTTACGTACAACTGAAACAAAGGATAAAACCATTTCGTGGAATATACAGTATCGGTTTTTAATTAAAATACTACGATCATAGGACCGTTAAAATGTCTAAATAAGTGAAGCTTACGTTGGCAGCTAATACGAGACCGAGGTTTTCATAGTGGGACCCATTTAGGCTTTGAATTGTCTGTTAAGCCAGCCGTTTGTTTCTACAGCCAAGTTTAGTTAAATTAGGCCTAAATTATAATGTTTATAGACAGATCGCATATAGGATACAAATTTAGTGGACTACCTATTTAAATAATTCGTTGATTTTTGTTTTTTCTACTACGAAAGAGGCCAAGTAGCATACGCTTATTATAGGCCTATAATCGCTTGCGCTATCAGTAGAATCTTTGATCATTTGCAATAAAGAAGTACTGCCGCGATGCAGGCTTTAGGAAAAAGGAATTAAAGATAATATGATTAAAGAGAAGACATGGAAATATTTTAATAGCCGCAATAGTCTTACTCACTGAGCAAAACGCAGAACCAGTATTGCTACTCTTACGCTAGTTTTCTGTTAGATAATGCTATTCCTTGTATGAACAGGTTAAGTAGTAATGGTGGGCGGCGGCAACTTTGAACCTACAGCATATAGAATTCTTAGATGTGTTGCCAGGATGTTCTCAGCACATTGGAGATGGGTATTGAACGAACTACGCATTTAAATAAAAAATAGGATAAAACTTCACTGGTCGTGTATGAAAGCTTGACGTCAGATTTTAATATCCGAGCCGGCTAAAGTGGTGTTAGGTAATTTCTGTTAAAAAAATCCTTGTAGTAGTACGGAGTTTCAAATGTTTTCAATAGTAAAAAGTAAAACTATTACTACTTAGCAATAAGTTCAATAATACCCTGTTGCGTAGGATTTAAAAACATATCTTGCGAAATATGGGTGCAATACAACTTTGCCTTTAAAGGTACTTCAGAGATACCTATGTAGACTTGAGCATATGTATGTAAAAAATATCTTAAAAGTGCCTAAAATACACCTCATCATAGTCAAGACCGATATCAATTGCGGTATGTAAATGTTAATAACTATTGCCTAACATCAATACGATTACATGATGCAAACCCAGTATAATTAAACTGTAAACATTGCGATGTGCACTTTACACAAGTTTCTAATAATCACTCGAGCGCTCGTCCATTTTGCTGTTGTAAAAAATGCAAATATTCGATATTTGAATTGAAAAATATATTATATACTAGTTTTTGCTCGCGGCTTCGCTCGCATAAATGTACGTTAGATTAGATTAGTACCAGTAATTTTTTCTGAATAAATTTCCTATGTCCTATCCTGTTTCCTTGATAACATGTACCTATGCGAAATTTCATGACGATTGGCCAAGTAGTTAAGGCGTGAAAGCGTAACAAACAAAGAAACTCACATTCGCATTTATAATATTTGTTAGGATTATAGCTATTTCTTCAGACACACATAAATAAGTGTGGGATGAGTACTAACAGGAGCTAAGGCCGCTAGTGATTTGCATAAATTGAGCACACAAATATTAAATCTTTTGACCAAAATTAGAGCTTCGGTACGATGCTCGCTTAGAGATATGCCGTTGAAGTCCTCTTCAAAGATCTATAAGAGACCTATATATTGTTGCTTCTATTATTAGTAGAAGTCAGACTTATATAAAACATTTTTGTGAAAATGTATTCTGTTGTAAGGTTATCAGTGTGAAAAGACTTTCAATAAAAAAGAAAGTAAGTTAATAATATTTCAAGAAGAAAGATCATTAGTCAAACAATTCACGGGTCATGAGCCAGCCCATCAATGTAGCAGCCTATTAAAGATGAAAGGGTAGCCTGGCAAGTCAGCTTGAACCGTGAAAATTCTACGCATCCGTTCCTAATTAGTTTGTAAGACAAACACCCGCCAGGTGGGACATTCAAAACAGACATGCTTCGATTGGCCCATCCAATTACAATGTTAATTTAAAGGGACACACGCGTTCTGCCAAATATAGAAAAGTATTTACGTAATTTTGCAATTTCCTTCCGTATATTCTAATTAACAAGCCTGGTCTGTTCGAAGTTATTTTTAGTACTTACCTATAATCCTATAGGTATGGTACAAAAAATAACTTCGAACAATGAAATCCCGATAAAAACTGTTAACGAATACCGCTTCGTATGAATATCGGCGTTATATTAATCGTTTTCTATCAACTGGTAAATTATTTCGATGAATCTTGATATTAAAGATTAAGTTACAAACATTCAAACATCTGAAATAATTTTTACTTTTACAATGATACTAGGTTAAAATGAGCTTGATATGTCCTGGTTTCTAGAATTTTATTTCATAGCTATAGATATTCAAAAGGTTAGCTAGAGGTGTATTATCAGACACTAACTGCTCTAGTCTCACATCAATATGTGTAGACTCAATAGTCTTAAGTCCGAACTTATTACATTACTCATATATCCAGACTCTGCGTTGCTGCTGAGAATTGTCTGTCTGCAAACCGAATAACACTATCGCGAACTCGGCAATCGAACCAGGTCATGTCGATAAGCCAACGTCTAATATTAAGGAATTTATTCGTGTACGGCACTATAAAATACCTAAGCCTAAGGCTCAACGTATTATTTTTAATAACGTATATTAAATAAGTTTCCAGTTATTAAAGTTACGTAATTGATATTTATGAAAGTCTATATTGTAGACTCATTAAATTAAGTATTTTTTGCTTGCAATTTGGACTGCTATTTACCTCAAAATTTCATTTAATTTGATATGAATGTTGAGTATTATAACGTAAAAACATTGATGAGCTTATTAACACGGGCTAATTAAACATTTTATATCTGCAATATACTTTCAAGTAATAATAGCTAGCTTATACCTAATTATGATATCAACACAAAAAGGATGTGATCTGTTCACAGAAAATTGTGAATTAGCAACGTTAAGATTCAGCTATTTTCATTAAATACTATGTACGTACTATATGTCCATTTACACGTGTTAACTCAATAGTTATTTAATTATTTCCATATTCTCAACAGTGATATAGCCACTATTAAAAGACAACCTTCAAATTAAGCGTGAGGATTGCTTTCATAAAACGTGAAATACGTTTGTACAAACGTGCAACTTAAGAAAGAATCTAAAACACCTAATATTTAAATTAATATGAAGAGACAGCCATATTCGATATTAAATTAATGTTATAAATAATACGTGCTTATATATTTTGCCAAGCATTCTTATATCTTAACACCAACCATAAATAATATAATCCAGTATGATAAGCCTAGCGAGCAAACAGTAAACCTGTTGAGTGTAGTGAGATGTTATTCTCGGTTCATTGCAGAAGACGCTCTGAGCTATGCTGCAATACATTAGACGTAAGCCAAGCACTAACGACTTCATTTATATCCCCTTGTCAGCTATGAACGCCTGGTACGTTTTCATCGGTAACGCCAGCCTCTGCATGCTATAATTTATCATTTTTAAGTATTCATAAATTGTATATAGAAATTAGGTTATAAGAACTTATTGACCTACTCTATACATTAGTCGAGTTGTATTTGTTAAGTGTGAGTATAAAATGTAATGTATTATGTATATCCTTTTTATATTATTATTTGTTCTAGAAAATGAAGTTAGCTATTTACCTACTTTTTATTATAATGTATCGGTGGCGTAGTGAGAGTATGTACGGTGCGGTAATGCAGTGCATGAGGTTTCAAATTCGATTCCCGAGTTGGGAAAAGTGTCTTTTTAGTAGCAACACGGAGTCTGGCACTGGGCCTCGTAAACGACGATAGGCTCGCTCCTATTAAGTGGGACCTAAAATCATAGCAGGCGATATGTGGATGACAAACCTCTACCTACCCTTTCGGGAAAACAGGCGTGAGACTATGTATGTATAATCTATAAATTCCATACCGAGTTTCAGGCCATTAAGTCAAGTCAAAAGCTTGCGTGTAGTTAAAAAGCTTAAAAATAAAACATCAACAAATGGGTCAGTGATTAGGTGCTAGTACCCTAGAACAATTGTATTTTCAGCGAAGAGCTAGATTCGGTCCCAGCGCAGGACCTTAATCAAGAGCAAAGTCGGGAAAATACAGACTGAGAACAGCCGTTATTTACTTTTATAATTAATTATATTCACAGAAATTAATCTCTTAAAGGTACTATTGGAGAAATAAATTCCGTGAATCTTCTGCCATTATATTTTTATTCTTACCATCAGCAAATTATACGACGAAAAACAAAACGAGTAATGGATATAAAAATATATAAAAATACAGTTCGCAACTCAAATCTATTTTAAACCAGTAGTTTACATTTAAAAACCTTGCATTCCTATTCTAAAATATAAACTGAAAATGTATAATTTAATACACAGACAGGCACGAACACGGGCGACTGCACGAAACACGTATTTGATTTTAAATAGCATCTGTGCCTGAGTTTCCTGCAACATTGCATCGGAATGGCCGGACGGCACCATGGAGTCCCCGATCTCGTTTCAGATAGCTCCATCAATCTTCTGCAACAGTGTATCGGCTTCCTATTTTAAAAACGAAACGCGAACGAGTTTTGTTAAACCTTTATCGTTTGTGGAAAGCGCTTACGTATCGCCTTCAGCTCGGGTAATGTAGAATCCTCGCAATTCGATTCGCGTTCGTATAAAAAGATGCCATTCAAACGGTTCAATCACTTTTACAAAAGTTTTACCGTTGAAAATTCAATTGAAAAAGTAATTCCGTACATTTTTTTCTAATCGTTTTTTAACGTGAAACTATTTCATTCAAAAGCTGTTATAGAAACGTTTGTTTGCGCAGATTACGCTGGAATTCAGTCAACTATCAACACGAAACCGAGGGTTCGTTATGAGCAACAATTTTTCTTTGTTTCAAAAAAGTTTGTTCGAATCTCGACCAATTCCATTAGCAGTTGTTGCGGAAGTTTATCAAGCTTTACATTCATTTTAAGTTGCTCCTTATTTGTCTGGGGAGTTATAAAAGCGTGCCGATTCGCTTCGAAAGTAAATAAATACAAAGGGACTATTTGAAAACGTTTCTAATAACGAATAACTCAATCTGGTCGGGCCCGGTTGCGCTGAGCCACTCAATCAAGCGGATTGAACCGTGTAGGGTGGTTAAGAGCGAATACGACCGCTTGTAACGAATGTATTGTACTCTTAGTGCTAAAATAAAAAGAACATCAGCAATACCTCCTCCACTATACCGCAGGAATTGCTCTGATGAACGAGCAATGCGGTTCTAATAGCAATAGCTTTTTTCCTCTCGTTGCAGCTCACCCCGACGTGAGCGGTTTTATAAGAAAAATTCGAATAGCCGGAACGAAACCAATATATTGTGATACCATTTTAATTAATGTTATGTTTACTGCTAAATGAAATAGTGAATGTGTATCATCAATAACACGTATTACAGTGATTGGAAAATTTTATCTTAATTAAATGCCGTAATGAAATAAAATTAATGGTTGTCATGTTTTAAAAGTTTTTAGAGGATTGTATTTACATTCAAAGTAATCAGTATTACCTTACCATAAACACAAAAATATTTTGATTATTCTCTATTGCGATGGAAACGAAAACTAATTGAAACGCACCCCAAGTCTAAACAATGCGGATACTGTTACAATGGGAAAACGCCAATCAATCCTTTAACTGTTCGTTATTTACACATTCAAGTACAACAATCAGATGTTTATAAGTACAAATTGTCCACGCGTATATCCATTTTGTTCGTGTTTTAATCCGATTGTCTGGCTGCACGCGGTTCCTATCCAATCAAGCTTTTTATTAACCCTCATTATTATTGATTGCTGTGAAACTGCATGAATACGCATACATGACTAACTGAATGTATCAGAAATTCTTTTTTCGTTGCCGCCGTTTTATGTTTTAGTTTATAACTCAGTACGAAAGGACCTATTTATTGGAAAATTGAGTGTGCGTTTTCTTTTATAGTCAGTCTTCTAGCAATATAATGTTACGACACTAACATGTGTTTCATTATATGATATATTACTTCGTCTGTCTAATGCACCGCAGATGTAATTTGTTATAAGTTTCCATTGCGTTATATTCTTTGTTGAGTATGTATTTAAGGTATTTATATTAATTTTGTAATTAAAAGGCGTTGTATATGTTAAACTCCATTTACATATATAATTATAAGTTTTGTAGCAGAAAGGGCAGGCAAAGGTCTTTTAATTACTTACACTTTTTCATCCAATTACCAAGATGTATTTTAAAATTCAATGCTGCTGTTTACCATTAACTAATAAAAAACAACAAAAAACCAAATGATACACTACCCGCCCGAGAACTGAACTTGGGACGTTTTAAGAACGAATTTCAAATCATTCTTATCAGGTTCCCTGTCCAATGTATCACATATGAACATAACAATAGTTTTTCTATTGTGTCTATCTCGGGACAGGGAAAGGGTTAAGTAACATACTCTAAATATTGCAAAAATACAACATGCAATGCAATTTAATCAAAATCAACTTATTGACACAATTTTATACAGCGATGTACTGGCAGCATGCCTCTCCCTCTCACAAGAGAACAATCGAATCATTGTGTACTGTGAATTCACTTTATATTATTTCATAGCTATTTAATGAGTGATTCTATTTATTCATGGTTTTCCTTACTATGCAATCCCACATAATACCCAATATATCGTAAACCCGTTTTAGGAGCTGACATATCTATATTATACTCTATTGACAAAAAAAATCCTAAAATTATATAAATGCGAATGTGAGTTTGTTTGTTTGTTTGTTACGCTTTCACGCCTTATCTACTCCACCGATCATCATGAAATTTTGCATACACGTTATCGGGGTATAGAAAAAGACACAGGGAACCTTACAACCAGAAAAAGTATTGTTACCGAGTAATAGAATTTTTACTGTCAAAATTTACATGAACGCGAACAAAGCCGCGGTCAAAAACCTAACTAATATTATAAATGCAAATGTGAGTTTGTTCGTTTCGTTTGCTTTCACGCCATAACTACTCGATCGATCATCATGAAATATTGCATACACGTCGTCATGAGTACAAAAAGGACAAAGGGAACCTTACATGCCGAAAAAGTCCAGTTCTTGAGGGATAAAAATTTTACTGACATCTACTGACATCTATCTACATTAACGCGAGTGAAACCACGAGAAAACTGATATAAAATACATCGTAACATTTTCATTAGAAAATGTGTACTTTAATCAAAAGCGATTGTGTAAGCGTGTAACTTCATAGCTCGTAGTACTTTTGCCTGCATATTGAGATGCGTTAATCACTTGGCTCGGACGGGACCGCAGCATTCGCATCCGTAAACAACTCGCATCGCGATCAGATAACCGCATTAGCGCCGAGCGCATGTCACAAACAGATCGCACCTACCCACACACTCAGATATGCTTGACGCCACATACGGCAATTGTAATGTTATTCATTTCTGTTAAATATTAATTTTGTATTTCACGTGAAAAGTCTTCTAGGAAATAAGTAGACTTGTATTATATGCACATGTAACTACTTAATGCGTATTTTATTGCGACTTATTTTAGTTACAAATTTGGAACATTGATTAAATTATTTACGACTATATAATTATAATGCCTTATAACCACAGTAACAAAAATGACTACGGTGCATGAGGTCTCTGATTTAATACCCGCGTCGAGCAGTGTTGTTGAGATTTCTTGTCAAGAAATTCTTAATAGCAGCACAGGTTCTGGTAATGTCTACGGTAGACGCTAGGTGCCCTCTTTATTAAGAGGGTTTTAAAACTATAATGCGAAATGTAGAGTAAGACACCTCTTGGGTTTCGTGGTAAAGGACCTCAAATAGTGGTACATTTCTATCATCTTCTCTATCGAAATTAGGATGTTTTTCAATTTCGATAGCCTTGAAACTAACGTAGGAGTCGATTTATTCTTCACGAGTATCTGTGTTTGACAAATCTCAAACTATGGTTAGTGTACAGTTATACGTTCATATGCAGCAGACTTCATCGAACGATGGTATAAAAAATGGATGAAAATTGTATTACCACTTTCTAAGTAGTGTCGGTATCATAAGCTGAGCCAAATATAAGGAAACACAAAACATTCTAAAAAAAAAATCTTATCTAATCAAGGTAATATTAGTCTGTGTTAGATCGCCGATAGACACATTACAACCTGTTCATTTCACAAACTGAATACCGCCCGCATTACCTGACGTCACTTCGATATGCGTGACGACGACCATTGAGTCTAATGTCAAAATACCGATGCTTCGGTTCGTTGATAATTGAGTCATCGTGGATACACCGTCAATATTCAACAAAAACAGCAGACCAATTCAATAAACATTTATTTTTCCCGTAATTCTAACAATCCTTACTAATACCATAAATGCGAATGTGGGTTTGTTTGTTTGTATGTAACGCTTCCACACCTTAACTACTCGACCGATAAATTTCACATAAACATTGTCAAGGGTAAAAAAGAGGACTTGGGGTACCTTTCATCCAAAAAAAAGCGAGCGTGCCCGCGGACACAATCTAGTTATATTACTCTCGTTTCTCGTTTAAAAAAAAAGACTGCGCCTGCACTAAGAATAATTCCTGTGTCGCAGGGGACTTCACAAACATTCAAACAACGGACACAAAGAAGATACAGATTCAGGACAATAATTTGTGGATCACATATAATTTATGGATTCGAAAACGCCACTCGGCGCGGTAGCAGGTGCGAGGAGACCACTTAAACCATTACGCATACCATAACTACTGACACGAATGAGTTAATTGTGATTCTTTAAAATATGTAATGTTTGACTTATGATTCAGTAGGGTAAGGGCTGTCTCATTTAATACACTGATGGTTCCAAAATGGAAATAGGATCAGGCGCTGGTTTTATGCCAAAGACTGCAAGGTGAGCCAAAGCATGGGCAAATATGCAACGGTCTTCCAAGCGGAAACCTATGCTATAATTGCCTTTACTCAAGAAAATATTAACAATAATGTCACTGATAGGACTGTGTATATTCTCAGTGACAGTCAAGCTGTTCTCAAGGCTCTTGTAGGGCCTTAACACAGTTCAGGACCAGTCTAGAGTCAACTCTAGACTGGTCCTGAACTGTGTTAAGGCCCTTAACAAACTTGGCAGGAAGAACACAGTCAGATTGGTGTGGGTTCCGGGGCATGCAGGGGTACAGGGAAATGAGGAGGCTGATGAATTAGCTAGAAAGGGCTCGGAGCAACTGTTTGTGGGCTCCGAGCCATTCGTAGGACTATCTAAGAGCACCGTCAAGGCAGCTTTGAATGCACATAGCAATGATAAACACAGGCTAGAGTGGATGGCTCTTAGCGGTCTGGAACAATCCAAGAAATTCATTGCAAACAGAGCCACGGGCTTCACCCGGAAGTTTTGCGGGTATAACAGGAGCCAAATACGCCTGCTCACAGGAGCGTTCATTGGCCAATTTGGCCAATGAACGCTCCAACGACTCCAACGACTTCCTGTGCAGATTGAGATTGACAAACAATTTGATCTGCAGAGCCTGTGGCGAACAGGACGAGTCCATATCGCACCTACTATGTGAATGTGACGCGTTAGCTGGATTGAGGATGAGATATCCAAACCCTGAAGACTTCAGGCTTCTCCCTCTGAAGTTTACGCTGCGGCTGATGCAGTACATTCATAAGGATATAGCTAAGGGATAGATCTTGGGGCCGACACAAAAAATAAGATATGATTCCGTATCAAGATGGATATATTTGGTTCTCTATTGTGTTACCTAACTTTTTTATCCATAATCTAAAGTGCCATAAAAGTTTTGTTCTAATCATCATTTGTCCGAATGAAAACTTGCCCGAACTTAATGTCACATAATATCACATGCCATCAAATTGAAATCCGTAAATACAATATGCCCTAAATTTGTTTGTCATAAATATTACAATCAATAATATACAAAAGACTTAAACCGTTTTCAATAAAAGTTATAAGTCCTAAATTCAAACTATATAACGTTTATTTATCATAAAAATGTTTTAGAACTAATTTGGCTTTAGGCTTGGCTTTTGTCACGGCTCCAGCACTACGGGTCTCCGGCGGTCCCACGCGAGCTAATCGTCGCAGACGGCTTTCGCTCACCACCGCAGCTTCGGCTGCTCGCTCGCAGCCTCCTGCTCCTCAGAACGCGGACTGTCTCCCCCCTACGCGCCTACACTCTAGGGGTAGGGCAGATAAGACTGCGTGGAGTCGGATTCACAGCGATTCGTTTTTGTCACTACAACCTAATTTTTAGCAAATGTTTTAGGACTAACATTTTTATTATAAATGAATATTCGGAATAATAGACATTATATAATACAATACTTAGGACATATGACTTTATTTCATGCATAATTAGGAGATTCAATTATTATAGTACTTGATAATATAACAGAATAGACTTAGAAGTAAATATAATTATGTAAAACAAAATTTCGAATTTTTGAACATTATAGTTACTGAAGTTTATAGCAACCGTGTTATGGATAATGAATTGGACAGACAATTTTAGGAGAAGAAAGGGAAAACAAAGGGAAAGGGAAAGACTTATCTCTTGGGATACACACATTACACACACCACAAGAGGGTAAAATATTTTCTGCCAACCTGGAAGACAAAAACATAGCTGGGTGGAGCTGAAATTAAATTAGTAATATATATATCAAAACTTAACTCAATAAGTGTACCATTGTGAAAAAACAATCTAATAACCGCGTAAACATAGAAAATACACAATTAGAACTAAACAAGTTCAATCTGAACTCAACAGTAAACAAACTGCCTTTACTAAATCAATGAAACCGAATTTTGTTTAGTGGCAACGAATTAACGAGTGCGGTGTGACACAGACAAATCACACATGTTCCGGCACTTTGGTCCTAACACGGTTCATTACAGTTGATGAACCAGAGTACACCTTGGAGCCAAAATTTGACTCTCAAATCAGCCTGTAATTGTCTAACATTGAACGCGTAGTTATCGTGAAGTAAGAATGGATACACAAATATAACATGTTGGTTATATTTCTTTGTGTCTACTATTCAAACATTTGTGCAATCATCGACTCAAAATTGGTATAGCGCTGCAAAGATATAATACATATTCAAATATAGTTCAATTAAGTTTAGGTCAAATATAAAACACCACACACTTTCCATTTCTCTCTTCCTGAAACTATGGTGATGAGGCCAGTCTTACTTTTTTAATAGAGATCATCAAAATAACTAATTCACGAATCTTGTAAGCCCGAAAATTGAAACATACTGATTATAAGAAATATATAAATATAACTTTAAGTCAAAAATAAGACACTTAATATACTTCTTTATAACACAATCCCTATATATCTTGTTCTCTCATCCTAAAACTAAATGGGCCAGTCTTAATTCCCCTTTTGATAGACATTCACGAAATAATTTATTGGTAAATCGGGTGAGCCAGAAAATTTTACAAATTATTTATAAGCAACATACAAATTATTTATAAACATGTCTATTACCTGATAATATCAACTTTGAAAGTACGATTAAACAAAATTAAAATTATTATAAATAAATCAGCCTGTTTAAAAATCATTTTCATCGCATTTTATGGATGCTTCAAACATTTTAATTATGTATTAAGCACTCTCGAGTGCTTATTAGGTTTACCTAATTTAATGTAAATTTATCATAAATTAAAGACCAGTAAAAGCAAAATGGTTTTGCGTAAAAAAAATATAAATACTTACAGTAAAGTTCTTATAGCGAGACTCTTTCCATAGTTGAGTGCATAAGTTAAAAGTTAAACTAAGAATATTCTATTAGAGGAGTCAAACTTATTCTTCAGAGTTGAGAAAATAAGATTGTCCATTCTGAAATTTAAATTTCTCAAGTACTTATACAGCTTATCATACAGTCACATGTTCTTAGAATCAAAAAAACATGGGACGACTTAATATGCCTTACGTTTATGCGAATGTTATACGTGGAATTAATCAACTTTACACGGCTTTTATCACAGTTTATTTGAACAACAAAAAAGAGATAATTATAAAATTAGGTAATCTTCTTAAATTATTAAACTATTTAAATGTTAAACTACACCTTCCCCGATGTTTTGGTTGCTTTTCAGCAGCCATGGTCACGGGGAGACTAAGATGATGGTTGTCTCATCTTCTCGTGTGTTTTATGAATACCCGTGTGTGCATAAGCGCCAAGGACGTTCCTTTCACTTCTTTTGCTGACACTCAACGGGTTAGTGTAGTACGGTGTAGTTATTTTAAAGCACCCAAACATAATAATCAAATTAGCTAAAATTTGTGTTGTTAACATATAACGCGGAGCAATCCGCATAAACTAGTTTAATTTCATTAGACTACTTTTTAGTCCAGTAATTTTTCTGTGCAACGTTTCTTTAAAAAGTGTTCCATAGATTTTCTTTTATATATAACTAAGATAACAAACATTCGTGTAGCTTGCTAAAGGTTTTAACATAGCCTATAGAAACACTCCAACGTGTCTAACATGCATAAGACAGGAACAAAGACCATTAAATCTCTTGCTAACAACGCAGCGCCTTCTAAAGATCTCTGAGGCTTCCGTCTACAGTACACTACTACTGTATATCTCACGATAATCTGGCAGCGTTCCTCTCATAGTAGTTGTTGTTTTAAACGTCCCGTTGAAAACAAGCTTACGGCCTGCCTATAACCGCTTGCAATACCAAATATAACATACTAGTAATTCCTCAGTCGAACAATTCTTAGTTCGGACGGGTATATCGCTGTAACGGTTCACTCTACACTTTGGATATATACGCTTGCGTAATATTTGTGAACCATATATACCATCCAATACGTAAACTATTAAACTATACTACCTGTTTTACTGTACGCGTGAGCAGCGGTAGCTCAGTGGGGAGACCAACAGACTGCAATGCAGAGGGTCTCGGGTTCGAACTCACGTCGCGCACCTATGACTTTCGGAAGTTATATGACTTTTCGAAATTATGTGCGTATTGATTGACAATTATCGCCTGCTCCGTGCCTCGGAAAGCACGTTAAGCCGTTGGTCCCGGCTGCCATAAACATCTATGGCAGTCGTTATTGGGAGAGTGTCGACACAAAAGATCCCACTGGGTCGAAGTGTCGCCGGTCTGCACTGACTGGCTCCCGCATAAGATAAGATAAGATACTGTACGCGTACACGATTTAACTAGATGTGGGATATACCAGACAAAGCAAAATATTTAGAATCGGTTTGGTACGTTCTAAATAATATTGTCTTACGTTTACACGGATGCTGTACATTGAAATTAAAAACTACTTTATACGTATTTCACCGCATTCTGACTATCCCCAGGCATAGCTGCTAAACAACAAGTGAAAGTGTAAACTTAAATCTAAATAGTCTTCATTTAAATAGTAGTACAGTCTAACAGTAATAGTTTAATGGTTTCAAAATTATATAATATAGTGTTTTAAAATAAATAACGCAATTAAATGAAGTAGTTTACGTTCTTAGTTTTTTTGTTGGTATTCCAACAGCATACAAAGTATCATATTGCAATCATATAAAATTTATTAAACTATTCATTTGGATGGAGCATTTGAGTAAGACAAGGCAGGCTTTTGGATTTACACGAAAGTACTGGTGTGAGTCTGCGGTACTCCCAACCTAACCCTGTATACATGTTTCATGTCATAAGTTAGTTCAGTTATCAATTAAACACTATATACAGTCCACTCTATCACTGGCCCACAAGATAAGTCTTACTATTCCACCCACATTACCAGAACTTACTAATTGAGACAGATTTAGATAAGTCTAAACTCTTAGTTCATCGGCTTAAACCAAGTCCACGTCGGGCCATCATTTATCATTAAAGTTAATTACGTTGAACGGCTCAGTCCATTCAACTAATTAGTCTCCTCCAAAAAAATCATGGATAATTGCGAAGAGTGATTACCAGGATTTTCTTTCTTGCGAGGACACTCGCTGATAAATGACTATCTTTGCTGTTCAGCGTGTTTTATTCTTTGTCAGAAATTATAATGTACTGGTATTAAGGAGTTGATTGTTATTTTTATAATAACAGGGGCTAGAATGTTGGCGTAGTTTCAGTGGTTGTCTCGCCACTGCCACAGTGCCGAGTGCTGTGAGCTCGATCATCGATCACACAAATTAAATGTATGTCTCTTAAAGACAAAAAATTGTGTGATCCACAAATAGTTGTTTCGAGTCTCCTTTGTGTCCGTTGTTTGTAAAGTTCCCGCGACACAGGCATTATTGTCAGGGCGGGAGTTGTCTTTACTAATATTATAAAGATATTTTTTTGTTTATTTGTTTATTAAGATTTAACTCAAAATCTATTACACTGATTTTAAAAATTCTTACATCATTAGAAAGCTATATTATCATCCAGGAACGTGGGCTTGATTGTATTTTGAAAATTACTGTAACATAACCTAACCTACTTTCACGCAAGCGGAGCCGCGGGCAAAGGTTTTATAAAGGGTACTTATCAAGTAATGCCTCTTGACATGTATGAATTTGTCTATGAATTTATTGGTTTAGAGCAGGGTTGGGGTTAGTGTAACCGACTGCCACGCCTAAGGTCGCGGGTTCGATACCCGCACAAGTCAAACATTTGTGTGCATGAACATGGATGTTTGTCTTGGTTTGGGTGTTTCTATGTATAATATGTACGAATTTATAAAAAAAGTATATATACATATATATATGTATGTTTATTCATTGTTTAGTACCCATAGTACAAGCTCTGCTTAGTTTGGGCTAGATGGTGTTGTGTGTATGTGATAGAATATTATTATTATTTGTTTCTCTTTCACGGGTGTTTCCCTAATATGTTAGGAAAATACCACATGGGTCCAACATGCAGAGGCCCTTCGAGAGTTTTAGTTTAAAGTGAGATGTGACACTTACTGAGACACTAGCCGCGGCAGGCGTAAGAGACTATTGCTACATAAGGAATCTTATTATTCTGGTCTATAAGGATGGGTGTTTGATGGTTTGGTAAAATGCAAACTATAGTTAAAAAACGGCGTCTGCCTGATATAATGTCCCAGTACAAAGTCGGAATGGCAGACGGTGACTCGCCGACTCACTAGATGGATCCCCTGAATAGTCGTCATAGACATACAGGCTTTAAAAGCAGCAGAGGGCAACACCGGTGTGAACAGCTAGAGGTGTCGAGCGGTGCGGCGCCGGTTTTACCATCACGGGTCTCGTGACGACAGAGACCCGGAGCGGTTTTCCCCGTAGTTATGCCTTTGAAAATGACACTTCCACCACCAAGTATATAGCTCTAGCGGCCTCCCTCTGACCGGCCAACCAAGCAAGCCAGAGTGGAGAGTCCTACGGGCGCTCTTGGAGTTCCACCCCAGCCAACCAGTAACGGCAAGTCAGAGACGAGGCCCTAACCGACTCTCTGAGGCATTCAGGACCGCAGTGTCACCACTCACATTCAACTCGCCACAAGCTGCCCTGCGGTTTGTGCGCTTTTACTTAATCTGGTGATACATTTTTTGTTTATATCACAAGGCGAAGGTGGTAGTTTAAAAGCTAGTGTACTGTGCCCTCCGGTATCGCGTTAGTCTCATGAGGAGATAACGACTGTCCCAGAGGAGTTTATTATTATTATTAAATATTTAGGTAATAGAGAGTGACTAGACTTCGCTCTGCTACTGTAAATCGCCTAACTGTCTCTGATAGACCTGTAATATACTAATTGCCGCCTATTACGAAGACTTCGAAATAGCAAACCAAATGTAGGTGTTTTGAACTCCGTTCAATATTTATAGGCGCTAAGCTATGATTACGTATTATGTGAATGCAAGTTATAGTTTACGAATCATAAAAAGTTCTTATCAAAGCAATATTTCAAAAACTGGAACAGTTTTCTATGACGACTTTTGCCAGAAAATTCTGTATAACTGTCTTGTTATGTCACAAAATTGAACGATATTTTCGCAAAACTAGAACAAAAAGTAAATAAATAATAAACTCTATAAAAAGGTAATAAAAACAAAAATAATATATATATTTGTAGGTCAAATGTAATGCGAAATAAATCAAGAACTTTCAAAGACTAAAATAAACAGAAAATTTTTTGACGATACAACTATAAAACCATAAGTTGAAGAAAATATATATTATGAATGATGTCGCCATAAAATTAATAGTCTTATTTTATTAAAGATTCGATCGAGTTTTATGGGTTCAGTTATATCATAAGATATTTTATCTTTATAGCTTTTAAGAGTGAAGATTGACAAAAGATTAAAATTCTTACTGAGTTTATAGTAGATTTATAGAGTGATTTTGTAAAACAAAATAAATACACATAAATTATCCATAATTTTAGCCAAAATTACCGACATAGCTCGCAAGCACGATAAAGTAAAAGTGGTACCTATAGCCATATCTGCCGAACAATCCATGGTGGCTGGAACGGACAAGTATTAGAGTAAAGGCTAAGAATTAATATATGATATTTAATATATGACACGATGTACCTCGAAATGTAGAACCGACAAAAGAACCGATGGACCTAAGAATCAATACCCAAATACATACGAGTATAATAACAATTCCAGCTTTAAAGTGTATCTATACCTAAGTTTCGGCCAGTTGATTGACTTAATATATAGATTAACATTTACATTATTCGCAGATATAGTTATATAATAATAATTACCTATATAATTTGTTCGCGTCGATGCAGAGTTATTTTATAATTATTATATTTCCTTCAAATTTGTACAAAGCATTAGAGTATATTTGGTTAGAATTGTGGAAATTCGTGGCTGTACGCTATTTGGTCAGATATGTCCTCACACACAAAACGTAAAAATTTAAACCTACTAAACTTATAGTTATATAAAAGTAAAAGTTTGTAAAGATATTAAGATATTTGTCACTCAATCACGCGTAAACCGCTGAACGTATTTAAAAGTACTAAGCGCACAACGATATCAAGTCCTAAAATAACAAGTACTTTTACTGGAAACTGTTCTGTAAGACAAATAACCTTGCCAAATAGTTACAGAGATATCATTATAAACTATAACAATCAAAGTAACATTATAGACTATAACAATCAATTTCTATGTTGCGATATTTTATTATCAAACAACCAATTATTAAGTCGTCAAGATAATACATACATAATTTTCCATATATAATATACGGGCAGTCTGCTTCGGGGGAGAGTAAATACCATTTGAGTTTGCATTCCAAACATCACCTAATTATTCAACTGCTAAGGTAATGGATACGTTCTACTTAGGATTGTTTGCGATATAATGTCTTATACCGTGTACAAATCAAACAAACGAGACCGAACGACGTCGGGCACTCGGACGGACAAAATGGTATGTAGCGTTCCTTAAACTGTTTACGTTTGGCCCTGCTCTAGCATGAGTGAAGCAAGGTAGACGCTAGCGTGATAGACCTAAATAATTGTATTTGTATGCAACATTTCTTGCACTGTCTCATTTACTGGTAACTTAGTTATAATATTGTCGTGGAAAGTGTAAACCTAAAGCTAAATGGTTTAATAATTTAAAGACTAGTAGCTTAAAAATTTCTAAATTATATAATACTAGCTGTGCCCGCGATCTCACCCTCATCAGTGGTATTTGTGGTTAATGCGCTGCTCCCGTGAGCCGTAGCGTAATGTAAATAGCCTATGTCCTTTCCAGGGTCTTAGACTATCTTCATTCGAAATTTCCTCTAAATCGGTTCAGCGGACTGAGCGTGAAAAGGTTGTTACCTTTTGACAGACAGACAGACAAAGTTACTTTCGAATTTATAATATTAGTTAGGAATAGTGTTTCAAAATAAACAACGCGATAAAATCCGTATAAAGTAGTTTATTGTTAAGGTAACTTAGTAAGTTATAAGTAAACCTGATTAAAAATAATAATGTAGTCTTCAGAATACAATTTAAAAATAAACTTCTTTATTAAACAACCACTCTAATGTTGCTCAACATACAGAAAATTATCGTTAAAACTTTATAAACGATGTTTACGAAAGTAATTTATTAGCGCTGGCGAACGGCCTGAGGCCAAGTTTATTTTCTGTTTAATCAAATTAATATTAAAGGTTAAGGCGATTTCATCAAATGTAACGTGTGACGCGGATTTAAATAAATCTCGCCCAGAAAAACTATTTCACATGTGAATGAAATGACTTTCGCTCCTCGGCTCTGTGTCTCGCACTTACTTTCCTTAAGACACCAATCCTTGGCCATAGAACGAAATGAAAATTAATGGTGGTCGTGAGTATTTTTTCATGTCGGTTTGAGTATACACCATTACTTCCGTTTTTGGCGCTGAACCCTCATTTATTATGTAAGTTGGTCGGTAAAATGCTGTACGCAAAAATGCAGATGGTATGGTGAAACGAGCTTATTTCCGACGCAAGTAAATTAAGTATGTCTTTCTCACAGATCTGTGCCACAAAGTGAGCTTTGATGTTCTACCTCGGTAATTTATTGAAGTAGCTAGTTTATTCAAAGGAAGAAAATCATCGTACCTTACATACATAACACAAACAAATAAATAAGCTTTATTTAATAATTACGTTATTTTCTTTACAAATTAATCTTGATAACAAAGCAATTTAAACAATGACTTATTTTCCAAGTTACCTATACATCATCTTCGTCCTGTCCAGTCCCATGAGCCTTCGGAATTTTTTCGTGATTTTTCTCGATTCCGCCTAATTGGATTGATGGAGCGACTCTCGCAAATCTGTCAGCCGAAGATAATGAACGCGCCAGCAGAATGAACTTTTGTCAAGTTAGGCAACTATTCTTTGTAAAAGGGCGATCACCGACATTTTCGACGTCGTAAAACATGGGCTATAAATGAATTATAGCGATAAAAGTTAGTCAGAACAAGCAAGTTCTGAGCCATAATCATAAACATACGGTTCAGCTTATTGTACTGTTCGCGAAAATAAAATAACCGGGAGTGCTTTGTGAAGCTACAAAAGAGGGAACATATTTTGTGTTGAGAATATAAGCTCAAGTTATCTAGATTACCTGTATACGTAGTCAAATAAGCTCATAGTTATTTGATGTAGGGTGCCGTATCTTGGCACTGATTGGATGAAATTAGAGGATCGTAAACACACGTGATCTGGAGCAATGTTTGCACATCCTCTCTCTTGAATAGGCCGGTCCGTGGAGCCCTTTCAGAGGTTGATGAAACACAAACTGTGTCACTAGGTACTGCCGAAATTTCGGATGGTGTTTGTAGTTGCAAACGAACTGCCTTGTGCCAACGTAATGAGCTTTTCGAACACGCCTAAGTAAGTTTCTATTCAGACAGGCTTGTCCACCTGCGCTAGATTAAAGATTAATTATAATTAATGCCTGTTTCCAATTTAAATATAATTACTTCTACTTTTAACTATGTCATAAGTAATAATGTATAATTTTAGGTATAATTCTATACATTTATAGACTTTCCTGATAAAGAATATTAGTGTATTAAATAGTAGCATACAAAATGAGATCTCAACATAGTTTTTGATTCTCAACATGTAAAAAAGTGTGTCATAAATCGGAATGCATGTGAAATTAAACAACCGTTTTACATGTACTTACAGCTGTTTCATATTAAAATATTTTATGGTATTCATTTAAAAGTGAATATAATTTTATGCAAAATATAAAGCAGTATTTCCATATAATATATTCTATTTTTTTAACATAATATTAAGCTTCGCAAACTTCAAAGAGACATAAAATAGGGATGTAATACCATACAATGTAATACCATTTTTACAAGTCTTACGTACTTACAGTTTATTAAAATTGCTAAAACAAATTGTTTTTAATACAATAACAAAATAATTCAATCTACCTAATAAACAATATCAATAAGCTTAAACACACAATCACAACACATTCTATCATGTGTTTGCAGCAAGGTTGTCATTTGAATATTGCGGAATTTCATTTATCATAATTCACCTCTCCAGTAAGGGAACTAGGTAACGTCGGGGCACTTCCGCGGCACATGATTTGCATAATAACCGAACTAAGTGTACCATATCTTGCTTAAGGTCGAATCCGAACCATAAATTGACTATAATAAGGACTATTTTGCATAAGCCGTCCGAACCGAATTGCTCTACGTCCGATCAATTCTCACACACAGATTCAAAGACATTGAACGCATTAGGGGAATGTTAATAGACAGAAGTTGCAGACCATACGATTACCGTACGTTTAGATTTGCGTTTCAAGTATTTCGCTAAATAGTCAGTCATATGAAGCCTATTCAAAGTTCAAAGAAAGGTCAAGGAAGGGTCAGTTTAATAAAGGTAGTTGTGCGTTAATGTACATGCCAGGAAATCTTTACTTAATTGCCTTAATTTTGTTGTATATGATAAAATTAAACCGTGCGTTTAATCCAAAATTAATTTTGGTATTTAGCCCATTTTATAACTTCTAACGGACCAACTAATGGATTGTTTTGAATGATTTTTAGACAGAGCACTTTAGCACATCGTTTGTCAAATCTTACTAACCTCATTTCATATTCACTTTACAAGCAACCCTACTAACAAAAAGTGCAAGGCCAATAGGGAAGCTGATAGGCAAATACCCACCCCAAATCATGACCTAATATCGAGCAATTTATCACCGACAGACCTTTGTGCCTGTGCCATCAATCTTGAGCTTCCTTCGCACTCAACACTCCAACTAATTATTGTCGATCGTGTCTTGACAGTTTACTTGCGGATTTCAACATTTTTTTAATGTTTGACGTACGATTTATACGGAATCAAATGTTTCTTCAGGGGTATAATTAGCCTCGCAAATGCGAGGGTGAATTCTTAAAATGTAAACACTAGCAATTCGTCACAGCGACTGTTGATAATAGATGAATGCCGGGGTACAGATCGCTCGAAAGAAAGGGGAGGGAAATGAAACCATCTATTACGGCCCAAGACGGACATCTCGAAGGCAGAACGTAGAAGATTTTACTCAGCACCGGGAAATGAGCAACGCAGCCGACGCTCCCGGTTAATAATGAAACAATACTCACATATGCCTACTTGTGTATACACATTTGTTATTGTTCCCTTGTGCGACAGCCATTCTACATAACCCTAATGACACAATATTTCACTTAGTCAAGATCTGATAACGTTGTGTAATTCTGACGTGTTATATTCTGTGCTAAACGAGCGTTGTTTCCACGGAAAGAAAAATGTATCCCCAGGTAGATTTATTTACGTAGAGAAAGTAGCATAGCAACATTAAGTTAATAAAGCATAAAAATATTTTACAGCGAGTCATGGAGTGGCATCCATACACGCGAGTGGCAAAGAAGGGCCATTTGCTTTATTACATTTACATCATACGCCCGTTAAAGCAGCCAACTGAACAAAATGTTGCATGAAATTTCTTTCTCGTGTCGCGATTGATCTTTTTACTTCCTTTCAAATATATTTTCTTAGGGTCCCGTGGAAGCATATTCACATTTTTGTTATGCTTGCATATTTCGCAATTTGGCCGGAATTACTCAAATTATATCCCTTTTCGTAAGTCTTTAGGAAGAATGTGAGAACATTTTTATCGAGATTTCTTTATCATTGTGTTATCACATAATATGATAATATTATATACAGTATATTGCTAGGTGTTAAAAGAGTAAATCACTTAAGTTTCAGCATTTAGTACATAAATGTTTATATAAAAAAATATTAATTGGTATACTTTTGCCGCTTGTTGCAGATAAACTAGCGACCCAGCTAATGATAAGTGATAACCGGCGTTTTGACTGCGATGCCAAGGTCTAATACGCGATTGGTAATTCATTGTAGGGTCAACATCCTAGTGGTATACTGAGGAGATATGACCGCTAAGAGCGTACCGTGCTGGGCGAGATATGACTCTAGGTGAAATAAGTGACTTTAGCAGCGGAATATTTCAGTTATCAGTAAGGATCTTTGTAATTAAAATTTACCTCAAAAACAACACGCTTATCATGCATGTATTTGTATAATCTGAGGTTAAATTACTCTCATTATATTATCTTTGCTATTTTTTATTATCGAACCGTAGCCGCACAAAGTGACTTATATAAGAAATTTCGTATATAAGTTAATTTGTGTACACACAACACCATACACAATTATTATTGGACACATCCAATAATAAAAAAATAATTATGTACGCCTCTGACAATACTCACCTTCATAATAACAGTTTCCTTTATTTTGTCCTCGATCATAAATTTTCATTACGAGGACTAGAGTTCAATATCACATGCGTATATCCAATATATATGAAAATACAAGATCTCTATGGTGGAATTTTATGCAATAGGACGATCGGAATGAAGAAATATCACCCATTCGACATGAAAAAATAATAACGACATAACAGGAACAAAACAGGACGAACAGAGGGAATAAATTCTGGTGTCTTATCTTATCTTTATAGAAGACTAGATTTTTCCCACGACTTTTCTCACGTTAATGCAGATTTATGTTAAGATAGATTTTTTAATAGGCTATAATTATGTTATTCTGATGTATAAACAATAATACTGTAATGTTTCATCAAAATCCGTTTAGAAGATTTTGCGTGAAAGACTCACTTTCACATTTACATAATTAATAGAATTTTAGATTGTGAAATTATTTTGCTTACTAGATTTTGTCCACGGCTTCGTTCGCGGTAATCTAGGTCTTGACTATAATTTTCTATCCCACGCTAACATTCTTTATCTTGATGAAAAGTATGTCCCAATGTGCTATTATGCGCCCCATTCATGATAATGATCGGTCGAGTAGTTAAGGCGTGAAAACGAAACAAACAAACAAACTCACATTCGCAATTGTAATATTGGTTAGAATTATACATAACATTATTATTTCGATAGAACTCGATAACGGATTATTTTTGTCGGCATCGCAGTAGACTGAAGTGGAGACAGCAGGACGGACTTTTCTACAAAAAAACTGTTAAAGATAGGCACACGACAGGTTTAATCAGAATAAAAATAGTATTTACTTAATAGGATGTATGACACCAATCTTAAAGGACCAAATTCTTATGGACTTTTAATCAGACATTTAACTCGCATCAATTTTAGGTCGTCATACATCATATTGTTTTCAGATAAATTGTATTCAGATAAATTGTATTTTACTCTCAAAATCTGCATGTCATTGCCATCAGAACTTCATCTTGCAAACAAACACTCAAAAGACTTTAAAACAAATAATATAAGAGACATTTTACGATGCAAACTGTGAAGGTAATAAATATACAGCGAAGTGATTGTGTTTGGTCAGTCCGGCAGTGAACAGCCGCAGGACGTGCTCGGTACGCAACACCGAACGTGCGTTGCGCTGGGATTTTTCAAAAGCAATTCGCAAAACCGAACGGGTATGCAAACACTCAGCCTGACATTGGCTTGGTGTAGATATTTACCGAAAACTAGCGTGAACTGTGAATGCATCCAATGTTCTCACGATCTCCAATACACCGTCAGCACTTACAGGCACAAATAAAAATTGAAAAATCCTCGGTCGCAAATCCCCTGAGGGTCGCAACTCGCACGTTCTACACGCACCGCCGCCGTCCCCCACAAAGAGCTGAACTGCTACATTATTTATTTAATTATTTATTTATTAAAGCTCAACGACAAACTCGCCCAAATATTCTCTCTTTACGACATACGGTAAATAATGTATGAACATTTGACATTAAAGATGTTGCGTACAAACAAATTTTGATCATAATTTGGATGACTTTAAAACTGGGTTATAGATCCAATTTTAGTTTTTATCTTATATTTCCATGCGCAATATTAATTCGTCACTGATTGTTATTTGTAGAATGATATTCCTTTATTATCTGACTAGATGTGCCCGCGGTTTCACCCGCGTTAATCTTTACTGCGCCGCTCCCGTGGGTCGTAGCGTGATGTTATATAGCCTATAGCCTGCCTCGATAAATAGGCTATCCAACAATAAAATAATTTTTCAAATCGAACCTGTAGTTCCTGATATTAGCGCGTTCAAACCAACAAACAAACAAACAAACTCTTCAGGTTTATAATATTAGTATAGATAGCTGACCCGCGCAACTTCGCCTGCGTCACATAAAAGAGAGAGTGGGTCGTAGGCACCTATAATACAATTTTAATGGAGCTGAAACTTTCTTTGTTAAATCCACGAACCACATAAGAACCATTGAACAAAATTTTATAAATATACCTACAGTGCTAATTTAAAATCACGCAGAATAAACCAGGAGAAACATCGTTTGTATGTATGTCTGTAATGGGTAATTATTTTGCTGTGATGTTTTTTTAAAACTGCGATATCTCCTAAGATATTCATTGAAATCGAATGATGTAAATTAAATACTTGTGATGAATAACGTATTTATTTGGATAAGGATTAGTATCATGTTTATAAAAATACCATTGCAAATAATGCATTATTTTACAACATCTTTGGTTAGCATAAAAATGGTTATAGTGAGCCAACCTTAAAAGATAGACATATGCTGTCGCGGACTTTTTTTTAGAACTTTTAAAGGGGAACAATTCTGTCATACATGATTTTTGCGAAACTTTAACTGTTTACGCAGCGCACGCAACGGAAGCTCTCAAAAGGAAAAAAAAACCTCCGATTTTGAAACATTCTTCATTGTTGCTCCGCTCCTATTGATCTTAGCGTGATTATATATAGCCTATAGCCTTCCTCGATAAATGGGCTATCTAACATTAAAATAATTTTCAAATCGGACCAGAAGTTCCTGAGATTAGCGCGTTCAAGCAAGCAAACAAACAAACTCTTCAGCTTTATAATATTAGTATAAATTTGTTCTATGATACAAACTTGCGCCTACACTTACTACTCATTATGATATTACTAGTTTGAGATTTTCTCTTTGACAATCTTACTGCCAGCATTTTTGCACGCCATTTTGTTTGCAAATATGCCTGGTAGAATACTATTAGACTAGTTATACTATTAAGGACACTTTGACCACTTAAACCAGTCAGCTATCCGTGAAGAAAAATATTCTAAAGACGTAAACAATACCTATAAATGGGTAAACAAGATTACCCCGTACTAGATTGTTTATCTGCCAAGGTTCAGATGGCAATGAATTAGTAATTATAATTGAACTTGTTTGACGGCGAAGGCAAAATAATGAGACAATTTGCACTCCTGAGTGTTGTGTGGAATATTCTTTGTGCGTATCACTAGCTAACTAAAATTTATTAGAGTAGTAGAGTTATATAAAGAGACACAAGTTATTAGACTTATACTTAAATATCTATCTTATCTTCGTAGATATATCACGGAAAGCATAGCCAGTGTTCTACTTCACGACGCCTATAATCGCACGGAATAGTAAGACCTATTATCTATCAAAACACAATTAGAACAATACGACCCAATACAATAAGCCCGAGCGACCAAGATGGAATAGATTAACTTCAATTTAATAAAACCGTTGAATTTATACACAAGTTATATAGCGCTTACTAAATATAAACATATTGCATTCTGTGGAGGTGATTGTCAAACCGTCCAGTGCATTTGATCGGTTTTATTTTCATATCCAAATAAAAAACAATGAGTCACGTTTTTGCGCCAATGCTTCCGCACCTGATGCGAACGTAATCATTTTGGAATGCGGTATGACGTAGTATGCACGGATAATATTGAACACTTTCGTACCAAGAACGCAGCGGTAGCCCACTGGGAAACAGTTGGACTGCCACACAGATGTCTTGAGTTCGATTCCAAGCTTCGCACCTCCAACTTTTCGAGCTTCGCTCGCTATAACGGTGAAGGACAACATCGTGAAGAAACCTACATGTCTGAGAAGTTAACATAATTTTCTTGAAGATGTGTGTAGTTTGCCAACCCACATTGAGCCATCGTGGTAGTCTATTGCCTAGCACTTCTCATACTAAGAAGAGACCCCTGCCCAGCAGTGGGACAGTTAATAAACAGGGCTGAACAAAATAAGCTTATATTCGGCAGGCAACGGCATACGGTCACGGTTAAAAGTAAAACTACGAAAAACTAAGTAGGTACTATAAAAACTTTGGTATAATGCTTAGACTAACATTTTCTGTAGCACAAGAAAACGAAAGTATCAAAAAAGTTGGCGTAGGCGTTCACCCATTTAGATAAAGCGTGTACTTCAAAACTTAGTGCATATCAAGGGCATAAGTAAGTTTCAGAAGTTTGGTTTCTATAGCAAGGCAGGCCGCGTGTTCTTTAAAACAAATTCACGGAAGCTCTAGGTAGCAGCGTCAAAGTTCATGAACGGAATAGTATAAAGTTTTCTGACGGGATTAAGTATCACCGTATTTCATTTACCGCGAACATAAGATTGTATTACATTACCGTAGCAATGTTTAATGACAATATTATTTCTGCCAAGAAAATAATATCGGGATAACAAGATGCATTACAAATATGTAAACAACGGACCCAAGAAAAATTATCTTGGTACAACTAGACAGAATCACGCATCTTTTTCTGACATAACAAGATCGGACAAACAAGACAAGGTAGTCAATATCACATTTCCTATTTATATTAGACTAAGTGACTTTTGTAGCAGCAATAGCACTACTTTAAAATATGTGTTCTTCATTAAGAGACAAGCTATCTTTTTACCAAATTTGAACAACATCGGGTTACTGATATAGCTGTAAAAACGTAACATACAAAAACAAAATTACTCGCATATATAAATATTCATATGTATTCTAAACTTAATCCTAACTAACATTATTAATGCGATTGTGAGTTCGTTTGTGTGTTATGCTTTCACTCCTTAACTACTCGAACGAAAACTCATCATAAAGTTTCGCATACACGTTGTCAGGGGAACAGAGAAGGACAGAAGAGTACCTTCCACCCAGAAAAAGTACTGTCCCTAACAAAACCAGACCTACATTTTCGCGACCGAAACCGCGAGGAAAATCTAGGAGTATACATATAATCTATATATTAATACGTGAAGCAAAAACTTGGTACCCCTTTTAACGAAAATTGCGCAGACGGAGGAGTATGAAATTTGGCACAGTTAAAGTTTATATGGGGAAGGAGGGGCGAATCCTAATATTTATATAAAATATGCATTAGAAATACATTAAATTAATGAATAAATACTACACGCACACAACCATGCATTTGACACACGCAATCGAAGTGCGTAACTATGGTTACATATAAGTATCAATATATAATGACATATATCAGCAATATCTTACAGGCAAACTTTGGTCGAATTTCGAGCACTAGGCGACCGCTAGTATAATGTAATTACTTAAACCATATTACGTATCCTTCAACAGCAGACTACCCATAGTTGTTCAGTGTACTGTACTTATTTATATTATAGTATAATAAGCGTATAATTAAACAATTTTATTGTGATCGCATGGCCTTCCGGGCCATTCTGTTTTTATGTTTTATGGTCATTGTCGAGCATCTAATTACACATTAAATTATATATTATTATAGTGAAGCGAAGACTTTAAAGATCCTTCCTTCATATATCCTTCATTATTAATTTTATAACAAGCTTGATTTTATTTTATTATTTAGCTTTTCTGCAAATTTGCTCGCTCGGAACAATACTTTTCTTCTGAATGAAAGATACCCTATGGCCTTTTCTGTACTTCTGACAACGTTTATGCAAACTTTCATGATGATCAGTCTAGTGGATAGGCATGAAAGCGTAACAAACAAATAAATTTACATTCGCATTTAAATTTTAGTTATGATACTAACGCGATATAGTAAATGAGTAATATGATACAATACAATTATTAAAGTCAGGTTTTTTACAGAATCTTTTAGTAATATTAAAATTAAGATTATGGACAAACAATATTTTAAAATACTTATATCAATACCCATATTATTAGTACACATGTATGTTTAATCTATAATTTAATGGAACGAAAATAACATCTAAGACACAGGTTCGACCTAGTTTAGACGTTAGAGTTTATTAAATATTGTATACATCCAGTTATTGTCTTATTTCCGGCCTCGATGGCGTAGTGGTTAGTGTAACTGACTGCCACGCCTGGTGTCGCGGGTTCGATTCCCGCACAAATCAAACATGTGCGTGCATGAACATGGATGTTTGTCTTGGTCTGGGTGTTTCTATGTATAATATGTATGTATTTACAAAAAAAAACAGTACATATGTATGTTTATCCATTGTCTAGTACCCATAGTACAAGCTCTGCTTAGTTTGGGCTGGATGGTGTTGTGTGTATGTGATAGAATATTATATTATATAGGTTAAGAAATTGTATGTATTGTAATCTATCTGGTATCAATAAATAATTATTATATACTAGCTTTTGTCCGCGGCTTCGGTCGCATTAATTTAGAATTTGACAATCAATTCGGGTTATACTCTGCTTGTAATAATATAATTCAATCATGATTGGAAAGACACGTGGCGCCATCTATTATCATAAGAACGTTATTGTTGTTTTCCTCAGAAACAGTAAATTTTTTCGGCATGAAAGGTAGCCTATGTCCGTTTTTGTACACCTGACAACGTATATGAAAAATTTTAGAAGGATCGGTTCAGTGGTTTAGGCGTGAAAAGGTAACAAACAAACAAACTCATTTTCGCTTTTAAATTATTAAGTTAGGATATTCATATCATTACTCCAAGCCATACAATTATCGAATACACTGCATCCAGCTAATAAAATATTAAAATATTATTAATTAAGTTATGCAATTTATGTATTTGTTGACTAATATTTGTGTATGGCTTATCAGTTATCAGCTAAGTAATTGTATAATTGTGTTCCAGAAACTATCTCGCTGTGCACTTACCATGGCAAGGTTTTAATTATAATAATCTTATTGCCCTTTATCCAACAATATTATAATTTAATAATTAATAACTTGGATTATTTTATATTACGCCACTTATAAGCACAGCGTTCTTTTTGTCTTCTTGGTATGTGTAGAATTAACATTAGTAAAAATAAATATATAAATATATCTAACACACATACACCACTTTGGCTACAGTTATTTAACGACTGTTTAAGGCAATACCGTTATGAGAAATAAAATTAATAGTATTTGACCCTATTATTAACAATAGATTTTCTATTGGGTCTATCACGGGACAGTGAATGGGTTAAAATACCAAATCAAATAACCGTAATAGGTATCACGATATTTTGCATAACTTTAATAAAATAATATACTACACGACATTTTTATAAATGTCCGTCATAAAGTTTTGTAAGTAGTCAAGTAAGTTGTCTTACTTGTTGTTGTATATTTCAACCAGAAATTTAAAATTTGTTAACCTCAGAATACTCAAAGTACTCGCATTATTTATATTGCACAAGTTTCGCATTATTTATATCCCTTCACAATGAAGAGCCTATATCTCAACCCTTAATAAAAATCTGCCTCATAATAGCAACACTCAAACGAAAACGTTCACTTTCTAAGGTTAAATATTTAGAAACAAAATTAGCTATGTGGTTATACCAGAACAATATTTTGTGTTTGATACTGAAATAGGTTTATTTTTATAAATTGCTTTTTCCTACCCGATTATTCGTAGTTTTATAGTACCGCAAGTGTTAGAGCCCTATTTATAACAAGATTCTTTAAGATATATTGCTTTTAATATTATCTTTTATAAATGTTTACGTAGTCTGAAGTTGTGTATTTTATCTAACCTTGGCTGCGGTTTCTTAGTCATTAACAACCAAGCTAAGATTATATTCCTATAAATATATTTTCATGAGCCACCCACATAGTTTGAACAGTTTTATGAACTGAAATAGTATGAACACTAACAACAATAATAATCATCTAGACCTTGTCGAGATAAGTGAACAATATTACCTCGATGGAGCAGTGGTTAGTGTAACCGACTGCCAAGACTGAGGTCGCGGGTTCGATTCCCGCACAAGTCAAACATTTGAGTGCATGAATATGATGTTTGTCTTGGTCTGGGTGTTTCTATGTATAATATGTATATATTTACAAAAAAAAGTATGTATGTATGTTTATCCATTGTCTAGTCCCCACAGTACAAGCTCTGCTTAGTTTGGGCTAGATGGTGTTGTGTGTATGTGATAGAATATTATTAAGTATTATTATTATATATTGCGGCAATATTTTACCACCCTAAGATATAACCCCTTCGTCATAACAAACTGTTGGTAAAAGTCCATTTACAGCTCCTTTCAACTTGGACCGTTCGTCAGTTTAATGTTCCCACATCCTCCGTGTATCAATTCCAAACTCCTCATTTGCGTCCACCATAAGTTCTGCTTTGTGTCGCACACAATCTAGTTCACTGCAGGCAAAATTAAGACTAATGGCAAAGAAAACACGAACTATATTAGCTAAGCTTACAGTCTTACTTACTGACCTGTTTATGTTAGCCCCTATATCCTTTCTTTCGTGTACTATGTTCTTGTTCTTTGCAGTATATGGCCTGCTCACACACGTTAGTTTATTTATTTTTGTACTAAGTAAAAGAAAATCAGGAAATAGTTTGTCGTATGTGAGCCTCTGCAAGTCCGTAATCTACTTTATGTGACATACCGTACCCAAAGTCACTAAAACATTCCCGGGTCGGCAAAGTCGTATAACTTTTGAAATAAAACACGCTTTTATATGTAGAAGGTTTTATATATTTAATTTGCGTTATATTTCTGACTGACTGAATTTAAGAGAACATATTTTAGTCATACATACACCTATTACTTTACCTTTTAGATAATCACTATTACAGAACTGAAACGTTATTACACAATAACATCACGCTAACATTTCGCCGTTATCTATAACGTAAATACTGCCAGTAATACTGCGCGCGCGATCGCTTGATAGATAAAGAACCAGGTCAGCAACCTCATCGCTTTCTGCCATTTTACCGAGCGGTAATACCTCCTTGCGGTTTTCGTATAATGCCGAAACTTGTTCTTTACTAAAACCAGCTGCTTCTGCAAACGGGGTATTCGTTGCGCCGGGATTGACTGAGTTTACGCGAACTCCGTGACGAGCTAATTCTAGCGCAAGGCACTTTGTGAATTGATCCAGAGCCGCTTTGGACATACAGTATGGTAAGAAATCTACGTCCTTAATCGGTCGTAATGCTGCAACACTCGATATATTAACAACGTTCCCTTTCGTTTTAATAAGATAAGGTGTAACCAGACTTGTAAGAAGATAAGTGGCACGCACATTAACTGACATAGCACGGTCATACAGTTGCACTCCATCCAAAATGCTTCCGCGAATACCAACTCCAGCATTATTCACTAGCACATCAATTTGGCCGAACGTCGCCACTGTCTTTGTAACTATATTCTCCACATCTTCATCGACGGTTAACTCCGCCTTGATAACCAGAGGTTTTATACCTTTTGTGTCTTCACATTGTTTCGCAACTTTGTTCAAAGATTCTTCATTTCTTCCAACTAAGACAACTTTGGCAGACTGCTTGGCGTACAACAGGGCGGCAGCTGCACCGATGCCGGAACTAGCGCCAGTGATCACGATAACTTTGTTGCTAAAGTCCATTGTCGCCGGCGTCGCGATTTACACTAACCAGTTTACGTTTTTATCGCTCAATTTTATGCATCAATAAACCAAGATAAAAAAAAGTCTTCACGTCTTTTCTTGCTCAATAACCAAACGATTACCGGGACTGTGGCACGTAAAATAAACTTCAAGGCTTTTTCTTCGTGTATTTGTGTTTAGTATTCCATTAAAAAGCTATTACCTGTAAGCACTAGGTTTTATTCAATTAATCACTTTGCTTATTGTAAGTGTATTTTAAGTAATATTAATAAGGTAATACCATTAGGTACCACATTTAAAGCCTTAATAATTTCCAAATAGCGCATAGCTATAATTCCTACTGTATCTAATCAAATCAGAACATTAGGGAGTGTTTATAGTGTTAAACTAAGCATGTTACAAGCACAGCTCACTTGGCAAAGCTCGAATGAAACTACGTACTTCGACGTAAGTGGCACGTAATAAAATTTTGCGGTTATTTGACGTCGTCATGTTCGGGTGACAAAGTGAATGTTTTTTAGCGAAATATTTGAGCAATGACAGAGTGGTCTGCGAACGTCACAGAAGGGACGTGTGCATTACACCAGCCGTCACGCGTACCACGAATATTTCCGTACGGTAGCCCGTCATTTCATTATAGTTGGCGGACTCTCGGGAAAATGTGTTAGTAGAATTATTATTCGCAACCCGCTATATTTTTATTAAAAATCGCGTACATTTTCGCTTAAGAATATTACGCATTAAAATAAATTCTCGTATTTCGATAATATAATTTAACTTTATAAAATTATGAAAAACATTTTCATATTTATAACGTACCATAAATCATTTAGACATATTGGACAACATTTTGTGGATATTAAAACACGAGTTAATACAGCGATAACAACGCAGGATTCATTTAATCCCATCATCCTGACTTGCTCTCGTATCGAGGGCAAACTACGTAATGTTGGTTCCGAGGCATGCCATTTACATGAATGATTATTCGGGCGGAGGAATAGACGCGTGCGATTTCAGCCTTTAAAATTAAGGTGTATAAGGTTGTTTTTGTGTGCTAAGTTTCTTAGACCATTGCGAAGTTTATCTGTGCTAGCCGCGTGGAAAGCATTGTCCGGGCCCGTTAGCCTATGTTAACACGCCACTTTCACAGTAAGGGACATACAGTAGACATAAATCGAATTCCTTCAATTATTATATTTTTCGAAAAGTAAGTAATCTAACTTAGACTGCTAAATGGTACAGCGGTCGTGGTGTGAGGGTTTGTCTGGATAAGTGCCGCTGGTGATTATAGGCAAGTATTCACTTTTCAGTCAAGAAATTCCCAGAAGTAGCATAGAGGCAATGCGGTAGAAAAATAGCGGGGAAATGTGGGAGAGATTTATGCTTAACTTTTCACGGAAACAAGCGTTTTAACGAAACTGCGTTTTACGCTACATGATGTTCACAATAATTATAATTATTGTGAACATCATGTTGCGTAAAATATTAGTGTAAGTATAACATTTGTTTCTTTTTAGAGTCTGTCTTATAATTAAAAGACAGACTCTAAAAAGAAACAAATGTTATACTTACACTAATATTGTAAACCGAAAATATTTGTATGTTTGTTTTTAATCAATAAACTAAGAAACTGCAGGACCGATTTTAAAATTCTTTCAGCATTAGAAAGTTTCTTTATTCAGAAGTAACATAGACTATATAATATTACGCTACAAGCCATGGAAAAGAGCAGTAATCATAACCGCGGAGGAGCACAATAATATGAATGACTAACGTCGTTCATATTATTGTACTTTTCAATGCAGAACAATATTACCACAGCGATAACCGACTACGGACTTACATATATTTATGGTACATAAAGTCTTTCCCGTTTTATTCTATATGTATTTTAAGGTACGTGGTTGTATTTTCTTGTCTATATAAGTGAAGTTTCTCAGAATTTCTACTAGACAATACAAATAATTTTGAGATAGATATTATGTCATGACTTTACTATTTTATGTTGAGAAATAGCAGGTTACAGGATCAGATCAAATCTCTACTGATATATTGTATTTGATCCGTATTTTGTTTATATAAATGCGATTTTTGTGTGTTTAAGTCTTTTTGGTGAAACAATGTCACAGTGTCGTCAATGCCTCACTGAATATATCTGATATTGACGTCCATAAGTTACGATGACTGGTATTAACTGATGATATACATGGTATACTTTAGTTTTTAAAAAAAGAAACATAGAGGCGTAACGGATTCCTTTTACTTAAATCACAGATCTTGAAACCATTGAAACATATTTATATTAAATATTAGCTTATGCCAGCAAACAGTTCTTTTTGCTAGATGAAAGGTACCGTATGTCGTTTTCTGTAATGCTGACAACGTTTATACGGTCAAATAGTTAAGGCGTGATAGCGTAACAAACAAACTCACATTCGTATTTATAATATTAGTAAGGATAATAATATAATTATGTAGCCTGCCATAATGGGCCAACGATATAAGATTATCTAGAATGCCTAGATTCTTACAAGTATTACTCAGCTTTTTAATCAGTCATTTCTTAGCAGCATAGATTCTGGTACACTACTCAATAGAAGGCTCGCTACCTTTTTGTTAAGGAATTAATGCTGTATGATAAAACTCTGCTTAGCACATATGTGATATATAGGGGTAATCATTGGATCATATCTATTGTACTTTATTTTGATAAGAAACATAATATCTCAAGATTGCGAAATGGTAAACAATGTGTATGTGTGTATTTCTGTTATTTGATAACAATGTTGTTTCATATATATCCGTTATCAAAATATGGAATGATTATTTAGATAGTTTATCTAAGGTACGTATAGAAATTTACTCATTTTGTATACGAACAACGCTCAATACTTAACATTTTTCAATTAAATTAATGCTAACTGAGGAACCCGCCTCGATCTTGTACCCGTAACATTCGTCTAGTTATGAAGTGTTACATTATTGTAATGTGTATGGATTTGTTATAATAGGAAAAAGAGTTACCGCTTGCTCGGTTTCAAAATTAAATGGCAATAGCCTTTGATTGCACTAATGGCGTAGTAAGTTGAGTGATCACATCGCCATTTTCTGCGCTGATTGGTGTGGGTTCGATCGCCACACGAAACAAAAAATGATGTAATCCAAAAATATTGGTTCCAAACCTGTACTTTTTGTCTATTGTTCAAATGTGCTAATGACCATTTTAAAGAGCTGAGGGTCTCTTTAAAAACTTATAGAGCTTTTTAAATAGAAGACCGTATCTAAAAGATGGCCAAAAGCATCTTGAAACTCCTTAGTATAAATCGTCACCGTAGTAATTTGAACGTGAAAATCTAACAAACGTCCACTCTGTCAGTGCATTGGCAAATGAGTTTCTAACCTGTAATTAATGCAGATTTGAATACAGCACATTACTGCCTGTGCTGCCTCCCTAATTTATACTGATTACTTGTTAATCCACCACTGAATGTTAACGCAGATCGGATAATGCACGTTTAGTAAGCAAAAATTACGTGAACACATGTACGAGAATGTAAGAACCAACCTATTTCTTCTAACATTATATTTTTGCCTATTGCAATAAAGAGTGTGTGAGTGTTATCGAATGTTTTCTGATTCGTGTCCTGGATTGAGTGAAGTAGTTTTTTTTTCTGTTAGCCAATTTTTTGTAGCAATTTGGTCTTTGGCAATTATTACTGGACACCTACAAAATAAGCGGTGCAATTTAAAATCTATGACAAATATACCAACACTTAAATATGACGTAATAATATGGTCTAAAGTGCCATTAAACCAAGAAGGTATTCAGGCGATAAATATTGTTTTGGATTCCTTAAAGACCCACATTTTTTCTAGACCGTTCAACAATGACAACTGACTTTCATATAATAAGCCCGAAACAAAAACCTTCTAAAATCTTCATTTGAATATTTTTTGTGTTTTGTTTTGTGACAAATAACAAATTAAGAAGATAAATTGAGTGGAATGGTTCATAATTACAATCATTTTTAAAAGAAAGGGTGGAGTTGGACAATTATATTTTTCAACTAAATTACGGCGGTAGATGCAAAACAAAGAAAAGAAACAAAAGGTAATTAAGATGTAATGTTTGTAGATTTGACGTTATAATTATCAATATAAACTGAAAATTAATCTACTGGTGTCAATCGAAGTATGGCGCAGTGACTGAAGTAATCGCCAAGACACTGAAAGTTCTCTTTTTAAATTTTAAAATGACAATTTCCGCTCTAGTGGTAATTCTTATATAGCGGGGACTTTACAAACTTTCAAACAAAGAACACCCAGACTCGGAACAACCATTTGTAAATCACACAAAGTTTTGTCCCGTGTGGGATTCGAACCCACAACACTCGGCGCAGTGGCGATGCGATCACTTCAGTCAGTGAGTCTCACTTCATCACTTCAATTGAGTCAGTGCGTCGAGAATTGTTTGATCCCCCCGCTTAGAGTAATATTTGATTAATCTACATATAGTTACTTAGTCTTGGAGTATTTTTATGTATGCTCTGTCTGAATGTCTGTAAAGCCGCCGCGATACAGAGATTATATCGCCTGCGGGCATTTAAATTAAATAAGAAATCCCTTCAGGCTTAATTTAGGTTTGCCTACTTATATCAATCACCCTTAAGAGAACTTAATAAAACTTTGGCTATAAAGGTGTCAATTTTTCAGATAGTTCTTAAGACCTACAGCAACTTTTAGAATTATTCTTCATTCTTTTGCTTTTCTTTTCGTGTGGTTAGTGGTCAACCTGTTATCAAGAGCTGTTCAAGCCGCCCGTAGGCCTCTGACATGGCTTAACGACTGCTATCAATTTGACAACAACCGGGACCGACTTTTTACGTGCCTTCCGAAGCACGGAGACGCTCAGATGAAATACCACTAAGCGGTCACCCATCTATAGACTGACCGCACCCAACGTTGCTTAACCTCGCTAATCGCTTACCGATCAGTGAGTGCAACTGGCTATGAGCGCCTCATTTTCTCAGATTCTTCATTAAGATCTCTAGATAAAGTAACGATAGATCTTAAAGGAGCGAAAATAGATATGTTATGATTACTTTTTCATATTATACCTATTTAATCTATCTCGTTCATGTCGACCTCAGTCATGTAGAACCCCTTCGATCATTTGATTTGCTCTGCGCTAGTTAGGAAAGCAAAGTTTACCACAAAATAGAAATATTTTTACAATGCGCGTACATAGAAAAGCTAAGTTTTTTACAATAGACTTTGTTTCTAAGTACGTGAGGTACTAATTACGCTACTTTGTATTTTTACTTGTTTTCTAGAAGAGTAAGCAGTGCCAACGAATTGCTGTATGCACTTATTAAATACAAACTCGGCATCTATGGCTGAAATTTCCATAAAATAACTGCTGAAATTAATAGAATATATAAACCTATTGAATCGCAACGGTACACCGGCGGCCAGATATAATAGACTTTAAATTATGTCTCGTATTCTAAAACTTCACAGATTAACATATGAATTTAAAAATAAGTAAACCGCTACTTCTATTGTCAAGGTGAATTTCGACATGATAAAGACATGAAGTGAAAACCCTTGCTGAGTGAGTCCGGGAATTGTCAAGCCAGGCGCGCGCAGTGGGTGGCGACATCCGTAAGTTGGGTTCTTATCATAAATCTTCGCAGGCCTGCAATGGATCACCAAGCCCCTCATCATTTATACTTTATTATTGAACGATCATATCTGTAACCCCTTGAAAACATTCAAATAAATTTTATCGTTCTGTGTAGTACTGTAATTGTTTATGTTTGCAATATGCTTTTACAAATAAAGGTAAATGATGCAATTAGAGAAATAAATAAGTTTTTATTGTTGGCGATGATAAAAACAATCCTAACTAATATCATAAATGCGAATGTGAGTTTGTTTGTTACGCTTTCGACCGATCATCATGAAATTTCGCATACACATTGTCAGGAGGCCAGAAGAGGACATTCTGTACACTTCATCCAGAAAAAAGTACTGTTACTAACCTAACCTAATCTACATTTACGCAAGCGAAGCTGCGGACGTAATCTAGTGTTTTATAAAAACTACTATGACACGAGCGTTTGTGCCAGTATTTTATATTGCAAAGTTTATAAAGAATGTTTCAAGACCAATAGACATGCAACTCATGCAGAAAGGTCGCTGTAAAACCAAGTAGTTTGTGAATGAGAAGCACTTTTTGTGTTTATACTTAACTAGCTTTTGCCCGCGGCTTCGCTCGCGTAAAAGTAGGTTAGGTAGGCAAGAGAAATTTAAAAAAAAAATATATATACCCTATGTTATTCGGTGATAAAAGATATAAATTTCTAGAGGTGAAAGAACTTTTAAAATCGTTTAAGCAGTTTTCGATTTAAATCCCTACAAATAAACAAAAACCAAATCTTTCCTCTTTATAATATTAGTATAGATTTATCATTAATCTTTAATGCATGTCCAAATGTTGACATTCATAAATGCCAAAATTAGCTAAATATTAAATTATAAATAGTAATTTGTAACCTCTTACTGCTGTCTAAAACATGGTGCTATATTACTACATACAGTTGTCAATAACAAAACATTGTGGCAAATAGAATTTGCACTAACTAACGGATATTATCACATGACAGCTAATCATAAAATGTAATTAAATTGCGTTTTAAATGGGCCATCGACAGGAAACCAAAGTTTCGCACAGTTCACAACGCGTCGAATGTATGAATTAATTAAACGTCAATAACTAAAAGCTGTCAATATTCAAATTCATGTCCTATATACTCGTGACACATGCATATATAATACAAACCTCGTCCGTGGCTTCTCTCCCTTTATATATATCGATGTATTATATTGCTCTTGCTTTAACTTTCTATCAAATAGCAAATAAGACGGTTTTATACTACATTGACCGCTTACAGAACATATACCGAACAATAAAAATAATAATATAGATAAGTAACTTTTGCCCACGGGTTCGCTCGTAAGAAAATTAATTTTCTGGATGAAAGGTACTCTTACGCCCTTTTCTGTACCCCTGATAGCGTGTATGCGAAATTTTATGATGATTGGACGAGTAGTTTAGGCATGAAAGAGTAACAAATAAACTCACATTCGCATTTACAATATTAGTTAGGATTGAATTCAACAACTGTCATAACATCAAAAGTAACTCTCTCTTTGTATACACTGCTAATAACAAAAATAATGGTGACGGTGAAATTGTTGTCATTTAAATATGAAAATATGTAACATGTTGAAAGAAAACATTTTAAAATTTTTGCTTTTGGTTGTTTAATAATCTTTATACCTTGCTAAGTTACGTAAATCTATCGTATAAAATGATAGCATCGTACAAATTTAACAGTCAGTATAATGAAATGAACTGAAAAACAGAGCTTGAACATTCATAGTACTTTGCAAATCTCATAAAGTGTGCGTTCATGTCGCATTATCATTCTGCTGCACCAAGATACACGGTATTCGTGAATAAATTCATATTGTTTTACATTTTGTAATGAGACGTAACAGTCCATTATGGAGTCTAAACTAGATTTTGCGCTTGGCTCTTCCTTTACGTATATCCCTCGGTGACTACCTTTTCCGCAACGAAATGAGCACTATATCTGTTTAAATCCGTTCAATTATGATTGCGTAATTCTGGAATATACATAAGAACATACATCGTATAAAATAAAGTGTTGTCATATTAAATAGTAGCATTGAAACAGTAAAGATACCTTAGTCCTTGAGACTAATAAAAATATACTTTTTATGCCTCTCAGAATGAATACCATTGCATATTATAAAAAATATTAAATTATCTTTTTTCGCAATTTATATACATTCGCCTGGGCAAAACCAGGTGTAATAGTTACAATTTATAATTATTTTGACAATTTATTAATAATGTCAAATTATTAATAAATTTATATTTTTATTTGTACTTTACGCCATTATGTATAAATATAAAAAAATACTATGAAACCTTATCTTACACGCGACATAAACAAGCTTCATCATTCATAAATACGCATGAACCTTCTGTTTCCTGAAAAAGAAACTGCAATACAATACAATTGAAAACAAAGTGCTATTAAATTTTTTAACGCGGAAATCGTAGATAATGGTTTCGAGGAAATCAATCAGCCGACCATTGGCTACGGCTCAAGGCGGATGCGGTTGATGCTAAGCGTTTAACTCATTATTTGGCTCGCGTACAACTAGATCGATGTGCCAAAACACTCCCGATACGGAGTTTCGTTGTATAAGCATTCTTTGGCTTAATAGCTGGATGGAATAAAGTTTTGAAACGATTATTACAACATAGCATACACGCATATAGCTGACAGTAAGTAGTTATCATTGCAGTCAGAAAAGGAATTAAATAAAAAGAATGCGAGAAAGAATTACTACTCTTGCCTTTGTTTACGGTTAGAGGGCGGTAGTTCCTGACTGGACATAAACAAATATTCAGACTAGCAACAACAACCTCACTAAAAACATTTTGGACAACTCAGGCATCAAAATCACTACACTCAGCTTAGTGTTGTAGTACTACTGTAAAGTTGAGCTGCTACTTAAATTATGTAGGAAAGTTTAATATATTTGCGATAAGGTAATAGAATTATAAAACAAAGTATAAAAAAAGTAAACTTTTGTAATCAAGTATAATGGAATCGGTAACGATACTTTAGACATCGATATCGTAGCTTTTAAGTGGAAACAGTGACGGGCAGTATTTCGAAATATCTAAAACGTGACAAATTCTTCGAGAAATGTTATAATATTTTGAACTTTGGCTCTACAGCCTATATACAGATAATTGAATACTCAGTTGATAACAAGATGACAAGCAGTTGACGATTACGGCGTGGAAAATATGAATGATGTCGATAGTGTTAGGTTATTGGTCAAACAAATAGTATTCTAAACAGTAATAGGTATAAGCAATGAAGCTGTCAATAATACTGGAGTAAATTTTTACTGAACTCAAAATGTTAAACTAAATGTAAATAAGTCTCATATTAAGGCACTCTAATTGTAAATCCACGTATTTACACCAGTTGTTATTAGTTGAAACTTTAACATTACATTACATTACATTACATTAAGATCGTGTCCAATGTCACGGGGGACTTTACAAACATCAAATTAATGGACACTAAGTACACTCATATGCAGTACAATAATTTTTTGATCATGCAACGTATGGGTTTTGAACCACAGTCAGCACAGCGGCAGTATTGTGTAGGTGTATTAGTACAAATATTTTGACCAGTCTTAAAATTCTGTCAAGAAATTTGAACTAACGCGGTCTCTGGAATACCATTTAATAGGTTATCTCTCTACATGGATTAAATACATCACGTTTTATACAGACAACATCATATCATTGTTTATCAAATACTATTTCAATTATTACTAGTGCGGGTAATAATTTCATGACAGATTGTGTCGCGACTATAAAATAATTAAGGAAACATACGTGTCTTATACTTATAAACTTAGAAGGCCTTGTCTGGCATAAATCATATCGATATAGTTCTCCGTTTGAGTCATTGCAAGCAATACTTTTCATACTCAGTTTACAATTAATTAGTAGGTGTTATATGTGGATATATATACACATATGCCTATCCCTTCGGGAAAATAGGTTTAGGAGGCTATATATATGAAGCTAAACTTTGCTAGTGTGTAAAATATTAAGTATATTTCTGATTGAAATAATATCTTAACATTCATAATTATATTCAATCAATTGATAAAATAACGAGTGCTTACTTTGATATATAGAGCGAAATAGCATATTACATTATTATGTATAATAAATTGTATGATGCTTTTTATTTACGTTTCTTTAATTTGCCTTGCTTTGACGTAACAAGCACAGTGACCTAGTTCTACTTATGAACCTTCGCGAAGCAGTGTATGTAAAGGTAATAGGATTTTAGCATGTTTTAACACTGTCCTACACATTGACGCCTACAATTTACTCTTAGATAATTTCTTTAGAGCAACAAATGTTTATGTTGGGTACAAATTGAAAAAAAAATGTATAGAATCTACAAAAGACCGTCTCACGTAAGTATTCTTTAATTCAGTCTTATATTTGGAATATATTGAAAAATGTGCAGTTGAATATACGTAGAAAAATGCGCTTTGCGATCGTGGCGCCCAAAGTTCGATTACGGGGTTAGGTAAAGTGTTATTAGGTTATCCGAGTAGCACGGTCTTTTAACCATACTACGTGAAACTTAAAAAACAAATGATACACTAAAGCTATTTAGTTTATAGGTTTACCATAAATGTTTTGTTAATTAGTTAAAATCGAAGTAAATTAACTTAACACATTTTGCGTATTATATGGCAATGTTTCATTATTGTTTCTTGCAAGTGTCACTACACTGCAGAACAGTACACTTACCTAGCCTACTTTTATATAAAGTAGAATGCTCTTCTAATGGAACAGTGAAGTACGCTCGCCATCCATCAGGCTCTCAAGGCCTATGACAAGAAGGCTTACTTCCCTCATGAATATTTATCGCACTGTTTATTCCCCAAACCTAGTGCCTTAAAAAACATATTATTATGTTTTCACTCGATTTGATCCGAAACTCAAACCAGTACTTAGAATTTCTTTGAAGATCTAAAATTGCGTGCACGCATTTAAAAGCAATTTTTACGCAAACGATCAAAGGTTACAGGTAAAAATTTTATAATATTTATGATGTTCGTTCTCCTTGCTGGGTATGTGAAATATTTAAACTGAATGAATATTTTATGTTCGCTCCGATCAAGACTGCTATAATGATATAATAGCCCTCTATTTACATTTAGATACGTTGTATTAGCATAAGCAAGGGACATAGCGTTCTTAAAACAAATTTGAATTTGTAGAACACGTTTTTAGTTCATAAACTATTCCTAAGTTACCGGATGTGGAACATCTATCAACATCGTTTAAAAATGGATGCTTAAGTCATTCAATGATAAATTCTACAGATTATTTAGATATTATTACCTACATATTACTACAAAAGTGTGTGAACAAGTTTGAGATAGCTACACAATTGAGTTAAAAGCCTTCAATATTGTATCCAAAAAAAATATTTGACAAAAGACGAAGGCTTTGTTACGGGACCTGTCTTTGTTTAGGCCAACTTCTTTGATCAATCATGACAAATTGTATTTTGTTTTAAGAGCACCCCGTCACAAAGTTTGACAGTTCTTTGCTGAAACTTTCCTTTCGTTTGAATAAACCACCAAGTACCTACGAATTAGTTCGTGATGTTGACTAAGCTATTATTAGAAAGATGTTTGATCTTTATAATAATACTAGTGTTAACCCGCAGCTTCGCTCGCGTAAATATAAGTTAGGTTAGGTTAGGTTTGCAACAGTTATTTTTTCTGGATGAAAGGTACCTTATGTCCTATTCTGTACCTCTGACAACGTGTATACAAAATTTCATGTTGATCGGTTGAGTAGTTAAGGCGTGAAAGCGTAACAAACAAACAAACTCATTTTCGTATATATAATATTAGTTAGGATTTTTATCAAATACTTTATTTGAATTGTAGATATTTAATGTAATATACAACCTTGGAATTTTGAAAATAGAACACGTATCAGTTATTACATTGTTTACAGATCTGACATATTTACGTGCGCAATTATTACTATGTATAATAATTATATGTACTGTAATTTAACCTTATATTTAATGCGCGTATATAATTAATACTACGAAGTACATTATTAAATTTTGATCTTATTTTGTAATATTACTTGCTACCATATACAAATTAATAAACCAACTCATAAATAAAGCTAACCTTCCCCAGAAAATGGAGTTTTTTTAATAATTCTCAAAAGCTTAACATGGGCACAATAAAGCGGTATAATTTTGACGTACAACTTAACCCAAACAAACTGTTACGATAAAAGACAAAAGAAGCGCGATAAAAAAGAGAAAGGCCAGTGCTACGAGCATCCCATCGCCGTCAAAAGTTGTTCAATATATCGTGTCAGTAATATCATAATATCTGTTCTGTCCTCCTTCAAGTTTCACAATATTTTACGCCAGCTTCCATAAACGACGAATGCCTCGGAGGCCGCGCACAGAAATATGGAGAGCAATAAAAATGTCAAGTCAGGTCATCAGAACGGAAAGCCGAAGGCGTTTTGTCGCCAGATGTGGCACTGAATCAATGAAAAAGTGTTTTCTTTCGTGGCTCACATCGGCGATATATCAAGATGCGCCGGTCGTACTCGAGGTGAGGGAAACTACGCAACTGTAATAATGGCCGCTGTTATGTTTGCTGACGGGACAAATTCTGAACCGAGCACCTGCTTGCGCTGACACGCGAAATGTGTGTATTCACGATAAATATAAATCGCGAATTTATAAGCGAATATTGTTTAATAAAAATGTCGTCCTTTTGACATGAATGTTCAGAAAATAACACTCGTTACTTTAACGCGATGCTATTGTGCTATATTATTGTGAACTGTTGGCTCACAGCTTGCTCACAGAATGCAAATCAACGTCATAGCCAACAATTACGTACAAAGGAAACAATCACACTGCCAACAATATGCTGGCAGGTCTTAATCCGAATTTACGGAAACGGGTCGCTTCCTATCGCCCGTGTTTATCCGTACACAGTACTTTAAAAAGGCAAGCCCATGGAGAGAACAATGAGTTCGGAACAGTTTTCATGTCGGAAGTGGCATTACACTGAACATTAGCCTCGGCGATAAGGCGTCGACACAAATTGGTGTGGGCACGCGAACATTGCGATCGCATTAGAAGAAAACACCGACGAAATCAAGGTACGCGATGATTGCGACACCCAGTGCGAGCCACCGCCATCTACTAAATATGAGTAGATTATACCCGCCAAACAACCTTCGCGGAATCGACACTTTGTTTTGTTCAGTGCACGTCTGGTGCTTAACGTTTATTTCTTTACAAAAACTTCACACTTCCTAAAGTAAACGGCTATTAACGATTTATTTCATACTAGTTTTCACCCGCGTCTTCGCTCGCGTAAATGTAGGTTAGGTTAGGTTAGATTTGCAACTGTTCTTTTTTCTGGATGAAAGGTATCTTATGTCCTATTCTGTACCCTCGACAACGTGTATGCAAAATTTCATGTTGATCAGTTGAGTAGTTCAGACGTGAAAGCGTAACAAACAAACTCATTTCCGCATTTATAATATTAGTAAGGATTATTTCTAAGCGCAGGTACCGAGAATCACGTGTAATCTAATATTGTTGAATAAACAGAAAAATAATTGAATATTACTTTATCCACTAAAGAACTACTATTAAGCCGCCGTTGTTTTGCCACGGTGGCCCAGCGACAATGAATGGGAACTGAATGCGACTGCTAGGTTTCAGGTTCGATTCCCGATATATAAAAATTGTTATTGGCTTTTCTGTAAAGAAATTCTCAGCAGCAAAACGAATTTTGAACTATCATGCTATTCTGCTAAATGCTACTGTAGAAAAATATAACAGCCGTCTCGGTTCTGATTTTGGTAGTGAGCATTATCGGAATTGCACATCTTGTAGAATGCAATTACTATAATAGTTAGTCAAATGTGGCTGTAGGACAAATCGAACTACTTTGGGGTCGTGGGAATACTATCACGCTATTGTCTTCCTCACAGAAGTAAGTCCTCTGTCTTCCCTATGAATATCGGACATAGATAAAAATAAGAATTGTTTATTCATTTAGGTCACAACGTAACACTTATGAATGTCAAAATAAGGTGAGTGGATCATGGAAGGCCATGCTCCTTCGAAGACCAATTATTTAAAAGTCATAGTTATGTATTGCCATGTGAGAAAAAATGCCTTCTACTCACACTAACACCCATCGAACTAATGTTTTAGTGTGAGTATAAGGCATTTGTCATCACATGGCAATAACTACGACTTTTTAATAATTGGCCTTCAAAGAAGATGACTTTCCATGTTCCACCCACCTGATATAGGTTAGTGAGGTTAGAATATTTACGAAGTTACTAAATCTACATTCTGGTTAGTTGCTTGGTTCAGAAGGGTTAAGCCTATAAGAAGAAAGTCACGGCCACTCTTTTAAATCATTAACTAAATATAATTTCATTTCATAATTGTTTTACATCGTATTGCAGCTACTGATTACATATTATAATATCTAAACGTATTCTAACTATTTTCAAGATAACTACAGCCAAAAGACCTACTGTTTAAAATACCTTAAGATCGTTTCACAGATTTTTGTAATAACTAATGAACGAAATCTATAAAGGTCAATTCACCTACGGTTTATTCAACTACAATTAATTACCCTAAGGTTGATTGAATTAACGGACGATTCACCTACTGTTGATTTATCTGTGGTCAATCAAAGAAAACACAAAAAATTGGTTAATCATAGTTTATTTACACATAATTAGGACATTAAATTGAAGTCAAAACATGAATTATTAACGAAAAGTAAAGGTGTTTGTAGGGTGCGCAATGTCTTACATAACTTTTCAACTCCTATCATCGGAGGTCCGAAAATATTTCTCATACCATTTAAAATCATAATGATCATTCTTCATAAAAAATTCAAAAACTAAATATTAAAAACTATAATCATTGAAATTCATAATATCACTAATTATACACTTAGTTTTTACTAATATTTGTTTTCATATATTTGTTTATACTAATTATAGAAACTCATAATCATTCGAATAAATAACTATAATATTCATAAATGTGTTTTATTCTAATATTTGTTTTTATAATTTTCTTAATCATAAGTGTTTTTATCCATATTATTGAAAATCATAATGTCTATATTCATACATTTGTTTACTCGAAAATCAAATTGCTACCAGAAACGAGATGCTACCAGACAAGTAGGTTAGGTTAGGTTAGAACTGTGACCCCAACAATGCGCGAGCCCAGCGAGCGAAGCGAGCGTGCCGCGGTAGCGGCCGGCGAAGCGTCAGAAACTAATTTTTGATAGAAAAGTAGACAGACACACCGACAGAAAGTAAGCTATTCTGAACAACGTTTTCAGCCATCATTACAATATTAATAACAATTTGTACTCAGTTTAACACAAAATGTGTACACGTAACGTGTAAAGACATTGATATTGTAATATTGTAACTACCCACCACTTTAAAACAATCCAGCGCGCAGTATTAATAAACTGTAGGCGAGTCGTCCATTAGGTATTTCATTCATAGTCGAAATATCCAATATCTTAAAAAATCGTTAGATTAATCATTCGTTAGTGCGATTAATTTTAGTTTAATCAAAATTAAGTAAGTAAAACAGTACTTGAGTTGACAAATATGCGTTATGAACATATGTGAATCGACCGTAGTTATCTTGAAAATAGTTAGAATACGTTTAGATATTATAATAAGTAACCCAGCTACTATACCATATTATATTACTGACTATAAAAATCTAATATAATGATAATAAATGCTCTATAATATTCAGGAGATGAAATAAAGATTAGGGTTCATTATAATAGTATGTACCATATTTGAAGAGAAGAAAGAGGGTGTTACATAATATGTTAGCAAATGGAGTCAAAGTGTTAAAAATGTTCCATGAAGTGAAAGAGAAATGATCCTTCAGTCACCGATTCTGGTGTGACTATTAAATTAAATCATTATATTTTAAATTTTAAATTGCCTATCCTAGTATTAATAGCTTCAGTTAAGTAACATACATTCAATATATAAATAATTAAACATGTTGACACAGATATTTTATATTAAAGCATCTAAATAAAAAAAGATTATAAATAAAAAAAGATTGAATAAAACTAAATGTATTCAGAAAAAGTAATAGATCCGTTTCGTGTGCATTTGGTATTCACTGTACAGGAAGCTGTTATTCAACGCCCTCTCGCGGCGACCGGCAATAAATTAACAACGGGCTGGATAAATCCATTGAGCACTTCGATCTACGATCGTAACTGCACCGAAGCTGCATTTGAATAATGTACGGGGTAATGTATTACCCCATAATTTACCGTCTTTGTACAATTTTGCTTCAAGTTTTATCAAGAGTCGCGTTTAATTTATATTGTAACTGTCTTCCTTCCCGTTTGTTATAGAAAGTGCTTCGAAACATTTGTCTTCCAGCATTCATTACAAAAAGAGCTAGTACATCTAACTACTTATTCATCATTCGTTTAGCTTTTATACGACTAGTGAACTGACTAATGTAGAACGTTTGAATTGTATAGCATTTAAACTAGGTACTAGTAAATAAAAACATTACCAACTATCATGACCCACAAAATTACATAATAAAGCAGATAATACAGAAGCCCGAGCAATTGCTATCAATGAAGCAGATATTATTAGAAGCCCAAGCAATTGCTATCAATGAAGCACAACTCTTATCTGCAAGATCTATGACCACCACAGAAATAGTCATTTAGGCTTCACAATAAATAACGTGGAGTATAATTTAATATAGGACAAAACAAAGCTGAACTGCCACTGTATGTAATACTTCAGCTTTGTTTGTTGTAACTTGATTTAAAACTGCATATTTTATTGACATATTTTGTAGATGTGCATATAAAATTTAAATGACAAATATAAGAATTTCGTTACCCATTTCCCTGAAAATCCGACGTAGCTCTGCAAAATACGCAACGGAAACCAAATCAAAAATGTACTTTATAGCGATAGGTTTATAGGGCACTAATTCATCTCCAATAAAGAGAAATCTATAGTATCTTTGGCGACAGAGCCGTTAACATTTATGTACGCTCCCCGAAGTAATACGAGTCCAAAAGGCTGGAGGCTGATTCCCATCCCGCTATCAGCAAGCAATCAAACAAACGGTACGATAATGACGTTAGAACTTACCGACATTCCCTTACATCTGCTGACATCAATATTATGTCACTACGTCGATAAATGAGCCACAGATAACGCTCTGTTCGAGGAAATAATCAGAGTAATAACAATATTTATGGCCCACATATTATGACCTTTATGAAAAGTCTTCAGCAAAATATATACGAAGCAATTTTATAGTACGAAAGTGGTTTGTTTTGACTAGATCATTAAGAAGTTTTTGTATGTAATTTCGCTGATATTACCAACCGAAACGATTAAGGTTAGACTACTTTTTTCAATTGCCTGCCAGCCATTAAGGTCTACAATAAATGTTTTAACTGTGGCCAGTTACAATTTCTACTGTCATTTGTAAACACCACAAAATACTTTTTCTGGTGATTTTAGATGAACGACAGTGAATTTCTTGGCAATGTTCTTTTTTAAACAGCTCTTACAAACCTGTATCTCAGTTAATAGCTTAGAAGATGTATCTTCTTTATCTTTACATAGTATAAAATGAAGTCGCTTCCGCTGTCTGTTCGCTTAGATCTTTTAAACTACTCTACGGATTTTAATGCAGTTTTCAGCAATAGATAAAGTGATTCAAGAGGAAGGTTTATATGTATAGTACATACATATTATAAGCACAGAAAAGCCGAAAAATTCAAAGATTTGTAATATGATGTCGTAACAAACATATTTTTGTGTGATGGCTAAACCTTACGAGATAGATGAAATATATGTTAAAAAGATTGATAAAAAGGTCCACGATGGTATATATTTATCTCATAAGGATAACCACACTAACCATTTTTATCTTTTACATATTACAAAAAAGATGTGTTATTTACCAAGCTATTTTATACAATACAGTATTATTCCTTATAAATACATTACACGCGTTGTACATTTCATGTAGATCAAAACTACCCTTAACAGCATTTCACTACAGCTTATAAAAGGTCCAACATCTTTTGCACACCTGAGAACTGAAGAAGGTGTTATTTACAATACTTATCAATCAGCATGCAAGGCTAGGGGTAATTTGTGGTCTCACTGTGGATCCACTACACGGCATAATTATTATACTTCATAATAAGTCTGTGCGCTTGCTCAACTGTTAATGTTGGTTTTATTCTAGGGAGTCATCTAACAAAAGCAGCAAAGTATAATTATTGTAATTTATCTACAATAGGCTCGCTCCTTAAACTTATAGCTACACTTAAATCTTATGCCCACTTCAAATAAACAATTTACTAAACCTTTATTTCAACTTTTGTACCATAAAATAGGAAACTTAAGTAGAGTTGTAGGAACTTATTAAAAATTCCGCGCACACGTAAGTAATTTTACCAAGTACCTATAAGTATTTGTTAGGCAGTTTTATCTTTTATCTATCGACCTCGAAACAAAAGCACTTAGTACTTCCAGATTACTTTATTCCTTTTTGTTCTTCTTATATCACTCGCGTCGTTGAGTTATTACCGATCGTTTCGGCTCAAGTACTTCACTCGAGTATTTTATCAGGATTGCGAGTTTGACTCCAATATCGATTGTTCCAATATCCGTATGACTTGGAAATTGTCGGGGAACTGGATAAACAATAACTTAAATTTTACGGCGGCAATAGGCAATAGGTTTGGCTATTACTTACTAAGATATCACCTAACTACATATATCCCTTTCTAAACGATCGATATGAATGTAGTAAAAGATTTTTCGAATTGGCAGGTCAATTAGCTTGTAGTTTTACTATTATTTTCTGCGTTATAAATAAAGGTACGATATTATTTTTTTCTTATGATGATATATATGGTAACGTCAGTAATACTAGAAGCATATTACGTAAATGCACCAATTGAACTTATTAGTTTTATAAAACATGGTATTTTCAATTAATATTATTAACACTTTTAAAATATCAACGCAGCTCTTATTAACTTAACTACCACCAGAAAAAAGAAAATTACGGTACAACTGTCACTTCGGACTTACTTGGAACCGATCTTATCTTATTATTAACGTAAATAACTACTTAACATAAAATATCACATTGTATGTGAATATTTAAATAACAAACCGAATTTAGTATTCCTACCTAATTGATATAACGTTAACATTTACAAGCAACACAGAAGTCACAGAGAAACTAATTCGGCAACAATAATTTAGACTCACGTCCTCAGAGCCCCTCAGTGTGCAATAACGCGTAAATTACACACACATTGAAAAAAAATCTCATTAATGAATACAAGGCACAAAACGGCGTAGATCATATTGTGAGCGGACGTGACGTGGTGAAATGTGAGCGGGACAATCAAACGTCATTAGGGCAATAGGTCGACCGTTGTGATGTCACGCGCGGAATGGCGATCAATGGATAAATATTTTCGTTATTGAACCGCCCCTCGTGTGTCAATATTGCCGTATTACCTCCACAAACGTTATTGATAACGGCCTTTAATTCTAATATACTGGATGCCTCGACAATACTCAGTTCCTGCTATTAAAACGATCGCATATTGCGGTATACTGTTATACGATGACGTACAATGCAGTTGGATGTCTGATAATATTATTGATGGGTATTGATAACCTTTAGGTATATATATTAATATTAAGTTTTCATATGCTTGTTGCAACACTCGAAAAGTATCGACTACTTTACTTTACTTCGAGTCTTGCAAACATTATCTTAAAATTTTTACACAACGTTGTATTTCTGTATAAGAGTATTTTCCTATACTTTTTATACCGAAATTACCTCAGACACGGGAACTTAAAGATATTTGATCGAGACAGCGAAGCGTGGCTAGGTTTCGTTAGTAGAATCCTAACTAATATTATAAATGTAAATACGAGTGTCTTTGTTTCTTACGCTTCCACGACTCAACTACTCGATCGATCATCATGGAATTTTGCATAAACCTTGTCAGAGATACAGGTTTACAGTACAACATACATCAAAGACATTAATCCAGAAAAAATAACTGTTTTCATCGATTGACAAAATCTACAAAAACTAGTACCTATATAATATACATAACATAACTTTCAAATACGTGAATATTAGCAAAAAGCTTAGCATTCCAGTCGATAGATCTGAAATGACCAAGGTAGAAATATTGCAATCCCTAGGTATGTTTGGCCTTTTGGTTTAAACGGTTTTATTTAATTTCACCTGTCCCAGTGTTTGTGTGTAAACAAATCTTGCAGGTAACATTTGACCCACTTCCCAGTCTGCAATTTATCTAAAATTTTGTATATGGGTATACCTTGAGTTACATTTTGATGAATAATAAATACTTTGAATTCTAATTATTATTAAAATTAAATTCGAGATCAAAGTATTGAATATGACTGTTTTAGTTAAATCTATATATTAATAAGTGAAGCAAAAACTTTGTACCCCTTTTTACAAAAATTGCGCGGACGGAGGAGTATAAAATTTGGCACAGTTAAAGTTTATATGAACAAGGAGGGGCGAAACCTAATATTTTTATAAAATATGTATTAGAAATACATTAAATTAATGAAAAAACACTACACGCACACAAGCATGCATTCGACACACGCAGTCGAATCGCGTTCATAGTATTTCGACATTGTTCGTTTGACGTCGTATAATTCTTTGTAACTATGGTTACCAACCTTATTTATATGTTATAGACAAAAACAGGAAACAAAGCAGCAAGCTTAGAAATTTTGATCGAATTTTGACCACTAGGCGACCGCTAGTAAATAATTATTAAAAGACTAAAATAATTTTAGAAAAAACGCTGTTATTTAAAAAAATAAAATATTGACAGGTAGTATTTTATTTTTTTAAATAACAGCGTGTTGCATATCTATAAGAACACGCTTGTATTTTCTTATAAATTCAAATAAAAAGGATAGTATTTTCCCTGTTCGAATAAATTTGTATTTGTCTTTTCAGTTCTTATTGCTTTAAGCTTTTTAGTAGTTATTAGCGACGAGAGTAAAATATACATGTACGAGAGATCTATATTTATCTCGTATTATGCATAATCACTTCATTGCGATGAACTTTACTAACAACAAACATTGAAATAATAAACATAGCTAACAGCCAGATTTGGAACAATATATCGATCATAGTATCTAATACGAAAGAAATAAATTTGAGAGTTTGAACGATACTATGTATTAATTAATAATTTAGATTCGAGAATGCTCGAACTATATATTAACTATATGCGAGATATCGCAATATCAGTACATATATTTTGAAGTGAATGTTGTATAATCATGTCATTTACTCAGCTAAATCTGTAGACTTACTAAGATCAGACCATTATAGTCTCTTGTTATCGTTAGCGATTGCTTTCAACGCCTAGTATCTAGAGTACCTACAACGCCTTCATCAAGATATTCTACAACACCCGCCTGAATTTATTTATTACATCACAAAGACGGTAGTTATACTATAATGAGCCTTAAATCTTATGAAATTATTCATATTTGAAAACAAGCGTTTTGACTAGTATTTTCTAACAAGGTAATGATAAGTGTACTAATAAGCTTTATGTGCATACTAAATAGTTTCATTCAACATGTTAAGTCTTGGAATGCCAGATATAATTAAAAACCTATTGTGCCTGACCGCCAATGTGCCACCGTGACTCAATAGTTTAAGGTACTAGAAGTTGACGCAAGTAGCTAGCAGGGGCTACATGCGCAAGCAAGGCACATGCGCGAGTCATTTATGCTTATCGTTATCGTTACATGCGCGAGGAGTTTGTGTTGATCGGCTTTCAGAAAATGCGCGCGAAAGCGTCATAACCTGCGTATTTCACCTACTTCATATGTATACAAAATACAAAAGGCGACTTCCGCACGACTTACCTTTTCCCTTGGAGACTTTAAAAATACTAAAACAAACATGTTTTCATAACATGAATTTTTGATCAATCTCGCAACACACTACCTTTGCCAATGACGAGTTAATCACTTTATCTACTCCATACAGCCAATATTCTTTATACAAATCATTCCGAGAATATTTGCTCGTCTTATTTGTGTGTAAGACGGCGCCTACGGAACGTGAGTCGTCTGTTTGTTCACATCACGACATCACGGTAATGAACCGTCTCTTCCATCTAATAATAATATGTCTAGATTGATATTAACTGAACTCATTTTCTAAGTATAAAAGCTTGTTTTCACAAGACAAGAGTAGGCACTGAGATAGTAGTTTAGCGATAGATCGTAGCTTCAGCAATGTTTTTTTTTATGGATTAGGGGCATATGAGCGGACGGATCGCCTGATGGTAAGCGATTACCGCCACCCATGGACACCTGCAACACCAGAGGAGTAATAAGTGCGTTGCCGGCCTTTTAAAAAGGAGTACGGTCTTGTAACTGTATGTGTTACGTCGTTTGTTTGTAAAGGAAATCTTAATGGCTACTTGTCATGTAGCTACGTTTGTGTCCAACGTAATTGAGAACAAACCTATTGCAGCCTATTGGTACATTTTTAGTCCTCGTGCTGGTACTGATAATTTTCTACAATAACCGCACTGGACAAGCGTGGTGGACTATGGCCTAATCCATTTCACAATGACAAGAGACCCGGCCCAGTAGTAGGACAGTTTAAGACAGGGCTGATATTATTATAAAACTAGCTGTCCCCGCGGTTCCATCCTCATATATGGTTGGTACTCTGCCCCCGTGGCTCGTAGTTAATCCATCCATCCAATACCAAATATACATAAAAAAACAAAAGTCGGTCGAGCCGTTTCGGAAGACAGCGACCACAAGCACCGTGACACGAGATTTTTATGTATACATATATATTATGTAGAATAATCCAACCAGCTACGGAAACATCGCGGCAGCACATACCTTTTAATACAAATAAAATGCTATCACAAAAATGGCTGTACCAATATTGTCTTCTGTTTACGCGAATGTTATTCATTGAAATTAAACTACTGTTAGGACTCGGATGTGCAACAGCTTAAAAAAATAACAGACGCACTTTAACCTTTAAATAATCATTGACTTATTCAGGAAATGCATTAACAAATAAAGTAAGAAATAATTGATATCACCCAACAGCGATCACACAGCACGTCCGTTCCGTCCGCCGCTCGATGTCAAAGTGAGTCATTGCGCGCCGAGCGCGCTTTTATTGCACGCTCGATCGGATGATTCGTGACGTTACTTGTTTACGTCGCATTCCGCAACTAACACTACAAAATTTTTGAAAACTGTTACACTACTATTACTATTAAACTTTACTAATTTTTAAGCTAATTTAATTATTGAATAAGCTAATTAAATTTTCAATAATTTAATTAGCTTAAAAATTAGTAAAGTTTAATAGTAATAGTAGTGCAACACTTTTCAAAAATTTTGTAATTAGTGTCAAATAAACAACGCGATAAAATCCGTATATAGTAGTTTAATTTCAATGTCTGTACCAAACTAAAATAATGTATTATCCACGCATGATATCCCTCATGTTGATAGTTAAATAAATTAACCATTGTGTACACAATCAAGTATTATTTATTCAGTTTAATGCTTTACATAGACAGTATGTAAATAGTCTAGTTAATATAACATATTGATTACATTGTCACCTAATTGTCCTATTGTTTACTTAGGACATACACTCACCATAGATATCTGTTATTCCTAAGCGTCGCTTTAATTCGAGGTAAAGAGAGGGTTAGTAGATTCGAGTGTTCTCCGGTCATATTAGAGACATTCAGAACAAAGACCAAATTAGGAGTATTCTAAACCTTCTAAAGTTCATGAAAAATAATTATATTTTTCATGAACATTAGACGGTTTAGAATACTCCTAACTTGGCCTACGTGTTACGCATATTTTAAGTTTTAAACTTTAACTTACATTAGTAAGTGAAGTGAACCAGGACCATAGCAAATGGAAATCCGTAGTCTCTGCTTACCCCTCCGAAAAACTGGCGTGACTATATTATGTATGTTTGTATGTCCTTTTACCTTACTATTAAAGTAATTAATATTCCACTTATATCACTATCAATGTGGATAAATAGTGACTATAAAAGTGTACATTTTTGCAACCTAACTAATACTATAAATGCGAATGTGAGTTTGTTTGTTACGACATTGCCAAATAGTTGACCAATTAGCATGAAATTCTGCATACACGTTGTCAGAGATACAGAAAAAAGACATAAGTTACCTTCCATCCAGAAAAATGTACTATCCTGAAGAAATCTAGATACAAATATGTCTGTTAACATAGCTCAAAGGTTTAAACTTTCGTTATGCTCCTGTTAAAACGGCGATAGCTAGTTTCAATCTACAGCTTAAACATTTAATAATGCACAGATAGATTTTAAAGTATGAGTAACACGTTTATTATTTGTACAGTCAACAACAACAATGTAATTCGATACATTTGCAAGATTTTGAATTATTTCTCATCTTTTAATACAGTAACCATGGTACAATTAATCAAGGCAACAGGAAAACAAGACAAAATTCAGTTAGTTAACAATTAGTTCAAAATAAAATAGTATAGCACCAATGTTTGTTAAACCCTTAAACAATTTACGAATTAAGCCCCAGCGTGAGAGATCCCTATAAAAAAATATTGAAGATAATTCTAAGAATAAATATTGATTGATTAACACAGATTTACAGCAAAGACAAATAAAGGGAAACAAGGTAAAGAACATTTTACTTCGAAATAAAGAGGTGATAAAATCTGAAAGTAATTATTTATGCAGACGCCTAAGTGGTCTTACTCCGCAAACCGTTAGTATTAACTTATTGTCGTACGGTTTTATGCAGGAGCGATACATTTTTAAACCTGTTTGAAGATTTGATTTAAATATTTGATCGTATTTATGAAAATACAGCCTTGTAAGTGATTAAATTTCGGGACTGATATTATAACAATAATATCAGTCCTGTTTATAAATTGTGCCACTGCTAGGCACGGGCTTCTTCTCAGTGTGAGAGGGGTAAGCCCATAGTTCAGCACGCTGGCCCAGTGAGGTATGGCAGATTTCACATATCTCCAAAAACATTACGGCACGGCGTACTTTCAGTCGTACAGGTTTCGCCGCGATATGTTCCTTCTAGTTAAAATGAGGGATTATTAAATATTTAAAATTTTGATATAGGTACATAATTAAAACTACCTCTAAACAAACTGTGAGTTTTATTTGAAATATAACTTTAGTGGAAACTTTGACACAAACATGTTCAAAACAAATCAAAATAAAAACGAATTTTATCCGATATTCGAGTGACTACTGACTCATATTCAGTTGACTGAGTTTCGGATAACTCGTGCTCGGATAAAACATAAAGCAAAACGCAAACACTGTTACGAGAACGCTGGTTCTAAACACCATGTAAAAGGGACTTAACGTCAAAAATATAAACATTTCTAACACATACGACCGTTTACATCAACACTGACCACTGGGTCGCTGTCCCGGTCTATATTTCATCTTTTCAACGGTTTATCGCACTCTACGCGCGAGAAAATCCGGACAATTGAGTATACTCTTGCAAATATACAAATAAAAGTGTTTGGGGTATGGGGGCGATAGTTGACAAGATACGGGCGAGTTGCTTTGTAAAACATGCAGTTAATGTAGCAAAAATAAAATGTTCGCTCATTCTTTCATATTGTAATGCGATGCGGAATTTAGCTACTTTTAACCAACAATTTGGTCTTTTTTTTCATTGTGATGGCATGGAGAATATATCACCATGCCATCACAATGACTGAATATGCGTATTCTTACGACGCGATTGTCATCAATACTTGTTGTCAGAATATTGGCGTTACGTATCCGTGTAGACTGTCATACATAACATACGGCTGTAACCGACCACTGTACAAGACTTGAAGGTGGTATTGTCAGCCAACCGCGTACATCAATCGTATTGCACGGACCTCTTATTCTTTGATCATTTAATTTGCTGTTTTATAATTATAATTTCTACTAGCTTTTGCTCGCGGTTTCACTCGTTCGGCAACAGTAACTTTTTCCAGATAAAAGGTATCCTAGGTCCTTTTTGTACCCGTGATAACGCGTAGATTCATCATGATCAGTCGAGTAGGTAGGGCGTAAAAGCTTCACAAACTTACATTCGCATTTGTAATATTAGTTATTAGATATGTAAACAGTCATCTACGTTAGTTAATAGATAAGGCATTGGGCTTGCGATCCTGTCTATTTATAGAGTATTTTCGGGCAAAGCTAAAAATTCGAAAAATACCTATACAAAAATATACGATTTTTGTATCACAGGCAAACCCAACCAACATGTGGAATAAACCACAACTCTGTAGCTTTCAGTCTCGTATTTATTTTATAATAATTACAATACATACTAAACACCCACGACTTCTTACAGCCAGATTTATTTTTATAATTCTACTTATAGAATAAATTATATTATCGGAAGAATGCATCGCAACAGTTAAATACCCCAGTCCCTATCCAATACACACATCTTAGACATCACAGAGGTCACACAAAGATATGTATTAAAACTTCAAAGTAAAGCCAAAAAACCGTAATTCTAACCTTTTTTCCTTCACGACACGTGACTTCAAAGGCAACAGGAAAATTCCACCCGGCGATGTAATAATATGACAAAGAGAAAACATTTTGTTATAACTTCGTTCATGTAGCAACAGTAGAATACGGGACGTGTTAACATACGCCGTGACTTTGCATGAACATAATCTGAACGTGGCGTTTCCTCGGTTTTATACATAGTTACCGGCCGTGTAGGCACTCAATGATATACATGAATGGAGTGTCCGGTGGTAGGTCTTTTCATCGTTTATCGTGTAGCACGGCTGAGAGAGCGAGCACAATCGGCCGGCTTGAATACCGCGTCAGGTAAATGTCGAGCCTTTGTAAATACGCGTCTCGGTTCTGAGCTAAATTCTTTATCTTAACAACTATCTATCTGGCTCGCTTGCTTCACAACCCTTATAACGTAACTTATAATAGTCTATATAGCATCTAAAATTAATTTGAAACACATTGAATTCTCTTGCAACAAATATAATCGTAAAAGGTAAAGGGTCAGGTGTATCGCGAGGTCCGTAAACGAGCTAATGTAATGTTGGTCGAGGGAGTTCTGATGGTCACGATATACAATTTCTGTAAATAACTGCCCACTCGTGAAGGCGAGATATTGTTCAAATTCGGCGAAAAGGAGAAATATATCGAACATCAATCATAAAAGTCAGACAAGGTCACGGGATATAAAAACACGTTAGATTAAGATACCTTTCTATTTACACTAAAAGTTTGCTGAATATCTTTCGCAATAATATAAATAGATAAACAATTCATTCATGCTGAAACTGTAGCTGGTTTTAAAATGTATTAACTTGAAATACGAGTTGGAAACAAATGAAACACAACACGAACTAATTTTAACTAGGAATCTCATTTTACATCAGAGGGGCTTTGTGGCTATAATCCTAACCAACAATAACAGTATACAATTCAACATTAGGTGAAATTAGGTTTGGCATTTACAAATTTAACACGGTGATGTGTATACAAATTTGATTTTTATAGTGACAGTGTATTACTATATTGTTTATCTATTACAGTAAACACTATTGCTTTAAATGAATAACACAGTATTACCTGACCATTTAGTAAACTAATTAGAAGATATTATAGCAATGTCTTTAGACTTATGCAATTTGTACACATAATACAATGATATTTATCTAATATAAGTATTTAAAGGCATAAATATCTTAATTTAATCCATTTGTAGCGATAGTGATTATGGGTTGACTGGTGAGAGCTCAGCGATGCCTTCGTGAAGTATGGGATTCAGCAACTTCACTCACTTGGTCGTTTTTGTTGACAATTACACATTGTACTTCGACACACAACACTAACGATGTTTATGCACTGATGAAATGTGTCACTACGATTACACTTTGCTGATAACCCGATTTCAAGATATAAACAATGTCCTGGTTGCAATTGCGATGTTTTAACAGTGATAGTTAGATAACTCAGCGTTGTGTGTAGAAGTACCGACAGTTTCATTATTCATAAAAGTAACCAAGAACTGAGAGTAGTTGCCGAAACGCGTAATTTACGAAGGCGCTGCTGAGCTCACACCAGTCAACTCGTGACAACGATCAATGGAAGTCGATTAAAACGACAGGCAATACGTATAGTTTTATTATACCTTAAAATTTACCATCGCGATTAATACTGATTGTCTAATATTTTTATTATCATTGGTAGTAAGTATAAGAATGATATGGTTGCTTGCAATATATAGTACTAGTAGCCTACGCACATTTACATCATTTTATCATAGCTAAGGTTTCTATAGTAAATTTGTAATATGTAGGTAAATAACGCATGTATACTAGCTGGTTTGAAAGCGCGTTCATTGAATATCTTATGAAATTAATCAGAAACTTCTAAAGGTTTTTAAGAAGTCATCGTAAAATAATGTAAAATATTCAGGTTAAAATGACTAAAATTAAAATTTACGCGTTTAAATGAACACGTGCAGTATGTTAAGCGTATTAAAAGTATATCAATTTCTACTTTTGATCTGGCTTATATTTTTATCTGATGTGATGTTGTGATATCTAACTTTACGGAATCCTACTATTAAGTTATCGTCCGTTGCTTCTGAACCCAATATGAATGTGCATGCATACCTTTTATTATTGTAAATTATTTCTAAAACAACTTATCGGCAAACCATAAAACGTTTATTCATTTTCCGCAAATAAAAATGTATTATGTTGTTACCGAAGTGACCAACATTGACAACAGCTCTTGAGTACATTTCAGCAGGCACTTTGGTTCGACATCGCATCGATATGCTAATGCCTTCGTGCGACGTGACGTAACATGATATTTCTACCTGCGACGAGCAATTTGCAAGCGAAATGCCGCGCACTTACACTCTGCAGTTTTATCGAAGTCTCTTGTGAGATCGTGTTCGGTTTACAACGCATCATGGATGGCTTATGCAGGCATGGCTGGTATTTTAAGTGAAACATGAACTAAGATAAGATAAATGCTCGTTTTGCATATTAATATTACGTTAAGATTCAGGGCATTATAAAAGCAGATATTTTGATGTTGTTATGTATCGTTAAGATCTCGAGGATATTGTTTTAATAAATTAGGGTCTAAGAACTTTACAATAATTTATTAACCTTGGTTTTATTTGGCAGCATTTATGGACGATCAATAAAGCGTGGTAGTCTTCAACAACGTGGCAAGTCTGTTAAAGTAGCAAGACTCAGTCAAAAGAGAAGGTCTATATGAGACCAAGTTGGCAACCATAAAGCTAAATAAATTATAAAGGTCATTATTAAAAGATTTTCTTCTATAAATGCCACTTTAGCAAATAAAATAAACTTATTTAGTCTTCTGAGCAGAGTTTTCCAGCATAGGTTTAATAGTGGAATCTATTAGTCATAAAATTTTCAACTTGGTCTCCTCTAGATTTAGTCATTTGATTGAATGAGAGTGTTTTACCACATTTATTGGGTTTTCAGCGTTTAACATAAAAATAAATAATCACAAACATCGTCTTTTAAAACACTAGTTTTACAGCTTTCCTACCGTGACTTTTTTTTAATAAGTTGGCTTGCAAATATCTATTGTAAAAGTCGTAAGCATGCCTCGCCACTAGCACTAGTAGCAAGTGTAGAAAACTTAACATAAAAACTATGTACGCGAAATGAGTTTTATTTATTTGTTTATTCAAGAAAATGGTTAGAAGCAAACCCAACGCTTAAATATTCAGAAAAAACTTAGGCACACATTGCCGCTACGTTTCCACAGCCGGAGGGTAGTAAATCATTTTAATAATTGATCCCGGTTGATATATTCATGAAGTTCCAACTGAAGGTGTAGGAGGAAAACGGATGAAAAATGTTTCGGCCCCCGCTAATATTTCACAACTGACCGTTTTTCTAGTGACGTAGGCTAAACAATGTTTTATCATATTCCGCGGTATGAGACGTGGTTGGCTTTTAGGAAATTGACCGCGTTCTTATGCGGGTTGGCAGACTTCACATATCTTCGAGAACATTATCGAGAACTCTCAGACATGCAGGTTTCCTCGTGATGTTTTCCTTCACCGTTAAAGCAAGCGATAATTAACTATTTAATACGTATACATCGAAAAGTCAGAGATGCGCGCCTTGGGTTCGAACTTGATACCTCTGCATGGCAATCCAACGGTTTCCCACTAAGCTATCGCTGCTTATGCGGATGATTATAACGTTTTATATATAAATTATCGAATCAATTAGGAGATGTAGCAAATAGTTAAACAAGAAACGAAATCGTTTTCATAAAAACATAAGTTAAATTAGAAATAAAATTGCTAAAATTATATAATCATCGTCCATATAGCATAATAAATGTATTATTAAGAGAGATTCGTAGTAAATTACATAAGTTACAGCAAGAAACAATATAATACAATATTAATTAAATGTTCAGTGATAAATTAATAGACAATATAAAACGTTATTTTCGTTGATAATTATTATACTTTTTAATAATAGTGTTATAACTAATAACTAAAGGTTTCATGGTTGGTCATTGTATTACCGTACAATAACTAATGAAAATGTTATAAGCTGTTTTCAAATATGTGTCCTCCATATTTGGTTGAATATACATACATACATAGAGTCACGCCTGTTACCCAGAGGGGTAGGCAGAGACTACGGATTTCCATTTGCTATTTAGTTGAATATACGATAACGAAACATTCTAAAACCTAAACTAAATAAAAATCTCTTTGGTATTAGATACAGTTATTTTATAAGGTTGGTGCTACAATTAGTGCTTTCAAAGAAATTGAATACAGACTGATAAGAACAACTGGACTCTGCTGCAAATAACTACCATCAATAATGCAATGAATAAGGCACTCATAAACATCAGGTTGCGAATAAAAAAAATCAACGGGTTGCACTCCGGGAGTGCCAGCAGAAGTGAAAACTTGAATATTAACGTTGTGCATTTTTGATATTTTGGAATGGTTAGGAATAATTTTGCACGAATTGCTTTAATTATCAGTATAAAAGTACTATCATTTATGTGGTAAAATACAATATTCATTTATTGCGCTATCGCACACAAACATGACAATTCTCGTCTCGTCTCGTCTTACGAATTTTCGATCAGGTCACGTGTCCTCACGCGAGTTTGACAATTCTCTCTCCGTCTTACAAATTTTCGATCAGGTCACGTGTCCTGACGCGAGTTTAACATTTTTTACCCATCACAAAAAAGTGCATAACGCCGCTAAAGAAGTTTTCACTTCAAAAATATCTAGTATAAATAGGTAAATACCGTTTTTAACCATGCTTTCATTTTATATTACTTTTGCGGATATAAGACGAAAGTAATATATAATTATGACATGCCGTAGATGTCAAAGGTGGTTATTCGTCACGCTTGTGGGTTTGCTCCTTACTATTATTTTCATATAGGTACTTTAAGTATAAAATATAAGATGAGGATACGTTACCTACTCTGAGGCTGACCCGGAAAATCTAGTGACTTTTTAAAAACCTTTGCTATCTATTTAATCATGAATGTGTCTGTATAAAATATATTTATAAATATTAACAGCGTCTAATATACGGATTGTATTGTAAAGTATATATTTAAATAAAATTGACGACAAATTCTAAAATTATAAATGCGAATGTGAGTTCTATTGTTACGTTTTCACGCCTTAACTACTCAATAAATTATTTATCATGAAATTTCGCATACACGTCGTTAAGGAAAGAAAAGGATATGGGGAATATATCCAGAAAAGTAGAGTTTAATACGTGCGCCGAATGTAACGCGTTTTATTCTCGTAGGAAACCTTTAATCTGCATGTATGTATGTCCAATTTGTGTTATAACTATCCGGCTTAACAATATTGAGCAAATCAACTTGACCCAGACTAAGCTCTCTAGGTTCTAACTAAAGCGCAGCTATTTTGAATATAAGCTTACAAATTAACTTCAAACGTAGCTATAACGTGTCTGGCAATATATTCATCTATTAGTTTTGGGTTCGAATTAGTTCCCAATTTGGAATACTAAAATATCATACATACATTTCACAAGCTTATCAATTAAGTGGTAAGCGTAGGTATACTGCAATCTTATTTCGCCAGTTATATATTTTAGATGTCATGCCAAAAACATTATTTCTCAATGCCGGTCTAATCTACGGCAGATAGCATATTTTGGTAGCATCACCTAAAAATATTTAAATTAAGAATCAAAAGTTTACAACATTTCACATATTCTTCGTCATGCTTCCACGAGAAAAATAATAAAGAAACGAAATATGTCTTTAAAATGTCACAGGCGATGTTATAATCAACCTAAACAAATACCTTTCTTTTCTGATAAAATACAGTAGTCGTTTAGATAAATATTGTTAATATAGTACATTTTATAAAGTCCATACAGATAATAACAGTAAAACAATTTCATTGAATACTTATTGGAGTACAAATAGAAAAACAAGGAGTTCCTCAAAGTCTCCACGGTGACATAGATATCGTTCCATCCATTTCCGAATTCTCAAGTTGCAATAAAACAAGAAGTGGGTTCAAAAACAACGTCTCAGTTTCCGTCTCTAAGGAAATTTGGTAAGGAAATTCTAATGGTGGCTAGGGCCGTACGTGTCGTTGAATAAAATGCTAAAAGGGTCAACGCAAACTTGACACTTTTAGTCGACGACTGACAATCGCGCAACTGTATCGCGTTTTTACGACAAACTGCGTTCGATTGCGTACCAACACACTTCTGCGTTATATCAGAGCAAGTTGGCGTTATAATTATCCCACCAAAAACATAAATATAAAAAAGGAAAGCCAAGTTCAATACAAAAATTATGCTTGGCTGTGGGCTTCGCTGCAAAAAGAATAGAGATCTAAATGAGTGCCAAGTTCTCTGCAAAATCCAAATATGTATTTATAGGAACTAAATAACATTATGAACAAGTATTAAACTCTATATCTTTGCTTTATTGGATACCTATAACAATTGCTGTTATTTAAAAATGTGAGATCTTAAAGTAGGTTAATTTGTCTTGGCCAGTTTTTATCAGAATTAAAAAATATATATATGTTGAATAACTTTATAAAATGACTGATGTAATGAAAACTGGCCAAGTCAACAGGCAACAGCTTGGGAACAATACTTTTGCTGGATAAAAAGTATGTCCTTTTCTGTACCTCTGACAACGTGTATGACAAATTTCATAATGATCGGTCGAGTAGTTAAGGCATGAAAGCGTAAAAAACAAACTCACATTCGCATTTCTATAGTAAGAATTGCTGCACCGGTGCAAAACAGATGAGGTGGAAGTTGTTGCGTACTCCTCTCCCGATAATTCATTTGAACATATTATAACTACAATTAGATTAGGTTCAAATAATCAAAAACGACATAATAATCTCTCCAGACACAGTTTATAATTGCAAACGCTCACCGGAGCAATAAAGCTGTTTATATACGAAGTGACTTTATGCACTGCATCCAACTTTCAAAAGCTAAACAAAATCGATGCTAAAAGTAGTAGCATCTGCTTTTGCCCTAAGGCAGGTCACTGGGGCATACAACTACTTAGAATCACACGCTGAAGTGGTTCACCGATACTCGGCTGATTGAGCTTTGACCCTCTCGATACGGCAAAGGAAAGTGACGAAGATAACTAGAAAATTCTATATTATGTATATAGTAGTTTCTATCATTTGAGTCGCTGACTAAACCTACATCATATCTATGTTAAATAGGAGGCCGTTTAAAAACTATGTAGTAACTAGATTTTTCCCGCGGCTTCGTTCGCATAAGATAAGGTTACGTTAGCAACAGTACTTTTGCCTGGATGAAAGGTACCCTATGTCCTTTTCTGTTAACCTGACAACGTGTATGCGAAATTCCATGGTAATCGGTCAAGTAGTTAAGGCCTGAAATCGTAAAAACAAACAAACTTACAATTGCATTTAAAATATTAAGTAGGATAACAAACTGCGCCCATTTCGTACGTTCATAAACCACAAGCTTAACTCTAAGATGCACATAGCCATTAAATACTAAATAGCCATAATATAAATTCTGAGGAGGGGCGTACCCTTTTTATGCGTATGGTAAACACCTGGTCATGCTGCCAGCTCTATAAACTATAGATTACATGCAAAAACTAGTGAAATCTGAACTAATATTATAAATACGAATGTGAGTATGTTTGTTTGTTAAGCTTTCACACCCTATATACTGAATTGATTATCACGAAATTTCGCATACACGTTGTCAGGGAACAGAAAAGGACAGAGGGTACCTTTCATAATAACAAACTACATTTACGCGAGCGAAGCCGCGAACTAAATTTAGTTTAGCAACATAAATAACTTAGGGCCACATCGTGCTGTCGCAGTCATTCGTGTGAATGTGACTGAGATGCCACGATGTTTTAAATCTATTTAGTGTTAAACGTATTTTGTGAGTTGTCGTGCAAATGGCCCTTAGTATTTTTTCGATTAAGGTTATATATTATATAAAACATGTGAGAAACGGCAATGAATTGTCGTAAATCTTAGAGTTCGAAAAAATGGTTCAAGTAATACGCAAAGGTCACGAGATACCACGTGACCTTGAGGTCAGAGGTCAAAGGTCATAGTCATTTCGGGGGTATATCGAATATGCTGAGTCGAATGGCGTTGACCGTGAGTCTAGCTCTTATTGTTGTGTTGAAAGTTGTATAACAGACAGACGGACAAAGCTGTTGTATAAGAGTTTTTTCGAACTCTAAAAACAAAGCTTGCAACTATTTGTGTTAGGAAAAATAATTTAATGTTTCGAACAATACTTATATCATGGTGGTTTAATTTTCATAATGTCCAACCAAATAAACGTATCACACAAGCATTGGTTCTGTATGGGTATTAATCTCCTACATGCGTTTCGTATAATAGCGAAGTTACTATGTATACCAATGCATTGTTTCTTCATTTAGACAGTAATATCAACATACCTAATATATGTATGTGTAGCTCAATATCAATTTGCATATTTATGTTAATTACCTACGTTGGTCACAATACCGATTTCATAACAAAGCACATCTATGATACCGAAAATTATAATTGCGAGCCTAAATTACAGTAATTTTAAGCGTCTACAAGCGTTTATAATTTGAAAAATATTACTAAGTGCGTAGGTTGAGTATTCACTTATTAAATAACATAATCGTGCCGAATAATCTTAACTTATCTTATCCCTGATAAAATATCATAATAGCCTTATATACTTACTTTTAAAATGAGGATCACAAAGAGATCTAGATTCAGAACAACTATTTATGGAACACGTAAATATTTTCATTTACGTTTTTTTTATATTTATTTAAGCTTTTGGGCATCAAGCACCCAGTACACTATCAATGACAAAGTGACAACTAATACCAATACAATAGAGTTCCTTAAAGTATTTTCAATACTATTATTTTTTAGATAAGAGGAACCATGTTTAATTGCCTAAACATCATAAACAGGAAATAAATTTACGTCTGAAAATGACGTGAATGAATAATTAATTTACGATTTGAATAACAATAGGCGCATTGCCTGGCAACGTGTGGGAAAGAGACAGAAACTTTCAATGGCAGCCTCTGAGTACGTATCGTTAGATTTGAGAGAGCCCTGAATGGAATTTAATATTATTAAACTAGAAACGTGTTAGTTAGTTAGCTTTTGTTGTTTGCTACTTTGGTGTATTAGTCGTCTGTCAAACTGATTATATGCAATGCGTGTGTTAAAATAAAAATATTTTAGTAGTAGTGGAAGCAGGTATAGCTTAGTGGAAGACCGCAATGTTGTCGAATTCGATCCTAAGGCACACACCTCTGACTTTTCGTAGTTATGTGTGTATTAAATAGTTAATTATTTATCGCTCACTTTAACTGTGAGGGAAAATATTGTGAGGAATCCTGCTATCAGAGAGTTAAAGCTACATGAAGACAGCCATCCCGCACTGGGCCAGTGTGGTGGATCGTGGAGTTCCTTGCCAATCAGTGAGACAATTTTTATACAAGGCTGATATTATATTATCTTCTTGAGCGTCGAGAGGACATACGAAAAGAAAAAAAAAACATTGTGCAAACAATACACAAACGGACAAACGTTTGTCCTTTTTTTGAAGTAAAAACTTCTTTAGACGTGTTGAGCACTTCTTGGATGAACAAAAATCATAGAACTCGCGTCATCGTCACGCTTCCACGCTTTCCATTTTTGAATTATTTTAGAATATTAATAATATCTCAGAAATGGTGCATCCTACGTAAAAAATAACGAAATTTTGACCTCATTAATAACCCCTAAGAGAATATCCCGCCCAATTTTTTTATTTTTTGAAATGGAACTCGCGTCGTCGTCGCTGAACGCTTTCCATTTTTGAATTATTATCAGTTTATAATTTGGTTTATAAAGAAATGTTTATGATCAAGGATTAAAGTTTTCTATCAGCAGTCCCCAAAGAATGACCCAATTTATTTTTTAATCTATCGTATTTTGCGGCCGACGTATGTCCTTGACTGAAACCGCTGTGCATAGCGTCTCGGCTTCGTTTCCCAAGTTGAATAAAGTGTTAGTGAGTATTCTGTCAATTTATCCGCAGTAACAGCACGAAGTTCAGGACTACGTCTGGTAGACGGCAAAAGGCTCGCATTTTTGGCATGCCTATACTAATATTATAAAGTTGAAAATTTTTTTGTTTGTTTGTTTGGTTGAACGCGCTAATCTCAGGAACTACTGCTTCGTATTGAAAAAATATTTTAGTGTTGGATAGCCTATTTATCGAGGAAGGTTATAGGCTATATAACATCACGCTACAACCCACGGGCGCGGCGCAGTAACGATAAACGCGGCTGAAACTGCGGGCACATCTGGTCTACGTATACAATGAGTGTATGCATGTTTTTACAAAACTTAACTGATGCAATATGGGAATGTTTATGTACCTATGTAAGCGACCAATGTTACATTTACATAATCATTATATCTTCGCTTGCATAGCGATATGCTTATCTTCTATTATTTAAAACCTTGAGATCTAAATATACTTGATTTTGCATTACAAAGCCCTATACGTAACCATTTTAAGGCATGTAAGTTGCACGCGACTTCTTCTGCTTGAGCTATTTGTTCATACGTTGTTATAAAATGACATAGCTATTCATGACAGTCATGATTGCCGACGTATGACAGAGAAGTAGGTAATCCACAATATCTCTCAACTAAATCATCTAAACTCATGATGACGTCATGACATACCTAGGTAATACCTACGTACTTCATCAGCATGAGCTACTGTTTGTTCTGTTATAAAATGACATAGCTGTTCAAGGTAGTCATCATTATATATATAATATGTAACGGGTATTAACGCGATCATGCATAATGCCTCACAAACGGAGACATGACATCGCAGCACCAGTCAGCTTGTGACCACGGCCGTTGTAACCTGGTAGAAACGTCAAGCCTAAAAAAGGTAAACATTATGCATGATTACGTCAATAGCCGTTACATATTATATATATCATGCAACGCGAAAGTTTAAAATTTATTGTAGTCATCATTTCCAAGATTTGACAGAGAACTAGTAAATCCACAATATCTCTCAACTTAATCATTCAAACTCTTGATGACGTCACGTGTTCACACATACGTAATAAGTAAAAATAACACGGTAGTTGAACGTCAAACCTAACATGTTGTAAGCCCCTGCACTGTAAGCTCTAGTGTACCCTACTCCGCACGTGGCGTTACAAACACAGCTCATATTACAAACACCTGCGTGCCCTGTGTTTCCAGTCTGAAGCCGGAACAGATATCCGTAGGCTATACAAATAGTTCCCACATTGAATTTGGATTATTCGTACGGCATACAAATAAAATCGTTGAAAATATTCGTACCTACAATTTTGCAAAAGTTTGTTTATATGAATATAAATGGAAAACTCTGGGCTGATTTATTATTCAAACCAATCAATAACTTTAGTACTATTTGTTGAACTTATATATACACATTTTTTTATCAGTATCTAATATCGTACCCTTTATTGTATTAAATTAAGTACAAAGAATAATATTGTCATAAATTATTGTTATCACAATATAAATTCAGTTTAGGAATAACTAGTAATACAAAAAACAAATTATTACTTTCAATAAAATATAATAAATTAATTATCTGTCATTCCAGGTCCTGGATCCTAACTTAATCGTAAAACTAAGTCAAAGTCTAAAATAGTTTATTAATGTTGGTCACACTAACACGGTAACACTTACCAATGTCAATAAAATAAAGAGAGATGCATTAACGTTTAGGTTATCTGCTAGGTTTAATCAAAGGAGTTAAGGTTTAATAAAAAAAAAACCTAAGAGGAGAGATAAGAAGCTTACAGCTAATAGAGTTTATCAAACTGATTCTATGATAGCACCAGATTGTTTAATTAGAAAAGTTATGCCGTATATATGTGACTACTTATCACATGACGAAACATATGAACAACTTCTGTCGTACAAAACTGCAGCTGACTCGACTAATTAGCTTTGCTTCCCCAAATTAATCTACTGTGGAGGGATTCCATTAAAAAAGAAAAGTAAAGACTACATACAGTATCAAGCCTACAAAGTACTACTAGAAAAGAATTTATTTTCTCTTGAATAGTAGTCCAATGCGGGGATCGATTTTGATTCGTGATGCAATTATGCTTAATACCAACGTACGAATTTAAAAAGTTAGACTTGAAACACGAAACTAACCTTACTTAGTTAGGTCAAAGTCTCACTAGACTATCACTGTTCCTTGAATAAAACTACTGACATAATTTAACCGTTCTGTTTTTCTTTTCTAAATAGTGTAGTTGGCTCTACAAATGCCGTATTTTCTTTTAAAGTGGAGCAACTTTCCATCCGGATTAAAAACAAAAAAGTCTAGTATCAGTAGCGTATCTTCGCGTGCAACTAGTTAAAGTCAACCGAGGGAAATGTATTACTGCAGTATTGTACGATGACCTGACAATCCGTCACTACTTATATATTCTTTTTCAAATATATATAGTTAACACGTTGCAGTTAACACGAACAACTTAAGTAGACTTCTAACACCTCGATTTTTCTTTACAAGGTTCTATTAATATAAACGAGAGGCGTACTTCTTATAAACCCATTTAAAAAACACTTTACAGAATGCAGAGGCGGAGAAGCGGGTTTTGTTTTGCGAATAAACGTGTACGGGGAGGCTTTCAAATTAGTCCTGCTATTTACTAATTTTACTGTTGAATATTCGAATGCCTTATTTCAGTTTTGTACAAGTAAGCGTAATAAACTGAATCGTGAGGTTTCAGATCTCGATGAGGATTTCATTCTCAGACAAAATAAATAAAAGGTTAAGGATTTGTACGTCAGGAATTTCTCAGAAAGTTGGGAGGTATAGAGGAAATTTAACTTTTTTCTATATAATTACTGATTTGATCTTTTGTGGAGTAGCTCACCGCTGGTACCTAATGCACATAGTGTTGTGGTCTGAATCTTAATATTGGATAAATATCCACACATGCGAAGTTGTGGTGGTTGTGGGCGCTTAAAATTATTATTATGTTAATGTTTGTGACGAGAGCCCTATGATACAAGATACTACATCAACATCAACAATTTTGATTGCAATGACGTAACATAACCTCACATATCGATCTGTGCGGTCATCCTTACATCATAAGAGACGTTCTTAAACGAACAATAGTTTTACGGAATGTACACAACTTTCTTAGTTAACTAACATTGAAAGATACACAAAACACTTTATTATTGTAACAAGATACGGGACATTAAATATTAAAAGCTCACGCAATATGTTTAGGCGCAGGTGTCACCGAAATTCGTGTTATGTTTGTATTGCTAATGGCTGTCCCGCACTTGGAGGAAATGAGCGAGCCGAACATTAAGCCGCGTTTACTCTGAATATTGTATTACTAGTGATGTTCGTAATAATATTTAAGTCTCTTTTGGTATTGGAATAAAATGTAATAGATACCCGGTATATTTCTAATGGTGCTGCAATAACACGGAGTACATACCAAGTATAAATGAAAAGTGTGGTATCAATCAACTGAGATAGAGATCAGCTCAATTATATACACGGCACCCTTGTATACTTGAAAAGTTAAGGTTTAAGGGTAGACAGATGTCTATGTCACCTACAGTACGTCATTTATACATAGTCACATATTGCAATACAATTCTTCTGCATTCTTCTTCATATTTAAGAGCTTTGCTCTTGTCAGTGGAGTATATGCCATCTTTTTCGATTTTCGCCCACTACCTTGACCTCCTTATAAGACATGACCTTCGCCTTTTCCTTTATTTGGTCACTTTCTTCTGGGTCTGCCATTTCCTCTCTTTCCTTTCACTGTTTCGTCTAAGATGTTTTTTATAAAATAAGTCATCATGTCTTCTGGATTAACTTATCGAAATTATAAGTCATTCTTTGACCTGGTGTATATAGCTGCAGATCATTAAGTCTCAGGTTTACATCCCGGTTTTGGCTAAAAGAATATTTTAGGAATTTATGTCTGAAAATTCTCCACCAGTCGTGCTGGACTAGGATCCATCGCACTATAAGCATGAGGTACTTGAGAATGCACTTGTGTTTGAGTTCAAAATTAAGCCCAAGGCAGCAGCGTTGTTTTACTTAAGAAAATCCTCTTACGCAACAGTCTTACTGAAGTTACATTAATGGGTATTGAATGCTACTGTCCTAACACACAAATCGCAGCGGCAGTGAATAGGCATCGTTTGATCGGTATTGAAGTGGAGCTAGACAGCTTTAGCAACTAGTATACGAAGCTTAGACCACGGCTCTTAGTGTTAAGAACAAACTTTGTATGGCGGATGCTAAATCAATATCAGCAATAAAGTTAAAGTCGCATTCAAGCTTCGCTGTAAATATTTAATGTAAAAATACTCTGTCATCCAAAAGAAATGAAATTAATTTAATTAAATGGAACGACTTATTTTTTATAATTAATTAGTATCACTGTTCACATTTATTAAGTTCATTTTGAGAACAGATTTCTATAGAACCATTTCACAGAAATAATTTTATTTGACGAAAGGCACTTTGCACATATTTTTTTATTTAAAGCGATATTTCGTTGTTCTTTTTTGCCTTTGTTTTCTTTGTCATCAATTTTCTTTTGTATGAAAAATTCACTCATAAAATTTATATTTGAAATCCATGCATGCATTTTAATTGACAAATATGTAGTACATTGGCGATGCCTACGTTTAGTACGATACGCAACATTTTTATGACAGATTTTCACTGAATATAAAAATACATTACAAAATGAAAAAAATCATACATACAAAGTAAGAGATTTACGAATATTACGATGTCCTAATATTCGTTAATCTCTTACTATGTATAGTTTTTTTACTTGAGAATTAGTACATCATTATACCAAACAAACTATATGCCTATATAGGCACATAGTTTGCCGAACAATGTTGTACTTTATCATACTTATATCAGTGTCCTGTGCGATTGAAATCTAAAGTACTCTTTGCATATGCTATGGCGAGACGATCACTTATACGTCATCCTCCATGCATCCAATTTCAAAATCGAGACTGAAATTCCCAGTTCTCGTCGTAACAAGCTAGCGCTGAAAATGAGAACATCCGAAATGTGATGAACCTTTCCTATGGCAGGGCTTATAAAGGCGATGCGGATTAGTAATCGCAATTAGCAGAAAATTACACAGGTATGACCAGTCTCGCTTTGTACGTCACCGGAGGGTTAATACGGGTTGGGTTTCGTGCTTACCCCGGATCACACGAGCAATTCACGTATTCAATGCGACTGCTGCGAAGCTAAACAAAAGTGTAATATGTATACATATATACAGTAATACAAGATTAATGTATTACCATGATGAAATTAAAATGCTACTCATTTTTATATTCAACTTGTTTGTTCTAGAATAAGATAAAGATACTATTCTTATTATAAATCGCGCTATTTTCACATAATATAATGTAATATAAACCTGCCGTATTTATGTGATTCCGGAAAATAGGTTCTTAAAATCGTGGACACGAATCCACTAATAAAAGTAATATAAATCAATTCACTATTAAGCCATTAATTAATCGTCACGCAATTGTCTGTCATATTAGACTAGAGTATTAATTATATTTGATAGCTAAAATTATTAAATGAGTAAATTTGGAAGCTAAAGTAAAGCAGGTATAGGTAAATTTGGCAGGTAAACGAATTAAATAATAAAAACAACATTTTTGGAGTCTAGGATCCAGCCCAAAAGTGCGATATAGGCTTACTTTACATTTAAATGTCGACACTTAATTGACAAGAGTAGCCACAAAGGACCTGGCTTACTTTAAGTGAATTTATTATTCGACATTGTTTTGGTTTTTATAAGAATGTATAATTAAAAGACATTTTGTACTTAATAATATCGCTTGGTTTACAAAAATCAATATCAATTAATGGTCACAAACAATCATATAACGATCGCACAAATCTGTGTTCCATGTGAGGATCGAACCGTCGTAGTAGCGCTGTTATTAATTAAGCCACTCCGTCATTCTTACGTAGTATGTTTGATTTTAAAAACAGATAATAATATAATTTTCTTGTATAAATATACTATTGTATTCTACTTATATACTCCATAAATTTGATCCATTAATATTTCTTTGGTTCTCCAAATGATTATATGAAAATTTACCCACCTAGTGCTGTAACTAAGAATTGCTTGATAGAAAATACTACTACATCACGTGAGCTCAGTGAAATAAGTACACAATCGCTTAAGCTATTGTCAGTGGATGAACGAGACAGTTGCGTAGTATCTCTATATCGTATAGTTACTTCAATATACAAGTCCCGATCTAGTGCGCTTGTCCGATACAAACGATGCATAAGCACCATGATAATGGATCTAGCGGTTTCGTTGACAAAGTTTACAAAGCTTTGTTCGCCTCCCTAGTAATAAGTGTATAGCTTATATTTGACATGTCACCGCTAATGGAAGAAGTATATTTAGGCTTACTTAATAACATGACCCAGTTCACCTTTTAATAATAGTCTGACGCAATCACGTATTTGTAAAAGATTGATGTGGTGACATTAGATGCAATTATCGAAACTTTGTTGACTGATAACAAATGAAAAATATTGTAATAAATTTTGTATATTTTTAAACTACACGTATGATTTGTTTGAAATAGCCATTTACTTGAGTAAGTAAATAAATGTTTACACCTGTCCAAAACTATAACAATTCAAGGAAAATATTTACTCACTTTCATTAAAAACCATCTTCAGCACTTGGAATAATACCCCTCGCTCCTTCAAGAAGAGGGTTATACAAACATGAAAATCTCTGAAAAATCAAAAGATCTCAAATTCATTATCATGTATAATGTTTACTTTTTGACACTGGTCGTTTCGACCACGTTACATTGGTCGTGGTCACAAGCTGACTACGTCAGTCAGCAATACACGTTATGATCGCGTTAACACCCTATACGAATCATATATATTATTATATAAACAATGTGCTTAAAACTTGTAAATATAAGTCTCTACTTGTTTTCCAATACTTGTCTATATATCTGTATATGTCCCGTAAAAATGGATAATCCTGAAACACCTTGATATATAGAAAAGCAAAATTTTATTGTGAAAATATAGTTCTTTCTTAAAATGTCCTATCTTAGGTACTATCTAGGAAATATATTTTTATATTGAGCCTTCAATAAGTATATTATTAGAAGTTTTAGACTTTACAATTCAACCTGTATAAAATAAATTATCCTTTCTTTTTCTGTCTTTTAGTATGTATGTCATGAATATTGTCATGTAATACCATTCCACAAATGAAAAGTAGTCGTTATTAGCAGTAATGTATTAGCGTAATATTCGTTGTTTATTGTGTCGCCCTTCAAATTATGGTTCACCTAGTTTTAGAAATTCCGTCACGTACGCACGTAATTATGTCATATTTATGTCACAAGATGAACTGAAGCGAAACGAACACGAAGGTCAATGACACTATAAAGGCTTACGTATTATGTTTTCTATCGTTCCGTAAATTACACTTTTTTTTGCTGATATAGGTGGAAATGAATACACCACAATATACATGATCTTGTCTAATCATTGTGTAGATAATCGTGATATCAAGTATAATTATTATGGATACTACTTATATTATGCATACATAGACTAACGCTTTTATGTCTCCAAAGGGTAGGTAAAGGTGTTACATTTTGCTGGTGTGTAGGTTCCAAGTTGTAGGGGACAAAATTATTGAGTACATTTTCTAGACTCCGTATTGCTGCTGAGGATTTTCTAATAGAAAAATATAAAAACACTGTGAACGAGCCGGTATTCGAATTCAAAACCTCACGATGGTAGACAAACATAAGCTCAAGCTTATGCAACCAGACCGAGGCATTCAGATCTGTTCAGATACAAAGTCTATCAGAATAACTAAAATTGTAATGAATCCTGCAACTATAGAACGTCCAATTTAAATAAAAAAGTGAACATGTACCACGTAAATATCCCATCTACAGACCGTTTATATCCACTATAAAATATAACCGTCAACTGCAATCGAAAATGTAACACGAACGCTCGCATCAATGAAATTCTTATTCCATTTTAAACGTCGTCGTACAAAATACACATAAACTTTAACACCCCCCACAATTCTATCGACGGAAAAAGTCCCGAAACTCTATAAAGTTGAATTATGACTGCTCGGAGGATTTACGTCGAAGAGATTGACTTTATTCGTTAGCCCATTTCCAGTAAGAGCCGCTATTAAAGAGGTATTCTACACAGAATGGTGTTATCAGAGGCGAGATAAAGCTTCCAAATAGGCCCGTCCACTTATCGCGCACCGCCCCACTGAGGCTAAATTAATCCCGCCATTATGTCATAAAAATGCTCAAATTGATGTACTTTATGGTTGTATGGATTATTAATAAAATATACATGATCATTTACCTCTGTATGTGATTAATTAAAAAGCAATGTTATTTATATTCACGCTGCTATAAATATAGCACGTATTGTTAAAGACATTTCGTGTCGTAAGGCTTTTAATGCCTCCACAAACATAACACAAGTTTCTAAGAATAGGAACAAGTATTAATAAGAAAAAGCAATAATATGATTCGGTATCTTTCACGTGGTTTAAAATAATACTCTCGCACCAAAAATATACTTGTATTCCGGGAAAATTTACAAATATTGAAACTACGGATACAACAAACATCTGGTATTTTCATTGTTCTTTAAGCGCTATTTCTATTTGTAGATCACACATATGGTTGGCCCGTGTGCGGAGTAAACGATTAAACTCGCCGCTTTTACAGACATACTATGATCACTTTAGTACCCACTACAGATATTATGAAATTATCAAACAATGATCTTAGTGAGACGTTTTAGGACTCATAATATGTTAAATGGTATTTAAACTTTTAATCGCAATTCAATCTCACTATCGTTCCTAATTATCATTCAAATGTCAATATGTTACTACACACATACAAGCAGTAGGCACAGAAATATTACACCCACATTTCGTCAACTATGGTTTTCGGGGGCATATAATATAGGGGACAGGCCTGTTGTTGATTATCAGGCACAGTTTCTGAGCTTATGCTGATACTGAGAATTAGTTGATAGAATAATTTAACACGACTTTGCTCTCACTCCTGCCTTCATGCACAGGAGTAGGATGCACAGCAGTCTAGACAGTCAGTCCATAATCTTTCTGCAAAAAAATTAGGACGGTATTTGCTTTCAAAGTTGAGACAATGTATTAAGTTTTATACGATAAGTATGTTAAAATACAGATAGACATACATTCTAGAATACCCAGTTCGTGAGTTAGTATTCGTAGTATTCGACTGGTAATAGAGCAGGTGCAAAAAGCAGTAGTTCTGTACAAATTGCGTGTACAAACATAATAGTATTATCCTCGTAATACTATGCATAGAAAACAGTGTCAAAGTTTTACAACTTCCATAAATACAAACGCTAACAGGGTTTCTAACTTAACAACAAGCACGCAGGCGTCTAATTGTTTTGAAGTTATTAAGTCAACCTGTGCTTAAATTTAACCTTTCTAAAATTACCTCAAACTTGAACACGGTATCCGCTTTGTATGAATACACTGAAGTTTGTATATAATTATAGAATTATAACTGATAACTCCTAACATGCCTCCAAATAATATTGTCTTACGTTTACGCAAATTTTATACATTGAAATTCAACTACTTTTTACGAATGATATCGCGTTGTTTATCCTAACCAATATCTTAATCCTAACTCCTAACTAATATTATAAGTGTGAAAGTGAGTTTGTTTATTTGTTTGTTTCGCTTTCGCACCTTAACTACTCGACCGATCATCATGAAATTTCGCTTACACGTTCTCAGAGGAACGGTAAAGGACATAGAGTACCTTTCAGCCTTTAAATCTAGTTATAAAATAAATAACTTAAATAGTGGTAAAGTTTAACAATCTTAACAATAGTAGTTTAATAGATTCAAGATTATGTAATGTTAGTGTTTTTAAAGTAAACAACGCGATAAAATCCGTATAAAGTTGTTTAGTTGTAATGTCTCAAAATTATTCAACATTATATATTTAATCTATTGAGTACATGGGCGGTCAGATGGAATAGGTTTTCAACAATTGACAGGTGCCATAAATAATGTTATAATGTGTATTATACGTTGTGTGTGAGCGGACATTCACGCACCAGCAAGGGACTTATAGTGTACCAGTGTTGTGACAACAGGTTTAATAAGTTTGTGATGTGTTTGCAAGTAGAATTACTAGAGCTCCTATGCTTCAGTCCGGTGTTGTGGGAAAGCGGTGTTAGACTTATATTATGCTGACAGAGGATTGACATCTTTTTTGTAGAGCTTGCATGACTTTAACGATAGGCACCTTGTGGCTTTATTATACGTGTTCATAAATTATGATGCACAGGTTATGGTACCTGTTGTATAAGGGTCGAATACTTACTTGACTTAAAATTGTATAGAACAATAACAAAACATACGTTTGCATTTTGGTCCTGTAAAATAACCTAGTATATACAAAACTTGTCTATATGTATTTGCTATAAAATAAAACTAACACAGAAATAAAAAAATATTTAGCTTATTGATAGATTCAGTGCACATCATAATTTATTTACTAAAATATTTTGTTGCATAAGTTAATTAAAAATCATCGAATATATTTTAGAAGCGATGTATTAATGAACTATATTACATTCCGTTGGATAAAATATCCAAATGTTGTGAAAGAAAATCGTCGGACGGTACTAAAACTATTCGATACATTCACATAAAGAATTAAACATGCCGCCCTAAACCTATTTTATTTTTATAATAAACGAGGTCTACATTTCTTACCCACCATTACACTATTAAAGCTTTTAAAACGCGTACTATTACCCTCCACAAACGTCTCGCAGATAGTCAGGGAGCGACACTAAATAACAAAAATCCCGATGCCATATATGTACATCGCATGTGAACCAACGAAGTGACACAAAATTGAACACGCACTATATCAGGCCAAAGTGTACTATTTTTATATGTAAATTGTATAAAAAAGGGATTCGTCGAACGTAAAACCAGGAGTTGGAAGAGATAGGCAAAGAGTTTCTTGAGAGCAATCATAGAGCAGGCCCTCACACACTAAATCATGCAATAAATTATCGGGCATGAAATATTCAAAACGCCTCAACATACGCCAGGGTGTGAAGAACAATGGAAAATTTTGCCTTACCGTATTCCATAGGGATGGAATAAAACCTGTAACTATAGTGCCTCGTGCCACTTAATGCAAATTTATGTTTTAAGCCCCATGGAACTACGCTCATACCCTGCTTTAAATGCATAATATTATCTTTGAAGCCATATTATTACTATTAAATATAAAGTACTATATTTAACTGTACACGGTGTGTTTTATCTTAATGTTATGAATATTGGCTAATGATTTATAGTTGCGTACTTCGTTGGTCTCATGTCTGGTAAATTTTGAGCGCTTGCGCAATTGCCAAACTTGTGATCACAATTTAAATTCCTACGGTTAACGATATAGTTGTTATTGTGGTCTCTGAGCTTATTGAATCGCAGCGGCACGCTGGCGACCAGACACGGTTTTCAAACTCCAGGGTTCGTTCAACTTTCTAGATATTTTTGGAATAAAGTTTCAGAATAACGGTGCGTTAATTAGATTAATGTAAAGTATATCAGAGATTTTCACAGAGACCTTGAAAAGATAAGCAATCCGTAAGTTACTAGGCACGGGAAGGGCAGAAAACGGTTACGAGTAGCATTTATCACCAGTGTAGATTGGCGTGTAGCATTTCGCTACATACCGTAGCGCATGGACCATTTAAATACTGCAGCGTAGTCAACGTCATCTATATGCCAGAAATTAAACAGCTTTATTGAATTCATAACATTATTTTGTTATTTGTGACCACTGCTTGAAGTATTTAATATTAATTAAAAACAACTAGAGTTTAAAATTTATGAATTTCAGCATGTAACATGGACTCAATTTCAAGAGTTTTACATTTAAATGGTAAATAATAATAATATGTTTACCATAGTATATAACATAATTTGTGTAGCAATCTCAAGACAAGTGAGTGTTTGCATTTTTTTCCTTTTATTTATTATTTTACAACATTATTATTTCAATTATATGTAAAATATTGTTTTGAGAAACTCGCCTACTAAAGACACACACCGAGGTAGCAATGTAAGTCCACTTTATTTTAAGTACGTACCTACGCAACTTTAAAGAGACCTTTAATATTGTTACCGGGGCTATAAAACAGTTAGTCAGAACGTATAGTGAACGCAGTTTACTGCGTTATTTCCATGAATTTTCGAGGCCGGTGCTCGAGGCGCGTTAATTCTCAGTTATTCGATCATCGCCCCACTGAGCCCACTGAACGTTAATTAACTATTACGTTTTGCACATTTCCAATTTTAACGTCACATTGAGCCTGCAAAAATACCGGCTTTACGGTGATTTATTGCCGTTTAATCAACTGCATAATAAAAGGATTTTGTTGTAAATTAAAAGAATATAGTGCCGTATTATTTTCTTACACTTATTGAAATGTTACGCAGTGAAATTAATTTACTTTTAGCGTTATCTTGTTTCGTTGCATATGACATCAAATGATTGTAAGTCTAATTGTCATTCTCAAGTCTAATTATCACTATATGAATATATTATATAGATATTTTGACTGCATGAACGGCGTAGTGGTTTAAGTGGTCACCTCACCACTACGACTGCTCCGAATGTTATGGGTTCGAATCCCATATAAAACAAAAATGTGTGTCATCACAAACGGTTGTACCGAGTCTAGCTGTTTTTCGTATTCGTTGTTTGTAAAAGTCCTCCGCGATACAGGGAAAAATATTATTCCTAAACGGTTTTTTTTTTAAATAGAGTAGAAATCTTAGAAAACTTCTGTAAGGTACAAGAAGTCTTCTAATCCGAGTTACTCCATTAGGAATGAATATTTTAATGGAGATCCTACTCGGCATATTTCAAATACAAATCCTCATTAAATCTTTGTCTCAGCGTGTTTCTACATTTAAATAAAAAGAAAACAATCGAAATCTCCTTCATATTAAAATGTTAGGAAGTAATAATACATTCACATATAAATGTACATTTAAAAGACGAATAACATTTCAAACGGCACAAGTGTTAACTAACAGTTCAAATAGGTGCAAGAAACACATGAAGTCAAAAAAAAAATATCTGCAGAAGTTATTTCTTGTGCAGAGAAGTTAAGCATTGCTCGCAACTACAAAACTATCTCATACGAGTTTCTAATAACTCGTCTGACGTTGAAATCTTCCTTAGTACTTTATCCTGTACTAGCTTCTGCTCGCGGCTTCGCTCGCGTAAAAGTAGCTAACGGCACTATTTATTAAATAAAATATAGCAATGTTACTCGGTGATAGTGAAGCTTACTAATGGTGAAAGAATTTTTATAACACAGATATTTTTCAATTGTAATCGAAAACTTATGTACCAATTTTCATACTGCTAAGTCTAGAAATGAGAAAATTTCATTACAAATTTTATCCCCCATTTTACCCCTCTAGGGGAGAGTTTTGTCCTTTCCACTTATAAGTCCAGAAATGAGCAAATTCCATATAAACTTCACCCCCCTATTTCACCCCGTAGGGGTGGAATTTCAAAAAAACCTTTCTTAGTACACCCCTATAAATTAAAACACACATGCTCTCCAAATTTCAAGTTCCTACGACCAGTGGTTTAGGCTGTGCGTTGTCTCTAAGTCAGTCAGTCAGGACATCTTCCTTTTATATATATATAGATTAATATTTGAACTCTTCAATATGTAGTGATGGAGATAAGAGGTTAGTATATTTGAAATATCCTGAAATGGGTCGGGATTATGTTGGTTCATGTCATTCTTTTGTGATGAAGCAATGGAAACTGCATCTTGAAAGGCCCTTTATGACGTAAGAAATCATAGGTGCATAGTGCAACTAGAACGGAGATTGGACAAAAGGTTCCACGTGAATATGAAACAAAGAGTTCAATCTCTATGCTGTAGCTAACACCTTAGCAAAGACTTATCACTACTTTTGAAAGAGATATTTATATGTAACTGTTTTACGGAGGGATAGGCACAGTTTATGGATTTGCCCTTACTACCATTCCGACAAAATTCTTTCGCCGCATTTTTTGGTAACACAATCCTCGTGCAAGGTTGTAAGTTCTACCAATTTAATATTTCTCTGGAAACTTTTTGATCACCAAATTTGAGTCAGGGAGCAATTTCATGTTATATGTTTTTAAGTGATAGTTGGAACGTTTATAAATAAAAGCTACAACTAACATTGAAGTTCGATATTGAGATAATCCCGAATTTCCAACTAGTTTCGGACTCAGTCTAAGGCTTTAATCATGAGTAAAGTTTTCCAACGCGCTTATGCTAGCAATTTAGGCTAGTCGAGTAATCTCAAATATCCAAATGGGAGTTTGGAGTAATTTTCTGTTGTTTTTGTAAGAAGTTATTGGAATGCCCTTATTTCAATGCAACTCAATGGCATTAAAAATAAGTATTGGTATTCTTTATAAATATGGAAACGTATAAAGTGGTGGTGATCGTAATTACAGTAAGATGGGAACGAAAAGTGGACCAAAGCTACGACTAAGTGGTGAGCAAGGGATGACTGAATACCACAATGAAGACAGCCAATTAGATAGCCAGACGATCTATTCTCAACAGTGGCTATATATAGGCTCAATAGACATTGGGTACAGAATAAATAATAAGGTTGTATATAATATAACTTTAATCTTTATAATATACTAATATTATGACCGGAACACGCAGCAGGGGTAGGCCTCCCACAAGGTCGACCGACGACCTGGTAAAGGTCGCGGGAAGCGGTTGGATACGGGTGGCCCAAGACCGGTCTGTGTGGAAAACCTTGGGGGAGGCCTATGTCCAGCAGTGGACGTCTTTTGGCTGACATGATGATGATGATGATGATGACGAGGAAAGATTTGATATTTTGTTTGTTTGTATGGATTTAACTCAAAAACTACTTAACCAATTTTAAACATTTTTCATCATTAGAAAGCCATATTATCACCAAGTAACATAGACTATATTTTATTTTAAAAAGTACAGTTACTAACATAGCCTAACTTACTTTTACGTGAGCGAAGCCGCGGGCAAAGGCTAGTTTATTATGAACAAGGTATTGCGTTTAGATGTCTTAAATGCTCGCAATATAAATATATCATCAGCGACATACATTGATAAATGTTTTGAGATTCGATGCCCTCTTAATTTCTCAATGTATGAAAGATGAAAGACTAGCTTTTGCTTTCGCTTCGCTCGCTTAAAATACGTTATAATACTTTTTTTAAATAAAGTATAGCCTATGTTACTCGGTGATTATATAGCCTTCTAACGGTGTAAGAATTTCAAAAATAGGTTGTTTAATTGTTATTTAAATCATTACAAAAAAACAAAGAATCAAATCTTTCCTCTTTATGATATTAGTATAGAAATAGTTTAATAATATTTAAGTTCAGTTAATCACATTTTGTCTCTGTGTATATTACAATTACAAAAGTTTTATTCGTTAAAACTTTTATGTACAGAGTTGGCTTAATGCAAAATGCAGTTACGTGGCTAATATAGAACGGGTATTTTTATATTGATAATTACTTAGTATTAACACTTACTTGTTTACTATATTGACTAATTAGACATAAATAAAAAGGTTAGCTGTTATAGTTAATGCTTGGACATTTGGTATAAAGTTAGATCAACTTTATACAAAATGCAGTTGTTAGAACGAGTATTTTTGTTATATAATATTAGTATTGAAGCTTACTTGACTACTTACTACATTGAGTAATTAAAATATAAAAAATTATGCCTTTTTATTTATGTTCGGACAACTGCATTTTGTATGAAGTCTATTCTGATTTTATAAAAAAAATGCAGTTGCCTGAACGAGTATTTTTATTTTTTTTATTAGTATCGAACCTTACTTTTTAATTTATTTCGGTATTACCTGACTGGGATCTAATGTAATCATTAAGTTTTTTATTGTAGTCAATGACTAATTAACTCAGGTTATCAAAGACAATAAATATTTATCAATGTAATGCGACAGGCGTTATATTAAATATACTTTAAAAAAATACATAAAATACACGTAGTTTAAAATAATTGTATTCAGCATTTGATTAATTAAATGAAGCTTTTCTCATTTTACAGTTTAACTTTAACTCTAAAGAATAATCCTTTTTACGACAGTTAGCAAGTTTTTAATTAGTCAGCAAAGTATAAAAGTTAACTTATTGAACGAAATGTGTACTATCTTTCGTGAATATCGTCAATGTATCGAAAGTTGGTAGTTCACGTAGAAATTTCAAACTACAATGTTAGATTAATTCCTGTAATCATAAAAATATTAATAGCGAGTGGAGGGTCGATCGCTGATGCCTGCGTACACCGAATAAATTGAATTCTAATTTTCAATTTCAATAACAATGGCTCGCGAAGATTCAAGCGTTAACATAAGCGTGACTCTCGACGAGATTTATTTAATATATTGTACTACACGAACGTTGCTTCGGGAATGTTCGGTTAATTTCGGCACCGTGACGACTCATTTAAATAACTAGGCTGTCGCTCCTTATTATGTGCCGGTATTTTCATGATAATTATAATTGTGGAAGTGAGTAAAAGCAGGTATTTATTGGAAGCTTAGAATAAACACCAGTTTGTTTGTATTATAATTTGATGGTGTACAACTTGCTAAAAATAATTATTTATATTGTTTGTACGACATCATGTTTTTTTCGCTAGCCTTATGATGCAAGTGTAATTTTATGTGCAACTGCAGATGATCATATACAGAGTCGAAAAGTATCTCGAATATCGAACCCGTGTGTATAACTTCTGAAACGTCCATGACTCCTACGGTGGAGTCATGGACGTTGACGTCGTTGCACGTCCGTGACCCCTACGGGGGAGTCAAAAATATTTGGTATTCTTTTTGCTACCAATCACAACGAGTTTTCTTGACTCCCCCGTAGGGGTCACGGACGCGCAACAGTAGCGTTTTTTTTTAAGGGGCATGGGACATTCCAAGGGATAAATATGTAACCTATGTACAAGTGACCACATTAGATACAACTGTTGACGCAAATTACAGATTTGCCCATTATTATTTGGAAACCAAACACAACCGGTAAAATAATAGTAAGACCTTTGTCTAATATTTCAAAGCGATACAGGAGTAAAGCTAATTATTTTCGCAATTAATTAAAATAATACAACAAATTTACGACGTTGTTTCATGCAAATAAATTATTATTAATACATCTCATTAATTTTATAAAAATTCAGCATAATAATTATTTGTTAACAAATATCTTTTCATTCATTGTTATTCCATTTTAATTAAATATTATCATTGTGTTCAAGCTTCAAATATTTTATCAAGAAGCGCTTGTCTAATATCGCGACACATGTATATCCTATTGTACAAACAAAGCCATAATATTTTTAAATGATTGATGATAATTTATTTCTTTATTTGAACTATTATTTTTCTAAAGATTCTTGTGTACTTATATATTTGGTTAAATACTGGCCATTAAAACGAAAGAAAATACTAGAAGGAATAGCGACTCCATCTTGTATTTTAAAGGGAAGCACGTTTGGCATGCCATATATTATTCTAAGTTTTCCCTGGGGTGTGTAGCCCGGCCTTCCGGCTAGCTTGATACAAGTATTTACGTGAAGAGACTACTTAGTGCCAGCGCTTCTGAAAATAAATTAAAAAGATACTCATACTAAAACAGTATTTGGGCAGAATGGCCAAACTAAACGAACTAATATTATAAATGCGAATGTGAGTTTGTTTGTTTTATTGTATATTTACATGTTTGTTTGTTACACTTTCACGCCTTAACTACTCGGCCGAAATTGACGGAACACGTTGTCGGGGGACCAGAAAAGGATATGTCTTTTTCTGGTTCCCCGTCAACGTGTATGCGTGTATGTGGTAACTTTCATCGAGAAAAAGATACTGTAATCTGACCTAACCTAAAAGCCCCTTTGGGGGTAGAATCTAGTCTTCTTCTCCCTAGCCTTTATTATTCCCAAGTCACTTGGGGTCGGCTTTTTTAGTCTAACCCGATTTAACTGTTATATACTCGTATATATCAGTTTTTACACGGAGCGGCTGCCACCTGACCTCCGCAACCCGATGGCTAACGATACCGTAAAAGCTAGACCAGTGACAGGTTACTATAGGGCACTGACTTTCTCAATAACAACTCCCATAGATGTTCATGGCAGCCGGGACCGACGGCCTAACGTGTTCACCGAAGCACGGAGCAGGCGATAATAATTGTCAATCAATACGCACATACTTTCGAAAAGTCATATAACTTCCGAAAGTCAGAGGTGCGCGACGTGGTTTCGAACCCGAGACCCTCTACATTGCAGTCTGTTGGTCTCCCCACTGAGCTATCGCTGCTCTTAAATCGGGTAAAATCTAGTAATCAAATAAATTAGTTACGAGTACGTTGTCTCAAAAGGCTGAATCCTGAAGTTATTCTTAAAATAGCGATGTGTGACATTCGTATTTACGCTATAATATTTAGTTCCCATAGGCAGAAGTTTATAGGCGTTCAACGTGGCTTCCGGTTCATTGGACTACCACGTGGCTTTCGCTTTATGCGCTCTAGATGGCCACCTGGGACTTTCAATAGATAAAAATTCTCGTGTTCTCAGCTACAATAGAGGAGGTTAGATATATTTTGACTATTGTCTTTAATGACAAAATAAATTATTGATTGTTGTTTTAGGTCAACATTTTAAAATGTACATAACATTGTCACATAGTTTTAACAAAGTACCAAAAACGCTTACGTATTCAGATACAGAGAAATTGCTAGAAGTTGTAAAATTATTTCTTATTGTTTAAGCAATTTTCCATTTATAATATTGTTATTGTTTAAAACTATTTTAATTGTATACTTAACTATATAATTGTTTGCAGTACATGTATAAATTTTATTTGTAGACCCTTACTTTATTAACAGTAGAATAAAATGTAATATTAGAATCAGCCTGAAACACAGGTCTCTGACCTAGTTCAGGTAATACAATGTAAAAACAGACTTCATAAACAAGTCTTTTTGTGTCCAATATTTAAATTGTAAATGTTTTGATTTAGATTAAATATTGTTTTAATGTGAATTTAATACAATAAGTAGTCTGTAATGTGTTTTGTAAAGACTTTTATTTATTGAATAAAAAATTATTATTATTTGTTTCTCTTTCACGGTGATATTCCTAATATGTTAGGAAAATACCCGGCCCTTTGGGAGGCTTATATTATTATTGTAATTGGTATTGTCTATTGTAAACATTATATGTCTTACGTTTATACGAATACTACTTTAAACGGATTTCATAACGGTTTATTTAGGTTAACTATTTCAAAACTATTAAAATTTTAAAGGAAATCGAAATGACGGAGAAAGTTGTAATATAAAAAGTTTTTAAATAACATTAAAAACTAAGTAGATATATTAATAATATCAAAAACTTAACAATCACTCATTTAACTTGCTTGATGACAATTTCAATGAGTTTAGTTCTACCTACATGTTAGTGTCGTGTATCGGTCACCAGCATTATTTATATACAACACACTCCTTTGCAAAAAAACTGGCAATTTTGATTTTCTACATTATTAATAATAATTTAATTATAAAGAGGTCTCTGTTTACATTGACTAAAACACTGATTCCAGGATTTAAGTGTTAAAAACTATATTATCATTGATAATAAGAAATGTCTAGTCATATTTGCTAATGACATACTAAAAATATTAATATTATCCATAGAAAAGCCAGTTAATGTAAGGTGCCCGTTTTTTTTTGCAAAGGAGTGTATTATGTTTTCCTTAACTAGCAGTATCGGAAGAATATTCAATTATTAGAAGGAAATACTACAGTTGATATATAATGTAATCGTCAGCGAATAAACTTATTGCCGTAGAAGGACCTTAACTCACGGCTGTATCGCGACAGGCTAAGCAGAGGCTTCTAAAACTTATATTAGCCAGCTATATGTTCAGTTTGCACGTAATAGAAGCGAATCTACTGACTTTCACCGAGCTCATTGCCAGATTTTAAAGTGCTATATAAAAAACTTAAATAACACCACCTATGCTTAGGACCAAATCGTCACGTGCAAAATTATGCGAAAACTTATGTCGCTACAAGGCAGTCTTATTTAAAATAATAGTCGATTATTTCGATTTGCACAATAGCTGATGCAAACTCGCAATTATCATATTATATTCATGTGAATTTTTCAACAATTCTTTTGTTTTTTTAGGGAATGTCGCTGGGGCTTTTACAAATATTCCAATAACGGTCACAAAGAACATCCGGACTCGGAAAAACTATATAGGTATATAGATATCACAAATTCTTGCCCCGTGCGGGTTTCTAACCCACAACATTCGGTGGTTAAGCTATTACACTATCCATGCAGTCAAAAGTTTCTCAAGACCATTATAAATGTATAAACATAAATAGATTGAAAATACAAAAAAATATCTCTCATCGTTTTTGGTAAGCTATAAAAAGTTCCGTAACTAATCTTTAAGTTTCGTATTTTAAAAACTATGTAAATGAACAAGAAACAATCTCTATATCTCAAGAAGACTTCATTTATGATTAAAATGCACCTAGACCTGGAACAACTATCTGCAGTAAATACTATTTTGTACCTCAGGCAGAGTAATCCTTATCCTAACTAGTCCTAATCTAATATTATAAATGCGAGTGTGAGTTTGTTTGTTATGCTTGCGCACTGTAACTACTCGACCGATCATCATCAAATTTTGCAAACACACTGTCAGAGGTACAAAAAGGGACATAGGGTACCTTTCATCTAGGCAAAAGTACTATAACCGAAGGATACAAATTTATTGACAAAATCTACGTGAACGCGAGCAAAGCGGGCAAAAACTAGTATAATATATTTCCACGCCATTGTAAACAGAACATGTTGATACCAATGATACAATTTTTTTTATGCATCCTCCCATCAATCCGCACAGTAGCGATATCGAGGCGACCACTTAAACCACTTTACCATCCGTGCAGTGCAATAAATATTGATTTAAAATATATATTGATTTGATTTAAGAAGTATGTACGCAGCACGCGAAACGTGCAACAAAACTATCGAATATTCAACCAACTGTATTTAAATGTTTCCTAGAAGAACGAATTACCACAATCTTTTAAGTGTTAATCGGACGCATAAAACAAGTTGAATTGCTTTTTTATTGCCTCTTACGGATATTTTTTGTTTGGGTCCCGGTTATTTCTGGACGAAAAACGCTGTTATTAAGGAAGTAAGTAAAATGTAATTTTGTTATGAAGATTTACCAACAAAAGAAACATAGCCCTTCATGCCAGCCGTGAAATGGTACCGAAGGTGACTTTAATAATAGTCTCGATGTTGTGGTCACGAAAATAAATGTAATCTTTCTACATCCCTGTCTTAAAACCTCAGCAGAAGAAGGACAAAATATATTTAAATCGCTACAATGTCTCGGTTATCTTTAAATCAAAATATGGTTGACGTTATACCTATATAATTTGATGACCTACAAAATAATAGAAGAAAGGAAGTTCTAATTGCAGTACTATATGCCTCGATGACGCGGTAATGGACGCGTCTGCTTTGTATGAGTTCTCGGGTTCGATTCTCGGCTCAAACAAAGTGTTATAAGATTTTCTGTCAAGGTATTCTCAGTAGCCTGCAGTACATCTGAAACTATGTCTGGTTGACAGTAATAAGGTCGCGTCCTTTAACATGGGACATTAAGTCATATTTGACGACAATTGGGTGTAATGCAACTCTACCTAATCTTTCGAGATTGAAACTTGAGACTATGTATATGTCTCTCTTCTCCTTAGCCTTTATTATTCCCAAGTCACTTGGAGTCGGCTTTCTAGTCTAACCGGATTTGACTGGATATCAGTTTTTACACGAAGCGATTGCCACCTGACATCCGCAATCCGAAGGCTAACGATACCCTAAAGCTAGACCAGTGTCAGGATATTAGAGGGCATTGACTTCCCAATAACGACTGCCATAGATGTTCATGGCAGCCAGGACCTACGGGTTAACGAGCTCTCCGAGGCACAGAGCAGGCGATAATTGTCAATCAATACGTACATAATTTCAAGTAATCATATAACTTCCGAAAGTCAGAGGTGCGCGACGTGGGTCCGAACCCGAGACCCTCTGCATTGCAGTCTGTTGGTCTCCCTACTGAGCTATCTATGTATATGTATGTATTTAAATTTCATACATTTTATTTAATAAAAAATAGGGTAATAACATTCTAATCATATAATTATAAAACGATAAAGTATACATAATATATGTAATCAATCCAATCAGCTTTAATAAGATTGTAACAACGTGTTTTATCACATTACTTGTACCACCAAACTCCAAAATCTTACGAAGTTCGCAACTTAAAATTTTGATTAACACAATGTTGAACAACTAGAGACGGCGGGATGGAGCAGCTGACGCAGAAATAACTACTCAGCAACACTTTCGAAATTATAAACAACAAAATCACACAAACCAAACCGTTTTCATTAAAATTGTTTCTTCTAATTTCCTAAGTTTGTCATTCTCGCGAGTTTTGGGCTTTCGTTGAAAGAACATCGGTTCCCGGGCGGGTGAAGGACGCCCGGGGTGCGGGGACCGAAGCGGTGGTTCAGCGAGGCAATAAGTGCCCCCTTCTATTTCACCGGCACTTTAACTCGGGTGCACTGATTTGATAACGCCGTTTGTTTCAAGTGCCACTCGCGACGACCATCATTTCAAGACCGTTTTTTTAGAAACAGAATACTGCCGGTGACTTTTCGAATTGAAAGCGTTTTAATTAAAACATCGAAGGGTCGCGCGATTCGATTATTTTTTTATCTTGTCAAGTTTTCAAGGGTCAGTGGTGCATCTGGCCAGAGAAATTCCGTTGTAAGCCTGGCTTGAGTTATCACGTATGAAATTGCTATCGACTGGCCTATAAGCAAATAAATAAACTTTCACTTTCATAGTTAATACAATACCTAACTGTTTCGAAGGCAGCGTAACAACAATAGCAAGCCTTTAGAATAACTAGGCGATGAACAAAACTAGCTTATTTTTAACAATTACCTTTTGCAAATTCACTAAGAAAATAAACACCAAATATACTCTATATTTAGTCCCTACTTTGCATGAACATTACTCGAGTTACCAGCTCAAAACAAATTTTCATCCAATATTATAGAATACAAAATAATTTCAGTGACATCAAAAGGAAGTAAAAAGTTCAAATTAGGTCGTAATTTTATTCATAAAACTTTTATCGAGTAACAGCTGTTTCAGAATACCTGATAAAATAGATTCTTTTTTTAACAATCTTTATTTATTTGTTTGGAAACAAACTTTGGATAATAACATCTTAATTTTCATAAAGACCTAAGATAGAACGTATTATACATATTATATTATTTTAATATGTGTTTACAAAGATTAAACGATTTTATCTGCAGCATTTGTTATTGTATATTAGGTATGTATTCCTCAATCAAATAAAATATTGTTTTATTGTTAAGAGACCCGGCAATATTTATAATTTCTGTATCACGGGAGACTTTACAAACCTCCAAACATCGCACCCAAAGAACCCAGACTCGGGAACAACTATTTGTGGGTCACAAGACTCACTCAACGAGTCGCGTAATTGCCGCTGAACAAAACTCGGCACAGTGGTAGTAGCGATGCAGCCACTTACTTTACTACAGACACTATAGTATAGATAACACTATAGTTTTGATTCCTGTCTGGCTAAACCATATATTGTAAAATTGATAATTTAACCCACATTGTTCTAATAAAAAGCAAGCGTGTAAGGCAGTCTATATCGTCATATATTTTCTTTCAAACGCTCCTGACCTATTAATTATTCAAGTTGCGAGTATATTATTAACTTAATTAACCATTTCCAGTATCGGCGCCGGCCATGATGTTTAATGTTTGAGCAATTACATTAGCAGGTCAGTCATGGAACCCCTATCTCTCTGTCTCACGACCTGCGTGAAAGAGGGACATAACAAAATTGAAATGTACCACAGTTCTCCGTTCAATTTTATAGCCCTGCATTTTGTTTGAAGAATACTGATCGTATTGCTGACCCATTTTTCCTAGATTGAAATGCCAGTACCCAGTACTATTGAAGTTTTGATAATTTTATCAACAAACCGAATATTTGTCTAGATCCCTATTGTTAATATTTAAAAAAAACGAGATGTACCGCAGATTATTTGAAATTTTGTCACAATTTTCTTTATTAATTTTAGGATTATGCACGGCTAATAAACAAATATATATTATTTTACTTTCAAAAAGGTTCTGGTTGATATTTCTAATCACATCTATTGAAAATAATAAAAAGTCAGTTAAATTAATGATAAATACTTATCATTCTAGAGAATGAAAAATACTTAAGGTTTTATTTAAATGCAAATTTAATCTTGTTGAAGCTTATTGGACTGGGTCGCTCAACTTACGCCGGTGCACCGACGACGCATTAATATTTAATATTACTGATAAATACGGCATCTATTCCTTAAATAATAATCTAGCTCAATAACAGTTTCTATAAAATGAACCCAATACCAAATTCTAAGATCCGCTTTGTCTTTATTAATTTTACTTGTTAAAAATATAAGCAATCGGTCCAACAACGTTTAACAAAATAAAACAAAATGTTTCTAAAACCAACTCCATAATTATTTAATGGACGACACGTTTATGAAATAATAAACAATGCCTATTGTACGCGAGTGTCAGTGAGTTTGCTTGCGTGCGGCTAATTGTTACTCACTGGCCACCGCTCGCCCTAGCCGCCATTCAAAAAGTATTGGCCCTTTTAATGTTCGTATGTAAAACACGTGCATTTGCAAACCGCCTGACCTAAATGGTTAATAGAGTGGTGTAATTTGATATAGAATAAATTGATACGTATGGTCGCGAAAGCAATTACAATTGGATAACTTGGATTGCCGAGTGAACGATGAAAATAAATGGCAATTATTTTTCGCTCTCAGGAATGAGCTATATTTTTAATTTGTAATACCGTCGTATTTTTATTGTACAATTAAATGTTAGAAACATTTTTATAAACGACATACCTAATATAAATTATATACCTAATATATATATATATATATATTTTCAATGTATTTGCATGGTAACTTTATTAATATTATTATAGCAAAAATCATTTTTGTTATTCATGTCAATGACTTGCAATGTAAGTATGAGCAGCTTTCGAGAAAATAAGATGTTTTAAGCGAGGGAAAATTATTCGACTTTTGTCTGATCCCGCACTCGAATGATGTTACATTAATTGTAACTGATTTATATTCGAATGATTACAGTTAGTCGCGGTTATGTATTGCAAATAGTTATCAAATAAATAGTCAACATCATCTTTTTGACCAACTGAAAAGTCCAATGAATTTTTGGACTCAACAAGCAAGTGTAGCGAATATCTGAACTATTTATGAGCATATAATATAATCATAATATCAGCCCTGTATTAAACTGTCCCACTGTGAGAAGCGTGAGGCTATAGTCCACCACGCCGGCCTAGTGTGGGTTGGCACACTTCACCTACGAGAACATTGAGTAGAACGACTTACGATGTTTTTCAAATTTTATCAAAGTTATGTGCGAATTGGTTTTATTAATACGCACATAACATCGAAAATTCAGAGATGTGCACCTTCGGATCGAGCTCGAGACCTCTGCGTGGCAGTCTGAGGGTTTCCCATTAGATTCTGAAAAATTATGACCCCGAACACAAATGGCTCCCACAGTTTGTCTTAAACTACCAGTCTGCTATTGGGGATTAAAAAAAGGTTGCCAATGCAGCTGCTGCTACTATTGATCAATAACAGTTTGTACGTCTGGTATCTGCTTTCTTAGAAAACTCTATATAAAAAGGTTCTTTAATAGAAAGAACAATCTTATATAGCTAAACGCTATAATTAAGGTACAGTCAACTACATAAGTCGCTGAACATTTGTTACATTTTGAATTCTTATATAATTTAAAGTAACCATCGTTATCATGTTTTTACACCAGTAGTAGTTACCTAGATAGCAAATTTTAGGTTATTTAATTAGTATGTTATAATAATTAGAAAGTTTTAATTCATAATCTAACGTAAGAAATTATTTTAATGTTAAGCTACTTATGTAGCTGACTGTACCTAGTTTCTTTTCAGAGAAAATAGAAATAATAACAATATAAGCTTTTAAAAAACTCAAATGTAGTTTTATATCCCGATGAGGGTATTTTATTATTTAATTAATAAAAACCGAAATTGCATCGTGTGTAATCGTTGCGAATGTTTTCAAATTACCTAATATGCCGTTTCAAAGCAATATAGTAAAGAGAAAGAATATCTAATTACTTTTAATTTTCTTGTAAAGAAACCCAACACGCAGTATGAATAACATTTCAGTTTATAAAAGTAAACTGTGTTTCTACTTGCACTTCTATGGATGTTACGAAAGCGGACTGCACAAAAGAGCGCAATAACCAAATAACAGGTACGAAAGTTTCGCACTAATTCCGCATGCACAGTAGGTCAACAGTGTTACGATCCCTGTACACAACCATATCTTTATGGTCTATGTTTTATTTACAATACGTCAGCAACCTCCTGGCTACCGTCATAAAACATACAAAATATTATGCTTAACGAACTCGTAATTTATACGCGGGTATAAAGTGAATTTTTAAGTGAAGTTTAATTTGCCTCGGTCACTAAGTTGCCCTACACCTAAATGCCGTAAGTGGGTCGACCCGGATGAGGTTTACATGGAAATATTTATAAGGCTTAAATACAAAGAGTGGTCTTTCAAATACTTGTGCGTCGTAAGTAAGCCGGCCATCTCTTTTTCTAGCAGTACGTAAGAGAGTGACGCCAACAGCTTTGTCATGTAAATATGCGTAATTAAAAGGGATAAACCTCGTTTACCGGAAAGTTTTAAAGCCTTCGCCTGCGAATGAAGTTTTAATCCTTATTGAGTTGGTAATATGTGTGGAGAGAATCCTTTTTGAATTTATCTTGCGGCGAAAACTCGATGGCCTAGATCCTGCGGTGGGGCGTGTTTTCATTTCGGATTTACTCCAAGTTGGCGCCAAATCCAAGCAGCTGCGCTATTCCTACAGGATATTTTCTTTTCCTCCCCCGACATGCGATCTTGACGACTGGCTTTTGTGATTTAAAAAGATTTTCGCAGGCAAAACCGCTTACCGTTACTTCGATGTGCTTGCTCTCGCCTATAGATAAGCGATAACTTACGATATTTATTGTATTCTTACGTATTGTGCATACATGTATCAGCACGTATATAGATACATACAGATAGAAGCCTCGGAGGCGACCGTTCTTCGATATATTTTATTATCATAAGAATGGCACGATTTCTTAAATCCCGAATGTAATGAAACTAAACCTATTATATTTTGACTGTGATGTAATTATAATAAAAGCATAATCATAATTTGAATAACAGGCCAATATGTATATTAGTAATTATTTACGTCTACCAGACTTATATGTATAAAAATACCAGAATTTATTTAATTTAAAAGTATCCGTTATTGCGGATCCTCTTGGATTACATGTCTCTGATTGCTTTTAGAATAATTTTAAGATTGCTTTTAGAATTAGCTTTCTAGTTTTCAGTCGAATTTTACGGTTTTTTATCATGTATGTTTTATTCTAGAAAGATAATATATAGATGTATAATTAAACAATAAAAATAAATAAATGTTTTTTTATTATAAAGCTCTCCGTGTTCTTGTAGGAAACTTATTCGTAGCAGTATGTCGGTTTTATTATGTAAATTACCGTCCCATAACAATTTTCTTAACTTTCCCTAAAGAAGCATCAAAGTAAGGCAAGAAAACATTTGCGTAAATGTAGTTTTCTTCACTTTCTAAATTAATGTTGATGTTCGTGTGTACTAGATGATACATTGAAGAGAATCTATTATTGTGTTAAGAATATTGGAGCAACAACCCGTCCTTGATACAAAGTTATGTGTTATTTAAACTTATCGATTTAATCGTCGAATCGTAATGGTATCGATGCATAACTTACTCAAAACGAGTGTGAAGAAAACGTACCGATACTTTTTTCGCAATTTCTAGATTGAGATGTTGTATTCATCCTTTTGTATAAGAAATCATGATAGGCACAAAAATGTATTCATATATTGGAAGGCTACAGTATAAATCTTTACAGCGCCTTCTGACAGTATCTTGAATAAAAATCTTATATCATGATTACATTTGCGTATTGGGTATTCGGCGCATCGCCATCGGCTCCGTGTATCACGTGAATGGGTAAAATGTTTATATTATATACTTTGTATGGGTAATAATATAAAATGTTTATTTCTTTTAAGTTCTTCTGCAATACTGAGTTGATGCCTCGTGACTTGACTGAAAAGAAGATAATATTATACGGGCTCAAATAATGCATGTAATTAACACACCTCTTAGAAATAATAAAACGAAACTTAACACAATATATTTTGACAAACAAAAACAACGAAAGTTAAAGCTACGTTTATAGAACGTAATCGGTGCTTAATTGAACATTTGTGTATTTAAAGTACATGAAATTGCAACAATTGCATGCGTACTGATTATAACAACATTATTCTAATATCGACAAACAATGGAATATACATTAACTGGTAAATTAACAAACGGTTATAACTCATTGAAACAACAATCCAAACACTCACCCTTGTAAATAAACTCGAACATGTTTCTGGGCCGGCATTTAATAGTATCCACAATATTAAAATCCACTTATCATACGAATATAAAAGTAACTACACTGGACATTGCACTGAAAAATCTCACGGTGTGTATTTACGATATTTCGTCAATATATTTACATTGTAACGTGTAGAGTGTAAATGTAAATATTGCGGGTCACTGCGTGCGGCGGGCGCGGGCCCGCGGTTCGCGCGCGCTGACAGTGAGGAGTGTTATTGAGATAGTCGTATTGTGGCGCGGGTTTAATGAAGGAAGGTGTGATGTGTATGCGTGTGATGACGCAGGGCGGCAGGTGACGTGGCGCGGCGTCGGCGGCGCGGCAGCGACTGGCCGGGGCGGGGGTGCGAGCTGCCGCGAGTGCCGCGACCACGCTCGCAGACTGCGCGCCGCCCGCCCAGCTGCCGAGCCGCTGCCGCCCCACGCCGCACATCAGCGCGCCGTGCCGGAACGCCGATACAAAATTAATACTTGTTTTGCTAAAAGCGATTTCGATTTGTCGACCCCGGAATTGGGAAAGTTAGACGGATCTTGTTAGCGATAAAGGGTTCCCTAATCAACACCACGTTTTCACATCAATGTTCGTTACTTTAATAGAGTCGTTACAACTCTTACGCTTCAGTTCACTTCCTCTTCCATATCTGTAAGATATCAAAAGCATATAAAATCGTTTTAGTTCAATCAAATAATTCTGTACTTTTAAGGAAAGCTTTCTATCTGAAGAACAAAGCACAGATAAAGTTGCAACTTCTTTGTAGGACAATGAAATCTCAGTGATCCACTTCTTATAAAGTTAGTAAGACGTCTATAGATGTATACACATAATTATGTATATATTAAACCACGGGGCGAAGTTGTCAACTGAAACAACAGAAAGCGGCTAATATAAAGTCTTCTCTTCAATCTAAGCTTCGGAAAATATTTGAAATTTAAACATTTCTAAAGCTGAAAAGAGGATTATTGAGTAGGCAAGGGCATGGTTGAACTGTTGTGTGACGACGGAGTCCCTGGCACGGAGTTCAGGGAAGACAAATATTGTGATAAAAGCCTAACATACACGAGCAAGTTTTGAAGGCGGACAGGACAGTGCAAACACACCGAAAGGGATTCGTCCCTCCGTAGTTGAGTGTGTCTCTGTTCCCTCACAGCGGACGTCGACCGTTATTTTGTCTCTAACTTTGTTCACAGTAGTTTTGAAGCACGCCGAGCTTATTTTGCTTTGTAAAAGATACGATAATAATAGACCCGGGATGTCCGAGTTTTGTTGACATAAAGGCAACGCAAATTATTCGGCGAGCCAAAAGCTTTGTGTACTACATAACGTAGTTTCGTTGATATAGAAGATATAAAACCTTTGGCTCGGCAAATTTTGTCAAGGAGTCAATCGACACAAATAAGACGATATCAACACCGCGCTCCGGGCGTTTTCTTGACGACTCTCTCTTTATCTAAACGGCATAATTATTCCAATAATTCTTATTGTTATTGTAGAAGGAAAAAAGTTTATTTCTCTCGTTAATATCTTCGCTAAAGTAGTCGTTTTATATTGTACGTCTTTTTAAATTTATTGTTAAGAAATAAGATAAGATATTTGTTTCTTCATGCTTATTGTTTGTTGTGCGATTACCAGTATTGCAGGCTGTAATAAAGTAAAATGAAAATCTTATTAATCCCGTCAATTATGTAAATGCTCGTTGAGAATTACATTCACAAACATCAATATTGCTAACTGGTGCGATTTGAACCCGAATTTAACAACTACAGAACATTCATCAGGTTAGCTTCGTCGTTATTGCATTATTTATTTTATTTTTATGGTTGTGTTTTTATATAAAATACTCTTTTATATAACACCTAAAGAAATCTATAATTAGGCTAAAATGTATACTTTGTAGCTACGGCTACGGCGTAGCTCATCGTAATAAAACAATGCTACGTACTGTCTACGCTTGTATAGGCAGGGTGTTTTCAATTATTATAGTAAAATTACGACAATTCACGACAGTCAATCTGTTATCGGCTGCCATTAATAGTTATATTTAACTTACCATTTCGACTAACAAATAGTCATCAGTTTTTATCAAGCCTTAGCATATAGACTACATTATTTGGCTCACTATAATTCAATACCAAATTACTTGATACTAAAACACTAAACTTTCTTAGAAAATAAACTACCAAGGCATGTAACCCTAACTATTGTCATCTAAAGATAGTTCGATTTGAAATCCTATATACATTTTACAGAACGCTCAATTTTATATCATGAGGACACTTTAAATCTGTGCTATCTTTCATCAATTTTGTTAAGGAGAACGGTGGATATGGTGCTTAGTATCTAAAATGAAGTCCAAAGCAAGCGACATCTATATTTCAAGGAGCCAATAATGCAATGGCAGTCTGTAGTGAAAGAAAGAAAGAAATAAGATATTTATTTGATTGATGTTGATATAATTTGTAAGAGAACATATATCATTCTTCAAGGCAATTAAAGGTAGAGTAAACTCTAGAAAAAAACAGAGATCCATCAAGTTTAATAAAATAAATAACTGCTAGCTAGCTAATCACTAAAAAAATGAATAATTTACCTGAATGTATAAAAGGGTTACTATTAACTTATTTGTTATTGTCTTTAGGTATCTGGCAAAAAAGACAAAACTTTAAAGTTGTACATTTGTAGACAAGTTTATTTGTAATGTATATGATTTTTTTAATTTAACATAATAAATATGTAGTTCTTTTTCTAATAACTAATTTTAAATGAATAAATTTAAATGTCGGACATATTATATTATCCTTCCCAATGTATATGGGACTAAATCTATACTATGTATACCGACCTACTGTAAGGTAGCATACTTTTTTCAAAATAAATTTCATTTCCTTTCATAAATTGATGACCATGTACAAAAATTCACATCACTGTCTCCTCACGTCTTGGAGAACACGTAAAGCCGTCCGTCTAGCTCACATAACCGCCTATGACAGTCGATACGTGTAGTCCTCAAATATTCTGACATTCAGTTTAAGCTTATAACATCATTATTACTATAGATAAGCTGATCTAAAAAGAAAAGGGAAAATAAAACCAAGATATTCTTACCTCGGTGGTGGAACGGTAGCTAATGCAGTGTTTAGGTTCAATACATTGTGTCGGGCAAGTGTTATTAGGTTTTTATGTAAAAAAAATCTTAGTAGCAGATTGCAATGTGCCTAGTAGACGATAATATGACCTTATTGCGTGGGATGTAGAAACATAGCTGCAAAAACGTGGATATAATGTAGGCATAAGTTTATATGTATACACATAGATGCCTGTTACCCAGAAGTAGGCAAACTATGGATTTCCATTTACTCGAATGATATACATTAAAATGAAACAAATTTATATGGATTTTATTATTTCGAAATTAATGAACAATTTATATCATTAAGCTTCTAGATTTTGCTCGCAGCTTCGCTCGCGTAAAAGTAGGTTAGGTTCTTCTGAATGAAAAGGGTACCTTTCATCCAGAAGAAAGTACTTTTATATATTTATGTATCTCCTTTTCAGTAACCCAGACAACGTGTATGTTAATCGGTAAAGTAGTTAAAGCGTGAAAGCGTAAGAAACAAAGTAACAAACTCACATTCGCATTTAAGTAAGGATTAAATTGTTTCGGGGTTCAGGCTTTTTAGCAGCCATGGTAATAATAATATATATTCTATCAAATACATACAACACCATCTAGCCCAAACTAAGCAGAGCTTGTACTATGGGTACTAGAGAATGGATAAACATACATATTTTTTTTTTTTGTAAATACATATATATTATACATAGAAACACCCAGACCAAGACAAACATCCATGTTCATGCACACAAATGTTTGACTTGTGCGGGAATCGAACCCGCGACCGCAGGCATGGCAGTCGGTTACATTGACCACTACGCCATCAGGGCTGACAAATGGTCAGGGAGAGACCGATAAAATCTGTATAATGTTGTTTAATTATAATAGATTTAATTTTGCTATGACTTTCGCATTTCGCACATGCTTATTTCACTCCTCATGCATGCTAATCTTAGTAATAACGGAGGTTGGAACTCTGCCCAGTAGACAGCAACAGACTCACCCCTTTTTACTTAGGACCAACAATCATAGTTCCATACATCTCTGCATACCCCTTCAGGAATAGAAGCACGAGACGATGGATGTAAGTATCTATATAGATTACCAATCCGATTTTCTCTGCTCTTTCTAGGAAACCCTCAAGAGCAATATCAACTTAAACAAAACAAGTCTGATATAAATTCATAGTAGTTGTACTGGACTGGCGATCATATTGCGATCTAATAATGAACCGCTTGCAGCAATTTCGATTTATACAAAACCCTTTACTACTACGTATTTCACGTAACCGGTAGAAATCACCGAAAAACCGTAATTTCCATCGCAAATAAAATATTCGTAACCGTAGAAACCGTAAATCTTGTAGAACAAAAGGCTGTGTGGTCTTGAGGTAGTAGATCCAAGCCAATGTTGTACTTTATACCCTTGTTTGTAGACCCTACTGTGATATAGAGCGTTTTCTCTATTCAAAAAGGTTCATGTATTTCTTACTTTTTTTGCTTTTAGACAGGCTACTTCCTAGCTAACTATAAAAAAAATAAACGCTATCATCCTAATCCTAATCAATATTATAAATGCGAATGTGAGTTTGTTTATTTGTTTGTTACGCTTTCACGTCTTAACTACTCAACCGATCATCATGAAATTTAGCATACACGTTGTCATGGGAACAGAAAAGGATGGTACCATTTCGAACCAAACCTTTCCCGAAGCTGCGGGCAAAATCTAGTCCTCTATAAAAGCATGAACGCCATCAATTCCCGTTTTCTATTACATAAATCATGCAACGCTTCGCCAAAGTATGTGTTACGGGGGACTTTATAACTATTCAACGATCACAAAGCATACCCGGATTTAATCCTAGGATTAATTTCTGCATCGTGGGTCTCTATCGCTCTAGAGTAAGAGTTGTCTTTTTTAAATAAAATAAAATGTTTTTGTATGTTAGTTTATATGCCTGTGGAATTCGTATTCAACGGTCGAAACGAAGTCAGTGTTACTACTTCGCCGCTGGTTCCCTGTAAAAGGATGGTACTTCTCCGGACAAACTAATTCATTTGTGCGCTCACGAAACTATTAGCACCAACGGGCTCTAAATAATATTTAATACTTATAATATTACGTCTGTATTTATATCTCCAAAAGATTTGGCAGAACTGTAGAGCTTTCACACTTTGCTCGCTATTTCTTATTTCTCACGAAAAGTTACGAGGATCATCTACCTGATACAGTTTCAGACACTTTTGTTAAAAAGCTCATATCACAAAAATGGAATAACTCTTTTCAAAACTCGGTAATCAAACCCGTATTCTATCTTTAGTAATTGCAAACTTATGCCACTGCTTGAAGTATACATATCAATAAGATCTTATACAAAAACGATGTCTTTTTATCAGTGCACTTGTGCACGCAAGTCTCTATAACAACTAAGTGATGTAATAGAGCGTATATATGACTATATATGTATATACGAGTTATTATTGTTGAATATAATAATAACACGGGTGAGACTAAGAAACAACTACCTTTAAAAAATAGCAAAACAAAAGTTTATTATTAGCGTACTCGCGCTAATAATAAAGAACGTAATTATATCAATACCTACAGCAATACTTCGTTCATTCGCTTTTCCTATATAATAAATTCCATCGAAACTAATGTCCGTACATCTGTCGGTATTGAAAATGAGGTGTACGGACCAGGGAGCGTTTCATCAAGCCGTTCAGTTGACCCGATTCGTCCGACCGAAGCCACCGCGCGATATAATGCGGTCACAGCTGCCGCCTCGCCCGCATACAATTGGATTTTTAACTGTGGACTTCATTGGGCTCTGCAATTGTCTTTATTGGGTTCGATAATAGCTTGCTATAGAATTTTAAAATATAGGACAGAATATCTGACAATGTACTCACTTTAACTAGTTTTCACGTTCCCAATTTTGACACTCAATTCTCATGACCATTTTACCTTGTTTTTTGGCAAAACGTTTACTTATAAACAACACCAAAGATCCTAATCTCAAATTGAAATAAGGACATTATTTCACCTAGCACCATTTCCGCTGAGTAGATGGCAGAAAACATTTGAAAGCATATGGGCTCGTTTGATTATACAACGTGTATAATAGAATCCTTTGTGGAAATCCGTAAACGTAAACAATTGTATGTAATAGTGCGGTCCTTTCGGCGTGTGCAAACGGGCGGAAGGCTGACCCAATCGGTCCGTGTCAGCTCAATATGACGGCAGCAATAACGCGGTCGCACCGCCTTCCTACACGATTAAATTTTCAACATTTCCTCACGCAACATAAAAACCCACAAGGATCAAACGCGCATTGGTACATCTCGAACTTTTTAAATCCCAAATATTTTATACATTTATCAGTCGACCCACATATCATACAGCTTCATACCGTTTACATAAAAAGGCGAAGCTTTTGTTGGCAGAGCTGGTACAATTGAAACAAATGCACGTTTCAACGGACCAACTTGACAATTTGTAACTATAAATTTAACCCGTTGAGTGGGAATGGAGTAGATCTATTGTCTTCCCACGTCAACTAGTAAATAAATTGAGGAAAATTTTGTTGTAACCGAGCTATATTATTTCTTATGTATCCCTGAAATAGTTTAGAGAGAATTTTCACTCCGAACACGTTTTAAGTCCACATCTTAATTTAAGAAGATGTCTTCGTCGACGAGTGTACCATTCCGCCTAGAAAATTTCTCTTTACAATTTAGTCACGACACTTGAGTGGAGTAGTCGAAAATTGGCTTTTAGTATTGTGTTGCGATGATTAGGCGAAGTATGAAGGTATGGCGTGGAGGTGGCGGCGGCGCTACAATTGGCAGCACATTAGCATAACGAGCTCGTCCCGGGCCGGTCCTAATGAATGGTCTTGCAATTGAAACAATAGTGGATTAGCGCCAACTCCCTTATCTGTTTATGTAAATCAGACTGCGGCCGGATCGGTTTGGCTACAGCTGATTCTTTGAAGATGATTATATAATGATATCTCTTGCTAGCTATTTGTTGTTTCATTCATGTAATTTCTTATTTAATATGGAGATGGATACAAGATATTGAGATAGAAGCGTACTGTAATAAAAAAAGGATAATTTAATATTTTTCTGAATTCTACAAAGTCACGACTATTGCGTCACCTTTAAATATTAATAAAATGTGAATTTAGTACATTTATGTAATATTGTTTACGCGAAAATTATATTAACAGGTTCCCTGTCCGATGAATCACATATTATACATAACAATAGATTTTCTATTGTGTCTATCACGGGACAGCGAATGGGTTAAGATTAAACTAGTGTGGTCATTTTGACGAGCAAAATAAAAAAGAACTACTTTATTTTTAAAGACATAATTTTGAATATGTTATATACTTTTCTAATTATAATATTTAAGGTATTTTGTGTGTAGTAGTAGTTATTTACGTTCATCGCGAATACTTATAAAGAAACAGAAAGCTTGAAAGTTTTGGCAAGCCCTCCAGCCAAACCATAACTTGTTAGTTTCATAAAATATAACAAATGTACTCCCTAACATATATTTACGGTTCATAGATAATAATTTTAAGTATAAGGATAGTAGACTATCATGAGAGTAGCCAAAAAATACCTTAATCTTATTCTACCAGTGGCATATCGTCGTTCTAGATGTGACCCCACGTACCTAAATTTTTTTGGTAAAATGAGATTTTTATGCAGAAAGATCCGAAAAGTATTTCTGGTGTTACCTTGTAAATTCCTCCTGCATTATAATTCATTTTATTTTCAGTTCAAATTAGCAAAAAAATAAAAGATATTTAATATAAGTTGTCAACAAAACAGCTTTTTGTCTCTCCTGGAAAGTTGCTTAGTTTGCATATACGAGGGGTCACATCTAGAACGACGATTCATTCGTAAGATTTCGTGTTCAATTTCCGGCTTAGAATAAATATTCGGTTTTTACTGTGGTTTTTATATCACTAAATATACAGCAAAATGGAGATGGTTGGGGTTTGTTAAATGTTTTATGGTATTGCGATGACTACATAAAGACACCGAGCACGACTGTGATATACCTATAGCAGTGTATAAAAACCAGGGCATTCAAAATAAGTCAACAACTTTGCCGAGTATTAAACTGTTAAACAGAATAAAAGGAGCATTGCATTCAATATCTTATATCAAATAAAGAAGCATAACAGAGAGTTTTCTCCTAAATAGAAGTATAAATATAAATTAAATTATAAACATTTTAAAGTCTTCTTGATTTCCACGGATGTGTTAATTAAACTTTTCTGTATGACACATGCTTTTGTTATATTCATAGTATTTTATGAAATTTAAGTATATTATTATATTTTGCGCTGTTATTCTGCGAATGGATATTACAAAAGTATTATAAACTTGGGATTAAAGCAATAATAACAGCGCTTGAATAAATTAAATAATACAATGGATAGCACTGACAAGCTTAAAATGCTCATCAGATAAACGCGTAAAATTCTATCGATCGTTTAAAATATTCCATGGTTCGGATGACATTCGTTATGAAATGTATAGGATACTAGGCATCTTACTTATAAACCCATTTTAAATATTTGACAGATAGTTATCTACTATAAACCGACTGTTCATGAAAAATCTTACTTATAAACGTTAGTTAGCGCTAAGAGTTAGTTTATCAATAGCTAAACAGTACAGAAATCTAAACAGCGGCGGTCCTTTGTTTACACCTAACTAAGAGACAATATTTTCCGATCAGCTGGTAAAGATTTGACATTAAAGTTAATCGTTTACGAAAATAATTATTACATAAAAATGAAATAAGTGGTATATCGTAGATTAAAACTTTTTGAAGGAAAAATGTTTCAGCACAGTTTTATTCGTACTGCGTGATTTTATCTATAACATTAAAGCTTAGAGAAGATGAAAGAAGATCTATAAAGTGTGGTTGAATCCACATTACGATTTTTGCGATGCAGAATATCGTATCAGATATCATATCATCATAAAAGAAAATATGTGCTATATGATTTAATTTTTAATAGAGATTTGCTGATATACTTCCATCATGAGTCATCCATCCGTGATTTGTGAAGATGTACATAATTGAAAACAATGCAAAATTATAATCGAACAAAAAAATCAGAAACTGAAGAACTCTGGTACTTATTTTGTTTATTGTAGTAGTAAATACACTTTATAGAAAGCATAGTATTGTTGTTATTATTCATTTGAATACGCAGTAGTTCGTTATGATTATGTGTATTTACTGTACTTGTTTATTCCAAATTGTGAAAATTGATATTGTTATTTCTGTCTCTTTCATAAAAACCAGACGACCTTATAGTTAGCTGGTTATTATATTTAAACGAAGTGATAATATATACCTACTTACCGTTGCGTCGTAATATATATTTACGAATATTATGTTTATAAAACATAATATTCACTCATGTAATAAGAATATATTCACAGCTTAAACACTAGAAATAAGCATACGTTAGTAGGTCCGTATCATCGTTTACATAAAGTTCACAATTCATTTGCGGGACTCAGTATACGCTTTTTTAATAAACTACCGATTGATATTATAAATTTACCTTTACTCAAATTTAAAAGTGCTGTTAAACGTCAGCTTATACGGAAGGGCTATTATTCAATCAATGATTACTTAAATGTTAAAAACTCATGGAACTAGTTGCTTGTTTCATACAGGATTCAAACAATGTATCTATTATATAAGTCAATTTAGTTATGTGAAGGTACTTCGTATTTATTTTGTGATATTAAAGTATATTTATTAACTTTTAATAAACTTTGTAAGTAATTAATAATGTAAATTTTGTTTTAACTACATTTAGGCACGAATTACCTTCCCACATGTCACAAAGTGTAAGTGTATGCATCCTCATGCCATACTACTGTCTATTACAAATGACTACAGATAAATATTATTTCAAATCTGAAATGCTTCTTAGCTAATACATATTATTAACTTTCCTTTATTTTTAGAATTTAGTTTTATATGGACGGTGACAGTACATGGCATAATGACTCCAACACCTGGTACATAAATGAGTTGTAAAATACTGAAATTTTAATTTAATGGTTATTTAAAAGAGTGGCCTTGAGTTTCTTGCAGGTATCTTCTCATAGGCTTAACCTTTTGCCTGAACCTTGCAACTAACATAAATGTAAATTCAGTAAATGTAACAAACTCACTAACGCCTTTGACGTTCATAAATGTTACTTTGTGATCTAAGTGAATAAATGATTTTTGACTTCGACTTTGACTTTGACAAGGTACTCTTTCAATAATCAAACTCTTTGAATTACCTAAAGAAAAATTCAGCACGCCATCTGTTGAAGACAAGTTAAAGTCTACACGCTACAGATAACAAAAACTAAAAAATGGTTTATTATAGATGATGTATCACTTAAATTTCATTATTTAGTAAATTAGTTTGGTCATGCTCTATGCTGACTGTCAAATGTTGGAAGAATAAAATTGTGTTTGGTGTTTTTGCGAGCTATCACCTGAGAGACCGTTAAAATTGGTTTATAAGTAAATAAATGTTATCGATTAAAGGTATAACAGCTTCTTAGATAAGAGATATAGCTAAGCAATGTTTATAAGTAAGGCTGTAGATGTACTAGAATATTTTTTATCAAAGTAGAGTATGTGCAAAAACCCTTACTTTAATAAAAATTAAACTAATCTAGAACACAATAAAATATGTATTAGCAAACATTTTTTTAGATATAATGATTGAATACAAAATTAAATGCAATGATTTTAAGGCAAAGCACAAATAATGCTGTATTGTGTTGCAACAAACATGCCCAAACGAGCTAAATTTAAAGTATTATATTTTGCTATTATAGATAAATACAGATCTCATCATAAAAGCCAGTTGCTTATAAGCCCTAGACAGCCACGAAGTTACTTCTCGAATTAAGTACTATGACAGTTCTGACAGGGTCACATTAGTTTAACAGATTATGGCGAGCCACGTGTGTTCTCCCCTTCTTACACAATATCGGACGTGAGGTACAAACGTTTGCTAATTAACGATTCGAGTCGCAGATAATTTAGTAGTTCCGTTTTACAATAAAGCTAGCAGGCGTAAGGTTTAAAACAGTGTCATTAAAACATAGGAGCGTCTTTCTCGTTTGTTTATGGTAATCGAGAGGGCAAGTTGCGAAGCTTTGATTCTGAAGCTGACCCGTGCTCGACACGCCCCAGTTTACTTTGGGACATTAACGATGCAACCTTTCACAAAATTCGACGGTTCCTTAGTTTTAACGAACTTCAGTTTTGCCTTTCAAAGCGACCTTAGTACACATTGCGTCCCAATTTTCCAACTCCATTAAAATTACCTGCACCTCAAAGCTGCAGCGCCGTAGTTATCGGATCACTTCATCTCGATAATATCCTAGAGCTTTTCTTTACCTTTTCGGTCCTAAATATTTTTGGCTCTAAACGCTGGTACGAGAGCCAAGAGCGTCTTACATAAGTGAAATAAGAAAATATTTATACAAAATGAAATGAAGAAGTTAAAACGGCAATTCAGAGCGATGTGTATTAAAATAAAACAGCTCTTGAGCCTGCAATAATGCTAACAATGATTAAGACTGCGCTGGCAGCACCTCTTCGTCTGTACAATTTGAACCCTCTCCAAGTTTTAAACGAATTTCATTGCGCGAAATAAAAGCATACGGCTGTCTGAGGGAGTAACTAGGCTATATTTTTGACGGCACGACATCCGATAATGCCTCGTGTATTTTATTATTCAACAAAAATTTTTCTGTTTGGGATGTTCACGCAATAATTTATGACGGCTGCAGAAATTGCGAAAGCAATCCATCTGGCACTAAAAAACACAAAAGATTACTGTAAACTTCTTTTATAATACTTGGCTATTACGATTCCACTATACCCATATCACTGATAAGCAAAGTATGAAGTTTTCCAATTTATTGGTTCTCTGAACTTTTCAGCGTTAGGTCAATCCCCGATGGATACTTATAGGAAACGTTATTCGCTAGGTAATATACATCTTATCAAAGGGGAGGCTCGCCCACTGTACCCGTAGGCGTAAATCTTGCCTTTACGGCCTCACCTGTCGATGGAATAATTTACTGCCGGCTTAAAACTTCCTCCCAAAAGGAAATCCCAAACACTTCTCAAGAAATAACTGAATAAGAAATTCTCGATTGTACGCACGACGCGCCAAGACGCGCCGCACTCGCTCTTGGTTGACAGCGAGGAAATTCAAACTTAAACCTCCTTTAATAGAATAAATAAAATTTCAAACAGTTTACCCACGATAAGAGATTTAACGTGAAGATTTATGTGAAAACGTACTTGTTGATTTATTCCTAAAATCACACGCCTAGACGCTGAAAACACAACGTACTGAAAGTGAGTTTCAGCGCGTTACCCGCCGTAACTACGGTAACTAAATAACAGTGTGCCTGTATGTGTGAGTTATATTTTATTGTGTAGCTATGAGGTGGACCGTTGGCATCCCGATATCGATGGATATAAGCAATTTGCAAGTAAAATGCGAATGTCGGGTGCACAGGCAGCGTTGGCGTCGAGCATCTACTTTTTTTTATAGAATTTCATACGTGAATATTGTAGTAGTACGTTTTGAAGTCACACCTATTGTGTGTTTGAAAATAAACGAACGTAGTCCCACACGTTTTTAATACTTCAAACATTTAAAAAGGTTCAAAGATGAATAGTAAAACATTGTTATTATATTTCGTGCAAATTAATAGTACGGAATTAGGAACGGATGAAGATGGGCAACTAAGAAAATCTATCATTTCTAATCCGGCAATCTTAGAATTGCCAATAGTTTTTACAACTTAAACACCCATATTTATAGCGTAATCTCAAGAACATAACAATAAATGTATATTTCTATTGCCTTCATAATTGTTACGCATAAACTGTGATATTGATTTGTTCTTTCGTTAAAATACGACCTCACTTTACTGTTATAGGCTATATACTAGCGTTTATATTTATTAAAATAGCAACATAATTAATAAGTAAGATAAATGATATTCATGCAATGTTAACGATAATACAGGAAATATTTTACAAATTTTTAGCAAACAATTCCAATAACACTTCATCAATTAACCCCAAACATGGCACAATGGAAAAACATAGTGTCTCGGTCTTAAGGTCCGACTATTGACCAAGCGATTAACAGACAGAAAATCAAACAATCAAGACCCTTATAGAAACATCGCTGCACACAAATGTCAGCAATCAACACACGCTAAGACAATCTTATAATACCAATAGCAATTCTGAATAATTGTATAACAAAGTGTGTTGGCGAGCATACAGTATAGATAATTTAATGTACGCCGTGTTAGTTACGGTCAAGTGTAAGAACGGGCGGGAGTGTTCCGTACCAGTTAGTAGATTATCTTGGCTCGCACGGGTATGTATAGGCACTAGTCCAACTGGCACACACCACACTTAGCTGGCGAACAATCCATTAGTATGTCGGATTTGCTACCACCGAGATTTATTTCCTAAGTTAAAGCTGTACAGGCTAGCTACAACTTTTTGTTTGGTAATGCTTAGAATTTTTGCTCTAATATTGTTTTATGTATGTTATTTTTGTGGATTAAATTCTAGCTGTCCAATGCGGTTAAACCACGTTTATGAATGCTGCTACGCTCCCTTACATCGTAGCGTGATGTTATAGCCAATGTAACTTCTGGATAAAAAGCTTTCCAATGGTAAAATAATTTTTAAAATCAATCAATTGTAATTTTTGATTTTATTCATTACAAACAAAAATGACTTATTAGTTATCACCAATATTGTCTTCTGTTTATGCGAATGTTATTCATTAAAATTAAACTACTATATAGGTACGGATTTTATCGCGTTGTTTATTTGATACGTTATTACAAAATTTTAAAATCCGTATATAGTAGTTTAATTTCAAAGTTAGCACCAAGTCATTATATAAGCTAGAAAATGCTAATGCATATAAGAGTATCTTTATTTTTTTTTCTCTTTATTTAAACATATAAGAGTCGTTGTACAATAATTTTACTACATTATTTAGTATTGCAAATCATTTAAGTAGGTACTGAAATCATGAACGGAAATGAAAACTGCAACGGCTTGATTTAGTTAATCGTTTATTAAGATATATACAGATTTATACAGATCAATGTTTCTCGAAATTTTAATGATACGAAGATGTCTATATGTCCAGATAGCTATCAGTAGCTAATAATACATTTGTGACAAAATAATGTTTTAAGATGGCGCAGTCGAACTCTGAGATTCGAGCCGATACGCCTAATGCATTCCTTTGCGTATTGCTATGATTATATATCCTAACTAGCTGTCCCGACAGACGTTACCCTGTAGACACGGAAAAAAAATTAGATAAAACTATCCTATCTTTTAAGTTGTACCAAATTACAGATAGTTACGAAGTTTGATCAAAATCGGTTCAGTAGTTTCAGAGTTTATCCTGAACATACATCGTGACACGAGATTTTTATATATTAAGATATACTAGCGGTGGCCTAGTGCTCGAAATTCGACCAGTTTTCCTGTAAGATATTACTGATATATTTCATTATAAAGATGAAAGATAGAATAAGAAATAGTGTGATTAGAGAGAGATGCGGCATGAAAGTGGATATAGTTACAAGAATAGAAAAGGGTATGTTAAGCTGGTTTGGACATGTAGAAAGAATGGACGAGGAAAGACTGACTAAGAAAGTTTATAAGGCTAGTGTGAATGGAACAGTCGCAAGAGGAAAACCTAGGCGAACGTTTCTCGACCAGATCGGAGGCGTTCTGGACAAAGGCCAGGTTAAGAGCTCCTTGAACCGACGGGCGTGTATGAGGAATGTTATGAAAGTAAATGAAGCCAGAGAAGTGTGTCAGGATCGTAGCAAATGGAAATCCGTAGTCTCTGCCTACCCCTCTGGGAAACAGGCGTGAATCTATGTATGTATGTATGTATGTCATTATATATTGATAAATGTAACCATAGTTACGCGCTCTGACTGCGTGTGTCAAATGCATGGTTGTGTGCGTGTAGTGTTTTTTTTATTAATTTATTGTATTTCTAATGCATATTTTATATAAATATTAGGATTCGTCACTTCTTCTCTGTATAAACTATAAGTGTGCGAAATTTCATACTCCTCCGTCCGCCCAATTTTCGTAAAAAGGGATCCAAAGTTTTTGCTTCACGTATTAATATATAGATTATACTGCAGAACTGTTTGTTTTTCGTTTGAATGCGCTAATCTTAGAAACTACCAGCCGGATTCGAAAATTATTTTTGTTTTTCAAGGTTGCAATATCACGCTATGAGACACGGAAGCGGAGCAGTAATCATAAACGTGGGTTAAACCGCGGCGGACAGCTAGTATTTATGTAAATATTTTTTGTGTTTTGTTACTTTTGGTTTGGTAAAGTTTCAAGTACCTACTTAATGCATTAAAAAAAAAGAATGATTTCGATTTTCACTGATCGCATATACCAAGTTATCTATTAGCAATTTAAACATATAACGCTATTAGAACAATTGAATATACAAAAAGACACACAATACAGAGAACAATTCAATATACAAAAATATTGTTGTATATAATATAACAACCGTTTTGTATTATATATTATTGAGCGTACTAAGTTTATACAAGTATTATAATCGTTAAGTACCTATTTTAATTTTAAAAGTAATGAGTGGAAATGTCTGCCTTCAGTATACAGCCATATTTTATTTGAATATATCTTAACTTTCCTGAAAAGATCAGCTGAATATCACATTACCTTCAATAAAATTCTACCAAACACCAAGATTCTATATCACTGAATCTCCGAGAAAAGTACTTGTGATAGACAAATTGACGGGTAACTGAGAAATTCCTAGTATTCTACTTTGGGAATACTAAAATGTCGTTCAAAATATTTACTTTTACAAAGAATTATTGTCCTTTTTGTTAGAAACCGTGCTACGTTATATTAACTTATTTCTAATATATAACCTAACAGCAGCAATATAAAGAATATTTTACTGCCAACCACCGCCAACATTGTTTGAATTAATAGCGCTCCAGTACATTTTTCTTAGGGCGGTATCTTGGACAAATCATACAAACAAGCATAAGTACGAACATTAATGATGTAGTACAAAGATAAACTGTTTAATAAGTTATTACCATAGGTAGGCACTTCCACAGCACAAACTTGCAAACAAAGTCGCAAGCAGTAACTGACTCAAATGTATATCTTACTAGTTTTCGGCCAGGACTTCGCTCGCGTAAATGTAGGTTAGGCTAGTAACAGTCCGTTTTTCTGGATAAAATGTACCCTATGACCTTTTCTGTTCCCCTGACAACGTGTAACCTAAATTTTATGATTATCGGCAGAGTAGTTAAGGCGCGAAAGCGTAACAAACAAACAAACTCATATTCGCATTTATAATAATGTAGTTAGAATTACAATATAGCTAACAAAAGCTGGCTATGCTACATATCTACCTAACCTTCAGGTGTTACATTTCCATTAAAAATGGCGCAGCGGTAGTAAAGCAAAGTGCTGTGCGTAAGGTCTCGAAATTCGATTCCTAGGTGGCGCAAAAAGTTACTAGAGTTTTCTATTAGGAATTAGCCTAGCTCAGCGTCTGTGCTTGCTAAACTGCTTAGGCTCGGTCCATAATATAAACATGACTAGCAAAATATGTGTGTATTACACACATATTTTGCTAGTCATGCCTACCTGCCTACTCTTTCAACTGAAATTATATAGGCGTGAATCCATATTGTAATCCTAACTTCCTAACTATCGTTCCCAATATTATAAATGCTAATGTGAGTTTGTTTGTTACGATTTCACGCCTTAAATACAAAACCGATCATCATAAAATTTCGCATACACATTGTCAGGGGTACAGAAAAGCACAGAGGGTACTTTTCATCCAGAAAAAGACACTGTTGCTAACTTACCTACATTTACGCGAGGGAAGCCGCAGGCAAATCTAGTTGTATTGTAAATGTGTAGAACAACACCTTATTAAATAAATAGCGCATTTAATACACTTGCTAATCTTACTCGAACACTAATAGAATATTATAAAGCTACACAAAATATTACTCGAGATTCTTCAATAGCCGTCATAAAAATGTAAATGGGTGAACTAACACGTTCGGTGCGAAGGCAAGATATTCATAACAATAGAGAAGGGTGCCCAAGACCCCGTTGGCACGCGAACATCGCATGTGCAAACACATTTCTGCTTATAACACGTCTACTACGAGATAATGTAATTATTTCTCTCGTTCCCGCCGATTATCCCGCTTTTTTACCATACTAATTAACAATCGAGACTCAGTTTGCTAAAGCTTATCGCGAAATTTTGTTCCACGCGTTTTGACGCGAAATTAATTTGGTCAAACAGATTTAGATTACAGCCATGTTTAACATACAATTTGATACCGCAATCTGATGCTGTGTATATTAAAACTAAATTGCCTTTCTGTTTATATCGAACTCTAAACATGATTATACATATATGTATCTAACCATCTATACCTACGTTTCATGTACACGAGATATAAATTAAAGAAATGCGCATTTATTTTCAGCTGCTATTTACACAAAAATCTACAAAACAATATCACAAACATAACGACATCAATTAAAATAAATCAACTATTAGAAATAAATGGGAACAAGAGTGAATCTGTTGGAGACATCTGGCACACTTTAATTTGTTTGGTGCCATTGTTATGCGAAATTAATATTCCAATTTATTCCATTTCTGTATCGAGGAGTGTAAATCAATATTTGGTGGCATCCCCGTCGAGTCAGAGCGTCGTCTTAAGCACCCCACCGATCTCCTCGGATAATTGGAATGTTACGCCCTAGTAATTAGATGAATTGTGTGTAGATTTATTTGCTTTGTATAACCACTGTTAATCGTTCAATATGTTTGTAAGCTGTTTGAGTTTGTCGCAGGTGTTTGTTCATTCCCTGGCTTTGTGACACGTGTAAGGTGTCAATAACTCCGCGGTTGCTACGCTCTAGAATTTAATTTCTAAGAAATTACAAACTACATATTTAGTCACTGCTTTATTAGTCTTTGTTCAAAGACTCATTGGGACATTATAGTACAAGTAGCTTACAATTTACCCTGAAATTATAATTTGGATTTTAGGTCGGACAAAAGGCTTGTTATCTAGATCTGTAATGACTTGATGGAGTACTTTATCTTGAAATGGTTGTAGAATTCTATTGCCGAATAGTACAAAGAGAAATATGAAAAGAGCATGACGCTATAAAAATATTAAGGTTTTAAAATTATGTTATGGCGCATAATAATTTTTTTCGTAAACTTGATTTTTGACTTTTAAAATATAATTTGTATTATTACAGTTGGTGTTAAATGAACCAGTAGCCTGTCGTACTCCACATAGGCACAGAGCCAATATAAAAGTGACGATTAAAAAGGACAGGACAAAGAAGCGAAGGCAAGGATTAATGGGATTATTGGGCCATCGGCGTTATTACTCGCCAAAATAAAAGCAACTTCTTACTGAAACCGACAAATAGTATGTCACTAATTGAGCATATTTATTGCTTAATGCAATTGGGACCCCAATTACGATTATTTTTAATAAACTTGGGTATCTTGTACTCATAAACACTGCTAATCAATGGTGCAGCGGTAACGATTTAATATTACCCGCAAATGTACGTTGTAAATGCCTTTAAATTTATTATTTCGCAATTTTTACGTACACATCTACAAAATTTACATAGCCGTCACCTCGTTTTAAATTACAAAACAAATATTTCACAAAAACGTATTACATTCCACTGAAACATTGCCCTACATTGTAAATACAAATTAGTGAAATTACACTGACAAATAAAGCAAGTATAACTAGACAGGTAGTAATGAAGTTTTGGAGGTGTACGGCAAGTTTTAAGCGTGTCAGCGCACATAAGTTAACAGGAATTATTTATTGTACGAGCGCTACTATCACGTAACACTGTTTTTAACAAGAACAAATTGTACGTTAAAGCAAGATCGCGTGTTATCCTCGATTTAACCCGGCCTTATCAAAATATGAATGCTGACTTAAATTTTTGTATCAACTTACAAATTGTTTGTGTTTTTGTTGTAAATACGATATACAATTACTGCCTTATCCTGGAAGGGATAGATGTATGATCTGATCATAACGCAATTTCGTCAGCAATATTTATATCCCAAAATAATATGGCGGCCGTATTGCCGTCTATCAGACAGGGTATAGGATTTTGTGTACTCCTGAGAAAACCAAATACGATGTTTTTTGAATGAACATGATTTTTCACCGTCCTATTGATTACAAATCTTCATCATGCTCAACAGTGGTCATAAGCGCATATACCTATACGCTACTGGATCCACAAAGCAGCAATATACAAAAACATTATCTATAATAAAAATACTCTAATTTCAAGGCAAAACATTAATTACACCCTTAAACTAACAAGCGCAACATAAATAAAATACTAATAAATTAGTCGACGCTTATTATCTCTACGAACTCTGGGGATTTGTAATAATCACCGACTGAAGAGGTTTTAAATCAGCTTTTAACAGAAAAATGTAGTTAGGGTTGAATAAATATTTAAATTACGGTGAAACGAGAACGATAAGAGATTGTGAGCTGTGATCCTTTACCGTTTGTGGGACATTAAAGACCTTAGACTAGATTATAGGCTTTCACGCTTATTCGAATACCGAAAGTATTTAAACTATAAAATTCTGAACATCTTTTAATAGAATATAATACTATACTAATTACAATATATTTACCACGGGCAAAGAATACAGATAATATTATGTTTTAATAGGCAGCTTCGATTGTAAAAAGACTTAATATATTGTAACAGTCTGTAGACAAAAAGATTGTAGGTTTCGTACAAGAAACAAACTTAGCACAGCACATGACACGGTATAAAGTAGATAATGATGCTTGCACACGACGTCAGTTGCTAGTGCGAGCTGCGTGGGCTTCATGCGCAAGCTTCTCACGCGGGCTACTTGCGCCAGTTACTCGCATGGTTATGCGCGAGTTATACATACAGCTTACTTGTGCTGATACCTTGCATTACTATTTAAAACTTCGCAAGTACCTCAACTATCACATAATTTTGTTGTGTACAGGAGCCATTTATATAACCGAGTAATATAAGAAACCACTATAACATCAAAACAGTAGTATTAAGTACATGACCATTGACAGTTTACTATACCTGCACTTTTTGTAATATTGATACAAGAATTAAAAATTTGAGGAACATATCGATTTTGCGTTTAAATCAGAAACAGCGTGATTGGTGAAGAACGTATCCTACAGAAGATTGCAAACAAATCAATAGTTCTATATTTTGTTTGTTTTTAGATCTTCCTAAGCAATTACTGTATTAAGCATCATTAGCGGATTAAAAAAATACGATAGATGGCGCGTAGTGATGGATTACTTAAATAATATATCACATGATTGCGTTCATTTTCATCCGTATTATACAACACGAAAGTGTAAAAGTTATCATTAATTCGTTTTCACCTGATGTAAACCTTTAAAACAGATACTATAACAGAATTAGATATGGTATATAACAGGGAAATACCTTCAAAGTAATTGTTGAGGTAAGTTTTACATCTTATAGGTAGGAATAACATGTTTGATTGATTTCACGGCAATTAATATCACTGCGTGTTTGAGGTAACTGGTTCGTGCCCTTTTTTGTTATGGCCACTTATGTTTGTCAGAATTTATTACCACTGTGAATATATTTTAACTGTGTATATATGTATATAGTGAGTTCGTTGCAATGGCGTGTAAACCACCAATGAAATAAAACTATTCTATGTAAATTATCTAGCTCTCTATTGGTAGGTAATACTAAAATAATTGTTTTTTTTTACTATTAATGCTTAAACTGGTTGACGCGGCGATAGCCCAATGGATTAGGTAATATAAGGTAATAATATAACAATATCAGCCCTGTATATAAAATGCCCCACTGCTGGGCATACGCCGCTTCTCAGTGTCAAAAGGGTTAGGTCATAGTCCGCCACGCTGGCCCAGTGCGGATTGGCTGACTTCACATATCTTCGAAAACATTATGGAGAGAACTCTCAGACATGCAGGTTTCCTCACGATGTATTCCTTCACCGTAAAAGTAAGCGTTGATCAACTCATTAACGTACATTACTTCGCAAACTCTGAGGTGTGTGACTTGGAAACAAAATCTAGATCTCTGCATGGCAGTCCAACGGTGTTCCTCTAGGCTATATATGTATAAGAAAATAGATAATAATATTGCACTTGCGATCGAGGAATCGTTCCCGTTAGTAGTGGCTCGATACTTCGAATGACTAGTGACCTATTCCTAACAAGCATTCTCACTTAGCTTAAGGGTAAACAAGAATACTAGTAATTTGTAACCCAATATGCTGGTGGATCTTTACGAGAAAATAGCAAGAAAAACCTCGGTTCCTGTTAATCAAGCAGCTCGAGTAAATTGTTCACAATAAATACAATATAAACAGCTTCATTTTTCTAAACGCATGCTTCGAGACACCCACTTAAAATCTGTTTTATGCATACCTGTTTTGTGTCTTTGGCTCGTAGCATGCTGTTATTAAAGCCTCCTTTCTATAAATAAATTAAAGCAACTTAAGTAATAAGTAAATTTTCACTGCCTAAACTTAAATTTATTTACGATTGCCCCATTAGGGATCAAGCTCTGTATCGCGTTGTGTTACTATGTTACAAACGTATATAATAATTCACGAACACAGATCTACACCTGAATCTAGATTTGTTCATGAATTAAACGTGTATGTTCCATAAATGAATTAATAATCTGAAGTAATAATTAACGTACGGAACATACAGTAATAATTTTCTCGTGTGTGATTCGAACTTTTTTTTTTTACTTGGCGGAATGCTTGGACGCATATCTCTCCGCGGGGCGATGGAGAGGTTATGTTGGGCTCACCGGTGAAAAGATACCCCGGTAGGTAATACCAACTAAACCTAGCACGATGTTCTTCGACATGACCATAGACGGCTAGGCCACGCGAATCGCTTTCACATGCAATCGCGACCCCGCCGTGGTTTCGGCCCGCCGCGCGGAACGGCAAGCCACTACACAAAAATACTTCCTCCACCGTCTCGGGCGGGAACAAAGACACGACACAGAGGCGCGCGTGGGAACACGCACGCCGCCTCTCGGACCTGGTGCTGATCGGGTGGCAAGCAGGCCCACGCAGCCCACCACCCCCAGGTCAAACCAGGGTGGCTGGAGGTCACCTCGCGCTCGCTTCCGCGGTTGGGGAGAGGGTTTAAGCGCTCCCTCTCCTGCTCCGCCGCCTCCTTGATGGAAATTACTTCGTCACAGAAGGAGGTGACGGCGTTCCACGATCTCTCACTCCGGACTATAGACTAAAATAATATATTTTGTTAATTTACGAGTATTGCAAAAGCATGAATCAAATAACCTAATCCTAAGTAATATTATCAATGCGAATGTAAGTTTGTTTATTTTTCGTGGCGTGAAAGCCTATTTCACGCCTTAACTACTCGACCGATCATCATGAAAATTCGCATACCTATTGCCAGGGGTACAAAATAGAACTTAGTACCCTATGTTCTATTCTGTACCTCTAGCAATGGGTATAATACCTATTTCTAGATGAAGGAACAAATATTGGCTACTAAGGATATTTGTCAAAATCGTCATTATCGCGAGCCAAGCCGCGGGCAAAATCTAATAATAATAATAATGTTTATTTTGCTCTCCACAATATTTACAAAGTTGACAAAGATACAAACTGCATAATATTAAAATAAAACACAAGGAACATTGGGGAGACTGGAGCCTAAGCTAGGCCGGAGCCTGTTATAGGACACCAGGTCTCCACACCGAGACACAAAGTCTAGATTTTGTACATAGGTGTATTAGCATTAAGTTAGTGATAATATATTCAATGTTAATATTGTGTGGACTGTGGAAGGATACTTCTTGTTTGTGTGTGCATGTCTAATGTGCGTGCGTGCATGCATGTGTATGTTAGTGTATGTGTGAATGAGAGGGTGGGTATGTATATGAAATTTCTGTTTCGAGTAAGAGTATCTATATAACAGTAACTAGGCAACGTGTTTATTTGTTGACGGTAAGGACACTTTCAGTATTATCGTATGTCAATTTCAGCAGCCAACTAGTGAGTTAATTTTTTATTTTGTATTTGGTCAGAGTATATAATGTCATGAAGACGATTAATTTTATTGCACAAACGCGCACTTAATGCATTGAAGTGACAGCTTGTAAAAGAAGTACGACATTATACAGGATTGCAGACGGATGCACCTTTCCGTTTACACAACACATTTCTTTCAAAGGGGACCAGAGAGTGGCGGCGTATTATAGCGCGTAGGATGAAGAGTTGTCGTACAGTGAGGACTTGGGACTCAGAGTAGAGTAGGGTGGTAGAGTAGTCTCTGCGTTTGAACTGCATTACCTTTAGGATCGCCCTCTGAGCTCGTTCCACTCGAAGAAGTAGCAGGGATGCAGTAAGTAAGGACAGAGACACAGAGACTCTGGTAAACAAGGAACAAGGTTTTATGATCAGCTGAATGTCTAAGGTCTTTAAATATATAAATAAGTTTCCTAATTCGACTGCATAGAGCTCCAGCGTGGGGGCGCCAGCTAAGATGAAAATCTAGTATCTTATCAACATAAAGTTTTGTTTAGTGTAATACTGACATTAAACCTTTATATAACACCATTAAACGTGTCCAATACTGTCAGATTTTTCACGACTCATTTCGTCTAACGTACATTTTATACTAACCCAAAAATACCGTGTCCACAATTCGTGTCTCATTTTAATATTCAATGAGGTTCTTTACTACAGTGTCGCAGATAAGAGAAGTCAGTCGCAACCTTTCCGGCGACATTCTTGAGGGAGATAGTTAATTAAATAAATGGTCTGAGACGATGCCCCTCATCATTCTTTCCTACGCCCTACATAGCGTATTGTTGGGTAACTACAGGCTTTTATTGGCTTTTTACATTACCTTTGTACTTATTTATTTGTTGGTCGATAGTAATCTGAACGAAGCTTTTTATTGAGATAGTTCGATAACTGTAGGTAGTATATCGGTGCTCGTAAGTAATTGGTTTTTGACCTGGCTTATCTGTGTTTGTTTTTCGCATCTTCAAGCGTAATATCGAGGCTGCCAATTTCAGATATATTTCATATAAAAGTTGATCTTTTATATCTGAAGTTATTACTTAAGAAATAAATCCTAACTAATATTAAAAATGTGAATGTGAGTTTGTTTGTTTGCTTGTTACACTTTCACGCCTAACTACTCGACTGAACATCACGAAATTTAGCATAGATGTTGTCAGGGGAACAGAAAAGGATACAGAGTAGCTTTCATCCAGAAAAAGTACTTCTACTAACATAACAGATATTTATGCGAGCGAAGCCAAGGCTAGTGATTTGTATTTCATATTTTAGCGTTTAGAGATAAATATTATAGTAAATATAATGTGAAATATTATGATTTAAAGCGAAGATCATAATAGTTTTTATTATGAACGCAGGTGGTTTTATCGTGCAGTCGCCAGACGTCTATAAAACCACTTTGTCTTGAAATTAAACTACTTTTGCAGAGCTTTTTATCGCCGTTTGAAATATACTTAGAAAGTTAGTTATTTTGTTTTACGATTACACTACTTTATAGCAGAACAAAATAAACTTATATATTGAATTATCTTAATACCTCAAGTTCCATCGAAAATAACAATGTACTACTATGATACTACGAGAGCAGCGATAGCTCAGTGGGGAGACCAACAGACTGCATTGCAGAGGGTCTCGGGTTTGAACCCACGTCGCGCACCTCTGACTTTCGGAAGTTATATGACTTTTCGAAATTATGTGCGTATTGATTGACAATTATCGCCTGCTCCGTGCCTCGGAAAGCACGTTAAGCCGTTGGTCCCGGCTGTCATGAACATCTATGGCAGTCGTTATTGGGAGAGTGTCGACACAAAAGATCCCACTGGGTCGAAGTGTCGCCGGTCTGCACTGACTGGCCCCCACATAAGATAAGATAAGATGATACTACGAGATTACATGCAATAGAAGACAGATTACTCGATACATACTTTGACGGCTATATATCCTAAAATATTTATATATGTAATTATTATAATATACGCCATATACGCGTACATATTAGGCGTGAGACTATGCATATAGTAATTTGCTTCTGTCTATCCCTCGGTTATTTCCCCATAGGGAGATGTGTTTTACACCCTAATTTCACCAGTTATAATTTTAGGACACACGTAATAGATGGTAAACCTTTCAATTCACGGGAGTATGGATCAGTGCCCGATGGATGGAAATTCTTCTTTCGAGCGCAGTTCAAAACTCCGTAATACTATAACATTTTTCTGTCCCAGGTATCGAAACCGATATCTCATACACTAAAGTCGTGTTCACTATCGTCACTGCGCCACATTAAGTGAATGACTACTCGGAATAATTACGAATATTTGTAAAAACGGATGATAATCCTGGACGTTTTGTAGCCATGTAAAAGTAATGCCATCAAAAACATACTTGTAAAAAAACCAAGTCTCGCAACTCAGTTCTTCTACCGTCAAAAGTTGTGAGATCAGCAGACTTTCTGCGTGCTGGTCTTAATACATGCAGGGTGCGATGTAAAGTAGAACTTTGATTCGGTAAGTATTTGTACGTTGAGGCACATGTAATATGCGTCGTGTAAAAATCCGTAGTAGAAGCATATTATGTAGATGGATTCTAGGAATCTACAGATAGACTTAACACAATCTCTCCTACTATGCGTGGCTACCTTGACCTTCACACAATATTTACCTTAAGATATTTACACTAAACATGAAGATAAAAGTTAAAATCATAAATACCATAAACTTCATAGCAGACTATTTTTTACCTGGGAGCATTCAACTCCCAATTATTTGATCATATACATGTGCCAGCTCACATGGAGATTCTTATAGAATTTAAAAAGAAATTGATTTGGAAATAGTAATACTATTACTGCGTTACACCCGGTAAGTAAGCAAAATACTTTGCTCGGCCCGAAAACAACTTGAGGCAATAAACTTGTAAGTTTTGGTACATTACGTAACTAGTGAAACTCATATGATAATACATCATAACTCATATTATAGCGAAAATAAGTTTAATAAACGCATGCATATACGTAAAAAATATTATTATATATATACGATTTTTTTAGAAGTCAACATCGTTTCAATATTTCTTATTTTTGAAGACTCACGCAAGATTAAGACCATTCAAATAAGGGACTTGAACTCTTTATTTTTTCCATTTGCCAAACACACAAATCTACGTTCCGTTTGGTAATCGATCCCAATACACTCGACACTCTGGGATTACCGCGATAACCACGTAACCTAGTGCGCCTATCATGCCGTGATTGAAAATGAATAAATAATTCTTTAAGATAACTTATATAATATGTAAATGGAAATGGCAACCGCTCATACTTCATTTCAAATATCGGTCTAGGTTTGTTTTCAACCAATTAAAATCATAAATAAGCTGCTTTAATATTAATATGATAAAACGAAATTATACATTGAATGAAACATGTCCCAAGTAAAACTCAATGTGCATGAAATATGTTTTTGTAATTATCAAAAGCATACTGAAATTGTAATGATACTGTAATTACTAGTACAATAATTAAATGATATAAAATACGGGCATCGTTAATATCTCACTATCTACGTCTCTCTATAAATTGAGGGAACTCCCAGCGGACGCCCATTTACCAGAGAAAAATGGCTTCGCAATAAAACACGATAGAATGAGTCATTATTTTCCCAGATTATCCACTACGAGGTATTGATAAAATTTTGATAACATTAAGCTTTGGGGTACCTATCTATTTTAAATACGTGAGGTCACACATCTTTCCAAATCAGTGTTATAACTAGATGGTATGGCTGCTAGCCTTTTATGACAATATAATAAGCGGACTTTTAATTTGTAAAAACATCTTCAAAAAGTATTATTTAAGTAAAGGAATCTTCCATTCCTCGATGGGGTAAAAAATATACAAGAACTGCTGAATAATCATGAAAGTGATCTGATCTTTGTCTAATTGTTTGGTGGTGAATGTCTTAGGCATTCAAATGGACCTCATGCTTTTGCGTGCGGAAACCATGTACTTCAAAGTACCATTGTACGGAATGTGCAAGCTTTTACCATTCTGTCTCTCTTGCTCACCCTACCTTTCTATCTTTCACATACACACTCTTTCTTTTTCTTTTTTGCCTCACTAATTCTCACAGTCGTTCCAAATCAATAACCAAATAATTATATCTATCATCTATAGTTTGCTTTCAAAAATGTCCAAAAGTAGAATATGCAACAAAAGTATGAATAAACTGAAAGAAATAATAATAATAATAATTTATTTAGCATAAAGGTATTTTACAATAGTTGACATTATACAGTTCCAGTCATTACAGGTTTTTATAAATAGTTATGATTAGCAATTACCATAACTACCCGCACTAGGCTGAGCCTGTCCCGCGGGCAGTTCACAATTATTATGAAAGTTAACAATTTATTTTTGAATTTGCTATTAAATACTGAGGTAATGAACGAGCGGACGGTATAGGTATATATTAAATAATTAACTATATTTATTTATCTATCAAAATTATTACAATTATCAAATATAATTTATGGTTTGTGTATTTTAAATTCTAGGTAAGAAGACAAAGAAAAACAAACAATATTAAAGTAAATATCTGAACAGCTCAAAAAAACATAAAAGTGTTGTAGAATAATTATAAACGTAATATATTATTATAACAATGTTTTCAAAAAGCCTTCCGTTTTATCGTAGTCCCAATTTAAAAGTTCCTTATTAATAATGGTCTTTTAATCAATCAATATATTTAACAATTACTGCTGTCCTAATGTGTATTTATTTGAAGATTGATTATTGTAACTTTATATACAATTTGTATTTAAAGTAATTCAAATATGTACATATAATCACAATTCTTTAAAAATGACTTATACCTAAAATATTATAAAACAAAGAAAAAGAAAACTAAAACCCTCTAATAGGCGTCATAAAATTCCTCCGCATCACAGTCGACCGGTAGTGTGCCCAGAAGACTGGCAGCATTGCCACGTTGAATGGCAATGCTTATTCTTTCTGCAAAATAAAGCCCAGCCCTCTGGTCACGGGAAGCGTCGACTAACCTTTTTGCTATGTCTCGCGCACGAGCACTGGGACCCCATGACCCTAGCGTTTCGACCCCAAACGGCTCAAAAACATAATCCCCTACCAGGTTTTTGTATTTGCGCCGTATGAGAGTCTCCGCAGATGCAGCAGCAGCACCAGCACAACCTGCCGTGCTGGGAAGATGTGATGGCGCAAGGGTGTCGACACATGTTGCGTCCCACACCAAGGGCCTACCCATCTTCCAAGGCATCAATGACATACCGTCCGGTCTATTCCCATCGTCACGTGCCAAGCCATTAGGTTCGAGATGAGCTGGCACGCCGTTGGTGACAAGAGCACGACGGATAATGTCGTTAAGATTGGCGTGCCGCGAAAAACGACCGGCACTCCTGCTACATGATAGGCCATGGTGGCCAAGGCCATCGACGGCTTCCCCACAGTGACATCGATGCGGAGAAACACATGGAGCACCTAAACGAAGGCAAGAAGAGTTGCGGAACGTTGTATCGTCCAACATAGTGCCTATGTTGGACGAAGGGAGTGCTTGGAGACAAAGACCCGATTCCCACTCCCCCACAGCCAATAAACGGGCACGCTCAGCAACATTAAGTGATGTGTTTATGAGATGTTCTCTCACCATGTTGCAGAGCGGCCCATCCCACCGACCCTGAGAGAATAGATCGGATGGCAAATCAGAGCTTGGACAGATCATTTTCCAAGCGTTTACTGCGTCGGACTTGCACGACACTTCAGAATTAACCAGTGTGGGAGCTAAAATTTTCCTGGTCAATTCTTCAGTGCAGTGGACCGAAGACAGGAACGCCGGTAAACTGACATCACTAATTTTGCGAACGCCGAGGCCACCCAAGCGCACTGGTAGGGTTGCCTGGAGCCACACTCGGTCGTTCATGGCCAAATTTAAAATTTTGCTAAGTGTATGCCGAATAGTATCGTCGATTTTTTCCAAAAGTATTAAATGCTTCCAAAATTGAGAGGATCGGAAGGCATGTGTGAATTTAGGAACGAAGAGGCAATAACGAATGATTGTATAAGCAGAATGAATATTAATTTTGAGTAGTCGGTCTGAAACTTCACAAAAATTTTGGATCTTTTCATCTATAAACGACTCGAATGCCTCCTCCAATATAGGAGACCCAAGAAGGCGAAAATAATCTTTTCCAATAATTTTGATGTTTGGAGCCAAAGAATTGAATTTTGATAGAGCCCAAGGTTTATCTATTTTATCGTTAATAAAAATTGTAACTATATTGTAAGAAAGATTGTTAAATAAAGGCTATTATTATTATTATTATTAATATTAATATCCTGGGCACCACACTGAGTACTTTTTATCCCGGAAAAATATCTATACAAATAAATAAAATTGAAGTGTCTGTTTGTAATGTCAAAATAACAGCTTTATATCTAATGCATATGAAAGTATATAAGGTACCTACACGAAAACATATATTTTTTAAATTTTTGTCTATCTGTCTGTCTGTCTGTTTGTTCCGGGTAATCTCCGAAACGGCTGAACAGATTTTGACGGGACTTTCACTGGCAGATAGCTGATATTATAAGGAGTAACATAGGCTACTTTGATTTTAGAAAAAACATAGGGTTCCGCGGAGACAAACACTTTTGACGTGACAACGTCTAATAAATCGATGAACGCCGGCCGCACGCACGAAAAAGGATGACTCATTGTCCCGTTACGCTCATTGTCCCGTTACGCTCATTGTAACGTTACAGGAAATAAATTTTGTTATGACGTTGTCACGTTAAACTATCGTCCGTAAATCGACTTTACAGACAACCAATTTTTTTGTTAAAATCTACGCGGACGAAGTCGCAGGTCGCAAAAAAATGTTTATTTCATTTTCTACAATGAATAACAGATTGCATTCGGAGCTTCCTTTTAAGATAAAATTATGCTTGTGATAGGAAACTCCGCTCTTCCGAAATATAAAGTACAAAATTATTGTTAATATACTTGCGAGACATTTTTATTTAATTTGATTTGCATGCTGTGATAAGAAGAAATAAAGTAGTTTTATACAAACACAAATACAAAATTAAAATTAGAAACGTTAATCTAAAAAAAGAAGAAAAATCAATAATAATAAAAACATAATTCGAAGTAAGCTTTGCGGATAAAAAATAGAAAATGCCATTCGTATTACTTTATTTTATGTTTGGCTACTTATGAACGTCGATGGTCGTACAAACACGATATCGATATTCAAAATGTAATACTTATTGAAACCTATATTACCTGCCAGATAAATGACTGTGGTAACTCTAGTAATTGAAACTCCAAAATGTATGCCTCGAACGATGTAATTCCAATCACGGATTAATGCATTCTGTATTAAACTAAGAACAAAGGACGTTGAACTTTGGATACAATGTTATGTCAGTGGCCAGATAATAATCTTAACTGCAGAGTAGCAGTGAAGGAGACTAGCTCGCAACTTCAAAAGATAATCTAAGCCAGAGGGCGCAGTGGTGAGCCTTGTAATAAAATACGACACAAATGTGACTTTGAATCGGATGATACAACAACCCTAGTAATTCTATAGGTCCTTCTGAAAACAATACTATATTAAACCAACCAAAAAAACTACGTAGACAGAATTAACAAATTTTGAGAGAGCAAGCAAGTCACCTATTTATCTAAAAGATTTTGTTTTATCAGCAAAATTAGATATCAATATTTGAAATACTAAATTGTATTGTTTTATTACAATTATCAGTTAAATGTAAGTCTGTTTATAATGTTTCCACGGCTCAATCTATTTAAGCTTTATAAAGATAATTTAAGCTGTACACAAGTAACCGAAAAAGCAGCTAAATAATCAAAAAACAATATTAATTTGCTTGTCAATTAAATGTAACTACACATCGCAACAAGATGTTCTATCACGCCTACTATTTTTTTCTTAGGTGTATTTCTTAAAATAACAAGCACTTTTGCTTTTATAACATCCTTGTTATAAAAGCAAAAGTGCTAATAAAATATGTTACTAATGTAATAATTTATTATGCCTACCATTTTTATTATACCCATAATAAATTGCCGCTCCATTTCAATCATATAAAAAAGGTTCAGTTTCGTTTTAAGTATATTATCCCTGAAGGATTAGGTAGGGTGTTAGGTCTGTATTTCATCGGCCATGTTTAAATGCCACGTAATAGGGGTAAGGTGCTGACTACCGGGCACAATTCTCTATTCTGTTCCGCTACTGAGAATTTTAATGAGGAAAATCAAATAATAATTTGCCGACGACATTATTTTAAGGTGGACTATAAATTTAAGTACAATGTTTTGTCACTAAACCAGGAAGACATACATTATGTACTCGCATAAATTTTACCTATGAAGAAAAAGAGACGATATTAGGATATTTGAATCGTTATGGTTTAAGGCGCCAAAAATCTAACTAGTAATATTATAAATGCGAATGTACGTTTGTATGTTTGTTATGCTTTCACACCTTAACTACTCGACCGGTTATCTTGAAATAATAATAATGTTGTTGGCTTATAAATACATGGAGATTATTAAGTTAAAATTTATAAATGTTGCATAGGTACATGTTTTCAGAGATACATACTACATAGAAAACCTTTTCTAGAAAAAAGTACTGTTTGCAAGCGAGCGTAGCTAGTACAATATATAATCAGGCCAGAAAATTCTGGATGCCGATTGTGCTACATACGATGACGGGGATCTGGTCTGCAGAAAATTGCTATCTTGCATATGGAGATATCAAAAAATAAATTAATTAAATTCGATATCATAGTAAAACATCGTGTTTCTCACATAGTCCCACGATCTAGCGTTTCAAAGGGCGAAGCCACTCATCTACTCACTCACTCACGTAGTCAGTTATTTGTCTGTAAAACGAAATAAAAGTTGGAGCCGGACTGGCACACCGGGGGTTACATACCTAAATACAATGGAGCAGGCCCGACTTACACTTGGGCAGTTTGACTATTTGTTGAGTTAGAAAATTTTATTCCAATTAATTCTTGTTTACTTTAAAATTAATTCTATAATCACATTTGGATTGATGCTTGCATGTTCACCTTTAATACATACATGTCCCTGAATTTATGTATGTTTCTATTTGATTTTGATTCCATTTTAACAGTTTCTGTAATTATTTTTTATTGTATAATAGTAAATAATAGCCAATAATTACTAATAATAGTATATAACATTTTCTACAATTTCGACATTTATAACGAAAATAATCACGCTACGGCGGTATTAATACTTTTTTTTATTTCAGATCTTATTCTATTATTACACACATGGACTCATACACCGACTAAAACATTAACTTATAACCTATATAATTAATTTGTTAATTGTCTTACTTATTAGTTTTAGCATAATGATTTATGTATTTTAACATAAGGTTAGTGTCGAGACCACTGATAACCAAATTCATTGTATTTTTTTAATGCGATGTAAATTATTCTTATTATTAGTTCACCTAAAGCAAAGCTTGTATGTACTATCGTTTAAATATCGTAAGATAAACCAAAAACCATTTTAGTTTATTGTACAGACTAACCAATCAATCTTAACTATTTGTATTTACAATACCATTTACTAGGTTAGTAATGGGGCTTGTTGGCTACGGAACTCTAATAAAACAACTAATTATCTATACGAATGTTGTTTATTAACTTATGTGTGAGGCGAATCAATTACAAGCGAGCCGTAATTACATTCTTAGTGTAAACTTACATATGCGCGATTTTAAAACTTGTACGATTTTATATTTATTATGTGTGTTACTATACAGGCGAAAAAATTACGCTACTTGAGAAGAGATGGCGTTGTACACAATTGAACACTCAAACGAAGCTTACATGACGAGCTACAATATAATACAATAGTTCTCGAAATCAACTACGGCTGCGGCCCGCCAGGCACGATCACCCAACCTGCTCGAGAGACCGTTCTTTTGTGTTAGTGTGACGTGACACCCAAATTCTCCACAAATCTAAACTAAAAAATTGTTACTATAATAATAGTTTGCCTGGCTAAAAAGTCGTCCGATCGGTTGCTATTGAATTAGTTGCACACGATTGGGTTCACATCACACAATTACGACTGAATACATAATTATGTTGTTCGTGTTCAAAAGTAGGCTTAGTGTTTGGTACTGCATTAGAAATTAATCTTTATCTACATTCGGTCAACGGGCTCCAACCAAACTTTTTACCTGTCCAAACCTGGAGACAAACTCCTCCTAATTGTTGTACCATAATTTCTCTTCTACTTAAAGCTATAGTTAACATGTTTTGTTAATCAACCACTGTCCATACAAAATATATTTTATTAATGTCTGGTAATTCTTTTATACTCATTTATTTGATTTACGTACTTTAGATTGAAATTTTTCAAAATTATAGTTTTTTATTTTAAAACTGGAAATATACAATATTTAATTTATTTAAACGAATAGTAAATAGTTATTTGTTCAAAAAAAGATATTACTCTATCAAAAAGCATTTGTTGGTTAATTATAATAAAAGCAATCATACTATTAAGTTAGACATTATTTCATGTAATTTGACATTAAGTTTATCATATCTGTTGACATTAATGTTCTAAGCTCGCTGACGGCATGGTATTATTGTTTTCAATTATGTTTGGAATTCCAGCAATTGTCAGATTAAGTTTATAAATATGTTGACCTTATTGACTTGATACTCGAAGAATATTCTATTTAATTGACATCGCCAGCAATCCCAACATACATTTCACATTGGAACTTGATTTATTCAAAATATAATAATAATATAATGGATGATGTAAACTTTATAATTTGTAAATTTTGCTCGCTACAATGCTGAGTATGGAAAGTCTATTTCTAATTAATCCTAACTAATCCTAACTAATAGGTATTATAAATGGGAATGTGAGTTTGTTTGTTTGTTACGCCTTAACCACTCTACCAATCATCATGAAATTTCGCATACCCGTGGCAGGGGTACAGAAAAGGACGTAAGGTACCTTTCATCCAGAAAAAAGTACTGTTACAAATCTAACCTAACCTACATTTACGAGAGCGAAGCTGCGGTGAAAATCTAGTGTCAAATATTTCGCATAATTAATTATTTGATTTGATTTAAAATAATTATGTATACTCGTATTTCAAAAATATCTATGACTGATATGACTCCTGATACGACGATCTAAATATATGTTTGACTGCATGGATGGCGTAGTGGGTTAAGTGGTCACGTCGCCACTGCTACTGCTCCGAGTTTTGTGGGTTTGATCCCCACACGGGACAAAAATTTGTGTGATCTGCAAATGGTCTGGATGTTCTTTGTATCCGTTGTTTGAGTGTTTGTAAAGATCACCGCGACACAGGAATTACCATAGTGCGGAAGTTGTATTAAAAAAAAAGAAACCATAGTCCACATTCACAATTTTTAAAGATTTTCAAACAACTATAAATTTCATAGTTAAGCCGATACAACCACCCCTACGTAACATCCTAAATGTAACCTAAATGTAAAAATTAAATTAAATAAATTACTGTGTTTGCCAGAATTATCTTAAACTGATGATATTACTATAAAGGTTACTCGACAAACCGGTAATTACCTACTTATTATTATATCCATTAAGTGATTACATATTATTATGTCTGTGGTTTGATTCTGTAAATATTTTATAGGAAATATATGTAAGGAGAATACGGCCGTCGCTCGTCGTCGTGCAATAAGTCTCAAGTCTCATAAAAACAAATAAAGTTGAAAGATCATAGATAAGTGAAATACACTCTATAATATTTTAATCAGAAGCAAAATCGCGGTGTTCGTCTAGTAAAAGATACAACCGTTCGTTATAAATATTTAAATATCTGTAGAGCCTTACTATATCCAAACGTATTGGGGTCAGCCTCTACTCTAGATACAGTTGAATATTAGTCATGCGAATAACCTAAGGTTAAGTTGTTAGTATTTTTGACAATGCTTATTTAATCCTCATATTCATTGTATCGTAGATTTTCTTTTTGAGTGCTTCTCTTTAACCAAAACCCGATGGTATATTTTGGTTCTAAAACCGTCGTGGGCCATCATTAAGAGTTTTTCTGTGTTCAGTTTTCAAGGCTTATGAAGTCATCTACAGCCCACGAATGCGAACGCCTGTGTGTGTGTAAAGTAAGGCTGTATATAGTATACAGATAAAGATAATACTATATTAAACGGTAGGCACATAGTATTATCATTATCTTTGCCACTACCCTCCAGTTGCTCATTATAGCCTTTGACTGTGCCACCACGCTTTGGTGTCTCTGAGTCTTAGTGTTGTGGGTCTAATCGTGACTGCTCGTCTCACCGCTGTCGAAGAACTGCAATTTATTCTCCCTATTCTTGAGCTTGATTAACTGGTGTATATTTAAGTAATTTACTATCGTTCCGATGCCAACGTTCAGAAAATATGTTTTTATCATGTTGACTCGATTAAGATAACAGGTTAAGCAAAGAGCAATAAAATATGTAATAATAATAATAATTCTTTATTGACACAAATTAATCTACAAAAATTTAGAATTCTCTGACCCCTGCACTAGTAAAAACTGTGTTGCAGGAGGCAGTGTCTTCCCCCTATTAAAAGTTACAAATTATTTTATGTCATTAAATTAACACATATCATGAAAAGGAATTTGCACAAAGAAAATAAAAAGAATAAAAAGGATTAGTAATTAAGTTACACTTCAATTCAGTGCTATTACACTGGTAAGCGATTGCTTATGCATGTGTGTGTGTGTGTGTGTGTGTGTGTGTGTGTGTGCGTGTCTGTAGTGCGTGTGTGTGTGTGTGTGTGTGTGTGTGTGCGTGTGTGTGTGCGTGTCTGTAGTGTGTGTGTGTGTGTGTGTGTGTGTGTGTGTGTGTGTGTGTGTGTGTGTGTGTGTGTGTGCGTTCGTTATTGTTTAGTCTTTTTATTTTATTTAATTTGTTACATTTGTTGTATATATACGGGGATATGTGGTTTGCTTTTGTAAATTGTCCTACATCTAAGGCCATAGCAATATAAATAGATTATTCACGGCTACCAATCTATTGCTTCCGCTGCATCACAATTCCCTCGCTATAAATAATAATAATAATATTCTATCACATACACGCAACACCATCTAGCCCCAACTAAGCAGAGCTTGTACTATGGATACTAGACAATGGATAAACACACATATATACTTTTTTTTGCAAATACGTACATATTATCTATATATTAATACTCAAAAGGCTCACAGCAAGAGTGCAAAAGCTATAGAGGCATTAGCTTGCTCAGCGTCGTCGGTAAATTGTATGCAAAAGTGTTAATTGAAAGGATTGTGAAAGTAACCGACAAGAAAATATGGGATGCACAAACGGGATTTCGAAAGGGTATGGGATGTACGGATCAGGTCTTTTCCTTACGGAGCATAGCCGAAAAAGTTTTGGCCAAAGGTCAAAAGGTCTATTGCGCATTCGTGGATCTGGAAAAGGCTTATGATAAAGTGGTGAGGAATGAACTTTGGTCGGCATTGTCCATGTATGGAGTGAATAGCAACCTCACGCGAGCTCTGAAATCTCTTTATGATGATTCCAGAGCTTGTGTTAGGATAAATGGGACCTACACAGAGTGGTTTAGCATCGATAAAGGTGTTAGACAAGGATGTGTAGCGTCACCTTGGCTGTTTAACCTATACATGGACAATTGTTTGAAAGATTTAAAAGATTGTGAATGGGGATTAAGAATGAATGAGTTACTTGTCAAATGTCTTCTTTATGCCGATGACCAAGTAATACTTGCGTCATCGGCGGAAGAGTTGCAGGCGATGGTAACTATTATGCATGGTGCTTTTGAGAGTAAAGGAATGAAAATAAATGTAAGCAAGACGAAAGTAATGGTATTTGAAAAGGAAGAGTGCGTGACGATGTGTAATATTATGATTGATGGAGAAAAAGTGGAGCAAGTGAAAGAGTTTGTATATTTGGGTACTTTGTTTACAAGGGATGGTAAACATGACGGAGATATTGAAAGGAGAACGATTGCTGGCAACAAAGTGAATGGAGCCCTACGCGCTTTTATGAACAGTCGAAATGTATCCGAAAAGGCACGTTTGGCTGTTCATAGAGGACTATTAGTGCCCACACTTATGTATGGAAGTGAAAGTTGGGTATGGCAAAAGAAGCATGAGAGCAGAATAAATGCTGTAGAAATGAGGGCGTTGAGAAGCATATGTGGTGTGACTCTGAAAGATAGAATAAGAAATAGTGTGATTAGAGAGAGATGCGGCATGAAAGTGGATATAGTTACAAGAATAGAAAAGGGTATGTTAAGCTGGTTTGGACATGTAGAAAGAATGGACGAGGAAAGACTGACTAAGAAAGTTTATAAGGCTAGTGTGAATGGAACAGTCGCAAGAGGAAAACCTAGGCGAACGTTTCTCGACCAGATCGGAGGCGTCCTGGACAAAGGCCAGGTTAAGAGCTCCTTGAACCGACGGGCGTGTATGAGGAATGTGATGAAAGTGAATGAAGCCAGAGAAGTGTGTCAGGATCGTAGCAAATGGAAATCCGTAGTCTCTGCCTACCCCTCTGGGAAACAGGCGTGAATCTATGTATGTATGTATGTAATACGTGAGGCAAAAACTTTTTACCCCTTTTTACGAAAATTGCGCCGACGGAGGAGTATGAAATTTGGCACAGTTAAAGTTTATATGGAGAAGGAGGGGCGAATCTTAATATTTATATAAAATATGCCTTATAAATATATTAAATTAATGAAAAACACTACACGCACACAACCATGTATTTGACACACGCAGTCAAAGCGCGTAACTATGGTTACATATATCAATATATAATGACATAAGTATATCAGCAATATCTTACAGGCAAATTTTGGTCGCATTTCGAGCACTAGGCGACCGCTAGTACATAGAAATATATCTATAGTAGGTATAAATTTACCTTTGAACAAAAATACTTGAATAACAGGTTGTCTACTAATCGGTCCAGTATTTATAGCCCTTTCAATTCAGAGTTCAACGATTTGTACAATCTATAAGCCTAATCCGCTTGAACGATAGCTATATTACATAAATTAAAGTTTTAAAACCACTAGTTCATTTCTTTTATACTTATATTATAAAGAGGAAACATTTGATGTTTTGTATGTTTGTTAGGGTTTAAATTAAAAACGCACCAACCGATTTTAAAAATTCTCTCACCATTAGAAACCTTTATTATCACTGAGTAACATAAGCTATATACTATTTTAAAATGTAAGTACCCTGACCTACTTTTACGCGAGCGAAGCCGCAAGCAAAAGCTAGTTTTTTATAAAACTTGGAGTTTCAGAAAACTTCGAAACAATGCTAACTTACTCTTTTCAAAACTTCTTTAATTTGTTGACAGATATTTCAATTGTCTTTAAAACAATCACAAGCAATACAGTAAGAGGAACAAATTAATCGAGTTTATGTTAACCCATCTAGCTAAGTTATTGAATTTTGAAGAATTGATTTTATAACCTAAAAGAGGTGACAATTAGTGCTAGGTCAAGGGCAATATTAAGCTCGACTATAGCCATCGACCGAGGTAGTCTCCGTATATAGCAAAAGTGTCGTGGTTGCACTTTCGCTAAATCATTAGACAAAGATGCATACATTAGAGTAATTATTAAACTCAAAGAATTTAAAATATTTATCCTAACTAATATTATAAATGCAAATGTGAATTATGCTTTTAAGCCTTAAGTGCTTGACCGATCGTGATAAAATCACATGTTGTCAGGGGTACAGAAAAGGACATAGAGTACTTTTCATCCAGAAAGGTGCTGTTCCTGAGAGATAGCAATTTATTGACAAAATCTATATGAACGCGAGCGAAGCCGCGAGCAAAATCTAGTCAAAGATATACATGAGTCATTTTCTTTATTCCGATAGTATTTATCAATGGACGGATATTCAGACAAGTCAATTCAGGAGTGGAATGAAACTGAGATTATTGAATGAGTGCCAATATAGTCCCACGATAAAAGTATAACTAGTTAAGTTACTGTCCGCAGCTATGCCTGCGTCGATATGGCATAGATGGCCTCCCCTGGGAGTACTTTATCATTTCGGGATGAAAAGTATCTTATGCTATCCTTTGACCCACAAACCAACTTTCCACCAAATAGTATTAAACGGTCATACGAATTTATACCTAGTAGTAATTTTTATACGATCTAGACTGCTTTTATAAAGATCAATCTCTTTTTGTAATATGCATTAAAATATAATTAAAGTAATATTCTTAAAATAAGCAATTCTTATCAATAATGTTTGCTTTACTTCCACAGTTTACAAAAATATCGATTTAGCAAAATCCAGACGTATGACCTATAAGTGTAGATTTCGCTCATATTTAACAATAGTATTTAGTAATAGCTGTCGTAGCGAGTTCGTAGCTGTAATTAATAGTACAGCTTTAGGTCCATCGTGGTGAATGTCCTATTTCACCTGAAATCACACATTAATGACTTTAGCATGTTGCTATAAACATGCCTCTTAATGAGCCTAGAACTTTCCATGTAAAAAAAGATGCTAGAAAATTCTCGTACAATGAAATTACTTAAAACAATTATATAAAATTAAATAACTGCCTTTAGCTATCACCATTAAAACATAATTTGAATTTAATGGTATCTCATATCGAGTAAAATGTGTAATCAAAGTACTGTAGATGTTTCCAATTGACGTTTTGCGTCCGATACTTCAATATTTTTATAGAAGGTAATTATAGTACAGATGATATATTTCGTCTCTTTATTACCGATGTGGGTTAGTTTCACTTAAATGCGTTGTTGTGTGTAATAAGATCTATAATTCCTTCATCAACTTCTTATGGTACACCTCGGTGGCGCAGCAGTAATGCAAGCGGATACGTGTGTTATGTGTTGTCTTGAGTTCGATTCTTAGATCAAGCAAAGTTCCAGTAGGTTTCAGCTTTTGGGAATTAGAGAATTTATGTTTGAATAGACTTTGCACCAGGCTTCCTTTGCGTAAATCTATATTTTGCCAATATATTGCTATTCCTCGGAAATGGTAGGTACTCTTTTTGTTACTCTTGGTAAAAGATACCCTATGTCCTTTTCTGTACAACATGTATGCAAAATTTCACGATGATCGATCAAGTAGGCGTGAAAGCATACCTAACGAACCCACATTCGCATTTATATTATAATATTAGTTAGGATTGCAGCACGGAAAATAGACCTGCATGCAATAGGCTCGTTCCCTATTACGTGAGGTCTAATACCATTACTGGCAAAATGCGAGTAAAATATGTATCTGTCTATCCAGGAATAAAGGCATAAGGCAATGTTTACGCTTTTATTAAAAGTCCAAAGATAAATTTAACAAATGAACATTATAAGTAAAAATACCGATTGAAATGAATCGCATTTAATTAGAACAATTAACTGAAAGATAATGAATTTAAATATAGATGAAGTGGCACAAAAATCCTAATAGATATTAATGAAGCTTTTAAACCGACGAGCACACTGAATAGATAGGCAATTAGGTGGTATTAATCTTGAGCTTGTTCACAGTAAGGAAAAGTAATTATAAGAAATGACGATGACGTCTTGCGGACATCTCTAGAAATATAAGCTCCAATTCGATGTCATCATGAGAATTGCTATGCAATGTTTATGCTGTTTTCTTAGCTATAATGAGATCAAATTACTTAAACCGTCCGTAATCTTATTGACTGCACGGATGGCGTGGTGGTTTAATTGGTTCCCCCGCCACTGCCACTTTGTCGAGTATTGTGGGTTCGAATTCTAAACGGGACAAAACTTTATGTAATACACAAATGGTTGTTTCGAGTCTGGGTGTTCCTTATGTCCGTTGTTTATATGTTTGTAAAGTCACCTGCGATACAGAAATTATTCTTAGTGCGGGAGTTGTCTTTTAAAATAAATATAAAATAGAAATTACTGAGAATATTACTGTGTGTCTTACTGTAGTAGGTTGTATTGAGAGTACCTACTGATTCTATGCGCTGGCTATCATAGGTACGCATCATTGGTGTAGTACCAATATTACTCTTAAAAACGGTGAATCGAGAAGATAGTCTTCTCGATCCACCGTCTTACTTGTGAGAGTTGGGTCGGTCTCTGGGCCATCTAGACTGGTCTATTCGATTGTTGTTGCCAACAATATGCCTATTCAGGCATCTGCCTTAATAGGCATACAACGCACTAAGAATTTAGTGCGTGTGTGTAGCGAAGAGTGTGTCTTTATGTGAACGAGAAGTCTGCATGTATGCACCAGGCGCTAGTCGAAGTGCTAATGAAGATGGTGCAGTGACTACCCACGAACTACCACCACATACAGTGCTTAAAATTTATGTTTCTTGCTAATCTAAACAATACAATAAAAATGTCAACGATACCACTCTACCGCCGCTGTCTGCGTATGGTGGTCCTTAGAGTTGTATAGCGACACGAAATAACAGGGTGCTTCTCGCGTATAGTAATAATAAAGTATTTAATTGCCAATTATACTAAGCATTCACACATTGGACTGTCTTTTTATGAAACACATCATTTTTTTGTGTGTTTCAATTGTTGGCCTCAGAATATAGCCTTGACAACTTGACGGGGACTATGGGTGAGCACAGAAGGCTCCCAATCCGCAGGGGTAGTGGTTAAGCGACCACTTAAATCACTACGCCATTCGTGCAGTCAAACATGTTGTTAGAAAATATAAATGTCCAAAACATTCTGTCAGCCCAGCACTATTGCAGCAACGTACATAGTTACAACAATAATTCAATTAAAAAGTTGATGGAATACACATTGAAACAATTGGCATTACATAATTACTAATTAAATAACAGTACAAGTTCTAACTTAAAAGTCAAATAATATAGTAATAATTAACGAATTGATTATAATTCAAATATGAAATACATGTCACGGTTTTAAACCAAATTCAAGGCAAATATTGATAAGGTTTTTGTCGACTAAAAACTCTCGTGTAATATTGTTGTTTTACTGGAACAGATTAAATTTTGAGAGCATTTTACAAAATTGAATCTAAGCATAAATTTATAATAATAACTAGATCTTGCTCGCAGCTTCGCTCGCGTAAATGTAGATTAGGTTAGATTAGTAAAATATTCGTTTCTGGATAAAAGATAATAATAATATTCTACCACATACACACAACACCATCTAGCCCAACTAAGCAGAGCTTGTACTATGGGTACTAGACAATGGATAAACATACATATATACTTTTTTTTTTGTAAATATATACCTATTATACATAGAAACACCCAGACCAAGACAAACATCAATGTTCATGCACACAAATGTTTGACTTGTGCGGGAATCGAACCCGCGACTTCAGGCGTGGCAGTCAGTTACACTAACCACTACGCCATCGAGGCCGTCAAAGATACCCTGTGTCCTTTTCTGTTCTCCCGACTTGAACAATCATGAAATTTCATATACATGTTGTATATGAAATTTCATGATTGGTCAAGTAATGATAGCGTAAAAGCGTAACAAACAAATAAAAAAACAAACAAACTCACAATCGCAAACTGTCATACTGCTAGGTCCGGCTCAGTCTATATACTACGCGTCTTTAGCTGATTAGTGTTTGTAGGGTTAGGCCATAGTCCAACACGCTTGCGTAGTGCGGGTTGGCAGACTTCATACATCTTCGAGAACATTTATTATTTATAATAAGTTATGTGAATATTCTATATTTAAAAAAGTTCTTTCTATTCATACTGACGTCTTATATATGAATTAATATAAATTGCCTTGTTGGTCTTGGTGTACAAGTCGGACCCAGGTTCAATGCCCGCAGCGGAGAATGATATTGTTTTTATTATGTACTAGCTTTTGCCCGCGGCTTCGCTCGCGTTAATTTAGGATTTGACCATTAAGTCGGATTGTACTCTGCTTGTAATATAATTCAATCATGATTCGAATGATACGTGGCGCCATCTAATATCATAAGAACGTTATTGTTGTTTTCCTCGGGAACAGTATTTTTTTTCGGGATGAAAGGTAGCCTATGTCCGTTTCTGTACACCTGACAACGTATATGCAAAATTTCAGGATGATCGCTTCAGTGGTTTAGGCGTGAAAAGGTAACAAACAAACAAACTCATTTTCACTTTTATAATATTAGTTAGGATTAAGAATTTTTTTGTAACAGTGCCTACGTTGTCTGGTAATGTAACAGATAGTCGGCAAAGGAGTCTCCCATTAACGGAGTATGTCGTTATATAATTTTGTAACAAAGATCAATTTACTTTTTTACGGATACGTAGACAAATTCCATACTATATTGACCTATTCAGACTCAGCGGTGCACCGGTAGCCAGATATACCAAGATATACAATAGATTTTAAATTATGTCCGGCATTTCAAGACTAGACAGTTTAATGTTTAAAGCTATCACGTTAACAGATATTTTTATTCTAAAGTAGACGGAATAGCCTTACATTACACAAAAAAAGTTATCTTTGTATATCTAGCTTTAACTTTAAGGTCGAAGCCGCCATGACTTATATGGTTTTATGTTTAAATTATATATTCAAAATAAGTTGTTATCACAATATATTCCATTTACTAAAACAAGCCTTTTACGTAAATGAAATCGTATATTTCAACATCTTTATCACAATTATTCCTAATTAGCTGACCCTCGTTTCTTTACCCACGATGTTATACAGCCTATGTTACTTCTAGATAAAGCAGCATTCTAATAGTGAAATTATGATTAAAATTAGTTTAGTAGTTTCAGAGTTTATCGATTACAAACAAACAAATTTTATTAGTGTAGATAAATCCCCAAATTTGGCACAAAACATATTTAAAATGGCCATTGGTACACGTAATACAGACACGAGGACGGTCGACCACGTCCGACACCGTTAAAAGAAATCATAATTAATCGTCCTATTCCCCGCCCGCTCGTCTTAATAGAGAGCTTTCCACCGCTTTCCATGTTTTCTCAGCGACGTAATAAATTAATCTCCATTCGCAGTTTTCCTGTAGCCACTAAGAAAGGCAACCAACAAAACAATGAACTGGCAGTAACTTTACAGCTACTTCGCACACCAAGCGTGCGTGAACACAACGTTGTGACGGATAACGAATGTAATGGGTAATATGTTATCAAAATTTATATTTCTACGTATTGACTTCAATCACATTTGTAAAACTGGGAGTTATTTAATCAACGCTCCATATTTTTCGTTCATCAAGTAAAGCCATTAAAATAGCATTACACAAATATTAAATAAATATCAACATGTTGCGACGTTTTTGATATATTTTTATTTATTTAAACCGATTACATGATACCAATCTGCTGCTCAATTTTTTATATTGGATTATATTCTACATTCATTTTAGTGTTCTGAATTTAAGTTGGCAAGGTGCTTATGAAATATGAAATTATTTTTTTATTATACTGTCTGTCTGTCAGAAAGATTTCCTGTTCAACTACATATTTGACAACGTAGATTAAAATTTGACATACGGATTGACAGTGTAATAAAGTATAATATATACTAGTTTTATAGCCTCTAAAGCCAAGCTCAACAGTCTAAAATATGTTTGCCCGAAAGAATCAGAATTGCAGACTACTCTATTCTTAGAATAGAGTGGTCCCGAAAAGTATAATTTATATTACTCGACAAATTGCACACCCAATCCTACAACCGAAATTCCATATTATGTTACAATGGTGCCCATATAGCCAGCCATGGAGCTCCGCAAACTATAGAATGACCAATCCTACATTTAAATTGTTCGCATCTAAACATTGGTCCTAACATTTTCATAGGCTAATTATTCTAAAAAATCAGAAAGCTTCGGCATAGAAGGTTTCTAATGAAAGAGTAGATTAGTGTTACTTAAACCACATCCTATAAAGCTTTTACTAATGCACTGCAGAAGCCAGTACATTGCTACCGACTTAGTTTATTTCCTACGCAAAAACAAATAAAATAACTAGAAGTGGTGAGAAGCTTTTCTTCTGCTTCGGATTAGTTACAATATTGTTCTCATAGCTACCTACTACTTAACTTTTTTCCTCCACGTTACTTTCTTGCAGAAGTACAATTATTGCGAATATATATACGTTTTCCTCGTAGAAGTTGCATAACTGCGGAACTGCGTGTCTATTTATCAAAGTAAGGTAGTGAAATTGTGAGTAAACACATGTACATATGTACATATTAGTATATGTTTTATAAGAGAAACTTTAGTAATTTTCGGACAAGATGTTGGGTAAGTTTTGGGAGGTGATGAGACATACCTTATTGTATAGATGATGCAGTAGGTACAGGTTAACGCGTCAGTCGCAATAAAAAGTATCTTACCAATATTTGGTCTGAATCAATGTAGGTATTCACTTTTGCTATTGTTAAAGCATAATTATACAAAGTACTCCGCGACACAAGGACCGCTAATGACCTCAAGAATGGTATTTTCTTTATTTTTAATTCCAGCTTTACTAACCCATATACCTAGTTTTGCTATAAATATTGTTACAAGGAAAAATCTTTTCTTTTTCTATTGCATAAAACATTTATTACTGCAATGTGTGTTAGTTTATACATTAACATAAAAACATTAAAAATATATGAAACTCATTCAAAATCATCTCCATTGGCTTCAATAAGTCCTTTAAACGTTGAGCCCAGTTATCAATAGAAACACGCACTCTCTCCATGGGAAAATTCTTCACTGCCAATCTTATGGATTGTTTTGAACTTCATATTATCATGGCGTTTAGAGCATGCCATACTCCCTAAAACTGACCATATATTACAATCCAGCGGATTAACATCGGAACTAAATGACGGCCAGTCTTTCAGGTCTGATGAAGTTCGAAACGTTAGTTTCCAACCACGCTTGGGTGGATCGAGCTTTATGACCCGGTGCTATCTTGCGGAAAGGACCATTCTTGGTTATGGAAGGTGGTGTTGTTAAGAGGCTTAACGACCTTCTCAAGAATCTTATCTTGATACACTTGGACCGATGTTTTGACAACTTTTCACAAAAATATGGCTCAATCACTCCTTGATAGCTAACACATCACCAAACCATTACTGTAGTCGGATAATGTCCACATTGTACTCTGCTGACTGATAGGAAAGCTTCTCTATAGAAGCTTCTAAAGCTATATAGCTTTGAACATAAACTCGGTCATCCTGCTTGTTAAAACATAGCTAAATAGTCAAATTATTTAAAAAAAAAATCTTGTCAGAAAGTAAAATTTTCTGTTACCTCCCTTTTCGTACTACTTAAGAAGTTGTTATGATATCTCTATACATTTTTAAATTATCGGTTAAATAATGACCATTGCATCTTTTATAGGCTGCAAGTCGTAAGTCATCTATTAAAATACGCAACATGGTTCCAGGTGCTATAGGTAAGTAAGGTAGGTTTCCGGAGATAAAATTTTTACTTTCGGACCTCTTCGAATTTTTTCCTTCACTGCTTTAATCGCCTTTGCCGTACGAATAATACTTGGACGGCCAGATCTTTTTCTCTAACAAAGAGAGGAAGTTTTATTCTACCTATCAATAGCCCGGTGCACGAACATTCAATTAATACCAAACGGATGGAGAGTTTCAAAAATTGCATTTGGCTCCATACCTACTTTGTGTAATGCTATCACAGCAATTAGATTCTCTTTATCACCACACTCCATTTTAATATCACAAAAATATTTAACACCGATTGGCGCGAATATGATAAAACACAATAAATCCTAACTAATATTATAAAAGCGAAAATGAGTTTGCTTGTTTGTTTGTTTGTTACCTTTTCACGCCTAAACCACTGAACCGATCGTCCTGAAATTTTGCATATACGTTGACAGGTGTACAGAAACGGACATAGGCTACCTTTCATCCCGTAAAAAAATACTGTGCCCGAGGAAAACAATAATAACGTTCTTATGATAATAGATGGTGCCACGTGTCTTTCGAATCATGATTGAATTATATTATTACAAGCAGAGTACAACCCGAATTGATTGTCAAATTCTAAAGTAACGCGAGCGAAGCCGCGGGCAAAAGTTAGTATTCATATAAGAATGACAGATTCCAAATTTGAATACAATATTATGTTTTAATTGTAACAGTATTTATGGCCAGACTAAGTATAGGTGCTGTAGTTACATCAAAATAAGAATAATTATAATAATTATCATAATCCCGGCTTGCGGTGGGCTTACAACATTAAAATAAAGAACAGAATAAATACACATGAAACAAATATATGTAACACAGTATATTAATGCTAAAATAAAGGCAATCATAATTTTTCTAATTATAAATGTATAATAATTATTGTAATTGCCTGCCTTGGTGGCTCAGTGGCAGTGAATGTGATTGTTGGGCATAAGGTCTTGTGGTCGATTCCTGGAACGTACAAATTGTTATTTGCTACGAAATTTTCTAGTAGAATCGTGATTCTCCTAGAAAATTTCATTTACCTGCCGTTTCAATTGCTGTTTATCTGGCATAGTAAACGCCAGGTAAACGGCAATTGACTCGTCCTCTGTTACGTAGGACCTCAAAACACTTTTTCGGGGATACAGACCTGAGAGATTAGATAATTATTGAAATATTGCAAGATATAGATAAATTTGAATTGAAGTTCCTTTCATATAATATACCACAACGAGTCTTAATCGTGTTTTGATTGTCAACCCAATAACATGGGCAGTGCTAGTCGTTCAAAACGTTAGAAAATAATATAATAATAATGTCCTCCAGACCGAATTTCGGTCACGGCGGCCAATCTTAACGGAGACTCTCTGATCTGCGCAAGAGATATTATAGTGCACAAGTATGTGCGAAAACACAAGTGTACTCTCTGTTCCCTAACCCTCATGATCCAATGGGACGGATAATCCGAAACGACCGGAGAGAGATCACGCGCAGGACCAACGGCCAACGGCTTTACGTGCTTTCCGAGGCACGGGGGTTTCTAACACCGCCAACTTCCTAACTTCGGGCTCGTATTGAGATTTCTTAATAAAAAAACCCAAAACGTTTTTGTTGGCCCGAACCGGGATTTGAACCCAAGACCTCATGCTCAGCAGTCGCATTCACTACCGCTGCGCCGCGGAGGCAGCAAACAAGTAGACATAAATTATTTTAAAATAATTAACAACGAGATTAAGATCCGTTATCTAATATTATATTAAGTAAGTATGCGAATAAATCACGGAGGACTAAAAACGTTTGAAGGTCCTTGTCCAATTGGAAATAACTCTAACTATTAATTACCGTCAGCAAAAATATAGTTTCCAATTGATAAATTTCGATATAAAAGTGCTGTGTAAATCCGATAATACAAGGATATGTTTATTCTTCTTATCTGGCATTGAATACAAGTATCACATATATAGGTTGTCCCAGAAGTCCACGTCAAACCGGAATCAGGTAACAAGCTAAGTTATAATAGCTCTTCTTCTCCCTTAGCCTTTATTATTCCCAAGTCACTTGAGGTCGGCTTTCTAGTCTAACCGGATTTGATTGGATATCAATTTTTACACTGAGCGACTGCTATCTGACCTCCACAACCCGAAGGCTAACGATACCCTAAGGCTAGACTAGTGTCAGGATATTAGAGGGCACTGACTTCCCAATAACGACTGCCATAGATGTTCATGGCCGCCGGGACCGACGGCTTAACGTGCTCTCTGAGGCACGGAGCAGGCGATAATTGTCAATCATACATACATATTATTATATACATACATACATAGATTCACGCCTGTTTCCCAGAGGGGTAGGCAGAGACTACGGATTACCATTTGCTACGATCCCGACACACCTCTCTGGCTTCATTCACTTTCATCACATTCCTCATACACGCCCGTCGATTCAAGGAGCTATTAACCTGGCCTTTGTCCAGAACACCTCTGATATGATCGAGAAACGTTCGCTAAATTTTCCTCTTGCGACTGTTCCATTCACACTAGCCTAATAAACGTTTAATTTAATCGTCAATCAATATGCATGTAATTTCGAAAAGTCGTAACTTCCGGAAGTCAGAGGTGCGCGACGTGGGTTCGAACCCGAGACCCTCTGTATTGCAGTCTGTTGGTCTCCCCACTGTGCTATCGCTGCTTGTATAATAGCTATCAGAAAAATATAAAAATGTTTTTTTGTTATGTAATCTCGAATAATCGAATAAAATCTAGAACTTAAAGAGGCACTATTCGAGATTACATTTACATTACTATGACAGCCTGTATAATCCTTAAAAATCAAGCAACAACGACGCCCAATTTGGACACCGAACTGTACGGAAGTAATTAATCAAAGAAAATGTTCTGCAAACAAAACTACTCACGGACACGCAAAAACTTATTTCGGAAGGGAAGTAAAACTAACACTCTGTTTTATTGCAAAGCCCGTTTTTGGCTGGAGGAAAACATTCGTATTTTTCACAAAGAAACATGTGTTAAACCATGTATTTGAAACTACCCCGCGTAAAATTGCGCCAAACAATTACCTTGCCACTGAAAAACCACCTTACTTAACTCGACAGGCATTAACATTGAGTTAGCTCTTGCGTTAGTAATATGGAGGTAATGTAGAAAGCTCGTATTATTTTATTATGCTACCTACATCATATAGGTATAGTATCACGCCTATTTCAGCGAAAGGGCAGACAGAAGTGTATTTCTACCACATTAGCCAGCTATGATTTTAGGTAATACTCGCCCCGTTTGCCTTAATGCTAGACTCTGTGCTGATACTTAGGATTTGTTGGTACAATAACACTTTTCCAATTTGGGCACCATACCCGAGACTTCATGCGCAGCAGTCGGATTTATTGCTGCGTCATGACGCAGCGAATGTACTGCCTTGGCGAAGGCTATATTATAATTAATTTATACAAATATATAAGAAAAATGTATGGCATTCTTTCGTATCGCACTATTTCAACATTTAGTCAGTCTTTCATTTATAATAAACAATATTAGTAATAACGAAGTTGCAATATTCGTACCAGTTACAGAACATAATATAAAATAGCATTCATATATTTAAAATAATAGTAATTTTTAAAATTATTTTTTTTAGGCCTTGTTTATACAGTGAAGGTGGAAAACAGGTTTTCGGCCCACTAATATCGATTCTAAAGGTACCTACCACTGACGCATGGCCGACAGCAAGGAAAGGTATTATAGACGGAATGAAACAAAAGGATCAGGTTTGTATGTGAGATTCGGGCGCTATATACTACTACTATTTTAACCTGACGAAACGCAGTAATAGTGTTATACTTTTACGCCAAATGCCTGTACTATCCCAGACAAGCCGTTTTATTTAAACCATTCCAAAATACTTCGCAATGGCGGACTCTACTATTCAAATCGTAAAAATTATTTGCTTTTCCAGAAACAACAATCTTAGATACTAACAATAATCAAGCTAAAAATAATGGAATAAGCTTAAATCAAACTTAATTATAAAACTGCAGTGACCTTGCAATCCTTTATTGAAAGTCCGAGACAATTTTGTACGCAAAGGTATTATGAATATGACGGAAGAAATTTACGTGGAATTTACGCTTAAAATAGGTACATATTAAAAAGGCTCAGTAATGTCGTGTTACTAGGTGTTTACGAAACGTTCGTATCCGTAAGTATACGAATACTTAAGCTGTTTTTGTGTAGTTACGGCTCGATCGCGTTCTAGTTGGTTGTGAAACCGCTATAACAAATACTAGGCGTGCTCTGACACAGTCTGTATTTATGATAACCAGCTGTCTTGCATTGGGCAATAATAAGCGTTGAACGTTTGACACTATTCATATGAACACATAGTGCATTAGTGTGTGTTTAAGTATGTGTACTTAAACATCTTGACTATGTTTGCTCGAAAGGTTAGGTATCCTAACTAATATTATAAAAGCGAAAGTGAGTTTGTTTGTTTGTTACCTTTTCACGTCTAAACCACTAAACCGATCATTCTGAAATTTTGCATATACATTGTCAGGTGTACAGAAACGGACATAGGCTACCCTTCATCCCGGAAAAATACTGTTCCCGAGGAAAACAACAATAACGTTCTTATGATATTAGATGGCGCCACGTGTCTTTCAAATCATGATTGAATTATATTATTACAAGCAGAGTACATCCCGAATTGATTGTCAAATTCTAAATTAACGCGAGCGAAGCCGCGGGCAAAAGCTAGTATGATATAACTTAAGTCAAAAGTGAGAATTAATTGTGGATGATGGTTTTCTTGAGTGGAGACCGCGACTCGGCAAACGTAGTGTAGGACGCCCTCCGACCAGGTGTGATAACGATCTGCGAAAGACTGCAGGCAGATGCTGGATGTGGCAAGCTGAAGACAGGGCGCTATGGTGCTCTTTGGGGGAGGGCTATGTCCAGCAGTGGACTATTATAGCCTGATGATGATGATGATGATGATGATGATGATGATGATGATGGTTTAAGTAGCCACCTCGCCATTGTTACTGCGCCGAGTGTTGTGGGGTCTACTATGGGATAAAAATTTGTGTGATCCACAAATAAATGTTCTGGGTCTAGCTGCTCTTTGCGTCCCTTATTTGAATGTTTATAAGGTCTACCGCAACACAGGCAATATACTTAGTGCGGGAGTTGTATAAAAAGTATGTTTTTGCCAGAATGTAGACATGTGATAGAATAACTGTGGAAATTGAACCCAACTTTTGACGGTAAACGACTGCATCTGCAGTTTTGTTGAGAAGTTCTCAAATGAGGAATTTACAAATCAAGATAATTATACTAGTGACACTTTTTGTCCGCTTTTTCATTGTTATTATAGTTGACTAGATATTACCCTTGTGTCATAGGCACGTACTAATGCGTATTCTATGTTAAAGGCAACATAAAATACATTGAAACAAAGTATACATAGAACATACAGACTTTACCAACCATCAAACATTTGTAAATCACACACTTTTTTTTTCTACCAAGAGATGGAACCTACAATACTCTATACACAAACAGTCGTAAGGTTGTCACTAAAACCACTGCGCGATCTCCGCAGTATAACAAACGTGTACTTAGAGCCCATACTAACAACAAACTCAACTCGTATCTGTAGAATATATATATATATATTATAAAATTGACAACCAGAAGCCATGTTGACCACAGTTTTTAACCACACCCGTATTAAATACAACTTTCCAGACAGCCATTATTTAATGTATTGTCACAAACTGTACAGACAAGCACATAAGTTGTCCATTATTTCGACAATTATTTGACTGACTCGTCGCTCTACTGGCATAACCTTGTCGTTTTTGTTTACCCATCGTATAGTCTCCTATTTGATGCACGAGTCGAACAGTATTCTTGGATTTTTAAAACTTACGAGTATATGGATGGGATATAATTATGTAGATCTCCGATTTATTCTGTAGCTTCAAGCCCTTTCTTATAACATGCTTAATGCAAGCTCATCGGCTTAGGATATTCTTAACCTGATTTTCCACAATATATCTAATTTGATCAGAAAATATATCTAATTTGATCAGAAATTACTTTTATTTTATTTTCAGCTTGTATTGTCCCACTGCAGGGCAAAGGCCTCCCTGTCGCTTTTCCACATATCCCTATTATGCGCTTGTTTGCACCAGTCCCTCCTGTAGTTAATTAATGCCTGTAGTTTATCACACTAAAGCCAGTGTAGTCAAACTCCCTGAAAACCCTATTCAAAGTAGGAACACAACAAAACGCGTAAGGCTACGCTATACTATAAGGTAGAGTTACTTCTGAAATCACATTAAATATGAGGGTTCTCTACTTAAACCTGGAATTTAACCAATTTTTTTTTTGTTTATCGTGCTAATATTGTAGCGACACTGCTGATACTTTTGTTTTATATAGTCAGGCGCAAGTATGCGATAGAACCGCGCTGTAGTAATCTCCCCGCAACCACACGCTAAGGTCGTAGCTCTCTATGTATTTATACTATATGTAACTGGTACCAGTAAAAACTTATCATCAAGTTATTTCATTAAATTTGATTATCCATAACAAGAACATAATGATTGATGACGAAACTAATTGCTATGATGATGTTTGTAACTCAATCATGCATAAACCGTCAAAAATGGATTGAATAAAACTTGGCATTTACATAAACCATATACTAGATTAATATATAAGATACTTTTTATTCTAATATGTGATCAAGTGGGATATACGCGTGCGAAGCCGCGGGCAGGAACTATAAATAATTAGCGTATACGTAATTGTTGACCGAGATACTTTTTTCTATTTCACTGACCATGGCATAAAATATTACGTAATTTTTATAAAAGTAGTAACGTAACGCATTATAATAATGTATTCTTAATTATATAATGCTTATTAATTGAAACATTATAAGAATAATTATACCTTTCTGTGTACTCGTACCATTTATTATGAGAGCATGCTAATGTTTATTATATCCGGATGTAAAACGGTAGTAGTAATTTTATATTAGTAAGATAGTGAAGCATAAGGTTTCCCTTTTTTGTAATCGGTTACTAGCAACTTTAATGCTATAAAGGCCTCTTATTTTTCCAGCACTGCTGACGCAACAAGTAAAGTGCTGTCTTCTTGCTGACAGTACTGTGCCTTCAACTCCAAAATGTCTACTCTAGAGTAGACACTTTAGAGTATACTCTAGAGTATCTACTCCAGACTAGCTAGGGTAGGAGTAAGTTATCTGATTCGGGATGCGACAGGTTTATATTACACTTTTATTTATTGCCATTGGTGGCAGACTAGCAAGTGGGCCACCTGATGGAAAGTGGTAACCGCTGCTCATGGACTTCAGCAATGTCAGGACACAGCAAAGCCGCTGCCTACCGTGAAAGAAGAACTCTCTTTAAACCCCGTTTGAAGAAGGACATATCATAGCGCTCGGGAAACACCGAAGCTGGCAGTTCATTCCAGAGCTTGCACGTACCTGGGAGAAGTGATCGCTGAAAGTGTACCGTCTTGGAATTGAACGCTTCCAGGTGATATGGATGAACCCTGCTTCGTTGTCGAGTGGTACGGTGATAGAAAGGGTGAATTACGGTGAATTTCGGGTAATAGCCAAGATTCTGAAGGAATGAAAGAAGGAAGCGATATACGGCAATTTTTTACTAACATAGAATTCAATGCTCTCTCATTGGAAGATTTTGAGATCAGATCGAGTTCTATAATTGGATTGCGCAAAGGTTACTTTGTTTTATTCTCATTACTCACTCATTTCGCAAGCTGGCTCACTCTCAGAACGCAGGGTCTAACATCCTTGGCCGTACCCAGCAGTGAGATAGTTCATAAATAGAGCAAACGTTATTTAAAAGTATACTTAAATTAGTTTAGCTCGAAACTAAAACTTGGCAAATAATTAAAAACTATTTTAATAATTTGCATCCGTTTATCACCGTTGCACAATTTCCGAGTTATATATTAACATAGCGCTACTTAAAAACACAATTTATATGTATTAATACTCTGCATTCAACAGTACCAAGCAATAATAAAAAATAAATTTAAAGAAATCATGCGTCACAGTCTAAATAGGCGGAATTCTGAGCCGCATGCCAGCTCGATCCGGCCAGCATTTCGATAGACCTTGATAGCGGGCAACCACTGACCTTTGCCGAACACTTGCCTGGGACGTGTAATTACCTGTCGTACATAGATATATTATTAATTAGAGCGAATGTTTGTGAGCTGTGGTTATGTTATGTATGGAAAATGCGATGCCAAGGAGAACTGCTTCGATCTAAGATATTAGTACGATCGGAGAATGAGTACGTCAATTGAGTATCTAGATAGAATTTCAAGTATTGAACATGTTCGAATCCAGTGTAATATTATATAGTAATAGTGTCCTCCAGACCGAATTTCGATCACGGCGGCCAGTCTTAACGGAGACTGGCCATCTGCGCAGGAGTTATTATAATGCACAAGCGTGTGCGCTAATACAAGTGCACTCTCTGTTCCCTAACTCTCATGATCCGATGGAACGGTAATCCGACACGACCGGAGAGAGATCAGGTGCAGGACCAACGGCTTTACGTGCTTTCCGAGGCACGGGGGTGTCTAACACCGCCAACTTCCTAACTCCGGGCTGCTATTAAGATTTCTTAACAGAAAAACGCAATAACTTTCTGTTGGCCCGACCCGGGATTCGAACCCGAGACCTCATGCACAGCAGTCGCATTCACGACCGCTGCGCCACTGAGGCAGTTATTATATATTATAGGTACGAATAACCCATAGAATATTAGTCTTATTACGAGTTAATCAATTCTAACTACATGGGTTGTGATTAAGGTGGTTCCCGCCATCGTTACTGCACCTAGTGTTGTCAGTTCGAACCCGATGCGCAACAAAAAAATTGTGTTCCACAAATTCTTGTTCCAACTTTGGGTGTGTTTGTGTCCTTTGTTTGAATTTTTTGTAAAAGCCATACGGACCATGCTCTCGTTGCGCGAATTGTCTATAAAAATAATACAAGAAATTACAAAACTTAACAGATGAATCAATCATAATTATCTACTAGCAAATATAGAACTTTACCTTTGCTAAAAATCACTTACACTAAACTTGGTTTAGGTAAATGTAGTATACGACAATATTACATTCATTATTTAATTACATATTACGAGCAGCGATAGCTCAGTGGAGAGACCAACATACTGCAATGCAGAGGGTCTCGGGTTCGAACCCACGTCGCGCACCTCTGACTTTCGGAAGTTATATGACTTTTCGAAATTATGTGCGTATTGATTGACAATTAACGCCTGCTCCGTGCCTCGAAGAGCACGTTAAGCCGTCGGTCCCAGCTGCCATGAACATCTATGGCAGTCGTTATTGGGAGAGTGTCGACACAAAAGATCCCACTGGGTCGAAGTGTCGCCGGTCTGCACTGACTGGCCCCCACATAAGATAAGATAAGATACTTACATATCTAATATCTAGTTATGCGTCAGTAATATTGCACAACTCAATAGTACTAGTTCACTTATAGCCATAAAACAGACTAGCTACATAATTAACCTAGTTATTATTATGCAGTTAGTCTATTATAGGGTCAAGGCTATCACTTTCCACTTCTCTTTTCACAAGAACTGGTAGCCGATCTTTTAGATAGGTCTAGATTTTAGATAAGAGTTAGGCTTCGCCATTAAAAATCTGAAAATATTACATCACAGTTAAATCTCTATTTGAAATTAACAGCACAGTCTTTAGTACAATTGAGATAAAATATGCTTTACCTTATAATCTCTTTCACAAATTAACTAATGACTTACACAATGATACATGATTTTCTTAACAGAATTTTAATAATCTTTCAATATCCCATATTTTGTACTTGATGCTTAGTACTTATTATAATTATAGAATTCCTTACCACAGTTCATTAAAGACAAAATTTGACATTCAACTTTCGCACTTGCTTTAATCTATTAAGACGCAGCGACACACTAGTGGCCATATACAATAGCTTTTCAATGATGTCTGACATTCAAAACATTGACAGGATAAGCTGGGAATGTCTAATAATGGTAAGATTTTTCATCATTCCTAAAGAAAAGAATGCTAGTGAAGTATATAATTGAATTCTTTACGTTACTAGTATTCTGGTTAATTCCTCCAATTATGCTTAGAGCTAGTTAGAAGTTAACTTACGTTAATAGTACAATGCGTGGGACTGTGCAAATTGAACCCGTAACCTTTTGATCGCACGACAAGCTAGATTCAATTGCCTTTAGGCATTTATCGTGCATAAAATGTGAGCTGTATACTTAAAATTTGTACTCGTATTAAGTAAATGAGGAATTTACAGTTTTTTATCGTCGTCCATCAAATATACAAAATATTTTAGTTTGGTTATAGTAGCAGTTACTTTTTAGACCATTTGACTGCGATGTCAGTGGTGGCTCGCGATCAAGGTCTACCGAACTGCTGACCGGATCGAGCTGGCATGCGACTCACAATTTCGACTATTTAGACTGTGACGCATTGATTTTTAAATTTATTCTTATTATCGCTTTGTACTGTTGAATACAGAGTATTAATATATATAGAAGAATTCGATCCGACAACTTTTCAAAGCTATGTGTCTAGTTAATAGTTTATTATCGCTCATATTGACGGTAGAGGAAAACTCATGAGATAATCTGCATATTTGAGAGTACCAAATAATGTTCTCGAAGATGTACACTATTATATGAAGTCCCTCCTCATAATAAAATAAGGCCCGTGCCTAAGAGAATTAACTAATAAATAGAGCTGATATTATGTCCGCATTGTCTAGTATACATCATTTGTCAATATAAATAATTTTAATTAGCTCACAATTAATGTTTACAGCAATATATTTTAGCAGCAAAACACACCTATTATAAATTTGTAAATGATAAAACGTACTTGTAATACCGTCAAAAAACTACATTATACAAGCGGTAGTAAATTATAAAGATAACATAGAAATCAGCAATGTCACCATCTTCAAGACAGAGCTCGTTACCTAAGCGCCTCACATTGGACCGGTTATATAAGAAATAGATTATAACACAGTCATGCAGACAAGGCCAGCCTCTGTACACGTGCTTAGGAAATGGTACAACGTGCATTTTGCATTCTCTTGAGTTATTACAAGTTAGTAATTAAATTGATAATTGTTGTGTTTGGTTCAGACTTTTGGTTTACAGCTAGGTTAAGTGAAGGCCTGCGTTTTAATGTCGTGTACAGTCGTTTTGCATTGTGTGCAAATCTATACTTTGTAATAGAGCTGAAGACTACTGAAGAGTATGTATATTTGAACGCGCTTATCGCTGGAATTTAACTTATTTATATATAGATAGTCCTCTTATTGAGGAAGGTTAATAAGATTTTCAACTTCACTATATGACTTAAAAGATTGCCGTAGTATTCATTCACATAATTTAAAGCTGGAACCACAAAGAAAATAGTAAGAGTTGCGAGTACATCCCATTAGATATGTACTTTATTTGCTGAATCTATACTAATATAATAAAGCTGAAGAGTTTGTTTGTTTGCTTGAACGCGCTAATCTCAGGAACTACTGTTCCGATTTGAAAAATTCTTTCAGTGTTAGATAGCACATTTATCGAGAAAGGCTATATCATCACGCTAATATTAATAGGAGCTGAGCACCAATGAAGAATGTTTCAAAATCAAAGGGTTTTTTTCCTTTTGAGAGCTTCCGCTGCGTGCGCTGCGTAAACAGTTAAAGTGTCGCAAAAATCATGTATGACAAAATTGTTCTCCATTAAAAGTTCTAAAAAAGTCCGCGACAGCATATGTCTATCTTTTAAGGTTGACTCACTATAACCTTTTTTATGCTAACCAAATTTGTTCTAAAATAATGCATTATTTGCAAAGGTATTTTTATAAACATGATATTAATCCTTAACCAAATAAATACGTTATTCATCACAAGTATTTAATTTAAAACAAAATTGCCCTTTACATCATTCGATTTCAATGAATATCTTAGGTGATATTGCAGTTTTAAAATAACATCGCAGCAAAATAATAGCGTTAGCCCAAAGTAACTATTCCACGCGGACGAAGTCGCGGGCAGAAGCTAGTGTTTAATAAAATACATAAAAGAAATAGGTTCATCTTATTTACCTAGACTGCTTTGCAGCGAGAATATGTGTTTGGATCGTGTTTTTGTTTTAAAAATGTACGTAACCTGAAAACTGTGCCTAGTAGAGAACAATGGGCTAACCCTCATTACGTAAGACCTTAACCTATGTTGGCGTTATTGTATATCTACACTCAGATATTGTATGTATAATATGTTTTTTTTTTATTTTCCTTGTCAAAATGACCGCACTCCACCTGATGGTAAGCAGTCGTGTGGTCTAAGAGCAGTGGCCTCCACAACGCCCCCACAGTAGCCGAGGCGATGTTGAGGTCTCTACTTTGACGGCCTGAGAAGATGCTTTTTCACGCCCCGCTTAAAGGACCCAGGATTGAAGGAAGAAGGAAACACGTGCCTTGGCAGAGAATTCCATGCCTTGGTCGTTCGGCAAAGGTATGAGGACCCAAACTTTTTGGTACGCGCTCTAATCGACTCTACCGTGTAAGGATGGCATCTGAGCCCAGCACCGCGTTGTTCTGGATAGGAAAGGGGAGGGTGGGATAAGGTGGAATAACTCTTCAGAGCACTCCTCGTGGTATATTCTGTAGAAACATACCAATGAGGCAATGTCCCTACGGAGTTGCAGAGGTTCCAGTGAACTCGTGACCTCTGGATCTCCGATGATATGGACAGCCCGCCGCTGTAACCGGTCGAGAGAGTCCAGCAAGTACTGCGCGGAGCCATCCCAAAGATGAGAACAGTACTCCACGCAAGAGCGCACTTGTGCCTTATACAATAGGCACAGTTGCCCAGGCGCGAAGAACCGCCTCACCCTGTTCAGAACTCCGAGTTTTCGCGAAGCTTGCTTAATGACGCTCTCGATATAGGTTTTCTGATTAAGGGAACGGCAAAGATCCATACCTAAGATGGAGAGGCTGTTACGTATCACCAGTGAAGTGTTCTTCAGCGAAGGGAGGGGAAGGAACGGAGACTTTTTTGTTGAGAACGTGCATGCCTGGATCTTCTTGGCGTTGAACTCGACCAAGTTCTTGGCACCCCATTCATAGATGCGGTCCAAGGTCTGGTCAAGTTCAACGACAAGATTCTGCCTTTTCCCCTCAACCTCAGCCTGTTTGGCCCCAGGATGTCCAAGATATCGCCCATGCACGGTACTGTCGTCCGTATAACAATGTATGTTGCCGAGATTCAACATATCATTGATATGCAGAAGAAAGAGCGTAGGGGATAAGACAGACCCCTGAGGCACTCCTGCATTGACCTGCATAAATTTGGAAGCGCGACCGTCGCAAAGGACCCAAATACGACGCTTCAGCAGGAAACTTGCAATCCAGGTGCACAGTTGAGGGGGCAAGCCATAGGCCGGAAGCTTGGAAAGAAGTGACCGGTGCCAGACTCTGTCGAAAGCTTTGGCTATGTCAAGGCTGATAGCCAAAGACTCGCGGTGCTTGTCCATAGCCTCACCCCAGAGGTGCGTGACGAACGCTAGAAGATCACCCGTTGATCGTTTAGACCGAAAACCGTATTGGCGATCATTGATCAACGATTGATCCTCCAGGTAGCGGACAATTTAGGTGTTTATAATCCGCTCGAACACCTTGGAGAGCACCGAGGTGATAGCTATGGGTCGATAGTTGCTTGGCTCGGAACGGTCCCCCTTTTTGGGAATCGGTTGAACGTTCGCCTCCTTCCAAGCCTCAGGCACAATGCCTGCGGCGTAAGACGTCCGGTATAGGCGCGTAAGCGTGGGAAACAGCTCCGCTGCACATTTTTTAAGGACCACAGCTGGGATGCCGTCAGGTCCACTGGCTTTCCGAACATCGAGAGACTGCAGTATCGCACGAACGGTTCGTTGCCTGATACATATATCAGGCATGGTGTAGCCGCAATTGGCAATGTTAGGCGGCTGCGAACGGCAGTCATCGATTCGGGAGTTGGTCGCAAAGAGATTTACAAGCAGATCTGCTTTCTCCTGCGGCCGATGAGCCAGTGATCCATTCGGATACGTCAGAGGGGGCAGCAAGGTCTGGCAGAAGTTGGACTGCACGGCTTTGGCCAGGCGCCAATAGCTACGACTGCCCGTAGGATGCGCCATGAGTTCCTGGCCGAACCGTGCGACGCGCTGGGCATCCGCTCTTAAGTATGCCCTCTTGCAGATCTTTGTGGCTTGGTTGAACGCTGCCTTCAGGTGATCCACGTTAGGGTCGTGGAGAGTGCGAGCCCTGATCCAAGCGCGGTACGCTGTCTGTTTACGTTCAACAGCATCAGCGAATTCACAACCGAACCAGGGCCTTTTCCTGCTTCAGCTCGTGACATCACTGTATGGAATATAATATTCCATACCCAAGATGATTTGACCAGCGACAGCAGTAGCGCTCTCTGATGGATCCCTGTTCTCAAAGCAGCGTTGAGCCCAAGGGATGGATGCGAAGTACTCCCGCATTCCATCCCAGTCTGCTGACGAGTAGTGCCACAGTCGTCGTCTTGCCTCCTCAGGTCGTGGGGGCGTAACAACAACAGCTGTGGCACAAACCAGACAGTGGTCTGAGGTGCCCAGAGGAGCACGAATCGACACACTGTACCGGTTCGGGTTACTCGTCAGCAGCAGATCGAGCAGAGAGGGTGCCTGACCTGCAATGTCTGGTATCCGGGTGGGCTGGAGTACCAGTTGAGAAAGGTCATGCGTGAGAGCGAACGCATGGGCAGTTCGTCCCGCGTGGTCTGTTTTGGGAGATCCCAACCAGGTCTCATGGTGGGCATTGAAATCTCCCAAGAACACCAACTCAGCGTTCGGAAACCGCTCCTGTGCGTCGTCTGCCGCCTGACTCAGGTAATTGAAGAGTCGAGTTGTCTCAGCGTCTCCTGAATGGGATCGATAGAGGCACATGTAGATTTGACTGAAAGAGCCATGATCTACGTGTACCCAAAGGACAGAGAAGGAAGGGTCCTCTAGTCATTTTAGACGGCGACAGCAAATATCCGCCCTAACAAACAAGCATACCCCGGCTTTCGCGAGGAAACACTCCTCTAGCACGTAGCCGGGATATTGCAGGTAGTTCGTGTCTGCAGGACGGCGTATTTGTGTCTCCGTTAGAAAAATATGTACGTATTATCTATGTATAATATGTATGTATTTACAAAAAAAAAAAGGTATATATGTATGTTTATCCATTGTCTAGTACCCATATTACAAGCTCTGCTTAGTTTGGGCTAGATGGTGTTGTGTGTATGTGGTAGAATATTATTATTATTAGATATAATATACCACTGCCTACATCTCCAGCTGCTATACAATGTGGCGCAAATGTTATCACATTAATTGATACCACATGGTATACCACATGGTATCCTTTGCGATTTACAAATTATGAACCAAATGTATTCAGTAGTTTAGCCACAGGATATTGTTTTTGTTTTCATAATTTAGTACATCATGTGTAATGCAGAAATATAGTACTTAGGTGTCAAATACCTCAAGCAGCGATATTAAACCAAACGTTGCCGCTCTTGCAAAACCTAGAACTAAAATAACAAATAACTTATCCAAAAGCAATGTCAAGCATATTGCAAAAGAAATAAGGTCCATAATCTTGTGACGAAAAGAAATAGGTTAGTGTGGAGTTGGTGGTTATGGTGTTCCAATTTGTGTCTAATTTTACTTTATTTAACTATTTTGTTAAAAAACATAATTTCTTAATTTCTGCGAAAATAGGTTTTTTTATATATGTTAACCGACTTATATCAACCAGCTTAAGGCAGTATATCATTTAATGTGATAAATTTTACGCCACTTTGTATATACCAAGATGTTCAGTATGTAACGTTCGTATAATATAAAAATAAATATATAAACAAATACCAGCCTTTTATACTATTAACTTTGATTAAGAAATAATGCAAAATTATTTTTTTATCTGTCTACATATTATTGGTTATTATATATAAAGATTATATTTATACATATCTCTGTCAGGCAATTTAATTAGTGTCCCCGGTAGACGGCATTAGGCTCGCCCCTTGTTATGAGAGACTTAGCCTAACCGCCTAACCGGTCGGGAATACAAAAAAGAAAGTCATGTAAACTCACCAAGCACCCGACTTCCGTAGTAGGTACCTATTCGCTGTCTCGTAATGAATGCAATAGAAAATCTATTGTTATGTATTACGATATTATTTCGATGAATCATATTTTTATGATTATCTTATCTTATCTCATGTGGGGGCCAGTCAGAGCAGACCGGCGACACTTCGACCCAATGGGATCTTTTGTGTCGACACTCTCCCAATAACGACTGCCATAGATATTCATGGCAGCCGGGACCGACGGCATAACGTGCTCTCCGAGGCACGGAGCAGGCGATAATTGTCAATCAATACGCACATAATTTCGAAAAGTCATATAACTTCCGAAAGTCGGTGCGCGACGTGGGTTCGAACCCGAGACCCTCTGCATTGCAGTCTGTTGGTCTTCCCACTGAGCTATCGCTGCTCTATTTTTATGATTAATCAGATATGGAGTCTATTAATATAACAAAATCACGCATCATAAAAATATTAACAAGTGATGTATTATTCTTCCTTTTAAATCTTAAATCTTAGAACCCAAATGTAATTTTATGTTTTTTTAATTGTCACAGTATTTATGACCAGACTAAGTATAAACTATTCCACTGCTTGACACGAGCCTCTGCTCAGTGTAAAGAAACTCAGGCTATAGTCCACGTTGGCTCAGAGCAGGTTGCCAGACTTCTCATATCTTTGAGATCATTATGTAAAACTCTCAATCATGCAAGTTACCTGGCGATGATTTTCTCCATTGTTCAGGCGAGTGAGAATTATTTTTTTATTTTTAAATGTCGGTAATACATGCGTATGGATCGAATTCATGGCCTGCGTTGCAGTCCAACTATCTCATACTAGACTATCGCCGCTTCGCTACTTATGTTATATTTATTTCGAGTTTCAATCGCCTTTTAAATTTAGGTAATATTATTGAACTGCTGTGTTTTAAATGACCTATGGACGGTTGCAACTAGAATTATCTACCTGATCGCATGTAGCCGACTTTTCAATAGTCAATCTTTGGCCAGCTAACGCAAATGCTTTAAGGCTAAAGTTTACCTATAGCTCAGTCCTTAAAGAAATATTATGAGTATACACAGATGTATGAAAACTGAATACAGGACATAGGACCAAACAATGTCTATATCAATGTCTAATATTTGTCTGTAACCCATCTGCAAGTTATATTAACTTTCCCGTCTGTTTCTTAATTAAGTCCCAATCCTATCATGTTTATTAAGTTTGATTAAGCTATCGAATCTATACTAACATTATAAAGCTGAAGAGTTTGTTTGTTTGTTTGTTTGAACGCGTTAATCTCAGGAACTACTAGTTCGATTTGAAAAATTATTTTAGTGTTGGATAGCCTATTTATCGAGGAAGGCTATAGGCTATATAACATCACGTTACGATCCACGGGGGCGGCGCAGTAACGATAAAAGCGGGTGAAACCGCGGGAACATCTAGTGTTCAATAAATCTAATATTACTATCACTGTATAACAATCTCATTCATCTGTCGTAACTTAGACTAAACAAAACAATATACAATCCGAATGAAATCATTGAACTACTTGATAATGTCATAATAATTCAATAAAAGAATGAGATCGAATGTTGAACTGAATTCTATTAGATATCGATCAATGCTTAACTTAATCAACAATGACAGGCTCGCCATTCTCTAAATGCCGTGTCTTATTACGTCATACTGCTGCCTTCTTATAAACTAAATATATATTATCCTAACTAATATTATATATGCGAATGTGAGTTTTTTTGTTACGCTTTCATACCTTAACTACTCAACTGTTCATCATAAAATTTCGCATATACATTGTCAATCGTACAGAAAAGGTCATAAGGTACATGTCATCCAGAAAAAGTTTGTTTTAACTAATCTAACCTACATTTACACGATCAAAGCCACGGGCATAATATAGATATAAATAAATTTCGCACTTTTTATTCTGTCTCTAAAAATACTTCGGTTCAAATCAGTCCAAGCAATTATGTTCTACAAAGGCAGCGTCCTTGACAGGTCATTCACGTAAATCTCTAAGTATTTGGGTTATATGAAGTAAGTGGTATCACTTACATTATGCAGCTGATGCTAACTAGCGAATTAAATCGTGTAACCAAGCACTATAAAAATATAATATTTACCAACGTGACATGGTTACGTAAGTCGGCGACTTGCCACTGTGAGAATTGTGTGTGATTTAGCGTGGACTAATGCTATGAACAAAAGAATTAACAATTTGTACCGCAATAATAAAGGTTATTGTACGCTCGCTGTGTGCCCGCTGTTACAGCGATTCACGCTACACACGGTTTTCGTGGGCCTGTCATATGTAAGCAAATGATTGGATCGGCCTTTGAAATCATAACCTCAGTTTTACGTGGACTACGCGGTAGCGATGATTAGCTGTCACATAAGCGACTGACTGTTCCTGTATGCGATCTGATCCACTCCACTGATTTATTAAAATATAGGTTACCTGTTATTTGATTACGCAATATTATAAAATAGTTTACAGAAAGCATGGCGTATTTTATTTGAATAACTAACGGTTTTGTGCAATCTCCAAACATGCCCTTGCACGTTTTAGTCATGTCATCGTCGCATTTATACTAATAACTAGATGTTCCCGCGGTTTCACCCGCGTTTATCGTTACTGCGCCGCCCCCGTGGGTCGTAGCGTGATCTTATATAGCCTATAGCCTTCCTTGATAAATAGGCTATCCAACACTAAAAGAATTTTTCAAATCTAACCAGTAGTAATCACGCAGAATAAACCAAGAGAAACATCGTTTGTACTATGTCTGTAATGGGTAATTATTTTGCTGCGATGTTATTTTAAAACTGCGTTAACTCCTAAGATATTCATTGAAATCGAATGATGTACAGGTCAATTTTGTTTTAAATTATATACTTGTGATGAATAACGTATTTATTTGGATAAGGATTAATATCATGTTTATAAAAATACCTTCGCAAATAATGCATTATTTTAGAACAAATTTCGTTAGCATAAAAAAGGTTATAGTGAGCCAACCTTAAAAGATAGACATATGCTGCCGCGGACTTTTTTTTAGAAATTTTAAAGTGAACAATTCTGTCATACATTATTTTTGCGAAACTTTAACTGTTTACGCAGCGCACGCAGCAGAAGCTCTCAAAAGGAAAAAATATCCTCCGATTTGGAAACATTCTTCATTGGTGCTCCGCTCCTATTGATCGTAGCGTGATGATATATAGCCTATAGCCTTTCTCGATAAATGGGCTATCTAACACTGAAATAATTTTTCAAATCGGTCCTGTAGTTCCTGAGATTAGCGTGTTCAAGCAAACAAACAAACAAACTCTTCAGCTTTATAATATTAGTATAGATACAGATAGCTTATGATACGATGAGGTATTTACTTCTAGATACTAAACACTCATATGTCAAGATAGTGGAAGTAGTTACTTATATTATTTCCTGGTATTCTAGACAGCGAGCATACATGCAAATAAATGGAATCCCCATAAGCGTTCTTAATTACAAAACCAGGAAGGTACGATAATTAGAGACTGTATTTCCAAAAAGTACTAGTGTTCTTGGTAGCCCTCTAACTAGACTAGATTTCTTGTATTACAGATAGGTTCATCTCGGTAGTCTATTGAGTGGGGTTCGAAATAACCTCTAACGACAACGCTACTTGTACAGTACAGTCACAGTATTCATGAAGTAGACCTTGTCAAAACATCTACAGTACATCTTTTTTTTTTTTTTGCTCGTCAAAATGACCACACTCCACCTGTTGGTAAGCAGTCGTGTAGTCTAAGAGCAGTGGCCTCCACATCGCCCCCACAGTAGCCGAGGCGATGTTGAGGTCTCTACTTTGACGGCCTGAGAAGATGCTTTTTCACGCCCCGCTTAAAGAACCCAGGATTGAAGGAAGAAGGAAACACGTGCCTTGGCAGAGAATTACATGCCTTGGTCGTTCGGCAGAGATATGAGGACTCAAACTTTTTGGTACGCGCTCTAATCGACTCTACCGTGTAAGGATGGCATCTGAGCCCAGAACGCATTGTTCTGGATAGGAAAGGGGAGGGTGGGATAAGGTGGAATAACTCTTCAGAGCACTCCCCGTGGTATATTCTGTAGAAACATGCCAATGAGGCAATGTCCCTACGGAGTTGCAGAGGTTCCAGTGAACTCGTGACCTCTGGATCTCCGATGATACGGACAGCCCGCCGCTGTAACCGGTCGAGAGCGTCCAGCAAGTACTGCGCGGAGCCATCCCAAAAATGAGAACAGTACTCCACGCAAGGGCGCACTTGTGCCTTATACAATAGGCACAGTTGCCCAGGCGTGAAGAACCGCCTCACCCTGTTCAGAACTCCGAGTTTTCGCGAAGCTTGCTTAATGACGCTCTCGATATAGGTTTTCTGATTAAGGGAGCGGCAAAGATCCATACCTAAGATGGAGAGACTGTCACGTATCACCAGTGGAGTGTTCTTCAGAGAAGGGAGGGGAAGGAACGGAGACTTTTTTGTTGAGAACGCGCATGCCTGGGTCTTCTTGGCGTTGAACTCGACCAAGTTCTTGGCACCCCATTCATAGATGCGGTCCAAGGTCTGGTCAAGTTCAACGACAAGATTCTGCCTTTTCCCCTCAACCTCAACCTGTTTGGCCCCAGGATGTCCGAGATATCGCCCATGCACGGTACTGTCGTCCGCATAACAATGTATGTTGCCGATATTCAACATATCATTGATATGCAGAAGAAAGAGCGTAGGGGATAAGACAGAACCCTGAGGCACTCCTGCATTGACCTGCATAAATTTGGAAGCGCGACCGTCGCAAAGGACCCGAATACGACGCTTCTGCAGGAAACTTGCAACCCAGGTGCACAGTTGAGGGGGCAAGCCATAGGCCGGAAGCTAGGAAAGAAGAGACCGGTGCCAGACTCTGTCGAAAGCTTTGGCTACGTCAAGGCTGATAGCCAAAGACTCGCCGTGCTTGTCCATAGCTTCACCCCAGAGGTGCGTGACGAACGCTAGAAGATCACCCGTTGATCGTTTAGCCCGAAAGCCGTATTGGCGATCATTGATCAACGATTGATCCTCCAGGTAGCTGACAATTTGGGTGTTTATAATCCGCTCGAACACCTTGGAGAGCACCGAGGTGATAGTTATGGGTCGATAGTTGCTTGGCTCGGAACGGTCCCCCTTTTTGGGAATCGGTTGAACGTTCGCCTCCTTCCAAGCCTCAGGCACAATGCCTGCGGCGTAAGACGTCCGGTATAGGCGCGTAAGCGTGGGAGACAGCTCCGCTGCACATTTTTTAAGGACCACAGCTGGGATGCCGTCAGGTCCACTGGCTTTCCGAACATCGAGAGACTGCAGTATCGCACGAACGGTTCGTTGCCTGATACATATATCAGGCATGGTGTAGCCGCAATTGGCAATGTTAGGCGGCTGCGAACGGCAGTCATCGATTCGGGAGTTGGTCGCAAAGAGATTTACAAGCAGATCTGCTATCTCCTGCGGCCGATGAGCCAGTGATCCATTCGGATACCTCAGAGGGGGCAGCAAGGTCTGGCAGAAGTTGGACTGCACGGCTTTGGCCAGGCGCCAATAGCTACGACTGCCCGTAGGATGCGCCATGAGTTCCTGGCCGAACCGTGCGACGCGCTGGGCATCCGCTCTTAAGTATGCCCTCTTGCAGATCTTTGTGGCTTGGTTGAACGCTGCCTTCAGGTGATCCACGTTAGGGTCGTGGAGAGTGCGAGCCCTGACCCAAGCGCGGTACGCTGTCTGTTTACGTTCAACAGCATCAGCGAATTCATAACCGAACCAGGGCCTTTTCCTGCTTCAGCTCGTGACATCACTGTATGGAATATAATATTCCATACCCAGGGTGATTTCACCAGCGACAGCAGTAGCGCTCTCTGATGGATCCCTGTTCTCAAAGCAGCGTTGAGCCCAAGGGATGGATGCGAATTAAATGCGAATTAAATGAATGAGCAATTAACGTGCATCATCTTTTTGGTTCAACGCGGTGGTACTCTATTCGAGCCGGCAAAAATTGCTTCTGTACTTTTAAATTATTGTCTGTGGAGTTTGGGCAATGTGCGACCTGAATTAAAAGAACAGATGTTTTACAAGCCCATGCTATATTTTTGTATTTATTTCAAAACTATGACAAGTTAATTGTTCGCAGTAAAATTATATTTAAAATGGCCGAGTAATTAATTAGTCGATTTTATTGTTAGTCTATTAACTAACTAACTTTGTATGTGTCGCTTATAAGCCTTAACTACTAGCCCAATCATTATGCAATTTCGCATACACGCTATCAGGGGCACAGAAGACATAGTTTCAAACCTAGTCATCATAGTATCTATGACTATGTATGAACCTAAATTAAATAATGCATGCTAGAACATAATCATACTAGGTTCATGCATAGTCATAAATATGACAAGATATGAACCTAGTCATATACAACCATAGTCTGGTCAAATTTTAACTAAGTTAATATAATTTAATTCAGTGTGAATACACCGTAAGAAGGTAGAGAGGAAGTTACGTTAAAAAAGTACTTACATATGTTTTGTTAACGTCGTGTTGTCTTGTGAATCTGTTGCGCGTTATCGTTCATCAATGATTACGGAGCCTGCACTTAGTGTAATCGTGTATCTACCGGTCTACTTATGACGCAAAAGTTGCATCAAAAGTTATACTTGCCTCACTTGTGTGTGAAATTGTAAATTCCGTTAATACTGTGGGATTTTTCTTAAAAGCATTCAAGCTAAATTTTCATCAACATAGCGCTAACTTTAATGATTTGATTTTTTTAAATGACTTCAATGAATGACTATGATGACACTTAGTAAAATGCCCGCGTCGCGGGGGACGTTAGAAACATTGAAACGGCGCATAAAACACCTAGACACAATTCAACAATTGGTGGATGCGCCAACCCAACACTAAGCGCATTGGCAGTGGCGAGACGACTACCATTACACCATCCGTGCATTTTTGATATGAGTGTATGAATGATGCAGTGTTGCTTTAAGTTTCGATAAAATTTCCTTGACGTGATGCTGTGAGGCTGAGCATTTTGATCTGGGTCTTCTTTTATCTTTCAAAAATCGAAAAGACACCACTTGATCTACTCCGTAAACGTTCTATCACTGCGTTTATAATTATATTTTTAAGCTAACCCACGACTTCACTCGCTTTGGATAAAATGTCCCCATGTCCTTTTCTGTACCCCTGACAACGTGTATTCAAAATTACATGATGATCATGGTGTAGTTAAGGCGTGAAAATATATCAAACAAACAAACTCATGTTTATAATATTACAAATATTTGCCCGCGGCTTCGCCCGCATCAGTGTAGATTTTGTTTATAAACTTTTATCCCTGGGAAACAGTACTTTTATTCTGGATAATATTGCCTCACAAAGTACATGCAAAATGTTATGATGGTCGTTCTTGAAAGCGTAACAAACAAACAAACAAATTCACATTCGTATCCCTACTTCCCTACTAATACTATAAATGCGTATGTGAGTTTGTTTGTTACGTTTTCACGCCTTAACTACTCGACCGATCACCATGAAATTTCGCATACACGTTGTCAGGGGAACAGGAAAGGACATAGGGTACCTATTATCCAGAAAAAACACTGTTACTAACATAGCCTTATCTAACCTATATCTACGCGAGCAAATCCGTGGGCAAAATCTAGTTTATAATATTAGTTACAATATATGTATATATATTTTTAATATATATTTTTAATGAAAAGTCTACTCCCCCACTAAAAATAATTCCTGTGTCGCGGGAGACTTTATAAACATTCAAACAACAGACACAAACAATACCCAGACTTAGAATTACTATTTAAGGATCACACAAATGTTTGTCCCGTATGGGATTTAAACCCACAACACTCGGCGTAGTGGCAGCGGCGAGGCGACCACTTGAACCACTACGCCATCCGTGCAGTCAAATATAGTAAGGTTAGTAATTAATATAGTAGGGATTTGTCTGCATGGATACATATAAAGTGTAAAAGCGTATGTATAAATACAATAACAGTACGCTATAGCAATGTCCTGACACGGGATCTATTATTAGAGATCCGTTAGCACGTTTGAGTATTTACACTGGATATTCCCATACGCTCCATAAATCGGACGTTAGTCTCTCCTCGGGTAAACTGATATTGAGCCGCCCACCAGTTCAGAACCTTTCGATAACCTACTTCTTTTTTGTTTTAATTTGAAATTGCACAGCGCAATATGTTTTTATTTTAGAAAAGTCGTATCTGCAATAATCTTTATATAAGTAATTAAAGCTACGAAATAATTTCATGTTTTAAATACACCTAGCTTAATATATTTTCGTATAAAAAATCAGCTTCCGTATGTTTATGTCCGCAGAACTCAAAAAGTAGTGAATTAATTGGCTTGTTTTTACTCAACGTTGCTATTCTATAGTAGCGTATTTTTATATACTTTTTATTCCGAAGCTTACTTCTGATGATACCGGTTACTGGTTTTATATTATCAATCGTCAGACAATATAAAGAAAGACCAGTCACAATTTACCCGAGAATCGTACCCAAAATCTCCGGCAGTTTCGTAAGCGCTTACTATATCATCACTAAGTCATACGTCACTAAACAAAATCTCACGCCTAAGAGATACGCGTAGGAGATAATATCTATCTCCAAAGGGGTAGACAGAGATTTATTAGTTATTACACCTATAATGTGCCAGCTAAGGTTTTAGGTCCCAATTAATAGAAGCGAGCCTATTGCTGTCAACCCGACATAATTGCAGATTCTATGTCTCCACTAAGAATGATTTAATAAAGCGTTTGAGTACTAGAGCCTCACTGATTTCAGCATGGATAGGCCGGCACGACCGGGGAAGGACTATCCTCTCACAGAATATCGACATGAAATAGCAGTATTCCTACTGTTTCGTTCGTTGAGTGGAAATGCTGAAGGCCCAATCACCCTTTTTCCCCCTTCCCGCTCCTTCTTCTTCCCACTTCCTTTTTCTCTTCTTCCTTTCCTAAAAGGTCGCGCAAGCGATACCTCTGGTGTTGCAGGCGTCCATAAGCTACGGTGACCACTTATCATCAGGTGGGCCGTATGCTTGTTTGCCACCTTAGTTGTATAAAAAAAAGCTATATAATACTTAGTACAGAGTACCGCTGCACTACCGAGGTAGCCGATTATATTTTTAAAGTCTTTATTCTGTAGGTTTGTCCTTGACAAAGCAACAAAGCATGGTCTTGATATGTTTTTTGTATAAGCATAGTTTATAGGCTGGAAAGTGACATTGGCTTTTAGCCGCGAAAAATACACGATCCCTATGCGATAGTTCTTTTTCCTTAGATCTACAAGAGAATGGCCGGATAAAAGCTACTTATTCATAATATTTTTAGCAATTCAATACATTTATCTAAGAGACAGTTCCTGACGAACTCTTATTTTTTTGCTTTTGAAAAGAAATATCTCGTACTAGGACTAATTCCTACACCGCAGGACCTTAAAAGAACTGACTTTTAAAACACCTAGACGTAACACATTTTTTTTATCGCAGGGAACTTTACTTATATTCAAACACCGGACACAAAGAACATCCCGACTCGCAACATCCATGCCGCTCACACAACTTATTGTCAAATGTGGGAATCGAACCTACAATACTCAACGGCAGTGGCAGTTTCAATCATTTATTGTTATATAGAGATTTGTTTAACCTAGGGTGGACATTTGCATTCTCTACGAAGCTAAGTCAACAACAATTAGTACCCAGACCGCGTTCATTTGTTGATCAACATAAATGGCTATTATTTAACTCGGGACAAAAAAAATAAGCTAAACAAAATAGGCACGTAAAAGTACAGACTTTCTGACTAGAACTAATACAACTGATGACGTATTATGTATTTATATAAGTATGTAGTGTACTACATACTTATATAAATACATAATACATAGTCATAATACGTCAACAAACTGACATTCGCATTAGTTAGGATTGCACTACAGTACTGTAGTACTGTAGTGCAATCCTAACTAATGCGAATGTGAGTTTGTTTGTTACGCTTTGACACATTTACTACTCGACCGATCATTATTAAATTTTGCGTACACCTTGTCAGGGGAACGGAAAAGTTTATAGGGTACCTTTCTTTTAGAAAAATGTACTGTTATTATACTCCATTTGGTTAGGTATTTAACTAAAGGTAGGTAAACAATCTTGATGTGTCTTTTTTATCTAAAAACTCAGTTTAAAAATAAAATGCTGCTAAAGATCAATATGTAAATACAACAATAATGATTACTAAATCAATTAAACCGTTAGCTTAAGCAGAAGTTTATTTGTTTAATATGTGTTAGTGTAAAAAGTCACATCAAGATTGTATACCTTTAGTTAAATACCTAACCAAATAGAGTATAACTTAAACTAGCCTACACTTAGGCATGCGAAGCCGCGGGCTAAAACTAGTATATAATAAAAAAATGACTACAGTAAGTGTAGTGGTCAGTGGTTGCCTCGCCACTTCCACTGCATCGAGTGTTGTAAGTTCGGTCCCCACACGGGACAAAAAATTGAGTAATCCATAAATGATTCTTCTGAGTCTGAGTGTTCTTTGTTTCCGTTGGTTGAAGTCCCCCGCGTCACAGGATTTACTCCTACTGTGGGAGTTGTCTCGCCTATATATCTGAAAGGGTAGGCAGAGACTAACATTTACATTAAGCCAGCTATGGTATTAAAACCCACGTAATAGAGGAACGAACCTAAAATTACTACCGAATTGAAACAGAAGTCTTCATGCACAGCAGTCACATACGCTACCAACATAGTTTATCAACAAATATTTATATCCATACGTACGATTTAAATAATTTTTCAAACCGCGTTCATTTTTAGAAAGCAATGTAATCGTTTACTTAATCTGAGATCATTTTATGCACATATAAGTATGAAAAGCTACAAATAAATAAATGATATATGATATATTGTGATAACTTAATTATATCTATATAGTATGTCTCCAAAGGGTGGGAACAGGTGTTTTAAACCCACATTATCCCAAAAAGGCTTTAAATTCCATGTAATAGGGCGCAAGCCTATTACTGTTTACCGGTTGTATTCCAGAGACTGTACTATTACTGAAAATTCCTTATCAAAAATACTTAATGATCGCTTGCTCCAACCTGTAATCGAATCCAAGACCTCACGCACAGTACTATAGCCGTATACATTACCGCTGTGCCAGCGAAGTAAAATAATTCACAATAAACCATATCGCGGTCTAACCATTGAAAGTAATTTTAATTTAACGCGTAACGTTGCTTAGACGTAATTTGTATGATCTCATAGAGGAGTCTCACGATATTAAAAGTTTAACTTTCTATTTCACTACTTACACCATGACTACAATTCTTGCAATTAAATGCATTGGATTCACTGTTCAGTAACTACTGACTTTTTGATTTTAGCATCAGGTGTATTATGACAGGTTATGGTAAATGTTGGAAAAGACTTTTGCTAAGAGGCATGGTGAATTCATAGAGATAGTTTGATCCTGACTATAGACCTAGAATAATAGCAGGCATTGTTATTAGGTAAAAATACTACGAGAACCAATAAATAAATAAATAAAATAGACTATACGCAGCACCTTCGTAACTGCCCTATTTTATAAATAATTGATTCTATTAAATATCGTACGTATTTAATATTTCTAATGATTTATTATTTAAAAAAAGTAATTTGCTTTTTTGTGCTCTTGCGGATTTGATCAATGAGTTCATACTCGGACAGAGTGTCACAGATTACAAAATTTGGTATCATCCAACAAAAATATACTATATCCACTTTGATGTTTGCGAACCGTCATACAATATTTATTCCACAAATTTACATGACGGCGGAAGTTATTTCCTAAAAACTAAAACTTGCAACGACTGTTTAAATATTCAAAAGCTAGTTTAAAATTGACGGCCTACTCGTTGACATTTACACAGGGCCGGCATTCTCGTTCCTATGGACGACACCTGTTCTCTTCACCTTAATGCCACTTCCCTGATGCGTGCTATACATCCGACGCGGTGGAGGCTTGTATGAGTAACATTTTCGCGGTCGCACCCGCAAGCCCTTCCAATACACGTCAAGGCCTCCACTAGCCGTATATAATAAGTTCACCCGCCCGCAACGACACACTTTGTTACTTTCGCGCGAGCAGTGCACATTTTGGACGTTCAAAATGTACAGGCTCTTTGTTTTTGTCTTTGTGATCGCAGCCGCGACGTGCCAACAGCAAGAAGGTGGCAGACGCGTACCAAAATACGCGGGAGACCCGAAAACAGCAGCCATCGTTCAAGAGGCGCGCTACCTTAGCGGCAATGGAGCTTTCGGTGCAGCTTACCAACAGGAGGATGGAATAAACTTCAAAGAGGAGACTGACGCCGATGGCAACAGACGCGGCAGTTACTCTTACATCGACCCCAGCGGCCAAAGGAAAACAGTGAATTACGTCGCCGGCAAAAACGGATTCCAGGCCAGTGGAGACCACATCCCGACCGCGCCTCAGCCTGTCGCGCCCACTCCTGGATACACCCCGGACCCACGTTATAACTCACCAGACTACAAACAACAACAGTACAGTGCTCCCCAGCAATACACCGCACCCGCGCCTGCCCGCAGCTATGGCGGTAAGGACCCCGAAGACGGACAGTATCATCCTGAGTTGTACGAGCAAGAGAACTACGTGGCTCCTCAGCAGCAATATCAGCCACAGCCTCAATACCAGCCTCAGCCTCAATACCAGCCTCAGCCACAGTACCAACCTCAGCCCCAGTACCAGCCTGAACCTCAATACCAGAACAACAACATCTACCCAGGAACCCAACAAGCGCAGTACAGTGGTCTGCCCTCTTCCCAGAATCATTACTCACAGCCTTCACAACCTATCGCTCGTCAACAATACTACGAGGAGACAACGCCGCAGCCGACTCGTTTCTTCCCTCCCGGCAAGTTCAGTTTGAACAGAGCACCCGACGGTTACACTTACTCTTTCCACAAAGTATAAACTAATTTATAAAGGGCTCCGGCGATTTGTAAGGGCCGAAACACGTAAAAAGCACGCATCAATTATCAAATCGCCGAGTCACCCAGAGGCGGCCGACGTGTGCGTACTCGGCCGCTTCAAAAGCATTTTTAATTGTTGTTTGCTGTGATATTGTGAGTTAATGGACAGGTATACATATGTATGTTGTTCGTATTTGTTACTAAGGAAGGATTGCGGGCCGAACGCGTGTCAGTTGACAAAAACTGAATCTTGTAAATAAACTTAGACTTTACATACGTGAACAGTCTTTTATTTCATTAAACATTCACATGCACCTAATTTTAAACGAATATATAATCTAACCAGAGAATATGAACGAATTTATAAATCCATCAAATGCGAATTGTTTTCATTTATACTTTACCCATTAATCCTACTTGCCAAAGTAATTTTCACTCACAAATCCCTATTTATAATCGAGCCAAGTGGTGCCAGTGCAAAGACACATAATAAAACCATTTGTACTATTCACATATAGCTATGCAAAATATAGATATTCTAGTTGCGCGTCAAAGATAGATATTCTAGTTAAGTGTGTCAGGATCGTAGCAAATGGAAATCCGTAGTCTCTGCCTACCCCTCTGGGAAACAGGCGTGAATCTATGTATGTATGTATGTAGTTGCGCGTTATATCACATTTTTATATAGTCCATCACGGCTCCAAAATCCTTCACAATTTTGTCATAATCAGCATGTGATCGGCTTAGTGTAGCCTTATCTCAACACACACCACTGAGCCCCTAAACTTCAATTCTGCTTATCTAAAAACATTTCCAGTAGTATGTATAAAATATGATAAACTCAAGGACAAACAACGAAATATGAGGTTCAACAAGTACCTACAAGCATTACTTTCACTACTTTTATATCACATTATGAGTCTATAAAAAACGTTAACCCCAACCAACTTCCTTATACGTAGGCATGAAGTCAGGGTGTGGGCTGCGTCCGCATTCTACCGTACTTGCACAAACTACCTCAAGTCTCGGGCAACTAGATCACCTTACAGCTAACACAAGGATATTTCGCTAACAAACCGGTCCGGCCCTACCACGCCTGCCTTTCCATTTACCGACTTCATTATTACTTCAAATACCGACGGTTCAATACAATATGGAATTATTATCGACATTGGTAATCGCAGCTTTAGTATAGTCAAACAAAATACACTGCGAAAGTTCAACGAGATATCAAACATTTGACCTGAATAACTTTTACGGAATGAATATGAAGTGATTGTTGACAATAGTCAATATTTTGATTTAAGCATATACTGTATTACATAGTTGATATTTAGATTTATTTTATGAAGTGTTGGTATGTGACGTTAGTTCCATGGCTAATTGTTCTGGGTTCGAAACCCGAGATGGGCACATTGCTATTGGGATTTTCAGTTAGGGTTTTTAATAGCAACGTGGAGTCTGGAAATGTGTGGTAGACCTTTAGACCTGAGGCCTAAAACATAATATATTACAAACTGTAGATATATAACACCACTGCCCACCCCTTCGGAGATATAAAGCCGCGAGTCAATGTTATGAAATGCGAGTTGAAATTCCCACACAGCAATTATATAAGTACGTATCGTTTAGAATCTACAATGACCTGACAATTGGTATTGGTGTAATGTTGTTGGAATAATTGCCTTGTTTTATATCCGATACACCACAATAGAACGAGTGATGCAATCGCATGTTATTTGAAACAATTTCGACGTTATTTCGTTGTCGAAAACACGATTGACGATCAATTTGTAAAATTGACCGTGGTGGCCACATTGTCTTATATCACGACATTGTTAAAACTACATTTATCATTAAATTAATGTTATTGAAATACGAGTACAATGTCTGTGATTTATTGTCATTGACAATATTAATGTGATGTGCTGGCAATTTAATTTGTATTGGCAATAAAATGTGTATTGTAGGATTAAATAACAGACGGCTAATCCTCGCAATAAAGTTGTACAAATTTATTAAATCTAATAATAGATAAATGTGAACTAAATCTAATCAGATTTGAACTTTATTTTAAACAATTATTATTACGATAGTTGGTCCTCAATTTGGGACATAATTAAAAGGATGTTATTTAAATGGTTAGCATAGTATTGGTATTTTTGTGAGCAGAAAAATATAATCTGTGAGCAGAAATAGCTAATTGATCAGCAACTCATGGCCAGCAAACATTTCAAAGGAGCTCCTATTTTTGGGTGGGTTTAAGAAGGAACCTAACATAACCTAACCCTTCCGAGACGGAATGCAGTGATTTGATGCTCGTTATGATATATTTTAGTAAGCATATTTTGCTGCGCAATTAGTATTTTTGCTGATCATTATATTTAATCCCTAATTAAAATAACTTATTAAAAAAACACTTGACTATGATTACCGACACTGAGAACAATTATTTATAGATCACACTAAATTTGATGATCCCGAGTAAGATTTGAGCCCATAACACTCTGAAGCTGCAGTTGCGATACGACCGCTTAGCTTCCGCCCCATCTAGTCCGTACCGATTATATTACAATACTCAGACCTGTGTAGTAAGGTAAGCAAAGGTGTATCTCAACACATATAGCCAGAATACCGCTGAATACTGCTGATTCATAGATCTTGCATAAAAGCAAATATGCTATTTGCTACTAAACATTTCTGACAGAAAATTCAATAACATTTTAATAGGACAGGAATTGAACTGGACCTCTATGATCAATAACTTTCGTTAATGCCAAGGGACTAACAACTTAATAATTGTAATAAATAGTAATAGATAACAAGGACACTAATAAATATTTAGTTTAAAAAATAATAGGTATGTCCATTTCAAAAATTATGTTTATCCTACGTGCTAATTTTATTAATGTTTATTCATTAATGATATTATAAGTACCACAAACCAACGGCAAACGTAACAAGTGAAACTAATCTTTAATTAAAGGCATACGCATATAGACACCTGTGTCCCGGCGGAGTATGCAGAGACTAGGTAACGACAAACAAATTGTATTAGGTAGTTTTTATGCTGACTCAATAAAATGCAATTCCATATAGTTACGATTAGTGTGTCAAATCGTAGACTTCTTGTGTGTTTATCTGTGCTTTTGTGCATGCTAAGCTTCGCAATAGCTGAACTAATTTAAAATTAGCACGCTTTAGAATATTATGTTTGCTTTTAAAACATATGACATACAATAAAAATTATAGCAGTAGCCCAAATGATAAAGTATTAAACTTGCGATCGAAAGTTCATGGACTCAAATTCTAACTATAGCACTATCGCCTTAAACCCGTTTATATTACAAGTAACAAGAAAGCTAATGAGTTGCAATCTAAATTGTAAGTAATCTATAAAGAATAATAATTATAATATGCGTTATGATACGTACTTAGACGATACTTGTTCACGCAAAAGACATAGCAGACAAAGCTTGGCTAAAATAAAATAAATAATTTACTTATTTGGTAAAATATAAAGTATATTTTATGAACCTTAACATGGCCATATATTTTAGTAACGTACTGTATATAAAGATATATGGTGAAAGGCACATACGCAATCATTCGGCTCTATTTATCATTGGTGCGAATATTTTACAATTATAATTAATTAATTCAAATAGCGTGAACAAAAAATATATTTGAACCAAGCAAAAATAAAAGTCAATTAACTTTGAATTTATGAACACTATTGCGACTTTTACTACCTGAAAAATGTTTTTACTTTATAGATATTATACTGGCCATTCTCCTCGGAGAATGGCCAGGTGCAATGCCTAACACTGGTGCGATTTATGAGCAGGACTAATATCATAATAAATAACTCTGATCGAGGTATATCACAGATAGTATGCATGTTTAAACTCCAATAATTACTGCACTAGACTACTTTACTCCTAGGCGCATTACTAGATTATATGTTGCTAACACAAATTTCCTAATAGAAAATCCACCAACCGCTTGTCCCGGGGCATCGAACCAGGCTGCAAACAAATAAGTGCAAACCCCAAAAATTACCGCAAATGTTAGTTGTTAATATTTGTATAAAACTAGGAAGCGTTTAAAAAAGAAACAGCTCCCGTACTACGGATTATTCCTACCAGTGTTACGTGAGCTTTGCAAAAAAAAACAACCAACACAGGTACTACTATCAACTGCACAAAACTTTGGACTAAATTTTTCTTTAGTTTTGAGATCTAATCTGTTTTACTGAAATTTTTTAAAAATAGTAACTTCATTAAGTATTTAAATCAATTTAGTGCTAACCATAATTCTATTAAAATATTATATTATTATATAATACTAGCTTTTGCCCGCGGCTTCGCTCGCGTTAATTTAGAATTTGACATTAAATCGGGTCGTACTCTGCTTGTAATAATATAATTCAATCATGATTCGAAAGACACGTGGCGCCATCTATTATCATAAGAACGTTATTGTTAATTTCCTCTGGAACACTAATTTTTTTCGGGATGAAAGGTAGCCTATGTCCGTTTCTGTACACCTGACAACGTATATGCAAAATTTCAGGATGATCGGTTCAGTGGTTTAAGCGTAAAAAGGTAACAAACAAACAAACAAGCTCATTTTCGCTTTTATAATATTAATTAGGATTAGGAAGTTAGGATTAGGATTATAAATGTGCATGTGAGTTTGCTTATTAGTAGGTACGTTTGTTACATTTTCACACCTTAAAACTCGACCGTACAATATGAAATTTCGCATACACGTCGTCAGAGGAACAGAAAAGAACATAGAGTACCTTTCATCCAAAAAAGTACTGTTGCTAAATTATGTATGTATTATGACCTAGCCTACATCTACGCGAGCGAAGCCGCGGGCAAAATCTAGTAATTATGTAATGATTAAAATATAATATTACGCACAATGTAATGGTACTTAAACATATACTATGCTTGATACATGACTTAGCCAGCAAGGTTAAAAAGTACCAAGTAATGAAGGGTGAGCCTACTGTTGTCTAGCAGGCTTATTGCCAAAGTCCGTGCCGTTCCTGAGAATTTCCGATGTATGTCCATATCGCCCGACCGGGGAACCGTTCTATGACAGCAAGTGTCAAACTTACACTATAATAATAAATAATAAATTTTATTTATTATTCTACAAAAACACATAAATCTTGATATTACACCGTTTACATTGTAAGATAAAGGAATATTGATGTCCACATGATTTCTATTTTTACACTTTATAAAATTTGTATACACATTTTTTTTCACTTTGGTAGAACACTGCGCGACCAATGCAGACTTAGGCAAGTATGCAAATTAATGCTAATTAAACTTAATGATAAATTAAAAGCTTAGATTATTAGTCAATTATTAGCCTATTTTAGCTGATTTTAGGCGCTAATTTGGAATGCATAACATTGAAACTAATGCGAATATAATGTTTCATAAATTACATATGCATAAAATTTACATAAATTCCACTCACACATACCCAAACAGTTTAATTATTAAATTAAAGTTAGATTATATTACCAACATGCCTACTTACGCATTAATATTATACAAATACTCTTAATAGCAAATTAGGAGAAGATCTAATATCATTGCCACGTAACATAATATGTAAGAAGACACGATAAATATAAAAAAGAAACATATCAAGTTCGTTAAACCAAGCTTTTTCCATCTATTTCTTAGACCTAAAGAATGATAGCAATTTTCACCATAGCTTTGTTTTTAACTTGCTGTGTGGGTCAACTGAGAGCTGTATAGTGCTCTTAGCCTGGCCCCCATGTCAACGCACTACGGCACTGTATTTCTGTACGATATAACTTGAGAACTGCGTAAAAAGATATAGCTTTGTAATGCTAAAACTTTTACTACCAACATAATATTATAAATGCGAATGTGAGTTCGTTCTATACGCTTTCACGCCTTAACTACTCGAGTGATCATCATAAAATTCCGCATACACATTGTCAAGGGTACAAGCATAGATATAGAGTACCTTACATCCAGGGGAAAAGGACTGTTCCCGAGAGTGAGAAACCGCGGGCAAAATCTAATTAAGTATAAATGATTTTATCCTAGGATAATTCTTATATGTAAGTCTATATAATAGAGCTAAGCGTGTATATCCGAAGAGGATGACAGAGGCGTAAGACACTATTATTACGTGGGCTATGTTTTTAGGTCAAATATAATAGACACTTATTGACGTCCAACAGGCACTGTTCCAGACTTCATGCCATTACTAAGAATTTTTAGACAACACTTTGCCCGATCCATGAAACGAACCATAGACCTCATGCATGACAGTTCCACTCACTACCGCCACTTCACCGAGAACCGCTGATTTCAGCATGAATGGGCCGGCTCGACCAGGGAAGGACTATTCTCACAGAATATCGACGTAAAAAAGCAGTATTCGTACTATTGTGTTTCGTTCGGTGAGTAAGAGTGCCGGAGGCCCAATCACTCTCTCCCTTCCCGCTTCTTGTCCTTCCCACTTCCTTTTTGTCTTCTTCCTTCCCTAAAGGGTTGGCAACACGGCAGTGATGCCTCTGATGTTGCAGGCCGTTCATGGGCTGCGGTGACCACTTGCCATCAGGTGGGCCGTATGCTTATTTGCCAACCTAGTTGTATAAAAAAAAACTAAATACTAAAAATCTCAAAACCATGTGATATGAAATCATCTCCTTAATTTTAGGGAATCAAATTACAAGTCTTTACTCCCCAAAGGCTTTAGCTGAGATATATCACTCAGCGAGATTACAGCTGCTGTCTCAAGGCCGATTTCTGAGTTGAGCAAAGTGTTTAGTTTTTTAAACCTTGCTTCATTACGTGGGACTTAAGTATAGGCAGACAATGAACTTCTTTACCTAAAATGTCCTAATTAGTTATTATGTTCTTCTGATCTAAAGATCAGACAATATTAAAATGGACTAATTAAAAAGGCATGGGTTATGAAATTGTTAGTATGATCGAAATACAAACACTAATATCGGCGGCGGTAGCCCAGTGGATAAGGCATGAGACTTGCGATCAAGTGGTCGCGGGTTCGAATCCCACCCATTGCACTACTGACGTGAACCCACTCCTAATACAAGCATTCTAGCTTAGCTGGAGGGCCTAACAAGAATATTAGTAATTTGAAAGGCAAATTGCTAGTAAACATAAAAAAAAAATCTTGTTAACCCAAGTCATATCACTTAAACATTTGAATCACCCTGGCTTAATCCTGCAATGTGACATTGAGAATTTTGACCTACATGGCACATTATAAGTGGCGAGAAGCCCTATAAAACTGTTTCGCTAACCTTAAATGTGGCAATTTTTACACGACAGCTCTTTCAGTTCATATATTCTACGTATTCAAAATGGTAATATTACTTTCAAATCTGGAACTCGTAAAGTTTATAGATACTTACAACCTGGTTCACTCAAAGGTCACGAATTAGATCTAACGAAAACTTGTCCTTCATAAGAAACATAGAGAGAATATTGCAAAATACATTATTATTATTAAGTATAGGTAAGTATAGGTCTAGGTCTAAGTATAGGTCCAGCGACCGCGCAATACTGGCTGTAACGTGAGGATCATATTCACGGTCTCGGCGGATGAGCGACTGTTACAAATAAGTCATTAACTTAGTTATTACTATTTGAAACATATACATTCATATGGGAAATGAAGGCACCGTGCTATAGTGAAAACTTATAGCCTATACATATGTGTATGTATAGTTACATTTTTCATCGACACAGGATTCCGTCCCAATTAAAACATGATAAATCATCCAGACTGACTCAGCGTACTGCTTTGATTACGAAGCGCCAGTGATGCGACTGTTGTGTATAAGATAAGGGTTTGATTACCGGGCGGGACGGGCAAAGTATTATTGAGCTGTCTTGCATAAAACTCAATAGCACCATAGAGTCTAAAACAGGGTTCAATAGATAGAAATAAGACGTTGTCGCCCCTTACTACGGGGGACCTCATAGCTAGCGAATTCGCTAGCTATATCAACCACAATTGTGGTTGATATTATAAACTTAAATAAAAATAGCTAATATGTCACGGAAAATATTGCAAACGTTAAAAAAACGAACACAATACATCAAGACTCGGATCGAACCCACAACAGTGGCAATGTCAAGGCGACCAGTTAAACCATTACGCCATCCACGCATTCGTACACCATAAAGCAAACAGACGTGAGACTATGTATATTAAAACATACCAATTCCAAAACATACTTTTAATGTCATTGACAAGAACAATATACAGACTCAATGCAATCTAAAACTTGCTATCTTAAAACTTAAAGCCTTGATTTAATTTGTGCCAGACAAGAAAAAATATAGCGGAGCAAGTCCAAGATAGCTCCGAGCAGCCGTAGCTACTTCAGCAAACTTCTACTATTTAATTACAAAGGGAAATGGAAATCTAAATGCACCTGGTAAGGAATAAAATGCAAAAGTCAATCTAGCGTCGACGGTAAAATGCGGAAAGTGGGCCAATCTATAAACTCATTTATTTAAACGGTAACCGGCATAAACGGAATATTAAATGCAGCCGCTCTTTAACTTAGCCCTGTTTTGCAAATTAGGTGGTTATATACAATATTAATGATAGAAAGAATTTTAACATTGCTATTGAATTATTTGCAACATTAGAATTTATTTTAGTTATACTCATGTTACACAACATAAAATATTTTAAAACAGACAAAATATTGCTGCTCTCAAAATATTCTTTTCTTGCTCTGTAGTACACTTTTGCTTTTATCAGGCGGCTAATTCTTGTAATAAAACCTGTTCAAAATATAGTAGCGTTTTAGTAGCAGTATCGGTAATGAACGGTACAACGGTACGAAATAGTAACAATCCAAATAAACGGTATTAAAATAAGCATAAATTGAATTTCAGTTCACATTTGAGGTTTTTCTTTTTTTTACTTTTTTTTTTTTGGGGACTTTTGGGTATAATATACATGACAGCCCCATCATAACTCAAGCAATTATAAACATACAAGCTTACAATTAAATACTTAGGTAACTATAGCTATTGTAATAATATGAATTATAAAATTATATCTAAGACAAACACTGATCAATATATAATTTACAAAATAGTCTTGCTTCTTCAGACGACGGATGAGCCAAAACGTTTATTAGATTAGATCGGAATTCTATTTTGAGCATATTTTATTGCGAGAAAAAGCCTTCAATCCACATCATGATCATTTTTATTATTAAGGTTAGTAGGTACATCAAAATAGAGTTCTTCCGCCTAAATTAGTATGTAGGTATTCATAGTAAAATTAGAAACGTCAGTAGCATAACGGTTTATGTGTCGCATATACAGTCAGCGACATAAGGCGAAACACGCTTGCGAGATTTCAAAATTGTAATCAATAAAAAATTTGTATCGCAGTTAGAATTATAAGATAAGTGATTCATTTACTCAAAAATAAAAACAAAATAATTATTATGTTTCTTTATCTATAAAATACTTTTACACATTTGTTAATAATCCCCACGGAACAAGCATTAGTGTGATCCACAAATGTATGTTCCGAGTCTGGAAGTTCATTGCTTCCGTTGTTTATTTTTTCTGAAGTCCCCCGCGATACAGGAATGATTTCTAGTGAGAGAGTTAAATTTAAAGAAAAAAAAAAATTTGCCGTGCATATTATACAAATCTAATATCTGCTCACATAAAAGTAAAACCAAAAGCAATAACCCAACATAAAAACAGAACCTACAATTCAAATAAATTTTTCAGTGTCTGGCAGGTAACATCTAATAAATTTAATATAGGTACGTTAATACGTGAACAATTTCGCTGCCCTTTCACTCAAGAATCTGGTAAATTGTTCTTTTACTTTATAATTTAACTACAGCGTAGCTATCCAGCAAGGCGATAAAAAAGATTATATGAACAGAATATTTTTATCGAAGTTGTTAACCGGAGCAAGTTTGAATGAAACTAAAATGAAGTATGCGTTTTTTGCTTCTAACTTAGCGAAAACATTTTAACTGAAACTAGTCTCATCCGCGCTAAGTAAGCCGTCGGAGAAAAGTTTAATTTACGCTCGCTAGTGCGCCGGTCAAGTTCTGGCACGCCTTGCCTTTTTATTATTGAAGGCATAACTTGACAAACGAGAGACATAAAACATTCATTATTATAAGAACATGACTGCGTCTCAGTATCCCACGATAACCAATCAACATATAACTGGACAAGTCGTGGTAATTATATATATATATATATATATATATATATATATATATATATATATATATATATATATATATATATATATATATATAGTGGCGAGAAAATACAGACTTTTGTTTATTATGCAATTCAAGGATGCATGTGCAATGCAAATGTGAGTTTGTTTGTTACGCTTTCACGCCGTAACTCCTCGTACGACCATAATGAATTTTTGCATAGGTACACGTTGTCAGGGATACAGAAGTAATAAGTATCCTTCATCCAGAAAAAAGTACTATTCCCGGGGAATAGAAATGAATTGACAACATCTAGATCCTTAGTTCCCAAAGTGGTCCAGGTGGACCCCCAGGGGTCCACGGGAGACTCGACAGTGGTCTACATTAACGTGACAAAAAAATGTGGGTTCACAATTCCACGAAAATTTATTTGCTTTCGATAATGAAGAACTAAAATGTTGGCTTGACTTCACCTATCAATGTAGGCAGATAATATTTTAAGAAGCTCAGCGACTGTTACTTGTAAAAATTTGCATATTCCATATTCAGTACCAGCGGTCTCGAACGTACCGATTTTTGGGTTGAGAATTAATTTAAAAAAAGTCAGACCGCCTACCGTGTGATTTGATAAAACAATTTAATTGCATGAACTTGTTTGATTCTTCACCAATATAAATACGAATGCCAAGGAATATAGTAGAAATGTAGCTGCAGGGGGTCCACCGGAACCAGCTAAATTTTGGTAAAGTGGTCTATGAGAAAAAAGTCTGGGAGCCTCTGATCTAGATCAACGCGAGCAAAATCGCGGGCAAAATCTAGTTGCACAATAATATCCAGTATGGTAAACCTCTCTCGAAGATTTTATCTGCGATCAATGTAGCTCTACTTGGATCCAATAGCTTACTGTTACTGTAACTAGTACATCTATGTATCTAACAGAAGGAGCAATGCATAACATCACAAAAGCTAATTCTAAGTGAACTATACGTCTCGTCCATATACATTTTCGAGTACATCAGTCTTTGTCATATCGCACGTAACAATATGGAGACAGGATATACCATGGGAAGGAAAAATCACGGCTGACTGAATCCACAGTTCACTCTGTATGCATTGTGCATCCCTTTCGATGCATTCGAGTGCAGATCACGGCGGCCCGCCGTACACACTCCGCACCAATACGACAAACACTCGCCAATTGGCAACTCTCGCCTCGTGATTTTGTTTTACCCCGTTCGTATTGAATTTAAAAACAAAATTGAGAATAAAAAAATTGGTTCGTTTGTTTCTTTCCTGTCGGTATCGTTTGCTAAGGAAGTATATTGCACCGCTTTGAACGAAATGTTTTGATGGTTTGCAATGTTTCTATCTCACTTACTTCTATATTGAAACACTATATTAAAAATAACACTAAGAATAGATTCTTATCAGTAGTCAAATCAGTCAATCTTTATTAAAGAAGTTAAAGATATCTAAAATTTAATAGGTGATGTTGCAATCTCTAGATTACTTAAACAGAAACTGCCAAACGCCAATTTTTTTAGACATTATCTGGTAATTGAAATCTCGAATCTCTAAACTGTTAAAATTTACTTTCATTTGTTTTCAGATTGAAATAAATTAATCAGATATAGACTTAATACAAAAAATTTTCGTGGGCCATTGCGATTAAGAATGTAAGTACAAACAGTTACGTTAATCGAAATAAATTTCAATCAAGGACCAGTAGAAGAAAATGTTTACTATCTCGGTACAATAAAGTCTAATCATCGTATTCGTACAAATATTTACTTAACATTACCTAGAAGTCATAAACTGTAGCTTCACGTATTTAAGACAATAGATAAAACTTTGCAACCAGCGGACGGTAAAACTAATTCCATTATCAAGCGACTCACGCCCGAAAATGGTCCTTCAACATTATTTTAAGGGCAATATCTGCGAAATCAAATTATATCCGCATCGCAATAAAGATACGAACTATCGTAAAGCGTAATACAAAGTCGGTATCGTTTGTCCAGGTCCATGCAAGAACGGGAGTCCGACACCGAGTCCCGAGGGAATCCCGGGGTAAGGAGCGGTTTTCCACAGGAATAATAATGCAGCAGACAAGATCGATAAAACCTTCTTCTTGTTACGCAACGTTGTGAAAGTTGAATGAGGACAAAGATGTTTGCCTTCAATGATTAAATGATTGTTTCGTTGAGTTAGTGGTAAGTTTGCGGTTGTTTGCAGATAGGGTTCTAATCCCAGGTTGATAAAAATGTTATTAGTTTCCAATTTATAGAATAAATGTTCAATAGTCGTATATAAACGAGAAAATGTTTATTTCACTTTACAGGGCTTCTAAACGTTGCTGGCTATATATGTGGTATGTAAAATTACACGGATATTTTTACAAACAACACCATAAACGTGCTACAAAAAGATGTGTTCATATTTTAGGGTCAAATAATGGACTTAGTCACAATCGTAAAGTTCAGTCTATTTTTAATGAGCGATTAAACATTTTTATTCAGCGATTAACGTCTCATATAGATGACTTAATTTAAAATGTAGATAATAACTCTCAACGATATTGCAAGATTTCAAGTAAAAAAATAAGTAGTCATCGTGTTTAGAATTGTGCATCAGTATGGTAACTTCTTCAGTTTTAACATGCCTATGTATACCAATACTGTATGACACTAAAACATAACCACACTTTTATGTTAAGCGCTGTGTAACTATGGATTAATACAGATCTGAATGAAATCTGTTGATAAGCCGATATTAATTTAGTTGAATTGCTATTCTATGTTAAATTGATAACATTACAATGTAACTGATAGTATATATGTTGAATAATTCAATTCATAGAAGATAACATATATTTGTAAACAGGAAAAGATTAAATAATGTATAGCATTCTGCAAATATATTTGATACGCGACTACCATACTCATATTATGCATTATAGACTCGAAAAAAATACTTACATAATTACCGCTGTGCTGTCACATCGGTGGCAGCACACAAACAAACACAAAACACAACACTTACATTTTGAAAGTATCTTCACTGTTTAGTTATGTAAACACATAGAATTTAACACTAGTACTTAAACTATGACGAGCCTAATCTTAGACACTAGTTTCTGCCGCTCACATTAAAAACACGACGTTTTTTACTTTATTTTAGCATTAGACTGCATAATTGCGAACAAGCAGGTAGGTAGTTTCACATATTATTAAAGACTAGCTGTTACCTGCGACTTCGTCCGCGTAGATTTTAACTAAAAAGTGTTGGTCTCCGCAGAACCCTATTTTATTTCTAAACTCAAAGTAGCGTATGTTACTCCTTATAACATCACCTATCTGCCAGTAAAAGTTCCGTCAAAATCAGTTCAGCCAAACAAACAGACAAAACAAACAGACAGACAAAAATTTAAAATATATGTTTTCGTATAGGTACCTTATATATTGTCATATGCATTATATAAAAAGCAGTTATTTTGACATTACAAACAGACACTTCAATTTTATTTATTTGTATAGATGCAGCTATCCTACCGCCCACTATTAAATTATAAATACCCTCATGTCTTTAATAAATTTGATATACGAATTGATTGAAACAAAAAAACTCATTTTCGCTTTTATATTATTAATTAAGAAGTTAGGATTAGGATTAGGATTCTACAAAACAATATTATTGCACAATTTTGAAATTATAATCTATTATTGTTAAACACTGTAACACCTTGTTAATCTGAGTTGTAAATTATATTTAACTGACGATTTAAAAGAGTGGCCGTGAGTTTCTTGCAGGTTTCTTCTCATAGGCTCTACCCTTTGCCTTAACCTAGCAACTAACCTAAATGTAGCTTAAGTAACTTAGTAAACTCACTAACCTATATACTTTGTCGTTCATAAGCGTTACTTTGTGACCTAAATGACTAAATGATTTTTGACTTGACTTGACTTGACTGTTACTAGTTACTACTATACATTTTTAATGATCGACAAATATTCGTTTCTTATCTTGTTTCTGTTCTTTAAATTCGTGGTTTCTATATTTATAAGATCCACAGTGACACGGAGATTATACGTAGTGCGGAAACTGCCTAAACAAAGAAACAAAATCCATCATTACATACAAACGAAATATTTATTAGTTCTCTAACAAAACTAAAGTTGAACCACGGCAGTCAGTTCATTAGACATCACTGGTTGTTAACGAGCTTATTCCCGAAGCCTAGCCATTATACTGCTGTCATTCAACTTAAATGATAGATAGATGACAATCGCGTTAACTACGAGACGTGGGTACCGTCATAATTCCGCACTTAGTGCTTCATGGTCCAAACTACTACAGATATCTAAACGTTCAAACTTCCAACACATCTGGTGGCAAACCTAATCCATACTTTGAATAGATGTAATAGAACCCGAATTGTGAAGTAACGTTTCTTTGATATACTATTAATGTATATATTCAAAGTCAAAGTTTTTATTCGTTTAGGTCTCAAAGTAACACTGACGTCAAAATCTAATGGTTAGTGACTTAGTTACTGAAGCTACATTTCAGTTAGTTGCTAGGTTTAGGCAAAAGGGTTGAGCCTAAGAGACGATACCTGCAACAAATACACACCCACTCTTTTAAATTGTCAATTCATATAATTTCCCTAATTTACCACTCATATCAACAAGGTGTTGTAGCCATTATAATTATTATATTACTGACTATATAAATCTAAAAAGAATAACAATAATGACTTAGTAATTATATGAGGATTAATTAAAGTAGATAAAATAATTTAGGTTTAGTGGTATAATTTGATATTACCTTATCAAATATAGAGTGCAGGATCCTAATGTACGGTCGAAGACAAAAGTCGAATAGCATCATAAAATAAGTAATCGCATACAGTTCCGAGCGAATACCTTTGTGTGTGTGATGTTTCAACACAAATAATGAAACAGTACCTATTCAATGTAAATGATAGTAAGTGAAGTTCGTCATGCGCATGTGTACAATGCGAGACAAAACCAAGTTCTTGCATACCTATATAACTATAATTACTATCTACTATTCCGTATATTTAACAACAGTGTCCGTATTTCAAATTTATGCTTAAATGTTCCGATAGCGAAACGGATAACGAGTCGAGACGATAGTATAATAAAAGTGCTTCAAATCCTACTTCCACTTTTGTTTTTTTATAACTAAAAAGAAACGTTATTTTTGTCTACTTATTACCCAAATTTAGTATTTTATTAGGTATTAAACTAAAAATTAATATAAATTTATCAGAATTAGTTAAAATTAGTAATTACTAAAATCACGTTATGTTTTTATTAAATTAAGAAATAAATAATGCAAATTATAATTGAAATAAACAACATTTTATTTAATTTATAACGACATTATTTTATTACAAAAAACAATGTCAAAATATGATTACCGAAAATGTTAAATAAGTCTTGAAATAAAATAACAAGACATCGATATTTCCAATATTAGAAAAAAAAAAACAAAAAGAATATCACTTCTACAGGGGATCGAACTAACAAGCGTTAAGTTTAAGAACGCACTATTACCAACGTAGCTCAAGTAGACCACACGACTGCTTACCATCAGGTGGAGAGTGGTCATTTTGACGAGCAAAATAAAAAAATAAAAAATCACATTTAGAACAGGCGATAGAATAAGTGAAGCGGGTTTATGTGTATGTATGCACTGATTTTATTGAAAAAGGTCGTAAGAAAAGCTTGTTGCGATTCTATTACTTTTTAAAATTGCTTCTGGAATTTTGTCCTGACCGTAAATTAAAGATTATTTACCGTATTTAAGTATTCGATTTTAGTTATATTATATTATAGATTATTAGTTATAAATAAATATTTCATTATTGCAAATTCAAAGTAAAACAGATAAAATAATAAACACTGCAATACACATGTAATACAATAAAACTAACACGAACAAATCGAGGGCAAAACAAATCGCAGCATCCATAGCAAATTTATAAACTTCCATTTCAAAAGCAATCTTGCCTTTACCTCAACATATTTTTATTCTGCAATCGAACACAGTAAAATACTGTTGGGCTCACATTATTGACGCGAATACAGTTTGGAATCGTTTAGCAGTCGTTAAGTGGAAGTCAAGTTTAGTGGCCGTAAACGCTTGGGCTGTAAAAGGGAGTCATTCCTCCAGGGCATAACTGTCTAACTTCATTACAGACGCACTACTCGACCGTAGAAGACGTTTACGCTCTTTTAAATTGTTCAGAAAACATCAAAAGCCCTGCTATTTGTATTCACAATTCAAATAAGGTTTGCGAATGAAAGTATGAACGGAATGCAAAGACCGAATAAATGACTTTGCAAATCTCTGTTTTGTGATTTAATGTTTATCTGCTATGTATAGCGGCATATAGTGGGCGTTGTTATTTGTATTTTAAATTCCATTCCTTTCGTTCCGTTCATATATTTTGAATACTTTTTATAAATACATACTGAGGCTAACCTACGCCTTCTTTATGAAGAGGAAGACAGAGACTACATCCGCAGTCAATTTTTATTATAATTCAGCCTGTTCCCATGCAATTTGAAAGCCTCAAACATCCAGTGTCAAACATTTCTTATATTTACAATAATCATATTCTTCATTCATCCTCGTCCGTTTGGGGTACTCTTGACCTCTCATTTCTGCATAAGAATAAATATTTGCCTACCCTCAAATAACATCTCTGAGAAAAATATTTCTTTATAGTAAACACAAAAACTTTTACCAGAAAAAAAGGTATTTTAAATCTGTTTAACGGTTGTTTAAAATAATCTTTCTTTTCATTTGATTATTGTCACTATGCATACGGATGTATGGATACCAAGTTGTTTGAAATTTAATTTCGTAATCGTTTAGTAGTAACAAAGGATAACCTATATATATAAAAAAAAAACAATTAGAAATCGAAAACATACTGATTGTAGCATTCTATTTCCTCCGCAAACTGTAAAATTACACCCCTATCCTTTCACTTTGTATCAAGATATATAACAAAGATAGGCATCACTTAAAGCAAACTTTGCTATTACAAGCGGTCAGCGGGACGTTTTTATTGTGGACCGTTTGTGTGCCGTGCACGATCGGTATATAAATCCCTATGGCGCGTGCCTTACCACACGAAAAATTAACTTCCAGCTATGTCCCGTTTTTACGGCCAAGCAATAATGCAGTTTAGTGTTCATTCCTTTCTGAACGTGCCAACACTTGTACTGGTCGAAATACCGCCATATTTTCAATGATTATAAACTTCTTTCATGAACTCTCTGTAGTGAAGTGAACCATAAACGAAGAATTGTGGGAGTATTTGAAACTGTTTTACACGCTTTCTGCTGTAAGACATAAGTGGCTATAGTAAGGAAACTTACAGCATAAAATTCTAGGTTTCTTTTATAATTACTATGTATATGTAGTTGTTTTTATTTAACTATGACTTTATGAAGGAACAATGAGATTATGAGCTAACAAACTTTATAAGAAAATTATGACAATTGCCAGATTGCATAGTACAGACAAATGCCTATATAGACTGGAAGCGGTAGGCAGTAGAGATACCCAAGTTTAACCAGCTATGTTTTTGGGACCCACGTAATACAGGTCAATTGTACAAAATAAGAATTTTCACTACCTAAAACAATGTTATAATGTTTTGCTTGACCTCGGGTATCGAATTTGGAACTTCACAATCGCAAGCAGACATAAGCGTTATATCGGTATTAGTTTAACCGACCACGAAACAGTAAGATTGATTTGTTCTTTGGTGCTTTATAATTATTTTTACTCAATTATATTTTTTTAATACTACGAACATAAACAATAAAAACAGCAATGCTAGTTCAAATTGCAAAGCAACCAATTACATTTAATATCTCTCACATATTCACGGAAACGTACAACAGTTAACATCGACACGAAGTATTCAAAACCGTTTTATTATTAATTGTAATTAGCGATAAATATATTCTCACGTATTAAGTAAGAAAAACTAAGATAGAACAATCAGAATCCTTGCATAACAACCTTGCTATTGTCAAACTTAATTTATGTAGACAATAAATTACCTTGCTGTACCTTTGAGTTGAAGCTTTATCTTATCATTGGGAATGAGATAGTTTTTATCTATACAAATAAATATAATTGAAGTGTCTGTTTGTAATGTCACAATAACAGCTTTTTATGTAATGCATATGAAAGTATATAAGGTACCTACACGAAAACATCTATTTTTTTTATTTTTGTCTGTCTGTCTGTTTGTTCCAGCTAATCTCCAAAACGGCTGAACCGATTTGGACGGGACTGTCACTGGCAGATAGCTGTTGTTATAAGGAGTAACTTAGGCTAATTTGATTTTAGAAAAAAAATAGGGTTCCGCGGAGACAAACACTTTTTAGTTAAAATCTACGCGGACAGAGTCGCAGGTAACAGCTAGTTCTTACTAAAATTATAAATGTGAATGTGAGTTTGTTTGTTACGCATTTACGCCTATTCGACCGATCATCATGTAATTTTGCATACAAGTTGTCAGGTGCACGGAAAAGAACATAACCTAGCATCCAAAAAAAAATTCTGTTTCCCAGGGATGTAAATTTATTGACAAAATCTACATCAACGCTAAGCAAACTCGACCAATTCTCTATACTAAAATGCAACTTCCATATATTCGTGACCATAAAAATTTAAGAGTGGCTGCGATATTCACTTTAGAGTATATAAACAACATGGCATTTTTATATGAGACTGTTTTTATTTACTCGATTTTTTTCACGGAAACTGTAAATGATAAACATGACAAAGACTTAATGAATTACTGTATGAAATTATCAGGTACGGTGTCGAACAGATCCCTCCATCCAGGATCTACATACATACATACATACATACATAGATTCACGCCTATTTCCCAGAGAGGTAGGCAGGGACTACGGATTTCCACTTGCTACGATCCTGACACACTTCTCTGGCTTCATTCACTTTCATCATATTCCTCATCCACGCCCGTTGGTTCAAGGTGCTCTTAACCTGGCCTTTATTCAGGATCTATTATGAAAAAACGTTTTATGTACTTTATGTATAAAACACATATCTATGCAGAAATTATCTGGGCTTATGTATAATTCGTAACAGGTATTAACACGATCAAGCATATTGTTTACCTATTAAAAAGTAAACATGGTTGATGTCTGGACCAGGTTACACTGGCCATAGTTACAAGCTAACTTGGTCAGTCAGCTTTTGAGCACGGCCGTCTTTATTCCCGTTGCGAAAATATCTAGCATTGCAAAAATTCAAAAGTTTTTATGTAGGTAATAGCAACATCCTTTTCATTCAGACTATTAATTATTTAAATAAGAAAACACCGTCCGTCTTGAAAATAATAACATTTAAAAAAAAATACTCATTATGCTTGGCAAAGTAGTTCGTCATTAAGCCGAACGTACCTAGTTTTTGCATTGTTATAGCTGTTGCACAGTAATTGCAGGGTGCTCTGTGAAAGGTCCACAAGACTGGACGGCAAATGCACAATCTTATTATCATTTTGTTCTCATTCAACTTTAGCCTTTGAGCAATTTTCTCTTATAAAATCGAGTTTTATACGATAATAAAGGTATTAAGTTGAACTCTATCAAACTCGTGTTATGAAAACCGATACCATAAAACTGACAAACGCTGGTTATGAATTAGTAAGACATTGATTAATTAGTTCACATGAAATCTTAAAGCAAACTTCTTTGATTTCTGTGTCTATTACATTATAGATTTTAATTATGTGTGGTTTTCTAAGACCTGTCATTAAACTCGAATCATTGGACTATAAAGCAACTGTCGAGAGTGAACCGTTGGTTCTGAAGCCCTAGAATTGGCGATCCAAATACCTGTTACACACATTATACGCCTCTATATCCTCGAAAGAAGAGGCACTTCTGCCTCTGTATACATGCAGCTAATACATTTGAATCCCACGTAATTGGACGCGAGACTAATGGCGTCTTCGATTTATTAAGAATTTCTTTACCGAAAAACCATTTAATTCCGTAACTTTTTGTACTTATTTATTATTAAATCACTTTTCTTTTGATTTTGTACGTAAATCTTCAGTGTATATCCTAATTTTCTAACTAATATTATTAATGTAAATGTGAGTTTGTTTGTTGTACTTTCACGCCTTAATTATTCGAACGATTATTATGAAATTTCGCACACAGGGGCACAAAAAAGGACATACCTTTTATTCAAAAATTACTTCCCATTCTAAAGGGATAGCAATTGATTGACAAGATCTAGATTGATTCGATCAAAACCGCGCGCAAAGTATAGTTATGTAAAATTATTAAATTTAATTGTAACCCGGAAAAATAATATGAAAAATGATATATTGGGTTGAAAGAGTATAGAACCTCAGAAGAATGTAGCCTACAGATACTGCCACGTTTGCTAACATATCCGGCACCCGGTCGTAAATCCGGATAACAGGGAAATTAGCACCTGTCCGGACATACTGTCTGTCTAGTCTCGAACCGGATAATATATTTTTTTATGCTTCCTTTTCAGTTGTAACAATGTTTATGATAATGTTACCTTTTCTTTGTGTTTTTTAATGAAGATTGTATGACACAGTTAATTACATTGGGCCAAGGTGGAAACTCTTGCATTATTTTAAACCATATAAGTACGGTATGAAATTTCTAACTTTCAACATTGAGTTCCTGTATACATTCGGCCAAGAAAGTGGTCTATCAGTTTTGACAAAAGTTTCTGTGAGATTTAATTATCGCTAAGGTTGACTTTTCCAACTTGAGACATGGCATGACGTAAATATAATACAGGATAAAGAGAGCAATGATCACTGTCATAATATTATTGCAAGGGGAAATCGACCTTTCATGATGTTCAAAGTTTGAATGTTTGTAAAGTTCCCCGCGACACAGGATTTATTTCTATAGTACGCATTACTTAATAAGTCGCTGACTTTTACTATACATGACTATCGCATACAACATCGCTTCTATACTATATATCCTGACGTACGGTTTTTTTCAAAGTTGACCCTTTATGTTGACGTACCCTTTAAAGAAATCGTAAATTGATGACGAAAATGAGTAGTTAACTACTCATTTTCAACACTACCACAATTTACTTATAATTTATGTTCTGTCACTGTTTTAGCGGTGGTGAGCGACCATTGTCCATGGGGTCTTGGGTTCGGTTCCTGAGTCGGGTAAAGTATTTTTGGATTCTTCTGTCATGTAATTCTCAGTAGCAGCATGGAGCTGACTCCACTCCATGACTTTGTGACCGGTAGAAGGCAATAGGCTCACCCTACATTACATGATATCTAAAACCATACAGCTGGCAAAATGTTTGGGTATAAGACACCTCTGCCTACAAGACTTTTCCTTGGACTAATTCCACCAGCATTCATACCATTGTAACAACCTGTAAAGGCATAAACTATGTATGTACATATGTATGTATGTGATTCTACTTGATTGTAGTCACACTTCTGTGAATGTGTGCGTAACCGAACGTACATAGACGTAGGTATTTAAAATTCAAGCAAATTGCAGTTCACTGATTCCAGAAATACTCGTCAAACTAACCTCTTTCATGAATTGCTAGTATTTGCTACATATAACGATCCCTAACAGCACTGCGCCAATCAATCGGTAAACGATCAAAAAAGATGAGCAATTACCGGCGCTGTATGTGGATGGGTGTTAGCTAGTTGATAGACCGTGCTATACTACACTTTCCACCGGTTTGCGCTCTAAAAAGTCAAAGAACATTTTAGTACAAATGCGTTGTATTGCCTTTGCTTTGTTAGACATTCGCCATATTCTTCGGATAACTAGCCACAAACTACATCTAAATAATCTTCCGTAGTAATAGATTCTGACAATTGCATGGCGCAGCAGACAATTAGTTGCCTTGCCGTTGGCCCATGTGGAATTCGAACACATACGGCACCTTATGCATGAGTTCTCAGTCTGGGTGTATATTTTGAGTGTTGATTTTATGATTGTAAAGTCCCCTGTGACACAAAGCCTTGTGGCGTAGTTACCTTTTTAAAAGAAAATACAATTATTTTTATTCCTAAGTCAGTTTAAATCCAAAGTTGAAATGATTCAGTGCGTTTTTATTCCGTCTAGATATGGTTATATTCAATCATTAATGTTCAAACATAAATTTGATATATTCGATTTAGATCCTAATAGTAATAAACTATAGTAGACTGTAGTTTCACAATAATCTATAGCTATAGTCATATATATCTGTGAATTATGCATTGCTTGCGAATACCATATCTCTATTAATTTATGTGGAACAATAAGTGTCTGTGCAACTATGCAAAACTAGAATTTTGTAGGTATAGATCAAGGTTAGTCCATTGAAATGTTACATGAGCTTTGCATTTTTTAGAGGACGCAATTTTATTTTTGGGACATGTGTGGGGGGGTACAATAAAAAAAAAGATCATAAAACTAAGTTAAACATTTTGTTTTGACCGGATTCTCATGAGCATTGACGAACCCGGTCAACTTTGGAGCGCTGTAACAGCGTTTTAAATTATTGAAATTAAAAAAAATTATAGAAAAAAATTTTCCTCAAAAGAATGGTCTGAGGTAATTTTTTTGTAAAATGTATAAAAAAAAGTTATAGAGCAAAAAAGAAAATTTTTATAGAAATTGTCTCACTTTTTTGGTTATAACTTCTTTAATTTTAAATTTAGGGCAAAAAGTTATATGGACATATTTGTAGGCAAAGCGATTTGCTACAAATTATGTCTTTACGAATTTTTTGTAGGACGCATAGTTTCCGAGATATCGCAAAAAAGGTGTTTGCACCCCTTTTTCCAAGATGACGGCCGGGGTACGAGGGCGGCAACCCCACAAACTTGGGGTTAAGGTTCTATTGACACACATGCCCCAAAAATAAAATTGCGTCCTCTAAAAAATGCAATATTAGGTCCTTAAATTGTAACATTTCAATGGACTAGGTCTGTTATATAAATACGAATAATAATTGCAACAAGATGCCAATGCCAACATAGTAACGTAACATATCGCATGCTTACCTCTGAAAGGTTAAGCAGGCGTTGGCATCTCAATTATTACTATTAATCCGAACTAATATTATAAATGCGTATGTGAGTTTGTTTGTTTGTTACGCTTTCATCGACCAATCATTATGGAATTGCGCATACACGTTGTCATTGGAACAGAAAAGAATATAGGGTAACATTAATCTAGAAATAAGTACTGTCACTAACCTAACCTCACATTTACACAACCGAAGCCGCTGGCATAATCTAGTATAAAATAAACAGACTTACATATAGTTGAGGAAAGGTGAACTGCAAGCGGTAATAATAAAGAGGCACAAGTGAAAACCGTGACTATTAAAAGAAACAAAGCTAGAGCAAGTACTGGTTTTAATAATATAACGAAAGACATAAATATATGTATAAATATAACATAATAAAACATTGTACTATTGTTCGGTAAAATAAATAAAAAAAAAAAAAAAATTTCGGTATCTTATACTACTACAATTTATCTTACATAGGGGTCTCCTTTTAAGTATATTAAATACTTGTGCTAGGAGGCCCCGCTCTTCACAAATCGGTACAAGTATAAATAAGGGTATATTATATCCATATTAATTTTGTTTATATGCTTATAGTATGTATACTATAAGTACTATATACTTGTACCGAACAATAGTACAATGTTTTATTATGTTATATTTGTACATATCTATTGCTAGTACTGTTTTAAATTTAGAAACAAATTATACAAGCTTGGTTTACTCAAAGGTTTGTAAGTTATTTTACTCTTTTATATTTAGACATACTTACAAGTTACCTAAATTAAATAAAAACAGATGATTGGCTCCATAAAACCCACACACACATAACTACGTTTGTGTGCACCATGCTTGTATTCTTCCATTGTACAGTCACCTAAGTAGTAACGGACTGTATGCGCACAATTATATGACAAGAACCTACGGAATCCTAAAGTACCTACAGCCCTAATACCCTAAGACCCTAGCCTACCACATACTATATGATGAATAAATAAATAGATAGATAAATTTGGGATGCCTGCACCATGCATCCTAAGGTAACAGGCCGAGAGTAGACGGGATATCCAGGACGAGGATAGGTAACTCACTGCCAGTCAAGCACACTCACACGACTGATCAAAGATGGCTAAAGGTGTCTTGGCTACAGTGAGAGGTTGGTAAGGTATTAAGTCATCCATATTACCTCAAACATATGCATATGTAATAACAATTCACCAGACTAGAACGAGACCTTAATTTCCCCACGTCATACCCTACAGCAATGATATACCATATTCCAAATTTATATACCACAGTGTCATAGTGTAAGTCAGTGCACGTACAATGTACTGTTAAGTTCAAATAAACTGCACCGCTTGTTTACTTTAAGAGATTATTTCCTTGAAGAAGCAGTATCGCGTAACTTCGCCACACATAGTTCCGAAGCCCTGCGGAATTACAGACTTGTTCGTTTTCATTCTAGTTTCTTACGTGACGCATTGCCCCAGTGGCTAAGAAGCATTCGGAACTAGGTTTTAAATCGATGCTTTGAGAATACGTAATAACTTCAGGTGTGTATGCGGTAATACACAGATATAGACTCACGTCTGTTGCCCTGAGGGGTAAGTTGACACTACAGAACTCGATTGGTATGATCCTGGCTCGTCTCTTTTATTTTATTATCCTCGACGCATTATGTATTCATCCTCGTTCGTTTGGGATATTTGTAACCTGACCTCTATTTTTTTTCTTCATGTCTGTCTTTACGAACATTAAAACAATGGATCTAAAAAACCAATTTTGTAACAATTACGTATCATACAAATTTTTATTTCTTGGATCAAGCATAGCATAGGGGTCTATGATAGTGACGAGGTGGCCACTTAAACTGCCGTGCTATACATACAAGTTTATTTTTGAAGTGAAAACTTCTTTAGGCGCGTTGAGCACTTTTTGAGTGAACAAAAATCATGAAACTCGCGTCATCGTCACCGAACACTTTCCATTTTTGAATTATTTTTGGTTTATAAAGAAGTGTTTATGATCAAGGATTAAAGTTTTCACTACTATCGGCAGTCCCCAAAGACTGCCCCAAATTTTTTATTGATCTTACCATCTTATTGTGTGATTATCAATTTCATAATACATCTATATAATTTTCATTTTCTTATCACATAATATAGTAATAAGCTAATATTTTTAAGGAGAACAAGCTATAATATCGCAATCCTTCTTAAAGAACCCTAAAGTACCAACTGAAAGTACTTTAAGGAAAATAAACTTTTTAAAGTAGATAATCAGATAGAATATCAATAGAACTAAACATCCACTAAAGAAATCTCTCCTCACATTTTAGTTCAAGAACATGTTATCACACTCTCAAGCATGTCTAGTTCAAAGATCTCTATCCTAAAACTTCCACAATCCATTTACCTACGACCGACCGCCAATAAGTATCTTAGAAATAGATATCAGCAAAGAGCGTTCGACACATAACTGGCAATAAGCCAGCCATCGAACGTCGAGGAACATGGAGCTAACTCGGGTACGCCGCGGGGGTACCATATGTGATATCATTTAGTCGGCGGACACTCGCTCGCTGGTTTCCCACATTATTTTGTTTGCACCGTTTGTGGGGGGCAGACGTCTCACTGCACCTGCTGTTTACTACTTTAATTGCTTGGGCCATTAATCCCTGTCGTTTGGGGCGTTCAGACACGGAATGTGGGTAATACGCGATAACATGGAAAATATAACGACAATAAATCATTGGCGCCACGGTCATAAGCTTGGCTAGCCGTGTATGAAAGAGGTGATATTTTCTAGTTTTAAAGAAAAATTTTGTTACGAGGTAACATTGTTTGCTTGTAGTGTTTTACTTAATTATATATAAAATATACGTTAGTAACTGTTACCGCATATAACCTCGAGATTGCGTGATTATTGATCTAGAATTTGCGGTCTAGAGATTTTGTAAGCCAGTCCAAATCTAGTCTTATAATTCCATATTAGTTTACCGTTCAACTGTGCGCAAACGATTATCTTAGTTGGCTTAACAGGCTTTTACTACTTGCTAACTTTTAGGTACCAAAAATACTAGTTGCTCTAGTAAGCGTATTTAAGGTGAGAGCGATAAAACCCGATAAAATCGAGGATTTTCAGGTACTTTTTACTTGGTGCTTTATTTCAAGGCATCTTGAATACTAAAACGCGTGTTGTTATGCATGCATGCGCCAGTAACACGCATAAACTCAGTTATCTAAGTCCGTCCCTGTCGGTACAGGGTCAGCTGTCGCATTCACAGAGTGTTTTTGCACCTTCGAACATGCCCCCGTTGCGCCCGCACGCCCGTGCACCCTCCCCTCTCGTCGCTAAATTGTTTTCTTGCGGTATTTCGGTATTGCACCATTTGCGCTAGCTAACGACCAAAGGAACGCCTGAAAATGGTGCGACTGTGTTACAAATGATTGTGTTATTTATTTTTAACAGTAAACGTCATAACATTTCTTTGAAAATAAAAAGCTAACTTATTAGGCACCCAATTTAGTATCAACTAGTTTTAGCCCGCGGCTTCGCACGCATAAGTGTAGGTTAGTTAAGTTATACTAAAGTTAAACAATCTTGATGTGACTTTTTACACTAACACATATTAAATAAATAAACTAGTGCTTAAACTAACGGTTCAATCGATTTAGTAATCGTTATTGTTGTATTTACATTGATCTTTAGCAGCATTTTATTTTTAAACTTAGTTTTTAGATAAAATGATAAAAAAGACACATCAAGATTATTTACCTTTAGAAGCGCGAGACTGCGCAAGCCGCTCTCGGTCAGCCGTGAGCCGTGTTTCTTGTTGCGTAAATGTCTCCGAAGCCCGAGATGCTGTATGGCGATCCCGATCATCTGTTAGTCGTGCCTCGCGCTGACTAAGTGTTTCAGCGGCACGGGATGAGGACTCTCGTTCCTTGGCAACCCTCAGTCGGTTTTCGCATTGAGCAAGAGTTTCGGTGGAGCTAGATGCTGAGCCTCTTTCGCACAGCGATCAATTTAATGTGATGCTTAAATTCAATATGCTTTAATAAATGGCACTGCTCGGCGGCCATAGGTGATAGCGTAATAATTGTTAAGTATATAAGATTATGGTCGGGTCTTCAGACAACATATTAGCGAAAACCGTACGGGTTTTTGCGTGATAGTATAACTTCCTAGATAACTATTATCTAATCTGTAGAATCTATATACATATAATAAAATCGTAGGAAAGTCAAAACTGTACATTGAATATTTTTTAAAAGAATACTTGTGGCGTGATCTACAATCGATATCGAAGCCAAAAATATAGTTTTTAGAATTTTTGTCTCTTTGTCTGTTTGTCTTTTTGTCTGTTTGTATGTATGTATGTCCGGGCTAAACTCAAAAAGTACTGAATGGATTTACTTCAAATTTTGCATGAATATTACTAACAGATCGGGTCAACATATAGGCTACATATTATCACGCTATCACCTACGGGGAGGAGCTGTGAATCTTTATTTTTCTTACGCATTCTGTGACAGCGTGTAATCTAACGACGCATATTTAAATGTTGTTTTTGAGTAAGCCATGCTATTATCTAGCTTTACACTATAAAAACTACGCCATTTAAGTAACTTGAGCAGAGAAATATAATTGGGTTCCGCGGCGACAAACACTTTTTAGTTAAAATCTACGCGGACGAAGTCGCAGGTAACAGCTAGTAATAAATAAACAGACAGACAATAATTACAAAAAAAATGTTCTATATCAGATGCTTAAGCTATGATACAGTCCAATTGCAATTTCGCGAAAATATAATTATAATCAATGTATAGACAAAGTGCTATTTGAATTTTATTATAGTAGGTATGGCAGAATTTGTATGCTTACATATATTATGGCACAGCTAATATATGTAATTAAAAGAAATGTAGACAATCTAAACTAAAATGTTTCGCACAGCGCCATCTAGTATCCATACGTGTAACTAATTTATGTAAATTTTTAATTAGAATTACTTACGATAAAATTAACGGATTTTAATGAAACAAAAACTAAATGATAACCCAAGATACACACTATGCTTATGCTCATCAATTTATCAATTAAATGTGATGCTGGTATTCATGTATATTAAGTTTGATAAATAGCACTGCTTGGCTCCTATAGGTCATAGCGTCATGATTGTTATCTAAGATTATGATAGGGCCTTCAGGTATCATATTGGTGAAAACTCGATCAAAATCCGTTCACGGGTTTTTGCTTGACAGTATAACAAATAAATATACAGACAGACAAAAATTCCATAAAAATATTTTTTGTGTTCTATATCGATACTATGATACATTCCAATTGAAAATTCGCGAAAATATGTAATGAAAATATATAATGTACAGACAAAGTGCTCTTTAAATTTTATTATAGTATAGATTTTGGTAGAATTGTAAAAACAATGTGTTTCTAAAGATGTTAAATTTATCAGTCAGACACATTCCTTTTATTTGCAAGTGTTCTAATCAATCTCTCCGTGACCATGGCTGCTGAAAAGCAACCGAAACGTCGGGGAAAGTGAACATAAATATAAATAGTATAATAGTAAAGTAATAGTATAGATAGTTTTAATAGTTTCAATAATTTAATTAGCTTAAAAATTAGTAAAGTTTAATAGTAATAGTAGTGTAACAGCTTTTCAAAATTTTCTAATAAAGTGTCAAATAAACAACGTGATAAAATCCGTATATAGTAGTTTAATTTCAATGTATAATATATATGACGGAGCAGGGTCCCCGTAGTTATTTTTAAAAAGAGTGACACCAGCATTGCTGGCGTCACAACTTCCATGTTCGGGGCTGTCGCTCATTTTCGGTGATCAAAGTAAACACAAGTAATACTTTTTTAAATTTATTCTCGAACTTTTGCGGAGGTCCGATCACTACGACGGCTCAAGTGAGAATGCCCGAGTCCGGCGTGCGCTCGGCCTTTTATAGCAAAACTAGGTGAGTCATTCATTTGAACCAAACATCTATCTTTGCACAATAAAAATAGTTTTTACATTACAAAATGTTATAATTTGATAATCAAAACGTTTTAAATTATTTTAAAAGCTATTAGCATGTGTAAATCTATTTTTTAATGTTAACACGTGATAAAACAATGACCACATGGTTTCACTTGAGAAATTCAACTTTTTTACAAACAGAATACATCAAAAATAATCTGTATCTAATCATAAGCAATATTAATCCATTACTCTAATGTTTTTAAACGCAATCTATTACTCAATCACAATAAACAAATCCGATTTGTTTTTGAGGTTATTTCGGACACGTGTTTCCGTTCCTTATTTGTTTTGAAGTGTGGCAGCCCGCCGACATATATTTTAAGACATCTGATTTTCAAATATTTATTTAATAAATAATTTAAAAGTCTATCAAACAAACATATCTAATATGAATTCGGTAGTAAAATTAATTAGATTTTCTCCTCTAATAATCTCGATCAATCTATTATTATCTACGTATTAATTAACTTTTATTTTCCTCGGGATAATATTGGTAATACGCTTTGTCTTATTTGAGTGATGATTCATAAATAAGTATATGTCACGATGAAATATGCGTATTAACAGGGTGACACATTATTAAATGAGCCTTCTAAAGGTAGAAATAAAGTAATTGATTTTAAGAAAACCGTACTCTTTGTTGGCTCCCAAGTCCAAGCTAAAATTGTGTAATATGAAAATACGCCGAGGTTACATATTATTTTTAGTCCAGAAAAAAATCCCCTTTAATTTATAATATTCTATCACATGCACACAACACCATCTAGCCCAAACTAAGCATAGCTTGTGCTATGGGTACTAGACAATGGATAAACATACATATATTATTATACTTTTTTATTTGAATACATACATATTATACATAGAAACACTCAGACCAAGACAAACATCCATGTCCATGCACATAAATCTTTGACTTGTGCGGGAGTTGAACCCGTGACCTCAGGCGTTGCAGTCGGTTACACTAACCACTACGCCATTGAGGCCGCCCAAACCGTACAAATTAGGACATATACAAGTATCTGATTTTCTCAAGTGTTATTTTGTGTTTTTACAAAGTCTAACAGTTGATAAAAATCAGATGATGCCTTAAATGTTGCATATAGGAAAAAGCCTGCGGATTTAATCATTATGTACATCAAATTTACATAATGATCAATTTCTAAACATTTAATAAGAACTTATTAACAAATTATCATACGACGATAAGTGTTATTTAAAGAATTCTTAATTTGAGCTCCTCCAATAATAAAGGAATAATATGGTATAAGAATGGTTACAAATTCATAGAAACATTTTCGTTGCATCGACCGCGTGGTGCAATTAAAGTTTTTGCGGGTGTCGGGGAAGTGCATCCATAGCACGTGCTCGAGTTATGAGCCGATCGTGACTCCGGCCGCGCCATCCTACAACACGGTCTTTACTGTTTACTTCCTCTGAAACACCACCAGTACTTTGATATATTGCCACTAACCGTGAATAAGACCACTTCGTAAATTAAAATAGAGTAAAATATAACACAATACTTATTTCTAAGAAAATATTTATTTTTTATAATATGTCAAAAATATTGATTAGCTTTTTAACTTTACCGATTGACTGTCGAAAGCAGCGATTGAAACAATAAAATATATTATAAGCATTTATAAATCATCAACGTAAACAGAAAGCTAAAGTGGAAGGTGTCAATCGTAATAAAACTTGTTTATCTCCAAATATAAAAGTACTGTTGGCAAAATACTGCTGAGTAAGACTTAGCAAGAAAGGTTTTTCGAACAAACTTAAATTGAAATAAGGGTGGGACATTCATGGCATCGGTCTCGTTTATTTGGCCAACAGTTAAGACTCGAGACGTAAGAATTTTTCATAAGTGTCTAGCTAATTAGTGTTGGCACAAATCTTCAAACTCGAAACTTTTAATGACGACGAATGAAAGTTTACACGCTCCTTAAGTTCTACCACTCGGCGCGCACGAATTTTCTTGGCCTCATTAAGAAGTTGTCGTTCAATTTTAAGCGAAGTTGTTGCCATTATTGATAACGATATGTAGCGCTATGTGCGTTCGTTAAAAATTACATTAACCCACGTCCCATTACGAGATAATAATACATACGTGCCTGTAACATGTTGAGAGGTTTCCTCCTTTTTACCGTGTATCTAATAACATGCTGTAATGGAGACGTAATAACATCTAAAATAAAAACGGATACAGATCTCTTTGACGGATTTGATGCTCTAGCCGCACCCTACCTTCAAAATGTTCTTTGTTTATTGAGATATAGATTTTCTCTTTAAAATATGATTACGTTCGCTGAAAAAGAATTATATCATATTTTTGTTTCTGATTTGTTAGCTAAAGGTAAAAATAATCGATATTCCCGATGCGGTTTGTTTTCATGTAAAATTATTGTAATACTAGCAGAAATACAATTCTATTAGAAAAAATATTTTTCTAACACTAACTCGGATTTCAAAATACTAACCCAATGTATTAATCAAATTGACCTGTATTTTAACTTCTAAGCAACAAATTTACTGAACTCAGCTTGTACAGTATACATATACCTATTGCAAAAAAATTTAAAGAGATCGTTACAAATAGTAACATTAAAAATAAATATATATTAATCTTACTTTTGTATGTTTTTTCGACCCCGCCGAGGTTTCGGCCCACCATATGAAACGGCAGGCCACTACACGAAGAGACCTATCCTTTAGGCATTGCTCACTTTTAAAATCCCTATTGTCCCCCCTAGAGGGGAGACGGACACGACACATAGGCGCGCGTGGTCTCGCCGCCTCTCGGACCTGGTGCTGATCGGATGGCGGGCAGGCCCACGAAGCCCACCACCTCCAGGTCAAACCTCAGGGTGGCTAGAGGTCATCTCGCGCCCTCTGGCGCCTGGTTCTGCGATTTGGGAGAGGGTTTAAGCGCTCCCTCTCCCGCTCCGCCGCCTCCTTGATGGAAATTACTTTTTCACAGAAGGAGGCGTATTGTATGTTGTAGCAACTCGTTACTTCTAAGTTTGCTCATAGATTATCATGCGTGACAAATTATTTGAATTGCACCACCCTACCAGCGACACACACAGTTAGGTAAATATGAAACCAAGAATATTTCAGACGAGATCGTAAAGCCTAATTTATATATCTGGCTTCCAAATACAATAACATGTAAATAACAGTAACAAAATAACAGAAATATCGTAATAGGATAGTCGCAAAACCTCAGAAAAGGCAACGTAAGGTAACCGTATTATTCTTCAACAACAGAACTCTACCGTATTTTTTACTTTTCACGTCATTCACATTCACATTACGATAAGTATTAACTTCGAGCAACACTACCTACACTCATGCGCGAAAGTGCCAATAACGTGTGAAAATATCCCACAGTACCTCGTGTCAATATCAAGCCGATCAAATTCCATTAACGCGTGCGATCTTCGCCTGAGAACTCTATAAAAGCCACTGGAATAGCCCTATCCCATCTGATTCACGGGCCGCTGCGAACGTCTAATGGGACTGAATAACAATATGTTCCGAAGCTTAGAACCCACTTTCAACATAAACTTATAACACCCTTGCCGTTTTATATCGAAACAATTACCTATTAGTATTACATACTCCACTCGCTGTATATTTGTTCCGTACATACTGGTTCAGTAAATACTTTATTTTGTAAAACTCACACTTCACGAATTTCTCGACACTTCGAGTTAGATTAAAGGGCGTTCAGTGTGCTCGTATTTCTAATTTATATTTTACATTCGTGTCCTTAGCTCCGTAACTGGGAATTGCTTTATGTTATCAAATGTATAACAACTCTCTTAAATTATGGTATAAAGTACAATTACAAAGTTATTCTGTAGATCTTAGAATGACGATTTGTTTTTTTTGCCTTGCATAACAGACGAGATATCAGGCCCAACTGATGGTAACTAGTTACTACTAGTTATAATCATGGCTGTATTCGTTCAGTAGATCAGAAGCATTTTTAAGTAAACACAGCCAAGCCACGGTCATGTTCTGTATAGAAAAGACAGCTATTTAGAGAACAGGAAACAATATTATTGCCACTCAGAACACTAATTTTCTTGGCGAGTAAAATATACAGTACCAACTCAGTCCGGGCCAGCATTAAGTAGGAAATCTAAATTTAAACAGGAACCGAGTTATTAGAACTGTTGGGTAGGACGAAGCAATAATACTGTAGCTGGGAATCAGGAGCGCCGAATCGATATATTTTAAAACCAGAGTGAGATATTAGGGTATTTTATAAGCTGAGGAAAATATCATAAATAACATAATTGCCATATTTCATACATGATATACCATATTATAAATAACATTATTTATCTATATATACAAACTAGCTTTTGCCCGCGGCTTCGCTCGCGTTAATTTAGAATTTGACAATCAATTCGGATTGTAATCTGCTTGTAATAATATAATTCAATCATGATTCGAAAGGCACCCGGCGCCCTCTATTATCATAAGTATGTTATTGTTGTTTTCCTCGGGAACAGTAATATTTTTCGGGATGAAAGGTAGCTCATGTCCGTTTCAGTACACCTGACAACGTATATGCAAAATTTCAGGATGATCGGTTCAGTGGTTTAGGCGTGAAAAGATAACAAACAAACAAACTCATTTTCGCTTTTATAATATTAGTTAGGATTAGGATTAGGATTGTCATGCAGTTACAATTTTGTAGTAGCAATTGTACTTGACATGCGATCATGACTTATCGGGCATTAAATACTTACAAATTCATTTTATAACTTTAAGATTTATCAATAATCTGATAATCGGATAGGCTAATTTTAACAGAACGGCCGTTGCCGTTTGGAGACTCTTTAAATTTTGATCTAATGGTTTCCTCAAGGATAAACTAGTATAAAGGTTGAAATGTAATAATAATAACGTCACTAGAAAAGCAAAAATACTAAAGCGCAATACGTGTATTTTACAGGAGAGCGGTTCAAACTTTTTTTTTATTCCAAATCTGGCATATCTTTCTTTCTAGTATTCCAATTTAAATACGCTAAATGAAAATAATCATTGTTATATTATTATCTACACATGTTTTAAAGCTGTCATATTATCTATTATTACTGTATTTCCGAAGATAGTGTCGCTTTAGTATAAATGCTCTGACCACTTCGTAAGAAAAAAATACTTATCTTCATAAAATATTCAGGTACAGTAAAGCATAAACACAATTCATTTACATCCATTGAAATTTAGGAACGCAAAAATGACTAACTTGCATTAGAGACTTATAAAGTCTTAGTTATTATTACTTATACGTAATAATTAAGTTTAAAGATATATAACAATTTGACTTATTGCCTTGTAGTCGTTTATTAATATTATCATCTGTTTACGCGAATGTTATTCATTGAAATTAAACTACTATACACGGATTTTATCGCGTTGTTTATTTGACACTTTATTACATAATTTAGAAACTGTTACACTACTACTATTAAACTTTACTAATTTTAAGCTAATTAAATTATTAAAACCATTTATATTTAAGTTTACACTTTCCCCGACGTTTCGGTTGCTTTTTAGCAGCCATGGTCACGGGGAGACTAAGGTGGTAGTTGTCTCAATGCTCCAGTGTAGTTATTTCAAAGTACCTTAACATAATTTAATCATTGGTGTTTCTATTTACGCAGAATAGGCTCAAAGTATCATGAAGTTTAGCTGCGGTTTGCTTTTTGGGTTTGACTATTTGAATTACTGGATCCCAAGCTGGTGGTACATTCCAACCATCTTCTCTATTGAAATTTGGATGTTTTTTGATTTCAATAGCCTCGCGAAGCATCCTTGGTAGGAATCGGTGTTCCTTAGCGAGAATCTGTGGTTTGTCAAATCTCAGGTAGTGGTTGATCCCCTGTTGCACGTGATCACACACAGCAGACTTCAACAAGCATTGGTATTGCTATGTGTTCTTTTACGCGGGTGCCTATGCTTCTCTTGGTTTGACCAATGTATGAGAGTCTGCAGTCACAATCTATTTTATAGACCCCTGCATCGTGTATAGGTAGTTGGCACTTGACGGATGGTAAACATTGACTTATCTTCGTTGGCGGCTTGAAGTATATTGTGTTGATTGAAGTTCGCTTCAAGATGTAGCCAATCTTGACAGTGACACCCCTTACATAAGGCAGTATAGCAGGCTGGCGCTCGACTGTGGCTGGCTTTTCTCGAGATCTGTGACAGCGACACGGCTATTGGAGCTTGTTGTCTTGCAGTACTTTCTTGACATGTTGAAGCTCGGCGTCCAGGTGTTCTTTGTCTTGTCTTGTCTTGTCTAGTATGAGAAAAGTTAGGCCATAGTACACCACGCTAGACCAGTGCGGGTTGGCAGACTTCACATATATTTGAGAACATACATAGATTCACGCCTGTTTCCCAGAGGGGAGGGCAGAGACTACGGATTTCCATTTGCTACGATCCTGACACACTTCTCTGGCTTCATTCACTTTCATCACATTCCTCATACACGCCCGTCGATTCAAGGAGCTCTTAACCTGGCCTTTGTCCAGAACGCCTCCGATCTGATTGAGAAACGTTCGCCTAGGTTTTCCTCTTGCGACTGTTCCATTCACACTAGCCTTATGAACTTTCTTAGTCAGTCTTTCCTCGTCCATTCTTTCTACATGTCCAAACCAGCTTAACATACCCTTTTCTATTCTTGTAACTATATCCACTTTCATGCCGCATCTCTCTCTAATCACACTATTTCTTATTCTATCTTTCAGAGTCACACCACATATGCTTCTCAACGCTCTCATTTCTACAGCATTTATTCTGCTCTCATGCTTCTTTTGTCATACCCAACTTTCACTTCCATACATAAGTGTGGGCACTAATAATCCTCTATGAACAGCCAAACGTGCCTTTTCGGATACATTTCGACTGTTTATAAAAGCGCGTAGAGCTTCATTCACTTTGTTGCCAGCAATCGTTCTCCTTTCAATATCTCCGTCATGTTTACCATCCCTTGTAAACATCCCTTTTGATTAAATATTAAACAACAACATTTCAGAAATGCTATGTTGTTATGTATATGGTACATTGAAATAGACGTATCCATATATGTAATAAATATGTATAACTCAAAAATATTGATTGAATATTAATTAGCAGGTGTATTACCGCGTGAGGGAAATTACGATATCGAACGAGAGTATTTATGAAGCGTACAAATAATGTGATATTCTCTGAAATATATCCTTCGGTAACAATTTATCAATCCATTAAGCTTAATTGAAACGCGACCGAAATTACACGTAATTGTTATTATTTTGATTATTCAGCGTGCACAATCGGCACTGATAGCACTCGTGTATACAGCAAGTATCAATATTGTGTGGTCATGTAGTGAATCTTGTAACTAACGTTGATCATTTAAATTTTATGACATTTCGTAGTTGTAGTCTATCTTAGAATACCATACATAATTAAAATTCGATTGTGTTGGGCTACCGGTGTGCCACTGCAACTCAATAGATTAAATATATAAAACTATTTTGATAATCAGAATACGAACAGGATAAGACTGAAAAATGATAATGCAGTATATTTCTCATCAGATAGATGAACTAATAGTAATTATTCTAGGTTAGGTGTTTTCAGAATGTTGGTTGTTTTTTTCAGAATTAGTCCAGCAATGTGTGTGAAAATGAAATAAGAAGCTAAATTACCAACTAAAATAAAATATGCCAAAAATATATTTTAGTCTTATATAATAACTTTTAGCACAGACTATATTAGACTATTTTTAAAATTGTGTATATAAACTATTTTATAGGAAAATATATATTTTTATTTGTTTGTCCTTCAAATTAACCATTTCTACTTTTTAGCTTATGATGATGAGATTTCTCGCTAATATTTTCCAACCATACAATATAAGCACATGGAACACACTGTGTTGTCATAAAGAAAATTTGGTTAATTCGTTACGTGTACAATATTCTGGCTTCAGTGAAATTAAAACGGATATTTCGGATATCATCGTGGTTTATTTATTTTTAACATTTTATTGGCTCTGACCCTGATGCTGCCGATAAACAGCTTCTCTGTCTGCAGGTGTCTATTGTCACAAATTACCTTACAACATTTTATTAATAACTATACTTTCGCGTTGCATGATATATTATAATTATAATTGGTAACTGATATTAACCCAATCATGCATAATGATTACCTTTTGATGCTTGACCGTTGCATGATATATTATAATTATAATTCGTAACTGATATTAACCCAATCATGCATAATGATTACCTTTTGATGCTTGACCTTTTGACCAGGTTGCAATGGCCGTGGTCACAATCTGAATTGTGTGAAAAAAATCATTTTATTTCTGTTTCTTTTATATGTATGTACGCAGAATTATCTTAGTTTACCTAGATCAAGCAATAATTTCTTCATCACCACAACGCGTAGAAAATAAAGACCACGTTTCTCTCCTTGATAGCACTGTGCGTCCATAAACAGTTCGGTAAATTCTACTCAACGCAGGTTTTGCTTGCCTAGCCTTTTAATAAGGTATAGGATCCTGGATCAATGGTACCCCGAACAATCTTAATTTTTACAAGACATTTCCGAATCATCTTTGGCAATGTAAACTAATAAAATTCTAGATTAATAAAGCGTTAATTTAGAGTACTAGATTAATATAGTTACATCCAATCACATCTTATTATCCAAACGATGCCTATGGATGAGTGCTAGATAAGTGCATAATTTTAATGTACCTATACGCTTAAACTTGTTTCAGAGAAATATATTGTAAGTAATACATGTGGTTGCTGTTTCAAACAGATATAAGTTATTTATAGTCCATTAAAAATAAGTATAATAATATTTCACAAAGTCTGTACAGACACTAAGTTCGCAGGTAATCCACCCCATAATTTTATCCATGAAAAATATAAGTTTCGTTTAGTTATAAGGTTACAATTATTCATGTGCTATTAACCTTGTTAAAGTTCAATTCAAGTAAATCATATAAAGTATTCGGAATGAAAACGCGTCGGTACACAATATAAAAAATGTATAAAGTTTGCCACGTTTCGCGTCATATCTCATAAAGTAACGACAGTGTGTTTACGGCCCATAAATTTTCTAATAAGCCATAAAATTTTATTGTTTTTATTAGTCTTTTTTGACGCTATTTGGTAGATATACCTACTATATTCCACTTTTTGATCAACCTCTACAGGTTGATCCAAAACTAATAATTGTCAGATGTTTCTATATCTGTATTATCATGTATCTCCAAAAAAATATATTATTCCGAATTCTTGAATGATAGGTGTATATCTCATTGAATACGAGCAAAAATAATATATATTTCATTAAAATGAAAAGAGAACATTCATTTTGTATAAATTCGCAAAATTAGAAAGAAAAGCTTGTAAAGCAGAAGTTGTAGCGACGATGACGTAATTTGGTCGTAGATGGCACGCAAATGGAACGTTAAAGTATCTGCGGTGCGCCAATAGAAAATGTCGGGTGACTCGTAGAAAGGCTATTAATTATGAGAAAGGAAATTGAAACCCCAGTGGAAATGGAAAAGTAATAAAATGCAACAGCGATTGCAAGATGAGTGCTGGTGCCGCCTGCGTCGCTCGAGCCCGCTTCAAACTGGGCCAATCTCGTCGCTGCCTTTACATTTTATAACTACTTAGTTAACCGTTATTTAACTATACATGCTACTTTGGTTTTGTCTTTTCCAACAATTTTATCCAGCTCGGAATGAGGAGAAACTGTAGCGTCTGAGTTGTAACTTCTATGAAATGTTGCATGCCGTTGTCACAGCTTTTGAAATGATGAAATAAGTTCATTGTTGTAGTGTATTATAAAAAAATTAATGTAGGTTTTTACTATAGTATACCCCATAGATATTTTATATTGTTTTATAAAATTAAGCTTTAGTATTAAAGTTTTGATTCAGATTTATTACAGCAAAATAAACAGCAGGAATCTTCACAAATGCAAGTTCATTCATATATATAAAGTTAGTTACACCAAAAAACACATTCTTAAGCAGTTAAGGTAGTTCGTGACAAAACAAATTAAATAACGCAGTTCCCTCCTACTTCAATAGTTTTCATTTTGAACATTAACACTTCAGTCCCCTGATGGACGTTAGCACTGAAATATGTTCATAAAGCGAGGAAATGAAAAGAATAAACTATATCGCCGTAATATTGCTGGCAAGTACCGACTAACTTCGTTTCAATGAAAATAATGAAAGAAATTTAACTTTCTACTTCTAAATGCGTTTATCATTATGATTTTTTTTTTTTTTTTTTAGTGTGGTTAGTGGTCAACCTGTTATCAAGAGTTGTTCAAGCCGCCCGTAGGCCTCTGACATGGCTTAACGACTGCTATCAATTTGACAACAACCGGGACCGACTTTTTACGTGCCCTCCGAAGCACGGAGACGCTCAAATGAAATACCACTAAGCGGTCACCCATCTATAGACTGGCCGCACCCAACGTTGCTTAACCTCGCTAATCGTTTACCGATCAGTGAGTGCAACTGGCTATGAGCGCTTTCGCGTCATTATGAAATATGGACAGGATTACATTGTCTTATTGATTATGTCGCTTTTGTGAGTGCGTGTTTATACAACTGCCGATCTCATCACCCAGGTTTCAATGCCTTAGTTCTGGAATAGAATATTGGGTTTCTACCTCTAGATAAAATTCTTAGTAATGCCCGCAGTATGGAGATATAGGCTTGTATATTTCATGTATAACAACAGTTAAAAAATATCAAACAACATATTCTAACAATTATCAAAGTCAATATTATAATAACCGTTAAGGGCGTTTAGAGGCCAGAGGTATCAAAACTAACATTAGGTTAAAACTAAACTCGTAAAAAGAAAAAGAACAGACATTTATAACTGGCACTTTAAGAAAAACAACGATATATCACAATACGCTTGTAAATCATAGAAGACACAAAGAAAAATTAAATCGGCTGGCAGGTGCGAATAGTCGCGGCAAAACAAACGCGGTGCGCAATTTATGTATTGTCTACCGTAGCTATCAGTGATACGTTTTAGAATTTTTGCAAACAATGCCATACGACAAAACAAATGCAAATGAACAACGTGCATGCGTCGGCAAAACTCACAAAACGTTCAATGGAAGCCATTTATTTGTACATGCGATGGCGTTTCATTAGCAATTTGTTACAGTGACTGTCTTTACGCGAAGTCCCTCGGAACGAGAGAACTACGAGCCACTTTTCTTGCTTCCCTCAGTTCAATTATTCGCATTGTTATCTTCATGAAGTGAGACTTTTCTCGACAATATTTCACATTAATACTGTTGCGTTATTCGTTTAACATTACATTATGAACATTGTAGATTACAGTACTAGAAAAACAAACAAACATAGATTCACGCCTGTTTCTCAGAGGGGTAGGCAGATACTACGGATTTCCATTTGCTACGATCCTGACACACTAGTAAAGAAATTATAATTATATTATTATTCTTTTACAGTACTAGTAACAATGTAACTAAATAATGTTTAGTAGTTTCAATGTTTAAAAATTATGTAATAAGTGTTTTAAAAATAAACAAAGCTATGAAATTTATTTAAAATAGTTCGATTTCAAGGTATAATATTCGCGAAAACGTAAGAAAATATTATTCTAGATTATGTCATTGCTGTCATAAGTCACAATAGCATTAGTCTGGTTGAAAATATAGCCTGCATTGCGATTTAGGCCTACTTTAAATAATGTTCACATTTTAACAGCTGACTTATTTAAAATATATAACTGACTAAGAAAAAGGACCTATGCGGTATACATATGAGTTTTACACCACACTTCGCTAGCTTTTGGTACCACGTAATAGGCGGCGTGCTTATTGCGACAGTTGCAAACTATGTTCTGCTACAAAGAATTACTTACTACCTTGCTAAGACGAACCGAAGAGCCAATACAAAGTAGTCCCATTCGATATAGTTAGCATCACATACAACTTTAATGTATTGGTATACGATGTTCATTCACCTTTGTTACAGAGAATGTAAAGCGATTGTATCGCTTTATTCCGTCGTGTCATACGTTTCGATATAAAAGCTACCTAAAGTAGACCGATATAAAAGCTACCTAAAGTAACGTATGTAGATCCCTAATTTTCGCCGACTCAAAATCTGCGCTAAATTCACGAGTTCATGTCCCATATTGTCGCATATTTCATTACCTAACAAAAAACAGAAACGAAAGGGAATATTTATAAAACCGTTGTTGTTACGAGGCATGTTCTAGCTAAAATGTACATTATGAACGATATATATAAATTCGTTGACATAGCAGCTTTGAGAACAAACTGAGCGAGAAAGTTTTAAATCAAGATTTGGATATAATTTTAATCGAGTGCCTCGCCGATGCAGCCGTAAGTTATCCGATTACCGGGCGTTGAGTTCCAGTGAATGCTCGGGTCAGTCAAAGTGTTATTGGGTTTTAGAGGTAACAATTTTATTATAAAAACACGGTGTCTGAGCCTGTTTCCGATAAGCCTCACCCTCTATTACTTGAGAACTAATACCATAGCTTACGAAATAAGGGTGTAATACATAGATTATATGTATGTAGCTTGCTTACTATACAAACTGCAGCTATGGTAAAAAGACAAACTAAAAATATTATAAAACCATTTGTATTGTTAATTAACATGTTATAAACAATTTGCGATTAAAAAGGGTGATTTATATTATTGGTGATCACATGTAAAACCCCTCCCCTCATTGTTTTCTTTTGTTCAATGCTCAATTATGTACTAGTATTTTTATGTCTATATATCATAGAATGAACATTTTGATATGTATACATAATATCTTTAAAATCTTGCGTTTATATGTTTTATTACAAAGGAAACGATAATTTTCATTAATTATGTAGCTTCTATATGTTTTTGGGATTAAATATAATGACCACCAAAAATAGTAATTGCGCACCAAAATATGCTTACTAAAATGTATCATAACGACGATATATATCATAACCTATACGCCTCAAATCACTGCATTCCGTCTCGGAAGGGTTAGGTTATGTTAGGTGCCTTCTTAAACCCACCCAAAAATAGGAGCCCCGCTTTGCGGGGCACCATCAACTTATTTTGATCTCTTTAAATATACTTTGCTATGCAATTTGGTGATCATTTACTATTTTTTACTATTATATTATACTATATCTGGTGATAAGTTAAACATAAGCCTATGTTTTTTACACGCTTAAATTATACAGCATGACTGTAATACGAGAGACACTGAAGGAGAATCTTCCTTAGCCTGGTATATGCTTAACTAGCTCGCATTTTTGTCAAATTTGTTTATTTTATATTTAACCTGTTAATATTGTTTGTCGTCATAGAAATTAATATAGGTACTTTATTTCTAAAAAAAAATTATTATATTTGTAATAAATATGTATAACAAATATTTAATATTTGATGTAATCATCTGATAAATTAATGTTAATTAATTGAAGTTTAAACGGAATTAATAATAAGTTCTGATACGCCGCTTAGAAGCCGTAACAACAAGAAATAGTTATATATGATCGACTCTCTGATCATGTACAGGTATATGTTTTATGTGTGTACGTCAGCTTCTTCTGATATGCAAAGAAAACAATATAGAGAGATAAATATAGATTGGTACCTGCTTCCAAATTCCGTGCGTTCTCGTAGTTCTGAATGTACCTAAACGTATTTATAAAAGTCATGTGTGTGAGCCACAGATATTTATTTAAATATGTATGAGTGTACTGATGACTATGACGTAACATAAATCCCCTGTAATACATAATTTTAAGTCAACATTTTAGACAAAGTCTAATTTGTATTCCGAATGCTAAATCTAATCTTACGTGGGACATTAGTTTTTGGCAAGATAGATAATAGCATTAAGTGTTCAACAATACAGCACAATCTGTCAAACATAAAAGCCTCGTTAGAATTATATAAAAGCTCTGGCGGAATTACGTCACGTTTCATATTAAATAACAGAACAGAGAAGAGAATGGTGTAACAAAGCGACAAGAACTGCGCTCCCAAAGGATAAGCGGAGGATATTTTCTGGGTCAACATTGCATTTTATTATTTGCCTATTTTATTAAAAACTTGACGGCAAGATAGTAGATTATCTAATATGTAATGATTTTTATTTACATAAGTAGACTTTGCTCGTGGCTTTGCTCGCTTAAATGTAGGTTACGTAGTAACAGTACTTTTTCTGGATGAAAGGTACCCTATGTTCTTGTCTGTTCCTCTGACAATGTATATACGAAATTTCACGATGATCGATCGAGTAGTTGAAGTGTTAAAGCGTAATATACTAACAAATAAACCTAGCCTATGTGCTAAGCGTGGTTGCCAGATATTTTTTTTACTCAGTTGCATACCAAGTTTCATCGCAATCGGTTCAGTAGCTTTTGCTTGAAAGTGTAACAAACATACATCCATCACAATTTTTTTACATTTATAATATTAGTAGGATAGGATTAGATAGAATTTAAAAATACATTTTGCATTATTGTCATGATTTCTTATTTTTGTTAATAATTCTGTTCGGGAGTTTTTATTTACCCAACTAGCAACACAGCCAACCATCACTTTGAAATAGTGGGGTTATTGTGGAAGGAAAAAGTAACTCGTCTCTTGGCGAAAGATCGCTCAGCAGTGAGGAACTAGCATTCAGCTGAGTAAGACGTTCTCAATAGTCCGTGTAATTGCTGTGAATTTGGTAACATAGTCACATAAAATTTTAGACGAGTGAGTTTCATTATATTATAAATTATTATCAAAATCAGATTTTTGCGCATGTTCTTTGATTATATAAATAATTTGGCCTGTAAAGAAATCAAATCTACATTTGTAGTGGTGATATAACCACTTAAAACGACACGATGTTTAATGTTTAATTTAAGTATATAAGATTTACTTACCTTTTACCTCGCTTTTGTTAACATTATTGTTACAGGATTATTTATTTCATTTTTCTCGAAAAGTTACGTAGAGGTGAACAGCACTTAGTCAGTTATGTATAAATTAAATCATATCCTTGTTCCTATGAATATGAATGTGAGTCTATTTGTGTGTTATGTTTTTACACGTTAACTAGAGCAGCGATAGCTCAGTGGCGAGACCAACAGACTGCAATGCAGAGGGTCTCGGGTTCGAACCCGCGTCGCGCACCTCTGACTTTTGGAAGTTATATGACTTTTCGAAATTATGTGCGTATTGATTGACAATTATCGCCTGCTCCGTGCCTCGGAGAGCACGTTAAGCCGTTGGTCCCGGCTGCCAGAAACATCTATGGCAGTCGTTATTGGGAGAGTGTCGACACAAAAGATCCCACTGGGTCAAAGTGTCGCCGGTCTGCACTGACTGGCCCCCACATAAGATAAGATACACGTTACCTACTCGACCGATAATCATGAAATTTCACATACACATTGTCAGGGGAACAGAAAAGGACATTCATGTAGAAAAATGTTCTGTTACTAAACTAACCTTACTTAACATTTTAGTTTAAGTGAGCGAAGCCGCGGACAAAATCTAGTAATATTTTAAATGTGAATGTGAGTTTGTTTCTTAGTTTGTTACGCGTTCACGCCTTAACTACTCGACCGATCATCATGAAATTTCGTATACACGTTCTCAGGGGTACATAAGAGAACATAAGGGTACCTTTCATTCAGAAAAAAACAGAACGTATTTGGCTGCTTATTTCTTTTAATTTCACTAAATATATCCTAAAATTTTAATTCATAGTTTCTATATGCTAAACCTCATTAAAAATCTTTCTCCGAAACCATTTGACTTTGCAATATATTTCATAACATTGTGGAATAATATCAAATTCTGAGAATGATTTACCATTTTAATGATTTAAATGGGCACCCATGAAAGTTCAATTAGCTCAGAGAACCAATTTAACACGCTCCACTTTTATTCCAGGATTTGAAATTAAGGGGATGTGTTCGGCATATTTAAATATTTACAAGTATATAATATGTACTAAGTGCCAGTTCTAAACAGTATTATATGCCGCGCCAGTATAAAAGCAAACAACCAAAGGAAGCCCAAAAACAACTTATTAGTATGAAATAATTTATAGGCTTAAAGATAGCATAGTTAGGCCAAGATTGAATCGAAATACATTTTTGGGTATTTAGCAGCAGAAATAGCCTAGTGATAGAATGTTGATCTGACACGCAGAAATCTCAAGTTTAATCCCACGGCATGTTTTATATGCGTATTTATTAAATGGTAAAATTATTTATCGCTCAATTCAACGGCAAAAAAACACATACTTAGCAATACTGTGTGTTTGAGAGCTCTTTATAATATTATCAAAAATATGTGCACTCTACGAACCACCTGCACTGAGTGCAGATTGACAGACTTTACATATCATTACATGCGTGGTGCATACTGTGTGTAATTTGAGGCTGCTGTCCAGCAATGGGAAAGCTTATAAACAGGGCTGATATTATTATTATATTCGTATTTGTCAGCTAAGTTTAGGTTCCAAATGGGCATATTTCTATTTACCCAGAATCCAGAGACCCAGATAAACCTGTACCATACTTCGTACTTCTGCAAAATATCTAAAAGAATAACCCAATACCACTACGTGCGCGATTGCTAGTAAACGTAAGCCTAGAACATTACGGAACCGAGAAGACTGGCACAAAGAAGCATCAATTTGAATAAGAATTCTTTTATGTATTATATGCGCTACCCTAAATAAGAAATATATCAAAAGTTTATTCATAAAACAAAGCTTCTTTAACACCAAAAGCCTATTTAATTTGTTTAATACTGAAGTAAACATTTTACTCATAAATATATCCAAAATCCGAGATAATTGACTGGCTGCGTATTACTTTAATTTATAACCCCTTAAAACAAGTTTTGCCCCTCAGAGGACGAGTTCGCCGCAGTCCAATTTAAAGCTTAAACTTTTAGTTAAACTTGGCCATATCTTCCGCGGCTCCAGATTTAGATTATAGGGTAATTGAAGCAGCTTATATCGTGGCCCCGCTCTACTGTACCAACAAACTTTTACATCTATATCTGTTTATTTACTTTTTGTGACGTAATACTTAGAATAAAAAATGCTTGGCACGGTACACATGAACTGGCTCGCCCAGGCAACTGTCACATCAACGGCCCTAAGAATAACAACGCTGTGGCTTTCAAAGGCTCAGATAGGTATGTGAATGTATTGCTTCTTTCTTCTTTTTATTTATTCAGATACTAATACCTCGTGGTAGGTACCTCTCTTATACTTTTCATCACACATCCTGTCCTTAATTTATTTTCCCTACGTTTCCTTATTTGGTACCAACCACTTTTATTTACGTTTATAATACGTATGATAGGTAGGTGAGCGATACATACCCCTACTTTTACAAGTAATTAGTTACCGTAGCTTGAGCTACAATAACCGCATCATCAGAAGGATTACCATCTCCTTGTTTATCACCTTTGTTGTATAAAAATACAATGTGTAGTGAGTATTTAGAGTCGTTTATATCCAAATTATACAGTAAAAGCCTGTATAATTTGGCTGTAAACGACGTTAATAAACATAACTTTATAAACGTAGAAATCTTTCAAGTGGTCAGCTTTCAACATGATAAATTAACCGATTATCAGGAGTTATAGGAACACCCGTATGGACCAAACATTTTATGGTCCATAGATAGTAGCAAAGTCTAGATGTTCTTTGCGACCGTTGTTTTATTACTTATACTATTCTTTCGCCAGTTTCCCATATAGTTTTTCAGGTGAACCAACTTATTCTTACCGTCACCAAATAATTGGTAAAAGTCTTCTAACTTATTTCGTTTTATCTTGAGAAAAACGTCTCAAAAGCTGTACGTCAAAAAGCGATCTGTATAAAAAGTCATATTCTTTTTTCTAGCTTTATTATTCTGGTCTAACCAGATACAGACAAATATACGTTATATGAGTTTTGCTAGGGTGCTACAATTATCTGGGATCCGCAACCCAAAGGGATAACGATATTCAAAAGTTAGACCAGATGTTGGCATATTTAAGGTTATATATCGGCACTTATAGATGTTTATTATACCCGGAACCAGTGGCCTTCTGCTTCTTGTTTTTCTATAAAATTACTAGATTTTGACCGCGGCGTCGCTTACTACGTGCCTAGACAACGTGTATGCGAAATTGCATGATAATCGGTTGAGTAGTAAAAGCGTAACAAACAAATAAACAAACTCACATTCGCATTTATAATATTTGTTAGGATTATAGAATTACAAGTTGACGTCTCTAAATTGGCATATCTTTTACTGTAACTTATATGATATCTAGCACTTTTTTACATTATATATATTTTGATAATATAGTCCTATATGTGTATGTAGGTTGATTGATCTAAAACTATAATAGAAAATCGCAGGTATTAATGTAGAGACTAGACAATATAAAAAGCATCCAAATTTCGTAGACGCAATAGTTTCGTCTTCTGTGACCCAAGTCCTAAGCAAACTTAGGACTTGCGTCACAGAAGACGAAACTATTGCGTCTACGAAACACAGCTTCAGACTCCATACTACTACATCTTTATATATATAAATCTACTGTACGTGTGCATGTCACTGAACTCCTCCTAAACGGGTGGACCGATTTTGATGAAACTTTTGTGTGTGTTCAAGTGGATTCGAGAATGGTTTAGATATGTTTCTTTTTTTTTTCTCTTGTGTACAGGACAACGTCTGTCGGGACAGCTAGTAAACATATATAATAATAAAAACAGAAGACATCCACCTCAAATGAGTAAATTTTGTAATAAACAGAACACTATCCATATCGTTCACTTGCAGAAAACTATTGTAAACTTTAAATGAAACACCTAGAAGGATACTTATCTGATGTGAGCGCACTTGGGCTGCGAACCTGACCCAAATAAAACATGGTGGTATCTGTAACGTCACCGGCGCGGATTTGTTGCCACAGTAAAGAATTTAGTGCTCACCCCTGTCTAAAGCAACCTCCGCGCTAGTCTTACTAACACGGAATAGTAAGCGAACTACACGATGGAAGTGGCATCTTTATATCGTTAATCTTTTTAAGTACGAGACCAGCGTAGCTATATAAGCTTTGATAAAATATCTATATTTCGGAACGGCAATATTGTTGGTTGGGACACTGGCGCCATCTAGTGACACAGAAAGGCATTAAGAAGAAACGCCAGCGCCATCTAACGGCGCTAGACGGAGTCTACGACGTGGCGCGAGGAGCGGACAAAGCTCAGTCTACGTGTTACCGTCGACCAGTGCACACCTCGTAGGAACTGTCTCGCGTTTCATAGTGATAATAAGTGCTCTTAGTGTGAAGTAGTTGTTAGTTGAATTCGAACACAAGTTATCTGACTACCTACGTGTTTTCTATTGATTGAGACCAACATTTTCCACTGCACGCCCACGTGCTTTGATCCTATAAAATGGCTGGGACGGGATAAATGCTGCTACTCCGACATCAGAAGTGGGATCTGGGCTCCATTCTCACTGGTCTTGGCGATAGCTCAACAAGCGAGCGCCGTGTGGACAGCTGCGAGATGGTCTCTGTTACAAAAATCCGGTGAGTCGTTTTCATTTTATTTCGATTCCGGGGCCGAATGTTCTCTTGTGTAATTATTAATAATTAATTGTAGAAGACATCTTTAAACGCACTCGTTATGATAATTCTGTTCAAATAACTGGTATTGATAATTCCGCTATTTGTTGTACCGAGGAACTCAGATTGAGGTTATTTTTAATGAGAATAAGCTTGCAATTTTGTTCCATATTCTACCCGAATATGTTATAAAACATGAGGTTATAATGGGCCGTGATGTTTTAAAATAAGGATTTACAATTACAATAACTTAGTTACTATTTGTGAAGTACCTTCAGTAGGTAATTATTTTTCATAATGTTGTTTTCGAGGTCTAGTCGGACAACATGCGAATGTTAATGTTGTTTTAGCTTAAATTTCATTGTAAATGGTTAAGGAAAAATGCGTGTGATTATTCGGCTAATCAATCCAGATCTTATCGTTTAACATCGTCCATGCCAATTAAGTTTAGATGACAGGCAGGTTGTACGAACTAAAATTAACGAATAATAATTGTTACAAGCTAGAAGTATTTGTACTGGTTGTTAGATTTTCGCGAGTCCCGTTCTATTAGTCAATAAGCGCAACGGTAGTGATCGTATACGCATACTCATGGTTACGATACGGCATCATGCTGTGGGGCAATAGCGTAAACGTGGAGGAATTATTCATATAAACACTCGCAATAAAGATAGACTACACTTACCACCATCCCGAATAAAGATGTTAAATGAAAGTCCTTACTACATGGCAGTAAAAATATACAATAAGTTGCCTAAAACTATAAAAGATGCCATTACCCTACCTTCATTCAACAAGCAAATCAGAATCTATTTAATGAATGCCTGCTATTATTCGATTACAGAATTCTTAGAAAATAAATAAAAATTAATAAAACACTGAACATAAACACCTAAATAAATGCGATGACGATCCGCAACCTCGACTAAGACCCTATAAAAACAATATAATAAATAAGCTAAATATAATAAATAAACATTTAATAAAGAAAAAACATAATTGTGATGTTAGAAATTTATTTGATTTGTAAGCGTATGTATGTAATTATATTGTGCAATAATAAAATAACAGACTTTGTATAAACTTATAATATTATATGGCTTAGATGTAAGTACTAAGTAATATTAATTATAATTGTTAGTAGAAAATAATTTTTAAATATTCGTTTATTATAATAATATTGCAATGCTTGTAAAAGGCACTAAGTTCTAAGCACTATAATTTTACTAAACACCTTATGTATCTACACTTAGTTCGAATAAACACTTTGACTTTGACTTTGACTATCGCGTACTTAATAGAAATACTGTGCCAGATGATTTTCCTTTGCCTTTAATTTCGAATTTGATTACGAGGCTGTTTGGTGCTTAATTTCTTTAGCTGACTGACTGACAGTGGCAAACATGACAGCAAATATTACATAATCATATTTATAGACGCTTTTACTAAGTAGTTTTATTGTTTCACTGGATTTCGCCCGTGTCTTCGCTCGCGTCGGTGTGGGTTGTGTTGGGTTGGATTGTATTAGTGGCGGTCCTGGATGGGGGGCACCCTTTGTCCTTTTCTGTTCCCTGACGGCGTGTATTTTTAGTAATGATTGGTTGAGTTATTGAGGCGTGAAGGCGTAACGGACAGGCACTCATATTCGCGTTTGTAATATTGGTTAGGATACGTTGTGTATCAACATACCTAGCGTAATTAATGCACTTAATCGTCTAGCATTTCTGTTTTCAGTGTTCCTTATCGCGTAATAACTTAATTGTTTTCATAACGGAGTAGGCCCTTAAGGCCTACAGACATACAGGACTAGTAAGATCCTTAAGGCGAACGTTTCTTTTAGTATTCAGTTGCGTATAGTCGCTGACTAAGGTTTTACCAGCAAACATTTTAGAATTTTGTGAGTCTGGCTGTATTAACTTTCATATGATTGCTACTGGTTGAAATAGTAAAGCGCAGGTTATTTAAAGGTAATACTATCTTCTGAAAAACGGTGTGACAAATCGTAGCAGGATGCGGTTAAAGCTAAAGCAGGCGAAGTTTAGAGCTAGCATGAGGTAGACGTGTACCGCGTGACAAGTGAGTCACCTTGAACTTAACAAGACGTGTAGCATGACCTCTAAACCTTTTACTAATTAACAATGCTAAGTAGATATTTAGAAAATGAGAGAACAAGCGGCAAAGAACTTGGTTTGACTGTAGTATAGCTAAACTGATAAGATTCCCGAATGGTGATCTAGTTCTGACTCAAAATGAAAAACCGAGTCAAACTCTGTTGAATCCTGAGTATAAAATGCCATTTAACATTATGAAATTGCTTGATGGAGACCGTTACCTTTTGAAGTCCCTTACTGGAAACTGAAGTTACAAGTTCGCTGGTAATCGTGTAAGAAATATGCCTTGAAGTGAAGTTCCTTCCGAATTAAACTTGTGTCATTGGGAATCCGATGTTGAGTGCATTGGCGAAGGTACCATTGGGAGTACATAGACACAAACCATGGCTATTTGGTCGCACTGTACACACTTGTCTGTATTCGTAACTGAAACTCAGATGTGAGTTGTTCAGGAGGCGATGGGCAGCTGGTGGTGCAGCGGGGACCTGGGTCTCGAAGGAGACGATTGTTGTTGATTGTATCGCGAGAGGCGATAGCGGTTTAGGTGACTGTTAGTTACTAGCTGTTGAGAAAGCCAAGCCATGTATGTGATCGAGATAGGTTAACTTTTGATCGTTGATTCATTTGGTTTTGTGAACGATCTTCACCGAGAGGATAAGACATTAAACCGTCGCAAATCAATGTGCGATTTGATGGCATCAAGGCCGAATTAGTTCGGCTTTCTAACGGTGACTATGTTTCATTTTAAAACGAAGAATATAACCAAACAAAGTTAGACCCCAAATACAAGGGACCATTTAGTCATAGAGGCGCTAGAGGGGGATCGTTATACGTTGAAGGCATTAAACTCTAAGCGTACATACAAGTACGCACACGATAGGCTAAGACCTATGCCAGTAAGTCATGTGCCATTGAATGTTGATGATAATGATGATAATTATTGTAATGATGATGTAGCCTAAATGATGATGGGCAGTCAAGTAAGTCACCGGCCGTATTAAGTTCGACTATACCAGTAGCTATTCCGTAGTCGTAGCTCGAAAATATTGACTGCCTGGGCTTGCTCAGGTAGTCCGTGGGTGTGCGATGTGCGGTTAGCTCTGGCGGAGGTCGTGGTCTGTAGAGACCGTATCGTGCAGTCTGAGGACTGGCACGTGCGATCCACGGGGTGGATGCGCGTATGATTGGAGCAATGGAATAATTGCTGTTCGGTTCGGTGAAACTGTGGCGATAGAGGATTTACTTTGACGTAATGTGATGCTTATAACTGGTTGTTGATTCTGATTATGATGGCACATGACTGGTTGGTTTATTTCAACTAAGATTGATTAAAACTTTTCTGTTTACATTGTGCAAAGGTTGTGTTGTAATTACCTATTTTGAGTGGTGACATTTTAAAGATTTTATTTAGAAAGTAAAGCAGTAGAACTTTGAAGGTTCCTTTATTTCAAAAGTATTGATGCAGTAGGTCAGGAAGGCCGAGTTTGTAGAGATACTCTCGTTGATCGTTGTTTAGTGTAAACACACGAGGACGTGTCAGCAGGATGGTCGTGTCGGAACGGCAATATTGTTGGTTGGGACACTGGCGCCATCTAGTGACACAGAAAGGCATTAAGACGGAACGCCAGCGCCATCTAACGGCGCTAGACGGAGTCTACGAGGTGGCGCGAGGAGCGGACAAAGCTCAGTCTACGTGTTACCGTCGATCAGTGCACACCTCGTAGGAACTGTCTCGCGTTTTTTTCAACTGATTTCGTGATGTGTCGATTGAAACGGCCTCTTCACTATCATTGTTCAACGATCATCTGTCAATTGGGACTTCGTATTTGAAACGCACTATAAATAAATTTGAAGTGTCTGTTTATAATGTCAAAATAACAGCTTTTTACTAAATGCATATGAAAGTATATACGGTAATTATATCAAAAATCAAATTAAATTATTTTTCCTGTCTGTCTTTTTGTTCCGGCTAATCTCTGAACCGGCGTGATAGATTTTGACGGGACTTTCACTGGGATAGCTGATGTTATAAGGAGTACCTACTATAACTACTTTTATTTTAGAATAATTAGGGCTCCGCGAGTAAACAAAATTCCACGCGGGCGAAGTCGCGGATAACAGCTTGTACATAGTCTTACGTAAAAGTGTATTACTCACACATTGCATAGCAATGCGCATGCGCATGGTTTTCAAGGTCCTACGTAATAGAGAGAGCGTGTCTATTGCTATCCCTCGGGCATATTGCCAGACCCCGTGCTGCTAATAAAAATATTGAAAAACCCATAACACTGACTCAGGAATTGAATTCAAGACTTCATACCAGACCGTAGCACCACTAACGCTGCGCCACCGAGGCAGTATAATAGGTAAGAGAAATAAAGTGTTATCTTTTTATTGTTGCTGTTATATATGAATATGCTGTTGATATTACCTAAATAATATTATCTATATATTATTCTAGGAAATCATAATAGACAATTATTGTAATAGGAGATCAAAAATATAAAGTATGGAGAATGATATAGTAACTACTTTATTACTTTTATAAAATACTAGCTTTTGCGCGCGGCTCCACCCGCGTGGTACCTATGTACATCAATAAAAAGTAGCCTATGTCCTTCCCCAGGTTTTAAACTATATGTGTGCCAAATTTCATCTAAATCGGTTAAGTGGTTTACCCGTGAAAAGGTAACAGACAGATAGACAGACAGACAGATAGACAGACAGAGTTACTTTCGAATTTATAATATTAAGTAAGGATTATGATAGCTTACAGAAAACAGTGTTTAATTTTTTTATATTAGTTTTAAGCCTAGATGTTTGCGCTAACGAAAACGCTAGGAAATTAAAAATATTTTGACACTTTTATCAAATTACAAAATTACCATACATACCTATATATTTAATAACTTTTATATAGAAAAATAACATAATTTTTACAATCTGCCAGAATTCTGATACGCGCATGCAATGATATTATATACTACATACATAAGATAAGATAAGATAAGATAATATCTATTTGTTTGATCATGGTATACATAAGAATGCAAGATAGTATAAACAATAAAGTCCATGCATGTTCAGTCTCATACTGTGGCATACAAATACAAAGATAAAGATAAAGATAACGCTATCGTCATTGTAACAAAAGAATAATATATAAAACAAAAAATCGCTAGAAGTTAACATTCCAATTACATAGTTATCTCAAGCTAAAAATTATATAAATGTACATAAAAATTGTATGTTAAATCACAAATAAAGTCAGTTTGATTATTAATTTAAATAAAATGTCAAGTATGATTACAAATTAAAATGTCATTGTCATGTTCATAATATCCAAAATTATATAATAATATTATGAATAATAAAATGTCATCGAAATATTTAGTATTTTTCATTCAGAAAGTCTGTTACATTATAATAAGTCTGTTCTATTAAGAAATGTTTAACTTTTTGTTTAAATGCAGTAATACTTAGGTCTTTCCATGTATTCGGTAATTTATTATAAATCAATGGAGCCATGCAGAAGATACTTTTGCGCATGAGTGCTGTTTTTGATTCATGTAAACAGAGTTTGCTATTATTCCTCCTATTTCTAGGAAACATATCTGAGACACGAGGAAATAAATGCGGATTCGACTTTACAAGGACAGTTGTTTCTAATATGTACAGGGAGGGTAATGTTAATATTTTATATTTTTGAAAGAAAGGTTTACAGGTGTCTCTTTTTGTTAGTTTAAATATGGCTCTAATACAGCCTTTTTGTGCCTTGAAAGCTATTTCATTATCCGTACTATGCCCCCAGAATATAACACCGTACCTAAGAACTGAATCTGCTAATCCATGGTAGGCTGTCACCAAAGCATCTGTATTAAGAACGGTGGATTATACGTATGTCATGTCACTTTTATAGTAATGCATGTCGTCGCACTTGTGTTAAAATATTTAAACAAATAAGTAGCTTAATAGAAAACGTAAGAGTTACGTTAAAGAGATAGCTATCATTCGAACAATTATTGCGCTTTAACTATTTTGCGAGAGATTTTGATAAACCAATTTTGTTTTAAGAATAATACGAAAAACGTCCCGATTTGGCGTTTTCGAGTACTCTTCGTAACATATCAGTTTCTTTTTCAAATATAATCCATTTGCCACTTCCATTGTTTTTTCTATTCCATGCTCACTATTGTATAGCCAGTAACACTAGCTTTCTTTCAAGACCAATAATGGAGATCCAATTTTGAAAATTCTTGTTTAACATTTTCTGATAAATGGATTATTTTCTCCTGTTGATGTTATTTTTATATTTAATTTTTTGTTTGATAACAATAAATAATATAACTTACTTTACATAGATGTGCAGAGTAACTAGGAGAATAAATAAAAATATTTCGAATAAAGGTTTTATGCATACGAACACATTGTTTTGTTTTTTAGAAGAAAATGGTTCAGTTGCTTCGTTGGTCGGTATTGACAATTTTTCTTTTACGCTTAGCGCACATTTTGAAGCTCTAGCTTTCTGTTAAGAAATTTACTGTTATGTAGCCACACAGAATTGTGTGCGAAATGTGCCCGGTACACGATAATACGTTCAGCTTGTATAACATAAAAAAAACAAAGCTGTTGTAATATGGTCGTTATATGCCATACATTTTGCCAGCTTACCGATTAAGTACAAATCTAATTCCGTACTACCCTAGTTAATATACACCTACATATTTCTATTCGTATCACTAAGAATCTTCGACAAGAAAACCTTGATAGTGACGTTACAATCTGGGTAACTCTTTCTTATTAACCATTGCAATGAATGTACATTTCGTCGTCTCCAACCAGTCCATTAAAACGCCTTCTCTTTTTAAACTCATGCAAGTTTAACCACAAAAATATTCCTCCTTAAAAAGCAGCCAAAAGAATCGCATGTACGTTAACATGCCACAAAAATAAGACTGGCACTTGAAAAGCTTCAAACATTTTTAATATAAAAAACAAAACAGCGCGGATTCCTGGAGGTTGTTCTATTCCAAACATGTCGCGGTGTGTTTACTACGTCCGAGTGCGAACATTTAACGGCGTCGCTTGCCCGTACAACGTGCGACAACATAACTTTTTGTTCACTTTTGTTGGTGCACACACCTGAAAAACGTAAAAAAGTCGTGCAGCGTCCGCAGCCAGTAATTCACTGCCGTCATGACATGCAAACGCCGGTACTAGCTGAGTAATCACATTTCGTGTTATGCTTTTGTTGCTTCGGTTGCCAAACAAAAACATGATGATTTAGGTTGTATTATACGTAAAGTCTAGCCCAAACGATCATACGTGCGTCAACGAACAATTGATCGGATTTGATTTATGGTCGTAAATTTATATTAAATGTATGGAATCTACGCCCGATTTAGGGAATAAAAGTCATTGTAATCACGATTTATGGCTGTGGATTCAATTTAACTATGTGAGGTGAAATATAATATTCATATGCTTTATCAAAGCTTAGAAAACGATGTGGAATTAATGTAAAAATTTACAAAGAATATTCAAGGACTATCAAATCGAGCACCGTTCTAATCACGTCGTTTGTATAATTCTTCTATTGATTTTCAACCGCTAGAAATCAAACACAAAGGCAACAATAAACGCACGGATGGCGCAGTAGTTCAAGTGCTCGTTCAAGTTACAAATCTCGGCGGAACAACAATCAAACAATCCATATAGAGATTTGTCTAAATGTTCTGTACCTGCGTTGTTGCAAGTACATGAGGGTTCGATAACTAGGCCGGGCAAAGTGTAATTAAGTTTTTCTGACGAGATTTTCATTATCGGATTGAAACTTTGCTCGATAGACGGCCTGTCCCTTATTACGTAGGACCTATGATAATACTTGTCAAAGAATGTTATCATACCACTCTACGAACTACACCCGGTTAGAGGCGTTAGACTATGTATATAACAATCAAAGCTTGGCATTATGACGTACAGAATAACATATTGTTATTTTTAAAAGGCCGACTCCCGCACGTGTTGTAAATCCTATGTCGCGGGGATGTTTATAAACATTCATATAACGGACACAAAGAACACCAAGACTCAACAACCATTTGTGGATCATACAAAATAATGTCTTGTGTGGGATTCGAACCCACAACACTCGGCGTAGTGGCAGTGGCGAGGCGATCACTTAAACATTGTACAGGTGTCGCTGTTTTTAGTACATTAAGGGAAACGAGGATATCATTTAATAGTAAGCGATTACTAAAACTTATAGCCGCTTGCAGCACCAATGGTATAATTTGCAGACATCGACCCTTCAATAAGCGGGTCTGCGGACCTGTGCGTCACCGTAAGGTACTAAGATTACTGGTGCCTGACATGACACCTCAATGCCTCTTCAGAAGTCTTCGCAAATACGCAACACAATGTTGTTTAATGGCTATATTGAGTAGGTTGGTATGTCTCTACCACAGCTGGCTGGAAATGCCAAGTGAAAAGAATAAGATACCACGTATTTTCAAACATAACAAGAAATTATAGAATAAGTACTAATATTTTACCCTATACCTCTCTTTGTGTGTCGTATTGGCATTTGCTAAGTAAACACTAACCATTGCAGCGTATATCAAAGTTGTATGTAAATGAAATTGAAGTCAGAGTCGTTCAATAAGCCGTGATGCAATTTGCGGAAATAGGTATTCAGAGAACATTTCTGATAGGACACAAACTCTTGGATTATCGCCAGTGGTCTGACGTGGATTTGTTACAAGAGTAGAAAATTCAGTGTTCACCCGACTTAAGACATGCCTTTTGGATATACAAACTTGTAGAGTCGACTTGCCCCAATACTATTTAAAAAAAATATATATTTTAATTACCTCGTTAATATGGAACTAGTTTGTATAAGTAACTCATACTATTGCAATCGTTTCCTTATCAGAAGTGGTTTTGTAAGTATCTATCTCTAAGCACATTTGTACAACTTGTTATGCTTCCGTAACACGAACCAGATTATCTAATAACATGTACATTTATATTTATAAATTATGTTCACTTTTAAATAATAAAATGTAAATGCTAGGAAGCTCCACACATGCAATGTGGCCACTATTCGGCATAGAGGGTGCACCTACATCGGGAAACTGTCGGCTTATGCCCGCCCCGGTCTCAAACGGAAAGTTTTATCCTTCACTGTTTTTATATGCGCCTCCAACTTGTGCTTACATTACCAACCTACTTGAAAATTAAGCAACTTTTTGTGCTATTTATGATCTTCTATATCTAACTGTGACCAAGCATACTGAATGAGCCGCCTATTTAAAGACGTTTAGGAACGTATTCAACTCTGTTCACAAAGTTTACAGTGCACACAACATCAACGTTTATTCCTCTCTGAATTGGGCCTTAATATATAAGTTCTAAATTCTGAATATAAATTGAAATAATGTTGTATATTTTTTAAGTACGAAACATCACTTTGGATAATAAAAAAATAAAATGCTTGTAAACTCAAAGGCACTTTTCTGCTCGACGTGAATGTAAAAGAACGTAATTTCTGCTGTAAAAGGGGTTAAAAAGACTTTATAATACATGGAAGGGTCATTACACGGCTGTTGAGTTCACAGCACACGTGCAAAAACAACCTCAAAATGTAGGTATGAAACGTAGCCACCGTTTTAGTATGGAGTGTACCTATAGGAGTGTAAGAGCCACTTGCCACCAGCGTTGTGGCGCGCCAGGCTTCTTGAGATACTTCATTTCCTTAGACAGCAGATGTATAAAACATTTTAATACTAATATAATAATATTTTTGAAAGATTTGCCGACAATCTGGCAGCTTTACAGAAATATAGTAACAAGGGTAGTATTTACTACAAGTATTCTATGAATGAATAGCTGTGAATCGTTGCATAGCTATTCACATCATACCCGCTAAGTTCTGGAATGTACGTATTTAGTACTTGCGGGGTACGGTTTTATAAGCGTGATTTTGAGCAGATTTTTTAGTTCACTTTTCCATTTTATTGCGTTTTAATATACTATCCAGTTTTAATAAATCACTAATATTACTATAACACATCAATAAATCGGACTAGTTGTTAAAAACACCAAAATTTTTGGCTATGTTCTTAATAGAAATATAAAAAATATAAACAAAGAACATTATTTACAGTAATAGAACAAATATAAATTAGGCACCACAAAACCCTAATTTTAATAAATTGCACTAATAAGCACCTTATAAACCAAATATTTACTCCTTCAACCATTTTTACAGACTCGAATCCCTATTTTCTTACAGAAAAAAATATACCTACAACATCGTTTTAAGTCACTTTCAACACAAATGATCAGTAAATGCTTACTGAATCTTATACAAAAATGCGCGATACGTAAAAATATAGGTATATAAAGTTGCCCTAAAATCAACCACAATAATATCGAGACAACATGGTTTAATATAATATTCTACCACATTCACACAACACCATCTAGCCCAAACTAAGCAGAGCTTGTACTATGGATACTAGACAATGGATAAACATACATATATACTTTTTTTTTGTAAATACGTACATATTATACATAGAAACACCCAGACCAAGACAAAACATCCATGTTCATGCACACAAATGTTTGACTTGTGCGGGAATCGAACCCGCAACCTCAGACGCAGCAGTCGGTTACACTAACCACTACGCCATCGAGGTCGTCATTTTTTTTTTTACATTTCATTTCTAACTATCATCTTAACTTAACAGGGCTTTACAATATTTTTAATGGGTGTTAGGTTACTTATAGAAGTTCAAATATTCTTTACTTGATTTTGCCCGCGGCTTCGCTCTTGTAACTGTAGGTTATGTAAATTTTCTATCCTATCGGAACGGTGCTTCTTTCTGGATGAAAGCTACCCTATATCCTTTTCTGCACCCCTGACAACGTGTATAAAAAAATGCTTGATGACCGGTCAAGTAGTTAAGGCGTAAAAGCAATATATTAGTAAAGATTATGAAGCGTAGTAGAGCCTCGCTGATTTCAGCATGAATGGGCCGGCCCGACCAGGGAAAGACTACCCTCTCACAGAATATCGACGTGAAATAACAGTAGATATTCCTACTGTTGTGTTTCGTTCGGTGAGTGAGAGTGGAGGCCCAATCACCCTATTTCCCTCTTCCCGCTTCTTCACCTTTCCACTTAGTTTTCCCTTTTTCCTTTCCTAAAGGGTCGGCAACGCGCAAGTGATACCTCTGGTGTGCAGGCGTCCATAGGCTACGGTGACCACTTACCATCAGGTAGGCCGTATGCTTGTTTGCCACCAAGGTTGGATAAAAAAAGCGATAAAGTTCATTTAGAGCGAGTGACGTGAATATTTTGTAGATATTATAGCTGCTACCTCAAAAAAAAGAAACACTACGCTTGTAGGTTGTTCAAAACTAATATTTACAAAGCAAAACAATTGTAATAGCTCTCAATTATTCGTAGACACGTTCGCACCACGCATAGTCAAAATATTGAAGGCCCAATCCGTCTATGTCCACAACCCCTGCTCTCTGACTACGATTAATGGGCTACGTAATTAAAGTAGTTAACAGCAGGTGTGCCTCTATTGCTCGGAATACAGCTCAACGCCATTGCAAACCATGTAAAACTAAAGTATTCATTTTTGTAACTAAAACCTGCTGTCGCAAACGTTCTTCATAGGTTCATTTTAAAAAGAAGAAACTCTGCATGTCGTCATGCTACATTTATATATAAACTAGCATCGACGACTTCATTCACGTGGCATCCTATCTATACTGCTCAAGGATAGTGTAACTCAAGTATGTATCAAAAATCTCCACAGCGTTATATAGCGTCCTCGGCACTGATTATTATTTAAATAACTAATTAATAATCGGGTTTGTGAAGTGTAAGATATAAATAACCAGAAGTAAAATAAATAATTTTCATTATCACAATATCTAGAAGATAATATTATTGTTTAGTGTGTTTAATTTTTTTATCTAGGGATTTCTTTTTTAACTATATTTAACCCATTGTAGAAATACAAAACCTTAACTAATCAATTAGTAGTGTAAAATTTAAACTAAGCTTGAATGTACTTTTCTACCATGTACTTACCCTAAAATTGGCCATTGAGGAAGTCGGTATTAAGTCCGCGGTATTAGCCGGTAAAATGCTGACGTTATTATTGACGTGATTTACGACGTAATTTAGTGTGGTTGTAATATATTTTTATCAGTCAAATTATTACAATAATTATATTTTATATTGTAGTTTACTACTAAAAATAAGCATCTCTCAATGTGCATTACATCGTCCAGACATACACCTTCCATATGTATTCGATTACTTTGACTTTAATATGAGGCAAAGGTTTAAATGATCACTTTAGCATACGAACCTCGCCGTCACGCCACGCCGCCGCCGTGGGAGTTTTGTGGATTCAATACCTACGCGGAACAAACCCCTGTGAAATCCAACAATAATTGTGCCAGGACAGAAGCCTTTGTTGAAATGTTTATAAACCGCTTACGTTTTACGATCGCTACGGGGAGCTATTTCTAGTGCAAGTGCTGTTTTTTTAATATGATAATGGTGCAGTATGGTAATAGGTACTATGCCATGCATAATTCATCGACTTGACTATTTATTCCCCAAAGGGTTAGACAGAGACAAGAGACTGATATTATGTATCCTTTCCGTAACTATATTTAGGTCTTACGTTCTATTAGGCTAGCTTATAACTTAGCAGAGTATGTGCTACTACGACAACAATCGCCTAACTAAATACCTATCCCAATAACATTTTAACCGATCCGACTAACTCTGGACCAGCTGATTGGCAATTACACAAACACTGACTTGCGACATAAGCAACGAGGCAGCCTACTTGTAAGAGGGCTCACAAATAAAGACATTACTCTGCCCACAGTATTGATTGAACTACCAAAAGTAGGTAAATAAAGCGAGAAAGATTAGTACGGAGAATTTATTAGGCAATTATTTAGCTTCCGAGTAAAACAACACAGCAAATATGTCGGCCGTTGTAAAGAAAAACGTCACTATAATTCAAGAGGACGAATAGATATCGCACTTGGTACCTGAGAATGTTCAGTGTAGTATTTCTAGCTAAGTATAGGATTACTTGTAAACGTACGAGCTTTTATCAAGATATATTTTCTTAGATAAAAACGTTTTCACAGACGTAAAACTAGACGGATTTAGGTGATATTTCTTAAAAGATAAAAACGCTACAAAAGGTAGCTTAAGTTAATAATGGCGTTTTAACACCTTTATATTTAATATAAAAACGAAACACTTATAAAGTATTTTTACGTGGACATATTAACTAATAATATAAATGCAAATGTGAGTTTGTCCGTTACGCTTTCACGCCATAACGGCTCAACCGATCATCATGAAATTTTGTATATACGCTGTCAGGGGTACATAAATGGACGTAGGGTATCTTTTATCCAGATTACTAACCTAATGTAACCTACATTTACGCGAACGAAGCAGCGGGCAAAATCTAGTAAGAAATAATGCGGCAATACCTGGAGTATAAAACGCGTAAGAACCACCATGTCATAAGTCAGAAGAAATGAGGACGACTACAATATTGAACTACATGATATAGTCTCATGTTCTCTCTCATGATATAATCGTATGCAATGACATCGTTTTGTAATCATATACGATTCAGTCTAACCCCATCATTAGAACTATCACCATGAAGGCTATGTATGTAACATAGCTTCGCCCCTTTATATCTCTAAAGAGTAAGGTTCCTTCTGTCTAATCCTTTTCTTCAGCTAGGATTAGGTCTTACTTACATCTCACCCTTATCAAGGCGCGTATTCTGAGCACTCAATACTGCTAGTTAGGTTTTATTAATATTAATTTGGATGTCTACCGATAAAATCTAATAGAGACGTAGACTATTAATTCCCTAAAGACCAATAACATTTTACTCGAGCCAGAAACTGAGACCTCATGATCAGTACCGCAAACTGTTTCAACGAGACCATCGAGGCGATGTATTTATGCCTGGAAATCAAATCTGGGATTTTGTTATTACCAGTTGCGCAAGCACTTACCCTAGAAGGAACCAGTACACAGAATGAGTAATTAATAATCTAAAAAAATATCTTAGGAGATAAAAGCCGTTGGCGCCTTTTGTATGAAAACTTTTATACAGGGCTTCCTTTACGTAAGAGTATACACGGACATACTGGTATACATAATTAAATTAATTTAATTCAAGATTAATTAACCTATTAAAGCGGCGATAGCCTGGTAGGAAACAGTTGGACTGCCACGCAGAGGTCTCGAGTTCGATCCCAGGGCGCGCATCTCTGACTTTTTAAAGTCACGTGTCTATTAAATAGTTAATTATCTCTCGCTTTAACGGTGAAAGAAAACATCGTGAGGAAACCTGCATGTCTGAGAGTCCTCCATAATATTCTCGAAGATATGTGAAATCTGCCAACCCGCACTGGGCCAGCGTGGTGAAATATGGCCTAATCCTTCTCACACTGAGAAGAGGTCCGAGCCCAGCAGTGGGACAGTTTAATGCGGGGCTGACATTATTATATTAACCTATTCAGTCGCAGCGGCATACCAGTGGCCAAACACAATAGATTTTTTTATCATTTCTGATATTCTAAGATTTGGTGGTTAAAACAATAGAAAAATAAAACCATTTACAAATTTATCTCGAAATAGGTCAATAAAGATAAAGTATCTTCGCAACATAATAACAGGTCCGGCACTTTTAAATGGCGTATCTATTTTTTTTGCTACTTATGACAACTGCTAGGCAATTTTTTTTGGTACCCAGGAAAAATGCTTGATGCACTATCCGCCGGCTAGGGGACGGCACCGGCGGGGCGTGTGGGACTCCCCATTCTTGGTATACCCACTAAAAAACCTGGGGTGTTCCCTCTCTCACCCAATGGAGGGGCAACTACAGCAACCATTAACCATTAGATTAAGTGTTTTTTCTTATAAAGTAATAAACTAAATAAATAAAATAAAAAATTAGCCACTTTTCGCCTGCGGATGGTTGCGACTCGAGGGATATCAAATACGCCTTGGCGACCCCTCGTTAAACTTATAGTTACTAATTACTATGTCACCTGCGAACTGCTAAATGTTGCATTGACTGCACGGTTTGCGTAATGGTGTGATGTGGTCGCCTCACCGCTGCCACAGCGCGGAGTGTTGTGGGTTCTAATCCCACACGGGACAAAAATTTGTGTGATCCACAAATGGTTGTTCTGAGTCTAGGTGTTCTTTGAATGTTCCTAGTGCGGCAGCTGTCTGTTTTAAAAATTAAAAATAAAGGTAAGACAGCACCTCCATAAGGACCCTGGAAATAATACTACAGAAAAACAACACAAAGTTATTAGGCCATTGTTGTTTGTAATACTATTTTGATATTAAGTATCGATACAGAACGTATCACATAAAGATTTCGGTTGTCATAACTTCAATAATTAGAAAATCTATTGTACAATATAACTAATAATGTACAATCGATTTTCGATACCATAATAATTGATATATTTTTTGTATTATTCTTTGAATTAAATAAATTCGAGTTGACAAAATAACGACTGATACGGATGAAGAACGACCGAAACCAATACCCGTGCTAAATAATACATTCGAAAATAGAAGAAAGTATCTTGAGTTTACCGATAAAGGGTGCGTCAACTGTTAACTGAAACATCGCGTAAACGCCTATCGCAAAACTAAACTACAAAACTCAACAACCAACTCCAAATTACTCACTCCTAACTATATTTGATAACCCTTACCTATTATGAACAACTTTAGTTCGGGAATTAGTTAAAATTTTCATCTAATAAAGGATTAGATTCGTTGTGAAAGTACAGTATACCGGCGTGGGTTGAGATTCATTTTGATTACGAACCGGATTAGACTGTAAGATCCGTGGGACAGGGCACATGATGACACGGGCTCCCGTTTAATCTACCACGATTAGACACGTGACCTCACTCAAAAGGAAATTGATAGACTTCCAGTGACTATTGGAAGCTATAATAGCAAAGATGTTGCTATTAGTCATTAGTTTTAACTTAAAGGGGGCTTATCCAACTCTAAATTTTAAGGTATAATATCTACCTGAACCAAAGAAATACTTAATTTATATCTATAGATATAGGTACCTCGGTAGAGTTCAGCAGGAGTGTATACAACGGCAGCTGCCAAGGTTCGATTTTTGAGGTTTGGAGCACAGCGTTATTTATTTCTGCCAAAAATCAAATCAATATATAAAAAAGGAATAACTTAAATGAATTTGTATATATGTGTGTGTATGATTCTATCAAAATTAACATTAGTGAAGCATAATCAATTACAGTCAAACATTGTTTCGAATTTCTTATCAGTCTAATTGTTATTGAAATTTTCTGTTAGTAATTTTTTGTAACTACATGGAGTCTGCAACTGTGGCTGCTAATAGCAATAGAATCAATATAACTAGCGAAATGTATGAGTTCACATGTGTCTTCCCCTTCGGGATTATTTAGGCATAAGTCCATGTTATTTACACAATATAAAAACACCTACTGCTTTTAGTTTAACCTAGATTTCGCCCGCTCCGCTCGCGTAAATATATGTTAGGTTAGATCAATAACAGTACTTTTTTCTGATTTAAAGATACCCTATGTCCTTTTCTGTACCCCTAACAACGTATATACTAAATTTCCTTAGAATGTTCAAGTAGTTAGGCGTGGAAGCGTAACAAACAAACAAACTCACATTCACATTTATAATATTAAGTTAGGATGAACGTTTTTCGGCTGTAACATGACTGTACAATTCTCTAATAGGGTATAGTCAGAACATTCATTACTTTATATCATTCCACTTTCTATAGTTACGTAATTCTCTCCGTGCAAATATAGGTACAAAGCAGTAAATTAAGTCAATGGTAATAAAACACTTGTCTACCGAACCTTTGGGACACCACTACGGACGAATTACGCACCGAGAGCTTAAATTACAGGCACTGCACCCACTCCATGAAAATGCAGTGACTGTCAGTTACCTAAAGTATAAACAACTGAACAAACTATTTTCCTTTTTTATTCGTATCATGGCAAAGTTTTGCAATCAGCCTACTTTTGAACTTTTAAATAATGGTTCTAGCCAGTTCTAGCTATTCATACCATCTCAATTCGCTTATGTAAATGCTAAAGGCATTATTTTCTATGTATTTAATAACTATGTATGATGTCGCTCAGGAACAAACAAACAAACTGACATTCGCATTTAAAGGTAGGATATGTCTCTTGTACAGGTCAAAAACAGCATTATGTTTAAGTATTTTATTGTAATAATCTACCGCACTAGGTATAAATCCTGTGGAATAAATCCACCGTTAGGTGAAGGAAAACATAATTATGAGAAGTCTGCCAACCCGCACTGGGCCAGTGTGGTGGATATATGTGTGTGGCCTATAGAGGCTCTTGCCCAGCAGTAGGACAGTTTAATACAGGGCTGATATTATACTTTAAACTATTTTGATAGTATCAAAACAATTTGTTTTCCCGTTACTAAGAATACCTAGAATTCAAAAAAGACAATAGCTATAAATATTTCAGGTTTATTTAGTAATTTTATAGTCTATTGTATGGATACTGCTGAACAAAGAGCCTGAACAGCCTAGCAACTTTATTTGAATTTATAATTTTACTAGATTTTGCCTGCAGCTTCGCTCGCTTTGAAGTAAATTTGACAAAAACATTCTAACTGTTGGGACCAGTCCTTTTTTCTGGACAAAGGTAAGGTATGACCTTTTCTGTAAAACCTAACAATGTGTATGCGAAATTCCATGATGATCTGTTGAGTAGTTAAGGCGTGATAGCGTAACAAACAAACTCACATTCGCATTTATAATAATACTAGCTTTTGCTCGCGGCTTTGACCGCGTAAAAGTAGGTTAGGTTCGTTTAGTCACGACTTTTTAAAATGAAATATAGCCTATGTTACTTGGTGATGATACAGCTTTCTAATAATGAAATAATTTTTAATGTCGGTTGGGTAGTTTTTGAGTTAAATCGTTACAAACAAACAAACAAAAAACAAATCTATCCTCTTTTTTTTATTTGAATATTTTATACTAATAGGCACGTGTGTGAAGCTGAACACACTTAATAAACTTAACTTACTTATCCCATCGTCCGTCATTAATTTGTTACTTAGTTATTTCATGATACAATTATATGGTGAAGATACAATTATATGGTGTAAATTTTCTATAATAATGTAATTACGGTTCAAAAGTATATTCCCTTTGTTCGGATTCTTTCTGCCAAAGTACAAAGTCCCGCTTTTATAACAATACCAACAATAGTGGTCCAGTATTTCGCCGTAGATTTGTCGCTCGAGTCGAAAATTTAGTGCAACCTCTTTTAAACTTGACCTGTTACCGGAAACATGGCCGTCTACGGAGTAGATTGCACTTAAAATATATTTCTTTTTTGTACGATATGATATTTTGCATTCAACAATACAGATTTTTAAACAAATACTTATAAATTACATGCAGTGCCTAGCTGGATGGAATGCTGTTAAACTCGAAGCGCTGCGATAGTGACGAAGGTGATCATTTACATCTACGCGCCTCCTATGGGTTGAGATCAAGATCCCTTTAAAAGAATTAATTTATGTATAAATTATGGACATATACATTAAATGAACATAAAATGCACAACAGCTCAACCGAAGCCAAGTTAATAATTGAATCTACATGCTTCAACACAATAATAAATAAAGTTTAAAAGAATGTTGGAAACCGTTTATTTATGATAATATAAAGAATTTGGTAGATAATAGCTATTTTTAACAAAATCTGCCGGTGCAAAGTCGTTTATGTTTATTTCTTTGTCCGCGACTACGCACGCCTGGGATTTAGAAATAGGTACCTGGAATCTATATTTTTCTTTCATTGCATGTAAGAAATAGCTGGTTTACAAACTCGATTTCTAAGCGGCGTATTAACATGAAACATGCACGAGATTTTAAGTTAGATATTCAGCAATACAACCGTGAAAACTGCATTCAATTTTGTGCCGTAGTTTTAACGTGATACGCGTTAAAACAAACAGACAATAATTCTAAAATTTGTTGTTTTAACTTCTATAGCTTAACTTTTTGCAATTTTAGAATCACTTACGTACATCGAAAAGACTGGTAATAGAAAAATATTAATATGTGTAGACAGTAAAAGTGCCCTTCAACATATAGCTCGATGCGCCTCTGGATACGAGGTGCATAGATAGCTTATGAAATCCTGTCTAAAATCCAAAATTTAATTAATAGGGAGGTTGATCTGAAATTGCAATGGATGTCCGCGCACATATACTTAAAAGGTAATGAGGAGGCTGACCGACTGGCAAAATTAGGTATTATTGGGGGTATAGATAGAAATATTTAAACTAATTATGTATAATTATTACCTAAATATAAAAATAAATGTTACGAAATTTGGAAAGAATACTTTAATGAAAAGCTCAGCAGAAAACTTATTGTAATCGCCCACAGGTTGAGGTCTAGACACATGCCGCTCAATAAGTTTGGATTTCTAATGAGAAAATTGAATTCACCAAACTGCGAGGTTTGTGGCTCTTTAGAGGATGTGTCCCACTTGTTGACGGAATGTGTCAGATTTCGATCTGCCAGGGAAAATCTGCGAAATGAGTTACTTTTAAATATGTATGATGTCCATATGTTTCATCATATATTGTCAGCGCCCAACTCAAAAGCCGCATCTAGCATTTATAAGTTCGTGTCGTTGCGTTTTAACTAAAAGTACTGTATCTGAGGGATAGAAATTTACTTAAAAAAATTACATTAACGCAGCTTCCTTTAGTCGCAGCAAAGTCTAGTATATTAAAAGTATATAAATTTCTTACACATGCGTCTCTATGGCTTGCTATAGCAAGTGTGGGTCGCAGTGACCAGGATGCGAGTGCGGATTACTCGCCCCTCCCCCGCATCCCGCCATGCGCCGTTTTGTATTATCTCCTACAAGATTTTTCTTTTGCAAAAAGTAACCAGTACAACTATGCCTTTTTAAAATGCCTGCACTTTTCTGCATCCGTTAATTTTCCTGAGACAACAGTTGCTGAAATAAAGTTTAAAAGAATCGTTTCTTTAACTTGAAAATAAAATTAAAAAGAGAATTTCGGAATTAAAATTTTACTCTGTGATAAAAAGCTGTTATAAAGTATTACACACTACAGTAAAAACGGTAACTCATTCTTGAGTAACTACGCCAATTATTCTAATCTATAAATAACAAGTTTCAAGTCGAACTTCATCGGCGTAGCGCATGAACAAGTTCCAAACACAAATAGAACTTTATTCCACCTATTCAGTTCTAAAGAAATGTAAAGTCGGAACTCAGTTACTAGTTCAGTATAGGTGTTGCAGTTAGCATAAGCCAGTGTGAAGACTTCCCGCCTCACAAGTCATTCTCACCCTTTGCAGCGTGCCTTAGACGCCTTCGTGACCTACTTCCAAGTTCACACTCACACTTCACATTTCTATTTACATGATTATTCACGCGAAAGACTACAGTTATGTGAAAGTTAGATATTAGGTTGTATAACATTTCAAATTCTTTGTTACATTATTCAATTGGCATATATTTATAATTTTATAGATCATTCGATTTTACCCACGGCTTCGCTTGCGTTAATGTTGATTTTGTCAATTAATTTTGACTAAAATAGTACTTTTTTCTAAGTAAAAGGTATCCCATGACCTTTTTTGTATCCCTGATAACGTATATGCAAAATTTCATAATGATCGGTTGAGTCGTCAAAGCGTAAAATAAACAAACAAACTCACATTCGCATTTAAAATATAGCTAGGAAGTTAGGATAGTTTATCTTAACTTTTTATGTTAAAAAGGCATCAGTGGCGCAGTGGCAGATATTTATTGACCACAACTGCGTCAAACAAACTTGCAAATGTCGGACAAAGTGTTCATTGGGTTAGTTTTGTCTAAAAATGTATTGGCAGCACGGAGTCCGAAACTGTGCTCGAAAGAAGGCAATAGTCTCGACCCCTCTAACAGAGATCCTTAATGATAATTGGCAAAATGAAGCTGTACCATGTAAGTAATGCTTAACTTTACAGCTACATAATATTTTAGTTAAAATTATACCAAAATACGTTTTTACTACCCAGTATGTGATGTTTATTGTCAACAAAGACTCATTTACTCTAGCGAGATGTCAATCTAGCTGGAGTAAATAAGTAATTGTAAAACGAAGCCACTATTAAGGCTGCCTGTCCATTGAAGCGGAGCGAGGCTGTGGAGGGAAGAAACGGAGAAATATTAACCCATAGGATTGCATACTGGAGCGGAGCGGAGATATTATGCAATCCTATTGGTTAATATTTCTCAGTTTTTCCGCTCCGCAGCCTCTCTCCGCTTCAATGAACAGGCAGCTTAATAGAACCATTTTTTGTTACACTTGTGATGGCACTGCAGACCTCTTTTTCTGGGCATATCAACGTGCGAAAAATGTCCTTGATGTTAGAATCATTCAAAGCTATGGGCTTACTGGAAACCGTAGCTTTTGAATGCTTGTGACTGGTTCCCCACGTTGGATACATACAAGTGCACAAAAAAGAGACAAATCAATTTATATGCCATGCTTATGAATTCATTTTGCTAGTTCATGACACTAAGCTATGCTAAAAGCTACAAGTTACAACACTCTTACTCGCAAACAGCGATATTTAGTGTTGATATGAAATTATTCCTACATTGAAACCTTAAGTTAGAGTCCCTGGCAAATTAGATCTTTATACAGACATAATGTCCTCCAGATCGAATTTCGGTCACGGCAGACAATTTTAACGGAGACTGGCCATCTACGCAGGAGATATTATAGTGCACAAGCGTGTGCGCAAGTGCAGTCGCGAGTGCACTCTCTGTTCCCTAAGTCTCATGATCCGATGGGACGGTAATCCGACACGAACGGGCGCAGATGGCCAGGCGCGAGATCAACGGCTTTACGTGGTGTCCGAGGCACGGGGGTGTCTAACACCGCCAACTTCCTACTTCGAGCTGCTATTGAGATTTCTTAACAGAAAAACCCAATAACTTTTTGTTGGCCCGACCCGGGATTCGAACCCGAGACCTCATGCACAGCAGACGCATTCACTATCGCTGCGCCATGCCAGCTATATAATAGAAGGAAGTCATTATATGAGTTTCACGACATAAAAATATAATATACGATTGGTTCATCATATCCTCAAAATAATGGAGCTCATAACGTGGGTTATGCTTATAACTATGCAACTGCACAAGAGAAAAATTAATTATTAGCATATGGCCCACCTGATGGTAAGTGGTCACCGTAGTCTATGGACGCCTGAAACACCAAAGGCAACACTTGCGCGTTGCCGACCCTTTAAGAAAGGAAGAAGAAGAAAAAAAGGAAGTGGGAAGGTAAAGGACGGGAAGGGTGAAAGAGGGTGATTGGTCCCCATCCCCAAGGTGTCTGCACACCAAGTTACAAGTCTATCGGTCCAGTGGTTCCGGAGTTATGCCTGTCACTAACATCAATCTGTCACTAACACACAGACCGTCACAAAGTGTTTTCATTAACCTCTTCGAAGAAGACTCAGAGGTTTATAACTCTTACACTTACAAAATCATAATAGAGAATCAAAGTCATACAAATAAGTGCCCCGCTAATGTTACATTACAAACTTATCAACCTATCACAAAGATTTACACAACCCTGCTAGTATCATTATTAAAACAATTACTGAAGATAATCCGATGCACTAGAGGCTCGACTACGCCCTCCCAGTTAAAACTTTAATCCTATCTGTATTCACAGCCCACAAACTCTATAACTAAACCGCAACATACTAATGAACTCTCTTTGATTTCAATCTCTTTGTGAGCACATGGACAATTCGCGCTTACATCAGCTAACATTATTCTAAGCAAGTTCATCATAACAGTAATTTAAACTTCGCCATGAAGTTAAGGTAAATATCAGTGTCTCGTTTAATTTATATATTCGATGGTATACCAAGCTATCGGCCTACTCTACATAGCCAAAACGGGAGAAACTACGTGCATGGAATCAATGAAATGTTTAAAGCGTAAAGTTATCTTCAGTAAACTGATTTTGATGGGTAATGATAGTGAACGCCAATAGGCTATAGTTACAGCTTATCTCTCACTACTGGACGGGCTGCTTGTTTGCCACCTTGATGGTAAAAGAAATAGGAGAAAACATCTAACAAACCATAAAGAAGCTTGTAACGGGGCCAAAACACGTGCAGCTTTTGTGAAGTTGTAGACGTTTTACTTCGTAAACGGGGACCTGCAAGGTTTTGAGCTAAGTCCACTATTCTTATTTTATTTCTAAACTGTCAGTAATACTTATTAGTTTAAATCGAAAGTATGCCAACAGAAATTAAAAATGTCTTTCTCAATAAGAGGCTCTTCTCTAATTATAACCGAATACAGTACAGAGTTGGTTAAGCGACAACTTTAACATGCAATAGCGACTCCGCCGAGCTTTCGGTCCGCCATATAAAACGGCAGGCCACTACACAAATAGACCCACCCTTTAGGCACTTCTGATTCTAAGCTATACTGTCCCCTTCAGGGGGGACGGACGCACGACACAGAGGCGCGCGTGGAAACACGGACGCCGCCTCTCGGACTTGGTTCTGATCGGATGGCGGGCAGGCCCACGCGTTATGGTGGCTGAATCATCTCGCGCCCCCGGCGCCAGGTTCTGCGTTTGGGGAGAGGGTTTAACCGTTCCCTCTCCCGCTCCGCCACCTCCTTGATGAAAATTACTTCCTCACAGAAGAATGCGACGGCGTTCCACAACCTCTCGCTCCTGACCATAGACTGAATCACGCCACTGCGATGCCCAGGCGGATCTTTAGGAAGCTATATTATCACCGAGTAACATAGGCTATATTTTATTTTAAAGAATGGTACTGTGACTAACATAACATAACCATTTCATTCATTTAATTCATCTTATTCATTTTATTCAAATTGATTTTGGACACTATTTAATAAACAAAAACAAATAGCAAGCAAAATTAATCTTTTTGTGCTAACTGTATTAAAACTGGTTTCAAAATAAGGGAGTAATTAATATGTTCAATTTGCATATAAAAAGTGGTGTGTAGTGGGGAAATCTCGCTATCTCTCTCGGACTAACTGTATTTAAATCGCGGTTACGTCACAGTTTGTATCATGCATCTTTTTTCTGACATTTGACATTTACCCCTACTTCCAGATTTAAAACACTTCTATCTTATTTATTGTAAGTCAACTACCCCATTACAAATTATCTTCTAAAGGTAACAAAATCATACGCAAATATAAAAGCGTGTAGTGCAGCTACCAGTGTTATATTATAAAGCTATTACAAGGATTTACACTAGGTCGCTAGTAATAACAGTAACACAGTTATGGAAGATAATCAGCTGCACCAGGGGCTCGACTACGCCCTCCCAGTTAAAACTTTAATCCTATCTGTATTCACGGCCCACAAACTCTAACTAAACCGCAACATTCTAATGAACTCTCTTTGATTTCAATCTTTCTGAGAGCACATGCACTATTCGTGCATTATGTCTGTATTTATTATTATTATATTATTATGTTCTTTTTCTTTTTTAATGTTAGATTCGAGTGTGAGGTGCCAGGTTCGAGTATTGCTCATAGTAAATACTCATTAAAAACACGACTCTGGATACTGGATGAATGACAAATTAATATGCAGGCCCAATATTACGTGCAACCTAAAACCACAAGCCCTACCCAAAATATTGGGATGAGTGTGATGTGTGGAATATGACTATTGACGAAGCCAGAATCTTGAGATTTTGGGTTCGTCAATACTATTATTCTACTATTCGTCAATAGTCACATTCACCCCTGCAGTCTGATTAGCTAATTTAGTCTACATAAATCATTTATGTAGGTATACTATACACTTTAAATCTGATATAATATTTCTTTATTGTCTTTTATTAACATTTACATTGCAATTATTATAAAAATCAAACGCACACCAGGTAAATCTATAAAGATAAACAACATGTACCACGTTAAAACTTACATGTAATTTGTGTAATCACGGCCGGCTAATTACAATAACATCGAAACATTCTAGCTTTGTAATGTTAATTATTTTGTGGCAATTACACGACTATGTTATTTTGAGACTTCTTCGACTGATGTAAGCACACTTACATCGACTAAGGAAATCTAAATTTAATATGTTGGCCTCGATGGTGTAGTGGTTAGTATAACCGACTGTCATGCTTGTGGTCGCGAGTTCGATTCACCCACAAGTTAAACATTAGTGTGCATGGACATGGATGTTTGTCTTGAACAAACAAAAAAAAGACCCAGTCTTTCTATGTATAATATGTATGTATTTACAAAAAAGTATATGTTTTATCCATTGTCTAGTAACCAACTAACTGCGTCTGTGGCGCAGCGGTAGTGAATGCGACTGCTGTGCATGAGGTCTTGGGTTCGAATCCCGGGTTGGGCCAACAAAAAGTTATTGTGTTTTTCTATTAAGAAATCTCAATAGCAGCCCGTAGTTAGGAAGTTGGCGGTATTAGACACCCCCGTGCCTCGAAAAGCATGTAAAGCCGTAGGTCCTGCGCCTGATCTCTCTCCGGTTGTGTCGGATTACCGTTACATCGGATCATGAGAGTTAGGGAACAGAGAGTGCACTTGTGTTTGCCCACACATTTGTGCACTATAATATATCTCCTGCGCAGATGGCCAGTCTCCGTTAAGACTGGCCGCTGTGACCGAAATTCGGTCTGGAGGACATTAAGTAACCATAATACAAGCTCTGCTTAGTTTAGGCTAGATGGTGTTGTGTGTATGTGACAGAATATTATTATTATTTTTAGTGTACATATGTAATTCATGTTATTAATTATTACATAATTTATTATGTAGCACGTGTAACCTTATTCTTAGTTAACCATGTTTAATATCAATAAATGTTCAGTCTAAGTGATGATTTACTTGTTTCAATACGTCTCCTAATACATCCCGTACATGGCGAAACGGTCGACCACCCGCGCGATTCGGTTATTTGATATACCTTTACCATAAAGAGAGTGGAACTTTTATTAGATTGTACAGTGGAAAATTAAACAAAAGAATATGTTACGTTTAGAACATAGCAATCGGACTGACAATTTTAACGTCGTAAATCGTGTGTTGTGCCAATCTCCAAATAAACGCGATGGGTAACCAAAAATCTCAGAAGGTGGTCATTGTTCAAAAATTTCAAAAATTAGGCTACGGCAGATGAAATACAGCAGCATATTATATCGACTACTAATATATTGCTCATGGTCATTTCTATAAGTATACTTATGGGCGTGCTGTATTTTGGATATAATATACTCTGTATAAGAAATTCCACATGTAATGGATATCGCGGCAAATCAATAGAGCTGCGTTGAGAGCTTCTTTTTACCGGCGACCAGCAGCGATTCCCGGGTGTCTTGAGGGCGAAGCTCAGGCACAGGCTCCGAATAAACTCTATTTAGGTACTATGCTATGTTAATAATTGGCAAAAGTGCGTGGTTTGATAAGTGCTTTGTTAGTAAAGTGCGGTATTTAAATTGCTTCTAATTAAATAGTACGGAATATGCGTTTACTATACGGTACGGCTTGTGTTATACGGAATATAACGAAATTAAAATTATATTTAATGGAATTATTTATACCCAGGTCCATAGAGGGAGACCCGTAGGTGGACAGTAAGAAGATGCTTGAAGGAAACTAACCTAACTCCAAAAAGGCCTGCGACGGGCCCTAAATTGACTGTAAGCGACCGACAAGCGCGCCTCCAGTTTGCTCGAGAGCATCTCGATTGGGGCATTCCGCAATGGCGGTCGGTCCTGTTCACTGACGAGTGCAGAATGCGTCTGCATGGCAGTGACAGGAAAGGCCGGGTCTACAGGCGTCCGGGCGAACGATTTGCAGTGCTGTTTCACAGAAACAGTTGCATACGGTGGAGGTTCTTGCATGATGTAGGCTGGGATCTCCTTAGAAAGCAAAACCGAGCTTGTTTTTGTGCCTGAAGGAGGCCGAGGAGGCGGGCTAACGGCTGATCGGTATATCACCGACATACTGTTGTAGCATGTTGTTTCCTACGCAGGGTTTTTTGGCGAAGACTTCGTGTTAATGCACGACAACGCCCGTTGTCAAACGTCGCGTATCACTCGGAAGTTTCTTCATGTAGTCGAAATACGCACAATGGACTAGCCTGCGCTCAGTCCAGACATGAATCCCATTGAGCACTTATGGAATGAGCTCAAAAGAAGAGTACGGATCCAGTCCCTTCGAGCGTAGAAGAGCTGAAGACAGCATTATTAGAGGAGTGGGGCAGCATTCCTGAAGAGACCGTCAAAAAGTTAATAAGGTCGATGAAAAACCGACTGCAAGCTGTATTGAGAGCTAGGGAGGTAATACCAAGTATTAAATTAATATATTTTTTTATGTATTTCCGATTTTTTTTGTTAGCAAACTGCTGCTGTGATTCACTAAAGCGTGTTACAAGCGTTAAGTACTTAGGGGTTATCATAAATGAAAAACTCCCCTTCAAGGAGAATGTTATGACTACGTTTGCTGGAATCAGAAAGCTCATTTCATTATGAAACAAATACGCAAAGTGACTCCAAATTACGTTAGGCCAATCGATTCTACAATACTGGATCTTGCCTTGGCGTGGTATTGCCACTTTCTACATGTTTCTCTAAAAAGGGCTCAGCCTGCAGTGCTTAAAACGATATTGAGAAAGATCTTCCGATACCCAACCGCAGAACTCTTCGATGACACTCAGGTCCTTAGTGTGAGATGATTGTTTTTTAGCAAGATTATTCTCGTTTCTCATGAAAATGTTTTAAATGCAGAAAAATATAAAGATATGCTCAAGACGCATCTTTAGCCTCGCGCCTTTAGCCTCCCAGTCTCACCAGTACAAAATAAATAAAATTTATGTACTGTCAAATAAAACTATTGAGTTATAGGTATGTAATGTAATTTATTATTACTATATGTTTGGTGTCATGCTTTTATATTTATCATTATTTTAGTTAAATATATTTTATTATGTTGCTTAAATAACAAATTGCAAATTAAATAGAGCGAATCCAGCTGATGAAGGAGGTGACCCTGGCGAAAGCAGCGGGGAAGCCAGCTTGGCAACCTTGGTTGGAGCCGTATGAAGTCACGCCGATCTGTCAAAAATATTAATTGTGCATAATATTAATTCAATTTTAAAACATTCGCTTTGGTATTAAACAATACGTTCTATTCGTAAACATACACATTTAGCGGTAAACATTTAAATAAGACGTAAACATTAAGAGTAGAGTCACAAATTCAGCCAGCTAGCGAGCTGTCCGTCAAGATATGGCAGGAGTTTCATTCATGAAGGGAAACTTCGATATTAGATATTATTTTTATAAAAACCAATAAAAACCCGGACATGGTTAGCAAAATAACGAGGCAAAAGATTGAATGGCAACACAATGTCTACCAAACCATAATTATTTAAGGACTAGATAGCTTCAGCGGAAGCAAACGATTTCAACAATAGTCATCACGAAATAAAGAACTGCCGCCTAAGCTAACTGATGACCTTTACAAATTATTTCCAGGTCATCAGGCTGGAATGTGATAAATGCGGACTTCTGAAGACTAGATGTTGTGGTGCATAGCGTCGACTAAGAAAGCTATTACCATTGTTCCTCCTTAATAGTCTCGCAGCAGCAGCCAAATTTCAGAAATAATGAATACTTACATTGCACCAGCTATCTCGTTAGGACCCATGTCATGAAAGACGGATTTATTGACATATAGCGAACATATCTGCAATTTCTGTGCTGCTACTGAGAATATCTTTACAGCAAAACCAAAACATTTCGTCACATTCGGATACGATCTGATGTCATGGGCTCAACGACGCTTCTGGTATTTTAAAACTTATCCATTAACCTTTGGATACGATAACCAGATACCAACAATTTTAATGACTCTAGAGTTCAAGTATTAAATAACATCGGTACATACCAAGAATCTAGCGTTGTTGATGGTGACAGCTAGAGGGCCGCCTGAGTCGCCGCCGCAGGTTCCTCTGCCGCCGGCTCCACTGGTACACACGTTGCTGGCATGCATCCACGCGCCATAGACAGCAGTACAATCCGCGTTGGAAATAATGGGCAGATTTACAGCGCTAATGCGCTGGGTGGTGGGAATACCAGATCCTGAAAATTGTTAATTAGTGATGTTTCACTTCAAGTATTTAGAGTTACAGTTTGGTCAATTAACAGGCTAACTGTTTTGTAACATTAAATAAAGATGACGGTTCAATAACAATTTACAGGTATTTAATATGTTAATTAAATAATACTACCAAGTTAAAAATTCACAAAACATTGATCAAAACTATACAAGAATACTATATCATAAAACTATGCCAATCCTACAATAGTAGTATCGCCAACAATCATAGACTATGGTAATCGCATAACATCACGCGAGCAGTATGGTCGTTTGTCACCCTGATATTTTAAAAAAGCTACTGTGTTGATATAAACGTTTTAAGTAGCAATATACTTTGTATCCCAATAACTTTCGTACCGTCAGCAGTAGCTCCAAATCCAGAAGCGATAGCGGTCCAGCCGACGAAGTTGTTGTTCACATGAGCGTCAGGCAGGGCAATGGGCTGAATCACATCTGCAAAATTATATATATTTTTAACTGCTTACATTTATTTACAATTTGTTACATATATTAATAAATCAATTAACTATATACAGCAGCGACAGCCTAGCTGGAAACCGTTGGACTGCCACGCAGAGGTTCCAAGTTCGATCTCAAGGCGCGCATCTCTGACGTTTCGAAGTTATGTGCGTAGTTAATTATCGCTTACTTTAATGATGAAGGAAAACATCGTGAGGAAACCTACATGGCTAAAAGTTCTCCATAATGTTTTCGGAGATATGTGAAGTCTGCTAACCCGCACTGGGCCAGCGTGGTGGACTATAGCCTAATCCTTCTCACACTGAAAAGAGGCCCGTGCCCAGCAGTGGGACAGTTTAATACAGGGCTGATATTATAATATGAATAGTCCAATCCAACGAAAGAAATATTAAAAAAATGTTAAACTATAAAATATTCATATGAGTAATAAAATAAAAATCATTCAAGTGAACGAAGTAAAAAACATAAAAATACATCGAGCATCACCATATAAATCTGCTTGTTTTACTTTTTATTGTATAATCAATAATATCTATGTCGCACGTTTTGCTGACGATACATGTCTGCATAAAGGAATGCGTCAATTATTGCTAAATACTAGCCAACTTGTATTTATCTTTACGATATATTTTTAGTACAATAAATACTCTGGTTATTTACGGACACTAAAAACACTGAGGTTTTTTTTCTGTGTACATCCCGTTTTTAGCCGTAACATCTACAACACAGCACATTTCAGTGTACGGGTAAACTGCTCGTTCATTTTGGTCCTTTAACCCAGATATCTACACCACACCTAACAACATCCCTGTCCTGCAACCTCAGGTGAGAAGTCTTTCTATATATGATAGCGAATCGGTCAGCCGCCCTCCCACAAGCGGGTTTCACCAGCGCTGATTGAGACGAGGACGCACATATTGTATGTAGAGACTGCGTCAGATCTTGTGATCGTGACAGGAAACGCAACAGTCGGTGAAGCTATTGAAGAAAAGTATTAGTATCCAGTGAACACTTAACAAACCTACGCAGTGGATACTAAACTACAAGAACTCATGCGGCATGCGATCATCGTCGATGATATTAGGAAAATCGGTATTAACTTCGGAAAGGATGGTCCAGATCGCAAAAACGAAGCTTATCTCAAAGTAAGGTTAGATAATCGTCTACCTTATACCTTATAATATACCTGATACCCTTCTACCTAACCATAACACTAACCTTCGAGCTCTCTGGAACGAGTATGAGATGAATCATGGAGTGCTACAAGACTTACCTTAGTACAATAAATACTCTGGCTATTTACGGCCACTAAAAACACTGAAGTTTTTTTCTGTGTACATCCCGTTTTTAGCCATAACATCTACAACACAATACATCTCAGTGTACGGGTAAACTGCTCGTACAATACTTATTTAGTAACTTTATGATAACTATGTAACTGTTTATTGTAAAACTCAGAAATAAAAAATAATCTTATTTAATCAATTTGAAACAGATAATCTAACCCGAAGAAGTCGTAATTTTGTGATTCTAGTTCGGTAGAGTCAAGCACCTAGCGGCTAGCACATTGACTACCGAATTAGAATCATAAAACTTCAAGCGTCACTGCACTTATTTTGTTACAGACGTACGTCGTTTAACTTTTCTTTAATTATATATATGTAAATATCTATTAATTCGAATGATTTCAGATATTTACTTTTCATCTAGCCAAAAACTGCGCGACATAAGTAAAGAAATTAAAAGTACTTTATAATGTTGAAATTTAAGATTTTCTTATGATATCCCTTTATCTAGTAATTCTGCCTAAAAATCAAAACACAGACCTTTGGTCGACATTAAGCAAGTATTATTTAAATTTATTCAAAGGACTTTGTTCAGCTGCCATACATTATTAGCCTAAGAACCAACAGCAACAAAAAAGGTATAAATATGTAGTTAAGGATGGCCACATTCAATTAAAAGTAAATATAAGTCACGGACACTTCTGAATATTGCATACTAACTGCAATACTTATGTACCGTTTTGGAGGTTATTATTTTATTTGATTAGTGTGTTTGGCTATGCGTATTTGAAATAAGGATATAATATGAGCCATTACGGGCTAGGTAGGTAGGTGCCTTAAGACTTACAAATGCAATCAATCAACCAATCAACTAAACAAGTGGGTTGTTCTTGTAATGTTTTATTATTAATGTCTAGTTAATCTGGTTATAGCTATATTGGCATCATCTTTATTCAAAACAATAACCCACAAACGTCATAAATTCTAGCTTTGTAGGTTTCAAAAATAATTTAGAATTATCTACTAAAATGTAAACAAAATATACTTTTTGACTTGTATGCCAAGTTGTCTTGCCAATAGATCCGTAAATCACAGCCGAAGGTCGATATTTCAAGAAGAACCAAGTCACTTGTGCAAGCGAAGTCGTAAATAAAATCGTTTAACATAAAATGTCGCAAAATAAAGTATAGGTACTCAAAGTACACGCGCAATAAGTACAACAACAATTAATCGATGTTTGAAAAGCTAGTGAAAATACAGATAAAATAAAACAATAAATGTTTTTAGTTGACTTGGATTAGTGTTGCCATGCTTGCACTATAGAAAAACGTATAATACCGAGAGACTGAAATTTAATAGATTTATAAGAAATTGATCATATCTATGATGAAGTTCAATAATGGTATTTATAGAATAGCATTCGTATTAACTACATAAGAAAAATTACAGACAAGCTAAATAGGGAATAATTTCTCTGAAAAACCGTACACATATTGTAAAAACTGTAGGCATGGCAACATTGCGTGTATCAGATGTAAACAATGGATGCCGATGTATTTGAAATTGCGAAAATACTTTATAAAACGAAAATAAGATTCGACCGTGAGATTGTAATTATTGATTATTAAGTCATAAAATAAAATACAAATTATTGTTTAGGTGGAATGTGTGTTGATTCATAGGCCAAATTGTTCATATTCAAGTTGATTGTATTGACAGTATAGTTGAGAGAGAAAAACAAAAAAAATACAGACGGGAGATATTTAGGTACCATTTTGTTTCAAAACCTTTATTATAACGTACAGTGAGCTGCAAAAATACATACCCATGTCAAAACAAAAATGGTATGAGCCGGTAATTGACGCCATCTAACGAAAATCAATAGATAATCTGTTAAGTAGTTTCTTTATATCGTAATATATGGCGGTTCACTACTATAAAATAAAAAGAAGTAGTTTACTAATAACGCAATTTTATTAAATTTACTTTAATTAAAACAATGTTGTTATCTCCATCTAAAGGATGTAAAATGCGTTTAAACAAGAACACATTTCAGGATAAAACAAGAAGCTAAGAATTGCAAATGAATTTATAAAGGAGACCGTCCATATTTGGCTTGTATGTGGACAATCGTTTTATATACAAAGTAAAATATTAAAAGTTTTGTTTGAATATATAATAAATATTGGTTACCATCCAGTAGTATGAAATTGACATATTTTATTTATATATTATATCAAAATAATACACACAGCCTGGAAGCAATAAGGCAGTATTACTGCAACTGCATAGACGGCCGAAGGACTGTTGGTTGCTGTGCTCACATAATGTCTGTAATATGGTACCTAAGCTGGGCAAGATATGAAAATGTCACTCCACCAGCCCAGTTTTTGGAAAATAATTCAATAACTTACGAAGGTTATGTAAATAATTATTTATTTTAAACAATGTGTTTTATATTATTATTTAACGAACTTGATACTAAACTTCAAAGAATAATGTTTTCTACTTAGTTTAGGCTACTCAAAATTATTATTGTTATTACAATATAAAATTGTTCACGCCCAGGCCAGTGTCCCATACAAGGTGGTCGGTCTCCTTTATAGTAAGTAGTTTATTTGATAGATAATGTCAATGACTCGCTATTCTGTTCATACGCAAACATTATTCCGTCCCTGTGTTCGAGTGTCTTTTCGGTTGAGATTAAAATTTGTTATAAATTTCACCTATTTGTTAAACGTGTATGCGTTGCAATATTTGTAAAACAACGCCATCTAGTTAATACATATTCTAGTTCATTCTAATCCGAGGTATCACAAGATTTTGGGCCTTAAGGTATGCATGCAATATTACAGTTGATTGTACATATAAAAATAAAAAATCTAAGCACCACTTACTAGTGTAAGACACTGATGTGCCTAAACGAATGACAGCGATGTCACAGAAAGCATTTCTGGGGTTCCAGGAGGGGTGCATGGTTACATCTCTGGTGGTAATACGAACACCGCCGGAGAAGATTGTGTTGGTGCCGAGGACGACGTTCATGGAAGTAGCCGTGTTGACACCGTCGTGCTGACAGTGAGCTGCAGTTACCAAGCGGTTCTGGGAGATCAGGGAGGCACCGCAAACTGATGTGAAGAACCAGTTAATAGTGATCACGAGCCCGGCCTGAGTACATTAAACAATAAATTTGTTAAAATTCGAATTATACTATACCATTGCCATATAAATATATTATAATAATAATATGCAGCGATAGCCTAGTGGGAAACTGTTGGACTGCCACGCAGAAGTCTCGAGTTCGATCCCAAGGCGTGCATCTCTGACTTTTCGAAGTTATATGCGTATTAAATAGTTAATTATCGCTTGCTTTAACGATGAAGGAAAACATCGTGAGGAAACCTGCATGTCTGAGAGTTCTCCATAATGTTCTCAAAGATATGTGAAGTCTGCCAACCCGCACTAGGCCAGCGTCGTGGACTATGGCCTAACCCTTCTCATAGTGAGAAGAGGCCCGTGCCCAGCAGTGGGACAGCTTAATACAGGGCTGATATTATTATTATTATTATACTATATTATATAAATATATTAAATAAAAATAATAGCAACTGTACAATGTAACTATGTCTATTTGTAATTTTTGTAACTATAATAAAATTGTGTATAGGTATCCAAAGAATCCAAACAATTGAAATCTTTATTTTGTAAAATGTATGCCATCAAAAATATAACTTGTAAAAAAACTAAGTCTCGCAACTAAGTTCTTCTACCGTAAAAAGTTGTGAGATCCATATAATACCAAGGCGGTTAATTTGTTCAGTCCCTACTTCGATCAAATATACCATAGATGCACATTCTCATACAAAAACCGCGTCAATATGTGGCACTGACCAGTTCTACTTACTCATAAGTGTCTGCATTTATTATGCAACCCAGGAAATAAACCGGAATAACCATTGAACGCCCACTGAGAAACATTTCGTAATCGTTTAGTTAAAACGCGTCAATGTAAAGCGTCCTAAGTGTGTTACTCGCGATACGCAAGCGTACTAAGTATATGGTACGGTCTCCACCGCAGTAGTGGTGTCGATTCGCTCTCGCTTACGGGCAGCACACGCAAGAGTGAGTGGGACAGGTGCATAATATAGCGCATATGACTGATTTATGCACAATTTTGTGGGGGCCGTTTTTCGAGCGACGATAGTGCATCTATGGTATATTTGATCAATGAGTCCCTAGTTAAAGGACCTTCTGTCTTAAGTTATTACGTAATTAACTAACCTAACAACATCTTATGGTGACCATATCAATATTAAAATCTTTTATGTTTTAAATAAATAGATTGACTTTGCCATCGCATGAAAACACAATGTATCTCACAAATAATATATATATTATATTAAATTAGATTGTTTAGTACGATTGCCAAGTCAATCTATTTATTTAAAACATAAAAGAATTTATATAATAATATGTAACGGGTATTAACGCGATCATGCATAATGTTTACCTTTTAAATTTAATATTGATATGGTTACTATAAGATATTGTTAGGTTAGCTAATTACATAATAACTTAAGACACAAGGTCCCTTAATTAGGGACTGAATAATTTAACCGACTTGGTATTTATTACATGGATCTCACAACTTTACCTACCTACCTAATAGGTGTACTATTATTCCATTATATTATATTATATATAATTACAGGTACACTGTTTCATTCACCGCAAATGTAATTTTGTAATCCTATATATTTATATGGGATTACAAAGTAATTTATGCAGTTAGTGTATCTAGAAAACTGGACCGAAATTGCAAAATATTTTAGTCTTTCCTTGATTTATACACTAAACACGCATTGTATTCTAAATTTGAAACTTCTATGTATGCTAGAAGTGCCTTAGAGTTTTGATGATCGGTCAGTCAGTGAGTGAGTGACAAAATTAAGAAAAATTTGACTAGTCATAACTCTTAACTACTGGTTTAAATTGAATGAAATTTGAAATATACCGTGTTTATACAATGCCTGCTTGGTTATTGAAAATTTAGGCTTCTAGTTTTATCCACAACGAAGTTATAGGGAGGCCGAAAATGGCCTGAACTGTTTCGAGAAAAGGATGGTACGGCCGTGCCGCTTTTTTGCTCGACTCGGCGGGAGCACTACCGTGCCCCCAGATTGCTGTAAGTGACTTAAAAGTCGTATAATATTGTCTTATGTTTAAGCGAATGTTATACATTGAAATTAAATACTTTATACGATTTTTTTCGCGTTGTTTATTTTTCTTTAAAACACTTTTATTACATAATTTTGAAACTCTAACACTACTATTATTGAACTTCACTACAATTTAAGCTATTTAAATTAATGAAACTATTTATATTTAAGTTCACACTTTGCCCCGACGTTTCGGTTGCTTTACAACAGCCATGTTCACGGGGAGAGTAAAGATTAAAGTAAAATAAACAATGCGGCAAAATCCGTATAAAGTGTTTAATTTAAATTAAAAGTCGTATTCTAAGGTTCGAGCATAACAACCTCGAAACGTACTTAACTCAAAGATTTAAAATCGACGTAATGCGAAGCATCGAAATAAGAGCTCGAATTCGCGCTCAGAAGGGTGAAAATGTAGCATTTCATGTAGTATGACAAACCTGACTTTCTATAATCTGAATTCACTATCTCTTATAGCGTTTGTTGTTGCTTATGCCATAATAGCTGACAGTTATATGTCGCAGGATAATAGAAAAATAAAATGTAATTAGTAAAAATATTAGAAAATAAATCAATTTTACCTGGTAAGGTACTTGGGAGACATCGATAATGAAGCCCCCAACGATTCTTTGGCTGCTTTCGACATCGGTACCTTCTGCTTCAAGTTTTTGAAGTTCGGTGGCTCGGGGAATACCGAAGCGTCTGTGATAATCGTAGACATCGGACTGGTCTTCTGAGAAAATGTCCTCAGCATACACAGTCAACGCAAAAGCGAGGATTACCGCAGAGATGAACAGTTTCATGATAACAACAAAACTGAGCTGTATTTTCTTAAAATAATCATTTTATATACTAATGCAAATCTTATCAATTTTGTAAACTGTCTGTAGCCAATCTAAATCTATATTGATTACAGGAAAATAATAATTAATACACATAGATAAACCGATTACATAAACCCAGAGCATTATCTGGTTTAGAATTATGTTTAAGACTAGCTGGTGGCCACGATTTTATTGGCGTCAAAAAGCATATAAAATACCAAAAATATGAATGATCAAAATGTCGATAGCGCGTAATTATAAGCACTGAGAAGAAATATAACGCTAAGAAACTAAAACAAGGTGTCCAGCTATATCCAGCCTTTATGCCAATAACCGACACAAGTACAAACTTTGGATTGTGGTTGCAGCATTACCTGCCACTATGGTAGATAATGAGATTGATCATATTGTAACTGAAAATGTGTCATTGATCTCCTTAAAACATTGCTTAAGAGTACGAAATGTTAGCGACAATATATTTAATTTTCTAGTAGCCACAGTTAACTGTAATTAAATTGCGATTTGAAAACCGAAGATGAGCTACATTTATGTGAATTATTATAGTACAAATATACGGTGTTGGAAAAGATTCCAATCAAAAAGCTGCTGATGTATTTACATCAGACTTTTTGATTGGAATTGTCGTTCTCAATTTTGAGCACTAGATTTTGTTAGCGTGTCCCAATATATGCATGTATGGAAGTTTTCTTGTCTTTTATTGTTCATTTTTAATTACATTACTATATTATCAGCCATCAATATACCTGCGTACTGCCAAATTCAATCTATATATTATACCAACAGATGCCAGTAAAATGGCTTTGATATACGGACGGACAGACCGGACATGACGAAATTATTAAAATTACGCATTTCTTTAGTGACATACATTGATTAAAAAATTGGTTTGGTTTAAAACTAATCAAGCTAACCTCGTAATATGAATGTAAGCATATTTTACAAAGAAATTCCCATTTTGTCATTCTGATACCGAAAGTTTAAAGTTTGCTTTATAATAAGACTAGTTTTTACCTGCGGCTTCGCTCGCGTAAATGTAGGTTAGGTTAGGTTAGGTTTGCAACAGTTCTTTTTTCTGGATGAAAGGTACCTTATGTCCTATTCTGTACCCCTGACAACGTGTATGCAAAATTTCATGTTGATCGGTCCAGTAGTTAAGGCGTGAAAGCGTAATAAACAAACAAACAAACGAACAAACTCATTTTCGCATTTATAATATTAGTATTTAGTAAGGATTATATCTTTGCTTGGTTTCATTTTAGAACTTTGGTAGAAGTTGACAAATATTTATAAACCTCGTCTTTTTTAAATCAACAAATAATGTTTATCATTTAAAGTTTGATTTGGTTTTTTTTTATACGAATAAGATAAATAGATAGCTCCTATAAAACACTAGCGATCCGCTCCGGCTTCGCACGGGTAGATGAAAACCTTAATAAAAAATAAATCTACACCCTTCTTCATGGATCACTCTGTCTATTGGTTAAAACCACATGAAAATCCGTTAATTATTTTTTGTATTGGTTTACGCCTATATATCTAAAGTAAATAAATAAAATGTGAATATAAACAGCAGTATAAAAATTTATAATGACAATAATTGTTACGACATATTATTATCCTATAACTAAACAACAGCACAACAAGGGTTGTATAGTGAAGTTCATACAATCAATCAATTTAAGACCTAGCTCTTGTTGGTTGAGCCTCTTTCATATCTATCTATTCTCTGCCATTACTTTAAACTCTTGGTGCGACACGACTTTCGATTTATCCTTCTTTTGATCTATGTTACATATTTGGTTTACTTACCTCTTTTTCTTATTTTATGAAATACCCAAGAGTAAACTACGAAGATGTGCCGGGAATGTTAAAATTTGTCATATATATCCAAACATTTAAATGGGATAAATAGCAATAATAACAATTACGGCGATTTGTTCATGTTATGTATTTTGTCCAATTTCAATGTTTTAAAGTTTTAATTGGTCTATTTAGTCGCAGCGGTACACCAGTGGCCAAACATTAGACATTTTAATTATGTTTGACATTCCAGGTGCCATTTGACAGGTTAAACTTATACCAATTTGACTGCATCGATTGCAAACGATTTAACTGGTGACCTTGCCATTCGCACAATTCGATTACCACACGAGGCAAAACAACGTGTGATCCAAGTATATTTGTATGACTAGGTGTCATTTCGTCAGACATAAAAATTTGTCTTTTATAATTTACTTACTATAAATGTTAAAAGACAAAACTTAAATAAAGCTATTATCGCAACAATTAATTATTTTAAATCACGAACAATGGCTGTGTTATCATTCGACTCGATAATATGTTGTGTACTATCATTCAACTCATTTCTTACTTACATATGTAGATTATGGCAATCAAAATTATTCGTTCGTCGCGTGTTGGTCTTTACTACATCTATATCTATATATTGATATTAATTTAAAACTATAAGAAGGCTGACTATACATCGGACATTTTTTAACTATTTAGGGAAATCTGAACCTAAAAAAAGGCGTTTAATATTTTTGTCTATCTGTCTGCTTATGTCGGCATCACTTAATATCACCTTCATGAATTTTAATGCCATTTCAAAAGTTATGTAAGTGGGACTAAAACCTGAGCTAAACGACTAATCTGATTCTGATCAGTAGAACCGACGATACATAATATGTAATAAACATTTTGTGTAAATTGTAGTCCACGCAGGCGAAGGTGCTGGCAAAGACTAGTATTATTTTAATTCAATACATAGTTATATAGCTTGGTCAGTCTTATCACTAAGATGCCCAATGTATGCAATTGTACCATTATTTTTTTAGTTTAAAACATTTAAACAATATTAATACCTTGACATATTTAATTTCATACCTGCGTGAACTGAAGATAATAATAATATTTTATTTGCATAACACAAGTTAAGGTTTTACCGATACGCTAAGACCCTCCTGTACATTTTGTGGTATAAAAGATGTTACAATGCATTATCCTATCCTAATCCTAATCCTAACTAATATTATAAAAGCGAAAATGAGTTTGTTTGTTTGTTAGCTTTTCACGCCTAAACCACTGAACCGATCATCCTGAAATTTTCCATGTACGTTGTCAGGTGTACAGAAACGGACATAGGCTACTTTTCATCCCGAAAGAAATGACTGTTCCCGAGGAAAACAACAAAAACTTTCGTATGATAATAGATGGCGCCACGTTTCTTTCGAATCATGATTGAATTATATTATTACAAGCAGAGTACAACCCGAATTGATTGTCAAATGCTAAATTAACGCGAGCGAAGCCGCGGGCAAAAGCTAGTAATATATAAAGATCGTACACACGTTATCCATAAAATATAATTAGCAAATAGAATAAATTGGCAAATTTTGCTTCATCTACCGAGTGTGTAACTTTATCTTAGATAATTTCACGTGAATACGTATTATATTATATCCATATTGTTTAGTGAATCTGGAGATATCGCTGAATACAAGTCTGGTTGGGTCAGGTTAATTTTGAGAGTTTACAGGATTGACTGTTTTAGAAATTTAATTTTACACTTTCCTCGACCTTGCTGTTGCTTTTCTGCAGCAGTTGCTTTTCCCCGGGAAAAGTGGAAAATGAAATTTAAATTGTTGTATAATTTAAATAGCTTAAATTTTGGATAACATTTTCGCATAAATGGACTGAATTTCATGAAGAACGCGAGCTATGTTGGCCTTCAGGGCGACAATTGTCTGTGGTTTGTCTGCATTACTACTAGAGATTTCACATAGCCTCACAGAATCCGTAATATTTTTTACCAAGGCACTTGATGAGATCTCTTCACTAAATATGATTTTCTTCCCAGAAGGAGGGTCAGCCGCCACTTGCTCTAAAGCCCAATCAGCGAGCACACAACGCTGTCTGTGGCCATCTGGCTTTAGTTCTTGAGTTAATTAAATATTGTATGGATGGAGGCCTAGGTCTCGGTATCAACTGCTTTGCCCGAATTTTATTTGCCCTAATATCATTTGCCATAATAGTCTATCATTTGCCATAATAGTCAACAGCCATAATATTGTATGACGTAATATTCATTTGCCCTACTCTTATTTGCTATATTAGTCACGTGCTAGAAGCTTTGTTTCCCATAAAGTCACTTACCATAACATCATTTGTCATAATCATTGTAAGCCCTAATTATCACATGCCCTAATTATCACATGCCCTAATTATCACATGCCCTAATTATCACACGCCCTAATTATCACATGCCATAACATCATTTGCCATCGACATTGGGTGTGTAACGGTTGTTATATCAGGAGAAACTGGATGCAATCGGGACTTTAGGGTACCCCGACTCAGATACGTTAGGTTAGAAGGGGATGGCGGGTTCGTTTGAGCGAGCGAAGCGAGCGAATAGACCCCGCCATCCCCTTCGTGGTTATTTTTTTATAAACCACCCAGCAGTGGTTATTGTAACCGACTGCCACGCCTGAGGTCGCGGGTTCGTTTCCCACACAAGTCAAACATTTGTGCATGAACATGGATGTTTGTCTTGGTCTGGTTGTTTCTATGTATAATATGTATGTATTTACAAAAAAAATGTATATATGTATCTGTCGGCGTCGTCATCGTGCCTAGCTACAAGGGGGTACACGGAGAAAAACCACGTGCTAAATGTCAGTGGAACGTGCGTCGAGCGGCCGAGCTGCGCGTGACTCACCGAACGCGCCCCACCACTACTCTATATAAGTCGGTCCGCCCGGCGCCGAGACACAGTTCTTGTTGAGCTCGCTCGTTGCACTGATCACTGTTTTTGTCCGTGTAACCTTTAATTAAATTAATCAACTACTTGTCGTGGTTAATTAAGTTATTTAATTATTAATAAAAGTGAATGTAAAAGTACCGACTTCTTTTAATTATGGAGGATACTCCGACATATCCATTGTCTAGTACTCATTGTACAAGCTCTGCTTAGTTTGGGCTAGATGGTGTTGTGTGTATATGATAGAATATTATATTATTATAGGCTACCAATCCGGTAATCTCATATTTACGGATTATACGACGAATTGCAGGGCGGCTACAAAGATATTGATAATAGATTGTAAGAATTTCAACGCGTTATTAAATCGTGTAACATGTGTTTTCTAAATGTCAAAACTTAATTAGTACTCCCGAAAAATGTTACAGCTGTGACGTTCCTAAGATGACCGCTATAGACTGTCAAAGTTCAAGCACACCTAATGAAAAACCCTTTATCAATGAAAATACAACGCCCAATTTAGGTTAGTATTATTACCCCATGTAATAAGCCCTTATTGTATTATTGATTTCACATAAGATTTAGGTCTTCTTTTTCTCTCCTTATTTAATTTTTTATTAGGATAGTTAATTAAATGTACAAAAATATAAAATGGTTTACCAGTGCACGATTAATTTATCATTTCGTCATATCCTTTAGAATTTTAAGTAACTTTATCACTTGATTAAACTTATATATTTGTTTTTATTATTGTCTTTGCATTTATTGTCATTTGCATTTCATTTACATTTGTAAATATGACTTTTTGTAATGACGTACTTTTGTAAAAACTCAGCAGATTATGAATGACTTGTCTTTTATTTATTTTAAGATTTTGCTCTTGTTTCGTCATGCCTCTGAAAGCATGGCAAAACATAGCACAGTCATCAAATACCATTAACACTGCTTTTCTTTTGTAGGTACTAATATATATAGTCTGAAAATTACTGAGGTCATACCACCTGTATATGTATTTCTGAAATGCATGCAGACTGTAGGTATAGATAAGTACAATAACATTGTACTCACCTATACAGACTACACATGTATTCACGCTATACACATTGCAAAATGTTGTCTCGTTCTGGTGCATGCAATTACATTGCTTAAAAGTTTAATAGTATAGTCCCTGGACTTTGATCGAGCAGTATATTTTAACCTAATCATGAGATTATATTTTTTTAAATGTGGTCTAATAAATAATTAGTGCGACTAATAAAATTTTAATCATTTCAGATATGATGAAGAATGAGTAATTAGATTTTAAATTAATTGATGCGTAAAAGGTGAACTAAATTAAAAATACAAGCTTTATCATCGAAAATGAAACTCTCCTTAGGATTAGTATTGGCACTAAACACAGCGGTTTTAGCCGATATATTATACTCTTACGTGGAGCCCAAAGCTATCGTCTACCACAAATGATGTAGTATTCCTGGAGCCACTGAGATCAAGAATTGGGAAGAAGAGAATGATGGCAGCCCTGCCAGCCAAAGAATTGCTAGCGGCTGAAACTGTGATATCTCACAACACCCCTATCAGGATTACCTGATAAGGGGATATCAACGTTAGTGTAACCATTAGGGTATACAAGTTTACAGTGCATCTATTGCCGGCAAAGTTTTTGCTGTTGTTGACTACATATGGTATACTAAGTTCAAACGCATACTTAAAACTTTTTGATCAAGTCTGGTTTTTGTGATTTAGATACCTAAATTAAAAACAGAAAAGCATATATTTACTTAACTTCCGCATCGATACTGCCGGTGAGCAGGAGTACCTGCCAGGGTGACTGCGGTGGTCCTCTTATAGCATTTGTTAACAACAGGAGAACATTGGTATGAATATCAAGATCTTTTTTATTGTTTCTTTATAAAGTTATTTATTTACTATTTTTAATCAGCATAATTGTATATCTGCCTTTACATACGTCTTTACAACGGTAGGAAATAATATAATAAAATAATGAAGCATGTTCTTCGCAAAGTTTTAACATCTCTGATTATTTACAGGTTGGTGTGACGTCATTCGGTTCGTAGAATGGCTGCCGAGCACCTTTTTTTAACGTCAGCTGGATTTGTTCTTTGTAACTCTGTCAAACCATATCTAGTAGCTGATCTATTACTAGGTGTCATATTTACGAGATATACATTAAACATTATTTATAATATGTTTATTTCACTATTTGTGTAGCAATGAAATGAAACTAATAAGTGAAATAATATAATTGGAATATTTAACCACAGGTGGTACAGGAACATAATTACGATTCACTTATATGCTGTAAAATTATTATTGTTAATATATACACTTTAAACATTCCATACGCATGCTAATAAACTAAAAAAATGACGATCTATCTGAATAAATCAAAATGTATAGATTGATTGGAGCCATGCGAAAAAAGCATTGATATTGCATGCGCGAAATCAAGACGATGCTATATCACTGTAACGCGCTGTCTCGTGATTGCGCATGCAATAATCATAATAATATAATAATATTATATCACATACACACAACACCGTCTAGCCCAAACTAAGCAGAGCTTGTATTATGGGTACTAGACAATGAATAAACATACATATACACTTTTTTTTTGTAAATACATACATATTATACATAGAAACACCCAGACCAAGACAAACATCCATGTTCATGCACACAAATGTTTGACTTGTGTGGGAATCAAACCCGTGACCTCAGGCGTGGCAGTCGGTTACACTAACCACTACCATATATATATAAAAGCCTCTGAACTTTGCTCAAGCAGTGCATTCTAATCCGAGATAAAATTATCCTAATCACGTGATTATATAAAAATAATTCAAAACAATTTAAGGTCGACTAAAAGAAAATATGAACAATCTTAGTGTAATCGTTTCAGATATAGATACTAAGTCATGATAAGATTTATATTAATCACTATATAAAAGCTGCGTTCAAAGAAAATACAAGATTTATCATCAAAATGAAATTTATCGTTGGAGTTGTATTGGCGCTGATCTTAGCGGTTTCAGCCGTTGAATTCTCCTCTATTGACAAGCCTACAGCTGTCGACTACCACAGGCGCTTTGGTATTCCCAGAGCCGCTGAGATTAAGAAATGGGAAATAGATAATGCTGACAGCCTAGACAGCCAAAGAATCGTCGGTGGCTGGAACGTTGATATCTCACAACACCCTTACCAGGTAATTTCATATTTCTTTAGTCGCTTACTACATTAATGCGCACGCCTAAATAACTGACTAACTGTCCCCCGCAGTTTCACCCACATGTTTGATCATTGCTCCGCTGCCGTAGCTCAAAGTGTGATATAAAGCCTATGTTAGATCTAGATAAAGAAATTTTCTTATAGTGAAGGAATTATTGAAATCGTTACACACAAAAATCAAATTTTTCTCTTTATAATTGTAGCGACAGTGCGACACAGAATTTATTCTATTACTAGCTTTTGCCCGCGGCTTCGTTTGCGATCTGTAACTTTTTATAGTTGATGCCTAGTTTGGTAAATAGCATAACGGTCGAATAATACTTTAAATAACTTTCGTTCATAATAGTACCTAGTTTATTTCTATAGCATATGCCCCCGCGGCTTTGCTCGCGATTAGTTTATGACTGGCCTCATAACCGGGACGGTCAACAAAAACACTAGCAGGATTACCGATAGCGACGCTGGCGTTGATTGCAACAAATGCTCACAAAGATAATCGTAACAGGGACGACAGATAGCCACCGCAGGACATCAATTGAGAGCTTCAGTATACACAACATCATCGTCAGTGAGCCCAGCCGGAATATGAACATAAAGGTTCCTTGCACTGCTCACACGGGAAAGAGCGACGTAAAGTTGACCATGTGAAAAATAACTCACGCTAAGATCTACGCCAGCACGTTTCAAGCCATATTCAACCTTTGGCCCTACATTTACAGCGCAACGTTAGTGAACTGCGAGTGACATAAAGGGCGACAAACTTATTATTTGCGGTTGGTACAGTAACCATGTCTAAAGATTGAACCGCAAAATTAAGTTTGTTTTTTATTGTATATACTTTTCCGGGATAAAAAGGACCCAGTGTGGTGCCCAGGATATTAAAGTATAATAATACGAAGTTTCATCGTAATTGAACTGGTAGTTCTTGCGTGATGGTTAAACAAACAGACAGACAGACAAAGACAAAAATTTTTTAAGTCACATTTTTGGGTTCGGTTTCGATCTAGTAACACCCCCTGCTATTTATTTTTTTAATATTTTTAATGTACAGTATTTACACTTCTACAGATTTATTATATGTATAGATGACACATACATCGCGCGCATCAACCAGTCGCTCCGCACCTGTCACTGAGGCAGAACAAGTTGTATTATCGCGCTAGGACAATTAACTGCACTAGGTCATCCATTGTAATAGACTAATACTTTGTGTACAAGTGAAATAAATTGTGTGTGCTGTACACCATCGTTGATATACTGACTCACTGCAAGAACACGTATAGAGAACCTAGACATACTTCTACAATAATATTAGTGTAGATTCTTTCACAAAGGTTATGTTATCAATCCATTACCTACCTAAAAAAGCTAAAAACTTAAGACATTCATGTAATATCATTATGATTATTTTAATTGAAAGTTATTAGATATGTAAAACAGTTTCCACAAAAATTTTATAACAAATAATGCAAATTTTACATACAATTTAACAAATAAGGAAGAAATAATTTTAATTACTCGTTTCTGAAAACGTCCATTTCACGTTCTTAATTATTTTATTGCAGTATATTTAGTTTAGTTTATAAATAGGTTAAACATTTTATTTCATATTTCTGTATTATGAAATTTCAGGCAGGACTTGTAATCCAAGTTAATTGGTTCTTCCAATCAGTATGCGGCGCTTCCTTGATTTCTCACAATCGTTTGGTGACCGCTGCTCATTGCCAGAACGACGGTCAAACCGTCGCTAACTCCTTCACTGTTGTTCTTGGGTCCAACTTCATCTTCAGCGGTGGCCTCCGTATTGTTACCAGGGATGTTGTCTTGCACCCACAATGGAACTTCAGAACTCTTGAGAATGATATCGCCGTTATGCGCACTTCCTCCATTTCTTTCTCCAGTTAGTTGCCTTCAATATTTATTTACTAATAGTACAATATTCTCAGTTAATCAATATAAGTTGTTTATAAATTATTCCAATTATTCTAGACGTAATTCAGCCAATCAGTTTACCCAGCGGCGGTGAACTTTCATGGGATTTCAGTGGCTGGACTGCCACGGCTACTGGTTTTGGTTTTACTAGTGATGGTAAGCGTTGATTATTCATAAGTTATTAATGCATAGCATATATTTAGTATTAAGCCAAAAACGCACATTTCACAGATGTAATATGGATATTGGCAATTTGCCAAAATTAAAATAATATAACTCCTAGACCGAGGGGTCTGTACTATCCCACAATGACTCCAGCCCGACTCACATTTGGCGATTTCAGATTGTTTGTCGTTTTACTTTAGAGTCTACACTGTAATCACTCCAGTTTTAAAGTTTGTATTAAAAAATGGGTGTTTCTTATATGTGGACTCTATAAATTAAAATTTCAGTGAACTCAAAGCATGGCAAAACGTATTTATAACCAAAATATTAGCCTAATAGCTAGTGCATCGAAGTTATGATTGACCATTTTATATTAAAACTCGGCTCTCGGCGTCGATTTTAGTGCCTAACTCTGCTCTAACTGATCATAAGACTGTGTTATTATTTCTTGTAAAAAGAATAGCCAAAGATGTTGTCAGTAAAACACTTGTCCGGATAAACTATGATCAGTTAGACGCCGACTTAAAGAAACTAGATTTTAGTGACATTGCATTGCACAACATTGCAGCAGAGACGATGATTAGATTAACTAAACAAGCAATCGACTCAAATTCGAGGACTATTAAGGTACCAAAACGTCAAAAAATTATAAAGGCATGGATAACGCCTGGACTACTTTAATGTATTCGACATAAAGACTCCTTGCATAAAAAATTTAAACAGGCGCCTAAGAGTGACATCTTAAAATTGACTTTTACTCGGTACAGAAACTATTGCAACAAGTTATTGCATAAGGTAAAATTGGAATAATAATTATGTGAAAATTAATTTTAAAAAGCCGGTATTAACACAAAAAATATATGGGTCGCTATAAATAATATAACTAACCGCAATAGGAAAACTAACACCAATTCTGACTTGTTGACCTCAGCAATATCACCCCATTTATCATTGAATTTGGTAAATGACTTCTCTATGAAATAGGTGAAAACGTTTCCAAAAAATTTACGAGTGCACCAACAGAACCGACAAATAACACCTCAAATAGATTGCAATCTATGGTTATGCTACCAACGGATGAAAGAGGTAAGTAGGTTGGTGATGGCCTTGTGTAGTGATTGTTCTGAGGGATGGGATGGAATATCTAGTAAGATAATCAAAAGCCACAGCATTGCGCTCGTTCCTCCTCTAACCTACATATCCAACCTTGCTCTCACGACAGGGAAGTTTCCTCGACCGTTCATGAAATCTATCATACACCCAATTTATAAAAGCGGAGACCGACACCTTATGAATAGCTATAGACCGATAGCGGTATTACGTGCCCTGTCAAAAGTGCTAGAACGGATCATGAACGAGAGGTTGGTTAATTATCTAGAAAAGCATAATCTCCTTTCTCCTACACAGTTTAACTTTCGCGCTGGAAAATCTATCACTGATGCGGTACATGAGCTTACCAATTATGTAATTTCCAAAATGGATGGCGGGCAAAAAGTCCTTTCTATATTCTTGAACATAGCTAAGGTATTTAATACAGTATCTGTACCCATACTTATACTTAAGATGGAAGATTTGGGAATTAGGGGAGTTCTACTAAATTTCTTTCAGGACTATCTGAGCGAGCGCATCCAGAGAGTTAAGATAGGTGACTTCATTAGTGAAGAGCGCACGTTAACTTATGGCACCCCTCAGGGCAGCGTCATTGGTCCAACACTACTCCTTATATACATTAACCATCTGGGTGCGTTCGCCCTCCCCAGGGATAAAATAATAACTTTCGCGGATGACACAGCTCTCCTGTTCAGCGATAACTCGTGGAGGGAAGTATACAAACATGCACAAACAAGTGGCTTTTAAACAACAAACTGACCCTTAATATAGACAAAACGACTTATATTGCCTCTTGTATGATAAACTATGGACCATCTGCACCAGCACCTCGCCATTCTATCCCACAGCACAGTTATACCAAGAGGCTAAAGTGATAACAGTACGTCAACTTTTTGTTTTATATACCGTGTTAAAACAACACACGCTAATAACGTATAACCCTGCACTATATGTCGATAAAAGGAGAGTTAACCCCGTCGATCGCCATCCAATTCACCTAACCACGATTTTCTCTAAACGATTCGCTTGTCACCTCGAAAAAATAGAGTATTGAATATATTCAGTCTCTCAAAAAGTAAGTGCAATATTTTTGCCCTAGCTACCTGACTCCAAACAAACAAATCCACACACGCACACACATGCAGACACACACACACACACGCACGCACGCACGCACGCAAGGGTACTAGTAATATGATTTATAAGCAATTTAAAATATGTTCACGTATTAATTTCAGTGATACACTATTTGTTCCCAGGTGCAAGTATTCCAAGCAACCAGCGCCTCAGTGCTGTGAACGCGCCTATCATAAGCACTGCTGCCTGTCGCAGTTTCTATGGTAGCTGGATTCAAAACAGTAACATCTGCATCAACACTGCCGGCGGCAGAAGCACCTGCCATGGTGACTCTGGAGGGCCACTTATGGTCCTCGTTAACAACAGGAGAACATTGGTAAGGGTATTCAAAAATATACTTACATACATATCTCTGACGCAAGCTTCAAGCGGATTGGTCCTACTATTCTGACGTTCAGTAGCCTTACAGATATGTATTTCATGTAAAAGGCAAATTAATCCTTTTTCTCCTTCTTTTACGATAAAGCTGCTTATCGCAAAGGTTTTGCGGTGATTTGTTGCTAACTTAAAAAAATCTACTTCGCGCACCCGCTGGCATTGACAGAGTAAATCAGTTTACAATCCTCCTAGAGCTGTTACTGTTTACCTGATAGGCTGTTACTGTTTACCTGATAGGCTGTTATTTATATCTGCTCTGGCAATAATAAAGCAATATTTGTAAACTGCAGAAAAAAAGAATCCAAATATAAAAATCTATTGATCTGTTATGGGCATTAAAAAAGGGTACACGGTCTTTAATTATGATAATAACGGTGTTTGTCTAGTTCTCAGTATAACAAAAGACTCCTTGTCAAATTTAAATTAATGCAATACTCATAGTAAAATCGCATCGTTGTATATTTTCAAAATATGATTCGTTTGGCTTAATGATCAAGATAAAGAATTAGAAATGTGATTATTTACAGGTTGGTGTGACGTCATTCGGTTCCGGGAATGGGTGCCAAGCTGGTGACCCCGCTGCTTTCGCCAGGGTTACCTCCTTTGTTAACTGGATTTGGTCTATCTAATATGTGTCAAGCCATGGATAGTTTCGTCAATAACTTAATAACATATTTACGTCATATACAATATATTTACAAGTTTTATTAAATAGTAATTGTATTTTAATTTCACTATATTTCAAAAGGATTTTCATATCTCAATATGACAGTGTTTATCGTTCAACTGAAAGAGAGGGAAAATTATAACTGTGGTAAGGTGATATCCTTTGGTATGTGACCACCGTCATACCGTCATAATTCTATAAACATGTAAAGCTGTCAGTCCTGATTGTAATTATTATCTAATAGCAGCGATAGCCTAGTGGGAGACCGTTGGATGGCCACGCAGAGGCCTCGGTTTGGATCCCAACGCGCACATCTCAGACTTTTTGAACTTATGTGCTTATTAAATAGCTAATTATCACTCACTTAACAGTGAAGGGAAACATTGTGAGCAAACCTGCATGTCTGAAGGGTTAGATTGACGACTTTAGCAGCTGATATAGTCTAGTTACGGCCCGAACAGAGGCCCTTTATCCTTTTCTGTACTCGTGACAACTTGTATGCGAAATTTCATGGTTATCCGTCGAGTAACCAAGGCGTGAAAACGATACAAACAAATTCATATTTATAATAATAGGGGTTAAAGTATGAAGTTGCCGTTGTCTAGTAATAGATACTTTGAATTGATATAAACCTTCATGGTGTGAGATTTTCGAGTGAAACTTTTTTCACATGATATCTATAAGGTTCTTCTTTTAAAAAATGTGCAACATTCGATTTTCGACTTTCAATTGTTTTTTTATTCAGCTTAAACGGCTCGCAATATCAACGCTGCGTTTGCTAATGAACGCACCGTGTGTTTTTGGTTTAAACGCTTTCGTAACGGAAACTTCGACTTGAAGAAACATCCACGACCACCCATGTAGGTAAAAAACGCTGAATTGAAGGAGATGGTATAAGCCGATCCGAGTCAAACTACCCAGGATTTAGCGGCATGGTTAAACGTTACCCTACCTACAATATTGGCTCATTTGCATCAAATCAATAAGATAAAAATATGAAAAATGGATGCTTCATGATTTCACTGATCTACAGAAAGAAATGCGTGTTGAAACTTGTGTTGCCTTGTTGAATTGGTACAGAAATTATGGAATATTGGATTGAATTGTGACATGTGATGAAAAGTGGATTCTTTACGATAACCGGAAGCGAAAAATGCAATGACCAACCCCTGGTCAAACGCCGCAAAGCCGTAAAGCAAAGCTTACCAATAAAAAGGTAATGTTAACTGTTTGGTGGTCTCTTCATGGTGTTATTCACTATAGCTTTCTCAGGTCTGGTCAAGCAATAACAACAGATGTTTACAGTCCCAAACTTAGAAGAATGATGGCGAAACTGACAATGAAACAGCCCCGACTCGTGAATCGATCTTCATCATTATTGCTCCATGATAACGCAAGACCTCACGCTGCACGAGAAACCGTTGTAACTCTACAGGAGCTGCAGTTAGAAACTAGAAATCATACGTCATCCTCCGTACTCGCCAGACCTTGCTTCAACGGACTACCATTTTGAAATTAAACAAATTTATACGGATTTTATAGCGTTGTTTATTTTTTATAAAACACTATTATTACATAATTTTGAAACTTTAAACTACTATTGTTAAACACTTGTACTAGTTACTGTTTACTTCTATTTAAGCTATTTAAATTATAAAACTATTTAGATTTAATAATTTCACACTTTTCCCGACGTTTCGGTTGCTTTTAAGCAGCCATGTTCACGGGGAGATTAAGATGGTGGTTATCTCAATGTTCTAAGTGTAGCTATTTTCAAAGTACCCGAACATAATTTAATTTAATTTAATTGGTGCAGAATGAGCTCAAAGTATCATGAAGTCTGGCTGTGTTTTGCTTCTTCTTGGTTTTGACTATCTGAATTACTGGATCCCAAGCTGGTGGTACATTCCAACCATTTTCTCTATTGAAATTAGGATGCTTTTTTAATTTCAATAGCCTCGCGAAGCATCCTTAGTAAGAATCGGTGTTCTTTTGCGAGTACCTGTGGTTTGTCAGGACGATGTCGATTTTTCAGATGGTAGCAAACTAATGCGAGTGATCCCGTTGCCAAAAGACAAAGGACATAAAGAAACTAGTGACTATAATAGACCTGTAGCAATCTTTTGTTGCCCAGCTAGAGTATTTGGAGCGACACTTATATGCACAGATAAGCATTCAATTAGCAGCATGTTTTTCATCTGGGAAGAAGAATAACGTGGAATCTACTAAATAACATGACAACTATTATACCAGCTGTAGATCTAGGCCATAGATTTCTAACGGGGACGGCACCGTACCCTAGTGGGCGCTGGAGCTTTTCGAGGTGGTAGCGGGTCCAAAGGCAAATGATCGTTATGTCAGTCAAGGTGGCGGTCGCGGCGTACCTACCTAATTAGAAATTTAATATAATAAAATGCTTTAAAATACTAGAGGTATTTTTTTATGAAAAACATTTTATCTAGCCGTCTATAATGTTTATTTTATTATTATGACGTAAATATAGATTAAAACATTTAAATAACCATGTAGTATAAACTAATTGATTCGGTTTAGGACTGTCTGTAACAAGTCTATGCAAGTTGGTGAGCAAAGACGTGATTTACGCAATCAAGCATGTTTTAACAAAAATACGGGAACTTGTAACAATCTGTTTGCAGCGCAAGTGCAGTGGGGCACCGCAAACAGACAAAAGCATACAATTATTGTGTGCTTGAAATCAAATCTTTAAATGGTAGGGATAGCTCTTCTAATGTCTTATTGTTTTTGTGTGCTTCGTCAGTGATCCAATACTCGTGCGTGACTGATAAATTAAAGAAGTCATTATAGTCATTAGATTTATTAACTATTTATCTTTCTATAAATCGTTGAAAATTTAGGTATTTAAATCGTAACAAATTGTGAATTCCAAAATGTCTGAAACTAAGAAGAAATGTCGGCAGTACAATATTGAGTATTTGAAATATAGATTTACGCAATCTCCAACAAACCAATTATTACCTACTAGCTTTTGCTCGCGGCTTCGCTCGCGTTCATTTAGAACTTGACAATCAATTCGGGTTGTACTCTGCTTGTAATAATATAATTCAATCATGATTCGAAAGACACGTGGCGCCATCTACTATCATAAGAACGTTATTGTTGTTTTCCTCGGGAACAGAATAAATCCGTATAGATAGTATCCGTATATAGTAATCGTAAATCCGTATATAGTAGCGATAAAATTCGTATATAGTAGTTTAATTTCAATGAATAACATTCGCGTAAACAGAAGACAACATTATATTTTAAATGACTTTATCCTTTCTGTGTTTCTCAAATAAGATGCATGTCATCAAAATTGATACGTTTAATATGCTTTATGTTTAATATGCTCACAATGAACACTATTTGATAATTATAATTAGCATAGTAGGTAAGTAATTATTGCAGACTTTGGGACCAACTTGCCAGACTGAACCAAGACCCGCCTTTATTTTAAAGCTTACTAAAAGCGACTCTTTTTTAAGTACCCAATAAAGGCTACAGTGCTGTCTCTGGACCCTTTTTTGCACAATACCAACTGTTAAAGTATTGTGCAACTGTAAATGCATGCACGAAATGGATACGACATCGTGCGCATGTAAAAACAATGTTTTATAAAAATACACAAAATCCCTTGAACTTTGTTCGAGTAGTGCATTTTAATCCGAGATAAAATTATCCTAATCATCTAATTATATAAAATAATTTTAGATTGACAAAAAAAATTATGATCAATCAAACTTTAATCATTTCAGATATGGATACTAATTCGTGATAAGATTTATACCAATTGCTATATAAAGGTGCATTCAATGAGAAATAGAAGATTTCTCATCAAAAATGAAACTTATCGTCGGAGTCGTATTGGCGCTGACCCTAGCGGTTTCGGCCGAAGAGTTCTTCTCTCTCGACAAGCCGACAGCTATCGACTACCACAGACGCTTTGGTATTCCGAGAGCCGTAGAAATCCAGAAATGGGAAGAAAACAATGCTGACACCCTTGATAGCCAAAGAATCGTTGGCGGCTGGAACGTTGATATTTCACAACACCCTTACCAGGTAATTTTAATATTCCTTTATTCGATTATTACAATAATGAGCACGTCTATAAAACTTAGTAACTGTCCCCCGCGGTTTCACCCTCGAGTATGATCACTACTTCGCGCTCGTGACTACTTATCACTTTGATAATGTAGTTTTCCAATGGTGAAAGAATTATTAAAATTGCTTCATTGCAAAAATGTTATCATAATTCAAATATTTACTTTTTATAATAAGTGTAGCTTTTTTAGAAAGGTTGTGTATCACATCCCTAATTTACCTAAAAATATTATAACCCATATTATTGTCTCCTAGAAAGATTATAAAAATGATTTAGGTTTTTACACCAGATTTAATTTCATAAGTCGGTTCTTAAAACGTATATTTTGCTTTCTAAATTACTTTAATGGAGTTAATTAACAAAACGAAAGTGGTCAACTTTAGTGTCAGTAATAGAAACTCTTGCCCCACACAACTGGCTATCAAGTTGCATACCTGCATAGATCGCGTAGGCTCTTCCTGTTACTGCTCAAGCTTCGAACAGGTGGCGGTTGTAAAGTATCTTGGGGTCATCATTGACAAACACCTTACGTGGACCAAACAAATAGATTATGTGAGTGGCCGTATCAGAAAACTTCTTCATATCTTCAAGAAAATGGGACAGTTTGCTAATGAGAAAACCCTTAGGATGCTTTATTGCACACTGTGTGAATCAATTTTAACTTACTGTATAACTGTTTGGGGTATTGCGCATAAAACACACCTAATAAAGGCAGAACGTTCACAACGAGCCATTCTTAAGGTAGCCTATAAGAAACCATTTCGCTTTCCTACAAATTTATTGTATCAAGAGACATGCACCCTCCGAGTACGGCAGTTATATATTATGTCTGTGGTATTGAAATTCCATAAAAAGGCTGATGCCACAGTGCAATCCAATGCTCACTCTCGCAGAAAACCAAAATGGCATGAACCCAAATGTAGACTTGAATTTGGTAAAAAATGCTTCAACTATATGGGGCCTTTTCTTTACCGTAAACTCAATAATAAACTTAATATATTGGTAATGACTAGATTGAAATGCAAGTTCTGTATAAAGGGTTATTTTAAAGGTTTGGATTATGATGACACCGAAGGTTTATTGAAAGTTATAAACTAAAGTTCCTAATTATACTAATCTCTGACAATGACATGCACACCAACACTCACTTGCACACCAACATACAGATACATACACGCACACTAACACACACATGACACATTATCACACATCAACACACTATCACACTCCCACACCCTAACACAAACACACCTACACCCACACCAATCAACTCACACACATACAGTTTTTCGTTTACTTTTATCATAATAATTTTATATTTTGTAAAACTTTGTTTTTTGTTATTTTTTCTGCTCGACGAAAGAGACTGGCCTCCACGACACAGGGAATCCTAGTGTGGAGACCAGAGTAATATGTATGATGTATGTACTTTATAGAACAATAAAATTATTATTATTATTATTATTAAATTAAGTTTAGTTAGTTTATAAATAGTCCAGGCACTACATATATTTTAAATTAAATATATCTGCAGTATGGTTAGCTCAAACATACTTATTGTTTTTTATATTTCAGGCTGGACTTGTAATCCAAGTTAATTGGTTCTTCCAATCAGTATGCGGCGCTTCCTTGATTTCTCACAACCGCTTGGTGACCGCTGCTCATTGCCAGAACGACGGTAACTCTGTCGCCAACTCCTTCACCGTTGTACTTGGCTCCAACTTCATCTTCAGCGGTGGCCTCCGTATTGTTACCAGGGATGTTGTCATGCACCCACAATGGAACTTTAGAACTCTTGAGAACGATATCGCTGTCATGCGCACTTCCTCCATCTCTTTCACCAGTAAGTTGTATTCAATGTTTATTTGCTATAGTATAATAACAATGTTCTCAATTAATCAATGTAAGTTATTTACAATTGTTTCCAATAATTCCAGACGTAATTCAGCCAATCAGTTTACCCAGCGGCGGTGAGCTTGCGTTGGATTTCAGTGGCTGGACCGGCACGGCTAGTGGATATGGTCTTACTGTTAACGGTACGTGTTGATTCTGACTAGACTAGTAAGACTTACAACATACATACATACATAGATTCACGCCTGTTTCCCAGAGGGGTAGACAGAGACTACGGATTTTCATTTGCTACGATCCTGACACACTTCTCTGGCTTCATTCACTTTCATCACATTCCTCATACAGGCCCGTCGGTTCAAGGAGCTCTTAACCTGGCCTTTGTCCAGAACGCCTCCGATCTGATCGAGAAACGTTCGCCTAGGTTTTCCTCTTGCAACTGTTCCATTCATACTAGCCTTATAAACTTTCTTAGTCAGTCTTTCCTCGTCCATTCTTTCTACATGTCCTAAGACTTACAAATCTAAATTAAAATATAAAAAAATACTTACATTTAAATATATTATATATTTAATTATTTGTATATCTACGACATAATATCGGTACAAAATTTGGGTTGGCAAACCTACGTTACGTCTTAATTGACGTATTGTCAAATAAGACAGGCACTGTTAGTGCCTTCTGTTGTTTTAATTATAGGATATTGACCCAGTACAGCAAAGTAAAAATTCAATGCAAGCAAGGCGAAAATGTACATATAAACAAAACAGAAGTAGCAGGAATCCAATACTATTGGATTACTGCTGCTAAAGATCGAATCCACGATTATTCATCGCAACTGATTACAGTTGCAATGAATAATCGTGGATTCGATCTTTATCATTGCACTTCTACTTCTTTCCAGGTGGCAGTATTCCCAGCAACCAGCGCCTCAGTGCTGTAAACGCGCCTATCATTAGCACTGCTGCCTGTCGCAATTTCTTTGGTGTTTGGATGCACAACAGCAACATCTGTATCAACACTGCCGGAGGTAGGGGCACCTGCCAGGGTGACTCTGGTGGCCCACTCATGGTCCTCATTAACAACAGGAGAACATTGGTAAGATTATCAGAAGAATATTATATATTTATGAAAATACAAAAAGATACAGCAAGCACAGAGTTCATATTTCTGTATATAATAAAAAAAAGATTTGTAGTATAGTCGAATTATTGTCAATTGTACATATATTCCTAGTGCTATATTAAATGTATCTGGTTCTGACTAAAGTGGTGTTAATGCCGACTTTTACAGTCGTTTTAAAATCGCTTCTGCTTTTCAAGATACGATTTGTTGAATTTCATTATAACTAAGAAAGATCTTCACGACAATGAGTTATTTAAAGTATTTTCCACGAGTTTTTAACAACGTTTATTGTTTACAGGTTGGTGTGACGTCATTCGGTTCCTGGAACGGCTGCCAAGCTGGTGACCCCGCTGCTTTCGCCAGAGTTACCTCCTTTGTTAACTGGATTTGGTCTATATAATTCTGTTAAAACATGGATACGTAACATTATACGTATTTTTATAAGTAATAATGCATTTCATTTCGCTACTTATTTATCAAAATTAGAATAACCAAGTAACTGGGTGAGTACGTACAGAAAGATGTTCACTACTTTGCTGAGGTAATGTCTAGGTCTGTTACCATCACGTTCTATAGTGCTTCAGTTCAGTGCGCACGTTAAACTTTGAGCCCTGCTTGTAATCATTATCAATTACGAAGTCAACAGGTACCGGTCAAATATTCTAACAACAAAAAATATAACTATAATTTTCTTGAACTTTTGCCGATTTGACTTACGATTTTCAGCCGTATCGTAAGTCTAAATTCGAATACATAGTACAAAAATAAAAAATCTTTGGTCATAAGTCATAACAATACAGTATGAAAATAATTTTGATATCTGTACTTGCCCCTACATTAAATCAAAATAGCAACATTAGCTTATTCCTACAAATGTCATAAATAATTTTATCAAGGCTTTCACGACATCCTACGAGTGTTAGAGCATGACTTCAGTGACTGATATAAACCCGTGGTTATATCAGTCAGTATCATATCCGTATGTACATAATATCATAATATCTAACCACGGCCTTAACAGGCGCAAAGTGCGTACGAGCGTTGCAATCAAGCCTCAAAAGGAGCTACTAAATGGTTTCAATTTAAATTACAAATAAACAATATTAATTATTACACTATAACATCACATGCGTAAATAAACGCAACAGAGATAAAGCTTCACACAACCGCGCGAATCGGTTCGTCGTCGGAAACAAGCACGCTGGGCATGTGTGCGTGAACACTGGCCGCTTGTCGCGTACGCGGCGAGACTGGAAAAACCGATTTACGCTGGCACAGCCAGTGGACAATCTCAGGGTCAGTGCGACGCACGTTGTTTGTTTTGTTAGTTGCAAATTTGAATATTTTAATGTAAAAACGTGGTATTTTATTATTAATAATGGTTGTTTATTGTACTGTGTGTATGAATAATACCCGAAAAAATAAAAATTTTAATGTCATTCTTTAACTATCCCAAGCAGTACAATAGGTAAGTAAATATTGGATTATTACTTTTTCAAGTAAGTACCTTTATTTTATTATATAATCCTTTTTTTAATAAGAAGAGGGTACTACACGGTGTGTTTTTACCTTTTTATTATTATTACAAGCTTTTACTAAATATTTGTAGGTATGTGGGTGGGTTGGTATGTAGTAGGTATGTGTGTTAAATTCAAATATTGCAAGTAAGATTTGAACCACTTCTCGATGTCTGATTGAGCTGAAATTTTGTATACCGTAACTTCGTAACAATGCAATAATATGATAGATATAGCCTGATGCTGCAGCCAGGATTGTCTCCTCACTAGGGAACCCTTCAAAGGGTAGTAGCACGGTCACGAAATTTTGTATGTTAGTTTAATTTTGATAGTTTAACACGATCTTTATCATGAACTGCTGCTGCAGCCAGCATTGTCTCCTTACGAGGGAACTCTTGAAAAACTTTATGTTAGATTCAGAATTTACCACACCATTAAAAGAAACAATAAATAATTTAAAAACAAAAATTATAAAAAGAAAAATATTAGAGTAAGTAATTTGTAAAGTATTCTATGATACTGAATAATAAAACTATTTAACAAATGTTTTGTTTAATTTGTCTTCACCTATTATGACAACCCTACCAAAATAGGTAACAATTTTGCACGTTCTTAAGAAGCTTTGTCTCTGTTCCGTTTATCTACTCATGTGATAACAATCACGAAAAATGACACTATAAATATTCCTTCAAAAACAAAAGTATGCAAATTCATCAAACTCACTAAGTAACACTTAAGAACTTACACACTTATCAACCTGAATCAACATTTTCCTGTTGCCATGTTGGGTTGAGCAAGGGCGCAGCATCTATGAGAAGAAGTGGCAAGAAACTGACAGTCATTTTTTTAAATTGCTATGTTTTCATAATTATTTTTTTTTAGAAATCTTTTATATAAGGAGTGCAGCCTTACATCAGTTATCGTCACGAAATACTTAAGCAATAAGTAATATTGTACATCTATACTAATATTATAAAGCTGAAGAGTTTGTGAGTTTGTTTGGTTGAACGCGCTAATCTCAGGAACTGACCAGGACTGTTTCGAATAAAAAATTGTTTTAGTGTTGAATAGCCCATTTATCAAGGTAAGCTATAGGCTATATTATAACGACTAATAAGAGCGGCGCAGTAATGACAAATGTTGCAAAAATGGGGATAATTTTCTTATGTGAGGCACCCGAAGTCGGGCGGGTCATCTTTTTCTATATGTATAGGACATTAATTATAAGATCCTTCTAAGAGCAGCCTTTGCCCGTCGGCGTCGCTTTGATGTCATTAATGTGAAATACACTATATCTCCGATTTTACTAAACACATAAGATTAAACGTGACTCAAAGTATAATCTAAACTCTTTGCTATCAGAATGAATATTATTAATTATTATTAGATCTCTAGGATATTTAAAAAAATAAGCAGTTATATTACTATAACTTTAGAAATAGGCATTTATATTAATATGAATAAACTTTTATACAAATTGTATTTAAACTCATATTACTTCGCCATAATTACATGATGATTGATGTTTTTGTTAATTTTAGACAAACCATAGTGGCCTCAATACAAGAAAGTAAAAAAAAACTAATTGGCCGTTCAAAAACATGTATAATATGCAATGCGGCAACTTCATATTATTTAACCCTGTTGCGTGATGCCGAAACATACATTTTGATAATAGTATGTATATACACATAATTATATATAAAAGATCTATACTTATCATAATACTAATTAATAAAACAAACTTCTTTACATTGAGGAAATAGCATTAATACAATGAGTTTACCCTGCTGCAATTAATTCGTTGATAATTAATAAGTAATCATCCTCTTTAATTTTGATATGACACAAATGACAAACGATGTAGCCTACTTAGGTTAATAAACTTCAAAATCCTTACTAATATTATAAACTAGACGTTCCCGCAGTTTCACCCGCGTTAATCGTTACTGCGCCGCCCCCGTGGGTCGTAGCGTGATGTTATATAGCCTATTAGCACATCCTCAACAAATAGGCTATCCAACACTAAAAGAATGTTTCAAATCGAACCAGTAGTTCCTGAGATCAGCACGTTCAAACAAACAAACAAACTCTTCAGCTTTATAATATTAGTATAGATGTAAATGTGAGTTTGTTTATATGCTTTCACACCTTAACTACTCTACCGATCATCATAAAATTTCACGTACCTTTCATCCAGCAAAAAGTACTATTGCCGAGCGAAACCGCGGGTAAAAAGCTAGTATAAGTATAAACAAGGCCAAGTAACATTTAAAAGACAATTGCTTTAATCTTATTGCTGCCTTGCTGGTCCGGTGGTATAAGCGAAATCTTTCGGGATCCTTATGGCGATCAGAAGATAGAAGTCAACACATACACACATGTATTTTAATGACTTTCTTGACAGATAGGCACGCGGTTCACCTGATTGCTCCTATATAATCGAAATAGAATAGAGCCTGTATTTGTTTGCCATTACCAGCCATGCCTATCGTAAAATTCGCTTCGCTCTTTTTGGCAGTCGAACGTGTCAATGGTTTGAAAATTCTTAAGAATTGATAAGGAAACACGACCACGCCGTGTCCTACCGTAAGGAAAGTTCTCTTAATTAAAACACAAGTTAGAAATACACAGAACAATAGTACCACCCCTCTCAGCTTTAAGTGGGCAATTCTAATTAATAGAAGTTGAACACCAAAACCGCAAATAGGCTAAAGCTTCCATGGCTTGAAAAGCCGAAATCACATCTCCATGTCCGCCCGTATTGCAATTGAAACAGCTACAATGAACCCGACCTCTGAGACATAAAGACCGATCTATTAAATAAACATGGCTTCAACCAGCACAACATCCTACTTACTCAATATATTATGTATAATTAAACATACACGTATTTGTGTTTCTACATATTTCTGAGAGAAACCTCAAGCCTGTTGGCGTACATTATAAATGGCTCTAAAAGGTCGTCGCAACGGTTGCACTTAACGGAACGAGGTACTATCGTATATGCCCCATTTAGCCAATATTCTACTAATAGTTCCTATGAAGCATTAGGAATAATATGGACGTTCGTTCCACACACATCCAATCTTTTATTTTTTTTATTTTGAACTAGAATTTATCTGGGGGCACAGCAGTGCCCCCGCCAAGTCGAGCAAAAAAGTGGCACGGCCGTACCATCCTTTTCTCGAAACAGTTCAGGCCATTTTCGACCCCTCTATAACTTCGTTGTGGATAAAACTAGAAGCCTGAATTTTCAGTAACCAAGCAGGCATTGTATAAACACGGTATATTTTAAATTTCATTCAATTTGGACCAGTAGTTTAAGAATTATAACTAGTCAAAGTTTCTTAATTTTGTCACTCACTCACTGACTGACCGATCATCAAAACTTTAAGGCACTTCTAGCAGACATAGAAGCTTCAAATTTAGAATTCAATTAGTGTTTAGTATATAAATAAAGGAAAAACTAAAATATTTTGCAATTTCGGTCCAGTTTTCTAGTTACACCAACTGCATAGATAACTTTGTAATCCTATAAAAATATATAGGATTACAAAGTTACATTTGCAGTGAATGAATCAGTGTACCTGTATAATAATATGTATAATATAATATAATGGAATAATAGGTGTAGATAGGTACGGTATTCAAGAAGTAGAAGGTACCGGAAAGGAAAAAAGCAGGACGAACTACAAAAAGAAATGAGATGCCATCAAAAACATAACTTGTAAAAAATACCAAGTCTCGCTACTCAGTTCTTCTACTGTAAAAAGTTGTGAGATCCATGTAATACCAAGTCGATTAATTTATTCAGTCCCTACTTAAGGGACCTTCTGTTTTAAGTTATCAAAACACATAAAGCAATCGAATGAAAGCAATAATCGATATATTGTCGCTCCTAATCTATGTAGTTAGGATAAGATTATATTCAAAAATAAAATCAAATTATAGGAAAACTCGTTTCGAACTTTCTATTTTTATTTTTTATTGCCGCTAGTAGAACGTGAACCAGCGGTTGTTTTGGTGGTAACCAGTAAACGTCGCTTATGAACATGGAAGTATAGTGTAGTAGTTAGGTATATAGAAATGCGTCCTAGCTGTAGCCGAATATATATTAGACGGAGGTAAAAGAAATGACTATCCTGCCATTCAGTCTGTACGTAAATCAACTGAGCGACTGGAATAGGTAAAATTATGGTATTAACCGCTGCATGGCTAGCATCAAGTAAGAAGTCCCAATGAATACATAACCACTTTCCATCTGAGAGAAGAGAGGCAGAAGGAGGACATGAATATCGCTATCAATAGTAAGAATATCGATGATTCGAGAAGTTGGATTCTGATATCCAAGTCACCTGTATTCTGATCGAATAGGTTACTACCACTCAATCTCTAGAAAGATTTTTACTGCTCAGTAATTTACTCGGTGTTTTATCGAAATAAAACAAAATTCGACTATCCATGTTGCTACTGCAATCCGTCCGTGAGGTTGTGATTATCGACGAATCCAACAACGTCTCTACGGGTACAATCGAGTTCATTCATATGTTAACAAAATAAACAAGGATCAAAATTTACATACTTATAAACAGTTATATGGGCAATTTTCATTTAATTAACTTGTTATATCACTACTATCGTACGCCCCGGCTTCACACGGGTAGTACAAAACCTTAACAAATTATACACCTAAACCTTCCTCACGAATCACTCTGTATATTGGTGAAAAGCGCATGAAAATCCGTTCAGTAGTTTTTGAGTTTATCGCAGACAGACAGACAGACGCGGCGGATAACTTTGTTTTATAATATGTAGTGATTGATGATAATGATAACAAACTCTACTTGCGCTTTGTAAAACACAATTGTTGACTGATCTCTGCCCTCTATTTTAATTTTGCTCGACTTTGATATTTCGATCTTCCAGAAAGCAATCCATCAATGTGCAAAGCGCATTGACGCTACTATTTTATGTTATCGATGAATGGGCTCTATGATAGAATGTATCACACATCTTAGTCATTATTTAGATAATGGCCAGAACCTAATCCTTAGCATCGAAGGAGCATGAGATCAGTAGCTGAATGACAGAAATGGATATTGCACTTGCAAATATCCATTGCTATCATGTAGCTATATTATACACAAAATAGGAATATTATTCACTTAACATTGACAATTTGACCGTAATTGCAAACATGACGCCAAAATCTTAAAACAATCGTATCAGATATATAAATACCTTATCTCGACATAAATACAATCCATAATATATAATGATTTAATATGAAAATCTCCAGCTAGCAATTAACTCTCTTTGTCATAAAGTTGAAGTGGCAATGAGTAGTACCTAGCTACTAATTACAATTGTTGCTAAAGCAAATTGCTGAAGAGGTACTCATGGACAAAAAATGCAGACCGCCATATGAATAGCGTCATCTTCTAATAGTAGCTACACAAAACTTTTCAATGACTAAGACATGTGCTTAGAAGTGGATATCATATAGTTTAAATAATATTTAATAAAAGTCAAATGACGACTCGATGGCGTAGTGGTTAGTGTAACCGACTGCCACGCCTGAGGTCGCGGGTTCGATTCCCGCACAAGTAAAACATTTGTGTGCATGAACATGGGTGTTTGTCTTGGTCTGGGTGTTTCTATGTATAATATGTATGTATTTACAAAAAAATAAGTATATATGTATGTTTATCCATTGTCTAGTACCCATAGTACAAGCTCTGCTTAGTTTGGGCTAGATGGTGTTGTGTGTATGTGGTAGAATATTATTATATTATTATTATTATTAAAAATGATTCTGTAGCCAATATTACACATTTTGAATTTTCCAATTTTGAAACAAATAAAAGCATGAAGCAATTAGAAGTAGAAGCTTGTATATAATTAGGCACAAACCCAGCAATCGGCTTTTAGTGAATTTACATTGATAAAGTTTATACGACACATTATATTCTACAATATTTTTTACTTATTGTTTGTAAAATCAATTTGCTTATCACTTTCTCACAGGCGCTTTCATTAAACGAACCTGTTTACTTGCGACAGCAACTTTATTTTATAGAGGCATGATTGTCTGTTATATGCCTACGTGTGAATTATTTCATATCATGATATTCCCGTAACAGTTTTATATGGTAGGTATAGAGCAGCCATTTTTATTCTTGGGCCGCTTTTAGATTTTAGCTGTCCCGCGGGTCACTAAACAACATGTGTTATTTAAGTATTAATGGAAAAACCTATTACGTTTAATTGTTTATTTAAACTTGATTTAAATACAAAATATACACTAAGACACAAAAATAGGCTAAACTTACCAACGTCCAGATTACAAATGCATGCATCAAGTCCCTACGTTATGTCCATAAAAATATATAATAAATTATCAAATAATATTAAAAATGAAGAGAAATTCAGCACGTTTATCAACAAATTAAAAGACTTTTTAATACAAAAATGTTACTATGATATAAGCGAATATTTAAACGATAAATTTTAATAATTTAAAGTATGTAAGTAGGTACATTTTAGAAAATAACTTTTATACTTACTTTATAATAAATTAATAATAAACTATAATAAATAAATAATACGTTGAGTAAGTAAATAAAATATATCTACTAAGCTCTAAAATTTATTTCAATATGATATAAGATAATAGAATGTTCGTTCTTCTCTCCTAATTTTGCCGTGCCCGACGGGGTCCATAATTGTTCTCTCTACATTTATAAGACCTGTATATACATTATGCAGTGCAATAAACGAATTGAATTGAATTGAATTGAATTTAAATGAGAATGATGATATGAGGCATATTTTTTTACAACTTGATGTATTATCTGGCTTATAACTGCTGCACGCTACTCTTACATACATAATCAAGATGAGTATCTGTAAGCCGGTTTCTGTATACTTTCTTTGCATATTTCATTTTGAAGAGATTTATAAAGATATATATTTCCCGCAACACAGGGTCTCCTAGTGCGGGATTCAGTGTCACGTCTACTTTGTGTACTTGTATCTTTTTTATTAACTAAATAAACTTATTAATAGCGTAATATCAAAATCAAAACACATTTGTTTATTTATGTAGGTCACAAAGTAACACTTATGAACGTCAGTTTCACTTATTAATGTGAATTTACATTTACCTGTTGCTATATTCAGCAAAACAAGGGCGTAGAACCAAAAAAAGAACTGGCAAGAAACTCACAGCCACTTTTTTCAAGCGACACTATTGATATGTGGACACTATTATCCAAATACAGGGTACACCTCACTCTTTTTTTTAAAAGTAACTTCAGTTTGTATTATAAAACGGGTGCGCCACTTTCGAAAGTCTGGCGGGCTGCATGCGGCCTGAGGGCTGCAATATAGCTGGTATAGAGCTACACCTGTCGTACCAAAAAGTAACAAGAGTATTTTCATGAATTTAAATCCTCTAGTTATTTTCTGGTTACAAATTGTAATTCACTGAACTTTTCTGTAACTAATACCGCTACAAGAAATTGAGAATTATAAATATAATAAAATCATTTTTATGCTTTATGCTTATTAACTTATATTGTGGCCTGTGTCTACGTCTAAAGAATATATGCTGGTTTCATAAAAATCAAGATACCTACACTAAACTGAACTTTTAAAAGTAATGGCATAATAATTGATATTACTAAAATTACAAAAATAGTTTATTAGATAGGCAGATTAATTAGAACAGGTAATACTACTAATACTTACAAAACTACAATACTACTTTAAACAACTTCCTGTACTTATATAAGGATTTTGTTATTATATAATTTTCGATAACTTATCTTGCCTTTTATTCAAGAATTGCATACCACATATGTAGAACTATGATTAATAGCTTACGTCACCACAAAAATAGCCGAAGATATAGAACCAGGATTATTTTGATTAGAAAAATTAATTACAGATAAACGGCTTAAAAATCTTTTAGATAAATGAAATCAATGAATTTATAAACTAATATCATTGTATCAAGAGTCACTAGAAGTAGTGGTCACTGCCAATATGAAGGTTGAGATTGGGTTGGTTTTATTTTGCGTAGCATTCTCTTATGCTGTTGAAGAACCCGAATCAATTGGGACAGGTGTGTATGATTACCATCGCAAATTCGGAGTACCCGCAGCAGCAAGGATCAGGAAACTAGAATCTGATATTACGCCGGTCGAGAGCAGAATTGTAGGAGGAGGAAGTACGACTACCATTACGGTGCCCCATCAGGTACATTACATAGAATTTGTTTCATATATATTTATTCTAATCAAAAAGTTATCTAACTATATTTTTTATTAATGGTCATTAACTTTTTTACGTGGGAAATGCATTGACTCGTTGCCTTGCGCGAGGGCGGCGGGGTTATGTTGAACTCACCCAGGGAAAGATGGCGACATCTCGGTTAGACCGACTAAACCTACCAGATAGAAATCATTAACTTATGTGTATTTCTATTTACTTACTGTTATTAGATGTACATATTTATCTTATTCGAAATGTCCTACAACCATAGAATTGTTCCTTAAAATTGTAAAAATTTAATTGGCGATTGCTTAAACATAGATTGACATAATATTGTTCAACTAACTGTAAGTTTTCTGAACATGAAAATAGAATAAATAATCTTTGCGACTTAGATGTGACAATGATAATAAACACTAGTAATAATCCTAAGGTGATTAGTTCTATTCCCAGAACTCACAATTAATATTACGAAATATTAATGATAAACCTTGTAATTGTATATATTACTGACGTAATATAATTGGATTCTAGGTGGGCCTAATTATAACCATCCTGTTTATCTACACATCGGTATGTGGAGGGACTCTCATCTCTGATTCGCGGGTTCTGACGGCAGCGCATTGTTATAACGACGGGAACAACGTCGCTCAGTCTTTCACTGTTATCCTTGGTTCAAACCTTCTGTTCAGTGGAGGCACAAGGATCACTACAAATGATTTCGTTATTCAACCTGGATACAACCCCTGGGCCATTGCTAATGATCTTGGCATCATCCGAATTCCTAGAGTCACGTTCTCTTGTAAGTCTCACATATTCACAATTAATAAGTAAATTTACGGCAATAAATGTTTTCAAGCAGCAAGTTTTTATTTTACTTTTCAATAAAATTAATAAGCTGGCAGCAATTGCTATAATTATTTAAAGCAGGAATGAATCGACTGTTCCAATAAAGAAAATTGTTTTTATTTTACAGTGCAAATTCAGCCAGTTAACTTGCCATCGGGTAGTGAACTCAACTTGGATTACGTAGGCTACACTGCATTGGCCTCCGGCTACGGGGCAACGAGAGACGGTTTGTGTTTTATCTACCTTGTATCTATCTACGTAACATTTAATTTCGTAGCCGCCAATTAACTGGACATGTATCCAATGCTTATAATTTCGATGTTTGCGAAAATATCAAGAATATCTAGTAAAATAATGCTGTATGTCAAATGTTGATTTAATTATAATTGTTGTTTAGTGCATTTATTAGAGATTGGTACTTCAAGTAGAGACGAATAGTTAGTGTAGTAATGAGCGTATATCATATACTGTGAATACTGACCTAACAGGTACTACATGAAAAATTAAAATTGATTGACTGCACAGATGAGGCGTGGTTTAAAGGATCTATGCGCTAGATGCAGGTACTACCCTATCGCGTAGTTGGTCCAAGTTGGAGCAATTCTATGTTGATCAAGCTTTTGAAATAGACCTTATGATACACATACGGTCTATCTAAAACCATTTCTTAACTAAAAAAAACTCTGTGTTATACATAGTCTATTTAGTTTAGGAATCGTTTCTTAAGAAAAATTACATCCATGCAATGAAATTACATATTATCAGTCTGAATAATTTTTACTCCATCAAACCAGATAGAGGTCTCTGTCAAATACGCGTAGCAGTTTTTTTTGAAATATGATTATTTTAGCTGTCTCAAACGCGATCATAAAAAAGTTGTCTGTTTTAATGTAGTCTAGTAAATTAAATAATTGCCACCAGCGTATAATCAGCCAGTTCATAGAATATATTGCTCGTCTAAAATAATCCTTCAATATAAATTGATCTCATTACAGGTGACAGTGTCGGGCTATTCCAAACTATAAGTTCAGTGAACTTGCGGGTGATCAACAATAATGAGTGCAGCAACGCATACACTGGTATCCAAGCCACACACTTGTGCACCAGCGGAGCTGGCGGAGTGGGCGTATGTCACGGAGACACTGGCGGACCTCTCGTTACTACTGTTAATGGAAGGCGAATCCTGGTAACTTCTTAACACGTTATTTTAACGTAATGATAAGATAAACTTTGATCAATCAAGAAGTTCTAAATGTGAGCAAATATGGAGTAGCTGGCAATCAATTGACATGCCGCTACCACCGCTTTGAATGTTGTTGGAATCAACACGGATCAATTACTTGTCCTATCCACAAATTATTGTTCTAAATCTGGGTGTACTTTGTGTCCGTAAAGTATCGATTAAAGTACTAGGAGTAGCGCGTTAGTAGCTGTTTCAGTATTATCGCTCTTTTGGGGCAAATTTCTTTATCCATTTGGCCAATGCAGATGCCGGCCGAACAAGGGTCGTCTCGCACCTTTCCCTTTATAGTCTCACGCCCTAGACAAGCGCCCAAGGTGCGCTCAACTCTAAAGCCTTTATTTGAGAGGTATGTTCTGCATATGCCCAGTGAAGATGCGTGTATATGTGTCTTACTCGAGAAATGTACGTATTTAACATACTGTCTACTTCGTCGATGTGAAGATATATAATATTATAAATGTAAGCGTATGCAATGCTGATCATGATATACAGGCTATCTCATGGAGTATTTTTGTCATCACACAATGTCCAGTACTCTATAGCGTGGGTCTCAAACACAGCTAGTGAGTTCTATGTGAGCATTACATTTCTATCAAATATCCAATGGTGTTACTACATGCAAACATGTAACATACCTATACCCTCAAAAGCGTACTAGGGTGTATTACCTACACCCTCATGTCGAAAATTAAGGTTGAATCAAGTCTCATGTATAGGGCTGAGTGTTTTACCGTCTACCGGGCACATTACTAAACGCTATGCTACTATGCATTTCTTAACAGAAAACTCAACAATATTTTGCTTGACTAGAGTATCTCAGCATGTACAGCAGTTAGATTCACTACCGATGTGCCAGCCTGACACTAAATTTAATTATTTTGCATTTGCAATTATTCCTATAGCGTGTTATTAATATCGTATATTATATGACATGAATTCCTACTATTTTCCAGATTGGTATCAGCTCCTTCGTATCACCACATGGTTGTCAAATTGGCCAGCCTTCAGGATTCACCAGAGTTACCTCATTCACCAGCTGGATCCACTCCATATAAACATCGTAAAACACAAAAAATATTTTATAAATAAATGAATCACTTTGATAATTGGTTATTGCGTTTATTGGAATTATCATTTAACAATAAATAGATCAAGTATTATAATTATTTGTAAATAATTATAATGCTTGACATTGTCCAAAATCAATAATATATATTCAGAATTATATAAGATTGTCTTAATGATAGATGATAAGGGAAAATTAATTTCTAAAAATCTTAGAGACTTGTTATTAAATCACAGTTTCACTATGATATTTATATTATTGATTTAAATAGGGGCAAAGCCCAATAATATAAAACAAGGCGCTATCATAGATATAAAAATACATATACTTTTCTTTAGTAATTTGGTAAACTCACTAACCTATATACATACATATTTCGACGCTCATAAGTGTTACCTTGCGACCTAAATGAATAGGTACAGGATTTTAGACTTTGACTATAATCACAAACCGTAGCTTAGACAAAACTTATTCTGAAAATTATTTATGTACTTAACTTGAACTTGGACTTCTACGGAGTTGCTCTCATTCTGATGCATCCAGTTCCAAAGTTATTTCTAGTAGCTAAATTAAGGAGTAAGATAGTCAAAGCCAATGCTTTTACAACCAACCAACCAATTCAAAAATTATTGACGAATTTATTATACGAGAATAGGTATATAATTTAGCAAATCACTTCTCCCTCGCAACAAATACATCAATATCGTAAAAACAGCCTAACGGTAGACCGTTTGAAAAATGAATGAAGTTATCAATCCTGAGAAGGGAATAATTGAGAGTGGGGCCCGCAATCGAGATATGATTGATCTAACACCTCACGAGCCCATCAAATCGCTCTTCAAAGGGTAAATCTATATTTAAGTGGGCCGCGAACTTCCCACTTGTAATTACATTTTTATGTTGTCGAACACTCGAGCTTCGGTACTAATGTCTCTTACAAATGCGAATATAATAGAGCGAGGGTCTGCGGTTTGGACGAACTGAGATCTCTTTCAGGGACCGCTCACGGAGCTTCTTTGTACACTTTCTAGGCGAAATTTATTAGATAACAGGATACCAGATACGTTTGTGAGAGCCGGCGTTTTGTTAAGTCAAATTGGGATGATGGAAAATGAGGGAAACGATTATTATGGAGCTACGATGAAAGGCGGTGTGTTTACACATACATCTTCTGCAATATTCAACGTAAAATGCGTATAGTTTAGTAAAATAAAACAGTAATTATAACACACTATAAATAAAGAGATATCAAACAAAATAGCGCACCAGAATATTTGATAAAGGAAAAAATTGCTCCTAGAAAAAAATGGATGACTAGCGACATCATAAACATAATAATAGAATGAAGGAAGCTTAGAAACAAGAGCGATATAGACAGTATAAAAGAGTATAAAAGACTTACGAACAGAATAACCACCCAATGTAGAGAAGCAAAGGAAAAGGATACAGAAAAAGATTGCGAGACAATACAATATTTTATAAAAAAGGGTAAAATGGATAGCGTATACAACATAGTTAGAAATTTAGATCAAATACATAAAACTAAAAGTACAGCTGTATTAGATGAACATGGAAAAATTTTGTTGGATCACATAGACGTTGTTAAAAGATAGAAGAGATACATACACAGTTTATATGAAAGACAAGGATTAGATAATATGGACATAGAGAACCAATCACAAATTGAAAATGATAACTTAGGTCCACCGATTATAAGAGAAGAATTTGATAAAGCCTTACAAGGTATCCAGAATGGCAAAGCGACAGGGATAGATGAAGTTCACATCGAATTAATTAAATCCGCACGCTGTCCTTTACTACTGGATGAAATATTCCTACTAACACAGTCCATGTATTTAACCGGCAAAGTTCCCAAAGACTTTCACATCAATAAAATAGTCATGTTACCGAAAAAGTTAAATACACTAAAATGTGAAGAGTACAGAATGCTTTCTCTTATATCGCATATATCAAAAATACTTAAAATATTACAGCTGAGAATAAGGAAAAATCAGAGGAATGCATAGATGAAGATCAGTATGGGTTTAGGCAAGGTAAAGGAACCAGGAGGCAATATTAGCCTTAAAATTAGTTACTAATAGAAGATTGGAACTAAGCCTAAGCACACACATAGCCTTTGTTTTTTGGCCTTTTTCATAAAGTTAATTGGAAAAAAATTATGAAAGTCTTGAAGAATGCTGGGTTAGATTACAGGGATAGGAAGATAATTTTTGAACTTTACAAGGATCAGGAGGCTGTGATAGTAGTAGGAGAAGAAAGGGAAAGAGCAAAGATTAGACAAGGCGTTAGGCAGGGATGTCCACTGTGCCCAATGATTTTTAACATTTTCATAGAGTGTGCCATAAAGGAAATTATAGAAGAAGAACAAGGGGGAGTAAAGATTAATGGGCAAAATATACATTTTATAATATACGCAGATGACATAGCTGCTTTAGCAGAAAGTAGAGACAACAGCTAGAAATTTTACTAAACCGAATGGACGAGGTTTTCTACAAATTGGATTAAAAATAAATAGTTCTAAAACCAAAACTATGATCATATCTAAATTTCCTTCTATCTATTGAACCCATAAAACTAAATAACTTTCAAATAGACAATTAGTTCAGATACCTGGGAACATTAATAACCAGTGACTCCAGATGCACTCCAGATTTAGTGGTAAGAATAGGAATGTCGAAAAGAGCAATTCACACCAAAAAACTACTAACCAAAAAAAATATTTCAACTAAGACCAAGAAACGATTAATTAAAACCTATATCTGGAGTATAACACGGTATGGCTCAGAGACATAGACATTGACACAAAGGGACAGCGAGAGATTAGAAGCGTTTGAAATGTGGTGTTGGCGTAGGATGGAAAGAATAAATTGGACTGAAAGAAAAACAAATGAGGAAGTTCTAAATATGGTAAAGGAAAAGAGACATATTCTAAAAACAATAGAGAACAGAAGAGGGAAAATATTGGGCCACTTGATACGACATGACACTTTTATAAGTAACATCTTGGGAGGAAATATAGAAGGCAGAAGGGGAAGAGGAAGGCCAAGGAGGACGTTCATAGATCAAGTGAAAGAAAGGTAAAAGTTACGTCGTATCAAGAAGTCAAAGCGCTGGCTGAAGATAGGACATTATAGAAGAGACTCCACCGACAAGAGCTTGGCTCTTAAATTGAAGAAGAAGAAGATAAATAATTAATTAAATGTATACGTATTACACGATACACGGTAAACAAAATAAAAGGTTTTTTTCAATATAGTCCAATAAAGCCAGGGTAAGCTTAGTCAGTATTTACTTGTACCCTACAAGTAAATACTGACTAAGTAATAGACCATAATATCTTTTAATCCGTCAGTCTGGAGTTTTGGCCGGACAATATCTAGGGTTGCCACTGGTATGTTGGTTATTTTAGAAAATGCATTTTAACAGTAGTCATGTAAAAATTGTAAGCCTTTAATTATTATGTTAATTTGTAAAGTTCAGTTTGGTAATTGTTTTACAAAAACAAATACAAATAAGGGTTATGATCCAACACAATCAAAACATTTAACCGTCCTAATTTATTTAAAGTATCTAGAATATAATAACGGCTGCACGGATGGCGTAGTGGTTTAAGTGGTCGCACCACAAATGCCACTGCGCCGAGTGTTGTGGGTTCGATCCCCACACGAGACAAAAATTTATTTGATCCACAAATAGTTCTGCCGAGTCTGAGTGTTCTTAGTGTCCGTTGCTTGAATGTTTGTAAAATCCCCTGCGATAGCCCAGTGCCCGCATATAAGATTTTTATTTTATTTTAATTTAAATGCACTACTCCCGAGTAGTGCTTTTAATTCTAAAAAAATAAAAAACTTATATTCATTAGGCACTGTATGTTGAGAATATATTTGGGGAGTAAGTAACCCTAGGTGAAACCGTACGACGGTGTCTAGTCGCGGTGGCTGGTGGCGACACATGGCAAAGCCTCGCTACAATACTAACTGTGATGCGGTTGTTTTTATTTCAGTATTCCAACTTCCATTCGATTAAGCATTACAGTCGCTTCGTAGATGAATATCGATCATCGAATTATTTGCGTTCGATAGCCAGTCGACGACTTTATTAAATGTAACTCAAATACTTAATAATAATTATTATTTATTTATTTTCAATAACAGATTACAGTTCATTACACAATAACATAATTTGGATTAAATAATAATATAATACTAGAACTCGCTTTTATGTTTCCAAAAACCTCCCACACTAGACTAAGCCTGTCCTGTGGGAAGTTTTTAAATACAAATTACCAGTATCTGTAATAGTAACTTCACTTATACAAAAGGATATTATACAGGATGTCCAGTAAATAGCACGATATACTACAGGGGGTGATAGCTTCGGTCAATACCTACCAAAAGAACACAATATATGTTCAGCAAAATCATACGGATTTACAGTTTTACAAAATTTTCCGAAATTTAGAAAAATCTCTACCTTGAAACAGATTTTTAAGCATCTCGTAATGAAAAATTCCTTTTCTAGTTATTTTTTTTACATCAATTTATTCGTGAATAGTTACTTTACTCATTGATAAGTCTTTTTTCTTTCAAAAAAAATAATGTTTTCAAGAAATAGTATTTATTGTTTAAATTTTCACAGAACGATTTTCTTTTCGCCTAACTTTAACCTACAGTGGTGACAAAAAAAGTATGTGGCAGTTTTGTACAACAAACTTAAAAAATAGCTAGTGTAATGGTGATTTTGGAAAGATAAAATACTAGTGTATTTTTCATAAAAAAATACGAAGAAATGCTATTTTACTTCCATAGAAGCTGATTTTGTTCAAAATGTATAATTAACGTAATTTTGTTAAAAACCACTACGAAAGTAAGTAATAGCTGCTCGTTTACGCGAATTATTATAAAACAAGTTGTGACATGTAAAATGCGACATGCACGCGTAACCGTTCGCGTCCCTCTACAGGGAAAGGTTTCCCGATAGGAGACATCCACACCTCGAAATGTTTACCAGAGTGCATAACTCCTACATGGAAGATAGACTCCCTGGTCAACGTGGCGGTGGACGGCCTCAAGTTGTTGACGAAGACATAGTGCTTCAGGAACGAGAACAAGACCTGACAACTTTGGTTAGGGCGATACAACGGCGCACAGGGATACCGAAGTCCACAATTCATTCAGTGCTCAAGAGGTATGGATACCATCCATTTCACATACGACGCGTGCAAACTCGTAACTAGAGACTACGTGCCAAGAGTCCATTTCTGGCGCCGCATGCTTGAAATGCATCGGGAGGACCCAAACTTTTTTAATAAGGTACTATGGAGTGATGAGTCAGCCTGCAGAAAGGACGGCTACTTGAATTTGCATAATCTACATAGTTGGCAAATAGAAAATCCGTATGTGTCAAGAGAAGACAAGTCCCAGTACCAATTCAAGATAAATTTATGGTGTGGGATTTTTAATGGCCAGATTGTGGGTCCCGTCGAGCTTCCACCTACATTAAATGTCAATAATTACTTGGAGTTTTTACGAGAAACCCTACCGACGCTCCTTGAAAATGTTCCGAGTGAGCTAAGAGAGGTGATGTGGCTTCAAAATGATGGGTGCCCTGCTCATTATGGCTGGGAAGTAAGAGCCTACTTAGACGAAGCTTATCCAGGCAGGTGGATTGGGCGACTGGGACCGATATTATGGCCACCTAGGTCTCCGGACCTAAATCCCCTGGATTTTTTATTGGGGTGTCTTGAAGGACAAAGTCTATGAAAAACCGATCCAAAATGACAGTGAATTGAGAGCAAGGGTAAACATTGCAGCAAGAAAAATATCCGAAAGAAGTCTGAGAAGACTCAAAAGCTCATTTTTAAGAAGATGCCGGGCGTGTATTGGGGCACAAGGGAAGCAATTTGAGCATTTATTGTGATTTATTTAAATGAATAAATGTTTATTGAAGTTAACTCCCTGTTTTTTTTTTACTATCACCTTATCCTTCGAGATGTCATTTACAGACAGGCCAGCCGGTCGGCTGTAGATTAACTATTATGTAATTCGAACCGTAGCACGACCTTACTACGATTAGAATTCAAAGTCACATTACTTGCATTTAAAATAAAATGCTCTTATGAACTTAAATAGCATTTTTTCGTATTTTTTTTATGAAAATGCACTAGTATTTTATCTTTTCAAAATCACCATTAAACAAGCTATTTTTTAAGTTTGGTGTACAAAACTGCCACATACTTTTTTTTTTCACCACTGTAGGTTAAAGTTATGCGAAAAGAAAATCGTTCTGTGAAAATTTATACAAAAATACTATTTCTTGAAAACTTTCTTGTTTTTTATAGAAAAAAGACTAATCAATGAGTAAAGTAACTATTCACGAATAAATTGATGTAAAAAAAAAACTAGAAAAGGAATTTTTCATTACGAGATGCTTAAAAATCTGTTTCAAGGTAGAGATTTTTCGATATTTCGGCAAATTTTGTAAAACTGTAAATCCGTAAGATTTTGCTGAACATATATTGTGTTCTTTTGGTAGGTATTGACCCAAGCTATCACCCCCTGCAGTATGTCGTGCTATTTACTGGACATCTTGTATATTTAAGTAAACTTTGGATTTACTTTTGTTGGATAAAAAGTAACAAATAATGAGAATAGAATAAGAAATATACTTATCTTTAATACTTATTTTATAGGTCTGTTTAAGATCAAAAGCTTGATATTTAAGGTCAAATACGACAAACCCGCTTGACAATTTGAATTTGAATTTGAATTTGAATTTGAACGGAGGCGATTTAAATTTTTATTTTTTTATTTTTGACCCACTATAAATTCTACACTCAGAATTCAATATTTCTTCTTTTTTTCTTCTTTTTCTTTTTTATTCTGTGGAAACTAAATATTTCTACATTTAGTTTTAGTTTTATTAGACAGTAGAATTCGCGGTTTCAAAAATGACAATGGACGATAGTGACCCCGTTGACTTTATTCTAATGAAGAATTGATTTTGTACACGTTTTCAATACACACTTACGTAATAAGATTTCTTATACTTTATTACACTATTAACGAAGAAATCTAATAATAATTTTATGTGCCTATAAAAGTTAGATCATGTAAATCTATGTAATCTTACTTAATCTGATTGGAATCGGATTCGCAACAAAAGTATTGTTTATCATAACGTTCATAGTTCGTCGGCAATATTAGTATGATAGTCAGTACACTTTCTAACCATAAATTATGAAGAACCATTTCTTGATACCCATCCTAACTTGCATTAAGCAACAATTGATGCTGGTTTAGTTGTCCGGGATTTTACCTTCAGCGCCTTTCAATCACATCACATCTGTCGGTTACACATATTGTCCTAGTTGTCTGTCCAAAGAAATAAAGAAGACAAGCAGAATATAATCAATCATTACCAAAATTTATAAATTTGATTAATAAATATGTTCTGACTTCGAACAAATATTTAAATCCTTAATCATTATATAGTCAGTCAATTTATATTGAGTACTAGCTTTTTTTTAACTCTCCGGATAATAGGTACCCTATGTCCTTTTCCATACCCCTGACAACGGGTATGCGAAATTGAATCGGTGAAGCTGTTATGTCGTGAAAGCGTAACAAACAAACTCAAATTTGTATTTATGATATTAGTTAGGATTCAATTCGACCGCTATTATTATATTCTTTGCAGTAGTAGTAAATACATGTACTTGTATATTTTAATGCAGTAATACATTTATATAATAATCACACACATATACATATTATTATTATATACTAAAATAGTCGACGTTGGAATGTAATGTGCAATAAATCATGATAACGGATGACGTCAATTATCTCTCAGTACCATTTATGCAGCAACAGACAGACCTTATGATGGATGACTATTTGTTTGCGAAGTTGCAAGGCTACTATTCCTGTGAACTGTCGTCACTTTAATAATGTTTCTATTGTGACGAAGAGACTATGCTACCAGATTTTGTAATTTTCAAAATACAAAAAGAGTAATCAGAGGAATCAATTACAGTTTCATAAATTAACTATTTAATTTATTTTTATATTTAATAGTTAATTTATGAAACTGTAATTGATTCCTCTGATTACTCTTTTTGTTAGTATAATTTATATGTTAGCTTGGCCACTGCACGGATGGCGTAGTGGTTTAAGTGAGCGCCTCACCCCTGCCAATGCGCCTAGTGGTGTGCGTTCAAAACTTTGTGTGGTCCACAAATAGTTATTCCGAATCTGAATGTTCGTTCGTAGAATGTTTTAAAGTCCCCCGCGACACAGGATTTATTCCTAATGCGTGAGTTGTGTTTATACTTAAAAAAAATAATACTCTACGCTTGGCCAATTTTACCATAATTTTTTATCAGTAGGTGGAAAAGTAAAATATATGTGCCATGAAGAATATAATAAATTAGTTATTACCTGTATGTAAAGATTTTTCAATAAAAAAGGAATATCTAATAGGCGTTGAATACTACAGCTATCAATATAAATATGTTCTCAAGATTAAATATGACACTACGAGGGCCAGAGAACAAAGACTAATTAAACCAAAAGTGACAAATTACTATGGAGAGAGAACAAAGAAGTTTATGGTACCTAAAGTCAGTGTTAATACAAAACCAAGATAAGATAAATACTAGTTTATTAAAGAAAATACCGAAGGATACATTTTTGGATGTAATTTAATATAATGGGATATTAATAATACGTTACACTGGCGCCCAAGTAATTAGGCAAAGGCTTCGTTTCGTGGTTCTGGCTTTTATATTCTTTATTAATCTCTGTTGTGAAAACCGTCCAAGAAGGTAGGTTATTTGTATTATTTTTAAAGTGTGAATATGTGTTAATCGAACCGCGTGCGCTCATTTCATTATTATATTTGAATACCGGCCTCGCTGCGCTGCGCCGCCGCCGCCGCCGGCTCGAAATTATTTTTCTAATCACCCACATTACACGCGCAAACAATAATCAGTTCTCACGTTATATTATTCTTGGACGGATTTCTTTATATAGTATTTCTTTTCAGTATTTCATTGTCTTTATTTTGTTACTTTATAGACTTTTCTATTTGAATAGATAGATATAATTTTTTTAACGCTTATCTCTTACACGTGGCGTAAGTATATTGTCTTCAGTAAATTGGCAAATGGCAATGTCAAATTCTCGTACTTACTAAAAACACAACTACAATATATTCCATACTTTATATTTGCAACTTAGGCCCTTAATCTCTCAGCCGGTTGAGCATGAATTGCAAACGGGCTGTTTGATGGATAGTAGTCATAACGCTTCCATTAATTTACTTACTTACGAACGTAAACTTTTCTCTGGATTGTCTAAATTCAAATTCATATTTTATTTTCTTACCTCGATACGCCCTTAATGAATCTAATAAACATGAAATACTTTTAAATAATATTAGACCGTGTTATACGAATTCTCTTTTGACCGCGAATGTTTTGAAAGCTTCGATAGCCGTGGTAGGGATTTCCGTAAACCTCCTAGGGCGTTTGCTAACATCCTAGCACCTGAATTTGCATACAATTACCCACCTTGTTTCATATGGTCTTCTAACAGTCAATCAGAGAGCTACCGCTGACAACATTATCTCTAAATTCACCGATAATTCTTCGCAGAATCGGGGTCTCGATTGCACAAAACTTATTTCACATTCTATTGATACAAGTGATTGTCATCCTATTTGTCACAGATTTTATCGCATGTAAACTAAGAATTTTATTTAAATATCTTGATGAAATGTTCGCAGAAGACGTGGTACCAGAGTTTCTTTCTCGCTCGATACCTATTTCTAATCATTAACGTGATAATGATTTTTTAATGAAAATACTAATTGTTCTTTAAATCTGCCAGTTTCTACTAATGATTCTTGATGTCTGGGTATCTATAACGAGTGTGATAATTACCCGACGTCGTTTGTCGTCTATCAAGTCATAAAGTACAAAGAATAATACTTCCTAGTCGTATCACTTCTAAATGGCGTTCTTCGTAATGTGTATAACAGCTTTATAAATTCTTTTTCAGAAAAATCTTAGATTACACATTGTGGCCTAAATACATACACAAATATTATGCCAATTATTATTGCTTCCTAAATTTCTAATTTAAATCTAAATATATATTTTTTTTTACCCTATGGTTCAGTGGTTAAATGGTCACTGTCAAGAATAGAGTAAAAGATATTTTTTTATATTGAGGCGCGACCGGTCCGATTGACAGGTACCTTATGCGATTTTCTGTGTACTAGGCAACGTGTATGCAAAATTTCATGATGATCGACAGAGTAGTTAAGGCGTGAAAGCGTAATAAACAAACATACAAACTCACATTCGTATTTATAATATTAGTTATGATGTGTATAAAGACTAGTATGTAGATAGTACCCGTTCCAAAATCAAAGGTATCTATCGCGCAGTGGTAACCCTTCAAATAGGGAACAACACTGGGATCCTGCTGATAACACGGCGCCTTTTTGAGGAACCTAGAATAATCTTGTGTTGTATTACTGGTTGTACCTACTATGGCTTGTGTATGTACGAAGTTTGGCAATCGTCTGCATATTGGTGTTACTGCCGCAGTCGAGCCGATCCAGTTTAAATGAAATCGCAGGTGAAAGCGAGAATCGCCGCAGCGTGCTTCATAAGTATTCTTCTACTCGTCAAAAGTAATTATGTAATATATATGTATTAATACTACATATCAAGTAAATCTGGCTAAATTCACTTTTTCATAAATTAGTTTACTACGTAAACCTTACTAATATTATAAATGCGATAGTGACTTTGATTGTTTGTTTATTTTTTGTTACGCGTTTACCCCTTAGCCATTCAACCGATAATCATGATATTTTGCATACACGTTGTCAGGGTAACAAAAAAGGACATACGGTACCTTTCATCCAGATAAAAGTATTGTTGCAACCGCGAGCGAAGGCGCGGGTAAAATCTAGTATGGAATATTCCCAACTTATTTGAACTTAAATTCGCAATAGGTTAGTTGTTTCACATTTTTTTGTTATTAATGTCAAATAGTAACTATATAACAGCAGCGATAGCTCAGTGGGGAGACCAACAGACTGCATTGCTGAGGGTCTCGGGTTCGAACCCACGTCGCGTACCTTTGACTTTCGGAAGTGATATGACTTTTCGAAATTATGTGCGTATTGATTGGCAATTATTATCGCCTGCTCCGTGCCTCGGAGAGCACGTTAAGCCGTCGGTCCCGGCTGCCATGAACATCTATAGCAATCGTTATTGGGAAGTCAGTGCCCTCTAATATCCTGACACTGGTCTAGCCTTAGGGTATCGTTAGCCTTTACCCCAAGTAAATTGGGAATAATAAAGGCTAAGGAGAAGAAGTTAAGTTCTATACCCAAAATGTAATTTACAAAGAATTTTTGTAAGTTACTCAAAAATAAAATAAAGATGCAGGCGAGGCGTTTTAAATCTGTTAGTATGGGTACTTGTGATATGACGGGAAAACGGTGCACGACAAAAAATGTGACGTAACCGCAGCTGTGCGAGGGAGATAGACCTCATTTTTTCTTAAATTAAAATCTAAAATATTAATCAATTACTTCCTTATATTGCTACCGATTTTGATACTGTTGTCACAAAAAGATTTGTTTAATTGCTATTTGCTCTTGTGTGTAAAATAATGTACATAATCAAAGATAGCCAACTATTTTGAAGCTGTAACTTATATCACAGAAGTATTCTTTTTTTACACGTATCATCGCTTCTGTGAAGGCATTAAACTCTTTGAAAATCAGCACAATAATATAGATACGTAAGTGTCATACTTGTATTTGTCATTAATGATTACCTATTACATTTTTCAAACAATATATTTACTAAAAAAATGTAAGTTGTAATTTCCTGTGCTTTTTCTATGTTACAATGGTACAAACGTATTAGATATCATGAATAATTTAAAAGACAGTTTTTAATAGTCGAGATCTAAAAATTTAAATTATTGCCCAGAACCCATCTTATCAAAACGTATAATAACGAATAGTTCTCGTGCCACACGAGAGAGAGCGCCACTAGACAGCATGCATGTACTAATGTGGGCCCGTTTATTAAGCAGCTGTGAACAATAGTACCATTGTTTTGTGATGCAACATTATAAGGTCACGCTTCGCCGCCTTGCAATAGTTTCCAGTCTAGAGACGCTTCAACAAATATAAACTATTATTTTATTAGTACCAAAAACTAACTTATAAATCTTAGGATAGAACAATAACATTTAATAGCCTGTGAATGTGACCACACTTCATCTACCTTTTGTTTAATGTATACAGTTAAATATAAAATACAATCTGGTAAATATATTATACACATTGATATTTTATCACTTTGTGTTTGAGTAAAGTATCAGAATAGAAAGCGCGCCTGCAATAATGTGCACACATAGCCCATAGGAAATAGCCCAGTAAATAACACGACGCCGGCGAAGCTGCACGCTCGCAAATAAAATTTAAAACGAGGTCTCGATCAATGGCTTGTGTTTAGTCACCGAATATTTTCGATTCTTACGAAACTATCGTGGCGTCAGCGGAATGCTTACCTCATAACATCTACCTATTATTAGATAACTACGTAAGCCGGCGTCCATTTACGCCCTAGTAACTAACAAACTGTGCGGCAACACGAACGCGTCCGCTTCGAAAATGTCAAAACACATGATTTTTGTGATTTATTTCATCGCGATAATATTCGCGACAGACAGTTACAAAATACTCGGGATCTTTCCTTCGCTGGATCGGAACAACTACCTCACTTACCGCGGTCTATTCCGGGAATTGGCAAATCGCAATCATGAAGTAACTTTGATTAGCCATTTCCAGATGCCGGATGCCCCCGCTTCGTACAAAGACATATTGCTCAGTGATCAACAAGTGTACAAAGGATTATCTTTTGAATCTGTGATAGTGAACGAAGTGTCGCGAGTACCGTTCGAAACGCTAGTGGCGACTAAAGCCGGCAACGACGATTGTAAGACTCTAATGAACAATCATCAAGTGCTACATATGATAAGAACGCGGCCTCGGTACGATGTAATATTAGTCGAGTCGTATAATAGTGACTGCGGTTTGGCACTGGCCGCAAATTTTAGTGCACCATACATTACCTTCAATCCTCAGCCTTTACAGCCGTGGCAGTATAACAGGCTGGGTATTCATTTCAACTCTGCCTATGTAAGTCAATCTGGCTTGTCGTACGGAAAGGAACCTTGGTATTTCGAGAGGTTAAAGAGTTACATATTATATCACATTACCAACTGGGTATATTACGTGGGTTCACAAGTGACTGACCACGTGTATCTGTATAAGTACCTGGGCGATGACCTGCCGTCATTAGAAAGTATTGCGTCGAACGCCAGCCTTGCGTTTGTAAACACACATCAGTCGTTGCACGGCGGTGTTGCCAGACCTGACAATGTAATTGACATTGGCGGCATTCACGTGCGGCCACCGAAAATCATCCCGACGGTAAGTAGTGTTATTGATCCGTCTATAAATAGAGACTAGTGTAACAACCTAATGGTGGTTTTTTGTGGGATGACGTAACTTATGTAAAAGTTCAATTATGTTAATGGGCAAAATGACGTAACACATGTATGCTGTAATTATTCTAATCTAAACTCTATAAATATATGCAAATACAAGCTCAATCTTGGCAGTACCTGAAGTAAATATTCAAGGCTATGCTATTAAATCAAGCCACGAAAACAATAATAAACTATTATTAAACCACAGAAAACACTTAAGTCAAAATATTGTATTCACCTATGTCAAAAATAAATCTAATGATATTATAAAAATGTGAAAGTTTGCTAAGATACCTACTTGAGTTTGTTGCGCAAGCACGCATAAACGGTCAAACGTGTTTTGATTCAACTTGAACACAGTTAGGCCCTATCATGGATTAACACAAAATAAACCTTCAGCCTGGTATGCGTTGCCGTGGGTTTTACGCGGGCCAAACCGCAGCCAGAAACTAGTAGTAGGTACTAGATAAATCTCTGTGTTTAAAAACAGCTACTTATAAATCTTCAAAGTTTTCTAAAAAAACTATGAATTACAGCGCTCTGAAGAATAATAAAGTTTTTATACAGTATCAATCACGGTAACAGAAATTAAATATTAATATCGATTTCGTTTGATACATTACAGGAAATAGAGAGATTTATAAACGAGGCAGAACACGGTGTGATATACGTGAACCTGGGTTCCACGGTGAAGGACACTACGCTACCAAGTGATAAATTAAACGAGTTGTTATCAACCTTCGCTAAATTGCCTCTAAGGGTCCTCTGGAAATGGGACGGTGCCAATCTGCAGCTGCCGAGAAACGTTATGACTATGAGATGGTTGCCGCAATACGATATTTTAAGTAAGTATTTCACACATATGTGTGTAATATGTCTTCTGAATTGTTCACCATCTAAATTGCACTACACTAGCTTGTCGTAAACATTGTTGGTTACGACAGCACACGTCTTTACTTCTATTCGTATATTGTGTTATATTTAGTTGCTTCAAAAGTTATGTTTATAGTTCTAATTCAGAAATAAGTATAACTTTCATACGAACATAAAAATAATTTCCAGCAATAACAATAGGCTTGTTATGTATCATTAAAATTAAACAACTTTATTTGGATTTTATTTTGATATATTTTAAAAACACTAGTTATTTAGGATTGGACTATGGCTGCTTAAAAGCAACCGAAAAGTTGGAGATAGTGTAAATTGAAATAGTTTAATAAAAAGACAACAGGTTTAATAGTTTAGAAGTAGCGTCTTTTAAAATTAACCACGATAAAATCCGTATATATTCAATAAATTATTTATATCATACATACATACATACATAGATTCACGCCTGTTTCCCAGAGGGGTAGGCAGAGACTACGGATTTCCATTTGCTACGATCCTGACACACTTCTCTGGCTTCATTCACTTTCATCACATTCCTCATACACGCCCGTCGGTTATTTATATCAATGTTAATATTTTACTTACCGGCAGCAAATTCACGAATACTACATATATTTTTTGATGGTGACTTCATAATAGTGACTTCAGAATCTAAATATGCATCTGTGACTAACACCGGATATACTTAATTTTAGATGTACGATATACAAGTTGAATCTTAATAATATTTTCGCCAATGATCACTGGCTAAGATAATGTACCTACATTACACGTGTAATGTACATTCAAATGCATTATGCATGTACAAACCTGTAATATTGCATGGATAACTTAAGGTCTAAAACCCTGTAAATACTCGAATTAGAATGAATATGATTGAACTAGATTGCGTTGTTATATAAATTACGGCTATATTAGTTTTACCCTAAGGTAATGTTAGGTTCAATTGATGTAAGAAATGTGTTCTTTTTTCAATAAACTTTTGTGAATAGAGATTCAAAAACTGTTTAAAGTAAATTTAACAAATTTAAGGTATTAAGAAATCTACTTTTTTATTTTATTGTAGTCCACCGGCACTACTTAACAGTTCTTGTATCGATTTCCGTTAGATGGCATCAATTACCGATTTATACTATTTTAGTTATGACATGGGTATGCATTTTTGCAGCTCACTGTACATTATCTTTTACAACTACCCCTTATTTAAAATCAAGGAATTCTTTTAAATAGAAAAATATAGAAATGACAATTTATTATTGTTTTTATTCCGTTCTGTATATTTATCTATAATTATATGTCACACTGGAGTTGGTATATCTTGATGGGCTAAAAATCCAAATAAATAAGGATATAAAAGATTTTGCACTCATTCAGTATAGCAAGACCTATCCGCAGGACACTCGTTTATGTTATCCACAGACGGTTATACCGAAACTGGATCTTTTTTGTTCTCCCATGTTTATAAAGACAACTATATTGCGACATAAAAGTTATAACAGTCAGACGTATTAGAGATATTCTTTAAATCCTAACGGTCAAGGAATTTACTGCCATTATACGTTGTATATCAAAATACTTATGAACTTTATTCAATGGCCATGTTAATCATTTCCAGAACACGACAACGTAAAAGTGTTTATCACGCACGCTGGTATCTTGAGCACCTTAGAAACACTTGACGCCGGGGTCCCAGTGGTGGCCATCCCGTTGTTTGGAGACCAGTATGGCAATGCAGCAGCTCTACAAGACGCAGGCATCGCAACTATCGTCTCCTACCAAGATCTGAAGAAGCAGTATCTTCTAGACGCTATCAATGACGTTTTGGATCCTATGTAAGTAGCTAGAATACATGGTTGAGAATTTGCCGATCACAATGTTCAGATTTTTCAATTCACGCCTCGGGCTAAGTGTTAATAGTGTTTCTGTCACTAAACAGCAAGTATCTTACACTCAATGACACGAAGTTTATACGTTCGTGGCTAATATGGATGTGACACACCTCTGCCAGACTCTTGGGCATACTATGAGTACATGCGCCATGCTTTATCTAAGCACAGAAATATCGGTTCTAAGAAAAACGAATAAAAAAATAATAAATATTTAAGATATGTTCCTTTGCTTGCTGTGGTTAAGTGTTGAGTAAAACACGCATTGCAGCATAGCAATTTATTGGTTTATGAGGATATAAAAACGATTGACAGTCAAATGGACACAAACATTTTTGCTCTTTCTAGTATGCATTTTCTTTTTTAGTAAACTTTAACTGCCATTGAAGTATGTAGGATTTTACATATTTTTTGTTATTCATGGGTATTCATAATCTGCTACTTGATATCAACTCTGTGTATCTTAATAAAGCATATTTATATTGTACCATTACAGTTAATGTTAACTTAAAAGGCTTTTGTCACGCAGAGCTCATGAGTTCGATCCCACGCACGTCTTTTTGAAGTTGTATGCGCACTGGGCCAGCGTAGTGGACTATGGCCTAACACTTCTCAAACTAAGAATATGCCCCAACAGCAGTTGGACAGTTTATATAAAGAATTGATATTATTATTATATCTGGCTATTATGGTAAAGAATACAGGTCCACCATAGAATTAACAATAATAATTATCATTATTATTTGGTAAGCGTATACCTTCACCTTACAGAAGATCGTAATGTTATGATATTGTACTCTACGATTATATCAGTACAATTTTCAGTCACTGTGAGGTTAGTATTTCTTGTCTCTTGGGCTTCATTTTCGTAGAGCTGGCAACTCGTGAAGTATGTTTCAGACGTTGCAAGCGTAGGTACAGATATATCGCTAACCGGTTGCAAACAGACAAGCTGGTTTTTGTTTGCTAGTACGATAAAAACAATATTTACCTACTTAGGTAAATACGTTACCAATCTATGTATAGATTTAAAGATATTTAGATAAAGTATTTCTATCTCTACGTGATAGTAAGAATATGTAGATAAGAATCTGCACTTACTGTCACCGTCCAGATTATAATACTATAAGATATTAGTCAGTTAATGAACATGTTATGTTATGATGTTATGAACCAAGTTAGTGTCATGTTTATTACCAAATAGTTATCTTGAATGCGGTAATTTTACTATCTTTTAGCTGTCAGTAAAAGACAAATAAATATTATCACAGGGATGTCAGGAAAATGAGAAAAATTAACTACGGCCTTTTTTCTACACGGCAATAATACAAGCCGAAATAATAATAATAATAATAAGTACATACACCAATCCCTTAAAACCTTAAACTTACCACCAAAAACTTACTATCTTCTGCAAAAGGTAGTAATACTAAACACGTGAAATTCTTACAATGCGAACCGGATAACACGCCATCACTAACACACGTACCCACTTCGTCCACAATCACAAACTAATACTAAAACTAGCCTGATGTATACTTGGCTTAGACCCGTGCCATCAGTTTCTTACCGGCTAGCCGAGAACAATAAAATGAAAATATAATAATAATAATAAGAGTATTCAGGGCAGACGCCGTTTTATCATCCATGGTTACCAATATACCAGTCCATCAAACACCCATACCCATAGCCCATATATTAGAATCCATACGTAGCAATAGTTCTATGCCTGCTGCGGCTAGTGCCGCTGTAGGTGTACCATCCCACCTTTGATTAAAACTCTCGAAGGGCAGAGGCCCTTGGAGGCCCTTGGAGGAGACATGGGTCCAACGTGAAGAGTCACGTTGGACCCATGTCTCCGTGTAAGCCTCCCAAAGGGCCGGGTAATTTCCTAACGTATTAGGAATATACCCGTGAAAGGGAAACAAAAGTAATAATAATAATAATATTCTACACACGTCACCATCTAGCCCAAACTAAGCAGAGCTTGTACTATGGTTACTAGACATTGGATAAACATACATATACCTATATTTTTTGTTTGTAAATACATACATATTATACATAGAAACACCCAGACCAAGACAAACATCCATGTTCATGCACACAAATGTTTGACTTGCGCGGGAATCAAACCCGCGACCTCAGGCGTGGCAATCGGTTACACTAACCACTACGCTATCGAGGCTCCTAAATAAATTATCATATCGTAATATTTATTGACACAATCTGTGATAGGCATATTATTATATCTTTTCATTCATTTCATTTCATTTCATTTCATTATTATGACGGTCTATTTCTGTACCCCTGACAACATATATTCGAAATGTCATGATGATCGGTCAAGTAAGGCATGAAGGCGTAACAAACAAACAAACTCACATTCTCATTTACCTATAATATTAGTTGGGATTGAATCTGAATATTACTATCAGTAAACCAATTTCTGAAATGGAAGAAGTTCTAAATTCGAGATGTATTTTTATTTAAACCAATGTTCACTGATTCTCAAAAAAGGATTATCCTGTATGTATTTTTTATTTCTCTGTATGATGATGGATTTTAAACATAAAGAATGGTTAGTCTTTTGGGACAGAAGAAATGGGAAGTATTTTAGGTTACTATAGAATATAGATATGTATATTTTATATATTATTTGTCATGTATTAGATATTGCATATCTAACACAACTTAGTCCAGAACCAAGAATCCAACATAGGACCCGTCATCTTCTTCGTCAGTCACCATTTTCCAACGACGACAGCTCTATTAAATCCTTACTTTATTGCAAAAGTTATCTTGTCCATCTAGCGTCTTCTTCCCATTACTGTTCTCGGGATTTTATCATGCAAAGAGCACTACTATGAAAAAAAAACTATGATTATAGAAGCAGAGTATAATCCTGTTCATAACATATAATGCTAATACTTGGCGTTTATTGGGACGGTCGGCTGCGTTATTCATGAACAGATTACCTATTTTATTTTTATTACCAGTATAACTATTATTGTTTTAGTTATCATCAACCTACTTAGATTAGCACAATATAGTACATTTTTAATTTGCTTTAAATCTTAAACAAAAATATTCAATTTTAACTTTATGACTACCTAATATGTACTAATTTATTCATATACATTAGTGAGTGCTATTTAAGTGTACTCATTTATAACAAATTAAAAAAAATCAACTGCCACGCAAGATTTCTTAAAATCGATCTCAAGGGATCTCTTGTTCTTATCATCTCTTAATTATCGGTCGTCTTAACGTTGAAGTAAAACATCGTCAGGAAAGCTACATGTGTTATAGATTTCCATAACATTCTTGAAGATATATAAAGTCTGCCAACCCACTAATACCGTGCATGCTGTGTCCACCTTAATAGGTTATACGATCAAAAGAGACCTAATAACGAATATTCTTCTTCTCCCTAGCCTTTATTATTCCCAAGTCACTTGGGGTCGGCTTTCTAGTCTAACTGGATTTGACTGGATATCAGTTTTTACACGGAGCGGCTGCCATCTGACCTCCGCAACCCGAAGGCTAACGATACGCTAAGGCTAGACTAGTGTCAGGATATTAGAGGACACTGACTTCCCAATAACGAATGCCATAGATGTTCATGGCAGCCGGAACCGACGGCTTAACGTGCTCTCCGAGGCACGGAGCAGGCGATAATAATTGCCAATCAATACGCACATAATTTCGAAAAGTCACACCGAGAAGAGGCCCATGCTCAACAACAAAATAGTTTATATACAGGGGTGATATTATTTTTAATATTACTTACACTAATATTTGGTAATTTATTTACAGTTGGCAACAGCGCGCTAAGCTGGCATCTCGACTATGGCACGACCGTACTATGTCGCCCCTAGAAGCAGCTGTATATTGGACTGAATACGTTGCTCGATACCAAGGAGCACCTAATCTTCAATCACCGGCACCGCGCGTCCCTCTGTACCAGCAGCTTCAACTTGATGTCCTGGCATTTATCGGACTTGTTCTATACATCCTTACCTACGTGCTGTATAAAATTATATCAGTGATATGCTGTTGTTGTTGTCAAAGTGAAGTAAACGCTGAATACGTAGAAGAAAGAAAAACAAAGAGAGTGAAATTCGAATGAACATTTTTTGTGGGTTTTTGATCCAATGAATATTGTAGGAATCAAGACGGGATGAGGTGAAATACTTACGCTTAGGTTTTAACGCTTGACTGGTGTTTTACATATTTGTTATTTATTTTGTTAATTAAAATTTTAAGTAACAGCACAATAATGTTTTTAAGTTTTAATATTTGTAAATATAGAATTTATCTCAAATATAAATTATTCTTATTTAAGATTTTAAGAACACTTTTTTGCATTTATACTTTATGTGAAACTGTAGACCGATTTTCGTATAAAATATTTCCAAGACATATTTCCGATCTAATCTAGTAAATGTAAAATGTGAACAGGAATGCTATTTAATAGATTTAATATTTCAATAACATTTAGCGTTTATTTTCATTTAGCAGAATATTATCTGTACTTGTATTATAAAGTTGAAAAGTTTGTTTGTTTGTTTCTTTGGTTGAACGCGATAATCTCAGGAACTACTGGTACAAATTGAAAAATTATTTTAATGTTGGATAGCCTATTTATCTAGAAAGGCTATAGGCTATATAATATCACGCTACGACCCACGGGAGTGGCGCAGTAGCCATAAAAACGGGTGGAACCGCGGGCATAGCTAGTTTTTAATATTCAGAAGGTAAGATTGTATTAGACTTCTATTTCGATCATATTATTTTATTATGAGAATTGGCCCTCTGATTTCTTTTTAGATAAGGGTATTACAAAAGACTATTCTGTCCCATTGTTAAGTGCATTTGGTAAAATATTTTGTTATTGACAAAGCGCCAATGGCGAGATGATAATTATGATGATGACGTATATATCAATGTGTTGTGGGTTCGATCCCCATAGGGATAAAAAAAATGTGTTATGCCCAAATAGTAGTTCTGAGTTTGCACCAAGCATCGTGGGTATTACTCCCTAGTGTCATGATTTCTTATTTTTGTTAATAATTCTGTTCGGGAGTTTTTATTTATTCAATTGGCAACACAGCCAGCTATCATTTTTAAATAGTGGGGTTATTGTGGAGGGGAAAAATAACTCGTGCTCTCGGCGAAAGATCGCTCAGCAGTAAGGAACTAGCATTCAACTGAGTAAGACGTTCTCAATAGTCCGTGTTATTGCTGTGAGTTTGGTAATATAATCACATAATATTTTAAACGATTGAGTTTCATTATATTTCAGAAGTGGGATGAGTAAGTACACGCAAACATTTTCGATAATTATCTTTTTGTAATGGCGTTATTTCTTTTTTGTTTTTAAAAGTTTAATTAGTAGATACTTATTTCGATTGTTTAACTGTGAACAAACTGATAGGTATAATACTTTAGTATAACCTTTTGTCAATTGCCATCATAATGTGTCGATTTTTACAGTACACTTTACAATACACTACACAAATGTAATAAACTACCCACATAATTACACACAATGACATTATACGCGATTCCCATAGGAATCATCACAACTTGGTGTATTTTCGAGTGTTAAAACTGAACGGTTACCTTGAAATACACTTAGTAGCTCTTTAACTGGAGTGCTGTTGGGGAATACCCTCAGTAAGGTTTACTTTCTGGAGGCAACCATGCCGCCAACCCAGAGGTCCGCCTGCCTATTGGTTGAAAACTACACGCACGAGTGTAAATAATTTATTTCATTGCATATTATTATGTACCTACATTATACCTCTTTAGTAAATAATTGAAATATGCATTTAAAATTAGCAGCGCTTAGATGATAAAATGATATAACCTATTATTTTTTTTTAAACATTCGCATTTACATTGTATCAGGAGAATACTTGGTCAGGGTACTCCCTGATCGAGTTTTTTTTTAGTTCTAAGAGTGCATTGTGCTCTTGCGTGAAATACTTGGACGAGGCTACTCTTCGTCAGTGTTTTTGCTGGAGCATAGTGCCGTTGTTTGCTTAGGTATAACGCTTACGCTTACCTAGTCTGAGTGATTATACAATGATGTGTGTCTTTGGCTGGGATGCAGTGTTATTACGTAGATTGACGAGTAAAATACTTGCAATAGCTTTTGTAGTATTGAGGTAATTTCTTTGTTAAACAAGCGCTGCTGGTTTATAAAGCTACTTGACTTGCAGGCTGTTGCCACTTGACTTGGAGGCTATTGCCACTTGACTTGGAGGCTATGTGCGCTTCGTGCTACTAAGAGGTTATGTGTGCCTCGTGTGCTGCTAAGAGGTTATGTGTGCCTCGTACGCTACTAAGAGGTTATGTGTGCTTCGTTTGTTACTAAGAGGTTATGTGTGCCTCGTTTGCTACTAAGAGGTTATGTGTGCCTCGTTTGCTACTAAGAGGTTATGTGTGCCTCGTTTGCTACTAAGAGGTTATGTGTGCCTCGTTTGCTACTAAGAGGTTATGTGTGCCTCGTTTGCTACTAAGAGAGAGGTTATGTGTGCCTCGTTTGCTACTAAGAGGTTATGTGTGCCTCGTTTGCTACTAAGAGGTTATGTGTGCCTCGTTTGATACTAAGAGAGGTTATGTGTGCCTCGTTTGCTACTAAGAGGTTATGTGTGCCTCGTTTGCTACTAAAAGGTTATGTGTGCCTCGTGCTATCAAGAGGTTATGTGTGCCTCGTGCTACTAAGAGGTTATGTGTGCCTCGTGCTACTAAGAGGTTATGTGTGCCTCGTGCTAATAGGCATGAAAGTGGATATAGTGACAAAAATAGAATATGGTATGTTAAGCTGGTTTGGACATGTAGAAAGAATGGACGAGGAAGGATTAAGAAAGTTTATAAGGCTAGTGTGAATAGTCGCAAGAGGAAAACCTAGGTGAATGTTTCTCGATCAGATCGAAGGCGTTCTGGACAAAGGCCAGGTTAAGAGCTCCTTGAACTGACGGGCGTGTATGAGAAATGTGATGAAAGTGAATGAAGCCAGAGAAGTGTGTCAGGATCGTAGCAAATGGAAATCCGTAGTCTCTGCCTACCCTTCTAAGAAAACAGGCGTGAATCTATGTATCTTTGTGCTAATAGGAGAGGTTGTGTGCCTCATACTAATAGAGGTTATGTGTGCCTCATGCTTTAGCCAAGTATGCTTTGATTGATATGCCTTTTTATATTTGTGTGCCTTTTGCTTTTTAGCAGAGGTTATGTGTGCCTCATGATTTAGCTAAATGTGCTTAAATTAAAATGAGGTTAGGTTCGCCTCATACATATGTCATGTATGTGTATCGACTAGCAAAGATTAGTTGTCTCGTTAGTGAGCCAAGTACATTCAAGTTACATAGTATACATCATTGAAATGATGAGTGTCATATGTGCGTAGCATAGATAATTTTTTTTGAAGTTGAAATATTAGAGGATAACCACTTTATGTAATAGGCCGTGCTACTATGGTCCATTACTGACTTTTACAATGTTTAGTCATCTAGGCATGATAATATCGATTCAGTCCTAATGATATTATATTTTTATTTTTGAGACCATGAAATCGGACGACGCGATGACTCCAGGTCCTGATGGTGACATTTGTCTATAAATATTGTCGCGGACAATTACTATTATTTTGTGCACATTAGATATACCTACTTTAGTTTTTTTTTTATTTTAACTGAAACATAATACTATATAATGATAATTATATAATATAACTATCATAGAAAAGATTTTGGAAAATTATGCCTGTTGACAATAAACAAATACGATTTAAAGAAATTATATTACAATGGGATATATAATAATTTGCCGATTCTTAAAGATCATACGTTTTAATTCCATTATACGTTTTTAGATGTATATAGGTATGTTGTTTGTCTTTGAACATGTTTATGTTCTAAGATAGCATGGAAATATATACAAATTCGGTTTGTTTTTCTAATTTGGCATATATCATAATAATTTTAAAGGCATATTAGTTAACTTGATTAAAACATGAACCATTATCATTTTGAGTTATATTTCTGATTGTTTTTATAACTGTGCATTCCATTATTGTGTCGCAATAGGTGTCCGATGTGCAGTCATGTTATCTGATCCGTTACGCATACTATAGATGAGAGACACATTATAATTATTCGGTTAATAGTAGATTAAAATTGTAATCTTTCCAATTAAATATCTCCCTAAATTACAGTATGGTCAAAGAGACAAATATTTGGCAATTATTCTGACTTTTGTAGTAGTTCCTGCGTTGCAGCCTATACGTTTTACTAATATTATTTATGTTCATTGTTATTTGGATTATAAATTTAATAATTCTATTATAATTTGCTAATCATTATGAAGCCATTTTATTTTGTATGCTCTTAGCATTTATTGACTATAGCTGCATAATCAAGTCCACTTTTCTTACAAAGGTATCGTTTAAAAATTTTACACCGTTATTAGAAATGAATGCATGAGAACGTAATGCTATCGGAGGGAGGCATCAGGCATGATTTCGGTAACTTATGTAAACAATAGAGGTAATGAAATTTTACACTAAATCATATGATTGAATTTGTTTGAAGGAGTTCTCAGAATTTTGACATAATTTTTGAATATTAATAGTCAATGATTTAAAATAAGATTGTATATTGGTTTGGTTTTGGTATAGGTTTTCGAACGATATTAAAAAATCTTTTTATTATCTTTTTAATGCATTTAGGTATCGTTCATAAAATAAGATGGATGATATAGGACAGATATAGAGATGTGATACTAAGAGTGAGGTATGGGTATGAGTATTTTATTATGATTGATATGAATGTTAGGAAATGTGAAATACAGATAGAAATATTTGGTTGATATGTTTTTCACAGCTATTTGACCCAATGACGATGTTGGATTCGTAAAGACCATATTGGTATTTGGATTTGTTTAAATAATGTACATGTATGTTTTGATTATTATGTATGAGGTTTCATTGTGAGGTTAGAAGTGAATTTATGTAGGTACACACAAGTGATAATAAAAGAGTTCTGTTCCTTCAATTTGATCATGGTGCAAACGAAATTTCTGTGAAAATTGTTAGAGGTCAAAGTAGCCTTAAATAAAGACCCATGATTTGGTGAAATGATTTTATGATGGCTTGATGAAATGGTTTGATGAAATGGTTTGATGGAATGGTTGAATGGAACGGTTTGATGGAACGGTTTGATGGAACGGTTTGATGGAACGGTTTGATGGAACGGTTTGGTGGAACGGTTTGATGGAACGGTTTGGTGGAGCGGTTTGATGGAACGGTTTGATGGAACGGTTTGGTGGAACGGTTTGATGGAAAGGTTTGATGGAACGGTTTGGTGGAACGGTTTTATGGAACGGTTTGGTGGAACGGTTTGATGGAACGGTTTGATGGAACGGTTTGATGGAACGGTTTGATGGAACGGTTTGATGGAACGGTTTGATGGAACGGTTTGATGGAACGGTTTGATGGAATGGTTTGATGGAATGGTTTGATGGAATGGTTTGATGGAGTGGTTTGATGGAACGGTTTGATGGAGCGGTTTGATGGAGCGCTTTGATGGAACGGTTTGATGAAACGGTTTGGTGAAACGGTTTGATAGAACGGTTTGATGAAATGATTTATTGAAATGATTTGTTGAAATGATTTGTTTTATGGAATAGTTTGATGAAATGGTCTGCTGAAATGGTTTGCTCAAATGGTTTGATGAAATGATTTGATGAAATGATTTGATGAAATGATTTGATGAAATGATTTACTGAAATGATTTACTGAAATGATTTGTTGAAATAATTTGATGGAATGGTTAGATGACATTGGGATGGTTTGATGACATTGAGATGGTTTGATGACAATGAGATGGTTTGATGACATTGAGATGGTTTGATGACATGGAGATGGTTTGATGACATGAAGATGGTTTGATGACATGGAGATGGTTTGATGACATGGAGATGGTTTGATGACATTGAGATGGTTTGATGACATTGAGATGGTTTGATGACATGGAGATGGTTTGATGACATTGAGATGGTTTGATAACATTGAGATGGTTTGATGACATTGAGATGGTTTGATGACATTGAGATGGTTTGATGACATTGAGATGGTTTGATGACATTGAGATGGTTTGATGACATTGAGATGGTTTGATGACATTGAGATGGTTTGATGACATTGAGATGGTTTGATGACATTGAGATGGTTTGATGACGTTGAAGTGATTTGATTGAAGTGATGTGATGACATTGAAGTAGAAGTTTATTCGTATGCATATGAGACATAATTACAGAGGATATTACAAAGGTTAAGATACATCATACCTCGCCTTTAGTAGGCGTACGCAGCGATAGCTCAGTGGGGAGACCAACAGACTGCAATGCAGAGGGTCTCGGGTTCGAACCCACGTCGCGCACCTCTGACTTTCGGAATTTATATGACTTTTCGAAGTTATGTGCGTATTGATTGACAATTATCGCCTGCTTCGTGCCTCGGAAAGCACGTTAAGCCGTCGGTCCCGGCTGCCATGAACATCTATGGCAGTCGTTATTGGGAGAGTGTCGACACAAACGATCCCACTGGGTCGAAGTGTCGCCGGTCTGCACTGACTGGCCCCCACATAAGATAGGATAAGATAGTAGGCGTACAGTCATGATTTTAACAAAAGAGTGGCCATGAGTTTTTGCCCGTTCTTCTCATGAACCCTACACCCTTTCCTTGCTGAACGTGGCAGTAAATGTAAACTCACAAAAAAAAATTGTGTAACTTTGACATTCATAAGTGTTGCCTGAACTTGTGTTATTAGATAGTACAAATAAAATAACAATAATTAATAGACATAATATTCATTATCAATAGGAACAATAATTATAAATATGCGAAGGAAATAAATAATATCGTAACTGTAAAAAAAAATAGTATAAACAATGTCAATTTCCAGTTTAATAATTACATAAGTCAAGATAAATTAAATATAAATACATTGTATAATTTTATACAGTACTTAATATTATATTGCTAATAGACATTTCGTTTTAAAGTATGTGTGAAATAACAATATTCATTTAATGTATAAAAGCAATTCTTCAATAGTCATTTTTTTTAATTTTGTTTAAAATTCGATGATCGGGATGTTTCTCTGTTATGCATAGGGAAATGGATATATACTTTTCATTCTTGCTAACACCATATCTTGATCGTGTGATAATGAAAACTGAGTGATTTTACTTGAGGTTGTGCTCCAGGAGTAGCATGGTATTGGATGGCCGAATGTCATGATTTCTTATTTTTGTTAATAATTCTGTTCGGGAGTTTTTATTTATTCAATTGGCAACACAGCCAACTATCATTTTTAAATAGTGGGGTTATTGTGGAGGGGAAAAATAACTTGTGCTCTCGGCGAAAGATCGCTCAGCAGTAAGGAACTAGCATTCAACTGAGTAAGACGTTCTCAATAGTCCGTGTTATTGCTGTGAGTTTGGTAATATAGTCTAATAATATATTTAAACGATTGAGTTTCATTATACTAGTACGATAGTATTTATACAAAAATAAAGTGAAAATAATTATTCTAGATACATTACAATATTAATAATTTCAACTTTAATCAAAGCTAATGAACAAGGATCGATCATTGCCAGCGCGAGCGCAGTAACAAAATAGAGAAGCAATATACTGTTTAAGCCAGTGTCTGGTTGTTAAATACAACACAATTCTAGTCAGCGCTCCTAAACTCGCATAGAAAAACTAAACTAAACTGGAATCATATTATTACCTTTGACTAGATTTTACCGGCGCCTTCGCTCTCATTAATGTAGATTTTGTCAATACATTCCTATCCTTGGGGAACAGTCAGCTTTTCTGTATAAAAGGTAAATTACGTCCTCTTCTGTACCCTTCATAATGAGTATACATATGATGATCAGCAGAGTAGTTAAGGTGTAAAAGCGTAACAAATAAACAAAGTCAAATTCGCATTTATAATATTAGTTACAATGTAATTTTTACCCCGCAAGAAAATGCTAGTTAGAGTTAACAATATTCCTTATAGCAGGAATATGTACATGTTTTTTTTATTGCCATTGGTGCCAGACGAGCAAGTGGCCCACCTGATAGAAAGTGGTAACCGCTGCTCATGGACTTTAGCAATGTCAGGACACAGCAAATCCGCTGCCTACCATGAAAGAACTCTCTTTAAACCTCCTTTGAAAAAGGACATATCATAGCGCTCGGGAAACACCGCTGGCAGTTTATTCCAGAGCTTACATGTACGTATGCAATAATCACTTACGATTTGCTTTAATCAATCTATGAGAAAATGACCTGATCGTATCTAAAGAATGTTATAGCAATCGTCATAATTCAGATGATTTAAGAATCTGGACTTTATTATGGTATCTAAAGCTTAAGAAAAATAGCTCATTTGCGTTTGTAGTTCAACTATAACTGTAATGGTTCAATTATTTTAAACAACATATTATGCTTTAAATTAATCGCATACAATTAAAGACGACTATATGTTTAATTCCTATTTCACGGAGGACTTTAAAAACATTTAAACAACGGACACAAAAAGCACCCAGACTTGAAACAACTTATTGTTGATCACACAATTTTTGTTCCCTGTAGGGGTCGAAATACAACACTCTGCGTAGTGTAAGTGGCGAAGTCCACCGGATCTCATACCTTAAGGAACGTATGATCAAGTGCTTACAACATTTATGGCATTAGGAAATTATCACTGCTTCACGGCTTAATAAATTACTGGCAAAGTTAAGTTTATCTGGTCGCCTTTCCTCACTGCACTGATTGTTATGGCTTCGATCCCCACAAGGGACAAAAATTTGTGTGATGCTCAAATATGTAGTTATTCCGAGCCTAGGTATTCTTCATGTCCGTTGTTTGAATGTTTCTGAAGTCCTCCGCGGTACAGGAATGATAGTGCAGGAGTTGCCTTTTTATAAAGAAAACTAAAAATACTATAAATATAAATACAATTAATATTAAAACACGGAACAAATTATTTGTGGTTTACACGTGTATCGGATCCGTGCGATAATCGAAATCACAGTATTCAGCGCATTGTTAATGACTAGGTGACCTTATACGCGCAGACCAATCTATCGTTTAATTTAATTATTAATTTATGGTGAATATGTATAATGATTATCTGAGCAGAGTTCGGTTAATGGTTGGCAGAAATTAGATATTTTAATTGTATTCAAATGTATTGAATATATTAATTGTATTTACTGCAACAGAATATAGTATAAATCTATTATTAAGGAGGTAAGGCGGTCTGCTGAATATATTTTTTATTTTGAATAATTCCTATTCTATAATACTTTGCCAATGAAGATAAGTCCATTTTTACCATCTGTTAAGTATCAATTAACTTTACAAGATGCAGGATTGAAATGAAATGAAATGATATTGAGGCTGTAGCCTCCTATATATAAATCAAACCAAAGGAAGCATAGGCACTCATATAAAAAAAAAACACAACAGAACAAGACTTTATGATACTTTAAGCTCATTCTGCGTAAATAGGAACACCAAAAAAATAATGTTAGGGTAATTTGCAAAAACAGCACATTAAGACATTGAGACGACCACTATTTTAGTCTCTCGGTGAAAACGTGTAAATATGTTATATAATTTCAAAATTATCTAAAAGTAATATTTTTAAAATAAACCGCAACAAAATCCGTATTTAATGGTGTAATTTTAAATTACGTAAGTACCTAATTACGTAACTAATTTGTTGATTTTGACAACCAAGTCTTATCTGATTTGGACGATTATCACTTCTGTAAACTACAAAGTTTATCACGACTCATCATGAGTCGTGATAAACTATGTAATCATCATGATGAGTTGTGATATACTCACTACAAACTAATAATTCATTAATCACCACAAACCTACAGGAATATCTATAAAAGATAATGCTCGTACGTTTTTATTACTCATATTATAAAAATTCAAAAGACGTCATGCCCACATGATAACTTTAAAATAATATAAGACATAAAACGATTTATATTTAACCAGTTGACCCAAATACGTTCAGTAGCAAGTAACCAATCTTAAAATCAGTAGGATGTTACTAACAAATAGCTTTTACCTGTGACTTTTTACGCGTGGGGTTGAAAGTGCGTACTTATCTAGGTTTTTCACTTTTCTAGGCGGTACATCAAAATGAAACATACACCAGACTTTAACTTAGACCTTCAGCAGTACAAGGGTATTAAATTTCGTGCAGTAGTTTTTGCGTGACACGCGTGCAAACACACAGACAGAAAATTATTTTTTTAGGTTCTATAGCTCTTACAAAAACCCCTCACGTTATTTTCTTAAATATCTGCCATATACAAACATAGAGCAGTAAAATTTTATAATATATGTATAGATTACTTATTTCCTTAGCTTCGTCAACCCTATTCTATTTATACTACAATAATTCAGAATCGCTGCAGATTTTTTACCATTCATACGGAAGTAACGGTTATGCTGTTCTCTAAGATATATTATACTCGTTGACCAAGCATAACCCACTTATTTAAAATTGTTGCATAATACAACTATATTTATTTAAATTAAATCACCGGCGCGGCGTTTATAACAATAGATTTACAAATACATGTAAATTACATACCTACTAATGATGTTTTGATAGATTTCGATAACCTTAAGGGTGACATGTTTCCAAAATTCGGTGAGCTTAAAAGGTAACAGTACAGTACGTTGGATTCCACGTCGTGACTGTCCCCATCCAGATGAGTTCGGTACTTTCAATCGTTTTCTATTGCAAAAATTGGGGTGGGCAATCCGAGAGAGCGTAGCGGGTTCCTCTCTTCCCAATAATTTTATTACAATGGATTGCCGCCAAGTAATGCCTAATTCGATTCAATACTAAAAGGTTACGACAGAATCAATGAAGTAATAAGTAGTATATCGCTTATCTATTTTTATTTCATAACAGGATCACCTCACCAACATTTAAGCAGCGGACACAAAGAACACTCGGACTCGGGATAACAATTTGTGGATCATTATAACATTTTTGTCTCCCGGGGGATCAAATCCACAACTCTGGGTGAGTGGCGGTAGCGAGCATCCATGCATATGCTGACTAATATTAAAAATGAGAACGTGTAAATGATGTTTGATTCGTCATCACACGTAAACCGTTTTACAAATTTGGATATACTTTGTACACTGATAACAGTTATCAGTGTACCAAGTATATCCAAATTATTATGTTGTTGGAAGATGGATAGGCCTTTGATGTGGGACGCAACGTGTGTCGACACACTTGCGCCATCACATCTTCCGAGCACGGCAGGTTATGCTGGCGCTGCTGCTGCATCCGCGGAGACCCTTAAACGGCGCAAATACTGGAAAAACGAAAATTAGGACGATCGAAGAAGAATCAGGGATGAAACCTGAAATTCCACGACTGTATAAAGTCGGACAGATCGGTAGGACTAGTTACTTGAATTTGCCTTGCTTTATAATTATGTTCTCTAAAAAAGCTGCCGAAGAAACGATAGCCTAGTGGGAGACCGTTGGATCGCAGAGGTCTCGAGTTCGATCCCTAGGCACGCATCTCTGAATTTTCGAAGTTATGTGCGTATTAATATAATTAATTATCGCTTGCTTTAACGGTGAAGGAAAACATCATGAGGAAACCTACTTGTCTGAGAGTTCTACATAATGTTCTCGAAGATATGTAGTCTGCCAACCCGCACTGGGCCAATGTGATAGGCTATGGCCTAACCCTTCTCACGCTGAGAAGAGGCGCAGCAGTGGGGCAGTTTAATACAGGGCTGACATTATTAAAAAAAACTGTCATTAAGTCCAAATATATTCAGTAGAATTAGAGATTATACCAAACATTTATTAAACATAATTTTTTAAAGTGTTGAACAAACTGAGGTATCTCGAAGGCATCTCGAAGGGATGTCGACGTTAATCCTACAAAGGAACTGCAGCTAAATTACTTCATAGAACTGTAAATAATAATTCCAAACGTAAATGTTAATCTGTGTGTCACTAACTAACTAATAACTAACTCAAACATCTCTTGACAAGCTTAAAAGTATGAGTTCCGGTAAACAAATCACTGAAAATATTTAGAAAGTAGTTTAAACAATATTTGAGAGGTAAGGAGAACGGGTAACAACTATTTCTTAAAAAATATGGAATATGGATCAAGTGTCACACTTTGTCGCGTAAAAGTTTGCAAATATATAATTTACATTCTCAAAGTACATCCAGACTTAGAACAATCATTTGAGGTTTATGCAAATAATAGCCACTTACTAGTGGTTAAAAACTATTGTTCTCTTCTTTTTTTTTTACTTGGCTGAACGCATTGACGCATACCCCTCCTCGGGGGCGGGCGGAGGGGTTATGTCGGACTCACCGGGGTAAAAGAAAGATGTTGAAACGATGAGAATGGACCTCCCGGAATACCGACTAAACCTACCACGGTGTTCATCGATAACCATAAACCATCATAACCATAGTCGCGCGAATCACTTTCACATGCAATCGCGAACCCGTCGAGGTTTCGGCCCGCCGTTTCACGAAAAGACACTTTGGTCAAACCTACTGTCCACTTGAGTGGGGATGGACACAAGACAGAGGCGCGCGTGGGAACACGCACGCCGCCTCTCGAACCTGATGCGGAACAGGTGGTGGGCAGGCCCACGAAGCCCACCACCCCCAGGTAAAACCTTAGGGTGGCTGGAGGTCGTCTCGCGCCCTCCGGCGCCCGGCTCTGCGGTTGGGGAGAGGGTTTAAGTGATCCCTCTCCCGCTCCGCCGCCTCTTTGATGGAAATCACATCCTCACTGAAGGAGGCCACGGCGTTGTTCACTTTCCTATCCGAAGGCATAAATAGTCTTTACGTTTAGATACCGAACTTCAGTACATACTAGGCTATAATACAAGTTACTTTTATTAGCCACGCATCTATGGCTCTTCGAAGTTATGTGCGTATTAAACAGTAATTATCGCTAATTTTAACAGTGAAGGAAAACATCGTGAGTGAACCAGCATGTCTGAGATTTTCTTTAAGATATGTGAGGTCTTTCAAGTCGCACTGGGCGTAGCAGACTATAGCCTATCACATTGTGAACAAGTCCGTGCCCAGCAGGGGGATAGTTAATATACAGGACTGTTGCTGTTTTCAGAATGCTCATTACAATGCCTGTTGTTCTAGACAATATCCTGTATCTTAAGAGACAGCGTTTGGCCAATTAATTTAAAATGTTACACATAAGTGAACTTGGTCAACTGTCATTGTTTTTAGTGTTTCTTTTTATTTAAAAGCTAGCCTAATAAGAATTTGAAAAAAAATTAAAAGAACTGTAGTTGTGATGTATTAATGTGGTGTGTTGCTGGTAAGTATAGATAATAATCTTGACATAATGTATATTCTGTATCAAATATGTGTATCTGTGTGTATGTGTCTGTGTGTCTGTGCCTGTGTGTGTGTGTGTGTCTGTGTGTGTGTGTGTCTGTGTCAGTGTGTGTGTGTGTGTGTGTGTGTGTGTGCGGGCGTATGCGTGTGTGTGTGCGTGTATACGTGTGTGTGATATTTCTATTTGATGAAAGTGAGTAACTTTTCTGTTTCAGCATAGTTTAACTGCATGAGCCACTCTGTCACTTTTCTTTTAACTGTTTGTTGGTTTGTGTCAATTATATTCAATTGTTTGTTTATTTTTTTATATGTGTAGGTACTTAGAATAGAATATTGATGTTCGGCAAAGGCGGTATTATGTCGAACTCTGGCAAATATATTTATACGTTTATTATGATCGGTCGGAGGAAGAGTTTTGTGTTTCCTTAGGACTGATTTAAGTAGATAAAGTTGGCGAACCGTAAGTACTTTACAATCTGCGTACAAATGGGTTGTTGGGTATCTGTATGGTTTTTTCGACATTACTTTGAGAATATATCTTTGTGCTCTTTCTACCCTCAGTAGGTTAGTTTTATGCGCACCGCCCCATGCTGATCTCTTCTTGCTCATATATTCCTAGAATTTTAAATATGTAGGTACATTTATTCTAATTTGACTGCATATTCAACAGTGCATCACTTGACTTGTAATAGAACATAGACTATGACTGAGTCAGTGAGAGTCGTCATTATTATTTTATTGATGCGCCTAATGCTTAGCGATTAGTGGCGCGTTGGCAACCTCTCAACTAAAAATACATACTTGTATGATACTTTACCATTTGTGGCAATAATTCCTGGTAATTAAATAATATTAATCCATACGGACGCCGGTGTTCAGAATAATAGTTCTGGGTCTCGTGTAATAGGTATCGAGCCTATTATACAGTTTCACACGGAATGCTGCTACTGAGATTTCCATGACAAGAAAATGTTTGTGTGATCCACATATAGTTGTGCAGAGTCGAGATATTCTTTGTGTCCGTTGTTTGTGCAGAGTCTAGATATTCTTTGTGTCCGTTGTTTGTGCAGAGTCTAGATATTCTTTGTGTCCGTTGTTTGTGCAGAGTCTAGATATTCTTTGTGTCCGTTGTTTGTGCGGAGTCTAGATATTCTTTGTGTCCGTTGTTTGAATGTTTGTAAAGTACCCCGCGATTCAGGATTTATTCCTAGTGCGGAAGACATCATATTTAAAAAAAAATCTCCAGATCTGAGAATCGTACCCGCAACCTCGTGTACAATAGTCGCATTCGCTACCAGTGGGCCAACGAGGCAGTTGGCATTTTGAAAACTCGTTTATAATAAAGAGCTGCATACTATTATTTTTATGTCTGGATATAATTAAGCAGACAGGTTACTAAATAATATTATTAGCTTTATAACATAAGAACATCATACGTACATACCTACTCACAGCACTTTCCCAGAGGGGAAAGGCAGAGAGCTAAATTTCTACTAACTACGATGCTGGCATATCTATCTTGCTGCATTCGCACATCGTGCATAAATTTAATATTAAAGGGTTACAGATACATGACGTCCACGTCCGTCGCACCAATTACGTTCAAGTTATAGGTAATAAGTGCCTAGCGCTTCGCTGTTTACCAAATATACCTATAGCTAGACTTATCGCTACCAACTTATGGCTATAATTATCTAACAAAAAATTTACTGTGATTAGTTGTACGCTACTGTATTAACGAATAAACAATAGATTTATATGCAATAATAATAGCCAAAACTAATATAGTACATAGGTACATAGGTACTATAGCCCATAGCCATAGCCTAACCTAACCAAGATAAAATTTACAATCACTGATTTTTATGATTTTATGCAACGTAACTATGAGTAGACATTCTCAGCAAAATCCATGCAAAAGATTATATACTTGGTTAAATGTTATTCAAGTTTAGATATTCTGGCTTTTGAATTATAAATATAATACCGGTATTTTAACTAAAACATTAATAGTTTGAATTCGATAACGGCTTAATTATAAAAAATGCAAATGTTGTAATTTTAACAAATTAATTTCAAAAATTAATTTCAACAAAAAAACTAGAATTTTAACTAATCGGGGTGCTGACAAATTATTTTTTAAATCACTGTCATAGCGCCTTAGATTAGAAACAAATACAAAATAAATATGGAGTGGGTCGTCTCATGATATAACTTGGTACCATATATACTTCCTTATCCTAATTCATATTTCTTGTTTGCACTAAGTTGCCTGTCAATTTTTATCGGTTTGAACAAGTGGCAACCTTATCTTGATATAAATATACAGCAAACGAAATAAACGTTAGTTGACGAATCGTAACAGTGCAGTGAGCACCGGTCACTCGGGAGACATTCCAAAATGAAATTGGACAATACATTATTGTGGTGTGTCAGTGTTCTCTTCAGCTGCAATGGTGTATTCTCATTTAATATATTGGCAATATTTCCGTATCAAGGGAAAAGTCATTTCTTTGTGTTTGAACCATACCTCCAGGAGTTAGCACGAAGAGGTCACAATGTGACCGTCATATCGTACTTCCCTCAACAGAAACCAATAGAAAATTACCATGACATTAGTTTAGCTGGAAAAATGAAAATATTAGAAGGTGTTTTCCCGTTACACAGATCTTACTGGAGCATAATACAAATAGTATTTTTCTTATCTGAGATGGGAAGAGAAAATTGCAAAGTTTTGCTTGCAGATGAAAATGTACAAAACTTGTGGAAAACACAAACAAAATTTGATTTAGTGGTGACAGAACAGTTTAACAATGATTGTTCTCTGGGCCTCGCTTACAAGCTAGGAGCTCCAGTAGTCGGTATGACATCCCACACGCTGATGCCTTGGCAATACGACCGATATGGTATTCAATACAACCCTTCATACATGTCGTTCCAATTCTTAGAGGGAGGTACAATACCTACTTTATACCAACGTATAGAAAGAACACTTTTGCATAATTTTATCAAGATATATTACAAGTATGCATGTCAAAGAGTGAATCAAAATGAGTTGCAACAATATTTCGATGTGGCTCCTCTAGAAGACTTGGCTGGAGATATCAAAATGATGCTGTTGTATACAAACTTCGTAATGACTGGTGCCAGTCTGTTTCCTCCAAATGTTATTGAAGTCGGCGGGTTCCACGTCGCTAAACCAAAGGAATTACCTGAAGTAAGTTTAAAATATGTCACCAAATTACATAATATATACTTACACAAAAATAAGTTGAAATTGTGTAGATTTATATAAAAATATAATAAGTATAATCATTTTATAAACAGTTAGTGATATAGTCTTCGTTGTGTGTCAAGTCTTAGAATATTATACATAATTAAATATCTATTGGGTCTGACCACCAGTGTGCCGCCACAATTTGAATGGTTGATTTGAAAATGGAAAATATTCCGTAAAAAGATGTACGGGCCACGGCTACATGATACACTTTCATGTGTTCATCAACCATTTACTTATCTTACCAAAACTTTTTATAAAATAGGCTTTTAATATCAGGCAGTATACAAATGCATAATGTAATAACAATGTTAAGGCACGCGTACAACTTATATGGCATCAACAATAATGTGCTCGAATAACATTAGATTTTGTTTTAACCACCAGTCTAAATGTAAATCTAGAATGTACACAACATTTGGTTGGAGGACGAGGAAGTTAGATTATGTATATTATTATGTAAATACACAAATAGAGTTATAACTTACCTGTAAATTTTTCAGTTATTTATTAAAATATCTGAAACGTTTTAAGATACAATAACTTCTATAAACATTAACGTTTCGATGCTTTTTGTAAAGTCAGTTTATAACATACACTTTTGGTTAACATAATTATCATTAATAAACGTAATTCTTCCTTTTGCTAAATTTATTGGTCCTATGGCATAAAATTGCTATAATATTCACATCCGATCGTGTGGTCCCAGATTCGATACTAAAATTTGTATAATTATCATGGAAATATTTTTAACCTTACTGCCTAGCCTTGCCTTGTACTGAAGATAAGATAATTTTGGCAAGGTCATTATCCAAATGACTAAACATTGCTTTAGATTATTTTCATATTGAATTCACTTTTATATTCTTCTTAAATGTCTTTTTTCTGTTATTGTATTCATCTAATTTAACATATACGGACTTTTCTTATTTAGATTTTTTTAATCTGAACCGTGACATGACCGTGTACATCCATTTGTCGCATGAACATAATATATGTATTCAATGAGTAACGCGAACTACTTACTACGTATTACAAAATAGACGAGCCATTTACTGAGAAACTCGTACTTCTAATGGAACACCAATCAAACGTTACTTATTGGATGCACTTTAAACGTAACTATAAAATCATGACCAGCGGGTTTGAAAGTAAAGTGCCGCCTGATTTATGGCTGCGTAACAGACTTGTTACTGTATTATAAAAAAGCTAAAATTCTGCGTATTAACCATACTATATGCATCAATTACCTTAACTGTAAAAAAAAACAATATTAAACTCTTGCATAATCTCGTAACTTTTTCAATGAGTTATAAAAATGCAATATTGTAGACCAAATTTCACATATTTGTTTACTTGTGTGCGAAATTTCATTACACTCAGATCAGTCAAAGATTTAGCCTATCAAAAACGCTTGTGTACATTTTTATAGTAGATATACAAATAAGCTCCTGACTTAATTTTATTATTATACTACATTTTGTCCGCGGCTCCGCTCGCGTAAACGTAGGTTATGTGAACTTGCTATTACACAAGAACAGTAGTTTATTCTGGATGAAAGGCGTGTGTCCTTTTCTGTATCCCTGACTACGTATATGCGATATTTAATGATGTTCGGTCGAATAGTTAAGACGTGAAAGCGTAACAAACAAACTCACATTCGCGTTTATAAAATAAGTTAGGATTAGGATTACAGACTGACACTTGAATTGTATTCATATACCAATATCTATATATTATCAGCAGCGATAGCTCAGTGGGGAGACCAACAGACTGCAATGCAGAGGGTCTCGAGTTCGAACCCACGTCGCGCACCTCTGACTTTCGGAAGTTATATGACTTTTCGAAATTATGTGCATATTGATTGACAATTATCGCCTGCTCCGTGCCTCGGAGAGCACGTTAAGCCGTCGGTCCCGGCTGCGATGAACATCTATGGCAGTCGTTATTGGGAAGTCGGTGCCTTCTAATATCCTGCACTGGTCTAGCCTTAGGGTATCGTTAGCCTTCGGGTTGCGGAGGTCAGATGGCAGTCGCTCCGTGTAAAAACTGATATCCAGTCAAATCCGATTAGACTAGAAAGCCGACCCCTAGTGACTTGGGAATAATAAAGGCTAAGGAGAACATTTATATGTATATTACCACAGTCACGCTTCAGTACATATACGTGTAGCAAGTAGTGCATGTACATAAACATATCTATTACTGTACATTTTATCTTCTTTTACAATAAAATACATTCTTTGAATAGGTGTGTAACGTATAGACAACCCACTGGCCCAGTTGCTAATTCTGTCATTTAAACAGATGCGAAGACTAAACTTAACTTAATTAATAGATTCATATGTGCAGGGTAATGTGTAAATAGCTACCGTTGCCATCGAAAGTTTCTAGGCTTTATCCTATTTAGCTAAGATAAAATATATAATATTCTTGAATTAGATAATTACTATTTAACCATGGTAAAATTATTTACCGCGATCTTAACACGTATTTCTGAAAAAGGTCTTAATGCTATCTTGTTCTTATTGTACACCTACAAAATATTGGTGAAGTATACAAAATTGCCGAAGAAGTCTTGTAAATCATAAAATATACAGTTGCAAAAAACAAGTAAAAGTAATACGTAGGAGTAACGAACCACTTAACGCAACAAGTTTAATTTTTACACCCACTGTTTTCCCACAAGAGTTTTTTATTATGCATATGATAATTAATTATTCATAAAATGCAAAGCATTATATAATCATATATTAATAAAAAGCTAAAAAGTATTTACTATCAAAAAGGATAGAACTGGCGACCTCGGCGCACTATTTATTATTTATTTATTTAATAAAGGTACATAGTAGTTCTTACAATTTAACACTAAGTCCAACAAAACTATATGTACATAGTTTGTCTGTTGGATCGATTTACAATCATAGTTTAATATAATTTATGAAAGTGTATAGTAATATTAATATATAAAAACAAAATAGTAATAGAAAAACCTAGCCCACACGGACGCCGGTTTCATGTTACTATTTAAAACCATATTTTCATAAATACGTGTAAGAGTGTGCATTTTTATATAGATCAAATGCTGGTTGACCGCCAAAACTACTTCGACTGGAAGCAGTTTAACCTACCTAGTATTGACCAAAGTAATGAGATAGATGAAACTAAATACGTGAATTTATGTTTAGCGGGTAAATAACAACTGACCATGTAGCTGTTAGGTCAAGTAAATGAGACAACAAAGAAAACACGCTCTAACATAACAAAATACAAAAGAGAAGAATTTTACTATCGTGAGACAGATTTAGTAAATAAGTGTGTACGCAAACACAAGTGCACTCTCTGTTCTTTAACTCTCACTAACCAGCGAGAAATCAAGCGCAGGATCAACTGCTTTACGTGTTTTCTGAGGGACGATTGCTACTAAGAATTTCTTGTCGGCAAAATCTAATAACTTTTTATGGGTCTGACCCGAGGTTTAAACTCTTATACCTCATGCACAGCAATATATGTATAGGTACATACACAATACCGCTGTGCCAACGAGGCATTCAAAATGTCATACATATTGAGGAAAATAACAAAACTTCAGGACCAGTAAAATTAAGTTTTCTTAATATCGATACTAATTTCACTAATAATGATCATGATGCCTAAACAGTTTACAGTTTCCTACTCTAAAACTATTCTAAAACATATTAACTTGTTTTTACGATTTCCAGGATATTAAGAAATTTATTGAGGATGCGGAACATGGGGTTATTTACATTAGTTTTGGATCAATGTTGCAAGCTGCATCAACGCCTAAGGATAAATTGGAGGCCATTGTCGGCGCTATATCTGAACTGCCCCAAAGAGTCGTATGGAAATGGGATGCGAACACATTGCCGGGAGACCCGGAAAACGTTTTCTTATCTAGCTGGCTTCCACAAAACGACATATTGGGTAACTAAAAACACGTATTTAATTTACATTAGATTCTTAAGCGCACTGCATTATTTAGAGATGGTAATTGGTTATTTTATTTAATAGTCCATTAATTAAAATCACATTAAATTTGCATCGTATTTCAAAAATATATTGATTTTTATTTGTTTCTAAAATATTTGGTAAAGCAAACAATTAACAAAAAATGCTGCATTTTGCGGACAAATGTACTTGTTTCAATGCTTAATACATCCATCTCGTCCAACAAAAATAAAAATAATACTAAACTTGTTAGTCTAAAATCCTAGTAACGGGGTGGCCAGCAAAATATAAAAAAATACTCTTACAGGATAAATTATATGTTTCTAGTCCTTATTACGTGCATTATTTTGGTTATAAAGAACAATTTAAATTAGTTTGAAGTAAATAAAGAAACAAAGAAAGTAAGAAAAATTAGACACTTAACAATCAAAGCAGAAAATGTACTTGCTTACTTTTCATGTTCGTGCTATTGATCGTTAAGGAGTTCCTCCCTCGTGAGAATATAAGGACAACCAGGTTATATCTGTTAAAAAATATATATTCATCAAAATAAAATTGATACAAAATTTCAGTGAAATTGATTGAGTGGAACCGGATTAAAATTTAATATGTACATTTAAAAATTAGTTTATTGTATAGTTATTTATTTACTATCTATTTATATTACTAAAACAGGACAATGGCAGATTTAAAAGTTTTAATTTAGTGGATTACATATACATTAAATTAGTAGACAAAAATCTACGAAACCTTCGTCTGCTTCAAGAATTTGTAATGCTGTTATCACAACCTATAAATAATAAGAACGTAGTATAATCGCTATTTGCTTAACTATTTATAGATTTTATCATGTTTTGTGATATTTAGGTAATAATAATCATTGGAACAAATTCGTATGACAATATTTTAGCAGGTTTTATTTTTCCTTTTAATGTAGCTATAGTAGCAATTAAGCTTACTGCTCACCGGTTTGAAGCATTACCGTATCTTAACAATTTTGAGCCATGTCGGTTATAAATGACCGCGAACAATACATTTTCTATTGTGTCTGCTTTCTATGTGTTAGAAACGTATTACTAGTACATTGGGATTATTCCACTTTAGCTTTTTTATGAATACCCTCAAATCACTAAAATTTGCTATAATAACTGCTTTCTAAAAAAATACTGAATAGATAATCAACTATAAATAAATATAAGTTAAAACTGTAATACTTACCTAAATGCATAAAACAGTATTTTCCTCGTAGCCAATTCGCTTTACTTCAGGGAACGTTTAAGGTTTGTACTATAAATCAGGTTATTTAAGGAAACATAATAAATAAATTGAAATCATGTGAACACAAAAATGTGGAATTTGATCACCTGGGTGACTAAAGTTAAATAATCCGTACATTGAACCAATAAAAAGGCTTTGTTCTCCCTGCTCACAACACTGTATTGGCAAAAATAGGTTTAACCCAACACAAGTTTATTTGGCTTTGGTATTTCCTCAGTCCTAGCTTATGCAAAGATCCCATTGAGGTCTAATAGAAATCAGAAGCAGAGCAACATCTGAAATATTGTTCATAAAACCTGTTCTGTTTGGCCGTTTGTACCTTATTTGTTGCTTTCGTGCATCCTGTATATACGACATATTATTATAGGAATTGTGTAACCATAGCACACACACAATTCCTTATACATATCCAGCAACTCATTTTATGCATTATCCACTGTCAGCTATATCTCAAACATTGTGCGGCACGGTGAAGAACGCTCGAAAATACACGTTACATATAAAATATCAAAATTGTTCCTCATAGATAAATCGAACATTACGTCATGATAAGTAGTATAGACTTCTTAATATGACTTGAAACAGGCCAACCTAATTATTATATATCAAGTTTGAGAATAATCAAAACAGATTGATAATCAAAATTAACACGTTTTGGTTACTCTATCTTATTATAAAATCATGATTTAAATTTAACCAACAGATTCACAAAAAACAACAAATGTAAATCTTATGATTTCCGTATTAAGCCGATTAAGACTCTCAATAGCAGATTAGAAAAATTAAATAAGCTAGATTGAGTGGCAGATAATGACAAGGATAACAAGATAGACTTGTGGTCTCAGTGGGTTACAGATATTATTAGATTAACATACGGTACTTTTGAACGGCTTATTACGAGCAACCTCAATATCCTTACTAATATTATGAATTCGAATGTGAGTTTGTTTGTTACACCTTAAATTTTAATACTCTACCGATTAACTTGAAATTTCGGATACAAGTTGTCAGGGTACAGAAAAAACATAGGGTACCTTTCATCAAAAAAAATCTCCTAAAAAGCATTGATGCGAGCGGAGCCGTCTAGTTGAAAATAAAGTGTAAAATTGTAATTTCAGTCTTCTTAGCCCGAAAATGCAATATTTTAATGGAAAATAACCATAGGTAATGCCGTTACTCTACTAGACAAGCCGTTATCGCAAAGAAAGATAGATCACATTATCACAACTGTTTTTATACTACAATACATTAATAACTTATTTTACTTTTCCATTTCAGCCCATCCTAAAGTTCTGGCATTCTACTCACATTGTGGCATGTTGGGCACGACTGAAGCAATGTATCATGGAGTGCCTATGATTGGTATGCCAATCTTCGGTGACCAGCCAGGCAACGCGGGTGCCATAGAAGAAAGCGGATTAGGCGTGCAAATTCAGATCCGAGACTTAACTAAAGAGAAGTTGTTAAAAAAACTGAAGACCGTCCTCGATCCAGAGTAAATATCCTTTAACTTGTTTACTCTTTGATTACCTTGTTCTAATATTACAAGTAACTATTATTTTTCAAGTAATTTAAGACGACATATGCCTTGCTGTTTTACCCGCTTCGCTCCTAAGACTTGTTGCGTGATATTAAATACTACATAACCTCCCCCAATAAGTAGGCTAAAATGCAAAACAAAATTTAAATCTGGCTGCTAGTTGCAGAGTCTGTTCAAACACACAAAAATCTCTTTAGCTTTAAAATATTAAGTAGAGATAATCTAAAAATATCTTGACCTTTAGCTTGTCTATCCACCTGTCATATAAATATAATAATAATTATTCTATCGAGATTAAAGATCTTACAAGTTTTTTTTTCACCAGTAGTTTATGCTTTTTTTTTTATTTCTTTCTTTTATTTTTACTTGGGTGTATGCATTGGCGCACTCACTGGGTTGAAAGAAAGATGTTGAAACGATGAAAATGGACCTCTCGGAATACCGAGTAAACCTACCACGGTGTTCCCCGATATAACCTGAGTCGGCGGGGTCGCGCGAATCATATTTCACATGCAATCGCGACCCTGCCGAGGTTTCGAAACGTAAAGACACTTTGGTCACTTAACCCTACTGTCCCTATCTACAGGACCCGAGTAGATAGGGTTTCGGGGGGAGAACTACGGGTCTCCCCCTTACGACCAGGGTACTGCGGGGTCAGGAAGCCCACTGCGCCTCGAAAGGCGTGTTCTATCGGCCGCTGACTAGAGTGCGCGGTGCCTGACATGGTGTTGGACTCGCAGGGGTATGTGGTTAGCCGCTGAGGGCGACACGTTTGTTTGCTCGGCAAGCACGTAGCGATCGAGCGTTGGACTCAGGCGCGGCTAGTGCGAACCAGTCGGTCGCGCGAGGCACAGAGTTGTCTTAGCGAAGTGGCAGCGTGGTTTCGCTGCCGCAACGCATCTCGGGTGCTTGCCTGCTTAGCAAGTAAGAATCATAGCTAGATTGACTCGGGCCTTACCCGGCTTGTAGGCCTATTTGGGTAGGCGTACGGACGGACGTCGGGAAGTGAGCGTGCCTTATACAGATCCAGTACCATACTGGAGATATGGGAGGCGGCTTCTCCGTCGGCTTCAGCGAGGTTTTCGTTAGCATCTCTTAGGAGTTGCGAGTGGTGAGCGGCTTTATTGCTCCGGTACCTATCTGGAGAATAGGTAGTGTCACTTGGGCACGAGGTAGCTCGCTTACGAGAACCGAATCTCTGAGGATAAGGTGGAGAGTCGAGATTTGGGGACAAGACCTGTCTATAACTGGTCCCGGAAGGTGCTTTCGGGCGCTGGAAGATACAGCGGCTCTGCCTAATATAACCGAAAGGTTGGGTGTATAAACTGGACTAGTCGTAGAGGAAGGGTGGTGTCCCCTTGAAGGGGGATGGACACACGATACAGAGGCGCGCGTGGGAACACGCACACCGCCTCTCGGACCTAGTGCTGAACGGGTGGTGGGCAGGCCCACAAAGCCCACCACCCCCAGGTAAAACCTCAGGGTGGCTAATCTAACTAGGTTATAATTCGTTATATTAATAAAACAGAACTTAACTCAAAATTTGGAATGAAGCGATTTGAACTCTATCAAACACAGTATTAGAGTTAAATTTGTCTAACTTCCAAATTTAGAGTTAAGTCTGTTTTATCAAGAGTGTGATATACAATATAATGTTGATGTTAACAATTTAGATTAGAATTGAGGTATTGTTAAAATGACAAAAAGGTTAAAAAAAATTGTAACCTAGTAGTTTTGTAGACACATTAAAAATATAAGTACGGCTTGTTTAGATAGATAGAACACCAAATATGTCTAGAGTTTATATATATTTTTTATATCAATTATGTCGCTACGTTTTATAAATAAATTGAATGCGCAACAACTATGAAACGAAGTTACTTGTCGAGTGGGCTTAAATGTCAAATCACGCTTGACTAACCATGCACGACATAACAGTAAGGCTCAAGGAAAGATCTATTACAACTTCCTACAGGGCTAGTTGTCTGTCACCTTAGTTGTACATACATTATTTATAAGATGCATATATCTAATTCCAATAATATTGATTTCAGGTTTAGAAAAAAAGTTAAAGAGTTATCCAGAACTTGGCACGATCGACCACTATCTGCAATGGATAATGCTATTTACTGGACCGAATACGCAGCACGCACCAAGAACTTAACATTCAGATCAGCTGCAGCCACCGTTCCATTATACCAATACTTGTATTTAGATGTTATATGTGTACTAGGAGGAATTTTATTTGTAATTTTTTTAGTATTAAAGCATTTACTGTCATTATTAATAGTAGAACCACAGCTAAAATCAAAGAAAATTAAAACTAAATAATAGTATTGTAATAAGTCGCCATAGTGTACTGTAATAATAAATTAGTATTTAAAATAAACGATATGTTTGAATATCCCGTCAAGTGTCGAGCGGACATACGCTGTCCGCAAAAATGAGTTGTCAAAATTTAAAAAAAACGACAAATGTATGTCCGCTGCACACTTTACTCGTTAATGAGTCAAGTGTCGAGCGCACATACATTTGTCCGTTTGTGTATTGTTTGCACAATGAATTTTTAATTATTTTTTATGTATTTCCACTAAACATTCAAGGAGATATTGATAACCACGAAGTAGGTTATAAGATAAGCCATAAGGTTAATTTTATAACGCTCTCATTGACTTTTTACCAAAATAATTATAAGTTAATTTTTATATTGTTTCTCGTGTTGTAAACGTTTAAAGTCGTTTGCAGTGCATTTAACGGTCTAAATTAGATGCGAATGCGATGCATTTAAATCACACCGAAGTCAGGTTAAATAGAATACAATAAGTTATTTAAGTAAAGGGAGGCAGGCTTTTAGGCTCTGCCACGTTAGGACTTTTAAGGCTCGTTGTATTATAGACAGCTATTAGATGATAGCGCGACATCATATGGTAGAGTTGCAGCAACAGATCATTACATAATATGTAATAGTCCAAGATCCCAGGGCCCCTAGACATTACTTATTTTCTCAGAAACAAAATATATGGGATAAAGTAGTGTTAGTATGTACTATGAGTGTATGCATACCTGCTAGCCTGGCCCGGCGGCCATTTGTCCATTACCAGGTGCAAATAATACTCACTTTTCTTAAATTCTGATTTTTATGTATATTTTAGAAAATATTATTAACAATTAATAATCAATATTGCCAGACAATTTCCGGCGGCGTGACTTTTATGTTGGCTATAAAGCTCTCAAAAAATATTGTAACTTTACTTATATTCTCAGTCTTGATTTTCATTAAAAAAATCTTATATAACACACGTAATATTATCCTATTATAATATTAACCTATTTCATTAAATTGGTTGATTCGTCCCTGGGATCTTGCTCTATAATTATCTGTTGCTACAACCATACCATGACGGGTCATGCGGTGTCGTAGTCTTAAAGATGTTATCACGTAGTTGTATAGTGTACAGACTCTAACTTCAAAGAGTGGTTGACTATATGCATCCACGAACTGATAGAAGCCTGTTGTTCATGTCAGACATAAGGTGTCGGCAACGATATTTGAAGCCTGAAGGATTCCTTTTGTTGCTGTTCTTGTATCACGCGACTCGCGCTAATTTCGCTGAACTGGTGTTTATTGCTAAGATCTGGCGTATACCTTACAATATAGTTATCTCAGTTACAGACTGTGAAAGGCGATGGTAACAAGAAGCAATGCGCGATTGTCACTAATGAAAATATCATATGATTATTATTGTAAATTTGGATGCGAATGCGAGATCCATCCATATTAACTCGAACCATGACTTACGGAATCGTTGTTCGTTTAGTTTTGGTCAATTAAATTTTTATATCTTCTTACTATGTGTAAGAAGAACTTGTGATGCCATAGCATAAACTTGTGGTTATGTTTGTGTATTATTGCAAAAGGTTGAACAAAGTGTTGTTGATTTTTCTGCTAAGGTAAGGTTCCAATAGCACCGCCGTGTCTAAAAATAAGCAATAAACTCGCCCTCTATTACGTGAAGCCTAAAAACAGAGCTTACATAATGTGGGTTTAATACGCATCTGCCTATCTCATCAGGAGCATACAGACATAATATAGGTATTGCACACCCTTGGAGGAAAACACGTAAAGCCGTTTTTGGCCGCCGTAACCGAAATTCGGTCTAAAGGATATTATTAGACAGGGATAAAAACAATAAAATCATTTGTATTGATCTGATAATGCAGCTCAAAGGTCATCTTCGACACTCTTCTCTCTCTCTCTCTTACCAGAGTCTCGGCATCGGTCTTAATAAGTACCTAGTTGACTGACATCTCAAAGTCTGAATAAGGAGCGGAAGGCAGTCTATAGTGCTAATATAATTTATTCAAAATAATATAATAACGGCAAGTAAAAGTAAAGTAAAATTCATATAAAAGTTTATATTGATTATAAATTAAGCAGGATGTGTGTTATATTTAACGGCCTCGATGGCGTAGTGGTTAGTGTAACCGACTTCCACGCATGAGGTCGCGGGTTCGATTTCCGCACAAGTCAAACATTTGTGTGCATGAACATGGATATTGTCTTGGTCTGGGTGTTTCTATGTTTAATATGTATGTATTTACAAAAAGAAAGTATATATGTATGTTTATCCATTGTCTAGTACCCATAGTACTCTGCTTAGTTTGGGCACAGATAATATAATACTGTTTGGGCTAGATGGTGTTCTGTGTATGTGATAGAATATTATTATTATAAGAATAAGATTATATTTAAATAATTTACAAAGCCAATACAACTGGTAAACCATATCAAAAAATATTACGACATACTTATTTAAAATTAAATTCTAACGAGACAATGTCTCCTACAAAAGATACAGGTACTTATGTGCGTAAGTACATATCACTTTTACGACTACGGGCCCGTCTATACTAAAATTATAAAGCTGAAGAGTTTGTTTGTTTGTTTGAACGCACTAATCTCAGGAACTACTGGTTCGAATTGAAAAATTATTTTAGTGTTGGATAGCTTATTTATCGAAGAAGACTATAGGCTATATAACATCACGCTACAACCCACAGGGAACGCGCAGTAACCATAAACGCGAGTGAAACCGCGGGCACATCTAGTCTTTACTATACTAATATCATAAAGCTGAAGAGATTGTTTGTTTGAACGCGCTTATCGCAGGAACTACTGGAACGAATTGAAAAATTCTTTTAGTGTTGGATAGTCCATTTATCGAGGAAAGCTATAGGCTATATAACATCACATTCGGCCAATAGGAGCGGAGAATCAATGAAATATGTTGCAAAAACGGGAAAAAATATTTTATGTGAAGCAGACGAAGTTGCGCGGCTCAGCTAGTATTATAATATAATGAGATCTAAAACTTATATGTACCTTATTCACGTTCCATTATCGCTCTTATCTGCTGATATCTATTGTCAAGTAGGAAATCATAGATAAACTCTACACTCTTAACTTAACCTGACCGTTAATCATAAACAAACAGCTACTGCAACGCACGTCAGTTTCAGTGTCGTAATAGTGTTGTTAGCACGGTTATGTAAAGCAGGAATCTCGTCAAAATGAAGTTTGTCAAGATATTGTTGTGGTTAAGCGGTGTATTCCTCAGCTGCAAAGGTGTATTCTCACTTAACATATTAGCTGTGATGCCGTATCAAGGGAGAAGTCACTTCTTCGTGTTTGAGCCATATCTCCTGGAACTAGCGAGAAAAGGACACAATCTGACAGTCATATCGTACTTTCCTCGAGCAAATCCGACACAAAACTATCATGACATAAGTTTAGCTGGCAAAACGAAAATAATTGAAAATGTTATGCCTTTGCATAGGTCTTATTGGGACATATTACAATTAAATTTATTTTTATTCGAGATGGGAATTGAGAATTGTAGAGATATGCTAGCAAACGAAAATGTTCAAAACTTGTGGAAATCAGAAGCAAAATTTGACTTAGTGGTAATAGAGCAGTTTAACAGTGACTGCGCATTGGGTCTCGCTCACAAATTTGGTGCTCCGACAGTGGGCTTGACATCACATATGTTGCTGCCATGGCATTACGAACCGCTTGGCATTCCATACAATCCATCCTATGTACCGTTTTTACTTCTAGAAGGAGGAACAAACCCTTCTTTATATCAGAGGATGGAAAGAAGTATTTTTCACCTTGTAGGCACATATTTGTATAAATTCATGTGTGTAAAATCAAACCAAAACACGTTGCGACAATATTTTGACAATATGCCGCCTTTGGGAGAATTAGCTCGAGATGTAAAATTTACGCTGGTGTATACTAACTTCGTACTCACTGGTTCCCGTCTGTATCCACCTATTGTAAAAGAAGTGGGTGGTTATCATGTAGCTAAAACAAAGGAACTGCCGAAGGTATGTAAAATCACTGAGTGCTGGGCAAAATTAAAAGTCATCAACTATTTTTATTTTATCCTATGATAGCATATAATCCCATCGAATGGATGCGATCCCAAGTATTTTATAGAATAGGTATAATCATTATAATAATTATAGTCATGTCCACCACATTGAATTTTCTTCATAAAATACAAATCCACGGAAAAATACTTGTAGAGGTTTATTGTTGTCTTTAATAAGATAAGTTAACAAGACTTTTAAAACAGCGATTAAACAATATTTTCCAGCGTTTTCTCTATCATTAGCTTAATTTAGAAAGTATATTATCATGATGACGTAGCGATTTTATTTGTTTCAATTTATAACACTGTTTCGGATTCAATTCTTTAGTTGTTTCAGAGATTCAATATAAAACTGTGTTAAATTTACTGTGATTGTGTAATAAGTAATTACAATTCTCCTGAGATCAATCTATTATGTCAAAGTATGTGAATTGGCTGATATGTATAGCAATTAATTGTTTTCCACATATGCTTACAGGATTTGAAGAAATTCATTGAAGAGTCTGAACACGGAATAATTTATATTAGTTTCGGTTCAATGTTGAGACCTGACTTAACGCCTCAAGATAAAGTCGAAGCAATCGTCGAAGCTGTATCACAATTGCCTCAGAGAATCATTTGGAAGTGGGATGCCAAGTTGCCCGGAAATCCGAAAAATGTATACCTCTCCAAATGGTTACCACAAAACGACATTTTAGGTACAAGATACCCACATATTTTTAAACGAAATGTATATCATTTGTATTTCGTTGCATTTTGCCCGCAGATACGCTGAAAACAATGTGCCTAAACTAAAATTTCATAGAACCTATGAGACTTGAATGTGGATGTACACTTAACTATTTCTACATGAGGAGTCATGCAGAAATAGTTATTGTATCTAAATATATTTTATATTTTACAAAGTATCGTTTATATTGTGATCGATATTTCGTTTTCTATTATTTAGTGGGATCATTTTCTACAAACGAAGAAAGTCACAAACAGTGGCGTTCTACTTATCTTATTCGTATAATTATTTATGTGGAGTTGCACTAGTTAGTGACCTTCATTCGTCACTATCTAATTATCGTTATCAATTTGTAAAGAATAGATAATACTAATCGTATCTCTTACTTAAACGGGATCAGATTTAACCTTAATAGTACAGTCATTTGGTAGTTTGGCTGGAACGTCATCCGGTTGTTTTGAGAATTAGTAGTTTTATAGATTTCAATGTGCTCTTTCCAAATGTCAATTTTGCCACCTCGTACCTTTGCCGCTCGCGCTGCCATATTGGAAAAATGGCGCCTGATAGCAGTTTTTTGACAATATCTCCTTTCCAACTCATTTTACGATAAAAACATCTTATACATAATTAAACTAGAGAAAAATTCCTACAATTTATGTTATAACATTTTTTTTAAAACATAAATTGTTGGTTTTTTTTTTTATTGAACCCACGTCGCACTTCTCTGACTTTCGGAATTTATATAAATTTTCAAAATTATGTGCGTATTGATTGACAATTATCGCCTGCTCCGTGCCTCGGAGAGCACGTTACGCCGTTGGTCCCGACTGCCAAGAACATCGTATGGCAGTCGTTATTGGGAGAGTGTCGTCACAAAAGATCCCACTGGGTCTAAGTGGCGCCGGTCTACACTGACTGGCCCCCACATAAGATAAGATATAATATTTATAGTTTTGGCGTACGAGCGCTGTAAACTTCTATTAATCTACACCAACAGGTGTTTTTAGTATATTTACATACAATAACTATACTAAGCAAAATCCAAAACACATCGCAACAGATACAATATCATTGTATATATTAATCGCCGAGATCTATACTTTTAAAACAAAAACACGGCTAATTCGACCTGTAATGAAGATACGAAAGATTTTGGCCTTGCCGCGGCAATTATAGAATATACGAGAACAATACTTTTTCTTCAAATTCTCAAGATGAAGATGATGAGATGCAAGCAAATTTTGATGATGGCGACTTCAGAAATTATGGATTTTTGCTATATGAGCCTTGATATGGCTTGCTAGACCCAACTTGGTCTTAAATGTCTACCTACACGTATGGCAGTAGAGTTGAACTGCGGAGATGTATGTATGGGTGTAGGAGGGTTTACGTCTTTCTTTCCGATTACACAAACGCGTCTATGTTTGTTTTGCACCACGTAACACCTTTATTTCGAACCAAATGACTGTACTACAAGTTGTTAAATCCTTTTTTATACGAGTATAATTATGGCTCCCAGTAGTCAGCAGTGGACAAAACTGCAATCATGCTGGTCTCTTAAAAATAGGATGACGCGTATGACATCACTACAGCCAGTGAAGGGATAAAGAATACTGCTCTCTGCTAGGAAAACAAAATCATCACAGCAATACAAGGTACTTTGGCTGCGATACTTCCATAGCTAAGCTGCTGCAGTTTAAACCAAGTCGTTAAACACACAGTTAAACGTAAGAAACGCTGTGTTGTACGTCTAAAAGTCAAAGTACCTATATAAAAAGGATCAAATACCTAGATTGTACTATACCTAATTGTTTTTATTATGAAATCTAATGAGACTTATTAAGTCCTCCATATTACTCGTCTTTATTTCAGCTCATCCAAATGTAGTAGCTTTCTACTCGCATTGTGGAATGTTGGGTACGACTGAAGCAATATACCACGGAGTGCCTATGATCGGTATGCCAATCTTCGGAGACCAGCCAGGAAATGCAGCTGCAATCGAAGAAAGCGGCTTAGGCGTGCAAATCCAAATAAGGGACCTAACTATGGACAATTTATTGCATAAAATTAAGACTGTCCTGAATCCCGAGTAAGTGTAATCCATAGGATTAGATGAGCGGCGGCCGCTGCGTTGTTTGCCACCAAAGTTTTGCGTTACGTCCACATTTTATTTTCTCATGCTCATTTTGTTTAACGTGAAACATAGGTAATGCTTATAATAATATCAATCCTGTATATAAACTATTTCACTATTTCACTGGGCACGGGCCTGTTCTTAGTGTAAAAAGGGTTAATTGGCCCGACACAGATTGGCAGACTTCACAACACAATATAACTTCCTGAATATGATGAATAAGTTTGAGACATGCCAGTTTCCTTCGCTGCTAATTTAAGCGATAATTAACTATTTAATACGCACATAACCTCAAAGTTAGAGGCGTGCCATGGGGTTGAAACTCGAGACGGTTGAGATCTCTGCGTGGAAATCCAACAAGAGATCCAAGCAGAGGTCTCGAATAGCAGATCCTATTAGGAGACCACCAGGATTAAAGATTAGATGTTAAATAATATGCGGCTATCGTACTAATAAGTACTTATATTCAAATACTTACTAATTCCATGTAGACGACATTTTAACCAAAGTTGACGTGTGTCAGTACTATAGTTGATACCAACTAGATGTTTTTAATACGTTTTATGTTTTTAGGTTCAGAAGAAAAGTGAAGGAATTGTCTAAAGCCTGGCATGATACTCCAATGACACCGATGGACACCGCTATTTACTGGACTGAGTTCGCAGCACACACCAAGAACTTCACATTCCGATCACCAGCAGCCGCTGTTCCATTGTACCAATATCTGTATTTAGACTTATTAGCTATAGTAGCAATATTCTTATACTCAATTTTGCTAGTGTTGAAACTTTTGTCAAGATTATTATTAGGCAGTAAACCACAAGATGGACGAGGAAATAAGATGAAAACGAAATAGCTCTACATGCTCTAAGTTTAATAGATTACGTTAAATATAAATCTTAGGTAACAGTTTAATATGCATTGTAAATTAAAGTAACGTGCTACTCAAATTTTATCAACTACACAGTATGTTAATTGAACTTCCTATTTTATCTAATTACTATAATACTCGAATTTGTTATAATACACAATTATATCCATGTGATTTACTTTGTTAATAGCGGTGCATATGCATAACAATTGTGGATTTAAAGAACCTTAGTATCCGATATTCTTGAGTACGTCAACGTCATCACTGCAACTATAAGTGCTGTGTTTATAATAATATCAGCCCTTTATTTACTGTCCCACTGCTGGGCACGGGCCTCTTCTAAGTATGAGAACAGTTAGATTATTGATCAACACACTGGCCCAGTGCGGGTTAGCAGCCATTACCATATCTTCCAGAACATCATGGAGATTTTCTCTCAGTTATGCATGTTTACCCACGATTTTTCTTCACCGCCAAAGGGTGCGGTAACTCACTATTTAATACACACATAACTTCAGAACGTCGCCGTCGGCGGTGCATGCCTTGAGATCGAACTCTAAGCCTCTGCGTGCCAGTCGTATCATATCTCACTATGCTTTATATTAAAGAAATATATTTTACATAAAATATAACTACTTTTATCAGTCTTGGCAACTTCTTAAAGTAAGTATTATTTACTAAGATAAGAAGTACACGATACAATAACAACTTACATAAAATTATTTATTATTGTTGCTATTGGTAAACTTGTAACAGCGCCATCTATGTCTTCTATCCTGAAATTCACACAATTACATTCGCCAACCTCCTCAGTACATGATACCTCGTTACTTGATTTCATTTAGACTAGGAACTGCATAGAGTTCAAAACTGGCTATGATAGATGGCAGCATCGCGTCGCTACAAACTTTACAAATAACTTTGTCAGTCTGTACATATTACGTAGGTATTAAAACACGCGGCCTTCGTGATTTCTGTTACCTAGTAAGTACTTGCTACTCCATCGAGCTAAGAATAGAGCAATGTCACACACAAGGCCGTGTTTATACTTATGGAACCGTAATTATGTGTTTGTCTGGTGGGATCCCTTCTTTTCGCATAATGTTTTTCCCCTAATATACTTTGGTATCACTAGTTTAACATAATAATATTTTGCCATAATTGTCTATAACATAGTTTATGTTGACATAGTTATCTTAGTGACAACTTGAAAAATAGGTTCAGGTTGCCGGGAGTGGCCCTTGGACCAGTTTTGATAATAAACAATTCAACTTTATGATTATGCTTAAAAAAATTATGCGTAAATATAATTAGGACAAATAAAAGTGTGACATGTTATATTATGTTTTAAAATAAATGTTCTTATACAAATGGTGTGGCGATGTTTAGCTTACAGTGCGTTGATAAATGATGCCGGAGGGCGCGAGATGATCGCCAGCCACCCTAAGGTTGGTGGGCTTCGTGGGCCTGCCCGCCATCCGATCAGCACCAATTCCGAGAGGCGGTGTGCGTGTTCCTACGCGCGCCTCTGTTTCGTGTCCGTCTCCCCTCTTAGGGGGGACAGTAGGGATTTTAATAGTAGTGGTGACAAGAGGGTAGGTCTTATCGTGTAGTGGCCTGCCGTTTCATACGGCGCGGCGCGGCGGGCCGAAACCTCGGCGGGATCGCGACTGCATGTGAAAATGATTCGAGCGGCCCCGCCGATTGCGGTTTTGTCGAGGAACACCGTGGTAGGTTTAGTCGGTATTACCGGGCGGTCCATTTTTATCATCATTACCATCTCTTTTACCCCGTACATAGCCCCTCCGCCCGCCTCCGCAGAGGGGTATGCGTCACTGCATTCCCGCATGTAAAAAAAACAGTAGGAATACTGCTATTTCACGTCGATATTCTGTGAGAGGGTAGTCCTTCCCCGGTCGAGCTGGCCCATTCACGCTGAAATCAGCGAGGCTGTACTACTCAAAAATATGTATGTATGAGTGTATGAGGTATTCGGTTACATTACCCGAACAAATGGATAGGAAACCTTCTCTGGTGCCTGGCTATAGCTTTCGATATTCTATTGACGTAGTAACAATTACTATATCTCTTTTAATGTCTCAACACAACCATAAAACAAATTTCTTAACTACTGTAGGTATAGTTGAGAAATTTATTATTAGTTTAAACGTTGAATAGCAATTACACATGTACTCATGTCTTTAATAAAAATATATTATCTTATTAAACTGTATCTTGATATAAGTATGTGACACCCCTAAACTAAACGCCATTTTTACGAGTTCACAACGAACGTCAAATTCTGTGATAGTGACTAATTTCTAGACTGCCTCGTCGATCCCGTGGCATGACTTGTAACTTTTTTTACGACCGATCATGATGTCTCAGATTCGACTGACTTCTTGGGATATGCCTATGTGAGATTTTAGCTATTTCAATAAAAAAATTATTGTCTTTTGTCTGCATCTGAAGCTAAATGAAGGAAGTTTGGATCCTGTTATGATCGAAATTAATACTCAATAAAAAAATCAAACTCATTTTTTTATTTGCTTTTGCTGCTTCATCTGCATCATATTGATTATTTATTCATTCGGCCGGTAATTAATGTATGAGTTACCATTTACATAATTATGCGATAATTTTATTAATTTTAAATCAATAATAAGTTAAACAAGTAATAATTAAATTAATAACAAAGACTCCGAAGCAAATACAAATAAGTAATAAGTACTGTAGCTTTTCTAAATTTTACGCAACAAATGAATGATCACATACATATAAATAGATATCATAAAGTTAAGACACAAACAGACGGTATGAACATAGCGACAGTAAAACTTACTAGAATAATATCCGCTCACTTCCTATTGGCTATTCACATTCAGTTGGTTACCGGAGGCCAGACCCGCCTGGTGACTCTCGGCTGAGCTATTCATTATCACCGCGCGAGTGAAGTTCGTGCAGTGCCCGGCCTTGAACCCACCAAAATGAAGATTAATACATTAGCTATTTTATTATCAACACTAATTTTAGCCGACTACGCTTCTTCTCTTAATATTTTAGGAATATACCCGTATCAAGGCAAAAGCCATTTTTTTGTGTTCCGTATATATTTGCGCGAATTAGCAAGACGAGGTCATAATGTGACTGTGATTTCACACTTCCCTGAAAAAAACGCACCGCCAAATTACCATGACATAAGCCTAGCAGGGAGTCTAAAACCTATAGAGGGTGATACACCATTTGAAAGTTCGTACAAGACGGTGTTATTGGTCGGCATGTACCTTGTTAATAGTGGAACAGAGAACTGCGAAGCTATGTTAGCAAACAAACAAGTGCAGAGTCTTATAAAAGAAAAACCAAAGTTCGATGTTATTGTCGTGGAACAATTCAATAGTGATTGTGCTCTCGGCGTTGCATATAAATTCCAAGCTCCAGTTGTCGGCATGATGTCTCACATACTGATGCCGTATCATTATAAGCGACTGGGCGTCCCTAACAACCCTGCTTACGTACCATTCCATTTCCTAGAAGGTGGTACAAAACCAACTTTATATCAACGTGTGGAAAGGGTTATATTTGATTTTTACTTTAGATCTATTTACTACTATTTTTGTCAGAGAGTCGATCAAAACACACTAGCTCGATACTTTGATGATATCCCACCATTGGAAGATTTAGCTGCAGACATGAAGTTCCTTCTCGTATATCACAATTTTATCTTAACTGGATCAAGGCTGTTTCCCTCTAATGTCATCGAAGTTGGAGGTTATCACGTAGAAACATCGAAATCATTAACTGGCGTGAGTATAAAAAAATACAAAACGTAAACAAAATTGCATTACAAAAATGATTCTGTAATTTGTTGTATTTCTCTATTTATAGGATCTCAAAAAGTTCATCGATGAAGCGGAACATGGTGTAATTTATATAAGTTTCGGATCCGTAGTAAAAGCCTCGATTATGCCAAAAGACAAAGTGCGTGCAATCTTAAAGGTCATGCAGCAACTACCGCAGAGGTTTATTTGGAAATGGGAAGACCAATCGCTGATTTTCGACAAAAACAAGCTATACACCGCCAGCTGGTTACCTCAAGTCGACATATTAGGTAGGTAACTAACATTCATTATATATTACTATCATTTACTTATCTCAATGATATCTAAAATATTTACATTCTTAAGTGCGTGCATATTCAACACAAGTATGGATCATTTTATATAATATGGTTAAACACACAAAACAATATGTGAAGCATAAAGCAATGCACATGTTGAAAGGGATCCATTTGTTTCGCCAAATTTTTTTTGTCCTAATTTAATTTGGCATAACGAGTTCGGCATATTTTTTTTGTCATAATAATACTTTGACATAATACTTTTTTGGCATACCATTTCAGTAGGCATAAGTATAATTTAGGCTAATGCTTTTTGCCCTAATTTTGAGTGGCATAAAGTTATAAGGCATATATAACTTGGGAACCATAGTGTAACAATAGGTTAGGGTGCGGCGGGGCTGGCCGTTGGGCCACCCCTAAGGCGCCAACATATGTATTTTATTTACGAAAGTATTTTACTAAAAGCAAACACTAAATTTACAAATCTTCCAATTTATGCTTTAGTATAGTATGCTTAACAATTATTATGTATAAGCATAATAATTTGAGCAATTATGCTTAAAAAAATTATGCCTAAACAGTTATGCCAAATTAATATTGTGCGTAACTATTATAAGGATAATTAAAAGTATGCTATATTAAATTATGACATGATATATAATTTTATGCGAATAAATAGGGAAACGTTTATTCTATAATACGAAAAGTATTTTATTAATAATTATTATGGCTATAATTATGCGGCGTAGAATATAATTATTATGCCTATAAATATTATGCTTAAATATCAATATGCATAATCAAATTTATGCTTTAGAATAATAAACTTAACAATTATTATGTATAAGCATAATAATTTGAGCAATTATGCTTAAAAAATTGTGCTTAAACAGTTATGCCAAATAAATATTGTGCGTACCTATTATTAGGATAAGTAAAAGTATGCCATGTTAAATTATGACATATAATTTTATGCGAATAAATAGGGAACCTGGTGGAAGTGGTCACCTTGCCACAGCCACTGCGCCGAGTGTTGTGGATTTGAATCCCACACGGGACAAAAAGTTGTGTGATCCTAATCCTATTTAAATTAACTATACAAATTATTATGATAGATAAAAATTTATGTTTATATACTTATATAACTATTCAATAAGCCCTCCGTAATTTAAAAATGTATGAAAGAAGGCACAACAGACAATACAAAACAACAACAAAAACACAACAAGATCTCTCTTAATTCCAGAAACTGTTACCGCGAGTTTTTTGATAAGTTAATTGAATAAGAATGAAATTAATTATGCGTATAACTGACTTAATTTTATCACAGGTAATTAAAACCACTATTTAAAAATACAACTCGTAATTTAAGTTTTAAAATATTATGTTATTATCGTTTGTGCTTACCTACTCTAATTTATTGCAAAATAAAACTCAGTTGATGTTGTCCTAACAGAAGTGTTATATTTCCAGCGCATCCTAAAACAGTGGCATTTTTGTCTCACGCTGGTAACGGTGGTACCACTGAAGCTATTCATTACGGCGTGCCTATGGTGGCTATGCCAGTCATTGGTGACCAACCAGCCAATGCTGCTGCCATCGAAGAGAGCGGCCTCGGAGTTCAGCTGCACGTCAGAAACTTGAATGTGGAGAACTTATTGAATGCTTTCAGAAAAGTATTGGAACCTAAGTTAGTATATTTTACAAACAGCACTTCTTCTACTTCTACTATCTTTTTTGAAATGGCTCAATAATTGCAGCCATACCATAATGTAATCTTGTGTTGACCTTAAAGAGATAACTTAAATTTAATATGGATTTTGTAGTTAGCCACCATTCAATTTATAATGCCATTTTAATGATAACAAGAAAAACACTATAGAACCTACCACTTAATTAGGCAAATTTAGCTACATAATTCTTATACCTGCACCTAACAGAGTACACATTAGTTGCGTACAATAACTTAAATACAATATATATTATACAAAATATATATCATATTTTCTCATTTTCTCTTTCAGATTTAGACAGAAAGTGAAGGAAGTATCTTCAGCGTGGCATGATCGCCCGATGTCTCCACTAGACACAGCTATATTTTGGACTGAGTTTGCCGCAAGATATTCCAATTTCACATTCAGAACTGCTGCGGCAGATGTGCCGTTATACCAGCATGTTAACCTGGATATAATTGCTGTTTTTGTAGCATTACTTTGTTTAATTAGCCTTCCGTGTTTTTATATAGTTAAACTGATTTGCTGCAGATCTTCAGTAAATAAAACTAAGATGAATAGCAGTAATAAGAAAAAAACGAAACGAGCGTAAGGTTTCTCGCAATTGATCCTTTTTTCTAACCTAAGAATGTTTATGGTGATGTCATAAGGAACTAAGCTGTAAATATACTATGTAAGAATTCAACTATATAACAAATTCACAATTTATTTCAAGAATTATATAAAAATACTACTACTACCTTTCTGTATTGGTAATCAGTTTATTGTTTTTCATTTCTTTGACAAAAGATAAAGTTTTAGTTACTACACGATATAATAATAACAAAGGACTGGCTGACCTTTTTAATCCTCCGTTACGACTATCTCTACCCATGTTTAGCTGAAAAAACAGCTGCCATTCGTCACGTTTCTGCCAGAACTTATATAAACCAACTGAGTTTGTTAACATTACTTCTTCCTGGTACCGTATGTTGGATAGCAAGCGGGATCCAACATACGGTACCAACACGAGGCGTATTAAGTGCGTTAGTACAATGTTTCACTTACAATTTATTATAGTCATCAGAGATTTAAATCGTATTTAAAACGATTTAAATCTCTGATAGTCATCGCGATCTTTTCCGTAAAGCGTAATTGCATAGACTTATATCTCATGTTTCGTAAACATAACACAGCATCGCACATGTATACCCCGAAGTGTTCGGTAGTCAAAGTATTAATTTTATATTAAAGATGGTCATTATTTTGGATCTCATTTAGGATGCTGCAGTCATATCATGTGTTTGGTTTTTTATCATCAAATAAGAAGAAATCGTGCCCGTAGAAGATATTGGGTACATCCCTTTTTACAAACAAGATCGATAAATGGGTCATGTTCAGAATATGTTCAGAATTTCATAGATTTAAGAAAATATGAAGATCAATTTTCTCACGACTTTCGATTTCGTAAATGAATCGATCGATATCGAGATCCATTTTGAAGTAATACGTATACTTGTGTCAAAATCACGCATGATACTGCAGAACTCGGTGTGCCATACCTTGCGTCCATGGTGTGGTAACTACGAACAAATGTACGGGTACGTTTTTCGACACGCGCGCCTCTAGTAGCAGTATCATGAAATAATTGTGTTTAATTGTGTTACTATATAGTTTTCAATAGATGGCGATAATACAAAATTTGCTGCGGTCGCGTGTACTTTAGTGTGGCAAAGTAAAACTCCAGTAGGATATTTTCTTTTAGTCTACAACAATTTAAATCAATGAAGATGATAATTTGTATAAAGAATATCTAAAATCTCAGTAATAATGCCATGTTAAAAGTATAATAGAGCTAAACAGGTAATATCAATGCAGATTAAAATATTTAACTGAATAAGATTTAGTAGAAGTAGTGTGATCATCTAACAACACTTTGTGTATAATCTATGGATTTTAACAAGAAAATTTTCGATGAATAAGCGTTACAAATTTTGTTAATTCCTTGTTTTCTGTGTTTTTGTGGTTTTTCTACAACCTAGTACAAGTTTGAGTTGAAATTAGTTCCTCCGGCCAGGCATCGAGAGTATCTAAAAACGCTAAAGGCTTATATTTTGTGGTGAATTTGGTCAATTTTGTCACCATGACTCAAAGATCATATTGTGTACCAGGATGTTTGGTGAAGCTTGGAGACGGTAATTATAATATTATTTTTTGTAATATTATTGAAAATAGTACACAGTCATTTTAGCATAAATTTTAATGAATATACCAGCCATCAACAGCTTACAGTTAAAGCACACAAACAGATAGGTACTTCAGCCAAATTAATACAAATAATTTTTAACAGCTAATGTGGGTATGGTGGTATTCTGTACAATGTACAGTGTACTTTGAAATAGAAGCATATCAAATGATGTAAAATCCTGTATATATTTCATGATGTGTGCCTATGTTAACTGAGCAATAAAGAGACATTTATCTGTTACTTACTATATTACCAACACCTGGGCTAATTTATTTAAGATACTAAATGGTCAGTTTAAATTATAAAAAAGATTTTCTGTGGCTTTTTGATATCAGTATTACTGATATCAAAAAGATATTAAAACTATATCTAAGCACAAATTAAAATAAGTTTTCTATACTTTTCAGATGAGATGTGATGTGATGGGGAGATGTGGCCTCAAGCATTTTGAGACACAGACTGCTGAAGTACCTGTCGCTGAGTGCCCTTCAACAAGTGCTGTACAAACTGGTGTAAAGATGTAAACCAAGTACTCACTGGTATGACCACTTTTTGGAACTGTGATGATGCTATTAAAGTAGCAGCGCATAATTATTTTATAACACAAGAGAAAATAAAAAATATACACATTATATTTGTTTATTTTTTTCATGTTCCTTATCCATATAATCCCATTTTGTAATTTGATTAATATGCTGCCTATATTTGTATGCATACAAATATAGGCAGCATATAAATTACTATAAAAATTCCAAAGGAATAATGCAGATGGCTATATATACGTATATACACATAAGTATGTATAGGTATAGGTTGCTTTGTTTGACGTCTTCAGTTTAGTTTATGATAGTGATACTTGGCGGCAGCACTTATGCAGACCTCGAGCGAGGCTAGAGTTACCCATCTATAACAGGTATACTAATCTATGCTTGCGTCTTGCCACGCACTGACGCGCGCGGGTGCGTGTTTCCCCGCATATAGACGCGTGATCTGCAGCACTGCGCGTGAATGCGTTTTCTATGTGTTGCACTACGCGTGTTTTCTATGTGTTGCTCTACGCGTGTTTTCTATGTGTTGCACTACGCGTGTTTTCTATACACACATTTCTATATACACAGGTACTTGCAAACAACGTTAGAACACGCACTCCCGCGCTACACTACGTGATGCGGCGCACTGTGCCAACCGCCAAATTGTGGTAAAATGCGGCACTCAAATAACCATAAGTGTTAGAGATACACCAAATAACAGATACACTAAATAACAACACAATGTCGTAGCATGAAGCATTTATAATATTCAACCATTGTTCTCGATTTCGCATGAAGACACAAAGCGTTTACTTCAATATTTCTATGATTCAGGTGAAATTTTTATCCCACGAATTACTTTAACGACACCAAAATATTACAAATTGCCTGTAAAATATTGCTAACATATGTCATTATATGTATATTGATATATGTAACCATAGTTACGCGCTTCGACTGCGTGTGTCAAATGCATAGTTGTGTGCGTGTAGTGCTTTTTCATTAATTTAATGTATTTCTAATGCATATTTTATATAAATATTAGGATTCGCACCTCCTTCTCCATATAAACTTTAACTGTGCCAAATTTCATACTCCTCCGTCCGCGCAATTTTCGTAAAAAGGGGTATAAAGTTTTTGCTTCACGTATTAATATACAGATAACCAAAGATACATTTGTGTAGATTAATCCTGAATATAATTTATTTGTTCAGTATAAATGTTTTTTTATTTTATCTAACGAATTGTATCTATAATTACCACTTTTATCAGCCAAACTAACACTTTCTTAAACATTTACAGTTGGTAAGTCGGTAACATAGGTACCTACTGTAATTATATTTAACGAAATATCCTGTCCATGTAAGTTAGTGTAACTATGTTTACTGTAACTTCTTTAACTAGCCCACAAATCCAGTAGCTTTTTTCGCAAACTTCGTGTATTTGGGAAATAAACGCATGTCAGCAATGGTCTAGGTAATTCGGCACCTACGCCTACGTAGCCGCGTCGCTCGATTAATACAAACAACGCGTTCCTCTCGTGAGAGTCTTTCACTAACGATTTTGTTACTAACACTTACGTGTATATTCATGAGACATTCGTAAGTAAAGATAGTTGAATGAGTGTGCTTTTTTTTTAACGCTTGAATTGTGCAATTCACATTCCCCATCGCCGGTGAACCCGACTTAACCTCTCCGTCGCCCCGCAGAGAGGTAAGCGTCAAAGCATTCCCCAAAGTAAAAAAAAAATAAGCCCTCTGTAATTAAAATGTATGAAAGAAGGCACAACAGACAATACAAAATAACAAAAAAACCACAATAAGATCTCTCTTAATTCCAGAAACTGTTACCGTGAGTTTTTTGATAAGTTAATTGAATAAGAATGAAATTAATTATGCGTATAACTGACTTAATTTTATCACAGGTAATTAAAACCACTATTTAAAAATACAACTCGTAATTTAAGTTTTAAAATATTATGTTATTATCGTTTGTGCTTACTTTAATTTATTGCAAAATAAAACTCGGTTGATGTTGTCCTAACAGAAGTGTTATATTTCCAGCGCATCCTAAAACAGTGGCATTTTTGTCTCACACTAGTAACGGTGGTACCCACAGACCTATTATTTACATGTCAATGGTGGTACCACTGAAGCTATTCATTACGGCGTGCCTATGGTGGCTATGCCAGTCGTTGGCATAGATTAGTATACCTGTTAGTCGTCGGTGAACAACCAGCCAATGCTGCTGCCGTCGAAGAGAGCGGCCTCGGAGTTCAGCTGCACGTCAGAACCTTGAATGTAGAGAACTTATTGAATACTTTCAGAAAAGTATTGGAACCTAAGTTAGTATATTTTACAAACAGCACTAATAAGGTGTGAATAAACATCTAGGTTATAGCGAATTGTTTCCTGATCTCGTGTAGATTTTTAGACGTATCTTATCTTTTTTTGAAATTGCTTAATAATTGCAGCTATACCATAATGTAATCTTGTGTTGACCTTGAAGAGATAACTTAAATTTAATATGGATTTCGTAGTTAGCCACCAATCAATTTATAATGCCAATTTTAATGATAACAAGCAAAACACTATAGGACCTACCACTTAATTACGCAAAGGAGAATGCCAAGATTTGGCTTAAAGAAAGAAGCTTCCGACATACTTTCTAAAATATTGGTAATTCATAGTAGATAATAATATAATTTTTGCAATATAAAACAAAACTGTAGAACTTCACCGACAAAAACTCAATTTAAATAGTGAATGTAAAGAGTATATTCCTCCACTAGATGACACTTTTACGAATTGTACACTTGAATAACTGTCACATTGCACTGACAATAAAAATCCCGAGTCGACCCTTATATGGTTTCTATGTGTTTAATGTGCTACACGCGCGTGTGAACGAAACCATATCGCGATCTAACTCGATCCTTACGCCATCTAACGACCACATAGACAGTTTCTATGGTTCCGTTCACCGCCAATAATTAATTATTGTATTTTATACAATTGTTGGTAGAAATGTTTTAAATTCAGACAATGTTATTAAATCGTCGAATATATGTGATATGCAATATGATAGATATTTAAATAATGTATATTTAAATATTTTATCAGGTTTGGATGGATTAATTTAATGTAATAAGTACTTAATAACTCAATTCCATACTATTTACATCGCGCGCAAGTGGTATTCTCATGCAGCTGTATTTTGGTGAACTTCTAATAAAAAAGTAATTTTACTATCTAATTCAACATTTATTAGCCTTTTTAATGATATTCAACCTACACCTAACATATTAGTTTGCCTACAATAACTCAAATACAAAAACTTGAGATGTTTTATATTTTCTCATTTTCTCTTTCAGATTTAGACAGAAAGTGAAGGAAGTATCTTCAGCGTGGCATGATCGCCCGATGTCTCCACTAGACACAGCTATATTTTGGACTGAGTTTGCCGCAAGATATTCCAATTTCACATTCAGAACTGCTGCGGCAGATGTGCCGTTATACCAGCATGTTAACTGGATATAATTGCTGTTTTTGTAGCATTACTTTGTTTAATTAGGCTTCCGTGTTTTTATATAGTTAAACTGATTTGCTGCAGATCTTCAGTAAATAAAACTAAGATGAATAGCAGTAATAAGAAAAAAACGAAACGAGCGTAAGGTTTCTCGCAATTGATCCTTTTTTCTAACCTAAGAATGTTTATGGTGATGTCATAAGGAACTAAGCTGTAAATATACTATGTAAGAATTCAACTATTTATCAAATTGATTCACAATTTATTTCAAGAATTATATAATAGTACTATTACTACCTTTCTGAATTGGTAATCAGTTTATTGCTTTTTATTTCTTTGATAAAAGATAAAGCTTTAGTTACTAAGTACATGAAATAATAATAACAAAGGACTGGCTGACCTTTTTAATGCTCTGTTAAGACTATCTCTACCCATGTTTAGCCGAAAAAACAGCTGCCATTCGTCACGTTTCTGCCAGAACTTATATAAACCAACTGAGATTGTTAACATTACTTCTTCCTTAGCACATGTAAAGCTGCCTAGCAATGATGATCCTGTTCACATGATTTGAATGATCTACATTCATACTGTTGATGCTGTCACACGTAACTGCGCTTACGTCGCCAGTACCTATGTTTGTGCTATATAACAATTTATTAGTATGGGGATTTGTTACATACTTTACTTTTATAAAGACTGTTAATAATTAAAATAAAATATATTATTTCAAAATATCAGTCGTTTTTTAATAATGTGCTACATATTGATCAATATAAATAGTATAAGATATAATGTAGACTGGGAATAGAGTTGGCCCTAGGATAGAAATCTGGGGCACGCTGTATGTGAGAGAAAACTCATCAAGTCATCACTAACGAATGAGTCAATTTTGACATTTGGAATGTTATCAGAGAGTAAAATTTTAAGAAAGAAATGAGGATCAGAGTCAGTATCAAAGACGTTAATAGAAGCTCAATACATTATCCTTGTTTGTTGACCATTTTATCCACCAAATATTTATAACTATTTAATACAATCATTTGATTTACGAATTGTTTTAATTTATTACAAAATTATTGTTTATAGTTAGTCCTCACATTTAAAGAGTGCCTAATCGATTACTTATGGCAATTGTAGTTTGGAGCGTTTTGTCAGCCGACCGAAGCGTAGCATACGCTTCCTTACGCATCCTTATTTCTTTATACTTTTTTTATTATTTATTTAAAAACAGTTACATGTTAAAGTATTACAAAATAGTTTTTTACATTAAATTATCAAACATATAATCAACACCATTGTCCACGGATTAACAATGGAATATGAAAGTCATGGTGAACACAATTAAATAAATTTGACAATTTTTAACAAACAAAATCTAAAATGAAACGTTGTACTTGACCTAAAGTGATTTAAACAATTAAATAGCTTTTCGTTTGAATTATTGATGAGTGAGAGAAAATATGTCCAGCTGGATAAGATAAGTATTGTATGCTTCAACAAGTCTACGAAGAGGCGCACGCACTTCGGCGTTTGTTCTGCATGTGTCTGTACAGAACAGACGGGGCATACGGGCTCCTCGTCGAATGACAGTTTTAGGAACTATATAACATATTTTGTTTGTTATCTCAATGCAGTTTGAGCGTCTCCGCTGATGCAGCAGCAGCACCAGCACAACCCGCTGTGCTAGAAAGATGTGATAGCGCAAGGGTGTCGGCACAAGTTGCATCCTACACCAAAGGCCTACCCATTTTCCATGGCAGTAATGACATACCATCTGGTCTCTTGCCATCGTCGCGTACCAAGCCGTGATGTTCAAGGTGAGCCGGAACGCCAGCGGTGACAAAAGCCCGACGAAGTATGTTATTCAGGTTGGCGTGTCGTGATATGCGAGCAGCTGCTGCATGACAGGCCATGGTGACCAAGACTGTCGAATCTCGTTGTGTTGCTAATATATGTACTCCAACGACCTCGCCGATATTCCTGACAGTTTTTATAAGGTTCCACTTGTCTCCGAATTTTCAGAAGGAATATTTCGCAGTTCAATGCCGGATGATCTAGATTTTCGCTGTAAGTCTATAATTTTTTGTTCAAGATTTTCAATGTACTTTCGTTGTTTCTGCCACTCTTTCCTCAAATCTTCTACTTCCTTTCTCATTTCTTCAAACTGCTTATGCATAAAAGTCATAGATTGTATGATTTCATCATTCGACTTACTAATTTTCGTGCTGGATGCTTGTATCTGATTGTTTTGAATCTTAATTTCTCCAATATCGCCTGCTAACTTTGCTATTAGGGCTGTTTGTTCTGCGAAAAGTTTGGAGATGCAATTGTCTTGTTCCTTTTTCCAACAGACTAGTTTATCATGAAGATCATGCGTGGTTAACGTTACTCCTCCTTGAGGCGAGTTATCCTGTCGCAAACGTTTGTTTCTATTCGTATTCACGTAGTCACTCATTGCTATTGCCATACTAATATCTAGTTCAGATTGAGTCTGCGTTTGACTCTTACTTTTTGTTGGAGTTCTAGGAATTTAATAGGTGTGCCCTAAACACTAATCATTTTATAGTCTGATTACGAAAAACGATAGCAACAAACGTACCTTTCGTATCCAATATTATACGTACACAAAGTCTTGTTTACTAATTGCGATGTCGGACTCGTCGATAATACACGACCCGTAGAACCGGTTCTCGCCGTAGCTACGTTGACGTCACTCGCAGCGAGGGACTCGATGTTTCGACCGCTCACTGCAGCTACACGGTGGCGCAGTGGATAAGCACTCTGGTTACACAGGCCCGCCCGCTATGAACCGCGACGGTTCAAACCCCACGAATCACAACCACTTTATTAAATGTCACTTCGAGTGTTAATGATATGTTTATATCCCTCTCTAGGACCGCCCAGTGAGAGTACACACAGGTAACGACAGTTAATGAGTAACAAGGAATTCAATATTACTGAAGCAACCAATCACAGAATTTGGTGCGCAAAATTATTAAAAACAGGAGACACACGTCCACTTCGTAAAGCGTTCGGCCGACTAAAAAAGTTATAATTAATTCGTTTTTGTGCAAAATTAACTCGGGTGTCATTTTTGCATATAATAATAACTAATAGAAGCGAAATCCGGCAACAAATCTGGCACTTGCAAATTGAAATCCTTAAGTCTATGAAAGCAGATTTTCAGCCCACCGTACGCCCCCGACAACGCGCTGCTGCCTGACGTCATCGGGTAGGCGCCACATCGCCGATTCCGATTCCTATTATTTCCGCTTAAATTTTGTGATTTACTATGTGTATGATAGTTTTAACGTCGCTCGTGGCGCCGAATCGTTGGGTGCGGGACCAAGCGCCCAGTTTTTAACAGACTTCAAAAAAGGAGGAGGTTTCTCAATTCGACCGTATATATATTTTTTATGTGTGTTCGCAGATAACTTCGTCGTTTATATATTATAGAGTCGCTTTTTATAGATTCGTTGTCGCGGACATGCGCAGGCGCGCAGCCGACCGCCGCTGACGGCCGGGCCGGCGGCGGGCTCGCTCGACTCCGGCTTTAAACGGTTATTATCCATTATAATGATTATCCGTACTAATATTATAAATTCGAAAGTAACTCTGTCTGTCTATCTGTCTGTCTGTCTGTTACCTTTTCACGTCTAAACCACTCAACCGATTTAGATAAAATTTGGTACAGATATAGTTTAAAACCTGGGGAAGGACATAGGCTACTTTTTATTGATGTAGGTACCACGCGGGCGAAGCCGCGCGCAAAAGCTAGTAATGATTATAAGTCTGTTTTAGAATTTTATATTACCAACGAATGATTGATTAAATCTGGCTTTTAATTTAATTTCTTTGTATAACCGTATTATTTAAATAAAAATGTGAGTAAGGACTTAGAAATTGTTTTATTTATGAGTAAATTTAAAACTACACCGAATACAGTTAGATCGATATTGAAATTCGATTGGAATAAATAACATTGTTTACTATTGCTAATGCTTACTTATAAAATTTTCAATACTTAAAATATGGTGTTACAAAGAAAACTGGAACATAGTATATTACTAAAATAAAAGTTTATCATCCTTTTATGTTATTTTCTTTCTATAAACAATTCTTATTTAAAATAAAGGTTCCAAATGCGGGAATCGCAAATCGGTATCACGTAGGTTGTCTGCGATCCAGCGCTCCGCTTGCTGTGTCATCTCCTCGTCAAAGTAATCGCGCCAACCGCCCACCTTGCCTGTTCAAATCAGTACATAAATTAAATCCTCAACATTGAAAATATGTTTATTTATTAGTATTCATTGTATGAGTCATCTTGGCACAGCCACATCACAAATTGGAAATCTATTTACGTAGTGAATAAGTCAATAATTAGTCGAATTTGGTCGTAAAATAGCAGAATTGGTCGGTCCGCCGTTTAAAAGATACAAGGGGGTAGTGATGGCTGTGCCAAACCACAAGGTCTTGTGTCCAAAATCACAGCACCGAACGAAAATGTAACTATACCAATAATTACTCGAAAATTAGTCTACAATTGATCACAAAATATCAGCATTGATCGATCCTCCGTTTAATAGATATAAGAAGGTACCAATATCCCATTGTATCTTTTAAACGGAGTACATACCATTTCTGCTACGTTACGACTAATTTCCACTAATTCAGTTTGCGATGGTGGCTATGCCAAGATGAGCCATACGTCTCCTAGAGTGATATGAGTGGAACGTATAATTAGTGCGTTATCAGCTGCAAATGTACGCCGTATAAAAAAATTGTGCGTGTAATAGTTTTGAAAAAATAAACGAAAGAAACGATTCCTGCTGGAGTACCGTTGTTTTAGAAGAAAAATTCTAAACGAATAATCGAAGAGAAATATTATGCATGGGCAGAGAGCTTATATTTGTGCTAAAATGTGAGCCGAAAATATAATTTGTGCGTCTTCAGATTTTCGAGATATTCTATTTCCTGCTGTAGTAACGTTTTACAGAATCGTGTATCGCTAAACCTAATTCATTTATCAGTTTTTTATTAACAATTTTCGTAGTTACAAAATGTTGAACTTAAATTAATCATCGAAAAATATATTTTTTTAATATTAATAATAATCCATTTTTTGTTATCAAAATATGTATAGAAATATTTATTTTTATTTTTTATCTCTTTTTGTTTATAAATATTGGCGCAAGCCAGAGTACCCGTTTTCGGCTGTATTTGCATCCCTCTGGGAAAATTATAAATATTGGTCCTACAATTCGGGACATTTTTTTAGGAAATTTCCTCCTTTTTTTAATCTTTTTTTACATTTACAAAATCTTAATTAGTTTATGAGATATTTGCAAAAAACTAAACCTAATTTTAGTTAATTGTTTATAACTTCTGTAATTTTTGCAAGCGGAACTTTAATTTTTCAAAAATCATCTACATGTCATTCCGAATCAAATGACACCTCGTTCATATTTTATCGAGACTGCAGTAAAAAATTTGACCAAAAAAGCACTTGTTTATTTATTTATTTATTTATTTAGGATCTCCAACGAAGAATGTACACTGCAAATTACAAAAATACTCACTTAAGGATAAGGTATGTGTACTCCTTCAATTATAGGAGACCACAGCATGCAATTAAAGATAAACTTACAAACTAAGATAACAGATAACACAATTTAGAATACATATTTATAAGCAAAACAGAAATAAATTTAAATTTTAAATTTAAGTATTTTGGTATATTTATAATGACAAAAATATTGTAACACTAAATGTTACAGGTATTCATTAAGATGCTTCTTAAATTTACACAAAGGTTCACACATATCAATTTCGTGTGTCTTTGATAGGTTATTGTACTGCCTACAGAGTCTTGGTACAGTAGCATAGTGACCGAGATTTGTTTTTGACTAGACTATAAACGACAAAACGTATAAGCTCGCTGTTAACGGTCATTTTGTATACAGACATTTAGTAAAACATATTTACAAGATAATAAAACAATATAAATAATAATAATAATGTCCATCAGACCAAATTTCGGTCACGGCGGCCAGTCTTAACCGAGACTGGCCATCTGCACAGGAGCAGGAGATATTATAGTGCAAACACAAGTGCACTCTCTGTTCCCTAACTCTCATGATCCGATGGGACGGCAATCCGACACGACCGGAGAGAGATCAGGTGTAGGACCAACCAGGCTTTACGTGCTTTCCGAGGCACGGGGGTGTCTAACACCGCCAACTTCCTAGCTCCGAGCTGCCATTGAGATTTCTTAACAGAAACCCCAATAACTTAATATAATAGAATAATAGAATAACAAATGTCTTTCAATAATGAACTAGTTTGAGTTGACAGAATGACTACAAAAAGCGACATTAACTTCCAACTAGGACCATTTCTATATAATAGATTAAATAAAATGTTAGATATATATAGTCTACGTTATAAACAATGTAATGTTATTGTTACCAAACACCTGCAAACACTGACCTACTCCGATACGGAGAATTTGCTTATAGTTGTAAAATAGCCTTAAGTCATCAGTAATTTGTAATAATATGTAATCTAAGTTATTTTTATTGTATCAATATACATATTCATTTTAAGTTTATGCACATTGACCTAAACCCTAATATTACTTGGCATATATTTTTTGTAAGCAGAGAATAGCATGAAACACAGGTCTAAACCTAGTTTAGACCTGTTTATTTATTATTTGATATTTGCTGTCGCCGTCTACAATGCCTAGAGGACCCTTCCTTCTCTGTCCTTTGGGTACACGTAGATCATGGCTCTTTCAGCCAAATCTACATGTGCCTCTACCGATCCCATTCAGGAGACGCTGAGACAACTCGACTCTTCAATTACCTGAGTCAGGCGGCAGACGACGCGCAGGAGCGGTTTCCGAACGCTGAGTTGGTGTTCTTGGGAGATTTCAATGCCCACCATGAGACCTGGTTGGGTTCTCCCAAAACAGACCACGCGGGACGAACTGCCCATGCGTTCGCTCTCACGCATGACCTGTCTCAACTGGTACTCCAGCCCACCCGGATACCAGACATTGCAGGTCAGGCGCCCTCTCTGCTCGATCTGCTGCTGACGAGTAACCCGAACCGGTACAGTGTGTCGATTCGTGCTCCTCTGGGCACCTCAGACCACTGTCTGGTTTGTGCCACAGCTGTTGTTACGCCCCCACGACCCGAGGAGGCAAGACGACGACTGTGGCACTACTTGTCAGCAGATTGGGATGGAATGCGGGAGTACTTCGCATCCATCCCTTGGGCTCAACGCTGCTTTGAGAACAGGGATCCATCAGAGAGCGCTACTGCTGTCGCTTGTGAAATCATCCTGGGTATGGAATATTATATTCCATACAGTGATGTCACGAGCGGCGGATTTGCTTGTAAATCTCTTTGCGGCCAACTCCCGAATCGATGACTGCGGTTCGCAGCCGCCTAACATTGCCAACTGCGGCTACACCATGCCTGATATATGTATCAGGCAGCGAACCGTTCGTGCGATACTGCAGTCTCTCGATGTTGGGAAAGCCAGTGGACCTGATGGCATCCCAGCTGTGGTCCTTAAAAAATGTGCAGCGGAGTTGTCTCCCACGCTTACGCGCCTATACCGGACGTCTTACGCCGCAGGCATTGTGCCTGAGGCTTGGAAGGAGGCGAACGTTCAACCGATTCCTAAAAAGAGGGACCGTTCCGAACCAAGCAACTATCGACCCATAGCTATCACCTCGGTGCTCTCCAAGGTGTTCGAGCGGATTATAAACACCTAAATTGTCCGCTACCTGGAGGATCAATCGTTGATCAATGATCGCCAATACGGCTTTCGGTCTAAACGATCAACGGGTGATTTTCTAGCGTTCATCACGTACCTCTAGGGTGAGGCTATGATCAAGCACGGCGAGTCTTTGGCTATCAGCCTTGACATAGCCAAAGCTTTCGACAGAGTCTGGCACCGGTCTCTTCTTTCCAAGCTTCCGGCCTATGGCTTGCTCCCTCAACTGTGCACCTGGATTGCAAGTTTCCTGCAGAAGCGTCGTATTCGGGTCGGAGTGTCTCAGGGGTCTGTCTTATCCCCTACGCTCTTTCTTCTGCATATCAATGATATGTTGAATCTCGGCAACATACATTGTTATGCGGACGACAGTACCGTGCATGGGCGATATCTCGGACATCCTGGGGCCAAACAGGCTGAGGTTGAGGGGAAAAGGCAGAATCTTGTCGTTGAACTTGACCAGACCTTGGACCGCATCTATGAATGGGGTGCCAAGAACTTGGTGGAGTTCAACGCCAAGAAGACCCAGGCATGCGCGTTCTCAACAAAAAAGTCTCCGTTCCTTCCCCTCCCTTCTCTGAAGAACACTCCACTGGTGATACGTGACAGCCTCTCCATCTTAGGTATGGATCTTTGTCGCTCCCTTAATCAGAAAACCTATATCGAGAGCGTCATTAAGCAAACTTCGCGAAAACTTGGAGTTCTGAACAGAGTGAGGTGGTTCTTCACGCCTGGGCAACTGTGCCTATTGTATAAGGCACAAGTGCGCCCTTGCGTGGATTACTGTTCTCATCTTTGGGATGGCTCCGCGCAATACTTGCTGGACGCTCTCGACCGGTTACAGCGGCGGGCTGTCCGTATCATCGGAGATCCAGAGGTCACGAGTTCACTGGACCCTCTGCAACTCCGTAGGGACTTTGCCTCATTGGCATGTTTCTACAGAATATACCACGGGGAGTGCTCTGAAGAGTTATTCCACCTTATCCCGCCCTCCCCTTTCCTATCCAGAACAACGCGTGCTGGGCTCAGATGCCATCCTTACACGGTAGAGTCGATTAGAACGCGTACCAAAAAGTTTGGGTCCTCATACCTCTACCGAACGACCAAGGCATGGAATTCTCTGCCAAGGCACGTGTTTCCTTCTTCCTTCAATCCTGGGTTCTTTAAGCGGGGCGTGAAAAAGCATCTTCTCAGGCCGTCAAAGTAGAGACCTCAACATCGCCTCGGCTACTGTGGGGGCGGTGTGGAGGCCACTGCTCTTAGACCATACGACTGCTTACCATCAGGTGGAGTGTTGTCATTTTGACGAGCAAACTAAAAAAAATAAAAAAAAGGCAATCACTTAAGAAAACCTAGAGCTTGAAATTAAATTAGAATGCACAATGTCAACCGATTAAAGTATACCTAAGTAAAACATGTACTTACCAGATTAAGGGTATACCTATGTATTATTACATAGGTATACATTTTTGTCATTAGTCTAAAATAATCTTATACTACAATAAATCATAATTATCCTTAATATAATAATATTATTGAATAAATTATTCAATAGTTCTTTCAATAAGTCAATATGTACGCGACTGTACGTCGCGTCGAACAAAATAATCTTGATTATCTCTTTTCAGAAGCATCGACTAATTTTAGCAGTTTGTATCTTTAAAACGGAGGCTCGATCAATGCTGATATTTTGTGATTAATGTCGACTAATTATTACTGCTTCACATTAAATTTAATTTAAAAAATAAAAATAAATTGAAATAAAAACACATTGAATAATTAATTATTATCTATGTGCAAGTTAAGCCTAAGCGCGCACGGAAAATAGTCTATTCTTCTCATACGATGTTGTGCCTATCTAACGAAATTGTCGCGTATTACTTGCCTTTTCTAATAAAAGATTCTTCTCCGGTTATAAGAATTCCCAGTTCTTTCATGACATCGTAGTTAATAGATTTGTTATTCTTAAAATTGTCAATGCTAAGGTGATTGCATAGGCGTTCAATTTCTTCTTCAGAAAATTCTTTGCCGAAAAACTTTATAACTCGTTGCATGGATGCTTTCAAATCCTGTAAAAATATTCAGTTACAGATTTATATCACTGTCAAATACAGTTGTGCACACATGACTAAAAACGCAATGCATTCACGTAAGAATACTGTTGTTAGTTGTGCACACATGACTAAAATACAGTGCATTCTCATAAGTATACCTACTATTGTTTATAGAATAGAATTTATGTATTCAAGATAAGGTTAGTTACCTTAGATAGTTCTTCATAAAATAAGAACAACATGTTAGGATGATCCCTTTTCTCCCAAGATTCTTTCAGGTGCTCAAAGAAAGGTGTGAAGTGGTCTGCAAAAGGTTAATTTTAAATTAATAACTAGTAGATACCTACCTCTAAACAGGGATGTTGCGAATATTCGCATCCGCAATTGCGGAGCTTCCGCATCGATTTGGACATTTGCATCCGCATTAGGCATGGCACATTTCACTTTTAATAGTGAAAAATTATATGAAATGATTTTTCATCAGTCACACTTGCTACTTCGCTTCACTATGCCCGCTAAAATCACTTACGATATGAAATCACAGATTGCCACAGCGCCTAGCGAACGATTACAGTGCATGGTAGAAAGAGACAAACATTATTTTGTTTATTCGTATCTATTACCGGCTCATCGCATCCCCTTGCGTGGTGACGTATTAATGCACTATGACCTTGATTAGTTCGAGAGTACATACAAATATAGTCCTTACTCTCATAATATTATAAAGCTCGCTTTTCTCTGCAGTAAAAAGTAGCAAGTCGCAATTTCGCAGTGTTTGTTTACATTATGATTCTATATGAAATTAAGTTTCACAGCACATGTTACTTGAACACGACGTTCGTTAGGTTTACTAATTGAAGTTACAATTACTGTTAATTACTCGTACGTAAAAGAGATTATTATTAGTGTAAGTAAATGTTCATGTAAGTTTAAAATTGTATTAAATGTATATAAGTTAGGTAGTAATAATTATTCTTTAAATATTATACGAATGTAAAACAAGCTTTCATTATATTTAATTCATAAGGTAGTCTTATGCTATAATTCATATTTCATACTGAAACGAATTGTAGCAAATGCGAAGTTACTGCGACTGAGAATGAAAAATCATTGACTGTGAAATTTCATCTGTGAATTCATTGCGAAAAATTCGTCATTTCATTGAATGAAAATGAATGAAATGTAGCAATCATTTCCATGCCTAATCCGCATCAACAATAATTGGACTCACCCCCGCTTACCCGCGCGAGACAGTACGTAATCCTTATACGCTCACAGTTGAAAATTCTATACACCCTAAAAAGTTGTTTCCGGCTATATCGCTATATACTACTGCGTAGCCCGCTTCACTGCCCACCTGGTGATATAATCCGTTTCGAAATCCATCAAGAAACCACAGTTTAATCAACATTTTAATCTACAACGATCACAGGATTTGAAGATTGTTTGACCATAATTGCGCTAACGAACTTACAAGCACCGAGACGGGGTCAATGACCGGTCTGCCCCGCCACTCATCGCAGCTATTCTACAAGCAATCGGCGGCTGTTCGGACGGAGCTCGGAGAACTTCGGCTAGACAACAGCGACCTATGATGCGGCGCGGCGACTACGGATTGTAAACACTCCAGCGCAGTAAATAACAACACAAGTGGCAGCAGAATAGTGAGTCACTTTGAATTTTATGATCTAAAAACACCTATATCCACCTTCTCTACTGTACCATATATCGCTCACTTGCTAAAGACATTATTAACGACTGCGAAGCCTTCAGTTTGAAAAATAATAAAACGCTTTCCGTTGCTCTGCGGCGAATATTCTCTAATTACTCGCTTTTTACGTTACCATTTACTTACATAATGCCACTCAAACGTACGCCTCCCGCAACACCACTTACCTCTGCACTTTTGGAAACGCCTGATAATATTGACACCGCAAATATACACGCCAATGAAACAAATGCGAAACAGTCTCTGACGGCCGATGTGATTTGTAGTGTAGTAGATCGTAAAGCAAAAAGGAAAACCAAAGTGAGCTCTAAAAATGATGAGACACTATCAATGGACGTGTTTTCAGCATTTTCCAGAGAACAAGAAAAGCGGTTTGATGATCGCCTGGCAAAAATCAATAATATAATTTTGAATTAAAAAATAGCGTCGATGTCATGTCAAGTAAACACGATGAGTGTTTGAAGGCCATCGAAAATTTAGAAGCGAAGCGAAAGGAAGATCAGAAGAGAATTGAGCAGTTAGAAGACACGATTGAAAACCTAGAAAAGAGGTCACGGGGGTGTGGCGTTGAAATAAAAAAGTTGCCTAAAACATCTGGTGAAACAAAAAAAAGCCTCAGCGACCTAGTAATTGACTTGGGAAAGGAAATAAATGTCGAGATCACTCAAGATATATAAGAGATTTGTTTAGAATAAAATCCAAAAATAACACGGATCCGGTCATAGTAGAACTCAACCCAGTATTAGTTAAGGATCGATTTATGAAGGGAGTAAGAGACTTTAACAAGCACAATGGAAGACAGAAAATGTTAAATACGGCCCATCTTCGCTTCAAACAACCTGCCCAGCCTATTTACATATCCGAAACTAATTCTAAAATCACAAAGATTGTTCTCTTTGGACAGATTGTTTAAAAAAAATCACGGCTACCTATTTTGCTGGACGTTCCATGGCATGATATACCTACGCAAGCAAATTAATGCCCCTCCAATTCGTATCAACTCCGAATGCGATTTAAACAAATTAAGGAATGACTTATGACTAGTTATTATTTGCACTAAATTCCCATTTTGCTTCAAGCCTATACTAAATCATATAAACTACTATTATTTAATTACTATGCATGAATTATTTATGTTAAAGTTATGTTATTATTTTATTACTATGCATGCATTAGTTATGTTAAAGTTATGTAATGTTATTAAACTTATTAATACACGATACCAACACACAAACTATTACACACTGGAAAACATGCACACTGCTACACAACACCTAACACCACACAAACAACATATTATACATGCAAACATAACCTGCCAAACTAAACCAGTTAAAACGTACTTGTGTTGCTTTTGCCATACAGCCTGCAGCCTATAGCTCGTCTTAGTCCTAAAAGTTATTACAACTATATCTGAAATAATTAAGCATTATTCTCATAGCATTCGATAACGCACGTATAAATATTGATTGCATCGATACCATTTCTGTTGCCGACTCTGCACACTGCGATCTGGGCGACTGTATTCCGCCCGGCTTGGACTTAAGAAAGAATTTTAAACTCTTAAACCAAAACATACGTAGCATAAATAAAAATATAGATGAATTTGAGACTTTACTCGCAAGAACCCGAGTCAAGTGGGATGTAATAGTACTGACGGAGTGTTGGCTTCGCGGAGTCGACAACATACCTCCATTATCCGGATATAACTCATACGCGACAAAAAACAATAGAACCCAAAATGAGGGTGTTGTTGTCTATATAAATAAGAACCAAACCTCAACTGTAGAGGAACCACACTTGTTAGTCTGCTAATAAAAGTTAATAGCAATACAACGATATTAGCCGTATACCGATCCCCAGCTGCAAGAGACACAACGACATTTCTCGACTCACTTGGTCAGACGTTAATTACAATCGGCCACATGAATACGGTAATTCTTACAGGGGCTTGAATATTAATATAAGTGACAACTCCCAGGACCCTAACAAAAAGAACTACCTAACACTAATGGCGTCATTTGGACTACTACCGGCACATACTTTGGCCACACGGTTAACTAGTTTCTTGGACCACACAATGCTGAAGACTAACTATTCGGCTAAGGCTTGTTGCACAATCAGCTCTTACAGACCATGATACGGTCTTACTCTATGTCACAAAATTACTCCAAAATTTAAAACATCCCACGCTTACAATCAAATAAATTATGAACAAATAAATACTGAACTATCCAAATTAAATTTTACTGTTCTCTATAATATGCAAGATGCAAATGATGCGGCAGAATTCCTGGTTAGCTCCATTAAGCGGATAGTAGACGATAGTAGACGCTAACATTAAAGTGATCAAGCGTTCTAATCGCAAAAAAATACTAAAGCCATGGATCACACCAGGTCTTCTTCGCTGTCTAAAGCACAGAGACAACATGTACAAAAAACTGAAAACCACACACAATGATACCAATCTTGCAACGTCGTACGTAAAAATCTTAAAAGGGAATTCTACAAAAACGAATTAAAAACAGCTACCGGCAACGCGAAATCATTATGGCAATCAATTAATAAGATTACAAATAGGACCACAACAAGAGCTAGTTCCGCTAGCCTTCTCTCTCTCGCACCTGCGCCTGACCAGGCTGCCAACACAGTCAATGATTTTTTTGTTAATACTGGCAGAATACTAGCAGCAAGTATCCAATCTAATATACGCCAAACTTGTGATACCACAAAGCTTCTTCTTCTTCTTCTGCAACTCAATGGTATTACTGCCAACAGACGAGAAAGAGGTGATGAGACTGGTTGCGTCTTTGCGCAGTAATTGTGCTGTTGGGTGGGACAATATCTCTGCAATTATTCTAAAGCAAAACAAACATATTATAGTTCCACCGCTGACATACATATGTAATTTATCACTAACAACTGGTGTATTCCCCAACCCTTTCAAAAAATCTATAATACACCCTATCTTTAAGGGTGGAGATAGAGACCAAATCACGAACTATAGACCCATTGCAGTATTGCCATCTATGTCTAAAGTACTTGAGCGCATATTGAATAATCGACTAACTACTTATCTTGAACAAAAAGCCATCTTGTCTGTATCACAGTATGGTTTCCGACCAGGCAAGTCAACAGGTGATGCTGTCCATGACCTAACCGCCTATATTGTAAAGAAACTGGACGACAGCCAGAAAGTTTTAGGTATCTTTCTCGATATAAAAAAAGTTTTCGATACGGTCTCTATCCCCGTCCTTGAAGAGAAGATGGAACGCGCAGGAATAAGGGGAACCCAACTTAAATTTTTCGCAGACTACCTTAGAGGTCGTGCACAGAGCGTTAGAATAGAAAAGCATACAAGTAATGAACTTTCCACCACATACGGAGTTCCTCAAGGCAGCGTAATCTCAATTTCAGTTCCTCAAGGCAGCGTAATCTAAATTTTACCTTTATGTAGATCGAGGGTACACAAATCGTTAATGTAGATCAGGAACAGGGTTGGCGTAATCTCGCCAACCCTGTTCCTGATCTACATTAACGATCTGTGTACCCTCGATCTACATAAAGGTAAAATTTTCACCTTCGCAGACGACACGGCTCTTTTGTTTCACTTCAGTACATGGGAAAGTGTATATGAGACCGCTCAGAGGGGACTAAACACAGTGTCAGAATGGCTGCGTACCAATATACAGTCATTAAACACGGAAAAGACAAAATATATACCATTATCTCTAAAACTCCCCCTTCATCAGCAGCTTTAAATTCCATCACCGTCCACTCCTGCCATAACCCATCCAATACAGGCTGTTCATGCCTGCTCCTAGAAAGAACCAATAATACCAAATACCTCGGCATTATTCTTGACTCTTCCTTGAGCTTTCATCCACACATTGAAGCTCTTACTGGCAGAATAAGGAAACTTATATACATATTTAACTTAAGACACGTGGTGGATGAAAGCCTAAGGAGAATCGTCTACTATACTCTATGCCAATCCTTGCTCACTTATTGTGTCACTACTTGGGGCGGTGCACACAAAACCACATTACTACAGTTAGAGCGAGCACAACGGGCGATCCTCAAAGTCTCATCTTTCCTACCATACCGTTACCCAACGGAAGATTTGTATAAGGAGAGCAAAGTTTAAACAGTGCGCCAACTGTATATTTTACACACAATACTCAGACAGCACTCGTTGTTGACATATAGTCCACCATCGCTCCAAGGAAAAAGACAGCGCAAACCCGTAGATCGCATCTAGTCTCCTTACCACACTTAGTTTTCTAATCGTTTCTTTTGCTTTATGGGAGGGTATATATATAATAAAATAAATAAAGCCATAAATATGTTTCCGCTAACAAAATTAGATTGTAAAAAAGTGGTGACTGAATGGCTTATGTCCTTAAATTATATAAACACCGAAAACCTAATAAAATTCTAAAATAAAACTGGCTAACACATGTATACAAGCAAACACACATGCACGCACAGACACACACACACACACACACACACACACGAACACACCCTCACACACACACACATACACACACAAACACACATAACAAACACAAAACCTTACTAATCAAAGACACCACTTGTAATAGATTAAACATCATACCTGGCTCATAGTGCAGACTACGCTGAACTGTTTATATGCAAATTAAATAAATCCGGGGTGGAGGCCTGGTGGCCTGAAATACAGGCTAACGCCTAGTTTAGGCACCAGTCTCCCACAATAAACGAATGCTATGTGATAATTATAAGCAATTATGTAACATAATATTGTGGTGAGAGAAATAAAGATATGTTTAATCAACGCGGATGTTAATGCAGATCCACATTACCCACATATAGCGTAGGAAAGAAATCAGTTGTTCAGTAGTACGTGTTTAATTTATGAACTTTTGCAAAACAGGCTTGAACCTGCGAAGGCGGTGATATTAGATACTTTTTATTAAATAAGATAAACAATTTTCATCAACATCCGCATCCGCAAATGCGGAGCTTCCGCATCAATTTGGACATCCGCATCTAATCCGCATCCGCGGATGTGAGATTCCAAATATCCGTATCCGCATCCGCGGATGTCAAAAAATCTGCATCCGCAAGATCCCTGCTACTAACCAACTTCTAAGTAAACTTACGTAAATTATTCATGAAGAAGTTCCAGTTAGTTTTGAAATCGCCGATATAGCCTTGTGTCCTCATCAGCCTGTTGAGATGGTAGAAGGATACTACGACATCTCTAGGGTCCCGCGCTACGTACACCATTTTAGCTGTGTCGAGTAAATTAGGCGGTAGAAGCGACAATGGCATGTGTGACTTGATGAATCGAGGAGATGGTGTTTTGGCTAGTTGATCTGTTCCAGGCTGGCAGACGAACTCTAAGAGCTCTAGTTTCTCTTTGCTGTGACTGTTCTCCTGTATGAATTTCTCTTTGTTCATCGGATGTACGCCAATGCAAAATCTACAATGTAAACACAATGTAAATTAATCTCTTAATTATAACACATATTAAAGATAATTGGCCGCATAATTAAATCAAAACAACGGGCTTAAAATCCCAGACATCGAAATAAAAATCAACTAGCACAAACGCGTGTGAATGAGATATTTTGACAATACATCGTTAAATGTTAAAATACAAAGAGTTAATATATTATGAACTCACTCTAAAAATGGGTACCGCTCGGTAAGTGGTATAGCGTTAGATTTTTCATAATCTAAATCATTAGCTACCATCCAGACTAATTCTTGAGTCCACGTTGTACCTGTAACCAATTTATGTTACTGTTAACCAATTATTACAAATTAATGCCGATAACTGGCCTGGCAGTTGTATTAAAATAATTTTATAACATGTAAAGTATTAATTTTATTTGATCGCTGATTAGAATACAAAGCTAGTTAAGATCTACTTATTTAGGTAAAAGGCTAAATATAATTTAATCCATCGTTTCTTAAAACCGCCCAATGTACTGACGGGTTTAGGATACTTACAAGCATTCATTCGCGTAGTAAATTTATTTGACTATTTGCATAATTACCTGATCGTGGGTAGCTGGTGACAAACACATCGGATGCTCTTATCGGCATGTTATATATTTTTGCTGCTTCTTCTCTGTATGTTTGAGGGAAGAAGTATCCCTTAGGACCAACGCGGACAAAGCCATTGTACTCGCCTGAACATAAAATAAATATATGTTTACTTACGTATGTATTGCATAAATATTTTTATAATTCTTACTTGCATACGAGTTAAAATATAACAATGAACATACAATTTAGTAGGTACATTTGTTCCTATATGGATCAGAATATGCCCTTGGGCCCAAAATGGCAGCCATGGCAGATCTGATATACAACCGAATTAGTAGTTCAGTTCAGAATGCCAAGATAACTCAATTATTTATCGATCAATTTTATTAAATGGCATCCATTTTCATATTGTAGGGTACCTACGTGTATCTCAGGGTAATGAATGTAATGATTTCTGGGCTTAAAGTACTTACGGGCACTGATGTAATTATATTGAATGTTCGAAATATATATTTAATAGTATAAAAAAATCCGCATTCGGATAAAAACTTTAATTAAAATATTTTTGTTTAAAATTGTACTTTGCCATAATTATTATGTAAGTACTTGTACTTATTTCAATCAAATAAACAAGTCGCACGCTTACCGCTTACAAAACCATCACACCGTCCGTTCATCGCTGCGGCGCATTCGCGACTGGTTCTGGATAGTTCTTGTTGCGAATTGCGAACAATGCGAACCAAGTAAGTGCCTACCGACCTTGACGCGCGTCGGTATGACTCGCGTACCGACCGTTTGTATGAAGATAGAATACTGTTAGATAACATTACCGTGCCTGAACCTTTAGATGTACTTTAAGCTTTTATGTCTACAACCTACTTTGATGCCACAACAAATATCTTTGATTTAATTCATGTCATATTATTAAAGCACATCATTATTACATAAATTATTATTTCTAAAATCTCGTCTTAAATAATTAAATAAGCCCTTACGCTAACTACAGTATAAGAATAAGAGAATAATTATTGTAAACCAAAAAACCTATTTAATACTTTTCTCCGCTTTCTTCGCATAAATAAATAGATTATAAATAATAGAACAGTTATTGTGCTAGATTATACTAATATCATAAACAACACATTACTTTGGTATATAATTTAATCAATCTATACATATAATAAAATCGTAGGAAAGTCAAAACTGTACATTGAATATTTTTTTAAAAGAATACTCGGTGCGTGATCTGCAATCGATATCGAAGCCAAAAATATAGTTTTTAGAATTTTTGTCTGTTTGTCTGTATGTATGTCCGGGCTAAACTCAAAAAGTACTGCATGGATTTACTTCAAATTTTGCATGAATATTACTAATAGGTCGGGTCAACATATATGCTACATATTATCCCGCTATCACCTACGGGGGAGGAGCTGTGAATCTTTTTTTTTCTTACGCAGTCTGTGACAGCGTGTAATCTAACGACGCATATTTAAATGTTGTTTTTGAGTAAGCCATGCTATTATCTAGCTTTACACTATAAAAACTACGCCATTTAAGTAACTTGGGCAGAGAAATATAGTTGGGTTCCGCGGCGACAAACACTTTTTAGTTAAAATCTACGCGGACGAAGTCGCAGGTAACAGCTAGTATGTCAATAGAAAACAAAGATAACAAATGTGCGTCATTCCCGTTGTTTATACACAATAAACACAATACTTAAATTTAAATAAGTTACCTTTAAAATATTCCAACAACTTTTTATTTTGTTCTGGTTCCACGTCTTCTATTTTAAAAGGAAACATATTTGCCGCATCCATGTTGAATGTTTTATACACTTTTGAAATGATTATCTTCGTCAATGCGATTTTAGAGCTTACACTTTGGAGGTTGAGGATAGCGACGGGTATAGTAACACGTAGACTCCAGATTTCAGAATGTATATATTTGAATTTTGACTCCGTAATTTATAGCACACCAAATATTGCATTAGCCAAAAAAACTAATAAAATATTTACATAAAAATGTATTCAACGAATCAACAAAGAGTTTACTGCCCCCATTATTATAATTTATTACAGTCAGTCAAAAAGTTTAAATTGTGGGAAATCGCACTTTTGTTTAACATTTTTAAATTGGTGTATCTTGATGATTATAGCAGACTAGATGTTCCCGCGGTTTCACCCGCGTTTATCGTTATTTCGCCTCCCCCGTGGGTCGTAGCGTGACGTTACATAGCCTATAACCTTCCTCGTAAAATAGGCTATTCAACACTGAAATAATTTATCAAATCGAACTAGTAGTTCCTGAGATAAGCGCGTTCAAACAAACAAACAAACTCTTCAGCTTTATAATATTATTATTGACTAGATGTTCCCGCGGTTTCACCCGCGTTTATCGTTACTGCGCCGCCCCCTGGGTCGTAGCGTGATGTTATATAGTCGATAAATAGGCTATTATGAGATTAGCGGGTTCAAACCAACAAACAAACAAACAAACTCTTCAGCTTTATAATATTAGTATAGATAGCTAACCCGCGCAACTTCGTCTGCGCCACATAAGAGAGAGAGTGGGTCGTAGGCACCTATAATACAATTTTAAAGGAGCTGAAACTTTCTTTGTTAAATCCACGAATCACATAAGAACCATTGAATAACATTTTATAAATATACCTACAGTGCTAATTTAAAATCACGCAGAATAAACCAGGAGAAACATCGTTTGTATGTCTGTAATGGGTAATTATTTTGCTGCGATTCTCCTAAGATATTCATTGAAATCGAATGATGTAAAGGGCAATTTTGTTTTAAATTAAATACTTGTGATGAATAACGTATTTATTTGGATAAGGATTAATATCATGTTTATAATACTACCGTCGCAAATAATGCATTATTTTAGAACAAATTTGGTTAGCATAAAAAAGGTTATAGTGAGCCAACCTTAAAAGATCGACATATGCTGTCGCGAACTTTTTTTTAGAACTTTTAAGGGGGAACAATTCTGTCATACATGATTTTTGCGAAACTTTAACTGTTTACGCAGCGCACGCAGCGGAAGCTCTCAAAAGGAAAAAAGCCCTCCGATTTTGAAACATTCTTCATTAGTGCTCCGCTCCTATTGATCTTAGCGTGATGATATATAGCCTATAGCCTTCCTCGATAAATGGGCTATCTAACACTGAAAGAATTTTTCAAATCGGACCAGTAGTTCCTGAGATTAGCGCGTTCAAGCAAACAAACAAACTCTTCAGCTTTATAATCTATACTAATATTATAATTATACTAATAAATAATAATATTATAATTAATATTATAAAGCAGAAGAGTTTGTTTGTTTGCTTGCTTGAACGCGCTAATCTCAGGAACTACTGGTCCGATTTGAAAAATTCTTTCAGTGTTAGATAGCCCATTTATCGAGGAAGGCTATATATCATCACGCTAAGATCAATAGGAGCGGAGCACCAATGAAAAATGTTTCAAAATCGGACGGTCTGTTTTCCTTTTGAGAGCTGCCGCTGCGTGCGCTGCGTACACAGTTAAAGTTTCGCAAAAATTATGTATGACAGAATTGTTCCCCTTAAAAAGTTCTAAAAAAAAGTCCGCGACAGCATATGTCTATCTTTTAAGGATGGCTCACTATAACCTTTTTTATGCTAACCAAATTTGTTTTAAAATAATGCATTATTTGCGAAGTTATTTTTATAAACATGATATTAATCCTTATCCAAATAAATACGTTATTCATCACAAGTATTTAATTTAAAACAAAATTGTCCTTTACATCATTTGATTTCAATGAATATCTTAGGAGATATCGCAGTTTTAAAATAACATTGCAGCAAAATAATTACCCATTACAGACATACAAACGATGTTTCTCCTGGTTTATTCTGCGTGATTTTAAATTAGCACTGTAGGTATATTTATAAAATGTTGTTGAATGGTTCTTATGTGGTTCGTGGATTTAACAAAGAAAGTTTCAGCTCCATTAAAATTGTATTATAAATGCCTTCGACCCACTCTATTTCTTATTTGACGCAGACGAAGTTGCGCGGGTCAGCTATCTATACTAATATTATAAAGCTGAAGAGTTTGTTTGTTTGTTGGTTTGAACGCGCTAATCTCATAATAGCCTATTTATCGAGGAGGGCTATAGGCTATATATCGTCACGCTAAGATCAATAGGAGCGGAGCACTAATGAAGAATGTTTCAAAATCGGAGGGCTTTTTCCTTTTGAGAGCTTCCGCTGCGTGCGCTGCGTAAACAGTTAAAGTTTCGCAAAAATCATGTATGACAGAATTGTTTCCCTTTAAAAGTTCTAAAACAAAGTCCGCGACAGCATATGTCTATATTTTAAGGTTGGCTCACTATAACCATTTTTATGCTAACAAAATTTGTTCTAAAATAATGCATTATTTGCGAAGGTATTTTTATAAACATGATACTAATCCTTATCCAAATAAATATGTTATTCATCACAAGTATTTAATTTAAAACAAAATTGCCCGTTACATCATTTGATTTCAATGAATATCTTAGAAGATATAGCAGTTTTAAAATAACATCGCAGCAAAATAATTACCCATTACAGACATAGTACAAACGATGTTTCTCCTGGTTTATTCTGCGTGATTACTACTGGTTTGATTTGAAAAATTCTTTTAGTGTTGGATAGCCTATTTATCGAGGAAGGCTATAGGCTATATAACATCACGCTACGACCCACGGGGGCGGCGCAGTAACGATAAACGCGGGTGAAACCGCGGGAACATCTAGTAAATAATAATATTATAATTAATATTATAAAGCAGAAGAGTTTGTTTGTTTGTTTGCTTGAACGCGTTAATCTCAGGAACTACTGGTCCGATTTGAAAAATTCTTTCAGTGTTAGATAGCCCATTTATCGAGGAAGGCTATATATCATCACGCTAAGATCAATAGGAGCGGAGCACCAATGAAAAATGTTTCAAAATCGGACGGTCTGTTTTCCTTTTGAGAGCTGCCGCTGCGTGCGCTGCGTACACAGTTAAAGTTTCGCAAAAATTATGTATGACAGAATTGTTCCCCTTAAAAAGTTCTAAAAAAAATTCCGCGACAGCATATGTCTATCTTCTAAGGTTGGCTCACTACAACCTTTTTTATGCTAACCAAATTTGTTTTAAAATAATGCATTATTTGCGAAGTTATTTTTATAAACATGATATTAATCCTTATCCAAATAAATACGTTATTCATCACAAGTATTTAATTTAAAACAAAATTGTCCTGTACATCATTCGATTTCAATGAATATCTTACGAGATATCGCAGTTTTAAAATAACATTGCAGCAAAATAATTACCCATTACAGACATACAAACGATGTTTCTCCTGGTTTATTCTGCGTGATTTTAAATTAGCACTGTAGGTATATTTATAAAATGTTGTTGAATGGTTCTTATGTGGTTCGTGGATTTAACAAAGAAAGTTTCAGCTCCATTAAAATTGTATTATAGATGCCTACGACCCACTCTCTCTCTTATGTGACGCAGACGAAGTTGCGCGGGTCAGCTATCTATACTAATATTATAAAGCTGAAGAGTTTGTTTGTTTGTTGGTTTGAACGCGCTAATCTCATAATAGCCTATTTATCGAGGAAGGCTATAGGCTATATAACATCACGCTATGACCCACGGGGGCGGCGCAGTAACGATAAACGCGGGTGAAACCGCGGGAACATCTAGTATTAGTATATGTAGATAACTCAGATATTTAAACGGATAACAAAAGGAGGATTCCGGCGACTGGGACCGCAACTAACTCGGACCGCGGTCCCAGTTGCCGAATCCATTCAATTTTAATATTTTTCTGCCGGCAACTGGGATCACCCATAAATAAATACAAAAATCTATTGTTCTAGCCAAAAACAGTACAGTCAAACGAAGAAATGTTTAAAGTAATAGTTAAAGTCAATAAGATCAGTATATTTATTAAAGTCCTTATTTTTACACCATTTGATAGAAGACAGGTTAAAGTCCTCGAGTATTATAACATCATCAATTGTATTCATCACTCTATTCGCATTATCTAGAAATTTATTAAGAGATTTCAAGACGATGCGAGTGGGCAGATAAACAGTGCAAATTGCAATTTATTTTATAGAGGAATTAATATTTAAATTTAAAGTAATCCAAATGTCTTCACAATCACCTTCCCAGGTAGACACTCGAACTGATGGGATATCACGCGTAACAGCTATTAATATGCCCCCACCATCTTTCTTGGAGCTCTCTCTACATGAGCGATCTTCGCGATATACAATGTGTCTAGAATCTATGCATTCATTGTTATGAATTTTTAACTGAGCCACGTTTCAGTAAAGGCAATTACATCATAATTAGATTTGAGTATATTTTCATAAACACTTACAGTTTTAGTGCGAATTCCTCGTACATTCTGGTAGTTTATTTCTAAACTGTTCAATTAGAAAGCAATACACCACAACATTGACAAAAGTTGATACGAACCAATTTAAGTTAAGAGTTTTAAAGTGTCATAATTCCGACTAAGTAGTGCTTGTTTTGGCTCGTCCTCACGCACGTAGATGCGGCCATTACGAACCCAATTAAATTTGTAATTCGTTTCTTTTGCCTTCTTGCGAACATCTGCGTGTAAGGCTTTGTTGCTTGGTGGTAGATGTTCCGCAACATATACCGGGGCACTTGGGTCGCCTAGTCCTAGATGATGAGAGTTCAACCTGTCATTAGGGTTTTCTTGTTGAAATTTGTGACGGCCGCAAGCACTGTGTGTGCACTGTGTCGCTGACGTGATTTGCAAAGCTTCACAATAACTGTGCAAGGCTTCTGATTATCCTTGGCTAATTTAGTAACACGAGTTGCTTTGACAATGTCTTGTTCAGAAATAGGACACTCAATGGTTTTGGCTTATTGTGTAACCACACATATTAGATTTATTATCTCGAGATTACTTTTCCTTAAGTGTAGCTCAGTTATCGCGAGTCTAGTGGAAAGGTCATTAACCGTTGACTGCAGAACTTCATTATCGGATTGCAATTTTGATATGGCGACGGATTTTTCTTCAACACAGGTTTTCAGCTCTTCGAATTTAGCACTCATAATAGACATGGAATCGTGGTAAGACGATAACTATTGCTTAATAACTTTCAGCTTTTCGGTAACTTGAAGTTTAACTATTTTCATCATTTCTTGCTTGATAAATTCTCTAATATTATCAAGAGTCACTCTTTTTTTGTGGCAAGTAGGTTGCTTGCTTGCTCTAAAAGTTATGTTCGAACAAGTAGCTGAATCGATAATGCAGATGACCAGTCGGAACGGGGTGATTTTGTAGGATTGGCCCCTAGATGAACAGGTGTATTCGTATTTCCTTTCTTCGGCAACTTACTAACGTACTCTGGACATTTCCATGCACATTTTTGTTCTTTAGTCATGCTATGATTGAATTATTTTTCGGAAACGTTTGCACAAAGTAAATCGTACGTCTTTGCACAGACCGAACATATCAAGAAATCTTTAGTTTTCAACATTATATTGCATCCAGCACAAGTGTGATTAGGAGCCATACTTTATATTCAGTGTAACGAAATTAAAATGCTGTATCCAGGCGGTGGCTAATAATAAAATAGTTAAAATTCACAAAAGTCAACTAATACAGCAAGTCATAGTTTGAAGTGCGATACTTAGAACGCAGCCACAAGATAGTTATTAGAAATCACTGTCCATAGCACAAAATGTATTTACACAAGTTAATTAACATAAAATTATTAATCTTCAACTGACACTTTAGACTAACTATTTGAATGAACGTGGATTGCAAGAGGTAATGCGTATTTTTAAGTTATAAAGAGGAAAGATTGATTTTTGTATGTTTGTTTGTAAGGATTTAACTCGAAGACATGACGATTGAGAGGCGCGCATGGGTACACGCACGCCGTATCTCTGACCTGGACTATGAGCTGTATTAGTTGAGTATTGCGAATTTTAACTATTTTATTATTACCCACCGCCTAAATACAGCATTATAATTTCGCTACACTGAATATAATAAGACAGATAGACACAAATATAAAAAAATATATTTTTGTATAGGTACCGTATATACTTGCACATGCATTTAGTAAAAGCTGTTATTTTGACATTACAAGACCAGACACTTTTTATTTATTTGTATATTTATTCAGGTATTAAAACCTAGCGTTTAACATACCGAGAACGCGCTTGTGATATCTCTGGACTAATATTGATCGACCATAGGCTGCAGTAATTGCTCACCAATAGACTGATGGTTTTAATTAACCATATTAGTAATTATATGCTAAATCCATATGCTTGTTTGCCATATCACCACTACATATTATAAAATAAAGTCCTCGGCCGCGTCTGTCTGTCAGTCTGTTTGTGATAAACTCAAAAAGTACTAAACGGATTTTCATGCAGTTTCCATGAATAGATTATATCAACAACAATAGAATATAGAGTAATTCATGAAGAAGGTTTAGGTATATAATTTTGTAAAAGGTTTGTGTAATTTGGTTGAAATATGACGGTGATTTAAGATGTCGAAATATCAAGCCGACTCTTGCGCATGCATCGAAAACGCTTCCTAATCCCTTTAAGGTATAACAAAACAATGTATGGTGGGATTTTTCTCTTTTATAGGTCTACAGAAAGATCCGCGACGGCAAATGTCTGTCTTTTAAGGAGAGCTTTTTCTCATTCTAACTTCTAATAAAATCGTAACATATACCTCCTAATGTGGTAATTAGAAAAGTATTTAGACGAATTCAGCATTATTATCCTCACCAAATTAAATACGTTTGTTATCCTAAGCATTTCATGTAGGTACATTATGATAGCCCTTCACACTATACAATTCAAATGAATATCTTAGGAGTTAGCGCAAAATAAAAACTAACGCACGAGAAAATAAATTCTGATGCTCTACTACCCGTACGAAGCCAGGGCTGGCAGCAGTTAATTATAAAAAAAACGATGATACATTGCGGTAGGTCCAAGCAAATTTAGGTCTTATACTTACACTTCAAACGCAACGCAAAAAGTGGTCGACTACATAAAAATTTGCTCCGATAAATTTAATTAGTTTACGTGGAAAAACAAACTCTGAGAGTAATAACAGTGTGTGAACTTAATTAATCAGTGTTTGTGCACTACGAACAAAGTGTTGGTTGCGAAAAATGTAAGTTATCCATCGCTAAATCTTAAATCAAATATTGTTTTCGTCAAAAATTATTATTGTATTTCCCTCAATAAGTAAGAAAACCTGCCGGATACTAATAGCAATCAGCTTTAAAAGATTTTGCTCCAGTGTTTTATGCAGACGCTTTTCTGATATATAAAGAAGCGAGTTGTTCTGTAAATTACCGAAAAAAAAAAAGAACTTCCGTCACATCAATAGAATAAAGAAAACACCTAACGAGTTCCCCGCGTTGTAGGTTATAACTCAGTCCGGTTTACTGGGTGGAGGTATTATCTAAGACGGCCGTTCCTGACGGCGCGGCATCCTCGACCGCAGCATCACTCGCATCAGATCCATCTCTCATAACCTGATCATTGTCATTTTGCTCATGCTCTGAAACACATAAAGAAAACACATAAGTAATTTACCCAGTTTCGTGTTATAGTCTGAAGCATATATCTTGGAGGAAAGAAAAGAAAGTAACTTCTATATTATTTATTTTTTACCCGTACCATGGGCGCAAGCGTGCACTCAAGCGCCCACAGACAAACAGACAAAGGTCTATCGAAAAGTGTTATACCATTAAATAGCTTCAGACTTTACACGAATAAAAATAAAATTCAGTGCATCGTGAACATCAGAATCCGGATTTCCGTCACCCACCATGCACTGCCACATGACAGAGACCCCAAGTTCGCTTGTCATTTTCACGTGTTCATAGCATAAGCCCTAACGTTTGCATACTATGACTACGTGACACATAAACACACTTTCTCTCATAAAAGCAAAGCTGTTAAAACAGAGACCCATACACTCGTATGTTCTCTCAGTGGCCTAAACACATTAGCGCCACTGACGTCACTCATGGCCTAAACACATTAGTACCACTAACGTTACTCATGGCCTAAACACATCAGCACCACTGACGTTACTCATGGCCTAAACACATTAGCACTACTGGCGTCACTCATGGCCTAAACACATTAGCACCACTAACGTCACTCGTGGCCTTAACACATTAGCACCACTAACGTCACTCGTGGCCTAAACACATTAGCACCACGTCCCCAACGGCAAAGGCGCGTGGCTGCCGTCGATCCTCATTGACACAGGCATCCCGGCGCCGCTGACTGGCTGCAAGGAGCCCAGACGCTCGTTGTCTGCGTAAAGTTAAAAGAGCTTCTCGATTAGGATTAGAGTTATTAAATGCCACATCTCGCACTAAGAATCTATGACTGGAGTGGCTACGTCGATACCGACCAGTAACTGCAGTGATGAAGTCTGTCTAGTTGCTTGCTTGCAGATATTCAAAGTGAGCCGCATCTTCCACAGCACATCGGACCATTGGGAGCCTTTATTGCCAATTACAATGCGTAGCATGTTGAGGACTGTCCTGCAATACCTCTCCGCTTGTCCATTTTCGCGATGCATATCAGGTGTGACGAAATGTATTGAGCACCCCAGCTCGCTGACCCAATTTTGAAATGTTGTACTTTCAAACATTCTAGCGCGGTCACACATTATTGTAGACGGCGCGGCGTACCAAATAATGACACAGCATTTGAAAACACACGTTTCAATTCATCAGTGTTTTGTCTGTACAGAGAGTAAAGCAGACAATACTTGAAAAAGGCATCAACTACTATTAAAACATATTTGAACCCGTTTGACTCTGGAAGCAGTCCTAGGACATCGGTGTGTACAACAGGAAAAGGAATTTCTGGCTTTATCCAAGACTCATCGGCTGTGAAGGAGCCCTGGGAACCTTTTTATGTGCTAAACATACAAGACAATGACCTATGTACTTTCTTACAAACTGCCGGAAACTTGGAAACCAAAAGTGTCGTAATATCAGGTCAGTCGTTCTGTCAGTACCAATATGATCGTGCTCATCGTGGAACACCCTCAACAAGCTGGGGTTATATGACCCTTAGGAATATAACACAAGAGTCGCGGTTCTTCCCCAGTTGGGGTATATTTGTAGTACAACAAATCATTTTTGATTGCATACCTAGTTTGATCCAGTTGTCTATCTTTTAACTTGGATATTAACTCATGCGTCTCCGCATCAGCAGTTTGAGCGATCTTCGCCCAGTTGTTCGGATTCCAAATATGAGACACATTGACAGTAGCAAGAGGAGGGTTACGGCTTAGGAAGTCTGCATGTTGCATCAAAGACCCTTTTCGGTAATCTAAAGTAAAATTAAAATCTTGTAGATAAATCCACCAGCACGCAACCCGAGGAAACAAATCCTTTTTACGTTCCGTCAACCTCAACAAGTTGCAGTCACTACTTTAAAGTTAACGCCAATCAAAGTAGGGTATTATTGGGCATTCTACTCCACCTTCCGTTCCTACGGCTCACTTCGTTCGCCTCCGTCTCTCCCGGTGGAGTAAAATGCCAAATAATACTTCTGGAGTGAACGGAAGGTGGAGTAGAATGCTCAATAATATTTCTGGATACTCTATAAAATCGGCACTTATCGATTAAAGGGTTCTATTTACTATTTATTTCAATGCACCAACGAAACTGAATCATTATTAACAATCTTTTTTAAGTAGTAACAATGAAATTTGTGAAACAACCGCATTCATTACATGTAAACAAAATCTGTGTGGAGTCTAGCAAAACTGGTCTACGTCATGTAAAATTATTACCCACCTCGTTGCGATGCATCGTATGTGGACCATCAAATTGTGGAAAAACGAATTTAATAATCGGTCTTCTCATTCATGAGAACGGGTTGAGATTTCAAAATGTTTATGTTTATTCAAAAACTTTACAGCAACCAAAGTATATTTTTTTACAAAAAGTGTTGCAACGAGTACCTGGCATTTCATTTCAAAAATACCATGAAAATGAGGAAGTACTGAGTGTTCAAAATGCTAAACCAAATTCAATTATTATATTTGATGATGTTGCTTGTGAAAATCAGAATAATATGCGTGATTATTTTGCAATGGGAAGACACAAAAACATCGATTGTTTTTATTTAAATCAAACATATAGTAAAATTCCTAAACAGTTGGTAAGAGATAATGCGAACCTAATCGTGCTTTTTAAACAAGACGAAATTAATTTGAGACATGTTTATGAAGAACATGTCAACACTGACATGACGTGGTCTGAATTTCGTGAAATGTGTTCAAAAATATGGCGCAAACCTTTCAGTTACGTTGTAATTAATAAGGATTGTCCCAAAAACAAAGGATGTTACAGAGATACGTTTGACACTTTTGTTGTCTTTGATTAAGAACGCAAATCGGTATATAAGGCAGTCACCTGCTCAATATTAATAATTCAGAGCGATCACTTAATCAATAAGGATCACTATATTAATATGGAAAAATCATTGAAAAGACAAATTGTAAATGCAGCAGAAGCTGTAAAGAAAAAGGTACGAAAAATGAAAGATGTTCAGATGGATAATAAACAAGCATTGGAATCTGTTTTCAAACCTGTAACGGAACCCCTCCGTTTGATTGCTAGTACTAGTAAGCAAGTTCCTCTTTTGAGTGCTACTGAAGATGAAGATAATGTTGGTACCAATTTGCAGACAGATAAATATGAAAGTGATGACGGTGAAAATGAATCTGTTTCTCTTAATAGCAACTCGTCTTATGAATCCGTTGTTGATACCAAAGAAGTTTGTGATACACCATCTCGGTCAGTACCCTCAGAAGCTTTGAGAGATGTTCCTTATGGCGTAAGAGTAGAGTGCGGTAAACTTATGCTAGGTTCTGCTCACATAACAATAAAAGATCAATATATCACCGTCGCTGGACGTAAATATCGAAGTACGCCTGGTTTAAAACAATTGTTGCTAAAGAAAGACATAGATTTAAGCTAAGTTACAGATAGTGATATGCAACATTATAAATCGATGTTGATTGATACAAATGTACATCGTCGAGACTACGAACCAAATAAACCTATAAAAAGTAATAAGGGTCAAAAATATTTGCAAGTTATTAAACCTCTCTTCAAACTTCAAAATTCACTTAAAGATAATCAATCAAAGGGAAAAGGTCTACCATTGATAAAAAAATGGAAAAAAGATGTCGATTATGTGTACTGGGATGATCCAAATGAATTAGTAGAAAGGTTGAAATTACTAATCGCATCTCGAGATGCTGGTAACACTGGATTAGACAATGAAATAATATCTATTGTTGAAGAATTGCAAGAAAGTGGGATTATAAATAATCAAATTTCATTCTTATAAAGTTCATTTCACTTTCAACCTCTATATATACTATACAGTAGACTTTAAGCATGAATGTAGATAAATTCGGTCACTATATTCATAAAAGAATGCGTTTATCAGAATTGTTTGAGTTTAATGAAAACGCACTGTACAAAACCGCAAGCGGGGAATTTGATTTAAAATCCTCTAAACTCAAAGGTATTAGATCCCCTGTGGACGCAGATGAAGCTGTAAACAAAGATTATGTAGACCGTTTTAAAGAAAATGTAATAAAAGAATTATATAAACTGAATGCAGCCCTGCGTTCACATATCATGACAGATGTGCAAAATATTGTTCAAGCTACTATAAAAGCAAAGATATCAGATTCTTTGATTCATTTAGAAGAGAAGTTCTACACAAAATCAGAGATTGATAAATTCCTTATAAAATCTTCGCAATGATGAAACAAGAAATAGTCAACGAAATCCACAAACAGGCACGAAGAAATTTTTGTCGACGTTCAGTTATAGTAAAAGGGATAGATGATTTATGGCAAGCAGACCTGATGGATATGCAGAGTCTCAAAAAAATTAACAAAGGCTTTAACTACATTTTAGTGGTAATTGACTGCTTTTCAAAGTATGCTTGGTCAGTACCAATAAAATCAAAAAATAAGCTTGATGTTGCTAATGCATTTGAGAATATACTATTCATCAGCCATCGTAAACCAATTCATCTACAAAATGATTTAGGAACAGAATTTTATAATAAAACTTTTCAAGCTCTAATGAAAACTAACAATATTAATCATTACTCAACATTTTCTATAAAAAAAGCTTCAATAGTAGAACGATTAATCAAAACTATCAAAAATAAACTATACAAATGTTTTAGTTTAAATGGAAGCTATAACTGGCTTGGATTATTGGAAGATGTTGTAAAAACGTACAACAGTACAAAGCATCGCACTATTAAATGTAAACCAATCGATGTCAATAAATCTAATGAGCTACAAATAAAGGAAAATATAATAGATTCATATAAACATACATCAATTCTGAGGAAGCCTAAGTTTAAAGTTGGAGACTACGTTCGAATAAGCAAATACAAACAGCTTTTTGAGAAAGGTTATACTCCGAATTGGTCAACTGAGCTATTTACGATAAAAAGTATCAATAATACCGCGCCAGTTACGTATCACTTAGATGATCAACGAAAACAAACTATATTAGGAACGTTTTATGAACATGAACTACAAAAAACCAAATACTCTGGTGTATACTTGATAGAAAAAAATTTAAAAAAGAAAGGAAGTAAATTTTTTGTCAAGTGGTTAGGTTTCACAAATGATGAAAATAGTTGGATTAACAAAGCAGCGATTGTATGCTAATTTGTATTAAATATAAAGTTTAAGCCAAATTTCTGTCATTATAATTTAAGCGATGCAAGGTGGTGGACTATTGAACAGTATCATTGATAATTTGCCTGTTGAACTACATTTGCCTGGTTATAATTATTGCGGACCTGGTACAAAACTGGAAAAACGTTTACTGCGAGGTGACAAAGGTGTTAATAAACTTGACGAAGCCTGTATGCAACACGACATAGCATATGCAAAACATACCGACCTATCAAATCGTCATAAAGCTGATTTACAACTTCTAAACATGGCCAAACAAAGACTTAAGTCAAAAGATGCAGGCAAAGGCGAAAAACTTAGTTCATGGCTAGTAAATAAAGTTATGAAAGCCAAGATTAAATCCGGTGCTGGTGTTAAGACATTTAAAAATTTTGTATCTAAAATTAAATCTAAAATCAAGAAATTGAAACACAAAGATAGTAAATCCTTAATTAACGCTGCTTATTTAGTGGCTAAGAAAGTATTTCCAAGCAATATGAAAATTCGGGTACCACGCGTAATACCTATTCCAAAAACTGGAGGGATTCTGCCTTTAATTCCAATATTTGCTGGATTGTCAGCTCTAGGAACTTTAGCTGGCGGAGCGGCTGGTATTGCAAAAACTGTTAATGATTATAAAGCAGCTCAAAAAAATTTAGCAGAGACGGAACGACATAATAAAGCAATGGAATCTTTAGCTTTAGGGAAGGGCTTATATATTAGGCCGTATAAAAATGGCAAAGGGCTATTTATAACAAGTTCAAAAAACTGAAAAATAAGCTAACTAATATAGATATTCAAAAGCATGCAAAGGATATCCCATATTTTCGAGGAGTGTACATGAAAGATCAGTTACCAGGGAAGCCGAAGCAAGTTGAATGTGGCGTCATTAACTTGGATAACTCCAAAAATGAAGGAACTCACTGGGTAGCTTATGTTAAAATAAACAACTATTGCGAATACTTTGATAGCTATGGAGACCTAAAACCTCCAGTAGAATTGATGCGGTATTTTAAAAACTGTACTGTATTTTATAACTACACGAGATATCAAAATTTTAATACAGTAAACTGTGGGCACTTATGTTTGAAATATCTGTGGACTTTTTGGAATAAAAATTTATAAAATATATTGTACTTCTTTTATTTCACTCATTTACACAATGTCACTCACTTTGTCAATAACTGGAAATTCATCAAGTTTATCTACATACTTTCCAAATCCTTTACAATTAGATGGACAGTATGAATGTGCTTTAATGCATTTTTCAACATTTAATTCTATCCCAAATATCGATAAAACTAATAACAAGTTATATTATGGCATGAAAGACGTTATTGAAATATCTGAAGGTACGTATGAATTGCAAGATATCAATGACTTTTTAAAATCTGAAATAAAGGATGCATCAATAAAAATACAGTGTAATAACAATACCCTAAAAACTACTATATACTGTACAAAAGACGTAAATTTTACCAAACAGGACTCCTTCGGAAAACTGTTAGGTTTTAATGAACAGATTTTGAAAGCAAATAAATGGCACATATCAAAGTTTCCAGTCAACATTTTACCGACGACCGTGGTCAGGATTGAATGTGATATTGTGAGCGGCTCTTATATAAACGGCGATCCAAGTCACATTATTCATGAATTTGCTCTAAACGTGCCACCTGGATACAGAATCATTGAAATCCCGAAGAACGCTATATATTTTCCGGTAAACCAAAACAACATAAGCTGCATACATATCAGGTTATTGGATATTAACAATCGTTTAATCTATTTGCGTGGTGAAGAAGTACAGCTATATTTACACTTTAGAAGAAAAAATTATTGACTTTAATAAATATGAGAGGCAGCATATAAAGAATATTAGTTCCATTCGAGCAACCTATCAAGTAGGACCTTGCTCCAAGAAAAAAATTAAATTAACTAAAGACAATAAGGCATTTCTCAGAGTAATTGGGTTGTTAAAATGAATATATTAGACGTCTTATCAACTCCGAGTTACGACAATTCAATAGAAGGCATTAAGTTTCATTCTTACAAGCCTTATGTCACAAGTTTCAATAGAAATCATGAAATTCGAATACCTATCAACCAACAAGACTTATATATACTGCCTTCAGCTAGCACCCTGTATTTGGAAGGAACTGTTATAGTAAGCAAAAAAGAAACGAAAGATAAAGCTACTACTGTCCATTTTACGAACAATGCTCTGCTCTACTTGTTCCAAGATATTAGGTACGAACTAAATGGTGTGGAGATTGATAAAATTAAAAATGCAGGTATAACTACAACCATGAAATCATTAGTGTCAATGAATGAAAGTGACTCCAAAATGTCTTATGCCTGGGGCTGGAATATTGATGGTATAGAAAATATTAATGGGGGAAGTTTTTCTGCTTCTATTCCCCTTTGTAATATCCTCGGATTCGCTGAAGATTTTAAAAAAGTCGTGATTAATAGTAAACATGAACTTATATTGTTAAGAAGTAACACTAATTTAAACGCTGTAAAACTGAACACTGGTGAAGTAGTGGAAGATGTTCAAATTAATAAAATCATATGGCGCGTACCACATGTTAAAGTATCAGACAGAGAAAAAATAAATTTACTAAAACTTTTAGAAAAAGATCAACCGCTTCAGATGATATTTAGAAATTGGGATCTGTACGAATATCCAACTTTACCAAAAACTACAAAGCATACCTGGTCTATCAAAACATGTTCTCAAGTAGAAAAACCTCGATATATAATAATTATTGGTCTACAAACAGATAGGAAAAATAATGCAAGTTCTGACATGTCTCAGTTCGATCATTGCTATATTCGTGACGTTAGAGTGTATCTCAATTCAAATTATTTCCCGTATGAAAATCTAAACGTTAGTTTTGCTAATAACAGAATTGCTTTATTATATGAGCAATACGTTCGATTTCAACAGTCGTATTACGGACGCCGCGGAGGATCGTTATTAAGTGAGAAAGAATTCAAAGATATTGCACCTCTGTTTGTAGTTGACTGTTCTAGACAAGTGGATAATCTGAAGATAGGTCCTGTTGTGGATGTGAGAGTGGAAATTGAAAGTGAATCAGTTATACCAGATAAAACATCAGCATACTGTCTTATTCTCAACGATTGCATTGTTGAATATAAACCGCTAAGTAACATCGTAAAGAAGATATCATGAACGCGGATACACTTATAGTAGATGTCCAAGGGTTTAAAGATATAAATAACAATTTTATCGTTAAAGAAGTAGCAATTGCAAGTCAGGAGCATACACAAACGTTTTTGGTGAAGCCACCATACTCATTTCATCATCTTACAGAAGTAGAAAAGAAACAAGTCAAGTGGATAGAAAGAAATCGAGGAATTACCTGGTGTGAGGGTTACATAGACTATAGAGAGTTTCACCGTGTTATCGTACCTCACTTAATGAATAAAAAGATCATTACAAAGGGTTTAGAAAAAATTAAGTGGATCAAAGATTTATGTGCGGACTGTGACGTAATAGATATTGGTGAAAAAGGATCTCCTAATTTTGCAACATTAAAAAGAAAATTTTGTAATTATATAACTGAATTTAATTGTGTACATCATAAATTGAATTGTGCATTAAATAATGTTGTGTGTATTAGAAAGTGGTATAATGATAATAAGATGTATTTGTTTAATTTGTTTTTATCAATAAACTGATCATTTGTGATATACTATATGGTTATTTTATTTAAAATTCTCAAGCTACTCTATTCTATAGACTTGAAACTAGCTGCAGCAAAATAAAATTTAATTTTAAATTTGAGTAAGCTATACTTGTACTTAACAATTCCTATGTATGTATTGTATGGCCATAGTCCTCCGCACTGGGCCAGCGTGGTGGACTATGGCCTAACCCTTCTCACACTGAGAAGAGGCCCGTGCCCAGCAGTGGGACAGTTTAATACAGGGCTGATATTATTATTATTATTATTATACTTGTACTTAACAATTTATTGCAACTTTATTTTAAAGATAAATATATTTGCGATGAAGTTAATCTTATATAAATAGAAATAAAACTACAATGATATTTGTTTATTATATACAATCATTTATTTAAAAATTTAACATAACATAACTTTCATACTTTTTACGATAGGTAAGTACTTAATTATTTACATTTAATTAAACTAGCTTTATATAATTATATATATATGTGTGTGTAATTCTACAATTATTTATTACCTACAGCTTCTTATTTTTATTATAGCGTATTTTATTTACAACAATTTATTATTTAATGTAATGTATGTAGTGGCAATTATACAGAATGTACATATTTATCTTGAAACTTAAGAAATTATAAAGGAAATAAATATTTTTTATATATTTTACACAAAATATTTTTATTATAGGTAAATTCTTAATTATTTACAATAAATGGAATTTAAATAATAATATTTACACATAACTAGAGTCTTCACAAAGTTTTTTCGATATTTTGTTTACTAATCTTTCCACTTCATCCATAATGTTGTCCACCGGTTCACTCACTACGTATTGCGCACTTATCAATATATCATCACCTCCTTTATCACTTGCAGTTTCTTGTTCATTTATGTCTATCACTTGTATTTGGATGAGTCGTAAGCCTTTTTTCTTTTGATTATTGATCACGTAAGACTGACAAATATTATGCTGCTTCCGCTTTTGAGGCTTTGTCCTTGATTTTTTATTGACCGGTTCTTGTACGTTTTCTTGTTCAGGAATATGCCAGCTCGGACTCGGGGTCGGAAATCCTTGACCGTACTGAGAGAAAATGATATCAGGTGAATAATTCATTATTATCGATGATCTGAAACAAAGAATATAATAATTATAATTATTTTATTTATATCACAAGGAGAAACTCATAATCATAAAATTCACGAAATACATATACTTACGAATTATTTGTTTCAAATCGATGTGACCACCACAACAAGCGTCAGCTTAATGATTAAGAAACTAATATTATTATAATGACGAAGCAGTAGTGTAACATAAACCTGTGATACAAGTTTGAACTTGTTTCTTGTGGACAATGAGCATGCGTGCGAACACCTGATTAGTGTTATATTTCAAAACTTTTTATTATTATATTTTATATACCAGTAAACTACTGAGATACAAATGCATGTTTTGACAGGTTGGAGCTTCTTTGCTTGACATGTAGGAATGAGAAGTACTATACCAAATCGAAAGCTTTATTATCGCGGGGCTCCTATTTCTGGGTATGGGGTCAAAAGAGAACCTACCGTGGACAAAGTCTTTATACTACTGTCGAAGGTCTTTGGTCAAAAATATTTGAAAGAAGGCTTCGTCGACTTCGATCATACAAACATTCGATATTTGAACACTCGATGTATTCAGTGTACGATATATTAAATGTTCGATTTATTGCCCATTCGATCAATTGATATTCGACTGGCTTCGGCTTTCGATTTGGCATAGTACATCCGTAGGAATGGTAGGTATTTCACAAAAGGAATGAAAATAAAAGATGTTACATATTCATACAAATGTATTTATTTTCAAATAAAACTTATACAATAAACTTACATTTATTTTATTACATAGGTAACTATTTTTAGTAATGTTATAAAATAATAAGATTTATTTAGATTAGATTAGTACGAAATATTATATATTTATTAATCTGTATATTTACAGTAGGTACATTGAATTTATAATTGATTAACACGATATTGCTTACAATATTTTAAAATTAGATAAGTAAATTACATAAATATAGTTGCATTTCCCCAAGCTAAAGTAGATACCTTATCTGGTAATAGCAACCGTTTATCGTCATTGCTTGAAAGTGCTATTTTATTTACACTCTGTGAAAATATTTCATGCTTTATTGACCTAAAGAGTAAATTCTTTTTGCGGATGACATTACAATTATACAAAACATTTTTATAATCTATCATATGTAAATTTTTCATTACACATTTTTTTGTACCTTTTGCTTTCTTTATTGTTTTGTCTAAAGTTTTTATACAATAAAGCTTTGAACGCAGCCCTACAAATTCTTTAATTATTTTGCCTCCCATTTCATCCTTAAAAAGCCTTGGAACTTTTTTATTAATAATTGGCAAGCCAAACTCGTTATCAGAATCGTAATTGCTAGTATCAAAATATTGAAGAAAATATTGTTTAATATCTTTGTAAAAGTCATTCGTCTTTACATTATAAACTAGACTATCAGTGTCAGTATAGCATAATTCAACATTATTGCCATAAAATGGTTTTATTGTAGAATAGTGGAAATCGTACATATGACTCTTAGATAATTCTAACACAGCGAACCCTATGTATATTGGTTTATTAAGAATAACACGCGAAGGTTTCATTTGTATTGCTACCAAATCATCTGAAAATACTGAAGCGCTATGAAAATATGGGCTAGCGATTAACTTTTCAGCACAAGCTGATTTTTTTGTTTTATTATTTGGGTCACACCATTTTTTTACTAACTTTAAATCAATTCTATGCTCATTATTCTCCAGAGTTTTTCCAAAAATACTGTTGTTTAATAATTTGAAAAAATCTTGTTCAAACTTCGATTCGGCTTTTTGACATAACTGAGTGTTAAGATCAATATATTGCTTTAAAAAATTACTTTGCTTAAATACGATAGCGCGATGGATCTTTTTCAGTATTAAACAGTGCCGTATGCATTTTTTTAAATGGACGTATTGAATAACATAGTTGTATTTATCATACAAATTTGGTATTAGTTTTTTATTCTTACCACCAGGCGGCAAGCATTTTTCTGGACAAAATGGAAAGTCATTGTGTTCAGTGTGTAAACTCTCAGGGTATATTAAATCAACTTCAAGAATATAACCATATGCCGCGTTATCACTAATATCTGTCAAGTTCAAATGTAAATTATTTATTTCATTGCTTGACATAAATCTAAAATCTGAATAGGGCAAGGATTGACACATGCTATAACCATATAAATTGTTACAGTCTAAATAAACGATGAATGCATTTGGACGAGTTGGATCGTAAGAATCTAAATATTTATGATTGGCTTTGACATGTCGTTTGAAACATATACAAACACCTCCACGAATACCTTTTTGTATCATTCTAAAAATTTCTACATCGCTAATCAATTCTAATTTAACGCTTGTTTTCAAAAGCATTGCATCTGGTGGCATGGCATTGTGGTGAACTGTTTATAAACTAAAACATTGATGTGTAACCGTCGGGTGTGCATGTTATCTATGTGATCATAAACAAACTTTGGACGAAATTCCGGTGTGAACAGTACGTAAGTTTTTCAAAATTTATAAAGTTAAAATAAAGCATTAACTATAAACTAGTGAATAACAGAGTTGTGATAGCAATAATGAACAAGTATCCTGGAATTTGTGATATAAATCAGTGCTTTGTAGCAGTGTTGTGAAACAACATAAAAATATCGTTTTTTTTCCTAATACTTGAATGACCGAGAGTTGAATTGACCAATCACCGCATTTCTTTGCTGGACAAATATAGACACCTAGTGACATCTATTGGACGCCGTCAAAACTGCCTGTCAATCGATCAACGATGTCTAAGATTGGAAGTGATACCAACATCGGCCACAAGAGGGCAATACTTGTTACATGTAATAAATGCAAACGTCGAGTCGATTTTAAAAACACAATTGTTTGCACCTTATGCAAAAACAATTTTGAATTTTCATGTGTTGGCAATCCAGACAAGACTAAAAAATGGCAATGCCAATCATGTGACAAACGAAATTCTGGTCAAGCTTTATTAACTACTGAGGTGAGCAATGTAACTTTGAGAAAGAAGCTACACAAAATATGCGATAATGTAGTTATATCGTCTAATAGTGCGCAAGAGGTCACACAACTGTCTATTTCAAGGAGCACAGAAACAGAAAAAGGAAACTCTGACATTTTCTATGACGATCTAACTACTGAAGATACCTTATTATCAAAAAGTATGGATTACACAATGACGGAAGCTGTCACTATCCAAGACATGAGAGACATCATAGAACAACTACGAATGGACCTGGCCACTACACAAAACGAATTTGATAACATTATTCTAGACAATAACGACCTCCGTTCACAAGTGTCCAACCTTACAAAAGAAAATAACACATTAAAGGGTTTCTTATCCAAAACACCGCCAAAGGAAAGTAAATTTAGTAACAAAAAGAAAATTAAAGGTTCTCTACAATATTCAGATCTAAATATAATAGCCACACCGCCCAGGACATTCATCGAAAACAAGGTAGATGAACTTTCTGGCAGGAACATTTTAACCCTCGAGCAGAATCTTAAAGATCTGGAGCTACATCTGAAGTCAGCCAAGAATGAAATAGAGGACCTTAATCATCAAATTAGTACCCTCCAAAAGGCATTACAATCTCAAAAATATGAAAAATCTTCACTACTTCGTCATACTAGTAACATAGACTCAGAAATTGATCTTAGTGAGAGACCTAAATTGTGTATCCTGACTAACAGCTCATCCTGGGGTACGCTGGCAGCCGTTGATGCTACGTTTAGTAACCAGTTTGACTACATCCGCTATTTATCGCCAAATAGTAGTATTAAGTATCTACTTCAAAATATTGATAAAAAATTGCATGGATATAATATGAGGGACTATTGTATTGTTATGCTTGGGGAAAAAGATTTTAAGACCACATGTAATTTTAATGAATTGGTAAAAACTATCAGGGAAGCATTACAGCATATTTCTCACACAAATATAATTCTATGTACTCCTATATACATATGTGGTTATCCAATTTATAATTATAAAATAGAACTATTTAATAATCTACTGTATTCAGATTTACAAATTAATAATTATGCATACTTTTATGATTCCAATGTTGTTACTTCACTAGATATGTTTTCTTTTAAAACTGGAAAAATCAATAAAATGGGAATACAATACATTTACAAAAATATATTAGATAATATAAATATTGATTATAGTTACTATGGTTACCTATTAATCACTCCTAGGAAAACTAATCCTGAAATAAAACCAAGTAAGTTTTTTCTCGTACCGAGCAGCCCACAAAAGAAAGAATAAAAGTAATAATAAAAAACGACCTAAAAAATTATTACTGTACTATCAAAATGTACGAGGTCTACGCACTAAAACTGTAAATTTTTATAATAATATTTCTTCAATATCAAGTGATCTTGTTATCCTTACTGAAACTTTTCTCAATGATTCTGTATATGACTCGGAACTGTTCCCTCCCGAGTATATTGTACTAAGAAAGGACCGTGTAGGTAATGTTGGATGGGGCGGAGTTCTCTTAGCTGTTAGGAATAGTTATACTGTTAAAAGAATTACGAACGTAGATGGTTTAACTGATGATAAAGAATTGTTATTTACTATTTTAACGTCTAAAAATATTCAGTTGTTAGTTTGTGTTGCATATTTACCTCCCAACTACAGTGACAAGCAATATCTTGATGTATTATCCTGTATAGAAAATGCCATTAGTACATATTCGGACTGTAAATCCTTGATCGTAGGTGATTTCAACTTGAAGTCTTGTAATAAATCAGTCCAGACACAGTTTCATGATTTCTTAAGCTACTGCAAGCTGCAGCAATGTAATGACGTTTTCAATAAATATGGATGCATCTTGGATCTGGTATTGACAAGTCTAGACCCCGGAAGTTGCACTGTATCATCTGAAGTGGAGCCATTGGTACCTATTGATGCTTATCACCCTCAGTTAGAGATTGTGCTGACACTACCTTCTAAAGTTGTAATTGACAAACCGCCTGGTCAGAATCTATGCACAGAGTGGAACTTTCGCAAAGCCGATTTCTGCGGCTTGTACACTGATATAAGAGACTTAGACTGGACGGACCTAATGCACCAACAGGACGTTAACATAGCTGTTGATACCTTGTATAATAAACTTAATACAGTTATAAGCAGACGAGTTCCCTATAAAAAAATAACTACCAATGATAAATATATATATCCAAAATGGTATACTACAGAAATCATAAATTACATAAAACTTAAACATTTCAATTTAAAAATGTTTAAAAGTCGTGGCCTAGAATTTAATAAAGAACTATTTAAATATTATAGAACCAAAGTAAAAGAACTTTTAAATATAGCATTTAGAAATTACATGATAAAAGTAGAAAATAATATAGCACTCGACCCTTCAAATTTTTGGAAATACGTTAAAGACAAAAGAAAGAATAGGCAACAAAGTAAAGAATTTATATATAATAGCAGAACTATAGAAGGGCAAGAGGCTATTGATGCATTTGCCCAGTATTTCAGCTCAGTTTTTCAACCTGACACTCCGTTGTTAAATGCAGAGGCAGCAGAGCGCGATGCAATGTACACAAATGTCAGTATTAATACTATTAAAGCTTCAGATCTACGATGGGCGATAGGTCATCTGAAAGCATCAGCAGCCTATGGCCCCGATAACATACCGGCTTTTTTAGTGAAAGACTGTATGTTAGTTTTAGAGGACCCGTTACTGCATCTCTACAATCTTTCACTTCAACAATGTCTCTACCCCAGTGCATGGAAAGTGTCCAGGGTAACTCCTGTACCTAAATGTGGTTCGTCTGCTGATATAACTAACTTCAGGCCTATTGCAATATTATCAGTATTTGCCAAGGTGTTTGAATCCATAATAAATAAATCCATTTATAAGCAAATAGGCAGACTGCTTAATAACTCTCAACATGGATTCCGGGTTGATCGCTCAACTTTGACGAATCATATACAGTTTGTGGACTACGTAAGCACGCGGGTTAAGTCGGGGTGTCAGGTTGACGCAGCGTATTTTGATTTTAAAAAGGCGTTTGATCTTGTTGATAACGATGTTCTTTTAGTGAAATTCGCAGAACTAGGATTCTCAACACCACTTTTAAAATTTATGGCAGATTATCTTAGGGACCGTAAGCAATTCGTCAAGCTTGGAGGTTATAGATCTCAAGAATATTACACACGCTCGGGTGTAAGTCAAGGTAGTACGCTCGGTCCAACTCAATTTTTAATTATGATTAACGATCTACCCCGTACTATCTCAACGGCAAAATGCTTAATGTTTGCTGATGATTTAAAACTTTACCATGCGGTGAGCGGGCCTGAAGACTGTGTAGCACTACAACGTGATATAAACGCAGTGGCTGAATGGGGTGTAAAAAACAAATTGACCTTTAACATCTCAAAATGTAAAACTATAACTTTTTCTCGGTCACGCATTCCAATCACAACGACATACCAGCTATCGGGTACTCCATTAGAGCGTGTCTCTGCAATTCGCGATCTAGGCTTAATCATGGATACTCATTTAAATTTTCATGAACATATAACTAAAACATGTAAGGAAGCGAGTAAAAGCCTAGGTTTCATTATTAGAACTTCTTACCACTTTAAAAATATTCAGGTGATAAAACTCCTCTACAATGCTTACGTGCGGAGTAAGTTAGAGTATAACGCCATAATATGGAGTCCCCGAGAGACCTTGTATAAAATGTTAGTGGAAAGAATCCAACGCAAGTTCGCCAGATATTTGTACAAACGCCAGTATGGATATTACCCCTTTTTATACCCGTCAACATTTGTAACAGGCATGGTCGGGATAGATACTTTACAGTGCAGAAGGGAACTCATGCATATCATTCATTATTATTTTTTGATAACTGACAAAATAGATAACCCAGAAGTTCGTGAGTCCATACATTTCTATGTACCGGACCACTACACGCGAGGTATTGGTAGGCGGCAGCACAATCTTCTCTCCTGTCCCCCAACGTGGCGCTCCCCACACGCAGATAACAGCCCCACTTCCAGAGCCGTTAAATTAATAAATAGTTTTCTCAAGGCCAATCCAGAAGCAGATATATTCTTTGACAAACCTAGCATAATTTATAAAAACGTGTTCCTTTACTTAGATAAAATAATTAGATAATATATAGGTATGATACTCAATAGATATTATAATAGTAGCCTTTAATTTAAATATTGTAAGTTAATGTAAAACTGTTCTTTGTATGTTATAAGTAAATTTTAATTTAATTTTTTATTTTATTTTGTATATTTTGTATAGAAATAGTATAGATATAAGCGAATTGGATAACTCTGTAAGCTTATATTTTTATGAATAAATGAATATGAATGAATATGAATATCGAATGATAGACTTGGTGCTGTTAAGTAAAACGCTGGATCGAGATTATAGTACCGCTTACAAGTTTTTCTGAAACTTTCAAACACGTCTGCTAGCAATAATACGTCGGTTTTAAGATATAAATCTGTGTACATACCCATATTTTTAATATTAAACACTGACGAAATGGATTGCGCGTGTTCATAGTCATCATCAGTAATTAGCTCGTTTGACAAGGAGTTATAAAAATTGGTTTTATTAGGCAAACACGTATCTTCATATCGATTCCATTGTGACATATAGTCATACGGATACACTCCTTTACGAGTAAGGAGGTCAAATTGTCTTTTCTCAGGAAAATAAGATTTTAGTAATTTAAACTCTTGTTTTTTCATAGTATTAACCAACTGTTCTAAACTAGTTCCTAAAAACTTGAATGAATCTACAAATCGAACCTGGATACTTTCCTCCTTTGAAATAGGAATGAACTTTGTGAAAGAAATCTAGTTTTCTTTTGTTTTAGGGATTACTTTTAAAGATCCAGGAGCTTCGCCCAATTCTTTTATGAAAAGGTGACAATCATAACCAGATAAATTATGAAAAAATACTGGCAAAAATGTTGGTAATTTATATTGTAAGTTACAATAACTATGAGCTGCACCGCGATATTTACCCGTCAAATGACAATGGTCTCGGACCCTATCACCAAACAATAAATGCTCGCAAATATGACAAGTTACCGCGTTATCAAAGTCGTGCGCATTAATATTGGTGTAAATCATAGGTACTTGTTTTTTAAAAATTGTAAATTTTCTTTGCATCTTTGTAAATATAATTTACAAAATTTGATACACAATCCAAACCACGATATGAAACGTAACGATTATAATTTTTGTCTAGCGCGCACGTAATATGATAAGCGAAAGCAACAGGCACATGTCGCTGACGCGTTACAGTGCTCGCTTTAGTTGGATCAGGGTCACAAGACTCAAACCGTTCTAGCATTGTTTCAAAGTCTGCGTATATAACAAATGGTACAATTTGCTTTCTATTAAAATTTGTAAATTTAATAAAAGAACTCTGCGGAGGTAGTTCCGTAGCGACACCTCCACAACTATGCGAATTAAGATCGTCGTATGTATTAAAAAATATTAAACAAACGTCACAAAAATGTAATTTACCGTGATGTTTTGTAATTTGATTTTTAACAAGTCGCGGTAAATCTTTGATTAGACAGTAATGTGACAAATTATCGCTTTCTAGATAAAGTAAATGAATTACCTTTTTCTTTAAATTATTTGATTTATAGAGAGGTCCTACCACAGTACTATTTTTTAGCCCATAAATATAAACACAAATTTTAGGATTATTTACTTCAAACTTGGCAATATCTGAGAAAGTCAATGGAAATTCTATGCCTTCTATATTTAACACATCCCGGAAATCAGGGTAAGATGATACTCTTTCAGGGTGACTGTTGGCTGGGTATAAAGCAGCAACAATTGACCATAAAAAGCAATACTCATCATTATTTCGAATATTTACACAAGCTTTTTTAGATTTTATAGTAGCCGGCAACTCAATAAAGCCTGAACCGCGCAAAGGTTGATATTTGTTAATATTCACCTCTAAGTGAGAGCTACTCAAGAATGTCCAGCCACTATCACGATCCTGGAATTCTTCAACCTTTTTTGTTAGAATGCATTTAATTTGGGACATTAAGGGCTCATATTCATAGTTTTGATGAAGTGTATAATTTTTAGTACAAAATGATTTCATCTCTTGAGAGTCATTTTTAAACATAAAAAACAAAGCAAAATACTCAGTTAATTTTCACGCAAGTATGTTGTTTAAGGGACAAGTCTATTAATGACTTAATTTTTTCATGAATGCTAATTAAAAATGAAGTCAAGGAACAGTTCTCATATTGATTAACAATTCTATAGGAAGCAATGCGATTTCGAAATGCAGAATTTATTAATTCAACACCATCGCAGAAATTAGAAATATTTTTGTTTTTGTGATTGGTGCTGCGTAAGTGACCTATCCAGTGCTTGCGCTCAATAGATGTATTACAGACAGTACAGAAAGGCATTTTAGAGAAACGAAAATTAGATCAGAATAAAAATTATTTAAGTGTTTCAATAAAATATAAGTGTTTTAATGAAAAAGAATGATCTAATAATACTGCAAAAAGAACAAATTAAACAAAAAATAATTACATATATTTATACGAATGTCGTCACTATATTAAACAGGTCCTTACTAAGTAATTCATGCGCTCGTTGCATGAATTTTTGCAGCGCATTCCACTGCAGAAAGCCTCAGTGTAACTGTAATTTCAGTGTGACTAATGCTATAGTTTTGGCATGGGCTTTGATGTCTACATAAAATTCATCCTACATTATTTTATATCTCAATAAAAATAGAAGTGCATCAATGAAAAGAATGACGTACCTAATGATATAATCATAAAAAGAACAAATTAATCGTAAAATTATAGTACCTATTTAAAATTAATATTGTCACTGTAATACGTGGGCTCTGCGTCATTAAATAGTTCATGCGCTCGTTGCATGAATTTTTGCAGCGCATTCCACTGCACAGAGCCTCGGTCTAATTGTAATTTAAGCGCGACCAACGCCTTTCTCCACCGATCCTCACGAGGGATGGAGACCACGTCACCCTTAGCGTAAACCTTGATGTCTACGTAAAATTCCCCTGATAAGTCCACTTTCCTTCTCACCTTCCCGTTGTCGACACGGCTCACGAGGGACGAACCGAGATCAGAGCACGAAGTAAGTGGCCGCTCCACATCCTCTTCTAAGCCGAAGAGATCTGAGCTGCGTTTCTTTTCGTTGTAATTTTTACTGTAAATATAAAAATAATAAATTACTATAACGAAACAGGCTGTTTACGTTGGATGCGGAAGACTTAGGCTGAGGTAGTTCAACAGTAGATTGCAATAGAATAAGTTGATTGACAGTAGATATGTTTATATATACCTAGGTAAGATATATTTTACCTAAAGTTGTTACTGTACAAAAAGAGTATCTTATAGGTGTGTTAGGTATCTGTTTCAAATACTAGTAGAGGACTTATATGTATATAACACTTAAATATCCACAACACACAGCACTAAAACTAGATATACAAGCATTATTAAAATATTACCTCGATTTCGACTCGGAAGGCTTGGAAGTGCCTCGTGAATCCGGAGCTTTGCGCTTCGTCACCTTTTTCTTTAACTTAGCTTGTGGTGCTTGATCCACTATGGAATGCGAGTATTCACTTTCGGAGGCAGACCTGCAAATAATACACAAAGATTATTATTTATTGTTACAATCACTATTCTTTTTTTCTTTTCGTGTGGTTAGTGGTCAACCTGTTATCAAGAGTAGTTCAAGCCGCCCGTAGGCCTCTGACATGGCTTAACGACTGCTATCAATTTGACAACAACCGGGACCGACTTTTTACGTGCCCTCCGAAGCACGGAGACGCTCAAATGAAATACCACTAAGCGGTCACCCATCTATAGACTGGCCGCACCCAACGTTGCTTAACCTTTAACTTCTTTGTTTTAAAGAATTATGAGTAATTATTGTCAGTTACGTCCCTTTAAATTACATCGATGCATATCGATTCCGTCAAATTGACTTTTTGCCCTGAGAAATGAAATATAAAACCATCGTTTATGCAGTGCCGACAAAGAAATGAATACATGTGTGCTTGTTCATAAGACATCATTACCTAAGCATAATATATATTATTAATAACTAGCTTTGCCCGCGACTTCGTATGCCTTGAAGTTCAGTTCTATTTTTCTAAAATTTATAGTTATTCTACCATTCGGAGTGGACAGGAATCATACAAATCAAATATCATAAAATCAGTCCAGCCATTGTCAAGTTATAAATTGTATTACTAACACAATTTTGTTTTATATACCTATGTAGATTAAATAATATTTGAGAGATTTTACGAGACTTATTTAAAACGCGTAGAAGAAAGCCAATTATAAGTAACAATTTTTAGTATCATATAACTAACACAAGCTGGTCAAACTCGTGAATTAAATTAATATTGTAAAGTAAAGAGCGATTGCGTAAGGAATTAAAACCTACCAAAACATTTCATCTACCAAAATTTACAAAATCATTGTAAGTATTAATTTTTGTTAGATTGTTTATTACTTAAAATACTACTATTATATTATATACCTAATACTAAAGATGAGTTATTGACTACAGAACCCTAAAAATGTGTCGTAATATGTAGCAGTAATTAAATATTTTATGAATGTGTATTATAAAAACATTTTATTTGCAAAATAGTTTTACATACTGGTAGTGAAGCAGACATTAGATAAGTATATAATAAGTTTGAATTCGTATGCCAACTACTCTTTATGAAAATTACTATAGAGACGTATAACAATTCACAAACGAAGTTATATTCAAAATTAGTGTCAGAATATTTTCCAGTTACCTATATAAAATAATGTATACCTACTTATTTTATTATCCTACTTTTGTTTGAATTATCTTAGTAAATTGTATAAGAGACAAATTTTAAACAAAAACTACAACATGCACGAATGTCATCTTTCTCATCGTATAAATATGTTCTCACGGAATTGACACATACATGCACACAGCTCACATACAACTTAATACGAAACTGCAAGTTACATTATGCAGTACAGCAGTTTTGTTAGTACCATTTAGCAACCTGTAATCCAGTATCATTACAAAACGTAACGTGAAAGGGATAAGTATTTAATTATATTATTACTCTCTAGTGCTGATATAATGGAGGTTCCGAATCTCCGCCCAACCTTGGTTGGTTTTCAGTTAGAACCTAGAAGTAATAATTTCGGTCGACGATAGGTAGTGAGTAAAGTAGTGTAGTGCAACAGTTATATTATTACTCTCTAGTGCTGATATAATGGGGGTTCCGAATCTCCGACAACCTTGGTTGGTTTTCAGTTAGAACCTAGAAGTAATAATTTCGGTCGACGATAGGTAGTGAGTAAAGTAGTGTAGTGCAACAGTTATATTATTACTCTCTAGTGCTGATATAATAGGGGGTTCCGAATCTCCGCCCAACCTTGGTTGGTTTTCAGTTAGAACCTAGAAGTAATAATTTCGGTCAACGATAGGTAGTGAGTGAAACGAAGGCGACTGAGGTGAGCCGTAGGAACGACAGGTGAGACAACTTCACATGAAAAACATGCTGCGCGATCCAAAAATATTATTGGGCATTCTACTCCACCTTCCGTTCACTCCAGAAGTATTATTGGGCATTTTACTCCACCGGGAGAGACGGAGGCGAACGAAGTGAGCCGTAGGAACGGAAGGTGGGGTAGAATGCCCAATAATACCCTACTAATCAAATAGTGCTGAAAATGCTGGAGTACACGTACGACAGCTAACGTCTCTAACTCGTAGCTGTGGTACCGTGACTCAGCACCCTTAGCGGATCTACCAAAACACCCAACAACCTTCGTTCTCTTACCGGTGTGATCTTGTAATAAAATGGCACCAAGCCCAATGGCACTGGCATCAGTGTGAAGTTCCGTAGGCAACTGGAGATCAAATATCGCTAAAACCGGTTCATTTGTCAGATAGTGAATCACATAGTCGCGAGCAGTATCCTGCTCAGTACTCCACAAGAAAGGTTCCCCTTTTCTCAACAATTTTGCTATACATGCGGTCTTAGAAGCATAGCCTGCTATATAACGACGGAAATATCCCGCTAACCCCAGAAACTGGCGAAGCTCCTTGACATTTGTGGGTTTTGGAGATCTAACAAGTGCATCGACCTTCCCCGGACTCGGCCGTACCTGACTCCGACCAAACAATCGCCCCAAGCATTCGATTTCTGTGTCTAAAAAGCATTCGATTTCTGTGTCTAAAAAGGTACACTTTTTTAAATTAATAGAATATCCCGCTGTTTTTAATATCTGTAAGACTTCTCTTAAAGTGTCAAAGCCTTCTCGAATCAGTACATCGATACCGATCAAAATAGGTGCATTTATGCACTCAGTAGGATCAACGTATAAATCTATCTCTAATGACACTTCAGGGAACTCCATGACTGTCGTAACTTAAAAAGCCGACTCAATTTCTTGACTTCCAATTCCGTACATCAAGCGATAGGCTGGCACTCTATTAAAATTAACATACTTTAGCACTGATTCTGAAATCAAAGAAATATCTGACCCACTATCAATCAAAACATCAACTGGTACTTTCTGAACTACTGCTGACATAACGTTGCTTTGTTTAGGGTCAATCTAAGCAAAAATTTACTTCTTTGATTTTTAAACACACAAATCTATCAAATGCCCATAACGTTTACAAAAAGTACAATATCTAACTGGTCAACTTATGTTATCGCTTCTTGTAGTTGGAGCCGGTTTAGTGGAACTGTCACCCTGAGTAGAAGTTGCGGCCACATTTTTAAACTTTTTAGAGCAATTCCATTTCTTATGACCTAATTTTCCACGAGCATGGCAGGCAATCCTGCTATCATATGACCCAGGCACCTCGCGTTTACGTGAGTGAGACATACCTGCACTACCAGAAGGACGAACATCATTGTTGGAATGACGGAAATCGTTTTTAGGTTTTACATAAACAGATAAAAATTCAACTAAGTCCTTTGAGGGTAACTTCGCGTTGGTTACCACGGCTTTTATTTGAGGATAAACGATGCCTCTAACAACGATGGCAGTTTTCAATTCATCAGATAAACCTTTAACTATGTTAAGACGTAGCAAGGATTTACGCGCATACTCTGCATAAGTTGTGTACTCATCACTTCATACAATACAGAAGCAATATCAATGTAACGTGGACATAATGATCTAAATTCCAGTTTGAAATTACTCCAGGATCGATCACTCGTAACCCAATCATTCAGCCATGACTTCGCGTCTCCCTTCAAACAACTACCTATCCGTCCAAGACACTCGCGATCATCCCAATCATTTATTAACCGGGCGTGGTCAACCTCAGCGCACCAGACATCAAAATCGTGTACATTTGAATCAAAAGGCGATATGTGAAAGTTCTGGGATTTTGCTTTGAAAAATGCGGTCAACGCTCCAACAATACTGCTCTCTGCATCCTTCGTTCCACTGGTATTCATATCCAGAGTTTGCGAAACATCACTCCTAATAACCTCTTCTGCCACACCCGAGCTCGGCTCACTAGCAGGAGTCGGTACAGCAAAAGGGGTGGACAATAAACGACTCTGGTTTGTAGGGCGCGATGGATTGTCATTTTCTACTGTCATAGGTAATCTGGTTTAGATCACTTCTAGTCTGTTAAGAATCCTATCAAGGGCTATGTCGCGTAAGCTACCGCGGCGAGTGCGCGCTCTGTTGCGTTTACGAGAACTACGACGGCGATGCGATCTATTACGACGCCTAAAAGATCGGTTACGACGGTCAGATGAACTATTATAACGGTTGCTACCAGGCGACATATGACGAGCATTCACACTATCGCAACGCGATTCGCGTGAACTACCACTAGTACGTCGCTTTTCACGGGAATGGCCGCTTCCCTTGGAACGAGACGGACGGCCTGACATTTTTACAAGAAATAAAACTTACTTACGGTTGAGACGCAATTTCACGAGCTACACACAACAAACTCTGAATTTAAATGGCAAACGGTCTAGAACGCGTGGCTATCCCACTTCTGATCTTAGAAATCAGGAGTGGTTAATATTAAAAAGAACAATGCACTATAAACCTAGAAAGTTTTATTCCTTACAAATTATTTTACTTAAGAAAGAGAATCAAATAACAAAAATAATATATAATAATAATAATATTCTACCACATACACACAACACCATCTAGCCCAAACTAAGCAGAGCTTGTACTATGGGTACTAGACAATGGATAAACATACTTGTATAATAGAGGGATTGCTTTAGAAACGGGCCGATTTAATTAAGGGTTGAGGGTGTTTGAGGGGGAAGGGGGAGGGAGTGCTGAACCCTCCCCCTCCCCCCCCCCAATTATTCACATCGCGCGCACATATCTAGTTCCTGAGAAAAAAAAAATTAAATTGTTCAAGCTTAATCTCAAAATTGTGACATTTTATATTCTGTCTTGCATAAAATCTGTTTTTTTGGAAGCAACTAACTGGGACGTCTCCGGCGCTACGGGAAGTGCAGCCTCTACGCCATTGCGTAACAAAGCGCAAGCATCCACACTCGCCTACGCAGCATCGGCTTGCTGGTCGCCTTCGGCGACCAGCCTCAGCCGCTACGGCTCGTACGGCGCTTGCGCTTTGTTACAACTGGCGGAGGCTGCCCTCCCTCCGCGCCTCCGGCTTTTTATAACCACTCTAGGGGTAGGGCATAAACTACTAGTGAGAGTCGGGGTAAGTTAATTCGATATTGTCTAACATTTTATGAAATGGCTGTCATGTCATGTATGGTATGAGTAACTGAGTTGCTGATTCTGGCACGAAAAAAGTTACGTTTCATTTCATGTAAAAATAATATCTTTTACCAAATTTGGTGAAATAAAATGATCATTTGACAATAAATGTTTTGTAACATATTTAAATAATTAAAAATAGGTTTTTGTATCACATTTTATTTAAGAAAGACGAAACATATTATGTTGGTGTAAACAGCCGTGTTTATAAAAATGCCTAAAAAATAAACTACGTGAGTGCGCGGGTTGGGGATCGTTCCGGGGGGTTGGAAAACCCACCCCCAACATATTTCAACCAGCACCAACCCCCGTTTCGATCGGCCCGTTTCTAAAGCCAACCCAAAATAGATACGCAAAACTATCCAAGAATTCTTATCGATTTTCAAGCTCTACCGAAAACAAAAGAAAACGTCCGTCACATCAATAGAAAAAAGAAAACACCCAACGAGTTCCCCGCGTTGTAGGTTGTAACTCAGTCCGGTTTACTGGGTGGAGGTATTATCTAAGAGTATGTTTTTTCTTTGGCCGCCATTTTCAAATTTGGGCCAAAATGGGTGATGTCCTTTAAATGGTTTAATTAAAATATAAAAATATTTACTTTTTAATAAACCGCGATCAAATGCGACAGTAGTTTGATTTCAAATATATAAACTATTACTTACAAATATTATTTCAAAAAGTATCAAGTATGCGATTCACAAGTATGTTCAATCTCCTCATTGATTCTACTATATTCTGGAAAATCATAATTTTGACGCATATCTAATAAAAATCATTTATGTATCATTTACACGACAGTGATTGTTCATAATTTCGTACGCAGATTCTGTATGACAGTAAATACAATATTGAAGGCGAAGTCTAAACCCGGGCGACAAACACGTGAAGAAACAACAATGACAAAACATGCGCGTGTAGAAGAGACCTATTCAAAACATTCTTGAAGCTCAACTAATTCGAACATCACGTGCGGATTTGTTAAGCTTCACACAACAAACACACTGACAGTAAGTACATGAACAGTTTGCCCTGTTGAGTCAGTACAAGCTGTCATATTTGTTACACGTGCGTACATGATGAATTTGTTACAGGTCAATAACCGATCTGCCCGAAAAAGGCCTACGTTTTAAGAATTACTACGCAATTGTTTATTGCAAATTATTACAGAATCACTCCTGAATAGACTTTTAATTTTTTTAGATATGCTTGGAACTATCTCATGCTTATCATCTATTTGAAGTAGTGTTGACATGACTCAGTTGTTTAAGTCCTTTAAAATATGACTTAAACAACTAGTTCAGACTAAAAAGACTATCTTTAAACTAATAAGACTATCTTTAGACTAATAAGACTATCTTTAGACTAATAAGACTAGCTTGAAGTCTTAAACAGCTTAACGACTCAGTCCTTTAAGAAAATGCTTACACCTTAGTCGGTTAATAAAATCTTATACAGCTAGCCTTTTAAGTCTTTGTCCCAATGATAATAACTATCCAGCAATATTCGTGGTTAATAAATCGCAATAAACCTTTTTCTCGGTCTCCTGCCGGCCCTGTCGGACATACAACATGTTTATTACATTAAACAAGTAAATTTTATTTTATATCGAGTATTTTATGCTAAACAAGACTCTGAAACGTCGCTTATACAATTTTAAAGTTTAAAATAGTTGTACGCTCTTGCACGTTACGTTTACATTGTAAATACACTTATCATGAGTAGATAGCTGTTTTGCAGACCTTTTAATGAATGATAAGTTCAATGTGTAGTAGTTACTGCAATGGGGATTAGACTTTTTGATAATTCTTAAAAGATGGAGTAAATTTAAGTCTTTTTCATAACTAATCAATCATACACGACTCCCTAGGCGAGTCTTTTTAGTTCAAACTTAAAAGCCTTAAAAGACTTACAAGCCTTTTAAGACTAACACGCCTTATAAGCCTTAAAGCACTAGAGACTATGCTTATTCTACGCAAACCTTAGTCGAGAACTAAAAAGACTTAAGAGACTAAAAGCTAAGGGTTAAAGGACTAAGTCAGTCTTTAGCTGTCAAAATGTAGTCTAGTCGCTTCTTACACGACTTATACGACTGAGTCTTTTTCACCACTGATTTGAAGTGAAAACTTCTTTAGCGGCGTTGTGCACTTCTTTTGTGATGGGTAAAAAAGTTAAACTCACGTCAGGACACGTGACCTGATCGAAAATTCGTAAGACGGAGGGAGAATTGTCAACTTGCGTCAGGACACGTGACTTGATCGAAAATTCGTAAGACGGTGGGAGAGTTGCCATGTTTGTTTACGATAGCGCAATAAATGAATATTGTATTTTACCACATAAATGATAGTACTTTTATACTGATAATTAAAGCAATTCGTGCAAAATTATTCCCTAACCATTCCAAAATTTCAAAAATGCACAACATTAATATTCAAGTTTTCACTTCTGCTGGCACTCCCGGAGTGCAACCAGCAGATTTTTTTTTAAAAAGTCACTGCTATTTTTTTATTTTTTGTATAGGTCATTGTTATTATCCCTGTTATTTTTAGCTTGGTAGGCTGAATTCCAGTCATGGCGACCAAACTTTACATGGACTGATCATCTGTACAGAAGATATTATATGGGGACTAGGAATAGCAACTATGAAAATTACCTATATGTTTGTGATGAGTAGGGATTTAGTGCAGTTATTTGATAAATATAATAATTTTTAAATTAATTAATTATGACACTGATGATTTAATTATTTACAGCTACTTGCTAGATATAATATTTAGGAACATTAAATTTACTATTTATAACTGTCCATGTGGCTATGCAATTAATATGAAGTTGACATATTGGACTCTAATAAGCTCAATCATTCGATTCAGTTTCGATGTTACGTCTTATGTTATTTTCACGCTATTGCCTGAAAGTAGACAAGTTCGTATCGCTATATCCTAAAATCAGGGCATGTTATAGAGAAGCTCCGATTGGTTTAATGTGAGTTTTTATAGCTCTAGACAAATCGCGACATATTTTCCATCTAAAATCGTTTCTAGCGGATATATCCTTACTACAGGTTAATAACTAACCTATCAAGGGTAACAGAACTTCACCCACAGGATTGTACGTAAAATCGTTGTAAGACCTACCATGTATATTTTTCATTCTGTACTACAATCATTATTTCGTAAATAATTAAAATAAACATTATTATTAAAAAAATATATATATTGGTGAACTAATTATAATGTATGATGAAACATTCCAACGCGCGACGATCAGAGGTGTCGAGGTTTGTCAAAAGGTAAGAAAACGCCGCCATTAGACATTCAGAGACTGCTGTGGTAACTCGGTTCTGCGATGCAATGCTTGTACTTAGAACACACACACTGATTCATATAGTAGTCATTAATTTAACAATTAATTAAAATCCTTATCGTAAATTTATACACATGCCACCAATTACTATCATGTTAAATTGATAGCTAAAGAAAGTATTTATTCATCTTTATCAATAACATATTGATGCCAAGCTCTTCTAGAAATAGTTTTTGCTTTTATAAACACATAAAATTTACGATATCTGATGATGATGATATTGTTTGAATTAAGTAGGTACATATATCGGACGGATTAATGCACGGTATGAAACAGTCCTCAAGTTTGTATCAGTTACCTAAACTGAATATAAACGTTTAACTTAACATTTGACTGATTTCTATTGCTGTGCAAATTGTTTGTCTTTATTACCTAGTATGACAAAATGTCTTACTAGTTATTGCCCACGGTTTCGCTCCGCGGTCTAATATTAATTATTTCTCATGACCATAACATAGAAATATTTGACTTAAAATCGCTATAACATTATTTATTAATGAATGAATGTCTCCTGAATAATATATTCAGAAGACATTCATTAATAAATAATAAATGAAAATAACGCAATAATTATATTATTTAAAAAAAAGAGATAATATTATGTTAGTTTACATTTGTTCATTTGTACTTTATTTAGAATAATTACATTTTTATATCGCACCCCCAGTGCAGTCGATTTCTTTTTATTGCAGAAAGATACACAAGCTCAATTATTTTCGTTGTAATTTGACAAAATCAAGGTTTAAGTAATAATAAAAAAATCATATTTTCAATCATAAAAAACTATAAAACAACTAAATCATATAAAATTTGATCAAAATATACTTAATCTTACGTTATGTCTTTATTTCTCTAAATTAAACAAAATATTATAAAAGTACTTTCTATAATAAATATATCAGATCAAACGTTTTTTCTTGCTCTCCTCTTAAGTTTGCATATTCTTCTTACGCCTTTTTTTCCACTGAGAGTGCGATATTGGGTCCCAAGTTACAGGCTTGCCTAGTTTGGGCCAATCAAAATCTAAAGGACATTGTTCAGCTCCCATACATTATTAGCCTAAGAACCAACAGCTACAAAAAATGATAAATATGTAGTTAAGGATGACCACATTCAATTAAAAATCACGGACAAGAGCACGTTCAAGATCCTCGAGGATCCGAACGTGCAGAAGGTGCCAGTCGAGGCCGGCGTGGGAGAGGAGGCCCCTGCTTTGATGGAATCACGGGCAAATCCCGTAAATCCTGTGATGGAGTATCCACACCTCTTCGCCTTGCGCATCACCGAAGACCGACGACATAATCGGACATATTGACGGTCTGAATCTGTTATCGTCGCCGGATGCTGCGGAGGCGATGTTGGTTGTCTCATCTGGTACACTGATGTTTCCAAAATGGAAACAGGATCAGGCGCTGGTATCTATGACAACGACTGCAAGGTGAGCAAAAGCATAGGCAAATATGCAACGGTCTTCCAAACGGAAACCTATGCTATAATTGCCTGTGCTTAGGAGAATATTAACAGTGGTGTCACTGACAGGACTGTGTATATTCTCAGTGACAGTCAAGCTGCTCTCAAGGCTCTGAACTCGTGTAGGGTGGACTCCAGGCTGGTCCTGAACTGTGTTAAGATCCTCAACAAACTTGGCAGGAAGAACACAGTCAGACTGGTGTGGGTTCCGGGCCAAGCAGGGGTGCAGGTCAATGAGGAGGCTGATAAATTAGCCAGAAAGGGCTCGGAGCAACTGTTTGTGGGCCTCGAGCCATTCGTGAGACTCGCTGAGAGCACCGTCAAGGCAGCTTTGAATGCATATGACAATGATAAACACAGGCTGGAGTGGATGGCCCTCAGGGGTCTGGAACACTCCAAGAAATTCAATGCAAACAGAGCCACAGACTTCACCCGGAAGTTCTGCGGGTACAACAAGAGCCAAATACGCCTGCTCACAGGAGCGTTCACTGGCCATTTTGGCACCAACGACTTCCTGGACTGAGGTTGGGTCTGATGAGATGAACATATCCAAACCCAGAAGACTTCAGGCTTCTCCCTCTGAAGTATACACTGCAGCTGACACAGTACATTCATAAGGAGATAGCTAACGGATAAATCTTGGGGCCGACACAAAAGATCCCACTGGGTCGAAGTGTCGCCGGTCTGTACTGACTGGCCCCCACACACAAGACAAGATAGTAGTATAAACAAAAAAAATATCTACATCAAATATTTATATATATATATATATATATATATATATATATTTTATAGGCGTGAATATAGATTCATATTCACGCCTATAAAATATATACATAGTGTATGTATGTATGTGTACATAATATTATTTACCGCGTTAAAATTAAAGGTCTCTAAGCAATGATAAAGCCTATCAAATAACACAAATAGGTATTGCTAATCAAACTAATACTTACTTACTATACGTGAAGAATTTTTTACTTGTTCTATAGAACTGGTTAAACATACCACGTTCAAAAACATTGATAAGACACATACAACGCAAGTAATTATAAAATTATACGTTTAAATTAGCAAGTAAGTACTCATGCCAGTTATTCGAACTAGGAGTTATAAAGTTTAAAAAAAAATATTTGGTATACAGTCAATTAGCTAGACAATACTGAAATACCTTTACGATAGGTATAAATCAACCACCACAACGCTGTCCAAAACTGGACATGGCACATCCTGCCCAATTTGCACCACTTCACTTATTTTTGTCCCATGTCCAGTTTGCCCAAGTACTATTTATTTTATATATACACATAATAAAACTGTAACTGCTCGATTTTGTATGTACATAAGTAGTAGATATCAAGATGCAGTAACATTTTTCAGCCAAGCTTTTTTACTTTTTTGCTGAGTAAATATGTGGGTCTTGCGTGATTATTTGAATTTATGAAAACAAACTTTTTCATAAATTCTGACTTATTACTGGACATTTTATTTTAAGATCGCGTAGAAGATAAGATAAAGATAAAGACAAGAAGGTTTAAAACAGAAATTAATATTTCGGTAACCTGAATATGTTCGAAACTATCCGATTAAATTAATTAAAAAGCTAAATTCAACAATCACGAACAAAATATAATTTATGTATATCTATACATCTATACAAATAAATAAAATTGAAGTGTCTATTTGTAATGTCAAAAGAACAGCTTTTTATCTAATGCATATGAAAGTATATAAGGTGTACGAAAATATCTATTTTTAAAATTTTTGTCATATACGAAAACATATATTTTTAAAATTTTTGGCTGTCTGTCTGTTTGTTCCAGCTAATCTCCGAAACGGCTGAACCAATTTTGACGGGACTTTCACTGGCAGATAGCTGATTTTATAAGGAGTAACTTAGGCTACTTTGATTTTAGAAACAAAATAGGATTCCGCGGAGACAAACACTTTTAGTTAAAATCTACGCGGACGAAGTCGCAGGTAACAGCTAGTTACAAAATAAAGTTACATCTATCCAAATTAAACTATTTCATTAGCGTATAATCCTAACTGTTACTATCCTTTTTTTTTAACGTGGTGGAATGAATTGACGCCTACCCCTCCGCGGGGGCGGGCGGAGGGGTTATGTCGGATTTGCCGAGGTAAAAGAAAGAGATGTTGAAATGATAATGGACCTCCCGGAATACCGACTAAACCTACCACGGTGTTCCTAGACAAAACCACTATCGGCGGGGCCGCGCGAATCACTTGCACATGCGGTCGCGACCCCGCCGAGGTTTCGGCTCGCCGTATAAAACGGCAGGCCACTACACGAAGAGACCTACCCAAAGGCACTCACTATATAAACCCTACTGTGTCCCCCGAGACGGACTCGACACAGAGGCGCGCGTGGGAACACGCATGCCGCCTCTCGGACCTGGTGCTGAACGGATGGTGGGCAGGCCCTCTAAGGTGGCTGGAGGTCGTCTCGCGCCCTCCGGCGCCCGGCTCTGCGGTTGGGGAGCGGTTTTAAACGCTCCCTCTCCCGCTCCGCCGCCTTCTTGATAGAAATCACTTCCTCACTGTAATTAACCTTTTTTTTTTATTTACTTTTTTTTTTTTGACCCAGGGAAATCCTTTATGGATACCCCCTCCCCCGGGGGGGGGAGGGTGGTTATGTGAGACTCTCCGCCCCTGAAGGGGGTCGGTATACTCACTAAAAACCTGGGGTGAGCAGTCCTTCCGCCGACGGGGTGGGGCGGGATGGGGTCGCGTTAGCAATCACCATCCCGCCCCGGCGGTTGGCCCGGCTGATGGTAACCGGGCCTCAGCACCTGTGGAGGGGTGGCCTTGCTCACCAAGACCACCCCCCAGACGTGTGGGGCCGTGCAAGCCGGTACAGAGTCCCCCGACTCTGTACCAGTGACCCCACTATACAGGAGCAAGAAGGCGGGCAAATCGCCTCCTCCTCGCTCCCGTCCGTCTGCGCCGGAGAGGGTCAGCGAGGGGATTGTTCTCCCTGACCCTCTCCGCGGCCTCCTTCTGCGCCATGACAGCCTCGCAGAAGGAGACCACCGCCTGCCACGATCTCTCGCCGCCGAGCATGGCGTTGATCACGCCCGGCAGGGAGAGATCCCCGCCTATTATGCCCGAAAGCGCGTGCCGCTGCGGCCCCCACGCGGCACACGCCTCCAGCGTGTGGAGCGCCGTGTCTTCCGGCGCCCCACACTCGTGGCAGGCTGGGGTCGCCTCCCGTCGCGCGATCTGGTGCAAATACTTTCCGAAGCATCCATGCCCGGAAAGCACCTGCACCAGTCGGAAGGTCAGCGACCCGAATCGCCGCCCTATCCACCCCCGGAGGACCGGGCGAATGGCCTCCACACACTGTTATTAACCTAACCTTACCTAATCTAATTACATTTATGCGAGCGAAGCCGCGGGAAAAATCTAGTAATAACATAAATGCGAATGTTAGTTTGTTTGTTTGTTACGCTTTCACTCCTTAACTACTCGACCGATCATCATGAAATTTCGCGTACACGTTGTCAGGGGTTCAGTAAAGGAAACCTTTCATCTCGAAAATAAGTTCTGTTCCCGAGGGACAGAAAATTGACATAACCTACATTTACGCCAACGAAGCCGCATAGAAAATCTAGTAAAGTTATGTTTATCCGAAATAAAATGTTTTATTAGCGATTTAGCGCATAATCTACACTAATATTATAAAGAGAAAATATTTTTTTGTTTGTGTTTTTGTTTGTTTGATTGTATTAAATAGGCTCCAAAACTACTGAACTGATTTCCAAAATTCTTTCGCCATTAGAAAGCTACATCTTCACTGAGTAACATAGGCTAATCATATTTTAAAACAAATTAGGGATCCCCACTAAAATTGAAATAATGTAATCCAAGGTGTGAAAAACTGAGTCATAAAATGTCTGTCATCGCATGCGCTGCGGAAACTATTGACGATAGAACAAAAAAATGTTTTACAATATTATAGAGCGTATCAATATCTACAAAAAAATCTGCGATACCATATGTCTAACTATTATAGTTATGTCACTACAAGTACTTTTTTACATTTTAAAAGTTGATAAAAGTTCCGTCTAAATTCAGATGATGTTATTGATACCTTTATAATAATCCTTATCCAATTAAATCATGTTGTATTCAAGACTGCTTCAATATCTATACATTACTATTTATATTATTGAAATCGGACATTCCGTTCAAAAGATACTTATAACGAATTTAAAATTATCAGTCCTTCCTTTCTTCGCGTGCGCTGCTTAAATGGTTAAGGCGGCTAGGCGGCTGTACACATTGGGCCAAGGTAGTGGCCCAACACGCTGGCCCACTCACTACCTTGGCCCAATGTGTACAGCCGCCTTTAAAGATAAGACGAAATGATATACTAATGAACTGTAGGACTAAAAAGATCTAAAAAAAGTTCGTGAGGAGATACATAATATTATTAATTATCTACCTATTACAGGTAAGCTATAAAGAGCGTTTTTATATTTTAAAATTTATTAAATAACCACATACTTTAGATGCATTTTTTAATGTGATAATATGAATCCTTATGAAATTAAAGTATTTCATCATCGAGATAATTTTTAAGTAAGTAGACAACTTTTTGTCTTAACATAATTAAAATTAGTCAATTCTTTGAGCAGATATCATATTTTAATTATGATGATTATTATTAAAATGCTGTACACTGTACAGTATACTATACAAGAACCGTTTGCGCGCGCCGCGATGTTCCCTTCTCTATAGAGCGGGCGTTGCCGAGGTGCGGGAGGGGTTAGGTCTATGAGTAAGATATCCGCGCGGCTCAGACGCGTGGTCGGCTCCTTCTTAGATAGCGGACGAAAGCGGTATTGCATTGGAAAATTAACATATTAATTATTTGTTAAGATTTCTAAAGAAGTTTTTTAAGGACTACATAAACAGAACAGTTATTTTTAGAGCTAAGTACACCTGATTTAATTTAAAAAATGTATTTTCAGAACTACACCCGGTTTTTTCCCAGATCACACAACTAATAAAAAGTATCTTAAGATAGTAAGATCTACACCCAAATTTCATGCTTTTTTAACAGTATAAGTATCTATCTTTTTTTTTTTTTTTTTTTTTTTAATTTAAATTTAAATTAAAACCACTCATTAACTTTATTCTCAACTTAATTACTTAATTTTTACTTATTTTTATTTTGATACTAGTTTTCACCCGCGGCTTCGCGCTCGTGTAAATGTAGGTTAGGTTAGGGTACCCAGGCGGTCGCGGGGCTCGAGGACCGGCTTCTACCGGCCCCGAAGGTCCGCCCTCCGCTGAGAGCGGATGCCAGGAGGGTGGGGGCAGACGCCACACCGCCCATACCGGCGCCTCAGCCGATTACCCCCAAGGCGGGCAAGGGGACCAAGCAGGCCCCCAGAACTGCACCGACCGTGGGTTCCTCTAGGTCTAGGGGAACCCAAAACGCCAGCGGGGCTGCCCCTGCTGCCGCCGTCACTCAGGAAACATGGGTGACGGTGGTAGGGAAGGGAAAAGGGAAAGGCAAGGGGAAGGGAAAATCCGCCCCCCCCTCTACATCTGCGCCTGCCCAGGTGGCGCGTGCCTCCGCCGCCAAAGCCCGGCCTGCTGCCCCTGTTGCCCCCAAGAATGTGGCGGCGGCACTGAGGTCCCCGAAATCCGCGGCAGTCGTGCTGTCGTTGCAGCCCGAGGCCGCGGCGAAGGGGATGACGTATGCTGCCGCCATCAGGGCGGCACAGGAAAAGGTCGACCTAAGGGAACTGGGTATCGACCAACTCCGCTTCCGCCAGACGGCTACGGGAGCCAGGATCTTAGAGATTCCTGGCTCCCAAAGCGGAGAAAAGGTGGATAGGCTCGCGGAAAAACTCCGCGAGGCCCTGTCCGCAGTGGCCAGCGTCACCAGGCCCGTAAAGTCCACAGACTTGCGGATTACGGGCCTGGACGATGCTGCCACAAAGGAGAAGGTGACGGCGGCGGTCGCGGCGGCGGGCGAGTGCGAGGTGCGGCTCGTCAAGGTCGGGGAGATCCGCCCCGGCTTTGATGGCGCCGGCTCCGCCCTTGTGTCCTGCCCTGTCTCGGCAGCCAAAGTGCTGCTGAGCGGGGCCAGGCTTCTCATTGGGTGGAGCTCGGTGAAGGTGGTCGCGCTGGGAGAGCGCCCCATGCGCTGCTTCAGGTGCATGGGGCTGGGGCACACGCGCCCCCAGTGTCCCGCCGCAGCCGACAGGGGTGACCTGTGCTTCCGTTGTGGAGACGCAGGCCACCGGGCGGCCAACTGTGGCAAGGCCGGGCTGCGCTGCGCCATTTGCGCAGAGGCGGGAAAGCCCTCGGGCCACGTTATGGGGGGGCGCAGCTGCAACCCCCCGAAGACGAAGGGAAAGGCCCCTGGGACCCGGGCCGCCCCTGCGGCCACCAGTCAGGCCGCCCCTGAGGCAGCGCGCCGCGAAGCGGTGTGCGGGGAGGTTGTGATGTCTGATTAGTATGAACCAGGTCGGACATCACAACTTCCTTCAGGCGAACCTGAACCATTGCGCCAGGGCCCAAGACCTGCTCATGCAGACCCTGGCGCAGTGGGAAATTGATGTGACCGTCGCCGCGGAGCCGTATTTCGTCCCCTCCAGTCCCTATTGGGCTGGGGACTTGAACGGCTCCGTGGCCATCGTTGGGAGAGTTGGCGGCCCCCTTCTCTCAGTCATAGAGAGAGGGGCGGGGTACGTGGTGGCCAGGTGGGAGAGGTATGCGATCGTCGGCGCATACTTCTCCCCCAACAGAACCGCCGCGGAGCTGGAGGTCTACATGGACCTCCTGGCCGCGGTGGTGAGAAGGCAGGCGCCACGTCAGGTCCTCCTAATGGGGGACTTGAATGCCAAGGCCCGGGAATGGGGCAACCGCTGCACTGACACTCGATGGGAGATAGTCAGGGAGTGGGCGGTTGCCACAGGACTGACCCTCCTCAATAGAGGGTCGGTCCACACGTGCGTGCGATGGCGTGGGGGGTCCGTGGTGGACCTAACGTTCACCAGCCCCGCTGTCGCGGCACGTGCCCGGGCCTGGAGGGTGATGTCGGAGGTGGAGACGCTCTCGGACCACAAATACATAAGGTTCGAGATCTCCACCTCCGACAGTCAGGGAGGGTCCCGGGACGTGGTGCGGGCGGACTTGCCGCGCTGGTCGGTGAGTCGCCTCGACGCCGGGCTGGCGGAGGAGGCGGCCATCGTCCAGGCGTGGCTTGCCGCCCCCATGCACCCGGTGGAGGGAGGGACGGTGGGGGTAGGCGTCGCGGCCGGCCGTTTCCGCGAAGCGGTCACGGCCATCTGCGACGCGGCCATGCCGAGGGCCCGCCGCCGCCCCGGCCGCCGAGAGGTGTACTGGTGGAGCTCGGCAATCGCAGATCTCCGAGCCGCCTGCTCGGCGGCGCGGCGGCCCTACACGCGGTGTAGGCGGCGGCGCCATGGCCGGACGAGCGGCCAGCTATCAGCCGAAGAGCTGCAGGCTGAGCTCCGGCTGTACGATGAGTATCGTACAGCCAAAAAGGAGCTGCAGCTGGCCGTCGGCCAGGCCAAGACTCGAGCTTGGGGTGAGGTCCTGGAGGGCCTGGATAGGGACCCATGGGGGCGTCCGTACAGGGCTGCGCGGAACAAGTTCCGAGGGCTGACACCCCCCGTCGCGGAGTCCCTGGAGCCGGAGCTCCTGGGCAGGGTGTTGGTGGGACTCTTTCCCGAACGGGACCCCCACCATACCCCTCCGACGATGGCGCCGTCCTTCCCGGAGGAATTGGACCCGGCCTCCATCCCGCTTGTATCGGAGGCGGAGATGGAGGCAGCCGTCAGCCGCTTAAGTGGCAAGAGGACGGCACCGGGTCCTGACGGGATCCCGGGGCGGGTCCTTCGGATCGCCCTCAAAGAGATGAGCGATCCACTTCGGGAGCTGTTCGACGCGTGCCTCACGTCTGGACGGTTCCCGAAGCTGTGGAAGGACGGCCGATTGTGCCTGTTGCGGAAGGAGGGGCGAGACACAGCCTCGCCTTCCGCATACAGGCCAATCGTGTTGCTGGATGACACTGGAAAGCTGCTAGAAAGTGTGGTGGCTTCCCGTGTCATCCAGCACTTAGAGGGGACTGGGCCGGCGCTATCGCAGGCCCAGTATGGGTTCAGAGCGGGGTGGTCCACGATAGACGCCCTGCTCTGGCTCAAAGATTGGACGCAGGAAGCGGTCGGTGGGGGGAACAAGGCGTTGGCTGTCTCGCTGGACATTGCTAACGCCTTCAACAGCCTCCCGCATGGAACAGTACAGGAGGCGCTCCGGTATCACGGAGTGCCCCTGTATTTGCGGAGGCTGTTGGCCGACTACCTCCAGGACCGCGAGGTCCTGGTGGAGGGACGCGACGGTTTGAGGCGCCGTCGCGTATCCTGCGGGGTTCCACAGGGGTCGGTGCTGGGACCGCTCCTGTGGAACGTTGGCTACGACTGGGTGCTTCGGGGCACGCTTCCCGCGAGTATGCGGGTGGCGTGCTACGCCGATGACACCCTGGTCGTAGTCAAAGGGAGGGATCTCGGGGAGGCGGTGCGGTTGGCCGAGGTGGGAGCTGCCTTAGTGTTCGACCGTATCCGCGCCCTGGGATTGGAGGTTGCCCTCTCCAAGACCGAGGCCCTATTGTTCCATGGGCCTCGGGGGGGACCTCGCCCAGGTACGCGAGTAACCCTGGATGGGGTCCCGGTCCGGGTTGGGACCCAAATGAGGTACTTGGGTCTCATCCTGGACGGGAGGTGGACTTTTGGGGCACACTTTACCCAGCTGGCCCCAAAAGTCCTGGGAGCGGCGGCCGCCCTAGGGAGGCTGCTGCCCAACGTGGGTGGCCCGAGCGCCACTTGTCGCCGACTGTACTCCGGAGTGATCCGGAGTATGGCCCTTTACGGGGCGCCGGTCTGGGCGGACGCCCTCAGTCGCGACAATAAGACCCTGCTGCGACGTCCGCAGCGGGTCGTCGCGACGAGGGCCATACGCAGTTACCGGACGGTGTCCTGGACGGCGGCGTGCGTGCTGGCCAGTGACCCCCCCTGGGAGCTACAAGCGAAGGTCCTCGCCGAAGTTTACCACTTCGTGGCGGCGAGGAGGTCCCGCGGGGGGCCCCCGGGGTGGGAGGAGGTCGCACGCATGCGGCGACAGGCGCGGGCCGCCCTGTTGAGGCGGTGAACGGAGGACCTGGCTCCACCGGTCCCAGGTCAGTGGACGGTGGAGGCCATTCGCCCGGTCCTCCGGGGGTGGATAGGGCGGCGATTCGGGTCGCTGACCTTCCGACTGGTGCAGGTGCTTTCCGGGCATGGATGCTTCGGAAAGTATTTGCACCAGATCGCGAGACGGGAGGCGACCCCGGCCTGCCACAAGTGTGGGGCGCCGGAAGACACGGCGCTCCACACGCTGGAGGCGTGTGCCGCGTGGGGGCCGCAGCGGCACACGCTTTCGGGCATAATAGGCGGGGATCTCTCCCTGCCGGGCGTGATCAACGCCATGCTCGGCGGCGAGAGATCGTGGCAGGCGGTGGTCTCCTTCTGCGAGGCTGTCATGGCGCAGAAGGAGGCCGCGGAGAGGGTCAGGGAGAACAATCCCCTCGCTGACCCTCTCCGGCGCAGACGGACGGGAGCGAGGAGGAGGCGATTTGCCCGCCTTCTCGCTCTTGTATAGTGGGGTCACTGGTACAGAGTCGGGGGACTCTGTACCGGCTTGCACGGCCCCACACGTCTGGGGGGTGGCCTTGGTGAGCAAGGCCACCTCTCCACAGGTGCTGAGGCCCGGTTACCATCAGCCGGGCCAACCGCCGGGGCGGGATGGTGATTGCTAACGCGACCCCATCCCGCCCCACCCCGTCGGCGGAAGGACTGCTCACCCCAGGTTTTTAGTGTGTATACCGACCCCCTTCAGGGGCGGAGAGTCTCACATAACCACCCTCCCCCCCCCCCCCGGGGAGGGGGTATCCATAAAGGATTTTCCTGGGTCAAAAAAAAAAAAAAAAAAAAAAAAAGGGTACCCGGGCGGGCTCTCTTGGGGCGGGTGGATCGGTCCAGCATGGACCCCCATCCGGCCCAACCCGTAATCCTGAACTGACAGGACCGGGGGCCTTCGGGCTGCGAGGAAGAAAACCTCTATAAAAATAACCCAAAGCTTAAGCTTTTGTGGCCCGGCGAGGGGCTGTATGGCTGGGGGTAACCCAGTCATTAGGGCCACCCAATAGAAAAAACTCATGATGTCGGATCAAGGTAATAAACTACCCCAGGAGGATCCCTCACGGAGGCTACTGGCTTCGTCTGCCCCTCGTATTCTGGGGGGGGCAACCAACATCGCAGCGCCGTGCCGCGCGAAATATCAGGCACCAGAACCCCTGCGAAGGGGAAAAGGGGGAAGGTTGGGGGGGCTATGACCCCACCGACAGTCGGGAGTAGTGTCCCAGCCGTGAGGACACGGTCGAGGTGTCGGGTTGCAGCGCTAGCACGCAGCGACTCCGTGTCGAGTGTGCTCAGCGCCAGCACCGGCACTGATATAGACGTCGGGTCGCGGGCGGGCTCGGGCTCGGAGGCCAGTCGGCCTCAGAGCCGGTGCTCGTCGGCTGCTCGACGGGAGAGGGAGGAGGGGGGTAATAGCCCTACTTCCCTCACCCTTAAGTTTGGTGTGGCGCCCGGTGCTTCCGCGAAGCGCCGGAAGACGTCACACCATACGCGGTCCGATTCTGGCTCGGACACGGAGGTAGAGGTAGTGGAGGGGCCGCCCTGTGGTGGAAGGGCTGGTTCCCCGATGCCGCCTCCCTCCGCAAGGAAGCTCCTCGGGCAGTCTTTGCCTGCCCGTCGAGACTTCCTCAAGAGGGCTGGAGTCCCGGATGCGTCCCCCTCCGGAGGGGACTCGGTTGCCGACCTCAGGCAACGGTTCGAGGCTGGCGCCGAGACCGTCCTGAGGGTAGCGGCCCGGTCCGGAAACCTGAAGGGGGGGTTCATCCGGGACCTGAAAACTGCTACGGAGGACATACGGGAGGCCTTCTTCCGTATGTGGGGGCAGACTTCTTCCGACCTCCAGAGGCGCTGGAGGTCGGAGAATGAGGGGCTGCATAGGCAGCTGGCGGAGCTCCGGGCCGAGATGACGGCCATGAAGGCGGCCGCTGCCACTGCTACTCGGGCCACCGCCACACAGGCGCCCTCGGCCGCCGCCAGGGCACCTGTCAGGAGGCCACGTGAGGAGTTCCCGCCTCTCTCGCAGCGCACAGCGCAGCCCGTCGCTCCCGCGGAGGACCGGCGTCCCGCCTGGGCGTAGGATTTGATGCGGGCCACGGTGGCTCAGGCGCGCAATGTTGTGGAGGCGTGCCTGGCCAACTATGGTCTCTCGCCCGTGCCAACCCCGGGCCCTCCGCTTGGGGGCCGCCCCCGAATGGTCGGGGGCACTCCGATTGTCCCGGCGCCGTCCGGCCAGCCGGGGGCACGGCAGATATCTGCCCCCACACTGTCGGCCTCGGCTTCCTCTTCCAAGGGGAAAGGGAAGGGCAAGGGCAAGGGGAAGGCGATTGCCACTGTGGCGCCACCGCGCCCTGCCCCCCAGCCCCAACCCGCCCCGGTGGCCTCTACCTCGGCTGAACAGCCGTGGACGGAGGTCACCAGGAGGAAGAGGAAGAAGAAGAAGAAGAAGGCCTCCCGGGCTGCCCCGGTCACGAGCAAGAAGAAGGGCCCCCGCCGGGCCGACCTGCGGCCCCCACGCTCCACCGCCGTCGTGGTGGAGCTGACGGAGGAGGGGCTCCGGAAGGGCGGCAGCTATGCAGGCGTCCTCCGGCAGGCAACACAGGCCATGAAAGGCAATCTCGCTGAGATGGGACTTGCCGGAGGCGTTGTTTTTAAGGTTGCCGCCACTGGGGCCAGGATCTTAGAGGTCCCAGGTGCCACCTCTGGCGACAAGGCGGACAGGGTAGCCGCTACAATTCGCTCCCTGTTTACGCCCGAGGAGGTCAGGGTCTCCCGCCCGGTGAAGTCCGCAGAAATGCGAGTAACCGGGTTGGACGACTCGGCCTCCTCCGAGGATGTCGCCGCTGCGGTGGCACATGCCGGAGCCTGCCCTCAGGAGCAGGTGAGGGTGGGGGAGATGCGCCGCGGCGAGAGTGGCTTGTGCACGGTGATGGTGCGCTGCCCCATCGCCGCGGCGAAGAAGGTGGCGGCCGGCCGTTTGCTGGTCGGGATGGTCTCGGCTCAGGTTAACCTTCTGGAGCCGAGGCCTAGGTGGTGCTACCGCTGCCTCGAACCGGGGCACGTGAGGCAGCAATGCACCGCTGAAACTGATCGCAGCGACCTTTGCTACCGCTGCGGCCAGCCCGGCCACAAGGCCGCCGCCTGCTCCGCTGCAAAATCTTCCTGCAGCATCTGTTCGGCTGCAGGAAAGCCAGCGGAGCACCGGATGGGGAGCAAATCTTGCTCCCCTCCAAAAAGACGAAGAGCAAGAGGGGCGGTCGCCGGGACTCCGGCCGCCCCGGCCCCTCCCCAAGCAGGGAGTAGTGGGATGGCGATGGACACATAATTAATTATGGCCCATCGCCTCCTACAGGCGAACGTTGGCCGCTCCGCCAGGGCGCAGGATATCTTGCTGCAGCACATGGCGGAGTGGTCAATTGACATCGCCGTGGTCGCCGAGCCTTACTGCGTCCCCAGCCGACACAACTGGTTTGGGGACCTCGGGGGTTTGGCGGCCATTGTTTCGTCCGGACCCTCGCTCCTGGTAATGACAGACAGGGGCGAGGGGTATGTGTGTATTGACTGGGAGGGAACCGTCCTGATCGGGGTGTATTTTTCTCCGAACCGGCGCCTCGCCGAGTTTGAGCGATTTTTGGGCGCGGTGGGGGCCGTGATTAATCGGTACCCATCGCGTCCGGTCGTGGTGGCGGGGGACTTCAATGCCAAATCAACGGCTTGGGGATCCCCTGTCACCGACGCTCGCGGCGACGCGCTGGAGGAGTGGGCGATTGCGACCGGCCTCGTCGTTCTTAATCGGGGGTCGGTCGCCACATGCGTGCGCTGGCAGGGCGAGTCCATTGTGGACATCTCGTTCGCAAGCCCTGCCGTAGCGCGCCGCGTCCGGGACTGGCAAGTGCTGGTCGAGGCAGAGTCTCTGTCGGACCACCGTTACGTGCGGTTCGACATCTCCGCCTCGCCGGCGATCCCGGACGATCGCCCGCGGAGAGTGCACACCCCGTCGTCCCCACGATGGGCGTTGAAACGTCTCGATGCAGACGTGCTGGTGGAAGCCTCCATCGTGCAGGCCTGGACCCCGATGGTCGAAGGGCCTGTGGAGGTTGAGCAAGAAGCGGAGTGGTTCCGGGGCGCGATGACGCAGATTTGCGACGCGTCAATGCCCCGGGCCAGTGCTCAGCCTCCGAGGCGTCAGGTGTACTGGTGGTCTGACGACATCAGTCGGAAACGCGCCGCGTGCATTGCGGCGCGTCGCCAGTACACTAGGTACCGCCGACGCAGGCGGTACCGTGACCCGACCGTGGAGGCACGGCTGCGGGACGCGTACAAACAGCGGAAGTACGCCCTGCAGTCCGCCATCAGCGAGGCCAAAACTCAAAGATGGGAAGAGTTCCTGGGGACTCTCGAGGCAGATCCGTGGGGCCGTCCGTACAAGACGGTCAGGGGCAAGTTGCGCCCCTGGGCCCCGCCGGTCACCGAGAGTCTCCAGCCCCGGCAATTGGAGCGTGTGATCTCCGCTCTCTTTCCTTCGAGGGCGGAGCACACGCCTCCCGTAATGGCACCGCCCGAAATTGAGGAGGGCGGTGCCGATGCTGAGGCGCCAGAAATTACAATGGCGGAGCTCAGCGCGGCAATGATGCGGCTTCGGGGCAAGAACACCGCCCCGGGGCCGGACGGAATTCCTGGCCGCGCCTGGGTTTTGGCCTTCGACGCCCTAGGGGACCGGCTCCTCAGGCTGTTCAGCGCCTGTTTGGAATCGGGACGGTTCCCTTCCATGTGGAAGACGGGCAAGCTGGTCCTCCTGAGAAAAGAGGGCTGCCCCGCGGATTCTCCCTCCGCGTACCGCCCCATAGTGCTGTTGGATGAGGTGGGCAAGCTCTTTGAGCGCGTAGTTGTTGCCCGCCTCTCCAAGCACCTGGTGCGGGTGGGCCCCGACTTATCCGAACGCCAGTTCGGATTCCGGGAGGGCCGATCGACGATTGACGCGATCAGCAGCGTCAAGGCCCTCTCGGAAGAGACGGTCGCCTCGCGCGGGGTGGTATTGGCGGTGTCTTTGGACATCGCCAACGCTTTTAACACCCTGCCGTGGGCGACTATTAGGGAGGCGCTCCGATTTCATGTGGTGCCTCCCTATCTACGCCGAATAGTCGGGGACTACCTGCACCAGAGGAGTGTGTTTTGTATGGGGCGGAACGGAGAGACGTTCCGGAGGGAGATGTCGTGCGGTGTTCCACAGGGTTCGGTTCTGGGTCCGATACTGTGGAACATCGGCTACGACTGGGTGCTGCGGGGCGCCCTGCCCCCGGGCGTCGGCGTTACTTGTTACGCCGACGATACGCTGGTTACGGCCCGGGGAGAGGATTACGGGGCAGCTGCCCGTCTTGCCACGGCTGGAGTGGCCCTGGTTGTCGGCAGGATTAGGATGTTGGGACTGGAGGTGGCGCTGGAAAAATCCGAGGCCCTTTTATTTCATGGGCCTCGGCGAGCGCCGCCTCCCGATGCCCACATCATCGTTGGAGGGGTCCGCATCGGGGTGGAGCCGAGCATGAAATACTTGGGACTCCACCTCGACGGCCGCTGGAACTTTCGCGTCCATTTTAGCCGCCTGGCCCCCCGCCTGATGGCGACAGCGGGAGCGCTTAACTCTCTGCTGCCGAATATCGGGTGGCCGAGTGTCGTCTGCCGCCGCCTCTATTTGGGGGTGGTGCGGTCGATTGCCCTTTACGGAGCGCCCATCTGGGCTGGCGCCCTTGGTCGCCAAAATATCGCCCTCCTCAGGAGACCTCAGAAGGCGATGGCGATCAGGGTGTCACGGGCGTACCGCACCGTCTCCTTTGAGGCGGCGTGCGTTTTGGCGGCATCGCCGCCCTGGGATTTGGAGGCGGAGGTCCAAGCGTCAGTGTATTACTGGCGCGCTGACCTCCGGCTCCAGGGAGAGGAACCCACGCACGGGGCGGTGGAGACGCGAAGGTCCCAGGCTCGACTGGTCCTCGAGGCAAAGTGGAAGAATAGGCTGGCCCAGCCCCGCTACGGGGTGAGGACCGTCGAGGCTGTCCCTCCGGTGATAAGGGAGTGGACGAACAGACGGCGCGGACCGCTCGCCTACCGGCTTACTCAGGTGCTCTCCGGACACGGCTGTTTCGGAGAGTACCTTTGCAAGATAGCCGGTAGGGAGCCGACAACCAGGTGTCACCATTGTGAGGAGTGTGACCGGGACACGGCGCAAGATGGTCGGCGACGACAGGTGCTGGGGCGCAATGAGGTCCTTCTGCGAGTCTGTCATCTCGCAGAAGGAGGCGGTGGAGCGGGGGCGTGAGGACGATCCTTACGCCCCGGAAGTCCGCCGCCGGAGGAGGGGGCGCAGGAGACGCGCTTATGTCGCTCTCCTGCCCCCCACTTAAGGGTTCCGGGTGGCAAGGCCTCAGGGGGGCCTGCCACCCGTAAACTAAGAACCCCGAGAGGGCGCGCGCGGTGTTCCCGCGCGCCTTCCAACGTCGAAAGGGGAGAGCGGTGAAGCTCTCCCCTGGGGACAAGACGGGGTCGGGTCCTAAAAAAAAAATGACCCGGCCCGCACCCACACGGGGGGGCCTGCTATGGATGACTCAATTCTTTTAAGAGCTCCCAACAGGCCCCCCCATTGGATGAGAGAGGGAACACCCCAGGTTTTTTAGTGGGTATACCAGCGCGTTTCTTGCTGGGGAGTCCCACACGCCCCGCCGGTGCCGTCCCCTAGCCGGCGGGTAGTGCACCAAGCATTTTTCCTGGGTACAAAAAAAAAAAAAAAAAAAAATAGGTTAGGTTAGGGTTGCAACAGTTATTTTTACTGAATGAAAGGTACCCTATGTCCTATTATGTACCCTTGACAATGTGTATTGAAAATTTCACTTTTTCTGTGGAAAATTTCATGTTGATCGGTTGAGTAGTTAAGGCGTGAAAGCGTAACAAACAAACAAACTCATTTTCGCATTTATAATATTAGTTAGGATTAGGATAATACAGTAAGTATGCATAAAAGAGGAAGATCACAGCTTTCGAAACATATGTCCACGGCGAGGACAGCCAAAATACGTCGTATTAGTCTTCAGTAGAAAATGACAATCGCCTTGCAAATCAAAGGGAGTATGCTTCGCAATCGCGAGCTAGAGAATCGAGCACTGAACGATCACAACACCTTGTCGATCAAAATATCAGAACCTCACGTGCTCGCGCGAGGAAGTCTAGGACCGAGCGCTTGCAGCGCCTTGAACATCAAAATGCGAGAACCTCACAAGCTCGCGCGAGGGAGTCTAGAACCGAGCGCTTGCAGCGCCTTGAACATCAAAATGCCAGAACCTCACAAGCTCACGCGAGGGAATCTAGGACTGAGCGCTTGCAGCGCCTTGAATATCAAAATGCTAGAACCTCGCAGGCACACGCTTCCCAAACAGAGACTGAGCGTGTACAACGACTAATATCACAGAGGGAAAGACAGCAAGTGCCAACGTCAAAAGTGCGTAATCGAATTTTAGCTCACAGTCGGACAATTTTAGATCGGCTTTCAGTTACGATCCACAGATTGATTATGCTCATCAAACCACCATTCAAATAGGAGCAATGAGTAAAACTTGCTCTCATTGCTCTGCCAAAAACTGGACTGATGAACCGAACGGCATGTGCTGTGCTCCTGGGAAAGTTATTCTTCCCAATATTCAAGAACCACTACAACCAATAAACAATCTGTTGACGAATAATCATCCATTGTCTGCACATTTCTTAACCAACATACGTAGATACAACAGCCTGTTTCAAATGACATCTTTTGGTGCAAAAGAAATCAGAAAAATCAATTTATTTTGCTTCATACGAATAGTACATCAAATATAGTTTACAGAGAAGCCTTGCAATGATTTTCTGCCTAGATTTTTTTTTAATTTATTAAGTTACTTAAATACCTATTAGGTTATTAGTAATAGTATTAGGTTACTTATGTCGCCATTGGGAATAATAAGGGGAAATGAGCATAATTTATTTACTGTATAATAACGCAAACGAAGTTGCGCGGGTAAGTAATAGATGATATAACAACAAAATCTCTAATATTCACAACATATAACAACGGGACCTATAATTTTATTTAATATAGAGATTACTTAATATAATAAACGATTGATATAATTTTAAAATAACAAATTTTTTTAAGCATAACATACATTAAATGTAACATCGTTTGACATAACATACATTAAATATAAAATCGTTTGACATACCACTCAAAAGATATATAACTTATTTGGTCTAATATGATAACTAGTAATTGATTACCACCTGCGCTAAGATAGGTCGACTATTGCTGGGTGGTTTAAAAAAAAAACGTTTATATAATAATTCGTGGTTATTATCCTAACCTAACCTATCCATTAACCGTAACGTTTTTTATATATTAAACGTTAGACCTAATGATTTTCGATCAAATAAACGTTATATCAAACAACGTTATACTAATTAAGTTTTAGAATAAATAAATGTTATATGTAAACAAATTATATCAACAGTTGATATATCTCACGTTGATGATATCTTATGAACGATAATAAAATGAAATTAGACCAAATGAGTTTATACGTTATGAGACGCACCCAAGTTGCGCGAGTCAGCTAGTGCTATATATTCCAATACTTTAGGATCCTAAAATAGGTAAACTTACCTTATTGTACATACCTAATTTTACGGTTGCTTATTCCGTTACAAAACATGCTTTTGAATAAATTTAAATATATTTGGTAATCTATACAAATATATTAACAAGTAACTTGTACCTCATCAGTGTAACATACATAAAGCAGTCGTCAATCAGTTATATCAAAAAGGAAGTGCTCGTAGTTTAGCTAAATAAATTTATTTTTTGTGTAATTAACGTCATGTCGCGGCGATTTAAACCTTGTTCGGTATGTACCGTACTTGGTATAAGTACACTTCTTATTGTTGCTGGAATTAAATATGTAGGCGATATGTACTATAGAGCGATTGAGGACCAAAGAATTTACAAGATATCTTCTATAGGACAGGACAATGAGAATAGTATCATGCAGCCACTGCCGAATTCCTACAATAGTGATATGGATAATATAATAGAAAAAACTCGATCAAAAATTAAGTTCGACTTATCCAAATATAATTTTTCACATTCTGGTGTCCGTAAGTTGGAAGACTTACTTATAGAGTCTGGAGGTAAGCCCATCATAAGTCTAGTTTTATCCTCGTGGAGATCCGGTAGCACGTTTTTTGGAGAGCTATTGGAATCAATACCAGGTACTTACTATCATTATGAACCTCTACTCCATCACGGTATTGTGCAGATCAGGGCGCCACCAGATTCTAATGATGCAGTTAACGATATCAATAGTATGTTCAAGTGTAATTATGATGAAATGGGTAATTACTTTGAATTCGGCAGAACTGATTTGATACAGTTCCGTCAAAACAAAAGATTATGGGAACATTGTAAACATAAGAAATAACTATGTTTTGATGCTAAATTCACTTCACGTTTTTGTAAGTTGTTCCCATTTCAAACTATGAAGCTCTGTCGTTTGAGATTACGATTCGTACAGGAAATATTGGATGTTGAAGAGCTTAATGTGAAGGTTATTTTGTTAATACGGGATCCTCGTGGTGTATTCAATTCCAGACGGCATCGTTACTTTTGTCAAACAGGACTGGACTGCTGGCAACCTGAATTACTATGTGCTGATATGATACGCGACTATATGGCAGCAAGCGAACTAATGACATTGTATCCAGACCGTCTCATGGTAGTACGATTTGAAGACTTGGCACTTAACCTTCATGTAACAACACATCGAGTTTTAAAATTCCTCAGGCTAAGTGCTACTACATCAGTCGAAGAGTTCCTAAAATCACACACAAACAATGAGGTGGTCGGCTTCGACTCCACGTTCAGAGTTTCCCGAAATATACCTTTCAAATGGAAATATTTAATGAACTTCAAAGATGTTGATGAAATACAGATGATGTGTAAAGAAGCGATGAGACTGTGGGGTTACAGGATGGCACACAACGCAACGCATATGGTGAGCGAAGAATTTAATCCAATAACGAATTATTCGATACAGAGAACTAATTCAACGCCAAACAACCCGTGAAGAGAAAACGCTGTTTTGTTAGCAGGGCCACATACGGCATAACTAGCCACTACGACCTCGTAAGCATTATTATTAGGTACACAAATGAACAACATTACAGTATATACCAAATCGTTCATTTTATTTAAGTAGCCTATATTCTTTACTAGAATTATACATATAATACTTATAGAAATATCTCTGAATAAGAAAGCAGCGGGGTACCACACACCCATTTCGCCAACTATAGTTTAGCTTCCACGTAATAAGTTGCGAACCTATTGCCGTCTACCGGCCGCAGTTCTAGTCGACTTCGAAATCAAACTCGGAATCTCATGCTCAGTCACATTCAGTACCGTAGTTAGTTATGTATAGTATTTTTCAATTAATCTCGTTCTCATATTATGCTCAAACGAGAGCAAAGTCAACTAAAAACTGATTATTAATATAATCACATTATCTGAATGAATCCTTGATCGCCGTGTATTTATATTTTCATCACTTAGTACCACACTAGTAAGCATAGATTCACATTATTACACATATCCTATGTTTATTTCATAAACATTATATATGTCAGCTAAAATTTAAATATTTATACTACATGAATAAGTAATATTATTTTCATTATAATAATAACTTAATATAGAACAATCTTCATCATAATTGTTAACAACTCTCTTCCTATTACACTATAATAGCACATAACAATATACGGGTGCCAGTGATACAGGTATAACCTAGTACAGGCGTGCAAAGTCTTATACCCTACTATTAAGTATTTTGAGACCGATTGTTAGTCATTTTTATACCAACTTAAACTGAACAAACTATTATTATTGTATAATTATTATTATCTTATAATATAACTAAAGTGAAACGTATATAATTAATTAACGCGTTATATATATATATATATATATATATATATATACTAGCTTTTACCCGCGGCTTCGCTCGCGTTAATTTAGAATTTGACAATCAAATCGGGTTGTACTCTGCTTGTAATAATATAATTCAATTATGATTCGAAAGACACATGGCGCCATATATTATCATAAGAACGTTATTATTGATTTCCTCGGGAACAGTAATTTTATTCGGGATGAAAGGTAGCCTATGTCCGTTTCTGTACACCTGTCAAAGTATATGTAAAATTTCAGGATGATCACACACCACTGAGGCAGAAAACGAATATTAATTTCTTGTTTGTTTAATATTAAATAAAAACAATTATAGCACTTATTTTTTTTCCACTTATTATTCCTGACATTATCCAGCCAGTGTAGGGTAAACCTAGGTGTAAACGGGTGCCGCGGCACCCGTTTACACATAGGTTTACCCTACACTGGCTGGATAATGTCGCCGGTGCCGTCCCCTAGCCGGCGGATAGTGCATGAAGCATTTTGCCTGGGTATAAAAAAAAAATCAAAAAAAAAAAGGTGGTTTACCACACTGAATACAAATTGAGTTTGATTGAAAGTTCGAACTTTACCCAAAGATCTTGGGTAATACTAAGTAAACCCAGGTAAACCTAAGTTTACTTCTTCTTCTAGCATTACCTGTAACATATACATACTACCAGAATTTGCCCGCGGCTTCGCTCGCGTAAATGTAGGTTAGGTTAGGTAAGATCAGCAGCAGTGCTTTTTTTTAATGAAAGATACCCTGTGTCCTTTTCTGTACCCCTGACAACGTGTAGGCGAAATTTCGGTAGATTAGTTCAGGCGTGAAAGCGTAACAATAATTCAAACTCGCATTCGCATTTATTAACAAATAAAATATAAGGGTTGATCGTAGAGGGGTGAAAATTTAGGGTTGTATGTATTTTTGTATGCTGTGTCATAAAAAAATAAAAACAAAATATTTTGCCAAAAAAAAAAAATATTTAGGGGTGGACTACCCTTAACATTTAGGGGGATGAAAAATAGATGTTGGCCGATTCTCCACCCTGGCCGACAATCACGCTAAGGATCACAAAAATCGGTCGAGCCGTTTCGGAGGAGTTCAAGTTCGAACCCCGTGACACGAGAATTTTATATATTAGATATATATCAACACGAAAGTTTAAAAATCAAAATAATTAATAAGCATTTGTTATGTCAAATCAACTACCTAGCATAAATTTTATCAATTTAAAATGTTTGTCTTAAAAATGTTAAGCCTATTTGTTATTATTTTAATAAATAATAAAGTATTACAAGACAATCAAATGTTTTGTTTTAATGTAATTGTCTATAATAATCTCACTTACCTACTTGTATAAAAAGCAGACTCAGCTCTTGCACATAATTTTATCTGAATATCGTAACGGCTCCTGTACACGATGCCGCCGCGCCGCCGGCGTCGCGCGCGCCGTAACCGTTCCGCCACCGTGCCTCTATGTATACGGTCACGACCGCAACTTTACCGCGCCGCCACCGCGTCCCCGCCGTTTGATTTTAATGTACCACTAGACAGTTGTTAGCATTTCATAACACTGCTCTGTCTTCCACAAAAGTTATGTACGTTTCGTAATCAAAATTATCCATGATAGATTACTAAAAAGTTAATACGAGCGCATAATATGTTGGCGGCCGGTAATGGAATAAGCAAAATCGAACACTGGAGAATGGCGACGCGGCGTCGGCGCGGCCGCGGCGCGGTCGCGAATGGTCGCGAACGTATACACAGCTGAGAGACACGGTGACGGAGCGGTGTCGGCGCGGCGGCGGTACCGTGTACTTGAGCGCTAACTGTCAAGTTACAAGTTAGATTAAAAAATAAGTTCGACTTACCAAAATACATATAGCCTTTCACAAATGTTATATTCGAAGTTTAATCACATAAAATAATTTTCCCATTCCTGGTATAAATCGGGGCTCTTATTTTCTAAGGAAATCCTCACGTCTATGCAGCAGTACCTACATAGAGTACAACTACATACATTAGTAACTAAACAGCTTTTTATTGACACACATAGTGCGAATGCTATTGTTTAAAAATTTTACAATTTTTTACAAAACGTTGCAGCTCTTTCCATCACTTAAATCTTATTGCCTCTTCTTGGATGTTTCTTTCTTGCCTACCATTGACACATATATAAAATCCTAGATACACAATCCCATACAAAACTTACACTTAAAACTGTCCTCAGTTGCTTATAAGTAATTATATTAACTATATAAACCTTCATTAATTCAAATTAAACCTTACCGCCTTAACTTTAAGTTGAATATACAAGGCTATCTAAAAAAAGTAATAAAATTTTACGAGCAGAGTTTGCGATAGAATAAAGAATGCATGGAGTCGCATATTGTTTTTACAAATTTTAATGTAGGTAAGTTAATATTCTGACGTAATTATGTAGAGTTTATAAAATGCATGTGAATGTGTGTTTTAAACACAGACTTGTTTATACATTTAAAATATTTTTTTTTAAATCCTTTGGTATGTGCGTTTGCCGATATATTTGGGGATAGAGCAGACAGACAGCTCACCAGAAATCTGCAATCTGAAGTCCGACTAAGGAACTATTATCCACCCTACAGTCAAAAAGTCGTAATTAATAAACTTACATAAGACAGCTACTTGTGGCACCCATTTGCTCAAAAACGCCTTTTTAGGTGGTAACCAGTCAGTAATGTCAATTTTCCAAACAAAGTTCATATTATTTTTCACAATCATTTTCTTTATTTCATCGATAAACCTGCGAAGAAAATTCATCGCGACTGTCCCTAAACTGATATACACCACTCTAGTGTCTGAAGTATCTAAGAACTTTTGCAAGCTCTGCAAAATAATAAATTTTTATATACATACATACATAGGTTCACGCCTGTTTCCCAGAGGGGTAGGCAGAGACTACAGATTTCCATTTGCTACGATCCTGACACACTTCTCTGGCTTCATTCTCTTTCATCACATTCCTCATACACGCCCGTCGGTTCAAGGTGCTCTTAACCTGGCCTTTGTCCAGAATGCCTCCGAAATTAAATTTTTAGATATAAAAATAACTTAGGAATTGTATTTACGTAAAGTTCAAAACAACACCTAAAAATCACATCATATGTTAAAACATGTTGTATGATAATAAAATAATGTCCTCCAGATCGCGTGCCACAAGTGTGAGCGCAAATACAAACGCATCATGATCCGATGTAATGGATGGTAATCCGACACGACCGGAGAAAGATCAGGCGCAGTACCAAAGGCTTAACGTGGTTCCCTAGGTACGGGAATGTCTAAAATCGTCCAAGTTCCTTACTCCGGGCTGCTATTGAGATTTATTAACAGAAAAACTCAGTAACTTTTTATTGGTCCAACCTAGTATTCAAACCCGAGACCATGAGATTTCGGGTTTGAATCCAAGGTCAGATGCAGCGGTAGTGAATGCGACTGTTGTGTGTGACTGTGTGTGTGTTGATGAACACAGCAGTCGCTACTACGGCACTACCGCTGCACCACGAAGTCATTCATGTTAAATACTATAGGAAAAGCGTAGATCCATCAACTACAAAGATAAATCTATATATTAATACATGAAGCAAAAACTTTGTACTCCTTTTTACGAAAATTGCGCGGACGGAGGAGTATGAAATTTGGCACAGTTAAAGTTTATATGGAGAAGGAGAGGCGAATCTTAATATTTTTATAAAATATGTATTAGAAATACCTACATTAATTTAATGAAAAAACACTACACGCACACAACTATGCATTTACCACACGCAGTCGAATCGCGTTCGTAGTATTTCGACATAGTTCGGTTGATGTCGTACAATTCTTCATAACTATGGTTACATACCTTATGTACCTATTGCAATTTCGCGGTATATATAATAACGATCAAACTTAAAATTTAATTCAATTATGGTCGAATCTTGTCCACTTGACGACCGCTAGTTATAATTATTACGCCGTTTGCAATAAATATAGTTAGTTGGCTACTAGTTAAACAAACCTTATCTAACTGTTGGGTATGGTGACTTATATGCAAGCCACCAATTTCTATAACATTGGGGCCGTATGGCCTCAGCCCAGTTAAAGGATAAAATTGGTTTAACATAATTAATTACATATTTTTCCAAGTTCTTCCAATGATGGAATCTCCGGATATAATACATTCACAAACTCTTGATCACTTTTCTGTATCACATGATTAAAGTAGATATTCATGCCCCAATTAATGATAGCCCTTTTTATCTTCTTCAGTAAATTCGGTGTTGATCCGGATGCAATAAAGTGGTTCGGTACAAAAGCCGGATTACTAAATGCCCCTAGCCTTGAATACGTCAATGGCAACAAAACATGAGCGGTTATTCCAACTGTGGTTTCATTCAACTTGTAGGCGATTGCGAGCCCGCAGTCCGTCACAAATTGCTCAATTATTGCCATATCGTAAGACTCTTTCGATTTCATCAACATTTGTATTTGAGGATTAGTCATTAACTTCTTACAGTTCGTATATACATATATATTTAAATGCTTTGGCGGTATCGTATGCCATTAATATCTCATTAGAAGCTACCTACAAGTGTTCTTCCATATCAACATGATCACTAGTATTTTAGTTTTCTTGCAGTGATATTTGCCGAAGATTAAGCATTTTCTTTACGGGATAATAATTAATCACAGTGACATCGTGTGCTCTATTAGTCTTAACTCGAAAAAAATATAAGATGACTCCGACCGTTATAAGGGAAAATAGCTAGTATTTTATAACTAACACAATTAGCCACGAAGCACATGAATAAAAGAATCAAGTATCTCATTTTGCACAAATTAAAAAAATGCAACTGTAACGATACGACACAACTTAAAATTGATATTTACGTTCGCTCTTAGAGAATGCAACACAGCCTATTCACAGAACGGGTAAGAGGTAACTGACTACGAATCATCTACCATATTAGCACTCACCTCAATGTAATGTAATTTTATAATCGATAATTATAATAATAGAACATATAGTTCAATTAAAGTAGATACAATTAGCGCTCGCATGTATCACATATCATACATTTTTAAGTACAATATAACTCAGGATTTATCTCATTTTAATGTTAGAAAAATAATAGAGCATTAATAGCTGTTTACTCAAGACAAAAAACATGCAATAAAGCTTTATTTTTATACTAGCTGACCCGCGCAACTTCGTCTGCTTCACATAAGAGAATTTTCCTAGTTTTTGCAATATTTTTCATTTATGCTCCGCTCCTATTGGTCGTAGCGTGATGTTATATAGCCTATAGCCTTCCTCTATAAATGGGCTATCCAACACTGAAATATTTTTCTAATTTTTACCCGTAGTTCCTTAGATTACCGCGTTCAACCAAACAAACAAAATGTGAGTGAAGTCGGCGCGTGAGCGCCCCCGCCTTTTTATAAATGCAGCGGATGGCCGTTTCGCGCGTTAAACAACAATCAACCGTATAGCCGTACCCATACTGGCGCGGCGAGATTTGGAAGTTTTATTTCATCTATATCTTGTGTGTTTATAAACCGATTCCTATATTTTTTTTATAATATAAATATTAAAGTGTACTTTTTGAATATGGGAGTTTGATAAAGATATATCTATGTGAAATACATTATATTTATGTATTTTAATAATACACTTTGAAGAAATGCCTAACGATTAAACACGTTATTATGGCTAATTTATAAAAGATAGATATATACTATTCAGGACTTTTTTGTAGATCTTTTGAAGACCATCATCTTTGTAATACATACTTTTGGTGTATGATCAACGTATGCGAGGATAAGAGCTCGAAAGCGCATTTTCGTCCGACTTGCTTCAAATTTATCGTCACTGCTCAGCTCCTATGTGTCTTAGCGTTATGTTATATAGCCTATAACCTGCCCAGGAGTATGGACTACAATCGTACCAAGTTTGGTTAAAATCCCTTCAGTAGTTTTTGACCCATGCGTGCACATACAGACAGACAGACAAAAAATTTACTGATTGCATTTTTGTCATCAGTATCGATCACCATTCATCCTCCAATATTAATTTTGAATATATATTCAATGTACAGAATTGACCTCTCTACAGTTTTATTATAAGTATAGAAGAAACGTTTAAAGGAAACCATAAAGAGTATGAATACATTCTATGCCATAACACATTCGAAGAACAAAATTGGAGACATTGACTGCTGTCATTAATACAAAAACAACCATGTAACACGAAATATTTAATAAACCTTACTAATTTAAATATCAATAGTTATGACCATGTGCATCTAATATTAGAACAATGGCAGAAAACAGCACAAGCAGATGAGTATGTCGTGATAATATCCGTAACATCCGATTAAACATAGGTGAGTAAACATATTTTCTATAGTTCTGGATCCTTGAATTTATGTTTAGCATACACGTATATAATTATACGCATCATAGTCATAGACTAGTGGGAGACTGTTGAACGGCCACTCAGAGGTCTCGAGTTCGATCCCAAGGTATGCAACTCTGACTTTCGAAGTTATGTGCATATAAAAATAATTAATTATCGATCGCTTTGACGGTAATGGTAAATATCGTGAAGAAACTTGCTAGTCTGAGAGTTCTCCATAAAGTTCTCAAAGATAAGTGAAGTCTGCTGTGTAGCTGCCCAGTGCAGCTTGCACTGAGCCAGCTAGTTTACTTGCCTTGCCTTTTGCTTCCCACACTGAGAAGAGGCCCGTGCCCAGCAGTGGGTCAGTTTAATACAGGGCTAATATTATATATATGCATAATTTATTTTATTGGTAAAATTTTACCAGAATCAGATGACGTGGGCCTAATGCTAATGAAACAAAAACGCTAAGATCACCATCACCAGAATGGCATGCTGCTGTAAAGAAGGAAAAGGTGAGTACTCTATCGTTATACATTCAATATTTTGTTTTTGTGCAACCTGTAACACTACTGATCAGAAACCACAAACACTTGCTTTACTTTTATTTATAACTAGTTTTCACCCGCGGCTTCGCTCGCGTAAATGTAGGTTAGGTTAGGTTTGCAACAGTTGTCGTTTCCACCCTCACCCCGTTTTAGTCCTCGGGGACTTCAACGCCAAGTCTACGGCTTGGGGTTCCCCGTCTACGGACGCGAGGGGGGAGGTGTTGGAGGAGTGGGCCTTAACATCTGGCCTGCTCGTTCTCAACCGGGGCAATGCCCACACGTGCGTGCGTCAGCGGGGCGGTTCGATTGTGGACATTTCGTTCGCAAGCCCCGCTCTAGCGCGTCGTGTTGTCGGCTGGCGTGTGGAACAGGAGGTGGAGACCTTGTCGGACCACCGGTACATTCGGTTCGACGTCTCCGCCCAGATCTCGAGTGCGCCGGCCCCTGTGGGCCCCGGTTGGGAAGGTCCGCGCTGGGCATTGAGTAAGCTCAATAGGGAGGCCCTCCTAGAGGCCTCTATCGTGCAGGCCTGGGCTTCTGTGCCCGACAGGCCTGCCGACGTAGAAGCAGAGGCTGATTGGTTTCGGGAGGGCTTGTCACAGTGCTGTGACGCGGCGATGCCCAGGGTGAAGTCGCGCCCTGCAAAGCGTCAGGTGTACTGGTGGTCAGCCGAGCTCGCGCAACTTAGGGGCGCGTGCATGGCTGCCCGGCGCCGGTATGCCAGACACCGACGTAGGCGTCGCCGCGACCAGTACGCGGCTACTAGAGAGGAGGAGCTGTACGAGGCGTACAGGGCGGCCAAGAAGACGTTGCAGCTGGGTATCCTGCGGGCAAAATCTTCCGCCCGCGAGGAGCTGCTGGCGACTCTGGATGCGGACCCATGGGGGCGTCCCTACCTTATGGTAAGGGGCAAACTACGCTCCTGGGCTCCCCCGCTGACCCAGAGTCTCCGGCCCCAGTTGCTGGAGGACGTGGTGGTCGCTCTGTTTCCCGAAAGGGGAGAGCACGAGCCTCCGCCTATGGCTGCGCCTCCTCCGGTGCCAGAAGCGGACCTGACGACGGACGACGATGTGCCCGAGGTAACCCGGGTGGAAATGAGGGTGGCGGTGCAGAGGCTGCAAGCCAAGCGCACCGCCCCGGGCCCAGACGGCATTTCAGGCCGTGCATGGGTCCTAGCCCTCAAGGCCCTCGAGCCCCGACTAAGGAGCCTGTTCAGCGCGTGTCTGGAGCGGGGCCAATTCCCGGACAGGTGGAAAACCGGGAGAATGGTCCTGCTCCGGAAAGAGGGGCGCCCGGCGGACAGTCCGTCCGCCTACCGGCCCATTGTGTTGCTCGACGAGGTCGGAAAGCTGCTTGAAAGAGTCGTGGCTGACCGCCTTGTCGGGCATCTGGTTGATGTGGGACCGGATCTGGCGGACAACCAGTTCGGTTTCCGTCGTGGGCGCTCCACGGTCGATGCGATCGCACGCGTGAAGGCTCTGGCGGAGGGAGCAGTCTCACGGGGAGAGGTGGTGTTGGCGGTGTCTCTCGACATCGCCAACGCGTTCAACACCTTGCCCTGGAACTGCATAAGGGAGGCACTGCTTTACCATCAGGTGCCGACCTACCTCCGTCGAATTGTCGGGGCGTACCTGACGGCGAGGGCCGTCGTATACCCGGGTTCGAGCGGGTGGTCTCGGCGGGAGATGTCGTGCGGTGTTCCACAGGGTTCGGTTCTCGGCCCGCTCCTGTGGAACATCGGATACGACTGGGTGCTGCGCGGTGTGCTCCTCCCCGGCGTAAGCGTAGTCTGCTACGCGGACGATACGCTCGTCCTCGCTCGGGGAGCGACGCACCGGCAGGCGGCTGTCCTGGCAACGGCAGGGGTCGCGCATGTCGTGGGGAGGATCCGGCGGTTGGGCCTTGAGGTGGCGCTGCACAAATCCGAGGCTCTATTCTTTTACGGGCCTCGGAACGCGCCGCCGGAGGGAGTCCACATCGTGGTGGGAGGCGTCCGCATCGGCGTCGAGAAATCGATGAGGTATCTGGGCCTCATCCTCGACGGCCGATGGGCCTTCGGAGAACACTTCCGAAGGTTGGCCCCTAAATTGATGGGCGCGGCCGCAGGGTTGTCGCGGCTGCTACCCAATCTGGGGGGGCCAAACGCCTCATGCAGGAGGCTCTTCATGGGGGTCGTGCGGGCGATGGCCCTATACGGGAGCCCCATCTGGGGGCATAACCTGACGGCACGTAACGCCGCCCTGCTGCGGAGGCCGCAGAGGGTGATGGCCGTCAGGGCCGCGAGGGGGTACCGTACGATCTCCTTTGAGGCGGCAAGCCTCCTGGCCGGATCACCGCCCTGGGACCTAGAGGCCAGACTTCTCGCGTCGCTCTACCAGTGGCGCGGGGAGGCTCTGGAACGGGGCTTTCAGCCGTTGCCGAGAGAGGTGGAGGCGCGGCGGTCGGAGCTCCGCAGCATCCTAAGGGCGGACTGGGGTGAACGGCTTGCGCGACCGAGTGCAGGGCACGCCGCAATAGCGGCGGTAAGTCCAATCTTGGAGGAGTGGCTGGAGCGGCGCCATGGCGCCCTGACCTTCCGGCTGACGCAGGTCCTCACCGGGCATGGATGCTTCGGGAGGTACTTGTGTCGTATAGGCCGGGAGGAGACGTCTTGTTGTCACCACTGCGGTGACGGCCCCGAGGATACGGCGCTGCACACACTCGTGGAGTGCCCAGCTTGGGAGGAGCAGCGCCGGTCGTTAACCGGGGCACTGGGTGTCCAGGTCCTCTCGCTGCCTGACATGGTTCTGTCCATGGTCCGGAGCGAGGGTGCATGGGAGGCCGCCGTCGCCTTCTGCGAGGCAGTGATGTCTGCGAAGGAGGCGGCGGAACGGGAGAGGGAGCTGGTCTCTCCCCACCCAAACCGCAGGAGACGTCCAGGGCGCCGACGTAGGGCGTTCGCGGACCTCCAGCCACCCTAGGGGGCGGCCTGCGGGTGGTGGACTTGGGCAGTCTGCCGCCCGAGCAGCACAGGCCCGAGGGAGGGGCGTAAGCACCCCGCGCGCCCCCCTCAGTGGAGGGGAGGGCTGTACCATCTAGTCCTCCCCCAAACAGCTGGGGCCCGCCTACTCACGTGGCGGGCCAAGACTTGTCGGTGTCGCGGTGAATGCTAGCGTGAATCCCGTGGCACCGACGCCGGTACCTGAGGAACGTCGTCAGGGGTTTAGTGGGTATGGGGCCGGCCTCTCTGGCTCGAGTCCCACACACCCGCGCCCTGCCCCGGCGCGGACGGTGCGTAAAGGCATTCCCCTGACGTAAAAAAAAAAAAAAAAAAAAAAAAAAAAAAAAAAAAAAAAGGTTTGCAACAGTTCTTTTTTCTGGATGAAAGGTACCCTATGTCCTATTCTGTACCCCTGACAACGTGTATGCAAAACTTCATGTTAATCGGTTGAGTAGTTAAGGCGTGAAAGCGTAACAAACAAACAAACTCATTTTCGCATTTATAATATTAGTAAGGATAAGGACTAGTAAGGATTATTTGTAACTTTGTTTCCATTCTTATATTTAATCATAATATCATATTCGAATAATCCTAATCCTAATCCTAACTTCTTAACTAACATTATAAAAGCGAAAATGCGTTCGTTTGTTTGTTACCTTTTCACGCCTAAACCACTGAACCGATCCACCTGAAATTTTGCATATACATTGTCATGTGTACAGAAACGGATATAGGCTACCTTTCATCCCGAAAAAAAATCCTGTTCCCGAGGAAAACAACAATAACGTTCTTATGATAATAGAAGGCGCCACGTGTCTTTCGAATCATGATTGAATTATATTATTATACAACCCGAATTGATTGTCAAATTCTAAATTAACGCGAGCGAAGCCGCGGGCAAAAGCTAATAATACATATAAATCTTCAGTGTACCTACAGTTTTTAGAATAGACCTTATTTTAGATTGTTATTAGTAAAATTGCTTTGGATACACTGAAAAAATGAGTAAAGGAAATGGGTGAACGGTAAAGTGAAATCCACTATCCCAGTTTTCTGTTCACCCACTTCCCTGGTAAATAAAAATTCCGGAAGCTCACATATCTCTCCTCTTATTCCTTTCCTTTCATCTGATCTTTAGTTCCTTTTCCCTAGGATCGACAACCGCGAGTTAAACCCCTGATAATTCAAGCGTTCACCAAACTACCAGAGCCGCTGACCTTAAAAAAGACTGCATACTTTTTTACAACAATAAAAAACAATAATCGAATTATTATTTATTAATTTTAATACGGTAATCATTTAATTTAGTTAATGCAACAACCTGCTTGGGACGGTGTGATCTACCTAAACACAGATGTTTAGACAAAGAAGAAATAAAACCTGGACCTGTTCCGAAGTATATGGGATGGCTATGGGATGCAAGAGATTCGCCTGAACACCAGGTATATAGTTAATACAGGCATTGCCTACGTTGATCTACATGTCAAATAAAATCAAAGTAAAAATACCTCCTGTTAGTAGATTTTTTACGCGTGATTCTAGAATTTCTAATTTTATAGCACCAGGGCTATGAAATAAGTTTACCTATTATATCTAAAGTCTACCGCTGCCTATCGGGTATAGAATCTAAGCTGATATTAGGAACTGCCAATCAGAAAACCCAATGCCTGACCAAGTAGGCCGCAATTTACAGTTGCACATTTTTTCCTGTTGCTACAACTAGAATGACATGGCAATATACGAGTCCAATTTGTAATGCAAATAAGCAAATGGCCAATATAAAAAGTTTAAAAGCATATCCATCGATAAAATCATCCGCTTCACATTACTTCACTAGGTATATTATGTCCTATTTATTCTCAACTAGATTTTTCCCGCGGCGCTCGCGTAAATGTTGGTTATACCTATTTTCTAACCCTCAGGATTAGTACTTTTTCGGGATGAAAGGTACCCTATGTCTTTTTCTGAACCCCTGACAACGTTTATTCGAAATTTCATTATTGTCAATCGAGTAGTTAAGGCGTGAAAGCGTAACAAACAAACTCACATTCGCATATATAATATTAGTTAGAATATCGTCAAGATTTGTTGTTTATGAGCAAGTCGCCAAAGTATTAAATAACAAATAAAATAAATAGAACTATGAAGTAGAATGACTAAGTGTATTAAAATCGCCATTATTTATATAAATCGTGGCTTCCCTTACCCTTTCCAAAAAGTTGCAGAGCTTATACGTATATTGTTAGAGGTGGCAACAGAAAATTTTCAGTTGCCACCTCTATACATATACATATGTACCTCTATACATAATTATGTATATTGAAAATTGTCACTCATGTACCTACTGATTTATTTTAGCTGAGATGTGGCTGGCGTCCGGGACACATATCTTGCTCCGTGCTTAGAAGGATCGAGCAACATAACAGCTGTATAAGAGGGGACTGCCAGCTGTGCGCACCGTGTCCGACGAGTTGCTTTCCGGGACCTCCCTGCGGTTTTCCCAGGATACCCTGTAATTTACCAAGGGCACCCTGCAATTCGTGTTGCGCTCCATCTAAGTCTTCTATTAAAAGCGATGGCAGCTCACCGACGCCATGGCCACCGTCGTGTACAAAGCCGCCTTCTGATCCTGGTCAATCCATAATTAGAATCATTAGACATGCTGGTAACTATACTATTAGTACAGAGCCCTCTTCCGTTAGCAACGCACCGTCGGGACCGAATCCTCTAAAATATGTCCTCAACACTGATGATGATAAGCCGGTTGAAAACACGAAATACTGTGTTGAAGCAAAATTTAATGACTACCGCTTTGATTATACGACTTCTCAAACTTCATTTGTCCTAGACTTTTCACCACCTGACCCAAGATGTAAGCCTTGTCCAAGAAGAAGCATAACTTGCCTAAGTGAATCTGATACAAGTGCCAAATAATCTATATAGTGATAACTATTGTTAGATTAGATATCATGTTAAATTTCTTTAGATGCATATATGACTCCTGCAATATGGAGAACATAAACTTTCTCATTTGGATGAAGTACAGGAAATATAGATTTAAACAGACAGTAATACACACTATTTTATATGAACATTTTCCCCAAAGTTAACTTGAATTATGCACAACTTCCTAGTTGTGCATAATTCAAGTTAACTTTGAAACACATCAAATACCGAATAGAGTTATTTATTGACACTTAAAATTATATGATTTGTAATTTTTATTGTCAAAATAATAAATAAAATGTTGTGTTGATTATTTTTTGTGGTATTTATGTTAGTTTTAAGATATTTCTATACAATATACAGATATCCTTCGGTCTGAACAGATGACCGATATCTGTAAACACACATACCGGCTGCCGGATAGCCGGCACCTGACAATCGATTTCAGAATGAGTATAGCGGGAGCTAACGCCAGCTTCCCGACAGCTCATCTATTCCCAGTGGTATAACCATTGGCACTGGTACAACTGGTTGTACCACAGGGATATTTTTCCCGAACAACCATTTGAATTGGGAATAGTTTTTAGTTGTACTAAACAACTAAAAACTATTCCCAGTGGTACTACCAATCTATCCTAGAACTAAAATTAGATAGAAGGTTATCAATATTATTGATCAACTATTATTTAAACATATTTATAAAAATACATAAGTTGCACGTAAACACGGACATATAATATTATCTTAAAATGAGGATTTAAATGAAGATTGAACCAAAGAGTTTTCAACCTTCTTCACCTCATTATCTACTATACAATTATTTTGTGTCAAATATTTTCAATACATTCTGTGATTGTATAATTAAAAAATGTTGTACCTAATTGCAGTTTGTAAACCGAAAAGGAGGAAAAGTGCTAATTTTAAAAGGACGGCAATTTTACAAAATTAAATTTTATATGAATTGTTCGAGTTTCTGGCGTTGTTCTTTATCTATCAGTAACGATTAATGTAAGTAGGTACTTTTCAGTTCATACTTATACGAAAGTCATTAATTTTTGACGTACTTAGGCATTAATCATGTATATCCTTTGTTAACAGAGCAGCAATAACAGCATCAAAGAATGTGACCATTCTTGTGAAGCAAATTTTATTCGTAATGATGTCGCTTTACAAATTGACGAGATGAAACAGAAATTAATAAAATCTGTTAAACCAATTCCAAGGATTTATAAGAAATCACTAAAATATCTGAAAGATTCAGGATTTGATTTAGTTACGAATTTAGCTACGTTAAATAGTATAAAACATTATTTTTATGATGCCAGAAACAATGCAGCCGGTGTTAGTAAAACCGTATGGTTGAATTTCAACAAATGGTGATTTTTTTATCATATCGGTGAACTTCTTCATTTATCTTTTTTTTTTGTATTCTTTACTATATTAACTATTCCCACATTTATCGACATCAACGTATCATTCAAAACTGAGGAAAAAATTAAGATTGAATTTTAGTTGCCAGCGATATGATACGGCGTCCACCGATGAATTTTTCTGTGCACCGATATGACAAGGCTGACCACCGAGATGATAAGTCTATCCACCGAAATGATATGTCTATCCAGCGATATGATCCACCTTTTAACATTAAAGGAAATGGTGGTACCTAGATATTTTTACAACAGTGAAGTTGACTTAGATCTGAAGGTCTTATGTCAGAAGATCACATCCAGTAAAAAATGAGCTCTTAGTAATCCAATTAAAATGCTTTGTATTATAAAGAATAAAAAAATATTATTATTTTCAGTATGATTTCCTTTGTTCAACGGCTTATTCTAAGGCTTTAGGTTTAAATCAGTTTTTTTATTTTTAATTGACATAGCACTTGTACTTATTACACTTAAAATTGCAATATTAGAAATTATTATACATTTTTTCGTTCTTTTTCTTAAAAAATCATATAGAAAAGGAATTTCTGTCTATAGCATTCAGTTGCAGTGCTCGAAGAAAAATTAGCATGATAATATGCGCGGGCATAGATTCGGTTATTTTTTTTGTGCAACCCGACGTGAATATGTTAGTCATTTGGCTTCGTGATAGGATAAGTCCAACTGCCTTTCGTCTAGCTAAACGTTCTCTGTCTTTTCTAAGGTAGGTACTCTTATCTCAATAAAAGATCATTTTTAATTCTGGCTTTTCTTCTTCTTTCGCATAATCTCTTCCTCTCTTTGTTTTCCTCCTCACTAAGATTAAGCCTCTATTAAAAAAAAAATCCTTATATATCTCAGAACAAGAAAATATTTTTCTAAATAAACCTTTAAATTTCATTTAATTGCCATCATCATCTCAGCCTGTAGACGTCCATTAATGAACACAGACTTCACCTAATGATACTCTTGTACTTACATCTACAACCCCACGGTACCCCATGTTATACCGACATATTAATGTGTATGAACATTACTGGTTAAAGATGATGTCAATAAAATGTTCTAGAATAGGATTTCTTAAACCTTTTGCAGTCACGTTCCACTTTTATATTGCAAAGGCTCCACGGATCCCTTGTCAGTTATGAGGACCCCAATTTAGAAGTTCCAGAAGAAAATGAAATGACTAGGGAACCACCGACATGACAAAAAGGCTCACCGACATGATAAAATGATCTACCGCTATGATTTAGTAATCCACCGATGTTATAAAACTGTGCGTCGAATCATGAATTAAAACAACGATATGAGAAATTAGCCACCGATTCAATTTTTCTTATCATATCGTTGAAAATTATCACGTCGGTGGAAAAAAAAGACCACTGATTTCACCGATATGATAACACCGACGTGATAAAAAACACACGTTTTCGAAAATTACAACGAATGCATTATCACTAGGATAAATTTAATAACAGTCAATCAAACTAATTCATTAACTACCTTTGTATATAGTAAACAACCATAGTATAAGTACTTATAAAACTAGTTATAGCAACCACCGATATTATTAAATAATTGTCCGGGAGCAACTGTAATGGTGTACTTACATCATTGGCGGTAATACGCAGCGATTTGACACGCGTCTGTCCGGACTGCGCAATAGCACGTTACTAACGTGAAACAAAATTGGGGATGGGGACACTGTCGGACTCGTCTATGCAAAATTAGGTCTAATTTACTTTGGGTCACCGATATGACACCATTTTGCAGGACAAGTAAGTTTGTGCCTCTGAGCAAAAATTATCGTTAGTTATAGAATAAAATATGTTATTTTTAATAATAAAACTAATAGGTATTCTTTAAAAAGAATAGGTTGTAAACTTAATTTACCTGTATTTGTTGGCGTATAAGCCTTTTTGTCTATTAAAAAAGTAGGGGGACAGCACGGATATGACAAAATTCGGCGATTATATATTTATTTCTACCTTTAAATATAGTCTTAGTCAAATTATATTTTTGCCACAACCCAATAACTACCTATTCTATACTGGAAAAAAATCAATTCAATATTCTTGTTTTACAATACGAATTTCACCGAAGACAAAAAAAAAGTCATTTGGGAAATTCACTATATAAATCGGCTAATGAAGTAAAAATTCCTATACAACAATACAAATTTCTTTTAGCTGATTATTCTTTTAATGGGTCGAGAATTATGTTATTCTGCACTTGTGAAACGAGACAAATTATTGCAAATATATCAGAATTTTTTGGGGACCGCACACTAATTAAGTGTTGTCCTTTTCCATTTGTACAGCTGTTTACGATACATGGAGAAATGGGCAGCTCTAATAACAGCGTACATAGTTCCCCTGTTTTACGCTTTACTGACTGACAAAAAGAGCCCAACATATTAAATATTATTCAATATAATCAAAGTCAAAGTCAAAGTCAAAAATAATTTATTCATTTAGGTCACAAAGTAACACTTATGAACGTCAAAGTATATAGGTTAGTGAGTTTACTAAGTTACTGAAGCTACATTTAGGTTAGTTGCTAGGTTCAGGCAAAGGGTAGAGCCTATGAGAAGAAACCTGCAAGAAACTCACGGCCACTCTTTTAAATCGTCAGTTAAATATAATTTCAGTATTTTACAACTCAGATTAACAAGGTGTTACAGCCATTATGCCATATACTATTGACTATAAAAGCTAAAGATAATAACAATAATAACTTAATAATATTATAGGGAGGAAATAATTTGAGCTAAGATATATTATTTAAAATATAAATCTAAAATAGACAGTAGGATGGCATGATGGCGCATACACTTACACTTTGTGACTATGCAAAGGCTTCAATTGACTTATAAGTAATACAGATCTTTGAATCCTGTATGCAACAAGCAACTAGCTCCATGAGTTTTTGTCATTTAAGTAGTCTTTGACTGAATAATAAGCCTTCCGAATAAGTTGTTTTTTAACAGCGTTTTTAAATTGAAACAATGGTAAATTAATTATGTTAATAGTTCATTTATTAAAAAAACGTACACCGAGTCCCGCAAATGTATTGTGAACTTTATGTAAACGATGATATGGGCCTACTAACTTATGCTTATTTCTAGTGTTTACGTTATGAATATCACTATTCTTATTATATAAGTAAATGTTATGTTTAATAAACATAATGTTAGCAAATATATATTGCGACGCAACAGTAAGTATGCCTATTTCTTTAAATCGATCTTTCAGGGAAACTCGTGGTCCTAAATTATAAATGCTACGTACTGCACGCTTTTGAAGAATAAAAATTGTCTCAATATCAGCTGCCTTGCCCCACAATAATATACCGTAGGACATGACACTATGAAAGTAACTGAAATATACTAGTCTTGCAGTATCTATATCAGTAAGCTGTCTTACTTTCCGAATTGCGTATGCGGCTGAGCTAAGTTTCCCTGCAAGACACGATATTTGAGCGCCCCACTGAACTTTATGATCTAAAGTTAATCCTAAAAAGACTGTAGATTGAACAAAAGTAATAATTTCATCATTTAAAATTATATTCACGTTAGGACTCTTTACGTTTGGCAATGTAAACTTGATACATTTAGTTTTTGTAGAGTTAAGTAGTAAATTATTCGTCGTAAACCAGTCCAGGACTTCCGCGAGTGAATCATTAACAGCACGTAAATTTGGTGCTTTTCGGTCTACTTTAAAAATAAGGGATGTGTCATCCGCGAATAAAACAATGTCACACAAATCCTGAACAAAGAACGGCAAATCATTTACGTACACTAAAAACAGAAAGGGTCCCAAAATCGAGCCCTGTGGCACGCCCAAATCTCAACTTCCTGATTGGAAACCTAAAAAATATCATTCGGATTTTGCAATTGCGGCAGTAAAAGTTTATAGCCGAAGTATTTCCTGACGTGGTAATACGAGGATGTTAGGTACTAACATTGGTCAAGAGCTTTTAAGAGTCTTTTCTCCAAAAAGCTCTTGAACAATGTTGTTGTAAAGAATTTGGCCATACAAAAAAATACCTGAAAAGCGAATTGTGTCTCTCTGTTCAGTATTGCAAGTGCTGCCAGCTGACAAGATCTTAAAAGGTTGGAAATATATAAAATCGGAATGTGATAAGCAATGTCCCAATGAAATGTTAAAATTTACTGAACTACACTAAACCAAACTAAAATATATTGAACGCTCTTGGATAAGCAACAAAAATATTAACCAATTGATTAGTGTTATTGCGGAGAGGCACCGTAGTAATAATGTGACCGATCTTATCATTCTGAACTCAGCAAAAGCCTCAATAAGAACAAAGTAGGTAACCCTTATACGACTCCTGAAACATTTAGAGCAAATTGCATGCTTAGCGGAAATAAACTTGAAAAGATATAAAAAAAACTTATGAAAGGCGAGAACCAAAATTGTTATAGCGAATGATGATTTCATCCGCAACATCCAAATGGAATTAATCAATGACATGATAGACGTTGGTTTTGCTTTAGAAAATTAAGATAAATCTGATTTTTGCAAACATTATTACTTTTTTATGGTATCAGGGCAGTGGGCATACGGTTCACACGATGATAAGTGATAACCGCCGCCCATTAACATCTGCGACAAGGAATCACAAATGCCTTGCCGTCCTTACAGATTCCACCTCTCCAGGTAACTGAAAACTGTATTATCACTTACCATCGTAAATTATCGGAAACCGTCAATTAGGAAGGGAGCCTTCTCATTGACTGTTGGGTTTCCGGTTAATTAGTTTCCATGACATAAAATAAAAAATAGCTTATGGTACTCGCGACGGGTCAGGAGTTACAAAGATTTGGTACCCCCAAAGTTTAGTCCTAGAAATCAGTTATGTTAAGTTTTTTGATTTTATTTAGTTCCTTTTTTAGTTCAACATGCCATTGACAGTGAGAAATTGTCTTGCAAACTTCTTAATTTATATAACTCTAAATAAATAATAATTTATCTTACTAGTAGGTATTTTACTTATTTCATTCTTATCCAACCTATTGAATTATAGTTGTACCACAAGGAATGTTTTTAGTTGTAATATTATAAAATTGTTGGTCCGTCGGGAAAAAAATATCCCTGTGGTACAACCAGTTGTATCAATGGTTGTACCACGGGGAATACATGCGACAGCTGCATCCTATGTACCTAATACTGCAAGAGCCACTAAACAAACTAGGGCGGGCTAACCTACGGTATAGTATTGGTAACAAACAATAGTTAGTTACTTAGCAGATAGAGAATCTTTCAGCAGGCAATACACTAAGTATTACATTTCCGATCTCCATACGGAAAACTACACATCTCCGTCACACCTTTTATTTTTCTTCTTCAAAAAGACAACTCCCGCATTAGGAATAAATCCCATATCTCGGGTGGTTGTACAACCAGTCAAACAACGGACTCAAAGAACACCAAGACTCGGGACAACTATTGGTGGATAATGGATAGAAGACTTTTTTTGCTGATAAATCTAAATAAGAACTTGTCACACATTAATACTTTGACAATACATAAATGACCTTGAGAAAAATATGATCCATCTATTTATGTGTTGACTTTTTCACATTCATGTTAAACTTATTGCAGTAACATAACTTTTATATAAGAAAGTAAATTAGTTCGCTATCTTTTACAAAAATTGGCATCATGATATAACTCGGAAATGTATCAGGTAAGAGAAAACAGGCGAGAGTATCGTCTAATCATCTACAATAAAACTGAGAAAATGTTCTTATCGTTATCGTACAATCACAGACGTGCAACGCAGTTATTTATAGATATGTACCTACCTATTCTTCGTCGTTTATACATAGAAAAATAGTAGGTCTTATAACCAAAACAGTAGTTGGAGGAGTATTACCTTAGGTATATTTAATGTGATTTTAGGGCCTACGTAATTAGGTTGGCAACGAGCCTATTATTGTCCGGGTATATTCCAAACTCCGTGCTGCTGCCGAAAATTTCTTGACGGAAACCCAATTACACTTTGCCCGGGAATCTAACCCAAGGCCTCAACTCCACTCAACAGTCGCATTTACTGTCGCTGTACCCACTGAGAAAGGTGTCAATATATTTGTGATAAGATTTTGGTATTTGGTTATCTAAGCGGGACTTATTTCATTAATCAATAAAGCGGTGTTCAATACTTCTACAGGAACACACAAACTCGGAATAACCAATTATGGATCTCTTTATTTTTGTCCCGTGCGAGATTCGAACCCACAACACACGGTGTGTCTCGTGCGAGATTCGAACCAAGTCAAGTTCTTGAATCAACTTCGAGACTATACAACCTCCTTGGACCATACTCATATTTTGACGCCTGTATGTAGGGTATTACACCCACAATTCGCTAGCTATAGTTTTAAGTCCGAATTAATAATAGTGAGCGAACCAATTGCCATAACATTTTCAAACACCGTAGGTACTGCTTCTGAAAATTTCTGAACAGAAAAACCAAATAATACTGCTTGACTAGAAAATCTAACCTATAAAATCATAACTAGCTGCAGTCATAAACGTAAATGGAGGCGAATCAGCAGGCGCGGATCCAGCCCTGAAAAAAGGGTATGCTCACAGCCACCTGAAAATCGGCCAAGTGCGAGTCGGTGTACGAACTCACTCATGAACAATCATGACTCATGACATGAACGACTTTTGAATTTGATTATTTCCTTTTTTCCGCGCATCAGGACTTTGGCCTTAGGAATGAAAATAATCATTGGAGGAAGTCAGACCCGATTGCGTCCAATTAAATAGTCAAATAGTTTCGATTAAATTCCAAACCAATTACAATCAATAAATTATTATTTTGTCTTCTTTTCTAGTAGCCAGTAAGCCAATATAGGGACACTGGACTGGGTAAATAGGTATCTTGACGCTGTCTCAGGAGTCGTATAGCGTTTATTATCATCAGCCTATCAATCTCAATAGACCGTGAAAGTGTCACGTCACAAGTCTATTAGGGTTGTTGGCATGCTCATCGTGCCCACAACGGTGGATCCGCCCTTGGGCGAATGAGTATAAACTGAGACAGTTTATACCACAGAAATCTTAATAATAAGGCAATTTTATTAAGATTTCTGTGGTTTATACTCATTCGCCTCCATTTACGTGAGAATGGGCCTCTACTCAGTAGGTATAAGAAGGATAAGGCCATAGTCAACACTACCCTAGAATAGGCTTCATATATTTTAGAAATCACTATGGGGAAACCCTCGATCATGTATATTTCCTTACGATAGTGTCTCGACATTTCGAAAAGGAAGAAACAATTTAGATATCGTAGGTAATATATAAAATTGCTGTCCCACGCGCTTTCTCTCGTTTTTGATTACTGCGTCGCTCCCGAGGGTCGTAACGTGATGTTATATAGCCCATATTATTTCTGGATGAAGATGCTTGCTAAAGGTCAATGAATGTTTTAATCTATCCAGTAATTTCTAAGTATATCATTACAAAAATAAATAGAAGATAATAATAATTATTTATTTATAATTGCCTCTTTATAATATTAGTACAGCAGCTAATATTTTACTAGCTTTTGCCCGCGACTTCATCCGCGTGGAATAGTTACTTTGGGGAGCATTTTTAATTTTTAAGAAACTTTTTTCAAATAATTTGGACAGAAATGCTGTGGTTTACTGCAAACGCTTAATGTAATAGGTACATTTTTATAAACTACGTTTTTGTTTTTACATTATATATATTACACAAAAACATACTTAAAGATTTTGCGGGTTTGACTCTGATACACGTGAGCACGCCACATAGATATGCCTATGCAAAACAGTTTTGTTTATTATTATCGTAATTGTTGCTTTTAGGGGAATCTGCACTTTTTAAACTGAAATAGCAAATCGGTCGGAATTATCGGAATACGGGGAATTAAAATATTTTCTCCTTTTGCCATTCTAGTCATGATTATAGCTTTTATAATATTGCGTCCTAGATGAGTAAATTGTTACCGTGTACCATTACATAGCCTTTGTGCGTCAAGATTTCTCATTAACTGAACTGGAATACCAACTTTTAGCTTAACTTATGGGAAGGCAATCCTGATAATTCTAAAGAGTTAAGAAACTCTATAGGGTACGATGTCACTTGTTCAGTGTCCTAATATTGTCTACTGAGAGGTACACGACAACATCTCCCTCAACATCTGACATAATGTGTTAGATTATGTGGCCTACTGTCTCATTTGTCGGCGCCAAAATTAAACTGTCACACAACTATTCGTGTGATCCTACCCAACACGACCACGGATGATAACCTTAATTTTAATGCGGTACATATTCATGAAAAAAAGTGTACTTAATTGTACTTATGAGTTTAAAATTTGTACTCACATATTTTCGCTGTTATAACATATAGGTCGTGGTCGTGCTAGGTAGTACATTCCTGGCACGACCACTATAAATTTTAGGTATTTTTGTAAACTTTAAGATGGAGAATAATGTAAATAAATTGTACTGAATTGTACTCCATTTTATAGATAATTTTGAGCAGTCTTTATACCGTTTTAAACGTTTTTTTCTGCGGTACATCAAATAGCACAATGTTCTTCTAAGTAGGGAAAGCTAAATAAAATTACGTTTTGTATGGTTACATATAATGTTTTATTATACGAACGTATTATAATCCTGTAATAATTATTAAATAGCGGCATACATTAATAAAACCACATTTATGTTCTTAATATCACTGGATTTTATGACTTTCTTTTCTAAATCATCGTAAGTGTTCCACTGATGCGATTACTTACAATGGACCCTAAAATGGCCTGGAATATTTTCAACAATAGCAAAAACTGCATATTTTTTGGAGTGTACTATAAGCTGAAGGGGTACATTTTTAAGCGAGATGATCATATCTATATCGAAAAAAATTACATTGTTCATGTCATGTACATTGGTTGTATTAATGTTACAGCATTGCGAATATACCGATCTTTCGTAATCCTCAATTGACGAAACAGATTCTTGTAATGCTATAATTCTTTTATCTGATAAAACAAGTTCGTCTAAGGGAATATATTGACAACGCCTCTCTTTCTGGCGGCTGCATATCGAACACGAATTTTTTACTTTAAAACTTATTAATTGACCATTGAAAACAGTTTGTAAAACAAATGCTACTGTGGATGTGCAATCAATAACTTTTATATTATTTTGCACTGTGGTGTCGCAATGTATCATTAATATGCGAGTCCTCAATACATAAACATCTTTGGAATAATCTTTAGTAGCTAATATTTTTATTAGGTCTGCAAAAGTATTTGAAAGGTTATCTATGGTTTTTTTTACAGAAGCAAATTCAATGTAACCCACAACCAAACCTTGTGAAACAGAATCAAATGCGCATGTGTTTTTTAAAATGACGTTACAAACACCAGATCGGCATAGATTGCCATTTTTGAGGAAATCCACTACGTTTTTCTTTTTTTTTGGTTTGATTGTTTCCAGTAAATTCTTTTTAGTGTAGTTCTCTATTGCCCATAGGTACTTATTTGTAGATTTGGATAGACATTATTATTTAAATCATCTGTGTTATGGAGAATTTTACAGAATTCACATCTTAGAGTAACGGCATGATTACACAATCATGCCGTTACTTTCTGTTAGCATACAAACTTCTCCGACTTTTAGAACAGCAGCCGCATATTGCCCTGCATGAGAATCGTTGTTTAGTGGTAGTCGCTTATTAATTGTAGGCAGACAAAACTTTTTTACGTGTACCTACCCATAATTCAGACGCCTTCAAACAGGCATTTATTTCATCTGCCAGTGTACTCCTAGTAATAACCGGCAGGGTCTGTCTAAATTCACCAGCTAAAAGTACCACCCTCCATCCCTCCCATAATACCCTGGTAGTTTATGATAGCTTTCATGGTAAGGTATAGTGCTCGATTGCTCATTTATGGGACATCATACATTAATCCCAAACCAACAGCTTACACTGCTGCAACATTTCCGCGCTCACCGCTTTTGTTATGGCGCTTGGCATGTCACGCGCTCGCGCGACGTGTATATATTAATACGGCATTTTTACTCATTATGAATTTTAATGTTTCCGATAAATATACGTATTTTAAAAATAGACAGATTTGTTTGGGCTTCCACACGAACTTTCGTCGCCTATTTCATCCACATGTACATCGTAATTTCAAAACCGCTGGTACAAATGTTTACTTATTGCCTTCTTATCAAGTGCCTTAATACAAAGTCTCATGGTTTTGTCTTCGATAATAACGAATTCCCATACAACCTTTCATCCCTTATTTCCACCCCCTCATACCCTTTTTTACAACAAAAGGTAGCCTATATCCTTTCCTAAGACCTATTCTATCTCTATAACAAATTTCATCAAAATCGGTTGTGGTTTAGGCGTGAAAGCGTAACAGACAGACAGATAGTTACTTTCGCATTTATATTACTAGGAAAGTAGGGATTACACATCTGTACTACACACACTATGTAGGTACATCTTTGCATTCATTTAACAGTCATTTCATATCCCATCTAAATATTACTAGGTACACTGCTCCTAGCTTTTCTTTGCTAGTTCTTAAGATATACCAGAGATATGTATTAGATTTTTTTTATTTAGAAAAAGAAGCTATATAACTCATGGGCCTGTTGACTGCATATGCAAATATTATGTCAATTTATTGCTCCATTGCCACATGAAAGGCAAAGCTACACTCATTCACTACTGTGCATTTATAATATTATTAGTAAGGATGCTTTGAGCGTTAATATGCTTCACCTGAACTGAATAGTTTATCTTCAAGTAAACCAACCGAATGTAATACAAATGTTACACCAAAAGGAATAATAATCAAATGACAGACACTGTTTAACAACACTTTATTTTCTAACACAGGACAAAATATCTATAACAAAATAAAATAAATACATCACATGTATTGAATAAATTAAAAGTTAACTTGGATTACCAGACTTCTGAGCTAAAGCCAACATATTCTCATTGGCTATCATTTGGAACTCATGGAATCTTTGGGACACTCTCTGGTTTGTTCTCAAATATTTTTCCATGCAGTTCAAGGTGCATTTCTCCTGAAAAATAATAATACAAAAATTGTTAATAATTTTCTTTACATGTTATTGTATCAGCTTATTAGTTGTACATGCAACATTCAGCATGTAATTTGAATATGGATGGTGGATGTTTGATAAAAATACATAATAGACATTGTCGAAGCAGGCAAATTATTACTTTGCTATAACTTTATTGACTGTATATTAAAGTAATCAATTCTAGATTATGTGTGGTAGTAGAGGGTAAGTACTGTTTAAGAATGTAATATATAAAGGGCAAGATCCCCTCAATAAATAAGGGAATCTTGACTGATGAGCCTATGAAAGTTGAAGTACAACGAAATTGTGAATAGAAAACCATATCCTGTAGAAATTAGGTAGGTTATGAAGTTACATGAATAACAAGGTTTAAGATTTTACTATATTAAGATATATTAGATTATAAAGATTTACACACCTCTGAAGTTTTGAGTGTCCTAGAAGTAAAATCATGTATGCAGTCGCTGAAACAAAGTTCTGAAAGCTTGTTGTACTGGACCAGGAAATCTTTGAACTGAAAACAATAAAATTACAATTTGTAATATTTATGACAAATGTTGTTTCGCTTACTGATCGTAAATCATGCCTGGTTTTACGCAATTACTCAATGTATATGACAATTTTCATAGATAACCAATGATATATTTACTGTTTTGATTTGATCAGCCTCACTCATTTCAGGTGCAGCCATTTTCAATATGAGGAAAATCAAATTATTATTTAATAACCGAGTGCTTTAATACTCCAAAGCCTTTATGTATTTACAAAAAATTATAGTAATAAAAATTGGAAGATTGGCTCAATCACAGGGCTCAATACTTCAATCCAATTCAAATTTGAGGTTAATTTTGATGTAGTAGTAGTTACAGTAGAAATTGAAGCCAGTGTTGCCAATCATATTACCACACTTGCGACCATACTGTATTTATCACTATATCATACATTCCTGTAATAATAAAAAAAGCAATAATTAGGAAATAAATCTAAAATATAAAATGTACATTCAGTAATTAATTATGTTACCTATTTAATACCGTACAGGTGTAGCACAAGGCGTAAGTAGAAACGTAAGTGACGATGCGTTTCAGCAATTTGACAACAACACATTATTGACGTTTAGCGTTCCATGCCTACATGTCATATGTTACATCACATAATAAATTAACGTTATCTTTTTCTGGGAAAAAGAAAACCGTATATTGCGTCTCGTTCTTTACAAATTGTAACGTCATTGTGCTAGTTTCAAATGATAGCAAGCATATTTTACTTCATATTCTTAGTCGAATATTTGTCAATTCTGTTAACAAGTCATCCTGCATCTAAGACTTATTTATAATGGAAGAAATTGGTATTATACTGCCTGAAAAGGTAATGTATTCAAAATCACAAATGATAAGTTGATAGAATATCTTATTGAAATTGCCTAATCTATCATTTATTTGTAGGATGACCAAATCACCGACGCAAAGGGTCTACCATTCTCGGGACCTCAAACATTTGATGAATTAGAGTCTGAGGATTTATACACTAAATATAAGGTAAGGTATTCTAAATGTTTTGCATTAACTAATATTTTGTTCAGTATATAGTATTTATTTAAATAACGTGCATAATGTCTTTGTTCTATCATACAATTTCTCACGAAATCTACTACTCTCTCTCATAATAAACATGTATTTCAGAGCTTTCAATAAACAATTTCTTTTGACGTTATCCAATTTGATTTAACATTTTGTTCTCACAAATTATTTTTACATTACAGAAACTGCAGCGAATGCTAGAATTTCTAGAAGTTCAGGAAGAATACATTAAAGATGAACAAAGAAACCTCAAGAAAGAATACCTCCATGCTCAGGAAGAAGTCAAGCGTATACAGTCTGTGCCACTTGTCATTGGACAGTTCCTTGAAGCCGTTGACCAAAATACTGGCATTGGTAAACAAATAATCTTTTTTATTCATAGAATTTCAGAACAGTTCGGGCACAAATATTTAATAGAGTCAATCATATAACCTACTTTTAAAGAATTTTAGAAAATATTGCAAGTCAGTTTTAGACAATGCACCTTGAAAGTTTTATGACATTAATATTTTATTTTACAGTTGGCAGCACAACAGGTTCCAATTACTATGTCCGCATCTTGTCAACAATAGACAGAGAATTGCTCAAGCCCTCTGCTTCTGTAGCACTTCACAAACACTCCAATGCACTTGTCGATGTATTGCCACCTGAAGCTGATAGTTCTATATCTATGCTGCAAGCCGGTATGTATATATGAAAAACAGTATTTGACTCTATTTTATGATTAATTTTATCACAGAGTTATATGTCCAAAATAGGAAATTAAAAAATTATATCTACTCAAAACCTAATGTTTAATAAGGGTGGTAATCCATTAAGTTAATTATATTATTATAAGGCTTTAGCACCAATTAAATTTCGACATGTAAGGGTATATATAGTATATACTATATAGGAATATACCCCTAACTTTTCCCTATTCTCATCATACTGAAATATAAAACATACTTTCATTTTGCAACCAAACTGATAAAGATTACATATAAGTTCTTATTGCTATTTGCTGTTACAAATAAAAAAGTACAAAATCAGAGATATACAGCTGCCTTTAGAGATGCTATGTGGGAACTCAACATTCTGACAAGCGGTCTAACCATACAATATTTTTATTGCTATGGCAATGATATGTGGTAGAATATTACTGTCAGCTAAACTCAATGTTTCAATATTCATTTGTTTTACAGATGAGAAACCTGATGTCCAGTACTCAGACATTGGTGGCATGGACACACAGAAGCAGGAAATCAGAGAGGCTGTAGAGCTCCCACTCACACATGTTGAGTTATACCGGCAGATTGGTATTGAGCCTCCTCGTGGTGTACTCATGTATGGACCTCCTGGATGTGGCAAGACTATGTTGGCTAAAGCTGTAGCACATCACACCACAGGTATGCATCAAGAAATCATATCTATGTGTCTAAAATAAATTTACTAAAACTTTTTTGTCTTTGGGTAAGAGTTTAATAGTTTCTTACACTTATCTCTGATGCTTATTTATTTCCAGGTATATTTTCAGATGATGTCGTCTTTCCTGTTAAATGTTAGGCAATATAATACTAAACTATTAAGTACAAAAGTTCTAAGATAACTGGTTATTAAAACTTCTGTGACTTCTAAAAAGTGCTAGGTTGTGGAAGGATTTTCTTATCTTAACATCATGTATTATGTACATGTAGTAATAAATAACTTGTTCATCACCTAGTTAAACTATATGAAATCAACATAAATACATAGTCATGCCTGTATACTCAATAGTAGGCAGAGGTGTTCTACACACCTGTTTTGAGTTTTACATTGCACATAATAAGGCACAAGCATATTGCTGTTATCCAAGCACAGTTCCTAACTTTGTAACTCTTAAAAGTTACTTATATTTACCTGCTTCTATAGCTGAGAGGTAGACTCTCTACCTCCTAGCGATAGTGTATTCCTATTGTTGAGGTCTTATTTTTGTTTACTACTTTCTATAGTGCACATTTAGGACCCAAACCCATAAAAAACCTAATTTATTTAGATATGCAATGCTGTTACAGACGATAAGTCTCTAAATCTCTAAAACCCAACTATTGTATACAACTCACATATTATATAATATACTTAATTTATTACAGCGGCGTTTATTCGCGTGGTGGGCTCCGAGTTCGTACAGAAGTACTTGGGCGAGGGACCGCGCATGGTTCGAGACGTTTTCCGTCTAGCCAAAGAAAACAGCCCTGCTATTATCTTCATAGACGAAATTGACGCCATCGCAACTAAACGGTAATATTTTCTATGGTACAAAAATATTTGACCAACAATCACACAAAAGTCCTTGAGCAGTATTAATTAAGTAATTTTTTTTCTTTTAAGTAACCATTCAAGTGTAGATTCAAAATGTACTTAGTGGAATGAAAGTGATAACCCCTATTGATGATTTCAGATTTGACGCACAGACCGGTGCTGACAGAGAAGTGCAAAGAATCCTGCTGGAGCTCCTCAACCAAATGGATGGTTTCGATCAAACTACAAATGTTAAGGTTAATAATTATTCAGATTTTTACATGATAACATAATGTCTATACAGATACTAATACAATTGATTTAAATTATCTATGTGTTACCTATGTCGAAGCTCGATAACTGTTGTCTGTTTCATAATAGATATTTAGACAATTTAATAACTAAGCCATAGGTGAGAGTCAAGATGGCGGGTGTACCTTAATCAATCGAGTAATAACATATACCAAAAAATATACCTAAATTGTACTATTTAGTACCTTGGTTAAAAAAATTGTACTTCCCTTAGAAGGAAACCACAGCTAAATTTAGGTACACCCGTATATTGACGTCAATATGGCGGGTGTTCTATAATATTTTATTATTTAACCATTACTAATAAAATATAATAACACCAAAAAAATTTACCTACAAGTACAATTTAGGTACATTTTTTTGGTATATGTTATTACTCGATTGATTAAGGTACACCCGCCATCTTGACTCTCACAGCCATAGAACATATTATTGATTATATTTTTATGTAGTCTCTAGTTTTCGTAACATTGATGTAGAAAAATTACTTATGAACATGTTTAACAATAAGAAACACAACTTGTAAATGCCGATAAATCAATGCCTACTCCTTTTTGTAAAACTCTGTAGGGACATAAAAATTTGTTTTGTAAGATAATTACGAAAATATCAATACTATTTAACAATGTTGTATAATTCTAGGTAATAATGGCTACAAATCGTGCTGATACTTTGGATCCAGCTCTGCTCAGACCTGGTCGTCTGGACAGAAAGATTGAGTTCCCTCTTCCTGATAGGTAAACATTTTAGACAGCAATACATCCATAAAATACCGTACATTTTGTACTTTTTTTAAATATATATGTGCTTACTTGTTTATTGATTCTTTACAGGCGTCAAAAGCGTTTGATATTCTCGACAATCACAGCTAAAATGAACCTTTCGGAGGAAGTAGATTTGGAAGAGTTTGTGGCGCGGCCGGATCGCGTTTCTGGTGCTGATATCAATGCCATCTGCCAAGAAGCGGGCATGCATGCTGTACGCGAGAACAGGTAACAGATATTTCTCTACATTAGGACCGACTAGGATAGGTTACTAATTAACAAATAATAATAGGAGCAATCAGTACTATCATAGGATTTTAATTTACAAACTAATAAAGCTTCAAAGATATCATAGCCATATTGAGGTGCAGTGAAATTCTCCAATAGTGGTGAGATTCCATTTTCTAATTAATACCAGGAATTAGGGTAACAAATGAATTTACTTGTTAACCCGTTCATCAACATCATCATCATGCTGGACATAGGCCTCCCCCAAGGGTTTCCATGTTTAACCCATTCAAATACGCTTAATACTTTAAACGCTTAAGGGGTTTGTTGACGTCAATGCTTTGGGACCAATCCCACGACCTCTTGATTACAAGTCTGATGTCTTAGACATAGGACCAACTCGCTTTAGTTCATTAGTTTCACTATTCCAGAGTGTACCTACTTTTGTATCATTTGTAATTCTAGTTAACATTAGAAAAATACATATGAATATGTACTTTTCTTCATGTTATGGAAGTGATTCTGTGGTTTAGCAAATAAATCAATATTCTTTATTTTCAGGTATATTGTGCTTCCTAAAGATTTCGAGAAGGGATACAAAAACAACATCAAAAAGGATGAATGTGAATATGAGTTCTACAAATAAGTTCTGTCTTATTGTTTCGTATTATTTTTATTTTAATTAATATTGATTAAATAAACTCAATAACTTCTATCCAGTCTTTTCTTTTGAGATCTCCTCATTGCAATCCATATTGACACAAAGTACAGCACTAACAGTGGAAATATAATTATTCATCAAATAAAATATTAAAGTCCTTCGGTCGGTCTGACCGATGAAAGATTCTAGACCTGTGGTCTAATACTGTATTATGTTTATCATATTGTAAGAGCTCCGTTTGACTACTAGATATTTTAGTCGAACAATATTTAAATTTTTTTGTGAACTACTATTTGGCGATATTTATGGTTGTCAAATATTAATTTTCAATATTATAGCCATTTACAGGATTCGCTTTTTATATCCGATATTTTAGAAAGAAATATAATAAATTAAAAACGCATGTGTACTCTATTATTATTACAGTTTATACAATACAAATCGAATTGAGTCCGTGAAAAAAAAATGTGCAGCCGAATCTGGTCCGTCCGAAAACAATTTTTTTATGCAATAGTAGGTACTTATTAAGCTAGAATTTAAAAAATATTCACTGTATTTAAAAAGTATCAGACAACATGCATATTTACATTTAAAACAGAACACATTAGAAGTCAGTATCCTAAAATATTACGATAAATGACGATAGCGTAAACTCCTTGAACTAAAATAAAACATAGCCGTCGATCTGTCAATAAAAGTAAAGGCTTGTCGCACCACCTCCAAATAGCCTTTATTTATAAGATAAAAGTCGCCATCTCTCTTGTTTAATCTAACATGAGTGAGACGGCATGCGATTTATTTTTCGAATAACTTTTACTTGTTAGTTATGGGACTGGCCATAAGAATCCAGAAACTGTTGTAAGTAAAACAGATTCTTAGCTACATCTGAGTGGTCTACCCAATACGCTCGAGAATAATCGTCGCAATAATCTTCTATCTACGCAATATGCGCGTGACTGCGAATGCAGAGATAGTAACACATTTTCATTTCCTATTATAGCATAAATGCACTAACTGAAGTGAAAGTCAAACGAGAGAGTGGCGCATACCATCACGAACCTATGGGTAAAATTGCACATAATGAAACAACAACATATAATTTCAAAGTCTATATTCTGTAACAGTTCTAACAATGTGATTTTACAAATATGAAATAATACAATATATTTGGCATAATACCTTATAAAAAATGACGTGAATGTAAAACAATAAATTAGAATAGATTTCACTCCATCAACTGAGACTTGTATGAATATCATTGTGATGTGCTTAATATTAACAATGTAATTCTCACGTTAACATTGTAACAAATTATATTAAGTGCAAGAACTAGTATACAATAAACAATAAAGGCTTTTTTAAGGCACTACGAATCCTAATAAGGCGTTGTCAATAGCTATCTAAAATTATAATTCTAGTCATGATTTTTCTTATCTAGCTGCATATTTGTATACGGCAAATAAAGTTATAATATTAATATATTAGGTACATTTCTGTCACGTTGAGTACAACAGACGTAGAGTTGGCTTGACAGGAGGGCGCTACATAGCGGGTGTATCAAATCACAGTAATACATTTAAAGAACGTACATTACGACTAATTTAGAAAAATAAGTAACATTAATATCATATAATCATTAATAACATAATGTATATTAAAAACATATTTCGAAAATATTGTGACTGACCATTGCGTTGTGAAAGTATAACAACTCATGAGAAAATACGTTTCGGAATGTAAAGCTGCCGATTGAAAAGTAATAAATTACCGATTTACAAAATCTTAACCTAAAGAAGAGTGTATACATTTTAATAAGTACAAGGCATACATAATACTGATTATAAATCGATTTTCATAATTTTCTGGCACTTCATGGTAGTAATTTTAATTATAGTTAAAGAAAGTACTTTTTACACAAGACTTGATTTCATATACGAACACTAACCTTTTAACAATATATACCGACTATTTATGACGAAGTAAATATTTTCTTTTCCATAATACACTACATATTGAATTGACTAATTGGACGGGGCATTAATTTGGAATTCGTATATAGTAAAATCTTCATTACTACATACTAACTATTTCAAAGTAGGTTCTAAAAAGCCTTTTAACAGCAATAACTTCACAATTACACTTGTACATCTCTGAAGGCCTAGGCTACCAGACTTTTTTTCTCATAGACCTCTTTCAAAATTTAGCTGGTTCCGGTGGACCCCCTGCAGCGAAACAAGTTCATGCAAGTAAAAAATGTTATCAAATCTCTATGGGCTGACCTTTTTTTTAGAAATTCTCGGAACTGAACCTACCACGGTAGACGGGCCGACCTTTTATTTTTTAGTAATTCTCTACCGAAAAACTGAAAAACCACTGATACTGAATATGGAATATGCAAGTTTTTACAAGTAGTCGCTGAGCTTGTCGAACAGTCGATTAAGTCAAGCCAACATTTTAGATCTTCACTATCGAATGCAAATAAATTTTCGTGGACCCCGATTTCGCTTACGAATTGTGCACCCCCATTTTCTAGTTTTCCAGTCTCCCGTGGACCTCTGGGGGTCCACCTGGACCACTTTGGGAACTAATGGCCTAGGCAATAATTTACATCTCATAAACTAGAGGATGTATCTGTGACCACTATTAGACACAGTTTCAGACTTCGGGTAAATTTTTTATGTTACATTTATATACTATGCTTGTAGATATAAAGGCATTTTTAGAATAAACACGTAGGAATGTGATAAATATCATAAATACCATATTGTAGTGGAAGAGTATATATAAATATAAATAATGGAATGATTTCACTGGGACTATGACAGCTAAGAATTAATCTCTTAATTTAGTGCTGCACACTTTAAATATAAACTTAACAAGTTGCCTTACAACAACTTTGGTATGTCATGTTCGATATTTCTCATCTATTTACTCATATAATATAACTTAAGAATATATTTGCATAAATAACCGCTGATTATATTTAACAGGTTACTTCTTATCATCCAGAGCGGGGTGGGCCAGGCGGCATTGATTGATCTGAAATAGAAATATCTGTATGTCAATTACTACGAATGTATACTCACAAAAAAGATGAAAGCATGCGAAACATAGTGCTATTAAAATTTCTTTAGCCAAAATATTGTATTCATCTATTACAACTATTGTTTAATAACGAGGTATCCTGATCAGTTTAATAGAATTATCTATGCTGCTAGTTACTATATTATCTATCATAAATTAAATATAGATAAGTAGTATAAAGTTTTTTTGTTTTATAGATTTGATGAGGTCCTCTTACCCGACCTTGCTTGCGAAGCCAGTAATTAGTGACAACCCGAAAAATATGTTCGTTAGATTGGTACGGGGTGGCCCTTGGGCAACCCCAGGCGGCTAGTTGTGATAATATACAATTCAATTTGAAATAAATTTTATGCTTTAGAATGTTATGCTTAAACATTAGGTATATAATATTATGATTAGAGAAATTATGCTTAAAAAATTATGCGTAAGCTGTTATGCGTAAATATAATTAGGATAAACAAAAGTATGCCATGTTATATTATGTCTTAAAATTGTATGCATATGGATAGGGAACTCCATAACAATCGCGGGCGAGCCGGCTACACGTTACATACAATACCGGCGCGGCGCAGGAAGGCGTGCTGCAGCAGGCGCTGCGCCGGGTCGCGCACCATACCTACACGTTACATACAATACTAACTGGTGGGTAGCGGTGGGTCGGGCGCGTGCGCGTGCGGCATGAGCGGCACGAGCAGCGCGGGCGGGCCGGCGCGGCGTAGGAAGGCGTGTTGCAGCAGGCGCTGTGCGGGCTGCCGCTGCGCCGGGTCGCGAACGAGCGCGCACTCAACGAAGGCGAGCAGGTCGGCCGGGCAGCGCGCTGCACCACGCGGCCGAGGCGGCGGCATGTCACGGATGCGCCGCATTGCCTGTCAAAATTGATGACTATACTCGTACCGTGACTTATGTACATACTCGCTATAAGGTTGAGAATACTGTAAAAATTCTTTAGGCCTAACTAGGTTCTGAAAATAGGTACACTATTTTTCGATAGCTGCTACCGTATAAGCTGGTCGGGTACACCAGCGACACGACTAAGAATAATAATATTCTACCACATACACACAACACAATCTATATCTAGCCCAAACTAAGCAGAGCTTGTACTATGGGTAGGTACTAGACAATGGATAAACATACATAATATATAATTTTCTTTTTGTAAATACTTACATATTATACATAGAAACACCCAGACAAAGACAAACATCCATGTTCATGCACACAAATGTTTGACTTGTGCGGGAATTGAACCCGCGACCTCAGACGTGGCAGTCGGTTATACTAACCACTACGCCATCGAGGCCGACCTGTCAGACAGAGGACTCTGAAAATCCAAGTCATTTATTGTTTAACCTAAATTCAGGATGTCTTTTTTGTGGCATCTTGCTGGTTAGTCGAATAATTGTAGATAAACATTTGCTTAATTTGACAGTTCGCAAAGAACCCAATGTGCATTATAATCGTATATCTATCTGTAATTTTTTTTGGTAACTATATAACCAAGTTTCTGTGTTTAATTCATTGTCCACCAAACCACAATTGTGTAAACCATTAGTTTTGTTTGGAGCTACTATTACCTATTTTTTATTGCAAAGCAGCAGCTGATCGCCACTAATAACGATTTTACATAAAAAAATGGAACGTCGCAGATCGCCGGCGTAGTAAGCTACGTAAGTTTCGTTTATCACTGGAATATTCTTTATTTTTAGTAGAGGCTCAGTCTGTTATTCATTATTAGGAAAGTATATGATGTTCCCGTGGAAACTTCGGGATAAAAAGTATACAAAACACTCATATATAGAAATGCAACATTGTGTAAAAATTGCAAGTGAATCAATCAACTACTTTTCAAAATTAGCGCATACAAACATACGGTAGATTAATTTCTATATACAAAGACTAGCTGACCCGCTCAACTACGTCTGCTTCACATAAGAAAACTTTCACCGTTTTTGCAACATATTACATTGATGCTCCGCTCCTTTTGGTCGTAGCGTGATGTTATAAATAGCCTGTCTTCCTCGATAAATGGGCTATCCAAAACTAAAATAATTTTTCACTTCGAACCAGTAGTTCCTGAGATTAGCGCGTTCAACCAAACAAACAAACAAACTCTTCAGCTTTATAATATTAGTATAGATTATAAAACAGATAATCCTGTCAGTACATATCTATTTTATAATCTTTATACAGTGGACCCCGGATAATCCGGCCCCTGTCTAATCCGGCGTCCCCTGTAATCCGACATGCCTATCACTGAATACACTGTAGTACCTAAAATTTATTTCGGCAAATCTTAACTAATATACTTAATGCATGATTGAACAGGTTGTAACTATGGCGCTTGACGTGTTGTAGTTCAAATAGAATCTTATTTGATTTGTAATTTGTCGCATACAAGGTACTCTTGTAGAGGTTCTATGGCTAATAATTCTGGCTTATAGAGGGTCTATGGCAGTACTTTATAATCTGACAAATTCGATAGTCCGACAACGCCCTGCAAAACGTTTGTCGGACTACCGAGAGTCTACTGTATTTGTTTTTGTTTCGCGTCGAAGTACTTTTTTAGGGTTTCGTACCCAAAGGGTAAAATGGGATCCTATTACTAAGACTCCGCTGTCTATCTGTCCGTCCGTCTGTCACCAGGCTGTATTTCATAAATGATAGTTAGACAGTTGAAATTTTTACAGATGATGTATTTCTGTTGCCGCTATAACAACAAATACTAAAATCAGAATAAAATAAATATTTAAGGGGGCTCCCATACAATAAACGTGATTTTTTTGCTCGTTTTTATAGATAACTGTACGGAACCCTTCGTGCGCAAGTCCGACTCGCACTTGTTACCTATGTAAAAAGATACTTCGAAACAAGTCAACTACATATATACAATAAATATTGTTGATATTTAAACATAATGTATAATAAATTACACTAGAAATATATTCTGAGGGCTGATGACCTGAAAAAGGAAGCTGGCAATACTAGATGCGGAAGGCGACATTTGGAGTTGTGAGGTGTGGAGTTCTGGCGTGAAAGAGGGGATACATATGTCCATCAGTGGACTGAAACGGGTTGATTGATATAAAACGTACTTGTAATGGCGGTTCATTGAAGAAGGGCGGCTCGCCGTCGACCATTTCGACTAGCATGATGCCGAGTGACCACACGTCAACCTCGGGGCCGTACGGCAATCTTGATATGACTTCGGGCGACATCCAGTATGGCGTGCCAACTAACGATTTCCGCTTTGGCAGTTCCTGAATACAAAAAAATACAATACAATATTTATTAAACAGAAAAAGTTAGCTCAAAACGCCTTCCTACAAAATTACATAAATGTGAAAGTTTGTGAAATTGTTTGGTTCTTTTTTATTCAATCACATTTAAACCGCTTAATGGATATTGATAAAAAGTCGCACATATATAGATCATGTTTTGGATTGCAAATTGAGTTCCCGTTGGTCTTAAGCGGGCCAAGCCGCGTACAAAAACTAGTATTATACCTATTTTATTATCATAAGACTAAAAGAAGGTCAAGTAGTGATTTCTCCTATCAATAATACTATATTTTTACATTTCTTAGTTTAAGTCAAATTTTAACACTTATCTCAACTAGACAGTTTATAAAATCGTGGGCCTGTCTTTCAATCGTCAGATAATTTTATCTGGGGAATACGTTTGAAGTTTTAAAAGCTTTTATATAGATGATAAAATATTATATCACGATTAAAAAATCAGCCTTAAATAATTCAAATTTACCTCTGATACTTGAGCACAAAATCCAAAGTCTGATAATTTAACACGACCATCTGCTGTCATTAGAATAGAATCCGACTTTATATCTCTGTGAATAACTCCTTGACTGTGTAGGAATGCTAAAGCCTGAAACAAAACATAATATACAAAACAAACGCATAGTTTAAGCTATATATTATAAACACTTTATTCCGTGTAAAATTGTATGACATAGCACGGCACGACTATGCCATTGTCTTAGGACAATGGCGTAAAGGAAAGTGGTTTACGGTTCCTATGACTAATCTATAACCGGGTCTATGCCCTGTGTCCCGGCTACGCCTACATAAAAAGCATGTACGGCGTAATGCAATCCCACATAGTACCCAATATGTCGTAAGCCCGTTTTAACAGTTGACACATCAATTTCTTATACTCTATGTATATAGAGTATAATTAAAACTCTTACAAAAAATCCTAACTAATATTATAAATGCAAACATGAGTTTGTTTGTTTGTTACATCACAATTTCGCATACACGTTGTCAGGGGAACAGAAAAGGACATAGAGTACCTTTTATCCAGAAAAAGTACTGTTCCTAATCTAGCCTAACCTACAATTGCGCGGAAAAATCTAGTATTGAAATAACATTACCTTTAAGCACTGCTTGCAAACTGTAGCAATTTGTTCAGGGTCCATTCTCGCTCTCGTAACGATGTCAGTGAGTGCACCTCCCGCCATGTACTCCATTACAACCCACAGCTCATCGCCGACCAGGTACGAGGCGTGCATCTCTACTATGTTTGGATGTGGATAGTCGCGCATTATAACCTGGCCAAATAAAAATTATAACTACATTATAATCGACATTTCAAAAGTTATTAAGACCAAGGCGTTTTATATATCTAAAGTATAAACACGATATTATGTCCAATTTGGTCATTAGTTTCAATTTGGTTTAGAAATGTTAATTTTAGTGTTGTGATCATCCCAATATCGAAATATTAACACATGCCAATTTCATGACACTTAAATGGAAGTTAGAAAACATGACCCATACAAATATCATTGAACTTAAATATCGATTATAGCAGACTTTACGTTTACGTTTAATCGTTTAACCTAAACACATTTTCGAAAATAGTGGCCGTTGTAGAAAGGCGAGATCATTACCCAACAATAGGACAGTATATGCTAGGAAAATGTTATTAGAGAGAATGAGTAGTAAAATGGTACTGACAACTTCATTAAAGAGCAGTTCCCTCCTCTGCTGCTTGCGCAGGTTCATCATCTTGACGGCAACGCGGCGGCGCGTGCGCGTGTCCGTGGCGGCGCACACCACGCCGGTGCTGCCCTCGCCGATCTTGCTGAACCCACTCAGCGTCGCGCGCGGGTCGCCCTCGCTCACCACCAGCCGCAGCGCCGCGCGAAACTGCAATACCACTCATAAAGAATTAAAAGAATAATAAAAAAGTAGGTATATGTGGAAAAAACATATTATGTTCCATATATGTTTTTTTCCTTTCTATTAAAAAGGACAACTCCCGCACTAGGAATAATTCCTGTGTCGCGGGGGACTTTTCAAACATTCAAACAACGGACTCAAAGAACACCCAGACTCGGAATTATTATTATTATTGTTGTATCACATTCACACAACACCATCTAGCCCAAACTAAGCAGAGCTTGTACTATGGGTACTAGACAATGGATAAACATACATATATACTTTTTTTTTTGTAAATACATACATATTATACATAGAAACACCCAGACCAATACATACATCCATGTTCATGCACACAAATGTTTGACTTGTGCGGGAATCGAACCCGCGACCTCTGGCATGGCAGTCGGTTACACTAACCACTACGCCATTGAGGCCGTTAAACCATTTGTGAACCACATTTTATTTTTTGTTCCGTGTGGTATTCGCACCCACAGCGCTGGGCGCAATGGCAGTGGCGAAGCGACCATTTAAACCACTACGCCATCCGTGCAGTCTATCACTACATCACTACATTACATATTATAAAACAAAGTCCCTCGCCACGTCTGTCTGTCTGTTCGCGATAAAACTACAGAACGGATTTTCACAAATAGACCGAGTGATTCATGAGGAAGATTTAGGTATATACCTAATTCATTAGGATTTGTACTACCCGTGCTAAGCCGCGGCGGGTCGATAGTTCTAATTTCAAAAGGACTAGGAAAAATCCTGTATCGCGAGGGACTCTACAAACATTTAAACAGCGGTAGGACGGAACAACTATTTGTGGATTACATAAATGTTTGTCTCGTGTGGGAATAGAACCTACAACACTCGTCACTAGCAAAGCAACCAATTAAACTTCTACGTCGTCCGTGCCATCAAATATTTTTTTTTTAATCTATGGCACCTTCATATCAGACTGCTATTGATATGATTAAATTGAATGATAAAAATGTGATGAAATACAAAAACACATGAAAAATATTATATTACTTTCAGGCAATTTAATATATTATTATGCCTCACTAGTTACTATTATGACTGATTTAGTCCCAGGGCTCAAATTTGCGATCATTAGGTTTCGGATATGGCTCTCGGGTCGCACAAAGTGCTATTGGGTGATTCTGTTAAAAGATTCTGAGTAGCAGCACGGAGTCTCGAAATGTACCCAGCAGAATATGGAAATAGGCTCGCCTTAAAATGTGCAAATATTAAAAACAAAACTAGCGAACTGTGATTTTAATAAAACTCTTCCTTGCCCTTTGCGGATATATAGGTGTGCGTGTCTTTATTATATATATGCACCAATATGCTAGCCAAGGAAGAGACTTGGCCCAATCTAATTGGATTATAGCTAAAATTTTAAATGCGAATGTGAGTTTGTTTGTTTCGCTTTCTCGCCTTAACTACTCGACCGATCGTCATGAAATTTCGCATACACATTGTCAGAGTAACAGAAAAGAATATAGGGTACTTTTCGTCTAGAAAATAGTAGGTACTGTTACTAACCTCACCTAATCTAAGATTTTGCACGCGGCTTCGCTCGCGTAAAACTACTTTTACGCGAGCAAAGCCACGTGCAAAATCTAGTCATAAATAAGGCAGTGTTATAAAATCAATCAATAATAAAATTGAAACTGTTCTGTTTAAACCTATTTGTTAATGATATAATGAAAATAATTATTGATAAATGGTCGATTTTAAATTAAAATCGCATTTTGTGACGCGAACCAATTAATATACGATAACAACGTATTATCTTCAAAAACTTGTTATGAGATGACGAATTTTCCAGGAAACTTATTGTGGTGTATTGTAACCGTTATATTAGGTTATTTGTAAAGTAAAGCATGCTGCATATTTGTAAATGGTAGTAAATAATATTTTTACAGGAATGTGTAAAAAAGTGATTTACAACTAATATGCGAAATATTTAATTCTAACTAATATTATAAATGCGAATGTGAGTTTGTTTTTTACGCTTTTACGATTTTTTCTAGTTTTAACTTCACGACGGATCTCCATGAAATTATATAATATAATAATAAATATTGCATAGGTACACGTTGTCAGGAGCATAGTAAAGGATATAGGGTACACACAGCGACACATCAACCTAGACTGTTTGGACTTTGAACTATTAGAAGTTGAACGCTGCGAATCCTGCGAGAGAGTACGTTATATTTTTGTTATTTTGTCTCATTCACGCTGAACGAGCCGCGGGCGTCGCCGCACGCGCTAGTGCACCGTGATGGGTCTACACCACTATGCACTGTCCCTTTCCGACAATTCTCTATTTTGTATGTAGCGTAGTTATGCGTATATCCCTGTGTCCAACTTGATGTGTAGCCGTGTGTACCTTTCATTCAGAAAATAAGTACCCGATGTATATACACAACTTTACTTTTGACAAAATCTACATTAACGGAAGCAAAGACGCGTGCGAAATCTAATCTATAATTTAATAATAAGACAATCTAGATATTTTCTTCATAGTGTCACGCCTGTTTCTCCAAAGGGTGTATTACAATTGTATATTACACCCATATTTCGCGAGTTATGGTTTTCGATCTCACGTAATTGGTGGCGAACCTATTGCCGTTTATCAGACGCAGTTCTAGACACTGTACCTACTAAGAATTTCTTGACAGAATACTCAAATACCACTTTGCCTGCTGAGAATCGAACCCGAGTCCTCATGCACAACAGTCGCATACCCTACCACTGCGTCACTAAAACAGACAGACCAGACTCCGATTAAATTAATGCAGGTGTATTAACGTTTAATAGAATGCGTCACATACCTGTTCATGCGTCAATCGCAGTTCATGCTTCGAAGCGGCGAGCGGCAGGTGGGGGGCGGCCGGCGCCCCACCAGGCCGAGACACTGGGTACGCCTCGCCTAAAGGCAATGGATTAATCATCAAGTAGGTATTATATCTCAACTGTTTCTTCTATATTGTATGTTTGTTTGTTTTATTTGACATTTGATTATTCTATATTGATTTTTGCGAAGTTTAAAATTTTATTTTATTTGTATTTAATAATTGTATTCTTTTTTATATTGATTTTATCTGAAATAATTTATTATTATTTTTATAATCAGATGAAGGGTTATAATAAAAACCAATACATCCCAGATTACTAATTACTATCTTTTGCTCACGGGTTCGCTCGCGTATAAGTAGGTTAGGTATAAGAATACTTTTTTTTTTAATTTAGTGTAGCCTTTGTTACTCGGTGATAATATTTCTGATGGTAAAATAATTTTTGAAAACTGTTGAGTAGCTTTTGAGTTAAATCATTACAAACATACAAAAAAAACAATTCATTCCCCTTTATAATATTAGTAATAAAAAACAAACCAAAATCATCTCCCAATGTAATATACTATGTCTATATGTCTATGTCTCCTTTTCCCATCCTAAGCATGTATATGATCCGATCTTTTGACTATGGGTTAATTCTAAAGAAATGTGATCATGCAAATAAACATAAGGTTCTATTGAATATTGTTACCAATACCAAGGCAACAATTAAAAAAGAGTGGCAAGTATAGTTTTAATTTTTATGAAATTATACTGAGGCAACATTATTTATTACCACTGACATAAAGACATTCAGCTTTAACCTGTTCATCTTTAAGCTAGCTATTACTAGTTCATTTGAGTTTATTATAAATAGCCCATTGTTGTTAACAAGACTGCAGCACTTCCTATAAAATCCTAGCATAGTAAAGAACCATTGTGTTCACAAAACAAATAAATGGTGTGAATATATCCTCAATCATACAAAAGTTACATGATCACAAACATTCACATCAATGATGACATAGGATAGAAGCAATTATTATTTAATCAAATAACACAGGTCTGCAATGGTTTTCCTCTCTGAGATCTGATTAACGTTTTCTATAGTTTCTAATGTGCTGATTACGAGAAAAATAATAAAAAAATTCTATCACGTCAGGATTCTTTGATATTGAATATTTAAGATTTTAACTAAAAATGTCTGAGCGCATACATTTTAAAATCTATAAAACGTCACTTAATTACTTCAGCTTAATTTTTATTGCATTTAATTAGTTTAAGACGACATAGAAATGAATGCAAATCAGTAATTTGTTAATTACTACATAATAAGTGTAAGTAATTCGCATTAACCATTTCGAAAACGGGTCATTTTGGCTTCATTTAGTAATGAGCTCATTAATACACGATGTTTAGGTGATATTGCCTAATTGTTGTTAATGTTGTTCAAAAAGGGTATAATGAAGAAAACAAAAGGTTTTTTATGTATAAGTACCTACTCTGAATTAGAAAACTAACAGTCGAAGTGCGCATCTTGCAACCTAAACTTTAAAATGTCGTCGCGAAGTTGTTTAAACTCTTCGAATTGTTTTTGTTATATTTGCGGGAAATTCATGGTGATAAAACAACGAAACAACATTACAGACTATGTGAAAAATATTTACAAAAGTTATTTTGGACATTCTATAAGTAACCAAGACAAAACTTGGACACCTCAAAAAGTTTGTTCGACTTGATTACTTCCCAGAAAATCTAGGAGCCGTTAGCGAAGAACAAGGTGAAAGATTTCACCAAGATTTAAAAGAGCTTGAAGTCCGGTATCAAGGAAGATGGAATGTCAGCATGATGGCGGACTATTGTTGGTTGTTGAAGCGTGATGATCCAAACCGGAAATATAAGCGAAAATCGCACAACAGAAGCTTCCAGGAAAAAAGGACCAGGTTCCACAAATAAAATTTAAGTGTATTTTAACCCAGCAATAAGTTGTTATTACGTGTTAATAGTTTTTTAAGTTAAAAATTAAGTACTTTTTTAAATATATAATTTTTTAAGTGAAAACTTGTCTTTTTTCTCAATTTTCTATCTGTAGCTTTTTTGAAAAATCGGGAGGTGATGGAAAAAAACTAAGTACATATTCGTAATCAGCGCATCAAAATACTCCAGAATCAGCTATCAAATTCCAGAGAGGAAGTTATGACCTTCATTTTGCAGGCCTGTGTAATTTATGTAATTCATTGGCTATCAAAAAAAACAATAATCTCTGCAATCTATGTTCATGTGATAGTCATATTATGTAAGCTGTGTCTAATGGCTGTGTCCATGAACTCACTAGTTGTAAGAAACAACCAACATGAACTCTAAACTATTACATTAGTAATACTTTAAAAATAAGTAGTCCATAGTATTGCAATAACACATTGAATTATAAAACCATACTATCATTTATTGAATAATTAACTACATAAGCCATTGGGCTTAGTGGTTGTAGTAGGTAGTTATTATGGACTGCAATACTCTGGACTACTTAGATTTTATGTATGTAAAAATGTTCATTTCACTCATAAACTGTTTATTAGATTTACAAATAACTTGGCACACAGATAGACCACAATGTCCTGGATTAACACACAGGGTGTGTTTTTTCACACAAGTGAAGCCTTGGACATGGAACTAGTTAAATATAAATAGGCTTCTTACCCATATTGACAGAGTTTCCATTAAGTCCATGAGGTACATTGTGAGCCATAGGTTGTTGTGGATGGTTGTGTTGATAAGGTACATTTGCGTTTTGTATATTTTGATATGTCATTGGTGTATGATGATTATCATTGATTTCAGGCACATTTCTCACTCCCTCATGTGTATGCTGTCCCCATTCTACAGGGGATTCAGCAATGGGTTTATTCAAAGTATAATTACTATGTTCTCTTCTCAAACTCATATATTGTTGTGGAGCAGGAGGTACTGGCGGTGACTCCTCTGGTACAGACGGGGGAACATTTGCTTGATTTCTCAAATCTCTCCTGATTCTCGGTGGGCTACTACTTCGCAAAGAGTTTGATCTTGCAACATTTGAAGTTTTTGGCAATACAACACCATTCTGTACAGGTTGCTGTGGGATGTTTGAAGGTATTGGTCTTGCTATTGATGATACTGAGGTAGTTCTGTGGTCACCTCGTACAATGGTTTTTAAATCTAGAATTTCGGTGGGAGTTATTTCAGATGGATCAACTAGGGGTAATGGTCTGTTTGTTGATTTTAATATCTGTAAATAAATAAAAAAGGGTAATACATTTACTACTTTTTATTATTATATTTATCAGTACTAGCATATCTAATATAAAAAAAAATCTAATTTTATATAAAAAAGAAGCATATAAACATAGTAAACAGCTTTGACACTATTAATGTACATGGTTGAATCAACTTTTTTCTGTCATTGTGGAGAAAATTAATTTTAAAAATAATTCATCATATGTAGAAATATGATGAATTATTTTTAAAATTAATTTTCTCCACTTTCACATGTTATTCATAAAGAGTCACTATTGTAGTTTTATATTTTAGATAGTGCTGAGCACTTGAAAGTATATTTTTGCCATTTGTAGGGTGAAGAATAGAACTTGGCCTTAAAATGTCCCCTGGGTAACGTATTTTGTTAAATAAAAGCTCGGTAAATTAATTTCTAAATCACTGTAATTTCAATAAAAATATAAGAATGTTTATTCACTGTGTTTGATTGCACGAAAAATCACATCGGTTTTGATAATTAAGTTTGCGTATTAAATTGATTTAATTTGTTTGAAAAAAGTGATTTTCTATTTTTATCCTGATCGAGTTTTTAACCGTTTCGAATTAACACAGAGCCCATATATGGAATACTCTGTCCATTTTAATGCCCATGGGTCATAGCCACCTTGTATATGATGTCTCCTGAGGCACTCTTAATACTTCTCCCTAACTTTTATTATTCCCAAGTCACTTAGGGTTGGCTTTCTAGTCTAACCGGATTTGACTGGATATCAGTTTTTACACGGAGCAACTGCCATCTGACCTCCGCAACCTGAAGGCTAACGATACCCTAAGGCTAGACTAGTGTCAGGATATTAGAGGGCACTGACTTCCCAATAACGATTGCCATAGATGATCATGGCAGCCGGGACCGACGGCTTAACGTGCTCTCCGAGGCACGGAGCAGGCGATAATTGTCAATCAATACGCACATTATTCCGAAAAGTCATATAACTTCCGAAAGTAAGAGGTGCGCGACGTGGGTTCGAATTCGAGACCCTGTGCATTGCAGTCTGTTGGTCTCCCCACTGAGCTATCGCTGCTATATATTCATAGGAGTATAGACTCTTAATAAAAAATTATATTACTTTTCTGTTTCTCATATAAAAGAAAAAAATATGTTCAGGGTTTCTTCTCATTCATTTTCTATCTAAATAGCTATAAAAATATATATTTTTGTGCGTTTCCATTAATTAAATGGAATAGTAATCACAACGATTGTTGCGACAGTTTGGTTTGATTTCGATTCATTTTCTGGTATATTATTTTTTTCGGCTCTTTGGTAACGTTTTCTATATTTCGCATTTCTGCCTGAGCTTTTGTATTTTCTCTTTTAGTTTCAAATTTTCTTTGTATAACTTGGATCGATTTCTTTTTACTATTTACCTTCCTTTTCTATGTGGTGTATCATTTAGCAACGGTGGAATTATTGGCGAATCACGAGGTGAATCGTTTATTTCTTGTTCTGGTATAATGGACGGTGAACATGGAGGTGTAATATCTAAGATGTAATGTAGATTTTCTTCTTTATCGTAAATTTCTCTTCCGTAGTTTCCAGATTACTCTAGCATAAAATCTTTCTTTTGGAGACAAGTCAAGAGAAGAGAAAATTATCATGCTAAGAAAATATTAGTAATATTTATTTTTCTTCGTATTTTTCGGGATCTTTCTTCAGTTTCTATTTATATCGTCTTTGCTTTTATGCAGCGGTTAGTAGCAGTTAGCTGAAATAAATGATATATAAGCAAATACGCCTAACAAGAAAAATATATTTGTTTGGAAAAACAATCTTAATAGAATTATGAACAATATCAGTTAATCATGTGTTTAAAACATACTAAATAATTCTGCCTTGCATTCAACACTAAACAACAGTAAATATAATACAAACTAAATTGAGATATTTAAATAATTAACCCAATAGTCCACTGAGTCACTAAATTTGTCTCTTAGGTCACCCAAAAGGTAACCCAGGCGACTGATGACTCAAGAGACATTTCACAGAAAATATTTCTTTTCTACTATATTATCTTAAAAAATCACAAATCAGTAAATTGACGAATCTTATAAGAACATAATTATTTATATTTCTATATATCAAAATACATGAAAATATCTAAGAAAAAATGGTGTCACCCAGCAGACTAACAATTAAAACACCTTAGCTCTGTTACAGTTACGGACGAAATGGCTGCAGGATGTGTAGGTAACAAGACGCATAGATTCGATTATGTGACACTCGGAACATTTTGTTATTGGTTAGATCAGACGTAGTGGTGTCTCGCTTTAACTAAATTGTACGTTATAATAGGTAAGTCAGGGGAAGTCACCTGCCTGTTCTTATTACAATGTAATTAGTCAAAAATCACTTTTATTACCAATCTGTTTTCACAATATTTAAAATTTATGGACCTTACTTTTACTGAAGAAAGTATTAATTATAAAACGCCTATACAATATTTTTAAACCAGGGTACGATTTCCTATGACACATAGCTGTTGGGGCAGTCAATAATTATATGAGAGCTACAAGTAAAAATACTGGAAAATTTATGAAAAGCTTCTGTAATATATATAACATTATTTCTTATTTATCTAATTTATTGTTGGTGTTGTTAAGTAATTGACCCACTTTAATTTGAATATACAAAATTATGAAACACTAGGGACAGCTAAAAACAAAAAATAGTTGATTCACCCACATAACACAAACATAAGTTACACTAACACATTAGAAAAGAAACACTACAAACCTGGTTATTACCAACAAGTGAGGCCCATTGCAAGGGAAGTCCAACAAACTTTCCCTCTCGTTTATCGAAGCCAGTATGTACTCTATGTTCAAAATTACTTGGCGGCGAAATCAGAGGCTTTTTCTTCTTCTTAGAAAACATTGCGTTAAATAAACTACAAACAACACATGTTACTAGGTTAATAAAATTTATACACTATGTGTAAACACTCGTATTAAAGATATTTGTTACTTCTATGTAAAGAGAACTAATGAAAAAGAAAGCTTACCAATACTTTCTTTTAAGATAACACCTATCGACATCGACTCGCCTCGAGAGTCAATTAGATATGGCCACTTTGGTACGGTTTTGTCCTTAAAAACAAAAACAACTAACAGTTATTTTGAGACGTGCACTACGATCTAAGTACATATGAACACAAACTGAATACTAAATCAAGATTCAAGAGCATATTCCAACATTCCTTAGCAGGCATCACATCACACAGGTACATAACACAACAAATTAAATTAACGTAATGATATTATACACCACATTTCTTTGGCAAAGATTAATGAGAGGTACCTTTAAAATACACGTTAAACCAGATCGAAAAGGCAAGTTAACGTACAAAATACAACGAGATTTATGTTGTTTGTAAGTAAAAACGTTTCACAATTAACGACAGCACGAGAAACAACCGACCTGTCTAACAACAGCAATCATCAAAATCTTATAGAGATGCAACCAAAATAGGGTAATTTAGACTTATGCACACAAATCGATTCATGTGAATTCGATGTAGGAACCAAAGAGTACAATATAAGATACGGTAGGAACCTGATTTTATAATTTGGTAACTGTTTACGACTCGCTACGGTAACCAACAAGTTGGATAACTAATTCAGAGTACTCAGACATTCATAGTGTCTAACGAATGATACCAATGATGTTAAAATATATTTTTTTTTTATAAACAACTCTCGCATGGTATTTTATTATTATAATTAGTGGTTTAAACTTTTTTATTACTTGTGATTAGTTGTGATTTTGTGATGGATGGATTGAATCGGGCACGCCACAATCGTGGCGGTAAGACCCGTACTTAGAGAGTGACTCAGGGGGGGGACACTGCCCAATACCTTTCGTATATCCAAAGATAGGACTGACATCTGTGTTTTTGGCCCCGTACTTGTGCTGTAAATCAATCGCAGAAGATGGTGCTTAAACAAATTTTTAATTTATTATTTAGTGTCAGTTCTTACCTTTCTATACTTTTATATTTTTAATTTATCTAGAATCATATTTTATTCACATTTTAATTGGTATATCATAAAAATGTCATAAAATACAAATTAGTAAATATGTCGGTTAAAGACTATGATTCAAACATTGGATTTGTAAGTCAGTCACAATATGGCGACTGCATCTTGCCCGTGCGCACGTTTGTAGCTTTTCGTCAAATTTCGTCCTATATTGTATATTTTTCGGCTGTGAAGGTCTTATGTAAGTGCGTTGAGTCGAGCTCTGTGTTCCTCCACCTTGTGTCAATTAATCTTCCAATCGAAAACTGTTATCAGTGTGCGATAGTGACGCTTTTAGTGTTTAGTGTTGTGCGGTTTTTCCGACTACAAAAATACCGAGAAGCTGCGCATTTCACTGTGCACCTAGAGTCCGCTGCACAGTTATATTTTAATAAACATAAACATAATAAAATGTTATTTGTTGTTGTTTTATTCTTATACTACGATATGCACCCTATACTTATTGTATTTAAATTGTTTTGTTTGGATTTATTTTTGTAACATTCTACTTGTTCTATTTGCAATTTTTACTTGCATATTTTTTATGTTACAAAAATACGATTGATACAAAACAATTTAAATACGAATTCTGGATTAGTAATACATAATATAAATAGCTATAGGCACAGAATACGTAATAGCTATATCTATGTATAGAAGGATTAGTTCGGGGCCAAAAGTTCAGATGTCGCTGTTACAAATAGGGTTGGCTAAAATTGACCATAAGAGGGCTCTCTTTTCCCTATGTATTACTTTACTCTTAGGAGTGACTGGAGGGAGAGGCGTCATGGCGCCGTCACGTTTCGTCTGACGCAAGTGCTGATCGACCATGGCTGTTTCGGTCGGTATCTGTGTCGAATAGGCAAACAAGAGACGCCCGGTTGTCATCACTGCGGCGACTGCCGCGTCGTTGTCGAAGACACGGCGTTGCACACATTGGGTAGGTTGCCCTGCTTGGGCCACGCAACGCCGTGTCATGCGCGCGGCAGTCGGTAGGGTCCTCCTCTCACTCAAAACTATGGTTCTGTCCATGGTTTCGAGTGAGAGGTCTTGGAGTGCCGTCGCCTCCTTCTGTGAGGAGGTGATGTTAGTGAAGGAGGCGGCAGAGAGGGAGAGGGAACGTTTAATCCCTCTCCCTAACCGCAGAGCCGTGCGCAGGAGGGCGCGAGTCGACCTCCAGCCACCTTGAGTAGAAGCCTGCAGGCGGTGGGCCCATTGGGGCCGTCCACCGCAGCGCAGCGCAGGTCCGAGTAGTCGGCGTTCGTGTTCCGCGCACGCCTCTCGATGTCGGAAGGGGGAACAGGGCCCCCCGCTTTGTCGTAGGGGACTAGGTCCTCCAATTTTTGTTGTGTGATGGTTGTGTGGGACTCGCTACGTCCATGCATCGGCGGGTTGAACCTTCGGCGGAATCGCGATTCGAATGCGAGAGCGATTCGCGCGGCCCCGCTATATAGGTGTGAGGAACACCGCGGTGGTTTTAGTCGGTTCAGCCCAAATCCATCGTAGGGGCTGGATCCCGATATATCCCCATCGCCCGCCCCAAAACCGACGATGGGGAATGTGATTGCACATTTCCCCGCGTAAAAAAAAACAAAGGAATGGATTGAATCCATGAAGCTACAACACTCTGCATATGGGAAATGGCGAGAAAACTAAATAAGCCACTAGACTAGTTGGTTAATATGTTGTTTCTTTCTAAACTTTGTTCTATATAATCATAATTAATTATATTTTATATCCCAACTAGCAGATTTTGATTGTAGTAATCATAATTATTATTATTGACATATTAAGTCGATTCGATAGAACTGTTTGTTGATAGTATAGTACACCGTCCAGCTTCTACAACACTAAAGAATAAAATCATTCCTGATTTCTACTAGTGATGGGACGATTTGGAATTTTTTTAACTCAATTTACTTGGGTTGATGTAGCTACTGACTCGATCGCAACTCAAGTTGACTCGAATCAGTGTCTCCTGTAGAGAAAGAGAGGTCCCTTCTTTTTCTCTATTCGGGGAGCTCGAGTCAGCTCGACTCGAGGCTAATAGGTTCCGATCCTGGCCGAGCGAGCCCGACTCAGTCGGCAGCCCGAGTTCTATTTTACTCAACTCGCATCGAGTTGAGTGAGATGCAATGCATGATGCAACATTGAACGGCGCACGCGGCTCGTGTGGTGTGACTTGTCAACTCGTGAGGCCCCGCGCACGTCGCCCGCGTCCGTGCGGTGTGCGTTCGATCGACTGAGTTGAATCGAATTATTAAAAACTGAACCCGAGTTGACTCGTTTACGACTAAATAACTCGACTCGCACATCACTAACTTCTGCATGTATGTTATCTTTAACTGTCAATATCTGCATCTGTACTAAGTGTCGTGCTAACAAAAAAACAAAATAATTAGATAGAGACCTATAAGTACTGAATTCAACAAACTTGGATATTTCAAGCCGAACATTTATTATTGCCAATAACGGAAATAGAAACTATGAAGGAGAAACATAAGAAAGATAAATATAAGAGTAAATCTAAATCTCGTGACCGAAAAAGCAAACGGAGATCACCCAGTGTGAGTAAACAAAACTTAGCTTACTTAGCAGGATGTAAATTGTAGCTCGTTATTTAGATTCTTATTGAATGTGTCAAAATGCGCTTCTTTATATTATAAGACCTACAACATTGGCAGTGTACAAATACAAACAAAGTGAGACAATTCTGAATTTCGTGAGATGTATTTAGTTACTTTTCTGTACATTATATATTTTCAGTATTAGTCTGATACAGTTTGAAATTCTGTTCGTTAATGTAATTTCATTAAAACACGAAAGTACTATAGCAAATATAGCAACAGCAATCATTAAGAGGAAGTAGGTGATGTAATCCTATTGTGGTTAAATAGTTTTTTTTATAGAAAATTGTTAGTAATTTGCACAAAAGTAGTGTGTATGCAAACACAATTGTAATATTTAACTTTTATAGTAGTTGAGATAAGCTGGATTAACATTGTCAATTAAAGTTATTTCTTTGTAAATAAATGAAAGGGAAAATAATCTGACATAACTAAAGAAAATTCAGGTTCAGGACTACGGCTTAAATGCATTCTGAGAAGTGGCAAAGAAATATACAAATTTTAATCCATGATGTAGGGCTATGACTAGCTTTACTTGGCAAGGCAAATAGCGGCAAACTTTATGAATTGTCTTGTTCCTCTGTTATACTTTACAGGCACTCTGAATGACCATTTCCCATGTCCATGGCACATCTCACCTACTTCAATTGCTTAAATTATATTCTTTGCTCTTGTTCACTAATTTAAGATACTATTAACCTGGCCACTCTCTATATAGATGTGATTGAAAATTGAATATTTATAGCTTATATTTTCCAGTTATCCAGTTCCAACAGTTCAGACTCTGATGAATGGGTTGAAAAAGACAGCAACCAAAACAAAGATGCACAGAGGGAAGATTGGATGACAATGACTGGTATGTTAAAAACATACACTAAAGATGACATTAAACCAAAACAAGAGGAAAAAGATAAAAAACATATTGATTCATACAATCCAGCTACTAGCAGCAGAGAATTAAACCCATACTGGAAAGATGGGGGCACTGGAGTACCACAAACACCTGAAAGCTTTCGAAAATCTAAACCATTTCTTAAGCCTACTGATGATGATGATGACTACTACTCCAAGTCTAAGAGTTCTATATCTAATTATTCTGATTCCCATTATAGTAGACAGTCAAAAACATTTGCTAAACCTACTGATGATGATAAAGATTACTATTCTAAGAGTTCTAGATCCAGCACGTCTGATTCACATCATAGCAGACAGTCAAAACCATTTGTTAGACCTGCTGATGATGATGATAGTTACTACTCCAAGTCACAAAGTTCCAGATCTAGTGCTTCTGACACTTATTCTAATAGGGATAAACAAAAAGATTATAAAAGCAGAAGTTATACTAGAGACTCATACCGATCTGGAGGAAATTGGAGGAAAGGAAGTGAAATTCAAGAAAGGAGGTATGATAGAAAATCAGAAGATGTAGAAGAGGCTACTGTTCCCAATCCTAAAGACAGTCATGTCAGTGAAAAAATTGCCCTACCACTAGAGCAACCAAAGGACAGTAAACACCTAAGTGACGAGAAAATGAACAAACTTGCTGCAAAGATTTTGAAAGCTGAAATATTGGGCGATACTGCATTAGTTGTTGATCTACAGGCTAAATTACAAGCAGCAAGGGAGTATAGAAAACAGAATCCAAACAAAGATGATGACAATGAGAAGGATGACAGGGTAATGCTAATGTCAACCAATAGTACTGGGAATAGCAGACCACTAGTATCCAGTGGTGAAAAAGGGGATCCAAGAAGTAAAGGTGGTAAACGAAAGGCAGAAACACATGTTTCAGGGGAGAGGACAAAGTATTTTGGTAATGATGATAAATATGACTTGAAACAAATGGTAAGTTATTGTTTTGTATATTATGTAAATTTAAATAACATCAGTAATTCGGCCCTTATAAAGTTATAAATTATAACTTTATAAGAGCCGATTTTACCCAATTTTTAACTTAGTACAACAGTTTTTCATCGCAAAGATAAAAACCCTTCAGAAGTGTTGTGTGGCAGTTTAAAAATGCTTCTGACAAATATTAAGATTGAACTTACAAAATACTAAAAATGTTTATTTAAGAAAATATACTGCAGGGCAAACTGTTGAGCCGCTTCTTTACTGTGTGGCATGGAGGGTGCCTTGTTTATTAATTCTAAGTGTTCTGGTATGTACAATCGCTATCAGTATAATAATTTGGATAAATATCATTATTTCCTTAGACCACAGATTCCTGCAAACCAGAGGATACTTATATTTAAATAGATTTAATAAAATGGTAATCATGTAATATTTGAAGGTTAATTGTAACTTCCTGCGTAGACTGTTGTATGAGAACAGGGAATTAAAACATTATGGCTTGTTTGGTACATGATGATGGTAACACTGTTTAACATTGTAGATTACACACTGTCCAAATTATCAGGCAAAGAACCCATGTTCTAATCAAGTAACCTTGTGGATTGATCAAAAGAGTAACAAATTATTTTCTTTATAAACATGAATGAATGTGTCAATTGACTTTTCTCCTGAACAAGGCCCAAACAATATAATATTTGGCATTTAGTGGTAGTTTGGTAGTCATCTATACTAATATTATAAAGCTGAAGAGTTTGTTTGTTTGAACGCTCAGGAACTACTGGTGCGAATTGAAAAATTATTTTAGTGTAGGATAGCCTATTTATCGAGAAAGGCTATAGGCTATATAACATCACGCTACGACCCACGGGGGCGGCGCAGTAACGATAAACGCGGGTAAAGCCGCGGGAACATCTAGTTAAAATATAATTGTTTCAGTTTCAAGAAGAAAAATATGGAAGTAACTATAACAATGAAGCTGAACTGGCTAAAATCGCATCCAAACATAAGAATCCAAATGATGACTTGGAAGATATCTTTATGGATGAAATATCCAAGAATAGAAACGCAGTAAAAGATGATGAAACTGAGAAACAGAGAGCTATTAATCAACATATGAAGTTGGAGAAATCTCTAGAAGGGTGTGAATATTGTGTTGATTCTAAGAGGATGTTGAAACACCTAATGGTGAGCATTGGCAACAAAGTTTATTTATCAGTACCAGCGAGAAAGTCACTTGTGCCAAATCAATGCATTATATCCACGATTCAACATTCTACATGTGCCACATCAATAGATGAAGAAGTCTGGGAGGAAATAATGGTAAGTATGTATAAAATACTTAATATAAATAATAAAAGAAGTGGCTCCTCCTGCTTATAAAATCTGATTTGTAACTCTTTGAAAAATCTTCACAATTTCTATGTCCCAGGACACTTTGAAAACATTAAAACAATGCATACAAAATGTACCCAACCTCTTAACAAATATTTGTGGATCAGGCGAATTTTATCTCACAAATAATTAGTGAGGTGACCACCATACCACCAATCACTGATATGATACAAACAAAATAAAATTTACTGTTCATATTTTTTACAGACTTACAGGAAAGCACTGACCAGATTCTATAATTCTCAAGATAATGATGTAGTATTTTTTGAGACTGCAACAAATTTACATGCACATCCTCACATGGTAATTAACTGTGTGCCATTACCAAGGGATGTTGGTGATATGGCTGCCATATATTTCAAGAAAGCCCTTTTGGAATGTGAGTCAGAATGGTCTATGAATAAAAAAGTGGTAGACTTAAAAGGGAAGAATATAAGAAAAGGTATACCAAAAGGATTACCATATTTCTGGGTTGATTTTGGAATGGATCCAGGATTTGCTCATGTCATAGAAGATCACCATTTGTTCCCAAAGAACTTTGCAGAGGTATGAATTTTATATTTATTATTTGTAAGTATAGACCAGGGCCTTTGAAAATGGTAAAAAGTGAAAAAAAAATAGTAGGATGAAACCCATTGGAAAAGGAAGAGAATATAACAAAAATTAAAGGAAAAATAATTTACGGGCGATCTGAGGTCGGGAAGTGGATGGGGGTGAGGGGGCAAGGGTAAAAAACGGTTTATCTCGATTTCCGGCAAAACTACAAATCCTATGGAAAAAAGGTAAATGGCAAAGTTGTAGGTAATAAAAAGATCTACAACTTTTGTATTTACACTTTTCACATGACCTCAAAATTTATGTGAAAATTCAAATAACCAAGTTTTTTGTTTTTTATTTTTATCTTTTGCAAAAAATTTATTTTTCTCGAAATTTGGTGTAAACTTAACTTTTTATGTCCCAAACACACAGATTTTTGTTTTATTTAAAATATTTATTTTTGCAGCTTATTTTGACTTAATATCGAAAAAGCACCCTAATTTTTAATCGAAAATTCTACCGTCAAAATATCTGCTTTTTTTAAAAAGTCGGTGGGCTTTTTGTATAAAAAAAATATACATTACTATGGTAAATTTTCTCAGAAAATGCAACAAAAACGGTAAAGTCTCGAATGCGAAATTTTTTTAAAATTATTATGTACAATTTTGAGCTATTTATTAAAATTTACACTTTAATTAAGTACTCAAAAAACGTAAGATTGCATGTTAATACGACATCTACTATAATTAATTAATTCCGGAAATATTGCTCAAAACTATTTGCTGCAGTTGTGAAACTGGATGTAACAGTTTAAAATGTGGCTGCCGAAAACATGGTTTAAAATGCACATAAATATTTTAAAACAAAAAAATTACAGTGTTTGGGACATAAAAAGGTAAGTTTTCACCAAACTTCGCGAAAAGATAATCTTTTTGCAAAAGATAAAAATATAAAACCAAAAACTTGGTTATTTGAATTTTTTACATAAATTTTGAGGTTATGTGAAAAAAGTGTAACTACAAAAGTTGTAGATCTTTTAATTACCTACAACTTTGCTATTTAACTTTTTCCATAGGACTTGTAGTTGCGCTGTGCGTCATAAAAGTCCCTAAAATTTAAAGAAATAAAAAAAAAAAAAAAAGACTTGTAGTTTTGCCGGAAATCAAGATAAACCGTTTCTTACCCTTACGAGGGGTACCCTTACCCCTCACCACCATCCACTTCCCGACCTCAGATCGCCCATAAATTATTTTTCCTTTAATTTTTGTTATATTCTCTTCCTTTTCCAATGTTTTATTCTACTATTGTTTTTTGGTTTCAATAATTATCAACTCTGGTCTAGTATAATTCCAATGTCTTATTAGTAAGTGAAATAAAATTTTATAAAAATATTCACTTTTCAGGCAATTATTGGTGGAATTCTTGACTTAGATCATAGTTTATGGAAGAACCCACGCAGGGACTTTGGAGATGTTCAAAGGAAGAAAGTAGTTGACTTTTTAAAAGAATGGAAAGAATATGATCCTGCAAAAAAATAAAAATTAATAAATAACACAACTTGTAACATTGCAAATAAAGATCTAATTTTGTACTTAAAACTGTTTATTTGTCATCTTCTTTCATCATTTCTTCTATTAGCCTTTGCCGCTCTGCAGCTTGTCTCATTTTAGTTAAAACCAGTGATTCATAATCTCTATCTGATATTACCGATGGGCCATCAGAAATAGTTTTCTTTGTAGTCAATACTGGTCTTTCATTGAGCCATTTCAATTCTAATGGATTATCAGGTAAACCTAAAAATAAATATAAATAAATTAGAAAATATAATAATCATAGTAGAAGTTAATAATTATGTAAGAGACCAAAGTATTACTTATGAAACAAACTGATAACGGATATACTGAGATTCCAAAAAATGTAAGCTTGCAACAAACAATAAAAGCAACTTTAAAATATATGTACTTATCTAAGATTGAGGTAATTTGCTTTTAAAATATGTAGATAAGTTGTATGCTAGATAAGTTTCTTATTGTTATATAATATCCATCATTATTGCATGAGATATAATTGCTAATTTAAGAAATTTAAAATGATAATAATTTGCACTGGATAAAATTATTCACCTTTTTCAAATTCGAGAGCCATATCTGACGCTTCTTTACTTGAAAATTCTACTAGAGCACTACCTTTCTTTCTAGAAGATACAATTAGCACAACAATTTCACCATATTTCTTAAGAAATTTTCTTAAAGTAGCTTCATCATAACCACCATTATTAGGATCTTTTTTATCCGCTTTCCATTTTATCTTAATCCTATTAAGACTTGAGTCCCATACTGGTTCTGACATAAGGCCCATTGTTTTCTTAATTTCCTCTTTCATTCTCTGTTGTTCTTCCTGTAAAAGTCTGCTACCTTCTTTTTGTAACCTTTCTATTTCAGCAGCTAGTTTCTGTTCATCTGTTAGATTACATGCGCCTTTACCTGAATCTGCCTCTCTTTCTCGTCTTTCCAAATCTTCCTTCAACTTTTGTCTCTTACTATCTAATTCTTGATGTCTGAGTTTTGCTGCTTCTTTTGCTCTAAGTACTTTGTCATAAGCTGCCCTAGCTGACGCATCAGTCAATATTTCTAGAGCTCGTGACAATTCGTGAAACGTTTCAGCAGCTTTAGGATCGTCAGGATTTTTATCTGGATGGCATTGTAATGCCTTTTTTCGATACGCCTTTTTAATCTAAAAACATGATGTGTATAAAATATATTATTACGTAAATAACCGTATATAAATAAAGAAAACAAGTGTTCGACGTTGGAAACATGTTCTCTTTTATCTAGACATACATACCTCTGATTCTGTAGCTGTGATAGTAAGATCCAATATAGCATATAAATCGACATCTTCGATATTCTTTTTATTAGCCATCATGAAACAATCCCTTATTTATTGTGTACCACCAAATAAACCTATCTGTTTATAACATACACGAACTAAAAACAAATCTACACAGTATGTACCTAGCTATAATTTTATTTTTACTCTTTGATCTTTGATGCAGTGTTGCCAATTCTTGTGAAGTCGAGTCGCTAGATTCAATATCAAAAGTCGCCAGAAAGTCGCTAAAACTGATTCTGGTCTGATTTTTCGACTATCAGGTAGTGAAATCCTAAAAAAAAAGGTCAGCCTGCCTACCTGTGGAGCGTCCACAGTAGACGGGCTGACCTTTTTTTTTTAGTCGTTTTCTGCCGAAAACCTGGAGATTTTATAATTTTTCCCATATATCTTTATAACATTACATCTTTTTTATCCGCTTCACATTGTATAATTCTGTGTCGAATTAACAAAAAATTTACTTATTACATGCCCTAAAATTGTTTTCATTTGTACTCCAAAAGTCGCCAGATAAGTTGCTAAAAAAATTTTAGCGACAAATTTTATTTTTTGTCGCTAAGACATACACGAAAGTCGTCATTTCTAGCGACAAAGTCGCTAAATTGGCAACAATGCTGACATTCGATCGACTGACTGACTCGTAGACAGAGAAACTAATTTGGTTGGTATTGGTTTCCTCTGTCTACGCTCTGACTAGATTCAATCTAATCTATGGTCAAGAGTCTTATGTTAGCCATTCGACACTGAGAAAAGTTGAAGTTGAAGTTGAGTCATGTTCATAACGAAAAACAGTTGTGCAAACAGATACCTACATTCAGAGTGGTACAAAAGTTTTATAAAAACCATAGACAAACACCTACAGCTTTACCTAACATTTCTGTTACATATTTATTATATCCTCGGACCAATTATGATACTTGGTCCGAGTATTTGTATAAGATGCGACTGACAAATTAGAGTCATAGAGTGAAAATGGAGGCCGTAGATTAAAAACTAAATTGATTAAAGAAAGTATAAGAATTTTAGAGTTGGTGTTGCGAATCATTTCGAAATTAATCAGAATACAAATGACAAGAAAAGGGAAATGGGGAAATAAAAGTGTAATAGGATATGGGTTGAATATGAAATAATAAATATATTTGAAAGGAGTCGCACATCGAGAGACAATCACACATGAATCTTGAATAGCTATTTACGTAAATAGTCTAGTAAATAGTAGTCCAATGAGTGTAGGGAGTAGTAGGATTGTCAATATTGTATATAAAGAATTTTGGTTGCGTAGAAGTATATTTATGCATGATTTAGTTCAAAGACGATAAAAATAAATAAATAATTATTTATTATTACATGCATGCCTACATACTACCTGGCATTTTTTAATCCATGTAGCGAAAATATATTAATTCTATGTTTTAGCTCATTTTTATATTCTATAGGTCCTTATATTTAGTCTATACTCTATATTATATATAGAATTATAACCTCTTACACAACATGTCAGCTGTCAATATTTAGATATTTTTCCAGGAAAATAGCGATAAATACTTGAGAAAATAGAACTAAAACATTTTTATAAAATGTTAATAAATTGTTTAAGTAAGTATTTACAATATAAGGTAATGACGACGACGGGTTGTTCAATACACTTACCTTACATTTAACGTAGTTATTACATTTACGTATTTATTATAAATTGGTTTTGGCGCACTTTCAGGACTGCGGTCACTCAGGCTCACAACCCCGTTAGTGCGGTTTAATTCTACAGCACCAGAATCTGCTACAACACCGGTTTCTGAAAGTAGGTACACATTTTGGTCATCGTTGCCAGTATTTGTTTCGGTTAAAAGTCAATTTAGTTTGTAGTGGGCAATGATTCATAACTGAAGACTTATTTTTCATTAGATTCATCTTGTGATAATCTTTTGTACTACATATATATTACTAAATACAATATATTACTTTTATTAGAAGGACCGATCAGTCTTTCAAATCCTTGTTTACCACACATGGATAAAGAGGAATATAGCAATCCTAATTTTTGGACAGCTCTGTAGACCTCATGTCCAAAAGTTAAAGAGCAATTCAGACATGATGTGATCAATTCAGGCATTTGCTATAATTAAAATATATTGTTTATTATCTAATAATATAGTTGCTAAACATTTTGTTGTTAATGCTATAATAACCAGTGATCGGAATAGGTAGAGCTAATGTACCTAAAGTTCAAAGAACAGAGACAAAAAGTGGAGACTTCCTTACAACTAAAAATATTATATTTTAAACAATTTTAGCTTTTTGTTATAAATTTATATATTATGTTTTTTATATCTAAACAAAACTAAACTGTATTCTTAGTATAATTAGTAATTATACTAAGAATATGGTTTAATTTAGGGCAGTATTAAATACAGATATCTGTATTTAATACTGCCCTAAATATGATTACTAATCGTAATATATTCATGCCCTGCGTGAAGTAGAACAACACCACCATTTCTTTGAATAAATTCCAAATGTATATTCCCTGAGGAAGTACTTGCACCACCAATATTTGGCATGGCGCTCGGTAAATAGCCAGATAGGCACTAGTGCAATAGTTATATTATTTACGTATATTCTTAGTAACAAATATTTCTATATTATAAATATATTTAATTTAACTGCGTAATAAACAATTAGTCGGAATATATTAGAAGAGAAAATAAACAAGCATTTTGTTATAAAAAAAAACACCTGGCTCCAACATTTCAAATTCTTTTATTCTACTCTAACAAACTAAGACCATAAAAATGTGTTACCGATTGGTATAACAAAAGAAAGTACTAGGGATAAAGGTTTTCGAGTTTGCAGTTGTAAATCACAGCATATTGTCGAATATGTAATTCTAGCTTTTGCGCGCGGCTCCGCCTGCATGGTACTTACATCAATAAAAAGTAGCCAATGTCCCTTCCCCAGGTTTTAAACTATATCTGTGCCAAATTACATCTAAATCGGTTATGTGGTTTAGCCTTGAAAAGGTATCAGACAGAGTTACTTTCGAATTTATAATATTAGTAAGGATTTAAGTTTATAACAAAAAGCTAAAATTGTTTAAAATATAATATTTTTAGTCGTAAGGAAGTCTTCACTTTTTGTCTCTGTTCTTTGAACTTTAGGTACATTAGCTCTACCTATTCCGATCACTGATAATATATATATTTCAGAAGAAGCAACCAAGAAAAATCCTTTGGATCATCCAGATTACTTCCATGTCCATGACTTATTCACAGTGAAGGATTTATTTGATGCTCGAGTTCATTATGGCCACAAGGAAGGTTCCCTCAATGACTACATGAGACCATATTTATATGGATCTAGACTTGGACAATTGATATTTGATTTGGATATAACCGCTGAACATCTAAGAAAAGCTCTTAATTTTACTGCACATGTTGCATACAGAGGGGGTATTATTTGCTTTTTCAACAGAAATGCTCTAAATGCTCACTTGGTTGAAAAGACAGCATTAGAAAGTGGAGAGTATGCTCACACAAGGTTTTGGCGGGGAGGTATCTTCACAAATGCCAATCACCAATTTGGTGCAGTAACAAGATTGCCTGATTTGTGTATATTTTTAAATACTCAAAATAACATTTTGAACCAGCACACTGCTGTAAGAGACAGTGCTAAAATGCTAATACCAACAATTGGAATAGTTGACACCAACTGTAATCCAAACTTGATCACCTATCCTGTGCCAGGTAATGATGACAGCCCGTCTGCTAGTGAATTGTACTGCAAATTATTTAAAGAAGCAATTCTTAGAGGTAAAGAAGAGAGAATGAAGTTTTTACAAGAAAATAATTAAAATAATTATTATATGTATATAAGTTTAGGTCAGTAAAATTAAAATAGTAAAGTAAAATGGAATATTTTATTTTATTACTGATTATGAATATATATCACATATTGGCACATAAAGGCATCTTAAGACAATATTACAATAAGCATGGTCCCATTTAATTATTTCGTACCTTGAGCAAGATGGATACCATGGATGGTATATAAATATCTCCAAATAATTAGTCTGTGTAATACAATTTTATAAGCTAGGATTTTAAACATTTTATCTTAAACAATATCAATATTACAAAAAATAAACAACAATAGAGTAACAAAACATATATTCTAAAGTATAATTAAACCAGCCTATTATTACAGAATAAAATTTGTTGACTGTATGCACTATATAACTATTCTTAAAATGTTGTTCTTGTTTATTATTTTTGAACTTATTTAAAACATTGAATTACGATATGTGTTTATCGAAAGCCTTAGGCTAGAAATAAAATAGACTTTTAGATTATCATCATTAACCAAGAAGAACTTTTCTCATCATGTGAGGGTGAGGATTGTTGTCAACTTCGCGGCTCTCCCAGCTTCCCGTGATGCATTTTGAACTGCACAGGTATTGTATCAGCGGTATTCTGTATTTGCCGCAGAAATCCACGAACTTTATATGCTCCACGCGATTGTCGAAGAAAACACCTGAAAATAAATAGGATTTAATTTTCATAGTTTGCACTACTCTACTATTGACCACTAAGTAAGGTCAGCCTAAAGTGGCAGCAGACACTTGCTAGATGCAAGTCGCCCAAAATGTGTGTAAAATTTATTCAGTTATGCGTTAAGCGATGGTTCAAAATATTGATGTATGGAAAACTTGTAATTTTTTTACATTTCAATAAGTATAGGGACATATCATAATACAGCTATGCAACGAAACAATGAACTTTTGCATAATAGTTCACTATTCAAATCATAAAATCCGACATGGTGTCGCACAGCAAACAGATTAGTTAGCACTATGACTGTCCAACTTCGCATGAAAGCAACATGGATTCGTGTCGTGACTAACAATTCAACAGCTATAATTTTAAAACAGCCGTGAACAATTATTGATGATTGCTTTGTCGCCCTCTGAGTGCTCCCATCCTGATGACGTACGTACCTACGTTTATTCAGTTTACGTCTATTGTTTAAGCGCTCAAGTACACGATACTGCCGCCGCACAGACACCGCTCCGTCGCCATGTCTCTCAGCTATGTATACATTCGCGACCGCACCGCCGGCGCGCCGACACCGCGCCGCCATTCGCCAATCGCCAGTGTTTGATTATTTCATTACCAGCCGCCAACGTATGCACTCGTATTAACTTTTTAGTAATCTATCATGGATAATTTTGATTACGAAACGTTCATAACTTTAGTGGAGGACAGAGCAGTGTTATGCAATGTATTACTAACAACTGTCTAGTGGTATAGGTATTAAAATCAAATGGCGGGGACGCGGTGACGGTGCGGTCGCGACTGTATACACAGCATAGAGACGCGGTGGCGGAACGGTTACGGCGCGGCGGTGGTATCTTGTACCTACAGGAGCCGTAATACGTGCAGAAATTACCGTAGGTACTTATCTTTTATCACCTGAATATTTATTAATTTATCTGCCTTCTACTTATGTATCTAATGAGTATTAATGTAATTTTGTATGCAGTTCTAGTAAGAATATCTTATCTTATGTGGGGGCCACAGTCAGTGCAGACCGGCGACACTTCGACCCAGTGGGATCTTTTGTGTCGACACTCTCCCAATAACGACTGCCATAGATGTTCATGGCAGCCGGGACCAACGGCTTAACGTGCTTTCCGATGCACGGAGCAGGCGATAATTGTCAATCAATACGCACATAATTTCGAAAAGTCATATAACTTCCGAAAGTCAGAGGTGCGCGACGTGGGTTCGAATCCGAGACCCTCTGCATTGCAGTCTGTTGGTCTCCCCACTGAGCTATCGCTGCTGCTTAAAAGGAAATAAGTCATATTAGTATCTCATCGTATATTGTTTCGAAGTCAGATCCAGGCTCTTAGCTGTTAGTAATGAATGCTTTAATCCTAACTAATAATATAAAAGCGAAAATAAGTTTGTTGGTTTGTTTGTTACCTTTTCACGCCTAAACCACTGATCCGATCATTCTGAAATATTGCATATACGTTATCAGGTGTACAGAAACGGACATAGGCTACCTTTCATCCCGAAAAAAATTACTGTTCTCGAGGAAAACAACAATAACGTTCTTATGATAATATATGGTGCCACATGTCTTTCGAATCATGATTGAATTATATTATTACAAGCAGAGTATAATCCGAATTGATTGTCAAATTCTAAATTAACGCGAGCGAAGCCGCGGGCAAAAGCTAGTTGGCTATAAATAAATGCCTGACAGAAAAATCAATACCGATATTGCCAATCGATATTTCAATCACCGGTTGGCGCAGTATGGAAGGGTTGCGCAGACAGAACGCGAGGTTGCATTTAAAGGCGTGGGGTGCAAAAATAGGCACATGTTTTAAAAGTTTTCTATACTTAACTAACAAAAAGGCAGCAATGAATCGAGCTTATTGCAAAGCGCGTCGGGAAAATTACGTCTGTGGCCGGTACTTCGCGATTACCTACTATTTTCGCATGCGCGTACGAACAGTGGACCAGGGATGTTACGGATGCAGATTTTTTTACATCCGCGGATGCGAATATTTATGGCTCACATCCGCAAATGCGGATGTCCAAATCGATGCGGAAGCTCCGCAATTGCGCATGCGGATGTTGATGTTGTTTTTTTTTTTTTTTGCTCGTCAAAATGGATGGTATGCAGTCGTGTGGTCTAAGAGCAGTGGCCTCCACACCGCCCCCACAGTAGCCGAGGCGATGTTAAGGTCTCTACTTTGACGGCCTGAGAAGATGCTTTTTCACGCCCCGCTTAAAAGACCCAGGATTGAAGGAAGAAGGGAACACGTACCTTGGCAGAGAATTCCATGCCTTGGTCGTTCGGCAGAGGTATGAGGACCCAAACTTTTTGGTACGCGCTCTAATCGACTCTACCGTGTAAGGATGGCATCTGAGCCCAGCACGCGTTGTTCTGGATAGGAAAGGGGAGGGTACTAACTCTTCAGAGCAATCCCCGTGGTATATTCTATAGAAACATGCCAATGAGGCAATGTCCCTACGGAGTTGCAGAGGTTCCAGTGAACTCGTGACCTCTGGATCTCCGATGAAACGGAAAGCCCGCCGCTGTAACCGGGCGAGAGCGTCCAGCAAGTACTGCGCGGAGCCATCCCAAAGATGAGAACAGTACTCCACGCAAGGACGCACTTGTGCCTTATACAATAGGCACAGTTGCCCAGGCGTGAAGAACCGCCTCACCCTGTTCAGAACTCCGAGTTTTCGCGAAGCTTGCTTAATGACGCTCTCGATATAGGTTTTCTGATTAAGGGAACGTCAAAGATCCATACCTAAGATGGAGAGGCTGTCACGTATCACCAATGGAGTGTTCTTCAGAGAAGGGAGGGGAAGGAACGGAGACTTTTTTGTTGAGAACGAGCATGCCTGGGTCTTCTTTGCGTTGAACTAGACCAAGTTCTTGGCACCCCATTCATAGATGCGGTCTAAGGTCTGGTCAAGTTCAACGACAAGTTTCTACCTTTTCCCCTCAACCTCAGCCTGTTTGGCCCCAGAATGTCCGAGATATCGCTCATGCACGGTACTGTCGTCCGCATAACAATGTATGTTGCCGAGATTCAACATATCATTGATATGCAGAAGAAAGAGCGTAGGGGATAAGACAGACCCCTGAGGCACTCCTGCATTGACCTGCATAAATTTGGAAGCGCGACCGTCGCAAAGGACCCGAATACGACGCTTCTGCAGGAAACTTGCAATCCAGGTGCACAGTTGAGGGGGCAAGCCATAGGCCCGAAGCTTGGAAAGAAGAGACCGGTGCCAGACTCTGTCGAAAGCTTTGGCTATGTCAAGGCTGATAGCCAAAGACTCGCCGTGCTTGTCCATAGCCTCACCCCAGAGGTGCGTGACGAACGCTAGAAGATCACCCGTTGATCGTTTAGACCGAAAACCGTATTGGCGATCATTGATCAACGATTGATCCTCCAGGTAGCGGACAATTTGGGTGTTTATAATCCGCTCGAACACCTTGGAGAGCACCGAGGTGATAACTATGGGTCGATAGTTGCTTGGCTCGGAACGGTCCCCCTTTTTGGGAATCAGTTGAACGTTCGCCTCCTTCCAAGCCTCAGGCACAATACCTGCGGCGTAAGACGTCCGGTATGAGCGCGTAAGCGTGGGAGACAACTCCGCTGCACATTTTTTAAGGACCACAGCTGGGATGCCGTCAGGTCCACTGGCTTTCCGAACATCGAGAGACTGCAGTATCGCACGAACGGTTCGTTGCCTGATACATATATCAGGCATGGTGTAGCCGGAGTTGGCAATGTTAGGCGGCTGCGAACCGCAGTCATCGATTCGGGAGTTGGCCGCAAAGAGATTTACAAGCAGATCTGCTTTCTCCTGCGGCCGATGAGCCAGTGATCCATTCGGATACCTCAGAGAGAGCAGCAAGGTCTGGCAGAAGTTGGACTGCACGGCTTTGACCAGGCGCCAATAGCTACGACTGCCTGTAGGATGCGCCATGAGTTCCTGGCCAAACCGTGCGACGCGCTGGCATCCGCTCTTAAGTATGCCCTCTTGCAGACCTTTGTGGCTTGGTTGAACGCTGCCTTCAGGTGATCTACGTTAGGGTCGTGGAGAGTGCGAGCCCTGATCCAAGCGCGGTACGCTGTCTGTTTACGTTCAACAGCATCAGCGCATTCACGACCGAACCAGGGCCTTTTCCTGCCGCCGCTCGTGACATCACTGTATGGAATATAATATTCCATACCCAAGATGATTTCACCAGCGACAGCAGTAGCGCTCTCTGATGGATCCCTGTTCTCAAAGCAGCGTTGAGCCCAAGGGATGGATGCGAAGTACTCCCGCATTCCATCCCAGTCTGCTGACGAGTAGTGCCACAGTCGTCGTCTTGTCTCCTCAGGTCGTGGGGGCGTAACAACAACAGCTGTGGCACAAACCAGACAGTGGTCTGAGGTGCCCAGAGGAGCACGAATCGACACACTGTACCGGTTCGGGTTACTCGTCAGCAGCAGATCGAGCAGAGAGAGCGCCTGACCTGCAATGTCTGGTATCCGGGTGGGCTGGAGTACCAGTTGAGACAGGTCATGCGTGAGAGCGAACGCATGGGCTTTTCGTCCCGCGTGGTCTGTTTTGGGAGAACCCAACCAGGTCTCATGGTGGGCATTGAAATTTCCCAAGAACACCAACTCAGCGTTCGGAAACCGCTCCTGCGCGTCGTCTGCCTCCTGACTCAGGTAATTGAAGAGTCGAGTTGTCTCAGCGTCTCCTGAATGGGATCGGTAGAGGCACATGTAGATTTGGCTGAAAGAGCCATGATCTACGTGTACCCAAAGGACAGAGAAGGAAGGGTCCTCTAGGCATTGTAGACGGCGACAGCAAATATCCGCCCTAACAAACAAGCATACCCCGGCTTTCGCGAGGAAACACTCCTCTAGCACGTAGCCGGGATATTGCAGGTAGTTTGTGTCTGCAGGACGGCGTATTTGTGTCTCTGTTAGAAAAAGCATTGCCGGCCGAACCGTCTCCAGGTGGTGATGGACGGCATTAAGGTTAGCGTGGAGTCCTCTGATGTTAATAAACTCCACGACACAGGAAGCAGCAGTGGGGTTACGGCGATTGGCTGCTGTTGAACGACAATGCTTTGTTCGTACTGCCATAGAGTGAAAGGAAGGGGAAACGTGAAAAAAAAAAAGAGGCGGCTATTCTCGCAACAAAGTGGGGCAAGGCGCAGAGCAAGTTTTGTCATATAACTGTATGGTATGGCGATAACCGATCCGACGGATGGAAGGACCCCCGTACCCTCCCGAAAGTGGTCGCCGGGACCCACCCTCCGGTCACCATCCGGCACGACGAGCCACCTCGAGATTATGCGCGGCATGATAAGGCAGCCAACCTAGTTGGTTAGACTCGGTTGGGCCTCTGGACTATACCGCGGGCGGCCAGCAGAGCACCGTTTCTACGGCTCTCCCTGGCCGCCCGATCGACTCGCGCCACCCACACAATGACTCTACGGATACTCTGCAGGTCCCTCATAAGCTGCGAGAATCGTCACCTCATGCTTAGGCCTCCGGCGCTCTCATTCACCGAACGAAACACAGCAGTAAAACACTGCTGTTTCACGTCGATCTTCTGTGAGAGGGTAGTACTTCCCCGGTCGAGCCCGCCCATTCCTGCTGTAACCAGCTTGGCTCTACTACCTAGAAAATTGTGCATCTTATTTAATAAAAAGTATCTATTATCACCTCTGCAGGTTCAAGCCTGTTTTGCAAAGGTTCATGAATGTAACTAAGTATACCATTTTCTAGTGTTTCTTGATTCTCATCTTCACTTGAAGAATCATCGCGCCATTCATCGGCCCATACATTTTCTTTCTTGACGCAACCTGTATCCGCATTAACATCCGCGTTGATTATTGCGGATGCGGATGCAGATGTGCAAATCAATGCGGAAGCTCCGCAATTACGGATGCGGATGCGAATATTCGCAACATCCCTGCAGTGGACCAACAAAGGAGTATTGGTTAATATAATTACATATATGTTATATCAACCACGAATTAGAGCATGTGCTTTGAATTGGAATTACTTAAGACATCGCATCGGTTAAGTCTTATTACCTTCTACGAATTCACTTTTATCTAAATATAATAATTATTATGTACCTATATTATTCGTCTCACCGCAGCGCTTAGATTATCTTTGTAGATAGTTTAAATAGGTAAGGCATTGCACAGGTCTACCGTCTTATCAGTTACAATGTAACACTATATATTTAAGCGACTTAAAATAAGTATTGTGTTATACGTCATCATACACTCCTGACAAGCTATCGTGTGCGTGATTTTGATATTATTCGCCAGTCTTAGGTACCTACGACTAGACTATAAATAAGATACCTACTATGAAAAATCTGTTAAACTAAGTTTAATCGTACGTATCTAATCCGCCTTGTGTATAGCTAAAGTGCCGAAGCCTTAGACACCTGCCTGTCTTTGGTTTTATCTGGGGGCACGGCGCGGTAGTGCCCCCGCCAAGTCGAGCAAAAAACCGGCACGGCCGTACCATACTTTTCTCGAAACAGTTCAGGCCATTTTCGAACCCCTATAACTTCGTTGTGGATAAAAATAGAAGCCTGAATTTTCAGTAACCAAGCAGGTATTGTATAAACACGGTATATTTCAAATTTCATTCAATTTGAACTAGTAGTTAAGAATTATAACTAGTCAAAGTTTCTTAATTTTGTCACTACTCACTGACTGACCGATCATCAAAACTCTAAGGCACTTCTAGCAGACATAGAAGTTTCAAATTTAGAATACAATTAGTGTATAAATCAAGGAAAACCTAAAATATTTTGCAATTTCGGTCCAGTTTTCTAGATACACCAACTGCATAAATAACTTTGTAATCCCATACATATATATAGGATTACAAAGTTACATTTGCGGTGAATGAATCAGTGTACCTGTATATGTATAATATAATATGATGGAATAATAGGTGTAGATAGGTACCTAAATGTATAATTATGTTCAAAGGTAACTTGTAAAATGGTTCTACAAATAGAAATGAGATGCCATCAAAAATATACTTGTAAAAAAAACCAAGTCTCGCAACTCAGTTCTTCTACCGTAAAAAGTTGTGAGATCCATGTAATACCAAGTCGGTTAATTTATTCAGTCCCTACCCTATGTATTACTTTACTCTTTGGTCCCTACTTAAGGATCCTTCTGTCTTAAGTTATTACGTAATTAGCTAACCTAACAACATCTTATAGTGACCATATCAATATCAAAAATCTTTTATGTTTTAAATAAATAGATTGACTTAGCAATCGCACTAAACAATCTAATTTAATATAAAATGTATTACTTGTGAGATACATTGTTTTTTCATTTCCCATTTCTAATTCTTTTTCCTAGGTAGGTACTTATTACCTATGATAATGCGAGCGATCATACGCCACGAAAACGTTGCACTACCAGATAGACCATATGCTTGGCTGTCACAAGTTAGCTAATTGTTTATATCACTATGTAAAAAATATAGCTAGCCCCAAAGCCCTATTTTCTTTGCTATTTAAGTATTTAAACAGCGGAAGTAAACATATTGTCCGTAAATCAAAATTATAAAATTGTTACCTACCTTTACATTTAGGGTTAACGCAGCATTGAGCTGCACCAAGATATTTCATCAGAGTGACGGGCACCTCACCGAACCGAATTGGAATCTCGTGTAGTTTAATAGTGCGCCCTGCAAGCTCCAGTAAAGATGGCGGTTGTAAAGTCATGTCTTTAACGAATCTCACCACGAGAGGGTTGTCTCGAAGACTTAGCTGCAAAATAGAAAATAATGTTTTCGATAAGGGAGTATTTATTTATTTGTACATTTATATACAATCTAGACGACCTATATGTTATGTAAAACCAGCAGATTTATTATTTAATAAACATTGAGTAGTGTATAATATATTTATGTAATATGCTGAAAAGCCGTGTAAATGATCCGATCTCTCTCGTCCGTATGTAGGTATAGTACTAAAGTACCTACAAGTGAGAAACGGCAATGAATTGCCGTAAATCTTAGAGTTCGAAGAAATGGGATCACGTGACCTTGAGGTCAGAGGTCAAAGGTCATAGTCATTCCGGGGTATATCGACTATGCTGTCGAATGGCGCTGACCGCGAGTCTCTAGCTGTTACGGTTATTGAGTTGAAAGTTGTATAACAGACAGACGGACGGACGGACGGACAAAGCTGTTGTATAAGAGTTTTACGAACTCAAAAAAAATGTAAAATATTAAAAATATATTCTATCTTTACTCTGCTTTGAGTGAATAGACGTAGTTAAGCCGTTTCCATTGGGAATGTACAGGATATCAGATACCAGCTCCTATCATAGGTAGGTAAATAATGTCAAATGTTGAGCGCACAACATTAAATTTGATTCTTTGACTATTTTTTGCGTTGTGTTGTAAATTGCATATCTAATAGCAGATTTTGGTAATAAATACACGTTATGGCCATGTCAGTGGCTGGCAAGTTACTCTTGTATTTTTGCATGTGATCAGGGCATCATTAATTTAGTTTCACCTAGAGCGCTATTTTGTTTTCGCAAATATGCAATCTATACTTCGCCAGTTGCAACGCGCTGAAAAGAAGTCTTTAGTAGTTTAAGACTCGTGGTTCTGGCTCGTGTATGCGGCTTGCAACTTATAGGTATGCGATAAAGTAAGTTATATGAGGAAATTATTATTCCTCTTAACAGAAAAATGTTTAGATAGACCACATTACAATTTGTCTACCGTTTCGGCTCTTAAGTGGATACTTTTTTCAACACCTACTTTATTGCTGATTTTATTGTTCTTTTGCGGGTTCTAGAATAGGTTACTTTCTTCGGGACTTCGTTCCTGCCAAAATTCAGCGTTTGGTCACCACAGGTGAACCTGCCTACAAAAATAACAGTGCCGAAAATATGCCATAAGACATCCTAAGAATTTAGTAACAGAATAATAATGGCCTGTTGATATGGAATCCAAGTCGGAACAAAGAACTACATTAAATTTATTAAACTTTTATATTTATAGCTAAAAGGTAGGTATCTAATTAACAATACTTTTATTAACTAGACTGGTATGAAACGATGTACTTTGGCTAGCAAGTACTCATGCATATTTATGTAAATTAGTACCTATAGATATTATGAATACGTCGGACACAATTGTTAAAACATCCATAAAGAGAATCGAATAAGTATAAATAATGCGTCATCCTTTCCATAGAATAATAACAAGATTACAGACAGTTAGTAGTACTACGCAGGTATGTTTTTATCTTATAAGAGTAACTGCTGACAATTAACAGCTTTAATCGTTTGTTTTCACTACTTACCTACCTATGTACATTCTATTTGCATCCACAATGAACCGCATTTTTCCTTGTTTATGGCAATAAGTAGGTATGTAAAATATAGGTATGTACTTATAATTCGATATTTAATTATTTATAGATTAGCTATACGTGGATACACAATTAAAACTTACCTCTGTCAAACATTTTAGTTTGATTATTTGAGTAGGTAATGTCTTCAACCTGTTCTTGTGGATAAGCAGGGATCGTAGTTGTTTTAAATTGGCAATGCTTGCTGGCAATTGTTCTATAAGATTGTCACTCAGAACTAAAGCTTGTAGACTGGTTAGTCGGCCCACTGATTCTGGAACTTCTAGGATTTGATTACCTCCTAAGGATAGAATCTGTAAGCTATTAACAAAAATAATATTTCCATCAGAAACGTGACATAGATAAAGTAACAAAATATTTTTATTTGGGTCGTGGAATTATTTAGCTATCTAGCTACTTAGATCACGGCAGACGGTTTTGGCTATTTACAGGGAAAACCATCTCAATGACGCAGATTTAAGTTATTAATCTATTGAGTCACAGCGGCACACCGGTGGCCAGATACAATAGATTGAGATAGACTACCAAGCATAATTATTGTCTGATAGAAGACATGATAGATTAATACGTACCCATAATTTAACTCACTAACATAACAACGTATTCAACTAATGGTATAGGTAGATACTACATCAGTTTTTGACAACTTATGTTGAGGACTTACATAGGACATAAGATATCAGTTATTTATTAGTAAGCAGATATCTATTAACCCTTTTATAACGTCTAGCCACGCAGTTATTGATAACAACATACCTACATACAAAGATATTTGCTCATACACATACCTACATATAGGTACTTAAGAGCTACATAAATATGAAATTAGCATGTTGCCAGATGTATCGATATCGTACAGCGCATAATGACATGACACAGCAATAATAATTGATATACAGATGTGTTTGTCCGTTTGAACCGTCTGATAACGTAAGTTTCATTATTATATTTTTAAAATGATACGTAAATCCGTCGCGTAGAGGAGTATTAGCTTCGCGTACTTTTCCTTGATAGCAAGTTTTGTTCTGGATTTTATTATCGTGTATCTTTACGTACTATAACGAGCAGGCATATCGTGACATTAATTTTATAGAGGGTAAGGATGGATGATGAGGTGATCAAACTTGATCAATAGATTAAAATTATGGGCTTAATACATCAAACAATATCTCGCATTCTCGACATTGACCCGTTCAGATTAGATTAATTGAGTTCCAACACATAATTTTATATAGTTACATTGTTCACTGTAAAAAGAGAGCAGAAAAGAGCCGTAGGATGTATATATACGCATCTAGTTATAATTTGTTTACAATATGGACATGTGCGTGACTTGAATTTATTAATGATATTAAAAATGCAATTAAAGGTACCTGTTTAGTTTCCACACATCCTTTGGTATATTGACTATATTATTTCCACCTAAATAAAGATACTTTAGAGATACTACATCTAACACTTGTTCTGGAAAGAAATTCAATTGATTTCCGCTTAAATTAAGCTCACGCAGAGAACTCTTGTTATTATAAAATAATTTGGGAAGTGACTCATTGGTAAGTTGATTGTGTTTTGCTATTAGTGATGTTATCGGACAATATTTGAAGATATCAGGGAGCATTGTCAGCCTGTTGTTGCTCACATCCAAAATCTTCAAGTTGCTAAACCTGTTTATTGTCTCAGGCAATGCCTTTATTCTGTTGTTGTACAGGAGAAATATCTCGTAATTTTCTGCGCAATCCTTCTCGTCAACAATGCCTTTCAGTTCCGATGATAGGCTGAGCGTTTCCAACAGTTGATTCGATAAATCGAGGGTTTTTTGCTCTCTGGTGTCACTATCACAGCTATCCGATGTGTAACATTCCATTTTTGCTGACTGTCTTGCGACGCGTTGATTTTTGTATCATTTGATCTGGTAAAGTGAACTTAAAATCACATTTTATGCCAGTTTTTCCAGCCACAAGCGGACCGCTCGCCTCTTTCGCGGCGCACGCGCAACTACTCTTGGAAACGATAGCGTCTGCGTCCGGCCCGTGTATAACGAGTGTGATACGATTAAAGTTGTTTTGGAGCGCACGCGGTGTGTACGTGAATTGTTATACATTGCTGGCTTAGAAGCCGTTGTTTACATTTTATTATAACGTAACGAGTAATCTATACTAACAAAATTTAAAATAATCGAGTATATCTAAATGGGTCTGATGTTTCAAATATGTTTAAGGCCTTGTGTGTTGTGTTGCATAATACAATGCAATAACTTGTCACTGAAGGACACGAGCCCAATCAAGTCTGTTTTAAAAATAACAATCATGGTTTTTGGTTCCGTCCTGCTAAGTAAAAGGAATTTGGAACGAAGATTATCACTGGCGTCACTCATTACTATATTTATTTATTTATTTGAGAATGCCAACATTCGTATACACCGTTACATATATATTGTAGACACACAAGCAATACATTGTAAGTGTAACAAATAATTAAAGGCAAACACAACATGCAAATAATGAACACAAACTAATTGTTTGTACTAACTTAATAAACTAAATCTTAAGCGAAATACAAAAATAAAGGTTGAAAGAAAAAAAAAATAAAATAAATAAACCTATAACTATAGTTAACGTTGGTGTTATGTTAATCATTTTAACAAACATTACTTTCCACTACTTCCATGGGTTTTGTAATTATCTCGTCACAAACAAAAATATGCACTTAAATTTTTTTTAACTGTTAAATAATGTTGACTCTTTGTGTATCACCCGATAACACCGATAAATCCGTCTTTGATTAAAATTGTATAAAAAAGAAGTTTTGTTTATATCTGATGTGTAATAATGTGTATTATACCTATAAATAGGTCTGGTTAAACGGTTGGTTGGTTTTACGGCGTAAACTAACTGTGTACGGAAAACCTACTGCTAATAATCTATACTAATATTATAAAGCTAAAGAGTTTGTTTGTTTGTTTGGTTAAACGCGCTAATCTCAGGAACTACTAGTCCAAATTGAAAAATTCTTTTAGTGTCGGATAGCTCATTTATCGAGGAAGGCTATAGGCTATATAACATCACGCTACGACCCACGGGAGAGGCGCAGTAATCATAAACGCGGGTGAAACCGCGGGCACATCTAGTTAATAATATTTATAAATATGTATTATACTTAGACATTTTAAGGAGAAGTACCTGCCCACCTGATGTTTGCCTGCAACTTTGTCAACAACTTTCGCATTGATTACCATATCATACCACCATAATTATTATCTCAGGTCCGCATTAAACAAGCAAATTGTGTCAATATTATATTGTGCTATATAATATTATATATACTTATTTCATAATCACGATCATATTTAGCAGTTCAATGTTTATCTATTCAATCTTATTAGAAATGCGGAACTAAGTTTCTTTGTTTGTTACGAGTTTTTGATTAAACTGTTGAACTGAATTACTAAATGAGTCTCAGCTAAAATCTAGTTAGAATTAATGCAATAGCATTACAGTACATAATAAGCCCAGGAGTTCTAATATATTTTAATAATACTAGCAATCATGCTAGCATTATTAAAATATCCGTTTTTGATCAATTATAGCAATAAATTGTGAGTTATTGTTTATCTCCGCAATTTAATTATTTGAAGTGGTTTTCTTATTTTCTTATGTTTGAGTAGTATCATCGAGAATATCTGCTAGTTTAAAATGTCGGTTGCCAATACTTGTATATATTCTGTGGTACAAAACTGTTTTATTGTGTGAGCTTGTGATAGAGTTGTAGAATAAAAACAGATGGCGTTATAAAGCGTTTATGTGACGTCATCTTCGTACGTTCAGTGATCGAAGGTCCGAGTGAATGCCGAAAGTAGCCGAATGAGCAAGTACAAGTCTGACTGAAGAAACTAAAATCTGTCGTACACTTTAGTGATGTAAATTTTGAAAAATTAACAAAATGATATTGTAAAACCGTAATAAGACAGTCTTATTTTGATTTCAATTGTATCTTAGTGATATTGTTTTGACTATACCATCATTTACTTGTATTTCGTCGGCAAAGTGAGTTCAGTGCGAGTGCAAGGGTGGTAACGAGAAATGTGAAGCATCTATGAAGTTCAGGATTCTAAGGCCGTTTATTTTATACCTATAATAATGAGCGGACGCCCTAGGACCACGTCATTCGCCGAGGGCAGCAAATCCGTTCGAAAGACTTTCGATAATCAACCACCGAAACCACCTCTCGGAGGCGTAAAAATCAGTAGTAAGTACCTACCACCTAACCATTCTTTTGTCGGCCATCGTGATTTCTTACGCCTGTGACGTATTTCGATACTGACAATTTTAAAAATGGCTGCAAGCTGCCACAAATCAACTTCTAGCCATGTAATTTACAGTAATTTGCGGATTAATCAATATCGACAGCCTTTTATGTTCGCAGTATTTCAAAAATGGCCTCAGGCTGCTCTGCCACATAAGCCTGGCGTGTGACAGATAAATCGTGTCAAAATATCTATTCGAGGAGAAATGCGTCGTATTCGTATTAGCCCTAGGATATTTTGTGAAATTTGATTCACATTTTTCACTTCTAATATAGTTTTTCATCTGTCACGCAGATGTCGCCCAATATATGGAAGCTTTTATTTAGTAAAAATTGCTAATAAGCCTTTGAGGTTACTTGCTATCTATCATGACGTAATAAATTAAGGTTTATGTGGTAAACTAGTAGCCATTAATTGCACAATGGAATGATCTAAGGATGTAATAGATCCCTTCTTTTTCTAGGACAGCTCAATGTGGTTGGCAACCATTTAATGACTGTTCCTCATGGCAGTCAGTAGAACACGAAATTGTGCGCATATAATGTATTTCAACCCCTAGAGATTGCAAAATACTTAAAAATCAAATCCATAAGTTAAATAATTACATGCATTTAGAGATACTTAGTTATGAGGCACTTACCAAACCTTTTTCTTACTTTTAAATTAGTTATACATATATTATTTTAATATTGAAACACTCTTCATATATGTATTATCACTGTAAGTCATTCTACATAAGACAAAAAGATTCAAAATGGTTTCATCAGCATATTAAAATTTTACTGTCATTAGGGTTTTATAACATTTCAGGATTGTTGTAATACTAACTAAAGTAATTAGGATAATGGTAGTCAATGTGAGAAATAATGACCGAATTATTAAGCAATTCTAATTAATTTAAATTTTGACATAATTGCATTTATTAGTTTGTCTTCAATGTCTAAACATGAATAATATCATGTTGAAATTGGTCTATTGATTTTGTTTTAAATATTATATATATACACTTCAATAGTAGAAATAATATTATCATTATTACATGATGAGGAAAAGAAGTAATTTGGTTCAAAATCAATATTGCAGAATATACCAGAAAAGACTACCAGTTATTTTATTAAAAAAAATTGGTAATAGACTTATCACTACTAGTGATGTAACAAATGTTCGCATTCATGAATATTTGCATATTTTTTGCCATTCGTATTCATAAGAAATGATGCAAATGTTTGGTACATAATAATATATATATATATATATATTATCCTTTTATAGGCCATACTCACACTTGATTGCCAGGCAGACACATCCATTCAGTTTTAGTAGGCAAAGAGGCATCCCTTCCAAGTGATAAAGCAATTGGTCTGTTATTAACATAGTTGTAGTTATGGTGAATTATTTATTTATTATAGTACAGAATTATAGTGACCTCATTACCTACATTCACAATAGATGTTGTCACCAATGATGATGGGAGTATTATTCTGCCGTGCTCTAACTAAAAAGATGTTATGCCATAGCAGTTAAATTTTATGTTGTTCTTAGAGCACTTTTTGTTCTACAAATATAAATTGATGTCCAATAATAGAAGTACTTTATAATAATAATATATAATAATAATTTCTTTATTGATACCAAATAGATGACAATACATACATAAATACAACTTCTTAACCTACAATACAATAACTGTATGTATACAATAATCAATGAACCCTAACGTCTAAACTTTATCATTTCAATTTTTTTTTATATGGTTATGATAATTTTATTGTGTAATTACAGAATAACATTGGTACTTAATCCTTCACACACTAAATCTATGATAAAAACAATATAAGTAATTACCAGAGTTGTTGATTTAAGTCTTTGTTCAACACTTACTTTATAGTCACTCTCTGACATTAAATAAAATCAATCTTACTATATAAACTAAAAAAAATGTTAAGATAATCCTAACTAATATTATAAAATTTATTTATGCAAATTAATTATGCAAAATGCAAATAATTTATAAAATAAATTTGCAAATAAACTGATTTGATTTGATTTGAAAAAGCGAAAATGAGTTTGTTTGTTACCTTTTCACGCCTAAACCACTGAACCGATCATCCTGAAATTTTGCATATACGTTGTCAGGTGTACGGAGACGGACACAGGCTACCTTTCATCCCGAAAGAAATTAGTGTTCCCGAGGAAAACAACAAAAATGTTCTTATGATAATAGATAGTGGCACGTTTCTTTCGAATCATGATTGAATTATATTATTACAAGCAGAGTACAACCCGAATTGATTGTCAAATTCTAAATTAACGCGAGCGAAGCCGCTGGCAAAAGCTAGTAGTCTATAATTAAATTGTCTCGCCCAAATGTTAGCCTACAGTATAATCACATTGCCACCTATTGTGACCCATTGTGAATCTAAACCATCTAGATCCCCAGTCAAACACAGAAAATGATATCAAAGTCAGTCTAGCTGTTAGTATGAGGACATACAGAAGAATTATACATATAAAGATTATTACTTTTGTCACTTTGACATTTTGAATAGAGTAAAATAACAACAGAAATATATATTTTAACATTATTCTTATTTTTATATTGAATTATACAAACTGCAACTCTGCTAATTTCTAAGCTTGTAGCGCACTCGAAGTTACCTTATTTCATCTTCTCTATGCTTCTTTGTCTATGTATATGTTTACATTACAAATAGTTTATTTACTCTGACTATAATTCAAAAAGGACCTTGCATAATAACTATAAGACAAGAAAATTGAATCCACAAGACAGATGTCTGGTATCATAAGCAACATGTCAATAATGTAAAACCTAACATCACAGTTGTCAATGAAAAACTATACAATGCAGTAATATCTTCCTGCATTAACTCCCATTCATCTAGATATCTTAAAAATGTTTTCGCTACGAAAATAGGGACAGGGATCAGACCTCATCAAGAGATGCTATGCTGTCAGAGATTAGATGGCTATATCTATGTGTCTTGTAAGCTGGTGGTGCTGGGACAAAGTTTCTAGAGTTGACACTGCAAGCTGAGCTATAGCATGACAAGAGCTTAGATAATATAGTAGCTATTCACCACACTGATGTTATTACAAATATAGACATCAAATCAATTAAAAACAAGACAGTGAGACAAGCTGTCAAAGAACTGCTGAAGAGACAGCTTGTGACCACAGCCAGTGTAATCTAGCCGAAACGTCAAGTAGTTTAAGGTTATCAATAAACATGATCGCGGTAATACCCATTACGAATTATATACAGGGTGTCTGGTAATTAGTGGATAACATTCAAATGTCAAATAGTAGAACTGATGGCCGTTCAGAAAAAATATGAAAAAAAATCTACCTTATTCTTTCTTTACACTAATTATGCTAAAACATAGACAGTCAAAAGTATGACCAACTACTGCACTATTTTACTATTTATTTTATTTCGAAACCGAACCTTGCAATTCCGAGATGTTGCAGGCATCCAAAAGCTTCCATCACTCTGACTGTGTCAGCTTGCTAGTGTAAAACACTAAAACAATGAAGATGCCTCTGTTATGTAATTGTTTTATAAAACCAAATTCTCAGTAGTTTCGTTTATTTAGGGACTAAAGGCCACTGCTAGAAGGGCAATACAATATACGGCAGTAGATATAAAAACCCTGTACCATAACTTTAAGGAGGGGATTTATTGATCCGACTTAGAAATTATACTATTAATTCAATATCACTCTTCTGCAATTGCACTGGTTATGTTAAAGTCCTAGTACGTATAAGGGGCGATGCTATTGCCGTCGTCGCTGCGAAGGGGCACGGTTTCAGGAGTTGTAATCTTTTAAACCCCATTCGAGAGATTAACTAGATGCAGTAGCGGCGGTAGCCCAAGGAATAAGGCATCGAATAATTGCAATCAAGCGGTCGTAGGACCGAATTCCAGCCATTGCTTTACCGACGTAAACCCTCTCCTAACATAAGCATATTAGCTTAAGTGGAGGGGTTAAAATGTTGACATGTAACGCTAATTAAAACCTATTAATAAGTTTGAAATATAAATTGCACTAGCACTAGTGAAAAGTTTTGTGAACAAAATTGTATAAATTGCCAGAAAGTGTAACCGAAATTGCAAGAAAATAAAAAGCCTTTATTGTAATTACTAAAAGTGGAAGGTTTATGGTTTATTTCAAAATTTTTCAGTGTTACAACGACATTCTCTTTATTATTGTAATGTATAAATAATTTAATGTCTAGTGAGAGCGCCGCGATAGCTAAATAATTCAGGTGTGGGTGCCTCTATGGTTAAACACCTAGATGACCGCGAGTTGTGAATTTTTTATAACATAGCAACACAACCTTGACTGCACAATTCGTAGGCTACCAATAAGAACGTTATTACTACTTTGCGTGAATAGCACACGATAGTGTTAATATTATTTCCCATTAATTTCGATCTCAATTCTTAATAATTACTACGAAACTAAATCGTTTTAATGTATACGAGAGAATTGTTTTGTAATTAAGTGCCTCGCTTGTTAATATCCAGAAAATATTATGATTATTTGGTACCTACTTTGCTTATTGTCCGTAATGCATAAAGTAGATAAAGTCGCATCTGTGTAACGCGTATGGTTTATAGGGTACTTGTCAATTGTAGACGGTTATCGGTCGCGTTATCAGTGACTGTCGTCGATCTCGCTATCTCGCGGTCGGCATGACCGCACCATCCTGTCATTCGCGGAAGAACCGTGCCAACGCACTCTCGGTTTTCGAGTTGCCTTTCGCTCGGCAGCTCGGTCACAGTCGACCGACGTGGTCGCCAGAGCCGGTGCATGTTGCAAAATTACCAATTGGTTCGTTAACCCACTTCCTCGGTGGTGCGCCGTTGCGGCAGTTATCCGGTACGCGAGTAATTCGAAAACAATCTGTCGTTTTAAACGTTCAAAATAGTGCGCGTATCAAATATTACACAGTGAACAACAGTGAGATACATGTACAGTTATAAGTTATAACATTCGTAGTGTCGATTTGTGAAACATGATAATATGTTACCTATTATTATTGTAATATTTTGTGAAGAGGCCAATGAGTATGATAGTAATCTGTGCAGTGTTATATGTGCGAGACCTTTTGTTGTGTAGACAACTATAGAAAAATAATGTTACGACGTCGAGGTACTTACACTGTCAATGCCAATCCAGATGATCGGCACAGCAGGTCTAAATCAGTGGGACCCTCGACATTAGTTGTGAAAAAAACTGGTAGGTAACTATTTATCAGTAAAATTTACATGACATTGTAAAACACTGGTATCACATTGCACGCTCTATAACCATCAAAATATATCTCGTAGGTGTATAATTATAATATAAGGAGTGACGTTTGGTGCGACATCTCGTTGATATATTGATAAGATACCTAGCTAGTTTCTCTGTATGACATTTCCTACTAGAGATAATATTTATTTCATGCTTGCTTCTTCTGTAAATCCATGCGCATCGTCATAGTGAAACAATGCAATTGTCTATGATGGATAGAATACGAGCACATCGATGTCGTTAGAAACTAATAAATAATATTATCATTTTATAATCAAAACACAGCTATCTTCAATCTAAAGCAAAGCTATTTATGTTGAACAAGGTGTGGTTATCTACGCGAAAAAGGAATAGCCTCCGGTTAAGCTGGTCGCTAGATACCTACTTCTTGTCGACCGAAAAGTAGGCACCTTTTTATACAACGTACCAGCGATTGACTAGACCACCGTTTGGAACACCTTTCGCCTTGGCCAGGTACGGTTAGATGACTGACGTGTATGTCAGGTCGTAGACATAATTATATGAAAACGATTGAAATTATGCAAAAAATATTTTAAAAGACGCGTGACGCGTGTGTGATAATGATAACATAGACGTAGACGTTAATTTATCAATCTTTCCATTCATAATATGTTATTTATGTCATTAAAACGTTATAATGACCCAACTATTCACATCCCTACATATAGAAATCTACTAAACCCCATAAATATGAACATAAAATACTATTGATTAGGTACTCACATATTTTTGCTTGACAATGGTAAGACGCATTATATTTTATTACTAGATGTTCCCGCGGTTTTACTGCGCCGCCCCTGTGGGTCATAGCGTGATGTTATATAGCCTATAGCCTTCCTCGATAAATAGGCTATCCAACACTAAAATAATTTTTCAAATCGAACCAGTAGTTCCTGCGATTAACGCGTTCAAACAAACAAACTCTTCAGCTTTATTATATTAGTATAGATATTTTATATATTTTACTAGATGTTCCCGCGGTTTCACCCGCGTTTATCGTTACTGCGCCGCCCCCGTGGGTCGTAGCGTGATGTTATGTAGCCTAGAGCCTTCCTCGATAAATAGGCTATCCAACACTAAAAGAATTTTCAAATCGAACCAGTAGTAATCACGCAGAATAAACCAGGAGAAACATCGTTTGTACTATGTAATTATTTTGCTGCAATGTTATTTTAAAACTGCGATATCTCCTAAGATATTGAAATCGAATGATATAAAGGGCAATTTTGTTTTAAATTAAATACTTGTGATGAATAACGTATTTATTTGGATAAGGATTAATATCATGTTTATAATAATACCTTAGCAAATAATGCATTATTTTAGAACAAATTTGGTTAGCATAAAAATGGTTATAGTTAGCCAACCTTAAAAGATAGACATATGCTGTCGCGGACTTTTTTTTTAGAACTTTTAAAGGGGAACAATTCTGTCATACATGATTTTTGCGAAACTTTAACTTTTTACGCAGCGCACGCAGCGGAAGCTCTCAAAAGGAAAAAATACCCTCCGATTTTGAAACATTCTTCATTGGTGCTCAGCTCCTATTGATTTTAGCGTGATGATATATAGCCTATAGCCTTCCTCGATAAATGGGCTATTTAACACTGAAAGAATTTTTCAAATCGGACCAGTAGTTCCTGAGATTAGCGCGTTCAAGCAAACAATCAAACAAACTCTTCAGCTTTATAATATTAGTATAGATTATATTACACGGATATCCTTGAAATATAATGATTATACATTTGGGTCTTCGTTATTATTTTAATTCTTGTTTCATCTTTCCTTCTATGTTGTCTCGTTGTGTTGCATTCTAATAAATGTTTCATTCATTTATTCAGTAGACGTGACGTGTGTGCCCGTTTTTATTATAATGGAATATCAGTTTTTGAAACCAGTTAAATGCGATTCGGCTTACTGCAGCTACAGTATTAGCGTGTCTTAATTAATTGAAAGTAGTTTTTGGTAGTGCCCCAGTTATAATAATTTAATTATCTTTTAGCTTATTGTTTTTGTGAATTTATTTAATAAAATATTAGTTACGATTCGCTGTATACCAAAAATTCTTATTTTACTAGCACGAAACAATGTTTTTTAATATTTAATAGTGGATAGGTATCTCAACTATAATGTGTCAATAGCGACTCTTTTTCTAAGATTGGCAACGGATTTGAAACCCCTCGTATCAAAGCGTATAATCTAAGGCCCCGATAAGTAGTTTGTTTCAACTTCAGTTAGAACTCTTTTTTATAAAACTCGTGCGGGATTTCATTGTCATCTTACAGGTACGTTAGGTAGCAGACTTTGTTACCAAGCCGAAATCGAACAGTCCCTCAGTCGTAGCCTCACTAATGCCTAGCGGCAAGGAGTGGATTAGATAATGTGACTGCAGTCCTTCATGATAGAGTAATGTGTACCACAACCTTTCCTAGTTTTTAAGTGTTACCCCCTACTGTAGTAGGTAAATATAACATTTTCATGTGTTTTTGAATTAATTAACACTTATAGGACCATTAAAGTAATTTATATACATTGTCATAAATGTATTTTGCGGATATAGTATATAGATAAATATTATACAGAAGATAAATCACCTGGTATTATGATTTGTACGGCGTTTATTATCCGTTAACTTTAAACTTGTTTCAAAACAGTTTCTCTTGCCAGATGCATCAACTGTTCACGCATTTATTGTGATTTATTATAATACCTACTTTGTTATTTCTATCCACTAAAGCTATCTATAATCTTCGAATGTTAAGTATATTTTAGGGCTCCAATTATTTATTTAACTATTTAATAGTAAGTATAAAAAAATAAAATTCGCTTCATGTTATTTCATTTGTATGAGATAAGATATTATGTTATTTATACAATAATATATTGAAATAAGTAGTCATTCCGCATTATTTTGTAACGCTAGCAGTAAATATAGGTTCAAATATGAGGTTCACGCATGTGTTCTTTGTGCTGATGTGCATAGCATCGTTTATTGTTACTTGCGCATCGAGTAGGCACAGAGTATCATAATTACATACGCAATCAACTATTCAAAACCTGCTCATTGTCTAATCTTGGAGCGTGAGATGATTAATATTAAATCGTTTTAATATTCCTATATATTAAAGTGACATAAGTCATTGCTCTAGCTAATTGTAGACTGCAGTCGACACGTCAAAATGTCAAACATATTTTTAGCTGTTTTTAGACGAAGGAGAGGTGGGTAAAAACAATAAATACTACCAGTGCGAACGTTAACTAGCTGTGTTACTATAGCAATCATACGTAAATGTGATACAGACTTGAAATGTACTCCCGTATTATGCGGTAGAGCATTGTCGTACTAGTGGCGAGTGGGGTATGCCCGCTAAGGCGTCTCCAGTCTATAAATTACTTCGTGTCTAATGATAAGCAACCTACAAACTATACATTTGTCTAACTTTGACCTTTTGCTAGGTGTAAATCTGCGACAACACTAGCGTCATGCCCATGGCTTGCCTTGGAAATACGCCCAGAATGATGCGGCTAGATAAATCACGCAGTTATTATTAGAAACGCGGTGTCATATTTTTATGAAGCACCTTAAGAAAATTACACCCTTTAATCATGATTGGCTTGGCGTGAGTAATATTTCTTATTCTTAATCAGTTCCTGTATTAGAGCATAATCGCTATTGCGGGTTTAACAAAGAACACTCACGCTTGACATAAATAAAATAGCTTCTTTTTTGTTTCGTGTGAGAATCAAAAGTATGTTGTGCTAACAGCCACAAATATGAGCTTAGTCTTAAGTTCTTAACGTGATTACTTTTTAAATGCTTTTTAAAGATTTTCAATACGTATTATTTTATTTTACATGGTAGTTGTAATAGGATCTGAAGTTTTTTATTTAGTTCAACAGACATACCATATAGTTTTGCTTGCGTATTAAACTCCAATTTTAGGGTACACACTCTACTGATAAATTAATGCAAAAAGCTATACGAAATTAATCTATGTGCTTTGTTGGCTTCTGCTCACAGCATTTGTTTGGTCTCGACGTATGTGAGACACGAAAGATAGAACAATTTTTGTACGTCATGCCAGCTAGAGAGCTGTCGACTATATTCGATATTTAACAAAGAGAAATTACATTCAAAAATTCCATCATGTCGTTTGGCTGTTGCCAAGACAGTAAGAAGAAGCATTCGCTTTAATAAATAATTAAAAATCTAATCAGCGCTATAGTAACCTAAATACAAGTGCTGTTTGGAGTCGTAAAGTGCTTAAAGGTATCTCGAAAGTCTTTATTATATTGAGATATATTTTTCAAGGATTACTCTTGCATGAAAACAGACGAGAAAATATATAGGTCAGACGGACTTAATTCCCATTCAAATTAGCTTTACATACTTTCCTGGACAATATTTTCACTTGCCTAACCCATAGTCTTATTTAATCTTATAATCGGTCGCCAAGGGGTAGAAATTCCCCATAATCTATTTAAGTTTTAAGTTTGATCGTTAATCAAACTTAAACGGCCTCGATGGCGTAGCGGTTAGTGTAACCGACTGCCACGCCTGAGGTCGCGGGTTCGATTCCCGCACAAGTCAAACATTTGTGTGCACGAACATTGATGTTTGTCTTGGTCTGGGTGTTTCTATGTATAATATGTATGTATTTACAAAAAAAAAAAGTATATATGTATGTTTATCCATTGTCTAGTACCCATAGTACAAGCTCTGCTTAGTTTGGGCTAGATGGTGTTGTGTGTATGTGATAGAATATTATATTATATTAAGGTTTTTGTCTATAACTATACCCTTATAATCACATTTCATTTAGTCACCTATTCCACATACATATTATGTAACCATAGTTACGAAGAATTCTACGACATCAGCCAAACAATGGCGAAATACTACGAACGCGACTCGACTTCTTGTGTCAAATGCATGGTTGTGTGCGTGTAGTGTTTTTTCATTAATTTTATGTATTTCTAATGCATATTTTATGAAAATATTAGAATTCGTCACTTCTTCTCCATATAAACTTTAACTGTGCCAAATTTCATCCTTTTTTCTTTTTTATACAAGTGGCAAAGAAGCATACGGTCCACCTAGGGTTGCCTACTTTTTTTGCCAAAAAAAAAACGTATAAAATGGTTTGAATAGGAAAAAAATAAAGTATTTGGAAGAAAAAAGTATTTCTTAAATTTTATGTTTTTATTTCTTTAAATACGTATTTTAGTGTGCTTTTGGCACATACTAACAATTTTTTGCTATCTTTAAATTTTTCAAAGCTTGTTTAACAATCAAAATTTAAATTAAAATAAATAAAAAAATCGTTTTTAATTAAATTTATTGACGCTCAATTTCTTTCTTCTCGCCACTTTAGATTTATCACTGAAAAAAGTAAGTCAAAGCATCACAGTAAAGGTTGAAAATAAAGTATTTTCATATACTTTATTTGTATGCAAAAGTATAAAGTATAATTATCAAAAATAAAGTAGGATACTTTATTATAAAGTATGGTTGGCAACCCTAGGTCCACTTATTGGTAAGTGGTCACCGTAGCCTACGGACGCCTGCGACACCAGAGGCATCACTTGCGCGTTGCTGACCCTTAAGGAAAGGAAGTGGGAAGGAGAAGGAGCGGGATGGGGGAAGGGGGGTGATTGGGCCTCCAGCACTCTCACTCACCAGACGAAACAACAGTAGGAATACTGCTATTTCACGTCGATATTCTGTGAGAGGGTAGTCCTTCCCCGGTCGAGCCGGCTCCCCATTCATGCTGAAATCCGCGAGGCTCTACTACTTCTCCGTCTGCGCAATTTTCGTAAAAAGGGGTACAAAGATTTTGTTTCAAGTATTAATATATAGTTTTTTTAACGATTACCAGCAAATTGCGTTATTAGCTAATTGTATAAAGGTTCAACCTTGCCAGCTAAACTAAATTGTGTCTTTACAATGTTTTATTTATTTTTATTATACAAAGAGTTTTAGCCTGTTTTCATACGCATGATAAGTAATTCAGTAATAAAGCCCGTGTCGAAATTCACAATAATTTCAATTTCTGTTATTAGCTTGTTCACAACAATAGGATATTCGTAAGAAAAACGGTCTCTAGAAGAATTTTAGATATTCTGACCAATATTCAACAATATGAAATCATTGACCAGTATTTAAGCTGTATGGCCGTCTACTGAACCTATAACCGAATTTTATAAAAGATAATACCTTAAATGTTTAGCCGGAAAAAGTTTAATTAAAATCTCCATAGTTAAACGGGATGCGTTTTTAAAACAAAAATATATTGGTCGCAGTATCTACACGTAATTACATAGTCTGGTCATAAGTTCTGTCACACAATAACAACTTTAGAATTTAAAATGCTGTCCACAAAAAAGTTTATTGAATTAGAATTCCGAATTTTTCATGAATATAAAAATGTGTAATGGTTAAGAGCTCCTTGAACCGACGGGCATGTATGAGGAATGTGATGAAAGTGAATGAAGCCAGAGAAGTGTGTCAGGATCGTAGCAAATGGAAATCCGTAGTCTCTGCCTACCCCTGTATAAAAATGTGTACTTTTTAGAATTTTACTCATTTTTAAATATGGAGTGGACACTTAATGAAGACCGTGTTGTGGTTATTACGTTGCATCGTTGCGGTTACGCGCCAATTCAGATGTTTGACATATTGAAAAATTTTAATATAACCATAAGATTCGTTTATCGTACCATCAAACGATACAATGAAGACTCTAGTTTAGATGACAGGTCAAGAAGTGGTCGCCCTCGCTCTGTTAGGACTCCAGCAGTGATAAAAGCTGTAAAGGCGCGAATTCAAAAAATCCCATATGTAAGCAAAAACTTTTGGCCCTTCAGATAGGTTTAAGCAGAACCACGATGATACGGGTGTTAAATGAAGACTTAGGGCTTCGGGCATATCGAAGAAAAACAGGACATCGTTAGGACGCTCGTTTAATGGACCTGAGGTTGAAGAGATGTCGTGCTTTCTTGAAGCGGTACGCGGGAAACAAGCATCGGGAAATTCTTTTTTCGGATGAAAATTTTTTTAATGTGGTAGAGAGCTACAACAAGCAAAATGATAAGGTGTACGCACACAGCAGTGAAGAAGCGAGTAACCGTGTTCCGCGTGTCCAACGAGGCCATTTTCCATTCTCACTCATGGTTTGGTTGGGAGTCTCTTATTGGGGCTTAATTGAGGTACATTTTTGTGAGAAAGGCATAAAAACGAATGCAGTTGTGTATCAAAATACAGTCCTCACGAACCTTGTGGAACCTGTTTCTCATACCATGTTCCATAACAGGCGCTGGGTATTCCAACAAGATTCTGTGCCAGCTCATAGAGCGAAAAGCACTCAAGACTGGCTGGCGGTGCGTGAAATTGACTTCATCCGGCACGAAAACTGGTCCTCCTCCAGTCCAGATTTGAGTCCGTTAGATTACAAGATATGGCAACACTTGGAGGAAAAGGCCTGCTCAACGCGTCATCCTGATTTGGAGTCACTCAAGGCATCCTTGTTTAAGGCAGCCGCCGAAATTGACATGGACCTCGTTCGTGCTGCGATAGACGACTGGCCGCGCAGGTTGAAGGCCTGTATTCAAAATCGCGACGGTCATTTTGAATAAACTTTATTAGCATAAGAATCTGTGTTTTATTAAGTACATTTTGGTATATAAATGTTTACATCAATAATAAACATGTCTCAATTATTTCATATTAAACATGTGACAGAACTTATGACCTGACTATGTATTACCACGATGATAAATACTTCACGTACAAATTGTTGTTATAATTTTATATATGTTTAGATTAGAGTGTACCTATACAATTTAGATTAAAATAAAAACGCAATATCGATTACGTAGCAGATATGTAATAACATTATTACGCAACATACCTCATGACAAAAACACGCCCAAATTGATAACCTTCTCTTTTGAAGTAGCTTAAAGCAACCTTCAGTCGGCCTGGGTAGGCGGTAAGAGAAAGACGCATCATGGCCTCTAAAAGTCAGTTTAAGTAAAGCAATACATACATATGTTATGCAAACATTGTGATACTTTAGTCTATACCCCTATGATACCAATACTTCAGAACCAGAATCTAAAAAGGTTAACAAATTAATTAAGGAAGGAACATATCAAGGTGGGGCAATAAGCACTATACGTAAACGTTAATTATAGAAAAAAAATGATGTTTTTTTAATATCGTTCGTAAACGATATCTATCTGGTACACAGGAGGGACGGTACGGAACAGTGTAACCAGTAAAGCTCTTCATGTATGTATACATATTATATCTAATCCTCAGAGCATCGCTTCAAGTTAAATTGGAAACTTAGGGTTGGTTACCACCTAAATCTGGAAGCACTACTAAATAAGTTTAAGTACATGATGATGTTAACTAGGTTTCTAAAGTATAAAGCTTGTGGCTTTTCATCCGTATGAAAATAATATTATAAACATGTAGAAACGTAGATAATATATTAGTATATATTATATTATCTACGTTTCTACATGTACCCTAGTGGGTAAGGTGAAAAGTTCTCGGCCTGACGCAGAAATGGCGTTCCAATCATCAAAATATTATTATCGTTTTAGATGGTTTTAAATCCCTAAGGAAATTCATCCGAAGTTGACAAAAGTTTACGGCATCTCTGCTCCTTCCATGTAAACAGTTAAAAAAATTGTGTTCGCACATCACTCAAAGATGACCCACGTGAAATACAGCCAAAAACTTGAACCACACCGGAAACCTTCGAAAACGAGCGTGATACCGTAATGAATTTTATAGATGAGTGAAGGTAAATGAGATAGCAGAGGCTGTGAGGATATAAGAAAATAGGGTGCGAAACGTCTTGCACCAAAAATGTGCAAGATGGGTGCCGCATTTGCTGAATGTCGATCAAAAGGGAATGAGTAAACGATTTTCACAGCAACCTTTGGACCGATTCAATAGGGATCTGACCGATTTTGTGCGTCGATTTGTCACCATGGATGTGATGTGGGTTTACCACCATACACCAGAAATTAAACAGCAGTCGAAGCAGTGGGTGGAAGCCGGTGGTTAGGCGCCAAAGGAAGCGAAATCGATCGCATCTGCCGGAATACATGGCCAACATGTTTTAGGATACAAAAGGGATTTTATTAATTAATCGCCTTGAAAAAAGTAGAACAATAATAGCCAAATATTACTCTTGCCTTCTTGACTAGCTGGATGCAAGAAATCGCGAGGAAAGGTAAGGCCAGGAGAAAAACAAATTTCTTTCATCAGGACAACGCACCTGCACAGCAGTGGGCGTTGGCGATGGGAAAACTTTGGAGCTTGGGGTACCATTTGCTCGGCCACCCCCCCCTATCCTTCTGATTTGATACCCTTCGACTTATATCTGTTCCCAAACTTTAAAAAAAGGTTTTTGGGAAGCGCTTTGCATCCAATAAAGAAGTTAAGACGGCCTCAGATGAATATTTTCACAGCCTTCCTGATTCTCGTTCCCAGGAAAGAATATAGATGTTGGAGAAGCGCTGAACCAAGTGCGATGACGTCAAGGGGCATATGGCAGAAAATAAAATCATTTTTAATTGAAAATCGCAGCCTTTCATTGTCAGGCCGAGAACTTTTTACCTTGCTCTCGTATAATAAAATAGTTGTTGATTGGGTTAGAAATCTAGTGTCATTATAAGTTTGTAATTATACATCCAGTGGAATTATTTTCTGTTATTTAAATATATTCTATTAGGAGTTCTACGCGTACTTAGCGGTGCTGGCAATTTAAGTTCTGGCATTCTGTGTTTGCTGACCTTGTTGCGGTCATGAGTAACCTAATAGTTCTCCGAATAGTCGCACAATTAATAATTTTATTACAGTGGCTTTCAAAGAAATTAGCCTTCTTCTTATTTTAGGTATAATGTGTAGGTATTAAACACACAAATGTCTTCAGGAGGACCCAACAGTCACACTAAATACTGCCACAAAAACGGTGTACAAATCATCTAATCAAGATAAAAAGCCTAATATGATAAATCTTAATATTACAATTATGCAGCAGGTCACGTATTTTCTGATACAAACGATTACATTCTATATGTCGCCTACTTAGAACTGTTAGAAAATTTAACTTGTCTGTCGTCATAATGGATTTTCAGAAACCTAAGGTTTAATGTAGTTTTCCCATCATCGACGAGTAAGCGACTATCGATCAATTATTTTCTCACTTAAGGCCCTTATCATACTAGCGGTTTGCGAGCGGCTGTAGGGCGGGGCGGGCGCGCAACGAATGCGTCGCGGCTGCACAGCGAGGACGTCGCGGTCGCGTGGCAGATACGTAACGTTTTCGTCGCGTGTTTGTAGCGAGTTAACGACGTACAATACATTCAGTAAGGGCCTTTTCATTGTCATGCGTGTTTGCGCCCGCGTGCAGGCCAGGCACGCATGCGTGTTGCGGGCCGCATGCAGAGCAGATATTTTTTGACCCGCCGCCTGTGCGCCGCGTGCGTGTTGCGCGCATGACAATAAAAACATGTATGATACGATAGGTTGCGGGCAGTACGCATGCGTGCCTGGCCTGCATGCGGGCGCAAACACGCATGACAATGAAAAGGCCCTAACAGAATGAATTGCAAATCTCTTCCAATGCTTTTTTTAAATTACGATCACTATATTCTCTGCTTTTTTGATCCCATATTACGTAACGACTTTGAATTTCACTTATAAATAATTCTGTATCAATATCCAAGTCTCCCAATGATGCCATGATGATACATACGTCCTCTCACATTCGTGTTTCGTTACGGCCTGAAGTGAGGCGGGGCGGACGGGCTGGCGTTTCTACGAGACAGTACAAAATGGCATCCACGCCGCTATTCGCGGCGATCTTGTTGCGCGTCCGCAACGAATTTGCTGCGCATGCGCGGCGTGTTCGTTGCGCGCCCGCTCCGCTTTGAGGACGCTCGCAATCCGCTAGTATGATATTGCCCTAAGAAACAGTATCCTGTTAGGTATAGATACATAATAAGACATTCGTCATTGATGGTAGATCGCTGAATGTTCCCATTGCCAGCGAGAACTCTCTCCCAACTAGTTTAGCAGCCAAACCACTCGCTGAGGTACAAAACGTACACATGTGATTAGGCAGCAAGCGTAATTGAGGGGTAGGGCAACGCTGGTTACAGCATGAATGGGCCAGCTCGACCGGGGAAGTACCACCCTCTCACAGAAGATCGACGTAAAATAACAGTATCTGTTATGTTTCGATCGGTGAGTGAGAGTGCCGGAGGCCCAATCACGCTTTCCTTCCCAAACCCCATCCTGCTCCATTCTCCTTTTCCTTCCGATAGGCAGCGACTTGGTTGTGTTTTTTTGACATTGCTTCTGTAACGCTAAGAAAACACAGTCATGTCATATGAGCCACGATTCTTGCTTACTATCAGGTGGGCCGCTGGCTCATCTATCACCGATGAAAGCAATAAAAAATAAAAGCGGTTGGTGCGAATAATCGTCCGACGCACTCGCACATAGCCCAGCGACAAAACTATCGTAACTACGATTTCGCCTCTTGTTGCTTGCCAACTCGTTATAGTTTTTTGTGAAGCTTGGTAGCTTTACATCACCATTTGACTATCAGTAATCAATTATCAGTTCATGACACGTCATTCAATTTGTCAATAAATACTTGTACGGGCTATGTCCGGTGGACTTTAAGACTGCGCCGAGCGTAAGACGCGGTTTGACTGAATGACAGAGCTCGATATTCAAATCGGCGCGCGGCCGCCATAGTAAAATTGTATGGAGGATTTGAAATGCTTTTTTTTTAAATAGGTATCTTTATTGTCAACCAATAACTTAAATATTTGGTACGGACAAATTGTAATATAACTATATATATACACGGAGTAATTGTAAACACATTCATTGTTATGGTTAATGTATATTTTATATTTGTATTAAACAAAAAGTGTTGATTTTATCAACTTAACTGTGACCGCCTGTTTTAGCACATTTCGCTCGGCGCAGTCTTAATAACTGCACAACTTGTCCCTTTAATTATACCTAGTTTTAGTTGAAGTTGTATGGATTCTGATATACAAGATATTAGAATCCATACAACTTCAACTAAAACTTCATCCAAAATACACATAACGTTAGTTCTATGGCATTCGACTAGACGTTGACACAGCAATAACCACAATATAAAGCAGATTGTTTTACATAATATTGTCTTCTGTTTACGCGAATGTTATTCATTGAAATTAAATTACTATATACGGCTTTTATCGCGTTGTTTATTTGACACCCTATTACAATTTTGAAAACTGTTACACTACTATTACTATTAAATTTACAATTTTTAAGCTAATTAAATTATTGAAACTATTAAAACTATACTATTTATATTATGTATACACTTTCCCCGACGTTTCGGTTGCTTTTCAGCAGCCATGGTCACGGAGAGACTAAGATGGTAGTTGTCTTAATGTTCCAGTGTAGTTATTTCTTAGTACCCGAACATAATTTAATCATGGGTGTTTCTATTTACCCAAACTGAGCTTAAAGTATCGTGAAGTCTAGCTGTGGTTTGCTTCTTCTTGGGTTTGACTATTTGAATTACTGGATCCCAAGCTGGTGGTACATTCCAACCATCTTCTCTATTGAAATTACGATGTTTTTTTTATTTCAATATTCTCGCGAAGCATTCTTGGTACGAATCAGTGTTCTTTAGCGAGCATCTGTGGTTTGAAATCTCAGGTAGCGGTTGGTCCCCTGTTGCACATGTTCACACACAGCCGACTTCAACGAGCGTTCGTGTTTTACATCAGCTATGTGTTCTTTTATGCGGGTGCCTATGCTTCTCTTGGTTTGACCAATGTATGAGAGTCCGCAGTCACAATCTATTTTATAGACCCCTGCATCTTGTAAAGGTAGCTGGCACTTGACGGATGGTAAAAACTGACTTATCTTCGTTGGCGTGAAGTATGTGTTGATTGAAGCTCGCTTCAAGATGTAGCCAATCTTGTCAGTGACACCCTTTACATAAGGCAGTACGGCAGGCTGGCGCTCGACTAGAAGCAAACCACAGCTAGACTTCATGATACTTTGAGCTCATTCTGCGTAAATAGAAACACCCATGATTAAATTATGTTCGGGTACTTTGAAATAACTACACTGGAATATTGAGACAACTGCCATCTTAGTCTCCTCGTGACCATGGCTGCTGAAAAATCTTGGTCGAGTTTGAATATGGGCCCTATGGATCAAAAGACCCCCGAGATATAGGGGTCACATTTTAAATGGAAAAATATTGACTTGTAACTTGGTGTGCAGGCACCTTGGGGTCATACCTCGGTCGAGATTGAATATGGGCCCTGTGGGTCAAAAGACCCCCGAGATATAGGGATCACAAGGTCACATGTATTTTAAATGGAAAAATATTGTCTTGTAACTTGGTGTGCAGACACCTTGGGGTCATAACTCAGTCGAGTTTGAATATGGGCCCTGTGGGTCAAAAGAACCCCGAGATATAGGGATCATTACTTTTACATTTAAGACGAAGAGGTTCAATCCTGGGTTTTTACACCGATCTCGTTTATATTTTATTTATATTAACTACACGTTTATAATATGGTAAACCTTATACGAGTCAATTTTAAACTTGCAATTATGACTGCCAAGCAAGTTATGGTCGCCTGTTGTCATGACACCATGTCAATTGGCAGGCTCTGATATTATCCAAAATAATAGTAGATTTTTTATTTTCGTATATTTCTGGGTTGTTTTATTTACCTATTATGCAATTTGCAACATATGCTCAAGTTCCTTTTTGTAAATAAATGATATGACATAATACAAACAAACCTGCCAACAATCCTTAGCAACAAACGTTATATATTTTCATGGAGTTACGTGCTGTGGAATTATAACCTGAATAACTCTTGTTTGTATACATTGAAGTATTTTCAGAAGTAATCAGTAATGTTCAGATCCCACGTACGTACGATGAGATGAGTGAGAGAGAGAGCGTAGTAACGTGAAGGCGCATTTTCTAAGGTGAACGATGCGTCATAGAGCTGGCACGACCGGTTCCCCCATTATCTGCGGTTAGTCTCTTGCGACAATAGGGCCTTGGTCGAATTCAGAGACGGAGAGCGTGCGCGTTAAGCGTAGAGAACCGCAAACACGGTGTCGCTTTACACGAACAATGGTGTTGTGCATCACTCTACATACACGTAGTAAAGTCACAACGGCTCGGCACGCAGTTATGCTTCTGCATCGTATTTTATCGCTTCAGTATGGCAAAATTATCGTCTTTTGAATAACTTCGATATTTCCTACAGCGCGGCGCTTCTAACTATGATGACTCTTTGTATTACAGATTATCCTCACCCACATTTTTAGTGTTATTTTTTATTCTGAACACTGAATTATAAATTAGTAACTAATAAAAGTGTATTGTATCATCATACGTGCGCGGTCTCGAGGCTCTTCACGTGTCGAGAACCCAACAAACTCCGCCGAAAGTTCTAATCCAATTGCCGCCGAGTCCATGACAACCTATAATTCTATTAGCGTGTATGTATCTATTGCCTGTAATAGTAATTACGATGTAATAGCCCACATTCGCCACTTATGTGTTCTCTTCTTACATTAATTATGTACTATCTATCCGCTATTATTTAGTCATATTCTCTTGTGGATCAATCAAATTGTATAAATTACTCATCCTCTCGAACTAAGCAGGACAGGTTTTCATTAAAAATATATTAACATACTTTTATCGAGCACTTTGTTTTTAACATATTATGTTTATGTATGTAAGATGTAAATAACAATAGTTAAATTACTTCTTTATTTACTTAATATTTTAAATATAGTTCTGCTTTGCTTCAAGCATAGGTACACATATACATGATACCAACTTCATTTTCTTAACCTCTTACAATTAATGTAATTGTAAGAGTATAGTGCATAAAGACACAATATGCGCTACATATGTATCTATACTTATTTCTTTTTGTGTGTTATCACAATGCGGGTTTACACAAAAGAAAAGTATTTGAATACGTGCTGAAGTCATATCATATGTAAAGATCGCGTATTTTAACGTCCCATTTGCTTTGTTTGCGCAGGGAATTTTTCATGGATTGCACTAGTTTATGGTTGTTATTTATGTACACAATCGTTTAAAGTTGAAAATTATTTAGAGTTCGCTGTGGACGACGTCACATTTAAATTAGCACCATTTATATAAAAAGGTAGACACGCGCGCATGCGATGTCATATCTGATATTGTATACTACAGTATAATAATATTTTCATAGATTCATGAAATAAATGTTTTTAGGGTAAGATCATCTTTAAATTAATATATATTTTATTCTAGGAAGAGTTGCTTACTCGTCCACGTAACTATGATTAAGTACCTAAAAAACTTTTCTAGTTACCTACTGATTTATAATTTATAATCGGCAAATTTACCTACATAGATCTTATCCTAAAATTTTAACACATTATTTATCTGTGTACATTATAATGAATGGCCTACTGATAGTGCATATTCTATAAATAATACAGGTCGATATCTTTGGTGACGGATGAGTAATTTTAGATCGGAAATAGTGTTATTAGTATATATACAATGTTCTATCAAGATTCGTTAAACTTAACTTCTCTGTTGAGAACAGTTTACGATAACGAGCTGTTAATTCTTCTTATCCCGATAAAAGTAGATTCAATTAATTGTTTAATATATGTTTACTAATAATTCTTAATTTTATGTACAAAGCTATGTGTTTGCTCTGTTTTAGCTTAATCATAAAACAATTGACAGCTGGCTTATAGTTGTTAACTTTCAGCGATAATATTAATGACATGTAATAGTATAGGTAGGAGAATATTTATTAGCCGCAAGGTTTGAATTAAAACCACATGCTCTTATTACGAGAGTCGACCTTTGCGGGGTGAGGCGGCGCGGTGTTAGTCCCCGCGCGTCCGACCGGCAGTCTGACACAAGGCGCGCTTGCGTGCGATCCTCTGCCAAACTGGAGTGTTCCGCAGGGCCGGTATGCTTCGACAACTTAGGCGTTACCGAAGGACCCGCCACGGTGGCCCTGCGCCCCGTTGGCGAGGTGGCCGTGCGCTCCGAACCTTCGCTACTTCGGTTACTTGATACTGAAAAGAACGGCCAGTTTAGCCGCGCCCGTGATCGTCTATCTTCTTTCTGTAAAAAATTGCGGCGTACCATCAGTGAGTGTTTATATAATCCAGCATTGATGTAAATTGACCAATGGACTCGATCAGTCATTATTCGTTTTCGTTTGTGATCGTCACGCCTAGTTATTGCACTACTATTCGTGATAAATGTACTTTTGCCATCATACATGTTTGATAACCATCAATGTTCTAATACTGCTTTTGTGTTTCGATGCGACGCGCAGGCGACGTGGATACTACTCCTAAAAAGACCGAGCTGGCTCCGGAAAAGAAGGCTACCTCCTCGCATCGTAAGTGCTAGATTTGGCGCACATTAGTTCGGCTGTAGTGCCACCGATTCTGTTAGACTTTTCACTTTCATTACAAAAAGCGAGAACCCTCTATCTCAAATAAACGAAAAGAAAATCAGGTTCTAAGATTGAACCGCGAAATCGAAGTACTTTGTTATGTGTAGGTAACTTGTACTTTAATTTCGATATTCGTAGTGTATAAGATTGGAGGGTAATCGCAATATGAGACGGAATAAGATATCATATCATCTCTGGTCTGTGTTCCTTTTCTATTTGTCCTGATTGTTGATGTTGTAATGTTCGTAGTATGTTATGTGGGTTTACATCTTTGTATACATATTACTTATTTAATTCGATTTTTTAACTAGTGAGTGTTTTGGCTATATTTACTTACTTACATTATTATGTGTGTACATTTGAATGTTAATCCTTATTTTACTCACTTCTTACTCTATGGTATATTTTATTTTAAAACAGTAATAGAGTTAAGGTAGCTTATGTCGTAGAAGAGAGATTAGCAAAACTGCATCAAAGACGCCATATTGCGATCTGAGTTTCTGCATTAATATAATTACTGCAGAACTATAACCGCTTACCAAAATTACAGTCAAGAACGTAGTAATATTAGTGAGTTGTTAACTGGGAGTTAGTTAGTAAATTATAATTTAATAATTATTAGCCCTTAATCATATTCATAATTTACCCTTATTCAACAGGTTTTCAACATAATTTACCCTTATTCAACGTACGCATTTTCTGATGCATTAACCTGATCAAGCAATAAAGTAAACAATGTTTTATAATAATGGTAAAATGACGGTTATATTTAATGGCGAACGATTAACTAATATATGGTGAGCTAGTGAATAACCTACTTATTAAGTAATAACGAATGAAGGTCAGATCGTCTAATACGGGGGTGAATACCAACATTGTTATAGAAAATTAAGGTAGCTCGTATAGCGTAGAAGTGGGCAGGTTAGTACGATTTTTTTTTTGCTAACTTTACTGGTTACGGCAAGCAAAAATGTTGAATGAAGGTTACAAATAGTGTTTAAGAAGGCATAGTAGTACCAGTCGCACAGCTTAATCCAAAAATGTTCAACGATACTAGTCGAGACACTAAGAAAGATTCATTTAATTGCTCAAATGTATTAAAGATATATCTATATACACATTGCAATCCAAGAATGAGGTGTAATTTATAGTTGCGTTATATAAATGTCGTCATGAAACGCTGTCAGAAGCTAACGATGTTATCTTGTTAATAAGTTGAAATAAAATATAAATATAGGCATACCATAATGACTGCCATACATTTTGCATGTATTAAGAACTGACCATCCTTATAAATTAAGTAGGTATCTTCTATTTCTATTGATGATCTGAAATAATTTTTATTTTATTTTCTTTATATTTTTTTATATCACCTACAGTTACAGTGTAACAAATATTCACAAGCACTTGCGAACTAACTTCTTCGCAGCCATACTATTCTATGTTGGTCTATTTAATTGCAGCACTTGTATTAATATAACCAGTCGGTAGCTTTTGATTACACCGCACTCTCGACGTAGATACAGTAAATTAATAAACATAATAATATGATATTCATTAATAACAATATAATTATAAATAATTTATCTATTAATGTCTAGCACAATATTTATATGCATATATAATATTGTATGTGATATTCTTAATTTACTACATTTGTCAGTATTTTACCGTAAATTTTAAAGTAATATCATAACAATAAATTGTGAAATGCCGATTATACAGGTTGAATTATATAGAATAACTAGATGTGCCCGCGGCTTTCACCCGCATTTATCGTTACTGCCCCACCCCCGTGGGTCGTAGCGTGATGTTATATAGCCTATAGCCTTCCTCGATAAATAAGCTATACAACACTAAAAGAATTTTTCAAATCGAACCAATAGTAATCACGCAGAATAAACCAGGAGAAACATCGTTTGCACTATGTCTGTAATGGGTAATTATTTTTCTGCGAAGTTATTTTAAAACTGCGATATCTCCTAAGATGTTCATTGAAACCGAATGATGTAAAGGGCAATTTTGTTTTAAATTAAATACTTGTGATGAATAACGTATTTATTTGGATAAGGATTAATATCATGTTTATAAAAATACCTTCGCAAATAATGCATTATTTTAGAACAAATTTGGTTAGCATAAAAAAGGTTATAGTGAGCCAACCTTAAAAGATAGGCATATGCTGTCGCAGACTTTTTTAGAACTTTTAAAGGGAAACAATTCTGTCATACATGATTTTTGCGAAACTTTAACTTTTTACGCAGCGCACGCAACGAATGGTCTCAAAAGGAAAAAAAACCCTCCGATTTTAAAACATTCTTCATTGGTGCTCCGCTCCTATTGATCTTAGCGTGATGATATATAGCCTATAGCCTTCCTCGATAAATGGGCTATCTAACAGTGAAATAATTTTTCAAATCGGCCCAGTAGTTCCTGAGATTAGCGCGTTCAAGTAAACAAACAAACAAACTTCAGCTTTATAATATTAGTATAGATAATTTGGTATTAACTTATTGAGACACCTCGAAATATTTAACCTTTTCAACATAATCCGTAGTACCCATAATATAAGCAGGCTTGAAAGTTATATACTCTATACTCTGTTTTTATTTGATTGTAACTTGTTTTGTCAGCCAAATAAATCTTGAACGTTTCTTCTAACAACAAACCAACGCATTATACGACGAAATTTTGTTTAATAAAAGGCAAATAACATCTCCTTAAAATACGGCAAAAAATAATTTCAAAGCAAACGTGATTCATAATGTTCTTACGATTTCTGAATTGTGTTAACTTTTTATAAATTGTACTTTAGGTAAAAAGTTGTATTGACCTTTTGTGAGATATTAAGATCTTTTGTGTAAAGCAGCATTGGTGGTATTGGTCACTAAGTTGCGGAATAGTCGACTACGCGCTACGCTCAATTATTTTCCGTATTGCTTCCTGTTTGTGGACACGTGAGCGTCTGTCTGTAAACCGCGGCGTAACGAACCTTCGTCTTTACTTTCTAATGTATTTATGCTCATGTTCTAAATAATTCACACCAGCACGCCACGTTACCGTTGCCACTCTATTATTAAAATATGAACGTTAAAATTGAAGGATTGCACAACTCGTGACGTTACAATGTTAACTGTGATAAATGATTTTGTAGATATAATCAATTTATAACATTTGTCACAATGATATTCAATACCCAGTTGGCTGTGTGGCTTTTAAATACTGCATTTAATTTCAACATTTGACTTACATTATAATAATTGTTATTATAATGTAAGTGTAATGCACTTATAAATATTATCAATTCCAATGTAACTAGAAATACCTTATATAAATTGAAAGCCGTAGTTAGATAAAAAGCTGATAAACAAGGGTGGAGTGCCGCTAGTTTTGCGTCAATAAGGGTTGCTATGGGTGTGGCGGCGAGCCAGTAGGTACATGCTCAGAGTTCAGGGTGGGCATGATTGATATAGTCCGTACCTCAGTATTGCTTCACTTACTCAAACTAATTAGGTATATGATGACGTAAACACGTTCGCTATCTTTATTTATGTCTAAAGAGAGTTAGATTAGTGTTAAACGTTGGCCTTACAAATGTTTAATCACTGCAGTTAGCCAGCTGAAAAGCTGGTTACGTATGGAGTATCGATCAGCCTATCTGCCGAAATTGGTAGACGCCGATAACAAATTTTTTTAATTGCCTCGTTTGTCCGAGTCTGGAAGCTCTTTTTTATTGATGGCTGAGCATTTATACTAGCTCAGTTATATTAGGGGTTTCACCTCAGAATGAGAGATAATAAGCTGTAAACTCGTATGTACACCTTTATTTGGTGTTCTAAAAGTTGTCTCAAAAGTCTCATATAATCTCGTGTCTGCACCGTAGTTATTCAAGGTCAAAGGTCATTTAATATATACTAGTATTATAAAGCTGAAGAGTTTGTTTCAATTCGAGCCAGTAGTTCCTGAGATTAGCGCGTTCAACCAAACAAACAAACGCTTCAGCTTTATAATATTAGTAGATATAGATTATTCACTGAGATTCACGGTTGACCTTGCATTATAGTGAGTATGGCTGAGCGCTGCGGACTCGCTGCCCTCTATCACAAAAACGGCTGGACGCATTAAAAAAATGTTAAACAAAATTTATTGCAATTTTTATACTCTACAATTTTATAATAAATGTTAACATTATTTGAGCTATAGAAACCGAGATAATCGCGAAATATTGATTTTTGTGACCTTGAATAACTTACGGCGCAGACACGAGATTTTATGAGACTTGAGACAACTTTTAGAACACCAAAATGAAGGTGTATACAAGTTTACAGCTATCTCTCATTCCGAGGTTTACCCCTTTTTCTGCTTATTTGACTGGACTATACGGACTTTAACAGCTTAATGTGTTTAAGTAGGTTACAACGTTTTGTTTTACTGAAATTTTCAGACATACCAATGGCAACAGAAAGGTGAAATAGTAAAAAAATCTAGGTGTGGCTTGCACGAACAAAATACAAACTTTGGGTCTGGGTAGTATATTAAAGTAAGTTGTGTGGACACAATTGGGATGGGATATAGATTCACGACAAACATTCGTAACATTGTGTGTTTGCCAACTAGCTAGAACTAGAATAAATTTGTGTGGTTAATTCCGTTAATCCACTCAAGAAGAATCTTTGGTAGGTACCTACAGTTCTATAAATAATGTGTCCACTAAAATAAGGTGTAGTGATTAGTTACGACTAACGACATAAAGAAATTGTGCTAATTTAATCATGATAACTAGGTACGTTTGTATATTTAAAATTAAAATAAATATTCTTTCACATACGAACGTACGAAGCTTGATTCATGAATCTACTTCCAAAAACCATACCAACCTGCATACCTATATGAAAATATTACGGGTATAAAATAATGTTCATCATGTTTACTGTAAATGACAATAATTACGAGGCTTATTAATTTATGCCATTTTCGTTTGGTCATACTGCTTACGTCATTAATGTGACCTCCATTGATGCATTGATAATCAAACAGTAACGAGCGTAACCTGATAACAAAGGTACCAGAAGTGCATATAATATGGTACATGCATTTGTGTGGATGGAAATATAAGACCTTTTAGCTGTTACACTAGTAGTTATCAGACGATGAATTACTTAGTTTTTGCTGTTTTAGATACTCAAGCATGGACAAACACCAGTTATAAAAAAGCGTTAGTTTATAGCAGACAATAATAGCTCGTCATGAGGCGACTTCACTTACTAGACACGAATCTCTTCTCGTATTGATCATTCGAAATTTCTTATTTGTGTTACTACGTAGAGCTGTCGCAAGGAATGAGATATAATCTTCAAGCATCATAAATTCTTTGTGTGAAAATTAAACTGAAAAATTTCATTATAATAATTTAATTAATCACTTGTGAATAATAATATACTTAATATTGAAGTTATGTGTAATCCGACCTTCTGCGTAATATAAACCATAGTTGGAATTTCCTACTAGTACTGCGTTACCAAATAATTCTGCGAAGCCAAATGTTTCGTTCGTCAAAGTGATTTCCTTCAGTATACGTATTCAGCTCATACTCTTTTGTATTTAAAATCCATGCTTCACTCTGTGAAATAGCGGTTGTAGTCGCGTTACTCTGAAGTGACCCGCCCAACCGTAAATAAATGTGGCATGCGTTTAACCTTACACTGCCTCTGTTCAAAGGTAAAAACCACTCGTAACTAACGTATGTACCTGCTGCGTAATTACGACAATTTTTTTCAGTTATCTGTGGTCACTAAACTTGTCCAGATGGTCAAGATTTTTATATAAAATGGCAAATTTTTAGAAAAATTGTAATATCGTCAGTTTTTTACTACATAAATGTGATGGATGATACAGATTCTAATACGAAATATAAATTAAACAGTAATTTAGACAATGAAGGTTAGTTTAGAAACAATTTAGTCATGTATATTTGCAATTTAACTGCCACCAAGTATTTTTTACTTTGTCTCGTAGTAAATTATTGTGATATGTTCGCTCACGCCACCTATTTATGACTGTCTGTGAAATGGATTCGTTTACGTCACTACTCAATTGCATTAGAGAGGCCATTCAAACTGCTGTGTTAGATTTTTTTATTTCGCTATATCATTGGCTTAACTATGAGGAGAATATTGATTAAAACTAAACCGCTGACGAAACTAATTCTAAACTTAATAATTACATTACATAAGATGATGTGTTTCAGGGTTTCACTTTTTCATATTTTTCTGTATGGATGGTTCCATTTGGATGCCACCTAATACCTTTGAATACCTATATCTACTCTTTTTAATTTCTACCTCTAGGTAGAGGAATTGCTAAACCACATCAAAAATCTCTTGGTCAAATAAGATATATGAAAGGATTATGCTGTTATCATTAAATTACTTATTGGTGGTTTTTCAGGCAAGGACGGCTCAAAGGTGACGACCGTGGTAGCGACGCCGGGGCAAGGCCCCGACCGGCCGCAGGAGGTGAGCTATGCTGACATGAAACTCATCGGAAACGGCAGCTTCGGCGTCGTCTACCAGGCCAAATTATGCGACACCGGCGAGCTCATTGCCATCAAAAAGGTGCTCCAGGACAAAAGATTTAAGGTTAGTGAAACGTTTAAGAACTTAGCTCTTGTTCAGGCTAGGCGTAACCATCTTCTTTTGTAGCAGTGTTATTCTTCATTAAATTTAAACAAGAGAACGAGACATAGCTATACTTTACCCATAGGCTTACCTCTTTCTCCCCGTTGAGTAAGATAACAATAATACTGCAGTAAGAGGTAATTTACACCCAGCTGCCATCATTTCAGTAGGCGTCGGAACAAAATCTAATATGAAAAACTAGCAGTGCCCATAGTCTTATGTGCGTGAACATATATTACATATGTAGATGATACACATTTATTTGTAAACGGATTTAAGTTAAACTAACACAAAATGCACAACCATTTCCACCATAATTCGTTCAGCCATTGTGGAGGTTAGCGAGCACAAACGCATATACAAAAAGTTTGTAAGATGTATAGTTACATGTATTGACTGCCTTGATGGTGCAACTGCTGTGATTGTGACTGCCGTACAAGAGATCAGAGATACTATTGTCGAAAAAAGTCAGTGGCAGTACGGAGTTCGCAACTGTACCCAGTACAATAAGGTTACTACTTACTAATATTGTACAATATCCACGGTACAACCGAGGCATGTACCGTGGATATTGTACAATATTTCCATGGTGACATCAGCATAGCAAGGACTGTATTTCCCCGTAAGGCAGGGGTGGATATTACAACTACGTTACAATAGTTTTAAAAAACTCATGCATAATTAAAGAGAATGCTAATTTATAAGTTTAGTACTTGACTATGACATGTAACATTATTTTTAATATTGTTTTTTGGCTGCAAACTGACTTTGTTGGTCAAGAGCAATCCGGATCCTACCGTTCTTCATAATTTTTTGCTTCTAGCTGGTTTAGTGTCATATGAACGAAATTTTGTTAAGTGTCTGCTATACTCTAAACAAAATCATAGAAAGACAAATAGCTACTTTTGACTTTTTACTGACGACTGCCTTGTTGTCCAGTATCTGGAAGTGATCGGTACTTTGAAATTGGATCACTTCCCATAGCCATCCCATAACATGGCACATATAAAATATCTTTCGAGATGTGGTTGTAAAATACATTTCTGCCCGCTCTATCGGGGATGTACAGACATGAATATGCACCTTTTTATGTTATATCTAAATTATATATTATTTAATTTAACTATAATTTACGTATTATAGGTACCTGAATTAAGTATAGTTAAACCTTTAATTTATTAATAATTTTTTTTGTCTATATAATGAAAAATATTCTAATCAAAATAATTAAATATGTCGATATTTTACAGAATCGAGAGCTTCAAATAATGCGACGACTGGAGCATTGTAATATTGTCAAATTGAAATATTTCTTTTACTCCAGTGGGGAGAAGGTGAGTGCTTTTGAATATTGGTGATCCTGTAATTAATTGATGTGTCTAATACTTTCCCTAGATTTTTCAATTTATTTGTAGACATATTATGGATATAATATCTATTTCTTTCGTTTGGACCATAATTATTCAGAAGGTGTACAAACTAGAAAGGAGATATATCTCATATAGTATAATGTAGTGTTTGATTACTATCGTTTAGTAATAACTGCTCTTTGTATAACAATTATATAAAAGATTTGGGCTGTTTGTTTCAATCAGTTCTGTTGGTGGTTGAAGCTTATTCACAGAGCATTCGTAGGTGTTTCAAGCTTATTCGTGGACCAATGTTGTGTTTGAGATTAATTATTGTTTGTTGTTGGCGTGCTTCTTTAGTATTAACATGATATATCTCCTTTAGATTTCCTTATTCAATATATGAATCTGATTTATAATGTGTTTTGATTTGACCAAGTTATCTTTTAGTTCGCTGTATTAAGGGTGTATTATTTGTGTGTTTTATTTGGGGGAAGGCGGCAGTGCCCGCAGCAGTGAGCTCAATGTTAAACGCAATGCAGTCTCTTGATGTCGCAGTACGTTTATGAATCAATTAGATTGTTGCGCTAGTGTGCTAACGCACAATTAGGCCTACCAACTCAGACTGTGGCTACCGAACTATATTTTTTGTGTGCGGGTTTGCATGTAATCAATTAGTTTATTGGTTATGAAATATCGTTCGGTAACCTTAGAAGTCCGTTAAACAGTTGTGTGCATACATGATTTATTGAGAGCAAGTCTTAATCACGTCATGAGCCGTAATCTTTCAGCCATGAGCTTATACATCTGAACAGGTCGATGCCCATCTTATCTTCATCATCATCTCATCCTTAACTTGTTCTGTATTACGTCATCTAAGTTGTGTTTATATGATTCTAACTGCCGCTTGCTTCATACATTTCGTTTTCCTACAGACAGCTTCAGTGTTTCATTGCCATGTTCGTGGTTTATTTGCACTCGCCTGTGAAAAGAGCAAAGTATTACCTACTTTAAGCAAAACACACATACACAATCAAAATGTTACCAACGTTTCTGTACCCATCAGTTGTTTAGTTTATTGAACAGTTACATTCAGAACTATATCTAATATAACAATATATTATTGCCTGTATTTAGTGTATTTTCTTTGATAGTCATTACCGATTTTTTTATTATTTAATATGGTGGGTACACTTCCAAGGTATCTTATAGGACCCGTAAATCTAAGAAGAGTCACCGGATAGCTAATTTTATATGATAATATGAATTATTCAACTGATCTAATCGTGACTTGATCATAAGGTCAAATGAATACAGTAAAAGACCTATATTTTTCTGATAATAAGGACATCCATAATTTAAAACGTAAGAAGACACGTAACGATATTTCTCTTTTGTGTTGTCTAAGGTGTCAAGGACTTTATTTGAGCCAAAAGCCTTTGGATTAAAGCCAACTTTGGAGTCTACCCGCCCGGTTAACTATACATTTTTAACTTTTCCAACTGAACTTTGAAATACCTCCAAAATTTGTTATAATATTTCTTACTTAAACCCATTTTCTTTTTATTCATACATTTTATGTATAATGTCTATTTTTAACGTATTTAAGTACAGAAGCTTTGTGTTTGGTTTACATTTTGTTTATTTTTCATAGGATAGGATTACTCATTGTCTGATATTAGTTTTTCGCAGACCACTATGATTGTTACTTTTCTCAAATAATATTCTTCAAATCTATTCTGTATAAAAGTATTATACAACTAAGTCACTTTTCACGTTGTAATTTACAAAAGCATCGCGCTGGGTACATGAAAGATTATGGCCGTGAATTTACGTTTATGTTCCTATCATTCATATTTCTCTATTTCAGAAAGACGAAGTGTACCTGAATTTGGTGCTGGAGTATATACCCGAGACTGTGTATAAAGTGGCACGTCATTACTCCAAAGATGAACAAACCATACCCATTAGTTTTATAAAGGTTCGTACTTTTTCCTAGATTGATAGTCATGTGTGGGCCTAATCTACATACGGCTGGTCTAACTTGGTTGTTGCCTTTCAGCTGTATATGTACCAGTTGTTCAGAAGCCTTGCGTACATACATTCGTTGGGCATCTGCCACCGAGACATCAAGCCTCAGAACCTACTACTTGACCCGAAGACTGGTGTATTGAAACTTTGTGATTTTGGGTCGGCGAAGCACCTGGTCCGCGGCGAGCCCAACGTGTCCTACATTTGCTCGCGATACTACCGCGCTCCAGAACTTATTTTTGGCGCCATAGATTATACCACTAAAATTGGTAAGTCCTCAATAAATTATATTAATCTTGCAATTAAATTAAGGTCACAGACCAGCAGACTGCCACTGACTGCCCAAACCTTGTGTTGAGTGCTACAAAGAGTAAAGGTTTTAGATCTATCTACTCTAATTTCTATTTAATCTGCGGTCGACAAGAGTGAGAGAGATCAGTGATTTCTAGCCTTTGCGCTAGTTGCATCTCACTTCTTTCTGGCGCGATAAATGTTGTGCGATGAATACATTTGTAACGTGCGTTGAAGCCTATATAACCAGTACTTGTTAGCTACCTTATTTATATACAACAAGACAAAGTGAAGGCAATAGGGAATATTGAAAGGAAACGCCATAGACACAATTTATTATATGACTCGCTCAGTAAAGAAACTTCGCATAAGTTAGGATTACTGTTTACGTATAAAAAGAATCTTTTATATTATAACCTCGACCTAAACTGCAGCGGTATAACTCTTATCTGATCACAAACATCTAATATCTATATCTAAATCTTGGCTATCATATATCTTAATACCAACAACACGATATGGATCACTACTGCTGTTAAACGTGTAGATACTTCCATAAAGTTGTGTATATGTACATTGTTACATGACTAAGAGTATGACTGATTATGTTATCAATATATCGATACGTAGTTGGCACCATCGCCATAAGCTATACCTAATCATTTTTATTGTCATGCACTTCGACTGCATATCTGTATAAATCCTGTGCCTGCACCAATACCACAAATAAAGATCTCTATATTAAAAAACAAACATCTTTGAATTCAAATATCAGTAGTCAATACACACGTTCAATTTTCGAACAACCATTTAATTTAAGTATCACATGTAAGTGAGAGATATCAGAGGATAAAATGTTCACTTCGTGTTGACGCCTATTAGCAATATCACACTAAACATTTATAACTGCTGTGTCCACGGAAACTTGCTGACGGAAGAAGTGGCATGCAGCTGCCATGCGCGTGCTACAGAATTGCCCGTATGAACTAGAGTAACAGAATTGACGCAATCTATAAGATCGTGCTACATGCAAATAGTTTATCTATGTGGAATTAAATAGAGTTCGATTTCGAATGGCAGCATAAGCAGCTTCGAACTTAATTGATTGAATGCTGGAGGCTAATCATGCTAATCGTCCTCTTTCCCCCTTCTCGCTCTTTCTCCTTCCCACTTCCTTTCCTAAAGGGTCGGCAACGCGCAAGTTATGCCTCTGGTGTTGCAGGCGTCCATAGGCTACGGTGACCACACACCATCAGGTGGGCCATATGCTTGTTTGCCACCTTAGTCGTATAAAAAAAAACATGCCAAATTATGATTAAGTCAGTCTATTTAAATCCAATTCGTATAGCCTACACGTAACGCACAGCGTATGGGGATAGCGGGACGAGACGGACGAGGGAACAGCTGATCAATTGATTAGGTGGTACGCTAAAATAAAGACTTACGGTTTTTAATTTATAATATTACTAGCTTTTGCCTATATTAATAAAAAGTAGCGTATTTCCTTCTTAAGGTTTTAAACTATATCTGTACCAAATTTCATCTAGATCGCTTCAGTGGTTTAGCCGTGAAAAGGTAACAGAGAGAGTTATTTTCAAATTTATAATATTAGTAAGGATTTACATTTTGTGTCAGTGCCTTTAATGCTAAATATTCATAATGGCCAAATTTAAAAAGACTTATGAACTACGTATTTATTTAAAATTATACTTTAATTTCACACATTTACTACAGAGTTTCTAAAAAGCCAATCAACGACGTGTCAAACTCATGTCAAGTGATTTGATTGACTGTTCCAAACTTGATCAACCGATGCCAGCAGTTGACATGTGCGTTACCGTAACCGTCTGTTAACAAATTATGTGTTAATATGCCTTTTGAACATCGGGTAATAAATACATAGTCTGGTGTTAAAATGAGGATTGATCGCATGTAGGTTTTTGACGGTAAAATAGACACCAGAAGGGCGATTTTTCTTTCATTTCGTTACTACACCGCATTACTATTATTGTTTTTATTTTGAAGTTATTCCTCATTTATTTGATCTTATCATAGATTGGTTTTCAGCTTAGGAGTAACTTTTGCTGTAAAGTTGTTATTGCAAATCGTATTCCATGGTAGTTCTTGGTTCTTAAAGGCTTTTGATTGATGGCAATACGGGGTTGTCGTTTATTTATCTCTTCATAATAACCTATTTTATAGTATTAACCAATAATACTATTAGAACATAAACGAAAAAATTATTATTAAAAAATATTTAGTATTTTAGAACCGGAAACATATTGAAAACTTAGAACAACTAAGTTAGTAGTAACCAAGTAAAAAATAAAACGGCTAGCTTAATTACTTATCTATACTTGTGCGCGTACTAACACGTGAGCGACACAGCAGTTAAAAATTTAAAGAGTCTAGGTTTACATAAGACTAAACACACACCCACTTAAAGATACAGACCTAGTGTTGTCAATGAAAATATATGAAACCCTAATATTAGATGTCACACTGAGAAGAGGCTAGTTTAATACAGGGTTGGTATTATTATTAATATTATATTATGTAACATATAGAAAAGCTAGTCTGAACAACAACCTCATAAAAATAATACATTCTTTTTTTGCGACAGATGTATGGAGCGCTGGTTGTGTTGTAGCAGAATTATTATTGGGTCAACCTATATTCCCAGGCGATTCTGGCGTCGATCAACTGGTTGAGATCATCAAGGTAAACATATACTAATACTTTCGCTTTAAATCATTTAAACTTTATCCTGTAATTAGCTTTAAGAAAAACATGCCAGTTGCGTGATTTTGTAAAATATCACTATCAAACTCGATACCATTTCTTATATCATAATGAAAATTACGGCTGTCATGCAAGTGACATTTAAGTTCGAGTGTGTGAATTCGGGTTTGGGTCAGATGGTCTGGATAGTAAAAAGTCTTAAACAAAATGACTAGATTGCAGAATTACTGGGTAGGCAAAACGTCTAAGTTGTTAATTTACATATATTTATCGTAAAACGTCTAGGTAGGCAGAATGATTTTATTGCAAAATTATTTGATTGCATAATCCCTAAATATGCGAAACGTAATTGTTGCAAAATGTCTGGATAATGACAGGATAAGTAAGGTATATATGTCACTGTACGATATTAAGGATGCTTACTTTATAATAAAACAATAATTCTTTAATGGTTAATGCCTCGCCACCATCTAGAGAAGCTTGTGTTAAAAGGCTCTGCTCTTCTCAGTGTAAGAAGAGTCAGGCTGGACTATGCCACCACGCTGGCTCAGGGCAGGTTGGCAGACTTCAGATATCTTCAAGAACATTATGTAGAACTCTCTGACATGCAGGTTTCCTCACGATGTTGTCTTTCACCGTTGAAACGAGCGGTAATTTACAATTCAATATGCACGTTACTTGGGAAAGTAATGCGTGTCTTGGGATCGAACTCAAAACCTCTGCGAAGCAGCCCAACGGTCTCCCGCTAGAGTAATGCATCTAAATAGTAAGGTTTACCATTTTTAAAGCTTCACTTTCTATAGGTGTTTCGTAATCCCTGGTGGCTAGTCCTTATCGCTATCAAGCCATTTTGTTTAAACAGACTCTATGTCACTAAGAATTTGCGCCTATACAATCATTCTGCAACCCAGACGTTGTGCAACTAAGATATTTTATCTACATAGTCATATGCACAATCTAGACTTAGAAACTTAGACGTTTTGTCTACCCAGTCATTCTGCAATCTAGCCATTTTGTTTACTCAGGCTTTCTACTACCCAGACTATCTGACCCTAACCCGTGAATTCTTTTACAGAATACGTTGCCGTTCGGTTTGGAACATATAATTATTAATCAATTGTAAGAGCTTATAACCACACAAATAATTTTAGTTCATGAAAGGAACCCCTAGTTATATTTCAGTGTGTAGTAAAACACGTTTCTAAAATGTTTCTAACGAGTAATAACTTGTACACAGGTACTAGGTACACCAACACGAGAACAAATTCGAGAGATGAATCCTAACTACACAGAATTCAAATTTCCACAAATCAAGAGCCATCCATGGGCTAAGGTAACGTAAAAATAATTTATTTTGCATCTGTTAATGCGACATGTTATATTACTTTATTTATTAGTTAGGGCTGTGGCACACATGCTACTTTTAATATAAGCGTTCGGCTATTAGCTATTCACCGATCGCTGATGCTAAAAGTAACATAATATCTATTATGGCTGTATTTTACGTAATTAAACATGATCATAGCCTAGCACGTAGATAATACACAAATGTTACAAATAGGTTTGGTCTTTTCAGCGAGATATAATAAATTTAAATATTTAAAATATTATAATTGAAAGTTAATTGGTTTCCTGCAGCAACAGTTTATTTGCTGTAAGAGAATTTTCATATTATTTCTGTTGGACAGACTATAACCTTCTTGTAGCTACGCACTTCCTCTCCAATTGATTTCTCGTGACGCACTGAGAATACTACAATTTATATGTTTTTATACCCCTTCAAAATAGTTGAAAAGACAAAACGATAATGTCTGAACTTGCCACATGATCGTGAAACATTGCACTTTTCTAAATTCCTTTCTTGGTTATGAGAACTTAAGTATTGAAAATTAATTCTGAAATTTTAACAAACAGCTTTTCTAATTTATATGTTAGCATTGTTCTACATTGTATTAATTAAACATTTCCTTGTAGACAACAATAATATAATTGTTTCTTATCAGTCAGTCAGAATCATCCCTGTGTATTGTATTCAACCGAGTCACATACCGGGTTTGAAATTCTTATTATAAACCATTATATTCTGCTCAGAGTGCAGTCTTCTTACAGAGCTAAAGGACAAAAATTTGTAACACTTAAAGTAACTCAGGGCAAATTTGGATTAATGTCTGTACTTAACAGAAGCCAGATATAATGTATAGTATCATAACATAATGATTATATATTTTGAATTTATACTCATTTTGCACAATTACCATGTAATCAAACTAGTGATAGCAATAAATTAATACATTAGACATAAAATTACATACATTTTTAGATACCATTATTTATGACTAATGTATTGAAGGTGAAGGTGATTAGGTACAAAATGAGGTTATTAAAAGCGCGCGTCATTGCAGTACATGTTGGAGCGTATGTCCACGCCCAAGTGTGCCACTGACCACCAGCGCATCCGAGTAAGATATCGCGCCGCGCGCCATCTAGATGCCTTCATTACGTTTTGCTTGTGATACCTATGAAACATATATTATAGGTGATCTAACGTAATAACTAGTTAACCCTTTGCAACTGTATATATGAAAATGAAGACATTTAGAGTATATAATTTTGAACTTTCGAAATAGCCTTGGCATGAGTTGATCAGAATGCCACATACAACTAATCGGTTTAAGCTGTCTCTTACTGCAATTTGTTTGTTGGTGTTCAGTGTGCATTCGTACTGTGCGACTCTGTGTCCAGTTTGTTTCTCTCATACTTGTTTATTTTGTATTAATATCGTTAAACGTGTTCCATGAAAAGTATAATTATGTTATATTTGTACGAACAAACTAGCAGCGTGGCACTCGATCATCACTCCTAATGATTACTCGATTGATTAGGTTCAACTAAATCACTTCATTGAGAGACCCAATGATTGTTTTCTAACCATTAACATTGTAAATACCGTTACGTTTCTTGTACGTGTGGATAACAGGAATTATTCATTTGGGTTGCTAACATTGTAACGTATTGGTGTGGTGGATAATGCGCGTGCGTGCCGCAGGTGTTCCGCGCGTGCACGCCGCCCGACGCCATCTCGCTGGTGTCGCGGCTGCTGGAGTACACGCCGGGCGCGCGCCTGTCGCCGCTGCAGGCGTGCGCGCACAGCTTCTTCGACGAGCTGCGCGAGCCGGCGGCGCGCCTGCCTAACGGGCGCGCGCTGCCGCCGCTGTTCAACTTCACGGAGTATGAGCTCAGCATCCAGCCGTCGCTCAATGACTTCCTCAAGCCGCGCGGCGCCGGCGGCGGCGCCGAGGCAGGCGCGGCCGAGGCCGAGGCGCCGGCGACGCCAGGCACGGCGCAGGCCGAGCCGCGCTCGTAGACGTGTCTAGTGATACTTACTTTCGTGTTGGCCATCGGGAAAATTACATGCATAATAGGTGTTTTCGGCGAGTAATCGTGTGATACTGTAGTGTAATTGTCGATAAAGCTTGAGCTGTCGTAGTCGGTAAGAAGGGTAAATCCGTTGTAGATTCTAAACCGTCGCGATGTGATTACTTTGTACTTTTGTAAGCTCAAATTGTCCCCTTATGTACATACCTTATATGCTGAGTTTGAATGTTTATTTAGTAAACGACAGATAATTACCGTCTGGATAAATTGTTTTGTTTTATTTACATTTTAATATCTCGTCCGTTTCTGTCTGTTGGAAATGATTTCGCTTATATTTGTAGCCTTAATGTACTCGGTGTGAGACGTTTTATCATAGAGAGGTTAGTCACCCGTTTGTTTCACATGAATCACCTGTCGAGGGGTAGACATGATACTTACCTTGCTTGGGCCGTGTAATCAGTAGGGAAGACATATTCAGTAGTGTATTTAGAGTATTTATTGTTGGAAAGTATCACTAACTCGAGAAACTTTTACGAAGCGTATGCCTAGTGTTATTTCAACGATGAAACTTAGCAAATGAAATATTTGTTGCAACCATAGAACGCATTGTAAATTTTTATAACTAGCGTAAACTGATCTCTCAAGATAATTTATAATAATGATGATATGATATCTCAGAATATTTGTATAAACAACTCAGAGGATATAAATTTTAGATGTACTACGCATATATTATATTTGTTTTTCGGCAACATCTATGTTAAACATTTTTTTGCTGTGTATTTTTAATTATCCAATGCTGGATAAATGTAATGTACCTATTTAATAGCACTGTCGGTGTCCTAATTATAACGACATAGTTTTTGGATAATATTGTATTCTATATTCAATAAATGATATTTCTATTATATGAAATTTGTCATTGAGAACACTATGGTTATTAGTAGTCATTTATGAAACGATGTTTAATAATGGTAAAATTTCATTGTCATAGTTTTAAGTATTCGAGTAATTTCATTTTGCACTTCGATTTTGAATACAGTTACAAATTAGGGAAGGTTTTAACCTTTAAGTATAGACTAACAAAATCTTTTCTTCATGGTGTAGAAGTAGCCTAAACGCATAAACTCATTGGTGTAATGTCTATTACCTCTTGCACCACTATTTAGACGAAACCTGGCATTAATCAAATTAAAGGCAGCTGTAAAGCACGATTTTGCATAAGAAATAATGTTTTAATCTTATTTGGACCAACTCGTAAACACATCAGCTTTGCATGACAAAAATGTAACTGTACGCAGTTACTAATCATTATTTCAGTTTTAATACTGTTACATTCTCACTAAAATAATTATAAACGCTTAGCTGGTAAATGTAACGTTAATTATCCATATTTTTCTAGACACGAAACCAGGGCCCGACCATTAAATTAATTAATTATAACGTATCATTTATTGTATACCAACATGTTAACAGGTCAGAGGGCTGAATTCGTTCTTCCTCGTTAACTGGAATACGCCACGGTGTCTAGGCGAGCCTTGTTCTTGTAGCCGTATGTAACCGTGTTCTCAACCCGGTGAAAGATCGAGTTCAGTTATAGTTTTACCTGTAATTACTTATAAATTATTGTACTTTAAGAAAGCGCTCCGCGCATCGCTTTGAAATCACATAATAGTGGATCTTAGTTTTTGTCGTTAAGGCTATTAATTTGCTGGAACACCCATATAATTCGTGTAAATATATTATAATTATCTTTATGGTACGACTCTCGAGTGCCGGCGGCGGCGGCGGCACCGGTCCGCTAGCGAGCGCGGCGCGCGTCGAGTGTCGACGCGCGATATCGCATACCGCCTTGCCGCCATGTCGCCCCGGACTCAGTAAGAGACAGTAGTTTTAGATATTACATGTATTTTATTAAGTCTATCTATCTAATATGAATTTTGTAATCGACGTTGCTTCTTAAGACCTTCTGTGTAAAAAGTTATAAGACATACTAGTGACCTGAATATTTGAAGCGATGTTATTAAAAATCTTTAATCCACTGAATTCTCACTTTCACGATTTGCGTGCACATTTACAACATGAGAATTTCCCGTAAATACATAGTTCGAAATGGAGTTATGACTTATTATATAAATTATTTAAAGTAAATTTTTTCTTATTACTGTAATAATATTAAATTTAATAGTGAGTGAAATTTGTATTTTGTTTTCATATTTGTTTTACTGAATTTAAATACTTCATAACCCTCATATCGTTGTTAGTTATGAATGAAAATAACATAATTATTAAAAGTAAATAATTAAATGAATAGTAAGCCTGGCTTTTTATTTTACATTTAACTTACAAGACCCTTTTTATATTTTCAATTTTAGATTTACTTAAAAATAAATATATCAAATTAATTTGAGATTGATGGTGTAACATAAATAATTTATTTCCATAGCTAACAATAATATGTAGTGCCATAAACATGACACACCAGCTTCAAATCGATATGTACTGCACTTACACAAACTCACGCCTTTATCCTTAGATGGGTTGACAGAGGTGTTTCCACATAATAGGGACGAGTATATCGCCACCTGCCTGGCATTTTTCCAGACCCGGACGAAGAAGACTAGGGAAACACAAACACTTACTCATTTAGTTATCTGATGTGGGACTTCACGGTTAGCGTATATGTTTAGGTATGAAGTATGGACCAAAACATAATTATACTCTACCTACTGGTGTCACAGGACTAATGATGCGAGCGTACCTAGTCGTAGCATTGAATTCAACGTATTTCTAAACTGCTTCGGTGGCGCAGCGATAGTGAATGTGGCTGTTGTACATGTGGTTTTGGGTTCGATTCCCTTGAGTCAGGAATGGAAAGTCTGAGTAGCAGCAAGAGGTCTTATCTTTGAATCTAAAATCTTAGTAGGCGAAATTTGGGGTCAATACACCTCTGCTTGCCACTTTTGAGGATATAAGTACGAGATTATATTATTATGTATTTCTAAAATTCTACGTTGAATTTAAGTTTATCTTTCAAAGCACGTGAACTATAATTTGAGATAGGTATACCTATAGGTGGACCTAAATTATCCTAATCAAAGTCCGTGCATCATGAACTCTGCAATGCACAAATGGTACTCCTGACTCCTGGTAAGTTTCTTTGTGCAGACACATTCTATAAAAGTAATAATAAAGTTTAATAGAGGCACAAGAATCAACAACTTTGCAGCTGCAAGATCGGCGGAGTGAAATATTGGAGATCGTTAAGGACTGAAATCCGACATGTATGATAAAAACTGACTGACTGATCTAAATAATCACGTCGACCGATATTTAATATAGCTTCAACCTCTTCTTCAAAGGAAGGAAGGAAACTTAAGAGTTTCAAAGATTGCTAATAAGAAATTTTATTTTTTATTCAGCTTTGTCAATCCCTGACCCTCATTTACAAACTGCTATATCCATAGACACAAGATATTTGTGACGCTCTAAATAAGACGTACTAGGTACCTAATGTTACTCCTAGACAAAGCATTTGCAATCAGTGATTCAGTGGATGACATTATATTTTATTGCCTTACAAGCTTGCGAAAATCAATATAGAATAGCAGCATCACTTTTACGTATTTATAATATGTGGTTATTTAATTTAGATCTAAGCATTCACGCTGTTAGATTATAGATCTCTGGATAATTCTTATAACTAATCAGCGACCCACCCAAAGGACCAATTGAGTGAAGATTGAATGGAATTAATAACAAGTACCTAAAGGTGAACGAAAATATAACTGTCAAAATCGTGAATAATAAAATCGACTCAATTACTTACTATGTAAAAAATGACTCACAATGTTATAAATAGTCATAATTACACTGTTATCGGAAAAGGGGTGACGACAAGAACTTACTGGAATCGTTGGGCCCTTGTCCAAAATATGCTTTGACGCTTTCTTTCAGTAGACCGACCATGTCTACTGTGACCATGTCAATCAATAAGTAGGGGGAGTCCGGGAGAGTTTAGCAGGTGGGAGACAATAGCCACTGCTCATAGAATTTTTGTGGAACTAGATATTGCGACGTTGCCACACTTCTTAGACATGGAGTCTGTAATTGTTCCTTATCATCTTTGGACAGTCTAACGCACATGCTAGTTGTTTCTTTTTTGAAGGGCATTTTGGATACATAACTAAAATAAAATAAAAAATATTATTGCGGGAGAAACGACGGGAGAGATTACCCTGGGTAAAGTCTCCTCTCGACGTGTGCGTTACCGCAGCAAAATGTTGAAAAATTTTATGCTTTAGAGAGGTGAGAGTATGGCAAATAATTAGTCCATCGTGAAGATTAATTTGTTCACTAATAGCAAAATTTGTTCAAGTGCTAGTTTTAAAGTTATTCGAGAAAAACACATTTTGCTGGGGTAACGTTTCAAACGTTACAGCAGCAAAACTTTTATTTTAAAAACGTTTTAGCCCGGAATTAAATACATGAATAGATAGCTTTATTGCGTATTAAATGTTTGTGAACAGCAAAATTTGTGTCTTGTGGTTCAAAAGTTATTTAAGATTTTGCTGCGGTAACGTTTTGGATCCAGTCCAGATCTCAAAAACGGCTCAACATAGAAGTTTGAAAAAAATACCAATAATAGACCTTAATTTGTTCAAAATTGTTCAAACATTAGTTTTTGATTTGTTTGATAAACATCAATGTAAATAAATGGTGCCGAAATTCAGAAAGAAACGGATTTGCAAGTAAACCATAACACTTACAATCAAATAAAAAGCTGTATCATGTATCCTTGGTACACCTTTATAACGACAGTAATTTTAGATTACGTAACTCTACGCAATATGAAGATACGTACGATATAATAGAAATTTAATTACATTTCATATGGTCCGATTTAAATGATCGAATACGCAGTTCCCATAAAATAAGGAAACATGGATACCTTGAACAAATTAAAATGTTTCATCAATAAACAATCCTGTTAATTTCAGCTTTAAATTACGACTATTATAAAAGTTATATCAACAAAAAGAATGTGTCAGCAATTTAAACATTTAAACATAAGTCGACCAAATTATAAAGGCTACGTAAAAGCGACCCCATCATACATAAGTATAACCATCTTAAATGAGCATTATAATATCGCACACCTAGATCTAAAGTAAGACAACTCAAAAATCGTTAATTTTGAGTTATGCTTGTATTCGAATGCTCGGTGATCATACGCAACTATCCAACATGACAGGTTCAATAATGCTTTAAATAATGAATTGCTAGATGGCGTTAACTTTCTTTTGTTGAATCAACGTCTGTCACCTCCTCCCACCTAAACAAGTCTATTGTCAGTTGACCTACACTAGTCATAAAAATTGCTCTTATTAACAATAGCGAAAACGCAAACATTTCGAATTGTTACAGTTATAATAAACCATATACGTGAGCTAATTAGAGTTGTTACGATGTTGTTCAATTATTCTGCCAAATTACTTAAGTATATTTTGACTTGTTCCAGTTTTGTTTGATAAGGTACGTAAATATTTAGTTACTATTTTGATTTGACTTTGTTTGGATGGATCAACATGTAAATTTCTAGTTATCCTACTATTATTGAAACAAATTTATTTTAATATTTTTTCTATACACAATGTGACATTTTACATGTGTCGCATAAAAATCGTGTACGGTATTATAAATTGACTGTTTCCAATACACTGTTTTTAATAAAACTATTTACCGCTTTGTATTTAAAGATTTTTTTGAGTTAACTTACTATAACAGATTTATCTATTTCAGAGAAAAATTAAGCTAAGCCGTTTTCTTGTCAATATTATCAATGAAAAATATGAAGAAAATCCATTTACAACTAAAAGAAGACTTAACTATTATAAATGAAGAAGTACAAAAAATAAAGAAAATTTTCCAATATACACTAGTGTGATGACTAAACCCGTCCATAGCAGAGAAATTAAAAGTGATTTTATTATTACGCCAATGAAGAAAGCTTCGTAGGTGACTCTGAATTAATCCAAGATATGTTCATCAACAGAAGAAGACACATTCCCGTAAAATAATTCCATCTTCATCTTCCTCTTCTTAAAGTGACGATACGTCATCAAACTCTTCTCATTCTAGCGAATTCTAGTTGTAGTAGCAGTAGTTCTGAATCCGAAACTGAAACTAGGGATATTACTGACACTGTAGGGCAGCCTCAAAGCCAAGAGGTTTGTAAAATTTAAACCACAGCTGTTACCGAAACTGCTGGACAGCCTTAAACCCAAAACGTCGTTGATACCGGATGCAGGGATGTTACTGATACTATTACACAGCCTCAGAGTCATGTTATCAATGAAGTTAGCAATCATCGGCAAATGAAGAAGTTAAAAGAGGAAAGAAGAGGTTAAGAAGAGAATCGTTAATTCTTATAATATAAGTAAAACTCTAAATGATTGAAACTATTTCAAGTTTAAATGGTGTTTATTTTTTATACGTAGTCACCACCCTAAAGTGTAACAACTTAAAAAACAGTGATTGTCGACAAAAAGGATTGATTTTAGCCTCCGTTTATATACAGTGACATTTTACAAGCTATTTATTATCAAGAATCAAATTAAATTGTATAACTTCCCTAACAAAAAGTGCAGATATACGTTTTTTTCGTCTCCTGAAAAATTACCTTTTTGAGTTGTCTCAGTTTAGATCTAGGTGTGCGATATGTTTCTTTCGTTAGTACAGTCGCGAACAAAGAAGTTCTGTGGTTGGTCAGGTTAGTAAAAAATAAATAATGAAATGAGCATAATTAAAAATGTTTATTCATTGTCGGCTTCGATGGCGTAGTGGTTAGTGTAACAGACTGCCACGCCTGAGGTTGCGGGTTCGATTCCTGCACAAGTCAAACATTTGTGTGCATGAACATGGATGTTTGACTTGGTCTGGGTGTTTCTATGTATAATATGTAGATATTTACAAAAAAAAGTATATATGTATATTTATCCATTGTCTAATACGCATAATACAAGCTCTGCTTAGTTTGGGCTAGATGGTGTTGTGTGTATGTGGTAGAATATTATATTTTTATTATTATTAAAAATCAGTCTTACAAATTATGTTAATTACCTTACCTATTTATTTAAATCTTTAGGCTAAAATCACAGATAAGTTGAGTAATTTTTTATGTCTAGCTAGATAATAACGCAAATATACATATATACTTTTTGTTTCTACAATGATTAAAATACAATGTTTAATAATATTTCGTTGTACAATATTCCGTAGTAGGTAGATAGATAGGAACCTAATAATTTCAAATCACAGATTAAGTTTAGCTACGATAACAGAAAGTAAAATACAATATCATCGGATTGTCTATCTCTTTAGCATCGTTCCTGTATCGTGTCTTAGCCGTCTTAGGTAAGTGGTGACAGTTATTTAAACTGCTAAAACAATGCCTTAATTGGCGGAGCGGATTCCTTTGGCCGAGCCTCGTCGCGCAATTACTTAAGGTACGGCACAGTAAATTAATATTAAAATGTTTGCAGCAGTCAGCTTCTTTACAGATAACAACAATATTAAAATATCATATTAAATCCAGCAACAATGGTATAAAATCAAAAATCTTTTCCATGAGACAATAATAATAATAATAAAATCCAACATCAATTGTATACAATCAAACAACTTTTTCAATTAGGTAGGTACCTTATAAAATATAGGAAAATATGTAAGTACTAATTGAAGATAGCATTTTTCACATTTTATCGTTATGCCTACTTTTTAATAACTAATATCGCTCATAATCACAAATAACGTTTTGTCTGGTTATTTGGACCGGTAAATTAGGTTCTTAAGAGCGACTGAGAAAGCGAAGTTGCAATTATGGCGGCGCCGCCGGCGCGCGTCGGCTTGCTCGAGATATCCGACACTTAAAACTATATACCTACCTAACGCTTAGTTTTATCGATTATACTTTATTTACAGAAATAATCTGAATTGTTGTATTGTTTTTTATAGTACCTATCAAAATACGACAGACAAAATAATGAAAATCACATAACAATATATTAATAAACAATTTAATTAAGTAATTCGTTTAAATAGTTCAGGTCTTAAATCAATCGATTACATAATAGTTACCCCGTGTCTATGGTATAACTGCAACCTTGCAGGGACACATCACCTAGATGCGGGCCGATCCACCCCGCGACCTCTATCACCATTTAGATCCAAAAAACACACATTTCGAAGCGTCTTGTGTCTAACTTCTACCCGGTAAAAAGTAAGTATGACAATCCATAATTATCATGATGCTCACGACTAAAGGAGACCGTCCATATTTGGCTTGCACGTGGACAATCGTTTTAGAAACAAAGTAAAGTATTAAAAGCTTTGTTTAAATATGTAATAAATATTGGTTACCATCCAGTAGTATGAAATTGACGTATTTTATTTCTATATTATATCAAAATAATATACACAGCCTGAAAGCAATAAGGCAGTATTACTGCAACTGCATAGTCGGCCGAAGGACTGTCGGTTGCTGTGCTCACATAATGTCTGTAATACGGTACCTAAGCTGGGCAAGATATGAAAATGTCACTTCACCAGCCCAGTTTTTGGAAAATATTTTAATAACTTAGAAAAGTGATGGTGACACATGAAAATAAATATTTTTTAAACACTGTGTTTTATTTTATTATTTAACGAACTTGATACTAAATTTCAAAGAATAATGTTATCTACTTAGTTTAGGCTACTCAAAATTAATATTGTTATTACAATATAAAATTGTTCACACCCAGGCCAGGGTCCCATACAAGGTGGTCGGTCTCCTTTGAACCGTGGTGCTCCTATGTAGGTACTATTTTTTTTAATAAAGTAAATAACATGTTTTGTAACAGATGTTACCGTGAGGGAAAACCTTGAAACTTGCAAATTCAGTTTTCTAATTGTGCATTAAACTATATGCAATTTTTTCTTTAATTTTTCTAGATATTATTTACTGAGATGAGATAATTACCTTGTTAATGTTACTTTGGTTTTGAATATTTATAAACCATAACATTGTATAATACTCATAACTAACATGATTGTAATTTATAAAATACCAAACTAGTAGAAATATTTATCGAATATTTATAAAATCGACTGCACGAATTACGATATTCTACTTGATTGTACAAAACATCGGATTCTAACCTGCTAATTAGCAAAGTTTACCCTTTTGTATGGTGCGGTCGCTTTTACGTAGCCTGTATAATTTGGTCGGCTTATAGAAGAATTGCTGACACATTCTTTTTGTTGATATAACTTTTATAATAGTCGTAATTTAAAGCTGAAATTAACAGGATTGTTTATTGATGGAACATTTTAATTTGTTCAAGGTATTCCATGTTTCCTTGTTTTATGCGAACTGCGTATTCGATCATTTAAATCTGACCATATAAAATGTAATTGCAAATCCGTTTCTTTCTGAATTTCGGCACCATTTAATTACATTGGTGTTTATCAAACAAATCAAAGACTAATGTTTGAACAATTTTGAACAAATTAAGGTCTATTATTGGTATTTTTTTCAAACTTCTACGTTGAGCTGTTTTTGAGATCTGGACTATCTAAAACATTACCGCACCAAAATCTTAAATAACTTTTGAACCACAAGACACAAAATTTTTGCTGTTCACAAACATTTAATACGCAATAAAAGCTATCTATTCATGCATTTAATTCCGAGCTAAACGATTTAAAAAAAAAGTTTTGCTGGGTTAACGTTTCAAACGTTACCCCAGCAAAATGTGTTTTTCTCGAATAACTTTAAAACTACCACTTGAATAAATTTTGCTATTAGTGAAAAAATTACTCCTCACGATGGACTAATTATTTGCCATACTCTCATCTCTCTAAAGCACAAAATTTTTCAACATTTTGCTGCGGTAACGCACACCCTCTCGACGCCAAAGTAATGTCTTCCACCCCACGCCAAGCTGTCCGTTATTACATTTTTATACAAAACTTAAGTAAAAGCTGTTTGCCGAACCAGTAGTTCCTGAGATTAGCGAGTTCAAACAAACAAACAAACTCTTCAGCTTTATAATATTAGTATAGACACAGATAATATAATACTATACTAGTAGTATAGATAATACAGATACGCCGTTGGTAGGTACTCACGTTAAGTATACATCATACAAAACCGTATGTTATAGCAACATTTAATTAGGTAACTCTGTATATTTGCCTTGTATTACTTCTTGCTACTACTTTGTTATAATTAGGCGCCTTTCTCGTACCAGGCATGAGAGGGTTGGGAAGTACATATTATGTGTAAAATTTTGTACCTAGTTGTTTTTGTGCTAATAAAAATAGCTTTTATTACGGACAGCAAACCATAGTATTATACAGTAAAAGTATTTATATGTGTATAAAGCCATTTGCGGTCTGTGAAAATGATAACATTGTAACAAACGAGCCCTACAAAGAGCAGTCAACTGTAGAGCAGCGTAAGCAAGTTAACGTTACTGTTTATTGTTAAAATTGAAGTAAGCGTCCATACATGGTTTTACTTATGATGAGGATATTCAGGTATCAGATAGCTTATCATTTACACACTGCCAGAGTCGAGGCTGCGTTGCGGCACAAAAGAGGCGCGCAACGCGCGGCGCTCTCGCCGCTACACGTCATGAGACGCTTGTGCTCTGTTTAGGTACACGCAATCAAATTGCCATCGTCAGATGACGAGAACGTGTTCAATATTGTTCAAATAATTAATTTAAATATAAAAAGGAAATACTGAGTTCACCCCTAATCGTTGCATAATTGTTCCAAAAGAGGTGCATTCAGAGCAGTGCGTGACTTAAATCTCTATCCAGACAAGTTCCGTTTTCGTGTATTCCGTTTTGAAAAGACCTTTTTTGTGATTTTATGTTAATGTCAATTATGTCTTCTTGGTTCTTGCATACCTACTTGTTTACTTGAATGATACTTGAACTTGATGCTAGCATAGTGAATACGCCAACAGTTCGAAAGAAAATAGTGTCGAACGCGCGGCGCACGCTGCTACTCCCCCTGTCCCGTCTGTAAACCCTCGCGCCGTGATTTGTCGCCACCCGCGCCTCGACTCGTCCGCGCCGCACAACCGCCTTCGCCTCGATATGCATGCTGTGTGCGATACTCCTTGCTTACTCGTACAACTTTAAAAAAAGGTCAGAAGAGGTGCGCGCCCGAGCCTCGACTCTGTTTCTGTGTGCTATACGCCTAAGAGATTTTTCCACATGGACAGAACACGCTGAGATACAGGCAGCCGCCGCTTAGTTGAAATGGTGTCAAGATAATCAAGCCCAGATTAAAATGGACAGTCTTGCGGAAAAGCACGCTAAAGGTGATTTTCGAGGCTTTTGGAAAAGCACGAATAAAGTTAACGCCAAACCTGGACTTCCGGTGAGTGTCGATGGGGTGAGTGATTGTAAAGGCATTGCTGATATCTTTAAGAGTCAATTTACTATACAGTTACCGTTGGGTCCGGCGTGTGAGGTTCACAATGGTGAGTTACCGGAAGGGATAGTAGGGGTGAGGTTTAGTGCCAAAGATGTGGCTGTAACCCTTAAGAACATGACTAAAGGTAAGAGTCCAGGTCATGATTCCTTATCCATTGAATACTTAATTCACGCTGGTCCACATATAAACAGAGTATTAGCAATGTTCTACTCACTATGCGTGAGCCACTCTTATCTTCCGCCGGATGTTATGAAAACTGTGGTTGTGCCCATAGTTAAAGATAAAACTGGTGACTTAGCTGATAAAAGTAACTATAGGCCCATATCCCTAGCGACAGTTACAGCGAAGGTTTTTGACGGTTTGCTTAACACACAGTTAAGTAATTATATATCTCTGCATGATAATCAGTTTGGATTTAGGCCCCAATTATCAACGGAAAGTGCCATACTGTGTCTTAAGCATACCGTCAGATACTATAATGACCGTAAAACCCCGGTATATGGTTGTTTTCTCGACTTGTCCAGGGCCTTTGCTTTGGTGGCGTATGATCTCTTGTGGAAAAAACTTAAGAGTATCGGCCTACCATCAGAACTTGTTACCATCCTCAAGTATTGGTATATGCACCAAGTCAACAGTGTCAGGTGGGCGGGGGCAATGTCGGAGCCATATCGATTGCAGTGCGGTGTAAGACAGGGCGGACTGACTTCACCCAATTTATTTTTTTCAAAAATTTATACGTGGAAACTCCATTCGATGGGGATATATGTTCTGATTTGGTGCGACTAGATTGGGGTATGTATGTATGTATGGTTTGATCCATATTAAGGCCCTACAACAATTATTCCGCCGCTTTATAGGCAGTTAGGTCTCGGAGCTGGTGTTATTTTGCGTTTTGCTCATTATTTACAATTTCGTTTCCCGGGTGCTCTTTGTCACCTGTTCTTTAACAATTTATTTTCTTCTATTGCTCTTTTTCACGAAATGAGTAACAGGGGCCTCAAAGACATTGGCACAATTCGTGCAGACCATACAAAAAGAAATGTCCTTTGTCGTCTAATAAAGAGTTCAAGAAGACAGAAACAAGCAATTTGAAGTACCAGTTTAATCAGCCAGGGCATAGTTTGCAAGTGGAATGATAATAGCGTGGTGACAGTAGCATCTATGCTCTCTGCTCAGCAACCATCGAACCCTTACATAAAGCTTACCCTTACAAAAATTGATCAGCCTGCAATTATACAAACCAATGAAAACATGAGAGGAGTCGATAGGTCCGACCAAAACATTTGATTAATCGTACATTTATTCGCTGCAATAAATTGTAAGTATTTCTTATTGTTTTCTCGTTGCATGGACATGGCTATTCACAATGCGTGGCAACTTTATAAAAATAATGGACGTGGCTACGATCATCTTACATTCTGAAGAACTATTGCCAGAGGTATTTTGGAAACATATAGGTAAAAGAAATTAGTAGCTTGGACCTTGACCCACTTCCAGAAACTATAAGGAAATTTCTCGCTACGACAGAATTGATCATCTAGTCATCTAATGAAATACAATAACTCACAGCTTCATGCCCGCTTTGCAAAAAATCATAAACTTCACTTCTCAAACGTGTAAAGTCAATTTGCAACCTAAAACATGTTTTGTAACATACCATACTCTCTTACATAAACAGACTAAGTAGTTAATTATAAGTTTTTTACAATAATAAAACCATTTCGTAATACTAAGTGTTTTTTTATTGAAAATAGGGATGCAATGTATAAATTGCTACTTGTATTACCGTTGACCTACCTGCTTATTAATACTGATCGTTAAAACGATCCTCATTTTCCGAGCTTTCCAGAAAACCCAGATTTTTTTTTGTTATTTTTCCGTGTTTACTATATGCATCAAGGTAACAATATCAAAAAATTAGGAAGATAAGAGACAAAAAATAGTTTCAGTAATAACTGGATTAATGTGTCACATCACATACATTTAGATGTCATTTATTACATAAATTTTCGGTCTCTTCATTCACGCAAGTAACCGGCCGCACGTTAAGTCCAACTATGGCATTACTAAAGTAGGCAAAATTAAACTACCTACCTAACGTACTTATTACCTTTCGTAAGATATTTATGAATTAGGCTGGCCGCATACATACGTTTTCCGTATTCGATTTCCGAATTCGTTTTCCATATTCGGAGCTCCGAATGCATGGAATCAATATAAAATACACTAACTGCCGCTCACTCCGCTTTTTTTTCCGAACGGAAAAATTCCCTATGTACGTTTCGAATGCAAACGGAGTTCGGAGGAGGAATTCGGAGAAACCATTCGGAAAAAAACCTAATGACGTCATGCGGAATGCAGCCCTTGCATACATTTTGTTTGTGTCGGCGCACACGTTCGGAAATTCTCATTCGGAACCGCGCCCGCGCCGCGCGCATTGTACGTACGTAAACGATAGTTATAATGTGTGAGGTAGAAACATTAATATGGTCTATTGAAAAATACCCTTGCTTGAGGAATATACATGACAAGGACTACCACAACAGAGATATAAAAGACTAGATTAGTATAGATTTGGCCTGGGAGCAGGTTTTAAAGAGGTATCTAGTTATCATAGTATTCACATAATTTCGTTTAAATATGTTTGTTTTATTTATGTTGGTTTATTATTGTTGATAACTGTTAAATATTGTTATAATTTGTTTACTATTGAAATGCAATTACTAATAAATCATCGTCCTCCATCGACGTGTGTTTACTACGCTATCACTTTCCGTAGTATAGTTATACTCTTTGGCTATCACTATCCGTACTGACAGTATACATTCCGAATGAAGAAAAACTAAAGTGTGCGCTAATCTCACGGAATCCCGAATAGAAATTACGTGTTAGGAAATCGAATACGGAAAACGAATGTATGTGGCCAGCCTAAGACCGTAAATAATTTAGACGGTAGTAGAGCCAAGCTGGTTACAGCAAGAATGGGCCGGCTCGACCGGGGAAGTACTACCCTCTCACAGAAAATCGACGTGAAACAACAGTATTTCACTGCTGTGTTTCGTTCGGTGAATGAGAGCGCCGGAGGCCTAAGCATGAGGTGACGATTCTCGCAGCTTATGAGGGACCTGCAGAGTATCCGTAGAGTCATTGTGTGGGTGGCGCGAGTCGACCCGGCGGCCAGGGAGAGCCGTAGAAACGGTGCTCTGCTGGCCGCCCGCGGTATAGTCCAGAGACCCAACCGAGTCTAACCAACTAGGTTGGCTGCCTTATCATGCCGCGCATAATCTCGAGGTGGCTCGTCGTGCCGGATGGTGACCGGAGGGTGGGTCCCGGCGACCACTTTCGGGAGGGTACGGGGGTCCTTCCGTCCGTCGGATCGGCTATCGCCATACCATACAGTTATATGACAAAACTTGCTCTGCGCCTTGCCCCACTTCGCTGCGAGAATAGCCGCCTCTTATTTTTTTTTTCACGTTTCCCCTTCCTTTCACTCTATGGCAGTACGAACAAAGCATTGTCGTTCAACAGCAGCCAATCGCCGTAACCCCACTGCTGCTTCCTGTGTCGTGGAGATTATTAACATCAGAGGACTCCACGCTAACCTTAATGCCGTCCATCACCACCTGGAGACGGCTCGGCCAGCAATGCTTTTTCTAACGAAGACACAAATACGCCGTCCTGCAGACACGAACTACCTGCAATATCCCGGCTACGTGCTAGAGGAGTGTTTCCTCGCGAAAGCCGGGGTGGGGTATGCTTGTTTGTTAGGGCGGATATTTGCTGTCGCCGTCTACAATGTCTAGAGGACCCTTCCTTTTCTGTCCTTTGGGTGCACGTAGATCATGGCTCTTTCAGCCAAATCTACATGTGCCTCTACCGATCCCATTCAGGAGACGCTGAGACAACTCGACTCTACAATTACCAGAGTCAGGCGTCAGACGACGCGCAGGAGCGGTTTCCGAACGCTGAGTTGGTGTTCTTGGGAGATTTCAATGCCCACCATGAGACCTGGTTGGGTTCTCCCAAAACAGACCACGCGGGACGAACTGCCCTTGCGTTCGCTCTCACGCATGACCTGTCTCAACTGGTACTCCAGCCCACCCGGATACCAGACATTGCAGGTCAGGCGCTCTCTCTGCTCGATCTGCTGCTGTCGAGTAACCCGAACCGGCACAGTGTGTCGATTCGTGCTCCTCTGGGCACCTCAGACCACTGTCTGGTTTGTGCCACAGCTGTTGTTGTTACGCCCCCACGACCCGAGGAGGCAAGACGACGACTGTGGCACTACTCGTCGGCAGACTGGGATGGAATGCTGGAGTACTTCACATCCATCCCTTGGGCTCAACGCTGCTTTGAGAACAGGAATCCATCAGAGAGCGCTACTGCTGTCGCTGGTGAAATCATCCTGGGTATGGAATATTATATTCCATACAGTGATGTCACGAGCGGCGGCAGGAAAAGGCCCTGGTTCGGTCGTGAATGCGCTGATGCTGTTGAACGTAAACAGACAGCATACCGCGCTTGGACCAGGGCTCGCACTCTCCACGACCCTAACGTAGATCACCTGAAGGGAGCGTTCAACCAATCCACAAAGGTCTGCAAGAGGGCATACTTAAGAACGGATGCCCAGCGCGTCGCACGGTTCGGCCTGGAACTCATGGCGCATCCTACGGGCAGTTGTAGCTATTGGCGCCTGGCCAAAGCCGTGCAGTCCAACTTCTGCCAGACCTTGCTGCCCCCTCTGAGGTATCCGAATGGATCACTGGCTCATCGGCCGCAGGAGAAAGCAGATCTGCTTGCAAATCTCTTTGCGGCCAACTCCCGAACCGATGACTGCGGTTCGCAGCCGCCTAACATTGCCAACTGCGGCTACACCATGCCTGATATATATATCAGGCAACGAACCGTTCGTGCGATACTGCAGTCTCTCGATGTTCGGAAAGCCAGTGGACCTGACGGCATCCCAGCTGTGGTCCTTAAAAAATGTGCAGCGGAGTTGTCTCCCACGCTTACGCGCCTATACCGGACGTCTTACGCCGCAGGGATTGTGCCTGAGGCTTGGAAGGAGGCGAACGTTCAACCGATTCCCAAAAAGGGGGACCGTTCCGAGCCAAGCAACTATCGACCCATAGCTATCACCTCGGTGCTCTCCAAGGTGTTCGAGCAGATTATAAACACCCAAATTGTCCGCTACCTGGAGGATCAATCGTTGATCAATGATCGCCAATACGGCTTCCGGTCTAAACGATCAACGGGTGATCTTCTAGCGTTCGTCACGCACCTCTGGGGTGAGGCTATGGACAAGCACTGCGAGTCTTTGGCTATCAGCTTTGACATAGCCAAAGCTTTCGACAGAGTCTGGCACCGGTCTCTTCTTTCCAAGCTTCCGGCCTATGGCTTGCCCCCTCAACTGTGCACCTTAATTGCAAGTTTCCTGCAGAAGCGTCGTATTCGGGTCCTTTGTGACGGTCGCGCTTCCAAATTTATGCAGGTCAATGCAGGAGTGCCTCAGGGGTCTGTCTTATCCCCTACGCTCTTTCTTCTGCATAGCAATGATATGTTGAATCTCGGCAACATACATTGTTATGCGGACGACAGTACCGTGCATGGGCGATATCTCGGACATCCTGGGGCCAAACAGGCTGAGGTTGAGGGGAAAAGGCAGAATCTTGTCGTTGAACTTGACCAGACCTTGGATCGCATCTATGAATGGGGTGCCAAGAACTTGGTCGAGTTCAACGCCAAGAAGACCCAGGCATGCGCGTTCTCAACAAAAAAGTCTCCGTTCCTTCCCCTCCCTTCTCTGAAGAACACTCCACTGGTGATACGTGACAGCCTCTCCATCTTAGGTATGGATCTTTGCCGCTCCCTTAATCAGAAAACCTACATCGAGAGCGTCATTAAGCAAGCTTCGCGAAAACTCGGAGTTCTGAACAGGGTGAGGCGGTTCTTCACGCCTGGGCAACTGTGCCTATTGTATAAGGCACAAGTGCGCCCTTGCGTGGAGTACTGTTCTCATCTTTGGGATGGCTTCGCGCAGTACTTGCTGGACGCTCTCGACCGGTTACAGCGGCGGGCTGTCCGTATCATCGGAGATCCAGAGGTCACGAGTTCACTGGAACCTCTGCAACTCCGTAGGGACATTGCCTCATTGGCATGTTTCTACAGAATATACCACGGGGAGTGCTCTGAAGAGTTATTCCACTTTATCCCGCCCTCCCCTTTCCTATCCAGAACAACGCGTGCTGGGCTCAGATGCCATCCTTACACGGTAGAGTCGATTAGAGCGCGTACCAAAAAGTTTGGGTCCTCATACCTCTGCCGAACGACCAAGGCATGGAATTCTCTGCCAAGGCACGTGTTTCCTTTTTCCTTCAATCCTGGGTCCTTTAAGCGGGGCGTGAAAAAGCATCTTCTCAGGCCGTCAAAGTAGAGACCTCAACATCGCCTCGGCTGCTGTGGGGGCGGTGTGAAGGCCACTGCTCTTAGACCACACGACTGCTTACCATCAGGTGGAGTGTGGTCATTTTGACGACCAAAATAAAAAAATAATAATAATGGAGTTTATAAGTACCAACATAAGTAAATATTTATTAATTCCAGGACAATAGGTACTCCAGTGCTATAAATTGTCAATAACTAATCTATATATAATATACTAGTTTTCACCCGCGGCTTCGCTCGCGTAAATGTAGGTTAGGTTAGGTTTGCAACAGTTATTTTTTCTGGATGAAAGATACCCTATGTTCTATTCTGTACCCCTGACAACGTGTATGCAAAATTTCATGTTGATCGATTGAGTAGTTAAGGCGTGAAAGCGTAACAAACAAACAAACTCATTTTCGCATTTATAATATTAGTTAGGATTATGAATTTATGAGAGATTCCTACCTGACGAAATTCAAACATAAATTTCAAGAATAACTACATTGTCAATAATATACATAGTCTATACATTCATTTTCGAAGGCATTAGGTTTTCTTAAAAATTTACACAAACTTATCAAACCGTCCCTGAAGCTTCAGAGTCATAATGAAAAAGTCTACACAGTTTTAAGTTTAGCATGGTTTCCGCTTTCAGCTTTACATATTATTATTCCGTGTCTTTATCCAACTAATCCGTAGGTGGAGTATTCTGTTAACGAACTAATCCAATAATCCAACCGATTTTGTATATAAATGTCTGCAATACCAAAGAGTCAATTAAAAAAAATAACTGTCATGCTTGTGATTTTGAGATGTGACAGGCGTGACAGCTGAAAAATGTTGTGTAGTCTGTACTGTACTTGACGGCAACTTGACGGACAATGCCATAAATACGAAAATTGTGCATAAAACAAAGGCAAATCTTCATATATTTATCAAATATATCAATACTTACTTATTTATACATATAGTAAATTCTTGGTGGATATTATAATTTAATGGGAAGATACAAAAGTTGGGGTGGAGTTTCATTATCACTAAAATATCTTTTGTAGGTGTATAATATTTAACAATGCACGAAGCTTATGAGATATTTCACTTGCTTAATGCAACCGTTCAAATAGAAACTATAGCCGCCTATGGTAAGTGATGCATACCTATCAGTAGAATCAAAGCTAACAATTTTTTTGATTTTCTTTGGAAAACCCAATATTCATAGTAGGATGTTTATTAAATATAAAACCAGATTAGATTTGATACTTGTAAAAGTTAAACATATTTTGAAGCAATGTAATGAATATTTCTATGTGTTATTTTTTCAGACAACAATTTGTTGTTAGGAACAAGGCAAGGCCATTTGTTGATGTATTCACTTTCACAAACAAATGGCAATCAAAAATATGAGCTGCAGCTCCTTCGCTATTGTAAAAATTTTAGCAAAAAACCCATACAACAAATTGAAGTTATACCAGGTGAGTTATAAATTCAATGTTATGTTTTATCTCCTATGTAATATTATTATACTTATGCAATACATGGAAATATATAAAATTATAAATGGAAAACTTTACATTAATCAAGTATGAAATTTTATTTTGCAGAGGATAGCTTATTGCTGTGCTTAACTGATAATGTCCTTTCCACATACAACATTAATGGAGTTAATTTTCCTATTGTAAAAACATTTGAACAAACAAAAGGTGCTACTTTATTTGCATTAGATAACAAGGTAAGATTTTTATAAAAATATTGATTGAACAAACCTCTCATATTTCGTTCATATTCAAGATTTTGTATTATATACTTTTTCATTAATTTGTTATCCTACTTTGATAAGTGATAGATGCTATATAAACCATCGGTCCTGCGAAAAATGGTTTTCTTAACCAAATAAACAGTCATCATCAAGTCTTTATTATCTTATAGTACATAAACCTTTACAAATACTTTCACTGTATTATAAATATTGACCATACACATTGGATTCAATTCAATTCACAAGTCAATCAATTCTTGGATTATTAGACATAATTGAAAACCTATTGGGTCTGGCTGCTGGTGTGCTGCTGTGACTCAATAGGTTAAGTTCCATTGTTAATTTACAACAACTTCAACAACCTCATGTAGACAAAACCATGGCGAAGGTCCAGCGGGTCTTTGGCATGATTCATTTTACTTATGGGAAGACCTGGGGCCTGAAGCCCAAGGTCATCAAGTGGCTACAAACGTACTCACATATGGAAGTGTTGTCTGGTGGCTACGAACTAAACTAGCAATATGCAGGAAAGTGCTGTTTAAGATGCAGCGATTAGCCTGCATGGCTATAACAGGGGCGTTCCCGACCACGCCAACAGAGGCGTTAGAGGTCCTGCTGGATCTAACGCCGCTACACATTGTTGTGGAGTTAGAGGCGATAAAGACGCTTCATAGACTATCTGTGCATGAGCTGTGGAGCGTCAACATGCCGGAAACTCGATACAAAAAACTGGAGATTTCAAAGGATCTCAAAGAGATCATGAGCCAAAGATGCGACAAAATGTAACCAATGCACATATTCAAGAAGAATTTTAAAATAAAGGTTCCCACAAAGGACGAATGGAGACAAGGTCTACAATTCCCTGACAAGGGTTGTCTCATCTGGTGCACCGATGGTTCCAAAATGGAAACACGATCAGGCGCTGGTATTTATGCCAATGACTGCAAGGCGAGCCAAAGCATGGGCAAATATGCAACGCTCTTCCAGGCGGAAACCTATGCTATAATTGCCTGTGCGCACAGGAGAATATTAACAATAATGTCACTGACAACACTGTTTATATTTTCAGTGACAGTCAAGCTGCTCTTAAGGCTCTGAACTCCTGTAGTGTGGACTCCAGACTGGTCCTGAACTTAGTTAAAGACCTTAATTTGGCAAGAAAAACACAGTCAGGCTGGTGTGGGTTCCGAGGCATGCAGGGGTGCAGGGTAATGAGGAGGCTGATGAATTAGCCAGGAAGGGCTCGGAGCAACTGTTTGTGGGTCCCAGGCCATTCGTAGGACTCTGAGAGTACCGTCAAGGCAGCTTAGAATGCACATGGCAATGATAAACACAGGCTGGAGTGGATGGCCCTTAGAGGTCTGGAACACTCTAAGAAATTCATTGCAAACAGAGCCACGGGCTTCACCCGAAAGTTCTGCGGGTACAACAAGGGCCAAATACGCCTGCTCGCAGAAGCGTTCACTGGTCATTTTGGCACCAACGACTTCCTCTGCAGGTTGTGATTGGTGAACAATTTGATCTGCAGAGCCTGTGGTGAACAGGACGTGTCCATATCACACCTACTGTGTAAATGTGACGCGTTGGCTGGACTAATGATGTGTTTGATGGGATTGGCATATCCGAACCCTGAAGACTGCAGGCTTCTTCCTCTGAAGTGTACGCTGCAACTGATGCAATAAATTCATAGGGAGATAGCTAAGGGATAGATCTCGGGGCTGACACAAAAGATCCCACTGGGTCGAAGTGTCGCCGGTCTATACTGACTGGCCCCCGATTAAGATAAGATAAGATACAACTTCACCATCCTAATACATCTGACATGGGAACATATCAGTTTGATTAATTGCAAAAGAAAGTTTGTTTACTAAGAATAAGCCACTAGGAATACGATTTTTCATACAAACATTGTTATGTTTGTATGAAAAATCGTATTCCTAGTGGCTTGTTAGTCCATTTCACCATTTTATGGATGAAATAACAAAAAAAATCTCTCATAAATAAATCATAAACATTTATTTGCATGAACATGGGTTGTACTTTAGATCTTAAAATAAACAAGAGTCCAAGCCATATCCTAATTTATAAAATATTATATAATTATTGATAGATACAGTTAATATAATAAGAAATGACAGCTCAAAATTTGATCATTGGATCCAATCACTTATAGAATACACCATTTTTTAAGCAGTCATACTTTTAATTTTCTTTTAAACATTGACAAGCTTTTGAATGTCCAATGGTAATTTATTAAATATTTTTATATACACATAGTTTTTTTTTTAAATAGCGTTTTTCTTGGCGCTTTATCTAATACAAGTCGCTCCCCACATCTTGTATTACGATGATATCAATTATTCGCTTTTAGAAGACTGATAAATTAGGAAATCATGATTATTATAGGAATATGTTAATAAATTTCAGATGTTGAATTGAATGATATTATGCATGGTAACAATTCACAGTTTAAAGGCTAAATGATCAAGAACCCTTAGATTTCATATCTATGGCGTCAGGTGTTGTCGCATCGCAGTCCTGTGATGTTAGTCACATTTTGTCGATCTGCTCATGGTTGCTACACTATAGGTCCCGTCACGTAAAAAGAACGCTGAGCGACAGTGGAGGGGATGTGTCTGCGCATGGGAGCACAACTGAGGAACCAATAGGGCGCGCGCATAGACATACTGCCGGACCGTCCCCCCGTCTCGCGCCTTCATACCGCCAATTTGATCGATAAATCGCTCAGTGCGCAAGTAAACGGCCAGCGTTCTTTTTACGTGACAGTCACTATAATTTTGAATAATAAAACTATTTATGTAATAAATACCTATCACAAATCTTATCCTTACTTCCTTACTAATATCATAAATTCGAAAGTAACTCTGTCTGTCTGTCTGTCTGTCTGTTTGTTATCTTTTTACGGCTAAACCACTCAACCGATTTAGATGAAATTTGGTACAGATATAGTTTAAAACTTGGGGAATGACATAGGCTACTTTTTATTGATGTAGGTACCACGCGGGCGGAGCCGCGCGCAGAAGCTAATATGTAATGAAACATAAAAATTACTATATGTTTATAAAAATAAAACATATTGTCAATTTTATTGTAATCAAATTGCTAAAGATATTATATTATAACAAATACATATTTTTGTATACCTTTGTACAATTAGCTATGCAGCTTACACCTTTGCTTTGTTACCTAAATAGTAACAAAGCAAAAGTGTATTTTTCATTAAAATCCCAATATATATTCTGTATTTTTGAACTGTGATCACATCAACTATAATTGTTGAACTATTACTGCTAAAAAAACAACTACTTGGCATAATTAAAAATATACAGTTAATCGAAATTGCAAGTGTGTATTGAATTATATTACTGATTGTAACTGTACTGTAACTGTAGGTACTGTAACTGACTAGTCAGTAAACAAAATGTTACACTATTCTGTAGGTTAACACATTGGGCTATTATTAATTCTTAATATATGCTTGTTTTCAGCCTACAACATCAATATCGGGCGAGTCTAAATCTCTTGTTCGTCTTTGTGTTGCTGTCAGAAGAAAACTACAACTTTATCAAGGGATAAACGGAGAATTTAAAAAACATTTGTATGAAATCACCATACCAGATGTGCCAAAGGTTATGGCGTGGAGTCAACAGTACTTGTGTGTTGGATTCAAGTCTGAATATGTGTTATATGATGTAGGTTATAATTTGAATTATATGTGACATTTATTTATTATATTTCAATAATTTCCTTTATTTGAATGACAATACATTGTGTGTCAGTATTAGCTAACATTAACTGTTTTTAATTTTCAGCTTTCATCAGAAAATCCCAAGGAGTTATTTCCTACAGGCAGTTCAAAAGAACCTACAATAGCAAAATATTCAGAAACGTCATTTCTTCTCGGTCGTGATCAAACATCAGTACTAGTGGAGGAAACGAAAGACGCGAAAGATGAAACTAAAGACATTAAAGAAGAAGATATTAAAAGAAAATTAAAAAGTAGAGACAGTTATGATGAGAGTGATGTCAAAATGAAATCCAATAAGGATATTGATATAAAAAAAACTATTAAATGGTCTGAAGCTCCTATTGCTGTTGGTAATGATAATGTTTTACATTTTACAGTTATAATAATGATGTAGATGTCCATATTGTATATCACCCACTAACAATAATATCAAAATTCATTGCTTAGTTTATCAGATATTATTTACATAATCATTAGGCATGTATTAAAAATCCTAAACGTCCAATACTAATAAAATTCAGCTACTGCCACATTTTTTTATATAAACTCGGGTTTTACTGAACAATTCGCTTGAAACACTATTTAGAATAATTACTCCAAGTAGGTATGTTGTTATTAATTGGGGTAAAATATTGCATTATTGAATCTTTTATTTTGTTTGTGATATTCTAAGATACTAGCCTAGCATCATAGTCACAGAAATTGCCCGTAGTTTTTGTCAGAAACGTTCGCGGATGCAGGCATAATAAATAGCCCAGAAAATTTAATTATAATAATTGGATAAGTAATCAGATGAAGACTATAGAAATACATACAAGGCAAATAAACAATCAAACAAATATTCGTTGTATATGTTGAATGTAATTCTTGATTTTCCATATATTATCTGAGGTTGGATACCCTTGTCAGTCTTCTCCATTCATTTTTGTTTTGTGATAACGCAATGTATATTTGATCCTCCTTCAGGTCCTTTTATGTTGAATATCTCTTCGCCTTGACTCAAGGTACTAATAATGTTAGATAAATGTATTTAGTAATATATAACTTTTTTGCAGTGTGGGATGAGCCTTTCGTATTAGGGTTGCTAGCAGACCAAGTCGTTGTACAAACAGTGGAGCCAACACTGTTTATACAAACATTGGCTGATCTAAAGCAAGCAAGATTAATGTACAGGTATGTTGTAAAGTATTTATTTTTGAAGACAAATTTATAGTTATATTATGAGTCGTCCGCTCGCGGCTACCTCTCTTTGAATCCCACGGAAAATTGAATGTAGTAATACAGGGAAAGGTCTAAGTGTGCGTAGTTTTATCCAAGTCCGTTGTATGGTATACGCGTCGATAAGGTACAAATTTCCAAATGTCTTTACAAACCATCACATTTATATTCGTATGTAAAAGCAGGATGTCTTGTAATGTACACAACTTAAGATCTTGGTCTACTTACTACTATTATACTTTATGTAGTAAATTGAGCCTTTTGGACGATAATATGCCGCCTTTCTTTCCTGGGGCCTAAACTATAGCGTCAGCGTCGGCCCTGGGGTACACCGAGACGAGCGGTCACTTTAGGCTTCAGATGACAAGGGATGCCAAAAGGTCAAATGTGAAAAACAATATTCTGCTCAAATTTGGGCAAATTGAAGGGGAATATTGAATATTTGAAGAATAAAATTTAGAATTTATATGAAGTGAAAGCGTCGACGAAAGGACGCCTAAAGGCAATTTCGCTCTACCCTGATCACGGGGTAGGCGTAGTGTGAATAGAACACACCTGTCTACTTTCTTTAGGATATACAATCGATACGTGTCTATGATGATTAGTAAGAAATCCGTTTGATGTTCCAGATGTAAGCGCGGATTGATATTTGTGTCTTCAGTGGGCCAAGTGTGGTGTCTCAGCTCCGTCGACGTCTCAAAACAAATACAACAGTTGGTTAAAGACAAACAGTTTCAGATAGCAATACAATTAACGGTAAGCTTTACACTTATTATACACTGTATTCTTAAATTGTTTCAACGTTTTACTAATAACTAGCAGACCCTAAAGATGTAGTCATTCTTGAAATATAAAAATCCTAGAGCCGATCGCAGTGCCATTTACAGAGTCGTAAACGATCCAGGGACCCAAACAAACACTTAAAATTTCATATAAAAACTAGCTGTACCCCGTGGTTTTCCACGCTCTGCCCCTAAGGAAAGTAGCGTGATATTAGATTGCGTATAAAGATGTATTGTTATTATATTAGATACGTTTACTTGGTTTACATTTAAGTTAGTGTTAGTTGACTGCACGGATAGCGCAGTAGATTAAATATTTTTTTTTCAGAATTTTTGAGATTTCTCGAACTGGCCAAATTAAAAAATTTCTTAAAAACAGTAAAATACTTTTTCGAGATTTTTTTTTTGGATCTGGATTTTCATGAGTCTCTCTTTTATACATAAAATAATCAGCTTCATGACTGTGATGAAAGTTATGAAAATGTTGATATAAGTGAAAAAATTGGGTTCGGTGAATTATAACTTCAATTTTCAACTGTAAATTAAAAATCTAAATAGGTATCTTAATGGTGCCTAAATAGGCTTTAAAAATACGTCAGACTCTCAGCTTTCATAATCATTAAAAAAAGTGGTACTAAAACGGGCTACTTTGGCTATAATCGGCCTTCAAAGACAGCGAGGTGGAAAATACTTAAAAACTTGAAGCAGGTCGAGAAATCTCAAAAATTCAGAAAAAGAATCATAACTCGAAATTATGAGAAATCGGTAACACACACACACACACACACGCATAACTTTTTTATAACTTTTTTTTAATACATTTTACAAAAAATTACCTCAGACCAATCTTGTAGATGGTCTTTTGAGGAAAATTTTCCTCTATAATTTTTTTAAATTTTATTAATTTAAAACGCTGTTACAGCGCTCCAAAGTTGACTTTTTTGCCTTTAATCGTTCAATGACCGTACGCTTCTCTGGAATGTAGTCTCCTTTAATGGATTTCATTAAATCCGTAAGTCGAAATTGGCACTCTTCACTATTCTCATGCAAGTAAGCAAAAACACCCTCCATAGCATTGTCAATGTTATTTTTGCACTCATCATGTCTTATTTCGTCACCCCATTTTTTGGAGTATAATTGCTTGCTGCAATCTTTGTGATACCTAGCTCCAACATTGACTAAGCTAGAAACATTAGGTATGCGATCAGCAATGCTCTTTGCCATGTCATCAGAACGTTTGAGAACAAGGTCCAAAATGCTTTTTTTTGTACCTTCATGACGTACATTACATATCTTCTTCTGACGGCTTTGACGCAAGTCACTCTGATCCTGGAATACTTCGCCGCAAATAAAGCAATTGTTTGAGAAATCAAAATCAGTATCTAGATTTTCTGATACTGAAGATGATGAACTGCTACAGCTGAGACGACGAACAATATTATCTGTTCGACTATCACTATAATAATGATAACAGGCAATATGAACAGTTACTTCAGAAACACTTTGTAAAAATAATTCATTGTCCACATCGTTTTTGAATTTTGCTCGCTCAAGCAAAGTTTTCACTCCTCTAGCTTTCACAGTTCGAACTTTAATGTCCTCAAAAGGTTTTTTACATATAAAACAATCACTCATGATTCACGCTTTAAAAAAGTCGCAATGTTTATAACTAAATGAAAATTTCAGCACACAAAACTCGCAGCTTAATTAATTAAACTGGAAATAATATCCACAATTTTCAATACGTCTACACGTGGCAAAATATGTAGCACAACTAAAAGAATAAAATGAGGTAGAAAAAATAGCTGAACCTCGAGGGCTACGTATAAAAATAATAGTCGTAGCAGGCAGATGTTCATTTGTCCCCAAACGGTAACTCGGACCTTTTCTACCTGCTTAACATTCTCGAAAATGTACACTCCTCTTAGAAATTATTATAAGAAACAATAATTTGGTAAGTTCTATAGTAAGGAAAACAGTTAGGAATGAATAAGTAAAGTTGTACGGATTTAACAAAACATTTTTAAGAATGTATTTACAATAAAAAAAAGATCATAAACTAAGTTAAACATTTCGTTTTGGCCGGATTCTCATGAGCATTGACGAACCCGGTCAACTTTGGAGCGCTGTAACAGCGTTTTAAATGAATGAAATTTAAAAAATTATAGAAAACAATTTTCGTCAAAAGACCATCTACAAGATTGGTCTGAGGTAATTTTTTGAAAAATGTATTAAAAAAAAGTTATAGAGCAAAAATGAAAATTTTTATAGAAATTTTCTCACTTTTTTGCTTATAACTAACTTCTTTAATTTTAAATTTAGGGCAATAAGTTATATGAACATATTTGTAGGCAAAGCGATTTACTACAAATTATTTCTTTACGAATTTTTTGTAGGACGCATAGTTTCCGAGATATCGCGAAAAAGGTGTTTGCACCCCTTTTTCCAAGATGGCGGCCGGGGGACTAGGGCGGCAACCCCACAAACTTGGGGTTAAGCTTCTATTGACCCCCCACACATGTCCCAAAAATAAAATTCCGTCTTCTAAAAAATGTAAAGCTCATGTATTTTTTTTTTATTTTTTTTTATTTTGCTCGTCAAAATGACCACACTCCACCTGATGGTAAGCAGTCGTGTGGTCTAAGAGCAGTGGCCTCCACATCGCCCCCACAGTAGCCGAGGCGATGTTGAGGTCTCTACTTTGACGGCCTGAGAAGATGCTTTTACACGCCCCGCTTAAAGAACCCAGGATTGAAGGAAGAAGGAAACACGTGCCTTGGCAGAGAATTCCATGCCTTGGTCGTTCGGCAGAGATATGACGACCCAAACTTTTTGGTACGCGCTCTAATCGACTCTACCGTGTAAGGATGGCATCTGAGCCCAGCACGCGTTGTTCTGGATAGGAAAGGGGAGGGCGGGATAAGGTGGAATAACTCTTCAGAGCACTCCCTGTGGTATATTCTGTAGAAACATGCCAATGAGGCAATGTCTCTACGGAGTTGCAGAGGTTCCAGTGAACTCGTGACCTCTGGATCTCCGATGATACGGACAGCCCGCCGCTGTAACCGGTCGAGAGCGTCCAGCAAGTACTGCGCGGAGCCATCCCAGAGATGAGAACAGTACTCCACGCAAGGGCGCACTTGTGCCTTATACAATAGGCACAGTTGCCCAGGCGTGAAGAACCGCCTCACCCTGTTCAGAACTCCGAGTTTTCGCGAAGCTTGCTTAATGACGCTCTCGATATAGGTTTTCTGATTAAGGGAGCGGCAAAGATCCATACCTAAGATGGAGAGGCTGTCACGTATCACCAGTGGAGTGTTCTTCAGAGAAGGGAGGGGAAGGAACGGAGACTTTTTTGTTGAGAACGCGCATGCCTGGGTCTTCTTGGCGTTGAACTCGACCAAGTTCTTGGCACCCCATTCATAGATGCGATCCAAGGTCTGGTCAAGTTCAACGACAAGATTCTGCCTTTTCCCCTCAACCTCAGCCTGTTTGGCCCCAGGATGTCCGAGATATCGCCCATGCACGGTACTGTCGTCCGCATAACAATGTATGTTGCCGAGATTCAACATATCATTGCTATGCAGAAGAAAGAGCGTAGGGGATAAGACAGACCCCTGAGGCACTCCTGCATTGACCTGCATAAATTTGGAAGCGCGACCGTCACAAAGGACCCGAATACGACGCTTCTGCAGGAAACTTGCAATTAAGGTGCACAGTTGAGGGGGCAAGCCATAGGCCGGAAGCTTGGAAAGAAGAGACCGGTGCCAGACTCTGTCGAAAGCTTTGGCTATGTCAAAGCTGATAGCCAAAGACTCGCAGTGCTTGTCCATAGCCTCACCCCAGAGGTGCGTGACGAACGCTAGAAGATCACCCGTTGATCGTTTAGACCGGAAGCCGTATTGGCGATCATTGATCAACGATTGATCCTCCAGGTAGCGGACAATTTGGGTGTTTATAATCTGCTCGAACACCTTGGAGAGCACCGAGGTGATAGCTATGGGTCGATAGTTGCTTGGCTCGGAACGGTCCCCCTTTTTGGGAATCGGTTGAACGTTCGCCTCCTTCCAAGCCTCAGGCACAATCCCTGCGGCGTAAGACGTCCGGTATAGGCGCGTAAGCGTGGGAGACAACTCCGCTGCACATTTTTTAAGGACCACAGCTGGGATGCCGTCAGGTCCACTGGCTTTCCGAACATCGAGAGACTGCAGTATCGCACGAACGGTTCGTTGCCTGATATATATATCAGGCATGGTGTAGCCGCAGTTGGCAATGTTAGGCGGCTGCGAACCGCAGTCATCGGTTCGGGAGTTGGCCGCAAAGAGATTTGCAAGCAGATCTGCTTTCTCCTGCGGCCGATGAGCCAGTGATCCATTCGGATACCTCAGAGGGGGCAGCATGGTCTGGCAGAAGTTGGACTGCACGGCTTTGGCCAGGCGCCAATAGCTACGACTGCCCGTAGGATGCGCCATTAGCTCCTGGCCGAACCGTGCGACGCGCTGGGCATCCGCTCTTAAGTATGCCCTCTTGCAGACCTTTGTGGCTTGGTTGAACGCTGCCTTCAGGTGATCCACGTTAGGGTCGTGGAGAGTGCGAGCCCTGGACCAAGCGCGATACGCTGTCTGTTTGCGTTCAACAGCATCGGCGCATTCACGCCCGAACCAGGGTCTTTTTCTTCCGCCGCTCGTGACATCACTGTATGGAATATAATATTCCATACCCAGGATGATTTCACCAGCGACAGCAGTAGCGCTCTCTGATGGATCCTTGTTCTCAAAGCAGCGTTGAGCCCAAGGGATGGATGCGAAGTATTCCCGCATTCCATCCCAGTCTGCTGACGAGTAGTGCCATAGTCGTCGTCTTGCCTCCTCGGGTCGTGGGGGCGTAACAACAACAGCTGTGGCACAAACCAGACAGTGGTCTGAGGTGCCCAAAGGAGCACGAATCGACACACTGTACCGGTTCGGGTTACTCGTCAGCAGCAGATCGAGCAGAGAGGGCGCCTGACCTGCAATATCTGGTATCCGGGTGGGCTGGAGTACCAGTTGAGACAGGTCATGCGTGAGAGCGAACGCATGGGCAGTTCGTCCCGCGTGGTCTGTTTTGGGAGAACCCAACCAGGTCTCATGGTGGGCATTGAAATCTCCCAAGAACACCAACTCAGCGTTCGGAAACCGCTCCTGCGCGTCGTCTGCCGCCTGACTCAGGTAATTGAAGAGTCGAGTTGTCTCAGCGTCTCCTGAATGGGATCGGTAGAGGCACATGTAGATTTGGCTGAACGAGCCAAGATCTACGTGTACCCAAAGGACAGAGAAGGAAGGGTCCTCTAGGCATTGTAGACGGCGACAGCAAATATCCACCCTAACAAACAAGCATACCCCGGCTTTCGCGAGGAAACACTCCTCTAGCACGTAGCCGGGATATTGCAGGTAGTTCGTGTCTGCAGGACGGCAAAAAATTTATCTTGATATTTATTCCTGATCTAGATTAATTCAAAAACACATAGACCTAATCCAAAAATAGTAAAACAGGTGCAATACAGACAATTACAATTTAAGGTATGCTGTATACACCACATTAATAAGAGAAAAACCATTAACTAGAGATACATCCAGATTCTCGTGCTCAAAAAATCTCTTAATGTATCTTTTGTTGACCATTGTATTTTCTAGATACATAAACTTTTTCTATAAATAACTATAATTTAAATTACTCTAACTCAATGAATAGGCTCTAAAAGGCAAAAATATTTATTAAAAACACACTAGATTATTTATTTAATATTGTCTTAAGTTTACGCGAATGTTGTAAATTGAAAGCTAACTACTTCATGCGGATGTTACGCGTTGTTTATTTGGTGGAAATGGAATCTAATTAGCTTTTTAATCACAGCTTTCGCAGGGGTAGGTCCTTTGTTTATGTCTAATTCATCAATCTATACAAATAAATAAAATTGAAGTGTCTGTTTGTAATGTCAAAATGACAGCTTTTTATCTAATGCATATGAAAGTATATAAGGTACCTATACGAAAACAGCTGCTTTTAAAATTTTTGTCTGTCTGTCTGTCTGTTTGTTCCGGGTAATCTCCGAAACGGCTGAACCGATTTTGACGGGACTTTCACTGGCAGATAGCTGATGTTATAAGGAGTAACACAGGCTACTTTAATTTTAGAGAAAAGTAGGGTTCCGCGGTGACAAACACTTTTTAGTTAAAATCTACGCGGACGAAGTCGCAGGTAACAGCTAGTTTAATATAATATAACGATTGGGGGAAACAGTGTTATTGTTATTTGTTTGTCCGGCAATAGTAGCTATTCTTATTTATGACGTCATCATAATATTCTAATTTCCTTATATGACCGTAGTTTTAATGTTTGTTATACAGTGTTTAGTGTTAGTGGTGTTAACAGCGTTTTTAGTGTAAAGTTGCTATAATCTTGGTAAATTAGCAAGGTTGTGGAAGAGAGTGGATACCAGTCTGTGTACCTACTTTGACATTTTTATATCGTTACGAAATTATACTTATTAAATTCATATTGCATGTAAAATAATATGTATGTTTACATACAATATGATTCTATCGTTTGTGGGACCAGGCTATTTCTTGCTACATTTTCTTGTGATAATCAACTATATTTATGTTGATAATTATAATATAAGCTATTTTAACGACCTGCGCTTTTATATTCTTATCTAATTTTGGGTTCCATGACTTTTCAAAACAACAAATAATAATAAATAAGTTTATTTGGTTAATAAAAAAGATACAAGTAAATAAATTTCGATGTGACACTGAATTCCGCACTAGGATACTCTGTGTTGCGGGATCCAGTCTCTTTCGTCTGATATTCTTACAGTAATTGCATCAAATAGAAACAGTTATTATAATAAACAACAGTTTTAGATGTTTCAAAATATGGTCGTACAATAACTATTTATTTATTTATTTTAAGTGTAATTAGAAGACTCCATGCCAATAAAACTAAATAAACATGACGATACAATAAACATTATATTGTTTGTGTTGCATTTCACAGCATTTTACGATAAACCTCTTACCTTTGTAAAAGCAAACTTTGTAGGGATTAGACGAGCATAGACATTGCAGTTTTAAAATAATGTAAACAGCATTATTTCAAACTTCGAAAGGAATATGAATCATCTATAAAATCATAAAACAAGGTCAAAATGACTATACTGTCAAAATACATTGAATAGATTTTCATGAATATTAATTATCTACACAATCTAGAAAACAAAAAAAAATTATATAATTAGTTAGACGGGTTATAATAAAACTTATATACAGCTGTTAGGCTAACTTGAAAACTGAGGCAGGTTTCATCTCAATGAGTTGAATATTATATTATTATGAGCAAAATATATTTATTTATTACATAACATAATAACGTCAAACATGTTATTCCTACCTACATAATAAATATAAATATACATTTAAAAACTTAAATAATTATATATTAGGTAAAGTATTCACTCTTGCTATTTTGTGTTGCCAATAAGTTGATAAGAATCTCAAAACTGTAAAATAATTGACATATTATGTTTATACTAGCTTTTGCTCGCGGCTTCACTCGCGTAAATATATAGGTTAGGTTAACACCCTAATCACCTGGCGGTATGAAATATACTTTACGACCTATTCTCATACCTACCAAATATATATTTATGGCCTCGATGGCGTAGTGGTCAGTGTAACCGACTGCCACGTCTGAGGTCGCGGGTTCGATTCCCGCACAAGTCAAACATTTGTGTGCATGAACATGGATGCTTGTCTTGGTCTGGGTGTTTCTATGTATAATATGTATGTATTTACAAAAAAAGTATATAATATGTATGTTTGTCCATTATCTAGTACCCATAGTATAAGCTCTGCTTAGTTTGGGCTAGATGGTGTCGTGTGTATGTGATAGAATATTATTTTTATTATATATATAGATATAAAAAATCTGTCGAGCCGTTTCGGAGGAGTGCGACCACAAGCACCGCGACACGAGATTTCTATAATTTATATTCAGATCAGTCACGTCACGTCTCATCTATATCTAATAATATTGTATTTTATTAATTTTATATGTCTGTTAAAATAATTTTAAAACATCGTAATAATAGCTTAAAGCTATATATGGTTATAGATATTCCAGAAAAGATATCTGTTTGTATGTCAAAGTTTGATAAAAAAACGACACTGGACAGATTTTGATAATAGCCGGACTATAATAAAAGTTATAAATATCACGCTAATCTAATATCCATGTTACAATAAACAAAATTTTAACAAAAAAGAAAACCGACTTCAAATAAGAATATTCTAAAACTTGAAATGTTAATAAATAATTGCATATTCTTGTGAATAATTAAATTATTGTTATTTTTGGAGTTGGTGTCAGCCGCCCGCGCCGCGTGCTGGGTCTATGTGTGTAATTGTGCATGCCTATGTTATGATTATAGTAAGACATCTCCCGTCTTATTAATAAACGAGGACTAAATTAAGATTAACTTTACTCCAAGTATTAAGTCCGTTCTAACAAATTTCAGTATTAATAAACATGGAGTAAGGATGGAGTAAATTAATCCGAGTCTACTCTCGGAGTAAATGTTAAACCTCGCTGCTACTTAGTTTAAGGACCGACTAAGCGGAGACTAGTGTATCTATGGCATTAGGTTAATATTTCTAACCATTGAAAATGACCTGTTATATAAATGTTTTATGAATTTGTCGCTACAAAGTGTTTAGTTAAGTATGTACCTATTATGGGCTATGATTTTAACCATCACTTAATTAAATATATTTTATGTTCAATAATATATTTAAAAATAGGTAATCTGTTACCTAGCAGAATGGAATCATCAAACATTTTATAGTGCTTACCTAATAATAAAAAAATAAAACTTAATTTTAAAATCTCTATAAAATTAAATGATGAGTTCACACATCAGAATAATTAGATTGTATTCATTATAAAAGCATTAATTTTTTACAGTTTATCATTGCCTAACCTAACCAATATGCCACTATAGGCAGTTCTATAGGTAATGGTTTTACAAAATATATTCAGGCCAAATACAAACTTAGGTACTCATACTACTGTTTATCAGGTTTAATGCTATAAACTAAATAGCTCTAGCTATTTAGTTTATAGCATTTCAAATCCATGAAAGGTGCAAATGAAGTAGAAATAAATAAATAGAAAAAATGTTTAATATAAAAAAATAAAAGTATGCAGAGCTGAGTGACTTTACATATCTCGGGCTTTTCTTAATTCAAAAATGTATCTTCCTATTACACACACATTTTAATTTTTCTTGGTGTATTTCTAGTTTTATTTTATGTTGTTTTATCTTGTTGGTGTTTGTGTTTAAAGATTTATTTTCTATTACTTGCGTGTAATCTCTTAAAACACTGCGAAGTAATTGCTGAAAAAATAAGTAAATACATAAGTATAAAAAATACCACGATATTCAAATTCACACATTGATACAGAATGACTAATGTAAATTACTTACCTTTTCCTCTTCATCCCAGTTAACTGAGCGAATGCGTTTTGTGTTCATGTTATTATTTTATAAGTTAAATGTTATCAAGTCTGAACAAAATTCAAACAAACTGGCTTGCGCTTTTCACTGACAATAGCGGATATGACAAGTCTATCATATTTTGGGCAACAGACAAATTGTCAAACTCAAAACATTGTCTGTCACTGTCATTTGTGTCATATTTCATTCAATGGTTCGATCTTTTTACTTTTAAAACGAACTGGGTTGCCATAGCGGACGCGCTAATCCAGACATAAGGAATGTATAGTTAGTCCGAGGATACTCCATGTTTATTAATAACAATCTTAAAATGAAGTTAATACTTAGTTACTCCGGAATTAGCTAGTCCAAGTGTAACGTATGAGTAAGCTATTTTTATTAATAAGACAGCTCATGTTAGTTACAAACCTACCTTGGCTGACACGGCTGACACCGACTCCAATAATAACAATAATTTAATTATTCACAAGAATATGCAATTATTTATTAACTTTTTAGTGCATTTTAAGTATTAGAATATTCTTATTTGAAGTCGGTTTTCTTTTTTGTTAAAATTTTGTTTATTTCTCGGTTTTTAGTGAACCTTGCCAAATATGAGAACATCATCAATGTAGTCAAATACGCATTATTAAGTATAACTCTAAAACGAATGGTCAAATCTTGATCAAAATTAAATGGGACCGCACGGGAAGCACCAGCTTTTGAATAAAAAAAGAATCATCAAAATCGGTTCACCCAGTCGAAAGTAACGAGGTAACAAACATTAAAAAAAAAACAGACGAATTGAATACCTCCTCCTTTTTTTGAAGTCGGTAAAAATACATGCGAACGAAGCTAGCTAATGAAAGGCTAGTAATAGTATTATAGAAATGACTAGTATACCTATGCATTATAAAGCATAGGTATACTAGTTATTACTTAGTTATGTATGATGACATTGACGTACTTATGTATTATAGCTATATGTGTGTTTGTATTTAAAAATTATATTACCTACAGCACAAAGACGACTACTGTTTAGGCACCGCAAACCGCAATAAACATATTTTTCTAGGAAAGGTTGCCTGGCAAAAATCCCTTTCATTGATAAGGCCGCCCAATGTTATATTCTGAGGTTGTAATTTTTGTTCTTTCTATACTACAAATTGTAGGATTCATGTTTAGTTTAGGCAAGTATTATGTTGCATATTAGTACAAGGATAAATTCAGACAATTTTAATATTAATTTATATACGTGTCGTAATCGTTTCACTCTATAATGTTAGAATTATCTGATTTTATGTTATAATATCACAGTAATAGTATAGCGCTGCAAATTAATTACGTCTATAGAGAATCATAATTATTAAATGAGGAAAATTGCGATAATTTCTGCCCATGACTGTAAACTTTGTTTATAACAGAGTTTGACGCACGGCAAAGCAGGTCTATTAATTGTTTTATTTTATTAAAATAAACAAAATTACAATGTTCGGAACTAAGATTAAAAAAAGAGAAGCTCAGATTATAAGTCTGTTAAATGTAAGTAAACAATGAATTATATAGTGTGGGAAATCGAGCTAGATGTTTCTGTAGGGATTTGAAATGTTGAGTTTAAGCCTGTGACTATATATGATATGATAAATTTTGATTATTACTGATTTTATTGGTTATAGCATCTTTACTATCATCTTTTAGTCTTGTAAATAGTTAGAAAATGCCGTTTACGGTAAAAGCTCGCGATCGCAAAGGTACAATGAAGTTATTACTTTCAGTAAGTCACTGTAGATATAAAAACTGTATTGTATGTCAATCATTCCAACGTGCAGATATTTCTTAATGGAAATGTTGTTTAACTTTCACAGAGTTTGTCAGAATGTACCGCCGAAGAGAAGAAGCAGAGAATACATTCCATAGAGGTTTTATTTGCGCTGGACTTATTTAGCGCGAAACAATATGCGCAATCTATGAACCAGTTTATTAAACTGAATACAGACCCAGCTGACGTCATCAAACTATTCCCAGAAGTGGATAGTAAATCGAATGGCGAGAAAGCAGAGGCGAAGAAATTAAAAGGAAAAGATTTAGAGAGTGCTTTAAACGCGTTGATAGAATATTTAGTGAAATTGAGAGCGAATATATCGAATAGTGATAAACCAGGTGGCAGTCAGAACAAACCGAGCAGCAGTCAACACGAGAGCGGCGGCGGCAGTCAGAGGAACGTGACACAACAGCTAGAATTGATAGACACTACTTTATTGAAATGTTATTTACAGGTAGGTAATATTTTCTTCAGGGTGCTGATAGTCTTAATTCACTTGTAATAGAACATCAAGCATTCGACGTTTCTAAATTGTGGAACTGAACAACGATCAGAGCCAAGCATAGAGCCAACCATCGCCACGAACATTTTGACGATCATTCTAGTGAACGCTCTGGTCAAGTGCTCGTCAAATAAATATTCTTCACGAACAATATCAAAATGGCTAGACTCGGCAAAAAGCTCGAAGGAAATTTTTAGTCCTTTCGCTAGAATGCTTGCTAGAACGGTCGCTAAAATGCTCGCTAGAACGGTAGCTAGGACGGTCGCTAGATTGCTCGCTAAAACGCTACCGTTCGTTTATTTTTCTGTAATGTATATAATTCGCTGGAACGCTTATTACGAGTGAATGCTGAAGTCTATCAGCACATTTATAAATCTAGTACCTAGTTTCATACTCCCAGTGCGAAGTGTAGCAGTTATAATCACTAAAGATCTATTTTAATATAGATGATTATAAATTGTCATCTATATCTTTAAAAGAAAGTTATGTGCTGTTTTTGGCACTTAACCATCCTGTCCTATAGCAGCAAGCCATGAGTCGTAATAAAGGTTGCTTTGTAACACTTGTACTAACTTGTACACACGGCTACACATCAAGTTAGACACAGGGATATACGCATAACTACGCTACATACAAAATAGAGAATTGTCGGAAAGGGACAGTGCATAGTGGTGTAGACCCATCACGGTGCACTAGCGCGTGCGGCGACGCCCGCGGCTCGTTCAGCGTGAATGAGACAATATAACAAAAATATAACGTACTCTCTCGCAGGATTCGCAGCGTTCAACTTGTAATAGTTCAAAGTCCAAACAGTCTAGGTTGAAGCGTCGCTGTGTGTACAAGTATTACAACCTTTACTTAGTACAAAGATTTTGATTTTGGTTTTATTAGTTACAGTACCTATTGACTTACCTTGTAAATTAGAAACTGAGCATACGAAACCTTCTCTCTCACTCTCTCTCTGTCTCTTTTAATATGATAATAATTATAATTCTTCTTGAAATCAAGAAGAAGTTTTAATGATTAATTTTCTTTATTTCTGTTCTTAATTAATTTCGTTGTTGGTGATGCTTAAATCTTCTCTAATTTGAATAACGTTGAAATAAAGATTCTAATTACTCGCCAAGCAGCAAGTAGGTAAGCATAATTCAAGTGCACCATTGCCCTTGAATTATACTCGAATATATTTATACGACTATAAATAAGTATATGCATCGCGTCCTAGATTCATGCCTATAAATTAATAAATGCTGAAAAGGTTGGAGTTACGCACAACTGTATTTTTATATCATTTGAATGGTACCTGAATGTACAAGGTAGCGTCATACTTGTTGCCATGGTAGCACTACTCTCCTGGATCATTTATAGTTAAAAAAACATTATAGTACTTTTATAGTTACTAGTTATTTGTTTACTCAAGTAACAAGTTCACGCTCACTAGGTTTGTAACCAGTTTCACGAATACCTATTCATTTTTTTTATATTGTTTGTGGATCTATAATAAATGTATGATTATTGTTGTCATTAACAAATTATCTAAATTGAATCCTAAATTTATTTTTCATTACTTACTCTATTTATCAATCGACGGTCCATCACTTTTGTGTCAAAACCAACTCATGTTGTATTTTTCTTGTACCAGACAAACGACGCCTTTGTCGCTCCCCTACTGCGACTCAACAACTGTCGTTTAGAAGAAGCTGAAAAGACTCTGCTCCATTACGGCAAACATAGCGAGCTAATAATATTATACCAGACTAAAGGACAACATATGAAAGCTCTGCAGTTACTAAGAGAACAGTCGAAACAGCCGGACTCCAACTTAGAAGGTTACAGGGGCACGAAGAATTATTTGCAGCAGCTGGGTTAGTACTAATCTGTTATTAAAATATGGTTAAGCTCTATCATATATTATATGTATACGCAAGAATAGAAAAGGGTATGTTAAGCTGGTTTGGACATGTAGAAAGAATGGACGAGGAAAGACTGACTAAGAAAGTTTATAAGGCTAGTGTGAATGGAACAGTCGCAAGAGGAAAACCTAGGCGAACGTTTCTCGACCAGATCGGAGGCGTTCTGGACAAAGGCCAGGTTAAGAGCTCCTTGAACCGACGGGCGTGTATGAGAAATGTGATGAAATTGAATGAAGCCAGAGAAGTGTGTCAGGATCGTAGCAAATGGAAATCCGTAGTCTCTACCTACCCCTCTGGGAAACAGGCGTGAATCTATGTATGTATGTATGTATACGTAGACTCGTACATGTTTTGCAGAGGTGTCAACAAAGAACTCTCCACTTGCCCCGATTTTGTTTTATCTCTCATTCACGTTCCTCGGAGACATGTTTAGCAGAAAGTATAATTAAAAGATTTCCTCGCAGGTTCGCTAGCCTAAACATTTAATAAATTTAGTTGCCAAAATCCCATTTAATTTAACTCAAAATATAATTTAAAGTGATGGGCAAATTACACTGAGTGGAACAAATGTAAGGCGTAACATTGATGTACACGGCGGAAGCGAGATGTGACTGAATGCGCCTATCGCGTGTACGTCAGACTCATTGATCGCGAACCTAATGTGTGGACACTTGTTTAGCGCCTGGATTGTATCTACTAATAGCTAGCTATTATGTATTGTAATCCTTGGATAATGTTATGCATGTTCAGTGTATTTTTTACCTCTGTAACCTAATACTAAAATCGTATAAAATTTAATAGACAATTGTTTGTTTTCCTAAATAAAATAGAGTCTATGTACGGGTTGTTTAGTTAGTAACTCCGCACACTATAATAAGATTTTGAAGTATGTAGTAGAGAAAGAATTATAACGTAAATCATTTATTTAAAGTATAAGTAAATAAGTTACAGTAAAAATAAGACTAATTCTTTCTCTTAATGCACGTTTGCTTATATGTCTGATTTACGTTCAACTGAGACCATGTATTTTGTTGTATCGCAAATTTATAGTAAGTAGCACACGATAAGTGCTGATAGCGCAGCTACACGCGCTTTGTAACTTGTGGTGTAGGCAGCAATGTACGGTAGTGAGCCCGTACAGTCTAAATGTAGCGTAACGAAATGACAATTCTGCCAGTTTATGTATAAACATATCTTTGTTTACGACTTTTGAGTTGCAGTTGCAGACAAAATCGAGATTTGGCCTTATCTGGTTACAACAGAACTTGTATCCAGAAGTTTAAAGATTCCAAGACTACGAAGAATCAAATCAAATCTATATTATATAAAACACTGTTGTAAAAGAAAGAGATTAAACTTTAGTTCTTAAAAACAATGTGTTAAGTAAATAATGATATAATTATATTTTACAGGTTCCGAACACATAAATCTAATATTCAAGTTCTCAGACTGGATACTTAGAGAGCATCCAGAAGAAGGCTTGAAAATATTTACCGAAGACATAGAAGTAGTAGAGAATCTGCCCCGTCCAAAGATACTGGATTTTCTACTGAGAGAACACGAAAGCTTAGTGATACCGTATTTGGAACATGTCATACACACTTGGAACGATACGAATCCATTATTTCACGACGCTTTAATAAACAGGTACAGAGACAAAGTGACTGTTAAAAATGTGAACATCACTGAGGAAGAATTACAACACACAAAGTCGAAATTACTTGCGTTTTTGGAGAAGTCCACTTGCTATACTCCTGAGATGGTGCTGCTACACTTCCCTGCAGACAGCTTGTTTGAGGAAAGAGCTATTGTTCTGGGAAAGCTAGGGAGGCATGAGCAAGCGCTCGCTATTTATGTGTTGATTTTAGGTAAGTCGTAATTTTATGATGAAATCACAAAACGTTTGGTTTTCTTTCTTAGCTTAGTGAAATTACTATGCCGTGGGGAGTTTACAAACATTAAAACTACGAACATAGAACACCCACACTCATAACAATGATTTGTGTCCCGTGTGGGAAGCAGACCCACAACACTCGTTGCGTTGGCAGTGGCGAGGCGTCCACTTATACCCATTTACTGGGTACTTTGCTAATAAAATAACCAAATATACATAACGTTATACGTAACATATCCTATAGGAAATGTTATGTTTTTTTTGCTGGCTACCGGGCATAATTCAAGACTCCTTACTGCTACTGATTATTCGTGAAAAAAAACAAAACATTTTTTGCCTGGACTGGGATTCCAACCATAGACCTCATAGACAACAGTCGTATTCACTATTGTAGAGAAACTGAAAGAAAAGGCTTCCCTTTAATAAATTCCTCTAATAGGCCAATTTATATGTATTTTATTTTGTAGGTGATGTAGATCGAGCGTTACGTTACTGCGAGAACGTGTGCGCGACTTCAAGCGATAAGAACCAAGATGTGTACGTGATTCTGATGCGGATCCTTATGAATCCCGACGATAGAAGCTCTCTGAACGGACCTCTGGCCAGCGTCCCGAGACATCCTAAGACCTCCGTCCCGGATTTGGAAACCGCATTGAATATTTTAGAAAAGCATGCTGATAAAATATCGCCTTTGAAAGTAAGTTAGATGTTTTTAATTTTAGTAAGTACGAACCATGTATGTAATGCCAAGATAAAACAATGAAAATGAAAACTGGGTGATATACATATATATTGTTATTATTATTATATTTTCTATTTTATATTATGCTAGCTGTTACCTGCGACTTCGTCCGTGTAGATTTTAACTAAAAAGTGTTTGTCTCCGCGGAACCCTATATTTTTTCTAAAATCAAAATAGCCTATGTTACTCCTTATAACATCAGCTATCTGCCAGTGAAAGTCCCGTCAAAATCGATTCAGCCGTATCGGAGATTACCCGGTACAAACAGACAGACAGACAAAAATAAAAAAATATATGTTTTCGTATAGGTACCTTAAATACTTTCATATACATTAGATAAAAAGCTGTTATTTTGACATTACAAACAGACACTTCAATTTTATTTATATAGATTATTATTTTTTATTTGACCAACTTGGATTTATTGAACTTTATATGTTATAGAAATAATTGATAATACGATCCATATTTCTTTTCTTTTACTGTTCATATTAGAAACACCGACTGTCCTTTTTTACATTTTTATAATGAACACTTTCAAAGAGAAAAATCTTATCGTCCGACGAACTCGAAGACATGTCGGTCACTAAGAACAGATTTACCTGTATCTATTATGTGGTTTCACCATTACCTATTACCTATTAGTACCGTAGTGACATATCGGGACCGAAAAACCTGTAATCTTTATGTTTGCACCCTACTCTTTACACTTTACACCGCTCGCCGTCGTCGTACCTGTCGCGTCCAACTTCGATTAAATATACGGTAGATGCTCGGTCTCATTAAACTAAGCATGAAAAGCTTAACGATAAATCATTTATAGTTTAAATATCGAATAAGTTCAAACTGCTGTGAAAACTTATTTAAACTAGGTAACTTGCTTAATAAATGGTTTCGCTTGCGTAATAAAAAAACGCAGCTGGCAACTGGTGATTCACCAACGTACAAAACAATATATTATGAGAGTTACGTTTATAAAAGGAGATGTTATTATTAATATACATGAATAAAAGAGACAATAAATAATGTAGTCTATTTAAAAATTTTCAATAAAAACTATGTATTGTAATTGATAGTTAATTTAAATACTTTGTAACAGATGACTGTGTAACGAGATTACATTTTATTTTAATTACAATTTAATTAAATATAGTAGGTTCTTTGTGTAACTAATTACTAAAGTAATCTGTTATAAAGTATTTAAATTATCAATTACAAAAGTAATCGTAATTGTTAATTTGTAATTTAATTACTTCTTGCCCATCTCTGTACAAAACCTTAACAAATTAGGCACCTAAACCTCCCTCATGAATTACTTTGTCTATTGGTGAAAACCGCATGAAAAGCCGTTCAGCATTTTTTGAGTTTATCCCGAACAGTCAGACAGACAGACGCAGCGCGGGACTTTATAATATATAGTGAAGCATTACATCAACATTCCTAACATTTATTATTTTAATTACAGTTGTAGACTACCTTTTTAATATTCAGATTTATTAATCATTTTACCTAAAGCTTTTTATCTTTATGCTACAACTAAATGCTACGACTCGATGGCGTAGTGGTTAGTGTAACCGACTGCCACGCCTGAGGTCGCGGGTTCGATTCCCGCACAAGTCAAACATTTGTGTGCATGAACATGGGTGTTTGTCTTGGTCTGGGTGTTTCTATGTATAATATGTATGTATTTATAAAAAAAAAAAAAAAGTATATATGTATGTTTATCCATTGTCTAGTACCCATAGTACAAGCTCTGCTTAGTTTGGGCTAGATGGTGTTGTGTGTATGTGGTAGAATATTATTATTATTATTATTATTATTTATATATGTAGTAAGTTAATGATTGCACTGAACCAATTATATTGCATTACATATATTGCAGGAGCTTGCTGAAATTGCTTGGCAGGGTTTACGAGTAATGAACTAGAATGTATGGGTAGAATTAGTTAGCCTATGTTAGTATGCTGTTATACTTACAATACTTGCCATCGTAAGCAATTAGAAATGTTTAAACCTAACATACATATTATTAAGCCTATATAGGGTTAATAGTATGTATGTAGCATATATAGTTGTATATGTATGGCATATGCCAAAAGGATAAGCAGTGGTGTATTATACATATATTTCGCCAACTTTTGTCCTACGTACTAGGGAGCAAGCATATTGCTGTCTATCCGACAGAGCTCTAGATTCATTGCAGCTACTAAAAACTTCCTGAATAAATAAAACCAATAATACTTTCCTTGATCCGGCGATTGAACCCAAACCAGATCAGCTGCATTCAAACAGCTTAACTAACATAGTGTATCACAGAGCTAACACTATATTATTTGTTGTTTTCTTTCTTTTACAGGCGTTGTTAGTATTACCAGACTCCGTGCCTCTAATCCGTTTGAAGCATTTCCTGGAGAGCGCTCTCGATGGACAACTCGCTTTAAAACGTCGAATGCAAGTTCTCAAGGGATTATTGTCTGCAGAACATACACAGGTTAGTTATAATAAGCTATTGTTTTATATTTTTGAACATTATCAGTCATGTAGTCAGTAGTTGTGGATTTGATGATGGAGGACGGGTGAAGTATGTAAAAGCTCAATTAAATGGGTAGTACGAAAATGTTGACGTGCTCTTATTGTGATACTAGCTGACCCGTGCAACTTCGTCTACTTCAAATAAGAAAATTTTCCCCGTTTTTGCAACATTTTTCATTGATGCTCCGTTTCTATTGGTCGTAGCGTGATGTTATATAGCATATAGCCTTCCTCGATAAATGGGCTATCCAACACTAAAATAATTTTTAATTAGAACCAGTAGTTCCTGAGATTAGCGCGTTCAACCAAACAAACAAATAAACAAAAAACCTCTTCAGCTTTATAATATTTAGCTTTATAGTATAGATATATACAAGAGGTCTTTACTTCGTTCGTCGGTGGGCATTAAGTCAAAAGAAAGGTTAAAGAAGTTATGATAAGGATTAAGATTAAAAACCTAAAATAAAATTTTCATTTACTATAAAATACCAACTAGCGCTTGCACTCGCAATTATGTGTACTAGATGTGCCCGCGGTTTCACCTGCGTTTATGATTACTGCGCCGCCCCCGTGGGTCGTAGCGTGATGTTATATAGCCTATAGCCTTCCTTGATAATTGAGCTATCCAACACTAAAAGATTTTATCAATTCGGACCAGTAGTTTCTGAGATTAGCGCGTTCAACCAAACAAACAAACTCTTCAGCTTTACAATATTAGTATAGACTAGATGTTCCCGCGGTTTCACCCGCGTTTATCGTTACTGCGCCGCCCCTGTGGGTCGTAGCGTGATGTTATATAGCCTATAGCCTTCCTCGATAAATAGGCTATCCAACACTAAAATAATTTTTCAAATCGAACCAGTAGTAATCACGCAGAATAAACCAGGAGAAACATCGTTTGTACTATGTCTGTAATGGGTAATTATTTTGCTGCAATGCTATTTTAAAACTGCGATGGAGATATTAATTGAAATCGAATCATGTAAAGGGCAATTTTGTTTTAAATTAAATACTTGTGATGAATAACGTATTTATTTGGATAAGGATATAATAATACCTTCGCAAATAATGCATTATTTTAGAACAAATTTGGTTAGCATAAAAATGGTTATAGTGAGCCAACCTTAAAAGATAGACATATGCTGTCGCGGACTTTTTTTTAGAACTTTTAAAGGGCAAAAATTCTGTACTGTTTACGCAGCGCACGCAGCGGAAGCTCTCAAAAGGAAAAAACACCCGCCGATTTTGAAACATTCTTCATTGGTGCACAGCTCCTATTGATCTTAGCGTGATGATATATAGCCTATAGCCTTCCTCGATAAATGGGCTATCTAACACTGAAATAATTTTTCAAATTGGACCAGTAGTTCCTGAGATTAGCGCGTTCAACCAAACAAACAAACAAACTCTTCAGCTTTATAATATTAGTATAGATATGTACTAGAGGAAAAATTTCAACTGGATTGTTTGTAAGACATGTTAGAGTGCATACTCTCTTACTGCATTAGTCCGAGCCGTACGAAACATTGCAACGACACGTTTGAGCGCAAAATGATTAAGCAGTACTGCCATGTAATTTTTTAGATTTAGAATTTGCCTTTAGGTGTATAAAGGCTCATTCTAAATCTAAAAATTTGCATCTGATTTAGACTAAGGAGGAAGCATGCGAACTAACTCGTGTTGCAAACAATCTAGTTGAGGTGTCTGCTCTAGTGCGTAGTACGTAAAGATGGGGATACGAATTTCACCGAGCGTATTTAAAAAAATTTAATGTCCAATATCTTAAAATCTATAAAATTAAGAAGTACTTCGATAAGTTAACAGGATTTTTATAGCACTATAACTATAGTGCTATAAAAATATATAAATAATATATTAGTAACAATGGGTAATAGTAACCTGGTATACAAATAACGTCTTGCCGACTCCGTAAAAATCTACCGATAACTTCTGAAAATAGCATGGCGTCTTTTACAGGAGCCTTGTACTCTGGTCTTAGTATTCATTTAGAAACTAACCTTATATTGAGTGAATGATATCAGATGATCCATATAATTATATATTAATAAGTAAAGCAAAACGTTGTACCTCTTTTTAATTATTTATCTATTTATTTTATTTTCAAGTTTAGAAAACTATTATCTTATATTGCGCGTACGGATATGTTGGAGATTCGGCATAGCTAAAGTTTATATGGAGAAGGAGTGCAGAAGGATAAAATTTAAGGAATTATTAACGAATTTTGACTCCTGGGCGACCGATAGTAATAAATCATATAATTGTATTATTTTACATACTCTCGATGATTTTACGCGTCATCCGGACCCTGTATGATTTTTAAGAGATCATCAGTTATCGCTTCAGAAAATGCTTGGAAAGGTTCAACTATGAAATCTCGTATCTTGTTTGTAAATGTAGGTTATTTTTCTATTTATTATAACGTGTTGATAGTGAACATTATAAAATGTTTAAAACATTTGTAATTAAAACGCATAGCCTCGTTATCAACAATACTTATCAATAATTGTGTATTTAGACTACAATATGTATGTTATAGCGCGCTATCGAGTTTGCAATATAAACACATATACGTACCTACATACATAGTCTCAAGCCTATGTACCCGATTGTGTAGGCAGATGTGTATTCTGCATGTCATAAAGAAAAAAGACGTATCTGCTAGTATTTTTAGATTTAATACTAGCTGACTCGCGCAACTTCGTCTGCTTTATGAGAATTTTCCCCGGTTTGCTACATTTTTCATTGCTGCTCCGCTCCTATTGGTCGTAGCATGATGTTATATAGCCTATAGTCTTCCTCGATAAATGGGCTATTCAACACTAAAATAATTTTTCAATCCGAACCAGTAGTTCCTGACATAAGCGCGTTCAACCAAACAAACAAACTCTTCAGCTTTATAATATTAGTATAGATAATAATACGGGCAAATGCGCCTCTTTCACTTTTTCCAAATACATTAATAACTCTAATTCGATAAAATATTTAGTCGTTTTACGTATTTTTCCCTTATGACGGCAGTATTACATAGCAAAGGTGTATTAGGTCCCACATGTAAAGAGTAGAGTGTGGACCTTGTGCTGCTCCTAAGAATTTCTGTATAAAATAGCCCAATAACTTTTGCCGAGCCTAGCATCTAACCCAAGGTCTCTATAGGTTCTACTTTTGTTACATATTGTGTTCTGTTATACTACTACATACTGTATGTTACAAATTACCAGTATTCACGATAACTTCAACTTCACCAGCTTAGTTTAATGTTTGTCTGCGACATGGGACCACGTCAATTGTGCAAAGCATGGGTATTGTAACCAATTGGAACCGGAGCTTCAATAAATATTAGTTGTGCATGTATCATATTTTCCATTTTGAGTAAATGAACGAGTTGATTTAGTTACAGCTTGAATATTTGTTTTTGGGGTCCATCCTTTATCCTAATAAGTCGCAGCGGCACACCAGTGACTAGACAATAGATTTTAATTATGTCTCGTATTCTAAGTCTTGACAGATTAATCACGCTTCTTAGACACTTCGTTACCCTCACTCTGTTCTCAATGAACCTCTTAGAATTAATTATATTACTATATTCTTTCTTACTTTGAATCTTTTAATCCAATAATAAAAAAAACAAAGATGATTTACTAAAATGTTCGTTTCTTTGTTCCAGGTGCAAGAACTGAAACAATTCCAGGAATCGAAGAGTGTAGTGATAAACGATTACAACGTGTGTCCCGTATGTAAGAAGCGCTTCGGTAACCAGAGCGCCTTCGTTCGGTACCCCAACGGTGACATCGTACATTACTCGTGTAAATTTGACAAGTAACACATATTTCACGCACTGATATTGAAAAGACAGTATGTGACTTTAAATCGTTTACAGAATTTTATTGGTGTTTGTACATGACGTAAGTCGCAGGTTGCGGCTACTAGGGCAAGCTACTCGTGTGGGCTACATGCGCATGCTACATGCACAAGTTAATCGCATAGGCTATATGCACAACTTAATCGGACGAGTCACTTGCGCAGTTGAGTTGTCTGCTGCACCACGCATATAATCCACACAAGTGCCTCATCTTGCGAATATCATCCACGTTGTGTACAAGAGTCATTAATGTTGGACCACACTTAGCACTTTTTCGATTGTACCATTTACAATGTATATTCGATCTACCTGACGATTGGACTATATTCAAATATAGTAGGTACAATATACATGATGATACTATATATGATAGAGTACATATGAAATATATCATATATAGTATACAGTAAAATTAATTTACTAATCCTTCTTACACAGCTCATAATAGATATCTGGAGTGTTTGGAATAATTCTTGGACAATATAATATTCTCTTACGTTTACGCGAACGAATGTTACAAATTGAAATTAAACTACTGTACACTATTTATATTTGGACTTTCCCCGATGTCTGATTTTGTCAGTCGAAATGTGGGGAATGTGTAAATATAAATAGTTAAGTTAAAAGTTAGAAAAACCGCAATAAAATATATATACAGTAGTTTAATTTCAACAATATGAGTAGTTAAATAAATTATGAGCTCGCCTATGTTGGTAGTCGCTAGTTGCTTGTGGCCAATCGTGAAGGAACTTGATTTAGTGATATAGCTTGGACTCATCGATCTCCGTACATACATTTTAATATTGATTATAGACTTCTCTTGTGTATTAATGTTTTATTTTGTCATTTGAAACCAGTTTGGACGAATTATTTTTCTTTTACTATTGATTGGCTGTGATTTTGACCTTCTGTCTCAATAAAATATAGAATGGATATACTTTCAATGTTCTAGATTTTTTATGTTTTTTGTATGTTCGTCAGTCAAATGACAAAATAGTGATAATTTTTTGTCTATATAAGTAGCTTTTTTGTTTAATTCAGATACAAAAATTGTATACATTTATATCCAAAAATTGTATACATTTATATCCAAAAATTGTATACAATTACATATATCCAAAAATTGCATACAATTATATACAATTATATCACAAAATTGTATACAATTGGATCAAAAAATTGTGTACATTTAGACACATTCATAATACTGTAAGTTTCACAACTAGATCAGATTTATTCATTGCATATTTATATTTTCATAGAACCAGAAATGTTGAGCTACTTTTGTACGGCTGTTCAGGTCGTTTGTAATAATATAATCAATGTACAGATGTGAGATATTGTAATATAAATGTAGTCATGTATTGTATCTATATTTTACCACTGTATTAATTAGCTTATGTATAAAAGATATGTAATTATTATATAAAGTTTTTATGCATCCATTTTTGTATTATTTGTTTCCTGTAACAATACTTCTAATGTCCATTAAGAGGTTGTTCCTTATAAATGTTACATTGAGTTCATACCCCGGTCTCTGAAATGAGCAATCTAGCAAATTCTAACGGATTATTCTCAAATATTTTTTACATCATCGAATTTTATCAAACCATTTCACCTGAGCATTTACTTAAGTATATGATGTTCAAATACCTACTCAAATATTATTACAGTTTATGGAAACTTGATATATAAACACAAAAAATGTTTCAATGTTTGTTCTCAATTTAGAAACCGCGTTTATGACTGCATGGATGGCGCAGTAGTTTAAGTGGTTGATTCGTCACTGCTACTGCGCCAAGTGTTGTGGGTTCGATCCCCAACCGGGACAAAAAAGTATGTGGTCCACAAATAGTTGTTCCAAGTCTGGTGTTCTTTGTGTCCGTTGTTTGAATGTTTAAAAAGGTTCCCGCGACACAGGAATCGTTCCTAAGGCAATGTCTTTTAAAAAAGAAATGTTGATTAGGCACGACACCGGCACTACTTATAAGTAGTGCGAGAGATGGAATGTCTACCTTCGAGGAATATTCGGTCTATTCCCAGTTGTTACCACTGGCTCTTATTCTTCGAAGTAGTTGCTCTTTTTTATTACTCACCATCAGTAATATAGTTAAAACTTGTAAGTACTTTGGTGCTTGATTTCTCGATACCTAAACCAATATATTTCTGCATGACCAAGAAACTTATTATAATTTCATTCAGTAAGGTTACAGTTCAGTAAGGTTATAGGTACGTCTTATACTTATGGCTAGTATAGTATTATATTATCCGTAGTTATGGTACCTATTATATTATGTGGTATATATATGTGGCGGAGTCGCCACAATATTAATAAAAATATTCCATAACTAGATTTTGCCAGCGCGGCTTCGCTCGCGTAAATGGAGGTTATGTACCTAAATTATATTCTATTCTTCGGGTAAGTACAATAATTTTTCCTGGATTAAATATACCCTATGTCCTTGCTTGTAGCCCTGACAACGTGTATGTGAAATTTCACGATACAAACAAACAATGATTTCACAACAAACAAACCTACATTCGCATTTATAATATTAGTTACGATAAAATTTAATACTATCACTACACTAACATTTGTTGTTGTCTTTTATAATTTATGGAAGCTTTTTCCTTACAAGAAATCTCAGCCTCATTATACTCTAATCATTATACTAGCATAAAGCTAATTACTCGTATGATACCTATTTTTATTACCCCGGAGTGCCCCAAGTTCTATTAGCATTTAATGTTGTCTATCGGCAGTAAAATTATTACTGATATTTTTTGTACTTAATATAATTTTAACACTCACGATATTATCCAGTGACCTTGTTTCTTTATTTCTTGAATACTAGTTCTCAAGTAGGTATCTATCGAGTAAGAGTCAAGGTCCACTAATAATATAATAAAAACAGTTCCTGTTCGGACTTTCTTATTGTTTCTTATTGTACTCGTATGTGACCCGACATTCGTATGGTATTACATCAAATTATTGCATAATCAATCTGATATCATCCATTTTCCTCGGTACCTACTTATCTCGTACCTAACTCATTTATCATTACCATGGAGAACGTGTAATAGCGTTAATCCAGAAAAAGTTATGACCTCTTCGATCAACAATAGCATCTAGATATCGGGTCGGCACAAAATATACGTCTCGGTAAATAACAGCGCACTTGAGAAGTGAGCTCTTATTTTGTTTAGTTCGCTTGAAGCTCTCAAGGCAATAACGGGAAAAAGTACTTTACTTGTTGCTTCTTAAGGTTGATTTCACACTAAATGTTGTTGCTTTGCTCGTTTTAAGTGACGAATGATCGTAAGTATTAGATAATATTTGGAAGATTTGTGACTTTATTACTAGGTGTCATGGTTGTAATTAGGTTGAACTTAAAACTGTTTTAAAACTTTTCTCTTCGTTTGTTAGTAAACTGTAGCTGTATACGTACCTATTGTCACGCGGACAGCATTTAGCTTTGATTTTATACGTGACCCGATCTCTAGTTGCTATTGTTGATCGAAACTAAAAGCCAATAAACTGAATCATTAATCTAGTCGTTTTTTTTTCTCTGAGCTGTGTGAACTTCACTAATTCTTTATTATAGAAGTTCACATTGCTCAGTTTAGCTATTCTTATTGAAGTTTGGTAAAGTAGGTATCTACTAGAAAAGAGCATGTTATAAAATAAAGCTAATAGAATTGTTTGGCAGTGATTGATATCGCGGTTAGGGCAAAACGTGGCTAGCCTTGAACTAGTTTACGAATATGAACAATTTATCTAAGCTTAGATAAATACTGTTGTGATTGATTTATATTTAGGTGGTTAGGTACATAAGTGACATTGCACAAAATAACAAAGCATCGCGTCTATCTAACCCTGAAAAGATTTGCAAAGATCTTTATATACCTACTCGTGAAACGTGAATGCCAGTTATGCTAAAGTAGGTGACGAACATGGCAGTCCTGCGGGCTCAGTGCTCCAGCTCAAATAATATGAATTGACATCTATGAGATTTTTAAAAGAATAGCTCAACAAACTATTGTCTGAAATGGATTGAATCCGTAACTATGGTCGGCAGTAATCCCTTTTGCCACTAGACTAATCACCGAAGCATTTACGTAGTTTCATACTGAATAATATAACGCTACATAAATTCTATATTCTTCTATGCTGTTAGCGTTTTAACAGTAGGTATAGATATTGAGTATATAGATATATATCTAGTTCCAATAATATAATTATGTGTGTGACGCTAAAATTAGATCAACGCGGATACCAGTTTGAAAATCAGTTAGCTTGACATATCGGTGACACGTGTCGCCAACAAGATTTTTGTAAAGCGCCGATCTAATATTATTACCTTTTGTTATATTTAGGTACCTACTTTCATATAGTTTTAGTTTTAATATGCGATTAATAATGTTGTAGTTAACCTTGAAGTAGGTACCTACCTACTTACATCTATCATAAATGATCTATGTAGACAACTAAGTGCTTTGAGTTTGATTAACTTATTGAGTCGCAGCGGCACACTGGCGGTCAGACAATATATTTTAATTATGCCTGGTACATATTCTAAGAAATTAAAATGAAATGTAGGTACTAACTTCCTACGGGATTACAGTAGGCTAAAGTGGTAAGTTAAGATGGTGGCTGGAGTCAACTGCATCCCTAAGGCGCTGGACCATCGGAGCACCGGTTGATGGTGCTTGTGTTAGAAGAGGTTTATGTCCAACACAGGACTGCCACAGGTGGTTTGACTGATTGAAGATAATTTAAACTAAGGTTTATTCATGAAGTAGGTATGTTTCCACTCAAATGTAGGCTTGAATAACACATTGACATAAACATGTTAACAATTTCGACAATGTAAACATCATTAAAATCAATGGCGATAAGAATTATACTATACCTACTCATTAATGTTATGATATCAATTTTTTGTTATTCGCCGACCAAAGATATGCTAATTGGTGATGTAGATACGTTATCATATCACGCCTTACGTTTTATAGTAGCCATACATACCTACGTGTCGAAATCGTAGCAGAAAGTTAGGGAAGTTCATGATGACGTCAGATAAGTACCTACTAGTCATCATCTTAGATATATTATAATATAAAGTACGCTTCACTTTATGTTTTAAGATTAACAACTCGCTCAATAGTAAAATCGAAATGTTTTTACTGGCAATAAAATTAGTGTTAACTTTATATGGAAATCGTTATGTCGTGTAGCGGTCACCATTGAAATAGCTTCTAAGCTCGTAAGATATATTGAACAAATAATATATGTACATAAGGTGATGTAATAAATAATTAATGGTATGTGTGAACGCAGCCGCGATGACGCGTCGTGACGCAACGTCACCGTGCGCGCCGCCGAACGGGTGCGGCTACTCGCGTGGAATCGTCGCGCGCCTCTGTGGCCCAATGGATAAGGCATCGGCCTCCTAAGCCGAGGATTGTGGGTTCGAGTCCCACCAGAGGTACATAACAACCTTTTTGTTAGAATATTTGTAAACATAATTGGATAAATTGAAACTAATTTGCATAGTAATATTGCTATAACAGTAAAGTATACTATATAGTTTTCGTATGCTAGTTATATTTTTTAAACATTTTAAAGTAAATTTATTTCTACGTAAACTAAGTAAATAAATATCAATTTCTCTTTGGAGCTTTAATTTTTTTTGTCAATTGTCGCAAGCTTTATAGCTATATCTATACAAAAATATTGTATAAAAATATTCTATAATTTCCTGTAGCTATTTAATTATTATTGCCATAATAAATATACGTAAAGGCACTGGACACATCGCAACAAACGTGTTTAAAATACACATTATAGAAATGCGTCAAATATATTAATTTCAAGTTTATTTTCCATATTTAATAATAATTATTATTATTGAATAACACTTAAATAAGTTGTTATTAATTAATAGCTTTTATATCTCTATATAATCATATAGTATCTTAGTAAGTACCGACAATTATTATATCTGAATTGAGACACATATTTGGCAGATTATTTCTATTGATAAAATGTAACATTTCTATAGTTAATCGAGTATTAGCTCTTCACCTGTCAGTCCAGGATTTTATAACGTCACCAATGGCACGTTTTACCCACACATAACATCTGACATAGATAAAATATAGCTACAATAACTGTTTAATCTATTTGTACCTACGATATTGGCGTCGATGTGAGCTGTCGCATAGGTACCTATCATAAAAGTCCCATATCGCGGGGGAAAGCTGTTAGATATGATAACGATACAATTTTATTGATAAGGACCGGTGAGCCATCGATCAGTCGATACGATCGGCCTCAGTCCCTTGGTGGCTTCGCGTTTGCACAAATTATTATTTATAAATAATTAGAGCTTTACTTTTAGTACGCCTTGAGCCAATAAAAATATTGTAATCAGAACAATCAAAGTAAGCCTTCGTTCTGTACTTTAAGTGGAGTGTAGCGAGTAAACAAACATTCTTTGAACTGTATATAGTGTATGATGAGAATGATGGGTGAAGGCGAGATAGGCTACGGTGATTATTATAACTATGACAACAGCTGGTCGATCATCCCGCCGGACTACGGCGCTGATCTCGGATACCAAGTGCGGCAGCCCCAGATCGAAGAAGATTACAGATACAACTCTTACGCGTAAGTATTACTAATAACTGGGCTTTATTTCCTTCCAATGTTTATATTGAAATATACGAAGGCAGAATGAATAATGGCTGATGTGAAACTATACATATTATGTAGATGCCGAAACGAAGTGCATTGTATGACAGCACGCGATCCCGACAATGTCGTTGAAAAATGACTTGCGGACGAATTTAACTGAGTGCACTGAAATTGACTACGAGCGCGATAAAACAACTTTATGTCTTTCTTGTTATTTTGTTTATTGAAACGAATTTTCTATTGTAATAAGTGTATATAGCTATTAAATTATCTCCTTATAAGTAAATTAATAATATTCATATATTTATTACTAGATGTGTTCGCGGTTTAACCCGCGTTTATGATTACAGCGTCGCCCCCGTGGGTCGTAGCGTGATGTTATATAGCCTATAACCTTCCTCGATAAATAAGCTATCCAACAAAAAATATTTTTTCAATTCTAACCAGTAATTCCCGAGATTAGCGTGTTCAAACAAACAAAGAAACTTCAGCTTTATAATATTACTAATATTATAAAGCTGAAGAGTAAATAAAAATTATGAATCATATTTATTTCATTATATACATAAATAGTTGATGATGTAAGTATCTAATAAATATGCATAATATGCAGATAAGAGAAGTATCTTTATTTATAAGAGATCAGAAATAAGTACCTATAGGTACTGTTCCTAACTTCACGAAACAGACGTGGTTCTTTGTCAGTACCTATGTACCGAAGAGGCCAAAATACGAAAAGGCATAATGGCCGTCTGTTCGTTTATGATACCGGTAGTTGCACGTTATGGTTGAACAGTTAAAGTTCGCGTGTCGCACACTTATACTCCCGCCCGCACCAGCGTTGAAACGGCGCACTGAGTACCATCGAGCTCGTAATCCACCAGCTGCGCGCTCTCCCATGCCTTCGTGGAGCCCTTAATTGGTTTGGAAACCCTCTTCGCAGGTTAGCGTGCTTTAGCCCATTTAGGCTCAATGCGCCTAACCAGATTGCCATAACGAAATATTCGTGAAACCCCGTCGACCTACTCTATTCACTCGCGAGGCGAACAAACTTGGATAGACGATTCCTGGCGGTCATAAATTCGCTTTAAGTATCATAGGTGCTGACTGACGTGTTGCCGGGTGTCGTTTGTTTCTTTTTCCGCCGACTAATCTAGGTCACGAATGCGGTGTGGCGCTTCGTTTATGATTTATGTTTATTACTCTAATATGCGAACTTAATACCCTTGAACTTACATTTCGCTAACCACATTTCTCAGTTCATAAAGTCAGACATTATGCAAAAGTTGTTGTGTAATTTGTCGTCAGTACGCGGTGTAATGGTAGCAGGTTAGTTTGGTCATAAGGTAATTTTTTTTCTCTTGGTGTCGGCGCCGCTTGGTACGACCGCCGCGACTCCTCAATACGATATTGTACTTTTATACAAATTACATTTCTATCGTGCTTACTATCAACCCCCATTATTTTATCATTAACCATTGCAAATATAAAACGGTCGTCCTTTTATATTCAGTGACTAATTCACAAAGTAATTTGTTGTAGATCCTACATGGTACGAAATGATAAGGTTCGGATTTGCCATTTCTGACACAAGAATAAGACTATTATGAACTTTGTTAAAATAAAATCCATATGTTATTAATTACTCACTAATACTATCCATATGACTTGTAGATTTTACAACGAATTTTAGATCAGTAAGGATTACATAATTAATTAGGGATGACAGTGTAAATATATCTACTGGTAGATGTCATATTATGTTATACCTATTTCTTAGTTAAGTAGGTTGCTAAGGAAGTCACGAAGACTATTGGTAATATAAAGTTTAATACGTATTGCATCATTATAAATAATCTGATTTGTAATTATGAATCAATAATCATGTAAGCTCGCATGGGCTTAACTTAAACAATGATTCATTAACACCGCATCCGCGCCCTATGCGATCGTGAGTTAGCTCGCCGCACCTGGCCGAGGTACCTACGGCAATAGTTATGAAAGTGCCCTTCTCTTACTCACTATGATGTTACACTAAATATAATAATAAAAAGTATGCTCAATATTTATGAAGTAACAAATGACCAACTGTTTGCACTGCAATGGCTTTAATAGCCATGTAGCTATGACTGACTATTGCGTGCTCATTGGGGCTCATTCACTGCTAGGACAAAGAGGTACAAATGAAAAAAACAAAACCTCATACGTTGTTTGGAAGTTTTAAGCGCCCAATGTTTCTATGTTTCTAGCGGCGGTATAGACTTTATTCAATTATAGAATTGTAAATTATAGTGATAGATTTAGTTATTGTTGGTAGTGGATTAAAATTATACTAAAACGCGGATGGTCTCGTTATTAAAACTAATAAACTATAATTTTCATAAAAATCAATCTGTTTGAGAATATTGCGAATACTTTTCTATGATTACGGGCTGTAACTTGTAATTGAGTATAATTTTAAAGGTCATCTTTATTAAATTGATTGGGTGGGAGATCACAATGTGTTTGAGTAAAGCTCGTGCCTAGTGACCCGTGTGACTGAGGGCGATCGCACCTGCCTGCTCACTCCCGCCCCTCACAAATCTGTTCCCTCACAGCTTACCTCTTTAGCATAGTATATGTAAAATGTTAATACCAACCATGTGCTTTGCGAAGATCTTTCTTTTGCCCCTTATGGTTGAGGGCCTCCTGATGGTAGTTGGTAACCACCGCTTATAAACTTCAGTAATGTCGTGTGGTATACACAGCCAGACCGCTGTCTACCGTGACAGCAATACTCTCTTTTAATCTCATTTACAGATGTACAGATAAGTCATAACGCTCGAGGACACGGTGGTTAGTTCATTCCACAGCCTTTCCACATTTTACCTAAAGTGCCATTCTATATTTTACCTGGGTTTGGTTTCTTTGGGTATAAAATAAGAATTGTGACAATTGTTTTTAAAGTTGTCGTTTGTCTAGGAATATTTAGGTCTCATATCTTATTAGATGTAAAGTGGCAACTGTCATTAAAGTGGTAATTAGTAAAGCTTTTAAAAATATTTAAATGTTTTTGGTTAAATACTTACCATTTTTAATTAAAAGGTTATAATGGTTATATAGTATAATACTAGTTTTAATTTTATTAAAAATAAATATTTCTTAGACAAATTTTCCAACAAGATAGTTCTGCTACTACGAAGAGTAGGAAACAAGAAATTGAAAGGGCTACATAAATATATAGTTTGAAGTGCTATTCCACTTCGTTGGCCAACCAATTAGAATATTCTGTAGCCTGCCCTAAAATACGTACAAAATGTAAATCACGTTGAACATAAAATGTTATTGCAAATTTTATTAACTGTTTGGTAGCTGGGTGATAATCAATGGTCTCACTATTTTGTTGTGTCTTTTCATGTGGGTGTCGCGTGGAGACAGTTACCTCGTTAGACTGGCAACTATTCAGAAACAATTTTAGCTGTATTGTTTTTGATCTGCTAACAAAACTGCGTTATTTTTGTACTGTCAGTATTTTACATATGAGTAAAAAATATTTGTGTTTTCATTAATAATTCTGTTTATATTAGTGGAATCAGCAGTCAAGATAAGAATAGAAATTACTTTCTTACTAGATTTTGCCCGCGGCTTCGCTTGCGTTAATGGGCATTATATAGGTTATATCAATAAATTTGTATCCCTCGGAAACAGTAATTTTTTATAGATGTAGTTTTCTGTCCTTTTCTGTACCCCTGACAACGTGTATACATGCGACATTTCATGATGATCGGTCGAGTAGTTAAGGCGTGAAAGCTTAACAAACAAACTCGCATTCACATTATTTTATAATATTAGTTAGGATTGTATATAATAATAATAATATTCTACCACATGCACACAACACCATCTAGCCCAAACTAAGCAGAGCTTGTACTATGGTTACTAGACAATGGATAAACATACATATATACTTTTTTTTTGTAAATACATACATATTATACATAGAAACACCCAGAACAAGACAAACATCCATGTTCATGTACACAAATTTAATGTTTGACTTGTGCGGGAATCGAACCCGCGACCTCAGGCGTGGCAGTCGGTTACACTAACCACTACGTCATCTATCAAATTGCAGATATTTCGTGGGTTGTGGAGGACTACATCATGTATAACCAAGTACCTATAGGTAGATCGCTAAACCGTTTCATTCACGCGAGACGCGAGACCTATTCCGCAACAACTGTACTTTGACTAGATGATTCTCTAAACAACTGTAGCCTATAAGATTTACATATTTTAATCATCATGCTTGTATTTATTATTATCTGTCGTGTATTCGATTTTATAGTCTAATGAGAATGCAATTCAGCGAATGCCGTCAGACCTCCGTAAGCACGGCTTAAGGCGAAGCTTAGACAGTTAGACGATATTTCAGAATGTCTGACGGTATTTACTCCACGTTTCAGCTGTCACACAGCCGGGTACGACGGCTGTAGGTGCTTTCCGAAGCATGGAGAGGTGCCTTTTTTTAATGTCCTCCGGATTGATTTCGGTCAAGGCTCTACGTCTGGTCATCTGGGCAGAAGACATTAGAGTGCACATGTGTGTGAGGAAATAAAAGTGCACACACTGTTCCCTAATCATGTGATCATATGATCCGATGAGACGGCAATATGACACAACCTAAGAGATCAGCAGCAGGACCAACGGTTTTGACTTTGCACGGGTTGTCTAACCGCCAATTTCCTAACTTCGGGCTACTATTGAGTTTTCTTAGCAGGAAAACCCAATAACTTCTTGTTTGGTGAGCCCACCACTGCGCCACGGAGGCAGTCAATTAGCTTTAATTAAGTACAAAGGCTTAGCTTTAATTAAACCATTTACACACAACATGTTCAACGTGAAGTATTTTTTCTTTTTATTCGTATCTATTCTAGATGTTTTTAATACGCCTAACAAAATTTATATAGGTACCTATCTTTATCGGGGTTTCTCTTAAAATAAAAACGAAAACACTACAGTACACCAGAAGATGTATTTAACCTATTACTGTATTTTCTATTGGAGTACAGCATGTGTTTCTGACTATTTTCCATATACTACCTCCCTTTATACTACAAGCGATGCGCGCAGCGATGGCAACGATAGATTTAAAAACTCATTCTCAATAAGTCAATTAAACATTTGGTGAGCTGCGCGCCACTTAGGGTCGCTTCCAATATAAATAATTGCCCTTTGTTATTCCTGCTCTTTAATGATGCGTACACGGTACACGTACCACTTTATAATGTTTACCTTTATTGTGTTTAGAGGAATATTTTGCTTTGTTTCCTTGTTTTCGAACAGAGTTGGTTGTATTATTACAGAGGACTTACAATCTTGGCTTTTATGCTGTAAACGGCGACCGAACGTATCAAGCGGAGCCCGGTATATGCATGTCCATTTGACAGTAAATAAATTTTGTTCTCTATTTATGTTCAACTAGATGTGCCAGCGGTTTCACCCGCGTTTATCGTTACTGCGCCGCCCCCGTGGGTCGTAGCGTGATGTTATATAACCTATAGCCTTCCTCGATAAATAGGCTATCCAACACTAAAAGAATTTTTCAAATCGAATCAGTAGTTCCTGAGATTAGCGCGTTCAAACAAACAAACTCTTCAGCTTTATAATATTAGTATAGATTTAACTTACATGATGTAGATAAGCTTTTCAAACCACACACAGGTTGTTATATAGTGGTAGATTAAATATAGCAACAATTTATACAAGTTTGATCAAGCATTTTCGTAAAGCAAGCGGGTCTTTTGGATCCTCTGTCTGGGGTTCGAATATAGTTTATATGAAAACTCAGTACTTTTTCTCTAGACCTAACTAACAGTTATTGTGTATTGTTTATGCTTATCTGTGTTTACTTTGTATTTTTATTAATGTTGTGTTTTTATGTGAACCAAAATAAACTATTCTTTTTCTTTATTTCATCAGATTTTATATTGCTTTTAAAACTTGTTCACTAGATGCTTATGTCTTCGCTCGTGTGAATCGTATGATATCACGATAAGAAATACTTAAGCTTGTGTTAATTCAGGACATAAGCTAAATGTGTGTCATTGTTCATCTAAATCCTGTTAACATCAAACGTCTTCGCAAACTTTTACATTTATTATATTAATGACTATGATATTTGCAATGCTAAAGGTGCGAGTAAACATAAAACGTAAATTTTTCCGCTGCTGTATAGATTACACTTGTTATATTCTTGTTTTTGTCGTTTACAAGAATAGCTTATGTCTGTCCTTCGAATATATCGTCGAAATTGACAATACTAGTGATTCGGTGAGAGGCAAACCTGTTGACATCTATCGGACACATTTCTAGCGAGCGTGCTGCTACTGAGAAATTTTATTGATAGGAAAAAATTACACTGTCCAATCCGACAATTGAACCTAAGACCTCATAAATAATAGTAGCATACTACCCGAAACTGTACTACCGAGGACTGTACTATGAACTACCGAGGCAGCTATGATTCATATCTAGATATTATTATTGTGAAGGTGAAAGTTACTTTGGCTTTAGTAACCTATTTTTAAGAAAATCTGTATGGAAACAGAAGAAAGAAGGCGATATCTTTTGTTATTATTGTTATTTTAAAAAGACATCTCCCCCTCTAGGCATAATTCCTTTTTTGCGACTAACTTTACAAAGATTCAAACAACGGACACAAAGGACACCCAGATGTGAAACAACTATTAGAGCTATGGCCAGTTATAATAAAAATTCTTTATATATCCTTTATATAATCCGATATAGTACTTATATATTTGGGCTATTTAACACTATTTCTAATGTACCTACCCCTTTCAGCATATTCAACTTTCTGTTATAAAATGAAAATTATAGGCATTTGATTTATTAATGTAGTTTTTTTTTATTTACAACCTTACATAAAACATAAGTATTTAATATTTTATTTTAGTATTGACATAGTAATTCTAGTAGGTATAACTAGAATTAGCTAAATATTGATTATCCACGGCACAATCTCCGTTAGACCTCTGAAACTTAAAGAGATGGCGAAATTCTAAGGATGATGTTCATGTCGGCTAACCGACGGGAACTTGCTCTCCGAGGCTCGAAAGGTTGTGACTTTTAGTTAATGGTCGTTCATTTACAAGAATAACGATGTAAATCATTTAATCTGCACAATTTACAGTAGCTGGAACGGTTGTGAACTTACAAATTTATATTTTTATGGTCTATTTAATGTCTGTATATATTTTGAGCTTCTTGCGAAGTAGGTACCTACTACAAACTTAAATGTCTATTACGTATATGTATTTTTAAATCTACTCTAGTAGAAAAATCAAACATACCTTTGGCTACGATCCCGAACTATCAAACATGGGATCACACGAAGGGACCGAATAAAAAGTCAAGTTTATATTAAAAAGCTTAGAATCTATATAAATTGAATTATGTTTCATTGTAAAAATAGCTACACATCTAAAATAATTAAAATAATAATTTCGATGGCGTGCGATGCTGCGTTTTTATACCTAGTTTATGTATTTTATGGCATGGTTAGACTGGACTTGACTGTCTTTTTTCTTGTTTAGATAACTATTACTCGCAATGTTTTACTGGTTAAATAAACAGTTATATAGGTTGTCGTGGTTGTTGTCGCAATTTTGACTCGCTAGGGACATTAGTCCGCGTAACAAAACTCAACTGACATGATATGACGACTAAGTACAATGACGGCACCTTTGATTGATACAACACAAATCTGAAATTTGAAATCTCAAACAACGGACACAAAGGGACCAGACATCATTTATCAAATTTTTATAATTTTTTGTTTTAATGCAGAGCCTACGGGTATTTTAAAACAACTAACATGACAATATTTATTTCAGCTTTTATGGAACTCTAGGTATATCATCCTCATAGCAACTTTTGGAAACTACTTAGGTGAAATCTTTATACCTGCCAGGCCGCCATACATAATTATTTTGTATAACGCAATGCACTTTGCAAGTTGCAACATGTGTTAGAGATTGCTATTTACTTCTAAGTTCTAAGTGCAGCAAAACAATATACTTTTATAATGAATGAAGGAGAGCAAACAATGCGTTTGCGCACACGTGCAAGCCATAAACTGATAAATGTGGCACTTCTCTACCTGTTCGTAGAAGAGCTTATTGTCTTCCAAATTTCAATACGCTAAGCACTTCAACATGTGCAAGAGATTTACTCATTGTTAAATTCACAGCTATTGGGTAGTTTAAATGTAGGCTTTTGAAATTTAATTATGCGGCTTCTAGGTATAGGTACGGGTATTCGCTGCTAATATTTCAAATGATGAAAGTAGTGCGAATGATAGGGAATTTAAGTGTTCGGCAGCGGTGTGCCAAAATTAATAGATATAATGTTTGTAAATTCTAGAAGAATTTCGTGGCAGAAGATTGGCATCGATTTTGAGATCTCGGGTAGGGGAGAATGCTATACAATGTTTCTGAGTATGTTTAGCAGTGCGATAGATGGCAATAGTCTCGACGCCTGTACGAGGGATTTAAAACCTTGCTGGCGGAATGTTGGTGCTATACGTCTCTGCCAAACTCTTAGGGAATGTTCAGACGAACTATATAAGAGGTATATATGTCAATTTCTTGACTAATAAAATGTAGCAGAATTGCGAACATTGTTTGAAGCGTTATGAGGCCGTCGCTTGCCGTCGGCAAAGAGAACACACGCACCAGCACTTAGCTAGTGAACCTGATATTACCGCCCTTACCTAGTAACTGTACAAAAATGACGTAAAGGAAGAATTACATTTTGATAGACCATGATTCGATATCAACTTACTGTTAAATTGAAAACCAATAAAATGTACATTTAAAAGAACTTAATAAATGAAAAGGTCTTTCTAAATAAGATCTTAAAATCTGCCAATGCAATATTAAACTACGCGATCGTAACAAAAAGCGTTTCAAATATTTAGCTAACATGGGCTTACACAGGCTTATTAAAACACTCTAAATGAAAATCGTGATCCGGGCATTGAGCGGCGTCCATAACGAACCCGGCCTCAACAATGGGCTTAATGCTCGCACTCATTACAAAAAGCGACATAACATAACGCGCTACGTCGAAAGCTCCTCTATTCAAAGTGTATACTCCAGTTTTTTTTGTTGGGAAGGCTTCGGGCGGGACGCTATTGGCCGCCGCGAGTCCCGCCCAGTCGGCGATGCGCCGCTATTGGCCGAGGTCAATGGAGCACCCTCGAGGCTAGTCCGGAGCTGAGTAGGCTGTCGAGGTAGAGGGCGGCGCGGGGTGTTCTTCACCCCGAGGACCACTCGAGGGTTGTTTAGTGCGGACGCGGCGTCGCAAGGCGCAGCACGTGTTCTCGCGAGTGTATCCATAGCCATCAAAATTATCCCGAAAGCGAGTTCTCCCGCCGGCCGGGAGATGAAGTGCGAGGAGGGTGAGAGTGCGCGGTCTCCGCCACCGCTGCTGCCGCCAGCCTCGCTGCTGGCCTGGAGCCCCATCCTGCTGCCGCCGTGGGGCCCGGCCTTCCTGCCGGCTCTATACCCGGCGGCCTTTCGGTCCGCTTTCCCTGGGTGAGATACGGAATAAGTGATATTTCTTAGTGAATCAAAAGTGGTGGTCTAGTGGTGGTTATATTTGCGTCGATTGATTTATAAATAAGAATTAGGAAATATTGCTTTTGATGGTTACCAAATAATAATCTCTCGTAATTGTATAACTTGATTAGTATGAGATGCTCTTGATCCGCAAAATGACATCGCATAAAACAAAGAACGTTTTTTTGTTAATTCTCGTAACCAAAAAGGACGTGATCGTGACATTCGATGTGATAGTTTTGGCACCTCTTAGTTAGAGCTCGTTAATAGTGTTGTTTACAACCTGCAGGCTCTTGTGCTCGCCGCCCTTTCAACGTGTCACGTACGCAGGCTCCGCGGGAACTTCACGGGCACATGTAATAACGTAGTGATTGACACAGCCCATGTTCCTCCGTGTACCATGCTAAGAAACATTCTATTATTAAGGTCACGTATTCTCGAGAGGTGCTCTCTAACAATAATGGATGAATTGAAGGAATTTCGAATGTTTTCTTTCAATTATACACCATCAAGACGTGCTTGTCGCCTTTGAGTTTATTCCAGTTTTGAAGTTAGTTTGAGTAGGATACGTGGGTGCTACGACAATGTTCAGAAATCGTTTGACTTCTTCTTCTGCTCAAGTGCCTTGTTTCGAGTTCGAGTATGTATAAATGTAGGTGTGAGATTATTAAATACGATGTTTTTTGTTTTATGTGTACATATAAATATCAGTGTGTATTTTTTATAGTAAGCATTATCAGTTCCGTGCTATTTCTAGAAATACCAACTCATGAAAGCTCCAAGTTTTGATTTATCACCACTTCCTTTTTAAACTGTGTATTATCAACTGATTATCTCATTTGTTTATCATGGTGTACTTTATACTTAGCTTAATATAAATAAAACTAATAAATAAAATTCAATTAGAGAATTTTGTACAATGCGTGCCCCTGCGCGTTTAAGTCTTTCCTACCTGCTTTAACACGTACCTAATAAAGTACCACATCGGACAAGGATCGAGCCAATTATTTATTAATTATTACACACGAATAATTACACCAACCATTTAGTTTTGATATTATTTATACATATATACCTAATAATTTTGGTTAGTTTTTGTTTAGTTAGACTTTAGTCAACTCTGAGGCAGTATGTCATAAACATTATAATAAATCTTGCTTTCCATTGTTACAGGCTCTTAGACAGCATGAAGATGCCAGGACAGCGGCCAGGCTTCCAGATCTCTGATATCTTGGGGCTGAACGAGGGTAAAGGGTTGGAGGCGGCGCCGGCTCAAGGCGCGATCGGCGGTTGTTCGCTAGAGTTGCCGCCGTACATGCCACCACATCACGCATACTCTCACGAGTTGTTGAGGCACCACCAGCCGTGGTTGTCGCTAGAACACCATGAGGCACACAGCAGCTGTAAGTATTTAATCCTAAATAAATAATGATGCAATCCAATTAGTTTTAAGCCTTTGCGTTGCTTGATGTTGTCCTATTCAATAATATGAAATCATCAACGGCACTGTTCTTTAGTACCAAATTCAGGGGATTTAATAAGCTAATTATGGTTAAACCTGTAAATAATAATTAGGTGAGTGTTGTCTTCCAAGTAAATAATTTTAGTTATATTTTAATAGGGTTTTCACTCCGTTTAGTAAAATGTAAACACTTGGCGTGATAATAGAAATATATATTAATTTGTAATGTTTGGGCTACATTTAAGATAGTAAATACCATTTAAAAGCTTCGTTGTCAATAGCGTAATAATTGATGTATTGTATATTGATTTAACTTTCATAAGTGAAGAGTAATTCATGAAGGATCCTTCATTCAAGTTATTAGCTTTTCAGTCGTGAGTAGTAGTAAGTACGGCAATAAACACTGCTGAATGCTTCACTAAGTGGCGTTTCTGACTATTCAAACGGGATTCCTAGCTGCTGATTACTCATACACCACTTACACTGCCGTTGAAAATACTAACGGTTGCTTTGTTAGTATCAGATTTTAAGTTAGTTTCTTCAAGTTTCCTCACGATAATTTAAACATTAAGGTTATTTTCTCTTTTAAATTTTAATTTTTGTTCTTTATAACGTAATATTTAAAGAATAGGTACAAAAATTGTGAAGGTTTTGTGGAGACCTGTTATTTTGTAATAGTAAATATGTTATTAGGAGTGGGTAATACTTTTTTATTATTCTGACAGAAATATTTGCTAAGATATAAGTTCTTTTATGCATTCATTACAATAGAAAGATAGGTATAGCTAGTTTGAGAGTATAGTGTGTTCGAGGCTGGTTTGATTTACACCGCGTTAAAAAATTGTAGCGTTATATCAAGTAGATATACTCGTATATAACAGATGTGAAAAAGGCCACACAAAAAAATCCATGAATAATATAAGCCTTAGACTTGACTACCGATATAAAGGCTTGAAAGGGAAGAATGAACATTCATACATGATTTATGTATATACATATATACGAAAAAATATAGATATAGGTAGATAGGATATAAAAAATATGATTATTGGTTAGCCGGCAGGATCTGTTTAATTAAAAACAAGTATTCGATTGCCATGTAAACCGTGGTAATTAGTTAAATTCGTTACAGCACATGTGAAACGAACATTTTCTAAAAATCAAGAAATTTAAGGAGTAAATCCCTATGGAAATTTATGTTCCAGTCAAATCTAATATTTCTGTTGTAACTTACAGAAATGTATAATGTGTATCTTTAAAAATTTGATCTTAACTCTATAGGTAAATAAGATAAATACTTACCTACAACAATGTTTTCTCATGATAATGCTTGCATAATCGCACGGTATATTATTTAGGTAGATACAATAAATTATCGCGTGAATATCTCCGGTTATCGCAGCGGTACACAGATCATGCCTCAGACAGTTGTTAGAGCTTCAGTTTATATTGTCGTCATCACACGACATCTTTATCCGATGATACATGATAACGGGTGACAACTAGACCTTCGGCAAAACATGCTGTGTAGTTGCAACATGATTATTTGAAACGGTATAGAACTATGTTATATCGATATTGCTAAGGGCTTTATTTTTTTTAATGTTTAGACGCGTGCTCAAAATCCTAAATATGTATTGTAACTACATAATTATCATTCTTCTTATGACCACCGTTCTAGAGATATATCATATATATCGTTTATCATGGTTTACTTTTATTCCATGTGTAGATGATACAACATCATTTCCCGTGTGGAAATGGACACTGCAATACTTGGTATAGGTATTGCTGGTAGTAAACTGACCGTTGTAATCAATGCGAGATCTATGCAGTCCAATCAAAGTCAAATCATTGCACATAGGCCTGCTATCAGTAACATTTATCTCCCAAATTGTCAACTCGTGAAGTATCGTACACAAATAAGTTGACCCACTCGAAAATAATGTATATTCGGTAGCGGTTGGAGAGGCAGAGATTATTTTTTGAAATGCTCCTTCATTCGAGTGCCTTCACCCGCTAATCTAGTGTTGTCATTAATTATTTTTATCGCTTATCTAACACTTTCGGCACACTATACGTACTCATTCGTTGGATTGCTTGTACAACAACCGTTCTATCTGGCGTTGATTGATCAGCGTTTTAACAGTTTTATTGCTCTACTCACATTCAGATTGTCAGTCGTCAAACACTCGTTGAAGTAGTTAGTACTAATGTTAACAACAAAATGTCAAAAGAACTGTATCATCTATCTTGAATTATGTATTCTCGAACAATAAGTAGCATTTTATCGACATTTAAATAAATAAAGAATACGCTTGTGTTATTGCTATACTTTTAATTGAATCAGTGTTCCCACAATTTAATTGACTCTGGTAAAGAGTAACTATAATGCAAATCAACAAATCAGTTCAGTAAATTTACAGTACAACTTTGTTCTTTGCAACTCTAAACATAATTCTGTGTTGATATATCTATTTTATCTCTTAGTATGATAATGCTAACATGCTTCTTTCTTTTGATAGAAAAGTTTCATTTTTCATATACGAATGTGAGCCTAAATGCAATTCCAAAATCGATGTCGTCGGATATATCAGTTAGTCGCAAAATAAATAAAATCTCATGAGTCTTTAAATAGGGCTGTGTACAGTTCACGCCCTAGAGGGTAATTTGGGGTGCTACTAGACACGGTGATTGTTCAACGCGAGGGGTGAGACGTGGAACGAATTTGTCACCAATAGACACAGCTCATGTTCGTGAACGCCATGGAGGCAGCTGTCGGCTATCAATTACACACTGTTTGCGGTTGTTAGGGATGCAATTTGAGCATTATTCGATGACAGTTATAGATTTTATTGTTCTACTTTTATCTAGTATGGCGTATTACGCATGTTAGTGTGACTCGTAGTTAAATGTATTCTAGTTAATCATAGTTTGCTGATATTGTTTTTATTATGACGAATGCTATGTACAGTATTAGGTAAATTAAAACATTTCGTAATGATCTTCCGTAAGCAATTTCTTTATTTTAGTAAGTACAAAATATGTTTTTTAACTTGAAGTATGTTTAAAGAAATATTGCCAAAAAAGTACATTTTGAAAATATACATTTTTATTTCTCTTCGTTGTAATGGTACATGAAATGTTATTCAGGAAGTACAGTTAACCTCATAGTGGTGATATCACAAATAGAACCATGAGAAGTCACTAAGACATACAATAAAGAGAACGCGTGACTCGATACTTTTATTAAATTTCCTGGATGTGCTTATGAATGTAAGCAGGACGAACGTGAACAAAAGCTAGCAGCTGTCGGGGGGTGGGTGTGGCTCACCCTGCCTTCCCCCCTGTCCCCGTGCACTTCCCCCCTGTGTCCACCACGCCCAGTCGCACTCCCACCCGACCGTATTAACATATCCGTGTGAAACAACTAAATGTTCGAGGGGTGAATAACGAACAATGTTGTATTTGTCGAGATTTTTTGCCTTCGAACATCGCATCTAGTTAGAGTTAAATAGAGCGTAACCCTCGCGGAGATTAACTGGAGATTTAAACGAGTATTTAGTATGAGTTCGACATAGTTGTGTTCAGTGGTTTTATTGCTACTAGTTTTTGAGTGAATTAATTAAGCTGTTCAATCGTTTCTCACGCTTAATAGATACCGTTATGCCTTAGTTTTAATACATTTGCAGGACCTAACAGTTACATTATGTAAAATCAGCTGTTATTTCTACAATTGGCGACATTTTCTCGTTCTGTTTTTTTATGTCACTCCTGAATACTTATACCATCAGACCAGTTCTCAAATTTTAACATGTTATCTAATGAATTATGCATTTTTGGGCCCCCGTATCGAAAAAAAATGTACTACATTGCGTGGCGATATAAGTGGGGTAAATGATAGATGATAATCTGGCCTGTCGACAGTTTCAGGGTTATCCATTATTTACGCCACAACCTGTATAGGAAGGTTTAGGGTTTGATTCCCGGCCCAGGCAATATGTTATAGAGGTTTTCTTGTAAGAAATTCTAAGTAGTTTCCCTAATGTGGGACCTGAAAAACTACCTATAGCTGGTTGGTACCTGCACCCTTTTGGCAATTTACCCAGGTGTAAGAATATATAATATGTAGGTATGTATCTAATAAGATGTTTATTTTGTCCTAGGTGTGATTGGTCAGCAAGCGAGCCCTGACAGTACATCCCGTGCATCAGAGCTGTCTTACGTAGGCCCTTCGGCTGCTTCACCACCAGTCACTGACCCACGCAACGAACATGACCATGACCATGAACCGGACGACAACGACATCGACCATGAAGACGAGCATGACCACGAACCGACGGCTAACCCTAACTCCGACCCAAACCTCGCACACAAAAAACGCAAGCGACGAGTCCTCTTCTCAAAATCACAAACTTACGAACTGGAAAGACGATTCCGCCAACAGCGATACTTATCAGCTCCCGAAAGGGAACATTTGGCCAGTTTAATACGACTGACGCCAACGCAAGTGAAAATTTGGTTCCAGAACCACAGGTATAAGACCAAACGGGCGGTGCAAGAGAAGGGAGCTCATGATTTGAACGTCGGTGGTTTGAATTCACCGAGACGAGTAGCGGTACCAGTTTTGGTGAAGGATGGCAGGCCTTGTGTTGGCAAGCCGGATGGATTGCCGCCTCTAGGTATGTCTCTGCCTCCTTACCACCAGTCGATGCATCATCAGCCGCCAGTGGCAGGCCATGCGCCTCAGTCCGGCGGTTGTTGGTGGTGAGGAGTGCATGATGCGCTATATGTGTTTTATGTGATTTACTAGTCGATTTATCGCAGATGGTTTGCAAAATTCGATTTTGATATCAGTAATGATATAATTTTTGATCTTATTTAAAATACAATACCTGCATAAAAAGTACACGTAATTGATCCAAATAAATATTTAATTGTATTTTGATGTAGCTATGATTATTGAATTTTGCAAACCAGCGACATTATAATTATGAGCAAAATTTTCGTAGTTTTCGTTATGAAATTGTTAAAAGTATTGTTCAAATCAAATAGTAACTCGAATACTAATTACTAGTACTGGCTATAGTACTTAAATTGGAAATGTTAAGGTATCTGGAGTTCCTACTTATATGTAATATAGTTATTTGTAATACTTGTTCGTCAAGTAACATTTTGTGACGTCATGAGCGTCTTTATCGTAAGCGTTCGTGAAACTAGTGATCAAATGCATTCCATTTTGATTGGAGTTTGAATATTTGTATAAAAAGCCTGTGTCACTTTTAGATAAGTAATATTATGAGAAATGACCAGATTTTATCAGAATGCAATATCTAGTTGTAAGTTTCAGTATTATCATAGTCGAATATACCTAGTTTATAGTTATTTATGTATATTTCAAATAAAGTTTTATATTAAATACGTACTAGTAACTTTAGACGATTAACAGTAAATGTATATTATGTACATATTTGTGTGATTAGTTACCGAGAACGAAGTATTCCCTGAGACATACCTACACGTTATATATATTATACTTGGTTAAAATTCGTATAATTGTAATAGATGTGATGTTGTAGAAAATAATAATAAATGTAATATCGATAACTGAATACCTTTGTACCATTCCTAATAACGTGTTTAACGATAATCACACAGTTTAAGATGACTTACCAACGTAGACGAATATAAGCCAGATTGTAAAAATGTGTTACATATAAATTATTATCAGAATATTAAAAAGTTTGAAAGTATTGTCCTCTTTCATTACACCAAAATCTTTTACTTCAAAATTTTAAGATAGTTTTAGCGAGGCATGACTCATATTGTCGGCCTCGATGGCGTAGTGGTTAGTATAACCGACTGCCACGCCTGAGGTCGCGGGTTCGATTCCCGCACAAGTCAAACATTTGTGTGCATGAACATGGATGTTTGTCTTGGTCTGGATGTTTCTATGTATAATATGTATGTATTTACAAAAAAAAAAGTATATATGTATGTTTATCCATTGTCTAGTACCCATAGTACAAGCTCTGCTTAGTTTGGGCTAGATGGTGTTGTGTGTATGTGGTAGAATATTAAATATTAAATAGATTTGCATAGTTAAAAGGATTCAATATGAAAATATATAGTGGGTATTAAATATGAATTTACACGAGCAATGATCGTTTCGTATGTTCACAACTCATAATAGCGCTGTTATTAGTAACAACTGATGACGTGTGTATCAGAATGCGACTGTGGAAATGTCAACTAAACCTTTTTTCCTTTTTTCGACTAAACCTTTGTTATAATAGAAATTTGTAATGCAAGATGGACTCAATCTCTTTTTTTTATTTAAGAAATTCTTTTCATACAACCGCATACTTGCCTATATCTTAATCTATACTAATATTATAAAGCTGAAGAGTTTGTTTGTTTGTTTGTTTGCTTGAACGCGCTAATCTCAGGAACTACTGGTCCGATTTGAAAAAATATTTCAGTGTTAGATAGCCCATTTAACGAGGAAGGCTATAGGCTATATATAATCACGCTAAGATTAATAGAAGCTGAGCACCAGTGAAGAATGTTTCAAAATGGAGGGAATTTTTTCCTTTTGAGAGCTTCCGCTGCGTGCGCTGCGTAAACAGTTAAAGTTTCGCAAAAATCATGTATGACAGAATTGTTCCCCTTTAAAAGTTCTAAAAAAAAGTCCGCGACAGCATATGTCTATCTTTTAAGGTTGGCTCACTATAACCATTTTTATGCTAACGAAATTTGTTCTAAAATAATGCATTATTTGCGAAGGTATTATTATAAACATGATATTAATCCTTATCCAAATAAATACGTTATTCATCACAAGTATTTAATTTAAAACAAAATTGCCCTTTACATCATTCGATTTCAATGAATATCTTAGGAGATATCGCAGTTTTAAAATAACATTGCCCATTACAGACATAGTACAAACGATGTTTCTCCTGGTTTATTCTGCGTGATTACTACTGGTTCGATTTGAAAAAATCTTTTAGTGTTGGATTGCCTATTTATCGGGGAAGGCTATATAACATCACGCTACGACCCGCGGGGGCGGCGCAGTAACGATAAACGCGAGTGAAACCGCGGGAACATCTAGTATTAATATATATATCGTAATATTTGCGTTACAGTTAATAATCTAATCTAATATTTTTACCTTTCATTCGAAGGATAAAAATATTTGATTTTTCTGTTGAGTATTGGTTCATTGATAGAGTTCATGTGGTTCTTGGAATCCGTTTCTGAGATCACGTGACGTATATTATTTAGGATTTCCTTTCGACATTTTCTCGCGGAGTTCGACAATGATATTCCCTTTTAGACGAGAACGAAATATAACCACTTCTAAGGTGTTTAAGTAGGTACACCTATATAAACTGAAGTCTTTTGGAATATACATACATCTGGGAATCTGTATATCCGAGCAGGATGATATAACGAAAAGAAATGAAAATTTAATGACCAGCCCTTTAGAATGCCTTTCCAGCTCTTTGGGAGAGCAACTTATCATTCGTTTACAGAGAGTACGAAAATATTCCATATGATCAGTGTACCAATAAGTCGATGTGTGACCGATGATTGTTTACTGTTTCAATATTTACCAGTCCCGGGCGTTTATCTAATCGCGGGCTGCCAACCGCGATAGCTTGCGACCCGATTACTGAAATACCTGTAGCCGCAGTGTTTTCTATTCACCTGTTCTATTTATTCCTACATACAGTTAACCACACTATTCCTATACTTCACTGAATTCTATACAATGCAAAGGAAAACTGGAGGGGTAAGGTATATTTGTCGTAGTAGGTGAGACAAAAATGGGATTCTATTATTGTTATTACATAATGTATTTGGATTACTAAATATATAAATATGCTTACAGTCTAACACCGCTGGTACAATATTATTAGATACATACTTAGGAAACTGCCCGGTAAGCTCGCACCTAGGGCATGTAAGCCGACCTAATGGAAGGTGGGTTTAAAACACTTTTGCTGACTAACCCTTTGGTGTTGAGTCATATTGTCATATATGTATATTACATGCGTAATGCTATATAAAATAAATAATTCTCTTTGAGAAGACTAGCATCATTGACATGTTGAATATTGAAGCAGTGCTTATCTGCTTTTTCTGCGAATTAAATGTCAGCCTGCCGAAGGCGGCAAGCGTTTCGACCTTGAATGAAAAATACATAATATATTTAATTGTTATTAATATGTTGGTGTTAGAGGAGGTGTAAGAGGTTTTTGCTCTCAGAGTCTAATGTTCTAAGAATGAATATAGCACAATGGTTCATGTAGTGCGCTAAGTGTTGTGGGTTCGATCTCAAAATAGTTGGTTATGGTCTAAGTGTTCTCTGTGTATGATGTTTTAATATTTGTAATGTTCCGCGCGGTACTAGAATTATTTCTAACGCGGGAGATATCGGTGTGATGATGTAGCAACCGTCATAGATATTGAAAGAATATTAATAAAAATGATGTACTTTGTGGTTCTACAATATTTAACGTCTGTTTATTTATCTGTTCGCGGCTTAGTAAGTCAAAGGATTTTAATGTGATTATTTTTATTGAAAGCTGGTTTATAGATATATACATATAATATAATAATATAATATATTCTACCACATACACACGACACCATCTAGCCCAAACTAAGCAGAGCTTGTACTATGGGTACTAGACAATGGATAAACATATATATATACTTTTTTTTTTATATCTTTCGTTCTTTTGTTGATGTTAAATATGTTCGCTCCAGGAGCCTTACTGCAGCGCATTGTAGAGTTGTCTCGTTCTCGCACATGCAATGACAATGATCTAAGAGATGGTGGAAGGCTTCAGTTTAAATTATACGAGTAAATCTTTAACAGAGAGGCTGTGTGCGAATTTCATAGATATAAAAATATTTATTGCACATTTACATTACATACAAACTTCTTGAATATTACTCGGTAACAAAACAATTATACAAACATAAGTATACCATAATTTTGGAACGTTTTAAATATGCGTTCGGGATATTTATATAGGTATTTGCTAGCTTGTTTATTCTGTATGAGATCTGAGTGCTGTCATCGTGGCTATGTATTAAATAATCTATACTTGTAAGATTATGATATGATAAGCTCATGGTGATTGTGAGAGTTAACTAGTAAGTTTATTTTTCTTCTTCGTGTGCCTGCGAATAGTGAAGACTGGCAGTCTGCTCAGCATATTTCTTCTTGTCTTTTGCAAGTTGAAAGAATTGGGTTAGTCCCATTCGCCACCCCCAACATTGCCCCCTCCGGTGGCGAATGGAACATTTTCCAAAAAATATATCCCATCTGCCGGGTGTGCCAACTGGGATGAGTTTAATCCCAGTCGCCACCCCCAGCATTCCTTCCTCTGGTGGCGAAAGGAATATTTTCAATATAAAGAATCCCATTCGCCACTGGAGGCGTCACCCTCGGTGGCGAATGGGATATATTTTTTGGAAAATGTCCCATTTGCCACCGGAGGGGGCAATGCTGGGGGTGGCGAATGGGACTAACCCAAAGAATTCGGTAGCACTCGTAAGCGTAATCGTCGCGCGTCCATTTTCTTAGTATTTTAGTGTAACTAGTCAAACTTCTACAACCAGGTCTTCATTACCCAGAAACTTCACCCATCATTATAATTTGCAACAGCTTGTAATTGTGACGCATATGCAATTTTACGAAGTTTGTAAAACCTTGCGTTTCTAAGCAAACTATCGTTGCGCTTCTTGATTGATGACATTCTGAGTTCAGGATATAGACATTCAATGTGTCTCCTAAGATCTTAAAGGCTAAAAAAACACTGTAAAAGTAAAACAAGTAACACTGTAAGACTAGTACAAAGTGACATTACATGATGGGCGTTTCCAGTGCAAGTCACGATTTCCACTTCGGTGTTTTGGCCTACCATAAATATTAAACTATACTCCATTTGTTTAGGTATTTAACTAAACGTCTTCAAATGTCTTTTTATCTAAAAACTCAGTTTAAAAATAAAATGCTGTTAAAGATCAATGTAAATACAACAATAACGATTATTAAATCGATTGAACTGTAGTTTAAGCAGTAGTTTATTTATTTAATATGGGTTTAGGTTAAAAAGTAACCAAATGGAGTATAGATCGGATATTGGGATTGTTAATTTTCATCCGATGATCGCTAATTGCTAATTCAAACAAATACATTGATAGGTATTCCTCCCGATGTGTATGTTTTATTTTTCATTTTATATTACTGACAATTATCGTACGCATCTTACTTGCAAGCTGCCGTGTTAGTTCATCGATAATACAATGTTTTGGCGGCTTTTATTCGAAGATAATTTAGAATTAACGCTATACTCGTTAACACGATCGACGGTTTCTTATTCCAGTAGCTTAGTTCCGTTAGATGCTGAGAAAAGGTGCGTCGGCGTATCTGAAACTGTTGATGAGGCACTCGTTTATTATAATTTACTTCATTTGCGGATCCAGAGTTGCTGTTATGATCAAATCAATTAAAAAGTATTTAAACAACTATAGGTTTTATAAGTTAAGACATGTAGTACACTACCTCGTTGTTCTCTTGGAATAAGTTAGTGGCTTTGTTCCCAAAGTGGTCCAGGTGGACCCCCAGGGGTCCACAGGAGACTCGACGGGGGTCTACGTCGGCGTGACAGAAAAATAGGGGTTATCAATTCGTAAGCGAAAATTTATTTGCTTTCGATAGAGAAGAACTAAAATGTTGGCTCGATTTCACCTATCAATGCAGGCAGATAATATTTTAAGAAGCTCAGCGACTGTTACTTATAAAAACTTGCATATTCCATATTCAGTACCAGTGATCTCGAAGCTACCGATTTTTCGGTAGAGAATTACTAAAAATGTCAGTCCGCCTACCGTGGTAGGTTCAGTCCCGAGAATTTGAAAAAGAAAAAGTCAGCCCGTAGAGATTTGATCACAAGTTTTAATTGCGAATGCCAAGGAATTTGGTAGAAATGTAGCTGCAGAGGGTCCACCGGCACCAGCTAAATTTTGAAAGTGGTCTATGAGAAAAAAGGTTTGGGAACCTCTGTGTTGGTGTTTATATTTACGATCGATCGTGAGGTAGAAGATTCGATTTTCGGAAATTATAATTTAAATTTTAGTAGAGTCTGGCCATTTGGTTAGTAAATGGTTATAGGCTTTATTTTTAACTTTTACGCACAGCGTATGTCAGTTTCTATTATTACTTGTACATTTCAATGTTCGCTTGATGAAAATAAGTACATAATTAGAATATTATGTACATTACCTATGTACGCGTTTATAAATAGGGTACGCAGAGGTAAATTAACCCGACAATTTGCGTGCTAATTCATGTACTAATAATTAAAATGGACTTCTACTTTAAGGAGGGGTAGGAATCTTTGAAGAAAGGAGCCTTACAAGTTATAACAGAAAACCATACTCACAATTTTATATAATTTATTTATTAAAACAAACGCTCAATATGACAGCATACATCTTATCGTTGTACAGTTTAAACATATGGCATTACATTGAATTAATATTTTCATACATAATGTACTAGATATCTTAAAATAACTATTGCATCTCCATACACTAGGACAATAAAAGATTCATAACATAAGTAATAATAACCATCTTCCTCATCCTTTCTTATTTTGATATCGACTTGAAGTACCTAAGTATATGTTGACAAAATTCCGCTTCAGTATGTAGCTATATAAACAATAATTGCTTGTATTATATCACAACGGAAATTGTTGTAAACCTTTTCTGTGTATGTCTGATTAAAAATGTGTGAATATCTTCGCCTACACAAAGCTAGGGATAAATCCAACGCCTCTATGGCATTGATAGAAAACATTCCAACAAAGAAGTGTCACCGTTTATTAAATAAATAATAACAGTGCACAAAGGATGAAGTCGACGGTGGTTCGACAATGGCCAAACAAACTAAGAATTATTTCCAATAAATTGTTGAAACGCCTTCGATTCTGTCGTGGCCTTTCACAAGGGCCCGATGGGAGCGATTAATTGTTGGTGCGAACGATAAGCCGATTAGTGTAATACACAAACATGAAGATATACAGGCTCTCGGGTGCCCTGCCCGCTGACGGTACGTCAGTTTGTTTTTCTATGCGTTTGTGTGGGCCTCACGTTGGCATTTCAGTAGCTGATTAAAATGGGAAATAATATGTAGTATGTGTTAAAATGTATAATTATTATTTACTAGCAGTCGCCTAGTGCTCGCAATTTGACCAACTGATATGTATATATTATGTCATGTCATTATACTCGTATATTGATATATGTAACCATAGTTACGCGCTTCGACTGCGTGTGTCAAATGCATGGTTGTGTGCGTGTAGTGTTTTTTCATTAATTTCATGTATTTATTATACATATTTTATATAAATATTAGCATTCGTCACTTCTTCTCTGTATAAACTATAAGTGTGCGAAATTTCATACTCCTCCGTCCACCCAATTATCGTAAAAAGGGATCCAAAGTTTTCGCTTCACGTATTAATATATAGATAATCCGAAGGGGCAGGCAGAGTTGTGTTATAATACAAATACAAATTTCGCCGGCTATGGGTTTAACTTCCATCGCCTTATCGGGGCATGGTGCCAGACTCTACGCTGGTGCTAAGAATTTCTTGACCGAAAAGTTCAATAACACTGTTATTGGACTTGTCGGTCCAATAAACTGACTTGGTAATCGAACCCGAGACCTCATGCAAAGCAGTCACTTTCACTATCGCGGCCCAACCAAGGTAGTCTTTGAATCTAAATACATAGATTAAAGACTCTGAGAAATCCAAATTTTCATTTAACCACATTCTTACCGGGCTCAACGCTAAACTGGACGATCAAGTATAGCCAAAGTTAAAAATTGTAGTTTAATTTTTCGTGTTCACTTTCTAAATTTCTATATAGGTACTTAGAATTCCACACCGTGTGTTCAGGAAAGCAAAATAGTTCGCAGCGGACTGTGAGTCATACGGGCGACGTTTCCTAGGACCTTAATCGAAATCATAAAGAATGATAAATTTATTTACCTTTACCTCGTGTTGTGATTTTATTGCAGTATCACACATGTGGCATAGTAAGTGTAAGCTTTAATTTAAAATAAAACTAGATTATGTCCGCAGCTTCGCCCACGTAAATGTAAGTTATGTTAATTTGCTATCTCTCGGTAATAGTATTTTTTCCTGGATGAAAGGTACCTTCTGTACTTGTCTAAATTTTTACACGTTGTCTGGGGCCATCGTGTACGCGCAATTTCATGATGATCGGTCGAGTACCTATCTAAGGCTGAAAGCGTAACAAACAAACAAACAAATTCACTTTTGCAATTTGTAATACTAAGTTAGAATATAATACTGAATGGGGTCCTAGTTTGATAACGTCTTTACGTTAAATGACATGAGACAAAAATAGAAATTAAAAAGAAATGCTAAAGCTCCTTTGAGCTTTAGCATTTCTTTTTAATTTCTATTTTCTATCTATTTTCTATCTATTTGTGTATTGTTTGTGTTTACTGTGATTTTATAATATTCTGTGTCTTTCGGGACTTGACCCGGAATACTTATTTTTCTTCCTTCCAAAACAGATTAATTATAGAGTGTTGGTGTCCAATTTTAAGTGTAGGACAATATTTTACATGCTGGTCATCCCAATCAATATGCCACTTAGCTCTTAACTAATGCAGACAACTGGCGAACTATTTATTTACCAGCTGTATCAATTAATCATTTACTACTTAAAGAGTGCAAGATCAAAAGAAATCGTGCGATTGATAATAATCTTAACGGACAACCTAACTAATTCTCCTATTGCATTATGTGGACTACCTAGGTAGATACCACGTAATGTTACGAATATTTCGCGAGCTATGTTTAATGTCATGAATAATTCGAGCCCCGATTGCCGTCTATTGAGCATTTCTTCAGATTCAGCACTTCTATTGATAATTTCATAACACAACAATAACACTGTCTGACCCGGGAATTGAATACAGGACCTCATGATCGCACGCCATGTATCAGTTGGTTTCGCGTGAATTCTGAAGTTATGAGTTATGTATGAGTAACAACATTATGGGAACAAATGTAATAAGTATACAATATGTTACTATGATTTAAACTACTGTTAATAAATTACTTATCTCTCTTAAGGACTATTAATAGCAGGACTTATCTCTATCCCCATTCATTGGCACATTTGTAAGCATGATATGACCTAATAAGTACTTCATATTTATGACTTAGCATAATATAACTGCTTGGACAAAACATTTACCAAACACTGATCACACTCCAAATCCAAAACTGTATTCTTTTCACATAAAATAAGTCTCAAAATCGTATGACATTATTGTATGGTGATAGTGCATGGATTGTTCATGGCGACAGTGGGGTGTATTGATTTTGTAACAATAACTTGAAGGAATTGTAACCTTATGTGATACTAATAAAGTGCATAATGGATTGTGGGATGCGTACAAAACAGCAATATGAAATACAATATTGTCGGTGTAAGCGTAATATCGTTATGATGGACGAGCGAATGCGGTGGCGGTCAGCGTGCAGTCGACTTGAAATAGATAACGTGGGTTAACCGATGCACCTGGGACTGGGAGGGGAGAAAGTGCTTATGACTGTTGAGAACGCAGAATTTGGACCTTTAGGTATACACAAGTTTAGTCTAGAAATTGAGTTATACAAACATATCTCAATAGACAATAATATCGGGCAAAGCCGTATCAACATTCCTTTTCCCAACTTTAACAAAAACACCTATTCTCATAAACCAGATTTGTTAAATTCCATATGTAGTACATAGTCCTGCACCTTCCGCGATTAGTGTTTCGGTATATGTCCCACTTTTGATTAAAACTCTATTATAGTTTTCCAAGGCTCGGGTATTTTTTTACCGTGACAAGAAAAACATCATCATAATGACAAATGTTTATTTCTGAAAATAAAATGAATAGAATAAGCTTTATAAATCAAATTAATCCAGTTTTCCTACATCAACATAAGTACAGCATATTATAATGTAGAAAAAGCCGTGTTATCGCTAAAAGCAATCTCTTTCAAGCAACCTTTGTTTAGACAACAACGAAATTTGTATGTACTAAACATTTAAGTATTTTTGTATACCTATACATAATTATATTGTAATTATTTAGAAATATCTATTATTATATTTATGGTTATTTACTGAATGTTTGAGGTTAAGTTTAACTACCTATATTTGGCCTAAAGTAAAATAACTATGCTATAGATGTAAAATACCAACGTTTTCGTATTTGCTATAAAAATATTGATCATAAACAAAACGTTACTAATTTTCTTCAGGAAAGGCGACAATTTCATAGGTTCAAAAATATCAAATCGACGTGAAACATACTCAAGGTGCGTAAGGCTCATAAAGATTTCCACATACATGTAAACATACCTATCAATTTACGCGATTTGCATGTGATGTCATCGTTTCACAGTAGACTTAAAATTAATAACTACTTGTAAATCCGAATGCACCCTAGTCACGTGCTGGAAAGTTATTTTAACAAAATATACTTCCTAATCTGATCTGATAGTAAATCACCATCATCAAATATGTTAGTAGGATCTGAAGAACATCGTTAGAGCTTAGGCGGCACGCGCTGGAGCCATTTTGCGGCTAACCCTGAGCCGCGCACCCTCGCGACCGAGTGGATTTATTGCCCTTCTCTAATAAACACGTTATGTTGTATACCTAACGAATATTAATAACCTACTTCCTGGAGCGCCCGATGATTTTCATTTTTGTTATTGGCTGTCGTCACGTCGTTAGGGCGTTATACGGATTAACTAACACCGAATATGAATATTTTAGAATTGAAAAGGAATGCCGTGCGAATGTGCCAATAAAATTATTATCTGCTACAAAGTTCGCCCCAATATTCCCATTGGAAAGCTCAGTGATTTTTACGCAGATACGTAGTGTTTTCTTACATCTGTTTTATGAACCAAGTTGTTTTGTAGCGTAATAATTCTCCTAGTATCCACCATTCGCACAAAAATGTTTTAGTTTTCGTATATGTATCGCAACAGCCATTTTTCACGTGCCAGCAACAACGCACAGACATAAAGGTTTACGACAGGCCGTCATATTTATGGCGCTGGTATTGTGATATATTTTTTGTTGTGCGCATTAGGTTTTATCTGACTTTCCGCTAAATCAAGTAGCTACTGGCCGGTGTCAGGAAATACCCTCGCATATATCATCCCCGGCGGATGCAAGCGTTTTGGGGTTATGTCTCGATTCCGCAGGGCGAGCCCGCCAAATCATTTGTCTTATCGATTGGAGTAATGGCCAATTTTCTTATTTGTATACAATGTATTAATGTACTTTTATACATTTGCCAATTGTTTGATATAAGATTATTGATATAACATTATTTTGCAGCTTATGTTTATGCAGAAATTGGAGAAAAGCACTAAATACTAATAGTGTATAGTTTTTTTTAAAGTCAATTTAAATAAGTTGTGTTATAAAAATACTAATAAAATACAAAAATGGTTATCGTCGTTCTTCCACAATTATGCTACCACATGCTAAAATAAATCCCTATCAATAGTCGAGCTGCGTATAATATATGCTGACGATCTATAGTAAAAACGTTATCTGTGAAGGGCTGACGTTGTGGCGCTCGCCCTCGACAAAGTAGATGCTTCGATTAAGACGTATCGCGCCCTTTTTTCTGTAAAAAAGGGAAAATGAATAGCGCGGGGCGGAAATATTACGTAGTAACGGCATTTCCGCACAATAAATCGGAGTCCAATCAAAGGAAACTCTGCACAGCGTACGTCATATATCTTTGTTAATGCTACACTTTATTTTATTGGGCTTTTTATCGGTTGTATTGTTGTTATACGTTTATCTTAATTGATAACTACTTGTACTGCTAACATGAATAGTTCGTGTAGTATTTTTTGTAGGTATTAGTAGCTAATCCTTATCCCTAGGATTATGTTGTATAGATGCATATCTGTTTTATCACTACATTGATAATTTATGAACGGTATATCAAAAAAGAACATGAACTTCCATAAACATTTTGCGAGTTTCAAGCGCATACTTATTTCGTATAGAATTAAGACGTATTTTAAAACTACTTAATTTGATAATGTATAGTTTAAAACAAGCGGCGTGAATGGTAGGTGAGTGTACGTGTAAACAGAGGTGGCCTGTTACCTGTCGTCGTTATCTGCTGGGGGAGGCTAAATCAGAAAATCGATATACGTTCCGACTAGCGAGCGTTTATTACACGTCGCCGCGCTGCGCCGCCAAAGTCCTGCGTCCATCCAATTTAAAAAGTTTCCACTTTTGTCTTCGGCCGACATCGACAAACTATCATCCTATTGGTTTTCGCCGAACATTCTCGTTAATTTATAATTATAAGTATATGATTAAAAAAGTTGCAAAAGCAGTTACCGCTACAAATTTGTTAGATAACGAAAATGGTGAACTGAGATACTTGTTAGAGTAACTACTTATTTGAACTTTTGGGTCTTAAAGAACAAAATATCTTCTCCCTAGCCTTTATTATTCCCAAGTCACTTGGGGTCGGCTTTCTAGTCTAACTGGATTTGACTAGATATCAGTTTTTACACGGAGCAGCTGCCACCTGACCTCCGCAACCCGAAGGCTAACGATACCCTAAGGCTAGACCAGTATCAGGATATTAGAGGGCACTGACTTCCCAATAACGACTGCCATAGATGTTCATGGCAGCCGGGACCGACGACTTAACGTGCTCTCCGAGGCACGGAGCAGGCGATAATTGTCAATCAATACGCACATAATTTCGAAAAGTCATATAACTTCTAAAAGTCAGAGGTGCGCGACGTGGGTTCGAACCCGAGACTCTCTGCATTGCAATCTGTTGGTCTCCCCACTGAGCTATCGCTGCTTAAAGAACAAAATATAAAAAGTGTAAAGTAGGAACTATGTTTGTACAATTCGTAGATTAATTTGTAGACCACTTAGTATGATAGATAGGCCAAAATATTATACCTATTTATTCCAGTATGTATGTCTATAAAATTCATTAGTTTAAGTAGTAAATTTTTTCATTGCTGTTACTGGCAATGTTGTACTGGTGATGCATAAGGTTAGGTTTTCTAGAGGTCACAGAGGTTACAAGGCTACACAACCAAGTTCTCGAGGTTTCTCTTCAAGGCTCGAATGGGTGATTGGGCCTCCGGAGATCGCAATAGAGAAATGCAACAGTACGTATGTATAGGTAATGTAACTCGCTTCGATACCTTTCTGTGAAAGGGTAGTAGTGTCCCTAAACCCCGAACACATTCTTGCTGAAAAAAGGTAAAGTTCTTTTACTACAAAGAAATAAAACCATACAATTTAAAGTGTTAATTTTATTATTATAGATAACTTTCGATTTGGTAATAATTATTGGTCGATGTAAAATATCGACACAACAAATTACACAATTATTTTTGTTCTTTATGGGGATAGAACCCGTAACGGGCAAAGTAGTGGTAATGACCATTTAAATTAACACGTCATTAATCGAATAGAATAGAATAAATTTTATTTGCATTGATTGTAGGTACATGAAATATAGATGTTAACAATTTTTATGATCCATATACAATCTACCTTGAATAGGCATACAAACATTTAGGTAAGAGATTAAAATTCATCAGGATTTAAACAATCATTAACCAAATCAATACAATTAGAAATCAGACAACAAATGAATTAATGAAATGTTTGGAATTACAAAATTACGATTCATAATAATATTATAATATAATGGTAAATATAATTATGTAAGAAATAATAATTGAAAATAAGAAAATAAATCAAATGTCAAATAAGCGTAAGTAATGTCAAATACTAATAATCTAAAGTAATGTCAAAATGTATCAGTCAAAAAGTCATTAATTGAATAATAACACTTATCTAAAAGAAGTGCAGTCAATTTGTTTTTGAATGTAGATATTGTACCATTCTTTATAGAATCGGGTAATTTGTTATAAATGACAGCCGCCATGCCAAAAACATTTTTCTTAAGAAATTTCAAATTCATTTTTCGAATGCAGTCAATTAGCTATTACCGTTGCTGATAACGGTAAATACCAAATGAAATATACAACCCACCAGTGAAGCAGCAGCGGCGTAAACATGATGTTCTGACGCTGCTTATGAGTGTAGCATTGTGTACAGCACTTCTGGCACAAACTTTCAACAATTGTTATTAATATATTTAGTTACTCTACGCCAATTATTTTTCAGCGTAATGGCCGGTGAAAGACGTAGGTACAAAATAAAGTACGATGAAATCCTTAAAAAAATAGTAATATGTAACACTCGCAGAAAAGTAACGTATTGCTTTTACTTTCTATTTATTATTTGATAAAGCTATGCTTGATAATTTAGGTAGATAAATTAATTTCTTCTTATATTGTACATGATAGTTTCCAGCTGTGACGCCTTCTAAGGAAATATTCCTTCATCGCGACCCACCGCAGTTTTGCCTGCTCATAAATTGGCCGTCGTTGGCAATAAATTACATCGACAATCATATTCGAACCGCTGCAGTTACTTAGCAAAATGAGTAATACTCATAGTAACAATGCATAGCTTGATGTCAGCACGAGTCAGGAAATTTGGAATTGAGATGTCAATGCGAAGCATATCCGGAGTATTCCGGTTGCCACAATACCACCCCGCTGTTTGTTGTGAATGAGATGTCAAACATCTACCATTAATGAGCGCCACATTTGTTATTGGTTGCCAATAACCACACCAACGTTTGGTTGGACCAATTTATGAGTTAGCCACCTAAGTGACCAACTTGAACACACACGCGTCGAAGAAAAAAGTTGGCAGCTGGTGACGGCTCAATTTGGCAAAATGTAGAATAGTCAATTGATAGAAGACATAAATCTATGAAAATTTATGTCTTTTTCCTTTTAACGTATGGCTTCTGATTGTATTAATATGAATTTTTAGAGTGTTTCACAACAGTTGCCAACACTGTTTCTCGAATATCAGGACTCGAACTGAACGTACACGTTTGTAAGATAGAATTTATAATAAATATTAAGAAGCAGTGTATTAATATTAATATACAAATAATAAATAACCACCGAAAACCTATAAAAGCATTTTTATTAATACAACCAACAATACACTTATACCATTCATTCGATTGCGATGAAGCTTTGGTTAATTACTGTGATATTACCTACAGAAAGAAGGCCTATACCTACACCAATTATAAAATTAAAACTAATATTTGAACTAAATAAACTAACTAAAAGCTTGTAAAAAGCACTGCAATGACAAAAGATTTTTATTGAAAATCTATTATTAACATTTACACTACACGTTGTGTTTTAAAGTCATACATTACACAACGATTATAAAAAAATTGTACCTATACGACACGGTACCCTACTGAAAAACGAACGGCTTCGGGTTCACATTATATGAGCATAAGAATAAATAACAGTAATTTTTTATATTAATTTATTGCTGATTTCCAATCTTGTTTTGAAATCAATCGTCGAATATTCTAAAATACACAATTCATCAACTCACTAAGTAAATTAGATGTAATAGTACGCCCGTAAAGGTTTCTAACAAAAATAAAAGAGGCAATGCCTGAGAGAGCATGCCTGGTATAAGCTAGTGTGTGATAGAAAACGAATAGAATGATGTATGAGGTTTAATCAAATGTGATTTGGAACGCATATGTTATCACACTTATCACCTTCGTCCTATTTTTACCCTAGACGTAATGAGGTCGGATAAACTAACCTAATATGACTGATCGCTGATGATGTGAAATGATAACTGATATCTAAGAATTAAATAAAATGAATAGGTTTTTTACAGAGTAAACCTACTTACTTACCTATGTTTTTATAAGTTCGATGCGTGACAGAAATTTGTATGTACTACAGGGTACATTGTGCCAATAAGCGCTCTTCAGTATTTATTTAATGTACCCTGTTTATTTTGTTAATTAAAAATTCACGACATATCTCACACTAGGATTATACAACAAATATTTATGATCTATGATCTACTAATGATATCAGACTGCCGTATGGCCCCCTATTTATTTTTATTAAAACATGGATACAAAATACAACGAGAATAGAAATAGAATAGAAACCATTGTTTATGGGTTTATGAACTATACTGGGCGTGGCCTGTAACAGGAGCAATAAATTAAAACAATGATTCCTTAGGGTATCCACAGTTACCTCTAAGTGATCATAATTTTTCAAAGAGTTTAAAATCGAAGAAATAGTCATTTAAAGTTACAACCCAAAATCAATGGTTTTTACCATCGCAATCTGTTGCTCATCGGTCGTTAGATGTCTTGGTACTGGGCGTTCCATGACAGTAGCTAATGCTTCTAATTGAGGACTTAACAAACCTCCACAAACCATACTTAGGCGTTTGAACTTTTTAATAATCTTACATTGATTGATTCTAAATAATTATAAAAACTTTAACCATTGACAATGCGAGTTGCCAAATCATAAACTGTCAATCATCAATACCCAATATTAAATACAAAATGGTGAAATTTATTGTTTGTTATACATTGCTGGTGCGATTAACTTTGTTAGAAAATAACAAAAATAAAATCTATAATATTAATTAATTGAATCCACATGGACACGATTAATGACAAGTTAAAATACCTATATTTAAATTATTTGCTCCTGTTACGGGCCACAGCCTGTATATAGAGCGAGAACAGAACAATTGAAAAACGTTTTAATAAAATTGAACTGCGTGTAATTAACTGATGCAGCATCAATGCGTTCTAAATAAAAAACACTGTTCTTTTGTTTTAAAGACAACTCCTGCAGGAATTCCTGTGTCGCGGAGGACTTAACAAACATTCAAACAACGGACACAAATAACACCCAGACTCGGAACCACCATTTGTGATCAGATCACACACAAATTTTTGTCCCGTGTAGTGCGTGTGGGTAAAACCGCAACACTCGGTGCGGCGGCAGTGGCCAGGCGACCACAACACAAGGGCCGTTTTTCCATACAAACGTAGTCCCCCGTTTCTTCCCTGGATAATGCCAGTAGAGCAATATTTTTTTTCCAAAAAATGTTATGTCTCTATTGGCATCTCCCTATGTTTTTCTTTTTTTCATAAATTAATTATTAAAAGAGACATGAGCCTTCAAAAACCTCAAAAATTGGCCAGATTTTCCGCTGTGTTCAAACATCCAGTAAACAAATTTGACTAGATTATATAAAAAAAGGAAAACATAGGAACACGGCCAAAGCCTTTTCTTAATTTTTAATGGAAAAAGTAGATCAATCGGTCAAGTTTTGGAGAAGGAATCAGGGTTCGACTACGAAACGTTGATTTTGTGTACTTTTAATAGGTATTTTCGGTCCAAGCTGCAGTTGTCTCTATCGCGCTCATGATACCATACATATGGCACTGCGCGACAGTAATAGATTTTACAAATACCTATTTTTCAATTCTCTCGCCCTTAGTGTTTCCTCTTAAACCACTACGCCATTCGCCATCAGAATATTCATACTAAATAAAATTAATACAAATGACAATGTTAACCAGTTCTCTTTCTCCCTATACCACCAGATAGTAAAATAATCAAAAGCGTATTCATGTTTAACAGCCGTGTAAAAGACGCAAGGACACTTACCCGGCTTGTCTGTATTGAACAAGTGCACCATTGAGGCTGAACGTTTATCCGTCAGTGGCGACCACCGCGTCGACGTGACTCAGCACAACGGCTAATGGTCATCGGTCTGCTGGCACATGATTAATTACCCTTATCAGAGCGCACCCGATCCCAGCTGATGGCTCTATGATGAGAGCTGGTTAGAAAACATCATTTCAGAATGTGTGGATGCGGCAGTTACTCTATAGCAATGGTGTATCTTCATTCGTATACTTATTTTCATTTTATTTCATGACTGCATTGATAACGCATCGGTTCCAGTGGTCACCTCGGCGCTATCAATGTATTTCGCCTTAAGTATACGCACGAGATATACATACAGGCACGAATCCGAGTCAAAACGTTTGTTGTTCGATGCATTTAGTTTTTTTTGAGATCCTAGTAATTTGGTTTCGAATTTTTAGCATTCCTGTTAACGGGTTCACAGCAGTATTGCGATGGGTGCGATTCGAACCCGCGATTTCTCAATGGCAAGTCTAAGCCTTCACAATGGGGATATCGCCGCTTAAATGTTAAACAATTCGTAGCGTTGCGTAACTTATGCTTGTCTTGTTATGTCAGTTCCATATAGTAATAATGCCCGTCAATTGTATTTCTTAAGTTTTAACTGATATACAGAATGTCCCAGAATATGTGAATCAAATAGTAAGTCCGGGAGTGCCGGCAGAAGTGAAAACTTGAATATTAACGTTGTGCATTTTTGATATTTTGGAATGGTTAGGCAATAATTTTGCAAGAATTGCTTTAATTATCAGTATAAAAGTATTATCATTTATGTGGTAAAATACAATATTCATTTATTGCGCTATCGTACACGAATATGACAGTTCTCCCTCCATCTTACGAATTTTCGATCAGGTCACGTGTCCTGACGCGAGTTTACATTGTTTACCCATCACAAAAAAAGTGCACAACGCCGCTAAAGAAGTTTTCACTTCAAAAATTTATGCCAAATCGTTTTCAAGCGCCATGCTTGAAATACGTAGATGACATTGACATTGCTAACTTTTCCATCTCAGAGTAGACTATGGCACTGTTCAATTTTGCAGATTTACTACAATTTTAAACCTTGGACCTTATTCTTATACCAAAACTAATGAGACAATCGATCTGTAATTAATAACAAGAATACCGACGGAAATCTTTTACAATAGATTGATAATATAAACCCTTGTTCTATTTCCTTGTGCGATATAAAAATAGGTATACCTATGATGACGGCAATGGAAATATTATGCATTATCTAGCTACGTGACATAAAATATAACGTTATATATATGCCAAGAACTGCGCTAGTTACATGTAAACAGTATCTATTGCACGATGCATTTTTCCTATAGTCCAGTGATATCGGTAATCTTATCTGATTGGCAGGCATTAATTGCAAACTGCGTTAGCGAGTTAAGGCCAAGTATCTATGACTATTTTAAATGAGTATAATTTAATTATAATAGTCTTGTAAGGTTTGAGGAATAGAAGAGCTGCCATTGTCAATTTAAGTTAATCCCAGCTACTCTTCTGTTCAAACTTCGTAGCTTAATGTAGATATTTGTGTATATAGGAGTATTTGAATACAAACACGTTTCGACACCCATCTTACGCTAATGACTGCCTATAGAAACAGATTAAGCAGGCGTAAACGCTACGCATTGTTGTTCAGTTAATGCAATGCTAATGTAATTTGTTACGTCTCAAATAAACTCCAATAAAGAAACAAACAAAACGTTTAAAGTTTAGATTGACCAGCTGAAAGGGAGGAAATTAGATCGCCGCGGGGGGTCTCCAATATTCTATCCTCTGACAAAAGCAACGTCGGACTTCGTAACAACGGGAGCGACAAAAAAGTTTCTCCTCAATAAATTATTTGTTTGCAAAAAAAATACCAACTAATTTATATTTCCGATTTGACAAGTAGCAGCTTTTTAGCTCACGTTTTAGGAGATACACCGTCACACTTGGACGCCTTTGATTATCACCTTTCATTCGCTCTTTTATTCTGTTCGATCATCTAAATTACGCTAATCTCTGATCCTTTTATGCTTGCTTCTTTGAAATTCGGAAGCTGTATTGGAGGACCTTTTGAGAGGCTACGCATTCGTAATTCTAATAATTGGTTTCTTTATTCGTCGCAACCGGAAAGACGACCCACATCAACGAATCGCGCCTTTAAAAGGATTTGCTATGGCAAAAATGAACTGAGAATATTTGTGCCACTATAATGGGTTGTATTCTGTTTCTGTACTCCAGACAGTGTGTCGCCGTCGCTTTAATGAAAAAATGTTCAGAAGAAATCCTTCGGTTTATGATTTTTTTAATCGTTGGAGGTCTCGTGTGTATTTTTTAGTGAATACTTATAGAGTTATGTTCGTACTCATACTATGACTCAAGATAATCAAGTGACTGTATATTTTTAGGAATAAATAAAATGCACTGCCAATTTAGGTATTTAATATATCAAACAGTCAATATCAGGATATGTACATAGATAGTCTACACTAGACATATCATAGCTGTTGTTGAAGAAGGTACCGATAAGAAATACTGATTTAATCTTTATTATGAAGTACTCATTTTTACAATATATAGATAAAATAAACAATAAAGATTTAATATCAATTTATTTGTATTGTTTGATAACACTTATCGCAATTATTGGTAATTGGCAATAGGTATACCTTGATTGCGGGTATAATGCTACCTACTATGTAGTATTACATATACTTTGATTATATGTACCTACAAATATACAATTGTTGTACCTACTTCTACTTTGTATTGTTCGATTTGTTCCAGTTCAATACTCACAACAAATATTCAACCATTTTGTACAAAATGTCTACTTGAATTGAAATTAAATGGCCATATTACATCTTGGGGTCTTCAACAACAATGAAATTATATTCGTACCTAATCTCAAATGACATTTTATTCGGTTAAATGGAGTCCCCGTTCGCGATTGAGCTTATTCTCTGGAGGCGTTCATTCAAACAATTTGTTATTTTAAGTAAATCGCAGCGCAGAATGCTTGTGCTGCGGCCCCGCGGTGCATCACAGCTACTGAATGTAGTTTTATGCAACGGCGTAGATCCATGAAATTGATTTCAATCCGCAGTATTGAAAAAGCGGCAGCCTCTACCTAACTTTGATCACCTTCATTGACAAAATGTTGTTCATTCATAAAATTTTACAACTCGACGTACGAGCAACGGATCCGCAGGTAGACAAATATTTATGAATGAAGATGAGAAATTGCATCCTTTCGTTTGTTTTGTTTAAAAAGTTGGAACGCTAATCATTGCAAACATTCCACTCCGTTTCAACGCAGTTCAAGAATTTGTCTGTATTAATTTCAAGAGAAAGATGGGAATATGGTAGGTATATGTATACTTTTCTAATTTCGATGTAGGTAGCTACGTTACATGATGACGTGTATTTTTATAGCCCCATAACTAATGAAGTTCGCATAACAACTGTAATAAAAGTTGGACCATTTGTTTTAAGTTCACATAAGTGTCATTCACACAAACAAATGACACTCATTGTAGAAATGGTTCATTTGTCGAGAACGATTTGAAAAAGCCGACACTCAAAACATAGGAGCATTGAATGGACACCCATTTAGTTAAGAGTGTTTTATAACGTTGCTGCAAAAAGTTTAAGTCAGGTACAATCCGGATGCGAACGACAGTGATGCTAAGTTCCCACGAGTGGACAGTTACTTATTACAATAGTTTGTGAAGTGACAAGTCCACCACTTGTTTGTTTCCCTTTCTGATTGTTACGAAGGCGTTGTCAAGAACAAAGCGCCATGTGTTTAGAATCAAGACGCAAATTACCAATTGTTGTTTTAGGCAACAGATGTGGAGGTTTGCGAGTTTATTTAGATACTGTCCATTATCAGCAAATAGTTTTGCCAAAACTATCACTGAGTTGAGTAAAGGCACTACACATAGTACACATTCTATAGACTGAATGAAGAAAGTCATTGTCAATTCCAAAATCTGTGTTGCAACTGCCAAAGTGCTGAGGTTTGTAGTTTTATCTTCACATGGAAAATTTGTTTGATCTATAGAAAGTTCTGATACGTACTCAGTATTATCTATGCCTGTTTATTTTAATGTTTGTTATATTATGTAGATTAAGGACACTATAAATATACACTTATTTTTCCGACTACTTTACACTATCTTACCATTTACTTTCTTTTATTTGCTTTAAATTTTACATGTTTTACCATTATACATACCTACTATAGTCCTGTTTAGTATCCAATAATGTTAAATTGAATATGACAGATTGTATAATGGGACCCACATGGGACCTTAGTCGAACAAATTAATGGCACAGGCCTGTTGGCATAGGTATAACTGATACCTATCACAGGCTTCAGTCTATAACAAATATCAATATGTATGAAGGTCCAGTAATTATTTGTATCTATTTTTGTGTTTCGTAAAGAGAAATAAAGAGTAACCTTTTATTTCCCAACCTGGAACTCATCGTACCTGCCTATCGTTAACCATTTAATAATTTGATTATTTTATTTTATATTCCATTTCTCTAAATATCACTTTGCTGTCTATCTGCTGTATATCTTTTTCGACTGCTAACACCCGTTCTTATCAGTAAAACGAGTGATATTCTTGGATAGCTACGAAGTTCATATTATATTGTCTTATTTGCAAATTTAATTTGCTTTATAAGCAGAAGACCTTGTGGTCCTCACCTACCTCGAAACCACATATTAAAAGCTGTTTCACTCAAGGTGAAGAATAAAGTAGAATCTGGTTAATAAGCCATAACATACGAAGTCAGTCTATTTCTTAAATCTAATCTCACTAGCAATGTCCTTTGAACTGAACCGATGTAACCAGCGAACATATTAAAAACAGTACCTATTTTATTTGTATTAACATTTATATATTGTCCGTAATTATTACGAAAGTCATGTCATGTTTAAAATAAAACATAGGTAATATTTCAATGTGTCATCTGTGTCAAACATAACAATATTATGTAAGTTTGCTCAGTATTTTTATTGTCTCTCAAACTTTACGTCAACAACAAAGGAAAGTCGACTAATTTGACAGCTCTAAAAAAATTGTCTATTAGTTATTGTTTTCGTAAAAATAGATACTACGTCAGATTAGAATCAGTTCATAAATAATTTTATATAAAGGCCAAAGTCCATCGCTCTACCAGAGTTCTGTAGGTTAGACTGGAATGTCCTGCAGTCCGTCGCCTCTTCTACTATCAACATATATGAACCGATGAGAAAATAGATCCTGGTTAATAACTTAATAAACTTTTTGTTTATATTTGCCAGATGATGTATATAACCCTTTTCGCCACCATGACATTAAAGTGTACGTGTTACACGCGTAACGTTTTTTTAAGCTCTGCTTTAATATCCGTGGACATTATAGACACAAAAAGCCTTCAGTTTTTAAGGATCTCACTTACCGTATACGGCTGCCGAAACAAAATATAAGTGACTAGTTTTCACCCGCGGCTTCGCTCGCGTAAATGTAGGTTAGGTTAGGTTAGGTTTGCAACAGTTATTTTTTCTGGATGAAAGGTATCCTATGTCCTATTCTGTACCCCTGACAACGTGTATGCAAAATTTCATGTTGATCAGTTGAGTAGTTAAGGCGTGAAAGCGTAACAAACAAACAAACTCATTTTCGCATTTATAATATTAGTTAGGATTAGCCCATTGGCACTAACGAGATGACCTTTAAGCAGGACCAAATACCTCATGTGTTCTTCAAGAAACTAAACTTATTGACTCTGACTTTGTGAACGGTCTTTTATTTTATATTTTACGATGTCCAACTATAAATTACTAAAATATCAAATGCATATAAATAATTAACCTCCAAACAAGGCTGCACTTGCATGATATGTCATTAAAACATCGTCAATTTTATTATTTAGAAATAGCGTAGCTTTCTGTTAGTGTAAGAATGATTAAATTCGGTTCAGAAGTACCAGCGAATACTTATTTCAATTACACCTATATAATATTAGTATGTATAAGTATAGTAAAAGTTGAGTATTGAATACTCTCTAATTCAAGTATAGAATAGACCACAGAACATTATAAGACTGTACTGTGGAATAGACTAAATGAACTCCAGTCCCCAGTTCCTGAACGGAGCAATAGATTTTAATAAATATTTAATTAAACATATTTTGAAATTAATTATTTTTCTATTTATTACGAATATTTGAATACTATCAATATTTTCGGTAATTGCTTTATATTTCTTGTTATAATCGCAATAGCTGGTTACAATTATGTTCGTGGAACATCCGTCCGGAAATGTCCGGTGCGTAGTGTCCGCGGTGCACGGTGGGCTGTTTACACAGATCCTAGTTACAAAGCTGATGAATGAATGAGATCGCCGACCACCCATCGAGCAACGCGTCGAGTAGCCAATTACATTGTGGTACAGCAACTAGAAAGTACGGACTACATTCAGTGCCGGATTAAGCAAGCGCGGGGCCCGTAGCAAATTTTTTCGGGTAAGAGTGCTTGCATATGTCAGACCGACTGAAATTCTACACATTTATACGAGTGACTTTTTGTAGAACTTCTGCGTTTACCGTATGAAATTTGGTGTATTATTTACGCCAAGGAAATATTCGGTTACCGATTGTCTGACAAGGATTGTCTTAGTAGGAAAAGTTGTAACATTTCACGTTTTTGTGACATCAAGTAAATTCAATATACCATATCTTAAGTAATAAGTTACATTGAAAAAATTACGCTTAGGCAGAGATGAGTGGGTTTAAATATGCGAGGCCCCCTTTCGCGCGGGGCCCGTAGCAATTGCTATTCTTGCTACGTGGTTAATCCGGCACTGACTATATTTGAAGGCAAGATAGCTGTCGTTCAATTTTCTAAATTTTCACTACCGTTTGTCTCTTATTTATAACTTTTAAATTCGATGTGAAATCTCAGGTTTTCTTTTATAACCATTGTGGTCGTGATTTCCTACTATGATTTTTGCGGAGTGACATTTAAGTTCAAAAAGTTTTATTTTTTTATGAAATATAGCTATTCGATTTAATTGGTAAATAAATAAAGTAAAAAAAAATTAAGAATATAATATTATCTACTATAAAAATATAGACCATTAGGATATTTCTTATAATTTATAATAATTTTGTGTTAACTAGAATAACAGTTTACTATTTGATGTCAGTTTTGCAACCTTGCCTCGAATACGTTTCCTCATAACATTTTATAAATAAAGTTTCTCTAACAAGTTCCATTGTTGATTGATAGTGGCGGTTCGCGCTTATAATGGACTAATTTCGTTAAAATTCAATTTTATATACATCATTGCGTACAGTAAGAGTTTGACAAATAACGAAATGTCACCTTTTTGGTATATTTTACTGATATGAACACAAACAATGGAAAAATAAACAAATTTGATAGGTACTGCCAATAAAATACATTTCCTACGACAATAATCGAATGAAATTAGAAAAATTAAACTTAATTTAGATAACTTTAGTTTAGTAGCCACAGAATCGATGCCATTTAATGGTGAATATTTCGCAGACAAGTCGCTGTTGTTTTTATGAAATGTTGGCACGAAATGTTTCGAACGTAAAACATTATTTGCTTATAATTGACCGTTCAATGACAGGAACTGTTTCTGAAAGTTACGTATATTCAATGACGAAGGAACGGTGCCAACATTTCTTCGACCTTATTTTATAACATTGTTCTAGATTCCTGACGGTCAAATTATTTATTTATAATGTGTTCGTTTGATATGCACGCCGTTTGATAACAAGCAAGTAATGCGATTGCAACGTTTGCTGAAGCAGATGCGCGATAATGCACAAATATTTATTTTCGAACTATACATCGACTGCACGGATCATGACGCACTGCTGTTATGCTGTAACATGTCGAATATTGCGTGGTTTGAGCTTTGCATGGGATTGTGTGTTTTGATTCTAGCTGTTCTCTGTATGCGTTGCTTTAATGTTTACCTATATAATGGTTAGACACCATATCAACTCATAATATGACGTTAATGTACAAATAAAATAACAAACATTAATGATCTATAAAATATTGTCTATCTCACTAGTAATATGTTATTTGGTTCAGTACTTTCATAGTGCAGTACCAAGTTTGGTTGGTGTCCATTTATCACGGCACCTTTAATGCGCGGCCACATTTAGCTATTGTGGACAGGCGTTATTCTGTAAACTCCTCATTATAAGGCATACTTTGTATAAAAATATGTGCTCCAGTATAAAGGTAAACATTGATTTTTTCTAACGTCTGAGAGAATACATGTTTGGGCCGCTACTGACAGACGGACAAAGGGACAATGAGGGATGATCTTGAATGGCGACCGCACACTCGGTGCGTACGCGCCTACCTACGTCGTAGTAAGAGCACTCTTATACATTATTGCAATGACTTATAGTAATAAAAACTGTTCAAATCGTTTGCCCTTGGGACTAAGACCAAATAAAAATTATGTAAGTACATGTAGTTTATTTTGTCATATTCATATGAATAACAGGCAAAAAATTGATAGTAGGTAGTATAAAAACCTACAACAGATTCAAATGCGTTTTTACTGGAGATCTTTCGACCTGCGATCATATGGATCTATATCGATTATAATCTTATTATTGGGGATAAATTTTAGAGTATTTAAAATCGTTGTACCTTTTGTACCTTTCAGAAATTATAATTAAAATTACTTAAATATAGGGCAGATAACTTTACTATTGCAATTCGCGATTGATATAGGCTCGGTTTCGGGTCATTTTAGCTACGGACAGATCATTTTTCACATATTTTCCATAAAATATGTCATAAATTAACTGTAAAACGGTTCGTTTCTTGAATATAGGAACCGAGTCATACAAACTTAATAAAACTAAGAACTTATAGTTCTTGAACAGTATTAGTTTTAACAGAACGTACTTCAGTTAGCATATTTATGTGAAAGGCGTACATTACTATCCGTAATGTAATCTACCTCATGTACCTTGCGATATCTTATGACTTTTTTATAGGTGCTAATATTATAAAGAGGAAAGATTTGTTTTTTTGTTTGTTTGCTTGTATGTTTGTGTAATGATTTAACTCAAAAAGAGCTCAACCGATTTAAAATTTTCTTTCACCACTAGGAGGCTATATTATTGCCTAATAATATAGGCTTCTTATTATTTAAAATAAGTGCTGTTAAACCTAATCTAACCTACTTTTTGGCGAGCTAAAACTAGTGTTTTATAAGATGGAGTTAGAATTATTAATGCAAAGGTCAGGCTGATAATCTAACGTTTTACAGATAAACAAGCACCCAACAACAAAAGTCGTAGTATTTATTTGCAGAGATGACAATGTCAAATGTTTCTTCATTCACCTCGCGGCAACGGTCTCAGAGGATCACACCCACTCCAGCGCAATGACTGCTCCGCCTCTAGAAGGCTCGGTCACCTTCGATTGTGCCAGCTGCCATTGTAATCGAGCAATATAATAATAAAAGGTGGCCATAAATATTATGGCCACCTTTTACTTGTGGTTTTATATAAATTTTACTCGAAGGAACATTAAAGAAAAATGTTTGCGTAAGCTTTAGAGTCGCGCGAATTCATGGATAGAAAAAACTGGGCTTATGCCACGTGGGCAGATATTGGGTGGAGTAACCCGACTGCCATCTACAGAAGATCGTTGCAAATTAAACCCGGTAGTTGAGTTTCTGAAGATTTAGGTATCAGCGGTTAGCTATGTCTCTTTGTCTGAGTTAAATATTAACAGCAAGTGCTGTCGCTTTGGCCTTAGAGCATCAGTATACGAATGATGTTTCTGGTTTCGATTCGTCTACCGGGTCTACCGAGCTGATACTAAATTCAGCTCAGTAGGCCCGGTAGACGTGAAACATAGTTGTGAACTTAAAACAAAATGCGAGTATTCTACCCCTTCGGGATGTCTGAGCTTAGACCTATATGGTATATATTATAAAGTTTTCTTTGGCGGAATGTTAAATCTTAACTAGTTAAGTTATGGAAGTCACTGTGTATCGTAAGTATATAGTCGTATTTTTTATTTAATAATTTTCTTTACATACTATAATAAAAGTGGCATATTACTAGCAGATAAATTAAACCCATAAATTACCTTAAGTGTTTTACGTCAATATTATGCTAAGTATAGTCAGTTCCTTCTTAAAAATCCAAAAGGCGGCTTGCCTGACTAAAATATTCTACTTTACTATTACGATATGCAATCGAACACTAGAATGCTTTCAGTGTGCAGTTGTGTGCTCCTTCCGTACACACAAGTATTAAGAGGAAACACTAAGGGCGATAGAATTAAAAACTAGGTATTTGTAAAATCTATTGTTGTCGCGCAGTGCCATGTACAGTATCATGAGCGCGATAGAGACTACCGCAGCTAGGACCGAAAATACCTATTAAAGGTACCTACACAAAATCACCCTGATTCCTTCTCCAAAACTTGACCGATTTAACTACATTTTCATTAAAAATTAAAGAATCCTTTTCCTTTTTTTGTAATCTACCTAGTCAAATTTATATTCTGGATGTTTGAACACAGCGGAAAATCTGGTCAATTTTTGAGGTTTTTGATGGCTCATGTCTCTTTTAATAATTAATTTATGAAAAAAAGGAAAACATAGGGACATGCCAATAGAGCCCATACATTTTTTGGAAAATTATTGCTCTACTGGCATTATCCAGGGAGGAAACAGGGGACTAAGTTTGTATGGAAAAACGGCCCTTGTGTTTCCTCTTAATAAAGAAAAAAAAAAAAAAATACCTACCCGCATCGACTTGTTCTAAAACCAAAGGCACGCTTCTAACAAAATATGAGATTTGAAACAGTAACCTTATCACAACGCTTATTGATGACCCATCAACGATTCCAATTTTCTCTATAAAAACTAAACACCACGAATAAAACAAATAAATGACGCAAAAGTTCATCTTTCTATGATTATTTATCTTTGTCCAACATCCAGACAAGTTTACTTACAGTCTAATTTTATACGCTATAACAAAAGCACTATACTAAAAGCTTTCGAGGATTTACCTTCGTTATGGTGCTTCCGAATTTAGTAGATTTATGTGCCGCCATCGGGTGCGAGAGCAAGACAGTACTACCCATATAGGCACTTACTCTCTAACAAGAACAAAAGATTGTCGTCTCTATTAGCTACCTAACGAATCGCGTGGCGAAGCGTAGTATACGCTAAATAAAGTAAATGCTTTTGCATCGTAATATCATGAAAAGTAGCAATAGTAGGACTGCCACACACCGGTGTCGAATTTGATGACATGATATTTGATTCCTCGGACTTATCCAAATGATATTCGTATTAAGAATTTAAATGTAGTCGTAATTTTTTGCTTATAACGGAACACCTGCATCTCCTAGAGATTTACATAATTATCTAGAAGGTGGTGTGCACCAATTATGGAAATCTCTAGATAGTGATAAAAATGCTGGCCTATTACAGATTGGCAGATCACAATCTGTCCAGTAGTCGAACAGCTTATAAAGACTTTTTACTTTTTAGCTGAATTACATTGAGTTAATATGTAGTAAGTACCTACCTACTTGTGGAGACAACGTACCGTTATAGTAAGCGTATAGCTCAGACAAAGTTAGTTAGACAGCATGCAGTCTAATGTTAGATAAAATACAAACGATTTAAAACTAAACTATATTATAATGCACTAGATTTTGCCCGTGGCTTCGCTCGCGTCAATGTAGGTTACGTCAATAAATTTCTATACCTCGGGAACAGTACTTTTTCCTAGAAGAAAGGTACTCTATATTCTTTTCTATATCCCTTATAACGTGTATGCGAAATTCCATGACGATCGATGGAGTAGTTAAAGCGTGAAAGCGTAACAAAGAAACATACTTACATTCCGTATTACATTAATTAAATGACGAATTAAAAAGTTTATTGATGAATTAAACATTCACTGTATGTGGTGTGTAGTGCCGGACTGTGATATAAGCAATTCTATCTACTTTAATATTACTTTTATTAACACACAGAATAAAATTTTCTGTAAATGACATACTCTATGTATAATTAAGTTGTAAAATAAATCACCATTACCTTTTGATGTTTCTTTTCATTGCTGAAATAAAATAATTAAAACAAGACGTTGAATATGTTAGAGCAATGTTAGGTATTGGGCGCGGGCGACGTTTGGCACAAATAACAAGCGTAGCCTGGATATATCGAGCACGAACTACTAAATATTTGAGATTAAAATATTAGAACGGATAACGCTGTCTAACAATATTTTACTGTAACATATCAAACATCTATTATTTTAACCTTGATACGAGGACCTTCGTGATTTAGATTTCGTCGAGCAAATTTTTATAATTGCTTTTGTTTATGATAAACAAGAGCAATTATTAAAATTCGTCATCGAAGGGTCCAAATATAAGATTAATCATTAATCTTATATTTGGACCCTTCGATGACGAAATGTTGTAAAAGCCATTTTGGCGAAAATGTGTTATTGATTTACATCAATAACACCAAAATGGTTTTTACAATATTTCAAAAACTGAATACTTATTCAGGTTTTCGAGCTGCATCGACCTGTTTATTTAAAATGTTGATATTCGCAAAAAAATATTTTACTACCCAGTCCAAACACCCCAGCAGGAACATTTTATAAAAAAATGTAAATAATACTTCAGCCTGCCACAAATGCTGTAAAAGATATAATTTCATAATTATAGTACATAAAGAAAACGATGTTCACCTATTTTGTTGTTTTATTAAAGTACTCAAAATAAAGGAGTACTTAAAGAGAAATAAAAATATAAGATTTTTGGTTTTTGACTCTCCTGAAAATTTGTATTTTGACTTTCATTATATTTCATTCTCGAAGGGTCGATATAATAGGGGTTAAAGTATGAAATTGCCGTTGTATAGAAATAGATACTTTGAATTGACATAAAACCTTCATGGTATGAGATTTTAGGGTGAAACTTTTTTTCACATGATATCTATAAGATTTTTCTTTAAAAAAATGTGCAACATTCGATTTTCAACTTTCGATTGTTTTTTATTCAGCTTAGACGGAAAAGATAGATACTTCGAAAATCCGAGTCATTTTTTAATACGAGTTCCGACGCGCAACTAACGCGGCAGAAAGGCTCGCAATATCAACGCTGCGTTTGGAGAAGAGACTGCTAATGAACGAACCGTGCGTTTTTGGTTTAAACGCTTTCGTAATGGAAACTTCGACTTGAAGAACGAACCACGTGGAAGACCGCCCAAGCAGGTGAATAACGCTGAATTGAAGGAGATGGTGGAAGCCGATCCGAGTCAAACTACCCAGGAATTAGCGCCATGGTTTAACGTTACTCTATCTACAATATTGGCTGATTTGCATCAACTCAATAAGATAAAAAAATATGAAAAATGGGTGACTTATGATTTAACTGATCTGCAGAAAGAAATGCGTGTTGAAACTTGTGTTGCCTTGTTGAATCGGTACAGATATGAAGGAATATTGGATCGAATTGTGACATGTGATGAAAAGTTTATTCTTTGCGATAATCGTAAGCGAAAAATGCAATGGCTGACCCCAGTTTAAATGCCGCAACAGTGCCCTAAACCAAAGCTTACCAATAAAAAGGTAATGGTAACTGTTTGGTGGTCTCTTTATGGTGTTATTCACTATAGCTTTTTCAGGGCTGGTCAAGCAATAACAGCAGATGTTTACTGTCAGTGAAACAACCCAGACTCGTGAATCGATCTTCACCATTATTGCTCCATGATAACGCAAGACCTCACACTGCACAAGAAACCGTTGTATTTCTACAGGAGCTGCAGTTAGAAACCATACGTCATCCTCCGTACTCGCCAGACTTTGCTCCAACGGACTACCATTTTTTTCGTAATTGGGTCAATTTTCTACGTGATAAAAAATGTTCTTCCCATGAGGCAGTACAAAATGCTTTCACACAGTTTGTCGAATCTGGATCCCCGGAGTTCTATCGTAAAGGCATAAATGAACTTCCGTTTAGATGGCAGTAATGTATAGATAATGAGGGTAAATATTTCGATTAAATAAATAAAAAGTGGTTAAAGTTTTTTTCTAAGGTGGTACATCTTAGAAAAAAACGAGTTTCATACTTTAACCCCTAATATTATCTTAGTACTTAAATCAATCATGTATGATTAGACTCATTAGTTGACCCGGTGGATATTCGAGTCAGATTTAATTTTGTGATGGTACAAGAAACATCTATATTTTAAACGTATACTATGACAAGCGATCTTATGAAGCTCTGAAAATCCGTCTCGAGTAAATTGAAATTGGAGGGAGACAACAAAGAGCAGTGGTATTTGGTTTCAGTATTAGTGCGAAAGGGACAAAGACAATGGGAGTGAGAGCTCAATAACGAGCGGGCCAAGGGTTGGCTGTTTCTCTTACAGGTCTGGATACTCGGAGCGAGGCAATATGTGGAGATTTATGTATCTCCCCGCCATGTACACAGAATGCTTAGGAGGAAATCTTGTGACGCAACGTTATTTCCATTGTTGTTGCTAACGTTATGTTCGCACCTAGTTATGGAGGTCGTTATATTAAAAAAGTATTGCGCCATGCTGACACTTAACTTCTTTATAGCTCGTAACCATACTTCACTTGCTGAAATGATTTTCTCTTATTCTTGAATAGTTGTGAGGGAATATAAAAGTTTTCTGTTTTCAAGATTATAGCAGTTATTTGTCTGATTAGATTCTTGGTCGTGATCGTGCAAATTATGAATCATGTTTTGTGTTTTAACCTGTTAATTGTTAGATATAGGTCGTGGTGTTTACAGGGATATTGGGATGTGGGTGTGTATGATTTTACTTTACACCAGAACAAGTAATGCAATTGGTATAAATATTGTATTTTACATTATGTTGCCAAACAATATGTTTAACAGATAGCCTGGATATAATGAAGATTTTTATAAAATCTATTCAGAAATAACTTTATAGAATACTAGTTTTCACCCGCGGCTTCGTTTGCGTAAATGTAGGTTAGGTTAGGTTAGGTTTGCAACAGTTCTTTTTTTCTGGATGAAAGGTACCCTATGTCCTATTCTGTACCCCTGACAACGTGTATGCAAAATTTCATGTTGATCGGTTGAGTAGTTAAGGCGTGACAGCGTAACAAACAAACAAACAAACTCAATTTCGCATTTATAATATTAGTTAGGATTACTCACATCCAATCTGTAACAGACATCAGATCTACTGAATTCTCCTTTATTTTATAAAATACAACTGCCGCACTACACATGCAGCCTGTGGGTGAACTTTACGTTGAAGGCATACAGTGACTTGCGCATCCAGTACAACAACGCGTCCGGGTGCTGGTGGGGCTGGCGCGTTTTTACAGCGCGTCTGGAATGTTTGCGGATTCAAACATCGATAGCTTTTCTGCCATCATGCGCAAGCGATGTACCTCTTTGCTGCGCCGCGTACGCGCCAGCCCCAACATCATCCTGAAAACGCTGACTGACCGGTGGGACTCTCCGATCCTGGAACGCTGGATACGACTGCACGCAGTCAAGTAGATGGCTTCTTTGGATCGGACAGTCTGAACCGGACAGGTATTAGATGTATGTACCTACTACTAACACTAGATGTACCCTACTATGGAATATTATTCTGAAAATAAATTATTATTATTATTATTATTATTATTATTACTACGAATAGTTCCTGTGTCGCGGGAGACAAACGTTCAAACAACAGAAACAACGAACACCCAGACTTGGAACAACTATTTGTGAACCGCACAAATTCTTGTCCCGTGTGGGGATCGAACCCACAACACTGGGCGTAGCACTACGCCATCCGTGAAGAATTAGGTATAATATATAGTGTATACCTCTACATGTGCAATACATATTAATATGTCTGTACTGGATAGTACAGAGTGAGTATGCCTGTTAGTAGACAAGTAACAAACCAAGTGAGATTTTATTACAAGTAATAAAGTGTAGCCCCAGCACAAAATAACAGCTGTGTTTAACCTAATGTTATTCGTGAACTGCGACCCATCAAACGAGACAGAAGGGCGCCTTCGCTAATCGTTATAGATTGTGTTGGATATTACACTGCGATTCTCCGACGGCCGGGCCCTACCATTGTTACTTACAATTATATTTTTCAAACTGTTTAGCGTAGCTCTCTTTCTCCGCGGGACTACACGCGTTCACAATTCTTCATACCCCGTTAATGAGTGCCAATCGTACAAGTACACAGCTTTATCTAGGTTAGGTTATTATGTATTTATTTAGTTATGTGATTGCATGTCACTTTTATAGATCTAACCTATTGAGAGGCAACGGCACATCGGCGGTCAGACACAATGGGTTTTTAATTATGTCTGGTAATTCAAGACTTGACAGGTAAATATTGTAATTAAGCTAAAAAAGTGTGAATGGTTGCAGCATTTTGCTACACCATTGCTGCAACCATAGGTAACACGGTTCTTCCTTTCACCGGGTTACTAGTATAGTACCTATTATACAATAAAATACATTTATATTGTGACCATTCAATACTCGGTATCACTGAAAAGTCAATATAAATGTAGATAAGTTATTACACGTATATTTATGTACGCGAATAAATGTTGTTATAATTTGACAACATTGAATACCTTTTAATAAAAAATATTGTCATGATCGCCGCAATATTCGCGAAAGTACGGGTTCAAGTAAAGATTATTTATCTTTTGTGTTATATTGTAAAAATGTTTATTCATATCTCAAACAGTCAAACGTATTTCAGAATTTGTTATGTAGAGAGCATTGTATTGTATTGTACCTACCTTTAATACATTAACGTAAATAACTTATAACTTTGATCTTATTTGAACTGTGGACAATAATAAATTTATAATTAAAAAAACAATGAATTGAAAATATTGTTACCATTTTAGCAAATATTTGCGGCTAAGTCCTTTATTACTGTAATGATCAGCTCTCTCATATATTATATTAATAACGATACCCTTCCTTTCCTTATCAATCTATAGAAAACCCTATTATCGGCAACAAGATATAACTACATAAATATTATATTACTTATCTTGAACACCTAAATATACTAAATATATGTTGAACCTCTATGCTTAAATTACAAAAGTAAAATTAGTTTGTGTATTTGTAAATATAATCTTTAAAACTACTGAGGAGATTCTAAAAATCATTTTACTTTTAAGGGGCTATACTGTTCCTGATTTAACATAGCTATTTTATTAATTAAAATTTTACACGGGCATGTCATGTCTCAGGCAATAACTGATTTTAGATAATAGTATCTAATATTGGTTTGTTTGTATATATAGACCCTATGTATATACATAGTAACTTCGTATAGCAAAAAGAAACGATATTGCTGTCTATATGAAATTGAATAGATATTTAGTGTGAACCCGTAGTATGAGAGTGTGAGCCGCTAGAACGCGATTAGCATCTTGGACACGGCACCAGTGCAATAAGACCATGACTGAGTTTCGAAATGCGTTAAATATAAACAACAGGTGACAGTTTTGTGAGCTTACACTTGTCTAACTCTGGCGCCCTTCTTATTATACGTTATATGTCTAATGTTCTCTTAAAATAAGCTTTAATTCTAGACATAGAAGATAGTTCGGTATGCGATATGTGCAACGTTTTGCAGAGAGTAATGATATTATTTTCCAATAATAATTCTACTACGAATATTGATGCGATCGATTGGGTATTATTATTTTGGATAAAATTATATAGGTGCAAATTTTTCTTTTGAAATGTCTTCTAAAACTTTGAAGAATATTTTGAGGACAGATATTTGGTGTCTTATATAAGAGTGATGAAAGTAATTAACCTGTCAATTATTGGAATGCAAGAAATAATTAAAACCGAGTAAGAGACGAGGTACATCTAGAAGGAGTTAATTAGTTGGATAGTAGTTGAAGAAAAAGGAAAACATTTTGTTTATAAAGATTCTTACAAAAGTGATTAAAATATGTATAAGTGTCTGGCCGTCGATGTTCTACTGCGAATGATGAGGTTGAATAGATATCTACATATGTATTTGTCTACAAATGTAGATATGCGATTGATAACTAAATATAGAGATATAATTTTCAATAGAATTACATGAAAATGTACGCAATAATCTAACACTGGTTCTGTTTCAGATAGCTTGCAGTGCTCCAGTTTTCTTAGTACGGTTGGATGAATGAAACCGTTTTATACATTGGTCTACGACAGCATTGTATCTGAATCTATCGTTAAATTGTTTCTTATTACATTGTAATTATTTGCATACTAAGCGTTTGTAGCTTTCCTTGGCTTTTTTTTACTACATATCCACCCAATATATTAGCAATTGATTTATGCTCCTCTGTCATCCGCTATATAATTAAAAGCATTATAATAACAATCCTTGAAAATTTAAAAACGATTATGCGCTTCATAATACATAATATTTAGCTATATGCAGCTGTGAGCAAGAAAATCTTATGTTATTACTATCATAAAAATATGTAAAAGACTGCCAATGCAAGTGGCGGGTTATTTTTTAGTAAAAGACGAGGTAGGTATAGAAGGAACTACTTAGTGGAACAGCAGTTACAGAAAAAGGAACGCATTTTGCTTTAAAAAGGCCCTAGATGCAAAAGTGATTACAATATTTATTTTCTTTTTTCGAAAGGCTAAATAAGAGGCATTACGAATAATGTTGTCTAATATGTCGACCGTAATATGTAAAAGTATAGGAAGTACTCATACTATCGAATTCTTGGGATGACTATTTGTGCCTCAAATAATTTGCCTGATTCATCATATATTACGCATATAGGTGCCAATGTATTTTTTTAAATGTGCATGATAGGCTAAGAACCTTAAACTTTTGGTTGACAGTTCTGGAACACTGTCCTTTCGTGCCGTTACATTAGTCCCCTTCTAAAATATTTATTATACCTAAATAAATTTAAATTATTATTATTTAACAATAATAAATTCCAGTGAGTTCATCTTCGCCCCCTCAGTACAAGAGCCGTTGGTCCCTCCCACTTAATCTCAGAGTATCGCTAACAAATTTAATATTTACTCGATGTGACTTATCCTTATAAATCGGCAACAATATTAAAACCGCCGGTACATTTGATTGTTGTGTTGGTGCCACCCTTGTGTTTTTGTGTGGTACAAGTGATCAGTTAAAAGCGAACATATTAACTATTATTTTAGTCCCGATGTTTTCTCTCTCTGAATAGTAGGTGTAGAAAGATTCGTGTTTGCCAAACTGAAACGATTGGGTATTGTTTCAAGATTATGTATGCAATTTAATTTAATGTTCATGGGGACCACTTAATTTTATGTTTATTGCCAATATAAAATGTGTATGTTACACATACATACTATTATACCACAGCTACGAGTGCTACGAGTTCACAGATTTTGTAGGACATGATAAATATTTAAACAGTATAATAAAAATATCGGACTTCACCCAAAACGTATATAGGTATAGCACCTTCTTGCACTTTATAAAATATAACGCAGAAAATATTATAATTTGACAAGCTAAATGATTAATCATTGAGCTTGTTTTGGACAATTATTTCAATATTAATTTTACTTTATTATTAATTTCACCTTAATAAAAGTAATGATGGAGTCATACGTTACTTTGCGTACAGACGGGATGCTACAGTATTTGTAAATTTCTGAAGATGCGCTTTTATGGGTATACTATTCAAATACAAAACGATGTATATATCAGAATAAATTTAATGTATGACAGTACCAAACCAAAAGAAAATTACGCGAATGCAAAAGTTGACCTAAAATTACTTCATATAAATATAAGTACCTACTAAGTTAAAGTTATTTATGTAGACTCTGGTTATATCCCAATAATTATTTTATCGTTTAATCTTATGGCTTGTACCGAACCGCGAGTGAGTTTTAGCACCCTCGTCGTATGCGAGGCCATGCACGGATTTACAGCTAATCCGAGCCGAGTCTATCGCTCTCTGATACTTTACACTGAACTATGTGTTAACTTTATTAAAACGTCCCGTTTATTTACGCTCCATGACGAAACAGACGTTTTGTTTATACTACATTTACAATTTAAATTATTGTCAGATTCGTACCGCTCAGTTTTATTGTCAAATGGGATGTGAATACGTTACTATGGTTATAAATATATAATGTATACGTGACATGGTCAGTTAAGATTTGTGAAGCCTTCTGACGGTTTCTTATGTACATAATATGTAGCAATGTATTGACTAGTTCATGTACCTAAGTATGCACTACAGAGGCGCAAAAATGTATTTGAGAATAGTACGGCGCTCATAGATTTTGTCACTAAAAGCTATGAATCAAATCATTAGATGCTTAGACTACGACGGAATTAGGATATCTGGTCTTATAATTTCTTGGATAGCGTAATCTTTTCCTACAGGTCTAGTTAAATATTACAACAAGTGTTCACTCCTACAGTTCAATTTATTAATTACACACTTCCATTTTTCCTTCAAATTTCAACCCTATTGGATAGCTTATTAAAATACATTTTTCCTTAACAGAGCTGGTGGATTAGCGAAGACAAGGCGAAGATTTAATCAAGTCAGCGGTCGTAATCAAACTGACATTATGAGGTACGCTACGACGCGACGTCACCATTAACGACCGCAGAATGAACACAATCGTTAAGGTTTTAATGTACTGTACTGTAGAAAATTAGATAGCAATCCTCCAAATTTGAAGTAAGTGTCACAAAACACCAGCTTTCCTTTAATTTCATATCTGCGCTTGCCTGGTTGAGGTGTAGCAATTCTTTGATTTTTGTTTGTAACATAATAATATTGATCTTACTGTTTCAAAGAACGGTACTATTTGTTACTATAGTAAAATATATGTCAATGGTTCTGATATAAAAATAAACTAGTAAACAATTTGTTGACACGATGAATAATTGATATTCAATCAATTATTCATCGTGTCAACAAATTTTATACGATGAATAATTTTATTGATATTCAATCAATTATTCATTATGTCAACAAATTATTTACTTGTTTATTAGTTATAATACCAAAACAAAATGATCTTGACTAGATTGCCACTATTCTTCAGAAATATACAAAAGCTATTTTTAAATATCTTGCATTGCTTATTCAAACAAATTCAAGATTTTTTACACCGAGCTCCCACTGAAGACATTGGAAGTAATATGGCAGTTGCTATAATAAGCGTATGCAATTTCGTCCCACGCACAGAAATATTTTACATTTTAATGATTTTTATAGATGAAAACATATTCGTTTTTTTACTGTGATGCTTTTATATCTTTGTGGGCGCGTAATTAAAGAAGATTTCAGTATCTAGAGTTGATTACGTCCATGCATGCACATCAGTAAATAGTAACTTACGAATGTGACCATTTATATGAGATAGGCTCACTGTACACAAGTGGTAAGTTTGTACTAATAATATTAGTACTGCACGTAGCAAATACTTTAACCTAATAGGTATTTTTTGTTCAGAATGGGTAATGACCATTGCGCAATTGTTTTGCCTGCGATTCGACCTTTGATCGTAAGTGCGATTTTATTATACAACCATTTCATAATCCAATCGGATATATGTACTACATAGTATTCTGTGTTAATTGACAATGTATTTTTTGCCTTTGATAAAAGTATAATATGGTACAGTCATTCTATTTGTTTACCTTAACTACAAACTGGCGTGAATTCATCCTAAATCATAACTAATATTATAAATGCCAGTGTGAGTTTGTTACGCTTTCACGCCTTAAATATTCTAGCGATCGTCATCATGAAATTTCGCATACACTTTGTCAACTAAAAAGAACATAGGATACCTTGTTCCCAAAGGATAAAAATTGACAACCTACATTTACACGAGCGAAGCTGCGGGCATAATCTAGTATCTAATAATAACTTTTAACACTAAGAGCAGTTCACTCAGTTATGTACCAACAGATGTGAGTTATGTATCAACAATCTGATTATAAAATCAAATAGTACATAATATGTAGGTATCCGTGGCGCGAACCCTCAAGCTGTCGACAATGACTGTCTAATTAAGTGAATAAAGGGTGACACCGCAAAGCTGGTGTGATGGATCCCTTTAATATAACCTTTGTTAATATAACGCTCTAGTTTGCAGAGGCGGCACGCCTTATCCTAACTTCATTTAAATATTATATTAGTGTGGTACCACTCTCCTCGGCTGATTTTAAAGTGACCACGAGTTTCAGAAAACATACAGCACAAGAAATTGAGTGTTCTGTGAGCGCACTACATACATAATCATTATATTTTATTTATAATCTAGTACTAGTAGTAATAGCAGTCACATTCACTACTACTTCCTACTATCCATGAGATCTCGAGTTCCATACTCGGATCAAGCAATATGTAAGTGGGTTTGGAGTTTTAGAATTTCTCAGTAGCAGTACCGAGTCTGGAATTGTGCCCAGTAACCCCTGATATGTGGACCTATAAGTATATCTGGCGAAATGTGGGTTGTAGCATATCTCTACTTCACCTTTGGGGGATTCTAATGTCTATGTTACATAGACAATATTTGTATGTAATCCTTTTTACTAAAACGTTGAATGAGGAGACTCTCTCTTTTTCTTGATTACGAGCATTATATTCTTGGATTTATCTTAGACAAAAATGAATTAACATAAATGACAGATATAAGTATATAGAGACAGAACCATCCAAATTATCTATTTTATGCAGAAAGTGTTTATTTTATAGGAGGCATCAAAATTTTGTCTTGCATCAAAATTTTGCATATGATAACATTTAAATTTGTTTTGTGACTAGATGATTTGAAAGTATCAATGATTGCCAAAGTTAATGTTATTAATATTATATGTAAGTTTTTCGTATAGGACTGGTCGATTCTTATTCTCTAAACAATCTAACTATCTAAACAAATCGTCTTAAACCGTAAAATTAGCTTCAATATCGAAAGCCCATATTGTACCGTTCCGAAATGAGATGGCTGATCAAAATAGCTGAGGCGCATTAAGTAAGATGTACCAGCAGGGGTCGGAGGGCGAGCCCGAGGGTTCCGCAGGATATTGCCTAATCATTCCCGCCTTCACACCCTACTAACTGGCAGTTGTTTTAGCATTCATCGCGTTTATATCGCACCCCGCTCCATGGAGATTGATTCCCCATTGTTACAAGCGCAAATGTTCACTAAAACGAGACTTAAATTGTTCGTTTACTTTTTTAATATTCTCTGTTTAGTATCCCATCGCTGTGGCGGCTGCACCACAATTTTAATTTCCTTATGAATAATGCAGCGTACTAACAATTATCTTGTCGTGGTTCTTTCGTGATTTACATATTTTTTCTTAGCAAACATTCACAGTAAACAAATCCTCTTCAATATTATTTACGTAATTGAATTGCCAGGTTAATAATGCGTAAAACAATCCGAAAATCAGGAAAGTAGTAGCTGTGAAGCCCCGGCCCGCATTCACGGACTATTAATTCTGACAAAGTACTGGTGGAGGATGTCGAAAGGGTTGCTCTGAGCACGGTCACAAAAATGTTTTGACATTTTGTTGTAATGTATGAAAATAATTAAATCATTCTTTTTCCTTTTGGGTTAAAGAGATTAACAAGTTTCTTGCGCGTCAGTGGGCTTCGCCCCATTGTGCGGTACGGTTTCTAAAGGTATAAGATAGTAGGTACAATTAATAGTTTAGGGACGTTTGATTGATACTAATGTTCAGTAAATATTGGAGTGCTGCAATAACATTACTAAGCCAAATGATATCGGCAGACACGACGCTATGGACAGACCCTAACATATATCACTCGCTCAATGAGCTTACAACAATTGAACAACAAGGTATTGAGCGGCCATCGCATTGTGTGACGTAATTTTATCAAAAATATCGGACATGACAATGGGAGGCACCGACAAAAGTCGGAAGAGCGGATACGATTCGCGTCGTCTCACCCGACAAACGTAACGCGGCGATTTTTTTACGCAATCTAGTACAACACAAAGAACTGTCGTTTGTCGAAGGGGATGTTTCCACCCACAAGTCAGCGCTACACGCTCATCGCTCATTACGAACAATCGGAAATGACTACAGGAACGTTCAGAACTTTTGATACACTTATACTCCGCAGTTGTAAAAAGTGGTCATTCAATCTGTTGTCAATGGTTTGTTGCGTGTACACACAGGTGTGCGGGTCTCTTAACGACTTGACCTATTGACGAAGAAAGAATACTTGGATTAATGTAAGCCATAAACATTTAGAATTTTTCGTATCGTAGTACCTAAATCATTAATTAAATGAAAAATCTTTACAACATAGCAGTCATTCTAGGTGCAAAATACAATAAATAAACCCTTTAAACAGCTATAAAACGGGTCGAAATTAAAACGGACCAATTAATCTCGTAGCGTTAGGTGTCGGCCATTAAGAAAGTGAGACAAAGTTGACTCAATCGGTGTAACTGGCCATTATGCGACTTTTACTGTTATCGCATATCGTAACGCCCGCCGCGACCGTGTAATTAGTCCACAATTCCAACCATCTCATTACTACGGCAATCAATCCTCCCCAAGCAATTAAACAATTTTTATTTTACAATAACCAATGCTGCGTTAGGTCCCTTTAGAGTGAGTCATTAGTAGATAAATACAGCAGTGTATAGCGTTTACTCGACAGTGACGTTTAGACTATTTGTAGCCCTCTGGTTGCGTGTCGGGGTCAGCAGACAAAAGCGACAGTTTGGTCATTGTATCAATGCGATGGGCATGTCGAGATACAATTGATTTTCTGCTCGCTATTTAAGTCAATGTTATGAGTAAGGGGAGCGCATTTCACTTAACTCTGATTATACTCGAGACATGAGATAAGTTTCATTGCCGCGTCTTGATTGTCTATGTCTAATAAAAATAAGAAGTATCACAATATTGAATAATATCTAATAACTACTAATTTGTTTTCTAAGCACTTTTGTGTTTATTTAATTGTTCACAGTACTACTTATTGCAGTAAAGCCTCTTCTTCAATAATTCAAAAGAACTGAAATTCAAACACATACAGTAGACATCGTTTTTCGTATGTTGCTGTAGAACTGCTATACAATTATATGATAACTTTGATTCATATACTGTTCCCCTAATTAACCTAAGATGTTTGAATGAGACATGTTAATCCATTACGTTGTCCAATATTTTGCAGGCTGTAGAATCCTCATACATACAGGATTTCTGGTGATGTTTTTTCACTATGGATATATCAATTTTATCATATGTAAATATATATTTACATATACTAAAAATGTTTATAATAGTCACACAAATACACTGGTTCTATTATAGAAATTGCTTTACAATATTTTTAGTAGATACAGAAGGTCAAACACCTTCCTGGCTTCCAAAATAAAGAGAATAATTTTTAAAAAATTTGAGTAGATTTGCTGTACACTTTTAATCGATAAATCATGATTACCAACTAGTGCCGTATAGTAATGAAATAAAAGTATTAAAGAAATATATTTAATTTAAAATATATCTTTACTGGAGAACAAAACCCAAATAAAATATCTATACCAGCCATCACAGCACATTACTTTGTTAAATTTGACTTTTAAACCGTATCAAACGTACCGTGTATTAATATTGTTGAGAATATACGACCGGAATCAGTAGCATCTATAAAAACACTTTAAGAAAAGTCATTGCACAAAACACAATACGTTTGTCGGTCTCGTGTACTAGGGCTACGCCCTCTCTGACTTACTGACCGTCATACAATACGGATTCTCCACTATACTACCGACAGTAGGAAGGAAGTGAATAATTTTTATTCGATTAGTGTTCGCCGACGGCATTGCATAAAGAGATCTCGCACAAAGGTCTCGCTACCGTTGCGTACCAGTCGACAAAGTAATGACTCGACTATCAATCAATGAAGGTAGATTATCTATTTAATAGATGACTGATTTTGTATGCATTCTTTATAGTAATACATTTACACGTGTAAAATTATACAGACCATTTTGTTATTGCATATAAATCATGTTGAATGTCATAGGCTGCATAATATACCTATATTTGAAAATAGTAAATTGAAAATTCTAATATTTCACTAAATTTGGAATGAGCGCTAAGACGTAAAATTTATCACAATTTGTGTGTAAACTATACCCATAACATTGTTCATTGGTAATTAACGATGCAACTACTTTCCAAGGCAAAAAATATAATATTTAGTTACAATGTAACTGACCCAAACCAGTCAAGCCTTGTAACTTGAGAGTCAATATAGGAGGTTAAATAATTTAAATAATAATTGAGCATAAACTTTAGCACTTAAGCGAATAGGCTGATTAGCAAAATAAATTTATCGACCTGTCGACTACAGTGGAAAACCGCTGCCATAAATGTCTAAAACATTGAAAGTCTTGCTGCTAAGTTCTAACTAGAATCTTGTTACGGCTTATAATTAGAAAAAGTATTAATTACAACGGATTTGCTTTTGGAGCACTATTGTGTTTATATTAAACTAGCTTTTGCGCGCGGCTCCGCCCGCGTGGTACCTACATCAATAAAAAGTAGCCTATGTCCTTCCCCAGCTTTTAAACTACATATATCTGTACCAAATTTCATCTAAATCGGTTGAGTGGTTTATCCGTGAAAAGGTAACAGACAGACAGATAGACAGACAGAGTTACTTTTGAATTTATGATATTAGTAAGGATATATTATATATATATATATATACATATATAGTAAGGGTAAACTCATGTGTTGTCAGAATTATGGTTAAATTATTCAAAGTACTGTTTTAGGCACACAGAACCGAATCGTTGCATAGTATTAGTTATAGAAAAGGCATTTCTTTATAATTGTTTTTTTTTTGTATTGTTTGTTGTTTTGTTAGCGAATGTGCAGTCACATTCACCCGACTTTATAGATCTTATACCCGGCAGTTCGTGTATGAGACCAAGGAGGTTGGTTTGATTCCTGGGTTGAGCAACGGGATACTAATATGGTTTTGCTGCTAAGAAATTCTCAGCCACGCGCAGTCTGGAGCTGTGCTTTGAAGACTGACGTAATTGACTTCCTCCCAAATTGTAAAACCTAAAACCATTGCTTGAAAAATGTGGGTGTAGTACCAACCTATTTACCCATTGAAAAAAAAGACGTGGACTATGTAGGTATGTAAGTAATTTTAAAATTGCCGGCCAAATTGCGGATGCGTTCAATCTAAATTGCTTACTCATTGCTATTGTAAGTAAGAATGGTGGCGACAGCATTTAATAATTCAATAAAAAAAATTCAATACGCTCGAAAAGGATTGTTTAATAGAAAAAAACAACAGCATTTCAAACATATCGATCATCTCAACCGAGCTAAGACCATAAACCACTATTTAAACTCTTAAATTATGCGCATAAGAAAAAGAAAACACAAATTATGGTAATAACCATACCATTTTACATACACAATGGATCAATTATTGTATCAAAAGTACTGGTTTACAGTTGAATCGACTGTGAGGCGTTAATTGTACGTAAGTAACACGCTAACTAGCCTGCCGACATCGAGCTTGAGGAGTGAAGCCTTCCACCAACTAATAGACAAACCAACATAATTGAAACTTAATTGAAATAGAACTGGTGCTAGCATTAATGGCTTTTGTTTGTTGCTTACTTTTAAAATAAGTTTACGTTCTACTTTTACTATTATTGTAAAATGTGATTATACATTCATAGCCACGTTTTGCTAGTTGACTAGAAGTAGAAAGCCTAACTAATATTATAAATACGAATGTCACTTTGTTTGTTTGCACTAATAATAATAAATTAATACGTTTCCTATTTCGGATGAAGTTAATAGCGGGTTAGTAACAATTAACTTAAAATATAAATGTTAGTAGACAATACATGGGTAATATATAGGTAAATCACAGCATGTAGCTGCATCAATATCTGCAACATCGGGGTCTCCCACCGATCCGCGAACACACTCAGGACGGTGTTGGTGCTGCCGCGGAGGCGCGTCATCAAGGAGGCTCACCTTTTTCTCATGATAGCAGCGAAGCCGTCACTATATGTCTCTGCAAACATCTTTGACACACTGCACATCCAGCCTCACGGCAGCCTCAGTAGCAACCTGAGTGCATTATTATAGAGGTTACGTAGTTCGCTGTATGCCTATTGACTATAATTGACTCAAAGGCTGTATGTATAAAATGTCTGACAGTATGATTTGAATAAAGTCAGCTTTACTGAATTTGTATATTTTGCAAACCTGTTGGCTGAATGTTACAACGGACAGCCAGCGACCTATTATCTTCTTATGTAATATTGGGAATGGTACTTCCGTAGTTTAAAAACTGTTAGTTCACTCTTTTTGACGTTATACTTCAGCCCGAGTCACCGCATAAGACACACATATAGGAGTCGCCTCAGTGTCAAAGAAGTCACTACTCGATGGGCTCAGCAACACTATATCATCTGCGTAAGTAATGTTATCATTATGAATGTGTATGCGCATTTGTAAACGTGTATGCAAAAGTACATAAAAAGACAAAGAGTAGCTTTCATTAAAAAATAAACGTGTAGGTATAACGTACTTTCAAAGTTAGAAGCAACTATTTACACTATATTTTTGGATTTATTGGATTACAAAACCACAATCCAAAAATGCATTGATCGTTGGGGATTAATGACTACGTCGATTTCCACGATGTTTTTTCAAGTACATATAATAAGTCTCTTTGAAATTGTATCACCGTTCTTCTTGTTTCATTTAAGAGCGTAGTGTAAACCCACTAATTTCTGACCATGCTTAAAAAGAGATTTTGCGCGCCGCAAGAAACGAAGACCATTGGACATCCTGATAGTCCATACTTAGCTGTATAAGGCTGAGCTGTATTAGACTGCCTTCAGTTTCAACTGATATTCTAGCCCTACCCCATAAGATAGAGATTATTCTAGAATAAATATCTACGAACTACCGTCCGATATTCAGCCGCCTTAATTCCTAATTCACGCCATTCGAAAATTGAATATTATTATCGAACTACAAGTATTAGGCAATTCATTTTCCATTGCAATTGTGTAAGGTTATATTAATTTTAAATAAGCACTTGAAATTGTGATGTTAATTTTGAGGTAATTCTATTTTATTAAATTGTTTGTAATAAAATGGCAACACTGTTTTCATACTGGAGTTGGTTGATTAATGACACGACAGTATAAAAGCGGGAGTTGTTTTGTGCCCGGGTTCAATCTTTCATGTAAATCAAGAAAATAAACATTGTGAAAGTGAAATAGTGGAATTTTATTTTACTTCAGAAGTGGGATTAGTAAGTACACGCACACATTTTCGATAACTATATTTTGTAATGGAGTTATTTCTTTTTTTGTGCATAAAAAGTTTAATTAGTAGATACCTACTTATTTCGATTGTTCAACTGTGTTTGATTTTTAGCATTGAACGAACTGATAAGTATAATAATTAATACATGTGTCGACTTGTAAAGTACTTATATGAATATAAAATATTGATGATGAGTTGCATCTGCCCATTATTAAGTATTTTACATAAAAGTTTAATCATAAATGTCGAATGACAATAATTCGTTGAGTTAGACTAGTTAATATTTAAAACTACCGACGTGATTCAATGCTATCAATTTTAAAATTCGTAAATGTTTATCAATTTTCTTGGACAGCATAGACAGTCTCTCAAGGTATTTCTTTTTTTTTTTATTTCATATTATGCAAACAAATAATTTAAATCATACTAAGCTTACAGTACACTTTGCAGTACACTATACAAATTTAATAAACTACCCACATAGTTACTCACACAATGACACTATACGCGATTCCTATAGGAATCATCACAACTTAGTGTATTTTCGAGTGTTAAAACTGAACGGTTACCTTGAAATACACCTAGTAACTCTTTAACTGGAGTGCTGTTGGGGAATACCCTCAGTGTATCCTACATATTCAACTGATGAGTAAGGTTTACTTTCTGGAGGCAACCATGCCGACAAACCAGGGGTCCGCCTGCCTATTGGTTGAAAACTTTACATGCACGAATGTAAATAATTTATTTCATTCAATGTACATAATAGATATTTATGAAGATCGGTGCCTATAATAATGATAATAATTTAATAACTTTCTCTTATTCAATATTAATTTAGGTATACATTTTTGTTATAAGTCTATAATTATCCTTAACCTAGAACATGTTTTTTACTTATATTTTAATTGACCGACAGAATGCACAACATTATAATTTAAGTCTAAGTTCTAGGTTTTATAAACTTAAAAACCTATGAAAACTTCATTGATTCGAAATAGTCTTTCGTTTATTCTCTTGCTGCTGTACTTATTCCTTTTCTTTTTCCCTTGCGAGATTGGACGTATGGCAGATGAAACCAGGCCCTGTGGCCGCGAGGAGGTGCGGAGGCTTCGAACTCCGGATGACGAGTGCTTACACCGACGACGCGAAGCGCCGGCACGCCAATACAGTCATGCAAGCAATCGCAGCGCTTCCAGAAGGAACGAGCGGAGCTGCAGCACCCGCCTTCGAGAGAAGGACCTCGAGTTAAGACACCATCGAGAGCGTCTGCGTGCCTGGGAACATGAAGTACAAAAGGAACGCGAGAGGGAGAGCCAGCCGCGAAGAAGCCGATCGGGGAGCTACCGGGATGCAGCTGGTAGTTGCGCTCGCCGAGGCAGTACTCACCGCTGCAACCACAAACGCAACCGTAGTCCTGCAGCAGGCGCTGAACATGGGCTACGTGAAGACCACACACCACCCGCTAAAAGGTCATGTACCCCTTCTTTTACTATTAAGGATGTGCTTGATATCGTAAAATCGGTCAAATCACCTCAGCCGTCACCCAATGCAATGGTACTAAAAACTAAAGATCCCAAAAACATTCTTTCAAACTTTGATCCATCAAAGAAAAATCAACGCATTGATATCTGGATACGCAAGGTTAATGAATGTGCCAAAGTGTACGGCTGGGATGAAGAGACAACTGTTCATTTTGCGATGCAAAAGCTCCAGGGTTTGGCCAGTGTTTGGTATGAAAGTTTAAGTACCATTTTATATACATGGTCAGAATGGCAAGAGAAATTATTGAGCGCCTTTCCTTCTGACCAGAACTATGGCCAAATGCTGGAGGACATGCTCAAAAGGAAAACTAGGTTTGGTGAACCAATCAAAAACTATTATTATGAAAAATTCGCGTTGATAAGCCAGTGTGATATATCAGGAAAACGTGCAGTTGACTGTCTGATACATGGTATCACGGATAGGACATTAAGATCTAGTGCTTTGGCCTTGAGTTGTTCTCAGCCCGAACAACTTCTTCAATTTTTACTTAATAGCAAGGAAGTACAGTCTACAGAACGCAGTTTTTCAAAGAATAAAAATTGGGCTATTAACAATTCAGGTCAAAACAATTCAAAGGGTAGTTCTGACAGGATGGATCAGCCACGAGGTCACATATTTTGTTTTAACTGTAAGGAACGTGGTCATGTCTTTACGGACTGTCAAAAACCTTTGATTAAATGTTTAAAATGTAACAAAATTGGTCACGTTAAGGATAATTGCCGTGATAGATCCAACAATATAAAAAAATAATAATAATGAATCTGTCAAAACGCTGTGTATCGCAACTTCTAAACCAGATTCAACATTCTTTAAGGAGGTTCAAGTAAACGGTATGACAGTTCAAGCGTTTATTGACTTTGGTAGTGAAGTAACCTTAGTAAGGGAGGTGTTAGTCTCTAGTCTAGGTTTAGGTCATGATCAACGCCCATCAACGATGAAAGGTTTTGGGAATGACTTAGTTCAGTCGCAAGGCACAGTATTCCTTACTGTGACAGTAGACGGAGTCGAAGCTAATGTCCCATGTAGAGTTGTCCGTGATAACTTGTTAGATAAACCGATTCTGATAGGTCAATCCTATACTGAACAACCTCACATTGTTGTGTACAAGGATTCAAATACTTTGCAGTTTCAACAAATTTGTTCTGCAATACCCACAAACGACACTGTCATCACTGACCGTGAGTTACATGAAGTTAGGTTAGACGCTGATGTAGAATTATTTGGTCCTGCGTCCGTGAGATCACGTATGGATTTGAATTACAACGGTTGTGTTTTGCTGTCCAACATTGTTGTCGGAAGTCCAACACAAGAATGTGTAATTTCCGGAGGTGTGTACTACGTCAAAGGTGGACGTTTAGACATTCCTATATTCCCATTCTCGCAACCATATAAAGCTTTACGGAATCTTGTAATAGGTAGAGGGGAAAAGGTCGAGTTTGTTCAGCGCATTATGATACAGTCTCCGGGAGTCGCTGAATCTGACGGGTTGACGGCTTGCGGAAGGAGCATTGAGGAGAAAGATGTCAAAATAGACATTTCAGCAACTGAGGATGATAGACGAAAGTTGATGGCTATTTTAGAAAATTACAATCAATGTTTTGCAACAAATCTTAAGGATTTGGGTTGTACCGACATGTCTGAAATGACCATTGAAATAAATAGTCAACGGCCTATTGTTTATCGTCCTTACCGATTATCCCATCATGAACGAGACAAAGTACAATCAATGATAGGCGAAATGATGGAAGCAGGGATAGTTAGAGAGTCTCAGTCAGAGTACGCGAGTCCAGTTATACTAGTACGAAAAAAGGATGGCAGTTTTAGAATGTGCATTGATTATAGAATGCTGAACTCGATTACTGTTAAGGAAAGATACCCGATGCCGATCATCGAAGACGAAATTTCTAGGTTATCTGGTCAAGCTTGTTTTATTACACTAGACTTGGCATCTGGGTATTATCAGGTACCAGTATCTGAACGTAGCAAGCATCTGACAGCTTTTGTAACTCCGGACGGCTTATACGAATTTAATCGCATGCCCTTCGGATTAGCAAACGCTCCAGCTGTGTTTCAGAGATTAATTAACAGGGTATTAGGGACTGCTAGACTCAATAAGGCTACAGCATATATGGATGACATTTTAATCTATGGTAGACATCCTAAAGAATGCTTAGATAGACTTGAAGATGTTTTGCAATTATTGGAAAAAGCCAATCTTACTTTGAATTTATCGAAATGTGAGTTTTTGAAATCAAATATTGATTATTTGGGCTATGAAATTGGCGCATCAGGGGTACGTCCTGGTGAAAAGAAAATTAAGTCTGTACTGAATTTTCCAAGGCCAGAAAATCGTCACGGTGTTCGCCAATTTCTCGGCCTTGCAAGTTATTTTCGGAAGTTTATTAAAAATTTTGCTGTAATTGCCTCTCCATTAACGGAATTATTAAAAAAGGATTATGCGTGGGAATGGAGTCAAAAACAGGAAGATTCGTTTCAGTTGTTGAAATCTAAATTGATAAGTAGACCAATTTTGGCTATATATGATCGCGAAGCGGATATTGAATTGCATACAGATGCAAGTAGGGATGGAGTAGGTGGTATACTGTTGCAGAAGAGCAGGGAAGACGGTATTTTAAGGCCGGTAGCTTATTGTAGCAGACGTACGTCACCTGAAGAAAGATACTATCATTCCTACGAACTTGAAACGTTGGCTGTCATTCGGTCTTTGGAAAAATTTCGGGTATATTTGTTGGGTAAGGAATTCAAATTGTTTCAGACTGCAGTGCTCTTCGATCGACGTTTATGAAGCGAGAACTTATTCCCAGGATAGCGCGATGGTGGCTATTGCTACAGGAATATAACTGCACAATCGAATATAGACCCGGGGTTAAAATGGCTCATGTTGACGCACTATCGCGTAATCCAGATCCTGATGATAGTTGTAACCAAATTCCACAAGTTATGGCAATAAGTAACGAGGATTGGCTGCTTACTTTGCAATTAGGCGACTCGGAGTTAGATAAGATTAGGAAAATATTAGACAGTGACATAGATACAAAAGGGCTACAGTACATTAAAGACAATTATGTCATAAGATATAACAGGCTGTTTCGATGTATTAACGGTGACAAAAAACGTTTGCGGTTTGTAGTTCCAAAGGGAGCGAGATGGCAAATATGCAGGTTAAATCACGATGATATTGGTCACCTAGGGCTAGAGAAAACCTTGGAAAGAATAAAGAAAAGTTATTGGTTCCCCAAACTTAACCGGTTTGTTAAGAAATATGTAATGGCGTGTCTTGATTGCGCTTACGCAAAGAAAACCCCCAATAAAAGGGAGGATTTATTGTATTCCATAAATAAAGTGGAGATACCCTTCCATACCCTGCATGTCGATCACCTCGGCCCCTTTGTCAAATCGAAAAGTAATTCTTATTTACTAGTAGTCGTTGATGCTTTCACAAAGTTTATCTTTATAAAACCCGTTCGAAACACTAACACTCAAAATGTGATTCGCGCCCTTGATGACATATTTTATACATTTAGAGTACCTGATCGCTTGATCAGCGACCGAGGCAGCTGTTACACATCCAACGCGTTTAAAAGATATTGTTATAGTAAAGGTATGAAACACATATTGAACGCTGTCGCAAGTCCCAAATCAAACGGTCAGGTAGAAAGGTATAACAGGACAATACTAAATTCATTAAAAGCACAGAACTTAAGATATGATGAACGAGACTGGGACAATCAGATAGGTAAGGTACAGTGGGGACTAAATAATAGTGTTCAAAAAACAACGGGAAGGAGGCCATCTGAGGTCATGTTTGGTATGCTAATGAATAGTGAAAGTAACCCTAGTTTAAATGAAATATTAGAAGAGGTTAAGAGACGATGTTGATATTTCCGAAATAAGGTCCCAAGTTAAGGATAAAATAGACAAGGAACAGGTAAAACAAAAGGAACACTATGACCAAAATAGACGACCGGCTCGAGTTTACAATGAGGGAGATTTGGTTAAAATCACCAACGTATCCTTAAATAATGACGGAAAAAGTAAAAAACTTCTTCCGTCTTATATTGGGCCATTTCGTGTCATTAAAGCGTTAGGACAAGACAGGTACAAAATAGCGTCTATTCCTGGGTTTAGTAATAATACAAGAAAACGTGAATCCACGATAGCAGTCGATCGTATGCTGCCGTGGGTACACATAGCTGCTTTACAATTAGATAACGATGAATCTGATACGAGTCAATCGAGTGATAACGATGAGGAATAAAGTGAGGTGTACTCGTAATTAAATTTACAATAGTTTTGAGCAAGTTTAACTGCAGCTTTCCTTTTTTGTTGTTTTCAGGCCAGGCGTGAGGATCGATTGGCTCTCGTGCTGGTTGAAGTACTTGAAGTAAACTATAGAGCGACCGACAGCGAAGATCGACTGGTTCGTCTGTTTGTGTCTAATTGTTGAGTATATTATGTTAGTCCAGTTTAATAACTGTTCACGTTAAGACAAAGATCGAGTGGTTTGTCAAACTATAGTGATGACTGATTGGATCACTAAGTACAGAGATAGTTTGTAATGAAGTTTGATTTATTCATTACAGTTGATAAAATTCTATAAGATATAAATGTTAAGTAATATATTGTCTAATACTGGAGACAAAGATCGAGTGGTTTGTCAAACTTCAGTGATGACTGATTAGATCACTAAGTATAGATATAGTTGTATAATGAAGTTTGATTTGTTCATTAGAGTTGATAAAATTCTAAAGGATATAAATATTACAGATGTTTTATGTATGTAGTCACATTATCGAATACAGGTTTTCGAAACAGAGTACAGTGCTGTAATATTTAAGAATATACATTGTTAATTTTGAAAAATGAGTAATAGACCAAATATGTATATCACATTATTTAATATTACAATGTAAAATTTTTTTTTTTTTTTTTAATTTTCTCTCTGTTAAATCGCACAAATAGGTTCGATTTACATTACTTGATTGTATAATATAATTAATAAGTAGGCAGAGTGTAAGGTTGCCACCTGGCACGTGTATGAGGACATACACATTGTCAGGATGGTCGAGTGTAAGGTTATATTAATTTTAAATAAGCACTTGAAATTGTGATGTTAATTTTGAGGTAATTCTATTTTATTAAATTGTTTGTAATAAAATGGCAACACTGTTTTCATACTGGAGTTGGTTGATTAATGACACGACAGTATAAAAGCGGGAGTTGTTTTGTGCCCGGGTTCAATCTTTCATGTAAATCAAGAAAATAAACATTGTGAAAGTGAAATAGTGGAATTTTATTTTAATTGCTATTTGTTTTACTTATCACATTCTATATCATCTTGGTGAACGCTATATCCACAACGGAACAACGGTTTCGATAAGCCTTTCAACCTACAATTGGTACCTAGACAATTAATAGTTTTTATGATTCTTCAACAAAAGTCAAATAGGATTAGTAAAAAGTGTCATCGTTTTTATCGACATTGTCATAAAATCCTGGCCTTTTATATAACACAATGATAATTTGTCATCCAAGAATGGCTTGAATAAGCACCTGGCCTCCACGCGACCCTAAACGGTACCCTGAGGTACGCCTATCGTGCGATTCGCAACGCACCTACTTTTGTCAATGATTGTTTAATTTATATTATGTGATCTTCAAATGTTATTTAAGTAGTTCTTTAAACATGTGCAGATGCCACAGTGGGCGGGTCGAAAGCTCGCAGCTGCTCGATTCCCCTTCTTGCGGTTTATATATTTCGATGCTATTGCGTATAATAGGATGACATTGGAAAGCATTATGCTATTTACATGACATAGTGCATTATCGCCGCTAATGTCTAATCATTAGTCATACTAAGCTAGCTGATAAGAAATACATTAAGGTGATTTACCTACTTAACAGCTTTCATTCCTTTAAATTTGTCATTGTTTTATATTGCAGAGGAAACAAATGGATAAGCCCCTGTCGTGATTTATTTAGTGGTAATGAGTCAGCTGGATATGGAAGTACCATTCTCTAATAGCAACAGAGGAATAGTTGCTCTAATATTGAGTTTCCCCCGGCGAGTAAGAGTTCTGGAAGCTAAAATACCTACTATTTTCTTTCCTTCCATCCTGTATTTAATCCCTTTTCGCTAGGTTCAGCAATGCGCTAATGAACAATAATAACGGACCGTACGCTGGTTTCCTAGTATAAGAGGTCGATGTACATTTTAAACATGTACTTAAAACAAATTATTTATGTTAGAAACTTAAAATGAGTTTTATAACCAGATCTGCTAAAACATATGTATGCAATATATTTTTTCCATACCGTTAACGAAATTTTTCGAATAAAAATGGCTAAGAAAATTTAAAAAATAGCAATCCGGCCGGTGGGATTGTGACAGTGGCGCCGACAACATTCGCGGTCGGAGAATCGACTTCCTGCGTACCGTTTTCCGCCAAAATGGATCGCTTCCGGCGCGTATTTGTCATCTCAAATCACACAGAATAAAAAGAGTCGTTATTAATATAATATAATATGTTACTTGCGTTACATAACGAAATTTAAAATTAACATTGATAATATTGAAATTTACTCATTTGGAATTTACGTTAAATAAAAAGAAAACTTCTAGATTTCACTTAGAACGTATCCTTAAAAGAAGTGGTGCGGACATTTTGAATGTCAACCATATTTCTTTGTGTATGTTTGACGCCATTTTAAAATTTGGCATGAATGATAAAATCAAAGAAAATATAATTCACTGCCACTTCTCGTATTCCTATTCCAAATTTAAATGCGAGCGTCGTAATCTGCTTGTTGTTAACAAACACAGTTACTGGTTGTGTGGCTTCCCCAAGCAAGATTATTTATCTAAGGGCCGCACCCTTGCCACGCTGATGTCGGTGTGCCGCGGTGATGCAAACAGAGAGCACTTTAAGGTCACTACTTAATGAGCCGTGGAAACATGTTTTCTTCCAAGTACAGAAGACACAAGGTTGGTGAGAAAGAAAATGTTCAAAGATAAAGACTTGCAAATCAAGAGTTTATGCCATAATATTGGGAATATCACCAGTTGAAAAATAACCCAGACTGATTCGTCTTATAACTCTTTTATTGTTTATGATTAAGATCGCAAACGAGACTTTAAAGACAGACTTATAATATACTTGTATATTACCGAAATGCACGGCGATGATAACATTATATCACACCTGTATGCAGCTCTTACATAGATTTGAGCTCTATTTCAGAATCTCTATTTTAAATTTGCCGAGGATATATTAATGTTCGCACAGACATCGAGCACATTCATCTCTTTCAGGTCTTTAGCTATTTCGTCTTTCCAGCGGTACCTTGGACGACCCACCGGACGACGCTCGGTGGGACGCCCGAGATATGCTCTTTTGGCAGCTCGATCCTCTCCCATTCGTTCCAGATGTCCGAGCCAGCGAAGTCGGGTAGCTTTTATTTCCCCGATGATATTCGGCTCTGACACTAGATCTTCAATCTCGCTATTAAATCTTTGTCGCCACTCCCCCTTCTCTCCTCTTGTCGGTCCCAGAGTCTTACGGGATATCTACGAATAATATGCTGCTATAAATAATTAAATATATATATATATATGTATATACGTATAGATGACCACTTATGTATGCAATCATTATTGTTATCTTTTAACGTTGCACGTTCATATTCCACGTGTCATATTAAGTAAGTATATATAAATATGTAATATTTAGTCAGCAGAACAAATAAGTATGTATCTTTTATAGGACATGGTTCCGTATACTTGAAGTTACGGTGTCATATCCTTCTAGTCTTGGTCCAATAAGTGATGTATAGATCGAGCCTACTGCCGACGCTTGGACATTGTATCTGGCTTATTAATAATTATGTCCACTAGATGGATGGCAGTTGCAATAAGCGTTTACTGTGATACTTCTGTTACGTGCCATAGGACCAATGAGTTAGTTATATACTATTTGCCCGGGTTAAACATATAGGATATAGCTTATGTCCATCTGTAATATTGTACCTATCAATCAGAAAAATATTTTTTTAAATAGGTTAAGTGGTTTTGGAGATTACCTACCTTCCTCATGGTGAAAAACTAACAAAATTCGCACGTCTCTATAATATTAGAATAACTATTCTAATATTATAAAGAGACACGATTAATAAGCTAAATAATTATTGTATGTTATTATTATTACAATATAATTTTAAACGTTTTAAGTTAGGTTAAACGATTTTAAATCTGTAGTGAGAACAAAAGTCCATCATTCCAGAATTAGTTTTACAAATTTGCTAAATGTACACTCTAGCAAGTGACAAACAAAACCAAGACTTCCAAAAAAGTTACATTTTATTCTTTCCCGTCTTTACCTCTCAGCTATAGATATAGAACGTCGTGTGAAGATCGCTTTTTATTAAAACAGTTGCATTGTTTATTTGCGGAAATAGAAGCACTTATATGGTAGATAAGAAAGCGAAGGGTGGCTGGTGTCACAGGTAATTGTGAGAACTGATTGCATAATTAGCGCGACGAGTCATAGAGGGCGCGGGAGCGGCCCACCCTCGCTACCACTGTTTTACACCCGTGTGACTTTTTAATTGTTATTGTTTGTTCTACTGCGGCTATTAACTATTGAGTTACGTTATATTTAAGGGAATTGATGTTAAAAGTATCAGATATAATGAAAAGTAGTTAAAATTTTGTTTTGAATATAATAAATTACCTTATTATGGTCATAAATATTTTTATTTTCTTTTGAACTGCCACGCAGAGGTCTCTTGTTCTGTCTCAATGCGTGCATCTCTGATTTTTCGAAGTTATATGCGTATTAAATAGCTAATTATTGTTCGCTTTAACGGTGAAGGAAAACATCGTAAGGAAAACTTCTTAGAAACTTCTTCATAAACTTCTAGAAGGTATGTGACGTCTGCCAACCCGCACAGGGCCAGCATGGTAGACTATGGCCTAATCCTTCTTAATCGGAGAAGAGGCCCATGCCCAGCAGTGGGATAGTTCCATATAAGGCTGATATTATTATTATTTTTAATTTCAGTACCATATAAAAACTAGTATATCCAATAATTTTGTCAACAATATTTGTAGCCTGTGCTTTAGTATGGCTTTTACAACTCTTGCTCAGCATGCACGATCGCGCTATTTTCCTTAAATTTTAATGATTTTAATAAATTCTTTATTGCAACAAAAAGTTTATTATACATTTACAGTGTCAGCCCTGATTCCCAAACTAGCGTGAGCTGTATGTTTTATCCTTCGCTAATGCTGTCGTTAGTAATTATACAGAATGATATGCTGCAAGCGACGTTGGGTATTACAACCAAGCTATTAACACGCAAGTAACCGGTAGTCAATTGTACTCACTTCAATAGTTAATCGCGATAACACTTTAAACATCTTAGTGAATGATCTGCGAAATTTTATTGTAAAACAAAATAATGTGAGTGCATCAATTTATTTCAATTTACACGATGGTATTGTTTCGGTGGGTGAGGGCGGCACGGCGTTCGCGCGCTTCCGGACGTCACTTCCGCCGTGAGCGTGACGCGTGCCACGTGCCGCGCCATCTATCTATTGCACCCTACAACTAATGCTATGTTTGTTGCTACAAACAAAAATACGTCACAATTTAGGGCAGATCAAAGCAAATTACACACTTACGTTTTAAAAAATAAGAGATAATTTTCTATAACATAGTACTTGTCTCTTTAGCCGCTACAGATTTCCGATAAAATTTTTGATTGTTTTGTCCGGTACGTTAATGCTGTTTAATAATTATCTGGAACATGTTTCGTGTTTCGGGTGTATTATTGAACGACTGCCGCTTTTAGGATGACTATAATTTAGACTAACAGTCACGTCGACAACTTTCTAAATATTAATAGCGATATTACGAATGCGGCAAAATGTGTAACTTATCCAAAGTGTAATTAACTTTGGATGGGCGACAGCTAGTCTCGTTACTTTGCACAAATACATTCACACCAGCAATGCTCAATGAGGTAGGCAGAACCGCGTTACAAACATATTTCCAGCTATCTGTTTAAGTCCTTCGTAAGACGGCGAGCCAAACACTGTTAAGACTCTAACATTTTCATTTACTAAATCCATGCTATCACTAAGAATTAACTAGAAAATAACTCGTCTCAGGAACCAAACTCCCAACATCGCAGTCAGATATAAGCTTAAACGCACAATTAAGGCAAAAAGGGATTAACGAACCAGTTGATTTTGCAATATTTCTTTGTACTATAACTTCTAAAAAACATAGTTCTATTTTGGAAGACGTTTTATAAATATGAAAGATAAAAAATTAGATAGACTACACACCGCTCACTATGACAAAAATATATTAAAGATATATATTTTTAAAATATATATACGCAACAATAAAATAATTGAAATACGACGTTTGTAATAAAATCCCATCCAACAAACAATATCAAAGGTGAATTACAAGAGTAATAATCATAGCATTCACACGTGTCCAATTCAAACAATATTTGACCTTAAGGCGAACAATTAAATTGTCCATTACCGTAACATATAGAGCAAACATCGGCGTGACGTGGTGAGAACCGAACGAGCGGTGCTGACGGAGGCGCTGTGTGTCATCAAACATTTGCGAAGCCACTCCCTGTGTGTGCTCTCCATCGGTCTGTTTGTTTACTGTATCCACATTTGTATTTCCTACGACATATTTTCATACAAGGTATTTACATATGTCATTGTTATATAGAGTCAACCAATAGAGATTTAAAATATAGCGATACTACAGAATGTCGAAATGATGCTATCAACACAAATTCATACTTTTCTTTTTTTATTGACACTAGGAAATAATTCCGGTATCGCGGGGGAATTTGAAAACATTCACAGAGAACACTCAGACTTGGCAGAACTATTTCTAGATCTTCACACTAATTTTGTCCCGCGTGGGAATCGAACACATAATACTAGGCGCAGTGGCAGCATCAAGGCTACCTCTTAAACCACTACGCCATCCGTGCAGTTCACAGTAAGATTATTTCAAGCCTTGTGAATACGTCATTCGCATACGTATATTATCGTAACCGCTCAACAATAGTGCTATCATAGATTTTAAAGGTATATTTAATGTGTTACCCGATGAATTGTTGCATTTTTAATCAGTTGTACTGATTCAAAATGCAACAATGCTAATGCCTAAGTGCATCAAAAATGATACGACAAGTTACAGTCGTGAAAAATACAGGTGGGATATATGTATATACTAGCTTTTGTGCGTGGGTCCGCCCGCATGGTACTTACATCAATAAAAAGTAGCCTATGTCGTTTCCCAGGTTTTAAACTACCTCTGTATCAAATTGCATCCAAATCGGTTGAGTGGTTTAACCGTGAATAGGTAACAGACAGACAGAGTTAGTTTTGAATTTATAATATTATAGTAAGGATAATAGGTCGTTAACTAGTGTAGTCACAATACAGTAACATAACAGCTGTAAACAACCTTTTTAATATGTTGAATAGCTATTTACTTGAGCTTCAATATTTATTATACAATGGCAATTGAAAAGAGTGGCCACAAATTTCTCACCTGCTTCTTCTCATGCGAGCTCTACTTCTGGAACTGGCTTTTTGTCTTTAATATTCAATTATTTCCAGTTAAGAATTACTTCAATTTTTGAAATATTTGACGTGTACAAATAATACTTAAAATGATTTTATAGACATAAACTACTTGAAGTTAAAATAGTTCAATCACCGCAGTACGGCGTAGAGCGTTTGATCTCTTAATCAATCTTTGAAATGCATTCATCTCGCCATTTAGCATCGACAATCAGTAAACAGCATGGCTGCTTTTGCTCTTAACCTTGTTTCAAACCAAAATTATGTAACTGTTTATATAATACCGAGTTTCTATTGAAATTCATTTTGAGAAAATATACCTATCATACTTTTGCGGCAAAATATTGTCGCTCACGAGATCCTGTAGATATGCCAATATTGTGCAAGCGTCGTCAATAACAAACTAAAAACTAGAGAAAACACATGACATATAAAACAGGTTGTTACTGTAAAATATATGCATATCATTTGATGTTACGAACAAACACTTATGTTTTATGATCGGCCCGGTGCACGGTATAGCGGTGCGCTAAATCCGTATTGTTCAAACAGCTCGACTCGATCGGTCGAGTGAAATTGCATTATCTGAACTCACGCTATTTGACTAATTTTATAGTTCTGTCATTCTGCCAATCGGAATACAATATTCAAAGCCATCTTGATTGTATCTTATCGTTTTACTAAATATAAAATTTTTGGACTTCGTTTCTAAAGGTTTTTGCTGAAGAATTTCTTTATACTGGTCACACATATTTACTATTCCATTGTATCCTAAGTAACATAAATCCGAATGAGAGTTTGCTTGTTTGCTACGGGATCGGGCCTTAATTACTGTAACGATTATCATGAAATTTCGGATAAGTACCTACAGGTTGCCATGGGTACAGAAATCCAGAGCTTACAATAACGCGAGCTAAGCTACGGCAAAATCTAGTATTCTATAATCTTAAAATCTCTTGTCCTATCCTATGCTTCAAAAATAATTAAAATAATAGTAAAAAACTAGAATACGTCAAAGCCATGTCGTTATACCCAAAAATTGTAACCTTATAATGTCCTGTTGCTTTATAGCAACAAGACAATATTACTATAATTAAATGTTGTATTATAGTTCTATACCACGTGTGAGTAAAGCAACGAGACATTAGAATACAAAAAGTTGTAAGTGATCACACAGAATCAATTCCACAAAATATACGAGCAGTTCTGTTACGAAAACAAGTTTCAGAAGAATCGGGCAAATCCAAGCGTAATAAAAGAGCTAATTCAAAATAGTTACCTACACAAGACTGTCTGAGCAGAATATAGCAGACAGCGCTTTTGAATGTGCCGATACTTATAATAAAACGTATGTTTAGAAAATAGTGCGGCAAGTTTTCTGTTTATCGAACAACTTGTGTGAGAGGAAGCGCCTGAAGAATTACGGGCTGAAGTACGCCCGCTAGAGGGCATTACGCTAGAAAAGTTTTGTGTAACAATGTTTAATGTTGCCATTTCTATGCGCAAATCTCCCGACCGGAAGTGGCGGAGCGCGCTCGTCTCTCGTGGGGCTCGGACAACTTCGCTATTGTGGCGCCATCTACAACTGTCCCAACTACTGACGTGTTTCCGGCTTCTCTTCAAAAAGTCTTGAGCTGTCAACTCATGAGGGGATATCTTAGTTTCTTTGAGAGTCTTTTTATTAATTCAGTTCTCGATGAAAGATTTATTATTCTATTTGGAAATGAAGCCAATGTTATGGGGTTTTAACAACAAGAGTTGGTTAAGACAAGCAGACTAACGCACTCGTAAGTAGGCGAATCTGATAACGTATAATGTAAGCGCTATCAAAGTGATGATTTTATTTAAACACTAGAAACACATATTATGTACAGATATAATGCTTAGTAGAATGAGTAGCAGACAGATAATAATTATGTGGTAGCGCTAAACACTTGAAAATGTTCAGGCCACGGTCGCTGCTGCGTAAACATGATATGACCTAATTTACACGCCCGTATGACTCAAAATATTTCATATTACGCCTTCATTAAATGCGTGGAAATTAATGTCACGTTGCGTTGACGAAAAAGGAACGACCCTGATGCAAACCTCAATGCCAAGGTATGACCGTACTACTGAGTCAACTGGATCAAAATACATAATATATAATATGTCCAAATTGTCCAGGCACGACTCACACGAATCTTAAAATATCTACCAAATACGTGACTGATTACCATTTCGTTCCCAATGTCATAATAGATGACGATACTTTTGCGCACTATGCATGTCTTATGATGCATCGTTCTACCTACATTCAGGATTATAGTTCTATTTCAATAGCACGTTAATTAACAATCGTACCATTAGTCGCATGTTTATAAATATTTAACTAAAAGCTGATTTAATATGAACATTTTGGCGCGAACAGAACATTTCAATTACCTAAATAAACGACGTCTTCAATTATGACATTATAGTTTTTAAAAGATTTGACAAAAAATAAACACGGATATCGCGACTAAAATGGACTCTGACATCTGTTATCATACAAAATAACAGTTATTTGAAATACTGATCAGCAAAGCGTAGAACCATGCATACGCATCATCACAGTCTATCTGTAGGCGGGCACTATTCGTAGCAAGGTCAGGCGATATTATATTTCAGCGGAGAACAACCAGTTTACATAGAGCTCTCCGGTTTTATACAAATACCTCAACTTTATCTTTTTAACACCTAGAGATGGGAGAGGTGGAAGGTCTATTAAAGTTGGCTGTATGTTATGATCGCCATCGTTGTGTATGTCTGCCCACGCATATCGACACTCGCGTCATGCCCAGCGGATAAACAGACGCCGCCGCACCGCACCGTTAGCGTGATTTTGTACAAGTTGTAGAACTAGACTCTGTCAAAAACGAAAGTTACGAAATAGCTGTGGCGTCAGATCGCCATCCATGATTTATAAATATTATATCATCCTGGATTATTAATTATAAATGATTTAATAAAATATTTACCATAGAACAAATGTTAAATAAAGTATTTTTATAGGAAGACCATGTTGTGAATGTTTAGGGTAGGTAAACTAAACTAGCAACTTAAAATATAAATTTCGGTTTATATTAATACTAGTTTTATGGATGCATGTCTCTATATGTCCGTTTTTGTACCCCTGACAAAGTGTATGCGAAGTTTTATAATGGTCTTTCGAGTAGTTAAAGCGTAAAAACGTAACAAACAAACAAACTTATATTAACATTAGTTACATTGATTGCTTTCTTAACTCGTTTTAGCCGCTCTCTCTCTCTTTTTCTCCTCTTTTTCTTTCGTGGCCTCAGACAACATTAGAATTCTATTTTGGTTATTTGTTTTCTATACCCAATCAAAACAAAATGCCATCTTCTTCTCCCTAGCCTTTATTATTCCCAAGTCACTTGGGGTCGGCTTTCTAGTCTAACCGGATTTGACTGGATATCAGTTTTTACACGAAGCAACTGTTACTGACCTCCGCAACCCGAAGGCTAACGATACCCTAAGGCTAGACCAGTGTCATGATATTAGAGGGCACTGACTTCCCAATAATGACCGCCATAGATGTTCATGGCAGCCGGGACCAACGACTTAACGTGCTCTCCGAGGCACGCAGCAGGCGATAATTGTCAATCAATACGCACATAATTTCGAAAAGTCATATACCTAACTTCCAAAAGTCTGAAGTGCGCGACGTGGGTTCGAACCCGAGACCTTCTGCATTGCAGTCTGTTGGTCTCCCCACTGAGCTATCACTGCCGTAATAGGGGAAAAAGGTTGTATAAGTTTTGATGTGTCAGGTTCTTTCAATATTACATCACATACATTCATATTTGTGTTTCAGCTAATGACATAGAGTTATATCAAATCACGCCGATATTTTCTTGTTTTCTTTTTATGTTTACATAATAGGAGATAAACCTATTATCGTCTACCAGGCATAGTTCCAGACATCATATCTTACTGGTCTGTGGAGTTTTCTTAATAGAACCACCATGAAAAATACTAGCGTAAACGGTATTGACAGTTTAGTTACAGGGCTGGTAAATAGGCAATATTTTTATTGCATAGTAGTAACAACACGTCAATAGTTTGCATATAAGAAAAATTATGTTTGGAATATCCTAAGCATATAAATGATTTTAGCTGAAAACATTGGTGTCATATATATCAATAAAAATATTGCCCGCTTAAAAGCCCTTTCAAATTCTCGTTACCGTCATTGTTTTATATTATTACAAATAATTTTATAGGGTGTAAAGTTTTATGGAATTTCGTTTCCTCGAAGAAGTACCATTTCGGTAAAAAGATTTAAGCGTGAGATGTTTATTTATTCATTAACATGGTTAAATAAGCTTCGTAGCAAACAAACTGCACTTCAAGTGAACAAAAACAGTAGTAGGACATGAAGCGCTACCGAACCTGCGATCCTAATATTTAATTCAATGAACTTCAATTACTCATAGCCCCTAATTTTAGCACATTGATGACCTGTAGACACTTTACGGTGTCCTTAGATCATAATTTTAAACGCAAGAATAGTCTGGCTGTTAACCTTAGCTAAATCGCAGTATTATATCAATCGGCACATTGCAAGATAACTTTAGAAACAGAGAACATTATATGCTCATATATAACGCGGTAGCACGAGTCGTCGCGGCGTCGTCGGCATCAACGTCGTCAACAGATAATGTAACTATTCATCAGATACAAGACGTTTGCTCTCTTGTTAGTACGAACGTTAATCATGGCGTGTATCTACGAAGCACGGGTCCCGTCATCGCTATTCTCACTCGCACGTGACTACTCTGTTGCCAAAAACAAACTAACATTAATGTTCAGTGTAACACATGTTGAGCTTTCATTGATGGTAAACGACGGCGACAGCTTCCGATTACACATAGAAATGTGCAATGAAATATACATTATTATGTTTATTATTATTCAAATATAAGACTTTATGACATTTATTATTAAATTATTACTTAATAAAACTAGCAAACGTGCAGATTAAAATGGAGCCCAGATATAGTAGACAGTTTGTCACAACATAACGCTTCTCTACAATATGGAGTTTTGCAGTTTACAGATAGATAAAATAGGAGAGCCGCTTCTTTTAATAAAAACTGTTCAAAACAGAGTTCTGATCTGGTCTAATAAACGCCGTTTAGTAGATTAGAATGGTACTCTTTCTTTGTCTAATAAACGTTGGTTTTATTTGGTTTTATTATAAAAATCGCCTCTCTGGCCATCATGTACGGTTTAAATAAATTTAATGTTGCAAACTGCATTATTTAATACATGACTTCAGTGTCGAATAGCGATAAACAACAATACCGACGGACTAGGCTTATAGAAAAATATTGTGGACGAAATAAGAGCAACAAAAATGAAGTCCGAAGTAAGAAGCAGTTAGGTTACTGAAGCTTAGCTTAGCTGGTAGGTACGGTGTCTGCACTAGACTTTCTGTTGTCGCCAATTTTCCCGACAAGATAGGATGATGACCAAAAGAATATGTTTGTGTTTGTATGTCTCAACGCAGAGTTGGCTATTTTAGAAGTAATGCTACAAACGAGTACATAAATATAACATCAACAGACAGGTGTCAAGGTGATTAACCAATATCGTCGATACAATACGTCACGGAATAAAAATACGTTAGAATTTGGATACAGTGCCAAGCTAACCAATCATCCAAATCATCTACGTCTCGAATAACACTTACATTTGTTTTACAAGACATAGATGATTTTACCTTCAATTGCACAAATGATTACTTTTTAATAATGAACATCAATTAAAAATTGATGTTATTGCGTTGTTTCTAGCTTTTTATATAATCGCTCTACCAGCCAGACTCAGTCAATGCAAAAGTTTATTATTTTAAAAACGTATTATGCGTGGCAATTTTTTTATTTACGCACGTGGAAAGCAGGCAGATGAAAATTCAGACAAACAACGAACGTCGACATTGTTTTTAATCAAACATCTTTATTTTGTGGTGTGTCGTGTCTTATCCCTTCGGCTACAAATTCCATTGATATATGCCTACTACTGATATTTAATACAATGATCAGAATAAGTCAGTGAAAGCAGAGCGCTAAAATTTGTTTAGAAATAAACATAAAATGTACCTAGCTATTGACTAAAATTCGCGATCAACTCTATTAATTTTAATAGTAAAAGCATTTAAATTAATATGGAGATGTAAATTTTCCGATTCAATATAATATATGCTCAGAAAAATAGTACCGTTTATGACATTGAAAAGTTTGTATTATTCCGGCAATAATTGTGCACACTTCTAGCGACAAAAGTATTATAATATTCAGGCAAATTAAACATACAATTATAGATATTATAAATTTGCCGCAAGCGTTATTTTTAAAAAGCTTTACATATATTTTTATATAGTTAACAAGACAATTTATCAACCTGCCGTTACGCCCCTAAATATGGTAATACCATAAGGTTACACATCATATAAACATAGAAATCTGTTTGTTCATTTTAATGAACGTTGGGAATGCGTAATTCGTATATTTATATAGCATGTGTTTATGAATTAATCAACATCAATTCATCTTTTAAGAGGCGGAAGATTACTAGACACGAGCTACAACAGAATCTACTTAAGTATGAATGTATTTGTAAACAAATTGTCAGATCTATAAGCAACATAACATTACCGCTAACATTCCATGTAACAATAAATAAATGTACTATATAGTGAAGCCATATTATTATGTAGTCTTCTTTCTTTGCATTAATAGCGCGGCCGCATACTCGCTTGCCATCTTAATTGTATAAAAGCAATACAAAACTTCATATAGTCCGGTCAAATTAGACCAAAATATAGGAGTGAAGTTACAAAAATTCGCACCCTGCTGAAAATTGGTAGGATTGTTCAAAACACCATTATAAATGAAATCTAAAGTCTTCATCGATCCGATACCTGAAAAAATTTACTCGGGGTCAAAGGTCACAAAAACGGGTTTTTCGCGATTTTCAGCAAAATGGTAAGTTTTCATTGATGATGGTGTTTTGAACAATCTTACCAATTTTCAGCTGGGTGCGAATTTTTGTACCCTCGGATGTCTAAATTGACCGGACTAATAAGTGATATGGTTTAATATTCTTTTTATTAAATGATTTATTCATTTTCATCTATTGCGTGTCAATTTACAAATATTGATATATTTGTAAATTATACAGGTTACCAAGTCTGGGAGCACTATATTTGGCTTACTCAATTTTATGCGTTGTGTGATGTTCGTCTCATTTAGTGCATTGATAAAGCCCGACTTTACCACTTATAAATACCGATGTGCCGACCATATAGTCTTTTAGGTATAATTGATTTAGGATAGTGCCATATAGTCAGTTGTTCTACCTAAAGAGCTTTTAGACTGAAAATATTACTTATGCAACTAGAATACTAAAACTAAACAAATTTTCAATGGACCAGTAACTCTGTGCTACGTCTTCGTAGCAAGAGGCTACGACTTTTAAAGGGGAATGCCCATTTTTGGCTAACGTGTAATTTCTAGCCGCCCAAGATTGCACGTATGATAAAAAAATATATTATAATTCCTAATAATTTTGTGTACTATTCATTTACCGAAAAAATATAGCAAAATCTAGATAATAAAAAAAGTATCGTAAAGGAATAAGTCTTGTTATAATTTATAATCACCAGTGTTGCCACGTTATAATTTCAACGTAAAAAAGAGAGTAGTATTATTATATGTTAATAATCCACAAATAATAAAGCAAATATATTATTGTATGCCAGTAATAAGCAAAATAATAATATCGATTAGATATTGATCTGTGATTTTTGTTTTTAACTTGCAACACCGAAACCAACTGTCATAACACAAATCGGCTTCCTCGCTTACTCGGTTTGCGTGATTGTGTTTCTTTCGTTGTGATTTTGTTATTTTATTTACAAACAAGCTTAACAATGCTCAGTTTTAAGACAATCTTTTAATTGTGTATGATAATAAAGATGATATGTGACGAGAGAGTGTGTGAAAAACATTTATGTAAAATCTTGTCATCGGTAAAACTAAAAAAATATCTTAATAACCCCCACTTTTATTTAATTAAATTCCTTAATTAATCATTTAATGACAATCATTTAAATATGGTTTTAAATATAGGCACTCGTGGCCAAAGTCACTATGGGTACTGGGCATTCCCCTTTATTTTGTATAATTATGAATAATTTATCTTAATACATTTTGCTACTGAAGACATAACTTTGCACTAAGTTTCATCTTATTATTATATATTGTGGTTCTAAGAACATAATAACACTTGGTAAATGAGTCTACGACTCGCTTGATATGAGGTTGTTTTCATAACCTGTGAACGCTTGCAGTAACACCTAAAAGCCCGACTTTGTGACAATGCTGAACAAACTTTGTTCACATGTTGACTGCAGCAATGCAACTCAGGATGATTCTGTAGAACGGAGCTCATTCTCCAGTGAGGAACTCTAGGATTGCACGGTAATTCCCGTCCATTGCCAGAATAAAGTCAAACATAATGACGTACTTTACCTATGATAAATGTTGATATAACTTATTTTTGAAGAATGCGGCATATACACGTGTATCTTTCGAGAATGTCGATAACTAATTATGATTCATATTGGACGTATATCATATGTGCTACGTGAACGCCTCGAGTGCCAAGTTTACGCCTTTTCATCATCATCATCATCAGGCTATAATAGTCCACTGCTGGACATAGCCCTCCCCCAAAGAGCGCCATAGCGCCCTGTCTTCAGCTTGCCGCATCCAGCATCTGCCTAATTACGCCTTTTAGACGTGCGTAATTAGGTCTGCTTATTCTCTAAAGCTCAAAACAAGTACTGTTGGATTGGACAGGGCAAGTTATAGAGAGTATAGATGGCGCAATAGTAACGTCGTATCTCGTCGCTACCAATGTATTGAGTTGAAATTTAACCTCCGCCCTGCCCTACCCCATGGCAAGAAGTACTGTGATCTACAGACAGTTGTTCCGAGTGTCAGATAACACGTTTGTGGATATATCATAGCTGCAACGATATCACAGTCTAAGGTTAAACATAATTTTAAAAAAATACTTTCTTGTATAAGACAAATACATGGATAAACACAACAATGTGAACCTTGCCTCTGCCTCGCCTTTGCCGATTGGATTGTTGTGTTATCAAGTACTCAATAGTAGCACACGGTTGTGACGTATTATATTGTTTTAATTGTTATGTAATTATGTTATAATTGCATATTTACATTTGATTATTTCTATAATTAATAATTATCATTGTTATTTGTTACTGTACTAATTTTACACTTTAAAATGTAATTAATCGATATTTAACTTTCCATTTGATACATTGATAAAAATATATAAATAAGGTAGGAGATTAACAAATATTCATTCTCGTTACAACTGTCAGTTAGAACGTTACTCTGCTGAAATATATACTGGTTGTGTAAAAAGTATCACGGCGTTTCATTGTGCAAGAACCACGACTGCGTAATAGTTGATTTTGGTGGTTCGAACTTGATATTGTGGGTACATATTATCACAAAAATATATATTCTTAACCAGACATTATCCACATGTGATTAATCTGAGTCTGGGTATTCCTTGTGTACGTTGCTTGAATGTTTATACTTAATGCATTCTCTCGATGCAGTCTCTTTCGAACTAAGATGTCTTATTTATAAAAGCTTTACCAATGAGGCTATCCTCCTGTCAAAAACATCTACGATGCAAGTTCTGACTATTAATTATTATTGTAATGCTCGGGTTTGATGCCCGTGTCAGGCAAAGTACATATTAAACGGTTATTCTGCCAAGAAATTCTCAATAACGGAGTGGTTCTGGATATGTGCTCTGCAGACGGCAATAAGGTCGCCAACTATTACGTTTTGGGTCACGGCAGACCATGTATATATGTGTTTGCCTACGACTTAGCTCCTGTGGACCAATTTATCAGGAACAGTTATTTTTTCCGGAATAAAACGCTGACTTTGTGCTACCACGATTATAAACTATTTATGAGTATATGCAAAAATCAATGGTTCGTTGCGTAAAAGTAAATAAACCAAAAAACACACGTAAGGATTTATAATAAGTAAGCAAGAAGTTAGTATTTCTTTTGGTAGCAATCAATACTACAAAGTAAAGAGGAACAAATCATGTAAATTATTCACTGTAAACTTCATAGGTCGTCGAATATGCACGCAAATAAGCGGCAAGTGCAAATAATTATTCCCGTCGATTAGGTTCTTGAAACAATTTCAAGTTGATTTCAGCTCCAAGTTCCGCGTTGCAAGCATGATTTATAGTTCCAAACAGATTTCTGCGAGACGTTTATTGGCAGTAAACCGTTTATTGTAACTTGGAATAGTTGTAAAGGTTGCCCTGCAGACTTGTAAATCTTTGTTGTCATTATCATCGATATTAGGATATTATTACGTTATGATCTACGAAAGCTCATGCATTGTTTGTTTTCTATGAGCTGGAAACTCTATTTTCGCTACAAAACATATACATTTTATTAATCTACCAGCTATTCTCCGTTGTTTTACCGCCGTTTATGATTACTGCTCCGCTCCCGTGGCTCGTAGCGTGATGTTATATAGCCTATGCTACTTCTGGATAAAGTTGCTTTCTAATGGTGAAAGAATTTTAAAATTGGACCTGTTTTTGGGTTTATTCATTACAAACAAAAATACAAGTAATTCCCCTTTATAATATTAGTATAGATGGAGAAATATGGTACTAGATTTGATACGCTTGAAAACCCGTACATGGATTTCTAGGAACACATCACCCGAACTTAACGGTCTAACTATTTCGGTCGTTTGAGTTTGAGAAGAACATTAAGCGTTCCGTGTATGTAATTATTTGCATACTGACATTTATGATAAACAAAACTATTAGTACACGTGTGAAAAACACTTGTGAAACACGTGATCATTACTTGTAGCTGGTAACTAAACGAATGCAGTTTGTATAAACTCGTCATTTACAAGAACATATTTGATAAAAAAGTCTGTCTTTGATTCTGGACTTTCTTGGACCATCAAACATCATTATGCCAATGAGTGTGCAAGTTTGTCAATATATGTAGATGTTTGCTACTCACTCACATGAAAACTGTTCGACGAACTAGGATGAAACTTGATACAAAGATTTGACAGAAACTAAGATCGAATAATGCAATAGTTTATCCAGTATTAATTAATAAAAAATCTAATTATTTTAAAGTCGATAGCCAGATAAATGTATTTAGTTTTTTTATTTATATGTTTGCACATTGTATGTTTTCAAATAAAATTGCTGCTGTTCCAGAGTATATGCTGGCTTTTATAAAGTCATCAGTTCATCACATAAAGTTTCCACATTCTGTATAATACCTAAATTATATCTATGTTTTTATTTGACACGTGTTAACAAGCGGTATTTACATTATTTTAAACTACGTGGCCCTTATCCAAATTATTTAACAGTCCCATAAAACACATTGAAGGAAATACTACGTCATGCTACATGATGCTACTGGACCGCTGTTTCTGCCAATCTTGCGTGAAATTCATGAGTTTTCTACGTATCCTATAAAGTTTATTTCCAAATTTAATTACTAACTGCCAGAGTATGGCCTTTATACATTGTATTTTAAAGTACAAAATAGATAGATTTCGTGACACGAGGAGATTCACAAGCTTTAATAGAATGGAATAATCAGATTCAATACAATAACCCCCAAACCAAACGTATTGGTAGCATTAGTAGAAATGTTGTTAAATTCATTACGAGCTTAGACGGCTACGCAGTCAATGCATGATACAGTAATAATGAATTATCTTAACATTTGCTCAGAGAACTGAGCTGTTAGTAGTTAGATACTACTTAAGTACTTAAGCATAGCATACTAGCTATGGTTAAGTACTAGTTAAGATATTCACATTGTATTATCACCTCTATATTGCATTGCATGATTTGCTGCAACCTTAACAAAACGTCAAACGTTTCAAAATACGCGCATGTAATAGCGTTAATGTTCGTTTGCTATTATATGACTACACCACATTTTAAGTTACCCGGTAACTGGTTAATTAGAAAATAATGCCGCAAGGTAATTAATTTCTTCCAAAGCTTTCAAAAGTAGTGTTAAACTATAACGGCATCTATCTCTAATTCTATAAATAAGACAAGGCAGGAGTGATGTGTCGAGTGTACTATAAAGTTGTCTGTTCATGTGTCAACAGATAGTATATCTTGGTACGTACGGTAGCCGGTGTAGCTATCTACGCGTCTCTGCTTAACATCATCGCTCCTGATGCTAAATAGAAAGCTATTTATCTATGCTTCCTTTACTGTAACTCTATGTTTAGTATTTCACAAGACAGTAGAAAAGCCGCAGTTAAACTGATTTAATTTTAGAGAACTTTATAGATACAAAAAGGAGACTGGCGGGTTTCTTAGGAGCGTTCGGGCTAGTCACCTACACGGATAGTTTCAATGTTTAATGATAGCATTATTAATTAGTAAACCATGTATGCTTGTCACTTTTACCAAAAACTTGTCTGAAAGTACATATAAGATTAAACTTCTAATATTGTATGTGTGTATGTTAATTCACTATTATGACGTGAATATTATACTTAATTGTATTATTATATAGGTTCCAAGCTTAAATCTCAGGTTCAACATGGTTCAGGAAGCAACTGTGCTTGTAACCTATGTTTATAGTTTAGATTAGAAACGCCGCTGGCGCGGGATCACAACGACAACGTCAGATAATGACCTACAGGTGACAAATAACAGTTTAATGCCAAACTAAAAAACTATTTACTGTTTTTCTTAGCATGGCAACAAACATGAATTATCGATTACAGATATTGAGTGAATAATCGATTTCAAAAAGCTGTAAATTGAATTGAAAATCTTATAAAATGTCTCATTCATTACTCTGGTCCATACCTACCTCTACTTTGGGATATAAGTGATAAAGGAACCAATCTCGTTAAATGTAGTGGGAGTGTATCAATTATTTGCAAGTATCGATTTCTCACATTGTAGCCGCTAACTTGGAAATTATTTTCTCCATTCAGCCAAGTTTTCTGAAAATATGTAGTACTGAAGAAAATAGTTAAGAGTAAATATCAACTTTTTTTGTAAAAGTTTCATTTCTGTAGGTGTTCAGGCCGAAAACCGCCAGTCTCCTTTGATATTTACTCTAAAAATACATGACTTATGTAGATCTGAAACCTTTTAACTCATGGCGTAGGGCTGATCACTGGTAAACGTTATTAATTCTTCAACGATATAGATTGACGCAAGTTTTCTATTTGACGTTGATATACAATTGCAATAGTAGTATAATTCAGGATTTGTTTGGAGTAATAGTAAGATTGACTGCGTCGAATGTAGTAAATGCGACTACTGTGCATAAGGTAGTGGTTATTCCACCAAGAAAGTAGCTTGGACTTTGAGAGTCCTATTATCGCGATGGACTGTTATTGTGGCCGGATATATATATTTTTTTATATTGCTCGTCAAAATGACCGCACTCCGCCTGATGGTAAACAGTCATGTGGTCTAAGAGCAGTGGCCTCCATACCATCCTCATAGCCGCTGAGGCGATGTTGACTACTTTGACGACCTGCAAAGGTGCTTTTTCACACCCCGCTTATAGAACCCAGGATTGAAGGAAGAAGGAAACACGTGCTTTGGCAGAGAATTCCATGCCTTAATCGTTCGGCAGAGGTATGAGGACCTAAACTTGTGGTGCGCGCTCTAATTGACTCTACTGTGTAAGGATGGCATCTGAGCCCAGCACGCGTTGTTCTGGATAGGAAAGGGGATGGCGCGATAAGGTGGAATAACTCTCAGAGCACTCCCCGTGGTATATTCTGTAGAAACATGCCAATAAGGCAATGTCCCTACGGAGTTGCAGAGGTTCCAGTGAACTCGTGACCACTGGATCTCCGATGATACGGACAGCCCACCGCTGTAACCTGTCGAGAGCGTCCAGCAAGTACTGCGCAGAGCTATCCCAAAGATGAGAACAGTACTCCACGCAAGGGCGCATTTGCGCCTTACACAATAGGCACAGTTGGCCAGGCGCGAAGGATCGGCTCACCCTGTTCAGAAACTCCGAGTTTTCGCGAAGCTTGCTTAATGACGCTCTCGATGTAGGTTTTGAAATTACGGGTGCGGCAAAGATCCATACCTAAGATAGAGAGGCTGTCATGTATCATCAGTGGAGTGTTGTTCAGAGAAGGGAGAGGAAGGAACGGAGACTATTTTGTTGAGAACGCGCATTTTTGGGTTTTCTTGGCGTTAAACTGGATCAAGTTCTTGGCACCCCATTCAGAGATGCGGTCCAAGGTCTGGTCAAGTTTAACGACAAGATCCTATCCTTTCTCCTCAACCTCAGCCTGTTTGGCCCTAGGATGTCCGAGATATCGCCCATGCACGGTACTGTCGTCCGCATAACAATGTATGTTGCCGAGATTCAACATATCATTGATATGCAGAAGAAAGAGCGTAGGGGATAAGACGGACCCCTGAGGCACTACTGCATTGACCTGCGTAAATTTGAAAGCGTGACCGTCGCAAAGGACCCGAATACGACGCTTCTGCAGGAAACTTGCAATCCAGTTGCATAGTTTAGGGGGCAAGCCATAGGCCGGAAGCTTGGAAAGAAGAGACCGTTGCCAGACTCAACTGAAGGCTGATAAGCAAACACTCAGCGTGCTTGCCCATAGCCTCACCCCAGAGGTGCATAACGAACGATAGAAGACCACCAGTTGATCAGCTATTGCTGTGACTAGCTTTCTATTATACGGCACCTGACATCATAGCTGGCGAAACGTGGACGCTCCGGGATATAGGCCTAAGGCTATCTCGTCAATGTTATCGACTTTGGACTCGATGACAGACAATAGAATATTACTGCTATTATTCTATTTTTGTAATAGTGACAACTTTAAGTCACAATGTTCAGAATCTTTATAACTTACAATCTGTGAGAGCCAATTTATCAAAATACAAAACCTCATCAACAGTTCCGTCAAAAGAGAGATTAAAAGGAGAAGATTTTATACTAGAAAAAATCTGTAAATCTCTGCAAAGTTTATTACATGGGCGTGTCCAATATTATACACATATGTATCGGTATGCACCAGCATCATGCATCACTGACTTTTGACATTACACTCACTAATGTCTATTTTGTATTCTGTGATTCTACGCATATATGACTATATTTAGACGATGAGCCTACTGTGTACGAAGACTATATTCAAAGCATGGAAAACCTCATGAACAATATATAATTATGATACGAACATACATAATACTGGCTATTAATGATATATTAAAATAAATAATGAGTACCTGTATGTATTAAATTTAATATCAAAACCTTCATAATTTATATTTCATTAAATTAATATCACGTATTGCCGACTTGCCAAAACGTTATGTCACATACAATCAAATTGATTGAGAGTTATCGTGGGCATCATAAAAATAAATAGGAACGACTTACAGATTTTTTTTAACTTTTTAGAAACATGACATAATACACACAAACAATACGTGCCACACGTGCTTATATAATACTAGATGTGCTCGCGGTTTCACCCGCGTTAATGATTACTGCGTCGCTCCAATGGGTCGTAGCGTGATTCCTCAATAAATGGGCTATCCAACACTGAAACAATTTTTCAATTCGAACCAGTAGTTTCTGAGATTAGCGCGTTCAAACAAACAAACAAACTTTTCAGCTTTATAATATTAGTATAGATATAAGCCAACATATCAAAACATACTATAATTTCTCTTACATTGTCTTCATACTGAAATTAGTATCTAATACTAAACATCACTTTAAATTATGTTGTGATATGATGGTATATACATACTGCTTTATCAACCGACTTTGAAAGAAGAAGGTTTAATATACATGCTTGATTATTTTGTAGCATTGGTTGGACCCATTGATTTAATAAGTACCGACTTAGGTTAAATACACATTCATTCTATAATTATACCCCACAAGCTATAACATTGTCAATAAGATAGAATGTTCACTAAGTTAAACAACTTTCTCCCTGTAAAACTTAGAATTCTAATAGATATTTAAGATTAATATATTTATACTCTAATGAAATACATAAGCAGGAACAGAGTGTTTTAGCAAAACTATGCAGCGTAGAAAGAAATAAAGAAAATTTATTTATATGTACAAAAACAATATTGACATGTAATATAAAATATTTTCTTTTGCCAAATGGTACCTGGTTGTATGTTTTCAATTAAGGTGAGTAATAATAATGTGTGACTATAGTATACGAAGCTAAAAATTGTATACAATATCTATACCTAGCTATGGAGAAGTAAAATATTGACTTGCAATCGTATCTCTGAATGTTTATTAATGTTTTTAATCCACGCACAAATTAACTTCTATGAAATGCATCATTTGTTTCAGTAACATGTTTATTAGTAGTCACACATAAGCCAGGTCTCCTTGCCCTGTTTGGACCATTAACAAAACGTTTAATTAACACATCATATAGACAGATACTACCAGATAATCAGCAATTAGATATTTGGAACAAGAACAAATAATATTAAAACGTTCTTACATTCTAGCTAATAATAGGGAGGAATTAAAACTCTAGATATCTTATTGTATATTCAGACACCATGCATCATTAATATCTAAATGTTTTGGCTACAATAGTTTGTTCTTTGATCATAGAAATAAGTACGCACGATGGTATTTTTAATACAAATGAATATCGTCAGAGTATTTGTCTAATAGTCTACGTACCAACTACGTCAATAATTTGGTGGACCACTATTGCCAATTCGACTTTAAACTGGACATTCAGTTTAGTCTTACACTTAGCAAATGTACTATGAAAATATAAAGGTACCAAGCTGAAAACATCGGGACATACACTTTCGCTTTGCTGCGCTTTTAATGTTGCTGACAACGGTCAATCAGTATAAGGTGTTCGGCTTATAACAAAACCAAGTTTAATCGAACACTAATAGAACGCTGACACTTCCGGATTATTTTTCTACCACGATTTAAAAATTAAAATACCTATATTTTAATTTAAAACTTTTATTGATCATTTTACTGAATCCCTACAAACTTTTACCAACGTAGGCGCCGTTACTACAATTTCATAGCTGATACATCAATCAAAAATTATATAGGTAGTTTCAACATTTTTTATGAATTCATCCTAAAATAAAAACAAACTATAAATTTTAATCATATTTTCTTATGCTCCCGGTAAATATATTTTTAAGTGTTGATCCTGAAAATCTCTACCTCTCTCTCTCTCTCTCAGTTCCTATTTAAAGTATGAATTACGATTACATTAATTTCTTGTCGTGAATTGCAATAAGAGTTACGGGTTACTGCTCGGCTAATACGCGCTATATAAACTAAGCTATGTTATTTAAATACCTTAGAGACCGTCGGCGTCGGACCTACTGCTTATGCGTTGCGCATTCCATGATTTTAGCTGGGATACCTACATTCAGCATCTCTGCCCATCCTTCTTCATAGTTGACATTTTCTTTAATTATCCTCTATTCATTATTTTATAATATAATAATATCAGCCCCGTATTAAACTGTCCTACTGCTGGCCACGGGCTCTTCTTAGTGTGAGAAGGGTTAGGCGAAGGGTGAATGGACCGCCATAGCCAAAGTTCATTATTTTACTAAATAGACCTATTGTATGAAACTACGTTTATTACCGTGAGCATATATTCACGGTTATAAACAGAGCTTATAAATAAAAGCCGATCACAGATAGATCGAGATCAAAAGAGAATGTGATTTCAACGTGACAAAATATCTAATACTAAAACAAATCCACGTAATTTAATGTCCAGGGACTACGCAAAACAAAACAAATTAGTTTTGTGCGATAACGTGGTACATTATATATAAGTATTGTGTGTCGTCACTCGCAGTCACACGAGCTCGGTATGTTACGCCTGAGTAATGACATCCCAGACGTTTCATTCGCGACATTTTAAGAAGTTCCCAGCGCTATTAATACATGGAGCATTTTTATCTTCCGATTGTTTAGCCGTCCCGTCGTAATCTTAAATGGGAATCACTAGTCAATAATAACAAAGGATCAGTAGTCATAAGTCCGTTACTGCTTGCCTCAGTATTTAGGTTAACTTGATTGTATAACTATTTTCCTGGTTGGTATTTAAAGAAAATGATTTGGTGCCTACATAGTACGGATGCTTTTATATCCAAATTATAAGATATTTAGGGAAGATGGTAGCTCAAAAGCTAAAGTATTAGTACACAAGGGTAATGGGCTTGGAACCATGTACTTGAGGTTTCACACACTCATAGAGGCAGTAACTGAAATGCTCGATCCAGAATATCATTGTAATAGTTTATTTTACTCAATTTAGCATTAGCATTCTTTTAAAATGTTTTGGTTAACTCATAGACAAATAAAAATAGAAAATGACAAGTGAAATCTGATTTTGTGCACAGTACCTACACCTTTATCATAAACTAGCTGACTCGCGCAACTTCATCTACTTCATATAAGAGAATTTTCCCCGTGTTTGCATCATTTTATATTGCTGCTCCGCTCCTATTAGTCGTAGCGTGATGTTATATAGCCTATAGCCTTCCTCGATAAATGGGCTATCTATAAAATAATTTTCAATTCGGACTAGTAGTTCCTGAGATTAGCGCATTCAACCAAACAAACTCTTCAGCTTTAAAATATTAGTATACATACTAGTATAGTACATATTATATTTATCTGTGGTATAGATAAGAGTATTAGTACTTTTAATATCTCTGATAGGAACCAACCTGCTAGCGAATACCCAAACATAGCTGGTGAAGGCAATTACATATAATATGTTATCCACGTTTATCCTAACTATTTTTGTTTTTATTCACAACTTTTTAACTCAATTGTGATGTAATGTAAAAACTGAACCGATTTAAAGTTCAAGATAGACAAAAACATTAATGTTACAGAATGAAATCCATTACACTCCAGTTATCACAATACTTGTACCTTATTTTGTTATCTATATAATATATAGAAAGCTTCGTATAAATAAAATAACAGTTGGGCTGTATTTATACATAGCCAAGTATTGTAAAACAAGGCACCAACTAGAGTTAAAAATACAGATCCAAATCTCTCGTGGCACAAAGGAAACAGAATGGGCCTACCATCGGAAGTTGTTTTAAAGTTTGATCTTCAGTTGTTTATAGCAATTCTATTTATAAACTTGTTGAATGCGGGCCAAAATTCGATAAAACGTGATGTTTCAGCTTGATGCACGTGGGATGTATGACGCCATACGACCAGACACACATACCTAAATAAGTAGGGTTACCCAGCGTAAACACTACAGACATAACATAACATGCCATCAATCCTCCATATCCCTCGAAGGTTAGACAGAAGTATATCAGATCCACATTTTCCCTTGTTTATGGTACATGTGTAGCTGCTACGTTAACTAATGAACGATGGATCCTATTGCGGTCTAAGAATTTCCAGAAAGAAAATTAATTAACATTTTGCTGGATGGAACTCGGTGAATTCTGCATGCGTTTTAAATATAAAAGACAAGCATACAATACATTATAATTTAAAAAAGGAAAATGATGTTTCATGACTGGTTACGTTTTTGCTCGAACTAAACCTGTGGGCGACTCTCGGCCATTACTCGTGCTTACGGTCCATTAAACAGGCCACATCTAACAAGGTGACTGCTTTAACATTGAAATAATAAAATACTTTAAAACAAAAACATCACAACCCTGAAAAATCGAAGCACGTGTAAAACGAAGCACGTTTTACAAAAAAAAATCAAATTCATGTAGAAATGCTGTCAGTAAATAACAGGCGTTTATGTCTTTGCCAATGATGAATAGTCGGTTTTATGTAATGGTATCGATATTTTACAAAATGTTATGTAAACAAACACATATCTCTAAGGTTTTTTTTAGTCATAAGCGCTTTTGGCAGCCTGTCGTAAGTTCCCGGATTCAATTCCAGATATGATAAAGTATTCTTGCGATTTTCCGTTAAGAAATTTCTTAGTGGCATTGCTAATTTAGTATTGATGCCTGGTAAGCGGCCATAGGTTCGCGCCCTATAACGTGAAACTTAAAAACATATCTATACATATAATAAAATCGTAGGAAAGTCAAAACTGTACATTGAATATTTTTTTAAAGAATACTTGAGGCGTGATCTACAATCGATATCGAAGCCAAAAATATAGTTTTTAGAATTTTTGTCTGTTTGTCTGATTGTCTGTATGTATGTCCGGGCTAAACTCAAAAAGTACTGCATGGATCTACTTCAAATTTTGCATGAATATTACTAACAGGTCGGGTCAACATATAGGCTACATATTATCACGCTATCACCTACGGGGGAGAGCTGTGAATCTTTATTTTTCTTACGCATTCTGTGACAGCGTGTAATCTAACTACGCATATTTAAATGTTATTTTTGAGTAAGCCATGCTATTATCTAGCTTTACACTATAAAAACTACGCCATTTAAGTAACTTGGGCAGAGAAATATAGTTGGGTTCCGCGGCGACAAACACCTTTTAGTTAAAATCTACGCGGACGAAGTCGCAGGTAACAGCTAGTATGTACATATATGTGTCGAAATGTGGCTGTAATAGATACATCTTTAACTATACATTTGGAGGAGGATGACAGAGTAGTTAATATTAAGTCAGGTTTAAAGAAAAGTTTTGATTTGATTTTATATTTTACGTCTATGCGAATGTTACACATTAAAATTGAACTTCTTTAGATACACAGATTTTATTAAGATTTTTCTAAATTCTATTTTTCTTTGTAATCTACATTGTGCATAAACTAAGTATTGTTATAATAATAAATAAGTACATATGTAAATTTACAATTTCCCCGATGGCAAATATAAAATTTCAACGTTTTCGGTTTTCCTTGCGTCATGCTCACGGGGAGTTATATAGGAAAATATTTCCAATAATAATTTCGCTTCCTATAGCATATATGGAACAAAACTTACATACTATACGGGTCAACGGGTTATAGTTGTAAGATAGTGTAGTACAGTTTTCCCTTTGAACTGGCAAAGCGAAAACTGTCTGATCGTAGAAGATGGTTAAAAGCTACGATAGGTAGCATGCTTAAACTGCCAGCCGTAGCTTTCAATCCCTTGCACTGCCACTAGCACATTAGCTAGCGTGCCAGTGGCAGTGCAAGGGAATGTAAAGCCTATAGTTCTCTAATTATGTTTTGGATAGATACCAACCGTGAAACATATGGAATCTGTCCTAGCAGGTAAACGCCGATATGTGTGTGGAACATATTTAAAAGTTTCGTTGAAAATTAAATCATTTAGTCACGTGACGTTGTACCGTATAGACGATACCTAACGTGCCCTTTAAGTTATACGCTCTGTTAAGAATTACCAGTTATATTGAGTTGATAACGGTACGTAGTTGTCAATAAAAAACGCAAGTTAAAAATAATGGCACCGAAATTTCGAGGTTATACGTCGCCGATGGCGCCGGCCTTGTTATCTCTTTCTCTAAAATAAAATCTACAAAATTCACCAAAACACGATTGTTTAATAAATCTTAAATTATGTCCAGAACATTGTAAGCATCCTGTTTAAAAGTTGTGACGTCCACAATTTTTTCCATTTTTATAGTAAACAAAAACGTTTTATATTGAAAAATCATTGGCGACCGACAGACACCTTGGCTAAAAATATATACATAGATAGTACAGGTGTATACTCTGTATAATTCATATGCGATCTAAAAATAACGATGCGAAAGCTATTTTTGAAAACATTTACCTTGCCGCTTATCATATATCATAGATTTAGCCGATCATACATATTACTTTATATCTTTTTAGGAGAACTTCTGTTCGTAAATCAGCAGTTATAACCAAGTTATAACAATTAAATAGACGCTGAATTACACAAAAAGTATTCGAATGTATTGCCACAGCATATATAATATAAGAGACAATATAGACTGCAAAATTTTGTTTTTTTATGTTATCAAGTACGCATCAGATAGTTCCTTTACGTCTGTTGTCTATTACTGTTGTATTTGAAAGCAATCCCGACTAGCAGTTACATGTTCAAGTACTATAGACTGACATATCATAGAGACATAGAGTTATAACAAATGAGCGTTATCAGTTGATAGGCCCATAAACAAAGCTGATTCATTATGTCGGAATGTAAAGTTGAATCACCCACAAAGTTGGATAATCTCAGGTGGACGGTTACGCCGCTATTTCAGTACTTTCATGGGCGATGCGATCTATACATACCTCTATACTTTAACACGCATCGCATATGTGGGAGGTTTTTAATCGTTCACCCAGAATATTCTATTTTAAATCAAGTTATGTGTATATTTGATTAAATATACACATTGCATTGTTGGATGTTAATCTATGTAGATTAACTTCCAAACTTCTAATCAATGAAAGGTAGTAAAAGTGTTTGCATAATTTGCTAGTTAACAAAACTAAATCGAACTTAGCAGTGGGTACAATGAAAACATAAAAATAACAAAATTAATTTTATGCAAGATTTCCAATAATTTTCTTTTAAAAATTCTATATAATAATATCTTATATTGATAAGTAATTCGACAAATTGTTTATATAATATACATAGTTTTATATTTAGGCGGACAAGTTCTTTATTATTCAATATTATGTATTTACTTACAGATAAATTAAATCGTTAATGTTTTTATTACATGGGCTACTAGTAAAAATTGCATCCGGGAGCGAACGTAGGAACATAAGTAGTAAAACACGGGCAAAATAAAATGTTTATTGAATGCTTTAGGCGGGCGGGCGGCGGGCGGCGGGGAAAGGCGGGCGGCGGCCGCCGCGGGTCGCGCCCGCCCGCGGCCAGTGCGCGCCCGCCCAGGTCCGACACTCGACGTCGGCTCGTCAACGAAACCACACTACTCTAGTTATTAACGACCATTATTTAATCGGTAAGACACTGCCCAGTGTTCCATCGCTAAGTCCGTAAGGGTTGTGCCAAAGTGTGCCCCGCGCGGGGTGTTCTGTGCGCACGCTATCGCCCTCAGTGCGTAGCGCCGTCTCCCTCTAAAGTTGCGCAATTGCAACTTCGTCTCGTTCGTTTCGCGACTACGACTTTAAAACTAGTTGGTATTGTCGCGGGTGATCAGTCGAGATAAGCGGCAATAACCGGGTAACATTCGCTCAGCAGCACGTAAGTTACTCACACGTTATACGCAGCAGGCCACGTCGAACACAGGTGAAATATGTGAATGAAAACAATATATATATTGGCATTCCTGTAATTATTCATCAAACCCTAGTAAACAGTGTTCAAAATAATATAGTGAGCCATTAAAATACTCCTTTCAACATTTTAATCGATTATTAGAACCAGCAATACGTTGTATGTGTCGACTTGTATAGAAATTGGTGTACTAACCTCATGCGATACCTAAATTTTAAAAATAAAAACATGCACGGTGGCCAGTAACACCTTTTTTTAAATTGAATATATTATAATAATATTCGAAATTGAAATAATTTTGAAGAAAGTAAAACATAAAATCAGTATACTCATTTCGAAAGAGTTGTGAAGACGTGGTATCGTTTGAAAAAGATAATAAACTTAAGGATGCTTTATAGACAGATACCAATATTCTGCGCTTAAATTGATGCAATAAGAATTATAAGTGAGTTAAACTGTGTTATTTCTTGTAGATATGTCGTCATTACAACAGACGTAGGTGTAGTACAAGCTCATGCGCGCGCACCTGTGGCGGCCACAATGCTCGGGATCCGGGAATGCTGTGAATCCGATCCGCCCGCCCGCGCGCCTATTTTCGGTCACACTCATCCCGCGCCAAATTTGCAATCCCGCCAAATCGACGCGCCTCCATGTATTTTTGTAACCGTTTCACAATCGACCAGCTTTTTTTAACGGCTAATCCGATTTTCGTCGATAAATACTTAACCTTCAGTTCAAATATCGATTTTTATAAAAGACTATAGAGTACCTACGCTATGGAATCGACCATGGAATTTGGATAAAGCAAAACATATTTGACATTGGCCTTAAGTCTTGACCTAATTTGTAATAATAGGTAGATTAATCACAATGACTTTTACGATACAATTTATTAGATATTTCGGAGTATTTATTTGATTAATTAAAATAATAATTAGCCATATACCATATCACTCTTAAGGTTATAAATATTTTTCAGTAACTCTTAAAAGCTATACTTTATATAAAGTAATTGTTTATTACCCTTACGTTAATAAAAACCAAAGTCTGCAGCATACACTAAATATATGCTGACTAAACCTTCTATGGCCAAAAATATAAAAACTTTTTAATTATCATCGTTGTTTATATAAAGATTAAGACAATATCATGCTTGTATACGTTTGTCATCTATTTCACAACTTTTAATAATCAGTTAATACAATGACGAATTCAAAATACTTTTAACTCTACAATATCTCTATGAAGGCTTCACCAAAAGTTTTATATATTAATTCCTCCAATAATCTAACTCTTATAATTTATTCTAGATTTATAACTTTTTATGAATTTCATGGCAGTAGAACTTAATCCCTCCTTAACCCTCTTGAGTATGGGACCAAATTTTTCATGAAATGTTGAAACTTAAGCGTCGTTATGTAAATAAATCTAATATAATTACAAATCGCGTGATATTGACTCGTTTAAAAATGAAAAGAATTTGGCATCATTCACTTCCTTACATTTATCGACACGAGCAATTAATAATCACTTTTTCCTCGTAAATTGTAAACATCACATAAGACTTACTTGACCTAAATGTTTTCTAATTATTATTAACCTTATTACATTTGATTCAAATGTCGGTCTTGCCAAGTACAATTTCGCTTTCAAAGCTTGATGATTGCCGAGTTACCTTGGCATACCATGAGTATGATGATTCACAAATCTGAGTGTAAATACATTTTGTATTTTATTTCAAATAAATTTTCTCGTACAAAACAAAATGAACCCATGATTTTATGTTATTGCTAGATTTTAAACTCATTGTTAGAATGTATTTTTTGCTATTTTACTTACTAATACAAATGCAATATTCCATCTCCACTGAATTTGACATTGCTTTCCGTCTTGTCTGAGTTATTATTTCATCGTGATCCAACTGCTCTAGGACACAGAGCATGCCTCAAGAGATTAAATGTGCATTCCATTCGTTCATGAAGTGTTCTTCTTATCTATACAAACGCCGATCTTAACTGAAAAGCTGATGAATTGCGTTTCTGTTCCACTATATTTAAACCAATGACGCACATCAATAAATAAACTGAACATAATCCAGCAATTGTATATAGGTATTAAACATATTACAGCTTCACAAAAATACACGGATGCCTATAAAATCAACAAATACCAAGAAGAAGTCGTAACTACTTAATAGATATGTTACATGAGTATCTAGTTGCATATGAATCTATATTTAAATAACAAAACAACAAAATTAAGTAAATATCTTTTGGTATGATGATACAGATGTAGGTACGAGACATGAATAAAATGAAACAAATAAAACGTAGAGAATACTTTTTAAACAAAAGAACAAATATGCTCGACATAACCTCCTGAAGTACATCGAGGCGAAGCCGTAAAACCTCCCTCAATTCGCCTTCGCATAGTACTTAAGACCGGAGCTTACGTAATTAGAAATTGTGGCAGGCCGCTGACTTATTCACATCGTAACTCGCAACAAGGTCGTCACAAACTCCAAAATAGCCGAGCAATGAGTAGAGATTCGTAAAAACGGCTGTTTTCAAGTTTCTCCTCGACACTAGTTAGATTGGCGAGTGTCCAAGTCCACGGACCATTCGACACAGCAGCCAGCCACCACGACGGCTATTTGCGGCTCCGCTGCTAACTCTGCGTACGTCACTGCTCTATATACGAGGAACGAGCATACTATTGTACTCAATTATGTCACCTGGACATATTTTTAAAAGATACATTGCCAAACTCAAGGTTAACTTTGAATACATTGACAACACATGTCCGGACATACATTTCCTTTTTTATTGCAGCTGAATTTATATATCAAAACATTTTTGTTACAGACACGAGCACGACATAATCCGCCAAAATGTTTAAAAGTCATTTAGAAATGATTGGCAGAAACGAGACGCCGTCGAAGAAAGCCAAATTTTGGCAATCCTTCGTGCGATCTCTTAAAGGTAAATAAACAAAGTCTTGCTTATTATGTACACACAAGTTAGTACTTATATGATCTAAACTGAAGGCAACGCACAATACTAGAAGTATATTGTACCAACATAAACATGTTTTGTCTTTAGGATCGGAAGACATCAGGGCCGAGGAGAGGTACAGGCCTACCCGCCGCAGTGTGTTCCCTGAACTCTCAAGCTCCTACCCCTACACCAAGTCGATCTACGACGACCCCATCGCCGCCGCTGAGAGGATCACCGTCCCTGGATACCGCTACATGCCCGTCCACCGTGAGGTCTACGGATACTCCCCACGCCCCATCTACGCCCACAACTACCCCCGCACCCTTGACTCGTACAGGCCAGGTTAGTACCATCTACATCACACGACACAGCTACACACATGCACACATGCTACACTAACCGACTTGCCAATTGACAGCCGATATTGACGAATTTATTGATTGCTGCTATGAGCTTCACTTAACAAAAATAGATCGTGTTGATGGATGACCTCTTGGATGTAGTAACACTATAGGTAATCGATTGGCAAGTGCATCACTCACTATGACACATTAATTTGGCATCAAAGGGATAACCTTTGACCAACGTATTGCTGTCTAGAGAAATCAATCAATATATTTCAATCAAGACAAATGATTGGCAGAAAACAATTCTAAATTTACTATCTTTTGTAAATATTCAGATCTACAGACACAGTTTGATAAAATAATACTGTAAATAGTCAATTCATGAAGTAACGTGCTATATTTACGCTGCTGTCACTAAGTGTTCAAGATGATTTTCTTTATAGTCCGTAGAAGTCACTGCAGTTGTAGAACTATCTCACCATTTTGTTTCAGCGCATAAGGTGTAGTCAAGTTCGAGCCAGTGTAAATAAATATCGGGACTCCTAATGTTACGAATTCAACATTAAATCAATGTATAGTTCACATTGTAAGACTTCATTTCATGAAAAACGGTCGTCAGCGATAACATCTATTAATAACAAATGAAGCATTTTTTAATAATTTTATATCAAGTCGTTGCGGGCTATTCTGCTGTCTACATATTTTACTATGTAAAAGTTTTATATTATAAATAAATCATAAAATCAAACTATGATATATTGTAAAACCTGTCATAAGCTCGTAGATTTAATTGGGTGTATCGATTTAACATTACATGGAGCTACATACAATCACAAACTATATGCTTATCCTCAGTTTATTGACCGCGAACAAATCGAATAGTATCTAATTACGTGTCTCGTAACCAGTTGTAATAAAACTCGTCTTCCATGTATGTGCTTAGACAATTCAATTGCATAGAAAGAATATCCGATTCCATAAATTGTGCCATGATTAATATAATCGTAGATTTATACAGCAGGTTTCATCTGTCGAAGTATATCTGTACTGGCTGGCATTAGATGTTGTTGCTTGTGCAAGTTACAACTTATTTACTAATCATACGCATGTACCATTTGATAGAAATCACCTCTTATACATAACATCACTTCACACTTGTATAATCCATGAATGTTACATCGACATCGCTGTTTATATTGTATTGATCTTCTAGCATCTGTCAGGTGATACACATATTTATTATTACCCCATAAACTGTCTATGTCTATTGTCAATTAATATAAGCCCACAATGATTTTGGTTTTACCAAGCCCTCCCGGAAAGTCGATGAAGAGGTGAGTTCTATGAACAAGTTCCCGTATTTAATTTAAAACCCCGTGTCATTCTCATGCCAAAGTAAAGCTTTTGCTCAGCAACAACTAACCAATTACTAACTTCATATAGATGATGTATGACGTGTATTTCTGTTACTTCTAATACCATACAAGAATGGTCTTGAGTTCAATCTCTACTTTTGCATACTATTACATTTCTTTGTTTCTACAGTTTTATTTTATATTCTATTAACTTCCTATCGAAAGGATGCAAATATGTGAATGTGTTGTCTTTCAATTGTTTTTCAATATTTCAATGATTCTGTCGACGAATCTAGAGTTTGAGCAATGGTATTTAATTTGAAGCGTCAGCGAGGATTGATGTTGGATTATCAGTGCGTAGGTACCAAATGTGTCATAATGTAAGTGTAATAGCCTGATGCTATATATATTTGGGTCTGGCACAGATGATCTCAATTCAATCGGTTGCAATTATCGAGTGTTATTTTGCCCATAAGTGACGAGTGAACTTAATTAATGCGTGTATATTTTCTCTAACAGTATATCATGTACCGAGGCGCATCCGACGAGGTGTTGACCCCTTCGACGCACACAAGGCGTGGCAGGACCATCTCGACAGGCTGGCGGCTATTGACCGGCTGTACCCCTCTCGCTACGGTCTCTACCTGAAGGACCGGGCATACCCCATCACTGACCTCAGCGCTCCCGTTGTCTCTCCTCTCTCTTCTTTGGCGCCCAAGAGTCTGAAAGGCATTGAGTATGAGCCCGACAACAAGCCGCACTGGGGAACAGGTAAATTATTCTAACAACATCTATGCACGAACACATTAGACTAAGTTAGGATAAGCGCTGCCGCGGTTTATCTGTACAATTTTTACGTCTACAACTCTATTGTAGTCGTCTTTCGTGTCTGAGATAGACTGATTGTTAATGTAAATGAAGTACAGGCCAATCCCGGCATGTTGAACTGATTCGCGACGCAAGCTAAGTACGGAATACCAATTATGTAAACGAATTATCTCATAAAAGGTAACATTTGTAATTGGCATATCCCGAACATAGCACAACGCGTGGATTATTGTAAAAACTTATTGGGACGCCGCCGGTCACCTGTAAGATTCAATCCTAGTTGAATCTGATACGTGTGATACCAAGCTGTCCGCCATTAAACATTAAGATATTATAACATTCTTTACAAATTACTGAGACCCACAGAAACCTATAGGTAATCACCTTACCTAATATATACAAATTTAATTTCTAAGTTTTTATAAACAAATACGATCAAAATTCAAAATTGTATATAGAGCTACGGTTTCGATAGGTTAGATTGGCATTACAACCGCTACATTTTACAGATAGCCTATTGTAATATATATCATGACAAAGGTTATCTTCATATACATATATAGTGAAAATTACATTTGTATTTGTTACATATATAGAATCTACGTAGACGTAATTTTATATTTTCCCATAACTTGTTGAATAGTACAAAGTTTTAAGAACATTTAACTAACACTATACGATATATTTGTATTAAAACATAAAAGACCAACTCGTGTTTTGATTTAGTAGTATAGTACCCCTCCGCTGTAATATTAACTAGCAATTATCTTTATTATGATGCAAAATTATTGACCATGAAAATTTCGACGTTTGGTTAAATCCGTGAGACTGTTGCATATTCTATATCGTCTGGAGAATAAACATCACATATTGTATTATTTTAAACACTAACGCTCTACAGAAATGTGCGGCTAACTCTGAAATTTAGCATCGATGAAGTTTTCATGAATCAATGTTTTGAAATAAATAAGTTTGCATGAGCTGCATTGTATATATGAGCAAAGCAATATTCGCTCGGGAATGTTTACTTACGTTCATGCTGGCCATACAAGAACACTACACTCTACAAATGTAAGAATTAAAATAGAAGATATCCTTTTTTTCTGGCCTTATGTATTTCGGTCAACGCGGTAGGTGAACGGATTATATTGCAATTCCCCATGTGTATACTTGAGAATGATAATGATTATGAGACTTGCCGTGAAGGAGCGTGGCCGGCGAGGATATCGGACGTGTTCAAAAAGGATCCATTTTTCGCTGAAGCCGAAAAATGGGCAGATTTTGATCGCTCTCTCCGAGGGAAGTCTCCAACACCTGTGAAGCCGAGGATTAGCCCACCGCGCGACTGCGAGGTCGCGTACGATGCCGACGGTAAGGGCAACAGACCTCACCCTGTACACCCTGTATCTTCGTCACGACCGACGCTTCTGTTTGGGTTATACGACTAGCTTAAATATGGAACCAAACTACGTCCGAAGCCCCAGTGTAGCATCTAATTTCTCAGGACTGTGTGAAACTTAGCCTCTGTAGCTAGTGTAACCTATACATAAGTTATAGATATACCTACTCGTAGTTTGAATTTCTTTGTGAATAAGAAACTAAGACAACTTTATTCACGAACACTTTTCTTTTTAGATTGGTAAAAATTAACAATGTGTCCTGTACAATGAGTGTATGTGTTCTTTTCCATAAATATTATTATTACATTCTGCTTGCAATCGCACGTTTTAACCAATTACGACGAGCTCAAAGTGATTAACTAAGAAAATATTTTCATCTAGTTTACTAAATCATAACAACACAATCTCAGTAATTAAGAATGTATTTAAAAGTCCGTTATGGCATTAAAAACGCTGATGTCGCTATCGGGTCCCATAGAAGAAGCAGTTTCGCTGTCTCAGATAGCGCATTACGAAATACAAATTTATATTCCGTAGCACTAAGAATAAACAGTCTTGTTGCCATCACTTGCAATCATAAGGCGGTTTACATAAATATTGTGATTACGCCGATATAACTATTACAGGTTATAATTTTATATGAACAACATTTAATATTATATTTACCCTACTAGCTTGTTTCTAAGTAAAAGTACCTATTGACAGGAGTGTTAAGTAACTAACATTTCAGTTTGTGTCAGTATCACGCAGCTGTGTGAGAGCTTGGCTTAGCTAACACTGTTTGGGCGGGCGTTGACGAAGTACAGCTGGAACTAAGTCTGTTGTCCCGGCAATAAACGTTATAGTTGTGGCGTATAGGTGCACCGCTCTACAACGCCGGCGGACTCCGAAGAAGGCCATGGGCTGACATTTTCAACCCGAGCCCCTCTCTACCGATTTCGGCGATCACACGGGACCCCTTCTGGTACGACTGGCCGGAGCTGAGGCCCATGGCTAGGTGGGACCGCAGCCCCTCCTACATCCGTGACTCGTACCTGTCGCCCGTCAAACGCACCTTCCTTTGGGACAAACATCCGATCAGGCCGTTAGGTTAGTGACTTGCTGTAAATACGCAAAACGACATTCCTACAGCTGCTTCTTTGGTGTCTGAGCTGTACAAAATGGCCTCCGAGCTATATCATCGACATGGATTACCACCATCATTTTTAACTTTGACATTAACAGCACAGATGGAGACGAAACAACCAGACGCAGTTTAAAACAGACAATCGATACAATGATGAAAGAAAATGAATTTATTCATGAATAAAATTGTAACATTACTTTACAGATAGATATTGTAATTGATAATAATGTGGTGTCTCTGATTACGGCAGATTTAATGGTGGCCGACCAGTTCACCGTGGACGATCTAAGCAGGACTTTACCATTCATGCGTAGTCTATAAAATACAAACGTCAGCAGGTATCTGTTCATACCTCGAGTTACTGAATGTAGATTGAATCCTATCGTCTTGTTTAAGTGTTCTTCCTTCTCATTTGTGGTAGTCACACTGTTGTTGCGTAGACAATAGATGTAGATCACCGACTATTATTTATTACACGAATGGATCATTGTAGCAGATACATTTGTGCGAGCCGGAACCATTGTTGTTTAGATTAGCAACAACTTTTGATGTAACCATCGGTCATGATTGATGTAATATGGCGTCATAATACAATACCCCATCATTAAAAACTAAGTGGAGTTATATGTATCATTCCGTACATCGAATTATGTATCATTCGCACATAATACCCTTCATCGTCACTATAATTTTCTAAGCACGCCCAAAAGACACCAGAATGCACCTAGCGTGATTCTTTTAAACTATCTCCCTACATGTACTCAGTAATCTGTATATAAAACCATTAAGACATTAGTATTACTTACCTAATTATCCACAAAATGGTATAATTTGTTGCCATAGGATACCGTTTCGATTTTCGTGACATGATCGTAAAAGTTATATTCGAATATGTGCATTATAATATATGAGCCAAATACAAACGTAACCGCTAGGACTAATAGAAGATTAAAGTAACCATGGTAAGTTACAACTGTTACTCTGTATCTATACAAACACCTAAAAATATACCACTGGTATTAATTCTTTAGTTACCTAGCCTAGTACCTTTTTTTAAGCAAACTTTGTTTAAAAAAATGGGGGCGTTAATACCTTTTCAGCTTTGTACCTACTCCCGTCGAACTAATCTTATTATGGACCTTCTATATATATTTAGTTGTCTGTACCTACCTTTAGACCATTAGTTCCCAAAGTGGCTGGACCACCCCAGGGGTCCACGGGAGACTCGACAGGGTCAACGTTGGCGTGACAAAAAAATTGGGGTTCACAATTCAAAAGCGGGAGTCCACGAAAATGTATTTGCTTTCGATAGTGAAGAACGAAATGTTGGCTTGATTTCACCGACTGTTCGACAAGCTCAGTGACTTACTTGTAAAAACTTGCGTATTCCATATTCAGTACCAGTGGCTTTTCGATTTTTAGTAGAGAATTATTAAAAAAAAAGGTCAGTCCGTAGAGATTTGATCAAATGTTTTAAATGCATGAACTTGTTTAGCTGCAGGGGGTCCACCCGAACTAGCTAAATTTTGGTCTATGAGAAAAAAATCTGGGAACCTCTGCTTTAGACATACCTTTAAGCTGTGTTTGCCACCAACCCTATAGGGCCTTATAAAATTGGATTACAAGAACAGTATCCTACGGCAACATATTAACACCGCATAAGAATAAAATATATTTTTTACAATTAAGTTTTATTTATTATAGGTACTATAAGCTAGTCAGTTACGTGATAAATTACATTATACTCTGAAACTATCAGGAGAATCAGGGTGTAGATTTACACGCCGACTTTTTATTTAATATAGCAATATCTAGATAAATTGTTATATTTCGTTTACCCTTAGAATAATTGTATAAAATAATATTTTTTACCCTTAATTCTTCCAGTAATATGTATTAAAACCTAATTAAATAATCTAGTTTTTTAATCGGCCTTTATTTAAGCTAATCAAAAAAACATATAATTAAATTTTCTTTCTTATTAATGTAGCTTTCTAGTAATTATCTAGTAAATAAAGGTCGAGAATAAAGTCGAGTAAGGTTTTACTTACTTTCTAAAATGAACAAGTCACTTTATTTAAATTGTTTTTTTCAGCCGCTGCGTTCTAAGGGAGATGACAACGAACCCACAATATTATAAGATATGCACATCATTATAAGTATTTAATTTATATTTTATAAACGTCTGTTATACTTTGACTATGTTAAAACCATTATGTAACTATAAATTACAAAGCTAAGTAAATTACAAATAAATATTTAGATCAGTGATCACGCAAGATCTCAAAGACTGCAATAACATAGTCACTGCCACTTATATGAACTTGTTACAAAAGTTTTGTTTTTATTACCTAAATATTTTTATTTATTCCATAAATTAAAAAAATCAATAAAATTTAAAAAGCTTTTCTTTGTTTCAGTTTTAATTTCTGCTCCATATAATAGACATCCGAACTTTAAAGAAATGGTTACTTGAAATAACTCTTTTAAGAATGTCGGATAACTTTAAATAGTTACTTACCTATACCTATGCCTACTTACCCACATCTTGACTGATGTATTAATTCTGATTCTGTACCAAAGTGTGCTTCAATTCGTAACCATAACATTAAACATTACATAAGTCAAACGTAAACTAGTAGGTATAAGGAATTTCATGCAGCACACAATTTACTATCCTCAAATATACCTACCTAATGTTATATTTAATATAACAATTAAACGTGTGGATGTATCATGTAACGAAGATCCTCACACACTTCCTCAAATATACCTACCTAATGTTATATTTAATATAACAATTAAACGTGTGGATGTATCATGTAACGAAGATCCTCACACACTTCCTCACTCTGACTCGCGAAACACAGCATGTCACAAGGATGATGGCCAACCGCGAAGGTATATGTTGAATAACAGTTTAGGTACCTAAACTTATATACGGCGCCGGTCTGCGTAAAAAACAATTAAGTTATTATAAAAAACTTCAGTGGAATCGTAGGACGTAGGTACTATTACTATTATTTTTTTTAGACGATTATTTAATTATATACCTAAGTTTATTTTATTTTTACCTGGCGGAATGCATTGACCCATACCCCTGCATGGGGGCGGGCGGAGGGGATATGTCGGACTCGCCGTTACTGTTGAAATGATAATGGACCTCCCGGAATACCGACTAAACCTACCACGGTGTTCCTCGACAAGACCACTATCGGCGGGGTCGCGCGAATCATTTGCACATGCGATCGCGACTCCGCCGAGGTTTCGGCACGCCGCACAGTGGTTCGTTCCCATACAAGAGGTCGGGAATAGAGTATTAAAAAATTTTAAGTCGTAATTTCAAATAACTGAATATGCCATTCGATTTCTATATTGAAGAGAAACAAATTCTAGCAGCATGACTTATAAGGCTACAATTACACTGTGGTAAAATTGAATAAAACTGTTTTTAATGTATGGGAAGTAACCTTCAAATATGAAAGTGCACTACACGATAAGACCTATTTTACTAAGGTCACCACTAAACGAAATCCCTACTGTCCACGACACAGAGGCGCGCGTGGGAACATGCACGCCGCCTCTCGGACCTGGGTTTAAATGATCCCTCTCCCGCTCCGCCGCCTCCTTGATGGAAATCACTTCCTCACAAAAGAAGGCAACGGCGTTCCACGACCTCTCACTCCGGACCGTAGACTGAACTACGGCCGGGAGCGAGAGGGCAACCAATCCGACTGTCGCGATCAACTCACGGCGCTGCGATGCCCAGGCGGGGCAAACCGCCAAAGTGTGCAGCGCCGTGTCCTCCACAACGTCGCGGCAGTCGCCGCAGTGGTGACAACCGGGCGTCTCTTGCTGGCCTATACGACACAGGAACCGGCCAAAACAATCATGACCAATCATTACCTGTGTCAGCCGGAAGGTGAGGGCGCCATGCCGCCTCTCCAGCCACTCCTCAAACACGTGACTTACCGCCACGATCGTGGCGTACCTGGGAGCGGGGTCTCCTAACACAAGTAATGTTTACTTAAAAGGAGTATCCCAACTACTGATTATAAAATTGCATATAAGAAAATGATAATAAACAACTTTTTTATTTACCTATTTTTTTAATTTAATTTTAATTAGTAGGTAGTTAGGTAAGTATTGGCCCAAAATGGATGGACATTTTTTAAGCCGCGCTGCCATTCTGTATTATGCATATTCGCAAAGTTTAACACCGTTACGCAAAGGCGTCGCCAGCCAATGACCAAGGAAAGAAGAGTGGGAAAACCTACATGGATAAGTATTGTAGGTGCAATATATACCTACCTACCTACAATCTGTAAAAGTCTAAGAACTGATTTAATGAATATTAACTAGGCGCTTGCAGTTTTTAACGAAGATTATTTTACTTAACATAAAGATTATACCACCTCTTTATCGTAGACATGAAAAGCGAGTATCCAATCGATCTACATCTACGTGATTACGACGAGCTGCTTTAAATTTAAACGCAGTAGTGGCCGCGCAGCGTTCAGCGATGTATAATAGGTAACAAAGTACCAATCCAGAAAGAATCAATAATTACAAGAATTTATACTTACCTAAATACTAACTTTAATATAAGTAGGTATATTGGTATCTCAGTGGATGGAGGCATCGATTGGCAGTTCAAACTTCGTAAAAACTGTCATGATAAAGCATATTTAATTAAACTACCTATCTGATAGTCATCAATCATCATGTCACTGTAAACTTTATAATGGATGTCTATTAAACTACTCATTTATTTTTTTAGTGATTATACAAATGTTAAATAAATAAAAATAAGAGGAAATATATAACATCCAGTAATTTTTTGTCTTACCGTCGGCGTCGTCGCCGCTTTCAATAGATACATATAAAAAGATTGTTACTTGTTTATGTCTGTACTTAATAGACATTTAAGCAAAAAATACAGGGAGGGGTACAAAATAACAGCTATAGAAGTCAAGACCATTATTTTTTATAATTTTTGTCTATCTCTCTATGCTTGTACGCACATCACGCAAAATCTAATGCACGACATTGAACCCAATTTGCGTAGTTGTATTACTGAAGGTCTAACTTAAAATCTAAGCCTGTTTCATCTAAATACGCCTAAAAGTCTAGTATTAATAGTAAGAATTTTTGATACGCATCTTAGAAACTGCAACACCAAGAAACAGTTTGATGTTCAGAGAGAGATATATTAAGCTAGTTTTACATGATTCTTTCTTAAGATTTCTTTTGTAAAATCTACAAATATGCATATCCTAATGATTACTTACCTAAAAGCCTATATTCTTAAATAATAAGACTTTAAATACAAATAAACGTATTAAGTTATTTAATAAATAATCAAAAAGGTCAGTATCTGCTTCCACACACGCACGAAGTAGCGGTCAAATCATACAAATATAAAAAACGAATCCTAATCCTCGTAATCCTAACTAATATTATAAAAGCGAAAATGAGTTTGTTAGTTTGTTTGTTTGTTACCTTTTCACGCCTAAACCACTGAACCGATCATCCTGAAATTTTGCATATACGTTGTCAGGTGTACAGAAACGGACATAGGCTACCTTTCATCCCGAAAAAAATTACTGTTCCCGAGGAAAACAACAATAACGTTCTTACAATAATATATTATTACAAGCACAGTAAAACTCGAATTGATTGTCAAATTCTAAATTAACGCGAGCGAAGCCGCGGGCAAAAGCTAGTATAATATAATTATTTTTCTGTTTCTCTTATCACAGGTATTTTTAACATATTATATTAGAAAAATACGTGGCCCTTTGGAGGCTTACACGGAGACATGTGTCCAACGTGAAGAGCCATCGAGAGTTTTAATCAAAGGTGGGATGGAACACCGACAGCGGCACTAGTCGCAGTAGGCGTAACTCGTAAGACTATTGCTACGTATGGATTCTAATATATGGACTATGGGTATTAGGTGTTTGGTGTACCGGTATATTGGTAACTATGGATGAAAACCATATTCTTATTTATTATTAGCGTTCATTGTGAGAAGCAGTTAGGTATTGATTATATGTATAATTATGATAGAGTCTGTCAATCGAGTCGTGTCCCTTGAAAAAGGCGGCATATTTAAAAATCGTGGTATGGTATCCCTGTTAGTACTGTAAAAAAACCGTCTTGATACTAGAATTCACACTAGAACTAAATTCACAAAAAATATGTATATTAATAGTATCAAGACTGTTTTTTTACAGTACCTACTATCAGGGATACCATACCACGATTTTTTAAATTTGCCGCCTTTTTAACGGACACGACTCGCTTGACAGACTCTAGTTGATAGGATTGCTACTCAAAGATACCTTTGAACGAGACTAATGTAAACGGTTTTGACAGTATCAATTAATTAATAAGCCCTCCTAAAATCCATAGATTCCTTAGTGTCATTTTATATTGAAAAAAACTAACTACTCTATGGTTTTTAGGGTTACTAGGAATAAGATAGAGAAGATTCCTGTTTATATTGGTAAATGTTAAACTAATAGGCAATACTCGATAAGAATAAAAACAGATGCATTATGCTTTTGTTCTTACTGATAAGTGATAACTCAGTATCCCAGCGATTGTCATCTTGGCTCCAATTTAAATTTAAAATTAAACAATAAATAGCTACATTACCTACCTGGTGGTATTACATATTATGTTACATTAGTAACATACCTCATTTTCGTAGGTTGCCTTCTTACATTATCGTGGCATGATTTGTTAATACACTTACTTTTTTTGGCTTTAACATTAGAAAACATAGTCGTATCAGATAGGCTGACTTGAATTTTTAGTGCTTGCTTAGACAGTCATCTATAAACAAAATATAAGTAATATTATTATATGTACAGGACATTTCGTTAATTATTTATTTATTGCATTTCAAAGAACAATGGTCAAATCGTACCTGACGGCGACCCGACATGTATTGTATATGAAAAAATCCGTCGTTGTTTAAGATTTTAGGAAAGATAAGAAATATCTGTTTATGAAAAAAAGATATACTTTTTTTATACCTATTGTATTTTTCTTTAACTTACATAATTTTAGAACGCATCTTTCATTTCACTTACGATGTGGTTCGTTTCTTTTCACATACTAAAAGGTTCAATACTCAATACTTGTAATTATTTTCATATTTTCGAAGTTATTAACAGTAGTACAAATAAATAAATACGTAGAGATCAAACCAGTTAGTATTATTTTTTATGCAATTGATATATGCGTATTACGTAGATACAAAGTAGCACAGCGTTTTGTTCACGATATTAAAATATTTAGACTTCTTACACATTATTTTCGTACAGAATGGTATTAAATACATGAAAATAAACCAATCCCACTCCAGTTTGTTTCTGGACATGGCAAATAAAAACAAGGTACAGCTCCTATAGAAATTTGGCCATTGTTCTTTATTTCTTATTACTCGGTATAACCCAACTGAAAAAGGAATTTCAATATTACCGCTAGTCACACTATTCTATCCATAAACCAAAACCAAACAAGCGTTTACAGAACTAAATACTGTCAAGTTTAAACAAAGATTTGTCAAACGTGTGTCGCAAGTCAAAACGTCAAAAGTGGTCGTTATTATTTGAATGTTTACTGTATTCGTTTGTAAAATAAATAAATTGTGAAATAAAATGGGTGAACAGGTTGAAGAACGTGCTAGTGATGTAGATATGAATAACTCTGAAATAACATTTGACAACTTAACAATTCTAAAGGAAATCGGTAATATTGTAAACCTTGTAAGGTAAGTTCTAAAACGGCATTGTGATATGTATACTAATATTATAAAGCTAAAGAGTTTGTTTGTTTGAACGCGCTAATCTCAGGAAATACTAGTTCGATTTGAAATTCTATTAGTGTTGGATAGCTTATTTATCGAGGAAGGCTATAGGCTACATATAACATCAAGCTACGACCCACGGAGGCGGCGCAGTAACGATAAACGCGGGTGAAACCGCGGGCATATCTAATTCGTAGAATAAAAATTAAATCAATTGACCATGGAAAATAATATTATTATAGGAATGAAGATTTTATGGAGACAGTCCCGAAAGCCAAATTAAGACGGGTGAAATGGATGCCTATGTTCAACTGTTTAAAGCAAAGCATTTTGGATGAAATGATTCAAGAATTAAGTTCTATGTGGGAATACGAAAACATGCGTGCCAAAATTGAAATATTAGAAAAGCAAAAAGAGAAATTCGCAGAAATAGAACCTGGCAATGTCCTATGGTAAGTACAGTCTAGATAAAATCAAAGTTCATTATCATTTCATTTAAAGTATGATGATATCTGTGATAAAACATACAGAAGTGTATTATAAATTGATCACTAGGACAATGTTCAGACTATTCTATTGTGTCAATTCATGCTCTTAAATGATAACTCATTTGAAGCTATCATATTTGAATTACTCTACTATGAGATCTGATCTGACATGACTATCCTTATCAATATCAAATGCCAGACATAATTAAAAACATATTGCGACTGGCCACAGATGTGTGCTCAATAGGTTAATCTGGTTTGGGTGGTGTATGTTATGTATTGATTGAGCTATTAGGAACTTGTGCCTGCCCCTATGATAATCTGCAACATGATCTATCAGCAGTTGCAGATTCAAAATCCAGCTTGCAGTACTAAGAAAGTAGGATAATATTAAGTTTAATTTAAGATTTAATGATTCAAAATCTGGTTCTTTAAATCTTAACCCACAAAATTCCTGATCATTAAATCTTAATTTAAGACCCATAGCCCATAGCTCTCCCCTTGGATGTACTTATGTCTTATCAGTATGCCTAGTTTCCTCCAAAAAAATCCCAAGGTTTATATAATTATAATTCAATGTTCTAACATTTTTAATAATATTAGTAGGATTAGAAGATTTGCTATGATTAATATTGTTGAATCTACTCTCTATTTAAAGATATTCATAACATTGATAACTGAGAGGATTGTTACGATTAAATGTGGACATGTTAATTCCTATTTTAATATTCAGAATCGAAAGCCAATGCTCAGACAATGCTGCTTATCATAATAATTATATGTACTCATTAATTAGAACGGCCATATGTTACTTACATATGAAATATTTCATGCATTCACAGCACACAAGTTTCAGACATCCAACTTGTGTCTATGATCAGTTCTGGACTGTAATCTGTCCTCTAAACATCATGTAAAGTATAATTTACCTTCTAGCCCTTGTGACATCATTCTATTGTTCATACCAGTCTTGTTTTCAGGAAAATAATTCCTGTCTCTTAAAATATTTCTCTCACAGAAAAAGAAATGGAAATATTAATCAACCAATCATTTATAAATTATTAACTATATCCCTAAAAAGTAGGCAGAGGTGAATTACACCCACATTTCCCTACTTATGATGGTTTCAGCCCACAAAACATACAGAGGGATGGCTATTGCAGTTTACCAGACAATATTCTAGATTCTGTGCTGAGACACTTACCTGAATCAGGAACCATAAACAAGACATCATGCACAGTAGTCACGTTTACTGCTGCTATACCACTTAAAAAATTTTTTAAATTGTACCTATGCATATAATTTACCTCAGTAGCATGATATTATATACATACATAGATTCACGCCTGTTTTACAGAAGGGTAGGCAGAGACTGCGAATTTCCATTTGCTACAATCCTGACACACTTCTCTGGCTTCATTCACTTTCATAACATTCGTCATATACGCTCGCCGGTTTAAGGTGCTCTTAATCTGGCCTTTATCCAGAACGTCTCCGATCTGATCAAGAAACGTTCGCCTAGGTCTTCCCTTTGCGACTGTTCCATTCACACTAGCCTTATAAACTTTCTTAGTCAGTCTCTTCTCGTCCATTCGTTCTACATGCCCAAACCAGCTTAACATAACCCTTTTCTATTCTCATCACTATATCCACTTTCATGCCGCATCTCTCTCTAATCACACTATTCCTTATTCTATCTTTCAGAGTCACACCACATATGTTTCTCAGCATTCTCATTTCGACAGCATTTATTCTGCTCTCATGCATGTATATTATTAAGCATTAATATATCAACTAATTCTGATACATAGTAGGTGTGGCATCCTGAATGCTGAATTTCCTTTTCTTTATTTCATTATAAAATTGCTTTTGTTCTGATTTCCCTTGTATACCTATCATTATGACTGCGCCGAGCGTAAGACATAATGACAGACCTCGTGCGGCGCATATTCAAATCGGCGCGCGTCCGCCATAGTAAAATTGTATGGAGGATTTGAAGTGCTTTTTTGATAAATATGTATCTTTATTGTCAACCAATAACTATAACATTAGGGATGGACAAATTGTAATATAACTATTTATGTTTCGTTTAAGCTGTAAAATAGGATAGATTTCTACTGTTATAATGTAAACACGATACGTAATGTTGTAGGCGAAAATATTAATTATTTCAAGTTTTTTACACGGAGTAATTGTAAACACATTCATTGTTATGGTAAATATATATTTTATATTTGTATTAAACAAAAAGTGTTGATTTTATTTATTTAACTGTGACCGCCTGTTTTGGCACATTTCGCTCGGCGCAATTTTAACATTCATATATAGTATGTTTGTTCCCACCGAATTGAAATAATTCTAATAAGACAAAATAAGAAGAAACTTTGTTTTACTAATTTATGTATCTTATTATATTGTCCCTTTCTTGACTTAGATAAAAATATAGTTTGCAGCAAAATAAATTAATTTGTTATACTACTCTACATAAACTAGATAACTATTGGCTATAATAATACAAGTGACTATTTTTGCTTGATTTTAGGCGGCCACAACTAGCAGATGTGAAAGCCCAACTAAAAGCTAATGATGTGGCTAATCTGAAGAAGCAAAAGGTATTACTTGAATCTTTAGCAAAAGAATATGAAGCTCGAGTTAATAGACTGAAGAAGATCCTATCGGCCAAGCGAGGTTATCTTAAAGCTCTACAGTTGGACATTCAAAAGTATCAAAAGAAAAATGAAGAGCTGATTACAAAAATAAGTGACAAGTTTGACAATCACCACAAGTTGATCAAAACCACTATAACAGACAAAATTGATGTTGAAGAAGTTTGCTGGAAAGAGAAAGACATGGATGTTAATGAAATAAACTGATATCTATATTATTTGAATAAAATTTATATTTCAGAAAATTGTACACACCTGAGAAAAAGTACAACGAAATTTTATAATAAGTTATATAATTTGAAACTCAATTGCTTCCGAAACTTAACTTTCTCTAAGTGTAGAAGAAAATAGAGAAAATTTAACTTTAATTTAAGTGATACTGACAGTAAAGTACATAACTCTAATGTTGCTGCTATCTGTACCAGCTAATTATATTACAGTTCTTTACAGTAGTTTTAAAATGAGAACAAATATAATTAATTAATTGTTATAGCAACATATCTATCAACAATAAATTTTATAAAGAATCAAGTGATGTAAAACATGAAATAGATTAAGTCACATTACTTTCTTAGTAGATTAACAAAGTGTGTTAGTGTAAAAAAAATACATTTTAAATGCAAACCTAAAAGAAGAAAAATAAAAATAAACTTCTTAGTTTAAATAGTGATATTTATTATTGAAAATCATTTGACATACATAGCTAAAAAATAAAATTGTACAATGCAAAATCTGCATATAATTTTATAATATAATAGTAATAATACAGCAATTGCACTATTGTTGCGAGGACTACACTGCTTCTACCACATTTTACAAATGATATCAATTCATTTGAGACTTAACAAGTAAACTCTGAAATGAAAGCCTCAGTAGGGAGATCATGTTGAACTTCCACCAAATTTTGAACACCTACTTAATCTGTAAGAATAATACTGAGTGCAACATAACATTAATTTCACTGGGTATGTCACTCCCTAAACACATAAGTGATTGCAATGGAGTCCTAGAACAGAGAAAACACTTATTGCTATGACAAGGTGAAGGTTAATATCATGTCTTAGGCCAGCTCCACATCAGGATAAGGAATAAAATATAATTCACTAAAATAATTAAAGGGTCAAGTTCAATGGACGATCTCATTCATTTAAATTTTGCCTAATCCAATAAAACTAGAAATTTCAAATTAACCAATTATCGTCACTTACTCAAGACCTATAATATATAATTTACATTTATAGGCACATTAGTTACAGAATAAACCAAGCGAATGTGCTTTCGATCCACTACAACTTAATAAATAGGTAATATGAAAATGTAACGACGCTTGTGTCCAATGCCCGCATCTTTAAGATCGCTTGCCACTTCTAACTTTTAAAATTAACGAAACAATTACAACATCAACATGTTACAATAACACAACAGGGTACAATACCATTAAAAGGCTGCCTTATGGGCTGATATAAATCAGGGATCGAAAAAGCAAGTCACTGAGGCATCACCGAATAAGATAATGTCAGTTCGATACGCGCACTCTGTAGAACTAAATTCATAAATTAATATCACTCACATTAATCATAAAATTAAAAATAAGAAGGCACAAGCAAATCGATAAATAAATTTTAACAATACGCGACATACTATTCGGCTATGTCCAGTGACCACTAAACATAATAATTATAATACATGATATAATTATTTATTTGTAGCATTCCTCTCACTGTGCAGCACACTGGATACCAAACGTCAGTTATTTCTTCTTAGGAGGTGATCGCTGAGGTGTGGCTGGCCTCCCACTGTTGATTCCATTATACTGATATTTGGCTTTCTTCTCAGATGGCTTTAATATCTGTATATTTAAAATGTTAGTCAATCAGAGTTTGGTGCCACTGTACTTGTTATTTTGCTTTCTTCTCAAATGACTTTAGTATCTTTACATTTAAAATGTTACTCAATCAGGGTTTGATGCCATTGTATTGGTATTTTGCTTTCTTCTCAGATGGCTTTAATATCTGTATGTTTAAAATAATATTCTTTTAATCTCAACTACATATACAAAGTTGGGGACATACCTTGTAGAGTACCTTAAAATACCTTATGATATTATCAAGTTAATGCTGGGGTATGAACATAAGCATTTCAAGCCCCAGGCAAATCCATTCTTTGCTTGACTTGACTTATCCAACATGAAGATGTCAATAACATAACACATATCCAAGACTTGTCTGAATGTATCATGCACTTTCAATTAAAATAAGAAATAATGGTTAAATAAGTTAAAAGGACTGGTAAACAACTAATATGAACAGTAAGTAAAAAAAAGCTAAATCAAATAAAAAGTATGAAAACAGAAAGAAACAAGTAAATTATGAATTTTAAGGTAAGTATGTAATGCATTAATTATTGAAGTGGATAATTCTTACCTGAAAAGAACACATTAGAGTCTCATCAACAGACATCATACCACCGGCATTATCAAATTCGCCGCAATAGTTGGGCGCCGAAAACAACGTCACCAGTTGTCGCTTTGCAAAGAACTCATATCCATCTTCTACTACCTACAATACAATAATTAAAACTGTATTAATACACACTCTGGCAATGTTTCAGAAATACATTTTATGAAGCTTACTGTTAGTAGTTATTCTAAGAATAGACTACTCGGTAACAATCAAGTAACATGATACGTAATGGGTTTATAACAAAATCCAATAATGATACACAAATACCTGGTGAGCTCGACAGATCAAATCCAAATCATGTCTGTTGAGGAATTTACTGACGACATCGGGACCGAATGTAAATGACACGCCGCGGTCATTTTCGCCCCAACCCTGTACGTCTTTGTCTGGATCCGACCATAGAAGGTCACAAAGCAGACCTGAAACATTTACAATACTTATCAATATTCAATGTTAGAATAATTTCTAACATTGAATTCAAATAGTGATTTCTGCGGCCTTCTTGTACAATGGTAAAACGTGTTCTGTCTGATGCAGTAAATGTTTAGATTGAGATGAAGCAAAGCTTTTCAAGTAACACAAATCTGAAAGAAAACATGTAAATGTTAACATTCTAATGTCTCCCAGACGGAATTTCAGTTGCCCAGCCAATCATAATGGAGACTAGCTATCTGTGCAGTTTATGTAATAGTTAATGCACAAATGTCCTTGTGCCCAAACAAGGCTCTTGTTCTCTCTATTTCCTCATTCATATGCATATTTATAGGCCACAGTCCTATGACCCGATAGGACGACAACTAGATAGACGTCAGGCGCAAGGCCAGCTGCTTTGGGTGCTTGCCGAGGCACTTTAATAAAACACCGCCAACTGGCGAACTATGCTGCTTTGCTGAGAAACTTATGAGGAAATTGCCTATTAAAAAAAGGACTATTGGCCCGATCCAGGATTCAAACCTGTTTCTGATTACAGCTGTATACCGTGAGAGTCAGATGGCGGGTGTACCTTAATCGATCGAGTAATAACATTTACCAAAAAAAATTACCTAAATTGTACTATTTAGTACCTCGGTTAAAAAAAATTGTACCTCCTTTAGAAGGAAACCACAGCTAAATTTAGATACACCCGCCGTCCCCGACTCATGGAGCTCCTCAGTGAATATTTAGTGCAGGGCCAGTTTCCGCGCCAGCGGAAGGTGGGAAACTGGTCCTGATCAGGAAGAATAGGCGACCGGCGGACAGTCCGTCTGCCTACCGACCCATTGTGATGCTGGACGAGGTGGCTAAAATGTTTGAATATATCATCGCGGAGCGCCTGGTCCAGCGTCTTTCTTCTGTGGGTCCGGACTTGGCGGACAACCAGTATGGTTTCCGCCGCGGGCGCTCCACAATAGATGCAGTCCTGCATGTAAGGAGCCTGGCGGAGGATGCGGTGTCCCGGGGCGAGGTCGTCTTCGCGGTTTCTTTGGACATCGCGAATGCCTTTAACACCTTGCCCTGAAGTTGTATTAGGGAGGCACTCATTTTTCATTGAGTGCCGACCTACCTCTGCCGCATTGTCGGGGCATATTTATCGGAGAGGGTAGTACCTAGTCTACCCGGGTCACAACGGTTGGAGTCGGCGAGAGATGTCGTGCGGTGTTCCACAGGGATCAGTGCTGGGTCCGCTCCTGTGGTACATCGGTTAGGACTGGGTGCTGCGAGGTGCGCTCCTCCGTGGCGTCGGCGTCATTTGTTACGCCGACGACACGCTTGTCACGGCGAAGGGTAAGTCGCACCGGGCGGCGGCCATACTGGCGACCGCTGGGGTCGCACAAGTCGTCAATCGTATCCGGCGCCTCGAGGTGGCCCTGTCCAAGTCCGAGGCCGTTTGTTTCCACGGCCCTCGGAACCGGCCACCTCCAGGGGCCCATATCATGGTAGGAGGGGTCCGCATCGGCGTCGAGTCAACCCTAAAGTATTTAGTTCTCTTGCTCGACAGCCGGTGGGACTTCAAAGCCCATTTTCGTCGTTTGGCCCCCATTCTTCGAGGCGCTGCAGGTGCGCTCACGCGCCTGCTGCCCAACCTTGGGGGGCCAAACACCTCCTGCCGGAGGCTCTACGAGGGGGTCGTGCGGTCCATGGCCCTCTACGGGGCCCCAGTTTGGGCGGACAACCTGACGGCCCGTAATATTTCGGCGCTTCGTACGCCACAGCACGCCATGGCCGTCAGGTTGATAAGAGGTTACCGCACGATCTCGTTCGAGGTTGCGAGCCTCCTTGCCGGATCGATGCCATGGGACCTGGAAGCGGTGCTCCTGGCGTCACTCTACCGTTGGCGCCAGGAGGAGCTAGCTCGGTGCGAAGGACCTGTTCTTTCCGCTATCGAGGCGGCAAGGTCCGAGCTCCGCCAAGTCCTAGTGGAGAAGTGGAAGGAACGACTTGTGCACCCCAGTGCCGGGCACGCCACGATCGTGGCGGTAAGTTCCGTGTTTGAGGAGTGGCTGGAGAGGCGGCATGGCGCCCTCACCTTCCGGCTGACACATGTAATGACTGGCCATGGTTGTTTTGGCTAGTTCCTGTGTCGTATAGACCGGCAAGAGACGCCCGGTTGTCACCATTGCGGCGACTGCACCAACATTGTTGAGGACACGGCGCTGCACACTTTGGCGGATTGCCCCGCCTGGGCATCGCAGCGCCGTGAATTGATCGCGGCAGTCGAATTGGTTGCCCTCTCGCTCCCGGCCGTAGTTCAGTCTATGGTCCGGAGTGAGAGGTCGTGGAACGCCGTCGCCTCCTTCTGTGGGGAAGTGATTTCCATCAAGGAGGCGGGAGATGGGAGCGCTTAAACCCTCTCCCTAACCGCAGAGCCGGGCGCCGGAGGGCGCGGGACGACCTCCAGCCACCCTGAGGTTTGACCTGGGGATGCTGGGCTTTGTGGGCCTGCCCGCCATCCGTTCAGCACCAGGTCCGAGAGGCGGCGTGCGTGTTCCCACGCGCGCCTCTGTGTCGAGTCCTTCTCCCCTCTAGGGGGGAGCGACAGTTTTTTGTTGAGAGGTGACCAAGGGTCATGTCGTGTAGTGGCCAGCCGTTTCATACGGCGGGCCGAAACCTCGGCGGGGTCGCGACCGCATGTGCAAGTGATTCGCGCGGCCCCAGCGATTGCGGTTTTGTCTAGGTACACCGTGGTAGTACACCCGCCGTATTGACGTCAATATGGCGGGTGTTCTATAATATTTTATTATTTAACCATTACTAATAAAATATAATAACACCAAAAAAAATTTACCTAAATTGTACCTCAAGTAAAAAAAACACACACTTGATCAGTTCGATAATTACTGAGAAATAAAACAACCGTGTCTTGTGTCTAAGCAAACACGATAATTATCATGAAATATTGATATAGTTACATATACATCTATATTTTATGGATATTTTTAATTACGAATTATATGAACACGAATAGAAGCCCCGAGGCGAGACCATCAGACTGCTATGCAGTAGGTCTCACATTCGAATCCTGGCCAATGACTTTTCCAATGTTCAAAATTTATGTGCTAATTTGTTAAATAATGATCGCTTGCTGAAACCTGTGTATTTGTATTCAGGTAATTTATCATCTTTACAATTCATAGTATAATACTTGAGTTGGATTTTCATTCAAACTTGTCTTTTTAATCATTGTTGTATCTATTTTGCATATTATTCCTTATTTTAGTGACATTGATCTCCACATACTTAACTTTAAAAATAGAAGAAAAAGTTTATAATACCGTAAACGAGACAGTTGTTTTATTTTTCAGTAATTATCGAACTGATCAAGTGTTTTTTTTTTACTTGAGGTACAATTTAGGTACATTTTTTTGGTGTTATTATATTTTATTAGTAATGGTTAAATAATAAAATATTATAGAACACTCGCCATATTGACGTGAACACGGCGGGTGTACCTAAATTTAGCTGTGGTTTCCTTCTAAAGGAGGTACAATTTTTTTTAACTGAGGTACTAAATAGTACAACTTAGGTACAATTTTTTGGTGTTATATTTTATTAGTAATGGTTAAATAATAAAATACTATAGAACACCCGCCATATTGACGTCAATACGGCGGGTGTACCTAAATTTAGCTGTGGTTTCCTTCTAGATACAATTTTTTTTAACTGAGTTACTAAATAGTACAATTTAGGTAAATTTTTTTGGTATATGTTATTACTCAATTGATTAAGGTACACCCGCCATCTTGACTCTCACCTGTATACCCTAGACCACCAAGTAGTGGATATAATACCTATGTATATGCATATCGATATTGCAAACGGTGAGCGTGGAGAGAAGAGGTATGCTGTTTCTCAAACTTGAATAAAAGGATGATTGTCCTATCAGGTCATCGTACGAGCTCTCGGCCCTAACGTGATTAACATTGTCTCATTGTTTAAAAATTACACGTTTTGTGTCAGTGAAATACGACATCAACTATATGCCGATATACGAATATTTATATATTACTTTAGGCGAATTAGCATGAACATAAATTATCTATGGTTTAGCTTCAAGTATAATTTGCAGGTACAAGGTCATATAAATATTTGCTCATTGACTACCAAATTACATTGAAATGTCTACTACTGTCAAATAATAACGTCTAGACATTGATCTCTACTAATCTCTGGTATCTGATAAGTTGTTAGAACACAATAATATGGGACATATTAAGTATGACAAAAACAAATACATAGTATGTTTAGTTTGCATTGCTGAACAAAGATGAATCATTGATTAGTCATATCTACAATCTATTATGACTAGTTGTAGTTTACCTGTGTCAGGGACATCAGTTGGCCTCATTATTCGTCTGATCTGCTCCATACCCTGTAGGTCTGGCGAGAGGCCACCATGGCAGCAGAAAATTTTCTCATCGATGATAGCGGCTATTGGCAAGCAATTGAAGCAATCCGTGAATGTCTTCCACAGCTTTATATTGTATCGGCGTTTGCACTCATCATAGAAACCTGCAGTATTCACATACCATGTCAAATAATTATGACACGTCTACACTATAAAGATCTAATCTATAGTATGTAAGCCTTGATAAAGGCGCAATAAATGAGGTCAAGTGTAAATTCAATTAAACCTTTAAATGAACATAACTCAGTTACACATTACTGTTTGTAATTCAATGCTTTTTGTATTGTACATAAATTGATAAAACTACTATTGCTAGGCAAACCATCAGTAGCGACTACTCACACAGACTTGTTTTCTTGCTTCTTTATAAGTCTTATATATATATAAGAATGTTTAAGGGAATTTGTACTAAATTACCAAATAAAAAATAGTTACCATAAATGCGATTTATGCTCGCACATTCGTGATTGCCTCTGAGAAGGAAGAAGTTCTCAGGATACTTTATTTTGTAAGCAAGCAGAAGGCAAATGGTCTCAAGGGACTGCTTCCCACGATCTACATAATCTCCCAGGAATAGATAGTTAGCTTCTGGTGGGAAGCCGCCATATTCAAACAGACGTAGTAAATCTGTGTACTGGCCATGTATATCACCTGAAAATTAAGAAGACATGTGAATAAAGACAAATTGTTACTTTCATTTTGTTGATGATTGTTTTACTGATGGGCGCAGATTCTGACGGAATATGATCAGTTATGTTAGGTTAGGTTACACTAAAAAAATTACCACTATATTTTTAAAATTGCTATGTAATGAATTCAGACATTTATAAGGTTGCCCACTATAGTAGGTTAATAATTATTTTACTTCTATCTAATAGGGGTTTTGTGTTTAACTGGTATTGGAAGTTTTCTTCTCATGTATTTGAGTGTTTGAACAGGGGCACCCTCACCATATACAACTAATAAACTATGGGGTGTAGGATATATTTGTATATTTTTTATATTATTGTTGTATGGGAAACAGTTTATTACATTGCACAAATTCGTACTGTACATTTTATGATGTAATTAATGCAATAACCTTGGCATTTACTATCAATTAGGTACTATGGTACCTAACTAAACTGTCATACAAACTGTCTGAAGTATTCAAGAAAAAGAATATGATGAGTGCAAATCAATTAGAGAGATATGCCAGTTTAATAGCAAGATGAAAGCCATAGTCTTTGGCCCTCCAGAGAACAGGTATGGGTCTATATATATTTGATAAAATAATAATGGACCACAAATAACACATCTATCTACACAGGAGATGTCACAAGTATGTGTGTGCAACCACAAGTACATTCTCTGTTCCCTAACTTTTATAATTTGATGGAACAGCAATCCAACACAGAGAGATCAGGAACAGCACGAACCACTACATGCTTTCCCAGGCACAAAGATATGTATCACTACCAACTCCCTAACTCTGGACTACTAATGAGAATTTCTTGGCTGAAAAACTAAATCATTTTTTGTTGACCCCATATAGTGTTTGAACCCTTAGACCTCATGTGCAGCAGCCATATTCACATCCACTTAGTCAGTAAGGCAAACACTGCTTTGATGTGAAGATTGCTTATAGATTTTATACCAAATAAGTTATAAGTAGTCACTAGTGTCACAACAAATGTTCATCATCATTGGAATATTACAGTAGAAATATAATATTACAATTGATTTACATATTCCTTACCTCTGTTACACTGTGTCCTAATTGTAGTTATGGAGTCTGAGCAAACAGTCACTTCTGCATTACAATGGGTATCAACCCAGGTTAGGGATTTTATGCTAGGAAATATTATCTCAAAGACCTATGACCAACAATATTTATAGCATAGTTCATTCATTGCCTATAAAAGGTGGTCAGATACCCTTGGAACATATGAAAACTGATAATGCTGCTACAATCCACACAAAATATAGATAGAAAGAAATATATAACAAAGAAAGCTTACCACAAATTTTGAGCGGCGCCTCCAATTCCAGTAGTATTGGCTGTTGCAGGAATATCTCTCTAGACTTGGTACAGAGGCCGCGCACCTCTGACTCTGACATCTGCACTGTCTTGCCAGGCCTGCATCCTCGAACTGTGACAACATTACATTCAATTGATTAATTCTAATATGATTTATTAAATATAGAATATTATGCAATGTTGCTCAATAAACATAATACACAAGCACATACATTTCGTACTCAACAATACTTAAATGCAATGAGAACTAGATCAACTTTTCAACACAAGGATACTGTTTGATGTTGTGAACACACAATTATGATCATAACATCTTCAAGCAATAATAAATGCACATGTATTACATATTTTACAATCAAATGATATAACTGCACAGGTCTGTTGGCTCACAAATATAGTACAAAACACACAACTATTTGAACATAGACAAGAACTCAAATAAAATATATAATCTAAAACATGCATCATAATATAGAATTGCTCAAATAATAACAACTAAAGAAAATTAAAAAGGTTTGGGGATTTTCACAAGTGATATATGTATAAGAGATACACAAATAAACAAAAACATTTAAACAATTAGAAGTTTAAAACAATTATAACATGCCAATTCCAATAAATAAAAAATACATAAAATACAAAAATAATGTAGTTAATAAGAAAATTTGAAATTACTGTAATAAAAAAGAAATTAACCAATGATGTCATTCAATAATTTGTTGTATTTTTTAGGTCTCTGCAAAGGTGATTAGTATACAAAGTGTTAAGTTCAGTAAATTTGTGTTAGATATGGTTAATATTACTACCACCATAGAAATAGAGGTGTAGGTACATCATATAGCCTTCCAATACAATAGCTTTCCTTTGAATAAAGTGAGCTATTTATAGGACCTATGAGGAATATTAAAACAAATAAATTAAAAAAGTTCAAACTAAAACTTCAATTTAAATGAAAACAAATTGCTCATGGGATTGGTCACTAAAGGAAGAAATAAAGAATCTAGCTTAATACTTTGGCAAGAATTCTGGATATAACCATACATTCTCCTGAAAAGATGTCTTTCAATTTCCCTTTTCGCCTTGCTGTTTCCTGTTGCAGTCTGTATACTGCAGTAACCCACCAAAAAGCAGCGTAATAAAGTGAAATAAACATGTTTAAATCATATAAAGTGATACAGAAAGCGAATAAAAGCTCAACAATAGGCCCATGGAAGTGTTCCATGCTGAATCTGACATCATTGTTAGTAATGTGAATGTCTATAATATAGCTATATTATTTAACTATTTACACTGTACGCTCTATTTCTAAGACGGAAATAGTCGTCTGCCAGTCATCTAAAGATCTAACATCAAATGCAGAATCAGATAAGAATTGGGGATAATCGATTTATTTATGAGTTTGACGTTTCTATACCTACATACTCGATGATAATTACGCAACAAGAGCACACTGAGCTTGGATCCAATATGTTAATTCATAACTTTTAGAGTCAGAGAACCAAAGTACACATTATAAAATGTAATAAAAGTATCTTTACCTTCTAAAAGTCTGTGAATTAGACTGTCAACATTGAGTTCGTCAGCCATATTTACTACACGAATAATTTACGTCAAAAAGTCAGTCAAATCTTTGGACACCACCATCACCACCGCCAACTGCTTGTTTTTGGTTTTTAAGCCTGACGTTTCGTTTCATGCATTAATGATAAAAACAATTTAATATAACTTAAATTAACTTGATTTATTTATTTTATAACTCTAAATCTGTTACCTACTATAAGTTTATATATAACTATGTCTAAAAAATCCTCAAATAACTCGCTGCTCGCCTTGCTAAATATTTGTCACTCGTATTGTAGGGCTCTGGAAATCCTGTCTTATCGTAGTAACATTGATACAGTAATCCTTTACTCTCTTGCGAGCCTTACGCTTGTTTGCCATCTTACTATTTAAAAAATTAAAGACATCGTTAATGTTTATAGAAGATTACATACAATAATGAGCTAGCTTTTACCCGCAGCTATGGATATACAAAAAATATGTATTACTATTAATACATTTTTGTCACGTTTTTCGCACATACTTGATCTTCCTATAGAGCTTTAAAAGCAGAATCTAATTAACTAAAGTATTAATGCCAAGAATAAACCCAAGGGCTCAGAAAATTCAATGGTTAGTTCATTTTATAAAAATATAATATTTTAACTCAATAAAAATACTTTAAAAATGAATAACCAAATACATTTATAACCGTTATCGATACATACATGATAATTATATATAAAGTTATAGGGATTCAAATTTCTTAACATGATAAAATCACAGGGTAAAATTCTGTAACGCTTTTGTTATGTAATTTGAAACCAATAAAAGCAAATTGTCTTTGTGGCGTAAATAATGCGACTGTTGTGTGAAAAGGCTTGACGCCTGGGACGGGTCAGCAAGTAAGTAAAGGTTTTCTTTAAAGTTTCTGTCAGGAAGTTCTATGTCTAAGCACGAAGTGATGCGACGAAACTTTGTCAAATACGCCTTGGTGTTGCGGGTGACCTTTGTGTAGAAAGCAATAGTATACTGTATACTACACTCACTGTCATGTGTAAGTGGACACCACAGATAGTGATGCGACGATATATCGAATATTCGATAATATCAACCCTAAAAATATCGATATTTTTATTGATATCTAACCATCATCGATACGATATTATCATAACGAAAAGAAATTAAATATCGATATCGAATGATATATTATCGAATATTCGATAGTATCGATCTTAAAATATCGATATTTTATCGATATCTAACCATCATTGATACGATTTTATATCATAATCATATATTATCGACAAGAAATTAAATATCGATATCGAAATAATTAAAATAATATTTGGTAATATTTATTATTTGCTTCTTATTTACCCACTTCTAGTACAAACTGGAAAGTTCTGAATTATCGATAATATCGCATTGAAACTGTCGATATTATCGTTGATCCATATTTTCAGGCCTTCGATGTAAATATCAATATTTAAATCGATACTTTCGTCTCCTTGCAACTCTAACCACAGAATTGTTATCGTACGATAATGCGATATACTTACACAATTTGGTTGCTAAATATATAATAAGTGATTTTATGAGAATCCGAAACCATCTGTTTAGATATTAGTTACCGCAACGGGAGTATATAACTGTAACTATAACTGTAAGTTATAGTTATAGTTAGAGTTATTTACTCTATATATATCTATATATTCAGTTATTCAACGCTGACCTAGCAACACGTTCTCGCGAATTTATTTACATACAAAAATTTGTTTAGTGACACTTTTACGAAGTATGTATTTTTTATACTTAGGATGTGAAATATTTAAACTGAACACTTAATATTAAACGTAGTTTATGCTCACTTTTGTAGAACATACTTACGTTTAAATTAAACATAACTTAAAAATCATAGCAGGAGCAAAGTGACCATCTCTCATTCGGTTTTCGGTCTCTACCGTCGCATAGACAATGTAAGAATATTAGCAATAGACAATCCCTTTTTTATTTTTAAATTCTATTTTGCGGGCAAAATGTCGCTGTTCTTGATTGTCAAGCTATTTTCTCATCCTAATGTTCCGATCTGGCGCATAGTATGTATGAAACGCCGTGGTTTGGCGTGTGCGTTCTATTTTATTTTGGACAAGACTTGACGGCTGTTTAAAAAAACTTCATGGCTCTTTGTTCGAGATTGTTATACCATTGCTTGGGTTTTTCGTAAACAACACGAACAAAACAAGGTGAAAATTCAATGAAGTGAGTGGAAAATCGTTTTTGTGTTCAGTGAAAAACGCAGCTATTTCATCGGGATTGCCTTTACTTTTGATTCCTTTGCTACGCAATGGAAGAAAAGATGGAGAGTGAACATAGCTACAGTGGGGAGAGCAGCAGCTCTTCAGAAACAACTAGTAGTAGTTCGGAGGGAGATGACGAGGTCATGGAGCCCGTACGCATCCTAGGCCAGGATCTGGAGCTGCCCCAAGAACTCTGTGAAGACTATTCTGTATTTAAGGAATTCTTTTCAATGAAAACTTGGGATGCTTTGGAAGACAAACACAAAGAGGAGCTTAGTAAATATTTACCTAAATTTACTGAAAATGAAGAAGAAGAAAAGGAAAAGACTATCAAAATGCTTTTCAACCATGAACCCTTCCATTTCACATCACCTCTTGATGATTTTTATACCAATTTGAGACAGGGTAACTATAGGCCAGATATATCTAAAATGAGAAAGTTTCTAAAGAAAGCAAGAGCTAAACAACAAAAACATAAGGTAGTCTTGTCAAGGTTTTATGATATTACCATACTTAATTTTTCTTACTGATACTTGTAGACTCAATACTCAATCATGACTTTTTCAGATGAAATCTTATTATGCCAAATTACTTCCTGAAGTTTTAATATCAAGAGAACGCTTGCTAGCAGCAGCTAAAGCTGGGCCCCCAGGTCCTGTGCCACGCCTGCCATTGTTACCTCCAAAACCATCGTCCAAGAATAATTACAAGCCTTTATATTTGAGAGCAAAACAGAGGTATTTTGAAGAGTTGGCAGCTATTAGAAGTGAAGTAGGAGGAGATGAATCTGAAGACGATAATTACCCTGAAGGTCCACCAGAACAGTCAGTAAGGAAACGGAAACAAATGCCTTCAGGACAAGTAATATCTCTATTTAAATTATTTGACCTTACTCATTATTTTTTGGGTGCTATGATCAAATATTTAATTTCAGAACACTGATGGAAATGTATCCGGTACTTTAGGAGGTTCTGATCAATCTAGTTTGACATCATTGGAATGTTTAAAGAATGTAATAGCTGCTCATAGAACAAGGAGGCAATATAGAGAGGTATTTTAATAAATATAAGTTAATGCCATTGCAACTGATATGTTCCTTATGTTATTTGTAAAATTTTGCCACTTGCAACATGCTGTCCATATAAACATGCCTTTTTAAAACCATATAGAAGTATAATTATCATTGTATACACAGGATGTCTGGTAAATAATGGATAAGCTTGAAATGTCTTATAGTAGAACTGATATTATGCATATTTTTGTGGCCAGTTTGCCTAGAATATTATACCATTTTGGATTCATAGTTAGTTGAGCCAATTTTTAAAAATATTTGCCATAGTAGTGTCAATCCTTTTTTTTACCACAATGAGTGAAAGTGAACTGAAAGTCAGAATCTTACATAATTTAAGGGAAAAACATAATGTTGGTTGATTTTTGTGTAAAAACTACAGGCATTCTGGAATTTTTAATAGTTGTGATGGATAGTAGTGCTACTTACGTTGCCAATATAAAAAAAAAACAGTTATTTGTATAATTGTAGCAATGGTACTTAAAAATATAATAAGGGGAGTCCATTTTTTAAGGATTTCGCTTCTTTCTCGTAATGAAAAAAAATCAAGATAGAATTTTTTCTTTTTTTCTTGAGTAGTCATAAGTTGGTCCACCTTTTGATGTCTGCTTATCGTTGAATTTTGGGACACATTGTATATAAAATTAAATAATTTTAATGTTCTGTGCATTTATAATATATTGCACTGGCTATAGCATATCATACATGAATACAATATTAACTATCTTATTAATAATAATCTTGATTTATTAAAATCTTAAAATAATAGTAGTGTAATTATCAGCTCATTTTAACTCGATTGCTATTCTGATAACTGGAACTATGTTAGTCATATTTAATTGCATACACTAGCTTATGAAATTTAAATGGTGTCATTTTCAGAATCATCCAGAATTAAATACAACAGGAATAACATTAGATGATATAAAACAAAGGGTTGCTCTTGTAAATGGTGCCAAAAAGCTTATGTTTGGAGGTCAAAAAACTGGTTCACCTGTACAAAAACTTAGGAGAGTTCCAAAGAAAGATAGTCAAAAGCAGGCCAAACAAGAAAAAACAATTAAAAAAGGAAGAGAGGAGTATGAAAATGTGGAAAATAAGCCTTTATTACCAAATATTAAGATCAAATGTGAACGAGAAGAGTCAGACTCTGAAAGTTCATCATTTGTAGACCCTGTCACCAGTCCTAAATCAGGCAAGAAAATTGAAAACACTGAGATTAAGCAAGAAATTGATGCCAAGTATTCTAGTAGTATTTCAAAGTGAGTATAATGTTATATTATATATTGTAGCTAAAGCAAAATTTTACAACATCTAATGTTCTTACCAAGTTATCACTATATAATATTTTTGTCTACATCTTTGGTTACGAAATTGCAAAATATTTTGTGAATATTGATCAAATGATAATGTAATCACAGAATGTAATTGCATTATTATTTGGTCAATCATCCTATATATTTAGATTGCTCTGAGAAAAATTGCACGGCCTTGGGGATGCCAATGGCCTTGTTTCTTGAAACTATGAAAAACATGAAACCAAGTTTTTAACTGATATATTATGGCCTATGGATGACCGTAGCATAGAGTGAACCATAATAGTAAATTCCATGTCACTCAAGTTGGAGGATATTATCATTATTATTAGCAGAAAAGATGTGTTCAAATGACTTAATTTATCCTTTGAAAGGTGCCTTGGTCTTGTACATGGGCACCGCCAGAATTACTTACAGAGAAGTGCATCCGTATCTACTCATTATACTATTAACTAATATAAAATTATACATTTATATTATATGGAGAAAGATTATATTTAATTTAAATTGTGCAGCGATATGATTAAATATATTTCGTTCATCGAAAAATAGTATCTTTTGTATGTATTTCTTTCCTGACAGGGGGGTGCAGCTGCACCCCATGCACCCTGCTGGCGGCGCTCATGGTCTTGTAGCTGCCTTTTAATGGATTAACACCTCATTCTAATAAGAAGCTTTATTACATTTCAGCCTTAATTATAATGATTCAAAGTTGGATAGTATAATAAAACAAGAACCTGTTGATAGTGTAATACAAATGCAGAACTCTAGGATAAATCAACCAGTTCCTATTAAATTGGAGGATTTGGATGGAATTGGTATGTTATGTTTCCTTATATATAAGAAAATAAATGTTGACTATGATTATATATCGGTAAATCTTTGTGTTGTTATATGCAGAGACTAATGTACTGATATAGAAAATGCATGTTATTACATTCCCTGTATTAATAGATCAAATATAATTAAATATCACTTTTGTTCCACTTTATTTATACACACCATACACTACCCAGTACTTCAGTACACTGTTAATAAGTTTGATGTCAAAATAATTGATCAATAGTAGAAACAAATTACTTGTTTACTTAAAACAAACAAGTAGCCTGTGCCTGAACTTATAAAGTATGATTAATGTATAGTTTATAATTGTCAGTTTTATTTAATATCATGTCATATAAACTTAATGCTTTTTTATACATTACTTTTAATATTGTCATTATGCTTTAACAATTATTAATAATTTATAATTGATGTAGGAATCAACATTCTATTGTTATAAGTAACTAGTTGGTGACTGTTAGTTGTGACAATGGCATACAATTTCTGTAACTAATGTGCTTCATGCTTTTTGTTTGTTGATTGATTACTACTGAGGTTAAATTTCATTATGCTTTCTGTATTGTTATTAGACATAGATGTTTAATGAGGTGTTGCCATTAAATTACTGTGTTATGATAATATCGCACTGCATGTAATTAATATTGCAAAACTTGGGTGGTAGTCTTAATTGATAATAATACACTGTCATATAGCATATAGCTGTACGGATGGCGTAGGTTAAGTGGTCGCCTCGTCACTGCCAGTATGTCAATTGTTGTGGATTCAAATCTCACAAACACAAGACAAAACTTTACGTGATCCACATATAGTTGTGCGGTCTGGCTCCTGGGTGTTCTTTGTGTCTCTTGTTTGAATGTTTGTAAAGTTGTTGGAGGCAATACAAGAAGTAGTTGCAGAATACAAGCATCAAAAAAAGTAAATATATCTCTGATGCATCACATTACATAGTATTATGTTAGTATCTGTCTGAAGAATTAGAAATGCACAGTATCATAACTACAGTTCACCAGATGTGTGAGGGCCCCATATTTTGCTTCAGATTACTATGAATACAAACACATATTTTCAGACATGATGGCACTACCAGTCGAACTAGCGGACGAATCAGGCGAAGTCGTTCAAGAAGTGACGACGACGGAGGGCGAAACCGAAGGCAGTAGTGCGGAGGCGGACTCATTGCTGACGGAGACGACGCACGCGTGCTTCCTGTCGCTGGTACGCGCGCTGTTCCCGGCGCGCGCGGCACACCGCGCCAGCAAGGCACAGCTGCGGGCGCGCTGCGCCGCCGTCATGCGCTCGCCCATCGCGCCGCTCAACACCTGGTACAACTGTGAGTATACATGACTACTGCTGACGGAGACGACGCTCGCGTGCTTGCTGTCAGCGCACCGCGCCAGCAAAGTACAGCTGCCGTTAGTTTCCTCCGTATGCCGTTAACTCCCGCCGCATGCCGTTACCTCCCGTCGCATGCCGTTACCTCACGCCGCATGCCGTTACCTCCCCCCGTATGCCGTCACCACCCCCCATATGCCTCTACCTCCCGCTGCATGCCGTTAACGCCCGCCACATGCTGTCGCTTCCCGATGAACATCGCCAGGATATCCCGCCACGGTGTTCGCCACTACGCTCTTCAATACTGCAGATCGGAACCGTCCTTTGAGCTGTGTGGTCAGTCTCTGAATTTTGAAATCTATGCCTTTTTACCATTGATACGTATGAATTTACGGTGATAAATTTCAAAATATCCTGGAGCACCGATGTACGTTATATAAATTCTTCGTAAAAATGTTATTGATTTGTCTCATTATTTATATTTTCTTTTAGTATCTGATGACTGGTGTGCTGAATTAGACTCTGCTCTGGATTTCCTTGCTGGAGAAAGAGGACAGCATCCAGATGACTTTGTACCATATCTTCAGTATCTACCTGAAACACAGGTATGGTATTTACGTTTCTATAGTCAGTATTGACAATTATTTCATTCATAAGACTAGACTGGTGTAATCATTTAATGATAACACTGGGGAGCAGTCATTTTGCGGCATGGTAAGTTCAAGTCAATTTTGTGTAAGTTCAGTATGCTGAATACAAGTAAAATATCAGATTTGTTAATTTGACTCTAGTTTATGAGATAAGACTTTATAACTATATGACTGAAAGAAGTTCGAAATAAAATACAATTACATATTAAATATATGTTTTAGAAGCGGCTATATAATAACGACAACAAAAATTATCTTTATCTGTAAGCTTTTCTATTGTGTTTATGTTCAGGACAATTCCTTATTAAACTCGAGCAATAGTCTGCTATTGTAATATAGCTGTCCCCTCGGTCTTGGTATCTTATTTTCATTGTTCTAATGTCCTAAGGGAACCGGTCTTTATGTTGAATATCTCAAGAACAAGAGTCAATCCATCAAAGTACATACATTTCGGGTATGACTGATGAAAGTGTTTATTAAAACCAGTAAAAAAATTAATGCCACAGATAATATATATTTTTTTGTTTCCCAGTGTAATCTACTGCTCGTGTGCCGAGAGTTGTGGGATCTCATAATCTTCTACATAGATAGTCTCACGCTTGTTTCCGCAAAGGGTATTATAGGCGTGAGACTTTCTGATAATATCAATGTTTCTGATAAATGTATTTTTTATTTAGTTTAATCTTTGATGTTTTTGTTTTTGTTATTAGATGTATCAATGGATCGGTGCGGGTCGAGACTGTGACGCTATCCTAGGTCGACTGTGCGAGCGATGGCTAAGAGCTGCAGAACCGCCGCCTCCCGCTTCGGAGCCTCCTCCTTCGAGGTAATACTAAATACTTCTTAGTAATTTGACTACGGTAGGCTATCGACAGTAATGGTAGTCCCAATTTTTTATTTAGTCTGTATATACAGTATAAATACATGCAACAGTTGATTTCTTCGTAATTTCTGGGACTAGGGGACTGATTTAAAATACTTTAATTAATTGACAGCTGCCCTATTATCTCGCTTTAATCCTTGCTAATATATTAAATTCAAAAGTAACTCTGTCTGTCTGCCTATTCATGGCCAAACCACCCAATTGAAAGGAGATGTTTCATTTTCGTCTATGAAATATACTATCAGCCAAAACCACTAGGAATCGGCGAAAAATATTATTTCCTGAATTTAAGTTGAATTACATTTGCGCTTAAAAATAATAGTTTTCATATTATTGCCATTATATTCAATATGGCGGTGGTTCTCGGTCATATAATTTTGTATGCTTTAATAAATCATATCGAAAACTGTACGAAAGTACTATATACCTAATAATGTAAATAATATATAAATATATTATGTCAACAATAAATATGTTTTAGAGTATAATTTATTAATTTCAACTATCACACACATCTTATCAACAAACAATCAACATAAAAAATATATTCATATAACATAATACTGATTTTGGAGGGTGCACTCTGGAACGAAACATTTTGTTTATGTTTGACATTAACTGTCAATGTCATATTGACTGATAATAAATATTCCAATGCTGAATTGGTGTTTCTTATTACACTTTCCTGAATTCATACGTTTTCCTTTCATTTTTACAAGAATTATCAATTCTTTGGTGAATATTATTCCAGCAAGTGTTCTTTTACTTCTGACAATTCTATCATTCTAGGTTATGTATAAATGTCATCTACCAACTTGTCTGGTCATAGATTAGTCCGCACGACAAACGTCAAACATTTTATTTTGCGCAACGAAAATACTAGAAATTATAAAGAATTGTGTACGGTGCACCGCCCGTACTTAACTAAACTAAATGTATTTAGGGATACATTTCCCAGGTTTCCTGAGGATGTACAAGTTATAGCCGGAGTCCTATACAAAAGTGAAACATCTCCTTTGGTACAGAGATAGTTAAAAACCTGGGGAAAGATATAGGTTAATATTTATTGATATAGTTATCACGCTGGCGGCGCCGCGCGCAATAGCTAGTATCCTATATTAATGTCAAACGATGCCAGCAAGTCTTGGATGATAGCATAATTGTTTTGTTTGAACTGTATAACCTTTTTGTAGATACCCTACAACATGGTCAGTGCGGATAGCTACAGAGGCGGAATTGATAGAGTTTCGTGCTCAAGAGCGACGACGATTTTCAGCTGCGGCTAAGCCATTTACATATGTACAACATGGGTAAGTTGAGATTTTTTTATAACTAGCAGTCGCCTAGTGCTCGAAATTCGACCAAAGTTTGCCTGTGAGATATTGCTGATATAAATGTCATTATATATTGATATATGTAACCATAGTTACGAGCTTCGACTGCGTGTGTCCAATGCATGGTTGTGTGCGTGTAGTGTTTTTTCATTAATTTAATGGATTTCTAATATAATATAATATAATATTCTACCACATACACACAACACCATCTAGCCCAAACTAAGCAGAGCTTGTACTATGGGTACTAGACAATGGATAAACATACATATATACTATTTTTTTTTGTAAATACATATTATACATAGAAACACCCAGACCAAGACAAACATCCATGTTCATGAACACAAATTTTTATAAAATTAATATTAATGCATATTTTATAAAAATATTAGGATTCGTCACTTCTTCTCTGTATAAAGTATAAGTGTGCGAAATTTCATACTCCTTCGTCCGCCCAATTTTCGTAAAAAGGGATCCAAAGTTTTCGCTTCACGTATTAATATATAGATAATCCACAGTGTGCACTAAGGTTTTCTGTGGTAATTTTAGCACCTAAAACCGGTACGCACTGACGTTAGTTGGTAACTTGATTTTGTCGAGTGGCATTGGAAAGTGGCGCTCTTGATACTCCTCTTGTAGTCTCATCGTCAGCCAGTAAACCATACCATCACATCAACATGTCTAATTACTTAGTAGCAAAGCAGTTGGAGTCTAGTTATTAGATGAGAAACTGATATTCACTGTGCCTCTGATAATTGAAATTTTATTTTAAACTGACTCTCAATTATTGTAGACTAGCTTTTGCACGCGGCTCCGCCTGCGTGGTACCTACATCAATAAAAAGTAGCCTATGGCCTTCCCCAGGTTTTAAACTATATCTGTGCCAAATTTCATCTAAATTGGTTCAATGGTTTAGCCGTGAAAAGGTAACAGACAGACAGACAGACAAATAGACAGACAGACAGATAGACAGACAGACAGATAGACAGACAGACAGATAGACAGACAGACAGACAGATAGACAGACAGACAGACAGATAGACAGACAGAGTTACTGTCGAATTTATAATATTAGTAAGGATCAGGTAGTGCTATTTTTATTTTCTATAGCACTTAGTGTTTTTTTCTGTTTTAGCCAGTAAGTTTATATTAAAAGTTTTTATTGATATGAAAATAGATTGTTGCTCATCACTATTATTAGTTCCAAGTCTACTGACCGCGGCTCCCAATGCCATAAAGGCAAATATTTTATGTCATTATTTTTTTGGCCATTATATTTGTTCTTGTTGATGACGAGTTAGGATGTGCACCTTCTTTTTACACAACTGGCTGCCCTTAGCAACATGGCAGTTTCTTTATATTATAGTGAGGCGTTATTAAAGTAGCAATTTGTCTCGGTGTGCTCAGGTACCGGTCGGTGGTGGGTCCGTGTGCGCGGGGCGCCGGCGGTGGTGGCGGCAGCGCCGTGCTGCTAGCGTCGCGCCCGCGACACGCCGCGCTGCCCGCGCTCGTGCGCGACGCGCTCGCCAGGCTGCCCAACGGGGAGGGCACGCGACACCATGTGCTCACCTTACTTAGGTACCCGGTTGGAAAGCATTCTAGAAGATATCTCAACGATTTTAATTATAGTGTTAAAGATATGAATCCAGTTTGGCTATCTAACTTCAATAAAATTTTCAAACAATAAAAATAACCCTAACTAATTTCAAATTTCCAGGATGTCGCAGTGGATAGCTCCCTGCAATGATCAAACTCTACTAAGTGCGGTATCTTCAGTATTAGACAGGCTTATCTCTGCGAAGCGGGATCCCGTCGTTAAGTACGACCAGCGAACTGCAGTCTGGACTTATTTACACAGGCATAGGTAAGATCAAAAGATTGCATCACTGTCACTTAGTACTGTCATTGTTTTAACTAACATGTAATAAATTATTGTGATTATAGCACTGTATTTAATAGTTAATTATCGTTCGCTTTAACGATGAAGAAACACATCGTAAGGAAACCTGCATGTCTGAGAGTTCTTCATAATATTCTCGAAGATATGTGAATTCTGCCAACCCGCACTGGGCCAGCGTGATGGACTATGGCTAAATCCTTCTCACACTGAGAAGAGGCCAGTGGCCAGCAGTGGGACAGTATATACAGCGCTGGTCTTATTATACAGGAGTGAGGAGGACTGGCTGAAGATAACGAGCGGTCGCGGGCGCAAGTCTGCGTCGATATCGGTGCCGGCGCTGCCGCTGGCGTCGCCCAGCGCGCCGCCGCCGCTCATCCGCACCGTGGCCGCGCCCCCCGCCTCCACCCCCGCGCACAGGGAGCCGCACCTCACGCCGCCGCACGCCGTGAGTAGCGACACACACACACGTCGCAGCTTTGTGACTGTACAACCTATATCCTTTCGTAGCTGTTAACTAAATTTACCCTGGCTTTGGGCAACGCGTGCCCTGGCAGCTACAATTATTATTGGAACGTTATTTCTGTTATTATTCTATAGGCCTCTTAGAAGTAGTTGCAAATTGAGAAAGGTAAATGTGTCCACTACTGGAACCTCCTTCAATTGCCATAATTTAACTTATAAAATTGGATGATAATTAATTCGTCGGTGTTCCGTTGAATCCCTAAATAGTTTAATTACTTTAAAACTTGGTTTTACTTAAGCATGAAGCTTTCACTTTGTATACAGAATTTGTGGTTAAACAACCAAAAAACATACAACCATGTATTTATACTCGTGTGTTGTTATTGTCATCACTGGCAGTCCTTAAGAGCCATTTCACGTTTTCGCGCGAATATCTAAGATTTCAGTCGCCTAATTTACCATCTTAGGTAAAACTCCGACATTTTTAAATAAATGTAAAAAATAGGCCGATCTTTCGTATGGCCAACTCATGAAACACATTTACAAAAAAATATTTGTTTACTTTGTGGTGATTAATCTCCCATAACAAGTTTACTGAAAAAACAAAGCAGAGTTAATTTCATGCTCTCATATCTATCACTAATATTTATGAATTTGGAAAAAATACGTATCATATTAGAAATATAATTTTGTTGCCAAAAATATAACTAGAATATCGATTATTAATAACATTATTTCGTAAAAAAATAAAATCTGAGGCCATTTTTTACGTTTTATATCCCTATTTCATTGCGATTTTTGGTTTAAATAAAGTGTAATTACATTTATAAAACCATGTCAAAATAAACTATGTTCTTCAAGAAATCTAATTTCAAAGTTTGATGAAAATCCCTTCATGAAATTTATCATAAAATGTATATGAATATCACTCTAATTTAGAATAAATTATGATGCACAAGCATGCACCGATTAGTACGGCGCGAGCGGCCGTTGAGGAAGGACCTGTGCCATTTTGTCTCGCGTGCCGAACTTCGAGCGTCCGTATCTTAAACGCATTATTATACTACGACTACAACATTTTGATTATTTGTTTTTTTCCTACAGTAAGTGTATTACTGTTTTGTTTACTATCAAGTGTATAATAATACACTTGATAGTAAACAAAACAGTAAGTTTTTTTATTTGCAGTTCATAATTATATACTGTTGTCGATCACATAAGTACCTACATATCGACATAAACTAACTAAGGATAGTAGGACTCAAGCAGAATATGCATTTTATCGTTTGCAAGTAGAAGTTTAAGTTAGTTGTCTATTACTCTTTAATTAATAAAGTCTAATGAGTCGTTATAATTTTCATTAAAATTCATTAGGTATATATGTATGTCACTATTTAGTATAGTTTATACATACCTAAATACTGCAGTTTAGAAGATAGAGTGGGGGAGGGACACTTCAGGGTTTTCCTTTTTTATATTGAACTAGAGGATGCCCGCAGCTGCATGTTTTTTTATTTATCCATTTCTTCCCAATCACGTGGGAATTTCGGGAATCCCTTCTTAGTGCACCCCTACAGTACCCAAGGAACATACATGTCAAATTTCAGCTTCTTGCGCCAAATAGTTTTGCCTGTGCGTTATCTGTCAGTCAGTCAGTAACGTAAGAATTTTATATACACAGATATTTCACAAACGGATCTCTAAAAAAAAGCGGTTAAAACAAACCCCTAGTATATTTAAAATAACTTGCTAACGATAACCCATACAATGTTGTACAAAATTTAATTGTGGGTTCGATCCCCACACGAGATAACACTTTGTGTGATTCATAACTTGTTGTTTCGAGTCTGGGTGTTCATTGTGTCCGTTAGTTGTATGTTTGTAGTCCCCCGCGACACAGGATTTAGTCCTAATGCGGGAGGGAATTGTATTTTTAACAAAAAATAAATAAATATTTATCTATAATGAATACAAATACGTTATTTGTTTTGAAAACTTACATATTGCAAAAGTATGTTTAATACAATTCAAGCAATAGGTACCAAGAAAAGTATCAAAACGTAAGTGTAGACACGGTCGCACTATACCACGACGCTCCTAGACGCATCGTACTGTCTCGATCGCTCGGCGAGTCGGAATTTACCTAAACTTTACTTGCGTAATTTTGTGAAATGGCTCTTAAGCTAATAAATAAATTTATTTACATGTAAATATGATAAGTCATAACAGTAGTGTAAAAATGACTTTTACATTACACTATCTCAGTTGTAAAATGAAATGTAACGTGCTATCGCATTGTCTTCTACAGATGGACATGGAAGTCGCTAGCGTAGAAGAAGTAATTGACAATGCGTCCGACAGTGACGTTGACGTCGATGACAGTAGCATATCATCTGCCCTACCACAGCTGTCTTCCGCGCAACTTCTCATGCAGGCCACGCAAGCTTCACAAGGGAAACAGGTCACGTTACCACCAAAACCGAAAGGAAAGCTAGTGGCTACCCCGCCGCTGAAACCTAAAACACCCACCCAACCGAAACAAACCGGAGCAAAGACAGGTGCAAAGCAAGCAGTACTCATGTCACAGTCGGCGAAACAGGCAAACATATTAGCTCAGGCAGTGCGGCAGGCTAACGTCCAAGCGAAGCAGACCACTGTGATACAGCAATCTAAAACTGCAGTGATACAGTCGCCCAAACAAACAACTGCACAACCAGCCAAGCCTGCCGCGGCACAGCCTGTGAAACAAGCTAGTGTTATAACTCAAGCAGTCAAGCCAAATATTACCAAACAACCCACAAGTGCCAAGCAAGTGACTCAGCAAAACCCTGCCGTCCAGTCACCTAAACAAACGCCACCCGCCAAGCAGATTATTGTTAATCAATCAGCTAATATTTCTGCTCAACTGAGTACAGCCACTCAGCTATCAAAGTCGCTGCCCTCCGTCGTAGCCACGCCTCATAAGTCGCCTCTGATCAAACAGCGCCCGTTGCAGAAAATTGAAGTGTCTCAGGCGCCGGTAAATATTGTTTCTATATAATTATTTAATTTGATATTCATGATGTACGTTTATTATAATGTATATGAATTGTTGTAGGTATCTGTCGCGAGTGTCCCAAGCTTGCCAAATCCTCAACCCCCTGGTTTAGTTCCTACATGTACAAATCTTGTGCAAGTACAAAATAAGGTATGATCTGATGTTCACTTGTGTACTTAATTAAATAATAGTTTTCGTTAATGTGTGTGAAAATGCTTTACAAGTACATAACACCATCCATTAGCGTAGGTATATTTATATTTTTCGGTGAGTGCAGTGACATTGTTACATGTTAGTATGTTAATTAGAACAAAATACCAGTTATAAAAATGAAAAACCACTTAACAAGTTTCACTAAAAAGACAACACTCTTTATAGCAGATTCCTTTTTCTCTTTGCGTTGTAATCATCGATGATACTGTTACTGTTCCGATACTGCCATCACCCTTATTCATATAGAACTGAGTGCCTCGGAAGCGCGAGCGCCATTTTTTGTATCGCGTTCGAAATACATTCATGACCCATGTTATATTACATGATTAGTAGTTTAGATAATTTAATTGATATTGTCTTTAGGTAGGTTTATCATAATATACAAATATTACTGACATGAGTGCATATCAATTTAGCAGGTAACACAAGGTACGCGGTCACTGTTAATAAGACCAAACGCCGTGCAGACTACTGTCACGGCTGTAGTCACCACACCTGCAGCGACACAGGTATTCAGCATTTAATAATATGTGCAAAAAAGATTACACGTTTTTACTAAAAGACTAACAGCTTCCATAACTTGAATTGCAGGCTACACCCACAACTAGACGAGGCGTAGTCAGAGTATTAAGTCCTGCGACGCCGGCCTCCGGCAAATCTCTCATATCACCGCGAGCTTTAATGCAGCAAGGTAACTACCTTAAAATATAAGGGAAGCTATTTCGGCTAAATGAAAATGGTAATTAACCGTACACTTTCTCTTTAGGAACTGCGGGCGCGGCAAAGAAACGACCCACAGTGCCAACTACCGCATCCGTCACGACGATAGCACAGGTAACATTAGTCCCAGTGTAAAGATGATCCCATGGCGGTCAGGGTCATACGCGGATACCGCACGGTGTCGGCCGACGCAGCCTGCGCTTTGGCCGGAACTCCCCCGTGGGACTTGGAAGTGGAAGTGCTCGCCAAAACATTGAAAGTGTTGTCTTCCGTATGAGAGGAGACGGGTGTGCGTCCCCTCCCAGAGGTAATAACTGGTACAAGGAACCGAGCCCACCAGGGCGTATTCCTAAAATGGAAGGCGCGGCTGGAGGCGCCTTTAGCGGGATTCAGAACCGTTGAGGCCCTCCAGCCAGTGTTAGAGCGGTGGGCAGGGCGGCAGCATAGGACTCTTTCCTTCCGACTGGTGCAGATGTTGTCAGGGCACGGTTGCTTTGGCAAGTACCTGCACACGGTCCGCGGTCGCTAGAAGGGAGCCGAGTCCCATCTGCCACGACTGCGGGTGTGTTGAGGACACGGCGCAGCACACGCTCAAAGTATGTCCTGCCTGGGCCGTGCAGTGCCGTGAACTCGTAGACGTTGTGGGTGTCGACATCTTGCTGCCGGCCATGATCAAAGCCATGGTCGACAGGAACTGGATAGCAGTCGCATCCTTCTGCGAGGACGTTATCTCGTGGAAGGAGGCGGCGGAGCGGATCAGTGAGGAGAGTATTCTTGCGGATCCGAGCCGCCGCCGGCGCCGGCGCCGCGCCTATGCGCGCCTGATGCCGCCATAGTGAAGGCTGCGGGCGGGAGAACGGGGATCTCCCCTCCAAAGCTGTAACTGTTACACGTTGGCCACGCCTAAAAAGGACTCGATTTGGCAGATCCAGACTACTAGAAACCAGGTCAAAGAGTATGCACAGGTAGTGCAACTACCACTTATCAAGGGTCCTCCTGGTTCTCCGTGTGCACAGATGACAAGCCTAGGGTGGATCTTGTTCGGAGAAATCAACAACAAGTTGCAAGATGAATCTTTTCTAGTCCTTCATCATCAAATAGACGTGGAGAATATGTTGAAAGCCTTCTGGGAAATTGACACTGAAAATAAAAGAAAATTAACAAGAGAAGAAAAGTTATGTGAAACAATACATAAAAACACTCATGCAAGAACAAAAGAAGGAAGATATATAGTAAAGTTACCTTTTAAAAGCGATAATCCCATTTCGCCTGATGGAAATATTAAAGATATGGCAAGATACAGATTACTACAGCTAGAAAGAAGATTTAGAAAGGAACCTAAACTTAAAGAAGATTATCAGAAGGCCATGCAAGAATGTATAGAATCAAATTATATGGAAGAGATACATGAAAATGAACCAAACGAAAGGAAAGCAGTGTACTTACCTCACTACGCTGTTGTCCGCACCGATAAAGAATCCACGAAGACACGCGTCGTATTCGATACATCAGCTAAAGGCATGAATAATGTTTCTCTGAATTATGAACTGCTTGTGGGTCCTCAATTACAATGTGACTTCAGAGATATTGTAATGAAATCGAAATTACATCGTGTCTGTTACGCAAGTGATATACAAAGAATGTACTTATAAGTATTGTTAGCTAAAGAAGACGCCGATAGGTATCAACGACTTTTGTGAAGAGAGGAAGAGTCGGACCCAATCAAAGAATACCGTATGCTTCGTGTCTCGTTTGCCACAGCATCAGCACCTTACCTCGCAATAAGAACCCTTCATTTAGTGGCCGAAGATGAGGGTCAAAATCAGGCAAAAGCTGCCCGCATTATGAAAACTGACTTCTACATGGACGATTTGATGTCTGGTGAAGACTCCGTAGAAAATGCCATAGACACTACTCAAGCAATATCGTATATACTATTTGGCTTCCCACTTTCTAAATGGTCTTCCAATTCTGCTAAGTTTATAAAATCTATCACACCAAATAAAAGAACAACTCGAGCATAATTAGATTTTTTAAATTAGATGGAACGGTGCAAGCCCTAGGTGTGATTTGGAACCTCGGAACAGATCAATTTCAATATAAAATCAATTTACCGCTGGTGTCTGGTACTATTACTAACAGAACAATCTTATGAGACATTCAGAAACTGTTCGATCCGCTGGGATGGATTGCTCCGAATTTAATCTTAGTTAAAATGCTCATACAAAGATTATGGCTAGAAAAGGTTACTTGGGATGACAAAATAAGCAAGCCCGTAGCAGATGAATGGATGACTATTCGTGAAGACTTAGAAGGAACTAAGGAGATACATATTGATCGATGGCTTGGTACGTTAAGTAGTGACATAGAAAATGTACTACAATACATGGCTTCAGCGACGCCTTCATGCAAGGAAACGCAGCAGCAGCTTACATTAGAGTAGAGAAACAAAACGGTTCGATATTGACAAAACAGCTGGCTGCGAGGACTAGAGGGGCTCCGCTACGTACTATTTCCTTACCGCGTCTGGAGCTGTTTGGAGCATTATTGTTATCAAAGTTGCTAAAGCAAATAGCACACGCCATGCTAATACCAAAATCCAATATTTATGCATGGACAGATTCAGATATTGTCCTGGCATGGTTATCTAGTGATCCGCATAAATGGAAAACATTTGTAGCCAACAGGGTTGTAGAAATAGTTGAGAACGTGAACAATAATCGGTGGTTTCATGTATTATCTAAAGACAATCCTGCAGACATTGGATCGCGAGGCATGCTACTATCCGATTAAAAAAATGCTGATTTGTGGTGGAAGGGCGGGACCCGGGCTATCTGGAACAAAAATAGTATTAAAACAAGAAACGTATCTGGAAATAAAAAGGGATAAATTACAAGCAAATTTAAAAATAGAAGATGAAGACGGTATAACTTCACAATTTAAGGGATTTAATAATCTAAAGGAATTAATAAAAACAATAATTTATTAACGCAGGTTTTTAAATTTAAAAAGAAAATCAGAAAATATTAATGGATATTTTACAACAATAGAATTGGAAAGGTCATTAATGAAGTGCACACAATTAGTACAACAAGAAGAGTTTAGTGATGTAATACCAACATTAAAAATAAATAAAGCTATTAAGCACATAGTAAACTTAAAATGTTGAGTCCTTACCTCGATGAAGACGGCATCCTGAGGATGGGCGGTCGACTTCGTAAGGCGAAACTAGATGAGCAGGTTAAACATCCAATTATCCTTGGTCACAACAACAACTTGGTGACGTTGATTGTCGCTAATGCCACGCCCATACATTACACAGTGGTGTTCAACTTATGCTAACATATCTAAGTTCAAGATACTGGATTATACGGAGCAAAACATTAGTAAAGGCCTGCATACACAAATGTCTCGTGTGTGCCAGACTACAGACAATATCTAGAACTCAAATCATGGGTGACTTACCAAAGGTGAGGGTAACTCCTGCTCGACCTTTCATACATGCGGGAGTCGACTTTGCAGGACCATTTAAAATCACCATGTGTAAAGGAAGAACGCAGAAGGCTTATACTTGTGTGTTTATCTGCATGTCAACCAAAGCTATGCACCTCGAGCTGGTTAGCAATTTATCTTCGGAAGCTTTTATCGCAGCATTTAAGCGTTTTGTGGCGCGAAAAGGAAAATGCAGCGATGTGTGGAGTGATCAGGATCGCAACTTTGTTGGTGCAAATAAAGAGCTGATTGCCACGTAGAAGGAAGCTAACCTGGTCTTTGAAGGTAATAAATTAAACACTTTAGCACTGGAAGGATCGCAATGGCATTACATACATGCTTACTCCCCGAACTTTGGAGGCTTATGGCAGGGCGGTGTAAAATCGGTCAAATATCACATGAAACGTGTGCTCACAACCCATCTCACTTACGAATAAATGTCAACAGTACTGTGCCAAATAGAGGCTTGCCTCAATTCCAGGCCACTGTATCCTATCCTTAATACAGATCCAGATTGTATAGAAGTGTTAACTCCTGGACACTTTCTAATCGGTGAAGCACCAATTGTTGTACTGGCACCAGATTACGAACATACAAAAATTAATTGTTTGTCCCGTTGGCAATATACACAAAGATTACTTGGTGACTTCTGTAGCCGTTGGCAACAAGAATATTTAACAAGGCTACAACAACGTCCTATCTGGCTTAGGAAAACAGAAGAATTCAAACTTGGCGATAATGTTTTAATAAAGACCGATGATTTAGCACCTGGTAAATTTCTGCTGGGTGGGGTGGTTGACAAGCATCCTGGAGAAGATGGCATAACTAGAATGTACAGTATAAAAAGTGGTAACAATGTAGTGAAGAGATGTTTAAAAATTTTGCCCCTTACCAATAGATACCGATTAGTAAAGTTATGATGTACTTTAGAAATTGAATCACTTTTATCAACGTTTTCTATCCACATCACACTATCTTACCTGTACCAATTAAGAGTTGCATGAACATTTGTATGATTGTTAGAAAATAACCTTTGATTGTTAATTGGAAAGGAACTACCTCCTTTGGTGGGCGGAATGTTGTGTATGTTTAAGTATATTAGTGTATGTATGGTATTCGCACAACCTGTCGCAATAAAACTTCATTCAAGCAAGCACGCATATCAGTTAAAGTAAATCCTTCACAGAGTACGGCGAGCGCGACGAGCGTGGTGAGCAGCGCGGCGACGGCGGTGTCGGCGGCGGCGGGGCGCGCGGTGCAGCTGGCGGGCGCGCGTACTGTGCACCTGCCGTCTGGACAGGCCGTGCAGCTGAGCGCGGCGCACGCGCTGCAGCTCTCGACGCTGCAGCTGCCCGCGCACGGCGCGCACGTGCGCGCGCACTCCGGCGCGCTGCAGGCCGTGCGCGTCTCCACCGCCGCCGCGTCGTGCCCCAGCCCCACCGTCAAGACGATACAGACCTCGCAGCCCGTGCAGATCCCCGTGTCCACCGTGCAGCTCGCCGGCCAGACGGTGCAGATTGCCGGTCAGACCGTCCAGCTGGCTGGCCAGAGCGTGCAGCTCACCGGCCATACGGTCAAGCTGCCGAACGGCCAGAGCGTGCACGTCGCCAGTCAGGGGGTGCTCCCCTCGCAGAGTGTTCAGCTCCCGAACGGTCAGACCGTTCAGCTGGGCGGTGGGAATATACAGACGGTTCAGTTGGGCGGTTCGAACGTGCAGTTATCCGGTCAAAGTGTTCAAATGTCGAGTGGACAGACAGTGCAGTTGGGATCACAGACAGTGCAATTGGGTGGTCAAACTGTGCAGTTAGCCGGTCAGGCAGTGCAGCTGCCGAGTGGTCAAACGTTGCAGTTGTCGAGTGGGCAAACGGTTCAGTTGTCGAGTGGACAAACGCTGCAATTAGCGAGTGGACAAACTGTGCAGATAGCTAATCAAACACAGAAATCAACGACGCAGGTCGTAAGAGCTCAAACACCGACTGACAAGACAGCAACTGGACAACCGATCGTGGCGAAGTTGTTGACAAACGCACAGGTAAGATATAAACAGGTTTTACTTAAAGTATGTAAATTCTTCATTATGTTACTAGAACTGATACAAGTACCAACTGCAATTGTATTTTTAGAATTCAAATCAAATCAAATCAAATCAAAATTCTTTATTGCGAACATAGGTACAAAAGGTGTTTACATATATATTTGTTACAAACAAATATTTAGATCTACTACATTCCGCTTATTAGCATGCAATAATGAGTTACTAACATTTAATCGAGACAATTTAAATTAAATTTTCTTAAAGTCAAACTATCAATTCAAGATTCGCTACTGCATTGGAAAACTTTATTTTATAAGTAAATTAATAATAAAATAGGTTAGAGAAATAACAAATGTCTGAGGATTAAAAAATAATACATTAAATAAATACATATGTCAATATTTAGTCTATAAAATCAAAATTTGTCGTCAATGTATTCCTTTACACTATAGTACGCTTTACTAAGTAGAAATTGCTTTAATTCAAATTTTAGCTTTTCTTTATTAGAGCATTTTAATATATTTGTTGGTAAATGGTTATAAATGCGTGGAGCCATACAAAATACACTGTTATTAAATTGTGCAGTTTTATTTGAGGGAAAAGAAATTTTAAAGTTATTTCGTTTGCTCTTTAGGTGCTCAAACATGGACATATGCAAGATTACAAACATAGTTACCTCATATATGTAGATACAAGGGAGTGTTAGTAGCTTAAGATTTATGAAATATGGTTTACAAGATTCTGGCGGTTTTATTTTACAAATAGCTCTCACACATTTCTTTTGGGCCTTAAATACTGCCTCCTTGCCTACCGAGTTACCCCAAAAGATGACGCCATACCTTAAAACAGAATCTACATAACCATGATATGCGGTAATCGCCGCAGATTGATTTACAACTTTTACTTACCTACGCAAACCAAGATTCCAGATTTTGAAAATACCGGGATGTAAGATCAAACGTAGGATCTAAAGATATCGGTTTTAATTTCACATAAACCAGAATATTCGGTATTTTCGATATAGATAAATTCTGATTAGTTATTTCATAGCTTCGTAGATAATTTAACAAAGTAAAATAAATAAATAACTGCGCGCAATTTCATAATTTCAAGAAATAAAATATAAAAATTCACGCGCGAGGTTTTTGCATGGAACGGTTTCGACGATTACTCCCAAAGTTCCGAATTTGTACGACCAATCACTTGACACTTTACGTAGTGATGAGCGTGTTCGGCGACTAACAGTAACGGCTGACGATTATTGACTTGATTATATGTACGTATTTGATATTTAATTTTTTATATAAAATTATGTTTTGTTTTGTCTTTATTTTGATTTATTATACTTACCTCTGAAATCCTCTAACTCGTAACTAACCAAGTAAGTGCTATAAATAGTCGATATTTAATTACTGACTGAATTTAGTAACCACAAATTCCTCAGATCTCGAAAATATCTATTATACCGGTATACCTGAATTTATTATATGTGACTGTCAAAAATTCCGGATTTGGAACACCGGAATTTTGTTTTGTTAATACGATCCCTTAAAACACTACTGATACTATTTTTGCAGGGTCAGATGCTGTCTTTGGAGGGCATGGTGGGCGGTGCGCGCACGCTGCAGGTGGCGGGCGTGCGAGCGCGTGCCGGCGTGCGCGTTGTGGCGCCCGCCGCACGCCTTGCGCGCCCGCTGCTGCTAACCGCCGCCAAGCCGCTGCACAACATTATACTACAGGTAAGTGTCCCTGCAGAGCTCGGTGGGCGGCGCGCGCACGCTGCAGGTGGCGCCAGCCGCGCGCCGCAGTTAAGTGGAACACAAATATTGTTTTGAATTACTGTTCTAGTGGCAACATATATTATAGTGAATATAAAGTGAGTTTGAGAATGGCGAAATGTCCATCATTCATCGTTTAATCCTTCAAGCTGTCAACAAATGCATAAATTATCGCAGTGCATATTGACAGCGGGCTTAGGGTGTCATACTCCGTTGCGACTAAAGTGATATAAAATTTACTCATCAACTCTAACAGTAACATACATACAAAAATAATTTTGAATAATTAGGTTGTTTTTTAATCTACACTATTTGAATAAACTATAACAATTTCAAATTCGAAAGTGTGATAATGAAGAGAGCAGTTAACTGAACTAAAGTAACCGCGCTTGTACTTTATAGCATTAAACATATAATGTAATTCACAAATTGTATTATTTTCTTCTACAGCAAAGCGATGGTAACACTATACGAGTGACGTCGAGCGGCGCTGCAAGTACTTCGCAGACGCTAGTTTTAAGTAACATTGGTTAGTATTCAACTTCCGAATCTTCCCTATGTATCGACCTAATAATTTTCACTGTATAAACAAATACATAAATTGCTAAATATATCAGCGCCATATATTGATGTAAAGGGAAACTAAAATCGATAAACGTTTTCTCTTCGCAGTCCGATGCAAAGTAAATATTATTGTATACGACTAAAAAAGAGCACTCGATTCGAAATCAGCATAAGAACTATACGCAATACTTATGAGTGTACAATATATTATATAAATTCTCAGCGCAATTAGAGATCGTTGCCAGTCAATGGTCTAGTGGAAGTAGGATAGCTGGCTACTTCTGCTTTATGGCGTCAGCCTAGAGTTGTAATATAATCAATGTAAAGCGCTCACCTACATTTATTAATTATTTTGCTTTTACTCGTAGGTGCACAAACTGTGACAACGTCCTCGTCAGCAGCGCCGGTTTTAAAACTACAACAGGTAAACAACCGTTCTTATACATACATAACTTTATATTAATTATTGAAAAAGTATGATTAGTTGGTGTCATAAATATTTATCATTATAGGTGAATCCAATACAGCAGGTTAAACTCGCGCAGGGAATAAAAATTCAACAGGTGATTTTTGACAGTTTGCATGTGTTGAGCGATCGCTTCGGTTACAGAGTAATCAGCAAAGTAGTTTAGGAAACTTGCATGAGGAAGTGGAGATTTGACTGCATGTGTGACGAGCAAATATGATGTGGAGCTGTGGTGCCAATTCTGTTATAATATATTTAAATGTCTTATCAAACCTTCATTAGTGTTCAATAATATTACAATATATTGCTTCAGACTGAGGCCGATTTTTAGTCTATGCTTAGACCGGTATGGAGACAGACTAATTACTCAAATGAGATTAGCCTGTCTGTATTAAGAATACTAGGAAATACATACAGAGACCCCAATTTAATAACAAAATCGTTAGATAGTCAAAATTAAACAGTACGCAGGCAATGGTTATTCGGAGGAAGAAAATGTGATATATCAACTAAATGCAGAGGAGAATTTTAAATTAACTAATCAAAATAAAGGTTTGAAATAAACCAAAGTTAGAGAAGCATTAAAGTTCTGTCTACAACTTTAATGTTCCTCCTACTTTGGTTTATGTCAAACCTTTATTTTAATTAGAGTTCTTTCGTTTTAGCCGAGAAATTATCTTTTAAGGTATTTCCAGTATTTATATGCAATTTAACTTCTGGGTCTGCACCCAGTTTAAAACCAGAAATACATAAGCAAAAGACAATAATTACTAACACAAAACATAGAATTTATTGTTATGTATAGTGTCATTTTAACTTTAAATCATGTAAAGTAAGTTATACGTAAGCAAAGATCGTAGGAACAGCATATTTAAACCATGTCCCTGTGATCGCTGCTAAAACGTAAATAATATAAAAATTCATTCAGTATTCCAGTAACAGAATCGGCACCTTTACAGATTTATAACACGCATTAACGGATTATACCTCACTTATCAAGTGTATGCTTTACTTTTGATACAAGCACTTTATATTCAAACAAATAACAATAATTATACTGTAGATAATAATGGTGGCAGTAGGTGACTAGACAAATGGTTTAAACCTAAAGTACTTGACACTAAATCAGGTCCTTTATTGTAAGTCTTTATCCATATCTATGGGATTTACTATCTGCTATAATATGATTCATGATATCAACAAATATATAAAGGTATGCTATGCACTCGTCCAACTAAATATTATGTAAGTGATCAAATAAAATAAACTGAATATCTCTGTGTTATAAAGGTTATATTTAATACAAAAAATGTTAGGACTTATAAATTCTTTAGGTAATGTTATTTATTTTCTGTTGTTATTTCTTATTATATTGTCCATTAGTTAACGTACTTTTACTTAATAAAAACAGCCGTTTATAAGGTTGATTATGATCGTCCGTTATAGTAATGAAAGGTTTAATACGTTGAGAAAGTTTTTGACCATAGTTACATAATTTCTTATATATCTTTATTGCTATTTATGGTTATTATGGTTTCCTTTCCTTTTATATTTGACACACTTATTTTATGTATTATTAATATAATTGCAATTTAACGCAGAGGCATTCAGTATTCTAAATTACTTCAGATGTGTTGTATAACATTTTATTCAAAACTGTTCCAGGCGACAACAAATGCGACGCCGGCGACATCTACCGGCGTGCGAAGTGTTTTAATGGACGGCCAGCAACTCAAACTAGTGGGAGGGCGCCACGTGCTGGCCAGGATATTGCGACCCGCGCATCCGCCTCAGTAAATATATCGGATACGGCCATCTCTGTATTAGTACTGTCAATGGGAATACCAAACGATGTATACTATTTAGTTAATTGATGTAAGAATGACTTCATATCGCAGTGTTCGCTCTATTGTTGGATGTATTTATTTTTATATTTTGCAATTTAAAGGAATGTTTAAGTGGACAGGATATGAAACTATTTAGACTCGTTTATGTAAAATAACAGTTTGTCACTACACTGTCTGATATTTCCAACGATAGGTGGTAAATTGACATCACTGATTATTGTCTCAATGTTGTTCTTAAAGAATGTTTAGTTAGATCTAACTTAGCCAATATTGTTTAGAGTAACAACAAATGTTTATATTTTATATTAGAAACAAAATTTGGTTTGTTTTAGTTTCCTTATAAAGGTACAAAATCCAGTATTTATGAGTAGATTCAGAAATAAGGTTTTGTAAGTTCAAAATATTTTACGTCTATTAAAGGTATAAAAATAATTTGACTATTTACATTTACTTGTTTATTTATTTTTGACGAACTGAGGATGAATCACTGTGTTTATCTCGACCAGAGATTAAAGCCGATGTATGGGCAGTAGTTAATTATGTACATAAATTAAAATAATAATGAGGTATCAGATAGGGGGTAACTATAACGGTTGGATTATAGTTTTGTTATGATTATTATTATTTATTACTTATCTGTATATAGAGGACATGAAAGTTTATAATTCACAAATTTGTATATTTTTGTCAAGTCTCGAACAGTCATAAAAATGTAGAACTGTTTCCAGTAACACCCAATAATCAAGATAACAAAATGATACAGCTTTTTCTTCATCAGTAATATCGGAATAAATTGCTTCGGACAATTTTAAAGATTGAACGTTTTTATTGTATATTGATGCCGATTTTTGGCCATATTTAACCTATAAATGTGTACGTATTGATGAAAAATTCAGAATAGCTGCAGTATGGCTTTGATATTTATTATATCTAATGCTCTTCATGTCAATAGGTGGCATGTGTTAGTACGGAAATACTACGAGAGATGGCGCCTCCGTTTTTATCGCGGCCAACATGTTTGAAAATATGTTCTTTACTAAAATGTTATTAATATTTGATTTATTATTATTAGATTGTTGTTCTCTTTTTGTATATAATGGGTCTGATCCCCTTTAGTTTGTAACAGTCAATTGCTCGAACGAGTAAAACTTGTTTTATATTATGCTAAAGATAATCTAAGTTGTATGTTATAGTTTATAATATAAATCCTAGATTCATATTGCACAGTTTTTCACTGTTAGATAACAAAATAAAAATATGTATAAATACATATTGTTTCAATTAATAGGTTTTGGTTCATTGCTTCTATGAAGGGTACGTGGTATATTTTGTCATTAATAAATGGACATACATACTTTCTGAAAAACGTTCCAACCCACACTCGGGTCAAAATCGAGTTATTATTAGCAAATTAGTCACGCGGTTACTATTTACTAGCTGGAAAAATTTGGAATCTCTACTATCACTCTAAATATGCAATCATGACTTAGTAGCCCAACCCACATGTATGAAGAACTTCAATCACGATTATCTCAAAATGTTAACTTTGTAGGATGGAACGTTTTTCAGAAAGTACGTCCAAATATGGAAACAACCATTGGCTTCATAGTAATGAAGAGTTTCATATTAACTTCTTGGCCGAAGCTCGGCCATCGATCGGGAGGACTGACACAATGATTTTGTCATTGTGTATGGTTACCAGCTAATTAACTGACTTAGAATTGTCTAACCCCCACACCAGAATTACTAATTAATGCCGACTTACTGTAGAATGTAGAGTTAAACCTAACATCCTAAGTGTTAGGTTCAACACTACATAGTCTCCCTAACTCTACATAGTATGTAGGCTACGTCATAATTAATAAAATGCTGATAAATTACTTATAAATGTGTTAAAAAGTCAAAGCATTTAAACAGAACTTTTATGATTTGGAATTCTTAGAGGTGTCATGTTTTATATTGTCTGGTAGTGTACCTTACCTTAATATGTATACCAGATTACCACTTCAATTTTCAAAGAATCAAGTTGCGCTATTCAAGATGCAAATAAAACTGGTCTCTCTGCTGACAGTTAGCATATAAGGTCCGTAAGTAGCTATGGAAACTCCATCGCAAAAATATTCAGGGTTATCTAGTACCAATCTTCTGTAGGATCACAGTATATATGTAGTTTCAAATAACTCTTCGGTCTAATCCAGGTTTGAGCAGCTATTTGTAAGTACTCTACTCCTAAATTTAAATTAATTTATTTGCGATATTGCTTGCAGTGATTCTAATAATATTGATAGCTATAAAAAGTCTGTTCGATATTAATACCAGTTATATCAATATAAAGTTTTACATCAGCATGATGTAAATGCGGTAGCAGATCAATGCAAAAATGTATTAAGGCTTATAAATTTAATTGTTACTTTTTTCAAGTGTGTTTGATACACGACGAAGGTAAAAGTGTTTGATGAAATATAATTATATTAGAAGGACGTTTACTATTAACATTACGCATCTAAAAGCATGTACTACCACACAATATTTTTGATCCATTATTTACATAGTAACATGACTACAAATATAATTATATTCCATCTACTACATATCACATAGACTACTTTATAGAGTGTATTCAAAACATTTAAAAATAAATTAGTTATATCTAAGGAAATCAAAATATTATGACACTATTTGTGATGTTGCCACTTGGAATAGGTCACAAGGCGTAAACTTTGACCAAAGATTATACAATATCTTTGTAACAGACGGTCATACACATGTCAACTGCTGTGACTGACTGACTGAATTAGCAACAGCTAATGTGTTGAGATTGATTTTGACACGCCGCCGTTGATTAGCCTTTCACAGGGTGAGTCGTTGAGAATAAACGCTTTCAAGAACTATGTGTTATACTCTGAATCCAGATTTAGAACAGGCTAACTACTATCTAACAGAAGTTCAGGCGGTAGGTTTATCTTGTAGTGGAACTCTTTTATTAAATCTATGGAAGAGGCCACGTAATGGTTTACACAATGACTACACACACATATCATCGCACTGGGAAGAGGCTCGTGCCCAGCAGTGGGACAGCTTATATACAGGGTTGATATTATTATTATACTCATGCATTTCTTTTACAGGCGGCGTATATATTACCTATATAGTTCTCAAGAAGTAAATATTTTTCTAATAGAAGTTCAATTAGCGGATGTCGTATACAATCTGCTAATTTGACTTTTATCTTTCAACAGATCTTTAGACAAATTTATAGACAAAACTGTCTATTTTGTGAGAATAAGCTCATACTGCCTACTTTTAATTTTCATAGCTGCTCTCTCTCAACGTAGATCGTCGTCATAATCTTTTCATACATTTTCTAAGAGCGCCTTAAGTGGCAACGGTTGTTAAATAATCAAAATGTATGAAATAGGTATATGTCGAGCAAACGAGCTAAGCTACGATGACAGCTATGAAAACTTATGATACGTCTGTTGTGTTGTACCTATTTCAGACTATTACATAACGCAAGTTTCTTACGAGACTGGGTTGTAGCAATGATAGCCTAGGGAGAGATTGACTTTCCGAAGTTATGTGGATAACTGTTCGGTTAACCGTGAACTTAACCTTGTGAGGATATCTGCACGTCTGATAGTTATCCATAATGTTTTCGAAGATATAGGTATGAAGTCCGTCAAAACGCACTGGGCCAGCAAGTTGACGATGGCCTTACTCTTCCCAGACTGGGAAGAGAGCCGTGCCCAGTGCAGTGGGACAGTTTAGATACCTACAGGGCTAATATTACTAACATTTTATTCTAAAGACTAGCTATAATTATAATATAAGTACAACCGGCTTTTACATGGCATGTTCATCAGTTAGGCATGTCTAAAGAAGAAATAAGACTAGAGACCGGTTTAATGAAAAACATAATCAGGTGGGAAAACATAATTTATTTCATTACTTATGTACATGGTGTGAGTGTTCTCAGCAAATACAAAATAATCACACTGCTTAAGGCATCCACAAAAAACTATTCTAACACAAAAGCTAATTGAAACGTAATTTATATTAATAATAATATTAGTGTGCGATGTTGTCTTGCATGATATAAAATATTAGCATGATTCTTGTGTATAATAGACGTAATTAATAATATCCAAACTTCGATTTAACACTAGGCCTCTAACGCACGAGTGAACATTTCTTACACAGATCGCTTCGTGCATGAGCGGCCTTACAATTCCTTCTACAGGGGAATGACAATATCCAAAGATACTACGGAGGTATCACATTTTAATTTCTAACTAACACTCTCCCCTCTCCTCTCACATATGATTGTACAGTCATAGTATATACCTAACACTGAGTTACTTAGTACGCGTAAGTGCTTAATACTTTGTTAGCACACAAAGTTACAGACGAGTTAAAACGATAGTGCCGTTATAAATTAAGTTTTGTAACAGATTACACGCCATTTAAATACATTTAAATAAAACTTACTATTCTAAGAAATCAATCATATATCAGTCTTATAACTATGTTATTTAAAATTATATAAATATTCAATTGAGATGTAAGTTAGGTAGTTGAAATGTATAGTAATAAAGAACGACGTTAAAACACATATAATATAACATTACACCGAGATTGATATTAATTCATCTTACACTAACGGACTACACCAAAATAAATGCGTATGCTTATCATGTAGATTTATAACACAGGGTTTGTTAATACTGACGAGTCATACAATCGAAACTTTCAGAGATATGATATACATAGCACGAACGTTGGCCATGAATCGCGTGTTGAGTCGATACCTACAGTGAGTACAGTGGGTCCGCGCCGCGTCTCACCGCGCCGCGCCGCGCCGCGCGCCGCACGGCAGCGTGCAGCGTCACGCGTGTGCCGAACAGTGTATGAGTGACTGAGTGTACCTACGCGGTACGTCGGAGACAGTACTGCCGTTTGATAAAGATTATTCTGATAGCGTGAATAACATTGAGTCGACTGTTGGCGACCGTTACAACGTATCTACATTTATTAATAATGAATGAACTGAATGTTAGAATGCCTCCACAGTATAGTTAGGTACTAGCAAGCTCATGAGGACACTATTAATATCTAATTACCATGATCCATTACGATGGCGAATGACTTTTATATACCGTGTAGATTATTTTGTAACAAAAATAATTTTAGCAACTTTGGCATTTGACACGTACGTACCTAATTTACATTCGAATATCTAGTGCGTTTACAAAATATACTTACTTATTATATCGTATCTCTGAACATGGAAACCACGTCTCGGCATGCGTTGATCCAGAGACCAATCGAATCGCATGTTATATACAAACAATAGGCACTGAAACATTGAAATATGATCGGAGTGTTAGAAGACGACCACAGACAGGTCTCCTATGCGGCTTCGAGAAACTACACTATGGCTGCTAAATCATTACAAAGTGCGTGGAATGCCTGATGTACAATCGAGGTGACAAGGACGCGTGAGCACGTACTTCAACATGTTTTTATTGTTAATACCTACATGCTTCATTATTTACATGTCATACACAAAATGTTATATTCTTCTATGCATATTAACATTTAACAGTTAAGAAAACGTTAACTCAAACAATAGGTCATTAGTCAAGAAAACACTAGGAACAGTCACAAACATCTTGACAGGTGGCATAACTTGACCTATGACTTGCGTTGAATGAATGAGTGAGGTTACTTAATGCGTTGCGATTTGTAATACATCAAGCCTGACACTGGGTCTAGCATTCAGCGAGTTGCGTCCACAATAATTATAATCCAATATACTTACGTACTTATAAATATATATACTTTATAATTATTAAATAAAAAAAGTATATTCATTTGCTCTTAACGCATATAGAAGTAGACTTATACATTGTAGATGAGTGTGTTGTTAAAATATGTTCGATATGTACCCGAGTTGTACACGAGGCATCCTGATGGGCTGCTGAACAAGCTAAAAGCGTGTCTGACGGAGCAGCTCACTCGTCGGCGTCTTCAGCATTCTCGGCCGTCAACAGGTTGGTGTTGTCGTCAGCTTGAAGATCGGCGGTTGACTTCTGGAACAAGTGCTCCGATTATGCATCGCCTTACGAACTACTTATCCACAGTAAAATAATATAGCATGACCAAATGGAACCTTTTGGAATAAGGAACGACTTATAAAAATCGTGTCTCAATATTAACAAATTAAATAAAATATCAACAAAAGTAAGATTGGTGGATAAAATTATTAACTTTGAACTGGGCAACTTTTCAGAACCGTTTTGTATGACTTATTTTTATGATACCGCCCGTATGAGGGTTAGTCCTTGAGCCGCGAAGGACTTAACAAACATTGAAAGAACGGATATAATGAAACACCAGGCTCGAAACAACTATTTGTGGATTAAACCTTTTTTTCCGTATGTGGTAGGTATCGAATTCGTCTCAGTGACAAGGTGAACATTTAAACCACTGTCCTGGTGTCTGCTATTGCCATAAAGATACTTACATGATTGAGTTGAATCGTTGCATATTCTGCATTAAGGACATATTTTGACATATCGGATGTAGACATTTTAATGGAACTTTGTTTTGTATATCGAAGGTGACTGGACCTAAGTCACGTTGGTTATATTATAAATAGCAGTTAAAACTTATTGTTACGTAACTAATTATTTATAAAATATGTTTGAAAGTTGATTTACTCTAGTAGGTACTTACCTATTAGAGCAAATCAACTCTACTATCTACAATCTAATCATTTTTGATACTTACTAAGATCCACATACACGGCCGGTAATCGAACTTATTACCAAGCTACCAGTCTTATGCAACTAGTAGCTAAACAAGGCAGGTAAAAACATAATAGACATTATGTCATAAACATACGTTGTAGAAAGGTTTAATGAAAAGCGTACCTACACTATTTGTAGCCAGATAGCGTGGCTAATGACCCTAGTTTAATGTTACTTTTACTAACAACAAACGACATTATCTACTATCAAAACAGTGTCGACGTTTGTAAAATTCATTCATAACTGTCTAATAGCTCTATGCTAAAAATATATTTATTGTTTATTCTAGGTTTATAAATAGGGAGATATTCTGTGTTGTTACTTGTCGTTGATTATGCGCTATAAGTAATTGAATAAGTAATGTGTCAATGTATAATCATTAACTTCAGATCGTAAATTCTAATAAATTTATATTTTCATAAGAATTATTGAAAAGAGGGAAACAAATTAAACTCTCTCTAATGATGAAGTTTAAATAAAAATGAAAAGGATTTGAAATTAATTTTGGCGAAGGTCATTATAATTTCAATAATTACTTTGGTAGGTACTTATAAAATGGAATGGAAACATTGATGTATAAAAAAATGTTTTTATATATCAATGAATGGAAAGAACAAATTACTCTAGATTCTCTTTGAATTGCTACAAATTATGTATAGGAAGGTAGGTACGTAATATTATGTATTGTGGAATTTTGTTAATATCTCTCTGCCGACTAAAGTAATTAGAGATGAAAGTGAAAGTAGTTATTTTGAATTCCAAACATTTGACTCAATGATACTTTTATAATAGCTAGGTTAAACTTTAAAAGTTTGATAGACTTGAAAGGTGGCGTTCAGTAATAAAATCGTGTTAATTTTTACCGCAATTATCTGCTAGTGTAGAGAGGGCAGGCAAACTATAGAAGTTTGACATGGGATCTCACTTTTCGAGTGCATTGTGACAGCATTTTTAGCTCACTCTTGTATTTTAGCCCATCGCTAAAGCAAATACCGGGCGCACAAAAAATCGTTAGTGCTAAAATTAGACTAGACCGTAGTTTAAATACACGCTATTTAAACTACAGTTAACATTGTTGTAGATAAAATAATAAAATCTTTGTAACCAATTTTTCTCTCAGCTGTTAGTTGAATGGTATGCATGTACCTTTTTATCAATTTTGCTACATGTGAGGTGAGTAGGGTTTCAGGATTTTTAAGGAGACACTGAGCTGACAGCAGTATTTCTTTGCGCTGTGTAATCAATGTGATCTTTGTTTCTTAGCAGATACTTATGTTTTTTTAAAAGCTTTTTGTTAGCCCGGGTGTTGTAAGCAAAAAGCAAGCAAATTTAACGTCTGCGAAATTTTTAAGCACATAAGAAGCCAAATGTTACTTTCATTTATACAAAGACACCCTCATTTCAACATTTAATGGCCCATCATTCTTAATTTCGTGCTGCTACTAAGAATTCCGTAACAGAAAACTCAGGAACCATTTGCCCAACCTGAGAATTTAAGCAGGACGACCGCGGGCATACCAGCCATATCTTATGCCGCGGGTCTAAAGAGATATAATCCTTACTAATATTATAAATTCGAAAGTAACTCTGTCTATCTATCTATCTGTCTGTCTGTCTGTCTGTCTGTCTGTCTGTTACCTTTTCACGGCTAAACCACTCAACTGATTTAGATGAAATTTGGTACAGATATAGTTTAAAACCTGGAAAAGGATATAGGCTACTTTTTATTGATGTAGGTACCGGGCGGAGCCGCGTGCAAAAGCTAGTTATTTATATAGTTTTGGGTCATGTACCCCATGGCCCGATTACCGCCTAGCTATATGATTGTTTGCTTATGGAAATACCTACTTGAGTATAAAAAATATACCTACGTGCTAGTGCAATTTGGTTTTTAAAACCCAAGCAACCGATTATTTGTAGTACAACGTTTTAGAACTAATATGTACCTACTTACTGTTTTTACCGCCAAACAGTAATGAGTGAAATAGACATGCGTCATGTGCGGGCATTGGTTGCCATAATTAGATCAAAGACCAAAGACTGTGTGTTTATGTAATCCTTTTATTTTGTTTGTAAAATATCATTTATGGACCTAATTTAAAGTCTTAGAACAGTACATATTAGTTAGATAGTATAATATCAAATCAGAGTTCGCAAACTTTTGTAGGTAACTCGTATAATCCTACAGGATTTTAAGAAAAAGGTGAGTTTACAATCTCCTTTGATACACTTATAATTTAGTTATTACGGTGTATAAAAACATTTTTAAATAAAGGCCAAATAGATTAATGTTGATTAAATACCTCTAAATATAACACTTATTTGCGACGTTACTACTCGGGTCAGACGCGTATAACATAACATAACGCTTAATCGCTCCTAAATGCTGTTTAGTATACTTCAATAGTCAGATTGAAATGAAGAAAAAAGGTTGCCATATAAAATGTATTCTTAAAATTTCGATTGATTGTATAATTTACCCTTTAAATACTTAAGTTTGTACCGTCTGCCTGTTAACTAATACCTATTTTAATTAGATGAAGGTTTGTACAAATAAACAGCTATAAAGAACTGAGGCGTTCAAAGAATGAACTTATTTGTCTGAGGGTATATATTATCATGTATGATAACACTTTTCTGTTATATTTTTTATAAATGCATTTATATATGAAGGTTACATTCATGCCAAAGAAGGAGAAAATAAATGTCTTCAGTAGAAATACGACCGAGAAGGCTATGTGTTAACACAATGCAATATAACATTTTATTACTACAGTTGGGTAGGTAATTGTGGCGCAAAGAGCGCTGTTTTTAATTAAACCCAAAATCGTACCTATGAATTGCCAAATTATATTTATATTTAACGTTTGCTCCGTTTCCTCGGTGGCGTAGCGTAGTGAATGCGACCGTGTGCTTGAGCTTTCAGGTTCCCTAGTGGATTCCCGGGTCGGATAAAATGTTATTTTAGTCCAATAGATGGCAAAATTACAGCTATCTAAATGTGGATAAAAGATGTTAGCCTGCATATGTATTAAAAAAATATTTAAAATTATCAGGTTGAGGATACCACGAGAAGACTCCTGACAACATAAGGCATAAAAGTATTTTAAACCGCAGTTACATCTGTCAAATTTATTGTATTGATTTTACAAAAACCGAGTTTTAAAATAAAACGAGTTCTAGAGCTATTGTAATATTCCTAAGAGATTTTCAAAGCGCTAATTTTAGAGCTCACAACATTTTGAAATACCAGCACATCTAAAGAAAAAAGTAATTTACTAAATACATATTTAACTTTAGCGGTTTACACTTCACACATTATCGTACCTGTAATACAATAGATAATTACTATACTAAATACAATGTAATATTTATTGAATAAAAATACAATGAGAATCCGGGTTTAATTAAGTAGATATATTTTGAGAACGTATTAAAAAAAGTTTACACGTGTGTTTTTAGAAGTTGTTGACATTTAGGTAAATGTGGTTTATCAGGTGGTAACTGCACAGTACAAAATCTAGTCAAAATAGACTACTGAACGGTGCAATGTTTTCTAGGAAAGTTAACTCGTAAGTCTTAAAACGTTTAGGTAATTTTTACATCAATAATATTTTAAATTGATTATTATTATTTCTAGACATAGTAATAATTTTCTCTTTCTTATTCTGCACGATGGTGTAGTGGTTTAAATCGTCCTCGTGGTTTAAAGGATGTCTGGGAACCTCTGTGCTAGAGGACTAGCGCAGAGGTTCCCAGAATTTTTTTCTAATAGACCTCTTTTAAAAGGAGACCGTCCATATTTGGCTTGCACGTGGGCAATCGTGTTATAAACATAGTAAAATATTAAAAGTTTTGTTTTAATACCTATATAAAAAATATTGGTTACCATCCAGTAGTATGAAATTGACGTATGTATTTTATTTATATATTATACCAAAATAATACATACAGCCTGGAAGCAATAAGGCAGTATTACTGCAACTGCATAGACGGCCGAAGGACTGTTGGTTGCTGTGCTCACATAATGTCTGTAATATAATATGGTATCTGAGCTGGACAAAGTATGAAAATGTCACTCCACCAGCCCAGTTTCTGGAAAATATTTTAATAACTTATGAAGGTGATGGTGACACATGAAAATAAATATTTATTTTAAACAATGTATTTTATTTTATTATTTAACAAACTTGATACTAAGATTCATAGAATAAAGTTTTCTACTTATTTTAGACTAGATGTTCCCGCGGTTTCACCCGCGTTTATCGTTACTGCGCCGCCCCCGTGGGTCGTAGCGTGATATTATATAGCCTATAGCCTTCCTCGATAAATAGACTATCCAACACTAAAAGAATTTTTCAAATCGAACCAGTAGTAATCACGCAGAATAAACCAGGAGAAACATCGTTTGTACTATGTCTGTAATGGGTAATTATTTTGCTGCGATGTTATTTTAAAACTGCTATATCTCCTAAGATATTCATTGAAGTCGAATGATGTAAAGGGCAATTTTGTTTTAAATTAAATACTTGTGATGAATAACGTATTTATTTGGATAAGAATTAATATCATGTTTATAAAAATACCTTCGCAAATAATGCATTATTTTAGAACAAATTTTGTTAGCATAAAAATGGTTATAGTGAGCCAACCTTAAAAGATAGACCTGTCGCGGACTTTTTTTTAGAACTTTTAAAGGGGAACAATTCTGTCATACATGATTTTTGCGAAACTTTAACTGTTTACGCAGCGCACGCAGCGGAAGCTCTCAAAAGGAAAAAATACTCTCCGATTTTGAAACATTCTTCATTGGTGCTCCGCTCCTATTGATCTTAGTGTAATGATATATAGCCTATAGCCTTCCTCGATAAATGGGCTATCTAACACTGAAAGAATTTTTCAAATCGGGCCAGTAGTTCCTGAGATTAGCGCGTTCAAGTAAACAAACAAACAAACAAACAAACTCTTCAGCTTTATAATATTAGTATAGATTACTCAAAATTAATATTGTTATTACAATATAAAATTGTTCACGCCCAGGCCAGGGTCCTATACAAGGTGGTCGGTCTCCTTTAGCTGGTTCCGGTGGACCACCTGCAGCTACATTTCTACCATATTCCTTGGCATTCGTATTTATATTGGAAGAATCAAATAAGTTCATGCAATTAAAAAAAATTATGAAATCTCTACGGGCTGTTTTTTTTTTAATACATAATTCTCTACTATGAAAAATAGGTAGGTTCGATATCACTGCTACTGAATATGGAATATGCAAGTTTGTACAAGTAACTGTCGCTGAGCTTCTTAAAATATTATCTGCCAATATTGATAGGTGAAATCAAGCCAACATTTTAGGTCTTCACTATCGAAAGCAAATACATTTTCGTGGACCACCGCTTACGAATTGTGAACCTCCATTTTTTTGTCACGCCAACGTAGACCCCCGTCGAGTCTCCTGTGGACCCCTGGTGGTCCACCTGGACCACTTTGGGTACTAAGGCTCTAGCGGGTAAAAAAAATGTGCTGTCCACAAATACGTACATACTAGTTCCGAGTCTGGATGTTCCTTGTTCGAAAGTTTGTAAGGTCCTCCACAACACAGGATTAAATTATCGAGCGGAGTAGTCTTTTTTAATAATAATAATAATAATAAATAAATATTATTATATTCACTGTGTACCTATTAGGTTTTAGATGGGTAAATAGTAATGACAAAAATAATAACTATTGTAGATATAGTATAATATTATAGATATACCTTTATAGGTAATTATATAGGAAAGGTATTCAAACATATATATGTACTATAATATAGTACATATATATGTTTGAATTAACGATTGATTGAAGTATGTAACCGTACCCCAATCTGCGCAGAGGCGGCGTGCGTGCGTTTACGTCGGCGTACAGCCAGAGCAAGAAGAAGCACCAGGGCAATCGAAGACAGAGCCGCCACCAGCAGTGGCAGGAGCAGGTTGTCGCCCGGGGAGTAACCCTATACACAAAAAAAGTCAAGTTAAAACATGACACATGTAGTATATTTTCACGCAGAATAAATGTCATGTACAGATCCTGCTAAAATATGCTCTAATTTTAAATTACAAAATTATCTTATGCGTACATGTAGTTAAAAACAAAGTCGTAATATTCTATTTATATAACAATATACAAATATTTTTAGGATATATTTATTGAAGCTACGCTGGAAATAATCAGTTGCGACAGTAAAGTTTATATGTAGAAATCGGACTAACTAAGGCTAAACTTTTAAATCTATAATCTATAAAAAAATGCTATAGTTAGTAGTTGCTCCGATGGACTACTATTATAAAGACGTCGCATTCTTAAATAATCACTTTTGTAGGTAAAATCACGACGTCTTTTGCTTTACTTTGTATGGCGCCCTTTGACACCTTTGGGTTCGGTTGGTTCTCTTTTTATAATGGCTGTGAGCTTATCTGTTTGAGATCTACAGGCATGTCAAATTTTAACGTTCTACTCCTTGTATTCTCCTAGCTGAAGATCCGACGCGAGACGACCCGGATAGATAAACAGGCTTTGCCAAATATCATTATGTTATATTTTATATATTACGTTCCAAGTTCTTCTTCTTCCATCTATCTTTCACTAGTTTGGTTTGTTTAGGGATAAAAGTACCCTATGAGTTAAACTAGGATATGATCTGTGTGTCAAATTTCATTCACATACGTTCAACAGTTTATATGTGTTGAGTAACAAACGACCAAAAATCTTAACAAAATCTAGTAGGATTTTATGGCGACAGTACTCTGCAAAGTTTCAAATTCTGAAGCCTATAAAACCTATTGGCAATTGGCAGTTGGTTTGCGGTAATAGCTATCTATTAAATTAAGTTGGACGCTTGACGACTATGGACATAATGTAGTATAGAACGACAGCAGTTACAATCGAAATAGCTTTTAAACACTTACAGTAAATTGTACGGTGAATGGGTATAAAAAAAATTCCCATTGGCAAATGATAAACTTTAGATGCAGTTTGAAGTCAGTAGGCGTTTTCTTTTATATCTCAATGAGAGTTGTTGTTAAGCGGCAATTGTTAGAGGAAAAAAAAATGCTGAATGCTGGTGCATTTACGTGTACGTAGTGCATTGTATAAAAAACTATTCCGCTTCTATAAATCTGATTTTAGCGAAGCTCTATTATAAATATTTATAATTAGATATTTAGAACCATTAAGATTGCGAAATATAATATTTAGTATGTTGTGTAACGACCGAAAATGTACATATATAAGCTACAAAAAAGCGAAGTATTTATAATTTCTTGGTCTCTTCCGGAAAACCTCTAGGCTACGGAAAACCGTAAATAAATCCGCTTGTAATGAATAGAGAATTCAGTTAGACGCAATGAAACTGTTAGATAATCTCAGTGGCCAATCACGCAAATAACAGAATAACTTAATTTATCATTAATTACCACTAAAATTCAGTAATGAATAGTATTTTAATTTTTTACGTTTTGTACTTATTAATTTGCTTCATTCAGCCTATGAAATGATTTTATTATTATTTTTATAATTGTCTCAATAAAATATGGTATAACAAATAAGTAGATATAAATCTTTCAGCTTGCAATGTATATTGTAACTTGTGAGAAATGGCAATATTGCCTTCGCATTTACATATTCTAAAAGACAATATGACGGTTTATATATTGTGTATCAACGTGGATGTACCGCGTATACTAATATTGAATTTGGCGAACCCAAGGCTATCCATGGACTAGAATTTTGATGAAGGGCTTTACCAGTGTGACCAGGAACGATAGCTTTTAGAAAGTTACGTTTCTTCGATAACAAAGTATCCTCTAATAAAATCTATGGTCTAGTGTTATAATATAAGTTTTGTAATGTTGTAATATTCTATCATTATTCTTAGTGAAAGGATGGTATAAATGTTGAAGAACGGCTAAATTAATCCAATAATTTAATAACGACAGCACTGAATTAACATAGGTAAGAAACTTTTCATATTAATGTTCGAATCAATAAACAGATTCAAATATTTCAAATCGATGAAGCCAATTGAAAGACATTGCGCTCTACTAAGGAGAACCAATTGTAAGTAATCAGAATAGCATTACATGAGTACTCGATCCGCAATAGATTTCATAAATCAAGTACGTTTTCCATATCCGCTTTTATTACGTTACGGGTTACCCAGCTGTTACCGAAGAAACTGTTACGATTAGTTATGTAGTGCACGCACCAGTGTTATGATCAAGTAAATACATTGTGGCTAAACATTACATAAGCCAGGTAACAATGCAGTACGCACCGTCCATTGGAAGTAAGATGACGTGTCCACGAAAGGCCATCGCGCGCCGTACCATCCGCCGTCGCCGGCCTTCGATACCGTTACTTCGTCGGAATCAGTGCCTGGAGCCGCATAATCAGTCTTCTGTGATGGAAAAGAAAATACTTCGTCCACTTCCAAAGACTCTTTAAATTCTTCGTCGTCATCCACCGCTAACATGGCATCCTTCAAATCTTTTAATTTATACGACTCGCTTGTCGTGGAGAAGTCTGTAGTCACCGGAGTTCTCGTTGTCGTAGCTTTAGTAGTAATTAAAACGTCGTCAAACGTCTTTGTAGTCGCTATTCCAGATTTTTCTGATGGAACATATGATCGAGAGTAATATCTCAATACATTGTGAAGAGTAATTGTTTCCGGAGTGACAGTTGCTCGGATTATTGTATCTTTCTCCCATGATTTGACTGAGAGATCGTGATCGACTACGTGATCATTATTAGATGAAGTCCCAATAAGGGGAATCTCATTATCTTCTGTTGGTAGAGGTGGAATAGCTGTGTAGGAAGTAGAGCTTTTCCATGAACGCAGAGCTGGCATAGTCCAAGGTGGAGTAGTGGCTTCGCCAATCACAGCCGATGGCACTGTGTATGCGGTTGTAGAAGGCGTCGTCGAAGCAGAGCTTGTTTCAGATTTCTGGCCCAAAGTTAAAACAATTTCAGGAGACATTTTTAATTCTTTTTTCCTAGATTTAGCCAATTCGCGAGCAGCGGGCGCCAACGCTGCGGCAGTAATTACTTCATGGTGATTTAATTGATTTCTACGAGCTAGCAGTGCCCCATTCATAACGTAAAGAGGAACGGAAGCTAGAGCGAGTGCCACGATTACGCCAAATATTATCAGCAACACATATTTCACTGTAGATTTTCTACGCGATCGCCGGACGTGAATTGAGGGGCTGTAGTCCCGTCCTTTTCCTTTCAAGCCGCTGTTGCTCAACACTTCCTCGGTTTGCGGGAGGATAGTGTACTGGAGACTATTCTCGCCGTGTCGCACTGTCTTGTACATTTTGATGATGTCGCTACTTAGATATCACAAAAGGAAACACTACTGTTACGTTTCGTATTCACACTAAATCTTATCACATACTCGTATTTTCACTTTGCTTAGAGGAGTCCGTGGTGCAAACGTGTCACGGTTTTGCGAGTCATCAACGTAGGGACGAGTCGGTGCGAGACATCGCGGACACTCGCGCTTTGTGCAGCGTTGTCGGCTAGGTGGTGAGCAGGGCCGCAGGGCGCACGCGCGACAACATTGAGCGGCTGCGCGCTCCCCTACTGCTGGCGGCCCGACGGCTCGACGGCCCCAAGCTTTTGAGGTTATATGACTTAGAAGCCGGCTTCTATTTTACATCACGCCGCACGACAATAACAATAACATCACAGTCTCTTTACGGAGCTGTCTACCTCGCCTCATTAACGAGTAATGATTTCAGCGACTTTTTAATGGGGTTGAATGAGGTAGCTCCTATTGTTTGCACCGAATTGCTACCGTCGAATGAAACGGAAAATTTATTTTGGGTCTACTTCACTAATGTAATCAGAAGCCCATACTCGCCCCCAGAGCAATCTAGCGTAGCAGCCCTGAAGTTGATCCTTACGGTATAGTGAACTTGGCATGTTGAAATATTACTTCAAGTTTTTGTTCGATATTTTGTTATCGAAGTATTTAAATATCGAAACCAGCTTGTAGTATAAGCAATTTATGAGTAAGCGTATATATATTTACGAATGTGCATGATTGAGATTTCTCACAAGTTCCATCCCGAACTTTTTTGTAGGCATTGATCATATGCAATGACGTATAATTTATCATATGGATGCGGCGGGTTTTGGCATCGGCCCTTGGCGCGCTTTACTTTTGTGTGCTTTGATTATTTTATGGATAACGCTCTCAGCATACCTATAACGTTGAATTATATTATTCAATTATATGTGATAAACGAAGTAAAATAATTCATACATCGTGAATCTAAAGTTTCATTGAGTACAGTCACCCTCAAATAGTATACGGATTAAAGCCTAAAGGTCTATTATAATGTCTACATCCAATAAGCTAAAATATTGTATTTGTCTATTATGTTACTCAAATGTATGTTGTATAACGTTTTACATACAAACTTATAAAACAGCCGGTTAACAAAGTTTTGGAACACAATTTTACCTACATACTTAGAACTTATACAGATACAGACTATGTACTTGGATATACAGTATTCATCGTGTTTTGGCACAATATATAATACAATAACCTGGCATATTGTATGTAGACAGACAGACTTCAATGGAACTTGGTTATATCTTTTTGGGAATGGCTATTCTTAATTTATAACTACATTGACAAAGATAGCTGTTTTGGATCTTAAGTATAAGCCAGTTACACTATTGCTTATAGTAAAATATTAGAATGGTGAATTAAAAAAATCAATTATGACTTTAAAAATAATCATTTTGAACAATATGGAGGGTGGAATGACAATCTAAATATGTTTTAAGTCACAAATTAACTTATAAACGTAAAAATTATACTAACTAACATTTATCTATGCATAATGTACATTTACCAATTGCCATGTTCTAGTGCAGCGTATAACCTACGAGGAGCACTGGCCAGACACCGCCCTCTTCTTAATCGCCAAGCTTACAATATTGCTTAGTTTACGAAACAAATATGTAAAGCTCATTACGGTTGCAAGCAAGCAAGTAAGCGTTATACTATTCACTTATAAACACACTTAGGTAATAAATAAAAGTAAAACAACAATGTCTTAATGTTAGCCTTTAACGGTAATATGGTTAAATATCCATTTACATATCCACACATTAAAAAAACAAGACGCGACCATATTCTAGCACGGGGAGAAAATTTGAGCTTTTAAAATGTTAATGCCTAATTGGTCAGAAGATAATCAATTAGCAGACCATCATCTCGCCTTCTGCCAAAGACATCGAATCTAAACAATCATCGTGAAATGTTATAAACTTCTGCCTTCCTCTTCGGGGAAGATACTATCATGAAGGTAAATCTTAATTAATATTATTTATCAATGTTGGTTCGTTTGTTTGTTTCGCTTTCAGGGGTACAGAGGAGGACATAGGCCTGTCATCCAGGAAAAAGTCCTGATCCCGAGGGATATACATTTATTGAAAAAATCTACTATAACGCGAGCGAAGCTGCGTGCAAAGTCTAGTTGTTAAACTAAATCAAGAAAGTTCAAAGCTCTTCCTTTTCACTTCGTCGTTTGGCAATTTCGAAACCAATATTTCAATAGTCTACTTACCTAAGTGACTTTTGAAATGCACTTCCACGTTATACGTGAGGTACAAGACTTATTAACTATATGCACCGTGCTCGGGGCACACGGGTATATTATTATGTGCTTACTACGTGTTTACACTTACACATGTAACTTTATCGAATAAAAATTTGTTTTCTTAGTAGGTACCTGGCTATGATAGAGGAAGGTTCATATTTTTTTATAAAGCGTGTTACAAAAAACTGTGATCATATTGATCGATTTTATGGTATACTATGTTTTGCATGTGGCTCCGCCTGCGTGGTACCTACATCAATAAATAGTAGCCTATGTCCTTCCCCAGGTTTTAAACTCTATCTGTAGAAAATTTCATCTAAATCGGTTGAGTGGTTTAGCCGTGAAAAGGTAAAATACACACAGACAGACAGATAGACAGAGTTACTTTCGCATTTATAATAGTAGTAAGGATAGTAAGGATTGTCTTAATCACCTAGTAAAAGATAATTTTAGCCCGAGGGTTCGCTCGCGTTTATATACATTTTGTCAACAGTACAGTACTTCTTTTCGGTTGTAAACTACTCTATGTCCTTTTCTGTATAATGTTTATGCGACAATATAATCATGATGATCAGTGAAGTAGTTAAGGCGTGAAGGCGAAACAAACAAACAAACTCTCATTGGCATTTATAATATTAGGAAGGACGTAGGTAAGGATTTTGTAATGTTTCTTGCATTGCAGGAAGATACGCAGTTTCTTCAGTAGTTATTATAATTTTTTATATAATAAATAATATTAATAATTGTTTTTTGCAGCCCTGGTTTTGTGGCTCAGGCTGAGTAAAGATTTTTTAATATTTAGAGTCTACCTACATATTATATAGAAAAACTTTACCCTACCAGTTTTTATGCACAAATCAATCTTCTAACTGCTTGTAGTTATTAAGCATACACGTATAAAATTTGTTATTTCCAATCTATCTTGCAAAAATACACATCTGGCATACATACATTATATACAGCTAATGTAGTCATTGTTGTTAGTGTTTATAAAGCTTTTGTTATGCAATATTATTGAAGTGGCTCGCAGCGCGAACCGTCTGCTACCGTTTCTAATTAAAGCTTAGAAAAAGTCCACAACGAGTATATTAACATGTTTTTGCGGTCGGTCAAGCAGTGAACACACCATACGAATACTAATTCACTTGACCTTGAACACAATCACGTTTCCTTTCGAAATTGGTTCGTGAATGCTATATTTTTAGAATAAAAGTAAAAAGAGAACGGCCAAACAGAATAAAAGGGTTGGTCGGACGAATCGTCTTACTTTTTGTTAGCCGACCATCTTTTTCTACTTTATTTCGTAAGCGTCGAGTTAGATAAAGGTACCATCGTACCCACGTTTGTTCCGTGTCTTTATAACGATGCTGTCTAAAGTATTATTATTTCTTGTCGTTTTATAAAATTGATGTAGAGCTGTAGATCGTTTGCGTAGGCGTCAGGGTCGCGCGCGGTGCGATCATTTCGTTTTATTCATAATTTATTTAATTACATATAACCTGCATTAGCTACTTTTTTCTAAATAGATTAGTATTTTATAAATATATTACTACTGAAAGTATATGTTAACATATTAATATATTTCCATGTTAGCTCACTATTCTTAGGGAATACGTGTTTACGTATTTAGAGGTTATTTTCGAGTCGTAGAAACGTGACAAACACTACAATGCACCCACAGGATGTCCAGAGTTTGGAGCACTAGATATCTGAGGATTACATATATTTGAATATGCCTTCATGTATAAGTACCTTATCGACACTTTGATAGCGGCACGATGACATTTTAACCAAGGCGCCTTGCGTGCAGTTGATAAGCTTTTTAGTTAATGTTTGTTATATACAAACATAAACTTGGGTCTTTTTAAAAAGCTTTAGGTAAAAGTTTAGGTCGACTGTTGACTGTTGTTACAAAATTTATATTCATAAATCTTTTTAACGTACATAACGCACCCGTTTTTGATTTATTGAAGAATGTCTGATGTGCTTGTGACATTTCACTATGAACAACTTTTTTCTTCTGTTTGATCACGTCAATCAACATGCAGATTTCATGATTTCAGATATCGAAAAACATCAAAGTTATCTTTCTTAAATCTCTTCATATCTATACTAATATTTGTTTTGGTCATTTACACATCCGTATCTTTTCCAGTTATCGTTGTATTTACTTTAGATTCGTATGTGACATAATCGGGCGCTTATATTTTGTTGCTATTCAATTTTGCCCTTGCGTAAGTAGCTGTATTATCAGCTGCTGCTTGCAAACCAGATTCCTGAGCTACCCAGGCGTTGCTAGTCATGACAACACCCTAAATCAGAGATATGTAAGATAAACTTCGTAAAGGTATTTCTGTTATATAAAAAACTGCACAAGTTATATCACAAAGTAAATAATTATACTATCGTGGTTACTCATCGGTTTTAATATTTTTCCATTGCCCTAAGTTGTGTAATAAATAACATGAAAGTTGGCATTGTGTTTAAAACCACGTGAACGTTGTTTCATTTAAATCGTGTATGTTCGCAATTGTGAAGTGACTGAATAGCCTGGCACTGACATAAACTCGACAGAAGTGATCTTCCTTCAAAACCATTCACGGAAATATATAATAGAGCAAATATTATATAGACACTTACTTTAAATTAAAGCCTGAAATCAAGTTTTGTAGCAAATAGTCGATATTATTAGAATCGAATCAATGAATCGATGTAACGTGTAGTACGCTGGACCCTTGCGTGGTGTGCATTAGGGCGTCGTTTGCTCTAGTACAATGACATCGACAAAGCTGCTATTTTCGTAAGCCGCTGGAACACGGCCAGCTCTGCGGGGCATCGCGTAAATAAACGTACATGACAAACGCATGCTGCGCTCTCTTCGGACCGATTTCGACAAATTTAGTAATGCCCTGTAGGAAGCTATCGACACAAAATATGGCTCGACAACGCTCACAGCAAGCTCTATCACTGCACGAAGCGACGATAGCGGCCGTTATTATGAACAATGTCTTCTTGTATTATACATACATATAAATCACTTATAAACTAGTTGCACCAAAATAAGAATGCTGTTCTAAATAACAACAGGTTATGTTTGTGAATATTTAATTAGCAATAAATCACTAAGTATATTATTCGCAATATTCTAAGAGAATACCACATTTAGAAGTAATACAGTCGTTTTAAATAACCTACCCAACCTTGAGGGTTCAAAGCACATCCTGTCAGCGGGTTTTACGAGGTTTGCCTAAATAAACATTTTCACGAACACGTGTTTGGTTGCTAATGTTGGTGCGCGACCGCCGAGCGCCGCGCCGCGCCCGCCGCGCGCCCGCCGCGCCGCGCGCCGCGTCGCTGCAACCAGCCTCCTTTGTCGTAAAAACTCTATTTATTGCCACACGAATATTGTTCTTTCATCCACTTACAAAACAATTTTGGAGGGAGAAACTATAAGTTACTTTACTACCTGCTGTGCTGTAAACGGCACCAAAAGTTTTTATAACACTTTTTTTAGCAAAGCTTTCTAAATATTGTTTTGTATATTGGATCCCTAAGGACTTAAGATAAGTCTTCTTTCGCTTATCTTATCCTAAAAGAGGCTGAGTCTCTAATAATATTTCATACCATTCTTTCATAAAAACGTCTTTTATTTTAGTTGAGACGTTAGAATAGATATTTATCTAAGAGTACCTTAAAGTTTTAATTAGGAGGGTTGTCGTGATTGTTTTTTTGCGGTTGAACGGGGTTTGTTTACCGAGCCTTGGGAACCTGTTCTCTTGGATCTTGTGGTGCGGTATTGATTGATTGTCTCAGTGGGTAGAGTGAGTGATGTATCGGTCCGTCAGCGTGACGGTGTAGGGTGCATCGTCCGCTCCTGACCCTGGCTGGCCCAATGCCACGATATATTCGCCGTAAAGCGCGCACCGGCGCAGTGGCACCACGCCAACTCCTGGACCCTTCCGCATCGTTAGCAAATCATCATTCTGCGCAAACTGTTGAGACGACTATTTTCAGGGAGCGTTTAGTCCTAGAAAATGCTGAATAATAATAATAATAATACATTTAACATAGTTCCTCTATTTTTTCTACAATTCAATTTGTTGCGCAAGTGGGAAGTCGAGTACGAAATAATTATAATCTAACATGTGTTCTTAATGAACCTGTGGTGAATAATTTAATTGGTCCAGTTAGCTCGAGATATGTGTGTTATATAATCGCATAAATAACAACTAAGAGAAAGAGACAGAAATATGTTATTGTATGAGGTACTTCCATAAATAGCTTTATTAAAATTTGGGTCGATAAGAGACCGATTGTTTTAGAATAAGTTGTTATTAAAATGTTGTTTATCTAAGGGAGTTATTCCACGTTGTCGTGCAGTATAACTGTCGTCGGATAGTTATTGTAGCAGACGATTAACTGGACGTTATTGGCAGCCAGGAGTGTTGGCATTGGCATAGGTTCAGGACGTTGAACCCGCACATGTGATGCATGGGCGGTACCTACGCGTAAGATTGAAAGTGCAAGTGCATTGTCCGGTCTTGTAACTGGTGTCTAGTATACTATCATAGTGACTATAGCTATGAAATAAAGGAATCGGGCACGAGTTGTAAGATTGTAAGCTTTATGAAGAACATATGCGTAAAATGCCGCGTCACGATATTAGACCACTTTCCTAAATACATTTATTTATAGTCTCAACATATTTAGACTGACTCTAGAGGGTTTATTCCCATCTTTCCCCGCATGTTTGCCTCCGAATGGGGGAAAATGGGAATTATCGTGTCATCTTCCCCCGAATTTGTAAGCGGGGGAAGTTAGGAAGTTCTATTCCCATCTTCCCCCGCATATCTGCCCCCGAATGGGGGAAAATGGGAATGTCTGTGTCATCTTCCCCGAACTTGTAATCGGGGGAAGATAGGAAGTTCTATTCCCATCTTCCTCCGGATAGCTGCCTGCGAATGGGGGAAAATGGGAATGTTTGTGTCATCTTTCCCCAAACTTGTAATCGGGGGAAGATAGGAACTAAAAGTTTCATTTGTCCCCAAAATATATTTAATAATAAATTTTATTTTGTGCCATTTACCCCCATTCGGGGGCAGAGATGCGGGGGAAGATGGGAATAGAACTTCCTATCTTCCTCCGATTACAAGTTCGGGGGAAGATGACACAGACATTACCATTTTCCCCCATTCGGGGGCAGACATGCGGGGGAAGATGGGAATAAACGCACATTTTTGGATTTGTTTAAAGTTTTTTAAAAATCCTTTATTTGTTGAAACAGTAGGTACACACATTATTTTCCAGAAATATTTTCCTTATTGTTTAGTTACATTTATTATAAGTTGATAAAAATGTTCCAATCCTTCACTATATTGCACGTACTTAATATACTTTTAATCTAAATTTACATGACCGATTTTATACCTGTATATTTGTTTAGGTAGAGTAGTATTTTTTAATAATTCAGCACTAGCATGCTGGTAAGCTGTCATGAAAACATATTGTGTGTATTCACGACAGTTTACCCACAATCTCCGTCACGGTGCTTGTGGTGGTCGCACTCCTTCGAAACGGCTCGACCGATTTTTATGAAAAGTTTTATGTATATTTGGTAGGTATGAGAATAGGTCGTAAAGTATATTTCATGCCGCTAAGTGATTAGGGTGTCAACCTAACCTACATTTACGCGAGCGAAGCCGCGGGCAAAAGCTAGTATACATATAAAATTAAGAATAAGGAGACTATAGCAAAGATTTTGCTTTATCATCTTGTAAAAATAAATTCGCGCTTGCCTTTCTCTCAAATCTTAAACACGCTGCTATCTATGTTTATGTCCTACAAAATAGTAATCAAGTTTTTACTATATCTCTAATAGTACAGAGGTTCGCAGACTTTTTTCTCATAGACCACTTTCAAAATTTAGCTGGTTTCGGTGGACCTCCTGCAGTTACATTTGTAACATATTCCTTGGCACTCGTATTAAAAAATTTCATCAAATCTCTACGAGCTGACCTTTTTTTTTAGTAATTCTCTACCGAAAAATCCGTACTGAGCTTCTTAACATAATATTATCTGCCTACGTTGATAGATGAAGTCAAGCCAACATTTTAGTTCTTCACTATCGAAAGCAAATAAATTTTCGTGGACGAATTCGAATGGTCCGCTTACGAATTGTGAACCCCTATTAGAACATTATGGAGAACTCTTAGACATGCAGGCTTCTTCACGATGTTTTCCTTCACTGTTAAAGCAAGCGATAATGAACTATTTAATACGCAGATAACTTCGAAAAGACAGAGCTGCGCGCCTAGGGATCGAACTCGAGACCTCTGCTTGGCAGTCCAACGGTCTCACACTAGGCTATCGCTACTTATCACTATATAGTAAAAGACTTCATGTTTCATACGACATACTGTAATAGTAATCAAGTAAGACTCAGTAAGTACGAAGTTTGAAGTACTAACGCTGTATTACTTTAAACTTAGTATTTACTGAGAAAGCCTCGCTGAATTATTCAACAACACTGCGTTGAAAGAAATGTGTGACCTCTATCGGTGATCTAGAATAATCTAGATGCTCTAGCCATGATTGCCACTTTTATGAATTAGATTTTGGTAGGTATTTGTTATTTTATGTTGCAATGCGTAAGCATATTCGAAATTGTGAAGTTTGCCGATCGGCCATCGATCGCGATCGTTGTGAGTTTTTTCTGTCAGTAACAACACGGTCTAAAATTAAGCTTAGTGGATGACATTGACACTAGCTTGCACTAGGTAGGCTCACAAAGTTTGTAGCTCTTCAGGGATATAATGTACAAGCGAGATAAGGACATGTAAATGTATTTTACACACTTAAATATTGTTAGGCTGGTTATGAGGTGCTGGATCAGTCGAAGTGCAAGTATTGGATCTGACTATTCTTACTGTGTAACAGCATGGCGATAGGCTCGCCCCTAATACGCTGTATAAAGGTGGCAAAATGTGCCTACCTCATCGAGAACATACCAACGTAAGTCTACGTACTGTTACATATTCGATACCTTAACTATGGTTCTATAAACGCTCATTTAGCCGAGTGTTAGAAGTATATTTCCACATAGTTTTTGGATATCGGCCAGTGCGTAATGGCCGAAATACTTTGCCTTGAACTTGACATGGCATTATTACGTCACGGTACCTGGCAGGTGCCAGACACGCTTGGAACAGATTCATAGATATCCTGTCACTTTCCTCGACTAACTTTACCTAGAATTCGTTTTAGATAATTGACAGTAACATATACCTTTGTTAAATGACGTGTGAGTAATCGTTGTGTAATGTTTTAGTTCTGTTAAACGTAAATATATTGTGAAGTTTCATCATTCTTAGTGTGTTACAAGATGAAAAGGTTACGATTACAGACTTAATTTGTAAGTTCCTTTCTAAGCAAAAACTTCACAAAACAAAATATGTTCGTTAAAAATATAATATGGTCAATGTGAATGGGAGAGTTTGAGAAGACATAGGTAAACGTTCTTTGACAGATCAGACACATACTGGAGAAGAGCCAGGTTAAGACGGGTCAGAACCCATCGGGCCCCTAATATTCGTCCCCCGGAATAAAAGTTGTGGATTCGGACCCTATATAGGTGCCCATTGATCTCCCGTTAGGAGACCAGTCAATATTAATTTATTTTTAAGGTACCAACTCCTCCCCTGGAATCAAAGTTATTGATTCGGCACCTGCTCATGTGCCTTTTGGTTCCCTAATAGAAAATCAGCCATGTTTTTACGTAAACAAGCGTCGACAGAGTACATTTGTGAATATTTAACGAAATTAATTTTAAATAATTATATTATTAAAATTATATTAGATCGTTGAAAATAAAAATGCTATTCACACGCTGCAACATACAGCATTTCTAAGTGACTGTGAATCTATAGATGTGCACGTTCTTTAATTTGTTAATAATCTTTATAGATAAGTACAAAAAATACTAAACGTTTGTTTTATAGAAGACTGATTGTTACTAAAACTATTTGAGCTAATTATCTGTGATTTAAAATACATATGTGCGCGACTGTACCTCAACCACAGGAACCGAAAGGAAATATCTAAATTAATAGAGTGAATGGGAAATATAAATGATTTTAAAATAAATAATAGATCAGGGGACAAGTGGGCACCTCAAACATTTGAGGGGACGAGTGGGCACAGGGTATGAATTTCAGGGGACCAGTGGGTTCTGACCCGTTAAAACTACCCTAAACCAACTAGCAAGAGCGGTATGTCAGAATCGTAGCATGTTCATATAAGATGTCTCTACCCCTTTGGAAAATAGTCGTGTTTAAATAGGTACTATCGACTTCAGCGACGGCTGACCATTCCTAAGGTTAAAATCGCATAGTAGGCCAACACTTGGTACCCGTACCCGTGACACGCCCCTTTCTTTGTTTGAGTTTTTTACACTTTACATTTGTTTACTGATTCTAAGGCGATACAAACTCAACTGGTCAACATGTGCAAGCGAAAATTTTTGTGAAATGGTCAACCGTCGCTCAAGTCGATAGTACATAGTATGTATGTACGTACAAAAATTTAAGATTTTAAAATTGTGTCTAATTTTCTTACAGTACATCACTTAACACGCATTTAAGGAGATGTATCAAAAGCGTTATTTTGTTTTTAAAAACAGCCACATACTTTGTTTAACATGCTATTTTGTGATCGACAAACCCCTAACTCGCTTAATATTATAATTCAGATTTTTGTAAAATTTGCGCTGGAATGTTTATAATTAAATGTACTTAAGCGTACCTACTCAGAAATAATAAATCATAACAATCTTGTTTGTGCAATCAAAAGTACAATTTAATTACAAACCGGCGCGGGTGTACTTGTCTCTAGTATGTGTATACATAGATAGGTACTAATACGGCACTATCGGGCAACTGCGTCGGCGCGGACCGTTAAACACTTGGTTTATGTACTTCATTATCTAAATGTGCAAGTGTTCGACCATCACGAGGTCGCCATAGATCGTGTTAACTAAACATTTTTATTATTATAAACGTCACGTAATATACATGGTGTAAGATAAAGCTGCGGTCCATATGTGCGCTTGCGACGTTCCCACGCCTCGCCCCCGCCGCACTCCACCCCTCTCGATGTACACCATGTGTTCTCGTCCATTGTAATCTGAACCATCCCCTTTTAACACAAACACAAATGTCGTATTATCGCGCGGGATGACGAAGGTCATATTAGATTGGTTTAATTTTTACCTCCCGGGTTTCGTGTTGTATGTTCACGCCTAGGGTTTCAGGAGTGACGGTTCGACGCTAATTGATAGACGGGTAATTGATTAATGAAATATGAAAGTGACTGCGTAATGCATCCTGCTGAGTATCTCAAAATTGCACGATTCATGCACTTTTTATACGATGAAAAAATGTCTTGTACTATCGGCTCCAGCGATGGATGACCATTTCAGAAAAATTTTCGCTTGCACATGTTGACTAGTTGAGTTTGAGAATCAGTAAACAAATGTAAAGTGTAAAAAAACTCAACAAAGAAAGGGGCGTGTCACGGGTACGGGTACCAAGTGTTTGGCCTGCTATGCGATTTTAACCTTAGGAGTGGTCATCCGTCGCTGGAGTCGATAGTACATACCGGACGACCAAATGGACCACTGAGCCATTTTATAACAATACCTTTCTGTTAGCCCGTTGTTTATCTCCACTTAGCCAAACAAAATAGAACAATCGCACCTGTGTCACGTAACTACTGACATATACCTCAGCTGCGTAACCCTAACACAACATTTTGAAACAGTTTGTGTCTTATAAAAATGTTTAAGAAATAAGTGACGTTTTGTTGATAGATTACGTTGTACGTGTGTTCCGTAAGCGACGATAATAAGACGATAATGGATCGTCGCAGAGACGTATCACGGGCACACATTGTTAATCATATTTAAAGGCTTATGCTTGTAAAGCAGCTTAGTGCGTACTGTTGGCACGACCAGATGGGGCATGGTACCGTCTTGGTGTGCTCGTATTTACGAACACGGTAGGACTTAGCCATAAAGTGCGTGTATAAGGAGTGGCACCCTAATGTACTTACATATGAGAATAAATAACGGCGTGTTAAATAAAACATTTTGACCTTTAAATAAGAACAATTAAAAGGAAATACTTTGTATTTAATAAGTTTTCTTATGTGGAGATTCCTCAAATCAGGACGCATTTTAGGAATACTTATTATTATTTACAATTAAATGTTTTACTTAATTTGATCATTCGTTCTAGAAATTTTACAATAGGTAATTATTGTAATTATGTCTTATGGATAGTTTGTTGATGTATCTCAGTTTTTTGTCTTTATATACCTAGTCGGTAAAACATTAACTCTTATTATTAGTCATTATATTTTGTAAATATACCTAGTCGTTAAAATATTAAATTCATATTATAGCTTAAGCCAAAAGCTCTTATTATTAAAACTAGATGCGCCCGCGGTATCACCCGCATTTATAGTTACTGCGCCGCCCCCGTGGATAGTAGCGTGATGTTATGTAGCCTATAACCTTCCTCGATAAATAGGCTATCCAACTATAAAATAATTTTTCAATTTGAACCAGTAGTTCCCGAGATTAGCGCGTTCAACCAAACAAACAAACTCTTCAGCTTTATAATATTAGTATAGATAATAATATGATTTCTAATATCACACCTCTCTTCTATAAACTGTATACAGATTGTCTTTAAATAATCCATACTTTTTATTAAAAGTACGTTCACAATAATGTGTATTCCAGAAACAAAAGTATGACTCGGTTTTACCATTGATAAGGAAAAGTTTACTCTTTTGCGATGTATGAATTGACTCCGCCTTTGCCATTTTCCTTAGGTATTTTGGTTGGCGTGTACAACACACATATCGTTTCATCCTGTAATATCTCTTGGCATTCACTGGCTTTTTAGTCATGTCATCGTTGACGTAGCTCATTAATCTTTTTAAGATGTCCCTCAGACCATTTGGCTACTCATATCCATGTTTAACATTTTCCTCGTTCCTTTATATCATATTCAGTAAAAAGTTTACTCTTTTGCGATGTATGAATTGACTCCGCCTTTGCCATTTTCCTTAGGTATTTTGGTTGGCGTGTACAACACACATATCGTTTCATCCTGTAATATCTCTTGGCATTCACTGGCTTTTTAGTCATGTCATCGTTGATATAGCTCATTAATCTTTTTAAGATGTCCCTCAGACCATTTGGCTACTCATATCCATGTTTAACATTTTCCTCGTTCCTTTATATCATATTCAGTACCCCTTATTTCTGATTACACCACATATATTCTGTCACTGGCGCAACTTTCATATTGCTGTAATAAACTTATTATTTAGCTTATGTTTTTATTTTGGCAGCCTTGTTGATAGTTCCACGACTGCTATGCGTGAGGTCTTTGATTAGAATTCTGGGTTAAGTAACGTGTTATTAGATTTTCTATCAAGATATTATTGAAAGCAGCACAGAGTTTGGAACTGCCCAGGAAACGGCTATGCTTAAATAATAATATCAGCCCTGTATTTAACTGTCCCACTGCTGGGCATGCTCTTCTTAATGTGAGAGGGCTTAGGCCATAATCCACCACGCTGACCAGTGCGGGTTGGCAGGCTTCACATATCTTCGAGAACATTATTGAGAACTCTTAGACATGAAGGTTTCCTCACGATGTTTTCCTTCACTGTCAAAGCAATCGATAATTTACCATTTAATACGCACATAACTTCAAAAAGTTAGAGATGAGCGCCTTGGTATTGAACTTGAGACCTCTGCGTGGCAGTCCAACGGTAAAACAGGATTTAAAACCCTAGCTGACGTGGGTGAAAAACACTTCTGCTCATCTCTTCAGGAATATAGGCATGAGACAATGCCTGTATATAGGTTCAACTGATCATATAATGACTCCATAAAATCTCTCGACATTCGCATTTCTACTGTATGTAATCAAAACTCCAGCAGTGTGGCGTGGCGTCTACGAATAAATTTCTCAATTAAAGCTTTATGACGGTTAATTGATTAAGTACATTGGACGGTTCCCAGTGTTCCCTTTGTCCTCATATGATATGTTGTACTTGATATCTCTGTGTAATTCACAAAGACGGGACGGGGATATATTAACCGACACATTGTGATTACAAACGCTGCTTATGTTAGCGTTTATGTGGTTCATATAATATATTTTGGAAGTAAAAGTAGCTAGGTAATATTAATATTATCCCATTGAAAACGTTCCTTCGAAATATTATTTACTCTGGTTAGGTTTTTTTGTGAATATAAGACACTTGACACTTTTTTGCCAGTTCGTCTCGTAGGTCCTACACTCTTGCACTGTTGAACGTGGCTACATGCAAACGTAACACCTGAAATAACTGTAACTTTGACGTGCACAAGTGTTACTTTGTGACCTAAATGCATAAAAACTAAATGAAAAAATGTCGTATTTAGATTTTTGATTTTAATTTACGAGTACACGCTCACCTGTAGGTATATAGTTCTAAGTAAATAAGAAATTGATGTTAATAATTATTGTGGTCTCTATAATTAAATTGATACTTATATTTGTGGTCAGGATAATTAATTATGTATTAGCTTAGTTGTGGTAAACACAGTTTTCAATTAAGAAAATTATGTTTCTTTTATAATATATATAATTAATAAAAATAATAGTTCTGTGTGACATTGAAAATCTTAAAAAAGTTTGGACAGTGGCTTTCTTGGCTTGACTGCTAGGTATTAATAACTTGCGTTGTTCGTCTGTCTGTAAATCTATTTGTTTGAATGTCCGATACAAGCTTTTAATTTAGGAGAGTACTTATTAGGTTTCATATTTACGCAGCTATAATATAAAGCTAGGGTTTTAATAGCACATACTGGAAGACAACACCAGTGGCGTAGCGTGGGTGTCAGCTGCCCGGGGCGGAAGAAAAGGCGATATAAAATTTTGCCGTCTTCTTAAGTATCTCAAATTAAAAGACTAAGTATAATGTAAAGTAATTCTCAATAACTTCAAGAACAGTCATAATTATTGTGTATTGTATATCTACCCATTCCTCTAGTTCGTCATCAAATGGTTCAAATATTTACAAGATATTATTATTATTTATTGTGAAATTTGCCGCCCCCCTATAAGTGCCAATCAGGGCGGGCCGCCCCTACCGACCTCCCTACGCTACGCCACTGTAAAATACCTGCATGAGGAATAATAATTCCTGTATTGCGGTGAACTATACAAACATTCAAATTACAAACATAAAAACATAACTTCAAGGTGACCAATTAAATAAGTCATTGTGCCACCCATAAAGTATTTTTATATACACGGTTTTAATTAGTAATATTCATATTATATATACCTACTTGGTGTACATACTAATTATAAATAATGAATGGTCGACAAAAACTGACTTAAAAGCAATCGAAGCATGCATCCTCTAGCCACCTTAGATTTGCAAATGGCCTGTGCGAAAATCTCGACTAAAATTGTAAGACTTCATGTGATTTCTATCTACACCTGCTGCAATATGATATACCTAAGGTAGATAGCATCATATATCCACTTGCACAACTTACCAGGAAATATTCATTTTGTATTGCCATGAATGTTTATCGTAATTCTATTATCTATCTCGTAATATTAGTAGACATACTGTTTTATGATTTCTTTTTAATAAAAAAATGACAGATTTATGTTCTTGGCAACAGTTTAGAATTCTTCAAATACTCTTAACAGTTTCCTCGAAGATCTTTTCCAAGAAGTTCGTTATCTATTTTAGCAGTAATGTGTCAACACTTCATAATTATTATATCTCAAGTTGTTTCCATTCATTAATATTATAACACAAAAAAGCTGTGCATGCTGTAACTGTATTAAATGTTTAAGTAAAATACAAAACATATCTTGTGGCACTCCAGTTGAAAATATTTGGAGAAGAGCAAAAAAAGCTTAAACCAAACAAAGCACAATGTGTATGGTTGTGTGGAGACGCGAGCGTGTAGATGCGTCTCTGGGCGTCACATGCATGTGCAGTGGAGTGTGTCACCTGACCTAACCCAACGCTGCACTTGTGAGTTTGACTCTCGTCGACATACTAGTGCAGGGCGTTATGACTAATCTGATTTGTCGACTTTATAAAATTATTATTATTATCAACCTCGCAGTATACGTTTGTGCTTGTTTGTGCGTGCGATCGTAAGTTTTCTATTAGAAAATTCCCAATAGCAGCACGTAGTTCGGTAATGTCTTTTTTAATATTTTTGTAATAGCAATATGCTCGCCTTCTATTACATAGGACCTAAAGGTGTTATACACCTCTGCAAATCCTTATGGTGATGTATAGTCATAAGTTTATGTAATATTATAATTACTTCATATTTCCATTAGAAATTTCTTCATATTACTAATGGAAACTCTAAAAATGTTAATATTTTCTACAGGCTTCTTCTATTCGATATACAAAAATCCTAAAAATAATATTATTATCAATATGTACAGACAAACGATATAACAATATACCTACACATATTTACTATCTAAAATTCTAAGTGAATGCAATAATTATCATCAATTTCATGATTGCTACATGATGTAATAGTGTGATAGTTACATTGTTAATATTCTAATTCGATGGAATAGTACGAAATTATATAATATGAAATTGAGAAATACATTTTACAATCTATAGTAGGCATATGATGTGGCTTTGTAATATAGTACGTGTAAAAAAATACAAAGTTACACGTGATTATCAAGAATAGTAAAATACAACATTTCGTAAAGCACATTTGTTTTAAAGAATTCAAAGTAAAAACGAATCTGTACTAGTAAGAAAAGACCGATATCATGAATGTAACATCGAGCACATCACTAATTCATGTTGTTTTGTAAGTGAGCGGGGTTGACGGGTGCTACAAAAAATACAGCTTCGCTATGGTGACAACGGAAAAATTTCTACGACCCTTCAAAAAGGACCACTTCTAAAGATTTTTGTTATTGAATTTCTCACCCTCAGCACCCGCGTACGAGGACTACTAATGGGTCATAAATATGGCCGTGCGGTTCATAATAAATTTACACTTGACAACGTAAATTGCTTTTGCCATAATGTTTTAATGATATCTTTTGAAATCCTCCCACATCCTGTCTCGTCAATTCAGGTAGTTAGAATTTTGAAATTGTATATTTTGCTCGTTTTATTTATACGCTATTCACATATAAAAATCACCTATTTTGTTGGAAAATTATAGACTTGACCTGGTAAACGTTTAATGAATGGTTGAAAATGTCTACTGTTTCTGAAACCATTCTACGAGTGTATGTTAGTGAATATTTTAGCACTTGTCACTTTGTGTACGTACTCGCCAAGCGTCTACCTGTTAAAACATATTCTCCTATCTGCGAATATTTTTTTCGTCGGTAGCGACACAGAAATATTGAATAAGAAAGTAAGTATTACATAAATGTTACGCGTGCAAAGGCTACGTATTAATTTACTTGACTTTTTATTCTATTACTTGTGTTTGGTTATTGCTTGCGTTGTATCAACTTGATTACACAGCGCTGTCTGTGTCGTCTTCACAAGATGTGACATTTATTAGATCCGTATTGGATTCTTATTTTTTTATTGACGCAAGCTCGCATTTGCGCAAAACGAAGTAGGTACCTATTGCTTCGAAACAGTGCTTTTTAAAGACACATAGACTATTTTGTTGCTTTACTTTCTGATAAATAATTAGATATTTTGTATTTACGCAGCTTATTAGTTAAATATTTTTTTAATTACCAAGTCATACTGGTCATTGGTGCAATAATTTGTCGGCGCGTGTAAATAAAAATCCCTTTTGCAAAATGCTCTCACGTAAACACAGACGGATCTGTTTGATTACATTCGTACGTGGTTCGGTTCTCTGTCGAAATGAAATGAGCCGTGTAAAGCGACGGAAAAGTATTTGGCAAGAACATTTCATCACGAGGAAATTGTGCCGACCGACAATTTCACATACACGTAACTTGACTGGTTTGAGCTTACACGTGGATTATCGGCCAGGTATGTACTTGTAATCGGTGTAAAATCCCAGTTATTGCAAAAGTATACAGTATCGGTAACGTAATTGACTCTCGTAAGTACTCGGTATGGTGGGAAAATGAAGGAATCGTTCGCTGTTACCTACCTATTATACCTTGTAGTTATAAAGCTTAGTAGATTAGTAGAGTATTTACTACTTAATAATCTTTAAATTTTGGACTTTGGTCCAAAAGAAAGTATTCAAGTAATTACAGTAGATCAATAACCTGTGCATAGTAATTGTAATTTCAGACGTTCATTTAGAATAGTAATACCAAATATAATTGGACGAGAAGACGAAGAGACACAGAAATAAACAACAGTCAGAGCAAGCATGCGCTACTGGTCCAATGAGTCAACAATCTTAATTCTTTCTCCAAGTTCTTTTTAAAAGTCATCTTCCTCACTACGCCTCAAACCTGTATCGCGGGGAACTTTTTGAACATTAAATAAATGCAATAAATGTAGCACCCGGACTCGAAACAACTTGGACCACAACATTTTTTGTCACGTGTGGGGATCGGACCCACAAAACTCGATGCAGTGGCATTGACGAGTCGACCACATAAACCACTACGCCATCCGTGCATACAAAGTAGTCGTTCATTATGTAAATGAAATCTTTATCTTTTGACATTAAATTATAAATTATACGTAGGTACTCATATTGGCTGTCGACGCTCGATGATAACCGCATGACGTTAGCTCAAGAATACCATCTTGTTTACTTCCTTATGGTAATCATAATTTTATGGGAATAAAATTCACGTCAATTGCAATAGAAGTTAATGTTAATAGCGGATAAAGCGCTAGTACGAATCATTTATGATTTAATTATATTGTATCTCTACATCATCGTAGATGAATCCATTATATTATTATACATATCATTAAATGCTTTTAAAATAATTATACAGGTGACGGGTCTTATATGTAGGTATTTTAAAGAATATGCGGATATGTATTTTGACTACAATTCGGCAGATATGTTTTTGGATTCGGGTTCCAGATATGTATTACCGAACAGTTTTGCAGACTCCGTGAAAGAAAATAGTAAGAAAGAGCTGGTGCTACGTTTAGTCGTAGGTAAGCCTTAAGAAGAAATACAGACATCAAAACAAAAAGTGGTTTTGATCTATTGTCGTTGCGCTAAGCCCAATGTATGTATTTATGTACAACTAAGATTTTACCTATGAAATTCATATCGTATTCCAGAGGATTTTTCTTTTCCAAAACGAATATAATTTTGATCAATTATGCCTAGCGCACTCCACTGCTGGCCTATGTATGTATGCCTATGACTCCGTGCTACACTAAGAATAGTAAGAATTGTCGTCGAAATGAACCAAGTAGTCCAAGCCGAATCAAACCAGGAATTAGATAAACAAGCATAAGCGCAAACCCACGCCTGTTATATTTCTACTATTCGATTCGATGCATGTTTTACTAGTAATTTAATTACCACTGTTTGCCGAGTACACATATATGTGAGAAGTATAAAACATACATCCATTTGCAGACTACGCCTCTCCTCCAACACATTTGCGCTGCAAAGCTTAAAAGGTCATAATCCTAAACACACAAATACCGCAGAACATATCCTGTCATTACTGCGCAGTACATTAAAGAAAACAATACGTCTTTCAGGGATAAATGCACTTTACAGTTCCTAACTCTGAAGCATCATGGTACTATAAATATTACAGTACCCGTTAAGTCTTTCATACGTACATATACACGCGCCTATTTCCCGGAAGGATAAGCAGAGATTGCGGATTTCCGTATGTAACGATCCTGACATGCTTTTGTTGCTGCATTTCCACACAATCAATCAAATTCACGCATGCTTGTTCTTAATAAAATACTTATGTAATGCATTTTCCGTCGTAAGAAAATATAATATTTCGGTATGTTCCGCCTGTTCGTAAAATAGGTGGAACAGAAAGATTGACGTCCAGTTTACATCGTGGTCACTATGACCCGCGAGAGATATGTATATTTAATGTGAACCCGAGAAAGACAGGAGTTCTCTTATTGGTTCTTCCACCAATGGGTTTAGTCGCTGTGAAAGTTGCAATGTATTTGGTAGACTTTAAGACGTAAAGTAAAATTCACAAGAATGTTCATAATAGGTTCCAAACAGAATCGAAATTAAAGGTTTTGTCATCCATTTTTTAACTTCTTATTCTAGGTTCGGTAAAATGCATGTTATTGTATGTCTTGGTATTTATTGCAAGTGATGGTATCCATTTATTATCAGCCTTGTTTGTTTGCCAGCTTTGATGTATAAGAAATATAATCTAGCTTACAGATTTAATTAATTTTTATCTTTTTGCTTGCCTTGCATTTGTTTGTTCCAAAGTTACTACAAAGGTATTGCGACAAATAATTTTAAACAAACATAAGTAAGACAAATGTTAATTAGCTGGATATTTTCAGCAAATATTTATCGTATTTTTTTATATGAGGCTAAAATAAATGTACAAAGATGTATGTAAATATTGTGCTCTTCGGTTAAGTGAGGCGAAGGTTGGTAAAAGTCCAAAGTTATGTCGCCATCCAACGTCCACATTACAGTTTGATTTTATCTAACGCGTGTTGTAATGTTGTTTCAAAACTGGGACTGTTCGTCATTGTGAGTTACATCAGTTGTTAACTAGTTGCAGCCCTTGGGTATCTCCACTTAGGTACTTCTGTGGACTGTAATAGTAACCTAAACCTTTAGTTTTTTCGTGTGTCGTATGTATACAGTGAATAAAAAGGAACATATCGTGAGGAAACGATCTGAATATACGTAAAGTCTGCCAACCCGTACTAAGCCAGCATGGTGGACTATGGCATATTCCTTCTCACACTGAGAAAAGGCCCGTACCCAACAGTAGGACTGTTTAATGTAGTAAAATATATATATATATATAAAATTATACGAAAAAACAGTAGTTTAGGTTGCATAGGTATATAGACATTTAGCGCTAAATTTAATTAATTGAATAGATCAAACCGACGATTATCATATTTTTAATTTCAGTCATGTAGTGTATTTCTTAACGAAAAAAATGGCAACGTATTTATTATCTTTGATATATTTTCTATATTGTGCTTTTTATTTCTATCTGATGGAGTAGTCTACTTTCCTTCTCCTCAGTTACAACTTCTCTTCTAACTAAAATGTCGTCATGGCTAACTATACAAACATTACATACCTACATATTTTATGAAGGAAGTCTACATTTGGTATCATTGCCCCATGAATGTGAAATATATTTAAAAAAGAATACGCAATAACGTTGACGGTTCCTTATAGAACGTTGCGTTGCCTTTTTTTGATATGCGGGTGAAACAGCGAGCGATAGGGTGAAATAAAGTAACTGAATCGCTAGTAGTATAATATACCGGGAAAGTGACGCGATTCAATTTTTATATCTAGGTATATCATTTTAATTTGGATTAAAGCTGTTAAAAATAATCTGATAGTTTGTCAAGCTTTGAAATTTAATAACGTGCTGCAATTCAAAGGTTGTCTTATGCTTAAAGGTGCAGTTAGTAATTTTTATGTACTGTGCTTTTATTGTGTATAGGTAGCTATATAAGTATCTTATTCAAATTGGTATAATAATATATTATCGTTCACGTTATGTCCACCTTTGTTACGTTTCGCAGAAGTAATGTCGATGGTTAAGCGTTGAATCTAAAACAGTTTCAAATATTCAACATGAAAACTTGATATGATCTGTTCGAATCTTGAGTAAAGTTTGAACGTACGGTTGTGCTTTACTCTTTCAAATTTCGAATGCACTATTTTTATTTTTAAAGTTTTAAGTGTCAGTGTGGCCAGGTTTCGTGCCTACTTGCGTAAAATTAAAGAAATTAAAGTTGTGCCTAGTTGTATTTCATTCTTTAAAGTCTTTGGTATTATTATTATAAAAAGTTATAGATTTGTTTACGTTGAATAGAAGCCTAAACTATCCCAACCTAATTCAATATAGTTTATTTTAAACCCTACCAGTTGAATTGCAAGGATTGGACGTAGCTAATAATAATTACAATGCTACGTATTGCAATTAAAATGCCTTTTCAAATATATTAGGCATTACAAAATATGAAGATAGCAAATCATAGTCAGCAGGTGAACTTACACACGTGTAATATACAATTTTATTCTGCTTTCCACCCGCTTACCACTTGAACCTTTCGTTATAATAAACTTCAGAACATGATAAAGCCTACGTTAGAGCCAAATGTATAACAGCTTCGATCATATTCTGCATTGATTGGTTGAATAATTGATGACATCAGCTGCGCGCTCGAGTTTGAATTCAATTTCCCAACAATAAACAGACAAAGATTAAATTTGAAGTAAGTAGTTACTAAAAGACAATTAGATAATTGAAAATCGAATGTACTTACTTAGTACATTTGATTTTCGTCATCTACTGATGACGAACATAGGTATTTAATAGACTTTCTTGTAAATCACCAAGCCCGCCGAACTTTATAAATATAGAAACATAACAAAAATAATTAAACTTTGAACACACACTAGGACTGCCTATTTTTCTAGCATTTCGGACGACGAATTCAAAATACAGTGTAACCTTTATATGTATAACGATTTCCTCGATTTAACAAGTTTTTCGAAATCCCCTAGAACTGCCCGTAAGAGCTAATGCAAAATATAAAGTAAAGGACATTACGAATACATTTATCCAAAAACCTCTTTATAATGAATTTCCAATCATTGCAGAATATATATAGAAAGTATTATTTACCTCTATTTAACGAATTTTGTCAACTTATATTGTTTACATAACGTATCCTATCTCTCTCTCAATTCCACAATAATTCATGTCTAGGCAGGTTCAGACACAGTGTTTTCATTAAAATATGTTTAATTGAGGTATTAGTTGAAATCGTTCGCTTTAACAGGAAAGCAGATGAGTATCTACGTAATGTTGAGGTTAATAAACAAGTTTTCTTACCTAGTTAAAACGAATCGTAGTCCAACCTAACCTCTATATAATAATAATATTGTTGCCAACAAGCCTGATATTGTGGTAATAGATCGATCAGAGCGCCGTGCAATGATTGTCGATATTACCATCCCTCATGATGGCAACCTCGTGAAAGCTGAGAAAGAAAAACAGTTAAAATATCTGGACTTAGCACACGAGGTTGTCGATATGTGGGATGTGGACTCGGCAATCGTTGTACCGATAGTCGTTACAGTGAACGGTCTAATAGCCAAGAGCCTCGACCAACATCTGAAGAGGCTCGCCTTAGGTGCAGTCAAGGGTTAGATGCAGAAGGCAGACTCCTCGATACGGCACGCATCGTGAGGAGGTTCCTCTCGCTGGAGCCCTAACCACCGGTAGCTTGGACCCAGTTCCCGATGCCGGTGGGTCTTCATAGTTTTTTTACTTTAATGTGTTTTTTTTATATATTTAAAAATGTAATAATTATTGAAAAATGTATAAATAAAGAGAATAATAATAATATTCTACCACACACACAACACCATCTAGTCCAAACTAAGCAGAGCTGGTACTATGGGTACTAGACAATGGATAAACATACATATATTATACCCTTTTTTTTTCTATTGTAAATACATACATGTATAACAAACCTCATTGTAGCGAATTACTTGGTATAACGAATATTTTCTAATTTCCTTCAGTTTCGTAATATCGAGGTTACACTGTATTTGGATAGTTTCGGTGTCAGGGATTTGACATATCAGATTTAGATCTACTATCACTGACAACCTCAACGTTGACAATGTCACTGCCAAAATGACTATTACCCATGGAACTAGTAAGTACTCCTTGCTATAATTTCCACTTAAAATGCCATGCTTACGCACATGCTCTTCGGCTGTAGCCTTATCTTTCAACACAGTCCTCAAATGACCGGTGAACGTAATATTCATGCGGATGAATAACACAATGAAAATAATTTTAGTGTTCATTGTTTTACGCAGTGTGTGTATAAACACCTAATAATTTTATATTTATAATATTTATGTACATATTTTACAGCAGCTTCTAGTAATAAACATAAATAATGATGCAGTTATAACTGATGACGTAGTATGATTTCCAAGAGGTGTACAATGCACTTTTATAGTATGCCAGCCGCGTGAACCACACCGCAATAGTGACGGGATCTACTCGATACTTTATTATTATAGTATTGTTATGATGAATATAACAAATAATATTTTTATATTTCAGAAAGATCTTATCGAAAGCCAAATTAATAAAAATAATGTTTTCTTATATCACTTAAAATATTAGCGAGTAATTTACTGATTAACATCCTCTTAAAATAATGCTTTACTCATTAAAACGGTGTCAATAAATCTTTATTTTAAAGGTTTTTTGTTTGTTGTTAATCCCAAATCTAACACCCTTATCTAGAAAAAACATAATCATTCAACGTGACTGAATACATTTGTATGTAATTAAAATGGGTTTGTCTTATTGTTACTACTTTTCTTTTACTTTTTTTTTACTTTGTTGTGATATCAAAACAAAATAGAAATGGATTAAAATAGAATTTAAAACAAAATAAATTAAAAATAGTAGATTTCAAGAACATCTGTATCTATTTCTAAATGAGCGTTCAAACTTAACTGCTGTTATAATAAAAGAAAACTGGATTAGCTCAGCGTTAATAGACAAAGGGCTGGATTTATGTTTGACGTCACAGTAAAAGTTGTTATGCTTGATTGAGATTTGAGCTGTAAAAGATGCTAATGCCATTCAGTATTATTATTGTTGTCTGATCAATTAGTGCGTGGAATGTTCATTATCAGCTACTTAATTCATGTTTGGAATAACAATAGGCTTAAAGAAGTGGCAGTGCTTTGTCTGAAAATATACAGGCTGATTGGTAAAAGACTGGACATATTGAAGAAGGGTATTCAGTACCTACTCGATTCTGGAGTCGAATATCTAAAAAAATAGGTACTTAAAATTTGACCTAGTGTTGGTGCCGAGCCCCAAGACTAAGCAGCCCCAGGAGTCTCAACAAATAATAACGCAGGAGTAGCGGACTGTACCTTTAATTGTAACAAATAACAATTATATAAAAACCGCGTAGTGATGAGCGTGCGTTCGCTCCTAGATTTCATATTTTGTTATTTTTACGTTACACGTTATAGATAGGCTACTGAAAATTTCCTAACAGAAAACGAAATCTCAGAACTTAAGTCAAGAAATATTTCTTTACAAATATCGATAATGTCGTCGAACGACACGGTATGACATCCCTACCGCCAACCGCAACTTGTAAGGCTGGTCACGCACTTCCCTAAACGCGTCCCGTCGCATTGTCCTCCAAACGTTACAGAACACACATATACGTATGTACACCGCGTGTTTTTAAAAACCTATTCAAAAACAACCATAAAAATTTTACGCGCATAACTAAGGGCGGTCTACGATATACAACCTCACATATGTACATGTACCTCTCTGAATAGGGATCTCATTATACTTTGGACGTGTTGTTAATAGTTTCTTCTTAATTACATGCTTAGGTAGACTTCAAAAGATCATGAATAAGGTACAGTAATCGATATACTCTGTATTGATTCATATGCATAAATTATGGTATGAATAAAGATTGCAATTATGCATATAACGGGTGGCTAGTCCATCGCTAAAAGCATTAAGTGGCCGTTTCCGGGAGACGCTGCGGAGCTGCAACTTGGGTGGGAACAATCTGACTCACTACGTACCTACTTATATTAGTTAAGTACCTCGCTCTTAAACTTGCCAAGAAAATAAACTCTTGTACCATTTAATATGCATATTTTTCGCATGAAAGCGTCTTTGTTGAATTTCAACGAGCCTAAATGATCGTTAATATAATTATTATATATACATAACATACGTACTAAGGTGTATCGTACAAAGGTAATCTATTGTTGGAATCGCCGCCTTGGATTTGTATTGGGCGTGCGTCTTCAAATATCCGTCCTTGAGCTGCGCTACTTAGAATTAAAATCAATGGTGCTGAATAGATTATATTAGCTATAAATAGAATGATAATAAGAAAAAAGAATTTATTCGTGCTCAGCAGTTCAACATTGCCTTGAATCACTAAAAGCTGAAAATGCGTCAACTGTAGTAATCCACTGTTTGATATAATGTGTTTATTAATATTATCCCAAATAACTATTGCCTAGATTATATATTATTCATCATTACCCTCATAAAAATAAAATTATTTACAGTCTTAGTGCCTAGTGATTTTACTGTGCATAATATGATAAGATAGCAATTAAATATTATCTAACAGGCGCATATAAAATCCAGTTATCTTAGGCTATGAACTTTATGTTCAACTTCATTATTGGTGTAGTCCACAGAGCTATTGGGCTTTGGAGGTGTCTCCAAATGTCAGTAATTACCTATTTTATATTAAATTCCAGGCAACAGGTATAATTAGTTAATAACTTTTCATATTTACCTATTTAAAGTGGAAAATACTTAACAGAGAAAGAAACCGGATTTTCGCTTTTTAAAATTGAAATCTTTTATGATCTGATCTTGAAATCCTACTGTTTTGCATTTGTTAATAAATTATTGGCTACAGAATCATAATAAAAATAAACCAAGATAAATGCTACAAAAAGTAGTTCAATATAAATAATAGTTTTATTCGCGTAAAGGTAAGACAATAACCTAACAGTTAGGTTTCAGCCTCATAAAATATTCACTTTACTGTCTGTACTTCGTTGGAGTTTATATATATATAGTAAATGTCAACACACTATATTCGCAGTTTCACAGTAATTTTGCTTAGTTATGAGGTCGACAACCTTAATTAGCGAATATATATTACAAGTTAGACGAGATACGGAAACGGTAACGAAGCTACGAATAGTGAGGAAGGCTACACCACGGGCTACACGACCTCGCAGTATCCGTATAGGAAGCTAGTGTATTTGGTTCCTACATTTTATTGTTCTCTGTCGTGTGTATAATGCGTACGTAAAACGATCATGACAAACATATTTAAAAATACAATGTAAACATTATCATTATTTGTACGAATGCAGTGTACACAGAGGGTTTTGATCTGGGCACACATAATCACACTTATTTGTGTTTGTGCGAAACGTTCGCATATTGATTTTAGACTTTTTTCCAATACGTCAACTCAGAGTTATTACATTGCTACGTCGTCCATGTGCATTAATTAAAACGACTTACAAAATGTTTCATGCAAATTAATTATCCATTATCTCCGTCTCTCCAAAGATTATTTTAGAATTGCTAATGTTCGGATGCACAAAACTCGTTCAAGCAATTCTAGTTAAGCATATCTATTTTTTACACACAGAAGCCTTAGGCGGTATTCAAACCAGGGAGGGCCTAAAAACTGGTCGTACGACTCGCGGCGCTCTTTGATAACTCCAGAGAATGTGTGCTCGCTCGAAAACCGCCAGTTCCATTTAGTTAATCAGTTTTGTAGCAGTTTTATTTTTATATTGCTTTAATACTTTATTATGTTTACGCTAACGAAACCTTAAGCCTCTATCAACAAGGATCTAGAACGAGTGTAACGCAACTGGTGTTTATTGATCTCTCAGAGACAATGCGGCTCGTATACTACGTCCGTGTTTGTATTGTTATTACGCGGTTTGTAACTAAATTATTTACTATTTGAGGTATTTTGTCCAAGTCCGGCATTATCAGATCAACCGAAATAGCTGAGACGTGCCAAATTTTCGCAAGAAACAAAGAGTCGCCTGTTTCGCGTTCCCTCCGCTGAAGTTAATTGGTGCCACGACCGACAAATACCGAGAACTTTGTACATTTATAGAAGCAAAGCTTATATAGGACGGCTCCACATTATACGTACAATTTGGACCGAACTTCGAGATGAGAGGAGTTTATTATGCCTCCAAAATGGACATGTTGTCATAGCGTTGCGCAACGTTCAAACGCACATGACAGGGCTGGCGTCATTATGGCTGTTGACATTTAATTTAATCACAGCAAAAAATATCTCATAGTGCTTATTAAATAGTTTCTACGAAATCAGCTCATACAAATTCATGTTCCATTACTGTGCGGACACTTGTAGCAGATAGAGAATTTGAGTCGTTATAATTTATCTATTAGATTCATATTGTTCCTTCCTCATTCTACTGCATAGTGAGCCGTATAAAAGGTTTGTGCGAGTGTTGTGAACTTCGCATGCGACACAAAGGGACCTTGTTCGTGAACCACCGAAGGCCGCCCAGCTCGGCGACAACAAGTTTCCTACATGCACTAGCAATGTACTCGCACTTACATTTTGAGAAGTTCATGGCTACTTTTATTTTTAAATGAGATAAACTCGGATCACGAAGGTCAAGGACTTTATTTTTGGCGGATGCCTCGCTCTGTTGTTGCCAACGACCTGCTTTTAAGCTTTCAGTTGTTTATCTTTCTCCGAGTAATGTTTCTGTGTTGGTATTAATGGATTTATACTACGTAGTAAATATCATATAAAAACAAACGCCATTAATAAAAATTGAATCAAATTTAGTCGTTCGAAGACCTACTTCAGTCGGATCAAGGTACAGATAGCGCTGTAATTACTCATATGCCTGTATTTGACAAAATCGTCTAGCAACGCGACTAGTTTCATTGAAGTCCATTCGTGTCCAAATAATTAACGTGAGTAATTGGCCGTCGTTGTGTGTACATATAACGTATCTTATGCCGAGTTTATCTTTGGCATTTTCCTATGGCAGTCTCTTAGAATGTAGGTATTATAGCAGTTTTTTAAGACCACATAAGGTATTCACCGTAGCGAACGAATTAGCATTTCGTTCGCGATTCGCCGGCGGCGAGCCGACTGTCCTTGGAATAAGGATGTGGCAAATGGGTGTCTTATCTGACCGTTTGAACTGTCAGTAGGCTTGAAATATAAATAGAAGTCACAGGCGGCTCCGTTCTTATAATAATGTCTTATTTTGCATGTACTTAGCGTGACTTGTCATTGTTCCTGTTCATTGTTATATAAGTAGGCGCGGGTTTATTCAGCTCGTGATTATTGAATAGATCGAAGACGTGAGATGAGTGTGCCTGACGGCTTGCCCATTAATTTCCTCGCGACAGTCAACTACGTACACAAATATTTTCAAAATCATGTATGCGAACGATATCGTTGAAACGGAATTGACTTGTCCCATACGCAAATGACTATAACTTTGTTGCAAACAAGTACTGCTCACGGTTCACCGTAGATAAACGTGGTTGAATGCAAATTATCGGTATTATGATTTCCTATTAAAATACGCAGGCAGTATGATCGGCACTTGCCACTTACTATGGAGTGTCGGTAGTTAAACTAGCTGCCGCGATGGCTGACGGGGCGGCGCGGCGGCGGCCAGCGCGGTGCGCGGTGCGCGGTGCGCGGCTGGTAATATTAGCGAATTATTAAACAACGGCTTAGGTTTCCCTTGTGGAGATTCTGGAATGCAGTCTGTGTTGATAAATATTAATAAACGTGCGAGTGTATATGTCGTAATGAAAATATAATATCAGACGTTTTGCAAAGTGACTAAGAGTTTATTTATACGGATAGCCGGATGTGAATAAAAGCTGTTGCTTTAGTCAATTAATTAAACTTACCTAATTAGATACTTGGCGTTGTCTTTTTAGTTACTATTTGCTACTTAGTTGCTCGTGTATCCTTCTAGTCGTTTCAGTACCAGATGTCTCTGTAAAATTGATGGTAACCTACTTATATTGGGATACAGAAACTACACTATATTATTGAATGTATCAACGGTACAAATTATAATTCTAAAGACAGTTTGTCTGCTTACGTTCAGACAGATTCTTTTTTTATCAGCCAACAATTCGTTTAGCTTCGTCAGCTGTCTGATTAGAAACTCAGACTGTTTTATAATTCATTGTATAAACAGATATATTATTATTATGCTGGTACGTCGGACACGGATGCAAGTAACTTGCAACATGAGCTTTCCTGATTGTCTCTACATTATTTCTACCTACTACGTTCTAATTTAGACACAACTGCAAAATTGTTATAGAATAGACACAGTGAAACATATTAGTAATAGTTTACATGGTATTAATTTTATACTATGGTTATGAATTTTTTGCGTAAACATGCCTACCAATTTTATTCCAGGAAGATGTTTTTAATGTTTTGCGTACCGAAGCTATGCGCCTACCGAGCCAAAGACACTTGGTTTATTATTTCATCGCGAATGTATTCTGCGGTTAATAAACGTAAGGTTATTTTAGCAGATAATGTACATTCAGTTTTAAGGTAGGTAGATTCACTTTATGGTGGCATAAAATCGTAAGTATTGGGTGATAAAATAAAACCAGTTAAATGCAGGCAGAGATATTATTGAATTCTTAAGTAAAAGAACAGAAAATACAATGGCAAAGTTATAAAAAATTTGATCCCCTCGTTTACGAGAGATTATTTGAGATGTACCTGAATTAATATTTTTAGAATAAAAATGTTGTTTCGGAAAGTTCAACGTACTGTTCAAGTCTGCGCATAATTGCGGCGTGCTATATATACCACGAATATCTGATAAATGTTGGTGCACATCACCGATGCAGAGCTTCGGGGAACAAAAATATGACGTGATTTGCCAACGATACTGTAATGAGACTAATAAACCACATGCAAAGGTACTTTAAAGCTAGTTTTTACGTTGGCTGGGCGCTAATGCATTCTACTTTTGACATCTGTTCATAATAAAATAACAGAAGTGGGCCTGCACACTCCCACAACGTCCACGAACGCTTGTTGAGACTCTTCAACGAGACCGTATTTAATTATAATATGAGATGAATATCACAAAAAAATATTGTTATGTAGATGTATCTTTATATTTAAAGATGTCAGTTACTTCTGTAGTTTTTAGAGATACTCTGACCTACACCATATTATTATCTCCTTTTTATGGTTCAGTAAAAAATATATAATATGCTCTGATCGAGTCACGTCGCACGAAATTAATGTTAAAGGCAAATTGTATTAGGTTTGCCGTGTAAATAGTTTATTGAAATTGATTTTAAGAATTTAGTGCCTTATTGGTCCAGTGGAGTAAGCGTATGTGCTAATGCGTTAGTGATTGTAAAGCTTCGAATTCCAGGCGATGTTTTATTAAGTTTATCGTTAACTAAATTCGCCACAGTAATACAAGCACAGGAATTTATTTCCCTTTACCAGAAATAAGGTCTTCAAATAGGGAAATACGTTTATATCCTTGACCTCTACATAACCTTTCAGAGCGATAAAGGCGTGAACTTATGTGGCATTTTAATTTTAGGTATATTGGTGATAAAGTGCATATAATACTTTGTACACATGTCATGTGCCAAACCTTCCTAACCCTTGGTTAGTAGGGTTGTCCTAGTTTTGATACCGAATTTCAGCAGCACAGCAAGCATCTTTCCTAAATTCTGTCGGCGATTGTTTTATTTATCTTGTATGTCTAGTCTTTTATTATTTACTAGTTTTTGTCCGCGGCTTTGCTCGGATACATTACTTTTTTGGATGAAAGTTATCCTATGCTCTTTTCTGCACCCTGACTAGTGACAACGTGTGTGCGAAATTTCATCATGATCGCTCGAGTAGTTAAGGCGAGAAACTCATTCTCATCAAACTCACATTTGCATTTATAATATTAGATAGGATTGAATGTACTTTAACAAAGCTGAGGTAATCTTGTATTTAAAAGAATGAGAAACCTTTTGATGCCTTATTGGGAGATCGTTGTGGTGCCAAGAAAGAGATCTCTTCGAAACCAAGACGGATGTGCATCTTGTTACCATGTGTTAGAATTTAATCATTCTGTGGAGTCTGCCAACACTATCTTACTTGGCCACCGAAATGAACTTTTTAAAGATTACAGTAACTTAAAAATGTAAATGGGTTTTTTATGCTAAGCTTTAGCTCTCTAAATTACTTGGCGTCGAAATCATGGCGTCTGATAATTGATGACTGAAACAGGCATCAGTTCTGGTTACAAGATCAGAGGTTACTACTAGTGCCCGGTTTTGCTGTCATTAAGTTCTTAATACAGTGGCTGAAATTTTGCTCATTAGACAATAAATCCACAGACTCAACCCCTATTAAGTAGGATCTGAGACACCGACACATAAATGTGCAAAAGCATAGGAGAAACTTAGACGTGTCAAAAGTCTATGGTACCCTTTACTAGCTAGGATTAATACATCATATAGGAGTTATTCAATCTCGTGTTACATGATACTCTTAGTTTTATGCGACACTAAACCGTACAAAACATGTTTCGTCTTTGCAAAGTAATGGATAGATCGTAAATAGCTGGAATTCAACGTTCTTAGTATAGTTTTGAGTAGGGGAGTATAATTTAATTGTACCTTATATTAATGAAAAAACAATTACGATCATATTCATTAAGACTTACAAAGCTTATCACTTCGTTAATAAGAGAATTGTTATTGTTCATTAAAATGCTAACTTGCATAATAAAGATGCTGTAGATAATGAAAGGTTTACTGAACGTTTATTAGACTAACTGAGTATTTTAACTACTGAATGTAAAGACGTACGGATTTTTATGAATAAGACTGTTAAACTACGCACGTATACTTTAACACCACAGCATGACGAGAGTTGTAAGAACTCGTTCTCATTGCGGCATTTTGTCTTATTTATTTATACACTCAAGGTAACAAATAAACATAAGGCTCGAATGATGGTAAGCACTTTTTTCACTCGCAATGCAAACTTGACAAAAAGGTTTCGAGTATCCAAAGCAAGGGATAAACATTGGTTCCTACAGCATATTGTCTAGCCAGGAGAAAGAAAACTCTACTCAGGAGCCAAGACACAAATCTGTATGGAAGCCATCTTCTGTTGCACAGAGGTACTTACTAGTCGGGCTGCCCCAGTTGGCGTGAAATTCCAGTTTGAAGTGCGGAATCTCCCGCTATTCTGTTGGCTATAAAAAATCCCAACACCATTATGCGTGTTTGGATTCGTAACTTCACGAAAACAACAGTTGCAGATATAGGTAGTATAATATATGCCTGCTGTAAATGAATTCTCGAGTTCATGGCCCAAGTTGGTCTCAGTGTTATTGCTATAATGAGCCCAGTAATTTTCAGTAGCAGCACGAAGTCAAGATCTGGGCTCACGGCAATAGGTTTGCCACTATTACGTGGCAGATAAAACTATAGCGGATAAAATGTGGTTGGCAAAATCTTCTACTTACCTCTTTAGAGATATAGGCTCTTTGTTAGCAAATAGGCACAATGAGGCAGGAATATTTGATTTTGGAAGCTTATAATTTATCTTTTGTTAGTAACAATGCTGGTATTAAATAATAATACTTTTATCACATTGGTGTTCAGAAGACGAACGATTTTATTTTAAACTAGCTAACCCGCGCAACTTCGTCTGCTTTATATAAGAGAATTTGCACCTTTTTTGCAACATTTTTCATTGCTGCTCTGCTTCTATTGGTCGAAGCATGGTGATAAATAGCCTATAGCCTTCTTCGATAAATGGGCTATTCAACACTAAAATAATTTTCAACTCGACCCAGTAGTTCCTGAGATTAGCGCGTTCAAACAAACAAACAAAGTCTTCAGCTTTATAATACTAGTATAGACTAGTATAGATGCACAGCTAGCGCAGCGATCTAAACAGTCAGCTCACTGTGAATATGCATGGTGTGTTTGTATGCATGATGGCGTAGTGGTTTAAGTGGTCGCCTCGCCATTGCCACTGCGCCGAGTGTTGTGGGTTCGATCCCAAACCCGTACAAAAATTTGCGTGATCCACAAATCGGTGCGCCGAGAGTAGGTGTTCTTTGAATTCGTTGTTTGAATGTTTGTGAAGTCACCAGCGACGTCGAGACTAGGATATTTCTAGTCTCGGGAGACTAGACTTGTTTATTAAAATAGATGGTTACTGCGGTAACTAAACTACGCTTTTTATAAACAAAAAGAAAACAAATAAGTATACTTACTCAGTTCTCGAACGGCGTAAATTTTTTTCCGATGTTTCTATAAGATACTTTTGTACTTACTAAGAATTTCCATATAGAATATACGCAGTCACACTATGTTCGTCCCGAGAATCAAATCCTCATGATCGTTTGTGTAAGCGCTTACACGTAATAACATGACACTGCTTCTCACTATTGCACAAGAATTGTCGACGTTTAAAAGAAACATGCTAATAGTGTAAATTTTACTCACTGACCCAGTTATGGTATTGAATTTTAACATAAGTAGGTATGTATTTTACTTTTTATGGCGTCGTAAATCAAGATTACTATAGATTTTGTATACGTATTTGAATAAACATGTTAAATATGTATGTAACGAACTAGTTATGTATTATCGCATTACATAAGTTAACATGTCATATATTCCGAAAGAGGTTTAATACATGCACATTTCGACAATTCTGGTTTTAAGTCTAACGTCAAAGTAGTAAGCCAATTGCAGAATACAATCAAGAACCAAGCCTCACGTCAAAGTTGGCTTGTTACTTTGACGTGACACTTGCTACTTTGACGTGCGGCTTGCTACTTTGACTGCAACAGAGAATTTTAAAACAAAATATTTTGCTCAAATTGGGAATTGAACCTGAGGCCTCGCAATCGCAAAGTTACACTACCGGGCCTATGAGTCTGTGTTGATACTGATACTTAATTTTCGCCAGCCATACGTCCCACGTAATATAAGTGAGCCTAATGCCAAACTAGTAGTCAAAGAACACGTGCTGCTAATGATAATATCCTGGAACATCCAATAACATTGCCCGACTCGAGAATATTACCTGGGACCACATTATAAACATTAGACGTACCACTTGAGCGAACCACTGCACCAACGATGTTGTCAAACGAGGTAATCAAGTTTCTATATTATGGGGATTTTATATTATAAGTATCATGTTTTGATCATATCATGTTACACGTTCAAATGGCATGACGTCATCAAAATATGCATATTCAACATGGCGTCATAAAGTGACGTTTAATTAAATTACTCCAGTTTAAGATAATGAGTTATTTATTAATGATTTATAGATATATAAGGCGGAACATCGGCCGGTCTCGTCGGGAGCGGCGTCTCAGGAAGCTTGCCACTTCCGAGCGGAAGTCGGTGCAGACGGAAGACTTGCGTCACTTCCGACCGACCTCAGCATGACGCCTTATGTGTTAGGACCACTGGGACCTACACTGCATTAGAACTTTAAATTTTCCGCATTCATTTGGTATACGGGTAACAATCATTCTTTTGTCGTACACGATTTATCACTGCATATTTATGAATAACATCATTCCTACATGATCAGTGTAAGTAAGTATATTTAATGATAAAAAAAATTTGGAGCAGTCTTTGGGGACTGCCGATAGAAGTGAAAACTTTAATCCTTGATCATAAACACTTCTTAATAAACCAAAAATAATTCAAAAATGGAAAGCGTTCGGTGACGATGACGCTAGTTCCATGATTTTTGTTCACCCAAGAAGTGCTCAACGCGCCTAAAGAAGTTTTTACTTCAATAATAATATATTTATGCAGTTCAGGCTTGACCATTACAAAATTATTTACGATCCGATCTAACACCGCTAACTTTTCTGTTAAGGCAAGTGAAATATAAAGCGGTCTAGGCGTTTCAAGGAAAAATACCGTCCGATGCAAATAGTTTGGTAACTAACTTGCGGTTATTAGGTGTCCACTCGAGAACCTGCGCTTTATAAACACCAGTACCTAGCTATTCACACCCACGCATTTCGGATCATTCAATATCCGTTGCTGCTTTTCGCCTTAGTCAATTGACAGATTTGTAGCTAACGTGTCAATGTATACGGTATAGTATGTTTGCTCGTGATGGTTGTTTAAATTAAGTATGAATTGGTGTTGGGTGCTAAGTGACGTTGTATAGTCGGGCGTTGCGTGGGCCTGCAGAACGAGTGCGACCGGTCCCCAGGTGTCAGCTCCGTACGCAGGCTCGAACTCCGCAACGTTTAAAACCTTGTTTAAGTAAGGGCATGCAGCTAAATTTTTTTTTTCACTGTTGACAAAGAGACGGCGGGTTAATAACGGGTACTGTTAGAAAGCTATGCGTTAACAAGAACGCGTTTGATTGCATTATTGTCAGGATATTGCTCTGAACATTATTAATGATTGAGCGGATATTGCAAAAAATACTATCAACTGTTAAAATTTATTGCTAACAATTACTTACTGATAATTTTATAACTATTATCACACACGTCGTGTAATAACCGACATAATGCAACACACATCCACGTAATCGTTCTTATGATTGTGACACCAAGACGATTAACGATTTCTATGACGATACAATTTTTGTAATGGCCTAGGCAATCGTCCGTAAGATATTCTCGTATATCATGCAAGGTATAAGAGCTAACTACTTAAAACTGAGAACCTCTCTTTAAAAGATCACAGCCAACCTTGTGTTATGTTCTTGCAGTGGGTTGGGTAATAAGAGCCCTCTAAGGCGCTGTGTATTCAGCCGAGGGATGAGTGGTCTTTATCCCTAACGCTGACTGGGCAGGGATTCCTTTGTTGCAGAATCGCCAATGCGTGAGTAAAGTATTCACTAATATTACAAACAGTCTATAAGATAATTAGCTAAACAATATAGATTCGGGAAAGAAGAGGAACTTTGTAGATTGCAACTGTTATAATTGTCTCATTGTCTAATATACTTGCTTACAGAGCTGATGTCTATTGGGCTACGAGCTAAACAGTAAATAGTTTTATTAGGCTAAACAAAATAAACAAACTCCATTTTCAGCTGTGTCATTGACTAAATATAAATACTAATTTATCTTATTGAAACTGGGTATACTAATTTGAATTATCATTTAAGATTATATTAATATTCTAACATAGTATATTCGTTATTTTCCAAACGATATGACTTAGCTAATCTAATCTATACCACAGATAATATAATACTATACTAGTATCTATACTAATATTATAAAGCTAAAGAGTTTGTTTGGTTGAACGCGCTAATCTCAGGAACTACTGGTTCGAATTGAAAAATTATTTTAGTGTTGGATAGCCCATTTATCGAGGAACGCTATAGGCTATATAATATCACGCTAAGACCCACGGGAGCGCCGCAGTAACTATAAACACGGGTGAAACCGCGGGCACATCTAGTCTATACTAATATTACAAAGCTGAAGAGTTTGTTTGTTTGGTTGAACGCGCTAACCTCATGAACTACTGGTTGCAATCAAAAAAATATTTTAGTGTTGGATAGTCCATTTATCGAGGAAGGCTATAGGCTACATAACATTACGCTACGACCAAAAGGAGCGGAGCATCAAAGAAATATGTTGCAAAAATGGGAAAAATTCTCTTTATAATATAATAGAGTTAGAGAAAAGTGCCTTCTTATTTTGCTACCTATTCTAAGGCCCCATATTTTAGGAATTGGATCCAGGCTATTAGAATATTACTTTTAATTTTTTTGGTTTACGATAATGCATTTTAAGAAACGGACACTTTCCAAGACAAGAGAAACAGTGCAAGTGTATATAGTGATTCGTTTTTCCAGCTCTATTTGTAATTGCCTTTTATAGAAATCGAGAAAATATAATTATATCACCATTGAACAATGTTAATTATGCATTAGTATAATTAAACATTGTTCAGCGGTGTAAGAAAGTAAAAACAATAGTTGTTTTAAATATTTTAGAAAACAACAACAATGAGACTCAAACTAAACGACTTTTTAATAAAATAAAAACTAAATAAGAATCTCTATTCTCAATGCGTGTCTCAGTCAAACAAGTTAATGTTAATTAGATGAATAATACTTACGAGACTAGGACTGATAAAAACTACAAAATACGAAAGCTTATTATAACTAATGAATTCGAAAAAACGTACGTGTGAACGATATAATCACTGCTATTTGTATTCTTATCACGTCAAGAAGGAGGCTTCATCAGGAAGCTTTACATGCAACCTTAATTGCATCTTTAAATGTTTAGAAACTGATTTATTTAGCTTCGCATTAAAGAATATTGGCTATTGTCCTAGTTTTCTATCGTTAAGCAACAGTAATTTTGAATACAGTAAAAAGGTAGAAGTTAAGTCCTTAAACATGTAAACAATTAGAGCCCACCTTGTATTTATCATAAGACAATGCCAGCAGACAATCGGGCTGTGACGTAAGAAACTTAAACCGCTGTATGATTCGACAATATTTTTCCATACACAAACAAGTTAGTCTAGTGGAAATGGACAGAGTAATCTCGTCCAACTGCCTTACTTGGCTTTTCTTTATTCCATGTATCTTAAATATATAGCGTTTCCATTTTTTATTTTAACTATCCTGTTTCTTTAATGATGGTATAGATTTTATCATACGATCATGAGCACGCGAGCATTAAACGATTATAAGACGAAAAGTTTCGTACTACAATAATTACTACACGTCGAAAACTTAGATATTTTAATATATCTAGCATTATATAGGTCTGAGTCCTCTCCTGTGCACCTAACAATCTAAGGGGAGTCGCTAAGCTGAGAAGTCAATACGGTTGTTTGCGTAAACATTCACTGCATCAGCTGAGTAACTCAGTTGACTGCACGTACATTTACTAGAATATCTTCGTACAAAGTAGCAGCCTGCTATGCGATATACTGTGAGACAGATGCATGTGTCTGTCATTTGTCGCTCTGAAACTTTGTGGGAGACTTCCGTGATGAACTACAAACGCTAAAACGAATGATTTCTATGTCACAGAGTAAAATTTAAAAGAGGTTAGTAAATATTACAATTATTATTTAACTAAATTATTGTATACTGTGCACAATACTTTATTGATACGTGAACAATTCCAGTATATATTTGGATTAACACGGTCACAGGTGGTCTGTATTAATGCGGCGAAGGATTCGGGTTTGAATCTCGCTCGAGAACAAAGCACACAGTTGTTCAGAATATTCATTGTTTTAACGGCTAAGGCGCTATTCGTATTGCAAGGTTTTCCTTTATCTAGTATGGTTTATGTAATCAAAATTGCAAAATGTTTCAGTAGGTAACACCGATAGAAAGCAGCAATAATCTGGTTTGAATGCACTAGTTTATTGGTGTTTAATTAATTTATAACTTGCTTTAGTCGCTTGACTATTACGCAAAAGATACAATGAGCGTATTGAGACCGAGTTAAGAAGTGCTGCTAAATAAATTATTATGTCCGTCTATGACACAATGTCGGACAGTAACTTCCTGGTCTTCCGCGATAGTCGCTATACATATATTGTCTTCTAGTTTACCAAGTAATAGACTTGGCAAACTATTAAAGACTTTGATAGCATGTCTTTAGATAAATAATTACGACGTAGTAATTGACAGAATTATTTTTTAGCTTGTATATATTAATTATTATACCTAATCATACACTGTAATGTTTCGATACCAGTTTCATATGTAATTACTAATTAATTTCATGCTTGATATTAAGTCGTCTATGACTTAACATTATACAGCCGAACCTTCCTTCTGCACCCACATTCCATTTTGTATTGACTTTTCTCATTAACTTTATTGATAATGGTGCCAATTCTGTTGTCACAAAATTTTCTAAACAACTAAAAATAACTATAATTTTTTTTAATCCTGTCATTTTTAACGATTTCGGAATACGAAATGTAATTTGAGAGGACTAAACTAAATTTTAGTTATTTTTAGTTAAGCTTAGAGAATTTTGTGACAACAGAATTAGCACCATTATGTATCTTTAATGTTTAACGTCAAGTTTTAAACAAAATATCCAACTACATTACGTGTTCATTAATCTACTACAAAGATTTGGTGTTAAATTTCTACGAGTATTGAAATTTCTGAACAAGTTTAGTGGAAATTGACCTACTAGACTATCTCCCTACAGCGTGTTCGTTTTCTGACGCATATTTTGATTAATAATAAGAATATTAAGTATGTCCTAATATGTTTTATCTTGTTACATTATATTTTAGGTTTAGTCACCGAATAGTCGCGGATCACGTTCAATTATTCATAGTGATTCAATAGATACTTCGCGCCTTGTGACGTGTAGGTACTATACACAAAAATACATTTTCAGACGTAACATATTTATACATTTTATTACATGTTGATGAGCATTAGGCATAAGCCAATATAAAAAAGAAAGAAAATTTGTAGATAGAGTGTATACTGATTTGATAAATGTTTAGAAATACTTTTGAATTAAGCCTATCAACCTATAAATTGTTGTGTTTGCATGCAAATTATTTTATAAATACAAATATTTTAAAGGCAATTTTGAATTCGACGAAATTTTACATATATAGTTGTCTGACTTTAGTCCATGTATGGTTTAGGTACTTGTAATTAGTGCTAATTGAAGCAACGTAACAGGGAAGGAAAATTTACTATGCACTTCAAGAACTATAATAGTAATGTAATGTGTCATTAGCTTATTCGTTATATTTAATATAATATACTACATATTTTAGCCTAACGTACGAGTATAGGTATACATTATACATAATTATATTACATTTTCTATTCTATGTGAAACAAGGATCTTTAAGAATTAGTGAGCCAATACTCGTAATAGAGAATGTTCAAAATAGAGTTCCAATCTAGTTTGATATTATACCTAAATATCACAAATGGTATTCTACTAAATAATAATAAACGTCAAATATGAAATTAAATTGATTACTGTTCATATTTGACGTTTGTTAGAGTAGAATGGAACTCTATTTTCACAACAATATGTTATTAAGAAAATTGGCCTTTAGTTATTCAAATAGCGGTTACGGTGCAAACAATGCTATACGCATACCATATTACCAAAAATATTGACTTCAATAGTTTGTGACAGATCACGTCAATCAAATCAATGTCTATTACCAAGAACGTGGTGTAAACATTACAGTAGAATCATTGATATCAACATGTTTTGCCAGCCAAAATATTGTTGGCTTTAACGGCATGGATCTATACCAATTTGCTTCAATATAATTGCATCAGTTCCTTACAAACACCGTATGGTATCCTTATTCCTTTATTGTTTAAGATATAAATTATATTTTAAATAAGGACTAGCTAAATCTTAGTTAAATGGAGGCTCTCTACTGGAGTCATGCAGGCAGACCTACTTAAGGAGACCCGGCGAAATTACTTATAATCTATACAAATAAATAAAATTGAAGTGTCTGTTTGTAATGTCAAACTAACAGCTTTTTATCTAATGCATATGACAGTATATAAGGTACCTATACGAAAACATCTATTTTTTTTAATTTTTGTCTGTCTGTCTGTCTGTTTGTTCCGGCTAAACTCCGAAACGCCTGAACCGATTTTGACGGGACTTTCACTGGCAGATAGCTGATGTTATAAGGAGTAACATAGGCTACTTTGATTTAGAAAAACTATAGGGTTCCGCGGAGACAAACACTTTTTAGTTAAAATCTACGTGGACGAAGTCGCAGGTAACAGCTAGTTAGAAATAATATTAGCACAGGATTATGAAAATTGACATTAAATAAATAGAGAGGCAATGCAGTTCAATTGGATCGCAAAATGAAATGCTCACGTTATGCTCAGTGGTGACATCTGCGATGGCGTTCGCGGTGGCGATCAGATACGTTTTATTGTTTGGTAGATATATGTATGTAGCAAGTACGCAAACCGACTAACCAATCAATCCCAATAGGTAGGTTACCGCTGTAATGTCCTATTAACGTTCAGATCGCATCGGCTTGTTCCTCTCTGCTTAAATGAAATAAACAAGTAGGTATACTGCGACAAAAGAATCGGGGTCACCTTTTTATCATTTTGTTTGTTTTATCATTGTTCTGGATGTGTGTACGATGTACGTGTTAAGAATCAGTGTCTGGCGCGGTTACCGATGCCCCTAATGTATTATTATCTAAGTGGCATAACTACTATCTGTTTGCGTTTAATCTGTTCCGTTATTGATAACGCTTTAGGCAATCGACACAATTTCTATTTACATTCCGTAACGTAATTGATATTATTTGTGTAATGTTAGTATTAATTTACTTCGTAATCATAAAATTACGTTGTTACTGCCAGGAAATGTGCAGAAAAGCTTACTAAATAGATAGTAAAAGTTGTATAGGATGTGTCAGTCTGTCGGAACGTGGCTTATCGCCTGTTGAATAATCTGCCGGTTATACTGTTCCTTCTCGACAGATTCTATACTTTAACTTTTTGCGGCTCGCCTGCGGTTTGAATATTCAAAGCGTAGGCGTATCGACTGCTTGTAAAATAAAAAACATACTTTTTATACACAGTCGAATTGTGAATACGATTAATTAGGTATTCATTAAATGATACGATATGTTATTACGTGTGATCACATGTTAAACCTTCTAGAATAAGGCTGCAAAGTTTAATATGCAAAGCTAGTAAGGTGTAGGCTTTGCTTATCATCAGATTCTCACAGTCGGTTTCAATATGTTGCATGTTCACTGCGTGTTTGTAATACGTGAAAGCAATTGCAACTTAAATAAATCACCAATATGTAGCTACGATGTTATTATTCCAGTTGGTTCGGGTCTTAGTTTTCCGATCACGTACTAACCACGATATATCAGCAGGAGGTATAGCCATAGTTTGGTAAGGTGATACCACATGTTTTACTCGGCGTTGTCACGGTGACGTAATCTTTTGCCTATGCTGTAATAATGACAATGTCAAGGTTATAGATTTCACTTGTCAACAGATAACGAACGTTCTGCGCGTAAAAGTATTCGTATATGCCACCACTTTTATATTCGCAACAAACATGCTAATAAAATTTTTACGTAGCGCTATTTTTGACATCTGCGTATAAATTTTCCCGTAAGTTCAGCGTTGTCTTAAATGGAATTATTGATATGAAACAACATCATATGGTTGGTATAGTTTGCAAATATTATATGTGATAAATGTAATAATTAATACTGATACTTGTCTGTTAATAGTCACACTAAAACTTGCTAATCAATTGCAAGTTAGTGTTCGACAGAATTAAAGAACTCATGGCTTGACAACTAAAACGCGAATCAAAACAAATTTAATAATTTTCAATGATACTTCAAGGTTTTTGTGGTTATACAAAAATAGATGGTTTACACGGTAGACATTTTTTTTGCTCGTCAAAATGATCACACTCCACCTGATGGTAAGCAGTCGTGTGGTCTAAGAGCAGTGGCCTCCACATCGCCCCCACAGTAGCCGAGGCGATGTTGAGGTCTCTACTTTGACGGCCTGAGAAGATGCTTTTTCACGCCCCGCTTAAAGAACCCAGGATTGAAGAAAGAAGGAAACACGTGCCTTGGCAGATAATTCCATGCCTTGGTCGTTCGGCAGAGGTATGAGGACCCAAACTTTTTGGTACGCGTTCTAATCGACTCTACTGTGTAAGGATGGCATCTGAGCCCAGCACGCGTTGTTCCGTTGATTAATCTATAATTAGGATATAAAATGGTTATGGTTATCTACGTATTTTCACAAGCGCTATTATAAACCTTTAAGCTAAAATGCTGTATTATCCATATTTTCTACAATACTTAATAACATATTTTCACAAGAAAAGAGCAAGTGATAAGGAAAGAGAATAAACTAAAATTCGTGTACAGGTTTTGGTTGTTGGTAGGTTCCTAATGATTGGGGAAATGTGTGTAAAAAAGAACATTAATGAGTAATCTGATTACGTAGAATGAATAGGATTTTCCTTCTAGTTCCACGTACCTAGAGTACATAGATGTAATGTCAGCAATTAGGATTGATTTCATTAAGTAAATTGGTCGGTCGGTTACTCGTGCTTATTTTATTTAATATAAATAATAACATTAAGTTTCTTCTTTGATCTGTGCATGTTATGTGAATATAGCTTACTTTAACATTGAAAGAAACCTGCATGCCTGTGGTCTCTCCAAAATATTATCGAAGGTATGCCGTCTACCAATCCGCGCTTTGCACAATGTGACCTGGAACCATTTTAGTTTTATTTAGCAAGGCGGTAGTTATCAAACAGAGGTAGCTAAAAAGGCATACCTTTTTACCTATTTAAATAATTTTTCTCTATTTTATAAAAACCAAAATCGTGATTACCAATATAGGAAACACCCATCATGGTACACTTATCGTGTAATTATTTTCCCCGTGCTGTAAGCGGATCCGAGATATGCGACGAATTACCAGTTGAATTACTACTTTAACCACTGCACTGGCCGTTAAGGTAATTGGAACTGAGAACTGTGTTAACTACAAGATATATCCCAAATATATTTTTAAACTGCAAGATATTAATGGAGCGAGAACACCATTACTATATCAACAATCAATTTTAATTACGGCTATTTATCTTCAATACATTTTCTGCAACAATATTCTAGGTAAACGGTTTGACCGCAACATTCGATCAGATACTACGCAGTACTGTATAATAAGCTAATTATATGCTTTATAGGACCACTTCATTAATAACTACAACTATCTGTTAGTGGCGTTTTGTTATTGTAAAAAGGGTAGATCGAATCATAGATCACAGCAAACTGTGTGCCGTGCTTTTAAAAAGAAATAATATTCTTGTCATGTGACGGATGGCGCCAAGCGCAATGACCACGCTTGAATTGTTTATAAAATGAGACACAAGATGTCTCTAGAAGCACTAGTGTGATTTAGACCTGTGCTCTGAAGAACAGAAGGATCTCTAGTAGGCGAATAGTGTCTTGTGGTAGGTAAAAGAAAAGAATTGAAACATTTTAGAAGTTTTCAGGCAAGCAGGTGTCATTTTAATAAACAGATAATAAATTGGCATCTCTTGGCACAGATGTTTATGGTTTGCTGTGTGTTTATTTTGCAATAATTTTGACTGAGTATTAATGCAATCGGTTTCAAAATCTGACATCGATTTATATGTGTATTGGTTTTATTTTGACTGCCGTATTAGTCCAATGGTGTAAGCGTCACAGCGTAAGTGCCTGCAGACTGTGCTCGATCCCCGGGTTGGGTGAAAACTCAAAGCTATTGCCGATGATTTGTTATAGAATTGTAAGGCAATTATCAGTATTTTGCCTATTGCTTGCGGTCTAACCATGTAGAGCGCAAAAACTCCAAGAGTAGAAAAGACCGCCGCCGCCAATTATTTTGTGACAGTATCAACAAATGAGCTGAATTACCTGACCAAGTACCACCCTCTTACAGACAACCGTCGCAGTAATTATTGTAGCAACGTTGTTACTGCGTTTCGCCTGATAAAATGAACTGCTGAAAGCTCGTACAGCTCCTTCTTCCATTAATTGCCTTTCCACCCATCTTTAATCCCTTCTTTTAAAAGCAACGTACGAGGGATTCCCTGGTATTCTAAGTGATCAAAAGCTACCATAACTGCTTACAATCAGGCGGGCCGTGTCTTTGTTTGTCGACTTGACAGTATTATAGCATATCTCTCGCTTCTCTTAGAGATATCTCTCGGAAGTCATAGTACCTATATATATATTATGTGGTAACCTAGTAACAAAGTAATGTAATGTAAGTTATCTTAAACTACTCTTATTTATTTTACGTCACCAATAAAGGAATTGAGTATATTGCAGTTTTAAGTTCTTCAGTGGTTTGTCGGTTGTCTCTGTGTTTGTGCGAATATATTGTAGTGAGTTAGTGTTATTAGCACTATTATTTTAGTAACATTGTATTTAATTGTTGCCTTTATTGAGCCTTTATTGTGTATTACACTTTGTCCGCAGGATCACTCGCGATAATCTAGATTTTGACAATACATTGTTCTGCCTGCTCTGCCCTCGGGAACAGTACTTTTTTTATGTATGAATGTTACCGTATGTAACGTCCTTTTCTGTACCCCTGACAAAGAAATTTCATGATGGTTGGTTTAGTAGTTACGGCGGTAAAGCGTAACAAGTAAACAAACTCACATTTGCATTTATCATATTATTTATGTTTCTGTGTAATAGGAAAGAATATAAATACATATTTATTTTAACAGGTGGCTTTGTTGTAACAAAAAGAAAATATAAGTCGGATAAAAGCAACTTAGGATATTTCCTTGCTTTTTCTAAAACTAACGGTTTTAGATAAGATTCGAAAACAAATAATGTGATAATGTCCTTTGTTGGCAATTACCGACGGTACGTAATTCATATCTACTATTATTTTGTTATTCGCACAGTTCTATTTATTTAGCAGTGACCTTTGACATACCTAATTCAGCATAAGAAATCATAATATACGTCTCTCCGATATTGAGATTTTGCTTAGTACAATAGGAATAAAATGACAATTCGCAGTAGTACGTATAGGGCAAAGATTTATAGTTTATGTAGCTTTGATTGGCTTGTCTTGTAATACCCTATTTTAATTAGCTTGGTTGTGGTGTACTACTACCATATCTAATACATTAGGAGCATGAGGAAATTGGTCGCTTCACTTATATGTAATTAAATATTTTCCAATTTAAACGGAGATGGCTGATCGATCTGGACGCTTGTGAAAGGGACTCGCATATCCAGCAACAGAGTAAGTTGGAAGACCAAGTGAGAGGCTTTTGCTCAGCAGTGGGACATATGAAATAGATAATTTAAAAAAGTTGGTGCACCGAGTGCACTTATTTGTTGTTTAGATAGATAAATATTTATCACCTCAAATTATTCTATATTTTCTTTGGTTTTAATTTGACTGCCGTTTAAATAAAATAATTAAAATAGCTTACCTGCTACTAGTTTCGAGAGTACACGTGAGAACAACTAGTTAAAATATTTGAATAGCTTTTTTTGGACACATTTTACTTCAATCATTTTATAGAGTGTTAGATAATAAATTGCCTCATTCGTAGAGTTACACTTATTGTTATGTAATTCAAGGTCTGGCGGTGATACTGCGATTTTATTAATATACCAAGTGGCACATAGCTGGCATAGTGCCGTGACCATACATCTCGCCGAAATCCTTCGCTAACATACAGGCATAGCTGGATATTTTCTTTCCTAAGTTTATGTGTATGTCTTAATTTAACACTACTTAACACTATAAATTATGCTAAGTATACGAAGTATAAAATTAATAAAAATAAAGACGCAGTAGCTCCTGTCAATAATTATAATCTTATGAATATAGACCGTGGGCGAAAACAACCACTCAAACTATTTTTATGTAAAGGCCTACTTACTTAGAATTTTATCCAAAAATCTTACACTAGCTCTTTAAACAATTCGTTTATTTTTATTGTCTGGAAGCGACAACGTATTTCTCAAATAATATGTATGGAATATTATACCAGCCATCGCTACTGGCCCTCGTACACATATCTCAGAAAATCAATATATTTTGCGATATCTATATCTACCTAGTAATATAAGGACTATTCTCTATTGATGCCTGATTTATTCAACAAATATTATAGGCTTTTAACGCCCACCTATTTTGTGGGCTATATCATATACAATTTCCAGCGTATATCGATAAAATTGCTAATTACTTGGCTTCAATAACATTTATCGGAAAGGAAAACCCATATATAAGAAGTGGTAACTCCATGCTTCGTTAAACTTAAACGAATTAAAAACTACATATGAGTATACCTATCTAAAAACCTTGAAACATGCTGATTGCGCGAGTACTTTTTTTATCTCGTCTGTTTTTTAGGCTAAAATGTACAACTAGTTATGTTTAAAATGTTTATTTCAAGTTATTCTTTTACTTGTTCACATTTAACACGAGTTTCTCGTTAAGTACGACCATTGATATGTTTATTATACTTACGTGAGTTTTTGTATTTTTTGCGCGACATCTTTGTTTGGGTGAGGCAGACTCGCGGGCGTTACGGACAAGGAACCAGTTTGTTGGGAATCAGACGGCGAAACCTGTATGTATGGTTCGCACCAAACCTTTGCGGCTCTAAGTTAGCTTCTTTTTAAGATGTGTATGATTATACAACGTACGAACGGAATTGCGCTGGATAGACGTTGGAAAGGAAAAGGAAAGTCTTTAGACGAGATGTGGGACACCGAATTGTCTGTCCAATTCATATTATGTGTAACTATAGTACCTACTAAATTGCACATTAAGTGAGTTTTAACGTATCAAGCTATTGAGATTGCTACTAAATAATAATGTTGACGTTGTGCTATATATATATCTTTCTTTACAATTAGTTTCTTTTATTTTGCTTCTTTTTGTAAACAATATTGGATGACAGAAATAATAAGGAAATGTCAATTTAGAATATTCCTTTATTGTAAACATCAAATCAAAGACATTGGCTAATAAATTTACTTTGACGAAAGGTTAGTAGGGAGCAATAATTTGTTCCTTACTTCTGCTTGTATTACATAGCGAGGTCGAAATAATAATGGTTTGTAATCTCAGGATTGGTACCATACTTGATCAAACATTAGCTACATGTCGCTATGTGCTTGTACAAAAACGCCCATATGTTTACTTCACAAATGTTTATTATTATAAACGGCTAAGTGACATGAAGTGCTATTAAATAAAGTGCAATGACATGACACAGTACTGCGAAGAAATAATTTGTATAAACGATTAACATTAAGTACCTACATGGATGGTAACAAAACGTGATTAATGTCCGAGATTTTACCTTTTTATTCTTCTATACATTTAAAATACTTTTCTTTTTTAACATGTTTTGTTTGTTTATTCGTTTACTTGTCTTGAGGTATTAGATTTGGTAGGTTGTTATAGAGGTAGTTTATTATACCTAAGTACTTAGGTATAATAAACTACCTCTATAACAATCTGAAGTTGTGCACACTGCCGCGTAAACAAGACTCATTTTCTATCATATGGCAGCTATATAAATTAACGAAAACCGGGTCTTATCCACATTGATCGCGTACCTTATGCTTACGCTTATATTTGCATGCAATCATGAGGTGTACGGTTTTATTACCGGGTTGGGCAGTGTTATTATATTTTTCTGTTAGGTAATTCTCATAACTAGCGCTTCCTATCTCGTGGTTACTTTAAAACAACCAAAATGTGGGTAGATTATACCTACCTTTAACCCTCCAGGAATATAGTAGCGTAATATTATATATTTTAAACTTTAGCGTATACTTTTCTTTTTCTTATACTTCTATTTAATCTTTTTTAATACCTGGAATATTTTGTAGAATTATCATACACTAGATTTCGCCCACGGTTTCGCTCGCGTTAATGTAGGTTTTGTCAATTTAGATTTATCCTTCGGGAACAGGTCTTTATTTTTGTATAAAAGGTACCTACCCTGTGTGCTTTTCTGTACCCCTGACAACGTGTATGCGAAATATCATAATGATCGGTCGAGTGGTTACGGCGTGAATACATAACAAACAAACAGACAAACTCACATTCGCATTTATAATATCGGTTCGGATTGTAACAATAAACCTCTCGTAAGGTAACTCCTAGTGTTGCCGATTGAAGTACGATAATTCGGTGCGTAGGTGAATGATACATCCCGCACACCTTTAACCTTTCCATCTATTCCTATATCCACATAAACAATTGAATATTTACCACAGAGTTTCAGTTGCAAGAACAGTTGGTTGCTTTTGTAAGTCCTCGTCAATCACGCTTTTTGCATGGAGAAAGCTTTAAGCTTGAGGTGTGTACTATCGCTTGAGACATGGACGGCAATCACGTCACGCAATAGTGCACAAGTGGTGACTTGCTACCTCATTGCATACTAGATACATTAAGTAACCTTTTCTTGCAGTCTACGTGTTGAAGTGGCTCGACACTCCAGAAACTGCTCTTACCAATTTAAAATACGAATCTGTCTTATTTGAAGGGTTGGACTAAAGTTATACAATGAAATTAAACTACTTTATACTGATGTTATCGCGTTGCTTATTTGACACTTTATTACATAATTTTGAAACTACTACTATTGATACTTTATAAGCTAATTATATTATAAAAACTATTTATATTTAAGTGTACACTTTGCCCGACGTTTCGGTTGCTTTTTATTTATTTCAAAGTACTCGAACATAATTTAATTATTGGTGTTTCTATTTACGCAGAATGAGCTCAAAGTGTCACGAAGTCTAGCTGTGTTGTTATTCTTCTTGGGTTTGACTATTTGTATTACTGGATCCCAAGCTGGTGGCACATTTTAACCATCTTCTCAATTGAAATTAGGATGTTTTTTGATTTCAATAGCCTCTCAAAACATCCTAGGTAGGAATCGGTGTTCTCTCTCTCGGTGTGAAATAAACAAAGCAATAAAATCCGTATAAAGTAGTTGAATTTCAATGAATAACATTCGCGTAAACGTAATACAATATTATAAAGTTATACAAGTATTTTGCTAAACTAAACCAAGGCTAGTAATCCTATAGTCTAATTAAATCATATACACAGTTTGCTAATGATCGTACTGAAGCAACTTGCGCGATGTATCAGTTATGACCGGCTAATCGCTTGATTGAACGGTAGCTACGTCACGTGGCAATCATCGTTAGCAGACTGTTTGATTTAGCTTTAATTATACTATACTGTCATAAAACTGTCAAACTGTAAAAAGTATTACGTCGTTAGTATTACTTAAGAATAATAAAAACTAAACTAGAAACTATATGGTTCATTCATAGCCTAATAATAACATAATACATAGATTCACGCCTGTTTCCCAGAGGGGTAGGCAGAGACTACGGATTTCCATTTGCTACGATCCTGACACACTTCTCTGGCTTCATTCTCTTTCATAACATTCCTCATACACGCTCGCGGGTTTAAGGTGCTATTAACCTGGCCTTTATCAAGAACGTCTCCGATCTGATCAAGAAACGTTCGCCTAGGTCTTCCCCTTGCGACTCTTCCATTCACACTAGCATTATAAACTTTGTTAATCAGTCTTTTCTCGTCCATTCTTTATACATGCCCAAACCAGCTTAACATATACTTTTCTATTCTCGTCACTATATCCACTTTCATAATATCAATAAAAACATAATATAATATATATATATTAATACGTGAAGCAAAAACTTTGTACCCCTTTTTACGAAAATTTCGCGGGCGGAGGAGTATGAAATTTGGCACAGGTAAAGTTTATATGGAGAAGGAGTGGCGAATCCTAATGTTTTTATAAAATACCCATTAAAAATACATTAAATTAATGAAAAAACACTACACGCACACAACCATGCATTTGACACGAACAGTTGAATCGCGTTCGTAGTATTTTGGCATTGTTCGCCTGATGTCGAAGAATTCTTCGTAACTATGGTTACGTATGTATGTGGAGTTATAGACAAAAAACCTTAATAACGATATAACTTAAAATTTAAATCAATTATGGTTGAATTTCGACCACTTGGCGACCGCTAGTATAATATCTATCACATACACACAACACCATCTAGCCCAAACTAAGCAGAGCTTGTACTAGACAATGGATAAACATATATATATATATACTTTTTTGTAAACTCATACATATTATATACAGAAACACCCGGACCAAGACAAACATCCAGTTCATGCACACAATTGTTTGACTTGTGCGGGAATCGAACCCGCGACCTCAGGCGTGGCAGTCGGTTACACTAACCACTACGCCATCGAGGCCGACAAAATGCGAATGTTTGGGTATTCGTTACTCAATCACATCCATACTTTTAAATATTATTGAAAGTCGGCAGGCATATATATACTACTAGATGTTCCCGCGGTTTCACCCGCGTCTATCGTTACTGCGGCGCCCCCGTGGGTCGTAGCGTGATGTTATATAGCCTATAGCCTTTCTCGATAAATAGGCTATCCAACACTAAAAGAATTTTTCAAATCGAACCAGTAGTAATCACGCAGAATAAACCAGGAGAAACATCGTTTGTACTATGTCTGTAATGGGTAATTATTTTGCTGCAATGTTATTTTAAAACTGCGATATCTCCTAAGATATTCATTGAAATCGAATGATGTTAAGGGAACAAACAAACTCTTCAGCTTTATAATATTAGTATAGATGACGTCGTATATGACCTAGATCAACATAGCCAGAATACCAATATCATTCATCAAATTGGTTCGGTTTTTAAAATATATTACTATTATTATTAAGTGCCACCCTGAAAAGGTCACTAGATGTCATATCTTCTTTATCGTGACGACCGACGTCCACTCGAACTAAGTCTAGATCTAAAGCTAGTACACACAACTATTCCACAAGTAAATCCGTAGGAAGAACATTGTAGACATAACAGATAATAAAATTAGGTCCCACAGCGCTTGACTCGATAACAAACCCTCACGTAATCATCGGAACCCAGTATGAAGTATAAAACAATTCAACCTCTTACACACAATCTCAATATTACTTTCCAATTATCCCTGGCGTACGAGGTCGAGACCAATGCCAATACACTCCGTACCTCCATTACCAAATGAACACTGAAACAATTTTCATTACAAGAGTAAAAAGTTAGAAACTCCTGCCGGAATTTGCTTTTACGTTTTCCTAATCGCTTTCGATTTTGTTGATAAAATTCAATGAACCGCGAAACGAAATCCTGATTTCTGTTCCGTCCATTCAGTAGACAGTTACGGATAGCATTGTACATTGGCAAAGGATCGTTATTGAAAAGCGAAACGGAATAATTTCTGTTTCAATGTTATACATTAAATTATATTAAGAATGTTTAATTATGTTATACTAGATTGTGCTCGCGGCTTCGCTCGCGTTAATGTAGATTAGGTATGTCAATTAATTTTTATCCCTCGGAAACAGTACTTATTTCGAGTCAAGTAGTTAAGGCGTGAAAGCATAACAAACAAACAAACTCACATTCATATTTATATTATTAGTTAGGATGGCGTTATATGCTTAGTATATTCAGTGGACTGTGGAGAAGGTTAGCCCAGAAAATCAAATCAATATAAATGGTCTATCTTAATCCAAAAAGTATTTGTTTGAAAATATTACCTTTTATCTAAATTTATATTATGGTTAAAAGCCACAAAAATGAGAAATGAACTGCGAGCTATCATATAACATATGAACTATCATACTTATAAGTTATTAAATAACGCGATAGCTTAGCAGACTCTAGGTAAGACCGTCGCGTTGGACTGCCAGGTAGAGGTCTAGAGTTCAGTCTCACGGCACGCACCTACCAACCTTTGACTTTCCAAAGTTATGTACCTAATAAATAGTTAATTATCGCTAACTTTAACGGTGCCAGAAGAACATCATGACTCGTATATCTTAAAGTTAGCTATAATGTTCTTCAAGATATTTGAAGTCTTCGAATGATCTTCAACGCGTGGTGGACAACCTATTTTATGCTGAGAACAGGCGACCACTGAGAGAAACTACCAATGAAATCTATCGAGTTGTGGCCTCACAGATGGCCGCAAACACAAGCACAACTTACGCCTCAACGCTAAACAGGCAGTCTATATAAAATTACGAAACATTGCAAAGGAACATTTTCAGTGTCTAAGACTATTCTTTATATCGCATATACGCTAGAAGCTTTAATGTGACCAAAGATCTTTTCAATTACAGGTTAAATTATTTATCAGTTGTACAAGTCTTAGGCGCTTGTATAAGTTTCTGGTTTGGCATTACTCCGTGCGCGTGTGTGCAACTCTCAGCTGTAGGTATGACATCGTCTGCAAGCTTGCATGTACAATATGCACAGCACAGTGCATTATGCAACTCGTCTGTGCGGATAGTCGTTAAATCCTACGCTTTATGAACTGTTGCGATCGTGTGGCATGACCGATTTATAGCTGCAACTCGGTTCATAGGTGATTGATCCGCCATACAATGTTAGATAATTTTATGCTCTATCTGTTTGAACGGTGCATAAGGAAATAATTATTGTTGTAGATGTCAACGAGCTTCTCTGTTTATTATTAATGTCTTTACTGCTGCTATCGTTTTCATGACGTCTTAACACCGCGCCGCCGCGTCCGTATCGGAATATGTTTCATTAATGTTAGGCAGGAAGCTGGTCATCATTAAAAATTGTTCATAATTAAAACACGATAAATCTCTATTTCGCATACCTTTACAAATTATGGAACCATGAATATTGTGGATCATCTTGCTTGCAATTAAGTGGTCATGAAGCAAGGGACAAAAAATTAAAACTGCCGTATGATGCCGTGTAATCACATAACACCATAGTTAATAAACTCATTTCGACGAAACAAACAGCTGTTAGTAATTAATAGACTTATGTCTAGCACAGCTAGAAACGAGGTCAAGTGGTATATCGAAGATGAACATTATTAAGGGATGCTTTATTATGATGATATATTGTTTAAGTTGTATAAAGTAAGAAACATATAGCTTAGAAAATAAAAACCGAGATACCTAAATAAAATTAAGTATCCTGCTATTTTTTTACGTATAGAAAGGACATGGGTTTCTAATTTATAATACTAGTCTTCTGATGAAATACACTTGACACATGAATAATTTAAATAAAGAGATTTGCATTTTGTTTTCATGGTGAGATAAATGTTTTACTTAGTGTGTATAATATACACAAATTACAAAAAAAATACATGTGGCCCTTTTTATAGGATACAAGTTCAAGTGGTTTTAATTAATAGCTATCTCATAGCGATTACGGTAGACCGTAGACGAGGTTTTAATGGTGTATTTACTCTACTATACAATTATGAACATCTACTATATTATAAGATCTATAAAAAATTTGCCAGTACCTCCCCAACTAAGCGACTGTGCTGTTTTTAAACTTTAATAGTTGTGACGTATAAAACGGTCAATGAAAAATAATTAGCATACTTTGTTTATCATTTCTTGATAAACGAATATGCTAATAATATTTTTATTATTTTGTGTCCGTACATATCCGTTTACTTGGTCATTTATTATACCTACCTACCTACAAATATTATTGATAATGGAACTTACACGGTTCATGCTCCGAGCCGCATTAACAAAGGCTGTATTCATGGCACATCTAACCACTAAGCACTCGGTGCAGTGAAGCCAGTTCGATATCTAAACAAGACAAAAATGTCTGTGATTTATAAATAGTTCTTTCGAGTGAGTGTTTTGTGTGTGTGTTATTTCAGTGAATGTTCTTCTTTCTTTAAAATAAGCATATTAAAGGTTTTCTACAATAAACCGCCCGATTCCATAATCTTATTTAAATGATTCGAAGTAAGCGAAGGCTATCACAATGGGAATCTTTGATATGTCATTCTTACGGCACAGGACGACAGCAGTCAAACACTAATATTACACACTCAGCTTCGTCTGTACAAATAGTAACGATGACATTTCACCTTGTAAATAAAGAAGGAAAATTACCACGTGGTGGGGTAAATGAACTGTAAATTTACTTTATTTTAACAAGTTAACACTTATTCAAAAAGGTTCAAGTAAGCAGATTATAAATTAACCAAATAATGAAATTATGAGTCAGACCTCGTTATAGAGTTTTCTCGGCATTTATTTTATGAAGTAAATTATTCGTTTTACATAAATTAATGTAGGGTGCCTATTCGTGACGTAAATTATAATAGAGCGGGTTATTTACGTGATATAATAGGTGAGAACTATAATACACACATACATTATGGAACAATCGCGAATAAAACAAAAAAGTCGAGTGTATGGACGACGTGTGAACTCAGTCTCGCAATCGATTATGAAATTGATTTTACGTTTTGAAATGTTATGCTATTGTAATACGGTTTAAAATCGATAACTTGTAATCGATTTCATGAAAAATATGCCTAAAGATTTCCTTAAATTATGCTATATTATTTAACATGACCCGGATATTCTATTACTATTGATTTATTAGACGTCCATCCATCCAGTTATGCAAAAAAAGATAACGAGGAAGTAGCGACGCCGACGTGGCAAAAGTTAAGTTTTTATCGAGATTCAAGGATTCACGTCTCATTCAAGTATTTTTTATAATCGAGTAATTTTATAACGTCATTGGACGTCGGTCTACTCGAATTTTAATTATGTATGTATGTTAAGTAGCTCTCTTGAGATGATTATAACTCTGGCTAATAACCATAAAATAAATATGTAAAGATAAAAGTTAATTTAGCCTATTTTTTAATAAACAACTTCCGTTGTAGAGGCAACAGTCCCTGTATTGCGGTTAACTTTATAAACTTTGACGTAGATTTCATTTGTAAAACAATGTTAGTTTCATGAAAAATATTTTTTACTATCCTGGAAGTCGTGCGAATTTGGTACCTGCATGGATCGGAAAAAAACAAAGTTTCTCAAAATATTATTACCAGCAATCATTTTCTGTAGAGCGAGGTCAGTACCTACCTATAAAGGCACAAGTGGATGATCACAATAACATCTTTGTTTAATCCTTCATAGAGGTACAGGTAAGATGACAGGTTATGTTTATTTTTTTAACGTCTACGTCATAATTCCGATTTGACAAAGATGTCCGAGTGCTTTAATCTCTTATTTTACATAAAACAAGTGGTTATTACAGGAAATATTTAAAAAATTAACATATTAATACATATTAGGCCACTCAACAAATTTGCAAATCGTAAAAAATAATTGCTGTGATTATGAAGCTTGTTAAAAGTAATTGGTGAATAACACGCACTTTATGTTGTCATGATTAAGAGACGAAAATAATAGAATAAGTGTTCTAGACTTTGCATTTATTGGACGTGTAGTTTGTAAGTGAGGTTAATACCAGCTACGACGACTACGGTGACCATGGAAAGATTAACCTAGTAAGGGACGCTGTCTCACTACACGTAGGCTGGCACTACAAGCAGCATTGATATTGCTAAGGTAACCTTTGGGCAATCGTAGTTAATGCCATCAGCCAACTACCAACCTAATACGGTTAAGCGCATTAAGGATTTTTGATAGAGCTAAGTAGTCGTCTCAAAAATCAAAACAAAGCGTATGGACAGCTAAATTGTTTTAAATTATATTTAGTAGATAGTTAAAGTTCAGAGGAATGTTAGGATACATATTAAAAAATGCAAAGAAAGTCGCTGGTGACAATAAGGATAATTTTATCTAAAGTTATCCGAGTTTATGTTCAAAAGATCACCTGGCTTAAATAGAAACAAACCTCAAATACATTTGGTAATATTAAGACTAATTTGAAGTCTAAATATGAGTTGCAAAATCAAATCGTAAAGTTAAATTAACCATTCTGACATTTGAAATCAGACATTACGATAGACAGACGATTGAAAAGTCGGTGTAGACGAGCTATGTTGCCTTAAAAGATCGTCTATAAATCATGGAAATCAATTATGATATGAGGAACACATTAATGATATAACAGATTACGCTCCTAGTTACACAATAAATAATTAGGACGAACAAAACACACTATCGACCAATCATGTTATCAAGGAAATTTAATTGTACCATTGTCTTCGTTTAATTGATAAAGCTACTTCTTTATAAGCGTGTGTAGACGCACGAATGAAATCGAAATAATAGGATAAGGTTGGGTAATGATGATAATAAAAGTTTTTACTCTTAACGACTTTGTTTGTTTTGCCACAAAGTTAAAGTCGCTCAGCGAGCCATGGAGAGGATGAATTTCGTAACGAGGTTATACGCATCGCAAATTCAGTCACCAAAATAACTTGCTGGATTAGAGAACTGAAGTGGCAATGCCACGTGTGCCAGTTAGTACTGAAGCAGTTGTTTAATGAAAATCATTCTTTAGGTGAGACATCCTTCATTTCGATTCAGTTCAGTTTGAATGCGAAAACAGGGCACTCAATGAAATATTATAGTTCTAATTAGGAGTGCCGATGTCCAAGTACAGAAATATATTCAATATACCCGCCCTCTTACGTCTTAAGTTCATCTTCAGTTGGATTGTAATAGAAGGTTGGCGTAGTGATCTGCATAAAATTTAAAATACTGAGATTTGGAGATCTATCACATAAACTCGATAAACCATTATACAGATATTCAGGTACCTTTATATAAAATTCATAGTAACCAAACTTTCGGGCATACCGAGCCGCTTATTAAATACATATATGTTTTTCTTTTATTCAAAAATTAACATGGTAACTTCAATATTTAATAGCAGTGTCGAAACGCGCCTCCATACGTTGTATCTCACGGGTGTTTTTCATTTAAAGTTAATGACTAAAGCAAAAACTGCTGATGTAAATCTCAATGTAACGCCAATTTGCCACGTGGAGGAATCTGAAGGCACCCAGGCCACGGCGCCTACACCTCACAATCAAAATCTAGCCTTGAAACCTTGCTGGGATATAAAAATGCCTCTTTGTTCTCGATAACCAATTTAAATGTTAAAATTGATCATCTACGCAATACGCGTATTGCGTATCCACTTTGTTTACTAACACATACTGAATGCGAAATAACATTTTTTTACTTACATTTCAATCGTTGACCATTGAAGGCATAAACGGCGTACCGGTTATATGTCACCTGTCACATATTATAAAGATAACGAGTTGAATGGAATGCTTCTCGATCGTGAAGTATTGAATTGAATGCGCTGCTTGACAAAGAGCTGCAGGCTTGTTGTAATTTAGATTCTGCTTTCTACAAACACGCGCACTCGAAATTTTATTAATTTAATAATGTGTGAGAAGCGGTATAGTAATGTTTGGATTTCCCTACAGTTGGCAATTTCACGGAGCGCGGCCCTACACACTCACGCTCGGAATGTAATTATATGCGCTCGACGAGACATAATGAAGCAAGTATCTCGGACCTCAGTCTGCAGCGATGTGTTTACCTCTCGGACAGGCGAACTTTAAACGACGCAACATTTTCCCACTTACTCATTATCCAAAATTGTTCAAATAAAAGAAATTGCAGCGACCCCAAGCGCGTAAATGTTTATTTATAATTTGATTGCTGAATAACGCCCGCATTCCGAAACAAAGACCACATATTGGGACCACATCCAAAGCTATTTTGGCGTGAGTTTGTTTTGGGCAAACATCCGGCACCCTACACCTTGTTTTATTAAGTGCACAATGTATTAATGTGTTGAAACCTTTTGTTTAAAATATTCGCTCGGAGAGTGCGCGCTGCTCTTAGTAATGAAGGGTTACGAGCATGCCAAAATGGTTTAGTGTCGCCGGTCGCGTCTTGCTAATAAACTTTTGCATGAATAAGCAACTTCAAGTACTTCGTTTTGAATTTTGCTGAGTCAAACACAAAATGGTACTACTCTTTTACTGATAATGTAAAAGTGTGAGTGTAAATAATAAGTGAAGCGAGCCGGATTTATTTGGTTTTAATGCGAAGGACTTGGAAGTTTCCTGCATTTGCTATTGTTAATATAAATAAGAGTAGAATAGATAACTAGATAACATAATAATATAGGAATAGGAAGAATAATGTAGTATATTTTTACCACAGAGTACGGAACTAAATCATGTTTGCGGTAGGAGCGCCGCGCCCAGTATACCATGCTCTGTGATTTTTACTAATTAGAAATTAAATCGATTATCACTTAGCTATACCTAGAAAGTTCCACAACAAATCAAGCGGTGAATTAGAATTTATGATAGATGGTTTCTCGAAGTTTCAAATTTATCTTTTTGTTTTCTAACGTTAAAGGAATCTTTGGAAGATTTAGCGCGTGAATTATTAGCGATCATATGATATAGCAATCACAGCCGTGGACAAAATCTACTTGATATGTAGAACCCAAGCCGCTTTTAGGCTTACGCCTAACGTGTCAGTAATTAAAATCACTGGCTAAAATGGTAATTTATAGGTAGGGTATAGCCCATTTTAAGAAGAGAATGCCTAGGATCAGAAAAACTTTGTAAATCAGCTATACGTCATTTTTAAACATAATATTACTATTTAAACTGACAGCACCATTTGTATAGTGTAATTAAGTAGAACGAAAATATGTCGATCATGAGGCTGCCAATTAATTTCCTGCTCTTACGTCAAGAAACATACAATAGCAGCTTGTTATCAGTATGCGTACCTACTAGCCAGCAATAGGCTTTTTTTCTTTACACTAAAAAGTTGGCAAACTAGTATATAGTCCACTTGATGTTACGCGGGTACCATAGTCCATGATTGCCTGCTGTACCTGACGTATAACTTGCGTGTTGCTGACTCTAGAATAAAGGACAGTTGGGATAAAACGTAAGGAATGAGAGATGTAGATATGAGAGCCTCCAGAACTCTTACTTACCAGCCAAAACTCAGTAACAGTGTTATTATTCTTATGCCAGCGTAGGTACGCACTGTAAGAGTAACAAAGTACTCTATACGCTGTAAAAGTACAGGACACCGGTGTCCTAGACAACGAGCAACAGTGGTCTTATTCACTTTTTAAAAGTTTGCCCTCTCACTTGGTACAACATAAAACAGGACATAACTGTCATAATATAGACAAGATGGCAACTATCGTGGTAGTAATTATATTATGTAAACAGGTCTCAATATTTGAAATTAGATTTTTTGTCGCGTGGATGATATGATCGCAAATATAAATACTTTAACCCGGAACTACAGTCACATATACAAATATCCGTGCGGAAATCTAAACCGCACTTTGTTAATATTGACGTACTCAATAAACCAGTATACATTAACATTTTTTATTCCTTAGCTCTATATTATTATAATTATATAATAATATCAGTCCTGTATTAAAATGTCCCACTGTCGGGCCCGTGCCCGACAGGCCCGTGCCTCTTCTTAGTGTGGAAAGGGTTAGACCATAGTCCACCACGCTGGCCCAGTACGGGTTGGCAGACTTCAATATCTTCGAGAACATAATGAAGAACTCTCAGACATGCAGGTTTCCTCGCGATGAATTTCTTTACCGTTAAAGCGAACGATAATTAACTATTTAATACGCACATAACTTCGAAAAGTCCTTGGGATTGAACTTGAGACCTCTGCGTCTAACGGGTATCGCTGCTGTCTGTGTGTATTGTAATATATCTACTAAGTAAGCCTAACTAATATTATAAATGCGAATGTGAGTTTGTTTGTTTGTTACGCTTTCACGCCTTAGCTACACAACCGATCATTATGAAATTCCGTATACACGTTGCCAGAGGAAATTAAAAAGAACAAAGGACACCTTTCATCCAGAAAACGGTCCTGCTTCTAACCTTACTTAGCTTAGTAGGGTAGTAGGTCGATATTTGAAACAAACTAATATCCAATCTTTACTATTTAGAGAGACATGTTATGAAGACGAATCTTGACTTACTACAATAGATACAAAATAACGCTCACATTTGGCATCGTTATATTCAGGGCAGGCCCCAAAATATCATCAAGTAGTGTTCACAGGAGGGTCATATATTACCATGATATGAATTCACAAACCGCAATAACCTAATGGGTTCAAACGTTGCTGTTGCACAAATAGAATTCCAAGTGGCACCGAGATCGAATATTGGTCTCTCGAACGGGAATTACGTATTGAATGTTTCGATTCCTCAAATGTAGAATATAGACCTTAGTAGTACGTAGCAAGATCGAATACGAAATTTTTTAACATTGAATGAACTACAATTCATCTTATTTTTTCTCGAATTTCGGTTGCATGTCGTATATGAACTCACCGAAGCACACTCAAGGCTAATGGGTACTAGTGCTAGATTGAATATCATAAGTTTTGGGGCACATATAAAGGTCTCCTTACTGATACGAGTAAGCATGAGAATTCTTCAACTAAGAATTTGCTAAAGTATTATGTTGTGTAATCTATACAATCTTGGGAATGCAAAAGAATAATTATGACTTTACATAAATGCAGTTTTTAGTGTTGCTTTGAGCGAAGGCTTTTTTGTTTTAGCCTCCTGCGGTGTTGCATAATATTTAATTTTACATGCGTTTTTTTTTTATTGTTACCGTATATAGACTATGAATTTTTTATTCATTTGAAACGTATTCACTGGAATAAACTTGTGACACAGATTGGCTTGGATATGTAATTTTAGCATTATCTTACGTTAACACGAATGTTCCACATTCAAATCAAACTACTTTTTTAGTCTCAATATTTTAAAGAGCTCATAAGATACCACAATAAAAAATACAGCACGTGATTATTGGTACTAAAAATAATACGAAATATGTACAAGAATAACTAAGATAAAAGTGACAAATGAATTGTCGTATAAAGTAGTACCTAGTCATAAAGCGTATTTCTTTGTATAAAATGTGACAATAAATGTTTATAATTTGAAGCAGGTTAACTGCTTACGAATGTTAATAGGAACCTGCCGCATGCGCGCTGGCACCGTTCTTTGTTCCTAGGTTATCGAGTATTGGACAACATGACACCCAGTGTCAGCCTTGAATTTCATTACGAAGCTGATAAACGACCACTACAACACAACACTGTTTATGTACATTTATCTATTACGGGTTTAACATATTTGCCAGTTTATTTTTTACACTCGAATACAGTCATTAAAAATTAAAATGCTAAGTGTATATTTGCGCAATTTAATCATCTCAAGTGCTAAAACTATTGTACATACGATATAGGAAGTTCTTATGTATTCATATGTCGATTTGCTCTCGAATGTTCCGGGTGAATAACCATTAAGTTGTAGTTATTTGGACGGCCTCGTTGATCCTGTGGCGGAAGCAAGAGCGCATTCACAACTGTCGTTCGTAAGGTCCTTCGTTCGATACCCATGTCATGAGCATATTTTGTTATTATTTGGTCAGGAAGTAAGTAATATAAAGACAGGTTAACCTAAAACAGAGATTAGGAAGTACTAACCTAATTCTTAGGTTATAGGTATATAGGCGTAATATTAGGTTATAAATTATTTAATCCGCTTTGCTTGCTTCTCCGCAAATCTGCGTCGAATGAACGGAAATGTCAACTTAGAACCGCTACAAGTTTAACTTTCAATTTCATATTCAATTTATTTTTCCACCACAGCGTCACTTAAATCATGGCTTGAGCGACTTTGTGGTGCAACATTCGCATTTAGTTTGTTATGAAATTATAAGTAGGCAACACGTAAATGTTACGTCTGTTGCCGTCAAAGAAATAATAAGACTAACGGCTATGTTTGTTAACGAGCCTACCATTGTGTGGAGGGTTTTTAATTACCAGACATTATTAAAAAGTGTAATATAGTAAAAAGTCAAAAGAAGAAACAGTTAAAGGTGGCCAATTTTGGGTTGGGTTAGCAGACTTGACTTATCTACTAGAACTGAATGTTATTATACAGATGTAGATGCAGAGCTCTCAAATATGTAGTTTTCCTTACGATATTTTACCTCACAGGTAGTAAAAGTGATAATTCACAGTTTAGTTCTCACAAAAGTTTATAAAAATTTAGGGAAACCTAATATTTTTCTAAATTAACCATTAGTAGACTATCATTGTAACAAAAGAAAGGTAATACAAACTATGGCACTTTTACAATAGGAGACAAATAATGTAGTTTTTTAAAAAGGCAATACACAACACTACAAGACAAAGGTTAGACCAAAAAAAAGTGACGTAACTTACAGGGAAGTAGGTATTCAACAGCCGGTATAAGTTAAATAGTTCGATAAGTAAATATATTATGTTCGTGAGTTCCAATGGTACTATAAAAAGAGAATTAGATACCATGGAATTAATTTAAATTGTGTGTTATAAATGTTATAATACTTTTAGTTTCATGATCGTTGTCGTGTTCTTGCAACAACTGTGAACACATTAAGCTGTAAAAAAAATTACGTGATTATATTATTAGAATCTCGTTGTAGCCATAGCCAATATAAGTTCCAATTTATGTTTGCGGCCAATGGTATTCAGGGTTCGATGCGCAGTTCGGGAAGTGTTTTTCGGTGGTAGAAAATCCTCAGTAATAATATAAAAAAGACGTTTATTAAGCGACGATTCGATCGTGTTCTATTATATTGGGCATAAAACTGTGTATGTTATCGTGATAGTTCTTTATCGACCGCCAAAACAGGTGTCGCTATATTTTCTACTATGACTCTCCATATCCATTATCATAACTGTTATAATTGGCGAGACTTGTACTTAGTACATATCTTATTTATTATATATATATATATATCTATTTATCTAACAAAAAATCACTACCACTTTGCCCGACGCGAGAATCAAACCGTAGTCTCATGATGATCAACACGCCATTTGACGAACCAGGCGGTCTAGTTGTGCTTAAATAAATCTAGTCAGACCCCTAGAGCGAGGTATCCCTGCCAACATTAGCATAGTCACTCGGTCTGCGAATATGTAATCGCGGCATTAGCAACTACGCAGGTGGATGCTGTTAGTCAACCTCCTTATATAAGTTCGTAGTCACTTGTTGCAAAACCTAAGGGCAAACAACGAGTAGCAGAAAGGTGTGGTCAAGTCCTAGGGTCGTAACATGAATATTAAGTAAGTCTAAGAATTTCGTAAATTCTTTAATAGGTAGCAGTAGATCGGTAGACAGATAGGTGTATCAAGACTAAAGGAGCTTCCGTTGCTAATTAAATTATTTGGTGACGACTAACGGTATGCATGAGCCGGCTTATACGTGGAAGTACCACGATACCATGTTCTTTATCTTTTTACAGTAGATCGGCTTGAGAGTGTGTACACTGTTACTCGATTTCGCTCGGTGAATAACAGTGTTGAAGTCTCATACCTCTCCCATTTCTTCCTTTCATCCCACTTTTAGTTGTTTTTATTAAAAGTGGGCAATGAGCGAATGATGCCCTTGGTATTATCAAGCAAGCATAGACTACTGTACCGCTTACCAGCCGGGTCATATATTTGTGTGCCACGTTGGTAGTACCTACCTACATTTATAAAAATCTTTATAATTAAATATTTATATTGTAGGAATATAACTAACTACATGCACAACGCCTTGCCTATATTCACAAAGGGATAAAGAGAGAAGTGTAATACAACCACATTTCGTTAGTTATGGTTTTAAATTCCACGCAATAGGTGGCGAGCTTATTACCATCTACCAGGCATAGTTTCAGATTCCGTGCTGCTATAGGAACTTTTTTTTAAAACTTGCTCATCAAAATGACACTCCACCTGATGGTAAGCATGGTCATGTGGTCCAAGAGCAGTGGACTCCACACCATCCTCATAGCAACTGAGGCGATGTTGAGGTCTCTACTTTGACGGCCTGAGAAGGTGCTTTTTCACGCTCCGCTTAAAGGACCTAAGATTGTATAAAGAAGGAAACACGTGCCTTGGCAGATAATTTCATGCCTTGAACGTTCGGCAGAGGTATGAGGATCCAAACTCGCTTGACGATCACATTATGCCCAACCCGATAATCAAAGCCGCAGTTACAGCAGTCTCATTTACTACCACGCCGCCGAGTTGTCACTTTAGTATGCAAACATTCATTGTAAACAAATTAAAATTGTATGTTCACAGTGGATTAGTAAGCGCATGAAGTCAAAGAGGACATAGGTGAATGTCTGCCGGTGGACCATTGAACTGCGTGTGTGACACTACGTAAGGAGAATATGTTTATGGTAAGGTGGTAACACGAGACGCAAGATGAACAATACATACATAGACTCACGGTATGCATCACCGAAGACTCTCAGAGCAGTACTTAATAGGGGAAGCAATTTTTTATCATTTTATTCAGCTAGTATCATACACTAGCTGCATGGTTAGCGTAGTGGCTTAAGAGGAAACACAAGGGCCGCTTTTCCATACAAACGTAGTCCCCTGTTTCTTCCCTGGATAATGCCAGTAGAGCAAAATTATTTTTCCTAAATATTAATGGGCTCTATTGGCATGTCCCTATGTTTTCCTTTTTTTCATAAATTAATTATTAAAGAGACATGAGCCTTCATAAACCTCAAAAATTGAACAGATTTTCCGCTGTGTTCAAACATCCAGAAAACAAGTTTAACTAGATTATATAAAAAAAGGAAAACATAGGAACACGGCGAAAGTTTTTGTTTAATTTTTAATGAAAAAAGTAGTTAAATCGGTCAAGTTTTGGAGAAGGAATCAGGGGACTACGAAACGTTGATTTTGTGTACTTGTAATAGGTATTTTCGGTCCAAGCTGCAGTTGTCCCTATCGCGCTCATGATACTTGAAATGGCACTGCGTGACAGCAATATGTTTTACAAATACCTATTATTCAATTCTCTCGCCCTTAGGCTGAGGCTACAGTAGGCAGCGATTCCCGATGCGACTGTGAAAGCGAAACGATATAAACATGGTATGGCTACATTATAAGCGAACATTTTTAATGAATTCGCTTCAATGTCGCTGACAAGTTGATGTAGCCGATGCCGTGATTACACTAATGTTGTTTTTATCGCATAAACAAATCAAAGATTAATAGCGATATATGGCGTACGGCGTACGGTGTAGCCATAAACGTGAATATGAACTATTTGTTTTTATCGCTTAGGTATCGCAGGTCGTGTCGCGAACTAATGTAGCCTCAGCCTTAGTGTTTCCTCTTAAGCGATCGGCTGCCACTGCTACTGCGGCGAGTGAGAGACCGATAATCGGTTGATACTCACATGGGACGAACAATTGTGTTATCCAGAGATAGTTATTTCGTGTCTGAGTGTTATTTGTGTCCGTTGTTTGAATGTTTGTAAAGTTAAGTTACTCCTATTGCGAGCGTTGTCTTTTAGTGACGATTTTTTTATATAGTGTTCTAATAAAAATGTTGTACTATCCTCAATCAATAAATAACAATACTGTAATAAACCACATATATCACCCTTTTCTACTGAACTGACTCCGTGCTGCCACTAAGAATATCCTAACAGAAAAATCCAATCACGCTGAGTCCTTGGTCCAAGCCCTTACTGCCGACTTTATAAATGGGTCAGCCCGGCACAGGACCCTCGAGACCGTCACACACGAACAATATGATTTTAAACACTAGACAGGTTTACGACGTCGTATATTTTTTTCAAATCTTCCATGTTAGACATAATCCCTGTGTTGTGGGCGACTTTACAAACGTTGGAACAAAAAACACAAAGAACATTCAAACTCAAAGCACAATTTTCGTTTAGTTTTGGTCGTTTGCAGATATTCCGTAATAGTTGGATTATTTAAAAACAATAGGCGAATTGTATCCATTAATTCTTAGAAGTATTACTTTAAAATGTATTGGAGTCGACTTCTTAAACTCTAATAAAAATGGTTGTCTGAATTTTACATGAAGTGATGAAAATATATTATCGGGACACAGATTTCATAATTAGTTATCATCTGTGTCGTTGGTGGTAGTGTATACGACTGCGGATCATGAGGTCTCGGGTTCGATTCCCGGGTCGGGCTTGGAAAACGTTACTAAGAATTTCCGTCAAGAATTTCTTAGTAGCAAGTTATTAAGAATTTCTGTCAAGAAGTTCTTAATAATTAGCCCGGAGTTAGGAAGTTGGCGGTGTTTCACCCCCGTGCGTCGAAAACACGTTAAACAGTGGGTCCCGGCTGTCATGAACATCTATGGCAGTCGTTATTGGGAAGTCAGCGCCCTCAAATACCCTGATACCCTGACGACTGGTCTAACCATAGAATGATGTTATCCTTCTGGGTTACAGAGGTCAGATGGCAGTCGCTTCGTGTAAAAACTGATATTCAGCTAAATCTCGTTAGACCAGACATAAGCGGACTCTGGCATAAGCTGGGATTAATAATCGCTAGGAAGAAGATGTAAATTTACATATTAACACATGTTTAGGATAGTGAAGGTGACATTGTATACAAAATGTTATCTGCTGCTTAACTGACATTTTTTTAAAAAGAGTAGTGTATGTTCATCCCTGAAATTCAAGCTACCTTCTTACCAATGGTCAGCATTGGTAAGAAGGTAGCTTGAATTTTAGCTTACCGGTGAAAACGTAACTAAGGACAAAGTTACTATCGTATTACAAATATTAGTACGTAGGAATGCCATATCCCGATAAAATTGCACTTTACTCATCCAAGAACTTAAGTATTTAGTAAAGTTGCTTCATCTCGCTCACTGAACGTTCTGTATCCTTTTAATGAACTACTACAAATTAAAAGTTATTATATCTCAATAAATCAAAGGAATAAGTACAGTTTTTTTACAAAGGCATGCGCAATACGTCTATATTAAAAAAGATAGGTGCGGTGTTGATCAAATGGAACTTTATTAATTATACCAATGTAATCACAATATAACAAGGTCCATGTTGCACACAATGCAATAAAACATACACTGTTGGATATGTAGCAACATAAATAGAAATATTAACATGGAACAACTATTATAATTATGATTTATTCGCTTGTTATTGCATTTTGACTACATTATACAAATCAAATATATTAATGCTATTCAAATATACAATGTATTAGATTAATATGCTGTTGATTTTATAACAATGATCAGTTTTCTAAGACATGCCTGATATTGATCCATAGCCGATTGCGACAAAGCTATTAATTTGCTTTACATTTATCACAGTACAACTTGCATAAAATGCGACACGCGCCAATTCAAATCTATCTTAAAAACTCAAGTAAGGTATCATAAAAAACGGTATCATTAATATCCTGGCAGTCAAATAAAATAAAATAAAAATAAAAACATACTTTATTCAGACTTTGTAATTTAATGTCGAACCAGCGAAAGAATAAAATGCCAATTCCGCAAATTATTTATTTACAAAAATACATCTATACATTACAATTCGATTTCCAATAAATCATATTCTTATCCAATTAACCGGTGGAACTTGATTTGTAATTTGACTCACTAAACTGGAGAAAAACTGTGTGGTATGAAGTGACGCATACTTACTAAGTAAGTTTGTGACTTTAAGCGAGCGCTTGATGTGTGTGAATGTGACGTGTTGTAATCGGGAGCCTAATTCTAGTGAGAGGCAGTTGCCCAAGCGAGTTGGTTGCCAACGAGGAAGTGATGGTGAGGTGCGTGGAGCAACTGACCTTGTACGTGTAGCCGCTGCTTGCTTACTAATGTTTGACTACCACTCCGCTGTTGCTTGAATTTTGCTCTGCTTCTGACGAATCGGCGACGACGGATCGAATTACGATCTAAATTGATGGATTGTACATTTTACGCAAATTTAAATGTTAAATGCAGCTGTAATGGTTTCCCTGTATGGAAATCAATGCTCTATGTCTTTATGAATCAATATATGAATGTCGAATATGTATTTAATTTGTGAAGTAGGTACTCAGTTATGTAATGCACGTTTCTGAGCTCTCGTGAATAATTAAGCGAATTCAGAAATAGCTAATAAATAATAAAATCGTGTAACTTTAAATGTGTTTGAAATGAATACCACGAGCTCGTTTAATTTTAATTAAAGACAGTATTGCACTATTTAGAGACATATTGTTTGGTTGATTGTGGCAGATAAGGGTCATTCCTATTAATGAATTAGATTTTATCGATAGTAAATCATTAAATAGTTAATAGTTTAGTAATTATATTCAATGGCATTTCCGTTAGTAGTTTTTTTAGTTCTTTTCCTCTCTCTCTCTCTGTCTCTGTGTTCACATGTTTCTACCAATATAATTAGCAAAGCTATGTATGGAAATCTTACAAGAACATGTTGCAAACTGTTGTACAAGTTGTAAAACCAGAATTAAAAATATATTTAGCTTTCGGAGATAATTCCCTACTCTATAGATATAAAATAACAGAAATTTATCATATAAAGCTAATTTGATTTGTCTAAAGTGCAGTCTAGAACTTGTCAATCCAGTTTACCCATAATACTGACGCATCTGTTATAAAATCATCATAGATGGCTATCATAGAACTCACTGAATGAGTAACATCTTTCTCAGCAAAAGAAACATTAGTACAACATTCCATATTAAAGTAATAAAATGTAAAAACAGACTTTATAAACAAGAGTTTTTGTGTCCAATTTTTAAATTGTAATATATTTTCCTTTAGATTAAATATAGTTTCAATGTGAATTTAATACAATAAGGAGCCTGTAATGTGTTTTGTAAAGATCTTTATTTATTTATTGAATATAAATGTATTATTATTATTATTATTATTATAATACAGTCGCCATTAATCTTTAATGAGTATGCAATCAACTGTTGTTTTATTTCATAGACGTAAAATATGGCGTACGTAATAATTGAGTACAATTTGTCATGTCAGCTGTAGTCGCGGGCAGTGCAAAGCCTCTAAGGCACGAAGGACATGTAATCTACTAGATAAATATTAATATAACAAAACCTATTATTATTCCACGTACGTTTGTTCGTTGTATTAATATATGGCACTTTATTATAGGACTGCGCCTATCAGGGGTAGTGTTCTTTGTCTCTATAACCAAACGCATTATTGCTCATAAAAGTAAATATTATAATAAAATTACACTTTTCTTGTGTAAAATTTTAAAATATAATTGCTCAAAACCTTCTAGTTTATTTTATTTTTTGTTTTATAATTGAATGTTGTTTCACTTACATTTATGTAGCTTATAATTTAGTCAAAGGAAAGAAGAATTTACTTTTTCTGGCTGTAATAAACCTAAAAAATATTATGATATCTTGTTTAAAGAGGCCTTGCTTTGTCTTGTTTAGATTACAATCGTTTTATGTAAAACTAAACTTCAACTATATTAAAAAGACTTGGTTAAATTAAAAAGACGACTCCATTAGAATTGGTAACAATAAGGCAAGTAAATTATATCTTCGTTCTGTCACAAGGAACATGAGATAACATGATTTCGACTGAGTAACTCCCGAAGATCAGGCAGATATGTTTCATACGGACATTCGTCAAATACAGTCTTAAAAAAGCATTATAACTTAGCCTGTTACATGATTCCGGCTTGACCTCGACTTCTGGGACACTCTGTATATTAAGATTCAACGTAATATACAGCAAACATTTTACTGTCAATCGGACACGTTTTCAGACTCTATGTCTGTACTGAGAATTTAGAAACAGATACATACATAAGCGATATTTAACCCTGAATTTTCCGCTAGAATATAATGTAGAACCTAAATCTACAGGCAAGTATGAGTGAGCTTAAGCCACTGGAGATAACAGAGATTTAAAAAAATTTAAGTGATTTGTACTACCTACATAATTATGTAATTATATTAGGGAAGGTAGGAAGGTAACGGAACATACTCTATGCATTTTAAATTTGTTTAATCTGTGTTATGTATAAGATAGTATGAGATAACAATAATGAAGTAAACTAATCATAAATATACATAGAACACAATAGTGGTCAGATAAGATCTTGAAGCAGTACGTAATAACTCAAAATCCTATAGTTTTGCAACGCGCCTCCATTACTATAAAATGAATGTACAAGTAACGCGGCCGTTACCAATTTAAAATTTAGAACAGAAATTCTATTGCGTTGTTGTTGAATATTTTTCAACTGTCATTTGTAAATGTCTGTTTGGTAACGTTTCAGGCTAGCTTTTGTCGGTTTTTACGCAAACAGCGTTATTACGCACTATTCTGAAATATATTTAAGAGGAACTGCTGAGGGACGGAGCATTTGTCATTTTGCATTACATCTTGTTTTCCTGAAACTGCAAGGTTGTGAAAATATATTTGAAATTCTGGTGGCGAATTTACATGTGTTTTGAGACGTTTGCGTCGAAGTTGTTTATCACAGAGTTCATCGTGACGCAGGTTAAGACATTCTGTCGCAGTAGAGCCCTTAGATGGGTAACCATAAGCATAAATTTTATATTAACATGTGTTCGTTCGTTGTGGCGTTCGTGTATAAAATATTGTTGGTTTTGCCTTGCACATCGTATGTATTATAGTTCGACATAAGATGTCCGAATTCAGAGCACTTTTAACTATTCTGACTTCTGGTCTAAGATTAACACATTTTAAAGAAAGCTTTGCATATTGGCATGCTTGTAGGTCATGCAGTCTAGTTTACTGAAATCCTTGATTAATTGTTAATTTTTCTAATTTATATATACTTTCAAGTGGCGGCAGCTTAATGGTTAAGATATCTGACTTGCGATTGAGAGTTGGTAGGTTCGATCCATCAACACTTATTACATTACCGACTTCAAGCCACTCCTAATCTAAGGATTTGAGCTAAGCTGAAGGAGTTAATAAGTAATTTATAAACCAAATTGCTAGAAACCTTTAAAAATAAAATTAATTATTAAAAAACCGTATCTGACTAAACTAAATATAATTCTAAATCCGCTTAAAAGTAGGCTAAGTAAATAGGTAAGTATATTTCTTGTAAGTACGATTTAAATTGGTTACTAGAGCCTTCTTTTGCATGACTCATTGTACATTTTGGTAATACGCTTTAGTATTAAGTGCACTTAATATTAAAATGCAAAAGCACAAGTTTTTATTTTATTACGAATTCGAATTCAAACCTTTTAAGAAAATGTTTGTCAGGCCATATTAGGTAGTGTAATGCCACGCATTGTATGATCGTATTATTACAGTTATTTTCCGTCAAGAATTAGGCAGGCATCACGTATAGCCGGCTGGTAGGTTACATTTCTTTTGCATTTTTGACAAATGAACCAAATATAGCCAAGCAAAAAGTTGTTCGGTTCTAAAATATAACCATTTATTACGAGGTTACAGGTACCATTTTATATTGGTAAAGGGGAATGCAAAAAGCGAATGCGTCGTCGCAACGGCTTTTTGAATTATTTATTTGATATCCTATGGAATATTGCACTTCCATACGTATGGTAATTGGAAATGACAAGGAAACCTTACATGAGTGCTTTCAGCAAATACGATGCGTTCGGCGCGAACAAGGCGTCTGATGGATACTACACTGATGTGCGATGACCTTTATAAAGCTAAATAACAATAGAAGATCCATATTAATAACTTATTAAAAAATAGACAAACATTTTAAATAATAAAATATTAAAATAATAAGGCAATTAAAATACCAAGTTACACAAAAAAACTAATGCTTATAACATTATATGTATTTTATGATCGTAATGTGAAGCTCTACATTCTAAAGCTTATTAATTGGTTAAACACCAGATTATGAAACTTGTTTGACATTTGAACATGCTGGAATTCTCACGAAAATTTAATTCATGTCCGAGCAGGACTCGTATCCTGAAGGTTCCGTATCTGGTATTTAAAAACTGGATTTTGCCCGTGGCTTTGCACGCTCGGAAACAGTACTTTATCCATGAATGGAAGGTACCTTATGTCCCTTCTGTACCTCTGACAACGTGTTTGCGAAATTTCATGACGGTCGGTCGAGTAGTTAAGACGTGACACCGTAATAAACAAACAAACTCACATTCGCATTTATAATATTAAGTTAGGATATAGACTTTATGTTTTTGGATCTTGTTTATATATTTATAATAATAATAATAATAAACCTCTCTGGGACAGTCGTTATCTCCTTATGAGACTAACGCGATACCGGAGGGCATAATATACTAGCTTTTAAACTAACACCTTCGCCTTGTGATATAAACAAAAAATGTATCACCAGGTTAAATAAAAGCGTACAAACCGCAGGGCAGCTTGTGGCGAGCTGAATGTGAGTGGCGACACTGCGGTCATGAATGCCTCAGAGAGTCGGTGAGGGCCTCGTCCCCAGTTTGCCGTTACTGGTTGGCTGAGGTGGAACTTCAAGAGCGCCAGTAGGACTCTCAACTCTGGCTTGCCTTGATCGGCCGGTCAGAGGGGGGCCGCTAGAGCTACATGCTTGGGGGTGGAAGTGTCATTTTCAAGGGCATAACTACGGGGAAACCTGCTCCGGGTCTCCGTTTTCACGAGACCCGTGATGGCGAAACCGGCGCCGCACCGCTCGACATCCCTAGCCGCTCGCACCGGTGTTGCCCTCTGCTGCTGGCTTGTATGCCTATAGTGGCTATTTAGGGGGCCCATCTAGTGAGTTGGCGAGTCACCGTCTGTCCATTCGATTGGTGCTATTAGAGTATTCAGGGCAGACGCCGTTTTATCATCCATAGTTACCAATATACCAGTCCATCAAACACCCATACCCATAGCCCATATATTAGAATCCATACGTAGCAATAGTCCTACGCCTGCTGCGGCTAGTGCCGCTGTAGGTGTTCCATCCCACCTTTGATTAAAACTCTCGAAGGGTCTCTTCACGTTGGACCCAAGTCTCCGTGTAAGCCTTCCAAAGGGCCGGGTATTTTCCTAACCTATTAGGAATATACCCGTGAAAGAGAAACAAATAATAATAATAAACTTTTATTTCAGACTAGTGTCCATAAATGTTAGTCATACAAATTACTTAAAACTATGTTAGTAACAAATATAATAATAATATTTATGGGTTGATTCATATAGTTTTAAGAGCACTCTCAAAAGTCTCGGCCAACTAGGTTCATCCTTTACTATACGAGACTGCCACCATCAGTTCGTTAAAAAGGAAGACTTTTTATATTTAGTATTTCTTTAGGTTTTTAAATATGAAGAAACAGACAAACAGTAGAAGGAAACTGAAAAGGCTGCCTCTTGCCATTTATGGAACTCTAAAAATGTATTTTTGCACTTTACACATAAAGTAATATTATTATATACATATATTATGAATTATCAATCTAGATTATTATATTATATGGATAACAAGTGGGGAATAGTAATTATTTACATGACTTAATTAGTATTTTATCTTTGTAGAATAATGTATTACATGAATATACTCGTAATAATAAACGTACATACTTAAGTAAGTATTATTGCTATAACATTATGGTAATGCGCGAATATGTAATATGTGTTAATTGACATTATTTATAATGTTGTACTTTAAACAACATACTAATGTATATAGGTACTAGCGAAACAGACATGCTTGCGATTCTGACTTCATAGTAACCATGATTCTGATAATTAAATAATAATAATATTCTATCACATACACACAACACCATCTAGCCCAAACTAAGCAGAGCTTGTACTATGGGTACTAGACAATGGATAAACGTACATAATGTACATATATACTTTTTTTGTAAATACATACATACTTATTATACATAGAAACACCAATACCAAGACAAACATCCATGAAATGACAAGAAACATGAACTCACGCGTATAGAATCACGTCTTTTTTATATCCGCAGGGATGAGCAGACCTCTGTCAAATACTTATTTAACATAGCTGATAAAATGAAGACGCAATATTTGTTTTTATTTATAAAGGTACCTCCCTGATCCGCACTAGGAATAATTCCTGTATCGCGGCGGACTTTACAAACATTTAAACAACGGACACAAAAAACATCCAAACTCGGGACAACCATTCGTGGGTCACTTGAATTTATGTTCCGTGTGGGATTCGAACCCACAACACTCGGCGCAGAGGCAGTGGCGAGGCGAACACTTAAACCACTACGCCATCCGTGCAGTCTATATACCTATTATTTGTATATGCTAATCTGTTATCTGCAAGTTTTTGTATCTACTGAATAAAATAAAATATAATACACAATTTACCACCTATGCTTCTTAGCTACCATCTAATAGAGGGCGTGGCTACTACTGTTCATTGAATACATTTCCAGAAACTGTGCTGCTATAAAGAATCTTAACAGAAATACTTAACAACACTTTAATCAACTCAGAATATTACGCACAGTTCTTTCGTAGCTTATACTTACTTCTTAGGCCGCTGCCATGCGACCCGAATGCCGTCAGACGCCAAAGCCACGCTAGACCATAATAAAAGTAATTGAGATTGCCGCCATAGTACAATACCAAGCATCAGCCGGTCCGAGAAGCACTCGTTTGAATTCTCGGTTCGGTGAAAACACAAGCGGTCCGGTTCTGTCTTCCTTTCCTTCGCGGCTTCCTTAGTTGTGTTGCCGAATATACTCAAGAAAACAGATGCAAAATACAGGCATGTCCATGAGCAACATTTGCCACTGACCATCAGGTGAACCGCTGACTCGTATTAGGACAATAAAAAGAAGATAGGTCCTAATATGGTAAATGGGAATGATAATTGTAACTTCTTAGTAAGCAGCGATAGCATAGGGTTAGAGTTTATAAGTTATATGCGTATCGAATAGCTAATTATCGCTTGCTTTATACGGTGAAGGAAACATCGTGAGGAAACTTGCATGTTTGAGAGTTCTCCATAGCGTTTTCGAAAGTGTGTGAAGTCCGCAAAACCCGCATTTGGCTAGCGTGGCGGCCTAACCCTTCTTTCAAAGAAAAGAGGCTCGTTCCCAGTAGTGGGACAGTTTAATTCAGGGCTGATATTATTATCCTAACTTCCTAAATAATATTATAAATGCAAATGTGAGTTCATTTGTTCCTTATGCTGTCACGCCTTAACAACTCAACCGATCATCGCATACATGTTGTCATGAGTATTTCCAGCAATTTATTGACAAAATCTAGATAACTGCGAGCGAAGTCGCGGGCAAAATCAAGTATGATAATAACTGGGTAATTGTAGGCGTGATACATTTCTGTCCAAATCCCAAATGATATACAAGCGTAATGCTATGTTACGTATGTCGAAGTTACAAATAACTTGTTGCGAAAGAAAGATTTTCCATTCGGATTTCAATGACAATACATCGAAATATTTTAATATTAAAAAACAGATTTCAAAATGGTGAATCAAGGTAACCTTATGGTACAAATACACATTTATTTACATGATTGATATATTTGTACATTTAAAATATACATTTATAGCTTCAAGTCTCTATATCTCCAAAGAGTTAAGGAGAAATGTATTTTTAATGAAGTATCAGACATGCAATTATAGAAAACAATATTTTGCTCACGGCTTTGCACTCTTAAATGTAGAATGGTATGGTTTAGATTAGTAACAGCACTTTTTCCTGGATGAAAGATACCCTTTGTTGTTTTCTGTAATCCTGACAACGTATTTGCAAAATTGATCGGTCGAGTAGTTCAGGCGTGAAAGCGTAACAAACAAACTAACTCACGTTCGCATTTATAATATTATAGTTAGGATTTACACACATATCGTGTCGTCGTTTTAGAGCAGAAACTTATACTTTATATACAAGAATATATTATTCCCGGCCTGGAAATCGATCGCAAAACCTCACTATCGTTACTAAACGTAAGCGCCAGTAAACGCTACTACACTACGACGGTAAATTAATTTTAATAAACATGTATTTTATAAATATAAAGAAGTTATTAGATTATACATACATAAATCTAGTTAACTGAAAATTGCCAATAATAAAAAACCAAATACATTTTCAGAAATTCCAATACTATCCTATTGTAGTATAATATATTATTAGCCGCTTATAGCAAATGAATATCAGTTTCAATCTGAATAAATGTTTACCAATAAACAAGTTTTAAACAATAATGGTATCTAATTAGTTAGCCATATTTTATGCAATAAATGGCTGGACGCTTGTGAGAGTAATGGCATAGAAACCGGAGAAGAATTATGTTTTATTTTTTGTATATCATGTGCTGCGGCGAGCCTTGGACTTAGAGCCGTGTATCATTTAGTTCATACTCGCGACCCGCCCTGGCTTCGCACGGGTATTATAAAACCTTAACAAATTATAGATTTAAGCCATCCTCATGAATCACTCAGTATATTGGTGAAAACTGCATGACTCAATACCTTTCCAACCCCTCACTGTGCCCAAGACACCTTTAGCCATCTTTGATCAGTCGTGTGAGTCTGCTCGACAGTGAGTTATCTATTTATCCTGGATATCCCGTCTACTCTCCGCCTGTTACCCTGGGACGAATGGTGCAGGTATCCCGAATTTATCTATCTATTTATTTATTCATCACATAGTATGTGGTAGGTTAGGGCCTTAGGGTATTAGGGCTGATAGGGCTGTAGGTACTTTAGGGTTCCGTAGGTTCTTGTCATATAATTGTGTACATACAGTCCGTTACTACTTAGGTGACGTCTGTTCGTCGCATGAAAATCCATTCAGAAAAGTTTATCGTGAACAGAGAAGCACACGCGGCAGGTTACTTTGTTTTATAAAAAATTATAAGTTAGTTTTGTAAATAAAATTTATACGTACAAAATGAAACGAGGCTCGCATGAAATAAAATTACTGGCCCATATATAACAACATTATTAAAATACTTACTTCAAAGGTGATGAAGACAATAAAGCCAGAAATTTGCATAAAAACATAAAACGTCTCTTTTTCCTAGTTGATTCTAGCAAGTCTCGCAATAAACAAAGTCTATGTTCATTATTAACATTAATTCAAAAATCGTTGTAAGTTGGGTTTAGTAGATTCCATCAAAATATTCGTTATTGTATTTAACATGCTTATTATTTTCTAGGTTTAATAGCATAAGTTTGCACTCAAGTTTACTGCCTATATTAAAGTCTTGGGCTGGGTTTTCTAAGTCAGGCAAAGTGTGTGTATGCTAAACGGATACAATTCAATACATGGAGTATTGAATTGTGTCTGTATCGTAGCACGAAGTCCAGAACTACCAGAGAGGCGAATGTAACACAATTCTAAATAATCCTTGGCAGCTATACCGAACTGATGCTATAATGTATTATGGAATAATATACATTATATTGTTTTCTTTGTCAGTTTTCTTAGAATAACGTTCGTATGATCTATAACTGTCTTTTATCTGTTTTCACTTTTCGCCTTGTTATATTATTCACTTGTCTCCCGAGACCGAGGTACCACATAGGGAGGCAGCACAAAATATACCGCGGTCATTCATCTAAGACTCAGAAAAGTTTCTCAACCGCATAGATCCATCAATTTGCGCAGTCATTTAACAACCACCCCTCATGATAAATTATACTAAACTTAAACCCAAACATATTTGCTACAGTTAAGTGCTAAATTTCAACGTTTTTACTTTATTACACTTCCTTCAAACAAGCCCACATCAATTTGTAAGATTGTAATTAGCAACAACGGGTATAATTATTTTTTATTCATGTGAAACATTTTTATGGGCGTTATAGGTTATTTTTTGCTAAAAACGTGATCTTTATTTATAAATTTTGAAATAAAAACGGGGCTATCGTAATATAAAAACGTTGCCTCAATTTTATAGGGTCTTGGAAAAACACGTATAGATCGAATTATGTAACACATTTCAGTCAAGGCAAAAGACACGTTGCATCAGAATATTCTATCAGTTTATTTCGCAGTCTTGTTACATGTATAAGTTACGTATGAATAAAAATCAAATGGCGTCGAGCGCTATTGAGTCCGATAGTAACATAATGACATTTGAAACCACTATCTCTGACCCGTGATGACTAAGCGCGAACTAAACTGGTATATCCGAGGATGATGCTAAAGGGAAGTTAGAGAGAGAACTCGATATGTAAGTAACACTTACGTAAAAGAGACAAATACATAGTTTATCCCTCCTCTTTTAAAGAGGGAAGTGAGGACGGTGCGGTTGCAACGAAAGTAAAAGTGAATGCTTTTATGTCTTAGGATTTATAATATTATGAAACTAACTGCGTCTTCATTCTGTTTATAAAGGTATCTAATATATCTTATCTTTTTATACATTAATGCAATCGCATTACAGCATTATGTAGGCTTAAAATAAAGTTTCATATTATAATGCTACAAATGCGAAAATAAAACATCATAAAAACCGACAAACATTATGCTAATGTATGTATGTAGCAGGAAAATAAACATTTGGACTAAGAATTTATTCGTTACTTTTACAGAATCCTGATTGTCGAGTCTTTGTACCGGATACACAAAACAAAGTTCAAATGTCACCAGGAAAAAAAGCTGCCGCGAATACATATTCGCGGCATACAAATTAAACAGGAAATGGCGTTATACCAAAAACCGTTGGTATTAATTATATTACCATTTTTTCTGTCGGACATCATGTGAACCCAAGTCAAAAATGTAGTAACAGATCCAGAAATATTTTAGAGAATATCCAGGAATCTAGGGTTTACAGCTAAATACTGAGGCACAACGCCTGGAAATTAGGTATGGTATTTACTATATGGAATCTTTGAGTTAACATGTGTTTAGATATTATATTGCGACGCAACGTTAAATATCTACGTAATGACTAGAAATGTGAAAAAAGTGCCTATATCGTTTGGGGCTTTTAGCAAACATTGAAATAAGATTACAAAGAATAATCAAACACAAAACAGCTATGAGTACCTAAGTTACAGTTTTTTGTCTTGTATATGGAAATCGAACCAGCGACACTCTTCACGGTATAATAGCGAGATGACCACTTAAACTGTTGCGTTATCCGTGCTATTACATATTAAATGCTGCATTGCTTATATAAATAATATATAAAAAAATAATAATAGGCATTTATCTAAATTATAGATAATTATTCAAGCATCTTCTGTATAAATAGTTGTGTCACATCTGTTTCAAGTAGATTTAGTCATTCATAAGTCTAATTAAACGCAGACTATATTATGAATGACACGGAGCTATTAGAAAACCAGAGTCCTGACCGATCAACGTCCTATGTGAAACTAGTGTCCGTGGTCAGTAATTTCTCTATTCCGCTAGAAAAGCCTGTTCTTCGCCAGGATAAGTGGAAAAATACTGTTTTGCGTAACATCTCATTAGGTAATACACGATTATGTAAAGTAAACAGCCTGTAATATAGCATCTTGTGCATCATGCTGTATAACTCGTGTCCATTATCCGAGAACCAGTCGCTGTTAAGGCGCTTAGTTTAGGAATACATTAAAACTTCTCACAGCACGCACACACGCACACACATTAAATACAAAACTTCTTTTCTGAGAGTTCCGCCAACATAAAGTGCGTGATCATTATCTGTGTATATGGCTTCATTTCTGCGTAATTAATTGCATCGATCTGTTTGCTAATTTCGTAGCCTACGGTTAAATTCATATGGAATGTGTTATTAAATACTTTTGAGGAACTGTAACTAGTGTTTTCGGTCGTGACTTAAAAAGAGGATCGGGGAATTCGAGGGTGACGTCAGTGAGGCGGCAACCGGTTCCAAACTTGTATAACGAGCCTGATAATACGAGACAGGAGCGCACAATTCACTCCCACTTACTTTGCTTGTAACTCCTGTTAAGTCGGAAACTTGGAGTTATATACGGTGCCTGGCAAATCAAATGAACGACAGCTCCAGCATTCATTCTACATCTATATTGTGTATCACTTTTACTTTCTACTTGTTATTTATGTCTCTGTTAGTCGAATATTAATTTCTGCCGCAATTTTATGTCGCAACTAGCACTCAAAACAAAGAATTAAGATAGAGACGTTTACTGCCGCTTTAAGTCTCGCAGTACACCATGTTAAGCGCAAAAATGTAAAAATATATACATATAAAGAGTTAAAAGTAACGAGAAAATTACTTCGCACGGCCCGTGACATAAGTTTGCGCCTACATTTGCGTGCGATTGTGCCCCGGGTGGATAGATTGATATGGGGAATTCTCAGTAATAGCAAAAAGTCTGAAACTGTGCTTGGTAGAAGACAATGGGTTCGCCAGCCTAAAACGTTCTATAAACGTATTTGGCAGAATGTAGGCATATATATCGGCCTAACTGTCTGATGTTTAGGCGTGAGTCTGTGTCTGTAAAACAAAAGAAACCTACATTATGTGTCTTACAGCTGCACAAGTGTCCAGTTTAGCATTTGCTAGAAGTTAAAGGCTACAGCTAATAAACAGCGATAGCCTAGTGCGAGACCGTTGGACTGCCACGCAAAGGTTTCACGTTCGAACCTGAGACATCTCTGACTTTTCGAAATTATGTGCGTATTAAATAGTTAATTATCGCTTGCCTTGACGGTGAAGGAAAACATCGTGAGGAAGCTTGCTTGTCTGAGAGTTCTTTATATTGAAAAATATATTTGAAGTCTACTAGTAACCAACACTACGAGTAGATCAGCGTGGTGGACAATGGCGTAACCCTCCTCACACTGAGAAGAGGCCCGTGCCCAGGACAGTTTAAAACAGGGCTGATGTTATGATAGGCTACAGGGTCCTAGAGTTGTTTTCCTCTAGGAATTACAATAAACACACACGTTTGTTAATCAGTTCACCACATCCGTCGCTTATCGCTATATACGTCTAACAAATGTATTAAGTAATATAATACTGCAATGACGCATATTTTGAATGTTCGCGAATATGTACCCATGATTCAGAGCTACCTAAACATTGATATATAACTGGTAAAAAAGTTCTCTCAAATTTTGAATAACGTTAAATCGTATGTTTGTCATTTGAGCTCAGTCAACCACCGATGTCGGTTCACATCTTATCAATAGATAACCTCGACCTCTCCCCCTGGTTCCCACTGACAATATCGCAGACCATATTCCATTCATTGTAAAGTAGCTCGTATTGCGAGAGTCATAAAAAACATGCTGATGGCAAATAAAGTTTGGGAATGTTGTACCCCTATCCTATGTAGGTATATAACGATATCGACAGTATATATGCCAAGGATTGATAAAAGAAGTCATGGGTATGATTTATTAGTATGTTTAAACCAGTCTGAGGACGTAAATGCCAGGTCAGAGAAGTCAGGGATGCAACTAGACTTTAAAGACTCTTATCATATTACAGTTAATACTAGAAATTGCATAAACGGGACACAAGTGATAACCATTACGTAGTCTTGGCGTAATATTAAACATGGAGGAAGTTTCTAATTTCGTTTCCCACTACGATGTAAATTGAACATTTAGCTGAAATGACAAAAGTAACGTTAGCTTTTAGCCGGAACGTTTGTGATGCGTCCGCAGTTATTGTAGATGTTCACGTGAAACTGTATTCGTTGACCTCGCTAATACAAGTGCAATTATTATTACATGTATTACATACATATTCTATAAATAGTATAAAACAAATTCGCTGTCTATCTGTCAGTTTATGTATCCTCTTAGTCCTTCTAAACTACGCTACGGATTTAGATGCGATTTTCACTATCATTCAGAGAATTTCTTCTGAAAGGTTTACATGTATGATACATTCCAGTTTAATTTATAAATAGTAACGATAAGTCGTTGTTTGATAATCAAGTCGTCATAAATTACTACTTTCGAGCGCTTACATGACTTACGCTTGGTAAACGACATGCATTAAAATAAATTAATAAATAATATAGGTCTTAAAATGCCTATAAATATCAAAATCTGCAATAGTTTGTGTCTATATCCTAAAATTATGCTCATGGAAAATATTTTTATTTTGTAGATATTAATTGAAGTTAATATGTTATTTGAGAAGCTCATTTGACCAATATACTTAATACAGATCCTTATCCAGTTATATATCAGTTACCTTAGACATTTAACGTAGATAAAAATTGCTCTTTACATTATATAAAAGAAATAGATACTTAGAAGATATTGCAGATTAAAATTACTTATTACGTAAGTATTTTCGTGACGAGACTTACGTAGCCGTGCGATAATTATTTTAATAGAGCTAATAATTATTATAATTAAGTATAATACCTGTGCTGTCAATCAATATAATAATGTACGGTTTAAAAAGCTATTGTCGTTTTGTGATTATTATCTCAATAATAATAATATAATATTCCGTCACATACACACAACACCATCTAGCCTAAACTAAGCATAGCTTGTACCTACTATGGGGTAGTAGACAATGGATAAACATACATATATACTTTATTTTTTGTAAATACATACATATTATACGTAGAAACACCCAGACCAAGACAAACATCCGTGTTCATGTACACAAATGTTTGACTTGTGCGGGAAACGAACCCGCGACCTCAGGCGTGGCAGTCTGTTACACTAACCACTACGCCATCGTGTATATAATACTAACCAATAAAGTCACTTTATTGAAGTAATGCTGCTCTTTTTCATTCCTTTAAGCCAAAGGTGCATTAAATATGGAAGGTAGGTACACAGTGGTATACTCACTCAAATATTTAACAGCTTGACTAGATCTACACTAACCCTTATGTAAAATGTTCTTGGCGGGCAGTTCGTTATCCACTTACTCAAACTTTGTAAGTTTATATACCTATATATGCGTATGTAGCGACTTGGTTATCCAGAATATGGATGGCGTAATGGTTTAAGCAATCGCCTCACCACTGCCACTGCACCGTGTATTGCGGGTTTGATTTCCACACGAGTCAAAAATTTGAGTGACCCACAAATAGTAGTTCCCAGTCTGCGTGTTCTTTGTGTACGTCGCTTAAATGATTCCTCACTATACAGGAATGACACCTACTGCGGCATCAGTCGTTTAAAAAGACTCTTTATAGCAAAGATCGGCTAAGTGTTCTGTTTCGGCAGCTGTTAGAAAATAACAAATTTAATAAAGACTCTTTATTACTGTAACACCGAGCGGACAGTTGAAGTCCGTATATCAAGGCAATATACCATTAGCACAAGATTTCACCGTTCCTTGCATGATTTTACTTTATTTAATAAATAAAAACCTAGCCTTTGTAAATTGTTTAATATATTTTAGCTAAACAGACAATAGAAAGCTGTTATTTCTCACGATTATAAACTTCTTTTTATAATTACAATTGCTACTTAAGTCTAAACCATACAAAGAAAATTAACATAACATCACACCAGTACTTATATCCTTAAAAGGTTAAGCAGCACACGTGTATGTATCACAGACATATTTACTTCTTTTATTCTTTTTTTTTTATTCAACACTTTTAAGTCTGTATTACCAGACGCGTAAAAGATGGCAGTGGTCCTCGTGCTTACCTACTGTTTACTGTATGCTTGCATCAGAAGAACACATCACAACATTGTTCGATTACGATGTTCTGTAAAACAGATGTACTTTTCGAAGCTGGTAAGTTTGTGCTAATCCTAGGTTTAAGTGAAGATTCTACTTTGCTTTATCGAAAAAGAGACTTAGGGCATTTGTGCAGTCCTGACTGTGTTCGGTTATATACTGCTCTCGTTTTGACTTGACGTCAAATTGCAGAATCAGAAGTAAATTATTAGAGTGTTAATTTTAACTTTCTAATAATACTTACATGTATTGTGTGCTCACCCTGATCTTACACGTGCCACAGCGGCTAACCCGTCTTCACGTGTATATACGTACAAACATATAATAATTTAAACAACGAATCAATAGTCCGGTCAATTTAGACCAAAAAATGAGAGCGAAGTTACATAAAGTCCCAACAAGCTGAATTTCAGTGAAATTGTTCAAAACATAATTATAAACAATGTCTAAAAGTTCCCCATCACTCCCTTGTATGGAAAAAAAATTATTCAAGGTCAAAGGTCAAAAAAATGAGTTTTTCGCGATTTTCAGCAAAACGGTAAGTTTTATCATAAAAGTACCTCAGACAAATATTGTAGATCATAAAATTATCTATAAAAAATGTATCAATACTTTTTTCTTACGAGCCACCGTTTCTGAGATATAACGATTGAAAAGTTATAAAAGTTGTTATCGTCATAATATGCATGAGTACGCCACGTATATACATCTAGAGTTGTTATATTTTATATAATATATATATATATATATATATATATATATATATATATATATATATATATATAACCCAGTCCAATAATGTACGAGGCAGCAGCATTTTTCCATCGTCCTCCTCATGTCCTACCACCAGAAAGTGGCACTCTTATTCAATACGTTGCAGATAATGCTGATATTAATGTAAATACGCTAGACGGCAATAACACGCTCCACATAATGGGTATTATTCAAATTGTTACTCCAAAACATTTAGTTTTACTAGAAGAACCTATGCCACGAATAAAAGAAACTCTTTCAGCAAAAGATTTCAAGGCAAAAGCTCATGTGCCGATACAGACTTATACAAATGACGGTGTAGTAGGCTACAGTAAAATAAATGTTAAAGATTTTATTTATGGAACTGAAAGAGTATGTTTTCTCAAAAAAGCTGATGTAGTATGGTTTTATGGTAAATGGAAAAATGAGTCTTTACCCGGTTGGAATGGTTTTATTGAACGTTTAACAAATAATCATACGAATTATTCTAAATCTCAAATTTCATTTTTACCATTTATTCACCAACCAGCCAGTAACTATAATACTATCTATACGACTTTACTTTGTGCATTAGAGAATGCAAAACGGTATGGCCACACTGTATGCATCGTGACTTTCGACCAGCCCCTGTATGCTAAAGCTCGAGAAATTGTATCAGCCGCACCTGAGGGCTCTAAATTATCAAAAATCATCATCAGACTTAGGGGATTTCATTTATTGATGTCTTTTATGGGAGCAATTGGTCATATTATGCAAGGAAGCGGCATGAAAGAAGTACTAGCAGAGATCTATGCGTCAAAATCATTAGAAAAAATGCTCAATGGTCATGCTTACGCAAGAGCTGTTCGAGCTCATACACTACTTCAGCTTACTTTGGCAATTATAATATTAAAAGAAGTTGAAATGAATGACATGCAGATGCAGATCTAATCATAAATATCGAGCATATATTAGGTAACCCACCTACTGGGGAAACCACGTTAAAAAAAACGCGCTAAGTACACTACCTCATAGGTGGCGTGGAAACGTGTGCATATTATGACGATAACAACTTTTATAACTTTTTGAATCGTTATATCTCAGAAACGGTGGCTCGTAAGAAAAAAGTATTGATACATTTTTTATAGATAATTTTATGATCTACAATTTTTGTCTGAGGTACTTTTATGATAAAACTTACCGTTTTGCTGAAAATGGCGAAAAACTCATTTTTTTGACCTTTGACCTTGAATAAAAAAATTTCCATACACGGGAATGATGGGGAACTTCTAGACATTGTTTATAATTATGTTTTGAACAATTTCACTGAAATTCAGCTTGTTGGGACTTTATGTAACTTCGAATGTCTAAATTGACCGGACTACAACCCATTATTTTCAGATCACATAAATTTTATTTCGTGCTGCCATCGAAACACAAGACGCAGTACATTGAAAGTAGGTGGTATATATTATGTCAATTAGTTAAATATATTTACATGGTACTAGCTTTTGCCCGCGGCTTCACTATGTAACAATACAGTTTTCTAGACGAGAGGTACCCTGTATCCTTTTCTGTACCCCTGTCAACGTGTATATGCGACATCTCATGATGATCGTCTGAGTATTTAAAGCATGAAAGCGTAACAAACAAACTCACATTCGCAGTTATAATATTAGTTAGAATAAATGTTACCACATCTATTATTGAATAATATTTCATATGTGTTAGTCTGTGGCACACTGTGGTTATCATATCACTTGCCTGCCTACACAAACAGACACGCAGCGGTTTAAAATGTTTACTAAATATGATGAGCATCGTCAAGGACTGATTTGTGAACTAACCTCAATTTTTTATATAAATATGAGTAATATTATTTATACTGTACATTTTTTATACTTATCCGCTTACGATAAGCTCATTTATAGCTGTGAGCGACGCTACTGTCCTTATTACAATTGATTTGCAAATTTTGTTTCTTTGTGTTGATTTAAGTAGGTAAGTAGGTATGTATTTATTTTGTGTGACTTACAATATTATTATACCTACTCAGTAGTGCCGAATCTCGACGTGCCTTGTGCCCATTATATTAATATTTATAAGAATACTTTATATGAATATTCCTAAGTTTGTTTACAAATAAAAATTTCTTCATATGCAGCGTGTAAAAGGCAGTTGTGGTCGTACATAATAAACAAAGAGTAAAGTCACACTGATAAGGCTACCAAAGCTTTAAACGGTAATGGTAGTCTTTGTTTAGTTTGTAAAAAAATATCAATCTATACCAATATTATAAAGCTGAAGAGTTTGTTTGTTTGTTTATTTGTTTGATTGGTTGAACGCACTAATCTCAGGAAGTACTGGTTCGAATTAAAAAAAATTTTTAGTGTTGGATAGCCTATTTATCGAGGAAGGCTATATAACATCACGCTACGACCCACGGGGCGGCGCAGTAACCATAAACGCGGGTGAAACCGCGGTAACAGCTAGTAAATAATAAAATAGCACGAAAATTTTACTTACTAATAAGTACGTAGTGTACACGGACATTTGTGGTAAATCTGGACACAACAGTATGTTGTTGTCATGTCCAAATTTATTAGCAAATCTCGAGGTTTATTACTAATGGGAAATTATTCACGGCAGTTATTCTTCGGAAAATATATTGCCAGTCAGTGTCGGCAATATTACGAGTCCACATAAACTTCAAAACCATTTATCAATTAGTAAGTAGTGTCTGGTTAAATCCCTAATGTGAATATGAATATGAATTCTGGGGTTCACTATTGCGGACTCTTTAGTATGTGTATACTATATGCTACCCGCTTTACTAGCCAACTATTCTACGAAACTTTCAATGATGTTCAATATATTATTGCAGCTATTTGTTTCTCTCGCTTGAATATTGCAAGTTATTCGATACTTGCATCACTTGCATGTATATTTGCTGTATTCTCATATTAACAGAAGACAGTAGGTACATCTTGAGTACCGAGGCTAGAGTACGCTAATGATTGGTCATTAATTTCATGGCAAAATTCGCCTACGGCTTAGCTCGCGTGAGTGAAGCTAGTTATTTTGTTTTGCTATGTTGTCGATCAAAGTTTTGCTGTTTATTTGCTATACAGTTCATGTAGAGGTTCTATATAGCTCTAGAAATTTTTATCCTAGAACAAAATATGCACTTGAATATTTTATCTATATTATTAAAATTAATTGCTGCTAACAAGGACCATGCTTGCGTTTTTTATATATCATTTTCCAACAATTCCCATAGCAAAATGAATGGAAATCGGTAAAGCGACATGAACTTTTTCGCGTTTATATAATTTGATGACGCTGCGTTGAAAGCGATATAGGAGACCTTTGTTCAAAAAAGACAATAAAAATCCTTTAACGGAATTTATCGCGCCACCCGTAATCAGAGCGGCCAGTGAAGCCGTGGCAACAATGAACAATCCATGAAGTCAACCATATTTGACACATTAATGAGGTCGTGGCAACCAAGCAGATGAACAATTCAATAACCATCTTTTACCGAAGTACCTACAAGTAAAAATGTCAGTCCCGCTTGTTATGAATTTTGAATAATAGTCGAAGTGGGAAACCGCCCGTTTTAAACCAGATATAGATATATTTAAAGTAATACTGCAGTCGCTCCATGTAAAAGTAATACCTAATCATATGTGATAAGACTAAGATCCGATATTCGGGTACACGGAGAGGAAATGATTTTACTGCGTCATCATATTAAATAATTTAAGTCCTGTTTATGAACTGTACCATTGTTGAAAACGGGACCTTTGCTCACTGTGGAAAAGGTTAAGCCAGAGTTCACAACGCTGGACCATTGCTTGTTAGCAGATTTCAAATATCTTTGAGAACATTATTTATATATGTAATACGTGTAGGCTATGCTTGCGTTAGGGTGAAGGAAAACATCGTGAGGAAATCACTATGTTTTCTTTCACCCTAACGTGAGCAATTAACAGCTAGAAAATAACTTCAAAAAGTCAGAAATGCGGGCCTTGAGATTGAACCTCTGTGTCTCCAAAAGATATTGATATTCATTAAACATTAGATACTAATCGAAATCTCTAAAATTAGTGTAGTTTAAAAGTATGGCTGTCAGAGGTGAAAAGCGTCATTTTTTAACTACGGCGAATCCCGCTCTATGTCTCAGTTTTTTCAAGACCCATGATAACGAAACCGACAACGCACCTTTTGATGTTAATTACTGCTCGCACTGGTGCCTTCGCCCTTTATTGCCTTGATGAAAAACCGTGTACGCTTGTGGCTTATAGAGAATGCGTCTTGCATGTTTGTAAGTATGCCATTGAGATTGAATCACACGAAAGTATTTCATACAAGATTTTTTATTCCGCACGTGGCAATGTATTCGCCATGGTCAATTCCCAATAGGTGTTCTATGCCACTGTAGATAGAAACTCTCGAAAGGCTTCCTAGAGGACCAGGTATTTTCTAACGTAAAATGATAGACAGCCAATAAGCACAAACCGAAAACCAAGTCCTGACGAACTCTCTAAGGAAATCGGGACTACATTGACTCCAACCACCTTTAGATCACTGGAAGCTATGATTTCATGTTACCTATTTACTTGTTTAGTTATTATTATTAGTTACCATTTTATATTCAGATACTTGTATTTAGAATTATTTCGAACAATTCCTTGTCAATATTTCGAACTATAAATGTACCTAAATTAGTACAACTGTTATTGAATTAATAACCAGTTGTTGTTGGCAATAATGGCCATATTCAGGCATTGACCTAAAATTGGTCTCGATTGTGTAGGGCGGTATAAAAATATAAAGAAAGCGTCATTTAGTGACGCCGCACAACTACTTGCCAGTACTTTGTACAAATATTTACACATCTGTTTTTTAATTAAAGAGGAAAGTACTATACAATAAACATTCTCGCAACGATGTTTTTCATTTAAAGAAATAAATTATATTTGTGTACATTGAGCAGATCAAAATAAATCGTAATTAGCAACAGATTTGCGACGTAGCCAACACAAAGGCAATTAATTCAAACTTTTTGTTAATATATATTGTTAATATACGATATTTAATCAGATTTTCTTATGTATAACATGACATTGCGTAACAAATTAAACAGGTTTATAAACTAATAGTAGCACAACAAAGTATATAATTAAATTGTACCTAATTTTATAAGAAACCAGTGATGCAATGTGGACAATGGACTGCGATTTTAGACTAGGTAATAACTAAATTCAGTATATGTATTAGTAATCTAGCAGAGTTTTAACATAAGCATAACAATTGTGAATGGCATACGTGTCGACGACAGGAAACTATATAAAAGCTTTAGCGAGATTATTTTCACTCAAAGTTGCGAGCTAAATATGCTGTGAGTGTGTTCTCAGAAACTGCGGTGGTCGGCGCGGGCGCACAGCGCGGCGTACCGGCCCTTTGTTTTTAAACGTGACTTGCGTTTTAGATGCACGCAAATTAACTAAAAATAGACTATTTGCACTCCTACACTTAACGATATAATATAAGCTTACGAGCCTCGTAAACAACGTTCATGCTCTCTTTATACACACGCTACGCACTTAAAAACAAACATTATACGAATATATACTGTACGCTAAAAGCTTGCTCTTGCGAGTATGACAAATTTTAGCATTTGTAAATAAAATGAAGAGGTGGTATAGAATGAAAGATTAGGCATATCAGGAAGAGTAGAAATTGTCTTAAACATGAAAAAAAAGGAAGTTGATTGGGCACTTCAATTTGATAATGCATGGATTTGATTGCCCCATAATTAAAAGTTTAATATGACAACATGGCTGAGAAATAATATTCATAATGTCTCCGATATTTACATTAAAATTTGTGTCGTGTTCCCTAGTGAGATGTATGCTAAGCATTTAAAACAATCAAGCGGATTGTTATTAAAGTATTACAAATTAAAATGAATGGTTAAACGTTTGTTTGAAATTAAACTGTTGATGCACTTTAGTGGGAGAGCGACACCCTTTCGTTTTAAATAGCCCTTGTAAAGGGGACGGTAGGTAGATTGGCGTACCGCTAATAACACTTATATGCGGGTATGTACTTCGTAGACTTCCCCGCGTCGAACGTTTTTATATAGTGACCGTTGCACGCTAGCGAGCCCGCTCATTCACTATTATCATATTGATTTCGCTAAGATAAGGACGAGCTCGCGCTATAAATTATAACATAAAATTACTTTTAATTGCTCCACTTGGTTGTCAGTCACAATGTTTTACCGTCTCCTTGTTACATTTAAAAGTTAATTGTTCAAGATTTCAACCTAGCCCAACGACCCGGCACAAATCTTATTCATTGAAATTAAACAAACTTTATACGGATTTTATCGCGTTGTTTCGGTTGCTTTTCAGCAGCCATGGTCACGGGGAGACTGTAATAATAGTGTTTTATAAAAAATAAATAACGCGATAAAATCCGTATAAAGTTTGTTTAATTTCAATGTATAACATTCGCGTAAACATAAGACAATATTATACAAATCTTATTCGTTATCGTTTCACAGTCCAGAGTTTACTAGATTGTATCAGGTAACCATAATATTTATTGTCCATTTTGCCGTAATATCTCAAGTTTTTGCCATTGCATTCAACTATTTCAAGAGTAATTTGTTGAATGTATGTAGGCATAATTGTTCCCACAACATGTGGTAATCAGTTAGATTCATAAATAGTCCTTAGCGATTTGTTTCAGTGACGGTTTTACCCTGTGATTAGTTGGGGTATGCCACCCTATAATGGACTGTATTTAATCTAATGGGGAAATAAAATTATGCGGGTTCTCTATGAGTGGGCCAGTACCAACTATACTTTTTATTAAACATACGGGTTACTCTCCATTTCATTTGCAACATTATTCTGATAGCAATAAGGTTTCTAATTCTGACTACAAAACTAGATTTTAGCAATCTGCCGTTAATGGAGAAATCAAAACAGGGAAGATTGATGTCATGGGAACTTAACGTGGGATTTTGATAACTTTTTGTTATTACATAATTACGTTAAAATTTATATTATAGAAAAAGATAATCGGTAACTATTTTTAGAACTGTAGATATTATACGTTAAATTAAATTCATAAATAACTTGTTTTTTTATAAACATCTACATTAGTGACCGATCCCTGTCGCGCCTAGAGGTCAACGAGAAGTACAAATGTTAAACGTAATCGACAAAAGGTGATTGGTTTCCTTTTCAAATTAAATCGTTTTTATTTATAAACCGTAGTTTATTAAACGGACGGAAGTTTTGTGTTCCATTATGTATTTTTATCACGTTCGTTTCACTTCAATAAGACACATTGTATATCTCCGAGGGAAGCAAACCCATTGGCAATGTGATTACATGAGAATGCAGGTCTTACAATTAAAAAGCTACTCCCATGTTCTGGTCTGAGTGCCGGCTTTGGTTTTTATACGAATATATTATCAACACAATGTGGACGTGTACTAAAGCAATTACACATTACGGAAGCAATCTACAACGCAACGAAACTTATTACGTTGATACTGGTATCGGGTCGACACGTACCTACGTAAGTTCTCGTGTAATCTTACGAAGGCTGCAGCAATTGTTATTTACGTCATTACTGCTCATGATATTTATTATATTACGTCGATTACTGTTAATCGTATAACGCACTTTGTGTGATTCGTGAAATGCGAGGAGCAACCAGGGATCGAGCGTCATTCGATAGTTGCGGCCAGTTGTGTCAATATTTAAACATTACGAATAGACAATACTTTCCACACAGCTTATTATGTTTATTAGGGATGTGACACGTTAGTAATCGTGGGGGTTATCGCAACGGTCGCGCTCTCACCCCTAACTGGGGGACAAAGGTTAACGTATTCACTTATCTAGCTAACCAACACAGTTAACGAACAGGGTTGATCGTTTGGAACGTTCATATGTCAAACATTTTTTTAGGTACTTAGAACTGTGATGTTACCGATATACGTAGAAGTAAACAGTTCGTTAAATCTATACTAATATTATAAAGATGAAGAGTTTGTTTGTTTGGTTGTATGCGCTAATCTCAGGAACTACTGGTTCGAATTGAAAAATTCTTATAGTGTTAGATAGCCCGTTAATCGAGGAAGGCTATAGACTAGATAACATCAGGCTACTAAGAGCGGAGCATCAATGAAAAATGTTGCATAAACGGGGAAAATTCTCTTATGTGAAGCAAACGAACTTGCGCGGGTCTACTAATAGAATAATTAGAGTCCTACTACTATCATTGAATTAGAAAGGCAACTACATTCTACATCATTATAATACACCGTCGTACCTTCGGTTATGAACGACAACGAAACGTAATGTTATACTAATTAACATAAATAAAACTATAAAGATATCTTAAAGTTATAAACAGTTGTGTCATTAACAGGTCAAAATTTAAATCATAAAACTTTAGATAAATTTGGCACGTAATAATTAATATAATCTCGGTCTAGTTATATTTTTATTGAAATCCCAAATAAGTCAATAATCCGGTTTGTAAATATCAACCGGTGTACTCTTTGCAAAACAAACCAACTTTATTATGCAAATAACGCTATTTGTGTTCGCGACGTGGAGCCTTGATCTTTCGCACCTTCCCTCGAGCGCACCCCTTCAAAACAATATGAAGTACTCCGCCGCTTACACAAACAGCTCATCATCGAGTTTATGCGTGTTTCAAGTGTCGATTCGAACTTTTTATTATGTTCAAATTTGCGTGTTATGTGGGACACGCGCGCAGCACGCGACCCGCATGGGAGAACGACTGGAGGGTGCTTTTTGTGAGAATTATTATTCGCAAATGACTAATGTCTGGTACCATCACTTTTGTTGCGCCGTAAAACGACTGACGAACGACTATAAAGTTATGTGCCTTCGCGGTTTTGTTATGGGAACACTTTATTATACCCGTCGAGTGCACAAGATGAGACACGAACACGAGCCTATAACGTATAATATTACCTTTTTAAGAATGCTCTCCTGTCTCGAAATGACCCTTTATTCGCGCTTCAAATGATGCGATACAGACAATTTAATAGAGTCCTTTACACGCATAAATTGGTCTAAAATTAGATACGGTACCTACGACATAATAAAGAAGAACTTGTGATGAATCACAAGTCAACGGCCAGATAAAACGCTGTCTCCATCTATTTGTGTTGTAATTACGTAGCACCCGATTACATTGTCTTAGCTTGTTAATAGATATGAATTCGATAAATACTCATTGGTGCTTTATCGTGTGACGACCCCGCTGGGACGGGCTGCCAATCAAACCGGTGACTATCGATAGCGTAGTGCTGGAGGAATAAATGAATGTGTGAGATGAGGCGGCCATTTAAATTTCACTTTATATTCATAAGCTGTTTAACACATGGATACCTTGATTCGCTCTTATTGTTGTACCAGTGAACTGATAAATATTAATCGGTTTGTCGTAAACACGGGCCGCGCGACCAATCCCGCGGGGGGAATGATTTTGCGCAGGACTCTAGTGGAAAGTTTTTGAATTACAAAACTGGAACGAGTTATTTCGAAATCAGAACATCAGTCTTCCTCAGCCTTTAATATTCTTGCTTAACTGTACCTGAGTGAATTCGCATCCAGAATCTGAATTTCACAATTTTCCTTTCAGAATGAGAACGCGCTAAATAAATCAGTACTTTCTCTAACATCCGATTCGCAAACGTTCGCTGCCAATGATTACGTTTGTTCGTGCTATTAACACTGCGTTAATTCGCGCTTGTTTATGGTTTAATTACACATGGATTCTAATACGTTTAATCGTCCATATATGGCCAATGAATATCGGAATCATATTAATTGTGTGGTAATAAAAATCAGTAGAAACTTGCGTTGCGCAACTGCCGGTAGAGGCGGCGTGTGATGCTCGTTGGTTTAAGTCTGAGATTCTCTGCGTGATCTCGTTAAAGGAATGCAACTTAACTAATAATTTTTCCGCTTAAGCGCCCGCACTAATTAAGTATCTAGTGGGAGATTAGGAACACAGCATGGTTCCCGGAGCGAGAGAAGCTTCATTGAATTTTGTGCGGCTCTACTTTAATGAGGAGTTTACCATAGAAATAATTCCGTCGATATTTCACTTAACTAAATTATCTGTCCGCTGCTGTAATTTATTTTGTTAGGTTTAACTTATACTCAAGCTGTTACCAACTCTACCAAATAGGGTAAGGGTTGCGGAAGATATAATGATTTGTACGAACTAATTGTACATCCGCGATGGAACATTTATTCAGCAAGGGCTTTATTCTGCAAAGAAAAAATAAAGAAATCCCGCTATTCGAGCATCGACGTTGTAAGTACCTTTATTCGAAGGTATCTTAAATTCTTTGAGTAAAACGTGCCATAACACGAACACCAGCTGAATTATTAGTTATACAATGTTTATGAATAGTTAAAAATTAAAATGTGTAATTCTTCAACCTTAAAATCGTTGTCGTTTTAGGTCTGGAACACTCCAAGTTGTTTTGTGTTATAATAGTTCAATAAAGTACAAACGCTTGCAAGAAAAATAAGCTTAGCCAGAATGTGTTCAAGATTTGTTGCCTATATTAAAGTAGGTACCATCTACAAGCATACAATAGCCTTCAATTGCGACCCACTACGTATTTAAAATTATTATCATCCATTTCAATTCATCATCAGATATCAGTACCTATGCCAATGCCACCTACAGCCATGCATCTGATAGTAACCTGCTGCTTTGACTAGATCACCTGTCTATCAACCAATGAGTCCAACATCAATATACAAGCAGATAAACTAAACAATTTGCGAGAAGAATATAGATTACTAACATGCAAATGGTTTTTATAGTATTATTAAGTCATTAGGTACGACATTGTACTGCTTTGATTAAATCTAAATTACGATCGTCAAAGATATATTATATGTATGTATGTATGTGTGTGTGCATGTAACTGATGATACACGCTTTAGACTATTCTTGTATATGTAGTCAACTTATAATTTAATAAAATTTATCTTGGCGTAAGAAATAAACACATTGATTCGACTACCTCGTTTTAAAGGAGAGTTTTAATGTTGTTTAGGGTTATCATTTTATCATTGGATGTGAGAAATAATGGAAATAATTGCCACGTGAGTGTAGGTATAACATTTCCAACTATGAGCCGGTATGATCATATGAATCGACAGAACGTAATTAAATGGCTAACAAAAGATCAAGGTTGCGTTCAGAAGATAAAACTTTTTGTTGTGATTCGTGACCAAACTTGAATAATGGCAAAAAAACACCGTGTAATTGTAAATAGGCCCCAGAAACGCAAAGTGGCATAGCGACATCTAAGTCAAATTATATAACGAGTTAATGGAATGAAAGGGTAAGTGATCAAGACGTGAGAAATGCCAGAACTAACGTGCCAGTAAATGAGACCAAGAAATAGACACGTACTTCGCTGTTAAGGTAGTAGCTGGAACTAATTATGTACACAACAGCTTACATTATGATTCCTAAACATCTGTTAACTGGGGAACCTTGTAAGACTAGGAACAAATGTAAAAAACAAATATAATGACACTAAAATACCAGAAATATAAACCGTGTTTATTCTAGACGCACTAAGAATAGTTTATAGCCTTTAATATTCAAATCAGTCGCATATAAAATCTTCTATAAACTTAATAGGCCAGCTTTAAAAACTGTAATGTACTTCTAAATAGGCACGTCATACACTCAAATGAGTTCCACTACAACATTAAGGCACCTAAACACGCCTATACAATGTTCATCAAGATACGGAACACTAAGTACGGAATAAAATGACTGAACGAGTCAGCCAAGGCCACCGACACATGCGGATATACCAAACTTAATATTCATTCGCTCATGTTGCCAGCCCACAAATGTACCACTTGAAGCTTCGAATCATCGTCCAATATTAGTGTTACTTACAAATAATTTACAAAATACTAAGTTAAAATCGTTAGTATTACCCAACCCCATCAGTAACTAAGCGTAAATACATACGATTGTGCACCCAACTAAGTAATAAGCATATTATACAGGTTCGTAAAATAGGTTAAAAACGTTTCCATATACAGACCATTAACCAACATCGCACGAATATTATGAACTCACGGCAGACTGAATTAGTTCTTTAGATTTATGGTTCCTCATTTGAATACTTATCTAAGTATGATGTCAATTCTGGCTAAATAGGTGACATTTAGTGTAACTACTGACACTTGACTCCTAAATAATCACTGCATATTCGGCAAACTCAGCCACCTTTTAATTAGTTGATTAGGTTTATAATATATGTACATTACAGAATCTGCCTTCGAATCTGGCATATTCAGTTCAGAAAAATATTTTTAACCTACAGAAGATAGCAGCCAAATATATTTTGTATTCCTGCAGTGTATAGGGTTCTAGAACTTTTTAAGAAGGCGCTATGCTGTCAACAGTTTTTATAATGTCGACAACGTGCTAATGATGATTATAGAGTAGGCAACGCGTAGGCGACCACTGAAATTGACAACCACCACCTTAGAAGAAAATTATCTATTTAATTAGATTACATTATTAATCTAATGAAAGCCTTAAATAGACTACTGCCTATATATAAGTAAGTATTATGTAGGTGAGTTTCCTTGGCCTAAACCTGTGGATGGACAATAGAGCTACGTTTCAAATAACCGTCACAAAGAACTCTAAACTTAGCATTCCTACCCTTGCTTCTTGCCGTCGCGTCGTGTGGCTGTAATAAATTATGTGCTCGGCATTGGTACGACAGCGGTAAGCGGCCAATTTGCATTAAAAACAAATTTTTACGTAACATCAAACTGGTATTGGTCTCGAATTAGCCTAATTAAAACACGTATCATCGCAACTAAATAATATAATTAAAGCTATGTACCTTTAATTACTGTAAACGCAGCGAAAGGCACTCAACGTGGCAACACGAAAGGCGCCAAGTGACTTAGTACAAAAATTGCACTTACATTTAATTATTAAGCTTTTCCGTAAAGCGTAATTTCGTGTTGCTGTGTATATATATCACTGGTGCTGCGTTGGCATAACATTGTCTTACGACTGTAAACGCTAAAGAGTTTGACAAGACATGGCAGTGATGATTAGGTTACCCATTATATGAAGTGAACCTACTGTCATCTACCAACCATAACACCAGAGAAAATGCTTCTACTAAAAACTTATATTTAAAAAATATTTGTTATCATTGTCTTGGATTCGGGTTTCGAATCCAGGACATTATTCCAGTAGTTACCGTAAGCGCCATCTTACGTCATCGAGACTAACGAGGCAGTTGAGGTAATCAGTAGTTGCGTAGACGCACTGCATGATTTCAAACAAAAAAGCGCACGAATTCACACGACGTTACCAATAGTTACGAGTTATCGAACAAAGTTCCGCTTGATCAATTAGCGAGTTAAAATTGCTCCTAACACCTCACGCCATCGCTCCGCGTACAAACCAAAATACATTTGTGCTTTTTGTGCGTCCACTAATATGATTGTTGCAACCACCTTGGTCACGTATAACGAGATAAACTAAAGCCGAGCCATGAACTAAATGAACGCTTCAATGATGATATTACTTATGATGAATATCGGACGCGAAGAGCAGTAGCTGCCGCAGTGAAGGCTCGCTATCAATAGGTTGCCACGACTCTCCGAGTTAGAAGAACATACATTCATACTTATAGATGCAAAAGTAAATCTTTCAGTGTTTTACGTTTTCATGATAAAATTGCTGAATTGATTTTGACAATTTTGGCATGGAAAATAAAAATTGCAAGGATTTCTGAAGCAAAAACACATACAATAAAAATCAGAAGTAAAGTCGCGGCCAACAAGTAATGCTTTATAAAGCACTTTTAAAATAAAATGATAATATAATTATTACGTATTACCTTCGTCTTACATCACGATGATTATCGACCTGTATCTGTCTGTTGCTGAATAGTTTAATAAATTAAATAATAATTATTATTATCGACAATTATTAAATGTCGAGTTACGTCATCGTCAAACAACAAAGTTTGTTTGACTTTTCTGCACTAAAACCGTAGAGGCGCTGCAGAGTACGAATGTCTTATAGAACAACTTCCTATTGTGTGTGTAAGTGTGTAAGTAAGGCAGTGGCGTAGTGTTGAGCTATTATCTAACAGTGAAAGTGTGAGTGTGTGCGCGGCGAGGCGATGACGCAACGAGAGCCGGTGCGCGGGCGCCGCCTGCGCCGTCGACTCGCTCCACTCTCACTGCCGACGATTGATGCTGATTTTCAAGTAAACAACTAGGAAGTTCCAGGTGAACTGGATATTTATTAATTCCGTATTAAGTTTAAAGCCTGCTTTATAAGGAAATGCGTGAAATAACTACCTTTACTTACGGTCGATGATGTTTAGATAAGCTGCGCGTTGAAGTCTTTTGACTGACACGCCATGTTTGTGCACTTATGTAACCCATTGTGTATTATTTACATAATAGTTGCGCCGCGATTAGTTCGGATATACATATATTGTCTCTTTATATTTTATGTTTATTGCGATACATTATTATAATACTTATTAATAACCATTATTATTTATTGTTCAGTTTTTATACATAGTTCCATTCATTACTGGCATCAAAGATTATGGAATTTTACATATTATAAATATGTAATAAATCATATGAATATAAATTTAAGTTTTGGATTATTTTTAATGCACTACAGATTCAAAACATAATAAATTTTAACAACTTGAGTGACTGCCATTATAAAAATGTTGGTACTCGCTTCAAGGTCCCTGTCTCAGTACCCGCGCTCGGTAGCTGAGGGTAGACGATGACTGGGCAGACTCCTGCGCACTGGAGTGGAGCATGGCCACGCACTGCCCAATTTGAGCCGCCATCGCCACGCTCCGCCGCCCCCAGCTATTTTCAGTCTTACACTTTTTGCTCGAACCCGACCCACACTAGTCTTGCACACCAGGATGACTACAACTTCATATTAAAACTCATAAATATTCAATTCCACTTCATTTATATTTAATGATATTTAGCTAGACAGACAAACTTGAGCAATGAGTAACACTATTTATTATAATTCTTTATGTTTATATTTTAAACTATTTAACACTAAGTGGTTTTTATAAATCAAAATGGCATACTAAATGATGTATATAAAGTCACAATTTAGTCGTACGTATACGGATATAAATGCAATAATGCCATCAATTCATCTTTATAACGCTTGCATCCATCTTAGTCAGAATCATAATGTTATAACCGCGGGCTTATAACAAGAAATCTGTCAAGGATTGCGTCACGTGGCAGCGTGTTATTTAACCTAACATTTCTATAGATTGGTTAAGGAATCTTGACAAAAAGCATACAATTATGTATTGTATAAGTTAGGAAACTGTCGGTCGTGTGCTCGGCCCACATTTTAAGTTGCCTCTCGTTCGACGTTTGAAATGTCACACAAACGCAAGCGCACGCGATGACCTCACTTAGATGTTACATCTTGACATTTAGGAGGGTACTCTATACCTACCTATACGTAGGTATAAGCACGTTTTATTTGTTTTATATAGTTCTCTTTGTATACAAGTTACGAACTTGTTCTTGCTATATATAGGTATAGTGAAGTACGACAACTTTAAATTGGTGCCTCGTCATATTTAATTAATATCTAAAACGTTACATCTCCGATTTAGTAGATCTCATAAATAAAATGATGTATCAGGCGCATTTTATGTGGCTACAATAAAAACAAGTTGCGTGAAGTATACTTGAATGCCATATATGTGGAAATAAAAACAAAACTATGACGCTGATCACAATGGGTGTTGGCTCAAAAACCAAAAGTAGAACATGAATTAATTCAAAATAACTTGACCTTAAGTTACGTATAAGACAACCTCATTTGTTACAATTTATAAGTATACCGGAAGGCTCGCAGTGAGAAACTCCGTCAAAGAAATAATAAACCAAACAGAAATGTCCAAAATTATGCAATGTGTTGTCATGTGTTGTTGACGCAACGCTTGTTTTCGTGGGTCGTGGTAACTGTGCCGCGACCATTTCGGTCAGCCGGTGGCCCACTGAGCCTCGGCTATGACATAACCGAGCTTCCGCCACTTCGCTCAGTGAAAGGTACGTTTAACTCACATAAACTACAGCCGAGACGCTTCTCGGACCGGCGCGGCAATCGAGGTTTTTGTACTAAGTAAAATAGTCAACAACTCGACACTCGACCACTCGTCGGTTTAACGACATCACAACAAAAAGTCTAAAGGGTTTTTAAAAGGCTGCGCTCCAAGGATGCCTGCGGAGGAACGTTTATACAATTATAACATCGTTACAGTGATTAGGGGGTATAATTTATACGGCGAGCTAATAGACTCTCTATAAACTATTCGTTCAATTATGCTGGATAAATAAATACAAGTTTTCGCATTGTAACGCTATGTCGCAACGCCGGCTACTTGTGTAGACTAGTTGCTGTGTCGACCAACTGGACACTTATCAAAGCAAACTGGGCTTGTAATTTGTAGCGGACCTAATATTGTCATTCGAAATTGTAATTAAGTACTAAACGCAATGAAACCAACAAAACTGCTGCTTACAGTCAAACTAACTACATAGTCAATCCATTTGCCTTGAGGTCAAGCTCGACGGGCTGCGAGTTACGAGATTGTTTCTCTATATAAAATGTAATCTTGAAATTTTCTCGGTTAAATTGATTTAGACACACGAAATACAAGCAATTTGCCGCTGTTTGGAGAAATGTTGAGCAAACGACAGCGAAAAGAAAGCCTATCAATTGATAAGGTAAAATCGTGTACCTACAATATCCGATTTGTTGGTATTAGTCGCCCACAAATAATAGACGTGTGCGTATTATTTGTTAACATTGTGTTTCAATATTTAAAAAGTCAAGATTTACGGGCGTGTGTACCTATTACAAATACAAATAGATTAATATTCTGTAACTTATTGTTTGAAGACCTTAACTTAGAGGTAACCATCAGTCAATAACCATATGTCGCAATGCATATTTTTAAAAACAAATGTATTTCGTCCTTAAATACATTTATTTACAATTACGTGTTTTCTATTATTAGCTGAGTTAACCAGAATTGTGAGACTGTCTCGATACTTCGCAATAATTAACGGCTATGGAGCAATGACATCTGATCGTCGTTCGAATACCAAACGTTGGTTGATTGGCAATGAGCAATGAGCTTTTGTGACATGCATCACAATGTTTTTACAATGTACTCCTACATATCGAAAAGAATAAAGGCATAATATATGCGATATCATTACAGATCGTAGAAAAGATATAAACCATTACAATAAAACTGCATGTTTTCTTGAATCTGTATGTAATTGGTGATGAAGTTTAAGGGAGGTCACGATCAAGGCTAGATTTCGTGTTCATCTCTCGTTAACAGTCTTGCATCGTTAACTTAATAATCATTGTTCAACATCTACCGAAAATCGTGGTCGCGATTCTTTTAAGATGAACTTTGAAACTGAAAAGAAAAACTGAAATTATTGCGTCAGCTTGAATGTAGCATTCACGGTTTTCTGATGAATATATCCAACCACAAATCTGTAGTCTTGGAAGAGAATTACAAATATATCACACATTGGGCCTTGTTGCTTTAGTTTAAACCAATATATGTTTATCAATGGTATCTTGATGTAAATGATTACTTCAGCACTGAACCCCTTATTCACAGATTTACATCTTTATGTCTGCGCGGACGAAATGAAACATTCCAGTGTCTAGTTATTTGTACATTGTACGAGCAATGTGGACTAGCCCCTATTGCTGTCAAATTAGAGCGGACATGTCCTTGTTTGTTCCGTGCAGCCAATGTGGACCAGTCTTTATTTATTGTGCTCAACCACTGCAGTTATTTGTTCTCGGCCAATACATTTTACACGTAATAGATTTTTGATATTTTCTTATCTTTAGTTTGCCCAACTATAAGAAAAGTAATCATCCTTTAATAAACTGACTTCAACTTTCAATTTTGCCACAATATTTGGTCTCGTTGTTACATTTTACAAAAACACAGTAAAATTATTTCTACATGAAGAATGTAGAAAGAATTTCACTTCGTTTTTGTATAATAGCAGTAACAAATTATATAGTTTCCCTATAAAATTTGTTATTTTTATTACAGGACGGCCGAGCCAAATTTTAAATTACTGGTTAGTCCAGTTATAGCATTTGCAAGAGTGCTCTATAAATTTCATAGTTGCCGAAAGAACCTTTGGCGTCAAACGACTATACAATAAATATAAGTTGGCTATAAAATCGACAAATTAATTTTAAGCTTATCTCTGTCCTAATTATGTATATTCTTCAATCTAAAATAATTAACATTATTTAGATTACAAATCAATAAAGTTTGTAGCTTTGCATGACATTTTCAATATGTCAACGTGGATTTTTTTTCGTAACCTAGCTGTTACCCGCTACAATACTTTTATTAAATAGCTTATTCCTTCTGTCTAATACATCTGTTATACCGTAACAGACAGAATACTTTCGGTTTTATAATAATTATCTTGACAATTTATTCATATATAAACGTGTTCATATTAACCTAATTCTACTACGGCTGTTGCTTACCGCTTTATAGTTAGTTCATACAATGTTTGACGAGGCCTATTTAAAGCTAAAGCGGCATGTGCTAGTGATATAATTGTCGGTTACGAGGCGTGATCCGTACTTCCGTGCTCATAATAATATATCATAATCACTCATACAAAACACTTACTATGACTCGGTAATCCTGGTATTCTTTTTGCGCAAAGTTCTGGTCCCTGGGTCGCGACAAACGAGCTAGTGTTTATTTTATGTGCAACATAAAATAAACAATAATAAACACACATTGTTTATGGCGTGGAACACAACAATAATTGCAGCACATTTGTTTGACGCAAGCATTGCGTTCTTCGCAACTCAAAGCTCGAATACCAAGAATAAGTTAGTCGTCTTGTCTGCGAAATTTTTATTTCTAAGTACATATGAAGAGCGACATCAGCCTAACTGGGAGACCATTGGACTACCGCACAAAAGTCTTGAATTCAATAAATAATCAATTATCGCTCGCTCTACTGATGAAGGATATTTTTTAATCTAATTAAACGAGTGACTAACTGAGAAGACACCTATACTAGTTATAAAGAGGGCTGCGTTTTTTTTCATACGTTTGCTTATGCTACGCAATGTCCTCTGAGCACATCTGACTATGATATGTACCTAACTTATTTTTAGAGGATTAAAAATTATCTCTTTATTTATATTTTAGATAACGTAACCTTTTTAACAAAATTATTTAAAAAATAGGAAGTCTATTACTCTATTTATAAGCGAGACCAGTATCCAAAGACTTGAATAACCATCAACCAACATTAGTTTAAGAGAGGACTATAAAGAATTTCTGTATTTATCGAATCTCTCTCTTCGAACCACGAACGAAAGAGTAAGAAGCTCTTTCGTAATTAGCTATAAATAGCTTGAAATCGTTTCACATGGATTTTGTATTCAAGGAAAGAATATACAGACGTGGCTTTTCCTTTTGAGTTATTACGAATAACGTATACTAGTATATTGCTACTGTCATCGATTGTTTAGTATACTTTGATTCATATTGTTTATTTTCCTCTCATTTCTGTTACTCATCACCTAATAAATGATAATTAATATGTCACCTTATTATTATACCATTGCGTGTATATTTAACACAATTACATTATAATTTGCACAATTATAAACATGATATGTATTACATATTAAGAAGTGATACATAATTTGTAATAACAATATTATGTCACTGTTTTCCCTGCTTTGTTCCCATAGAGTGATGATGTTTTATTTAATTGCAAGATTGAGCTATATTCCCTTTTCCGTCCGTGATTAATTATAAACTGTTATTTCTGTTGTTTCTGTAACGAAAACCTTATAAAACAGTGACTTAATCATAAAAACCATATGTATAACAATTCACAATATACACTCACAGGCACAATTAACCGCCCACCTTGTATTTCTTTCAATTTTCAGAAATTGTCAAACTTAGACCACATTTTATGAACGGTACGCAAAATACTACCTTTATGGTAAAAGAAATAACAAAAGTATTGGATAAAATGTCGTTTATTAAAGGATGCTTACCAAAAATCGATTTTCTGAAAATCTTGGATGAAAATTGAAAAGTTTTGATTTAATAAATAGTGGCTCAATTACAAGCATAAATTAAAGTGAATAATGGGTGTTGCCGCCTCTGGCCCTTATGACTTCTTGGAGCCGGTTTGACAATTAATAAAACAATTACCAATTATTAATTAAATCATTATTAAAAACCGTATAGCAATTCACAATATACATACTTACTAACACTTACAGCAAAGTTATGCCTTACGCAATAAAAATAGTAATTGTCGTACCTAAAGTAAAAACAGGCAGTATAAATTGAAAGTGACACAGTACAAAAATAGCTATATTAAAGCAACGCAGTAATGTATCAGTAAGCATATTGATCGTTTAATGGAACTAGATTGGGCACAATGAAACAAGAGCCAAACAATCAGCACCCATCTGTCTGGACCGATAGAATTTCTTCTCGGAACTGATCTAAATTGAAGCTTCAACATACTAGAAAGCACTTTGTCCAAATTAATGTTGAGTTATTATGAGTGGAAACATATTACGTATTCCTGCTCAGTTTAAATAGTATTATCAATGCAAATATGAAGTTTGAAATATGTTTATATGGCCAATCTAGTTCTAAATTGGCGTAGAGTGTTGTTGTGATGTTCTAACAGACTATGTTATAATATGACTATATTGGCAACATTGTCGTTATGAGTGAAAAAAGTGGTTCTAAGGATCCATATTTAGGCTTTAGCAAGGCTATTTTCTATCCAGAAATTCGCAGGAACAACCCAGTGTCTACAGTAAACATGGTAGTTGAGTGACCCTCTAGATGAAATACATACTAGATAGATTTATGCAATATTTTAAATAGTCTCATCTGAACCCTCTCTAGGTAAAATTTAAAAAAGTTGATTGATGGCCTCTGGCTTAGATTTATAATAGACTATCAATAAAGCCTTCAAAATGATAATTTATTAAGAAGCAAACTTTTTGAACTACAAACCAAAGTTTATAGATCTAATGATATATTAATGAATAATTTTACGAACTAGTATAGTACCACTTTACTTTATTGATTTGGACTTCAACCATAATGGTGCAATAAATGGGATATTACTATTGCGTGCAGACTAAACAAATAAATGAACTGTGTAGTGAGTAGACTTGTCTCGTTATAAATAGATATATGTAAAAAGATAACGTTATATCGGTTACTAATCGTCTTGCCAGTTTTTAGAATCAAGTTAATGAGACGCGTCAACCTGCTACGAGTTTATACAAAGATATGCACCATTTAAATTCAATACATTATGGGTTGTATGTGCATTGAAGCGGTGCATCCGAAGCATCAAGTACTTAGATTATTGATTCAAATATAAAGATGTGACGTCACTCCTATTATTTAATGAACTTTTTGCTTTCTTTGTAATCTACTCACCTGTTAGCGGTCGTTCACACGAATGATTTTACGATTCGGTTTGCGGATGCAGTTGGTAAAGAAAACCGTTCTTTAATCGGTTTTCATGTTTAGATATTATCTCTTGCGTGTGTTTTCGTGATAAAAAGAAACGTATCATCAAACTGGGGTCTCAGCACCATCTCTTAAAGCATTGTCATTGCATGCGTGAGATCGAGACAACGCGTTACAGAGTGAGTATTTGTTTCCTAATACAATGCTTTATGAGATAGTGCTAAGGCTCTGATTCATTAAACAGTAAGAATGCAGCTCCATTCTTCGATAAACGCCCATGTAATGCAAGATTTATATACACGAGACTGCCTTATAGAGTTCTACTATATGTACTAGTAAATCATTATCTCTTTTCATGGGTCTTCCTTACAGAAGCTCCGGTAGTTCAAAAGTCTTACACGAGAACATCAGATTAACATTTAATTGAACAATTTAACTGAAGTGGGATCAAATATAATAATCATAAGCAGCTTGTATTTACCATTTTGTTTACAAGTAGCCAATTGTTATTATCCTACTACTAATATTATAAACATGAGAGTTTATAAAGATATTTGAATGTTTGTTTCTCTATTACGCGTAAACTAGCAAACAGATAGACCATATCCGGCAATTAATGTTATACTTTTTACTCTGGTAGGTTACACACAGACGAAGCTGCGGGCAGGAACTAATAATAAACATAGAAATTAGATATAGCCTCACAGACATCGACTACATGGACTGAAATATCGATGATTAGGGCTTCGAAGACAGAATCAATTTATGGATGCGAGCCTAGCCGAGGTATGTCGCCTCCTGCATTAAGCCGGTTGTCTAACGGCAATAGTCGTTTTGTCATTGATGACAAATCTTTTAAAAGATCATTATTACAATATAATACTTAATAGGAGTATGTTTGTTTTGATAACTTACATGATTGCAGATTAGAACTAAAATGGAAGTCGTCAATGCAATACCCTACATTAGTTAGTTTGAGAATTTTAGGGCAATGGTTGAATTGTAGACCATCTTTTTACATCTTTCTATAGAAACATATAATATGTTGTAATGTAATATGTATTAATCATTACATTTACACTAACTTAATTATACTGTAACTTTAATGTAGCAGTAACTGAGAAATATTCTGTAACAAAAATAACACCGATATTTTTCCCTCTTCGAAGAGATGGTTTTAGCGAGCGATTATCAAATTAGTCTTGCTCCTGTTGCCTGTGACCAGCAGGCAGACTATTAGTAGGTACTTCTTCTAAGTTTAGTTTCTTCTTAAGGCACTGCGTTTATCCTATTCACCGCCTGACAACAACTGAAGGTTATTTGGTCGTCTGGTGTAGGTACTTGTACAATAAAGTTGTTCATTTTTAGAGAAGACTGCGCTTGATTAAAGTCTACCAATCAATCTTCCAGGCAAGAGCCTTTTGTGTCTTGTAGAAAACTTAAAGAAGCCTTGTGTTTAAACTACGTAAACATCTGTCATCAATCAATATTAAAAGTCGATGCAAGTTGTCATTCATTGTGGTGGCCATTTCGAGCACGATGACGTTCACTGGACTCCACCAATTGGCTCAACGAAACGAGCGTTATTACTTATTATACCTACGACCATATGTCATAACTACGGATGTTTAAGTGCTATGTGGTTTAGCTGTTATGTTGTATGGGCATGTCTAGACATGTCTGAACATTCTGAAGCCTCGGGGTGCAACTTGTAGTTAATTTACGTAACTTTTATTTTTCGAAGAAATAAGTTACGATACTTCTCTATGAAATTCCTACAGTTATTACTGTTATTAGTTAAGGAGTCATAAAATTTATATCATGTATATTAATATTGTGATTTATTTTGTATTAACGTAGTCGCTACACGACTAAATCGCCCTATTTTAATGAGTTCTTTAGAGTATCTATTCTTATAAATATTTATATTCTTATATATATCCACTGTCATAAATCAATATTATAGAAGAAACGGCATTCCGATTTAAGACCTTGTACTATTTGTGTGTAATCTATGACACTGGTGGTACACACAGCGACACATCAACCTAAACTGATTGGACTTTGAACTATTAGAAGTTGAACGCTGCGAATCGTGCAAGAAAGTGCGTTATATTTTTGTTACGCTCTATCCTTACTATTATATCGACACCACTATGCACTGTCCCTTTCCGACAATTCTTATTTTGTATTTAGCGTAGTTATGCGTATATAGGGTGTCTAACTTGATGTGTAGTCGTGTGTACATAATAGTGTTATCTGCTCTTGTAGAAGGAGACAGCACGTCAGCTATGGAAAAAAATTGATAACTTTTATGTTTATTATAACAACGTTTACTGCTGATTTTCTACTCCTTTCCTTATTGTATCTGGCCGCAAATTATTAAGCCCATTGGCAATATCCTTTTTTTTCTAAATTTAAATCTACAGCGTAGATATATAAATAAAATACATTATGACAATTAATTCAAAAATACATGCACATGGCCACATTTCTTTTTACTTTATCTCTCTCTTTCTTTATATTTCTGCACGGCTGTTTTCCTTTTTGAAAAGGCTATCTTATAATCAGCAAAATTGTATTTAAATAAGAACACAGAATATGCATACATGAAAGTGACTGATGAATTGTAGTAGCAAAGGCTGCCGAGTTAAATATAAATTTAAAACGTTTAAAGACTAGATGCTATTTTTATACAACTAAAAGCACACCTCTCTCTCCAGTCCCAAAATAGACAGCAAGATACATATACAATGTAAAAACGCAATATATGTATCTATCTAGACTAGAATAGTGTGCCAGCGGCACATACTAAAGCAAAAAAATATCGCATTGCGTATTGCCAACAAACAGTATTAACCTGCGACTTTTTTATTGGCAATTGAATTCAACACCAATGCATTGAGCAATGACAACGTACATATCAACGAGTGAACAGCTGATGATGAATAAAGCTTGAAATACACACATATATACTCAATTAAAAAGCGTGAGTACACTCATGTATGCATGTTCCTACGTTATGATGTCATACGTACATATGATTCATGGTACACACAATACTTTTACAACCAATATCTTATGGCCTATTTACTACGGTAACTCCTTGCCATTAAATAGGCTATTAGGGCTTTAGGCATTAGGCAATTGCTATAGGGCATTTATGCCTATGGCTGCTTGCAACATCAGATTACCTTTGACAATGTTATACCTTCAAAGAATGTGTCGCTCTGCTGGAAACAAAGTCCTCTGCTGACAGCACAGCGTTTCCTTAAGGAGCTTGAAGATCGTACTCAGCACATTAACACAGTTTATGGTAGTTTGACTGCAACAGTCTATAGAGTGGAAGTAATGACTAGCAAAAATCCAAGTATGACGCGAGGATCTTTGTGCAGCTTCTTAAAATAAAGCAGATTATTAGATATTAGAAGTTCCCGCGGTTTCACCCGCGTTTATCGTTACTGCGCCGCCCCCGTGAATCGTAGCGTGATGTTATATAGCCTATAGCCTTCCTCGATAAATAGGCTATCCAAGACTAAAATAATTTTTCAAATCGAACCAGTAGTTCCTGAAATTAGCGTGTTCAAACAAACAAACAAACTCTTCAGCTTTATATTATTAGTATAGATTAACACTATGACCTACACGATGTTAAAATTATATTATCCCGTAAATAATCATAATCTTGGTGGCCATTTGAAACCTGAACATACGTGGGTTGTTTATTGATCGTATATGACCGTTCTGTGGATAAACGTATACTCTTCTTGGAAGCAGGGTGCTTTTGTGCTACTCAATAGTAGTATATAATCGTTCACAAAATTGTAACAATAGGAGCCTGGAGAATGAATTAACTCGACGTGATACCTAAATATAAAATAGGTTTTTATATGTATAATATCTACAGCTTTTATCCGCAATCTTCTTCGTTGTGTTTTTACGTAAATATATTTTACTTCTATTCGCTTTTGATTTCTATTTTAATTTTTATCTAAATTTGTTCAGCAGTTCTCATGAAAACATAACAAATAAACAGTATTACTTTCTCAGTTAAAACACTTGTGTTGCTAGCTGGCGACAAGTGACTGTAATAGCTCTGCTGAACACTTCGAGGTATATGTAGATGTGCGATGCTGTGTTATGTTTACGCAACACTAGTAATTACACTTACGGAACACTTAATACGCATTACGGAAAAGCTCTCGATGACTATTGACGGCCTCGATGGCGTAGTGGTTAGTGTAACCGACTGCCACGCCTGAGGTCGCGGGGTCGATTCCCGCACAAGTCAAACATTTGTGTGCATGAACATGGATGTTTGTTTTGGTCTGGGTGTTTCTATGTATAATATGTATGTATTTACAAAAAAAAAAGGTATATATGTATGTTTATCCACAGTCTAGTACCCATATTACAAGCTCTGCTTAGTTTGGGCTAGATGGTGTTGTGTGTATGTCGTAGAATATTATAGAATAATATATTGTAAGTGCAACATTGTACTAAGGCATTGTATACCTTATGTTGGATAGCATATGTATTTCAGGCCTTATGATGATCACGTCTGAATGTGATGATCTATAGCAAGGCCATGGGTGTCATGTGACGTAGCCACGATGCTCGTCTCAGTCTGTCTGGGGTCAATTGGCATTTAATTGTAGAGTCGACGACTGTACTGGACGTTGAGTCGATGGCCCTCTCTTTAACCTACGAAGGAAGTTAAGATTTATTTTGTAAATGGGACACAATATAAACCTTTGCTGATTTCATGGGTGGCTTTACTAAATAGCAGCGATAGCCTAGTGGGAAACCGTTGGACTGCCACGCAGAGGTCTCGGGTTCGAACCCAAGGCGCGCATCTCTGACTTTTCGAAGTTATATGCGTATTAAATAATTAATGATCGCTTGCTTTAACGGTGAAGGAAAACATCGTGAGGAAACTTGCATGTCTGAGAGTTCTCCATAATGTTCTCGAAGATATGTGAAGTCTGCCAACCCGCACTAGGCCAGCGTGGTGGACTATGGCCTAACCCTTCTCACTCTGAGAAGAGGCCTGTGCTCAGCAGTGGGACAGTTTAATACAGGGCTGATATTATTATATTATATATATATATATATACTAAATGTAAACTTTACATACTTTACTTTTACCTTATTAAACTGGTAATATACCTACATAGTAAAATTTCTAAAGTATCTATATTAAATTCTTTGCTGACACACACAGCTGCATGCTAATAAGGTAGGGTGAGACAACGGTTTACACTTTTGAATATTATCATGTCTGTTTGACTTAATTAAAATCAAAAACAATTTCTTAATAAAATAATTAGGATGAGATTTGATGAAAAATTATGTTTGAATTTAGAGAAATCGCTTCAAACAACTCGTTAAAGTATAAAAACCCTATAAAATCTTCGATATTAAGGGAAGTTCCTGTTCGCTTTACCAAAGATTGGTTAGAGTGAAATACAGTAAGTATATTATTATACAATTTAATACTAAATAATAATCAGCACGGATTGGATCCAAGACGGTGCTAAGCGGCAACGTGGTAGACCAAAAGTTCGATGGCAAGACGAATTGACTTACTACAGGAGAGACTGGTGCAAACTAGCGCATAATAGGTATTTGTGGAAAAGTGAGAGGGAGGCCTTTGCTCTGCAGTGGGACAATACAGACTGAAAATAATAAAATAATAATAATAAATAATAATTAAGAAATAAGTATGTACAAATAAACAAAAATTTAAATAAAATCACGTAGGTATTCCTAAGGATAGACCCATATCGAAAGTTTACTATTACCTACAAGTAAAATTGAAAATCATATCCTTTTTGAAGTTGGCTCAGAATACAAAGTAACTAATTCAACAGACTTGAAAATTGTCTCAAATTGTAATTCTTGGCTGCTTGCTACATAACGATTTTGTGAAATTCAACCCATAAATATATCAAATGGGTTGAGGTCGAGTTAGTAAGCACGTCTATAGCCTTGACAGGTCTAGTTATACTGGTTATTAAACTCCACAACAACGAAGCCGCGGGAACCAGGTAGCTCGAATAATAAGTTCGATATTTTGTTTAAAAATTTGGCCAGCGCCGCAGTTGTATTTTGGCAGTTGCGACTTGGGACCCGCGTCAAAAATATTCGATGATATTTTGACCCAAAAATTACAACGCGTCAAAAATTACAACAAAATGGTACAGCAAATACATTTCAGATAAAAATTTGACTTAACGGGTTACCAAGGAAACTAGCTTTTCGCTACCCATACTGCCCGATACCTGAAATTAAAAATATTTTACACAACAGAAACTAAATACTCTCAAGAGCTTAAAAAAAAATGAATATTAGAACTCTATGTTGTAATATTACCGTGAATATTACAATATTGCAACTAAACCGCTTAATATACCTAGATACTTATTGATTTCTTACTTGAATTTACCCATTATTACAAATTTATTATAACAAAACGAGCATAGACCTCTAGAAACTGCGCGCCAAACCCAGAATAATAATTATAGAGTGCATTAGGCATTAGTCAAAACGTCGAACATAATATTTGTCAGTCGCTTTTAGGGGAAGGTGAGGTAGATAGTATATTATTCACAATTTATACGAATGCAAATGCTGCCTTCATTATTCCGCTCACATACATACGTAGAAACTTCAACCGTATCAAAATTTACTCACACATAATATGAACAGCTTATGGAACATTGTTTAAAAAGTAACCTTGAGTTGTGTTTCTGCAGTTAGTAGGGTTTCCAAAGTTCCTTAATAAAGCTAGGAGACTAGTGGTCTACATCTCTTGCACACACACAGATGCTGTTTATTTCGCAATGTCTGAAGTTCACTTGTGATATCTCTGATGATGTACATGTGGTATCTTAAACGGTTACCATACTATGGCAACGGTAGACGCTTTGATTGACACATTTCCATATGTGACACATCATATATTATCTTTGTTGTTCATACGTTCGTTTCCAGTTCATAATTACTCTAAACTACTCAAAAGCATCAATAGAGGATCAAACTGTTCTTTAAGCCGAAAACACAGTTGTCTTCATGAAATCTTCTGCTTTCGAAAGTTTATCTACGCAAGAAGAAAAAATGGCTTTCTTAATAATATGTATTTAGAAAAACTCGATACTCTATCAAAACGACGCGAAGTCGAAAATGCTGCGATGACTTAGGTAAACTCGCTATAGTTATAGTTAATTATTAACGTAAATTTCAAACTTTATTGCATTCTATCATACATAAAAAATCTTATAGTTAGGTTTGGTAACAGTTATGAATCCTATCGGTCACAGCAACAGTAGAAGAGAGAAAGAGTACTTAGTTACCTTTTAAGAAAATATTGAATATGTTGTAATATATATGTCTATGAATTTGTTTTTATTGGTTACGTTTAAACATAATAATATAATGCTCAGGCTCAGTTTTCCTGTAAATGGAAACTGACGACTAATTGAAAACATTGGCAAAGTTGCCAAACCATAACTTGTAACAGTTGTTTAAAAGTACTAAGTTATTATTACTTGGCGTATGAATGTTCGCGTCATAATTAATATTATAATTCTTTTGTGTTGTGACGACGGCAATGTCGCCGTCGGCCACTTGATGTGACCGATTACACTATCAGTGCTTATTACAATTTCTAAATGTACTTAAAAACGGGCAATAACCTTTAGAATGATGATCGATATCAAATAGTTGATTAACACTATATCTTTAAACATAAATAATAATTAGTCAGCTAATTGTATCATAATAATAAACATCAATAACAGCTCTAATCTTGGTTTAGTCTGCTGTTCATACCTAGTCTCAAATAACAAGTAGGTAGGTAAGATATGTAACATAATATATTAATATTAATATAGACTACCTAGTCGGCGCAGTGGCATTAGACGCCTTGCTGACAGTACAGCGTTGCCTAAAAGAGCTCAGGACATTTTTCTCTATTTTCTATTCACAACATAAGTTTCTGTTGTGAATAGAGAATTTGTTATCTACGGCTAGCTGTGTCATGTATGAGCTTCGCTTTCGGAGTGGCCTAGAATAAGTTGAATCTCGCGTTATTGGGCTTTTCAATCAGTAAAATCTTAATCCCAGCGTGGAGCTATAAGCTGCGTCTAATAAACGGCAATGAAAATAATATTACAAGGCGTTATCTTATCATAGGAATGTGAATTTAAAACAAAGGGCTATCTAAATAAAGTCTAAGTCTAGTCACCCAGGTTTTCGTGCCTTGGATAGCATGTTAAGTCATCTCTAGTCACAGTTCCTGGCAATGCGGTTTTTGATCATTTTATTATCAAAAACAGCATTACGAGGAACTCAGAAACTCAGCATAAAGTTAAGCTAAAACTACAAGAACATACATGTAAAATATCATCGAAATTATCTACATACAAAACATCAATTTTGTTAGTAAAGACATGATAATATATACTATGTAATGTATACTATGATAATGTATACTATATCTAAATGATAAGTTTAGACTCTATTTAATTCTATAAAAATATCCTAACTGCCTTTCCAGCAAATAAATAATGTGCTCTCTTGAACTAAGCCGCTTCCAATGAACAAAGATTACTATTTTGTTCAATGGATAACCGCATCGATCGATCGGTTTTATGAGGCTTGCATCTTCACTCAATTATATTTTATTAGACATGCTATCGCTATTTGTTGTTAGCTCTTCGAGGAACTGCAATTACAAAAGATGCATTTGTTGACGGTATCAACATGTTCACATTATATCTTCTTTTTTTATAAAAGACGATCTCATCTAGAGAGAGAGATATATATATTCAGACAATAGACACAAAGAACACCTAGACTCAGAACAACTGTGTAAATGACACAATATTTGCCTCGTGTGGACACATGACCCTTGGCGCACCCTTGGCGTGGTAACTATTGGAACTAACAAGCCATCCATGGAGTCACTATGTCAGTGCCATATTCGATGTAGATATATAGATCGATCATAGATCGCGTGTATTTTATCGTGTTTGATAACTATGAAGCATAATTTCTATGATCTTTATATTAGCATAAACGTAATACCTAAAAAAACCACGAGAAGTCTCATTTTTGTACGGTTACTGAAATACAAGTCGCATATGTACAGTTTAATCATAGTACATAATAACAAGCAACGGTCGGGCAGTACTCAGTCGCTATCGGCCACGCAGAGTGGGGTCGACGAGCTGTGATAAGCGCCTATCGGCTCGGCCTCGCTCCACGACTCAACTCACAAGTCAAGTCACACCATATATTTCAATTATTAACTTCAATGATAAAGTGAGATTTTAAATCGAAGTCATGTTCATTTAAATTGTAGTGAACAGCGACCTTAACGAAATGATTGCTATGTATACCTACTGTTGATCAGTGACTTGGTAATAACGTACTTTAAAAGACCTTAGAATAGGTTGTTAAAATACACAAATTTTTTGCACTCACTGATCGGTAAACGATTAGCGAGGTTAAGCAACGTTGGGTGCGGTCAGTCTATAGATGAGTGACCGCTTAGTGGTGTTTCATCTGAGCGTCTCGTGCTTCGGAGGGCACGCAAAAAGTCGGTCCCGGTTGTTGTCAAATTGACAGCAGTCGTTAAGCCATGTCAGAGGCCTACTTGAACTTGAACAACTCTTGACAACAGGTTGGCCACTAACCACACGAAAAGAAGAAAGAAGAAGAACATTTACAAAGTAACACATACTTATACTTATTACGTATGGTAGCTTAAATAACATGATTAGGTATGTAGTATGTACATCATCGATGAATGAAAAACACTTAGGTACCTACTAAATAAACATATTCTTTTTATTTCGAGAAACCTTAGCTAATATGCACTTAAAATGCAATATCGGTTTAATTAATGACAAAGTTAATGTTGTTAAAGATTCTCTTCCAATTAAGATCTAAAGAGTATCATAAATAACTACTACGCAGCGGAAAAATATAATCTACAGAACAGCAGTGTGGAGTTGCGAGTAAGTTAGTAAGAAATGACTTAACATGTATCACTTAAGTATGTAAAAGTAAAACTACACCCATATTTTGCCAATATGTAACTCATAGTCACCTCGGTAGGTTAGAACCAAACTCCGGTAAACCACAAAAGTAGAATTTTAAGGCTAGATAGACTACGTAATACTACAGTTATTTATTACTTAACACAGTAACCTACTTATCGCCACTCGAACGAATACATCTAGAATTCGTGTATTATTTAACGAACTTCTCAGTATGATTTAATCAATTTAAATGTCCAAATATACTCACACGGCCACCCATATGGCAGATAGGCCCAGTGATATTGCTTAACGGCTTTGATTTATACATAAACAACACGGTTGCATCAGTAGCCTTTCAATTATCATTTTTATTGAGATGTTTTCCAAACTACGATACATAATGTTTTGGATAACCCTCTAATCAAAACTTCAGTCCTCTTAATTAATATTACTTACACACGTGATGAATCGTTAATATCTTAAGAAGTTACATTTTATGGGTAAGTAATTAGTAAACACTTTACGTAATTGTTTACCCAACGTTTACTATAAGATGCTTGCAGAATATGGCAGTATATAAAATAACTGGACCGTTCTATTTGGGTCACAAATGAAAGTTCCCTTGGGAAACATAAAATAACAAGAAGAAACCAGCGCAGATGTATTTATTACGTAGGTATATAACACGTTGAGCTTCAGCATATGGAAATATACTACGAACTTAATAAATATGTAACAGTAACCATATTTTAGCACATGCCAGACGTTCAAACTTCCGGCTCGACACACAAATTATGTCAGTGATTCAACCTGCTAACCTAATATTTTATTAGTTAATAACATTTATGTGATAACTATTCAAATTTTTTATAAACTTATTTGTTAAAACGTCCAGTGCGAATTGATAATTCCAAGTAGAATGCATATATCAGTGATCACGCGATGTTCGTGATACCTATTACAATTTGAGTGCGTAATTGTGTGGTCGTTGATGTTTCGCCATTCTCCAAATGGATCAATCAACAACAACAAATAATGAACCTGTATTGTGAAATTTGTGAACGGAAATAGGAATAAGTATTAATAATATCCGACTATCGCGCTCCGAACCGCAACCTACTTTAAGTTGATAAGCGCAGTATTAATTAATGGTGTCGACGATAAACTCAATAGTAATAATATTGTTTATCTGTACGAAAGGGAAAACAATCCGTTTAATTTGGACAAGAGATAAAATTGTTTATAATAAGATGGTGCGGACTATTTCCTGTAAATGCGATTACAGTGGTACCTATAATTTAACTTATTAGTGCACATTTTCAGTACAGAGTAAGTACATTACATATTATTAAGTATACAAGGACTTATTTAATATAAAACATTCAAATGATGTTGTATAATATCGTAAGCACGTACTTATCATATTCGCTTCTATGACTTCCTCTAGTCATTACACCAAGTAAGCTAAGTAATAAGCTTAATGCCACATTATGCTAATCGAATAAATTGAGTCAGAATTGGATACAAACAAGCTAAACGCGAATAAGCAATACCAGTTTGGATTTATTTGAAACACGCACAAAGCCGGTCGATCGGAGTCAGTCGGACGTTGTAAGTGGTATCGAAATGCCGAGCGATCTTATGTAATATCCCGCTAGTCGACTATTTCGTTGGCGAAAAAAACAAAACATAAATGGCTGGTCTCATTGTTTCCGTCCACACGGCCGCGATTTATGTGGCAGTTTAAATGGCCAAGCCTACTTCAGATCGTACCTAAAAACATAACTTGGCGAACGCACGCTTTGTTCTCGTCCCAACTCTGCGGGCATCACTTTTTTTCCTAGTCCCTTTTGTTCTTAAATTATGTAACTTCGAATCTCTAACGAACGACAAAAAATATTCGATGATGAATTGCTCCCGACGTCGCGCGTCGCCTTAATGATGCTCACCGTAATGTGAATATCGATCTTGACCGACCGACACTTTGGATACGTGAAACCATGCAATAAATTTACATTTTCATTTCTTTTAACGTCCAATTCGAGAGAATGGCTTAAGGTTTTAGTGCTCACGTTTATAGGCCAGCATCCCTCGATCGTAAAGCAGCGCTCGCGCGGGCACGGGCACGCCGCCCGCCGCGCGCCTCGCACGGACCGCGCGTCTCGCTCGCGTGATCAAACCGGTTACAGGGGTAACATTGTTCATTATTCAAATTAGTGCGTGCTGTTATAATTCGAGGCGAGCCGTTCAGACCGCGATTAGGTGCTCGCGCAGCCAGGATCCGCTGTTTCGAACACTGTCTTCAACAGTTTTACATGTGATTTCAAGTAGTTAAAATCTAAAATAAATTCAAATATTATTTATATCGACAGCCATTCTCATTTAAGATTATGTCCATAAATTAATGACGTACTTTATTTAGTCACGCGTTCACATTATCATAGCTTCAAAATACTTGTTTGTCAACCGGTTATTGTCACGAAAATAAAACAAAGAGCCCGAGAAGTTTCCGTACGAGCGATAAGTTACTATAAACGCTGCAATGATCGCGTCATACGAGTATCAATACTTCCTAGTTGTAGAGTGTCAGTCGAAGGGGGGTATTATAATAAATGGCATGTGTGTATCGCTGGCGACACTCCGTCGGTTGGGCAGCAGAACCGGTCCTAAACTTCCTCGTGAGCGATCTGCGTTATTGGAACTATTAGCGACTCGTCCAGCCAACGCCTTCACGTCTTGTCTGCCTCTTACAAAACGAACTTTACTTTCAATCCAATTGATTCTGCACGATATTTATTTATTTACTAATAACATTCATAATCGATTTGCAGACAATGTAACCTACATATATGCTAGTTGAGTTTTGGTATTTCTATTACCAATAACAATAATTCAACGTGCGATTTTAATGATTTTGTAATAAAATAAACCTGTATTCGTGGGAATGTTTTGAAGGAGCGTTTAAAAATTATAGGTTTTTTTATAAGTTAAGAATTTAATAAGTTTTGAATATTAAAAACTCAATCAACTCAATAACATTTCGAAATAACCTACACCTACAGAACATTGCGAAAATATTATTTCTGTTATTCAATGTTGGCATCGTAATAGTGTGTGTATTATTCAATTAATGTATGCTAGTTTTAATAATATGCTAGGTTTATTTTTTACTTCAGCCATCACATCACTTCTAGATAAGAAAGATATAAAATAAAGGCATGCCTTTACATACAAATGTGGGTGGGATGCATCTTAATATAAAACACCCACATTTCGCTATTTATGATTTTCGGTCGCACCTACTAAAAGACGAAATAACTGACAAAATTACTATAAGTTGTCGCGTCGTCTGAACTATATTAAATTAAGATAAATTATTATTTGACACAAATTAAGAACGACTACAAACAACAGAAAACTCAGAATAACATAAGTTATTGTTCCCTCCGGGGAACTAAACCACAACATCAGATGCGTGGACAGATTTTACTATCGACCAAATCATCACTTTCCTAGTCAGCAAATGAACAGCCCTGATGAATTTGCTCTGTAGCTTTAATTGCTTAGTAAAATTTCTAACAGGAAAACTTAACAGAGATTAATCTGCGATAAACAGCCACCATGGTCTTATACATGTGATCTACATTGCGTAAGCCTTCTTTATATACAGAAGCGCCTCTAATCGTGTTCATTATGATGGAAAAATACACGCTGCGTTCCTATCTAGCACTTATACTAGCTTCCTTGTATTTTTCATTCGTTTACCTGTTATTAGCTGACTCAAGACTTAAACGTCTCTCTACGTGCCGGTTATACTGAATGAAAAGCGTAATTTTCTATACTTTTACAGTTTCCCTTGGCGTTAACGCCAATTTAAAGTTACGTAAGCAATATTTCCGCTAGTTTGCCCTGTTGTTTGAATGCAAAGCACCGAGTATCGTATAACACACTGCGTTTGATATTAAATCTTTTGTGAAAAGTTATACGCCGGCTTTGAATTGTGCAATCGATAGTGTTTACCTGTACCAACGTGCCATGAGGAAGGATTCATAAAAATACTAGATTTTTCCCGCGGGTTCACATGCGTAAACTTAGGTTGTTGGGTTAGTAACAGTACTTTTTTCTGGATTAAAGGTACCATTTGTTCTTTTCTGTTCCGTTGACAACGGATATGCGAAATTTTATGATAATCGGTCGAGTAGTTAAGACCTGAAAGCATAAAAAACAAACAAACTCACATTCGCATTTATAATATTAGGAAGCATAAGGATATGTGTATTTTAATGATTGTGACTGGTAACTGTACAAAAATGTACGGAGCAAAACAAATAGTTTAAAGCATTTTTGGAAACAATGTTTCTTTATGATGTATGCAGTCATAGATGTGATTGTAACGACATTCTTAATAAGTAATCTTATTATGTACCAAGAACTGTTTTCAAACGCGATCTGCGAGCACGCCCTTTATTTGCAATAATTTCCTACAGAACAAATGCTGGTGTTCGCACACCCTTACGGCGATTATGTAAAAAATGTAATTAATATTTTGTAAAATTTGATATATTTGCGATGCCTGTTACTACATTCCGAAAGGATATCATAGAAATAATTAAGGAATTTTTTTGATTACAATGTAACCGTACTTTTTAATGAATAACTGTTTAATGATACCTTTATTTTGATGATTACCTTTCTCTCTCAGTATTTTAGCTTAGTTTACATTGTCATGTATAGTCGTAACATTTATATTTGAATATTACAATATTATAAACGACATTAATTTCAATCAGTGAGAACGTCTTGCTTTCATTACACTTAGACATATTAACTACAGAAGAAATACATAGCGTTTTAATATTCAAATCTTTATTTGAAAAAGGAGGTAGGAAGAATTATTTTAGATATCTTTAGTATAGGCTAAATTCGGCAATGTTATCATTACCCCTAAGCACAATTACTTACCGATGATGTGCTAATAAAGAGCTATTAAAAGAGTTCGGATACATTTTCATCGTTTAGTTAAACCTAGATAATTTAATTAACCAGATTCTAGACACCTATCTGTAGATTATATAAATATATGTAACGTATGCATAGCTAATGGAATTTGACCACTTAAAACAGTGATTCATTGATATCATTCGGCCAAAATTTAAATTTGATATACATACCGATATTTTGCAGATATATCTACCTATTATACATGTGTTGATAATTTATTTTGCGCATTAATATTCAAACTCGGGGTTTAAGTAGCAATATTCAGTCAACCACATATTAATTTAAAATATATATAAAAGCGCATTATTTTACAATTTAATAATCATTAGTTTCGATTACGCATTGAACTTCGAAGATCAATATAATTAGCTATTAATATACGTAGGAAAGGTTTTATATTTCAATTTATGCTGCAGAATAAAGAAAATCTAATGTACAGAACAGTGTTATGTGCGTAGTGTATAATAGGTAATATTATTACAAGAAATAAAATAACTTACGCTTACACTCGTATCTCGAAGTGGCTGAAGCATAGACAAAAGATTTTGACAGACAGTTTGTACATGAGAGAAAACGAATTTATTGCTTCTGAACATAGACGTAACATATTTCCAATAGATGCAGCAAAGAAATTGTATTTAAAAACATATAAAACAGCCGTCGAAACGTTTATAATGTCGGGATATAGTATACTTAATAAGATGACAAATATGAGACCTGAACTGTTTATCTATTAGCGTAAAATGAATCTAACATTCAATATAAAAACTTGCACAAGCATTTAAAGTTTTCAAACATTTCGATGCAAATTCATAAAACTTAATGCTAAGACAATTTATTAAAAATATGATATTCAAGTGAATTGAAAACTCGTATAATTTCACTAGTTTTAACTAGTGAAATTATATAAAGGATGACTCACGAAGTGCGCAATCAATTCGTAATTCAATAAAAGTTTGTGAAGACACTCATGAGTAAGCCATGGCGTACTCTCCAGTTTCACAATGTACCAGGATATTACACAATGTCGCACAACATGATTTTTGTTGCCTTTGTTTAGTACTTCAGCAGTGTGGAGGACCTTAAGCTTCGCAGTCGTGAACCGATAACAACATGCGATAGGTTGATTTATTACAGTATCCAATTAGTAGTTTCAACCTATAGTCAACAATCGAACGTAAGTTAATTATATCCTTTCTGATAACGTTCCATTAAAAATAGGCTAACGAGTCCTTAATCAAGTGTTTACTTTGATGAGGAAAACCGCGCTCGTGAATAATGCGTGGACATAGCAAAAATTGTTCTTGGCTACAATGATATGTATACAATGGCATATTATTCCTCATTAACTCTTAAATGCAACCGGTTGAAACAATCAGGATCAAAGGGCAAACTTTATTAAATTTCCACACACAGCCCTTCTTTTATGTGGGCGTGGGATGTTAATGCATTTCAGCTACATGCAATAACTTATAATAATAATCGTTATTGGAGCATACGCAGCAATACCAATGTATATAAAAAAATTACATATTATACTATGGTAGTATATGTGGTTTCTGTGTCATGGATGTAAGCAACTATTACAATAATAATATCAGCCCTGTTTTAAACTGTCGTACTACTTGACACGGGTGGCTTCTCCTTGTGACAAAGGTTAGCCCCTAGTCCACCACGCTGGCCCAGTCCGGATTGGCGGACTTTACATATCTCCTAGAACATTATGGAGAACTCTCAGATATGCAGGTTTCCTCATAATGTTTTCCTTTACCGTTAAAGTGATCGATAAATAACTATTTAATACGCACATAACTTGGAAAAGTTAAAGATGCCCGTCTTGGGATCGAACTCGAGACCCCACTGCGTGGCAGTCCAATGGTCTCCCACTAGGGCTATCGTTGCTGTGAGCATCTTTACAAAGAAACTAAAGAATGAAGTGAACTTCGGGTACACCTATGTATGTCTAAGCTTTTGGAAATGTACAAGCAATGACATACTGTTTGTTATGTTAGTTGACATCTCGTATCCGCCACAGTGCTCCAGCGCCATGTTTTACGATTACGCAGTGTTCGTGAATTTCATAGCTGTGAAAATTTGTAAGTTTGACATCGTACTGGCAAAGACCTCTTAAATCCGTGTGAATTTATAGCTCTTGTATCTAGAACGCTACCGTCACGATTTTAAAGTAATATAAATGCATTGCCACTTGTAATTTTATAACATTAGTCTGAATCGTGAACATTTATGGAGCAGTCTGATACTATTCAGCCCTAATTCTGTCTTCTTCTCCCTAGCCTTTATTATTCCCAAGTCATTTGGGGTCGGCTTTCTAGTCTAACCGGATTTGACTGGATATCAGTTTTTACACGAAGCGACTGCCATCTGACCGCCGCAACCCGAAGGCTAACGATACCCTAAAGTTAGACCAGTGTCAGGATATTAGAGGGCACTGACTTCCCAATAACGACTACCATAGATGTTCATGGCAGCCGGGACCGACGGCTTAACGTGCTCTCCGAGGCACGGAGCAGGCGATAATTGTCAATCAATACGCACATAATTTCGAAAAGTCATATAACTTCCGAAAGTCAAAGGTGCGCGACATGGGTTCGAACCCGAGACCCTCTGCATTGCAGTCTATTGGTCTCCCCACTGAGCTATCGCTGCTAAGCCCTAATACTGTAATCCTAACTAATATAAAAGCAAAAATGAGTTTGTTTGTTTGTTTGTTTGTTACCTTTTCACGCCTAAACCACTGAACCATTCATCCTGAAATTTTGCATATACGTTAACAGGTGTACAGAAACGGACATAGGCTACCTTTCATCCCGAAAAAATTACTGTTCCCGAGGAAAACAATAATAACGTTCGTATGATAATAGATGGCGCCATGTGTCGTTCGAATCATGATTGAATTATATTATTACAAGCAGTACAACCCGAATTGATTGTCAAATTCTAAATTAACGCGAGCGAAGCCGTGGGCAAAAGCTATTATATTTATAATAAAGACAAAATGCTTAATTATGATTTCGTTATTTTGCATTGTTGGCAACACTGAACCTTTACTTTCGATGAAGATTAATGACATTACACTCTGGGTAATATCAGTATATAAAATGCTTTAAAGTTATGACACTATCCTTATGTTTACAAATATTATAAATGCGCAGGAATTCTTTTTTGATTTGTTCTTTCTTCACTGTAAAACGGAGCAATGTATCGGCGTGATCTGTCACTGTTAATAGACCATAGATTACTGTTTCTCTGAGATAAATCATAGATCTTAAGGGCCAGAGGGTTGAAGCTGGCTTCAATTTCTAAATTATACGTATATAGTGCCTTCTATCAAATCCATAATAACATTGAAGGTGAAAATTTACGTATTCGAGGCATTAGTACTTTAGATAGCAAAGAACAACACATTAATTACAATTACTGCGCATATAAATATAGATTAGTACTTCCTTGTTCTCTAACACGTTAGGGTAACGACACTTTGATGTTTATGAAGCAGTATTTAGTAAATAATTATGACATTGCTTGCTTTGTTACAATATAAATATATTAGGTAATCAACAACAATTATTGAATAAAGATAGCGTAGGTATATCGTTACGTAAGCGACCTTTAAATGTTTGTTTACTCACTAGTAAACGTCAGCTCAAGAGAAAGATGGTACCTATCTGTTCGACTAACTTTTACGTAACGGCAAATACTGAATTTTGTTGTCTGGTCATCGTTTCGTCATTACCACGGCTTGCAGATTGTAGGATCGGCTAAATAAAAATATATTAGATACTGTGTTATTGTATACGTAAGTTTGAAGTATTTCTACCGCCGCAGTTATTGTTAAATTAACAACTGGCGAGGAATCACGCAAGTTCGAGAAATGTAGCCATATCTAGAGACCTGTATGTTGCCTAAGTAATATATTTATATAGCTTTTTTTTGTAAATAAATGTATTATCATATTATCAAGTACAGATGAATGTTAATATTCAACAGAACTGGTTGACAGTGTCAATGTATAGTTTTGTTTTATATTTGAATGTATTATTATGAGTTAAAATAATTTATTGAAAATAATTTATGATATCATTAATAGTAATATTGTAGAATTCTAAATGCAGTTAAGAAGTGTCCAGGCTAATACTGTTAGTTAAGTAATCTACTCTTAGTTCTCTATTTATTTATATAAGTTTCATAATAGTTTCGAGTAATCTTAATATTCCCTAACAACCGTTGTACACACTTTCTGTTATCTTATTAGTTCTTATTACCAGTTTATTCGAGTCATTTCTATCACGCTAACTTGTTCATATAAAAGGAAAACAAGACAATGTGCATGCACAGCAAACCAGAAAATAAAGTGTATTTAAGCAGTATTGACGTGTAATGTGCATAAGTGCAGAACAGGTAATCGCCTCAGTATTGTCTTATTGGAAGACTTCATGATAATTTGCCAGGTGTTTCGCGGCCCTTCGCCGCGAGACTCACCAACAACATAAACCGCACTAACAAGATTTATTTATTGGTAATTCTACAAAAAAATACATAATAACACTTTCCGGGACAGACCGCCTTTCGACGTTATCTCGGTATATCGTTACGTGAGTACGGCTATGGGCGGCGAACTTTGTTTCATGTAATTTGGCAAACCATCGATAGCCGTAGCTTTTCCATAACATTTCTAGGAAGCATGTGATCTCGTGTCGCATCACGCGGCTTCATTCGTTCGTAGGTGTCACAGTAAACTTTTTTCTAGTAATTTTTCAACACACTCATACGCAGTGCTTAATGCACCAAAATAAAACGATCACACCGCCGTAAAGCGTAGACTAAGCCATTTTCGACCCTAGGCGTCAACGTCTGTGGACGTAATTGTCGTATCAAATAAATAAAATTATATGTAATATGGTAGTACGGTTATAGACGGTATGATAAAATGTATGGGATTTTGTAGTGTCATATTATGACATTTGAAAAAGTCGAGTGTCCCGGGACGTGTTAATATAATATAACTGTTATTTTGCACGAGAACAGTAACATATTTCGTGGTTCTTTGTGCGAATTCAACTTCAAAATAACACAATATCTTTTTTCATTTATTTAATACTAGCTGTTACCTGCGACTTCGTCCGCGTAGATTTTAACGAAAAAGTGTTTGTCTCCGCGGAACACTATTTTTTCTAAAATCAAAGTAGCCTATGTTACTCCTTATAACATCAGCAATCTGCCAGTGAAAGTCCCGTCAAAATCGGTTCAGCCGTTTCGGAGATTAGCCGAACAAACAGACAGACAGACAGACAGACAAAAATATTAAAAATAGATGTTTTCGTGTAGATACCTTATATACTTTCATATACATTAGACAAAAAGCTGTTATTTTGACATTACAAACAGACACTTCAATTTTATTTATTTGTATAGATAAGTACCGATAAGTAGCGCGATTTTTTAAAAGAATGACTCAATTCAGTTACAAATAATAATGCAAATTATTATCGATTAACTTTCACGTTTCAACACGATGAAACTATTATTTCGTACAATATCTTTGATGACGATGAGGCGGATATAAGGTCAATGTAATTTCATACATTATCAAATTAATTTAGCACGGACAATGCTCATAAAATTCTGTTGAAATCTGAAGAATACAACGTATATTTTTTGAATACTCATTTATTCAATGTTAGTATTTCTTTGCTATTCCAATTCCGGCAATCCAATGATTCATTGAAATGAATGATGCATAAATATATTGTTATATATGTAGTTGTAAATGTTGTAACTACTGACATTGTTTATAGTGCTGTATACTAGGTCTTAGTTACAAACCAATAGTACAAATAATTAAAAATAACTAACACATCATCAGTTTCCTTGGTTACTGTAGACCCGTGTGGCATGAATAAGTCGTGGATATTCTATACTTTTATTACTTACTAGCTGATCCGCGCAACTTCGTCTGCTTCACATAGGATAATTCTTTTCCGTTCTTGCAGCATTTTTCATTGATGCTCTGCTCCTATTGGTCGTAGCGTGATGTTATATAGCCTTCCTAAAATAATTGTTCAATTCGAACCAGTATTTACTGAGTTTAGCGCGTTCAACCAAACAAACAACCAAATAAACAAACAAACAAACTCTCCAGTTTTATAATATTAATATAGATTAGTATATTGATTTTACATTTTTTTTGTCAATAGGTATTTATGTAAAATATATTGACTAATATAAAGTATAACTAATGAATTCGCATATTATAAATACTTACTTATAGCTTTTAAGCTATAATTTTCTTAATTGTATTTTACATTTGTTATAAAATCTCTAAATTATATTCAATAATTAATTGAAAGTGTAGGGACTTCGTCTTGTCTTCGTAGTATTATGTGTATAAGTAGACTCAGACTTTTATTTAATAATATCTCGATGTCTGGCAATACTTGAGTTTAGTTAATTTGTTTGTACGTTAAGTTGTCACAAAACTGCGGGAACGATCAATACGACGCCTGCACTATTGCATAGTTCTACGTAGATTGTGTGGTAATTAAAAAGCAGTCAGATCGATCGTCTTGTTCGTTGAAGATGATATAATAACAATCAAAACATCACTTCTCAGAATATTGTTATCAGGCAAATATATTATTAGAGTCTCCGGGTGATATGGATAGATATATAGTTTTGATGAGTATAAAGCTATATCGAGCTTCTTGTTACTGAGCCTTTAAAATGTCAGCCACATACAGAGCTTTTTTGCGCCGAGCGAAATATGCCAAATCAGGCGGTCACAGTTAAGTGAATAAAATCAACACTTTTTGTTTAATACAAATAAAAAATATACATTTACCATAACAATGAATGTGTTTACAATTAGCCCGTGTAAAAAACTTAAAATAATTAATATTTTCGCCTACTAAATAAATTACGTGAATTTACACGAAAAATGCAAAAACGTAAGCTCGTGTTACGTGATTTTTAGATTATAACAGTAGAAATCTATCCTATTTTATAGCTTAAATGAAACGTAAATAGTTACCTATATTAAAATTTGTCCCAAATATTTAAGTTATTGGTTGACAATAAAGATAAATATTTATCAAAGAAGCACTTCAAATCCTTCGTACAATTTTACTAGGGCGGCCGCGCGCCGATTTGAACATGCGCCGCACTAACTCTGTCATTATCTGTCTTACGCTCGGCGCAGTCTTAAAGGCAGCAGAAATTCATATTTTCGTAAGATAATAAACCATATTGCAGTAATACTCGTTAGTGTTATAAGTAGGTCTCGTATTTTGACTATTATAATATCAGTATTGTTTATATACTGCTTAACTGTTGGATTCTGGAGCCCTTTTTTAGCTGGGCCATTGTCCGCAAAGTGTGTTACAACGTATAACACCTTAAAGAATATTATGGAGAAGCCTTTAGCATATTGAAGCAATTCAGTGGTTTCCCTTATGAACGTTAGAGCACGCAATATAGTAGTAATGTAATGGCTCAATAGTCCAGCAGTAGTCAATGCGCCTGCCGCATATGAGGTCACATATTCCCGGATTGAAAAGTTATATTGAAGATTTTGCCAAGAAATACTATGTTTTAGCAAGGAGTCTGGAATTGTGCTCTTACTATTAATTTGATAGCAATAGGATCACTTCCCATTCCTATTATAAATACCTACATTGTGAACAAGCCCATAAGCGTCAGCTGGGTACAATAAATAATCATTCTTTTATCACACAAATTTCGGAGAAGAGTCTAGCTATATCATTTCTATTCAACTTTTTATAGGCCTTTCATACTGATTACAACAGTATTGCTCCCGGATCCGATAGCAGATAACAGTAAAATTGATTTGTTTTCTTGATTTTACGTATGACTACTTTCAATTTTGTTTTGATACCTAAAGCGAATTAATAACAAAACAAAGAAAGACTCAAAGCGCAACTAATGTTATCAAATAAAAACAATATACCCACACATCGCCGAATATTGTTTTGGCTGGCCTTAATCTGTAACAGCGTATTTTATTATTGTTGATTCGAAGCCTTATCTAACAGCAAATGTTGACTAAGCTAGTGTGTGACGAAACGATTACGATTGCTCGCATGGGACTAATTGCAGCGGATCACGTAAAGCCGGTGTTTTTTCGCAGACATTCATTGTGTGTACGTGCAGTCGATGCACGATTTCATACACAAATATAGTACAAAACAGCGGCCATGTTGTAATTCTGTAATTATTACACAATGGTAGTAACAACGTGAGTATTGCACGTTTAATTAAACAATCGTTTCTACAAATCAAATATTCGCGTAACTGTCCCTTTATTTGATAAAAATTCAAACAATTCACCTTCGTTATCACCTTCTCTTATCCATAGCAGTGAGGTAACATGTCGGATGTAGTCAACGTGTATATAAATTAAGTAACACTGTTTAAACTAGATTTAGTGCAACGAAACACATTTGGAATTAAATATTAAATATACAGTCGTAATAACCAAGTAAGTAGTTCAATGTTTAGTCGCTGAAAGCGTGGCCACTATAGCGTGCTACATAATAATATGGACCATAATTATTATCTCAATAAAGTTATGCGACAACACATTCAAATCCGGCATCTTATATAAACATTTTGAACACGAACACAAATAAGATACAGTCAGTCATAATTTAATCAAAGTCCTGAGATGATTGTTTATTCGGCTACATTGTAAAATATCAGGAAACAGAGAAACGCGCTTCCTGATCGGCCAAATACGTACACAAGCACCTATTGAAAGTATCGCCGGCCTCAGCTGGCCTTTCATCTTTTTTATTATTAATCCATTATGAATGTGTACAGGCTGCGAGAACCCGGCAGTAATCAGGAGGTCACCAGCGTCGTCGCGAGGTAATCGGTTAGCTGCCCTTTACCAACTGTCGATACACCATAAAGGGAGTGGCGTAGGGCTGACTACTTTGAACAAATAAGGAACGAGTTGAAGAACCTATGACTTTTAAGCTGATTCACGATCAAGATCTTCGTCTAGAAATAGCCATCTGTATATCCAGATGTTGGAGGTATGACGTTAAAAACGACAGTTGAGGAAGCGTTGTTATGACGTCCATTTTAGCCCAGATAAACATCACATGGACGTCACATTGCGTCAAAGTTAGAAATTCAATGAAACTGGTATATTGTATGCACCACGTAGTGTGCGACTTATTATTTTAATATCAAGCGCGAAGTCATACATAACATAAAGTTATTGTTAACAAGAAATACTGAGACATTTTTAATATAAACCGTTGTTAGTTTTACAACAAATACAATATACGAGATAAGTAAGCGGCAGGCTCATTAGTTATGTAAGGAGCGATTAAACCTGGCTTTGTTTACTCGTTAATGAATGATTGGAGTGATATCACAGTCGCTAATAGTGGTGCGAGGAAATGTGCACGTTCTGAACCAACACGTAGTGCTCCACGTGTCCGTAAGATCTTATCATCGCGCTTCGATTGCATGCCACTAAAATAGATATAACCATTATTAATAGCTATAACAATTGTGACGTGTTCTGTTCTGCAAGGCGTGGGGTTTTTAAATGCTTACGGATGTACTTGCGTCTGTAATCTACTGCTTTAGACTTCTTCTTCAACTTGCTATCTACAATGTTTTAAGTACGAGTAAACAAGTTTTACATATTCCACTGTCCGGCCATGACTTAATTTTGATGTACCACACCAAAAAAAGATGATTTTTTTCCAGAACACACACAATGAAACAGTCAAGACCCTGATTAGATCTGATGTTCATACAACGTTGTCGGAAAACATCAGCGCATACACATAATCGTGTCGACGTGTTTCTCCATTACGCTAGAAAATCACTATCTAACCAAATTTGGCAACGAATAACTCTACCTCCTTGATAGTCATCAAAAGGACAATAGCTTTACAACTAAATGTAGGGTGCTTGAAACCTATGCCCATCTGTGCAGATTTGTATCAAATTAGTCTCAATCAAAAAAGTTGATTGCACACATGACTGCTACAGTCATGCATGCAATCTACTTTTATAGTGTGTAAAGGAGGACGATTGCAATAAATGCTACTATCCGAATACATTTTTTTAAATATAAAATTATCTACAATTTTAATAATTAGTCGACTTATTTAAGTCCGCTTTTTTCGTATCTTCTCTTCGAAATACTAATGAATAATTTAAATTACATAAAATCATCGTAGTTTTAAATTATTATTGGCTATTTAGTAATAACAAATATGCAAGTACACGAATATAATGGAAAACATAGTTGGCCAAAGAAAGATAACAAGGAAAGGTGAAAGAGAAATATTTTTATTGCAAAATTATTATTATATTTACGTAGGTATGCCACGTACAACACATAAATGTTTACAAATGTGTTAGGTCTATTGCGCTATTTGTTAATGTTGGGCTTACTACATAAGTATGTAAAACAATATTATTATCGGATATCGTTCTGAATTGCAGGCTGCTATGCTGTCGTTGATAACCACCACCGCGCCGCACACCCGCATGTGTTTCACAAAATGTTGTAAAGATTACACCAACTATTTAGTCATGTTTTGTATGCACTGTATTACACACCCAATTATATAATACTGGTATTACTATATTTATTGTCCGAATTCAGTTACTAACTACCAACTGAAAACGTGGCGAATTTCAATTCCGTCAAATTAGTTCGCCTCCTTATCATTGACGTAAAATTAAACGACATAACTATTTTGTGACGTTACTAATTTTACATAAACTACACATTGCATACGTATTAATATTGTGACAGAAAAAAATAAATATTCTGATGATAATTTGTTATAAGTACACAAATTATTAAAAATAGGTATTAATATATCGATGCCAGTATGGATGTAAAGATAAAAATACCTATTACATAAAATTAAAAAGAGAGATTCCTAAGAGAAATAGGAACATTTAAAACCAAATTTGTGCCTTAAAATAATCTGGTTGTCTATTGTATTCACGATAAATACAGTGTGCTGCCAAAAGTGTTTTAGGACTTTTAGGGGTCAGAATAAATGTTGGCATCTGCTTGTATTGAGAAAATTGTCTACATTCTACATATTTTATGACGTCACATATGAGTGCACGTGACATCAAAAAAGATGTAAAAAAAGTTGATTTTTGCTGGAAATATTATGTAAACAAGACAATGAACAATACTTGTTATCAGAATCGCAATTAATGACAAGCAAATACGTTAAGCAATACAGATATGGATATAAATAATTAATGATAGGAATTCGTCATCACATTGAACTGAATTACGAGCACGTTGCAAAATTTTATCAGTCTTAAAACATTGACGTCATGTGGTTAGTTGTTTAGTATATTTTGTTTTAAAACAACCATAAAAAAGTGCAATAATTTCTTCATTTAGCAGACTATATCGATAACAGGTTGCTGTGGCATAAATCGAGGTAAACGGATTGTTACACAGCAATATACAATTAATTATAAAACCATATATGTATGCTTTAGAACTGTTAACAACTACTTACTACTTGGTTACTCACAACGTAAGTATGAATTTTAAAAAGAAAATTTTAAAGATCAGTATCTTAGGGAAAACATTTTAATTACTAAGACATTGAGACATATATCACTACAGTTTGCTCACATTCCATAAATTCGAACTTATATTACTTAATTACTAGCCGGTTTACACAAGTATGAGAAGGACATATGTCCTCATGGATTATACAATCTAGTAGGAATGATCAATTATTTGCTAATTTAATAACCCACGAAAACGTAATTTTTAAATATTGTTTAATTTTATTGTGGATTTTCCCCTTTGAAACATACTGAAATATAAATAATAATAGGTACATAATCATGCAATAAGTTTATTTTAGTAACTTTTGTAGTTTTTGTAATAACTTTATCATATTTATTCGGCAAGATCAGTCTCGGCGAAATAAAAATTGAACTTACTTTTATGTCTAGAACATTACGAATGCCACATGAGTTATCTATGAATATATCAGTTTAGTATGTAAGTAAATAAAATTGTGTCTCAGCAATTGTATTTATTAGTGTAAGAGGTAGGACATGACCAAATCACAATAATATTAAGTGTGTCTACGGCATTCTCTTCTAAACATCTTCCAACAATGATTTGCAATTTTGGTTTTATCTATGGTCTATGGTGTTGTGCAGTTCGTTTGGTGTTATTTGTGAATATAGAGACAAGCCGATTTGATCAGAGCATCTTCAGGGGTTACGACCTAAGTATTTGTCCGTAATTTAGCGTTAGTTTTATCTGTTAGCCTACACTGTAAAATGTTGTGATTATTTTACCAAAACTTGTAAGCAAAATACTCAAGTGTCGAGGGTAGATTATTAAACGCCCAAAACTGAAATTCTTCGAGAAATTTCGTGTTTCACTTTTATAACTTGTAAAAGTGGTAAAGTAACGAACAAATTTAGTCATAATTTATGCTTTTCGGCAGCACAACCTAAGTAATATGCATAAACTAAGTAGTACGCGTGATTCTTTTACCAAATACATACATACGTTTTTAATGAGCATTCCTATTCTATGACCAGTCGTAGAGTACCTACACGAAAGATTAAGTTATTTTTTGTCAGCCATTGGATTTTTATTTAGCTCGTAATAAGCAAATAGCAACACGAAGATGATATGTTAGAGACCAAAATTATATTTTATCAAGATGGTGCTAAATCAACATATTGGGGCCCGACCACGCTTGAACTTATTTGTTTGGCACTATCTTCATAAAACATTATTTGTGACCAAGCATTATTTTTACGCTGCGATCATAATTTAAGAGACGGTTTCTAATTTTAACAAATCATTTAATTTTTAATTTCCTCTGGCCTTGACCGTTCACTTAGCGTTTTTCTATGTTACATAACACTGTTTGAATATGTACCGACATAATGGTTATATAATACACGTTGACAACTCGACATAGTAGCTTACCAATATACATTTAGGTCTACTCGGTCCTTAAATATACCAAACAATGGTGTTTAATTTCACAGGCTATTTCATAAAAGAAATAAAGCAAACTCTTTGGTATGCAGTTGGACCATCACTACAATAAAATAGAGACATAAATTTTTTTAAATGGAGGTAAAATGTCGTAAAAATGGTAGAATATCGGATAAACATGAATGACAATGTCACCTTTGTTCTTTATCAGTGCACCAACACAGTTTATGCTGCAATTATCGGCGTGCATGAAGAACCAAACGATTTTTCGAAGTCATTGATAATTCTAAGTGCACAGACTTACTATGTTTAAAAATAAAGTAGGTACACATTATGCCTAAGGCCTCTACAAGGTAAAAGCAATTTAGAAATATTAATTTGTATGTGTATTCTACTGAAGGAATTTAATGTATAGCGAGACAAATGAAGTGTGAAATTTACAAAGTATTACGCTATTTTGAAGATTAGCATGAATACATGCAACTTTTCATAGAGGTCATAATAATATTTAAGATTTGTATAGGGTATAAGTATAAATATAACGTATACGTATATATTATATAAAGTAAACCCTTCAAGAATGGTTACGCCTTGTGACCTATTCCATGTGGCAACGTCGCAAATAAGTGTCAGTGTGTATTTAAAATGTTTTTAAATCGAATTAATTTATTTGAGGTTGATTTAAAAAGTATGATTCTAATACACTCTATATACTCAAGCGAAACTGTATCATAGATGGAATATAATTATACTTGTAGTAATTTTACTACGTAAAATAATGGACCGAAAATTCTATAATCGTGTGTACGTGTTGTTCATATTAACAATATTATTTTATCTAACAATGTCCAGACGTTCTTAGACCAACAAAATTTAATTTCAATTAGATATTTACATTAGTTATATTACTATTATTTTTGATATGAAGACCAGTATACAACAACACTGTTGATTACAAACAGTATGTTTGTGATCATCTAAGTTACTTAATCTGTCAAGTTTGAGAATACCATACATAATTCAAAATCTATTGTGACTGGCCGCCGCGCGCCGGTGTGCCGCTGGGACTCGATAGCTTAAATGAGAATAAGAAGAAAACAATCCGGAAAGGTTGAACCTATTGTCTACACTTCAACCTAAAATTATCTCTACCTCTCCTTGGAGACGCGAGCGTGGTGTATAATTTATGTATATTAATTTTTGGTAAATGTAATTTATCCTTTAGGTTTTCGCTGAACAAATAGTGACCTAATATGACTTAAAAGTTGACTACCTACTTTATACGGATTTTATCGCGTTGTTTATAATTAAACCACAACTGTTAACTTTACTATTATTTAAATTAAAACTATTTAGATTTAGGTTTACACTCTCCTCGAAGTTCTGATAGCTTTTCAGCAGCCAAGGTCAAGGGGAGACGGGGAGCTAATATGGCATTCGAAAAACGAATTAAGTATTTTAAACATATACTTATTATTATCACGCCAGTATTTTTATCTTATTAGCCAGCACTGATCAGTCAGAAGCATTACCATAATATTACTAAACTTTTTGGATACCCAGGTTACGTTAGTTAAGTTCCTTTTTTTTGCCCATCGAGAATGGTTGCCCACCTATTGTTTAAAAATGGTTCCCTTGTTTATGTAAAATTCTTACGAAAGTTGCTTTTGGGTCGAAGGAAACCGTATTGTTAACTACATTTGCCCGGCCAGTTTTACGAGCTACATTTGTAAGTTTTATTATTAAAACTAAAGGAAGTGATTGTTTAAATATTCAGGGTCGTCCCTAAGCTTTTTACCTACCATCTATTGTTTTATTAATCAACAATAAAATTTGGAAAACTTTAAACGCCTATATGAATTTTACTGGATATTCCGCCTAGACCTCCACGAAGAAATATCTAACGTTTACTAACTTGGTTTTTAATACTTATGAAGAACTAGATTTCTAGTAACAGTTACTTGGCTGTAAGTACTTATATAATTAAATATTTGTTTAATTTATTCGCAGAAGTATTGATAAATTTGTTTTGAAAATAAAACAAGTTCAAAGCTTACCTATCATTAAAATTACGGACATACATATCAAAAGTATAATAGGTATTATAAGTCGACCTCTCATGGAATTAGTGCATATTTGTTTATGTATCTAATTGGGACATTAAATTATACGCTGTCCATTACATTCGTTTCTGAAACAAATCAGGTGATTGTGTCATTGATTAACTCCAAGGTTTAATATCAAATAATAACAGAGTGCTGATTGTCTAATTATGTAGGTATAGGTATAAGCTTTGTCAACACACACCTATCACCTACTCAACTAGCGATGTTTGCACACAATGTATTGTATTACCAAGCGCCATAAGTTTAGGAGTAAGCACTACGTGACCGTCACTTGACACTGACCCATTCTATATTAAGGCGCTCGTACGCAAACAATGTTCAGACACTGGGTTCCGTGAATAAATTAACTATAATTCTTAACACACAAAAATTACATAATTCCAGTTCTTTTTCTCTAGACAGCGGTTTATTCAAGGCCGGTGAGAAATACCGTAAAAGATTTCACATATTTGCGATAGCTTGAATTTATTATGGCTATTCAAATTGAATTCCAGATTTATGTAATAAAACAGGTTTTATGTTTAAATGTCTTGTTTGATGGATTTTTTGATGATACGAAGAACCCTAAACACATCGCCACAGTTTATATTTCAGGTCGTATTTCAAAATATTTCCCATGAGAGTTCGGCCTGGCTCGGCTGCCAATCAGCCAATTCTGCTAGCTGCAAGAAATAATTATACTTACCTACTTACTTATTAATTTTTCCATACGTCTAATCTTGTTTTATGGTATATAGTTCTTATAACAAGTTATTATTTGAAAAGAATAATAGTAGGTAACATTTTACAGGAAGTTAGGTCACCGGTCACCAATAATTTAGATTAAACATAAAGCTAGTTAGTTGCATATACTTCCTGTGATAATAATTTATTTATTTATTCCAATCCCAGTAATAATTACAACAAGAAAATACACTATGTGGTAACAGTTTGGTAGAAAATGATGAAACGTTGACACCTGTACTAATGAAACATTGTATCACAGGTGCCAGCGCCTTTCATGAGTAGGAACTAATGCAACATTTTAAATTAGATTTTATTTTCATTAAATTATAAATAAAATCAATTATCTGATATAAATAAAAATTGTGAAATAATTATTAACCTACAGGATTCTGATATAGAATAATAAAATACAGATAATAAAACAAAAAGAAAAACACAAAAAATGCATTCATATAAAGTTAAAAGAAGTAAAAGAGATACATACTTATATGAGTGTATATGTGTGTGTGTGTGTGTGTGTGTGCGTGTGTGTGCGTGTGTGTGCGTGTGCGTGTGCGTGTGCGCGTGCGCGTGCGCGTGCGCGTGCGCGTGCGTGTGCGTGTGCGTGTGCGTGTGCGTGTGTGCGTATGTGTTTTATAGTTTGGGATATAGGTTTTAACTACAAATGGGATTTAGAAGGTTTTCTGTGTCATGGTAGTCTAAGTTTAGTAGCCAGCCGCGTAATGTCGATTTACATTATTTGTGGATACACGTAAATAATTCTGTTTACTCGATTGTATAGTCGAGAGCTCAGCACAGAAAAAATTCTACCGGCAAGGGCGGTTCTATGTGGCAAGATTTCGCAGATGCGATTCTTTCGGCGAATTTCTATATTCCTGTATGGGACTGAAGCATGCTTGCGAAGTAATATTTGTTGCACAAAGAGCTGTCTCACGGTTAATAATATAAAGCTGTAGTTGAGTATCGTCGAGGTTTGCGTGAGAGAACCTTAAGAACAGCTCTCTGTGCTCTTTCTAATTTGATCATAGTTGAAGAGCACGCGCCGCCCCACACAGGAATACAGTAGGAAAGTACAGACTGAATTAGAGAGATGTTTACGTTTCAGAGTGTCTATAACAGCGGAGCATCTGAGCTTTTTTATAATATAAATAAGTTTCCTGGTCCGGGCAGTCAATGTCTCTACATGTTTATGCTAGCGATAATTGTATTAAAATAATTGTCTATTTGCACCCCTAAATTTAATGTGTGGTACTCGTGATAGGGAAGTGCAGCTACAATTGTCATTGAGCTTGGAACAGGTTTTAGAGTAGTACAGTCTCGCTGATTTCAGCATGAATGGGCCGGCTCGACCGGGGAAAGACTACCCTCTCACAGAATATCGACGTGAAATAGCAGCAATATTAATCTCACTCACCGAACGAAACACAACAGTTTCGTTCGGTGAATGAGAGTACCGGAGGCCCAATCACCCCCTTACCCCCTTCCCGCTCTTTCTCCTTGCCACTTCCTTTCCTAAAGGGTCGGCAACGCGCTAGTGATGCCTCTGGTGTTGCAGGCGTCCATAGGTTACGGTGACCACTTACCATCAGGTGGGCCGTATGCTCGTTAGCCACCTTAGTAGTATAAAAAAAATATAGGTATGAACTTTGAGCTTCAAACAATTTGAAGGCTGTGAAGATATGTGTGGTAAGCTTCGGTTGCTTTGTACATTAATTAAAATTACTGCTTCCTTCTTTATTTTATGTAAAAATGAGTGGTTTAATGGGGACTCGTCCTAAAATAAAAGTAACGAAGAAATACAGACGTTAAAATTATCATATTCTTACACTAGACATTTTATAGTATTAGTTGAGATGAGCTGAGTGTAAAGCTATTGAAGTTGTAGTTAGTACTTATTATGCAAAGTATATCTACTATAGTGCCAATACATGAATATTGGCGCTATAGTATATACACTATTAAGTATAATGTATATGAATACAAACTATATTGTCTACACTTATAATGATTGTGTATACATATCTATTTGTATTACTGCAATTCTGAATCAACAATGTATGGCTCCGGGCTTGATTCCGATTCTGTGAGCCTGGTGTGTGCAACTTAGCGCATAACACTAAAACCGTCAAACGGGTTTGCAACCAACGAATGCTATAATAAAAAGTTGTTCGAGACGCGGACGCGGGCGGTTAAGGGTTTAGTACGTTACTAAGAATAAGCGTGTAGTATAGCAGACATCTACGACGATACCAATTAGTCATGTCATATACAAATAATGTATCATTAGGGTCTCGCAAGTCCTACATATGCGTTTATACGAAGACGAAGAGACTAGACTCTTATAAAAGGTCGCAAATAATAAGTATTTATTTACGTAATATATTTATAGTCTTATAAAAATATAATTAAAACTCCATGCAGTTCCTTTCCGTAGATATTTAAAAAAATAAATGATAATATGAAATAACCTATAAAACAGTATAAAAATATTTTTGTCGAAGATTTTTCGAAAGGAAGTAAAAGCAAACACATTGTATAGTAAGTAGTCATCGTCATTTGCCATACTACCATAGTAATACCTACATTGAGATCTTTTCACTTAAACATTTTATTAAACATCTCCGCTTATGACTGTGATCGCAGCTTGGCCGGGTGACTGGCAGACATCTCGATTGGTGGAGCCAGCTCAAAAATCGCATGTTTTTGTTTACTTAGTAGGTATGTACTTCAACCACTCATATAAAATTTACTAGATATCTATCTACACATTTACTTCCTAACTAAATTTAATTATTATGAGAGTAGATTGTTGCCAAATACTTACATGTAAATTAAAATTGGCATAACGTAAAATTTTGAAAGTATTTTCTTAATTGCACTCTTGCGTACGTATCGGTTAGAATTGGACCGGACATTTGACATGTCATGTCATTATTTGTATACATATGAAATAATTTTGTTTCTTTATCAAAAAGAAAAGCTAAACCGAAAAGATGACATAGGAAGTTTTTGTGTTTTTGTCAGACTATTCTGTGATCTGTTGACTCTGAGCTCTGTTGTGCCGGCCGGCCGGAGCAACAACAAAACATACAGCCGAATATTACCGAACTTACCCGAGTGGAAAACGAATCTCGCTCCAAAACGTGATCCCGCTGTTTGATTTGAAAACAAAATTCACCCGCCCGCTGCCGGCGTTTCACGGGCGAAGGCGAACTACAACAAGCTCAGTGCGCGAGCAAGCGTGATACGGAATGTACGTGTGGTGCGTCTTGCGCGGACGTTAACTCGGCGATTTGTTTTTTTTATCTTGCGATTTATAAGGCCAGAACAAAAAAGTTTTGGAGTATAATATCGATATATTAAAAAGAGTTTTTATTAGTAAAGTTGACTTCGAGGCAGTTCGCGCAGAATTTTGACCAATATCTGTGGATTTCCGTATAGACGCGAAAAAAGTGAAGGAGACATTTCGAAACAAAGGACTGTTTTGTACATTTTCGCAACGATTGCGAAATTGTGTTCAAAAATATACTGATCTGGCTTAATCGTGGAGGGCATATTAAAAAAATCACCGCCCGTGGCCAACTAGTTCGGACACAATCTGTGGTCACCGTACGAAAAAACAAAAACGCAACGATTTTCCTAGATTAATACAAGGACTAAATTTAGAAGGTTTTATAAAATTCTCGTCATAAAAGTATCGTGAACTTTTCATCGCCTAACCTAAAAATTACAGTGAGTTCGTCGACCTTAAAAATTCGTGCTTCAGTGGATCAATTAGTTTGCAGATTTTTGATACCTACGAGAAATACATAAAAAGCAGTAAAACCTGGATTAAGTGTCGAGTTGGTTTGCATGATGTCTACTGCCATAATGCATCAGTCTGCGCTGTACGACTTTGGTGAATTGTTCTTGAAGGTATGTGTAAATTTATTTACATCACGTTATTTTTATAGGTATTAGTAATATCAGCATAATTATCATATAGTATAGTATAAATTAAAGCCTGTGAGCCATATTTTTACTTAGTATCTTACATTTGTGATTATTTAATCACTATCGTAATTTAACTTATTTTCAAGAATCTTTCTGCTGAATCTGTAATCTACTCCTGTCCTGCTGTGTACCTCGATTCTCAAACCTACCGCTTACGATAATACCCTTAACAAATATCTAACTTTACTCTCTTTACAAATATTTCTTACTTAATTTTGTTTATTATTATGAATAGATATCCTCCAAATATGTCGTCAATAATATGCAGTTGATTTATGGTAGACAACTTTTGATTATAGTCATTGGTCAACAGTGAAAGCCTAACTAAAAACTACAACACATCATTTTTGGGTTGCCTTAGATATAAAATATATTTCAGGCAACCAAACAATTTTATATTGAAGTTTTAGTTAGACCTTTACCATCGATTTTAAAGTATATAGAGGACCTATTTTCCGTAGCTTAGAACACAATATATAATTTATCTAGGTAGGTATACTATAAAAAAAGGTTATTTAATTTATGCTTGTGCGAAAAATTGCCCTACGCATTATGAATGTAGGTATGAGGTAAAAAAGTAAAGGATAAAAATATTGCTGTATAATTAATTTATCACTTATAATAATATAGCTGTATAATAAGAACGTCCGTAGTTGAATGTTTGTGGTTGATATGATATGGATATGTAATATAAAATGCCATAGTACGTATAAATTTTAAATACCTATTTATAGCAGATAAACCTATAGTAGTAACTTAATCTTATCAAAAATAATATTTGTCTACTACATTGTTGTGGACAATATTTTACATTACTTTTATTATTTGCAGTTGTAATGCCTCTCCTTTGGTAACCACGTAGACTGTGTAGAACTGAAACTTGTATACTTATAAGTAATTTTATTATTTGTTGATTGATTATTTCTCTTAACGTAAAATATGTACTTAAAAAGAATACATTTTCTAAGTTACAAAGCTTAAAAAATGTTTCCTTTTAAATTTTATTTATTTTGCTCTTCAACAACAAAAGCCAAGAAAGATAGTTAAACGAGATTGGCATTTTGGGTCATAAAACTCATAGATTATAATTTGTGATCATCCTTGTGACAACTACTCCATAATTGTCACAAGGATCGTTTTCGAGAACTCAATTACGTTTAGCTTTGATGTGTAATAGGTAGGTACAATAAAACAAAAGGTTTTTATCCTGTTGTTACAAACTTTATTTGTTTAAAATGTATGTGATAAAGTGATCAGTATAAAGTCAATTTCCCGCCTAAGTCAATGTTCTTACCACAGTAATTACACGATACGGAAAATAAGTAAAACCAGTTGCTGTGACTTGCGTGCACCCGCATGATGTTGCTACTAAAGTTGCAAGACGAGGGCTTATTCTCGAAACTGATAAATTAACTTGATCGACTTTACTCGCGAGTAATTTACCACATGGGTGATGGATGTAATTGAATAATATTCGTTATTATTTTACTTTGTATAATATCGTCAGTATTAATTTCGTTGAAAAGATACACTTGTAAGACCTCCAGGTAAGTACAAATTTGCGTTGAACGGTACCTTACGCTTTGTAACTTAATAACATCGTTTTGGATTGCAATCACTTTATACCTAATATACTGATTGTATTTTATATTATAATAATGTGTTTTATAAAATATTTAATCTGCAACACTTAGAATTTAGGTTCAGATTTTGCATCATCAGAAGTTAGTTATCTTGGCATGACTTACAATGTAAAGAACGAAAATAACAGTAATATAAATAATTCGTTGTACGTAAATTTCCGCGGCACCTAACCTAAGAATCTAACACGACCACTGGGCTCTTAGTGAGCAGTTTGCAGTTTCCTTAGGAAAGTAAAAGTAACTAGGTTAGGTTACGTTTGATTACCGCATAGATACCGGTAGTTATAAGTTATACCAACTAAAAGTACCAATCTAAAATATTGAAACGTGGGCATATAATATTATGTAGCTACAAATACACCACCAGAAACGTTGAATTGACGATTTTTCACTTTTGACAAAAGTCGAGAAATACGACAAGTCAAAATTGAAGAAATATGGCTTAAGAGTTTACGTTCGGTCAAAAAATTTAAAATGCATATACACGTTGAGTATATTGTTAAACCAAGTAGATACGTATGTAAAATTGAGTATTTTTAGTTAGGTGCATATTTATTGACGTGGGTAATGCCATTATAGTCGAGATAAAACAATTTATTGCAAACGTGAGTAGGTATTCAATTTAGATGCCAATTTAACATTCACATACATACATACATTCTTCTATCATATTGTTTTGGTTGATATTCGGAACAGAAAACAAAATAAGAATATCGCATCCAGTTGACGGACCTACTTTATTGGGATTTCTTTATGTATAAATAACCGTAATAACCTAAATTTACCAAGAATTTTAACATAACAGGCATGCCTATTTAGTATGCTTAAATTAATGTTTGATCCTTTTCAAATCTCGGCAGGGGTGAGTTACAGACAGCCAAGTGGTGTAGCGTTATTGTTGATTCTGTGAAACGTAGCTAAGGCTATCTCGATAAAGATCAAAATCGAATAACGAAGCCAGTTTTGGTAGCTAGCCGTAATGACGAAGAAAAACCGGTCCTATTGGTTATTCCGTATAGTTATAAATGGTTTGTACCCTGCACACGCTACCTGCTCCGAGTTTTTGTGGTCTTTTACTTTGCGTAAAAGACACTTGTTGCTTGGGGATACTCCGTTTTATGTTGGACTGTATACGAATGGTATATAGGCCACGTGAAAAGAAATAAGGGTGAGCTGTGTGTGTATTAGGTACATAAAAGTGACAGAAATACTCAACAAGTTGTATTATTAGATAGTTATTATTATTTGTTTGCGTTTGTATGTCAGGCTAGCTATTTCGAAGCTTAAACCTCGTAAAAATATACCTATGACATTTCAAGAAAATCCTAACTAATATTATAAAAGCGAAAATGAGTTTGTTTGTTTGTTACCTTTTCACGCCTAAACCACTGAACCGATCATCCTGAAATTTTGCATATACATTGTCAGGTGTACAGAAACGAACATAGGCTACCTTTCATCCCGAAAAAAATTACTGTTCCTGAAGAATACAACAAAAACTTTCTTATGATAATAGATGGCGCCACGGTTCTTTCGAATCATGTTTGAATTATATTATGTATTACAAGCAAAGTACAACCCGAATTGATTGTCAAATTCTAAATTAACGCGAGCGAAGCCGCGGGCAAAAGCTAGTATTTTTATATTTCGTAGTTGACGATAATAATATAACGAAACAGAAATATCTTTAAGAATATTGCTGGGTTAATTAATTGAATTGAATTAATGATCACATGATACGTACAGGTTTATTTTTTAAATTACCGTTTAAACATGTCGTCAATTGTATTTTCTGCGATACAATAACATGTCTGCAATAAAAATCTGCCATATAGAATTGCAGTGGGAATTTTGAAAGGTGCATCGTGTCGTTTTTTTTTGATCAGCTTATATTTTGGATCCGTCCAAAAAAATCTTTTTAAACCGTTGAATACACCTACAACCTTCTACCTGCCATCTATTTACAAATACAACCGCTGCCTTTTTTTTTGGTTCCACTTTTAGCTCCAGATAAGAGCTTTTTGTTCCCACTCTCCCCTTTGTCCCACAATTATTGGTGGTAAGATCCTGATAATATTTTATATAGCGGGGCTATGTTGAAAGTGGCTGAATTTTGATGAAGATTAATCAAAATAAAGTTTTACTTAGCACGTATTATTTGATAAAACTATTTATGTTAATTGTTATTGCATAAGCTCTATAGTTACAATAATTTGCTAATAGACTAAGTTTTGTACCAATCATAGTTAAAACTAAAAGCGTTTCTTCGTATCCATATGTATTTACATTATGGAACAAATGATTAAACATATGAAATAATGCGTTGTGTTACGTGTTACCAGTTTTCTGGCTGTGGGTCTTGTTTGCATAGCTCTCGTCGCACCTTGTTACGTTTGATCGTCGACATGTCTTTCCATACCTACAATTTCTAAAAGCGGCTTTAGTCGGGTACTTCGTTTCGGTTCAAATTATAGGTATATGACACCACAACAAATCAAACATGCCGTGGTACGTCAAAAACTATGAAAAGTCATGGTAGACCTTCCGCTTGTCAAAGTTTGAAAGTAACTTTACTTTTAATTCTTTACATATACAAGTCAACTTTAGCGAGTGCTAATGGCTAAGCCTGTGGTTAAGAGAAGTAAAACTTTAACACAAAAATGTTATCGTTGGGTTTGTTGGCAGTGTTAACTATTTCGCTAGTTGTTAGTTGGTCAGTAAGGCGTGTAATCACGTGGGGCGGCGAAGCGCGTGTTCGTGCCACGCTTGCACGCAACTCGCTGATATTGTTCAGAACGCAACACATCATCACGTATTACCTTACATAAACTCCACTTGGTTAGGTATTTAACTACAGGTAAACAATCTTGATGTGTCTTTTTTATCTAAAAATTCAGTTTAAAAGAAAATGTTGCTAGAGATCAATGTAAATACAACAATAACGATTACTAAATCAATTGAACCGTTAGTTTAAGCAGTAGTTTACTTATTTGTTTCTCTGCCTACCGCTCTGGGAAACAGGCGTGAATCTATGTATGTATGTATGTATTTATTTGTTTAATATGTTTTAGTGTAAAAAGTCACATGAAGATTGTTTACCTTTAGTTAAATACCTAACCAAATGGAGTATAGATACATCTCGTACTCTGCCACTTTTTTGGTAGTGATGTCAATAAAATTGTTGTCGAATGACTAACAATAACAACAAGGCATATATGTAACTATATGCACCTGACAAAACGTCCCGACTTCTTTGTAACTCTCTCTCTCTCTCTTCCTAACTATGTATCCCACATGGTGGTGGGTTCAGCTTTCCTTCTTTTTCTCCTCCACTTCGCTCTGTCTTCTACATCATCGTCAGTAGCATTACATTCCCTCTTGTCCTTTAGCAGTACATCTTTCCACCTTGTCTTGAGTCTACCTCTAGGTCTCCGACAAGGGAGGTCAAGCTGTAGTGCCAAATTTCCGACGTAGTCTGGTGGCCTTCTTTTCACGTGACCACACCATCTCAGCCTACTTTCCTGCATCTTGTCGGCGATGTCGCGTACACCGAGGATTCCTCGCACGTACACGTTGCGGATTTTATCGAGCCTGGTTATGCCGCACATCCACCTCAGCATCTTCATTTCAGGAACGTGGATTGTATGCACGTTCTTTTGGGTTGCAGCCCATGTTCCGCTGCCATATATAAGGACTGGCCTTATTACGGTCTTCTAGATCAAACCCTTCAGTTTGACAGACATCTTTTTGTCGCAGATGACACTAGTTACTTCTCGCCACTTTAGCCACACTGTTATTCTGTGTTGAATGTTGCATTCTAAGGTCCCAGATCTCATCATATAACCAAGATACTTGTATTAAACGCACATGGTTACAAGTTGGCCGTCAATGGAAATCGGACTGTTGTCACTTAGGTCTGGGTCATTAAAAGACATGTACTGGGTCTTTGCAACACTCAACGCTAGGCCACCGGCCTGTAACTGCTGTTTCCACAACAGAAGTGCCTCTTGTAACTCTGCGCGGCTCTCGGTACAGATAGCCACGTCGTCTGCGAAGATGAAAGTCCACGAGGCTGAGGACTGCGCCACTTCAGTAAGTGAGTCTAAGACCAAGCAAAACAGGAAGGGACTTAGTACTGAGCCTTGATGAACATCTTCTGCAACCGCTATTGGTTTTGTCTGACCCACTACTGTTCGTACCATTAATCTCGCACCCTTGTACATGTCGGCAATGCATAATGCACATACTCGTCGGCTTTATTTCTTATGTATGTTGTAAACTTGCTTATTGTTTGATCCTGACGATTTGAAACTTGAAAATAAGCAACTGAAATGGAATATTTCAAATTGCATCAAAAATAAAAAAAATAGAAAAAAGTTAAGTGAGTTGCGAGAGTAAAAGGTCGTCACGCGACTCGATTAGCTCTCCACGTGTGCTGATAAAGGTTGATTGTATAGCAACCTGCTTTATAACCAAAATGTTGTCTGACGTCATATGAAAACTTCCACAAACCTCTTAGGTCGGTCGCAAGCACCACAAATGTTAGTGTTTTACGATTCCTAACATACAGTTTTTCGATTTTAGTTAAATTGTAAGTCCCGCATTACAAGACAATTTCTGCATAATTATATGCAAGTAAATACAGCTTTCCACGCTTTTCGTAATCTAAACTCGAAAGGTTTCTTAAACAGCCGGTTTTAACCTCAAAGTCGACACCTCCGCCGTCGTTTCCCAACACCTAGACGTTGCAGAAATCTTTGAGTGCAATGCAAACAATAAGTCGATCGTGGGAGCTCAGTAATGCTAGCACAGCGTTACTTTGTACACAATAAGTAACTGTAGAATATTTCCTCGCATGCTCTATTGGCGAAATGCGATGCCACGTGGGGGTCATGTTGCTGCATCCATATGTTTCGTTACACACAGTAGCGAAGTATTTATTAACCCAATGTGGTATATACACCCTAAAAACATATTGAAAACTTATTTCTTTAGTTAATAGGAATTAAGACAAGGGTATTTATTATTTCACAATTAATTATAATGGCAACGTTATAATTTTAATTGTGAAATAAAATAATAACGGCGAAATTAGTTCTGTTATCAACACTTGGTTCAAGACTTACTTCATTGTGAACGTACGATTGAATCTATTTTTAGTACATGCAGTAATGTAATTTGTGCTGTATGTGGCAAGATGATTGGGTGTATGTTAGGGCAAGACTACAAGAGTCGATCTGCGTAGGCCAGGTCCAACGGCCGCACTCGTAACCGCCAGTGTACTATTTTTAGCCCGGCTCCTTTCTCCGACGACTGGGGCCCGGACGTGAGTCAACCCTTTGTTCCCCCGAAGCGCAACGGCCTCAAAGTAAGAACGCTTTGCCAATTTGCTTCACCACACGTTCCTCTGGTGTGGTCAATAGTTATCAAGGTGTCGCTTTCCAAACATGCGTCTATATTGTTTAGATTTTTAATATGTGGCTCGCCTTGAACGCTCGGTTGCTTAATGTGGAGATGCCATTATACTCTGATGTTCATATAAACACTAGACTCTAATTTGACGTAAAGATTAGATGTTTCGCACTCCAGCCTCATAGAAGTTGCGACAGTCGCTTTGCTACCCACACAGCGCACACTTATAAATTCAAATAGAATACTAAACGTAGTAGTATGTAGGTACGACTTCAAACTTGTTTCATTATTATCTTATGTACTTATTATTATAATATATACCAGTGTTGCCAAAGATTCCAAGCTTAGGGTAATATTGCTTACAAAGTTTCTACTTAGACTGAGTTCATGACAATAGTATCAAACAAATCCGTTTCTGTATGCGACTTCAAGTTGCCATAATCTTGAGAATAGCATTATTAAATCCCCTTCGTAACCAATTGTTTAGACAAGGAAAAGTGAATGCTTCTAAATAATACTTCACACGACACATCTATTCAATTTGTTAGACAAGACAATACATGCAAGATATTTGAGTTTCAAACAATATAAATAGAAATACGGAAACAATTTACACATCTAGGTATTAATTATTATACAATGTAGGGTTTAGCAACTCTTAGGTAAACTCTAGACTATATCCAACATGGTTACCGATTTTGTGGTTACTAAGTAGGCCGTATTTTGAAATGTACATTTTGTAACAATGTCACTTCATAGAGCAAGGTAAACAATCATATAAAGAGGTCACACATACAATTAACATAAAAACTATTAAGTTTCGACTATTTTCGAACCTGTTTTATTCACAATGCTGATGAGTTGTTACTGGCAGTTTAGCTGTTACATTACATAACTTATTATCAGAATATAAATTGTGGAACTATTAGGTTATGCTATGACGGCTATATATTATTGTGTGTCTCCTGTGAAAAGTGATACAAGTCAAAAACCAACACTTTACAGGAGAACAAAACAAACTTTAAAAAATCTGATTCGCGTTCTAAGTGACCGAGGTTAAACTTGAGTATTTTTTTTCTGATTATTTCTATGTAAAAATTATAAAAAGGGTACAACTCGACTTATATTACTCATCACAGGAGGCACAATATTGATTTCCATTCGCCCTTATAGTGTTCGGCTAAATAAAAACTTGCCGTATGGAGGCACAATGTCATCAAGACGATTGCTGTGTAAATATAGTCTCGTTAGATTCGCGACGCGTTGCTAATTGTTTCGGCAGAGCAAATGCGAGGGTTCATTGCCGGCCAAACGACATTGTCGTATGTCTGCCCACGGCCATTACTGTTTCCAAAGTCGTATTTATTTTAAGTATTTTGTTAAACTATAATATACTGTGGTACTTATAAAATGTGTTTACAAGTTAAATCGAGGCGAAGTTGCTTTAACTCTTTACTTTACTGCCTTTCATCATTCGCATAATTATATGATGAAGGAGACGAAAAATTACCATTGACCGCCTGCAACCTTGAAAACTCTCTTAGTTTATGCCATACGGCTTTATAGCGGTGTCATTATTTTTACAATTTACCATGGTTTGGGAAGTAGGTTATCGAATGAAATGCTTAAACTTAAACCTCTTTGTTTTTGATGATTTTAAGTGTAATTTATTTTATAAAGTAGGTAATTGATGTCAACTGGGGTCTTTTAATTTTATATAACGAATATGTTAAATAATCTGGTTTTATTTTTACTCGAGATTGTTTGCTTACCCCCAAGATTTAACAGGGAGGACTGTATGTTTGGAATGTTAATAAAACATCGTATTTGTAAAGAGATTGTACCCTGGACCATATGCTACTTTTAAAATCGCGCTATCATAGCTAACGTCTATTTATAATAATATAAATAAGTTCCATGCTTTAAATATATAACGCAGTGACAAAGAATATACGTCAGCAATGAGTGAGTAAGCAAATAGCTAGTTACTGTACTAATGTAGATAATGCATTATCTAAGGTCTTATGTTGGAGTGCAACGCATAAACAAAGGGGTACTGTACTGTATCTTATCACTGCGACTGATAAGCGGATGGAAACATTATTAGTTGTGAGAAACATAGTGGCTATTTAAAGCATTCCAAATGACTTACATGTAATTAATTTCCCTTTCACATGATGACCTAAATGATCGTATTAGAGACGTGTGTTGCTTTATCGAAGCTTTTACTTGATATATTACTATTGTTTTTATACGTTAGTTGCTATAGTATTTGTTGATAGTCAATTAACGTTGTTGATTAATGAATGAAGTTACAGTAAATTTGATTTACTCTATCTATCTACTCTAGTATATTTGGAACTACGATACGTACCACTAATTTTAGAACCGGTTATGTTTATTATTACATCTTAAAATAATTAATTATTACCTTTGCCATCAAAGCAATCTGCGTGTGTACAGAATGTTAGACTACCGTCATTCTCTTCTACGGTAAGAGACATGCTGTTAGTGTTTGCCTGTACTGTCTTGTTTTACTATTGGTTAGGCTATGGTCTGGAAGCCACGCAGTGTATTAAAAATCCATACGCAGCATGGAGACAGTTTATAAAACGTCGTTTTTATTATAATAACAGGATAGAACTAATAGTATAATAAATAATCATAAGAGATTAATAAAAGCAACTTTTAGAATAGTGTAATCGCGCAGTAGAAAGACGCGTGTTCTATGTTGGTAGCTATGGAAGGTTCAACTGCACTTTTGGCATACATTCGCCGAGTGGTTGCGTCACAGCGCGCGCGCGGAATCGAGTACACCGCGTAACACTTTTACCATTACCGCCGAGGCAACCTCTCGCCTACCTACTTGTGCTCGACGCGATCCACCGCTTTACATAATTGCTCGTAAAGAACACATTTACTTATGCAATACCAAAACATTTTGATATTCTCTTGCGCTTAAGAGGGTCACAGTTTCTGGGCCGCTCTATTCCAACACTAATTATAATATTTACTTATGTAATTAGGTTGCACTTATACTCATTTATTTATATGTAAAAAACTGGAATAATAACACAAACTCGTTTAAATTAGAATTATATGCAAGTATCGTATTTATTACAAGCACTGTCGAACACAGTTAAGTATATAATTTTGTAAAACTAGAAACACATTCTAATTAGGCGGGTTTTGTGTCAGTAGTTTTATTTATTAAGCTACCCACTGACCAATTACCCATCTTTTATGTGTATAAATTTCAAACCTTACCTTCGGACATAGGAAAATAAATAAGGCACTCGGCCATATGAGGAGGTTCAAAGTTTAGTACATGAACATTTGACCAGCACTTTTGAATATATCAGCGAATGCTGACTGGTGGTATTTATTATTTAGCCACTTTAAAGCTAAAATTTACGAATAAATATGTGCGTTGTGGTTTGATTTAAACAAAGTTTTATAACTACTTTCGGACTAAAATATGCAAATTTTATTATTCTGTAAGTTATTAGTTGTCATGAAATGAGCTATCATTTATCGATCACAGCTATAATAATAGAAATAAAAATTTTATTATAGAAGAATGGAACATTTCGCAAATGTGTATTGACTTATGTAGCTGACTGTACCGCCGGGTGGTGTGCTCAACTCGTTTGCAAAACGCCACAAGCACGGTGTGCTCAATACTTAGTAAACAAACAAAAAGTGCAAGTTGACGTAAAACTGCGATTACATCATGAGCGGAGAGCAGCGCAAGGATGCTATATGGCATAAGTCGCCGTTGCAGCGCTGACTGCAAGTGACCGGAGTTACATTCTCTCGGCCGAAACGTTAACTTTCTTTTCTTGTTTCGTAATATCACGGCCGAACGGAGAGGAGCTGTCGCGGCTCAGCGCCGCACTGGCGTCAGTCGCTGGAAACCACCACTGCAGCTGATTTACATCAGCACCGGCTGCCGCATTGCGCGACGCGACGGCTCCGTTAAATTTGTCTGACAGTCCCTAACTTCATTGCACGCTGAGAAACTTACTTTAACAAAACTATACCAGAGATTTTCAGGGCAATTACTAGACACTTAGATCTAAAGGTCATCTTATGGAGGCTTTTGTACATTGTAGTCAATAAGTAATATATTCTTTACTGGTGGTTTGCAAATATGTTTGACGGTTTATGGCTCGGCTAATAAATTTCGTACGTACTACTTGGACAACCCTAATTGTCATACATTGCGCATGTTTCGCGCGATTGCAGTTTGCATAAGAGCGTTGCACAAACGCGGAGTTAGTACTTCTACTTCGATGTGATTATAATCCGCGCGTGCCGCGATATCTTATGCGCTCGGTGCAGGAAGGGAACTTTCGAACTCTTTCACTTTTTATGGTATCATATCCACGACCTACTCCAATGTTAACATGCAAGATGCACATGTTCCTATTCACGTTTATTTACTTCAACTTGCCAAGTAATACAATGTGGCAGTGAATGACTGGTATTGGAGATTGAATGCTCATATATTTCGTAGAGCATTCAAAATAATTCATTGGCCTCATTACATCGTAAGCATTTAAGTATTAACTCCAATTTTAAAACATTAGCTACGCAACTGGTTGCTATCAGACGACCTCGTGTATGTGTTGGATGCGTCATCCGACCCGATATACATACATATTGTGTTCTAAGTAATGCATGTGTCCGGGTACCACTGTCTATACTACGCTGAAATGTTTAGTCATTGCAATGACCGATTTAAATATTAACTTACTTCATAATTATATGTATAGTCAGTCATGTTTATTAGCCGCTTCTATTCAATACTCAATTCTACCGATCGTTAATAAGCATTTGGCCTTACCTCAGATATTTATTTACGTTGATAAAGAACTACAAAGTGATTGTAGTAGCGGGCGTATAATTTACGGAGGTAATAAATAGTGTTTGTATCCGCTATCGTGTACAGATAAGTGACGGATAAAGTCAGATTGTTTGCAATTACGATAGCATGTTGGGTGTTACACAATACCTGTACATAATATATATATAATATAGGATAATAATAATAATATTCTACCACATACACACAACACCATCTAGCCCAAACTAAGCAGAGCTTGTACTATATGGATACCAATGGTTGATGTACCCTGCTGACACCTGTATACCTACGTAGATATCACACGCACGCTTTGTGACAAGCGCTGCAACACTCATTACGTTGTAAGTCACGTCACATATAATTGTCGTGTAAAATTTCGTAATAGCATAAGACCAACCCAACCACCCGCAGACCAAGATTTTTATTTGTGTTGTAAAAACTTGAATCCATGAAATAAATCATATTGGATACGCAAAATTGGACATGCTATTGATTTTATACAAATAGCTTTAGTGTTCTAATGTAAACGTGGGCTTAGGAACGACCTGAAATGCGTACATTGTAAATAATGTCCAACATGGCAAACAATTGCAAATCTATATCCATTTTAAAGTAAATGATCAATTGATCACAATTGAACCACGTTTTGGCGAGTTGACTGTTGCATCCATTTAGCGGACACAATGTTGATCGTGTTTATATCGACAAGCAATCACGTAACTCAGCTTAACGTTAGTAGTAGTCCGTTTATAGATAGTGTGTCAATAATGAAAGGAAAGTGGCGCGCCAGGCCGTCGTTGGTAGGTCAGTGTCGGTCCACTCGCGTTTACGTAACCCGTGTCATACAGCATATAGCACATCCATCGTGCCAATTTCTGATTTAATGATTGTCTCGGCTTATTGTTAACTTCGCTTCATACCGGAACACATCAACAAGGTTGTATTGTCATCGATTGCATAAATGATAAATCTAATCGAGCACCAGTCTATTGCGCCAACATAAAACTCGCTGAGTACCTATCTAATAATGAGATGACTAAATCAACCAAGTTGTTCTCGATTTGTCCTAGTAGGTAATCTAAAGTGTTTAATATTCTAAGGTAAAAAAAGTAAGTAGTTTCCTGATCACGATTCGCATTCAAACAATGTAGGCAGTAAATATGGATCTCGTAAATCTGCGGAACGTCCCCTGGATTAAAAGTTTCGCAGTGTTGTGCAAGTGACCACACTGTCTCGTAACTTTTGAGTCACTCGTACATTTCGTACTTGCATAATGCAGTTACTGGAATCTCAAATGTTTGTGATTGTAACATGCAACGAGGTTCATAGGTCGGTTTTCTCTCGTTGCGGAAGCGAATATAAAATGTCCCGGCAGAATAACTGCCTCTTTTCATCACCAACGGCGTTGAACTTCACAAGGTCTTTCTGCCACAACATTTCCTGCTTCGTACACGAACCGAATCATCGCCTTTTTAAGCTCAGTACAAACTATACTAGTTTACGATTTTATATTACACTTAATGAAGGCATATTAATCTTCTGTTACTTTTATAATCTATCGAAGCACGCTTAACACACATAAGTAAATGACTTGAACAATAAAGCTTTCAATTTGTAGATCGATCGAACATTATAAATGTGAACTAATATCGCGTGTGTACTCCGCTTAGATATCTAAACCCACAATAGGTACGCATGACTTAATCTCCGTTCCGATAGTCGATACAAAAAGCTCTACAAAACCTAATTACGTAATAGTTAATAAGTATGGGAGGCTAGAGATGCTTACGGTCGATAGAAGTAGCGTGGCGTAATACTTATAAGCTCGAGAGTATTCGATTGTGGCCCGAGGGCCGTCATGCGTGACTATCAATCATACACCGACCAGTAATTGATTGTTATTCAACGTTTTATTAATTTAGGTTAAACTTCTTTTTAGTATGCTACAATTATGCAAACGTGAACTTTTATGAATTAACAACATAACAGCTTATTCTAATACGTAATTGAATAGAATATCTCTGTTAGCTGGTTATTTTTGCCTTTGACCTTATTTCTTGACCTTCTTAAGGTAATTAAATATAAGATTATTGCTACCATAAAAATATACATATAAATTTAGTTGCATTACTTCTTGCGTTTTTTTGTTTTTGTAATTGTCCGTTTGAGGTTTAACCTACTAATACCATAACATTTTGTAAAAAATATAACTAACTTAACCTTGCATATTATAATTACTTACTGTTGTAAAAACAAGTAAGTAAGGACTTGTTACACATAGTTGCTTTTTTTTAAATTTTACTAAGTATTATTTATTCATTGAACAATGAACATACATAAGTTAAATAGTGCAGTGAGCGTGATGTTTTAAATAACAGGTTTGAACAGGTGGAACTTGCTCTAACTGCATTCTATGCAACAATACTGTGCATTATCAAATCGGTGCGCCGTGCATCGGTGCTCACCGCGACTGGCGCGTACCTGCGTGTTCAAGGGCCCGTGAAATGCGCACCACTACCTGCACACTAATAATCTGCCTCCAAATAAATACACCCGATAACCATTCTATAATTAGAACACTCATTAACTTCTACAAAATCTTATTTCGTCTTTAATTAGCCTTATTTCGGTCGCACAATACATCTTTGTATACCTTTATAGACACATTAGCATGCAAATAACACGCGTTAGTTCAAAAGACTTGTATAATAAATAATAATGCTAAAACTTACACTCAACGGCAACCGTTGATTGTGTAGAGTGTTCAATAGTTTCGTAACTCATACGAAGTTGTTTCACGGCGAGTGGATAGGTAGAGCCATCACCGTGACAAATGGGGTGGTCTTTGCCATGACGTGAAAAGCCATGCTTCGATGAGCGGCACCCGTGGAAAACAGTTGCGATAACGAATACGAGTTTCACGTAATTTTAACTGACTTTCCATAACAGCTTATGTGAACCCGAATTACATAAACCTTTGTATTCAGTTGTTTCGTTCAAGTTAAACATGAAGGCAGTCATATTGTGACGCATTTTGATAACTTATCCGAAACTAGTACACAACAGTTCATAAGTTATCTCAGGTCACCCCTTTGCTCATATCATTACCTCGAGTGCTCATTTTATGACAGTTTGTTCAACTTTACTTGCGTCTCATTACAATTTATTTATTCACGGTTTGTTATGAATGTACAACATCTAAAAATAATTTAAGGGTTGGCATCTGAGAAAGCCAAGAGCCAATCTAATCACATTTAGTTATTTTTTATGTCCAGCGAACCATATGTAATGGTGCCATTCTTGTATCCCTGCCTGGCATCTAAATCATCGGCTTAGTAGTTGTTTCGCACGAATCTGTTCGCACAAATCGTGCGAAAAGACACTTTTTTAAATAATATTTTTTTGTTGTCGTTTCGCACACATCTATACTAATATTATAAAGCTGAAGAGTTTGTTGGTTTGCTTGAACGTGCTAATCTCAGGAACTACTGGTCCGATGTGAAAATTATTTCAGTGTTAGATAGCCCATTTATCGAGGAAGGCTATAGCTATATAACATCACGCTAAGATCAATAGGAGAGAAGCACCAATGAAGAATGTTTCAAAATAGGAGGGCTTTTTTTCTTTTGAACGCTTCAACAGCTTAAACAGTTTTTAAGTTTCGCAAAAATCATGTATGACAGAATTGCTCCCCTTTAAAAGTTCTAAAATAACCTTTTTTATGCTAACCAAATTTGTTCTATGCATTATTTGCGAAGGTGTTTTTATAAACATGATATTAAGTAATCCTTATCCAAATAAATACGTTATTCATCACAAGTATTTAATTTAAAACAAAATTGCCCTTTACATCATTAGATTTCAATGAATACCTTAGAAGATATCGCAGTTTTAAAATAATATCGCAGCAAAATAATAATAACGAAGTCGCGGGTTAAAGTTAGCGTTAGCCCAAAGTAACTATTCCACGCGGACGAAGTCGCGGGTAGAAGCTAGTGGAATATATTTTCGTGCGAATCGTTCCCGTCTGAAAACACAGGTGTCGTTTCGCACGTTTTGTATTTTTAATAAGAAAAATATCAAAATACAGTCGTGCACACACTACTTTCAATTGCATATAAGTAATATTTATAATTATGTTCTCCCAAAATGTTCTCTCAATAAAAGCTCAGTTTTATATAAGAAATATGTATATGTATTTTACGCACTGTTTTGTGAGAATTTTGTTTTTAAAAATAATTAAGTATATTTTTTTATTTATACCTTGTTTTATTTAATACTATCGCCTTCGTGTAATATTTCTACTTTTATTACTACGAATGTACAATATTTCTACTTTAATTAGCATATAAAAGAAAACGTGCGAATCGACACCTGCGTTTTGAGACAGGAACGATTCGCACGAAAATAATAAATATTCGATGTGTGCAAAAAGACAACAAAAAAAAAATTTTATAAAAGTGTCTATCCGCACGATATGTGCGAACAAATTCGTGCGAAACGACTACTAAGCCAAATAATCAGGTTGGCTGACCGATGTGTAACTCTACTAGTTAGTTGATTTTTCCATAATATCAACATTATGCGAGCGATTCTTTGCAAAGATTTTTGTATGAACTGGAACAAATGGGTACTTATTCGAATTTACGATTGTGTTATAAGTGCTATAACATTTCAATTGAACATGGTATTGTTAAATCTAGATTTATCGTGGCAATGGACCATAGTTGTAAATTATAGACATCTGAATAGTGATATTCACATTAAATAGTGAGTGCACGCAATGTAAACGCAGCTCGAGGCCACCGCCAGCAGTCACAAAGCGCGCGGGCCGGGCGGGCGAGGCGGGCGCAAGCGCATCGATGCACTACGCTGACCCGCATGCGCCTCCAACGAAAGTGAAACTAGATGTAATCGCCCGCTTGTTCTCTATTTTTGTTTGTAATAGAACCGCTTGCTATTACTGCTTGCTGGTCCGACCAATACACCTATCTGTTAATCTACACGCTCTGTACGAAGAGACCCTATGCCGCACGGCTGGCTACGTATCCTCGTCGCCACACTTTACGATTATTTTTACATTGCTTTATTGCTTTTTGTGGCTTTCGGAGCTTAACATGTATAACACGCAAGTAAAACCTATAATAAACTGCTTTCCATATTTCATAGACGACTGCAATCGCCGCCATCTTGATTTAACCGCCATAAATAATTTGATTTAAACGCGCATTGAAATGTATTAGGTACATTGCGAGCCGTATGATTTAACACCCACAGTCATCGAGCAACATTATAATTTGTTTATGTTTTCCTTGAATGACAATGCCCTACCGGCTACAACTGATTAGACTTTAGAGCGTCTTATAAAGACATCAATAATTCGCACTAACAAAAAATAAAGTTAAGCGCGTTAGGAACGGATGTAGCACATCTGTTGTTGGAGACATAATAACAAGTAATTAGCAAAGGAAGACGTCCAGCGGAGGCGGCCCATGTTCGCACAATGTGTCGTGCACGTTGGACCGCTTCCGTTTCCCCTCTCAAGCCCGCCACATCTCTCACCCCTCGGTGAACCCCTAAATGAACTCAATTATTACTGTACAAGTGTACAGTACACTCTATTCATCACATAATAAGTACGACAATTATCAATAACCCATTGGCTTATTTGACTCTTTATAACAGATTCCTGAGCATTTTAAATAGTACAATAGCATTAATTAGGTACTTATAAAATATCAAACGCATAACCAATTTAAATGGATGTTTACATTATTCTAACAAAAATAAAAGCAGAAGGTATCGCCAGTATCGCCTCACATTCATACATATGCGTGAACATAAAAATAGTATTAATTAAAGCCATTTTAAACGTGTAGAGTGGTGGAGCGCTGTTGATGAGCCCATTCGCTTGCTCCTCCAACGAAGGTCAGCCGCTCACACACCTACTTACCTTACGACGACCGAGCCGACCGTTGATTGCATTATTAAAACTTACGTTATTATTGTTGGTGATTGCGAAATTATTATAATAAATTAAACTTGTTACTTTTAATTACGTATAGTAGGTAACAAAGCCAAAATATAACATTAAGACAATATTATATACCTAAGAACGGTGGCAATAAACAAATGTCTATTTACGATTCACTATATTTTTGTTCAGTGTTTTGTTGTTAATCAACTTTATTTGTTCACGCCGCATGTTAGCTCATTAAATATTATGACTTAGCTTAATGTACCTTCGTGCATTACGTTTTAGAGCCAATTTGCGATAAAAAAGTACTGTGTATAATTATTGAACACTACTTGCTGCGAATTATTCATTGAAGGATTACTAGATTAATATCAAAGTAAGATGTTTGTGAATAAATTCTTTACATCAGTCGTTTTAAGACAGAACCATAATTCACAATTTTTTGTTTTTGAGACATTTGCATTGTAATTCATTATACAGCGCATCTATATAATGTCTATACCAACAAATATATAAGGTATATAATATAATAATAAAATTATATTATATTTCTTATAACAGTGAAAAGATATATTCAATTATTCACCTGAAAATGGGTATTCACCTGAAATTGGTGGTTCCTACGGCGAGTAAAGGGCCAGTAAGGTAGCCAGTTTAAACATGTCTTCTAAATATTATGCCAATAAGTCCGCAACAAAGTGGGCGTATCGACTGCGTGACCAATGTGGCTAATCCACTATTTCAGTCAATTGTGAAAACATTGCCTAACAACGGCGGTTGCTGGCGCGGCACGTACCTGCCTACTAAACTGCTAACACTTGCCGAAACTCGCTTGCAACCCGCCACCATTGCGTCGTTAGACAACCTTCGATTTCTCCCATTTGAACACAATGTAACGTTTGTTCGTCAAAACCAACGTCGATGACTACGTCTCTCAAAGTTTACGCAAAACATGGTATAATGGCAATTTGACTATATAATTAGGCAATTTGTCACTTACCTGCTAGTGGTCGACTGCGGTCGGTTATATAATGGTGCATTCAGACATGACGCCGGCTTTACCGCCGGCTATCAGACTGCCTTGCCGTCGGTTTTGCCGCCGGCTTTCAAAGATTCTATCATTCAAAAGCTGCGCGTGCCGCAGATAATGTTGCGCGTGCCGGCACGGGCGGCCAGACCGCCAGCTTGGCCGTGTTGGCCGCATCAAAAATCTTAAAAATTGACCAGATTTTCCGCTGTGTTCAAACATCCAGAAAACAAATTTGATTAGATTATATAAAAAAGGAAAACAAGGAACACGGCCAAATTCTTTTATAATTTATAATAAAAAAAGAAGTTAAATCGGTCAAGTTTTGGAGAAGGAATCAGGGGACTACGAAACGTTGATTTTGTGTACTTTTAATAGGTATTTTCGGTCCAAGCTGCAGTTGTCTCTATCGCGCTCATGATACTTATACATGGCACTGCGCGACAGCAATAGATTTTACAAATACTTATTTCTTCATTCTTTTGCCCTTAATGTTTCCTCTTAAGGACCTATCTTTTGGTGGCCGCGTTTAATGTTATTAGTATTCAAATTGCTCTACTCGAAGTAGCTATTGGTATGAAATGCATTCAAAACAGCGCTTTATTATTCGTCTCGGACACGCGTTGTCGTGCCACGGATTAGATTGACGCTGGAGATCTATGCTGACGAATGATGCGGTGCAAATCTACAATGTAATTACTGAATTAAATAAGCCCCAAGGAAAAAGAATTTACTGAAAAGCAAATCATACATTAAATCTTTACAAAATTGTTAGATATAAGTAATCATATTATGAGCTAGATATCTTCAATCAAAAACAAATTCTACCAAATAAATTACAAAGCAATATTTTTTATTTGTATGTTATTATCAAAATACATAGGTAACGAAATGTTATATCTTTTAATTGAAAATATAAATGGCATGTACGAATACACACATGATAAAATTCCAAAACGTGGCCGCTTGCGTTGATAGCTGTTTACTTGATACGTATTAAAGTTACGAAACAGTGTGGATCATAATTATAGAAAGAGAATGTCTCGTCACAGTCGGAGACCAAGGCTTCGTTTATTAACGAAGCTGCTGAAGATACGCCGCTAATGTAATCTGAATTGTCCTCGCTTAGTCCATGTATAGAAACTCAACAATTTTGGGTGATTATGTCAGCTGTTCCAAAGAATGCGTCGGTGTAACAGAGCTTGTGGAACGTGTATTGTTTTGTGGAGTATATGTAACGCACGTGGGCACTTGGATCTGCACCGGAGAAAGTGGCACAGCCGGCGGCAAGGCCGTTCGTCTCGTCCCGACCTTCGTCGGTACACTTCCGGGATCCGTTCACTTAAATGAAACCCACATAATTATGTCATTTATTACATTTACGGCCACTTCTACAACTAACAAGTAAAAGTTAGCCGAAAGATAAATCGCATGCTGTCTCATTCATGTTAGAAGAGAGATGGCGAGACTTTTATCTTATAGATAAATGCTATCTGGAGGTGGTAGTACAAGCCCTTAAGGTCATAGCTCATTACAGCCACCCGGCACCCGACCAGCACCGCCTCGCTTCGAGCGGTTAGTATTCTTTGTATGGAATACTATGGGTTTACGCTCACTACATCAACTCCGGAGCGCCTCGAGCGCGGCTGCGGGCTGACCACGCACGGACGGCGAGTGGGCCACTCGGTGACCACCCGTTGCCTGCACGCTTGCCTTGTGTTAGCCACGCGCAGTTCCCGAATCAATCGTGCGCCGACCGCGAGACGCGAGACGTTTAGACTTAGTGACGATTTCTGGTAAATTACTCATCTATTCGCGGACAACGCATTGTCCAATCGTTGATCACGCGACGTCAACACGCGGTTTTCACCGGTGGACCACCTGACGTTCATTGGTTGACAGGCGGCCTCCAACCGTGGACTACCTGTCGTCAACGAGTCGACACCGAGCGACAAGGTGGTGCTGGTCGGAGGCCGGGTGACTCTAATGAGCTATGTCCTTTAGTCTGCCAACTCGCTTTCTATCTTCATGCTTCATGTGACAGTAAAGACAAGAATCATAAGGATGATGAACTGTACGGGTAAAACAGTTCAGGAAAATAATCCGTGCTGAGCTTCAACTTTAACCTGTTTGATATTGGCATTAATGTTTACACCGCATCACCTAGACATAGTATCTATTGAGACTAACCGCGCCGTTTGTAGAGAGCCTAGGCGTAGCGGCGGCGGCGGCGCGGCGTTGCCAGTTTCTGTATCCTGCTTTCGTCTAAGCCTTTGAGTTCGCCACTAACTTTATTGATCTTTATAATTTATTCGGTACTTTTGCTACATCTTAAAATGATGATGTACTTATTACTATTTAGATTTGTATAGTTATACCTATTTATTATTGGTTCAAGATCTTTAATCGTAAAGCCCTTACTCTCTTAATCGCTTTGCGTAAACGGCATCGTTTCACAAGTATTTAATTACAAATGAAATCGAATAATCAGGAACGGGACGATTATATTATATCACGTAATAATAATTATACTCCTCTTTCTAGCGGCTTTCGACCTCTATAAACACTTAATTGACATTCTGTTTGAATATATTACTGAAATATAAAAAAATCACTATCTTAAAAAATTGCAAGAAGCAAAATTTGTGTTTATTTAGTACCACTTGGAGGATTTTTAAAAACAGGTCGAGGGAATTTAACATTCAAAACGATTAAATCGGTTGCCAAACACAGGTCGCGTGACAGTCTCCTATGTGATTGCAACATTACCAGTCGCGTGCATCACGCCGTACTAATCGTACCGTACATCCGTACAACTTAATGTCTTACTAGCATAGTTTTTAAATAGGTAAGGTTGTATAGCACTATACAACCTTAATTTGTAGTCACTCAGTCAAACTGCATCATAATTCATAACTGTAAAGATATTGTCAAAACGCACTCACAAAAATGCACGAATTGTTATTAACATAATAATATTTTTAATTGCTAAGTAATAGAAAGAAGTTTATTTCGATCACACTACCTTCATGATGCAGCTGGCATTATGACTTAATATTATATTAATTTTGCTTATAGTCTTAATTAAACGTCTGCGTGCTATTATTATGTATACTGTAGATTATTTCGTTTCATGTAACAATCGCAGAATTTAAGTCACCTTCGTGACTAACATTCTCTCTGGCTCCTTTTTTATTGTTTAATGTCATGTACCTATTTCATGAATCCCTTTTAAAATAAATGATTTATGTTTGTGATTGTCAAGTTTTGCAAAACTCAGCTCTCTTATTGAGTGACGTCCGTAATACATTGAAGATGAATGATGATTTAACTACATCTATATATTAATACGTAAAGAAAAACTTTGTACTCCTTTTTACGAAAATTGCGCGGGCGGACGAGAATTAAATTTGGTACAGTTAAAGTTTATATGGAGAAGGAGGGGCGAATCCTAATATACTTATTTATAAAATATGCATTAGAAATACATTAAATGAATGAAAAAACAGTACACGCACACAACTATGCATTTATCACACGCAATCGAATCGCGTTCGTAGTATTTCGGCATTGTTCATCTGACGTCGTACAATTCTTTGTAACTATGGTTACCTAATAGGTACCTTATTTATATGTAATAAAGAAAAACAGAAAACAAAGTGGCAAGCTTAGGAATTTTGGTCGAATTTTAGCCACTAGGCGACCGCTAGTTGTTATAAATATACTAGCCTCGGTATTTTATATTATTGATCAGAGTCCGGATCTTAATGTAGAGTGGAGAATCAACACGCAAGCCACGGACTCGCCAAACGAGTTATGTTATAAATAATTAATTAATATTTGGCCGGCGAACTCTTTGTAGCTTCAAGGTCGCGGCAGCTGATCTTCAATATTAGTCAATCTCGTCAACTTATTTGTGAATTCTCATCGTTAATGGCATTTCGTGTATATATTTATCAGAACTTAAACGAAACACATGTACTACTTTAATTCCTTTTTGTTCAACTTGAAGGAATTTGTATGTAACGTTATATTAATACCGACCATAATGTGATTTTGTTTTCGTTTGTGTGTCAAGTATAATATGTGATGTTAGTTAACGTTGCATCATTAGAGGCCACGGGTTAAGGTCGCGTAACTAGGCTTGGTGCCATCATTCATTTGGATGTCTTTGTAACTTAAGCAAAGAAGGTAAGTATTCAATTATGTAGTATGTTTTAATCAAGTCTAAAACGTGATTAACAATTATTAATGCTGGTATCAACATAATCCTGTCTATTTAGCCACAATAATTAGGTATATGTAAACTAGGGTCTTTTAATCGTGCATTCGTTCCTACAAGGCTAACTTGTTGGCGTTAAACTTGTATCAGATCGCAATCAGTTAATGTTACTTTAATCGATATGGATATAATTTTATGCATCTACTTTTATTAATTGCTCTGTATTAATCATTATAAACATGTACATATTGTACAATTCATAATGGAACATTCGTTATTAATCATTACATTATATGTATCTGCCAGTGCAGAATTTGATTACTTATTCAAATAAATTAATACATATTGGAATATTTTATATTTATCACCAATGACGTGCACACAGCTTATGTTTATTTTATTAACACATTTTGCACATTCAAATATAATTTAAACAACAACCTCAAAAAGTGGTTAAATAAAAATATAATTGTTGATTTTTGCCAGTGCGGCCTTGCGGAGCAGTTCATTGTCTTACTTCACCTAATCTCACGCCTAATTAAGATTAGACGTGTGTAGCAATTCTTATAATGATTAAAAGAAGAATGCAATCTTTTTCCACGTAGACATAGTCAGGGATGTATTAAAGATTGACATATATTATGATAGATGACATTTGAAGACTTCTTGTGCAGTTCATTCAGCCTCTTTTATATAAATAAATAATTGGCAGTACGTCATTGATTTGGTCAAATGACCAAGTCGTATCGACGTGACGTTTTTGTTACGCCATTAATAGCGACGTTACGATTTGTCAACAGCTATCTATAGACCGATATCAATATAATCGATTCCCAGATAGGTAGATACTTGAAATAACTAATATGAAAAGAAACAATTTTTAATTACAATCTTGTTATTATACCAGGCCGGTTTGTAGTTCCCATGTGCAATTGAGAACAGAAACTATTTTTATTTAGTACCAATGTAAACAGCAGCGCGATACGCCTGCTGAATTAATGTCCCCAATTCAATTGATGTGTTTCATTAGCACAAGTGGCCCCGATTGCTTCGTTGATCGAGCCCGACGATCGTCGCAAAACTGAGGCGCCACGAATACTTGTAGTACTTGTAGCCCGACACGTGATGATGAATTCATCTTGTAATAAGGAAGAGCGGTAATAAAATAATAATAAATAAGGCTAAATTATTTAAATAAACCTTTCTCTTAAGTACTAATATAAATAGTGAATCATCTTTTTTCGTTCGTTCTATGTTTACTTTTCGTAATAATTAATATCGGCACATTTTTATGCACACAGGGAGTGTGAAGTGTTTTTTTAAATTATACCTATAAATTTATCTTCGATATTAAAAGCAGTCAAAGCCGCGGGCAGCTACCGATAATGGCATAGTTATAACTATTTATTTTGTGTTAGTAGATATTACATATTAAGTATCTATATATTTTTCTTATAAACATTGCTAACACAGCGACTGTGATATTTCATATCAAGCCGTTTTCACAATTGATTTAAATTGTTATAGATTTCATTGAGTACTCCAGTAATGTATTCTTGAAATATATTTGATGTAATTAAACCTCACAGCCAATGTGGCAACGTGCTTTGCAGACCAAGTTCTAAAGATTGTCAGTAAGGCAGTATCTGGCTGACGCGAGTACCGCAACCAATAAAGATATAGCTGCCCATTTTACTGACCAACGCGTGATTTATGTAATAACTATTTCTGTAATAAATACATATATTTATATTATAAGTAAGTACACATGTAAACGATGTAAGTACTGACATCTAGTAGGTGACGACGTCGGAAACTTCAGCATGATAAAATATTTTTTGTGCTAGTTCAATTAAAATCTTTTCAATTCGCCACAATCTCGCTAACAACAGACCTCATTCGGTCAATATGATTGTGTTGCCAAGTTCGTGATCCGCACAAGACCTTCGCGCGCTGCCGGGTTCAATTAGAGATCACCCAGTTGTGTTAGAAACGAAGTCACCCATTACTGACTCGGGTCGTGACACCGCACGTCTAAACCTGGTGGCGTAATATCAGTATTGTTGTCAGTCATTTTCACGTGCAACTAACTTAATACCTAGTTAATTACGTGGAATGAACATAAAGCTATAGGTTAGATACTTAGTCCGTAGTTAGTGGTAACTAGGAGCGGAAAATGTGGGCATTATCGCGCTGTATCGCTACGTGTGAAGGACGTTTGTGAACAAATACACTGTTGTTACTATCGAATTTTCACTGTACCAACTGTATACTGAGTTACTAACTAATTCTACAGCGAATGACGTGGATAAAACATTTTTGTCTTTTTTTTGGTTCTCTATTTTTTGTTGAAAACTGCTCGAATACTATTTATATGGTTAGGTAATTCTCACGTGTAATCTTTTTGGAAACCTCCAGCTACATAAGTAACGCAGCTTTAGGTTCAATAATTATCTGAAACTCAGGTTTAAGATAACACGTTTACGTTCCACATTGATATTTGGCTGCTTTAGATCAGTCTAAAGCAGCCAAATATCAATGTGGAACGTAATAGTTTCATAACTGATTTATTAGATGCTTGCATAACAGTTTATAGTTAATAACCATGAAGTGTAGTCAGTTGCAATAAAAACATCATAAAACGCCAGTAAAGTAGTAATTGCTGTAGTACCCTCGCAATTATTTTCAATTATAAGCAGCACGTCGCTTGGCAAACATCGAGAAGGCACTGTCTAATATCATCAGCGTAATCACTAATCAGTTCAGTAATGCCGCGCCGTCTCTATAAGTTTTCCGGAGGACTAGCGGACTACGTTTTACTTTCTTATAGGAAGTGCTATCGCTTTCAATGGAGACCGGTTGAGAGTATCTACACGTTAGATATATTGGGCTCGTATACGCTTATATTGTAAACAAATATCGCTACTACAGAGTTAATAAATTATCGGATAAGAACATCATTGGAAACACGGCTTTGAGTTATGTATGGCTAATAGTTTTTGTGTTAGGTTTAGTCAGTCATATCTGCGAACATTCTTTAAATCATGCTTACATATTTCAATAACGAAAACATTATTTCAAATATGCTGCGAAGATACTTCTCTAGCAAATATTTATAACTTCGTAATTTTAAAAATGCTTTTTTTCTAAATTTCATTTTCTTTTTTCTCAGGTGAGTCCCAAATCCCAGTTGGATGGAGTAACCGTAATCGTAAGTCCGTTCTCTTGATTGAGATTCGAAAACTAACTATTAAAAGCACTTATGCAATTTTAAAGTTACATTATCGAAGTACCTATATCTGCTAATGTTCGTAAAGCAAGAGCGTAAAGCAAGTAAGAAAGTCTATTTCCCTGTCTAGTCTATATATTTTTTATGCAATCCAATTTGGTAAAGAATTTCTTTTAAATAAACTAAATGCCTGATTAATAAGGAACCATAGCAATATAACTAAAACTAATTGTACCGAAGTGTACCTATAAATAAGACTGGCTATTCAAAAGCTCCGGATTTTCCTTTGACGTGCGCACTTTTCTAGATTTAAATAATATTTTGCATACAAAACAATTGACAAATAGCAAGATATCTTCGTTTAAATATTTAATTAGAATATCAAGACAATGGAGAGACTCGTCACATTTAAATGTCTGATAACTTTCTAAGATCGTTACTAATAATATAGACCGGTCTCGCCCACAACCATACTTGTTAGTACTTTATTAACAATGTGACTCAAAAAGGGCCGAATATTGTATTAGTCACAGAAAATGAATTTCTATAGTATTATTTCTGCGTGACTCATACATGTTTAACCATTTGCGGGGAAAGTAGAACCCGGTAGTATGACGCAACAGTAAAAAATACACTGACAAAGGAATTGTTGCAACTAGACACGATATTGACGTAAGGGCCAGTTTGTCACTAATGACCGCTACATAATAATCCGTTGTCTTGGCGTTTAAGATAACATGTAATACTCCAGCAATCGTAAATATAGTATTAGGTAACTGGTAAGGTACCTAATATTTTATGCTTACGTCATATTATTTCATTACATTGTTATATTATAACAATAGGAATCGCTATCCTTAGAAATTTAATAAAGCTCTAAAGCTTTCTTGAAGTACTAGGCGTCATCATACTAGCTCGTATTCAAACAAATTTGTCTACCTGTTCTTTTGCAAATCAACCCTGATGTAGCGCTGTCTTGTTGCATCTATAAATAAAAGGAGATGCTAAAAGCGACCAGACCGGGGGACGTGCTTCCTTCGCTTTGAGCAGCCGGGGGTAAACATAGCCGAGTGAACGAAGCCCTTTGTTGACATTTGCTTTACGGCCGCTCCACCTCGAGTCGCGAGCTTTATGGCGCTCGCGCAATAAACAGAGCACCCATAGCGACGCCAACGCGTGCAATGCTTACGTCGAACACGTCCACTGAGGTGAACGTCTGCGCACGCGACGCGGCCGCGTCGCCGCTGCAACGTGTCGGGCCCACCCGCCATCGTGCCACGCCTTGCACAGGCGCCTGGTTGCAGTCTCGTCGCAAGCCTTTACACAATTCTGACAGAAAGTATTATAAAAACGCCGTTATTTTAAATATTCTGAAACTGTCATTCACAAGGGTTATTTCAATGATGCGTTGTATTTTAACGTCTTAAGAAAATTCCACAAAAAGGCTATTTGATAAATTCTCGAAACTTGCGTTGAGCTACGTGATTTCCTTTTCGCTATGTTAATGATTACCTACTTACTTCTTCAAATACATTTCCATTGTTTCGTCTAATATAATAAACCAGCAGACAATCGTTTGGTAGGTGTTCGTAATATAAATAAAGAGGAGCGGTTGACATGTGATGGCATTTATACCTTAGCCGGTGTGTTCTCGCATTGCAATCACGGGCGTACTGCCCATCTGCATGCGTGCGGTACGCCGAGCGTCCGGTCTTACTCATCTAACAGTCGCTAACTATGTGAAGTGCTGTGGATACGCTTACCATATTCATATTACACTATGTTTTGCTTAGATTATATCCCATACTTAATTATTTTTATTAAAGTTGTGACGAAAGCGTCAGATAAACCCACTGAACTCAAATTATCTCCTGGAGAGTCGATAAATATAAAAATAATTGAGCTTCTGACACAAGTATATAAAAATAATAAAAAGATAATGGTGTGTAATAAAGTCTAGTTTATAAATAAATAAAAGTTGAGCGACACAATTATCTCGTTTATTCAAATTATGAATATGGTAACCGTCTCAAACGGATGTCTGGGCTATGTGGGAGAACATTGAATCGCATTGTTATTTATTGCGTCGCTATTTTAATATGTTTCATAATGGTAGCAACGTTACGCGTGGTTCGTTACAAGCTGCTACGCTAATTGTGGTAAAATGCGGCACTCAAATAACCATAAGTGTTAGAGATACACCACTAAGTAACAACACAGTGTCGTAGCGTGTATTCAACCATTGTTCACGATTTCGCATGGAGACACAAAGAGTTTACTTCAATATTTCTATGATTCAGGTGAAATTTTTATCCCACGAATTACTTTAACGACACCAAAATATTACAAAGTGGAATCATTCTCGACAATATGATACGTACAAATCGTATGCAAACTGAAATAAACAAGTGTAATATATATGTGAAACCAAGGGGCGACGTCAAGAACTGAAAGGTTAATGACTACTCTGGTCATTATTGGGAGATTGTTGTTAAGTCTCTGTCAGAGGGGACCGCAACATCTCGACTGTGATCGTTTTCGCGCAATCATTCAATAAACGTGATGGGATCAATCGCCAAGACCCTCGGTCGACTCCTCAGAGAAATGAACTAATTCTAGCACTGGATCCTTCAATGCACAACGTTATGTTATATATTGTTATAACTACGTTGGAGGACTTTTGATTCGACGAGGCCTAATTTTTTGTTTTGTTTTAATGGTGTTGATTGAAAGCACTGAGACAGGACCCTAGAGTTTTAAATCGTTAAAAGTTCATTTAAATATAGAACGCATTTGATTAGAACCAATTAACGTTCAATTAAGCAGTTCTCTTGTTTGAGTGATATCGTTGTATCAATTGTCGCGAGGCACTCTGTCTTAATGATTCGAATTCATGCTCGTTACATTTACTGGACGTAGGTCACGTTACTTACTAGTGGTCATAGCAAAATAACAAAAAACGTCAGTAAATATTATTATCATGTATGATTGCAATTAAGGTTAGGACCTTGTTAATTCTAAGTCATATGCTAAGGATTTTGAATTGTTTGGCGATAGACATTGTGAGTGATGGACATTTTGATAAAGGTTTTCACAATGGCAATAGTGATTTGAATTGTTAAGTTTGATCTCTTTGAATTTGCTTGGATATACGTAACCCAAATTCGCGTTCTTTGTTGCTCAGGGCCATTGCCCTCAGAGGTTATCTGGAAACAGAATATATTTAGCGAGACCTCGAGTTCGAAAAGCATCGGCAGTAAAGTAGAGGTGTAAATTTTCAGTGATTGCCAACGTAAATACGCAAGCATCAGCGGTAGCGTGCTCCGGAGTTCGATAACCTTATTCACTACAGATTTTTTAATGTGGTTATAACACCTGAAACTAGCCGCTGTGGCTGATACTACTCTCAACTGGCTTAAATAATATTCTATGTAATAAACAATTTTCGCATATGTCACCGAAGTAGTCAAATCACCAGATTTCCCCGTTCAGTTTTTAGCAAGTCGTTGCCCTCTGTCCGCTTTTGTAGGTATATATCTGAATATTCTCCACTAATGTTTGTTCTTTCAATATTTTACGATTGTAAATTAGAATGCTTATGTCATCCTTTAACAACAGAATATAGTCTCTTTTTCATTTTCATCGGTTCGCTCTGTGTCTGTAAAAGCGACGCTAGGCTTTGCTTGTTTTTTAATTTATTCGTTGAACAACGAATGTAATTGTATGGTTCGAGCTAGTCCAAAAATAGCCACACCATAGAACATTATGCAATCTCCAGCCACCATAGTAATGAAGAGCACAAACACTTGGCTTGAGCGGTCGGCGTGTTTGTCACGTTGACAACATCGCCCGCTAACGAAAACAGTACACAAGACAGCATCAGGCGCGACCTGTGCTCACCCATACGCACCTTCGGCAATGTTCGTCACACCATCTTTTACCAAAGCTCATATTTACTAAACAAACACCCGTTACAGTGTTATGAATTAGTTTGTTGCCCCGAAAAGTGTAAACTGTTGATGTTATTTAACGTCTTAACATATGTTGTTATAATATATAACACGGTGCATAGTCGTGGTGTAGTTTGTGCAGGCCGCTGCCTGATTGCCCTAAGCTTCGAACGCAACAACCGCGGCCATTTGAAATCGACAGTGATTACAATTTTCCCTGGAGCTCGGTTGCGCGAGCGCAACGTCCGATGGAAAGCAGCGTTTAACCAATGTTCCGCTCTGATAACTCTCTAATTACGCTCCGGCCGTTTTCCGTCGACACTTGGCCGCCACCAACTTAACCCCTGGCTTTTCACTGCAACATTTCACCCGCAATTGTACTGACACGCTCATTTGTCTGCTTCACTTTCGCCTTTGACGTTACTCTACGGTCATATTGTTTTGTTATACAGAAATATATTGGAAACCATTACTCCTTACTACTTTCTGGCAGTTTTAGAGTACCTCGGACAGTATTAAAGTATCGATTCTTTTTTGTTAGTTTTAATAATTCTACAAATATGACTAGAACACGCAAACAATAATCCCTTAAGAAGGACGTGCAATTACTGCACAGGAGCAACTTAAGAGCTGTCGGTTATTGCCCACATACCGAACAATAGGTGCTCATACACCACTAAAAGCATTCGTGTGTAATTGTTTACCTACCGTTTGCTCCTAACCGCAAGACTTAACGTCCAGTATAGACTTTGTCGGCAAAAGCCATTAATACGAGAATTATCGACTCACTGCTGGTAGTATTTCTAGTTACTCATTTATTTTGAAATGGCTTTAGTAAGGCATATTACTGATAAAAACGTAGAACGCAGTCTATGACGCGTTATGGACTAACAAAGAGCGCAGTTACATACATATAATAATTTGTTCGTTGTATTCCAAAACACAAGTGTTTGCGTGTTTACGATCCCCGGACGAGGCGGAGGCGAATAGAATATACAATGACGTGTCATTCACATCGATTGAGGCCGCATACAAGATGCGGCGTATCATACATTATGTATAGAGCTCGTGTTCCGCGTCGAGCACTGATCCGAACCGACCTTCACGCTGATCTTGTCTCGCCAGAACGCCAAAACGCAAGATTGACCAAACGAGCACCTGGTGCAACCCTGTTTTCTAATTACTTAATGTTTAACACAACCTTTGAAAAGTACAAACAGGTTTACATGATGGTTGTTTTTAAACATAGGCATCGAATAGATCAGCGTGGCGGTACCTGTTATCTAACGCGACACGCGCCGACCGTTGCCCCTCGCGCCGTGAAGTGTCGTCGAATAGCTCGGCGACAATTATTCGTCATAGTGGTGAGGCGACAGCGATGCCTGAACAATAGTGCACAATCACTGCGATTGTGCCTCCGCGCCCGTGTCAACTGCCTCTCGCGTGAACACCAGCATTGTTATGGTGATGCTCTGTAACTTCAGGTTCGACGATCTGTTAAAACAAAAGATGCCTTCTCCATTTGCATCTCTAAACGTATAGAACGGGAATATTGATGGGAATTGGGAAATTTACCGAAATAAATAATTCATGATAGGTGGGATACAGCAGGGTAAAGGACGATCGCTCGTCCATATAAAATTACATTTTAAAATTCGACTCACCCTAAGGCTTCTAAAAGCACCATTTTAAAGTTCTGTTAATTGGTAATATTAACCATTTCAATATGGGAACGATTTGTGAAAGAAAACGAGATGAATCCGAGCAGGTAGACGACGAAACCAGCCCGCAGGGTAGTTCTGTTTTTTGTTATCTTTAGCAGGTACCCGACCCTTCTAGACATATATTATATTTTTTTTACTACACAAATACATTTACAATAATGTCGTGAAATAAGGATTTCTTATAATGTAGCCTTTAGGTAAAAGGTTTTATTGTATTCTTTTTTCATGTATGTCGTTTCAAACATACAAATGTTGTCAAGTCATTTTCTAAGATCTATGTATTAGCAACTGTAGCTCCGCTACGCGCCATGTTTAACTTTGACATGTAGGTATATGTATTGAAATCTATTTGTTTCCGTAAAAGAACACTACCACATCGAGAAATATTCTAACACATTTAGTAGTAAATTATTTTACAAACTAATTTGGTAGTAAATTTGTTAAAATATTAACAGAGTTCTCCTAGAGAAATCTAATAATAATTTATCGCATTTGTGCTGGTAAAAGTACAAAATTATTAAAGTATTTAATAACCGTTAATCTTCTCCCTAAACAAATGGTTGTATCATAATGGGATTAAATATAATGACCACCAAAAATAGTAATTGCGCAGCAAAATATGCTTACTAAAATATATCACAACGAGCACCTATACGCCTCAAATCACTGCAGTTCGTCTCGGAAGGGTTAGGTTGATAGGTTCCTTCTTAAACCCACCCAAAAATAAGTCCGCTCCGTCGACTTATTTTGATATCTTCAAATATATTTTGCTGTGCAATTTGGTGATCATTTACTATTTTTGACTGTTATATTTTACTATATCTGTTGATAAGTTAAACATAAAGCCTAACATAATTGTAAGTACTGTTGTAACTGTAGGGCCTTACAGTCGCAAATGGTTGCATTATGGTCAAGTATGCGAGCATTTGTTAAAGTAAATAACAACTGGCCGCGGAGATTACCACGTGGTGACTCGTATTGCGCCACGCGGTACTGTCCCACGTGACTATACGGCTCAGTTCCGTATGGTACACGTACTAAGAGAGGAAGAGAAGGTGTAGCCATAATATAAGAATTCAAATCGAACCAAGAATTATAAATCTATTTGTCATGTCCAGAAAGAGTTCTTCGATTGTACGGAATTAAATAGAATTTGAGTAATAACCGGTGTTTTTATTATTTTCCAGAACCAAACTCGGCCAGTGCAGACTATGAACGGCACACTTAGCGCCTCCCTGGGCCCTGTGGGTGCCGGCGGAGTGACTGGCGGCGTCAACTGGGAACAGCATCCAGTGCTGGCCCGCGCCGCCTCTGTACCTGCACACCGCGCCCTCGCCGGTCTGCTCGACCGTCTTGGCCACCGACGACTTGAGCGCACTACTAGCGAACCTGCACCTCCGCCACCCGCCACCAGCAGATACAAGACCGAACTCTGCAGACCGTTTGAGGAAGCTGGTGTTTGCAAATACGGCGACAAGTGTCAATTTGCGCACGGCATGCGCGAACTGCGCAACCTTCAACGCCACCCCAAGTACAAGACGGAGCTGTGCCGCACGTTTCACTCTGTGGGATTCTGTCCGTACGGGCCCCGCTGCCACTTCGTGCACAATGCAGAGGAAGCGCGACGACGTGAGCCGACGTCCCCAGGCGGTTCCTTAGCATCTCTTTCATCTGGCGGATCGATGGCTTCGTACATGAGCGACGGGTCTCGCTCGCCTCGCTCTCCGCATTCGCCGCTCGCACCGCAGTCGCCGCTGGCGCCGCATTCGCCCCCTGCGATGTCTCCGCCCGCGCACGCTACGGCCTTCGCTTTCCGCCGCACGCACTCGCCCGACCCAGAAGAAGAACGACTTCCCGTGTTCAACCGTCTGTCGTCCGCTTTCGGCGACCTCGTCATCGCCTAGGGCCCTACGATCGCCTAGTCCTAAGTTAACTTATACCGAACATAGCTTAAGGATCGTCCGTCACCATAGTGCCTACTCGACGTCTTCCAGCCAGGCGCCCGAGCGACGTCCCGCTCGTCGCGCCTCGCGCACACGCACACCCGCTCAACGAATGATCTCCAGTTTGTCGATGCTATATTGCTACTTCGCCTTGTAATTTATAAAGTTAACGAATCGAAGTGTACTGGCGTCTCGAAAGTTTGCGGTGTGAAGTATAGTGGTTTTGTACCTACATTTTTAGTTATCGGCACGCACTTGTAAATGGCACCTTATAATATTAGATATTTATTGTGTAGCTCGCGGAAGTCTTCCCGATGATCCTCCGCCGAGCGGTGGTCTCTGTAAAGTTAGCTTATAGAACATTTTATTTATTTCGTACTGCCTATCCGCGCTCGGTACCTGTACCGCGAGAAGGCGCTCGTGATCTATTTTTAAGGGTTTAAGATAATAATTTATTATTTATTTTGAGTCTCTTTAACTGTAATAATTATTTTATTTTGTAGCTAGCAGCTGCGATGCCGCACCGCATACGGACGAGGCCCGCGTCGACGGGACGTGGCTCGTTTTAAAACCCAAACTCGATTGTTTCTGTATCGGAACACATAAGACCCGGTATCGAATCATTACTGATACACTTACAACGTACAGAATCAGTCGATTTCATTGTCGGGAGCTCGACGGGCTAGTGAAACAAACAATTTTATTCTTTCGTAATCTCGAATAATATAAAAGCAAGTTCGCAGACAGAAACCGAAAGCCCTCATTTGTGGCGGCGTGCAGCGCGCGATAATCGCAGGCTAGCCGACACCGAGCGATTTCATTCGCGGCCCATCTGAGAACTATCGCAGGCACGACTCTGTTCTTAGTCTGACAAGGATATTTTTTTGTTTTGCCGCGTGCGAGGAGGACGACCTGGCCCGAAACCGGTTACAAGTTTTGGTGATTATTTTTTTAGTGGTCGTGCCGCTCTGGGCCGGTCTAGAGTTGCCAGATGCACTTATTTTGCGCAGCTTATATTTTTGGAGTCTCCGAAAGAGAATCCGAAAACCATTTTTCACTTTTGGGGTATTCTGTCATATAATAATCCGCTACTGTAAAACTATGTAGAAATACATATATCTAACTCACGATCTTAAAGACTCATAGGACTGACCACTAAAAATACTTTTATAACATGTTGTAGTCTTCCAAAATTATTTACGTTTATCTGGAATCAAAATTGATTTTATTTCCAGAATTGTTAGTCCTATGTTCAAAATGTATATAGAGCCCACTACGTGCATGTAGAACCTGGTAACGCTAGTCAGCGGTCACTCTCCGTGGGCCGGCCCGCCCTCCTCGCAAAAACATTCGCCCGGCGATCTCCCTAGCTCCCGTACACCGTACGAGAGCACTGCGTATAAAGCAACCGATAAACCTGTATAAATATGACACAATAATATATGAAACATGTTTATACAATTGTTTCGGCGAGCGGTCGGCGCTCGGCGCTCGGCGTTTGGCCTGCGCCCGCGCTCCGCCAAACGTGTGCCTTTTACTTTATGATTATACGAGATAAATCGATTTATTTAATTTTTAGTTTATCGAGATAGATTATTGTTTATTTATTGTCTCCTTTTGAATATAATATTCAAATTGGCACAGTTATTACTTTAGTCCTACTTTGACAGAGCTAAGTGATTAGTTTCCAAGTAGTAAAGTTTTCATTAGAATTTAAAGTGTGATATTTTATAATATTTATATAAAACAAAGTTTAAACTTTTAATTAAGGGACCAATGTAAGTGATTAGGAGAAATTCTGATAGAACCATCGTTCACTATCGATTCTTACCAAGAGACTGTATCCTCGCGCCACATATTGATGATATTTTTGTTACATGTCGTATCTACGCGTTATTATATTAATATTACAATAAAACAACATTTGACCAACACTGGTTTTGTGTTTGATTGTCAGCTTTATACAACCGAGATGGTATTTTATTTTGTTTTCCTATTTTTATTATTTTAGTTTCAGTTTTTCTCCCTTTCTTTGCGAGTCGTTGCATGGTGACCACAAGATAATAATTTTGTACCTAATGTTAAGGAATTTTTAGTTTTAAGCGTTCATGATCACGATTATTATTTATTATCAGTTCATTACAAATTATAAACCATTAAAACTGATTTATTTAATTTCTTTTGTATTTAAACCGACATTTAAGTTGTACGATATCTTGTAACTTAATGTTAGTAATATATCATGAGTCATATAATATAACAGGTTAGTTTAGTACCTACGACACTTGTAATTAAGTATTTAATTTTTTTAATTTAATTCCAATTGTAAGTTAATCTTCCAAAAAATGACTACTACGTATTCTATTCTCTTATGGACAAACAAATTAAGTATAAAGCTTAATTATGACATTTTTCTTGTAAGTTTCCTTATTTCCATCTGCATTTTTATTGAATTATAGTCAAAATAATGTTTAAGTTTTGTTTTTATTTTTGTTTTATCCCGTAGTATCCCCTTTCCTTACACTTTTATTTTGCTCATTAGAATCCCTCAGCCTATGTATAGCACAGGACGAGTTTGCCATGACCTATTTCTTGTTTACACTTGTTCTAATAACAATAACAATAGAACAAGGCAAACTAAATTATACAGTAGACACACTTATTTTAAATAAAATAAATCAAGGATAAACAAACAAAAGTATCACAAACTATACTTTTGTTTGTTTATGCTTGATTTATTATATTATTGATACTTACTATACTCGACACATTTATTCGGCCAGAACTGGGCGTCTATGGACTTTTAGGTGCGGCTTCAGTGGCGAGGCGACCACTGAAACCCCTACGCCATCCGTGTAATCAAGTTCTTTGTGCTTGTACTAACATTTTCTTGACAAAACATTCTAGAGTCAATTAATCATTTGAAATCTTTAAGTGCATAGTACAGGGTTGTGCTTATGTTTGCGGCCCGGGTACGATTCCCAGGTTGGTCAAAGTATTATTGTATGTGTTCAGTTAGGGAATCCTTGGTAACGGACTGTGGCAATGTGCCTAGTAAACGGCAGTAAGCTCCATCTTATATGCAATATCGAAACCTGGTGAAATGGGTACCTACGCCGTAGATGATTGCATCGAGACTACTGGCTTGAGCCTATGATTATAAACATTCTTTGTCCACTGCCGGTGACAGACAAGCCATGTTATATACTTATTGGTTACCTATATCCATCGGACAGTAGTGTGTACCTCCAGATGAGGCTAGTCGGTAATAGATTATACAAATAAACAATAGAGCATTGGAAAAGTAATCGAAATAGGTACCTATCTACCTACCTATGTTTGGTTATGAATTATGAATCTTGTACCTACAGCTGAGATAATGATTGATGATCGTAATGAATATGGTCTAAACTTTATAAGTCGTCTTAGCCAGCCAGTAGCAGTCTGCTACTGAATACAAAACTAGCCCAGTTTTCGCCACAAACCACACCGCAAAAAGTTATTCTTTGGTATGAAGCTAATTGTTGTCGACTAGATCTTCAGGTAAAATGATACATAATTTATTAGGTAAGTAATTATATATATTAACTTTAAAACAAAAGTATACGGCGAGTAAATACCAGTTACAATAAGTAGGTACATCACAAGGTATATTTGTAGGTACGCGCTCACAATGTTTATTCAATGAATAACCAAATTATCTTTGCAATGAATGACAGTAATGTAAGTAATTGCATAGACAACAGATGCATTAAACTATTTCTTTTCCTACCGCAACACTTAGTTAAATAATTTTATTAACCTGACAAGGATACGTATGTACCTAGAATTACTGAAATATAGGCAACTAGATTTGCCGCGGCTTCGCTCACATAAATGTAGGTTAGATTAGATTAGTAATAGTACTTTTTCTGGATGCAAATTAAATGTACCCTATGTCCTTTTCTGTTGCCCTGACAACGTGTATGCAAAATGTCATAACGATCGGTTGAACAGTAATAGTAAAAGCGTAACAAACAAACTCACATTCGCATTTATAATATTTGTTGGGATTTATAAAAGATTAGGTCCTAAGCTACGAAATGCTGAAAATATTTTGACGTGGATAAAGCCTACAAGAAAAGACTTAGGTCATACTGATACCTACTTATCTCTTGTGCATTGAGTAGGTAGGTACCTGTATCAAGCTATACTATCCGTCGATAAGCTTATTGGGTAGATGTAAACAAATAGCACACGCGAGCCATTAGCCTTAGCACCAAGGTCGCGAAAGATTAGGCGAACTGGGAAACACTTAGTTGCAAATCAGAACTGGTGCATGTCGGGACTAATAATGCTAGGGCAAAGATAACGTAGATTACCTTATTAAATTTAAAGTGTGTCGATCTCATCCTGTAAATATCTTAATTATTATATTCAAAATACTACTATCGCACTGGGCATTGCCTCGTGTATTGTAGAGAATTTTTATGTATCCTCGTGGCTACTGTAGTAGACACTGACTACTGAAAAGCTACCAAAAGCTGGGGCAAAGTGTAAAGATAAATTAAAATAGTTTAAAAAGCTGTATATTATTATATGGTAATAAATAATACATATATTTTTGTAAATAAACCGCGATAAAAGCCATATAATCTATATAGGTATTAATACGTGAAGCAAAAACTTTGTATCCCATTTTACGACAATTGCACGGACGGAAGAGTATGAAATTTAGCACAGTTAAAGTTTATAATATGGAGGAGGAGTGGCGAATCCTAATATTTTTATAAAATATGCATTAGAAATACATTGAATTAATGAAAAAATACTACACGCACACAACCATGCATTTGACACAAGCAGTTGAATCGCGTTCGTAGTATTTCGGCATTATTCGGCTGATGTCGTAGAGTTCTTCGAACTCTGATTACATATTATGTGGAGTAGGTGACTAAATGAAATCTATACTAATATTATAAAGCTGAAGAGTTTGTTTGTTTGTTTGCTTGAACGCGCGAATCTCAGGAACTACTGGTCCGATTTGAAAAATTCTTTCAGTGTTAGATAGCCCATTTATCGAGAAAGGCTATAGGCTATATATCATCACGCTAAGATCAAAAGGAGCGGAGCACCAATGAAGAATGTTTCAAAATCAGAGGTTTTTTTCCTTTTGAGAGCTTCCGCTGCGTGCGCTGCGTAAACAGTTAAAGTTTCGCAAAAAATATGTATTACAGAATTGTCCCCTTTAAAAGTTCTAAAAAAAAGTCCGCGGCAGCATATGTCTATCTTTTAAGCTTGGCTCACTATAACCTTTTTATGCTAACCAAATTTGTTCTAAAATAATGCATTATTTGCGAAGGCATTATTATAAATATGATATTAATCCTTATCCAAATAAATACGTTATTCATCACAAGTATCTAATTTAAAACAAAATTGCCCTTTACATCATTCGATTTCAATGAATATCTTAGGAGATATCGCAGTTTTAAAATAACATCGCAGCAAAATAATTACCCATTACAGACATACAAACGATGTTTCTCCTGGTTTATTCTGCGTGATTTTAAATTAGCACTGTAGGTATATTTATAAGATGTTGTTGAATGGTTCTTATGTGGTTCGTGGATTTAACAAAGGAAGTTTTAGCTCCTTTAAAATTATATTTTAGGTGCCTACGATCCACTCTCTCTCTTATGTGACGCAGACGAAGTTGCGCGGGTCATGCTATCTATAGGTATTAATATTATAAAGCTGAAGAGTTTGTTTTTTTGTTGGTTTGAACGCGCTAATCTCATAATAGCCTATTTATCGAAGAAAGCTATAGGCTATATAACATCACGCTACGACCCACGGGGGCGTCGCAGTAACGATAAACGCGGGTGAAACCGCGGGAACATCTAGTGTGATTATAAGGGTATAGTTATAGACAATAAATCCTTAATAACGATCAAACTTAAAATTTTAATAAATTATGGTCGAATTTAGGCTTGGCGACCGCTAGCATAGTTTAATTTGGATGTACATATAACATTCGTGTAAACGTAAGACAATATTATCCATTTGTAGTGTTCCTGCTTCTTCGTAAGATTTTTAGGCTCCTTAAGGAGGCGCTTTATTTTAAGGGGGAAGCTTCCTATTCCTTTAATGCCAGAGGACTGGGCATCTTTGACCCTACCACTAGTACAACAGTCATTTCTATTAATAAAAGGTAGGGTTAAATAAACTTTATTAGCTATGGAAGAAGCGAAGCATAGGAAGTGACGAATGTGTATTGACCAACTTAAATGTATAAAAACGAAATACATTCGAGACAACTCTAACAATAATTTTTGTTCCGTGTGGCAACTAAACTTGAAATAATTACGCGTATGGACTGTGAAGGCGACCGATAATCCATTGGTGTTTCAACACTAGTAGTTTTATAACTAGGTACTACCTATTAGTAATAGTTTACGCGCATGTATGTTTAAGTGCGTAAGTTGATTACTAATTAATAATAAAATCGAATAATTATCTTGCTTAGTAATTAGCACGAAGATTTACCAACATCTTAAATAACTTGTTGTTTGTCTGTATGACATGAACAAAGGCAATCTTCATTGAATACATACTATTCACATAATTATTGTGCTAGATACTACTCAGTATAAACTTAAATGTCAAATAATTGTTGTTTATTGGATAAGAGTCTATATCTATTGTTTGTTCAGTGAAGTCATTGGTTAGGCGCAACCTACAAGTTTGTGCAGTTACGTGTTGCAGGTTTATTTTATTAGGCTTGCATTACATATGGAATGCTCGTCTCTATATATTAGCTTATAATTATAAGAAGAAAGGTATAGTGCAAGTCAATACCTGACTCTTTAGCACTAATAACTAAAGCACCCAGCCCATTATGGTACCCACATATTATGTCAAAATTCAATTTACTTATTCTGAATCGTCGTCTACATTATCTACAACCGAAATGGACCATAAGTATCTAGTAGCTCCCTTGTCGATATTTTAGGCCTTTGCTTGTTATCCTAACTATCCTAACTAATATTATAAAAGCTAAAATGAGTTTGTTTGTTTGTTACCTTTTCACGCCTAAACCACTGAACCCATCATCCTGAAATTTTGTATATACGGTGTCAGGTGTAAAGAAACGGACATAGGCTACCTTTTATCCCGAAAAAATTACTGTTCCCGAGGAAAACAATAATAACGTTGTTATGATAATAGATGGCGCCACGTGTCTTTCGAATCATGATTGAATTATATTATTATATATTATTACAAGCAAAGTACAACCCGAATTGGTTGTCAAATTCTAAATTAACGCGAGCGAAGCCGCGGGCAAAAGCTAGTAGTTTATAGGCAAGCATTATTATTGTGCCAACACTAAGTTCGATCTTATGTGTATTGTGATTAAAACAGTCCCTGGAGCTGGAGGGTGAAATTTCGTTTCGTTGGTTCAATTTATTAATAGATAAACGCGTTTATGAAAGCGAAAAAAATATCCACTAGGTACTTTGTCAAAATTACGATTTGTCATAAAACCATAATATACCTCATTTTAGGACCCACTTATAATTAACATTCATATAATTAACATACATAAATTCACGCCTGTTTCTCAGAGGGGTAGGCAGAGACTACGGATTTCCATTTGCTACTATCCTGACACACTTCCCTGGCTTCATTCTTCACTTTCATCACATTCCTCATACACGCTCGCCAGTTTAAGGTGCTCTTAACCTGGCCTTTGTCCAAAACGTCCCCGATCTGGTCAAGAAACGTTCGCCTAGGACCCTAGGTCTACCTCTACTTATAATTAAATTATTGTATTTCTTACTAATTTATAAATTCATACACAAACTGTTTTTACTAGAGCGATAGGTATTTGTAATATTTTTTGCAGACTGGTAAATTTTAAATTCAAGATATCCGTTGTTTTATATTGAAATTTAAATTAAATGGTTAAATAATGAATAGCGTGATACATGTATACATAGAAATAGTGGTAGAAGCTTAGAATACAATTCAGTTAATTCTGAATTTGATGTTTTAGTTGAACAATGGCTATCGCATTGTTGTGCGTAAATCCACTAAAAGTAAGAAGTAATATGTTACATTTGCTGTTGAAAAGTTAAATAACCAGAGGGAAAGAAGGTTAATGTTGCAGGTTTCAGATACCGAATATAAGAAGTATTCTGATAAGTACTTCTCATATTATCTTTATTTCTGATATTATATTTATATGACAATTATGGTGTATGCATCTCTATCTCATTTCTTCTCGTAGTTTTAAATTAACTTTTAATATATAATGATGTGTAGGTTCTATGTATAAATTTAGGGTATGCTTGGGATGACATGAAAGATAAAAGACTCTAGATATAGGTACCTAAAAACGATTGTACTAGCACAAACATTCTGCCTGTCCCAATGTATTATGAGGGATATTTAAAAAGATTCTTAGTCAGAAGACAGATAATATTTTCAAATAATCTTTATTAACCTATTGCAGTACATCGGCGGTCAGACAAAATTAGCTTTTCAATTAAGTCTGGCTTTCCTACAATTGATAGGTTAATTACCAGTAGGTATATATTTCGGCATTATAAAGAAAAACACAAACAAGTTTGAGGAACCTCAAAAGTGGCCGATTTCGTAGTAAGTAAGTAAACTGATCCCTGTTATAAACGAACCCGGCCGGGCGTCGGGTTCTCGGGCTGAGTCGGCGACTCTGGTAACCCAATACGAAGATAAGGACTGGCCTTGACAAAACAGTATAGTAACGACAGCCGATTGTAATTCCAATATTTATTATAATCCACTCTACACCGACAACATAAGGTCGAACTTCCTATAATTCTCATAAGCGCAGTGATGAAGTTGTTAGTAATGTATAACGGATGTTATAATCTGGTGCTCGACGAACAAAATAATGAACGCGCTTGTGCAGAGGTCGTAAGATCACTCTTAATTAGGTAGCTAGTCCAATAATAAGCTAATGCTAAAATATAGTTCACACAACACCGCTTTGTTGAAAGCAAGTTCATTTAGGACGACGGCAACGCTGAATAATATACCACGTGGTTGCCTAATGCTACTAAATATAATAGCAAGTATCGACTAAGTGGTATAAATATTAATATGTAGTACCTATTAACATTATAAGCATAAAGTTAAATTCATTAATGGGAAACTGGGTTAAAGTTATATGTGTAGGTAGGTACTAGGTACGTACTAGGTATGTATATAAATGTGTTTTAGGTACCAATTTACCTACATAAATGCGGTTATTGTTAAATTTGGACTTGTTTTTCGATAAATTTAATATTAACTTTTATTAAGTACAAAGCAAACAAAGATCTGTTTAGTTAATATTAGTGTAAACTTAAATAACTATTATTTATAAAGCCTTCTTCCAGTTTCTCGTCTATGTTGCTCCATATCAACAGACGAGAAACTGGAAGAAGGCTGTCTAAATAATAGTTATTTAAGTTTGAAAAAAAAGATCTTAATACCTAATCGAAAATCTCTATTTTCGATTAGGTATTAAGATCTTTTTGAAAGCACTTCTTTCGGCACCAATTTTTTCGGCACCTATGGTTTCGGCACCTAAGCTATTCCACTTTCAGCACCAATAGGTATTTTATTCCACATTCGTCATCAAGCAAAAATACCCATTGGTGCTGAAAGTGGAATAGCTTAGGTGCCGAAACCATAGGTGCCGAAAGCGGAATACTCCCTTACAAGCAACACGCGAAAATGGGTTAGGTTAGGTTAGTAACAGTCTTTTTTATTAGGTGAAAAGTTACCCTATGTGCTTTTCTGTTTCTCTTACAACATGTATGCTAAAGAATTTCATGATGCTCGGTCGAGTAGTTAAGACGAGAAAACGTGACAAACAAACTTACATTTGCATTTATAATATTAGTTGTGATATAATATACATAAAAGACATTTAGTTACTATGGTACTAGTAGTAGTCTTTAGTTACCAATCGATATACCTTATCTAAGTTCAACAGTAAGCGCCCTTTCCCTATTTCACGACCTGATAAGCAATCAATATTTTTTACTTCCAAAAATGGTCAGGGCTTAAGTTATCAGACTTATCAGCTAGTGTACGACTAATAAATTTAATATTCTGTTAAAATAACTTATCAGATGTAAGTAGTGTAGTTACTCATTATAATGTACTAGATGTTCCCGCGGTTTCACCCGAGTTTACCGTTACTGCGCCGCACCCGTGGGTCGTTTCGTGATGTTATATAGCCTTCCTCGATATCCAACATTAAAATAATTTTTCAATTCGAACTAGTAGTTCCGATTGAAATTAGCGCGTTCAATCAAACAAACAAGCTTTTCAGCTTTATACCTAATACTAGATGTTCCCGCGGTTTCACCCGCGTTTATCGTTACTGCGCCGCCCCCGTGGGTCGTAGCGTGATGTTATATAGCCTATAGCCTTCCTCGATAAATAGGCTATCCAACACTAAAAGATTTTTTCAAATCGAATCAGTAGTAATCACGCAGAATAAACCAGGAGAAACATCGTTTGTACTATGTCTATAATGGGTAATTATTTTGCTGCAATGTTATTTTAAAACTGCGATATCTCCTAAGATATTCATTGAAATCGAATGATGTAAAGGGCAATTTTGTTTTAAATTAAATACTTGTGATGAATAATGTATTTATTTAGATAAGGATTAATATCATGTTTATAATAATACCTTCGCAAATAATGCATTATTTTAGAACAAATTTCGTTAGCATAAAAATGGTTATAGTGAGCCAACCTTAAAAGATAGACATATGCTGTCGCGGACTTTTTTTTAGAACTTTTAAAGGGGAACAATTCTGTCATACATGATTTTTGCGAAACTTTAACTGTTTACGCAGCGCACGCAGCGGAAGCTCTCAAAAGGAAAAATTCCCTCCGATTTTGAAACATTCTTCATTGGGGCTCAGCTCCTATTGATCTTAGCGTGATGATATATAGCCTATAGCCTTCCTCGATAAATGGGCTATCTAACACTGAAAGAATTTTTCAAATCGGACCAGTAGTTCCTGAGATTAGCGCGTTCCAGCAAACAAACAAACAAACAATCAAACAAACTCTTCAGCTTTATAATATTAGTATAGATTTATAATGTACTAGATGTACCCGCGGTTTCACTCGCGTTTATGATTACTGCGCGCCGCCCCCATGGGTCGTAGCGTGATGTTATATAGCCTTTAACCTTCCTCGATAAATAAGCTATCCAATAATAAAAGAATTTTCCTGAGATTAGCGCGTTCAACCAAACAAACAAACTATTCAGCATTGAATCCTTTCAATGCTCTTCAGCTTTATAATATTAGTATAGATGAATCTGGCTCCGTCAACGTGAAGCTTATGTGTCTTAGGCAAATTCAAATTAATTATATGCCAGACCAGTTTAGATACTTATATAAAAATGGTCCCTTAGATGCGATTAGTTTGGAAGTAAAAATAGGTCACTCCATGTCATATTACCTGTAAGTTTGACTTGATATTTAAGTACCTATTGTAATTTTAATCCAATTACATGGAATGTGGTATTTTTCTGGATATTTGCGTACTTTTATATTAGTAATGCCAGCTAGTGTAACAAACGGCTCATAAGTACCTTTATAAAATTATTCTACACCACTAATAAATGAGTCTTAGGTATATTTGTTTAGGATCAATAAACCGTTATTAGGTCGAACGAAATATTAATGTCTTATGAAACAATGTTAAAATGAATTTATTATTTATTTTCAAACGACTTTTATCACAATTTTAAATCATTTTGATAAAGGCAGAAGTTACAGAGCACATACTTACCTACCCATTGTTTTCTTCGTTGTACATCCAGTGAGTCATACTGAAAAACTAAGTGCGATAGGTCAGTAAGTTCGTAACAGTTAAGAAAACGAGTCCATGTAAATAGGTTTAGGTATCACAGTAACAATAATATAAAGGTTTTATATTTATTTAAACTTTATTATTTACATTTTCGATGTGTGCAAATATAGATTCATGGCAGTTTTCTATAGATTTTGGCAGAGACAATGGATTTCAAGACACTTCGATAGTTACCTACTGACATAGTTGCCTCTACTTGTTCGTTTACGGGTTCACTATCTTTATGTGACACATGTTCGTCGGTTTAGAGTACGGCTTTGACCATTATTTTACCGCAATAAACTATGATAGGTTGGCAATCTTGCACGACCTAGAAATCACGTGGAGGAAAAATCACGAAACAGAGAATGAAAGTGCCTTTTTTCTATAGTACAAACGGCTTTACATCCTTTATACACAACATCAACTTCCTAACTCCGGGTTGTTACTGAGATTTTTTTTAACAAAAAATTGCTACTGATAATTTCGTAACAGAAAAACTAATAACTTCACGGTTTAAACCTAATACCTCATAACCGCATCCATCTACACTATCCGCTAGCTAGACCAACGTGATTGATAATGTCTTACGAGGCTCATAAGTGTGTAGTTGCCACCAAAAACGTGGTAAACGTAAATTACCTCAACGTTTCGTTTATCAGACGACTTTATCACGTTTAAGAAAGTAAATACTTAACTCAATGTTGGTTTAGCGATAATAATAATTACTGCTGGATGTGTAAGGGCGGCCATTATCTAATATTTGTACAGAACACTGATTAGATAACAATGTGTATAAATAGTAGAGTTACTAAACCGATTCAATTGGTGACAATTGAGCATGTTTTGTTGACATTGCGAACAATCTAGACTATTCTAGACAATCGATCTATACATAGAACATATTTCTAATACTGTCTCGATACTTGAATAACGTAAATATGCGCCTTATAGTTCCAAAATTAAAGGGTTGAATTTCAATGAACAAATAATGGTCGAAATTGTCTATCAAGAAAGTCACAGTCAGTAGCAGCACAGAGACTATCAATACTGCCGTCAGTCCTGTATACTGTCGATGCTGGTGAAACGTAGGTATGACATTTTTGTTTAAGCCTTTGGTAGTAAAAGTCATATATATAAGTCTACAAGTATGTATTATATAGATTTTATACTATGTAATTAATAATGATAGATAATAACACAACTACATACATTGTAGCTTTTAAGCTTTTTGCATCTATGAAGAAAGTTCATAAACATCTGGCATCATACAGCTTTATATAAAGTTACAGTCAAAAGTAGTTTAATGGCAATACGCACTACAATTTTCGTTTATCATTACGACTATTGTAAAAAGCGAGGCATAAAACTCAAAGATTGCAACCACGTAGAGAGAATTAATGTATGCAAACGGATTAAAGTTATTTATATTGATATAACAGATAGAGGTGAAGTGAAACTGAATGGCGGACGTTTCATGTCCGCTTCCTGTTGAATACACCTCGGAATATTTGGAAAGTCACGTTTTCAAGGGTAGTAGAAATACAATTTGCATTTCGTGCGCCAGTGTGGTCGTTCCGTGTTTATTTAAGGGATTAACAGAAGGGCAAGCGGACATGATAAGAGTTTTTTGAATGTTCTGTTGTATCCACAAGTCTACATAAGGTTTGGACGGTGTGAAGGCAACTGATAACCTAAGTAAATTGTCTTCAACTACGATAAGCTTATGTATTGCCCCGATTTTCTATCAATGTTACGTTTGTTATTTTGTAGTTACATTTAAACCTTTGCGATTGAATAAAAATTAATAAATAATATTATTATGTATTTCGTTTTACTTTTGTGATATTCGATTGAAGGGATATTGAAAATACCAATGGAGTAGTATGTAGCCAGTATAGTGAGTTCGATCCGCGGTTGGGACAAATAATGTTTATTTATTCTACAGAGTTTATGTATTACATATACTCTTTGTTACAATACTTATCAGAACTGTACAGACATAATGAAAAAAAAAGCATTGTGTATAAACCCCGGGATCCGAGCGTAGAAAGCGTTAGAACTTTTTATTTAACCCTATAGCTGTAGGTACCATGATGGACATAATAGAAAATCTATTGTATTATATCTTATGTGATTGGACATTGTATGTACTTGTTAATATAATTATTCTAGCTTTTCTATTGACGTAACACCAAAGATTATTACGATTAGGTGTTAGTAAAGATAGCTACTAATTTACTTTAGTTGTCAACCAAGCGGATGGTTGATGATGTCAATTTTAGCCTCATCTAGTTTTTATTATTAATATACTAATTTATATTAAGATTACTAAAACAAGTCAAACAAGCAAAAATATGTATTAACTCTTAAATAAAGCCAACGTTTTATATACAAAAAACTATTCTATTACTATTTATAATCATTAATCAGTATTCGAAACGGTACCCTTGCCAGATCAACTTAAATTCCACGCTTATCAAAAGTTGATATAAAAACAATGGCTATTATTCGGATACTGTGACAATATTGTGCGTTAATCCAAAATTACGATTAAGAGCTGTTTTCTCTCGGTGCTAATTTAAGACTTTGTTACTTGCAGCCTAAAGTGAAACTTGGCAAACGTCTCAAAGATTTCATTAATCACAATACCATTAGATTGTACACTTGGATAGCGGAAAACGTTTTGATTAATTGCTAAAAATACACGTAATTTATATGGATATAGATAACGCATGAATATTTGACTGCACGAGTGGCGTAGTGGTTTAAGTGGTCGCCTTGCCACTGCCGCCGCACCGAGTGTTGTGGGTTCGATCTCCACACGAGACAAAATGTTGTGTGATCCACAAATGGTTGTTCCGAGTCTGGATGTCTTTTGTGTCCGTTGTTTGAATGTTTGTAAAGTCCCCCGCGACATAGGAATAATTCCTAGTGCGGGAGTAGTCTTTTTTAAGAACGACTTGTGTCGCGTATTGTCATGAGCGATACAAACAAATGCGACGTGGTGAGATGTAATGTGTGCCCGACTGTCTGCGCTATTGAGCTGGTTATCAACCAGCCTGTTACGGCGATTATTCCTAGTTTGAAATTCCATGAAAATGTGTTCAAAACGCTGTGTGTCCTTTTTTATCGTTGCGCGTTGTTCTATATTTAGTAAATCCTACTTCTTATTATGCCTAGTAATATTTAAAATGAGAACATTCGTTATGATGCTTAGATATTCGTGACTTAATTACACGTAAAATGTAGACCAGATTTTGATAAAACTATCCAGATTCGTGAAAGTGTGTTGTGGTAGTAAGACCATCTTTTGAATTATTATTATATTATTATCGCTCATGAGATACTGTTGTCGCCCTTATAAGAATCTGTGAGATTCACGCAGGCAAAGTTGCGAGCAGAACCTAGATAAGGAATAAATACATCGCGTTGTGTTGCGTGCGTCGGCGTCGCAGTGTACGTAGTAGTCCGTACCTTAGAATGTTTTAGTCTGCATCGTTCCTAATACGTTGTCTAAGGCCGTATCTCTGCTTTTAAATCAATATTCTCGACTTATCGAAAACATTCGTTAAACGATGAAGGTAAATGTCGTGACGAAAAGTGCATCTCTAAGAGGTTTTAAATATTTCTAGAAAGTACGTGAAATCTGTCATACCGCACTTGAGCAGTGTAATAGACTTACGCCCGCCATGAATCCCATCGCTGGGCTTGGGCTTTCTCTTAGACCGAAAGTTAATTGTCAAATTATATCTATCCGAGGATGGACAATAGTAACGACATGCAATCTGGAATAAGTCCTGGTATAAACCAAAAAGCTCGGCTTGTTTAATTATTATATTCAATCTACAGTAGCAATGCGATGATTTGGTGTCTTTATCTACAACAAGCCAGTAAAACTGAAAATATAAAGATTTTATAACATACCAAGTTTATTTATTTATCAACCCTGTTTATGAGCCGCCCCACTGCTGGGCCTTTCTGACCATTCTGATACTGAGAAGAGTCTGAGTTTCAGTATGGTCCATAGTCCACCGTGCCAGTCTAATGCGGGCTGGTAGACTTCACACATCTTCAAGAACAATGTGTGGAACTTTCAAAAATGCAGTGAGCCGTATGATATTTCATGGATATTCCCTCGCGATGTATTCCTACGCCTATATAGGGAGCGATGGATGCTGCAAGCTGAAGACAGGGCGCTATGGCGCTCTTTGGGGGAGGGCTATGTCCAGCAGTGGACTATTATAGCCTGATGATGATGATGATGATGATATAGGGAGCGATAATTAAATTTTAGTTTTAAATATAAATGCATGCGATACGTGCCTTAGGATCGAACTCCATACTCCTGTGTGGCAGCCTATATTGTTATTCGTTTACTGTAAAAAAATATAGGTCATTATATTGGGCTTGCTATATTCTGTAATCCGAGGCATGCCAATACATATACATACATATCTAGGTAGACGAAGTTATCGTCTTAAGATCTCTGTTATATATAAATGTAGCTGGTGAAGTCTTGGTGTGATATAAACACTTAAAACCTTTTCAGAGGTGCCTCGGGCCTCGGGCTACATACCTACATAGTAGTAAGAGCTTCCTCGGGTAAACATTCCTATTAAATTTAAGATCCTAAAAGATTGCTACACTAACCGCAGCTACTACGGTTAAAGATATTGCCGTTTATTAGGCACAATTTCAGTCTCCGTGCAGCTACTGAGAATTCTTTGACAAAAAACCCTAATATCAAACTGCCTGAACCAAAAAACGAACTCGAGATCTCATGCACAATAGTTGCATTCATTACCGTTGCACCACCAAAGCTGCACGTAACTTTTAATGGAGCTTTCCATGACATTAATTGACATCTTACTCAAGACATCTGCACAGCAGTCCAATGCTCGCCACACTAGGTAATCTCCGCTCATTTACGATAAAATATATCTTATTAATAATGAAGTTAGTTCTTAAAAGGGCTAAGTTAGGGCGCATATTGTATTACAATAAGTGTTGCAGCTAGAGAATGCTGTATCAACTGTTAGGCACGTCGACAAGTGACCTGCTACCGGGTGAACGCAATATAAATTTAACTGCTCGATGCCTGTACTAACGCGCACGTAAGCGTTACGTATTTATATTTACTTACAATAATGTCCAGTCACGGCAGCCAATCTTAACGGAGATTAGCCACCTGCGCAGGAGATATTATAGTGCAGAAGCGTCTGCACAAACACAAGTCCACTCTCTGTTCCCTAACTCTCATGATCCGATGGGATGGTAATCCGACACGATCGGAGAGAGATCAGGCGCAGGACCAACGACATTACGTGCTTTCTGAGGCACGAAGGTTTTTTAACACCGCCAACTTCCTAACTCTGGGCTGCTATTGAGATTTTTATCAGAAAACCCAATAACTTTTTGTTGGCCCAGCCTGGGATTCGAACCCGAGACGTCATGCACAGCAGTCCCATTCAATACCGCTGCGCCATGGAGGCAGTTGGCAGCAGCAGCAATAATTACTTACAAAGTGACGGAAATAACTGCAATGACGGTGTAAGGTTAATTTTTCATTGTAAGTAATGGTTTTTGCGTCATTATCGTGATCAAGTAGTGTTGTAACCTTTGTAGTTGTTGATTAACTTTTATTTCTTTTATGCTTATGGTATGTAGTTAACGTTGTCTGTGTAAGTTTGCTTGCTTATTCGTACGTATAGATTCTTCAAGACAGCATTTTCTGACTGAATGCGTAATGGGCAAACACATTTTGTCCAGCGCGTAGAGATACGGCTCTGCTACTCACCGAAAAAAACAAAAATATTTGGCTGTGATTTATCTCAATAAATCACAGCCAAATATTTTTGTTTCCTTCAGAAAAAGCTTTTTCCAGTCTTATATTAGAATTATTTATTTTAGATATGCAAATTAGTATACTTTAGGATTAGTTAAAATATATTTTTATCGATTTGGGGCTATATCGCAAAGATTTAGACAGTATATATTTAGAAAATATGTCTAAAGAAGTATTGAGAGTTTAGATTATACTGATCTACGGATCCATTCATATTCAAAAGTTATTACGATAATATCGGTAAAATCTTATCTTATTTATCTAAAATCTTATCTTAATAAAAATACCATCGAAGATTTTATGGTTTATTCCGCATTCGACCCTCATGTTTCGTCCCGAATGTAAAAATACGCATTCGCCCCAAAAGTTGTTCCTCATATGCCCCGAAATTTAGATAAATATTAATTTCTTAACGTAATTCCTATTTCGTCCCAAATTATGTTCCTTTTTTGACCCTGCTTTTTTTTGTATAGCAGATTTTGATGTACCGTCAGCCGAAAAATATTTTAAAATACCTCCTTGATCTCTTGGCGAAACTTTGGATTGCATGACATCACGAGTCCGACATTGAAAAGACTTAAAATAATTTTTAAACATGTTTTGTTTTGCTAACCATATGCTCAAAAATGTAGGACGAAAAAGGAAAAATTAAAAAAGAGAGGCGAATAAGGAACATTTTGGAATGTGGGACGTAATGTAGGGGCGAATGCAGAACAAACCGATTTTATCTATTACAGTGTATAGATTTACTAACTTTTTCATAAGTAGCTAGGTCTAGCCAAGGTGTTATTATTTACAGTACTAATGTATAAAAGAAACAAAAATTCAGCTAAACCTTACTATTACGCATGTATTCTGTAACTTAACGATTGAGTGAGCGACTGTACTCGAGCAGTACGGTTGGCAGCAATCGAGACAAAGGCTCGTAAAGATACGCGACGTATCGCTCGCTTTACGTAACTCAGGCACTCACCTCGACGGTAGGGCTGCCTACCATATGGGGAAACCCGGATGTCGACCTATTTTGTAAACAACATGCCATCAGCTAAACATTTATACAAACAGTTTAATATACACTTAACTTAATTAATAATAACAACGCCTTTTGTATAATCCACAGAGTTACATGTATACGTATTGAAACAATATATTCATAATTTGAAACTAATTTAGCACGAGTGTTTATATTTGGATTTTACAAATTTTATTTGGACAACGATAAAAGGACATGATCATTAATCAAACAAATTTATCTACAATTATCTATCTACAATAAGATCTACAATTGCATAAATTAGGCTAACTACAAGGGGCCAATGTTCAAAATTGTCGTACAGATAAAAGAAAGCACGAATTGTGGTCGGATTTTGAAATTAGTTAGCTAAGGTTAAACTCTTAAAAAGCTCCAAATTTAATGTATACAAACAGGTTGCAATTCTGCAGATTTGGATTCATCGGATGCATGCATTTAGTTATGCTAGTTGTCATTACTTTGATTAATCTACGAAAATCTCTTTAAAGCAAAATCATCGAAACCATTTTCGGAATATAAACACAGGAAGAAAGAGCCGCAAATAATAAAAGTTAAGGGTTCAAACACTGTTAGAAATGTTAGAATGTCCAAGAGTATGTGTCCCATATTTGGAGATTCCTAATCAAGTTCACAACTTTTCATAACTTCTCGATGTCAGCCCTACCTTAGCTCCTGGCCACTCACACTTACACCGCACAAATATTACATTTTGTTGTTTAATGTCCTTTGACTTTTAATTTATTTACGAAGTTCGTAGAAGTCATGAATTCTTGATGCATTAATTATGTTACGTTCGCTATGTTTCTGGAGCTTAATGTTTGCAGATAGCTTTGCAGACATTCGGACTTGGTAAGCGAATATTAGGTACATTAGTACATTAGTTTCCTGCTTACAATTAAATTCGATGGTATATTTTCGATTACTTTAAGACCAACAAGTTCACAGATATGAGCAAAATATTGAGGCGGGGACATCCTTAAACCACATTACAAATTTATGTTATATTGATGGTATACCCCCCCAGAAAGCTGTATTTGGTAAACTAGAGCATTACGCATATTCTTTTGCTAATATTATGATTATATGCTAGTATAGTACTGACCTAGCAGAATTCCTCCAGGTTACAAATAAAATTCTGATTTCTAATATAAATTTTGATTTCTGCGTCTATACCTATTACACAACAAAAGCAAGGCCTATCGTTCTCTTTTTTTGTCCTAGAATTCAATTCGGATAATTATAAATAATGAAAAAAATTGTGTGATCCACAAATGGTTTTCCTGAGTCTGGATAATTTTGCCGTACACCGTTGTTTGTATGTTTGTAAATTCACAAAATACAGGAATTATTCTTAATTCGGGAGTTATATTTTTGTATTTGTAGTTGATAGGTTCAGGCAAAGGGTTGAGCCTATGAGAATACCTACAAGCAACTCATAGCTAAAACTTAAGCGCTCAAAGTTTGTATAATTGGCCGATATAGCAATTGGCATGGAACCCTTAAGTCTTGGATTTCATTATCTGCTTTTAAAATAAAGCAGTTAAAGTCTAAATATTATTAAAAAACATCCACAGGACGATTGCCCAACCCTGCTGTATAATAATATTCCCAGTTAATATTATGTATATTTGTTATTATTCTATACCCAGATATAAATGTAAGTGGGTCACATAATAAACAATATATTCCATATAAACATGCAAAAGGTGCAAATTGTATTCTGAACGAACGGTAAATAAACAAATTGTGTCAAACAAACTGTATTTGTCGCCGTTATGAAACTAAAACCTCTAACTTCTTACGAATGTAAATTTCAATCCCACTGAAAAAACCTAAAACCTTTTTATTGTTTTGTATTGCGACAATAACTATGATATCGGAAAGTTTTTAATACCAAAGACCGACGACCCGCTCGTTGTCTAGCGCAGTAAATGCAAATACTCATCATGAACTTCTGGATTTCACCCCTGAATTTCAAATGACATGTAGTAATAATTCATATTTAATTTATTGTTTACTCATTACATTGTCAGCGTTATTTAGAAACTGTCCCGTAGTTGGGCACGAGCCTCTTCCTATATGAAGGGAGCATAGTTCGTAGTTTACCGCGCTGGCGCAGTACGAGTTGGGATATTCTGGGATATTTTTAAAAGTTTATCGAAACCTCACAGACGCCTAGGTTTCCTCACCATGTTATCCTTAATCGTACGCATAACTGCGACAGTTCAGAGGTGCAGACCGTAGTAGGTACCTATATGTATAAGTTGTGACGTTTTAAAACATTATTCATTATTTACTTAATTGCTAAACAGTCTTAGAAATAAGCATATCCAACACTCGATTAAATTCCTAGTTCCTTTCTATGTATGAATATTGCATTAGCTATATTGACGCAATTTGTTGTTAGAGGGAACGACGTGTCTATTTAAAAAGAACAAGCCATGTCACGGTTAACAACTAGTTACATAAACGCGAATGAAGAATGAAATATAGTAATTCAATAAAACTAGCATTAACACTCAGAAATGGCTTTATGATGTAATTATAATAATGGGAGTGGCACGTCGATGTACTAATTGTAAAGGTCAAATTGTAAAGGTCAAATTGGCATCAATCTTCGAGAAGAATACAAGTATGAACCATTGCTAACTTGTATATAAATCATAGTGTGTGGGCTGTGTTACTTAGCGATAGCTGGCGACTTTACAACACCAAGAGGTGATGATGTCACTTGTTTCCTTCTAGCTGGCGATTTTGACACCCAATTGCAAAGTTCTGTTCGGACTGGCGATCTCGTTATACGATAAAACTATTTAGTTAGCACGAAAATACTTTTAGGTATTGTCTTTTTATAAAATCAAGTCAAGCGTATGGTAACCGGTATTTATAGCCTACTAGTTTTCACCCGTGGCTTCGCTCGCGTAAATGTAGGTTAGGTTGCAACAGTTCTTTTTTCTCGATGAAAGGTACCCTATGTCCTATTCTGTACCCCTGACAACGTGAATGCAAAATTTCATGTTGATCGGTTGAGTAGTTAAGGCGTGAAAGCATAACAAACAAACAAACTCATTTTCGCACTTATAATATTAGTAAGGATAATAATCGCTTGCAACGCTCCTCCATAGCTCACGCTAGGAAAATGAAGTTAAAAAGGAAATGAGTAGGAGAAGTAGGTATGTGATCCTCCTGAGATCTTATCTACCGAGTGAAACGCAGTAGCAGTGTTGCTATTACACCGATATTCCATCAGTGGGTAGCACTTCTCCGACTCGATTGTACTGAAATAAGACTGGTAACGATAAGCTCTTTGATTAATGATTGCGGCAACTTTTTTTACATATCCTCTTTTTCTCTTGTAAATATTATAACATGTTTAGTATGTAGTTTTTGACAGTATCGTATGTTATGAATAACTACGGAATTTAAATCTCATGGTGGGGATGTCCGAACTGTAGATACTTGTCATCATCTATACTAATATTATAAAGCTAAAGAGTTTGTTTGTTTGAACGCGCTAACCTCAGGAACTACTGGTTCGAATTGAAAATTATTTTTGTGTTGGATAGCCTATTTATCGAGGAAGGCTATAGGCTATATAACATCACGCTACGACCCACGGGGGCGGTGCAGTAATCAAAACGCGGGTGAAACCGCAAGCACAGCTAGTCACTAATAAATGATTGATTATAATTTAATGATACAGGAAAACTTGCTAAGTGTACGGAGTTTTCGGCGACACCGAAACAGTATACTTATTTATGTGTGTCGTAATTATTTATAATCATAGATTGTTGTTCTGAGTCTGGATGTGTGTTCTACAGACATAAATAGGACTACTCCAGTATCCCCGAAAAGACAGACAGTTTATACCCAAACGTCGGATAATTTTAGGACACAATTAATGAAGTACGACGTATCCGTGCTAACTAGTTGTTATGTTAAACCTCACTGACATCTGCATTAATTAGCGCGATATTCTGCCAAAGGATCAGCAAAGCCATATTCTTTGTGTCTATTATTTTATATAATATAAACCTTGTATTAAACTGTCCTACTGCTGGGCACAAGTTTCTTTTCAGTGTGAGAAGAGTTAGGCCATAGTCCACCACGCTGGCCCAATGCGGGTTGGCAGACTTCACGTATCGTCGAGAATATTATAGAGAATTCTTAGACATGCAGGTTTCCTTACAATGATTTCCTTCAACTTTAAAGCGAGCGATAATTAACTATTTAATACGCACGTAACTTCGAAGAGTCAGAGCGCTCCTTGGGATCGAACATCAAACTCGAGTTTCTGCATGGCAGTCCGACGGCTTCCCACTAAGCTATCGTTGTTTTTGTTGTATCTAAAGTAATTTGCGACATATACTTGGTGAGAATAACCCTTTAAAAGAAACTGTGAAACGTGTGGTTTTATAAAGACGAACGTTTATAAACTTATTAATCTAAATATATCCACTTGAACAAGGTCCTGGATACTAAAACAAGAACGGTCTATACTCATATTTGTAAACGTTTGTCAGGAACAGTCGGGTGAAGTGAAGACGAACTCTTTGTCAGCCAGTGCCGTCAATTAGCTCCACTAACATATGTCAAAGAAACAACTCTGTGTTTTCAGACTTGTCAATCGCTTGTCAAACGATGTGTTTTCATTCATTGGGTTTTCTTTATTACGTATACAAAGGCTGGCAACATGTTTATTTTATGGCGCGAAAACGTGCCATTGGCAGAACATGTGTGTAAGGATATTCTATGTAGCTAAACCGAAATCTCGAGTAAGCGGGTAAGTTTAGTCTTTGGTAAGGTAATTGTCTCCTCGCGCCGCCGCGCGCCGCGCGCCGCGCCGAGTGTTGTGGGTTAGAATACCATACGAGAGAATTATTTGTGTGATACGAATGATAGCCTTTAGTCTGGGTGTACGTGTGTCCCTTAATTGTATAATGGTAGTTGAATTGAAACAATTCCTGTCTAGTAGCGCCATAAGGCGACAAATGTCTTCAAAAACGAAAGTAGCGAAGTAATATCAGTACCTACTGTATTAAACTGTCCCACTCTTGGGCAGGAGCCTCTTCTCAGTGTGCAAAGGGTTAGACCGTAGTCCACCACGCTGGCTCAGTGTAGGTTGGCGTTATGGAGAACTCTCAGACATGCAGGTTTCCTCACGATGTTTTCCTTCACTGTTAAAGCGAGCAATTATTAAATATTTTAATTTTATCTAATGCCTTTTATTCATAAATAGTTTTGCTGGGACAATGGCTGGTAATTATTGATCCTTTTCCTGCCTTATGATATTCAATTTATTTGTAACTCATTAGGTCACTGAGCACTAATGTGTAATTATGTCAATAAGGAAAATCTGTCTGTGAAAAACTATATACAAAACAATGAAGTTTACTATGATGCATCGCAAAAACGTTTATGCAGAGCTATGGAGTATTTCGTCGATAGAACCATCAATGTTTTATTTACAGTAAACTATAGCTTCACTAGAAATATTTCTTGTGTGGCGGGGAATTTACATACATTCAAACAAAGAACAGCCAGTATCGGTGGAACCATTTGTGGATCACACAAATTTTTGGATCACACAAATTTTTGGATCACACAAATTTTTGGATCACACAAATTTTTGGATCACACAAATTTTTGAATCACACAAATTTTTGGATCACATATTTTTGGATCACACGAATTTTTGGATCACACAAATTTTTGGATCACACAAATTTTTGGATCACACAAATTTTTGTCATCGAACCCACAACACTCAGTGCGGCGGCGGCGCGGCGGCAGTAGCGAAGCGGCAACTACAACGCCATCCGTGCTGTCTAATTATATACTATTTATGTAAAAAATGCAAATCTCCTGAAAACAGACTGTATTTTCCTCTACATACGTAAATACGACATACGATTGAATAGTTACTAGAGAAAATATATTATATTGTTTACAATTTTCTTTTTGTTTGTTAATAAAGGTTACCAGCTATTTGGTTTGCAAATTATTATTATTCTTGTTAACTCTTTAAGCAAACCTCAAAACTTTTGTTACGAAGATGTTCACGTTGGTAGCGCAATGGATAGTGTTCGAACCCACGACGTCACGATCACAAATCCAATTCGTATATATATGTGTTCAAATAATCACTTTTCCGTTCCATTAAATACTGGCTTAATATATCGCCGACGATAAATAAGATAAAATAACGTTTAGAGTACGATAATAAGTAACCGATAATTTTTTATATTCGCTGATAAAAGAGGTCGGGGCGGAGTCACAAAATTATTCACGATGATTCTTCAAGGCACGTTGAGTAACATTTAGAAGGTGCCTTTATGTCTTGTACGTTACTTACGTACGTCTGTTCAAGTGTTACTTATCAGCTTAAATACTTGACACCTATTGAACTAACTGCACTATACTCGTACCACAACATCGAGTACTGCATTCGAAATGCTTCAATTATTATAGACAGGTTATGGTATGGCGTTCGTAAAACGTCATCGTATTAGATCATTGTAGTTGGGCAACACTCAAAAGGCACTCGGCAGTTGCATGATCGTTTACGTAGATTACCCTCGATAAGTGGAATACACATTAATACGTCTGTTCAAATCGACGTTAACATTACGAGTGAGTGCACCAGAAAAACTACGAGATACTAAGTAGCCTAATCGCGTGACGGTGTTCCGTTGACTTAAGCTTGTTTGATAGGTGATGTTACTTAAGGTGCACGCGAATATAGACTTTATAGTCATTAAATCGAATAAACTTTGTCTACATAACTTATCTTTTATTCAAAACGTCACGTTCAGTCATACAAATAATATAAATGTATAAATATTTATCTACTCTGCTATGTAAACCGATTTTGATGAAAATTTTCAGGAAAGGTCATGAGCATATTAAACAATTGGAATCCAAAGTCACGGGCAAAAGCTAGTATATTAATAAAGCATAGCCATTAATATTGAATAGTACTTTATGGATTTCTACGCATCTATTTATACGTGATGAGAATTTTGTTCATGTTATCCTTTTTGTATTCCTAATCAATTAAAATTGCCTGTTGAACACTCCGCTATTAAATTTCTTGTGCACATATATTATTTTTATGAATATCATTAAAATGCATAAGAAATGCACTCGATACGATACATTGATTATTTATAAATGTTTTTATTAATACCTATAAAAGTAAATGGAGCTTAAAAGGAAAATAACATTTATCTTAAACTTTCCCAGCCGGCAAAGTCATGTTTTTCTTTTTAAATTAATTCCTAATACGAGCAAGAACTCATTTCAATTTACATTGTTTGGAGAACTGGCTGTTCATCGCAAAACTTTCTTTTTGGGTTGGCTAAACCACAGGATCATGCAAATGGCGAAGTTAACAGGTGTCCCAAGGGTTTGAATGTACGTCAAACGAAATTATTTCGCACTTCATTTTTCAAAGGGGTACGATCAGCAAAATGATACTTTTAAATTATTTACCAAGAAAATCGGTATTGACATCGTAATAATATTTATCTGACTCCAACGCAGTAGCACCGACAAATTGAAATAAAAAAATACAAAGATAACCTTATATAATTCTGTGTCTCCTGTGACAAGTGATACAAGTCATACACTTGACAAGTGATACACTTTACAGAAAAACAAAAACAAGATTTTAAAAAATCTAGTTCGTGTTCTAAGTGGGCTAGGATTAACTTTAGTACTTATTTTAGTAGATAAAAACATTCACTTTTACTATTCATTTACATTTTTGTGGTCAATATTATAGATTTAAAGTAATTGTTTAAAAACCTATAACTTGTACCTTTTTTTATTTCTAATACATCTTCCTCTATAATGTGATAAATGATACAACTACAGTTAAATTATATTGCACTTATAAGTTGTCTTTGTGTAAGGTGAAAAATTAAATGTGCAAATAAATATATATCACACTTATATCATGAAACACAAAAAATTATGTGTGGAGCATTTACTTATAAAGGTTACAAATTGAAATATATCTATATTTAAGATATTTTTGCAAAAATCCAGCCAGTTATATCACTTTGCACAAAATTATCTCCGAAACTATGGTAGATAGAAGAACGTGAGTTAGATCAAAAATATCCTAATTTTTTTCTGATCATTTCTATGTAAAAATCACAAAAAGGGTACAACTCATATCACTCATCACAGGAGGCACAGAATTGTTTTGGTATATTTTAAAAGGCCTGTTGAGATTACATCGTATCGAAATGTTTATAATAAAACACAAATGTTTATGACAAAGTCTATGTTTAATATGTCTGACTATAAAATGTATGAATGGATACACAGTAAATCTGACGGTATAATGTATAAAAATATACACAAAGAAAATATTTTTCCAATTATTTACCAACAGATAATTGTATTACTATTGAAGCAGACCTACACACCTAATTGACCCTTTAATCTTAAAGGGTCATCTGACCTTGTCCTCTAAAATTATGTGTATTTGTTACTTCATATAGCCTACGCAACGGCATTATTTTGAACTTAGTAAACTTTTAAAATTAGTCAACAACAAAAAAAACATAATGCTTTTTTAAATATTTTCTTTTATGTGTATAGATACACAATTAAAAAGTATTGCGAAGACGCCTGATTTCAAAGGAAGAAATTTATTTTTTATATAAATTACATAATTGTGTCTTCTTTATTGAGACTGCCAAATTTTGGTATATTACGTCTTTAAACTACGTATGTTTTATTGGATGGAAATATATATACTATGGAGGATGGAAGATCGCCAAGGACTGAAAAAGTTTGTTCACAAAGCATCTGAGTTGATTGACATTAATGACGGTACGCACAAAGGTACGAAAATACCAGTTGGACGTACGAGTATATTATATAAGACGTCCAAGTTACTTAGGACTTAGCAGTCTCTAATTATTAGACTTCTAAATATTTTATCGCTAACAGGCCCACGATACTTTTTATTTATTAAGTATTATATAATTCTGTTATCTTGTCTACACATTAGCTCAGTGATGACATTACATGGTACTAGGTGGTAGTGGACTGCTCAATTGTGCCAGTGGCAGAAGTTGGTTTACGTGCGATTGTGAAGTCCTGGATTTGTTCTGGCAGTGTTATTGGGTTTTCCTATAAGAATATTCTCAGTAGCAACATGAAGTTTGGATGAGTGTTGACCTGGCACTCATCCAAACTCCTAGAAAGCCTATTGCCTCGCCCCTATTACGTTGGACCTAAAATCCAAGTTGGCAAAATATGGGTGTAATATATCTCTACTAAGGTCATCAACGAGAAATATAGGGTTGAGTCTTTGTTATGGTAGGTGGTAAGTATTGATTCAGTTATATTTCCTACTTGGGTTTGAAATTGGGTCATGTTTTAATAATATCGCTAGTAGCAGATAACAACCAAATATTATCTGTAGAGCATGCGTATATAACAAAATATCTGTATTTTCAGTACCTATCAAATTAATACAATGATTCCAATTCCATATTTTTATCTCATTTTATTACTTGTTGTTATTATTGACCTACATTGCCTATTCAATGATTACGAAATTAGATTAAAATAAATTCGGTATTAAGTACTTCAATATTTAGAAAACCGAGAATAAATTATCGGATTCTTGGTACCATCACTAACATCGGATAAGGTAACGTACAAATGTCCTTTTGAAATAAAAAGAAAATTAAATCTTGATTATTACTTTGTCATTGAATAAATTTAATAAACGATTACTTTATAAGTCCTAAACCACAGACGAAATTACGTCACTCTCGCTACTTGCTATTATAATCTTTAATTTCTGATCTACCTTGAGTGACTGTGCGAATTTTGAAGTTGTAGATATACAATTCAGCAGTTTTAGACTAAGGGCATCCTTGCCCGATTTGCAAATTAAATAATGTGGTCGGTGTTTGAGAACAATTGATAAATAATTTTACTGCGTGGTCTGTGCTGTTAATTTATCATATTTCGGGAAATGAACTGATGACATTGAAAAGTATTTTTATATACAATGTCAGTACAATGATTTATTCTCGATTCGCCGATTCACTGCGACTTATACAAATATTTAAACAACAAATACAAGGAACACCCAGATTCGTAACAACTATTTATAAATCATACAATTCTTGCCCTTGCCCAAACTTATTCAAACACTTACCTACTTACGCCTGTCTTCCGGATGGATTATCTAATACCAATACTTTCGCCACATTCTTTACTTTATCCTTTAAGGATACTCATTACCTGGCCTTATACCAGAATGTTTCTAATATGGTCAGAGGAAGTTTGCCATAATTAATAGTAGGTAACCCTCTTGTTGTGCTTTGTCTTTTAATTCCTCATTGCATTAATTAGGTACTTAAAAAACGTACGTATACTTTGACATGTTATTTTGAAGCCTATTCTTGCTTATTATTTTAGATATTTAGTACGATGAATTACAATAATTCTTCTTATGCTCTAGTTGGAAATCAACGTTAGTTTTTATAGTACGTGATCCATACAACTTCTACGGCTGACCATTGATGTTGTGAGGCTTGCATTCAACAGCTACCAGCCTTTTTATTGTTTGTCTGTCCATGGCATTATTATGATCACATTTTGTTATTATAATGTTAATGTTTTAGTTGGTGTAAGTAAGTCTTAAATTTACGAGAGCCCTTGACATCCAGACACAGACGAAATAAATCAACGTCGTAATAAATACGACGATAATGATTGGACGGACGGCGCAGTGCGGCTTAAATTATAATTTCGTCACTGTTAGTGTGCAGTGTTATGAGTTGGTTACCCATCATAGTTATAGTCTTAAGCTATTTTCAACCATGTTAGTATAGGCCTCCTTCACAATCCTTCACAATTTCCCTTCCGCTCAATTGTAGGTCGTTTTCAGCTACGTCTTGTTGCCCACTATCCTCACGACGCTATACCTAGATTTTCACACGGGACAATATTACTGTAGTTATTACAAGACCTTAATATACCTATAAAGTCTACCACGACACAATCATTACCCCTGTGCATAAAAGCTTTTTATAGTAAAGAATCCTAACTAATATCATATATGCGAATGTGAGTTTATTTGTTTGTTACGCTTTCACGCCTTAAGTACTCAAGGGATTATCGTGAAATTTCACATTCAGGTTGTCAGTAGAACAGAAATTGGGTACCTTTCATCCAGAAAAAGGTATTGCTACTAACCTAACCTACATTTACGCGAGCGAAGCCGCGGGTAAAATCTGGTATAATATAAAACTGTGTTGGCTTTTTATTCTGACCGTACATATTAATAATATGGCCCTTGAACACAAATCGTCCCTGGAGTCATGTATAGCAAATTGATCACAGCTGCCACACGTATGGAAATGAACGTATAGACACTTTATTATTTTCCTGTTTGCCACAATCGCTATAACAAACGTACCAAGAACACAATTATTGCGGTGTGATCACGATTTGTATATTTAATTTTACTGCAGTTATAAGTAGGTATATGGTATTTGAATATATAACGGGTAAGACGGAATTGAGTGTGTATTTAGTTTTAAGAGATGAATCTATCTATGTAAATAAAAATCAATTGCCACATGTATAACGGAGCATCACTTAAGAAGGGCTCGACCGATTTGGCTGTATTTTTGAGTTGTATTTGTAATTGTCAGAACAAGAATTGCATGAACGATGCGAGAAATCAGCAGGAAAATTTAAAAATTGACATTTTGATATTGAATTAATTACATGAAATGTATATTTGTATATATTGTCAGGGCAACGTCTGTCGGGTTAGCTAGTTAGTTCATAAATCCGAAATACATTGTAAAAACTTTTGCAGGTCTTTACATGGTTTAGAAAAACCTTGCTTTAAATTTGGGTCATGCCACATTTCAAACAGGATATCTTTATATACTGGACATATTCATTTTTATTCATGACTTAACAAATTGAGATGATTCATCGAATTATTCAGGGATTTGATAGCCTTGGGGTTGCACCTGCGGTATTTATCGGAACGGTAAAATTATTGCATTAATAATAGTTATAAAGTGGTTTAATGTAATGACACTACTAGAATAAACGTAGGTTAATTAACTTGTTGAAGTGAAAACTTCTTTAGGCGCGTTGAGCACTTCTTGGTTGAACAAAAATCATGGAACTCGCGTCATCGTCACCGATTGCTTTCTATTTTTGGTTTATAAAGAAGTGTTTATGATCAAGGATTAAAGTTTTCACTTCTATCGGCAGTCCCCAAAGACTGCTTATAATTTTTTATAATTATTATTATGTTTCTGAAGGGTTTAGGCACAGAAGGCACTGCGGGAACAGAATGAGAGTTAAACATGTTTTAAGTTTAACTGAAGGAATGGCGTAGTGGTTTAATGATTACCTTGCCGTTGTCACAGCGTCGAGTGTCGTGGGTTCGGTCCCTACACGGGACAAATAAGAACTACTCGATACAATAATTTTTGTGATCCACAATTCTAATATAAGGTAAATCATGAGTAGCAGCACGATGTCTGGTATTATCAAGCGCCGGCTGTGTAAATATCCTTGCAAGCATCCTAACTTCTACTGAGAAATTTTTGACAGACAACTTTGTTGACTTGGCCCGGCATTTATATCGAGATTTCTTACACGGCAATTGGATTCACTACCGAGATAGTCAAATTGAACATAATACTAATAAATCTATCTTTGAACGACGACTCAGTGAACTAACTTATCACACAATATTTACGAGTATAAGCGACGCGACGGTTGCTTACTCAACAAGACCTCCTCGCAAGTGCAATATTTCGCGACGCGTTCATAACTGAACATTTGTTTTTATAAATACCAAAACATCGACTTAGCTAGAATAGTTTACATCTTTCGTCAAATTAATAAGTTAAGACGTGAAGATTTCGTTACAATGCACTTTTCTGTCATAAGTAGTCATAACTCATAATATTAGTAATATTTCACATCAAAAAGTAAATGACCATTTAAGTTCGTTAGCACCCACTTGTTTACCAAGTGATAATATTCATAAAATAACACGTTAGCAAAATTAAAATCATGTAAATATTACGTGTTATCTGAAAATTACACCAATCATGATAAAAATGCACGTGGACCGGTTTGTCACGGTTCTCCTTTATGGCAAATTCACACGATGCTGCAGTGTGTAATGAATGTAAAATGAATATTTTATTGACAACACAGCTGTGACCACTGCGCTTTCGTTTAACATAACGTAATATTGCGCTTATATTTCCCTAAAGTGTTGAGCAGAGATGTGCTGTAATCCGTCTGTGTAGGCCATGTTAGTGTCTTGGCTCATGTATTTAGAAAAAATAAACATTTCGACAACCAAAGCTTTTAAGAATATGATTTCTTCATTAACCAATTTAGTAGCGTATGTGTCGGTGAGGGTTAGACTTACTAGACGACAAAGTCAGTTAATAGACATATTTGAAAATACATATTCCTATAGTGTTCTATCTATCTCTAAAAGTGTAATACAAAATTCTTATTATTGTTTCGATAACAACTTATCTAAGTGCTCTGCGATCACAACTGATCACACCGACAAATTATTTTACAGTAAGGCTTCGATATTTTGAGATTAACGATGGGAGGGTGCTTTGTAATTTTGTAACAACTTCACGTGAAATTTGGTTAAGATAAGTACAACCTCAATCCAACTCGTGACTGTTAAAAATACTCGAAAAGTTGGGGCAAAAGTCATAATATAATCTGTAAAGAGCAATATAATAACGAGTGAATATTTAAAACCAACTTAAAACAACACTACGATATTTTATGTACTTAAATTGTAATATTTACTAGTCTTCAAAATAGTAGTAATACATACTCAGTTGATATAGTTGATTAGATAGTTTCGCTTATATAGCAAAATGTTAAACATAAATATCAGTTTAAAAAATATTATGAGGCTGCCATGCGATTAAATGCTTCCATTCGTCCATTCGAGTAAAGCCGCAGACAAAACTTGATATTATTATTACCTTAAATGTCGAGCACAAATGAGAGTTGAAACCCCTTACGCATCATTAAAAGCAATTTAATCTTCAATATGGCTGTATCTGTCTTTCAACGCAGGAAAGTTAAACTAATAAACAATGCGTTTATTACTTACGAGGTATTAAATACTGTTCTTTGCTCCTCACTCGAAGCTTGCAAGGTGGGTTCATTACTAAAAATAAAAATTTAATGGATTGAACCAGTTCTGGGGTCTATGCGTCGGATCGGCCAGTCGGTGTGGCGTTATCCCTTGCGTTCTTACTCATCTCTTTGTCTCTGAGTCACCTCGTTTGTTCTACGTCTTACTACGCACATCTACAGTAGAATGACCTTTATTCCTTTACTTTTATTCTTGTCGTAAACTTGGTACTTATTAGTCACATAAGTGTAGTCCCGTAATCTCAATTATAGTTTATGAGCGCGCTTAAATACTTAATTGTCGTAGCTTCGCCGATAGCACTTTATTATTCTTACAGCAAGAAGAGGCAGCTTAGTCTGTTATAGGTAGTCTTTTATACGATTTAAAATTAGTTTTATGTGTTTTGGTAGTATTTTTCTTTGAGCTGTAATTAGTTGAGCAATTGATAACCCAATGACAATAACCTCTTATGTCTTTTAGCTTCATTAAAGTAAGTACCTATATGTTGAGAAGTGATCAATTGACAGCTGATCTAATCCAACCTTCACACCTTTCTTTTGTTTTTTATATAGAGTAAATTCATGTGACAGCGACAAAAGAAAAATTGAATGGCGAAAGGCAAACGTGCTCCAAATTGTAATCGCAAAGTTTATAAAAATTGTGCAACAATCCGACGATTGTATTGCGAGAGTTATGGTCAACAAAACAAGTATTGTTAGAAAGTTCAAAAGGTACTTTTTGAAACTAAGATTGAATAAATTCAACAAATTGTCAACTCTGGTCTTGTTCCAAAACCCAAGCACACTCAAAATAACTACAGTATAATTATTTTATATTGCAAACATTAAAATAGTTTATATTTGAAACATAAAAATAATTATAATAACAGATTATAATTATTTTTAGTCATTGCTATTTTAACCAAAATGTTAACCTACCTATAAGATAGCAGATACAAAAATACAGTTTCCTTGACAACGTGTACACACGTTTTTGTTTGCTCTCGATAATCAATTGAAAAATTGAGTTCAAAGTATCCTAAACAAATTAATAATTGCTCAAATATTTTAATAGAACTATATTAAACTCTGTGTTAATACATCAAATCTCAATTTACCCGATTAATTGCAATAAAACTAAAATTTAAAATTTGCCAGTCGTTTGAAACATATATCATAGTGATCCGTGACTTATTTTAACGTTTAGCAACGTGCTATTTTCTTTGAGTATCATTTCATCAAAATCTGAACCTTGCTGTGTTACCTGCGAGCAGTATTATAATTTACTTTGTGCTAATATTTCTAAAACGCGTTTTCAATTGATGAGTGTTGAAAGCACAAGGCCCTGAATGTTCATATAAACAGCCTAAGAAATACGACAATACCAATACGCCAGCCCGACCTACCCGGCCAGTGAGTCCTACTATTAAAGATCCTATGAATACGAGTGTAAGCTTTAGGAGTGCGACATCACAACCATTCGCGATTAAGGCGTGTACAACCCGTTGTAGTATTATTATAGTGGGTGAAGAATTCCTGACTTGCGCTATAGATACTTCTGCTAAAATATATCATATGCAGTGCATAAACGAAACAAACTTGATTAATGTGCGTCAGGATTCCTGTGTATGTCCTGAATGTGAACAGTTAACTGATGACATCTACGATAACACCTTCACGTCGAGAGGAACTGGACACCCAAACTTTACAATCAGGAAGATGCCATCAATTCATACTAATGCAAAGAAAGACACAATTAATGATATGGAAAGTGTACTAATACTAAGACATGAAATTGACTGATAACTTTATGCGTCAGATCGAAGTGCTCACCGAGAGATTAGTGAAATATGAGAACTCTGCTACCATAAAATCTGTCATTACTCCTAAAGAAAATGGTCAAGGAAAGTCTCAGAAAACTTCGAAAAGAACTCCAGCAAACCAAACCAATCTGCACAGCAAACAGTATTTATGCAAGGTCACCCAACAGGCAACAACTCAATTCAATATACTCCCCTGAAATACAAACAGATAATGATAGCTTTAAAGAAGTGGCTCTCATTAATACTGAATAAACTTTTACTACGAATATACTAAATCAAGAAACCGATCAACCTTGGATTGCGATGAATAAAAATCATCATGGCAATAGAAGGAATTTCTCACTTTGCGGTACAGCTAGTTCTTCTGTAACCTCCTTAAAGGCAGTAGAAACTCGCAAATATATATATTTATGGAATATGGAGTCCAGTGCAGACAAGACCCGTAAGTATCTCCAAAAAATATGCAAAAGAGATACTTCTACTGTGAAAGCACTTTAATCAAGAGACTATAAGTCATATAAGATTGGCGTACCTGTGGAGTTCTTTGATAAATGCTTTTCAGTAGACATAATATGGCCAAGTTAATGCAAGAATTAATACATGGGCGGTACGTAGGAAGCGTTTTAACCGTGACTACCTACCAGGTGTCCCGATTCGGTCCTTTCGTAATCCAGAAACCAAGCAATAAAACAACCAATATCAGTTGTATATATCAGAATGTTCGTGGCCTTAAAACAAAGTTACCACATTGGCGTCAAAGTATAGCACTAACTAAATATGAACTAGTGGCGGCTACTGAGACATTCCTCGATGCCTCGATTGAAGATTCTGAGCTTATCTACAAAGACTGGAATGTGCTACGACGCGATAGATTGACACCCTGTGGAGGGGTGTTGCCCATGGCCCGTACGCCCATCTTAATGCGTCGGTGTCGTGAATTGGAGACAAACTGTGGCAAAGATATGTAGACGAGTTTCTCATGGCAGGGGCGTACAGTTTACGTCTGTGTTATTAATATCAAGCCAGGTGCCTCTGATGATGTTTATATGGAATGGTTTACAAAAATCGAAGGATTTATAAATTATCTTAAAGGGACTACTTTCATATATGGTGACATAAATTTGAACAGTGCTTCTGCTATTATAAATAGTTATTATTGTTACTTTCTTAACTTTTGTAGTTTGTATGATTGGAATGTTGTGAGAAATATGCATGGAGGTATGTTAGATGTGGTCTTAGTCCAAGTTAGCGCAAATCTGTGTGCAGTGTCAGTGAGTTCTATTGAAAGCTTAGTGCCGGCTGATGCGTACCACCCGGCGCTGGATATCCAGATAACGTTACAATCATCTGGTCATTCTGACAAAATTGAACAAAGTAATATTAAAAGCAACAGGGACTGGAACTTCAAAAAAAGTGACTATATGCAACTTCTTGATTTATAATATTTATAGCACATTGCTGGCCTGCGGTCAAAGGAAGGGTTTGAATCAAAAGTAGTTTATAAAGAAAAGGCTTTTAAAGGAGTCGCTGCATCCGAGGCATTTGCTGAGTATTTTGCTAGTGTTTTCCAACCTGAAATCCCTAACTTCGATGTCGAAAATATAATTATGAGATGTACGAATAATTCGCATTATCATATTAATATACATTGTTTTTCCGATTCGGATGTTAGAACTTAATAGCTCTATAGGTCCAGATTATATTCCATCTTGGTTTTTGAAAAAGGGAAAGAACTTCGTCACCTAGCCTCTTAACCATATATTTAATTTAGCTTTGAAATCAGATATATACCCATCACAATGGAAACTGTCAAATGTAACGTTATTCCAAAAACCAATAACAAATCATTAGTAGACGGATACCGCCCAATACCTATTTTGTCATCTTCAGCAAAGGTCTTTGAGAACGTATTGCATGAAAGCATCTATAGGTAAGTGAGGTAGTATCTTTGCAATGAGCAACATGGTTTCCGTACTAAGAGATCAGTCAACACTGACCTGCTGACCCTAGTCGACTTCGTGTCTACGGTTCTTGACCGCGGTAATCAAGTGGATGTACTCTATTTTGAGTTTTGCAAGGCCTTTGATAAAGTAAATAATGATATCTGAGTATCTAAGCTGTGTGCAATAGGCATTGCTCCCGGTTTGCTTCATCTTCTTGTAGATTACTTGCGTGACCGACAACAATACGTGAGGCTTGGTCATTATGAATCGCACGCTTACCATACACGATCAGGAGTCAGCCAGGTATCGGTACTGGGTCCTCTTCTTTTTATGTTAATGATTAATGGTCTGCCTACAGTGGTCCGAAATGCGGAATGCCTCTTATATGCTTATGACCTAAAGTTATTTTTTAAAATCAAATTTAAAGCTGATTGCGCTGCTCTGCAGTCAGATGTTGACTCTGTATGCAGGTGGAGCTTTGAAAACAAAATGGACTTTAATACCACGAAATGTTACGTGATGACTTTTGGCCGAAGGCGTCACTCAATTATACATACTAGCGGTCGCCTAGTGCTCGAAATTCGACCAAAGTTTGCCTGTAACGCGACGTCCTGCGTGAGCGATCTAGACGCGAACGCGAAGCGGCGCGGCGCGGCGCGAAAACAACAAACAGTCGAAACCTATTGAAGTGGCCTACGTGACCAAACGCACGTGGGGTGCGGTGCGGAGCGGCACGAAATGAAGCGAACTCGATCAGTTGGCTTGAAATTTTCGCGCGAACAAGACGCGACGCCGCGCCGCCGCCATTTTTTTGTCCAAATAAATACTCTAATGTCGGAAGTAGAAATTTTAATTAATGTTATCCAAGAACGTCCTATATTATGGAATAAAAGGATAAAAAAATATCACAATCGGTTATTATCGAACCGCAAAGGGGAGGCTACATACTTCTTGAGTACCTATCTGATATTTAAGATAATTATGAATTTCCAACAAAATTAGCTTCCGTCCGTCCATGACAAATCTTTAAAGGCAACTGAACAGCGGAGGGTCGAGGGCGCAGGGCGGTGATGGTGTAGGACGATTCGCGCGCACGTAGGACAGAGTCGCCGCGTCACACCGCACCGCATTGAATTCGCATCGGATCGCTTCGCAATCGCGTTCGCGTTGAGTCGCTCACGTAGGACGCTGCGTAAGATATTGCTGATATATGTCATTACATATTGACATAATTATGTAACCATAGTTACGCGCTTTGGCTGCGTGTGTCAAATGCATGGTTGTGTGCGTGTAGTGTTTTTTCATTAATTTAATGTATTTCTAATGCATATTTAAAAAATATATTAGCATTCGTCACTTCTTCTCTGTATAAACTATAAGTGTGCAAAATTTCATACTCCTCCGTCCGCCCAATTTTCGTAAAAAGGGATCCAAAGTTTTCGCTTCACGTATTAATATATAGATAAATTAAACCATAATGTTATCACGAGAACTGATTCTATGAAAGATTTGGGAGTCACATTTGACCAGAAGCTCACCTTCCATAAGCATATTTCGTCGGTTGGTAAGGAATCTTTTAGTCGCCTCGAATTCGTTTTGAGAAACTATCGTGAATTCCACAGCACCCATGTTATTAAAATCGTTTTTTATGCATTAGACCGCAGTAAACTTGAGTCCGGCGCGGTTGTGTGGAATCCATATCAAAAGCAGTATGCCCTTATGTTGGAAAAAGTCCAGAAAGGTTTTCTAAGATTTATTTATAAGAAATTGTATGGTTTCTACCCCTATCTGTATCCTACAATTTTTTTTTTAACTCATTAGGGACGAGGCGAGCCTACGATCAGATGGTTGGAACCTGCAAAATTTTAAAGGATATGATCGAGGCACCGATTCTTCACGACAAATGTTGCAGATTGTTTGTGCCTAACAACTATTGTCGTGGTAGAAAGCACCGATTGCTGGCGGTTCCAGCGTGCCGCACTGTGACACGTTGTAACTCACCCATACCTCGGTCACTAAAGCAGCTTAACGCTCGCTTGGACTTTAACCCAGAAGTTGATATTTTTGCGGATGAATGGAAACTATTATTATTAGAATGTATGAGGTAGGTACTGTGAGCAGAATGCATGGATGCTTAATTTAAAATTTATATATTATATTATTAAATAGTGTAATTGGCGCAAGTCGTTCTATTTGATGTAAATAAATAAATAAATAGCTTAAGGGTTTTATACTATTTCCGTACTTATCAAGTTATATCATAAACGGTAGGACAATTAAAACGCAATAACGTTACAATGCGCGCAGTCTACGAATTAATAATATGTTAAAATTTCCCTGCGGTTTCACCCGCGTAAGTCCCGACGCCCGCCGTGAGAATATCAGGATAAAAAGTCTACGTGTTAATCCAGGTCTCTAGCTATCTACATACTATGTTTCATCGCAATCGGTTAAGTTGTTTTTACGTGAAAGAGTATCAAACAAACGTCCATCCATCATCACAAACTTTCACATTTATGATACTAGTAAGATAGAATATACAGTGATTTTGTGTTAATTTTAGGGTATAATGTTGAGACAATCGTACGTATATATGTATTAGTACCTAAATGTATATTACAACCACATTTGGCTAACTATGCTTTTGGCCCACGTTATAAGTAAGAATCAAACAAGTGTACAGTCAGTACAGTTCCAGGCTTCGTGTCGCAATAAAGAATTTCTTACTAAAAACACAATAAAACTTTGACCGTCTCGGGAATCGCAGTCGCCTTGTCTACCGTAGCCTCAACGATGCACTTATTAAGGCTATCGGAGTATTTATAACAATAAGCACCCTATATCGTTATCCTACTGCGTTTCGCTAAAATAGATAGCTACGATTGACTGCATAAGCAAAACGCATTAATAATTACAAATTGCTCCAAACAGGTACAAGTTATCTAAGTATAAAAGATACATTCGTTTGTGAAGATTTATTATGATTAGTAGATTAATTAAACGTATTTTCCTCTAAGTACCTAGTAAGGCGAATAATTCGACGTATAATCGTAAATGTAGGTATCTGACTAAAGGGAAAACTGTTCAAAACAGAGTTTTAATTCAGTCTCAACGCTATTAATATCAGAAATTAATGGCATTTTAATACTACACTTACCTAAATTTAAATTAAAGTAAAATTTGTTTGCTAAGATGTAAACTCTATTTTGAACATATGTATTTTGTTACGAGAATTGGGCTTTTGCAATTTTAGTTAAACAAGCATAAAAAGGTCACACCTCACTTTTCTCATTTAATAGTGTCTGTAGTTAGCATGAATCGAAATTCGACAAGATTCGATTAATCAAAGATCGATCTTTCAATACTCAATGTAAAATAATATTTATAAAACATTGACACAATACACAGTACCTACCTAACAAGAAAAATATAATACTCATTACTTGTATTTTTCTTTTCAATTCCGAGAAATAATGCCTAGCTACCTATTCTCGGAATTGAATAAGTAGGTGCTATTTACACGTACCGTGATCAAGTAACGTACATTTTTGCGCGATGCCCCTTCGTGACTGGTTTATCGCTGCTCATTCACTATTAGTCATAACAACTTGACCACGGTAATGATATCTATACAGTATTGTAACTCGGCCCTGTCCTTGAAATAATTACCTGCAACAGCGCGGTTCGTAGACACGCGTTACGGCTGCCCGCCTACAGTATTTTAATTTTATCTACCTACTTGAGTTTCTTTCTGGTTTAGTGATTGTAAATATTACATTATATTATATAAATTAAATTCGTGGTGAATGAAATAGAAAGTTCAATAAAAAGCATGTTGTGTTTTTTGATTTGTAGATTTAATAAAAAACATCCTTAAAAATTTGAGACTGAAAAATATTTGCTCCTCGACCGAGACGTACGAAAAGCTTTATTGTATTGTTATTTATATAGTTATTTCAATAAAATATTTACAAATCGCACGCTTACTGCTTACAAAACAATCACACCGTCCGTTCGTTCGGCATTGCAAACCCAAGGGCATACCAACGCCGAGGCGCGTAGGTATGACTCGAGTTCCGACCTTCGGGCGTCGCGTCGTCGCGTCGTTTGTATGAAGATAGAATACTGTTAATAATATTACCGTGACTTGACTCAATATAATAATACCGAATTGGCTGCAAATAATAACGAGAACAAATTCTTCGATTACCTACGTATTTAAGTACGTGAAGTACATAAATACAAAATAATACGATAAAATATTTCTATAGAAACTTTTATTTCTAGACAAGTCACGTTAAAACAAATAAACTAATTCTTTAGCTTTATAATATAGTTCTAATAGACACTCAACTACTTAATATATTATATTAATGGCCTTCAAAAAGAAGATAATATAAAAATCATTATTTTAAAATAATTTATGAATATCTTCTATAAGCTACTTCCTAAATTAATATGTTAAATTTTAGCAGACGATCGCGGCGGTAGTCACCGAAACGTTCATATACAAAACAAGGAAATAAAATTTTCTTCGAAACACTTATGAAAACGAAAACATTCTATTCATAAATTTATAGTAATTTTGGTACGTATGAATTAAATGTATTGAAAAATCTTAATTTAATAAGTAGGCATTAACTGTAAACTTATTTGCAGGGTTCATGATTACCAGTCACGCCATAACTTAGTGTTGAAAACCTTTTAAAATAGCGAGATAAAAAACACATAAGCTAAGTAAACAGCACTACTCTATCTAGAATAATTATACATACAAACTCTTTGATTCAATTCATAGATTTTATTTACCTTGTCCCTAGCCATAGTTTATGGTAGTTCAACGGTTTTAAGCAATAATCACGTAGACATAACAATGACTTAGCAACCAGTCTTGCTATTTATTATTCACTATACATCATATTTTTATAATAACATCGTGAGCAGGAACAGTATAACAAACGTTCTTCGTTACTTGGAAATATATTCCTAGATGTAAGTATGGTTTATTGTTAACGGTTGATTTATGTATCACAACGTTTTTTTGTGTGAGTATGACTAGAATTTTAAAAGGGTTCAAGGTAGAGCTATACTATACTAGTCATTTGACAAAACTTAGATTGACCAATTTTACATAACCATCGGTTACCTTCAAAAACGACGCATCGCAGCGGCGGCACACCGGTAGCCATTGTAGCCAAAATCAATAGATTTTGAATTATGTCTGGTATTCTAAGAGTTGGCAGATTAATTATAACTATTATAAGATATTTAATGTGAAAAACAGTTTCACAAAATTATTTTCTGATATGAACTATACTATCTTAACTTTGCATATGAACGCGAAACTTAATTCTGATTGTATTTTTACATCAAGAAAATATCTGAAATATTTTGTCTTCTTATTATACCAAGCAAAGAACTAAATCATATAAATTATAATTACCTTTCTTAGACACTTATGTATAAATTTTATACTCCGCATCTACTCGAGGGAATATGATGGGGAATAATTTTGTGTCACTTTTTCGCCAATTATTATTATTCGGATTCACATACTTTGATCTTGACTCCGAGCTGGCATCTGGCAAAAAGCGCATATCGATCGCTTCGACACAAAGATCGTTTATCAAACTAACCCAACGTAGCAGATGACGAATGCTGTAATTACTTACCAATTATTCATTTGCGGTTTACACAATATTTTTTACTAATATTAAAATAATAATCTACGCCAGTGGCTTCATGATCATATATGTGTCGATTAAATGAAAAAAACAGGCTCAGATGATGAGAAGATTGAGTCATAATTGTGTGTAATTTTTTGACTTTTCCTTATACGTGCCATATAATATGAGTGATTCACATACAACTTGCAATGTGACTGCGCCATAAATTATAACAATCTATCTGATCTAGTTAATACTTTGATTACTGTAGTTTAATATAATAAAATGGATATTTCTTTTTTATAAAAGACAATCTCGTAGTAGGAATAAGTCATGAGTCGCAGGACTTTACAATTATTCAACATTTTTGATTCTGTATTTCTCTCCAACATTTATTATTATATTGGTTAGTAGCTAACCAAAGTCTAAACTGTAATTTAAAATTAGGCTTTGTTTTGTCAAAATCAATATAATTCTAACCAATACACAGTAAGTTATTCATCTCGGTCGCTAAGTGACATGTGAACATTAAAGTGGCCCTTAACTTTACCTAATCTATTTTTGTCTATTTAAAAAGTTTAGTTTTTAATGCACGAAACAGTTATAATTTAACTGAAGGTTCCCAAAAAAATAACAATATTTCAAGATTAGATCGGTCCTCATAGTATTTAACAGTCGAAATTGATTCAACAATCTAACTCAAAATCGTTAGATTCGAGATCAAGAATTTCTTCGTCAGCACCGACCTTATATCCAAAGATTTTGGAATTAGATTGATTATTTATTTTAATAGAATAAGTACCTTTACTTGCTACTCAGTATAAGTAGCATATTTATGTCAGTCGGTTCGGGACTATTTAACCGACTTCAAAAAAAGGAGGAGGTTATCAATTCGTCTGTATTTTTCTTTTTTTATGTTTGTTACCTCGTTACTTTCGAATGGATGAACCGATTTTGATGATTATTTTTTTTATTTGAAAGCTGGTGCTTTCCGTGTGGTCCCATTTCATTTTAATCAAGATTTGACCATTCGTTTTCAAGTTATTCTTAATAATGCGTATTTGGCTACATTAATGATGTTCTCGTTTTTGGCAAGATCCCCAAAAAACCGAGAAATAAACAAAATTTTAACAAAAAAGAAAACCGACTTCAAAGAAGAATATTCTAAAACTTGCAAAATGCACTAAAAGGGTAATAAATAATTGCATATTCTTGTGAATAATTAAATTATTGTTATTTTTGGAGTCGGTGTCAGCCGCCCGCGCCGCGTGCTGCGTCTATGTGTGTAATTGTGCATGCCAATGTTATGTTATGATTATAGTAAGACATCTCATGTTTAATTAGTTACAAACCTACCTTGGCTGACACCGACTGCATTAATAACAATAATTTAATTATTCACAAGAATATGCAATTATTTATTACCCTTTTAGTGCATTTTGCAAGTTTTAGAATATTCTTCTTTGAAGTCGGTTTTCTTTTTTGTTAAAATTTTGTTTTTTTAGTTTATGTTTATCTATTTGACCAACATTATATTACATTGTATCGTTACTTAACGTACTTATAACTAATTCTCGGTGAAAGATACCCTTTCTCATTTTCTGTTGCCCTGACAAGGAGTGTGCGAAATTTCTTAATAGTCGGTCGAGTAGTTAAGGCGTGAAAGCATAACAAACAAACAATCAAACTATAAATGTGAATGTGTCACATATTTATAATATTAAGTTAGGATTTTCATGTCATTAATAAAATATGAAAATAAGTGCATGTTTCCTCTTTTCTTATATTCTTTCTAATGCTAAGGGGTGAATGTCACGATGAAATGTGAAAAACGCGTAACATTTTAGATCAATGACCATCTCATACTTAGTTGCACTAGTGAATCACCTCTATAGCCACATTGTCCTCTGCTTAGACAATAAGACCTGATTGGCAGATTCATTAACAACTTTTCTTTACAAATCTATTATTATTCACAATTAATTTAACATTATGTTTGTTAGACGCGAGTCGTCCCAATGAAATACACTTTATTATCAGTAGTCTGACGGTTTATCATTAACAGCAGTAACCCACATATAATGTTATCTGATATTTTTGTTTAAAACAATGCATAAGTGTCGGTCGTTTGCTATTATACGAACAGCTTAGGAAGGAATAGGCAGAGATGTATTAACCACACTAATTTCGGCTATGTGAACGTAACTGGTATGAGGCCGCCTATTACCACCAACCGGACTATTTCCAGACGTTACTACGCTACTGAGAGTTTCATAGCAGAAAAGCCAATAAGACTGCCATTTGGACAGTCTTATTATATAATATAATCAGCTCCCACAAGCTTAAGTTTACGCATTAGCGTGAACTCAGCGAGGATTCCGGCGACTGGGACCGCAATTAACTCGGACCGTGGTCCCAGTTGCCGGATCCATTTAATTTTAATATTTTGCTTCCGGCAACTGGGACCACCAATAAATAAATACAAAAATCTATTGTTTAAGCCAAATACAGTACAGTCAAACGAAAAAATGTTCAAAGTACTAATTAAAGAAAAAAACTCCTTGATTCAAAAATATAATTTACAGGAATGTTACAGGAGTGTGTGCTAAACCCTAGGAAGACGGGTGCTTTTAAAAAAACAAAGCAACAACCACTACCAATAATGATAATAAGCCTTGTAGTGAACAACAAATAATTGTTTTATTTATTTTATTATATTGTCCGAGGGAAGACCCGTATCACCATTAGGTTAAAATTAAATGTGTGATGCGTATGACGTGTTCGATATTCGGTTTGGTCATGAATAATTTTAAGCGAATATTATTAGTCATACTATTGCCGCTTCCTATATTTTATGACTTTTAAAACTTGTACTAATTGTTTAAGGCTGCTGTTAAAAGTATTTATGTATTATTGATGACTGCACAAATGGAGCAATGGTTACATGACAACACGTTCATGCCAAAACTTCTAATGCCATTCAGCCATTCAAGCCCTGCACGGGATCAAGAAATAAATATCATATTTTACATAGTTTATTTTATATGTCTCTGGAGAGGTAATAAATTATGGTGTCTATTTTGAAGTGAAAACTTCTTTAGCGGCGTTGTGCACTGTTTTTGTGATGGGTAAAAAATGTTAAACTCGCGTCAGGACACGTGACCTGATCGAAAATTCGTAAGACGGAGGGAGAATTGTCATGTTCTACGATAGCGCAATAAATAAATATTGTATTTTACCACATAAATGATAGTACTTTTATACTGATAATTAAAGCAATTCGTGTAAAATTATTCCCTGACCATTCCAAAATATCAAAAATTCACAACGTTAATATTCAAGTTTTCACTTCTGCCGGCACTCCCGTAGTGCAACCCGTTGTTTTTGAAGTGAAAACTTCTTTAGCGGCGTTGTGCACTTTTTTTAAAGTAAATCTCGCAACTGATTACTTTCTAAAACAAAAATTATAATATGAAATAAATTTGCGCTTATGTTTGAGGTTATAGATAGGTTCTATTCCTAGCACAGACAAAATATTATTAAATCTTTTCTGAGGAAATTCACTGCCGCACTGAACTTGTTAACGTGACTGGATGACGACAACATACTTACTAGAGGTAAGTATGCATCGGTCCTAAAACATACCCTCCGGGTCCTTGGGTATATATATCTATAGATTTATATTTGTATGACACAGTCGGCTTTGACGTCACATTATCGTTTATAATTATTGTTTTCTGACTGAATAGATTCTTAGTACCTACACGCAACACATATAATTATCAGGCACGCAATCATCGTAAATTACAACTGCATCATGTAATGATACTAGTAATAATTACAATATTATGAAACGTTACCGTCTATCAACAATTTCAGCATCGCTTTATCCATTACATTATTGTTTTGACATGTATTTGTAACTAATAGATTACGTGTAAATTGTCTAGAATGTGTAGTGTTGGCACACACTTAATACTGACTATTAATTATTATTTAGTTAGTTGACTAATTAATATTACTTCGGCCTGCATCGGTGGTACAGCGGTAATAAATGCGTCTGCTGTTCATGAGATTTTGGGATCTTTGCTTGGGTTGGGCAAACTGTTAGTAGGTTTTTCTGTCATGAGATTCTTAGTTACAGCTCGGAGTCGGGAACTGTGTCCGGTAAATGGCAATAGATTCGGCCCTTATTACGAGTGACCTAAGAACATATTTTACAAAAGTGCGTGTAATATACTTTTCCCTTCAAGGATATAAGCGTGAGGCTGTATGTACGTGTTTTTGAAAATGTCTCTGTACAGTTTCAAATAAATATTGTAACAACGGACGCAAATAACACTCAGACTCGGATCACACAATTTTCCAGTCCATAATGCTCGGATGACCATGTAAACCACAGTTCTATCTTTGCATAGTAGTATGTATTATATTAAAAATTAAAACATACATATTGGGATCATAAAAAATAGAAGCAAGAATAATAAACATAACGATGTCTACAAAAACACAATATTAGTACTCTATCGCAGCTTCGTAACCCATCGTCTCTTCCAATGTGACAGACACGCAAGAGTATGCAGGAACTACGATATTTATCTTGCTTCGATTATCATATACCCTCAAAATCCTTTTGTAATCCGGGCATTCTGAAATCGTCTCGATTTTTTCAGAAAACATGATCCACGTTTTATTTTTTATTTATCGTATTCATACACATTTTTTGCTTCAATATTTTTGCGATCAATCTTTCCTTATATCCAACCGACTTAATACGTTTCTCATCTTTTTTAAATATTATGGAATCGTATTTTTAATCATTTGCATGATAGTCGTTAACCAAAGTTGGTCTAATGTCATGAATATCTCGTTATAAAACTAGCCATTGGCCGCATGAAAGAACTCAATGTTCTAAAGAGTATTTCAACGAAACATAATTATTTAACCAGCTGTCAGACCGATGCCATTATGATTCAGATGAACTGCGGTTGGGTCTCGACATTTATTTACAACTTGCCTTCTAGAATAGTCGAGTTCAAGGCTATATCGCGCATCGCCACTAATATATGCAATTGGTAAAGACCGCTATACAACAGACAGTATTATAACGAAATTCTGAATCAGACAACTTGAAAGCAATTAAATGTGTTGACATAATGTAGATTCCTGTAGAACAAGCGACACCAAATGCTAGGACGACATAATAAAATGTGAATGTGTTTGCGATGAGCAAACATCGCAACATTAGGAAATGGTATGCAGTGTATAAACAGAGGGAGCACCTGTGTCACTTCATTTCTTTAAGTAAACTTACAAGCCCTTTGATTAAACCAAATAGTAGTCGATTGTAGTATGTTGTGGTCCGACATATTTTATAAATAGTATTTTTACAACTGACGAATTTAAAAAAGAGATAAATATTGTTAAAAGGATGTTTGAGACAAGGTATTCAGAAAATATCTTCGTTGACACTGTGCTATAAACTTGAATGCTTGTGCGACAATAATCATAATTGACGAACGTAAGATTCAAATTCTGTTCCAAATGGAGGAAAATCAATTAAAAATATTGTAGCAGCTAGTGTTTAAAGACGAGGATTTTTTTCACGACGGTTCAAGAATCGTCCGCTGTTAATGGTCACTTTTACGCTGTGGCAAATTGCTCGCCCTTTGAGAATATACAGGCATGATACTATGTTCCAAAAAGGATTTTAAACGTGTTTCGATTAGTAAAAATTTTGCGATACTACATGCCCAACAAGTTTGCAGTCCAATGCTATATCACAGATAATATAATACTTTACTAGTAGCTATATTTAACTAAATGACATCAATTTACCGGTAATTTGTTACAAAAAAAACATTAAGTTGCTGTCGGTATATTTCGAAAATGGAATGTTTCTTGTAACCGAAAAAGGTATACCTTTTTTAAATTTTCGGTACACAAACTTTCAAATTTATGTATTGTTGATCGCAATAAATGCAGTAGCGATGTGTTCAGGTAGGCATGTAACAAAATGAGGACAATACGGATATTTACTCAAGTGCTCGCCATTTGTTTTACCACTTGTGTATTGACTTAGTAATGAATTATGTGCCACAACAGTGTAAGAGCCCTGACACACGGTACACGATAGCCAGACAGCTCTTGTATTTCGTTGTTTGTTTATCCATGTTATATATATTATTTATTAAGTATGTTATGTCGACTGCTTCGTACCATTGCCCAACTGTTGATGATGAGGGAGCGAGCTTAACTTCATAAATGGCATATGGAGTCTGGAACACTGGCCGGTTTATATGCTTGCTCGCTAATAGAAGGGAGTTGAACATAAGTAGAAAATGAAAGTACATACATATTATGTTAAGCAAGAGAAGAACTTTCTCCTTCTTTCCTTTGTTTTTCTTCATTCGTTATCCGCTTCTCAACTGATATCGCAATCGGTCGACGACGTTGTCTGGAAATCTAATCACGGTTATTTTCCAAATTAGTTTATTTATATATTTGACATTGCAACTATACGTAGGTACTTTACAAAATAAATTATCTGAACCGTTATTGTTTGATAAGATGTGATGTGACGACGACTGATTTTGTAGCTTATCTTGCATTGCGTTGGTCCAGACGATGTAACCTATCATAATATGGAGTCATGGATGACTTCAAATCCTTCAAAATGATAATTTAAATATTAGAATTTAACGTTCTTATTAAGGATTTGCGCTACGTGGTATGCCTTGCCACTAAATGCACAGACAATTTGGTAAGTGTGTCGTAAAGTCATAGGCCGTAGCCAAACAAGTCGTGCTTCGTTATTTACTGAGGGAATTTCCAGCTGGTAAAGGAAGCTGGAAAAGGAAGCTGGTAATTTCTGACGCTTATGTTCAACAGCTTTATACGATTGATGCTGAACGATGATGATTAAACGAATAGTGATGTGCAAAAAAAGTTCTCTTTGCAAAGACTGCATCGATCTGCAAAGATATTCGAAACAAGTAGGTAAACAGGACAAATAAAATTTATGCATAGTTTATTATTTAAAATCAACTTTTATAGACTAAAAAAGTGTCTATATACTTACGTAACTAAATAATAGCCATGTACTACTCTTCTGTCTACCTCGTAGCAGAAAAACAAGCATAATGTTACGTCATCGTCAGTAAGATTTGCATCTGCATATGATTCACGTTAATCTTGTGATTATGACGCGGGATATTCTCTGTTGCGTATTGACAGAGATCACGTAGGTCTGCTATTAAATACGATCTCGTATAAATTATCGCACTATTTGTTCATACTCCAATATTATATAAATACAAACTTGGAAAAACCCAATATAAACTGCAAAGTAATGCGTATTGCGTAAGTTTATGTTTGGGCATACACGAATACGTTTTTTTAGAATCCTTTGATATTTATTTAAATAGTAGTTGCTGAGTACGTTTTTTTAGAGTCCTTATTTATTTAAATGCTAGTTGCTATGTGTGTACTTAAAACCTGATGATACCCCAATAATAATAATATTCTATCACATACACACAACACCATCTAGCCCAAACTAAGCAGAGCTTGTACTATGGGTACTAGACAATGGATAAACATATATATTATATACTTTTTTTTGTAAATACATATATATTATACATAGAAACACCCAGACCAAGACAAACATCCATGTTCATGCACACAAATGTTTGACTTGTGCGGGAATCGAACCCGCGACCTCATGCGTGGCAGTCGGTTACACTAACCACTACGCCATCGAGACCGACAATAACAGTCTTTAGCTACAGCTAATTCATAGCTTGATAGCGTTTGCACTAACGCACTCGTGCGGGGTAAGACGGACGAGGAAAGTAGCGACTGTCGCGCCCGCCGGTATCCCTCAACGACTGTTAACAGATTGTGTGGATTTGTTTCGGCTAGGCTATGACAGTAACTTAGCTTGACATGTTATAATGACTGACAGTGAGTTTTCGATGTACGCAACGCCATCTATCTAAGGTTCAGCATTATTTCTTCGTATGTAACTTCGTACACTATGTAAACAGTGTTTTATTCACAGAAATAAACTATTTATTTCTGTGATTTTATTTCTTTAGTTAACGAAATTTACATCGATTTGCTTCTTCTTGTCTGGTATATTGAACATTATTATTATGTTTCTCTTATCGCAAGTATTTTTCTAACATATTTAAAAAAAATACCCGGCCCTTTGGAAGGCTTACACGTAGACATGGGTCCAAAGTGAAGGGGCACGAGGAACCTTAAAACATCGAACCCAGTATTGATTTCAAAGCGCCTTAACCAGTGTCCATACATTGAATCACCAGCAATTATACGACATTAAATGCAATTTTATAAAAATGCGTGCTAAGTCGCGGGTCAAAACTAGTTATTATATAAATCCACGTAGCAGTGTATGGTCGATCTAATTTCTGACTGAAAAATACTTTATGCGGTTATTGTAGGTGAATTTAATGTCGTTCTCTGTTATTGTGTTGTGTGTATAGTGCGTGTACGTTCGATAAACTTTGTTTATAGCTAAATGAGCGATACAGCGTGCGTTGACCTAGCTCTCAAATAGAGAACGTTATTGCGTTTAGATTGTGCGCCGATATGCGTATGCGCCTCAATTATGAGATCGCATTGTGGGATAAGTCAATAGAGCGACGTTTACACGTTTATTTTTAACTCTATCGTGCGGGAAGCACGCATTCTAATAGCAGAACATTAAATGCCTTAAGTTTTATTGCTGTTTCATTTATCCAGATTACAAATTCTTGCTTTTAAGTTTGGCTATCTTATTACTTATTTATACCGGTATAACGTTTTATTTAAAAACGTGATTATTCGAATCAGTAACATACAGTGTAAACAATATTTATGTCAATTCGATTTTTATACCGGACAATACAACAAATACAACACATCTATCAAAACTGTCGCACTCTTGTGTCAACTGTATATATCTACAGTATCTTGAATAGTAGAATGAAACTATTAAGTGTATTTGTAGAACTACTATTAAACAATATTTTTACTATTATTTTGTAGTTATGAACAAGAATCAGTATTTTTAACCACTTTTGCGTTGAAATTAATTATTAGGTATTATTATTTTACAAAAGTAATTCAAAATCCTGCAAATGTTCTTCAATATTATGTTTCAAAAATAAAAGCGGTCTGCAATATAAAATTTAATTCTAGTACCTACATACAATAAGATTCTTGCTCGGAGTTTCTCTACGGAACTAAACTTAGATTTGGTTTATTCTCTTTTAGCTCGTTGTAGTAAGATTACATTGGCCTTTAACAAGGATTAGCTATAAAATGACGAGCAACGTACATAATTTGTATTGGATGAATCAGTGCGAGTTCTAGGAAAACCAAGCGAGGGCTAACATTAGATTGTGTTAAATACAATGAAACGATTTGTACCAAGCGACTAACTTTTTTTAGCGAAGGATATTCCATAGTACCTGAAATTGCGTGATTGAAATACCCAAGATGGATATCCAGTTTGAGTTGTATTATCTTAATGTCGTGGACAGTTTCTCGGAACAATTTGTACAGAGGTGTAAAGGTGGGGTCGGATTTAAAATACATCCATGGTTATCTGGCAAATAGACTTCAAAACTCTTGTTGAAGGATTACTTCTTATCTTTTTTAGTAGGAATGACATTGCGGCTATCCTGATTAAATCTTGTACTAGGCTAGAAGCTCGATTCTACAGAAAATGTAAATAACTTTGAGCTGCTGTCCTACGGTCATGTCTTAAGAGCTCTTTAAAGTAGTATACTGTGCTCAGCATGTGGAGTGATTTGTTTCATGTGCTAGCAGAGTAACAACTTCTATTATAAGCGTCTGAATCTTCTAATGTTGCAAGAGTCAACAAGCTACGAAACCGCTTATCAATTAGTAGTAAAAACTATATTTTATTTGTTAGTCTACCTCTAATTGCTGTAACCTTTTCTTGTACGTTATTAACGGCGTAGTTCTAAGCGTTGTTTCAGCCACGTCAAGAAAATATAGCACCATGCCTAAGTTCTTTTTTCTGTAATCACTCCGCATAGATGTTCATGGAGAGGCAACAGATTATTATCCAATGAGCAGCTGGGTCGTCGCCAGGCAGTTTCCATGAGCACAGTGTCGATAAAAATTCACTTGATTATTATTGTATTAGCATAATGTTAATCTCAGCGTTATCAAAGTTCATTAAATCTTTAGATAAGGTATTATCTAGACAGGAATATTATCTAAGAATAGAAATGCAAACAAAATTATGTCAGTCTACAGCCGCAATAGAAAACGCCTTAATAATATTTCTAAACACTTAAGCTTCTACAATAAAACTAGGAACGCTAGGTGCCCTGTAATGTTATATTGTTAGCAATTCGGTAGTCGTAATGGTTAGCCGACCCCTTTAAAAAAACTAGATTATAACAATGTCAGTCATGGCAATTCAAAGATTTTGCAGTAGAATACTTTACATCATAACTAGATTTTGTCGGCCTCGATGGCGTAGTGGTTAGTATAACCGACTGCCACGGCTGAGGTTGCGGGTTCGATTCCCGCACAAGACAAACATTTGTGTGCATGAACATGGATGTTTGTCATGGTCTGGGTGTTTCTATGTATAATATGTAGATATGTACTTACAAAAAAATAATTATATATGTATGTTTATCCATTGTCTAGTACTCATAGTACAAGCTCTGCTTAGTTTGGGCTAGATGGTGTTGTGTGTATGTGGTAGAATATTAGTATTATTATTTTAAACGAGGTTTTGCTCGCGCTCATATTTATGTATTTTGTCAATAAATTACTACCTATACTTCGGTAACAGTTCTTTTTTTCTGGAAGATACATAGGCATGTCCTTTTCTGCTGCCCCGGCAACGTGTATGCGTGTGCAAAATTTCATGATAGTCGGTTGAGTAGGTAAGTCGTAAAAGCGTAAGAAACAAATTCACATTTACATTTATAATATTAGTTAGGACGTGATCGAATAGGTTATACGGAGAAGGGATATGTAGCATGATTGACGTTTTTCGAAATAAATGGTTATTATTATTCTTATTTTATTATTATAAGATCACACGAGCTTATAGCACTGTTAACTGGTTACTAAATAGTAAACAAAATTAAATTACATATATTAATAAACTGCTACTATTATTTATCTATAATATAAATATTAGTTAAGTTGTATATTGTGATTGTTGCTTTTGAATAATACAAAATAAACAAATATAGTTAAACTGTTAATTAAAATTGTCTTTGCATTTTAACAAGGGGACTTTTTATAAGAATGATTTTAAGCGTATGAAACTAATATGTCAATCTAATGTTAGTATTAAAACAGGATGTAATAATAATTGAAATAAAACGACTTGCTTGCTTTGTTTACATTTTTTATCTACGTTTATGATGTTCATCCAATGATGCAATTCTTATAATAACACAATCAAACACTATAGATAAGCATCATATTAGAAATGACAGCGAGAGTAGGTACTCTCGTTATTCAAATATGTATCACTAATGGCCAGTCCCACAACTAACAAGTAAGAGTTATCCGAAAGATAATTCGCTATAATTGAATTGTTACATTTATCCATGGTGAGACTTTTATCTTATGGATAAATGCTATTTGGAGGGCTTGTCCCACTAGGGACAAGCCCTAAATAAACAAAGTCCCCCGCCGCCGCATCGATCTGTCTGCGATAGACTCAAAAACTACTGAACGGCTTTTCATACGACTTTAACCAATAGACAAAGAGACTCTTAAACCTCACTCATAAATCTATGAGTGAGGTGTATAATTTGTTAAGGTTTTGTACTACCCGTGCGAAGCCGGGGCGAGTAGCTAGTATACCTATGTATTTAAAGAAAGTACATAAGTTCGCGATGTTTTTTTCAGAAGAGAAAGATAGTAGAGTCTTCATCAAGGATAGCGAAATTCGGTAGCCTGTGAAAATGAAGATTAGGAATTTTTTTATCTTTTTTATTTTTAGGGCTTTTTTATTTTAAAAATGAAATGTCAGCCCCATCGTTCCCTATACTACTCTACCAGGGATAGAAATCATTTGTGCAAAACATGTTATAAATAGCTACAGCTGGTTTTGATGTAGGTTCACCTAAAACACTTGAAAACGCTCCAATATCTTTTATATTTATTTCAAATAATTGCACAAATGATTTCCTCTGCCTCTGATATGTCTCACACTCAGCTAGCAAGTGTTGGACATCTTCAATGATTCCACACATCTCACAATTAGGCGAATCAAGATTAGGAATTATTTTGAGCGACCTCAACCCAGATACAGTTAAACAGTTCATGTTTACTGTTCACACCTGTTCTTAGAGATTTGGATATAGGTTCCTGTAATACAAATTGTGGTTGCTTCATCGCAGATTATAATGATATAATATCATAGATTTTGATAGGTACATAACAGTTACGAAACGCTCTATATTATACAGCATTCATTTAAAAAAGTGACAGGCTCTTAAACATAAGAAGACAAGCAAATAAAAAATAAGAAGTATATAATTCACAGTGAACTTAATCGATTCCAGTCACGAACTGGTAATGTACTATAAGTCCGTGGTTCCAGTTACCAAGTTCAAGAAAATCAAGTAGCCTATATGAGAAGAACTGCAGATTATATGTACATATATACCTATTATACATTTTCTTATGCCTGTATTCCTAAACGAGAGAGTAGAGTTGTAATACCCCAACATTATTAGCCTCGATGGCGTAGTGGTTAGTGTAACCGACTGTCACGCCTGAGGTCGCGGGTTCAATTCCCGCACAAATCAAACATTTGTGTGCATTGACATGGATGTTTGTCTTGGTCTGGGTGTTTCTATGTATAATATGTATTTATTTACAAAATATATATATATATATGTATGTTTATCCATTGTGTAGTAGGTACACATAGTAAAAGCTCTGCTTAGTTTGGGCTAGATGGTGTTGTGTGTATGTGATAGAATATTATTATTATTATGCAGGCTATCGTTTAGGTCTTACGTTGTAATGGACATGCCTATTGTCGTCTACCACACACAAGTTCCAGATGCCGTGCTGCTACCTAAAATTTATAACAGAAAAATTTAATGACCAACCTTGGCCAACTTGGCGATTGAATCCGAGACCTCATGCACAGTAAACGTATTCATTACCGCTGAGCCACCGACAGAGATTTACATACATTTATGTGCATCTGTGTTGGTGGCTGTCTGTAGTTTTAAAATTGCATTGAAATGATTTCAATACTTTGTTGAGGTTATATAGTTACACGCTAGGTTGGACATATTTTTAGTACCAGTTAATAAAATCCATCTAAATTGCAATGGTTTAAACTATAGATGATAAGATATTCCATAAAATGTTATTCATAAACTTACTACTAACAAAAGTTAAGTAAGTATTTTTAACTGCCACATCAAACAAAGTGAATTTTCGCAAACGATTTTATGTAACAATTATAGGGAATATGCAACAATCTATACTAATATTATAAAGCTGAAGAGTTTGTTTGTTTGAACAAACAAAAAATAACATCACGCTATGACCCATCGCAGCGGCGCAGTAATCATTAACGCGGGTGTAACCGCGAGCACATCTATATATAATAAACATAGGCACGTACCTACACGTTATCGACTTTATGTATTACTACATGTGCCCGCGGTTTCACCCGCGTTTATAGTTACTGCGCCGCCCCCGTGGGTCGTAGCGTGATGTTATATAGCCTTCCTCGATAAATGGACTATCCAACACTGAAATATTTTTTTCAATTGGAACCAGTAGTTCTTGACATTGGCGCGTTCAAACAAACAAACTCTTCAGCTTTATAACATTAGTATAAATTTAAAACATTGTTATCAAGCGTCTGTGGGCTAAGCACACGCAATATGTTATGACTGATAACTGATAACAACCAATGATTTCATGAACATTAACTTATCTTATTTAAACTTGGTTGTTAGCCGAATTCGGCAGACTTCTTCGGCGTGCCGAAGCGTTGCTTACAATGATGCGAGTGTCACCTTCGGCTTGTCTAAGATACTTTTACGCTCTGTGATCTTGCTTCTTACGCCTGATTCCTATGTTCAAGATACGAGTCGTTTTAGTTAGGGACTGTTAACATTTGATATAAAATCATAGAATATATTATATATGTAAAAATTCGAACCGCCCAGTCCTAGTCGAAACCGACCAAGTCCCGGTCAATTTCGACTAGGACTGGGCGTTAACACCGGTCGGGCGAATTCGACTGCCCGTCACAGTCGTCCTTTCGACCTATTGTAAACGTGTCATTACAAACTAACAATATATATTATGAGTCTATCCTAAATAATATAAATACAGCCATCTTCTGATTAGAGATTTAATAGTCTTTAATGACTGTTTTTAATAGCTACGTGATATCTGTCAGATAAATAAATAACGATTGATTTTAGTATAATATTATCTTGCGTGGTGTGGGTTATCTATACTATTTTGATTAATTATTATTATGTTGCATAATACATATTACGATGGATTGCGTAATAGACAAGCGGTCGCTTATCCCCTTGTTGGTTCGAATCCCGCACGGGACAATTATTTATTTATTTATTTAAGGATTTCCAACAAAGGAATATACAATAACATACATTATATAGCAGTAATAAAGTTCTTAGCGTGTATAGTCCCTCAATTATAGGAAACCACAGCTTGCAAATTATAATTACAACTAAACTAACAACTTAATTAAAGAAACAAACAGAAAACATAAAATTTTTAAACATAAAATTCTACCTTTAGGGTAAACTTTGGAGTAAAACAATAATAATTTATGTGAAACGCATATAATTTTTAATCTGGGTGTAATTTGTGTCACATAATTGATTTTTTTAATTCCCCCGTGATACACGGATTGATCTAAGGCGTGAAACGAGAGATGTTTTAAAAAAATATCTACCAACCCTTCTTCCGTCACAGTCGGGTGAACAGGTACTAAGTATCACTGTCTATCCAAATAATTTACATAGACTTAAACACAATTTTTATGATATTGTAAACATTTTCATACATTTATCTCAGTGATTTATTTATACTTTCGTATGAAAAATAATGATACCAACTAAATTGTATAAAATAATCCCTTGTTATGACGCTTGTTAAACATTATAATATCATAAGTAATGAGAGGTTGCGTTGCCTATGCCATGGGTCAAGGGTCATTAATCGATGTGCCGAATTTCCAATATATCTACATTTTTCATGTGCCTACATGTTATTTACTATATGTATGATACCTACTGTGCTTTATATAAAAGCACATAGTACTCAATACATTATTCGTTATATACACTTATATCGGTTCAATATTTATTTATTTCTTATCAAAGACAATTACATGTCGTTTACATAAGAAAATACAAATAAATGCATTTATGCACATTAGTATATAATATTATATCATGACTACCGGATACAAATACATTTTCTAATTCAAACGTTTTTATTTTTATGCAAAAGTTTTGAATACTAATAAAAATAGGTGATTATTTGGTATGTTAGGGTTTCGAAAGAATCAATACAAAGTCAGTTCTAGCATAAAAATCTGCGAAAAATCTTATGAGCATCGTCAATCACCAAGTGGTTTTAAACTATATAATGGCTTTTAACTTTTCATTTTACTATACGATCGTGTGTGTCTGTAATCCTAACTAATATTATAAATGCGAAAATGAGTTTGTTTGTTTGTTACGCTTTCACGCCTTAACTACCCAACCGATCAACATGAAATTTTGCATACACGTTGTCAGGGGTACAGAATAGGACATAGGGTACCTTTCATCCAGAAAAAATAACGGTTGCAAACCTAACCTAACCTAACCTACATTTACGCGAGCGAAGCCGCGGGTGAAAACTAGTTTATATATAAATATAATCAGTAAATAATAATATTGACCTCTAAATCGAATTTAGATCACGTCGGTAATTTAAACGGAGATAGGCCATTTGCACAGGCGATACCTACTATAATGCACAAGCGTGTGCACAAACACAAGTGCACTCTCTGTTCCCTAACTCACGTACTCTGGTTTTTGGTTTGGCAATGCAACACGGCCGGAAAGAGATCAATCATGCTTGCCGCGGCACGGGGTGTGCAAAACCAAGAACTGCCTCACTCTGGGCTGCTATTGAGAATAAGTCTATTTTAAATACGAAGTCCCTTTTGAGTTTTGACACATTATAGCACGTAACTCTGCACATTTCATATAAATTGCAAATATAAACGATGATTACTTATGGTATTAAAGACGTTTTGAAAAAAAATTTAAACTAACATATCATATATTAGTTACATAAACATAATCAACTATTTATTTCTATTGAAGTCGGTCTTAAATAATATAATCTTCAAAATAAAATAACATTTTACCACATTGTCATAGTTACGCCTTATGTAATTTCTATTTTTTATACTTTTGGTCATAGTGATGGAATAAAATATATCGGATAAAATCAACCCTATTAGAGATCAATAAAATTCAAAAAAAAATTCTTGATTAATAACTTGAGTGTGTTTGGTATCAACTTTTATTGGGTTGCAGCGTACCTGCAGCAATCTTTATAGTATTTGATTAGTCAAAAAATTAAATTTAGGCTAAGATATTGGACTCAAGGTTTAAATGTCCTGTAGTTTTTAAAGAACCTTACCAATAAAAGTCTTACTTTGTACTATGTATAGTTATACTTGGAATAAATCAAGAATAAACAGGGTATAACATTAATGTAACAATTTTTTCGACATGTTAAACTTACCTACAGCAGGGAAGGTCATAGAAAGCTGACTAATAAACTCATGACAAATAAAATTCAACTCAATTGTATATATCATAATGTCCTAAATCATAGATAAACGAGAAGACTTGACGGGGCATTTCACATTAGCTTGGTGCGTCCCTGTCGCGTATATAGAAAAGTGCAGTACGGGTGATGAACTGCACTTTTCTGAGACGTATTGGAGCATCATTTACGCGTCTTTATCGTTAAAAAATGCTAATTAAGTTCGACGGAGACGTACTGAAGTAGCTTTACAATATACGAGTCCCTGTCACACAAATAGGTTGTCATGGTTTTGTTAGTAGAATGACTATCATGGCCTAAAACTGATATGAAATGTTCCTAAAATATGCCTTACATTATTATGTACGTTACTAATCACACAAAACAATATATTTTTATAATTTTTGTACTTGTACTTGGATCTAAGGTTACTGTCATATATGTAAATTAGAATAAAGCCTTAAAATCATTAAGGTTTTACCCTAATTATACAGGTATGTACGTATTTATAGGATGGTTTATGCCGGTAGTAAGTAAATACGTAGTTACCCTACTAACAAAACCATGACAACAGGGCAACTTATGTCTGACAGGGACACGCCAAGCTAATATGTATCTCCATCATTAGTAATAAAATACACATAAGAAAGCCTTAGACGAACACAAACCGTGGTGTTTCTTTTTTGGTATGTTATTGTGGTGGAGGGTAAAAGTCTTCGCAAAGGAAGATTTCTGTGATAGGCAAGGTAAAGTTTTCAACCAGTTTGTAGTTCTAGGAGAGTAAGCCTTCCTTTCAAATAATTGTTTTTATTTTTAAGTTATATTATTACTTTGTATGTATTTTGTTATTTAGAGATTTGAAAATTTTACAAATAAAATGTAACTTTGTTCACATTGTAGACTGGTAAATAAACTTAATTTTGTTATGTAATGCTTGTTAAGGTAAGTACCCTAGGTACCTTAGGCCTGAGGAGAGGATTCTCAGGCCTAACCAACAAGAAAGGACCACGCTACGATAGGTAGTTTTTTATGTTCATGGGGCTTGATTATTTTTCTGCTTTTTATCCTTTCTGTTTCGATTCTAAGCCATTCAACCATAATGTGTTTGTAATGTTAATCGGTAATCGATATCGTGCATTGCCGATTGAAATGGTCTCTTTACTATTGCTGTTCACCGATCATCTGTCAAATGGTACTTCGTATTTGAAACAGACTTATAGCGCCGTAAATCACAATAATTTTTAATTGGCTCCACCTTAAATTGTAACCCAACACCTCATGCACAACAGTCACGGTCACAGTAACAAACACAGCATCACAGCACAGTAACAAACAGCACCCAACATTAACATAATAAAAAAAACATGATGAAATAGCCTATGAATGTGAAAAGTATAGCGCATTTTTTGCCAGATCGTTACATTAAATACCAACGAAGGCCAAGCAAAGCATAGGCTCATTTTAAGTTTAAAATATGATTCTAACCGCTCTTCTATATACCACACCGTTAAACCCATGGATTGTCAAATATTATTGGTATTATAATACGTACCAGCTGTGCCCTCGCATCCGCGGTAATAGACGTTACTTACTGAACGGGATCACATCACTCGGCTTCATAATCAATCATGATTTTCTAAATTCGTTGAACGCTTTTTGTGTGATTGTGTTACAAACACCAAAACATAATGACAAACATTCACATAGCTATTATTATAATATAAGTCGAATATTAAATAAGTCTGCGCGATGAACAGTCAATTACAGCATATTCTTGGAAAATTTCAGCTGCTGACGGAACATAGTAGATTTCAAGAAACAAAAGATAAAAAGGATCAATGACATCGCACAGTTTCCGTGTAACATCTTGCAACATATTTTCTGAAAAACATGACTTTACTCACGCAACCCAGCGTCGTAGCTCAGGTGACGTTATATTTAAAAATATGCCGGCTGCATAATATATGTATATTCAATTCAGACATTCGATTTGCTATCTTATTGACAACATTGTAAGTGCCTACCGTAAAATATTTGCATGATAATTGCGATCAATGGTTACTCTGCATACTCAAGGAGATAAAGCGTATGGAACGTTCACCGTAGTCTGAACGCTGCCTGTATCTACCCGGCCAGACGTAGGGGTTATCATCGTGACCCAACTTTGCCGGCTTTGGCAGTATGCATTCTACAACTCTACATGTATAATTGATGTTGTTGTTAAGCAAATTGTTATTATAATGAGGTAATCATTATGGTTGGTGTGCAAGATGACGTGGTTAAGATTAATCTGAATTAGATGCAACCTGTTTGTTAATTACTAAGATGCTTGCTGTAACGTTGAAGGACAACGTAGTATGGAAACTTGCATGTCTTCTAATTATTTTTTTTTGATTAGTGTGCAAACGAGCAGACGTATCGCCTGATGGTAAGCGATTACTGCCACCCATGGAGGGTGTCCATAATTGCATGATGTACAACTTTTGTCTGAAATATTTTATCATAAAAGTAACCGTTTAGCTGAAAATTCCAAAAAAAACATTTTTGCGAACTTTGACCTTGATTAAAATTTTTTGCAGACATGGGATCGATGGGGGCTTTTCACAATTTCATTATAAAAAACACAGGTTTATCCTAGTTCAGGCAGTCTTAAACATAAACATTTGTGCTGATTCCAGCCCAAAACTCCGTCTAAGCAACGCAACAAGCCCAATCCATTCAACCCATGTCAGTTTAGCCGCTTTAGAAACTGCTGAAAATATCTTTAGATGCATTTTTATTTGGCTTTTCTAGTTTTCCCAAGATAATCTTTTCTTAAAAGTAAGTGAGAGTAAATATTGAGAATAACACACCTGTATATGGCAATAATATTATTTATGTACGAGTATTACCAGGCGATTACATTATCACTCGGAGACCACTACGCGTTGTTTACATGCTGTTTTTATATGCGTTGACATGTTTATTGTACATTCTGTGCTATTTATCGCAATTATTAGGTACTTGCGCAACATAAACGCATAATGTAATTAAAGCATTGATTGCCTTATCGAGATATTATATACACATTACAGTCATATATTGTTTACGTTCATCATTTACTTTCAAGGTTTTATTGCATTGAGAGGACTGTCACTTTGGTAGTGTCGTAAGCGCGGTTATGCAATGATGATCGTAAGATCGTATGATCGAAAGATCCTACATTTGGATCCCAATTCAATAAATATAATACCGTAATTGTTCTGTAGTGACAAGTCAGGATAAAAAGTCCCTTTCGTGCGCCTTGTCTCGCGCACTATGTAACCAATCCTAAATAGGCCTTTTTGTCAGCGGATTACGATGGTGGGAAATACTGATATAAGGTGGCTAAAAGAAGAAAAATAATATAAGAATATTCACTACTAAAAACTTATCTTTCTGTGATTAAAGAAAATAAGTTTGTATATAGTAGTGAATATTATTTTCATAAGATCTAAATTGGTATGATGAAGTCATAAAATTCGCAGTCTTTATGGGATCGGGATTTAAAAGAATGTGCCGAGTGGAAGAAAGTACCACAGAGGACGGAGCATTGTATATTAATAATATTGGACATAAAATAACAATTAAAACACAAATACAATGTGTTTAAAATAATAATGACTGTCATTGCCATCCATTATTACAGTTATGTTATGACAAGTAACGGTTAAAATATGCACCACTAAATTGTATTTTTCTACTGAAATAGTACAATTTTGTTTAAATGTTTTCCAGTCAGCAAGTCAACATATTATTTAAAATAGGTATAAGTTATGCAAAAGGTACAAATTATTATTATAGCTTTGCAACCATGAAATAATAAAATAAGATAAAAATTGTTTATGCTCAGTTGGAGTAGCGTAGCCAAAGCAGCGCAACAGAAGTGCTGATTGTTAGAACGAACGACGTCGTTTGTAGGCTTTATGTAAAAGTAACTTAGCCTCTTTTTAGAAAAAAAAAGACTATGCCTGTCATTGAAACTGAACTCACCAATGAGTTATGCTTGCCTTAATACATTGTATTACATATCATATAAAAATTTCATAAGTTCTCACCAAAATAGTAAGAATAAAAGCATGGATCGGACCCAATAGGTATGGTATTGTTAATCGCAGTTAGTATAATTTCAATTCTTTTGTTTGAATTATCTACTGATTGATAACGGCGGACGGCAAAAGAAGAAAGCGGTTGCAGCCGAAGTTTATTTGAATGATTTTTGGGGCATGCTTTGATTTTCCATTTCTTTTTTAACGAGATATTGCTCTATCCGTTCAAAAATAGAAGTTATTTTTAAACTGAAAAAGCACTTTCTACCCACCGTACCTATGTAAAGTTAAATTATTGTTGATAAAGTCGATTTCAATTAATGTTACACTTTGTTCTAAAAATATGCGTGTTTCTTTGTGTGTTCAGCTCAGACAAAAGACATTAGTTTATACTAATTTTGTTCTATAAAATGAGTCACATACACAACGCAGTTCCTTATAGTACTAACTAGTGTTTATTTCGAATCGCAGGTATACCTACAACAATCGTTACTTTATCAGAGTCGTAAGCAAGGAATGGAAACTGTTTTACGATATTAAATTTTCATCCATATTTCAATCAGTCATTTCACGTACGGAGGTTGTGTATGTGTGTAGACTTATTCGCTACGGTGAGGCGTAGTGTGCATGACCGATAGGCCGGTCGTTGACCCCCTTATCAGCAAACCTACGTGCGCCTCCGCATTGCACATTCAGTGATCATTTCCACACCAGGCGCCTACCTTTCATTAATTTCCTAGGGTGACTAGACCGATGACTTGTCTATACATTTTTCCTATGTGACCCACTAAAAGTAGTAACGCGATATAGTCCAAAAATTTAACATGTGTTATAATTATATTTTTGCGTGTTTTATTACAGAGTGAGTGAACTTAGCAGCTTTGTCATAATTTTCATTAGTCAGGCTGCATGATATTATAATAAAAGGCATACAGAAAAAAGACTGAAATAATTACCAATTTCCATATTAATAAAATAAAATCTAAAATAATTCAGAAATTAAGTCTAGTTTTTATACTCATCATCAGTCAAGTTGATCTAAAACAATGAGTTTCGAGTTTCCTCTTGCAATGATGAGAATACCTTTGTAATATTCTGTATCTTGTGATAAATTGAATGGCATAGAAGTTAACCAATTGTTGGTTGAGGAATTGGTATATTGTCAACGATAGTGTACTACCTGTGGAAAGTTGTTTTGTATCATACCCATAGCACGACGTCTTCCACAGGAACTTGAGCAACAGTAAGATCAAGTACACATAACAAGCATTAAGACGTTCAACGTGGAACTGCGAACCCTAGAAAAGGAGTTATTTCGTTGAGTGAATTTCTCTTAACTGAATAATAATTGACACTGAAATATGTACCAAATCCCTTCCATCCAGTCGCCACGACATATTCACAAAACAAAATCTACAAATGTCTATTGGTGTTTTTTTTAGTTACTTATAATATGAAGATGAGTCATAATTGATTAGTGTAGCACAAAGAGTATAAGCGATTTCTTGGTAATAAGGAATCTAAAAGCACATTATCCTGTCATCTACCAAACGACTTGTTAATAGTACCTACTGGAATGAAATATCCATGAATGACTGAAACTAAAGAGAACAGCAATTGTATGTATATCCAATGATATAGCCAGATGAAGAAATCAACCCTTTAAATATTTTTCTGGTCCTGGTGATTTATTAATTAGGAAATAATAATTATGTACTTTAGAAGTCATCGAGAATCGAAGTGGATAAATGTTGGGACACTTGATACGACATGACAACTTTATAAAGACCATCTTAGAAAAGAAGACACAAGTTACGTAAATTAGGAGAAGGAAAAAGTAAAGTTCATATTGTACCAAGAAGCAAAAGTAATGTCGGAGAATAGAGAGAGTCATGGAAGAGGCTCCGCCGACAAAAGCAAGGCTCTTAGGCTAATTGATTGATATAATATTATGTAAAGTATATGCCGCTTGATGGTAAGCGGATATCTTAGCCTATGAACGCTTGCAATACCAGGCATCAATCGCGGGTTGCAGACTGTAGGAAAAGGAATTTTAATATTGATTTGATTTTGTCCAAGAGAAACTAAAGGATGTGGTTAGTAAGTGAGCCTGTGGAATTTCGTCTGTCCTCGGGTCAGACACATCCTTTTCGAGAACAACGGAGGACTGGTGCGAAAGCTCATGCTGTGCAGTGTTCCATAGGGCTCGGTACTAGGACTACTTCTGTGAAACATCGGTATTGATTGGATCCTTCGCGGTAAGCTACTTCTCGGGCTGGACGTCATTAGTTACATCGATAACACGCTCGTCACTCTGTACTTTTGAGTCAGTTGCCTGCTGTGCCACAATAAGAGTCACCTAAGTGGTCGAGCGAGTCGAAGCGCTTGGTTTAAGGGTGGTGCTTGACAAGAAGGAAGCCGGAGTCTTTCCCATGAAAGACTAGGGCCTCCGTCTGGATGAGTTCGGTATGGATGTTTTTACAAGTATGGGCCGAAACAAACTGAGCCCATTAGCCTGTTGTAACTAAATGGCAAGAGCCCTCCAGCCTAAGTTGAGAAAATGGACGAGAAGGCAGCGCTTTCCTTCCAACCGGTCATAGTTAGAGTACTTTGACCAATACGTGCACACGGCCGCTAAGATGAAATTAAGTTCAGAGTATCACCACTGCGATTACACCAACTACGGGGCAGCGCTATACTTACTGCATTAGTCAGCGTTGATCTTTTGTTGCCAGCCATCTTCAGACCCATGGTTTGGAGAGGTATTGTGTAACGGTCGCATTCTTCTGCCAGGACGCCATCTCGCGGAGTGGTTCTGTGATGAGAGCTGGCCAATCCAATCCGTTGCCAACAGACTGGGTGCCATAGAAAAGGCCGCGGGTGGGTGAACGGGGACCTTCCGTTCGTAGTTACCTAACTACGAACGGAAGGTCCCCGTTCTGAACTCCGTTCGTAGTTAGGTACCGTCACTGACCTCAGTGATTTGTGACGCGCTATGCGTCCTGCATTGCACCTGTTGGGTACGTCGGTGATGCAGTTACAATTTTAGCGATCCATCTACACTAAAAGCAACCATAGACGTACCACGGCGTTTTAGTCGGCAAGCCGGGGGTGCCCGACATAATCTACTCATCTACCCGTGACTATGATTGTATGCGTAAGCTGAATCAGAGCAACAAAAAAATTGTTGCACGTTGTAAACGATATAATATATCGAGTAGTAGGTATATATACCTAAGTTTCCCGTGATACAGAAATTACATTTTAGAGCGGGAGACCGGGAGATGTTTTTCAAAAAAGTACCTTCAAAACGTTAACGAATAGTTATATATACATAATTATTTTTTTTACGTGGTGGAATGCATTGATGCATACCCCTGCGTGTCGGGCGGAGGGGTTATGTCGGACTCACCGGGTTAAAAGAGAAAGATGGTAATGATGATAATAATGGACCTCCCGGAATACCGACTAAACCTACCACGGTGTTCCTCGACAGCACCGCAATCGGCAGGGCCGCGCGAATCACTTTCACATGTGGTTGCGACCCCACCGAGGTTTCGGCCCGCCGTATGAAACGGCAGGCCACTACACAACAAGACTAGGCTTTGGTCACCACCAGATTTAAGCCCTACTGTCCCCCCTTGGGGGAGGACAGACACACGACACAGAGGCGCGCGTCCGAACACGCACACCGCCTCTCGGACCCGGTGCTGATTGGGTGACGGGCAGGCCCACGAAGCCCACCACCCCCCGGTCAAACCTCAGGGTGGCTGGAGGTCATCTCGCGTCCTCTGGCGCCCGATTCTGCGGTTGGGGAGAGGGTTTAAGCACTCCCTCTTTGATGGACATGACTTCGTCACAGAAGGAGGCGACGGCGTTCCACGACCTCTTCGGACCATAGATAGAACCACAGCCGGAAGCGAGAGGGCAACCATACCGACTGCCACGACCAACTCACGGCACTGCGATGCTCAGGGCGGGGCAATCCGCCAAAGTCTGCAGCGCCGTGTCCTCAACAACGTCGCGGCAGTCGCCACAGTGGTGACAACCGGGCGTCTCTTGCCGGCCTATGCGACACAGGAACTGGCCAAAGCAACCGTGGCCAGTCATTAGTCATTACCTGTGTCAGACGGAAGGTGAGGGCGCTATGCCGCCTCTCCAGCCACTCCTCAAAAACGGGTCTTACCGCCACGATTGTGGCGTGCCCGGCACTGGGGTGCACAAGTCGATTTCTCCATTCTTACATAACGTTTATTAGACTATTAGTTTATTACTTTATCTACTCAACGTATTAACTTTTAAGCCTTTAGTAACAACTTGTATGGTAATATAATACCGTTAAACTTTTTATTTTAACAGATTAAACCACTAAAATAAATAGGTACTTGCACTTCTTGCTCTAATTATTGTACTTTTGAGAAATGACGTCAACCTTATTTTAATTGCATTCTGAATAATTTCAATGTGGTTTATTGGAGTGGTAAACAATTCTTATTAATTATGTTTTATAATTGATGTACCTATTAATATTGTATGTGAGTATTGTGAGTACTTCAGACTTATTACGACAACGATTTTAAGTACCTACTTACTCACATAGTAAGATTTATTATTACCTAGTTACAAATTTTAAATGTAGATATAGTGAAATATATAGATATACTTACTTATATCAATATATGATATAAACTCCATTCCATACAGTGGTTACTATGTAGCTGTTTGATCAAGTGTTGGCTTATCAACACAGTGGTATGCTGTGTTCAGTGTATTCCAATCAACGGGGTCTTTGTGACCTATCCTCCCTAACCCCACCGGATGCAAAATGCGCGTCTAGAATAACAATACATAATGTGTTCAGTGCATGTCTTAAAGCATCATTCAACCCTTATTTGATTTCCTCCCAACTTATAAGTAGGGAGACTGAGGACACTTGTTCCCTCGGGACATTTGATCCCTGGGTCATAACTACAAAACAACAATATATTTTAAATTCGATACATGCAACACTGATCATAACTGTCATTGTCAATGACCAAAAGTCATTTTGAAAGTTTAATATCGACAACTTCAGAGCAGTGAGTGGCGATATTTTGTTTACAACGGGTCGACATCTTTTTTTGTAAGTATTTTGATCGTTATTTTAAGGTATTCATATAAATAAATTACGGATTACATTGAAAACTGTTCAAACCTGATTTATGCAAGTGTGTGTAGAGATGTTATTTTTTTAAATAACAATTTGTTTTGAAAAAATATTTGTTTGTAAAATCACGGTCCAGGGTACACTTGATCATGGCAAACACGGGTAGACTTGATTATGGGATCAAGTGTCCCCTACATTCATGACTCCTTACAGGAGATTTATTAGTTTTGTTTGGTTTTTTATTATAGATTCTAAAATGCCAAGAACATACAAAAGAAAGGAAGGTGTGAAAAAACGCTAACCAGTAGACAAAATAAAGCTGAAAGCAGCAGTCAAAGCTGTCCTAGAAGGTAATAGCATAAAAGGTACAGCCAAATCCTTCAATGTGTGTGCCTCTTATGACGTTGAAAAGGTATGCAAGAAAACAAAAGGAACAAGAAGATGACATAACTATTACGGACGCAGAAGAGGCCGAGTTAGCCAAATACTTGGAAAAAGCCAGCAAACTACACCATGGTTTGTCCTCGCAGTGCGTACGGAAGCTAGCATATGAATATGCTGTCTAAAACAATAAAGCAGCTAATAAAATACGAAAATGGACCAACAATAACAATTGTGATATTAATTAATTCATTTAGAAGATGTTTGTTTTTTATATTAAGCATTTGCAAAGAATATTATATTAATTAAAATAGAAAAGCTACAGTATTTACCTATGAGGTAATAAATATAATAATTATAATAAACGTAAAATTTTCTACCAAACAGACTTTTTATTCATTCATGCATATTATGCAATGCCAATAAGGTACACTTGTTCCCCTTTGATCATATCTACCCAATGCCAAGAGCAAGGTGTCCCAGAACACGGGACACTTGATCCTTTTGTAGTCTTCAGGGAAAACGAAAAATAAACAGGTTAATACAGATATATTTAATGATTGAATGATGCAAAAAGGTAGAGAGAAATTTACTAGACAATCATAAAAAAACTATTCTGCAAACTATTATTTTAAGAGATATTAATGAAAAATAAAAATGGGAAAGTGTCCCCAGTCTACCCAGTCCTACTCTTATCAACATCGTAACGAATAAAACGTCAATGTACTAACTAACGTTAAAATTGATTAAATACCTAGTAGAAAAGTAATTTTTAGGTAGGTACATGTAATTTACTCAAGCAGTCTTAACGATTTTGGTCAATTTTACATTTTATTACTTACATCATTGAGATTGATCATTTATGATGTACCTATAGCACATTTTAGACTTCTAGCGCCCTCTATTAGTGTATTGAAAAATTACTTCCATAGTAACATTATCATTACTGTAGTGTCTAATGGTTAAGCAAAGCAAAAGCAAAAACAATATTTATCATACGTATAATTTTAAAACAAGAAAAATATATTTCAAGTGTTTATGCATCACTTTAACTTTTTGTTTAATAAAATAACTAAGACCATAGATATAAACATTATTATAGCTTTTTCTATAAACGAACAGTATGCTTAAATGTCAAATTATTGTCAAATAGTACCGCGCGAAAATCAAACAGAACATTATGGCTATTGGCTGTTTCGTTTGACATAAAACCAAAGATTAAAGAGCGTAGTAACAACAACGATGGACGAAATTGAAATTCAAGATTATCAATTCAAGGTCAATGTATTATAACATAATAAGAATCTATTCTATTTTAATCAGTCGGCTTCACCAGGCTTCACTCCCTACGTGCTGGACGGCTGCTCACCAAATTGGCTGATTAATAGCTTTCTCTGCTATACAAATATTCACTATGGCCTCTGCAATGCTGAAGTTATTGAAATCTGAAGTAAGTCTGTTCCTAAATAATATATATTTATTGTTAATTTGATCAAATTTGCATATATGCGCAGTAGGTACATTGTATGCAATTATATTACCGGTTTATTCATATTGAATATAGTATTTGGCTTATGAGTTATGATAAATAGTTCTAATAGGTATGTAGTTAAGTAAAACAAATATGTAATGGTGCCAATATTCTACGCAAAAATATATTTTTATTTATGCTATTTATGAGTGTATACATAATATGTACTATACTGCATAATATAATAATATGAAACTGCGTGAACTGAATTATTTAGTATAGTGCACGTGCGCAACTACCCATCGAAAGATTAGGTACCTACATATTTTATTCTCTGGTGGACTTGATTTGACCTAGAGGTCAAGTCAATATATTTAATATTATTTTTAGTACCTATTTTGTTTAACCCTAGAGTACTAACCTTATTTTTTAACCACTTAATACTAATAATCGCTTGGCAGGCTACTTCATAAATGATACAAGATTTTAGAATAATATATTTATTAAAATTTGAATTATATTTAACAAAATAACGTAAACGGATCTCCTTTCCTTAAATTTAATGGCACATTTTCCTTAAAATTATAATTTCAGTCTTAAAATCAACCTTAACTCTAACATTACCCTTGCTTAAACAGCCTTTAGAATAATAATAATAAAAAATAAATAAATCACATATAGCTTCCAATTTGTTATCTAAATTAAACAATGTTATTGTGTCTTATCACATAAAAATAAAAATACTATTCTAATTATAATATACTTGGCTTGAGAGTAAATTAAAATCAGACTATATTTGTTTATCACAATTACAGCAGTTTGGAGATCGATGTTCTAAGCAATAATTTTTGGTACACTTAGCACAGTAATAAACGCTCATCCTTCTTTTCTTGGTCGGGCAAAAGTTACACATACTTCGTTTGCCTTTTTTTATAGTTGGTTCTTCAATATTTTGAAGATCATCTTCAAGCTGGCACGTGGGTAAAAAAGTAGGATCGGCCACACTGTCGTCTGAATCGTAGTCCTCAACTTCTAATAAATCTTCGATTTCACTGTCCGAATCTTCGTTTTCTAAATAATTTGTTATTTGGTTCTCGTCCAGATTCATCTGGGAAACAAAATGACCAATTTTCAGTTTCATGAAACTTATAAATAAAGAGAAAATTGCAAAAAACTAAAAAACGGCATGTGTAAAAACTTACCTTTAACACTAATGATCGCCTCCCAGGCGATCGTGAGGTCAATAACTCGATACCTGAGTATTCCCCGCTGGACGCGCAATCGTTCTCCACCGCGTCGCTGGGTGTACTGTTTTGGCGCGAACGCACGCTACGATACATAAACGTAATTTGGAAATATTCTTAAAAAATCAACTTAACGCGGCCTCTCAGGCGATGGTTAGTACTCTAGGGTTAAAGTCAGAAAAAATTCTACCTGGCTCAAGCTGTGAATAGCTTGGTGTTCTAAAACTTATTATTTTTAATATAACTATAGGGATATATAGTTGTGGAAACACCAATAATTACAAAATCTCACACTCATTTACCGTTTGCTAGCAAACGGTTTTGTAAGAGCCACATAAATGGGTGAGTGACTCTTTAAAAATAGTATTGTTCTACTGCTAGTTTAAGTACCAAATGTCATATTGATCAGCAGTGGATAGCATAGCCTCCTTGCTGAGTCTGGCTAGTGTAGTCCTACTCTTTGCAAAAACGTAACAACAAATTAGTCTGCCATCATTTTATGTATTGTACATTCTTTCCTGGTCAGGCTGCTCCAGTTTGAGCAAAATACTAGAGAATAAGAATTCTACATTACCCTGAATCTCTTGACAACAGTATAGCTAAGTCAATAGTTTTGTGTTTTTTACTTACACTACATAAGTAGTGACACTAACTAAAATAAACTTTCAAGTCATTGCATTGACTTAATTATTATAATGAATTAAAACAACAATTTACTTTATTCTTGACACAAATGAAATGATTTATACATTCATGTAATTTGGTATTTAAACAGTCTATATAATTTATAACTGATTTCAATAGCTTGAGAATAAGAAATGATGTTAAATTCATTTATTAATTATATAAATTTTGTTCATAGAACTTCATTTCTGTAATCATATTCATGTGATAATCTTTTGATTTAAAAGTTATGTATTGGGTTCTGGTTTTACATTTAATTTAATTCTTTAACTTATAACTATAACTCCTATTATTTTTGAGATATTTATTTTGTCTATGTTTAAACAAACACTCAGATATTTATTATCATCATCATCACAGCTGAAAGACGTCCACTGCTAGGCATAGGCCTCCCCAAGGTTTTCCACACAGACTGGTCTTAAGTCATCCACATATACCTAACCTGTTCCTGTGGTATATTTAGTAAATTCCATATGGTATTCTATCTTTATAACAGTGTTTGAAATTGTAAGGATTCATTTGTTGTCTGGTTTAATGTTTAATTACAAAAATATATATTTGCTATAAAAATGGGGCAAGTACTTCATTATAGTACCTACTGAGCTGGCAAACAAGTCTATCAGCAACCTGGCAGTGGTTACCATAAACCAAAAATATTTGTCTCTTGCATATTGGCCACTATGCAACAACCTTTATGGGCGTTACCTGAATGTTTTATAATGGAAATGTCACTTTGAATGGTAGATGATGCTAATCAGTCTGTTTGACATACATGTGATTAAAATCTATCTGTTTAACAACTAATAAAGTATTTTTTAATATAACATTTTAATAAATTCTCCAGTCTCAACTGATACTCAGAAGTTACAGCAGTAGCGCTCCTACAACAAAGCTCTACATTGATGGACAACATGTGGAGTCTAAAACCAGCAAGTGGATTGAGCTCACTAACCCAGCCACTAACGAAGTTATTGGAAGGTACATGAACTACTATTACTGTGTTTATATTGTATAACACATTTTTGTTACACTGTACAAATACCATGTAACTATTGCACTTACGTCATACCTGTTAGGAGAAGCATGTGCTTTAAAGTTTTTTTAATAAATAGGTACTTATGACAACTATTAACAAGAAAATCTTTTTAATTTTGGTATTGATTGGTATATTTTCAATTCAAATTACATAATTGGTTGATATTTTATATTGACACAATGACACACCATAATCAAAGTTTGCCATTCTTATCGCCAAATCTGGCCTTATGTTGATTACTGATAAAATAATGTGTTGTTACTATCTTGTGTTATTTGTCTTCACAGGCTAACTTCTTATCTGACAATTATATAATGATATGTTTAATAAAAATGTTTGTAATCCGTCTTGTTGATATTAACTTAATAACAGTAGTGGTGCAATATATTTTAAGTTATCCTATTATTTTGTAACATTTGTACTCTTTCCAATAGATTCAAGTCTCGAATCTATTTCTCAGGTCAGAATGCAACACTTAATTGAATATTAAAAATGTTACTACCAAGTTAACAAGATCACCTACAAGAAGAACATTAATCAGAAGGTTATTATTTTTGTTCATAATTTTGTGAATAACCATAACTAGAAGTAAAACATTAATATTTTTGAAACTGCTTATGGTAATTTTAAAGGTAGATAAAGGTTATTATTTATCCATAAAATATTCTCAATAAGTACAAATTAAATGCTATATCTATGCTTAGTAATAAATGTTGAATTTCTGTCTATAAAGTACACATAACACTAGAACATAATTTGCGAGTATTTCGCACTTGTTGTTCAAGGTCGTGTGATAAACAAACGCAGATATACATATACCTATATTACCTATGTATGTGTTTAGAGTAAGTATTATAAAAGACGATAGGTAATTAATCCTTTTAAAACGTTTTGTTATAGGGTGCCAGAAGCCACACAAGATGAAATGAATGCAGCATTAGAGTCGGCAAAGAAAGCTTATAAATCATGGAGCCACAGCACTGTCATGACCAGGCAACAGCTTTTGTTCAAGTAAGTCACACTCTTGTAACATACCTACTTACTAGTTTTCTATAATAAGTAAGAAAGTTCGTTTTGGACTGATAATCAAATTTTAATTAATAATGACCACATCTAAGGCATTTCTTTAATATTTATTTTTGCTAGCAATGTGTACAATTATATTTGAATGATTGTCGAATACATATTGTGTTTTACAAAAGAACTACCTATATTTGTCCCGTAGCATAAGTCCAGGAAGCGATGCCCGCGGCGGAACCTTCTGCTTCTGCCAGTGTTATTTGAAAATTGCACAACGTCGCAGTGGAGTACGATATGATCGACTTTGTTTTAGAAGAAAATTCATGTTAAAAAGTGAACTAGGTATATAATGTATGACACAAGTCAAACATTTGTGTGCATGAACATGGATGTTTGTCTTGGTCTGGGTGTTTCTATGTATAATATGTATGTATTTACAAAAAAAAAAGTATATATGTATGTTTATCCATTGTCTAGTACCCATAGTACAAGCTCTGCTTAGTTTGGGCTAGATGGTGTTGTGTGTATGTGGTAGAATATTATTATTATTATTATTAATATAATAAACTAGCGACCCGCCCCGGCTTCGCACGGGTGCAATGTAGTTACTAATATGTGGCAGTGTGGAGTGATTAATAATATTATGATTAGTCTATACTACAGGATATCTTTGTATACAATATTTACAGCTGATTTTTCATGAGACGGTACAAACATGATAACAGCACATCCCGCGCACGCTGACCGCTGCCAACCGGGACGAAAGATACGGCCCGCCAGCCGCTGTGCCTCCCGCTTTTTAAATCTCTGAATCCCTTTTAATGAAATGCTGTTAAGGGCAGTTTTAAACTACATGAAATGTACAACGTATGTAATGTATTTAATTGAATAAGGAATAATACTGTATTGTATAAAATAGCTTGGTAAATAATACATATATTTTTTGTAATATGTAAAAGATAAAAATGGTTACTGTGGGTGATGCTTAGGACATAAATATATACCATCGCGGACTTTTTTATCGATCGTTTTAAGATATACAATTCCGTAGTATATTAATTTGATCTATCTCGTAAGGTTTAACCAGCGTTTGCGATTTTAGCGCACAAAAATATGTTTGTTACGACATCACATTACAAATCTTTGAATTTTTCGGCTTTCCGGTACTATAATATGTATGTATTATACATGTACACCTTCCTCTTGAATCACTCTATCTATTGCTGAAAACTGCATTAAAATCCGTTGAGTAGTTTAAAAGATCTAAGCGAACAGACAGCGGAAGCGACTTCATTTTATACTATGTAAAGATGCGCCGCATACGATGCGGACGTGGTGATAGCCGCCGCGTGCTTCGCTACACGCTTGGCGATTCGCCGCGGGCGCAGCGGCGGGCACCGCCACGCTGCCCGCCTCGCATATACCTATCTATAACTGGTCCCGGAAGGTGCTCTCGGGCACTGGAAGGTACAGCGGTTCCACCACCTAATATAACCTTGACGGTTGGTGTAGATAGGGCAACGCTATATCATAAACTGGACTAGTCGTAGAGAGAGGGGATGTGCCCGCCTCGCATCTCTAATAAACGACATCGTATATAGCCCTATGTTTACGCGTGCGATGATGTGTGCCGCTGCACGCGCCGCCGCTCGTAAACAGAACAAACGTCCGACGCGCCGCGAGACGCCACGCCACACGCGTCTCCGTAAATGAGGCCTAAGTCTGGGATTTTCTTTATGAGGTTAATTTCGCTCACGTTTTCTCGTTTGGCAGCTTTCAATAGCAGCATGGTGTATGGAAAAGAAGCAAATAGACGGCAATAGATTATAGGTCTAATACACAACTATGTCAACGTCTATGGGATATACTTACAGTATGAGTTTATGTACTTATGTATAGATAAAATCATATTGAAATAATGTTCTTGTGATTACAGATTCGCCCGTTTACTAAGAGAGAACAGCCACAAACTGGCTGCAAAGATCACAGAGGAACAGGGCAAGACCATCGCTGATGCTGAAGGCGACGTTCTTCGTGGTATTCGTAAGTATTCATTGATTTCTCCATTGTCTAGTACCCATAGCACAATCGTTGTTTGTATATTGTGATAGAATATTATAATTAATTAATAAATGTCTATATTTTTAAACACTCGTGTTTTAAGGGTAATAGTTATGGTATAAGTAAGTAAATGCGGTAAAATAAATGTTTTCTTTACGTAAATCATGTTTAAGCAATTATAGGAATTAATTACATGTCTGTTTGAATAGCATTTTATGTATTTTATGAGCAGTTTGGTATTATTGAATAACATATCATAGAAGATATAAAAGTAGCTACTAAAGTTATCATACACGCATAGAATATTTAATCTTTCTTAAGCATTCGAACGTGTCTATTATTCTATTTTTATTTGCTCACACGTAAATTAAATCTTTATAATAAGCAGAGCAAAGCAGTTAGCCCGATAAACAAATTACATATATGTATCTAAATAATAAAATCAATGTTTCTATACTAAGCCTAGATTTCTATTATTTTTTGGTGAATTGAAGCATGCCACAGCGTAAGACTTTGGGTCCCTACTTACTTAATGGATTTTGAGATTTTACATTTGATTTAAAGTTTTCGTAAAGATTATACTATACGCGATTAAAGCAAAATTTAGGTCTAATAAGCCTATTTTAACTAATTCATGAATGTTATCAGTTTTACTTTATGGCTTAATTGACTAAGGACTGAATAATACCTTTGAATCTTTATCTGTTATCTTATAATAGGCTCATCATAAACATGTGAATAAATGGTAGGTAAATAAAATTGAATTGTTACTATAACGTTTTATCACGTTGAATCGGCAATAAAAATATGCTTAAAACGTCTCGTAAGACTAAATGTCTATTAAGAAATGGAGACATTTAGTTTTACAGATTTATTTAACCTTGATAAGACTGACTAAGAAAGTTTATAAGGCTAGTGTGAATGGAACAGTCGCAAGAGGAAAACCTAGGCGAACGTTTCTCGACCAGATCGGAGGCGTTCTGGACAAAGGCCAGGTTAAGAGCTCCTTGAACCGACGGGCGTGTATGAGGAATGTGATAAAAGTGAATGAAGCCAGAGAAGTGTGTCAGGATCGTAGCAAATAGAAATCCGTAGTCTCTGCCTACCCCTCTGGGAAACAGGCGTGAATCTATGTATGTATGTATGTATGATAATATTATTAACATGGTTATCATACACTGATGACCAACAGCTTCAAAAATCACAAACAAGTATAATATTGTAGTCAATGTTGGAGTAGCAATCAGCCATCACAAGATATGCATGGATAACTATTATCTTATGTGTCACAGTAGTGAAAGCCACCTTAAGATCATACACGCAATGCTCTCTTGGAGTTTAATGTTCGTGTTGGCACATAACTTTATAATAGCCCTTATATGAAATGTGCAGAGTCAGTGGAGCACTGCTGCAGCATCACAACCCTCCAGCTGGGCAGCAGCATCCAGAACATCGCCAAGGACATGGACACACACAGCTACAAAGTGCCATTGGGCGTAGCCGGCGGTAAGTTCTAACTCTTTTATTCTTTACCGTTTTTCTAACAATATTACAATTTTAGGTAATTCATACATAAGGTTGCACGTCTCGCCTGTATTTCTTGAGGAATACAACTCGAAGCATTAATGGATATAAATTAATGGCCAGTTTGACAACTATCAAGTAAAAGATATCTGAAAAATAAATAGCATGCTGTCTCACTTTTGTAAGGTTAAAGAAAAGAGATGGCGAGACTTTTACCTTACAGATAAATGCTATTTGGAGGTTGTGGAATAGGCCCTTAGTGGATAATACTGTGTGGGACGCCATTATTGAAGTCTGCCATACAGTCTTACTTCTTTTGCTTTATTCAGTTTTTATGGCTGTATATCAATCCTGTCCTATAAACTGTTCCACTGCTATTTGCTTACATTGAAGCAGAAAGTGTATATAAGGTAAGTGTGGTTACGTTTTCTAACCCAATGAGAGTTATGCGTAAAGAAATTCAACTTTAGAGTACCCTTAATAAACAAGCGGTCGTAAACGGTATGATTAGTAGCCTTATGTACTTTCTTCGTCAATCTAAACCCCAAGCAGTGCGACAGTGTACATAACAGGTTTGATACACAGCTATTACACAATATAAACTGCCTCCGTGGCGCAGCGGTAGTGAATGAGACTGCTGTGCATGAGGTCTCGGGTTCGAATCCCGGGTCGGGCCAACAAAAAAGTTATTGGGTTTTTCTTTTAAGAAAGCTCATTATCAGCCCGGAGTTAGGAAGTTGGCGGCGAAAGCACGTAAAGCCGTTGGTCCTGCGCCTGATCTCTCCCCGGTCGTGTCGGATTACCGTCCCATCGGATCATGAGAGTTAGGGAACAGAGAGTGCACTTGTGTTTGGGCACACACTTGTGCAATGTAATATCTCCTGCACAGATGGCTAGTCTCCGATAAGACCGGCCGCCGTGACCGAAATTCGGTCTGGAGGACATTAGCATTACATAATAGCGATTACAAGAAGATAATTAATGAAATACGTAACAGATACGATAAACAATCTTGTGAAAGAGTAAATTATTACTTTGTTATTAATACTGATTTTGTTGACTTTTCCAAGTCTCATTGTGACGTAGATATCGCATCACGATTTTACACGTTTTATTGCATAATGTGGCGATGATACTATCGTTACTTTCATACATAAAATTCATAGAAATTTGATTTCAGCTTACCGAAGCTGAAACAATCAAAGCTACAACACTCAGAAGCCAAAACGTGGTTTAATGCCCCCACACATTACTTAATTAATAAGTTATTGTTTTAGTTGCGGCTAGCAAAATCAAATAATGTAATATGTATTTAGCAAATAAAAATTATTATAACGAATGCCAATGACATTTCTGTAGTTAATACTTATGTATTTGATTTTATCTTTAGGTAATTTGCTGCCATTATTATTTGTATATTATATATATGTAGGTTTGTTTTTGGACTATGGCAAAAGGCTAATTTACCACCACAATTGGATAGTGCCTTGTCGTAATATAAAAAGCGTATGAACGCTTTTTATACTCACCAATTAGGGTGACTTGCCAAATAAAAATGTTATATCACGTATGACTCATGATTACTTAATTTATTTGTATTGTATTCAATGTTTCAATGTAGGTATATTGACCTATTGGGGAATATGGTAATATACCGAATACCGATATATCTATTGTAGAAGTAAATGTAAAATTCAGAATAGTGCTAACTACCACCGACTGGAATTGTTTGAATTGTTACATTTAACATTATCCAGGATTCGTCTTTATATAACCATGTATGTATAGGAAAAAATATTTAGTATATCATTAGTATAGAAACACACATATTGTTTACTTATCATGATATCTATAGTGCGTAGAAGAAACTGGCTGTCATATAAAAATATCTACTGTTTTGTAAAGAAATATTAATTTGATGTACATATTTATACTAATATTATAAAGCTGAAGAGTTGATAAATTCTTTTAGTATTGGATAGCCTATTTATCAAGGAAGGTTATAGGCTATATAATATAATTATAACACCACGCTACGATCTATACGCAGTAATCATAAATGCAAGTTAAACCGTGGACACAGCTAGTATTATATAAATGTGTGAGATTGCTTATACGGTGAATATATTTTCAGAGAATGGCTGACGTGTATTAACCATATCTAATTAATATCGTAAACAAATAAAATCCATAGTCACTGCTTCCCTCTTTCGGAAAATAGTCGTCGGTCTATGAATTTATATCATTGTAATATATCCGTAAAATTAAGTAGAAGGAAATAGTTCGTTACTGTATCTGCCAGTCATACATGGTTGATGCCTTTATACGTAGGTAATATTTTAAGTATTTTAGATTTTTTTATATGTTTTAAATACAACTTACACACTAGGAATAAATGCTGTCACTTTACAAACATTCAAATAACTGACACAAAGAACAACCAGAACGAAGTAAAACTTGATTATTTGTGTAACAGGTGTGGCGGCCTTCAATTTCCCGGTCATGATCCCCCTGTGGATGTTCCCTCCAGCGATCGTGACCGGCAACACGTACATCATCAAGCCATCGGAGCAGGACCCTGGCGCGACACTCATGACGATGGACCTCTTGACTGAAGCCGGCGCTCCTCCCGGACTTGTTAACGTAAGTTATTCATGTTCAAATATAGAATTTTAAATTGAAGGCACAAATAAAAATCGTCATATGAATTTGGGTATAGACTATTTCAGCTATTATTTTAATCCTTTGAAGAGATTTTTTATTGTTATATTTGTTATTACCGGTGTACATACATCGTCTCATGCGTGCCATGCCCGAGGCCTGAAGAAGAAGGCAGAGGCGTTATGAACCGACATTTTGTTAACTATGATTTTAGATCGTAACAAAGAGCGAGCTTATTGCCGTTTACCAGTTACAATTTTGTAATAATAATTCTCAGTGCCTAGCTACTGAGAATTTTATAACAGGAAAACCTAATAATATTTTGCCCGATACGAGAAAGAACCCTAGATCTCATGCCCAGAATTCGTATTCACTACCGCTGAATCACCGAGGTATTTTTGTGTTTTAATGCGTAATATAATAATCTACACGTGTTACGTTACTTTATTTATCACTAGATGTTCCCGCGGTTTCACCCGCGTTTATAGTTACTGCGCCGCCCCCGTGGGTCGTAGCGTGATGTTATATAGCCTATAGCCTTCCTCGATAAATAGGCTATCCAACACTAAAAGAATTTTTCAAATCGAACCAGTAGCAATCACGCAGAATAAACCAGGAGAAACATCGTTTGTACTATGTCTGTAATGGGTAATTATTTTGCTGCAATGTTATTTTAAAACTGCGATATCTCCTAAGATATTCATTGAAATCGAATGATGTAAAGGGCAATTTTGTTTTAAATTAAATATTTGTGATGAATAACGTATTTATTTAGATAAGGATTAATATCATGTTTATAAAAATACCTTCGCAAATAATGCATTATTTTAGAACAAATTTGGTTAGCATAAAAAAGGTTATAGTGAGCCAACCTTAACAGATAGACATATGCTGTCGCGGACTTTTTTTTAGAACTTTTTAAGGGGAACAATGCTTTCATACATCATTTTTGCGAAACTAACTGTTTACGCAGCGCACGCAGCGGAAGCTCTCAAAAGGAAAAAAACCCTCCGATTTCGAAACATTCTTCATTGGTGCTCCGCTCCTATTGATCTTAGCGTGATGATATATATCCTATAGCCTTCCTCGATAAATGGGCTATCTAACACTGAAAGAATTTTTCAAATCGGACCAGTAGTTCCTGAGATTAGCGCGTTCAAGCAAACAAACAAACAAACAAACTCTTCAGCTTTATAATATTAGTATAGATAACACTGAGATGATGTTAGAATTATACACATTCCAACTTATTTGCTATGGGCTGTTTAGTAAACAATTTCATTCTTATCAGTATTTTGTTCAGTATTATTGTATGACGTCATTATGACTCCAAAGAGACACAAATCATTAACCATGTTTATATCGCTATGATATTGACAACGGCCAATCTGGGCTAGCATTGATATTATGTGAAAAATGTTATAACATAGCCCATTATACGAAATTTTAAACCTTCATTTCGATAAAAGGATATCTCGCTATACATTTCTATTGTATATCCAATATTTGGCTGCCCGAAACTATTAATACTGACTGGTACTATCATTATTATAAGCTTTAATGGCAAATATTAGGGCTCTCATGCTCAGCTGTTTCAGGCAATAATTTAAAAGTGGTATTAATTTTTAAAAAAAGTTAATTATTAACCCATAAAATTACCTTAGTCCAAGACTGGAAGTAGGTGCTTCATATACATTGCCAGTACTAACGCTTGAAGACATAGCTGCTATGTTATTATTCGGATACCGGGTGGTGTACATTCCAGCAGTAGACCATGACAGGTTCAATGATTAATAAAAAGTAATTAAAATATACTGTATCGCATGCAGTTAATTGATCCTTGAATAAGGTAGTTGACTCACAGTAGTTTTATTATTTAAGTCAAATAGTTAGATTACTCAAACTCTAAAAGTCTAACAGTTTCAAAATCTGCTCAAAAATAAATATGAGTCAAGTGTTTCAAATCTGATAGTAGGGGTGATTGTTAAATGACAGAAAAAGGATGCACTAAACAAACTGACGTAACCGCTATTTTAATGCAGCCGTCTGAGGTAGATCATCATTGTCTGTTTCTATGGTTACTGTTGAAGTGACTTTAGAGTATGAGGTCTAGAGGCCTTACTATCCACTAGCACCTCTAGCGGTGAATTCAAACGCGATAAAAAAACATAAAAGAATTTACTTAAATGGTCCTTATCCTTTTATAGGTGATCCACGGTACGCACGATGCGGTGAATTTCATCTGTGACCAACCCGGCATCAAGGCGGTGTCGTTCGTCGGTGGAGACAACGCCGGCAAACATATCTACTCCAGAGCTTCCGCTGCTGGTATGTACTGTGTCTCGTACCTCTATCATGTCAAAATTGTACATTAAATATTATTATGTAGGTAATACAAAATATTCGATTAGAAACTTTAAGATTTGCTGATTTTGTATTTAAATTTACCATTACACAAATGCAAAAATGCAATGTGTTCAAACCCTGAAAGAGATGAAAATTATGCGTTCAATAGATCCGATTAAATCTGGTTGATTTTGGCATTTTTAGACCAATGATTCGTTGTGCATCACCTATGTCGTATCTTTTAATAAGTTAAACTTTACTATTTGCCATCATATTCCATCATATCACAGTTATTTATGATTTTACTAAAAACTTTGTAACCTTTTTGTTTTATTTTCTTTGATCTTTTTTTTTTTCTCGTTGTAATCTTCTGTATCAGTAAACATATCATTATAAGTCAACATGTAATGTGGGAAGGAACTGTCTCCTGAGATACAGGTTAATAACTTAGTTCAGGGGACAGTGCTTCTATGTAATAGTGTTATTGATGGCTACAATAAAGATTATTATTATTATTATTATATTAGAATATTTTTGTTTTTTATTGCTATCTATGTATTTATTGTTTTAGGCAAGCGAGTGCAAAGCAACATGGGTGCTAAGAACCACGGAGTAATCATGCCCGATGCCAATAAGGAGCACACGCTCAACCAGCTCGCGGGTGCGGCTTTCGGCGCCGCCGGCCAGCGTTGCATGGCGCTGTCTACTGCTGTGTTTGTTGGTACGTATTACACGTGACATATATAATTATAATAATAATATATATCACAAGGAGCAAATGAAAAACCAGCTCACAGAGGGGACTTAAAAAAAGGACTTTATAATTATAATGCTAATATGACTTCTTTATCTAACAGGTGAAGCTAAGGAATGGATTCCCGACTTGGTCGCCCGTGCTAAGAACCTTAAGGTGAACGCTGGCCACGTGCCCGCCACTGATGTCGGACCCGTCATCTCAGTGAACGCTAAGAAGAGGATCTTCGACCTTGTTGAATCTGGTAAGTGATGCTTGTGTGGCATATCATTAATTGTCTATGTTACTCAGGTTTAAATTGACTTCATTGTGACAGTCATTGTAGTGAATGCGACTGTTATGTTTGAGGTCGGGCAAAGTTATTAGATTTTTTGTCACTTACTCTGGAATTTTTCGATAGGCAGCCTTAGGTCCGAAATTTTCCTGGCTACGGCAAGTCATTCTATGGGCTTGCGACTTCCTCTAACGTCAGCCCAGGGCTGATGTTACGTGCGTGTTGAACGCCGCCAAAAAAGTCGCGTTCGCGTCACGTATATGCGGCGTATCTTTGCCAAATGTTAGCGTCCACCTATCAGGCTAATCTGAAAGGCCAGTAACCAGTAAATATCAATTGAGCAACAAAACGACTGTCATCAGATAGCCACAACCTATGGTGATATCAATATTTTACGGCAGACTGAACATATATAAAATCATTTCTCAGTTACTGAAAGTAGCAAGACTTTTGAACGTCAAAGTGCTCAATAATAGTTACTGAAATTGCATTTGGATTAGATTCTAAGGTCAGGCAAAGGCCTATGTGAAGATGCCTGCAAGAAACTCACGGCACTCCTTTCCGACAAATATCTGCCGTTTCGCCATGTCGTCCGTGACCTACGTGCTTAAAAGAACGTTACATTCTATAAGTATTTATCTATCAAAGGTCACTCAAGAATCGATGAAGAGAGCTATTTCGGCTGATATCATGATAATTGCGGCATTATCGAAGACCTTAAGGATCCAGCTGCGCTAAACACAACCACGTCGCCGCATGTCTTAAAGAAATGTGGAAGAAAAGATTTCTTTATTTCCTTCAGTCGGAACGTAAAGGAGACCGACCACCTTGTATGGGACCCTGGTCTGGGCGTGAACAATTTTACATTGTAATAACAATACTATTTTCAGTAGCCTAAACTAAGTAGAAAACGTTATTCTACGAAGTTTAGTATCAAGTTCGTAAAATAATAAAATAAAACACAAAATAGCAAACACAAAATCACGTCCACAAAAAAAGTACTATACGAGCGAACAAACGCAAAGCGAATTACGGAAACAGAATTGACAGATAAGTCAAGTGTTCCTGGAATATGAAAATAAATTACCCAACACACTTTACAATATTGTTATATTTTATCATATAATTTTTACATTAATTATTATTGTCGAATTCAAAATATGAATATGCTAAATAATAAAAAGAAAATATTTTCAGATTTTGTTAATATCTAAATGTGATTTTTTTAAACACTGTTTCGATTTTTCCACTGTTTTTTTACTAGGCAACACAAACAAGCCATTTCGATTAACACACTTTACAATTTTGTTATATTTTATCAAATATCATATAATTATTACATTATTATTGTCGAATTCAAAATATGAATATATTAAATAATAAAAAAAAAAATACTTATCAACGTATTTTCAGATTTTGTTAATATATCTAAATGTGATTTTTTTAAACACTGTTCTGATTTTCCACGGTTTTTACTAGGCAACACAAACAAGCCATTTGGATTGTCCATTTCAGTTACACATTTTAAACCAAATGAAAATATTTTAAAAATCATTTTTATTATACGTCAATTTCATACGACTAACCGATATTTATTATATATTAAAACAAAACTTAATATTTTACTTTGTTTATAAAACGATTGTCCACGTTCAAGCCGAATATGGACGGTCTCCTTTGTTTGCTAAAATAGATGGTAGTAAAAGAGAGAGAAAGAGTACCAACCTCAAAGCTAAGGGCCCAGCTTTGAGTAGCTGTAGGGAAAAACAAGAAGTATACTAGTTCTAGCGATATCGCGACGGAAGGTAGTGAGGTCGTGCGGTATGAAGCCATCGATAGCTCCAGAAGTAAACGTAATAGGAGCAATCATAATATACCCGAATTAGCTTTTTTCGTTAATATCGACTAAACCTACCACGATGTTCCTTCTCACAATCTATGGCCGTGGCGCAGGGATCACTCGCGCATTCATCCTGCAGATACTGAATTACCTGCAATGCGATCGCTCTAACTAAGGATAATTATTGTTCTACATGACCTGTTAATGTTTCTTATAGGTACATAGTTTTGCACCTACATATATTATATCCCCGTGCGGTTAGGCACCTATATACGTCATTATACGTATTATAATAGGTCCAAATTTCGCCAGCTACAGGCTCAGATCTAACGTAAAAGCCTATTGCTGTTGGGAGCAGCTCCTAAGAACGCGCGAATCTAGACCCGATACAAAACATAAGCATTCACTAACACTGCACTACTAAGGCAGTTTCTACAATTTACCTTTGTAAAAAAAGTGTTTTCTCTATTATAATATAACCTATAAAGGTTACACAAAGACTAGTGACACCTCCAAACAATGGTGCATACGGTTTTGTAGCTGTAATTGCTAAACGGCGTAGTTCGCCATTGTGTAAAAGTATTTACATTTTCACATTTCTAGTATTGTTTAGAATCTTGGTATGAAAAAACTGATAAGTAAGTCAAGGTGTTTACAGACCTAACGTATTTTCGGCGCGTAAAATCTTATTTTCGTATAGTGGTTTGTATAAAATGTTTACGCTCTTATAAGCTCGTAACAACCCAAATTCTACGTTGGAATTCATATTTGACTGACTGAACGTGGTACACGCGAAAATACAGGAAAAGGTGTATTGCAGGCGCTTTCAGTTGTAATGAAATATGCATGTAGATGCGTATTAACGAACGCCAAAATATGCGTATAAATGCCGAAAATACGCCATGTATGTTTGGTATGTCCTGTAGCCAAACTCCACGCAAAATCTTTGTAAAAACAATACATAGTCTATTTAAGTTGTTTGTACGTCATTGTAGCAAAACTATTTATTGGGCAAATGTGTATATGTATACACATACGATAGTTTAAAATCAGTCAGTCGCCTCGAGGGTAACCAGTCCTCACCAAGCTAGTCTAAGTTGGCGAACATTCAGATGTACTCGGCCCGCAAGGGTGATAAATACGCATTCTACAACAGTCACTCAGTAAAAATGGGACCATTTTATTTTTTGTTGTTTTATTGTCTGGCGCCGATAGACCATTCAGAATGGTCAGTGAGCTTACGAATTTTAATGCTCTAAAACTCGGGCTTAGTACTATTATAATTTTTAAATTATATTGACGTCACAGTATATTTTGCCACTGTAGTTGTCACTTCAATAGAAGTATAACTCGTTTTTTTTCTCTACAGGTGTCAAGCAAGGCGCTAAGCTGGTTCTCGACGGCCGCTCCGTTAAAGTTGCCGGTTTCGAAAAGGGCAACTTCGTAGGACCTACTATTCTTACCGATGTGCAGCCTAACATGACCTGTTACAAGGAAGAAATCTTCGGCCCGGTCCTTATCTGCTTATTCGTTGACACTATCGATGAGGCTATCCAAATGATCAACTCTAACCCCTACGGAAACGGCACAGCTATCTTCACAACCAATGGAGCTACAGCCAGGAAGTTCGCTTACGAAATCGATGTAGGACAAGTTGGTGTGAATGTACCCATCCCTGTACCCCTTTCTATGTTCTCTTTCTCCGGGACCCGTGGCAGTTTCTTAGGCACCAACCACTTCTGTGGCAAACAAGGACTTGACTTCTTCACGGAGACGAAGACCGTCGTATCATCCTGGAGACAAAGTGACGTATCACACTCGAAAGCAACAGTATCCATGCCTACGCAAGAGTAAACTAATTTATTGAAATATATTTATGTAAGCAAAAAGCATTTATTTTGTAATATCATAGCCATATTATCAATTGTCTTCCATATATGTTATATAGAAATCAAAAACCTATTTTTACGTAATATAATTTTTCGAATATTTGTTTCTTTTATTTGCTCGATGTCCATACATCCATGCTAATAATATAAATGCGAAAGCCGCTGTCAGTTTGGCTGCTAAACACATCAAAGATAATATTTGTCATAAACAGGTTTATTATTAAAAAGGTAACGCCCGCCGGCAGTATGCATAAATTCTTGCCTCATGACGGACTCAACATAAAATCAAAAAAAGAACACCCAGACTCGAAACAACTATTTGTGGATCACACAAATGTTAGTCCTGTATGGGGGAGGGCAAAGTTTTAGCTTCACTCACAATATTAAATTTGGTCAACCACTAAAATTAATAGACTATTTATAATTATGTAGAGTACGTCACTGATGTTACAATCGGTGGTAAATAAGTTTGTGGATCGCCTGGTGTCAAGCAGTCTTCATGCCCTAAAATTGTCTCTAGCACCAGGGATATCAATCAAGCGTGCACTTTTTAAAGATTCAGCTCCTTATACTGCATACCCAAGGAACTAAATAGTTATTTATACTAGTTCATCTGCCGACTTCATCGTGCCGAAGGCGGCTCGGCCAGACGTAACTTATATCGATGCTTCTGCCGTGCCGCCTTCGACCGCTGTAAGCTTAGGTAGATATGGCGTAACACCAAACTTGGTCTACTTCGCCTATGGATGGTGGTGGGTTGGTCGACTTCGGCTGCCGGCAGTAGTCGTTCTGTCGATCTAGTCAGGTTAGTCCCATTCGTCACCCCCAGCATTAACCCCTCTGATGGCGAATATGGCATTTTCAAAAAAAAAAATCCTTTTCGCCACTGGGGGTGATGCAGCGTTGCCTCCTCCGGTGGCAAATGGGATTTTTGTTTTGGAAAAAGTCCCAGTCGCCATTAGGGGTGGCGTACCGGTGTCAATTGCGACATTGTTACGTAGAAACGTCCAGTCACTGCTGGGAGTAATAGTTATTTTATCATAATATTTTAAAAGGCTTTTCCTTTTTTTTTCATATGTTTGGTCGTTTTAGGTAGAAATAAAAGATGTTTTATTAATGTGATGTTTCAAATCAGATTAGTTATAAGGTAGGTATATATTATGAGAATTTATTTAAGTAGGTAGGTATGTACTAAAACTATTAATGATTTAAAAATAAATCGCCGATGACTTAAAGCAAAGTTATCCTAACTATTTATTATGACATCACATAAAGTAAAATGAATACATTACGTGTAAACAATAATATTATTAATAAGGGTCATAATCTAGTGCACATACTGTTAGCTGTTAACAAACGATGTTTTGGTATGAATAGTAAGCTGCAATAATATAGCAATAATATAAAAACACTTAATAGGTGTTTTAATTATTACTTAAACCAGAATAGTCATCCTTTTCTATTTAGAGTTCATACTAAAATTCTTAGCCATACCTACAGCCTACTTCAAAAACTATAAATGTCATTCCAAATACAAGTACTTGCCTTAACTGAGATTTTTCGTAAGCAATATCCCATTTGCCACCCGGGTTGGCGAATGGGATTTTTTCTATTGAAAATATCCCTTTCGGCACCAGAAGAAGGAATGCTAGGGGTGGCGACTGGGATTGAAGTCATCCCAGTTGGCACCCCCGGTGGCCAATGGGATATTTGTTTTGGAAAACAGACAATGCTGGGGGTGGCGAATGGGACTAACCCATCTAGTCTAAGTGAGGATATTAAGATAACTGGCCTATGAGGTCAGCATTTAGGTAAAACGGAAACCGGCTCAGGTTGCCTGGTCGGAGTCAGGCCAGAATTCCTACGGATGCCTGTTTTTGTTAATGGGCTCGCGTTAATGTAATTTTGTCAATAAATTTTAATCCCTCGGGGACAGTACTTTTTCCGGATGAACGGAACCCTATGTCCTTTTGTACAACCCTGAAAATGTGAATGCGTAATTTCATGATGATTGATCGAGTAGTTAAGGCGTCAAACAAATAAACAATCTCATATTCGCATTTATAATAAACTAGTTTTTTCCGCGGTTTCATCCGCGTAAGTCCCGTTCTTGTGGGAATATCGGTATAAAAAGTAGCCTATATATGAATCCAGGTCTCCAGCTATCTACATACCAATGTCCAGTAGTTTTTGTGTGAAAGAGTAACAAACATCCATACATCCATACAAACTTTCGCGTTTATAATATTAGGTAGTAAGGATGTTACTTAATATGTCATGTTTATATACGAAAAACGTACCACCAATTATTTTGTAGATAGTTATTTATTCGTCTTCTTATTTATCGGTGTTACAGAATTAACTATCGAATCTTTCTTCTTTTCTTTCTATATAGTTTGTATGAAAACTGGATCAAAATGCAAATCTATTTTAATAGCTGCAGTACCTACGTACCCACCTAATCTTTATTTTATATACCAATAGCGTCAAAAGTAGTATCTACAAGAGCCTGTTTTCCATAGTAGGTATGTTGTTACCTGTGTATTTTATTAATTGTTTATATTTTGTTTTACGACAAATTGAATAGACTACAGTCGCGAGCGGGTGATAGCAATATTGCATAAGTACCTATTATAACTACAGTTAAAACCGTTTATGACGACATCGTTTAGAACAACATACCGGTTATATTGACCAAAATCAAAGGTCAGAACCAGAATCAGAAATCGTTTATTTGTAGAAACATAGGTAAATACAAAGATGTTACAAATTATGTTGTCCACTATGTTCTGTCATTGAGACATACAAATTTAAATGGGTAACACAAAAGAGAAAAAAAGAAATATTGTCAAAGTCAAGAAAAAAATTCAAAAATACAACGCAAATACAATTAAATCAGTCGCGTGCGGCGCACGATATCGAGTGCACGTACCTATGCTTTATTATTCCGATGTTCGGTTTTTTTTTACCTACCTACCCACCTTTAAAATTATAAATATAAATGAGTGATAGTGAAAAAGAAACGAATAGATTGAGTGTAAATAGTGATGAAGAAGTGGAAGAGATGATGCAGCAACAAATCAATGAGCAGATACCCAACCAGCGTTTAGTAGGAAAGAGAATGAGAGAAGAAAGTGAAGTCAAATTTTTACTTTTAGTTATGTTCCCCTACAATGGCGTTATATAAATTTTTTTCCTATTCCCAAGGCTAGAGCTGTAACTGGTGCAACCCCCAAACTTAGACCTATTGCTTTATTATCGTGTGTTTGTAAAACTTTTCACGTCATGATGACAAGAGAGTGGTTCATAGACCACAATAAAATCTTGTCACCAAAGACAACAGGTTTTAGGAGCACACAGTCAACATTAGATTCTGTAGTTAGATAAATTTGCAATATTCAAATAGGATTTTCTAAAAATTATTCGACATACGCGTGCTTCTTAGACATTGATAATGCTTATAATAACGTTTTAATTAAATATTTAGACATATGGCTTGATAGACCATTGCGCTGGTCAAAACTTATTAATGAAATTAAACAATTAACTTAAAGTTCATATCAGGGTCTTCATGGGATATACATACATGGGTGAAAATCAGTTAATATGACCATTGTGACAAAAATGAAACAAAATGAAAATGTAACAAAAATGAAATGCGCAACAAAAAATAACAAAAGTGAAATATTAGGGCTTGTTCACAATACGCATTATAATCTGACTATTATTTGTTTTATAAATTTCGTAATAGTTGTTCCGCAATAAAACACGGTAAATTTCTTTTATCATTTGTTTTATTAATTAAAAGAAACATGGTTTCTCTTACATATCTATGAAAACACAAGCATATGTTATGCTTGTGTTTTCACCACTAGTTTACATCATTAGTTTGTAACAACAATGAAACAATGACAGACAACAGATGTTTATAAAATATGGTGCTTGCGTATTAAATTGATTTAATTTGATTGAATTTTTAATCGAGTTTTTAACCGTTTCGAATTAACACTGAATCCATATGGAATACTCTGTCCCATTTAATGCCCATGAGTCATAGCAACCTTGTACCTATATAAACGAAATCTGGCATGAATAAAATTCATCATCATTCATTCAATGTTCAAATTTAGTAGTAGTTTTTCAAAAATCACTTCTACTAACGGGTTTATAAATTATTATAAATCCGTTAGTAGAACCCATTAGGCCAAAACAACATGTCATTCTACCACAATCTTATTACGAGACGATTGACCGACCAATGATCGACCATTATGAATTTAGCAGATTACGAACTTTTAGCAAAATGACAATGGAATTGCAGTTACGTTGTGTCGGAATGACGAATTTATAAAAATAGCAGACTTGGGCACCTGGAGCACAGTATAATGGTCAATAGCTATTAAGATCGCAAAAGTAAACAAAAACGTGTCGAGTTTAAGGTCTTTTGTAATTCTTAGAAACAAAATACACGTGCATGCAGTATAATCAAAGCCCGCTTCTTCATATCTCTTCAGTCAGTTTGTTACTTATCTGTACACAAAACGCACCAAAACTTAATATTACCTATTGTCGAGTTACATATTTGTGAAACTTTTAACATGTCGCAAAGAAAAAGGAAACAAATTAATATCGAGGAAAATTGCATATTATATCAAAGCTAGAGAGCGGAATTCCAAACAAAGACTTGGCAAAAGAATATGGTGTATCACACTCGACAATTTCAACCATTTGGAAAGAAACGGGAAAAAATTAAATCCAAATTTATGACAGCAAAATTTTGGAAATGGAACGATCCAGAACAACGAAGCATACGAAGATTGAGGAAGCTTTGTTAAAGTGGTTTAAATATCAAAGGACAAATAATGTGCCAATAAATGGACCAATTCTACAACAAAAGCAAACGATTTTGCTCAGCGTTTTGGTGAAGATTTCGTTAGCTCGTCTAGTTGGATTCAACGTTTCCAGGCTTGGCACGGACGGAGGGAAAATGAATGGTGAAGCTGCCAGTGTTGATAAAGGTGTCGTAGAACAATGGATATCGCAAAAGTGGCCTACATTATACGAAGGCTACGGACCGAATGACATTTTTAACACAGACGAAACCGGAATTTTTTACAATATGACACCAGACAGGACTTTAAAGTTCAAAGGAGAGAATTGTTCTGGAGGAAAAATGTCCAAGACGAGACTAACGATCATGGTTGCAGCAAATATGACAGGATCCAGTAAAAGGAAGGTTTTAGTTATTGGTAAATCAAAGAAACCAAGATGCTTTAAAAACATACGCTCACTGCCGGTAACGTATGAAAACAATGTGAGGTCATGGATGACATCATTCAAACAAAGATGCTTTAAAAACATACTGTGAGGTCATGGATGAGTTCATTGATGTAGATAACTCTATTGCAATTTGTGCACCAGCTACGGAAGATGATATTGATGATGATACGAGGAAAATGATGAACAGGAAAGCTCTGAAGAACAATTTACAGTGCCAACTTTGAATGATGGTCTCAATGCTGTTAGTGTATTACGAAAGATTGTTCTTTTTAGTAATAGTTTCACATGCAGGGAAATTATGACGATACGCTAATTAACCTTTTAACCGCCCCACTCCATCGTGAATTACAAAATGTGTATACCCGACAGAAGTGTTCCCAACAGCCTAAAATTACAGATTTTATGAATACAGAAAAATTATAATGTTCTTTCGTATTATACGTTTTATGTGAAATAAACAAAATGTTATTTTATTTTATACATAAATATATTGTTCCTATTAATATCTATGGATTTATATTATTACTAGCTTTTGCGCGCGACTCCGCCCGCGTGGTACCTACATCAATAAAAAGTAGCCTATGTCCTTCCCCAAGTTTTAAACTATATCTGTACCAAATTTCATCTAAATCGGTTGAGTGGTTTAGCCGTGAAAAGGTAACAGACAGACAGACAGAGTTACTTTCCAATTTATAATATTAGTAAGGACATATTCAATAATACCGCTTCATAAAAAATACTTTGTAACTCGAAAACATCACCGGCTGTTACGACTATCGGTTTTTACGACCAATTATAAGTAGTCCCTTCGATGCCGTTATAACAGATTTTGACTGTATGTAATTTCAATGCTATATGACGTCTGCTTATGTTTTCATAGATAAGCCGCTAATCTGGTTCTATAAAACTTTATAGGCATTAAATAAATCCTGGGCAACGGTTATTCTTTAAAATTAACCTAGTTATGATTCATGCGCTAAGGACTATACTATTATAAGTATTATACGTCATTGAGAACATCTCATTGGTCGATGCTATTTGCCGCTCTTTTGTTGAGTCACAACTCTTAAGGCTAAAGAAACAAAGATAATATTAGTATTATCGCTCGTATTTAATACGGCGTATTGGCATTCCTTTGTGTGAAGAGACGTTCGATGTAACTGAATGAAATCATTCTCATTTCTGCGTTGCGTTGTACGCGTAATATTCGAAGGAAAATCATAAAATGGATATTGTTGTGTAAATAAATGTATTGTTTGATAGTTTGCACGGTAGTGACGCGATCCTGTTTGACATCATCCACATAGGCAGTAACACAAACTTCCTGGGTCTCTTGTTACTTCGATGTCGTTAGCCGCGGTACTAGCACGCGTCGCGATGTTTTGTTATATTTTATTTATGGTGTTTTGCGTTTTTGTGAATGACTGCATGGGCTTGACGCCGCAATGCCGGAATGAGAAAGGAGAACCCGTGGACTGGTAAGTATTTTTTGATAAATACTTAGTAATTATAGAACGTTATATTTATATAAATAAATAATATAAAATATAGTTTTATAATTAAATTATAAATGTAATAATAATTCCGAATACTGTTTGTTTACATGTATTGATAAGTGTACAATCTATAGACCGCAATGGTATTGTGGTTTGTGCGTTTTCCGTTAATGTTGATAATTCTCTTGTGGTAATTGTAATTGTTTTGTGTAGGTAGGTTGAACTTAGACTAACTAATTAATAAAGTGTCTATTTCCAATTATTTATATAATTTACAAATTAATAACATTACTTATAAAATGTTTCAATTTTATATTAGCTAATATAAATAATAATTTCATAGATTGATTTATAATTAAAATTATGTGCCTAATAATAATTTATTTACTAAAATATTTTATTTTAAGAATTTACTACTATTGTAATAAAAGTTATAATATTTTAATTATAACATTATTTGAGAATATCTTACTATTATCTATACATATAATAAAATCGTAGGAAAGTAAAAACTGTACAATGAATATTTTTTTAAATGAATACTTGGGGCGTGATCTACAATCGATATCGAAGCCAAAAATATAGTTTTTAGCATTTTTGTCTGTTTGTCTGTATGTATGTCCGGGCTAAACTCACAAAGTACTGCATGGATTTACTTCAAATTTTGCATGAATATTACTGACAGGTCGGGTCAATATATAGGCTACATATTATCACGCTATCACCTACGGGGGAGGAGCTGCGAATCTTTATTTTTCTTACGCATTCTGTGACAGCGTGTAATCTAACGACGCATATTTAAATGTTGTTTTTGAGTAAGCCATGCTATTATCTAGCTTTACACTATAAAAACTACGCCATTTAAGTAACTTTGGCAGAGAAATATAGTTGGGTTCCGCGGCGACAAACACTTTTTAGTTAAAATCTACGCGGACGAAGTCGCAGGTAACAGCTAGTTTAAAGAATAAAATTATTGTAGAATATTTTAATTGATTATTTTAATTATATTTTCTTTTATTACCTATTCAATCTTACTTTAAACACAACATCGATAAAATAAAATATATAAATATATACCAACGCGAAGTTACATAACAAATATTCTTAGTCACTCGCTTAATCTTTTTATATTAGACAGAAATAGAACACGAATATTATTATAAACACAATTTTAGGTTTTACGTATACAAGTTACCGAGAGAGAAGAATCACTTAAACCCACTAGTACGCAGAGGTGTGGCGTACATGCACCTCACTCCTTCAAAACTAAGGGGAGGATGGATCATGTCGGACCTGGCTATTAGTGACCCAAGGTCCATGGTTGGGAAAACATTGTCACCATTGTATCAGGTAATTTTAGAAGTATAACAGTTTTGAACTACGCAGAGCTAGGATTCTTATTGCAGCCACAAGTTTAATTTAGAATTTAATATGCTCTTTCGTTTTTATTAATTAATTAATTTATAATGTTAATTTTAATAAATATATAATATAATACATTTGCATGCCGCTGTATCGGTGAAACATGCTGGACTAAAATTACATGTAACATCTTTGTACCGTGTTTCTAGCAAATAAATATATAAACAAGTCATAGCTTCCTTTCGGTCCATAGTACAACTGAATATGTATATTTTAATTAGATATATCCTTAACCTTGGCATTAATAAACTAGGTAAATACAATTTTAAAAAACATTGTTTAAGCATTTATTGCATTATATATGACGATAATATTCAAGATATTGCCAGTGATTAAAAAACTGTGACGTGTCTTTTAGGACTTGTTGACACAAAAATTCATCTGGCGTAATCTTTTTAATTTGAAAATTAATTTAAAAGTGATCCGTTACAGTAATTAAATTTAAAGACATCAGATGGAAAGTATATAATTAGGGGGCCTAGTTAATTATAATAAAAGCTTACCTTACCTTAACAAGTATTTATGGAAATCTAAAAGTTAATCAGCATTCATTATCATCGTCGTACTTTTCAGGATAAAAATATAATATCTGTGGTCTACAATGATCAACCGCCTGCGGGCGAAAATCAACCTGATATTTTGCAGTCTGTTGCTGATATGTACTCCAAGAGTAAAAGAGGTAATAATACATAATAACTTCATATTATTATTGTAGTTTGTTTTATATAACGCTATTTTAGTTTTTGACGTGACAACGTCTAATAAATCGATGAACGCTGGCTGCACGCACGAAAAAGGATGACTCATTGTCCCGTCACGCTGATTGTAACGTTACGGGAAAGAAATTTTGTCATGACGTTCTCACGTTAAACTATCGTCCGTAAACCGACTTTATTTAATAAAGAAAGATTCTTGATTTATTTGTTGTTGGTGCATAACATACGTGTATTCGAAAACAAATTCGTTAAACACGTTAATTCGAATGTTGATTCATCTGTTTTGTTTATACATATTCGTACATGCATATTCGGTAAACGAACTACGAAACTGATCTATATCCGTTGAAAATGTCGTATCTATCTTTCTGCCTTTGTACATTGTATCAAATTATATTTGCGGCAATAGGCAAGAGAAAAGAAAATAATAAGAGATAATTCAAATGAAAGCTTGTTTAATTCAATTTTATGAAAGCTTATTTAATTCAATTTTAATTACAAAATTAACTTATTTAAGTACCAATTGGGAATAGGTCTAATAATTTTGGCTATAACGACAATTATAAAAAAATAATGATTTATTTTCCATTGCACTGAGGTGAGGGGAAAGATGACCATCGTTCTTGACATAGTAGGTTATTACATATCCCAGAGATAACTTTGGGCCAAGTCTTACCTAAGACATACCGCATGAGTCCACATTCTGCATGTCGCAACTAGCTACATTCTGAATCATCATCATCCATATCATCCTAGCATAAATTTATATCGAAGTATCATTTGAGTATTGGGAATCTTTGCTCCTTCGGTCCTCGTACATTATCTTCGTGATTTCTTGCTGTTTTCCTTTGTCTTGTTGAGATTTTCCATTTTTTTTTACTAAAAGGTTTACTTAAATTTGCGTTCAAATTTAAAAATCTGGTACATAATGTTAATATCTATAATCTTACGAAATCCTAAATCGTAAACACCTTACTTGTTTTTTGTTGTTTGAGTTCATCATGTTCAGAAACCAGTCACTGAAGTAAATATAATGTTAGAAACATTTGAGATAGTCATAGATAAATTTAATAATTTAAATAGATGAATAATATATGACTTATAAGTTTGGGGTCACTAACATCTTGACTCACTGCGAGAGATCGGTATATGTATATATATGTCGCAATGAATCAATCGATTAATTAATCTCTGGCAAGAATATCATGCATAGCTTTTAAAACACAAAGATACGAACGAACACAAAATATGTGTCATCTTTGCAGCGTAAATATGACTTTATGCAACAAAATGTAAGGTACACGTCCTCTGGTTGTTACCAATAACGGTCACCCATACACGGTGTTCCGTGTATGGGTGACCGTTATTGCTGAACTGACCCTCCTAGCTTTGCCCCTACTCGTTGTACAGAGTAGAGAGAGAGAGTAATATCTACATAAGTACATACATACATACATAGGTTCACGCCTGTTTCCCAGAGGGGTAGGCAGAGACTACGGATTTCCATTTGCTACGATCCTGACACACTTCTCTGGCTTCTTTCACTTTCATCATTATCTTCATACATGCCCGTCGATTCAAGAAGCTCTTAGAGTAACATCTACTTGCTATAAATAAAATGTTAAATGTCAAGACATCGCGTTTCCCTTATTATGATTAGCCACCAAAAAAGCCTCGTCAATACGTGGATTATTTTATGCACATGCTGACAAACTTTTTTTGGTTTTAATTCTCGTTTCTGGTTGTAAGTCTGATTATACAGGCGTCGCTATTAACAACATTCAACTACGAATTTTCAGCCACTTTACTTTACACTTTACTTCAAATATTTTTCGAACAATCGCGCATTCAGTTAATATTAACATGTAATATTCGCGTATTGGAAAACTATGCTATAACCTAAAGAGTCTTCCATTACTCCATATAGATTGAGTATGGAGTGGTAAATATTATAAAGCTTTCTAGTAAATTAGTGTAATTTCAGTGAATATAGTAAAATCTAATCATCAAACTTCCACAGGACAATTAAAACAGGCTGGTGTGAAGAAGTATAAAAAGTTCAAACTTGGCGACAAGTATTACGACGATTATGATTTAGCTGAGATGTGCAAGATGCACTCCAAGTTCATGAAGACCAGAGTCGAGAGTGGACATACCAAGGGCGTGATATTGGGGGATAAGTTTACTTCACTTTGGCTTGTCCATTCTGTGCCGAGGTTCCCACCGATACCTGACCGTGAGTACTTCCCTTTTGTGTTTTTCTATTGATAATTGTTTGATCATAGTGAGTTTGTTGTTAAAAGTTACACTAGTAGTCGTCGATACTGTTGTACTAGTTTTTGTCTAGTGGTACAGGATACTTTAAAAATGATTAACAATATTTTAATTAAACTGTTTATTGAGGATATATCCTTGATGCATAAAACTAGTTTCTAACAGTCTGTCTAGTGTGTAGGTCGGCTGACCAGTCTAACTCGGTCGGCTGGATATTATTTAGGTACTATTACCGGGCCAAGGCCATATAAGTCCCATAACCCAGATAAAACGAACTTTTTAATGGTTAACCAGATGTCGGTATATTTCAGGGTACAGAGTTACCATATTGACGATGCCGACACCGACTACTTATGGCTAGTTTCACAACTATCAAGTTAAAGTTATCCAAAAGATAAATCGCATGCTGTCTCACTCTTGTTAGGTTAAAGAAGAGAGATGGCGAGACCTTTATCTTATAGATAATTGCTAATTGGAAGACAACTTCCAAACAGCATGTTCCGCCTGTTCCACAAGGAACAGGCCCTTAGCAAGTTTGCCGAGGTCTCCGCTGATAAACCTCGTGGCTCTATCTATATTCGCGGTCGCGATGCCTCAATATCCCCTCTTTATGTAGTAAAGCAAAATTTTTACTCCTATAAAAACATGTCCTACCGAAATTGTAAACATGTTTTAAAATATTTAAAATGTAGGTAGGTTAAGTCTGGCGTTTTATGAGACACGTCTTTTTATGGTTCTGTTGTACAACATATGTAGGTACAGGATGTATAATATAGGCTGCAACGATTACTTATGACTAAGTTCTCCTTGCAGCCATGTCCTCCTTATAGGTATCTTATCGATTGCTAATACTATGCACGGCATATAATTAAAAGCTTAGAGGCTAGCAATGCTCGCTATGCCGAGAAACTCTTTATATGGACGAATAAGCCTATTTTTCCTAGATAATATTTGGTGTGCATACCTACAGTTCAAAACCAAAACCATTAATTGCAAAATTGTGGATATTTGTAACTCTTTTTCATATAATTATGTTTAAAAGGAACAAATTTTAAATAAAAACGTTATCCTTAATGCCGCGGACGACTTTATATCCCTGGAGATCAATTGTTTTCTGAATGCTTTGTTTAGGTTATAAGGTATCGGTATATCAATTTACATCACAATCTGTTTATTTCTTTCCATGTGATGACAGTACCAAAAACAGACAGAAGTCAAAACAAGTATATTGATTGTTGTTTTGTTATCTATTGTTCGAACGATGTCTTTAAATTTTCAGTTGCGAGCGGCCTAAATGTTTCTTCCTACGACTACCCTACGACTGGGATGAAATACGGGCAGTCCTTCCTCTGCGTGTCGGTACAAACGTCAACACTGAACCAAATAGCCACGCAGCTGAAGTACAACGAACCTTTGCTGGTGTATCAACATATTCCACAGGAGTTCGAGAGTGAACTGCCGAATTTGGTCGATGTCATACGGAATAAAACAATCGATGCTTCACCATGGTAAGTGCTAATCAGTATTCATGTAATTGTGTTATTGTATAATACTAGTTTCTGTCTCTGCTTTTGTCCACTTTAATCCGACAACTGGGATAAAAATTATCCGGTATAAACTCTAGAACTCTATCTGTGTACGAAGTTGCAATTTCGTTCAAAGGTTATTGCAACAAAATCTTAACAACAGGAGGTATGTCTTTAGTGTCTTAGCGTTAATATTGCCTGAAATTACAGTAATCATAATCACTTACCACCAAATATCCTTGCTTGCCATTTTCTTAGCATAAAAAATGTGACAGTCAAAAACCTAATATTTTTAAAGAGCAATGTTTACGCTGCTCGTTCCATCTTTAGGTTAGTTAATGAATGTGTCTGTTCAGTTAATCAAACTACAACAATCGTCTATACGATTGCTTTCGTTTACGCAATGAACACATTGAATACCAAACTCTTTTGTTGTCTCCTAACGGCATAGACTTTTTAATACTAACACAGACACCGGAAGTTTTCTTGTGAGAACCGAAATATGTCAGAGGATGTTTTCCAATTATTCTTTTTTTGTGCTCTAGTTTTGAGGCTATATGCTGCTTTTGCATGCTTACATCTTTTTTATAATCAATGTAGGTAAGACAGTGGTGGCCTAGTGAGAGACCGTTAAACTGCTACGCAGAGGTCTCGAGTTAGATCACAAGGCACACACCTCTGACTTTTTATGTGCGTATTAAAAGGTTAATTATAGCTACCTTTAAAAGCAAAGGAAAACATAGTGAGCCAAGTTGCACGTCTAAGAGCATCTGAGAGTGTCCATAATGTTCTCGAAGAAATGTAAAGTGTTTCTACCCGCACTAGGGTACATTACCTACATTAATAATAAATAATATCAACCCTACAGGGGTATATAATAGGGTTGATATTATTTATTATTAATGTAGGTAATGTTACCGACTGTATTACCACAAAAGTTTATGTGAATATTTATTGCACGTGTAATTTACCAACACTATATCTGAGCATATTTTAAGCCTTCTGAAATCAATATTCAAAATTTACGCTAATCAATCCTCAAAGATTGCCAATATTTATTCATTTATATAATCAAATAATAAAGTAGCTGTACCAGCTGCTGAGCTGGAACGCTACGGCCCTTAGGAGCAGTTGGTCTGGCAGAGAATGAGAGAGTGTATGGACTAGCAAAAGAAGCTTTATGTGATGACGTATCTATGAGTGTACTGCCTGTCTACACAGATTGTATGCATTTAGTTAGAGAAAGAAGATATCGATGGAGAAAGGTATTTGGTATAGGACACTACAAAATGAACCTTGGAAGTCTCTGTGGTTTGATCAAATTGTTATTAATAGATATATGCTAACTACTGCATTTCGACTTCGATCAGGACATATCCTACTTAATAATAAATTCGCTTATTTAATGAAAAGGTAGCATCTCCACTCTGTTCTGAGTGTGGTGTAGTGGAGGATGCTCTACATATTGTGGTGGAATGTGTCCGAAACGGGGATGTCAGATCTGACATTTTGTCTGCAATTATAGATTATAAGGATATTGGACGATATAACGCTGTCCGAGGCAGCTAAATTATCTATAAACTTGTTGAAGTTGGCATGCGACGACGTTCACAGTAATCATTCATTATTGTATCGTATTATTATTATAATATAGTAGTTGTATAGTAATGTTGTAGAAAGTTCCAATGGAGCGGTATAGTCATATCTGACTAAGCTCCTAAAATAAAGGGAAAAAAGGCAATTTCCATGATGTTCATGATTGTCGCACTTCCTCAAAAAATAGGCAAGATAATGTAAAAATATTTTTCAAATCTGACTGATCGTTACGAAGATTATCGCACTCAAACATATACAATCTCTTAAGCTTTATAATATTACTTTCGTTATTCAAATTGATATTTATAAATGTATGCCAGATCTGAATGAACCACATAAGGCTAAAATTAAAATACTAATTAATGTAGTCCTGTTTTCATAACTTCGAACATATTCAAATTCATCATTTCAAAATATTTCTTTCATGTCCATAACTGGTACATACTTTGCAACTTTTATTTTACCTGCGATTTCGCTGACGAAAATGTAGGTTGGGTGATGTTGGTACAGTACTTTTTTCTGGATGAAAGGTACCCTAGGTTCATTGCTGTCAACGTGTATGCAAAATTGCATGATCGTAAGGAGTTCCACGCCTTAATGACTTAACCGATCATCATGAATTTTACCTACAAACAAACTCACATGCGCATTTATAATATTAGTTGGGACTAATTAGAGCTAAATAAAGTATAAAAACAAATGTGACATAGTTGTCATCATTGAATCATTGTAATTTTTAAATGGAGCGATGAATAAACAGGGAGTTAAAATTGATGTCATGTGTTATTATGAATGCGGCGCATTGTTTAAAACCGAATTCGTTTGTTTACAAAATGTTGTTATTGGATCATAACAGAGTTTGTTGTTGTGACATTTTATCGATTCATTCATTCATTCATTATTATTATTTCGAGTCCCTTCAATATCTTAAAAGTATTAAATAACAATGCTTGATATACATATTCTAGATGAAATGTATCATTTTGGTACAACTCATTCTTATGTCTACACACCTGAATCAAGCAAAAAATTTATTAAAAATATTCCACGGTCAATAAATATTATGCATTTAAATATACGTAGTGTAAATTGAAATTTTCATAGCTTTAGGATGTTTCTTTCGAGCATAAACATATCGTGCGACATCATAATTTTATCAGAATGTTGGTTAGATCGAATATACCAAAGCTAGAGGGTTATGATTCATGTCACACGAACAGACCAAGGAACCAAAATGATGGTGTTATTATGTTCGTAAAATCAGAACTACCACATTGTATTTCAGAACCTAACCTAGCTGCTTGGTCTGTTATTTAAAAAATAAAAACGTTTCTGTTTTAGGGATATATCGTTCTCCCTCTACACGGTCTTATGAAAATTTTATAAGAACAAAAATGTCTTTTCAGAATAATATAGTGATTATGGGAGACATCAACATTTACATAATGCCTAATGATTTGACCCAATTAGCAAATGAGTACCTAACTATGCTTGCCTCTCTTGGATTTTTACACTCACATCTATTCCCTACTCGTGATGACGCCTGTATCGATCACGTAATGGTTAAGTCCGATTTAGACACTGTAACATTAGTGTTTGACACCTACATTACCGATCACAAGCCTACACTTATAAATATGAACTGTAAAATTATACCTGCAAACCCTAAATTCAACCGCATTGTCACAGATTATGCCGCGGTCACTTCAGAGATCACTTTTGAGGACTTTAGTGACATAACCATAGTACAAGATGCAAATATAGCAGCAGAATCATTAGTGTCCAAGATTGGTTCCATCATCCAAAAACATTCAAAGCTTGTATATATCACTTCTAAGCGCAGAATACTTAAACCTTGGATTACTAATGACCTTAAAGGAATTAAAGGATAGAAATGGCAGAGACAGGATTAGTCTTTGTTTCAGAGGATCACATCTTAGTCACCGGGTTAAATGCTTTTTATGCCGGTTTCTTTTGAGATGATCGAACTTCGTTCGAAGAGCCGGTTAGTTCAATTTTTCTGCATAAAATCGACAAGGGCATTTACAAGTGGGGCTTTACTGATTAGTAGGTCCTGACGATATATAAAAGCAACAGATATTGCTCTTCTTCAATGCGGTTTGCTTATTATTGAGAGTCTTGATTTTTCGGTGAATTAGGCCTTCTGACGACGAGCTTTTTTTTATAAAATTTCCATTTTTGGTGCGTATAAAATCACGGGCAAAGTTAGCGTAGCACATATTACAACATTTTTTTTTGTATAAAACCTGTAATGTATTTAAAATCTATTTCTCAGGTACCACATTGAAAGTTTCGAGACACTCGTTGGCCGCAAGTTCCTTTCATTTGCTAAAAGTGCGATGTTCAACGACGATCTGTACAGCGGGCTGGTGGCTGAAGTATTGCAGTCAGATCTTCTAGTGGAGTCGTGGACTAACGGGCCCGGCACATTGGACTCGGAGTGCAGCAGAAATTTCCAGTACGTCAATTATTATTTACCGATAAGAAGTTTACGAGTTTTCGAATCCTATTTTGAGTGGACATTGGCCTTCTCGTTGCCACCGCATTGTGGCGATGTAAAAGTTCATAGGAAAGTACCCTATAAACTTTACATCATTTTAAGGAAACCATAGTTATGATTATGACCATCTGCCAAGAATCATAATCATGATTTTTCCTTATTGCAATTGAAAATAAATAAAATCGATAAAATTTCAAAACACTTGCACATAACTATATGATTTTAAAATCACAGAATACATATTATCGCAGACATAGACAACATTTTACAGGGTAGAAATCTGCCTACAATTCACTACACCCACGCCAAACACAGAACAATTTTTAGGGAACATTACAATATTACGGCTATTTATAGTAATTTTTCTTTTCAGAGTGCGAAATATCGAGCGACTAAAGTTCCCTATAGCAAAAATGTCATTTACGTCGCTCAACGATCATTCCAAATGGGCGGTGGCCGTCGCTCACAAGATGCACAACAGTCAGGACACGAAGGTCGCCGACTACTGGGTCTGCGTCGGAGACATCAATAGAGCGGTAAATATTTACATACTTCATAGTTTTAAATAGTTTGTGAGAGACTGACTTAAAGGTATGTATAAGGAGCTTTAAAAGACTGCAGTTGAATATATATAAAATAAATAACTAAGGGGCAAATAATTATACAACCCATTTAATAGTAAGCAGTTATAGTAGTCTATAGAATCAAGAATAGCAGTATTCGAATTATCAATCGATGAATAAGTTGTATACCAGCATTTCTAAGTTTTCTGCCACTCGAATGTTTTGAAACATTTATAACTATTCAAATTTATAACATGTAGTCGGATAGTCTGGGATGACGGAATTAGAGCGCAAAAGATACTAAAAACGGTTCTCAAGTTGTGTAGGTAAATAATATATTATTTTTAACAACATTACAGGGGACACCCGCTGTATTATTTTGCAAGAAATAAATTGCAGTGACTATTTTTATAGTAATTGTATAGTAATATTATATATATGTTCGTTTCTAATTCCAGTTACCGCAGGAGTCACGCGGCGGCGGCACGGTGTGCACCTCAGGGCCTATACTGTGGGGCAACTTTGCACATCTCATTGAATCTGTGCAAACGTGTAATTAACTATATTGTAGGTAAAAACTAGGTGTCGGTTATGCCTCCACGAAGTTCAATACTGACATGGGGATATATGTGGGCTCTTTAGTCAACTGAGGCCGCTCGAACTTATCCCGCGGGATCAATTGACCTAACGAATGTTTTGAATCGGGCAACTGATTCCATTGATACATTTTATGATTTATGCTATATATATGTGCTTATACATTAAGTAATTCATGTAACTTTAAGGTTAATACTCGATTTAAAAAAAAAGGAAATTTTCAGCTACGAATAGTAAAATATGCTTTTTGATGATTTCTTTTTGACACGATTTTATTTTAAAGTTGTTTACCTATTTTGTATTTGCTGGTCTTCAAAACCCGCAAATAATACCACCTCTACTGGAAGGAATATTTTTAGTATCACTGCTACATTATAAAATAAAATAATAAAAATTGTGTTTTAAATATTGTATGGCGCATAGCGCTATGTGATATCTCAAACACAATAATTGATAACCAGTTTCTTAAAAAAGGCTTTAGAAGGCTGCAAGGTTCTAATATGTCCTTCACGCAGAATGAAAAAAGATTGAAAATCCGTCAAATTTACATTAACGTAACAAAATGTTATTTGACAGGATAAAAACCAAGTCTCTAAATTATCTATCGTCGCTATTAGAAAGAAAACGCGTTTAATTTAGTCTTAGTTTAGTAAAACAACTGATCAGTTCCTTAAAATAACAGGTAGCATATACATTTAGATAGGTACAGATAAACACATTTTGTACGTAAATCTGTCGTTAGTTTTCAAACGAAGCATTGCTTGTTTGAGTTATAATTAGTTTTCGTTTCGAGTCTTCCGTCGAACGTCAACTTACCGCTCGCATTAGCTTAAATATCAGAATATCGTGTTTACTATTTCGTAAAACAGAATAAAAAACAGCCTGCATATATTATTTTATAGCCTGTTATTATCTATTATTTTATAGCCTGTTATTTCATAGCCTCTCTGATGTAACGAACTACCTGAAATACGAATTATTCATTGTGATTTTAAGTGTGATTGAGTCAGTTAATTATAAAAAAACATCTAGGTATTACTTGTGCCACACTCGATGTGCCTTGATAAACTATAGTCCATACAACAGTCTAAGCTTGAGACAAAATGTAAACAAAGAAAATAGGGTGGATCTATCCAGATTAAATACAAAATGTCGTCCTTCAGCCTCACTTTTTTGCATTTAAAGGTACACCTTCAAGTCGGTAGTACTCAAATGCATTCTAAGTTTGACATTAATTTTGCAGATTTTATATATATGTACTTGGATAGTGAATATTCTTTATTTTAATCCTAATTATATAAATGTATAAAATTTGTAAAAGCAATTTCAAGTGAATTTTATATTCTCTTTTATCTATTTTATGTAAACTGTAAACCTAATTTCTGATTTGTTTCCGTTTTTGTCTCATGGCGAGTTGATAAATTTAGACTGTGTAAAATGTACCTAATAACTTTAATTTAATATAATAAACTGTAACAATATATTAATGTTAATTATGCATGTATTATTAAAAAAGTTATATTACGTAAAAGAAACACCATTAAAACAATTTAGCGTTGGCCTCAAACTAGGCTATGTCTGAATCCAGATAAATATTTCATAAAATCAAGCAATTTACTATATTATAACTTCGGCAAATACGGTCACGATTGGGCAAATAACCTGACTGTGTTATAAGTAATATTTGCACATACAAACCAAGAGTGAGAAAGTGACATCGAATGATGATGAACCGAGCACTTTGATTTCATATACGCAAAAAGTTAAAAGTATCGTAACGTCTTCTTTGCTATATCAAACAAGTAATAATAAGTAATTATAAGTAATAGTAAGTTGAGAAGTAGAAGAAGAAAAGTTTAAATAAACTTATAATTTTCTCGAAATATAATCATAACCTTTATGACCTAATGTAACGATGTAAACATTCCTCATTTTGTGTTGTTTAATAAAAAATATTTGTGTAATCTAATGTGAGACTGTATAGTTTTAGTACAAAGAGCATGAACGTTTATGATCTGTGATCATAGTGTAGGTATAAGGTTTTCTTCGAATTGTGGCATGTTTGTATTTATTAGGTATTTCAGTATGATACAGAAGTAATGTTAGCATTTAGTGATGTAGTCTACCAAGGAGTTTGTTTACTATTTAGTTAAAAAAATATATGACTTTGTATTTATTTTAACATAAATAAAATAGGATGTAATACTTAACTATTTTATAAAATTATTACTTACAAAAAATAAATTGCTTAAGACATAAAAATCTTCAATAGCAGAGACATCAATTGTGGGAATGATCAATACAAGAAAGAACAAAGCTGCATTTTGTTCTCTATGTGTTTGTGTTTAAGAACAAAATGCAGCTATGAACAAATATAATGAACAAATTGCTATCGCATAGAACTATTTTGTTACATTATAAGGATGATTCACGTTACACCGTGCCGGGGCCGGGCCGGGGCCCGACCGTGTCGTATCCACCGTGCGCCGGTCGGGCTAGTCATTCAAGCTACACCGAGCTGTTTCCCAGCATTCATTGCACGGCCGTGTCTGAAAAGTAGGGATTGTGTCGGACGATAAAGATTTTTATTTTAAATTATTGGCTGGAGTAATAAGTGTGTTATTAATGCAATTCTCACAAATTGAGTTGGCAGCTATTATCATTGCCATTGATGACGAATTATTGGAAATACGAACCGAAACTACTAGAAGAAGCCTGGAGAAAACGAGAATCGGAAGGAGAATTCACCACGCTCTATAAAGAGTTAGAAGATGATGAGATCAAATTTTACGGTTATTTTAGAATGCCTAAATAATGCTTTAGTATCTTACTTGAAAAAGTAAAACGTGACCTAACGAAGAACGCGACGCGAGCGCTGCGTGCGCGCCGCGTGCACTCTCGGCAGACGCCGCAGGGCAGTAATGCCAGCAACACGCGACGTTCGCGCAGCGCGGTCGCGGCGCGCGCGCCGCGCCCTCGCTACTCACACGCCCAAGGAACGCGCACGCCAAATGTGGGGTCAGCCTTAATATTGAAATGAAATGTTTTACAATATTGTAAAATCTGAAAACTAAGTAGACGCGGTTGATGTCGACTCGTAGCAATCGGATCTGTAGGCGTCGATTCCAGAGGTGTCGGATCCTGAGGCGTCGATTCCGGAGGTGTCGGATCCTGAGGTGTCGATTCCGGAGGTGTCGAATCCTGAGGCGTCGATTCCGGAGGTGTCGGATCCTAAAACCTCGGTGTTCCCATCAGAATAGATGTATAGACAGGCGTTGAGACATTCGATGATGATGTTCCACTCATTGGGGATGTGTCAGAAGAAGGCTCTGCTGATAATTGCTCCCACTCTAACTCTTGTATTATTGCAAATATCTTTCCCTTCGCGAGATGCTGATAGTAGGGAGAAAAAGATTTTAATATGACTGCCAATTGCCATTGCCATTGAAGGAAGCATCAATAGGATGAATGTCTCGTGTGTTGGACTTTTCATTATTTTTTATTATGTACTCCATTAAGGTGCTGGACGCAGAGGGCTGGGTTTGTGGAATTATACGACGGGTCACATTCCGATTGCGGTTTATGGAACGAGTGAATTGTGCAGTTAAATTGTGCAATCAGTAGGTGACGTAAACGCTGGTGATCGTTGTTGCTGTTGCTGCTGATCGGTATTAACTATTGCTGTTTCCTCGTGCTTAGAAGCTGCTGCGGATAGAAAGGGTTCTATTTCGTTTTGTATATCTTCGTTCTCTGATTCGATACATGAGGCAGTAAAAATTCAAATTATCTTCATATTTATAATTTTTTACAGCCACAGCACCCTGACCACTTTTGGTTTTACGTTTATTCATGTTTTTTTACATACATAATTTGTAACAAGGAAATTAAAAAGATATTCAAACTAATTTATTGGTGCGACTAATAATTTGTACATGTATTACTAGTACATAAATACACCGGCAATAAACTATTATTTTTATTTATTTATTTAATTTGCAGGTTCCTGGCGACTTGAGATTCGTTCAAAACTATTTCGTATAGTTTTCGATTGGGTCATTCAACTGCGAGCGAAATTGTACACAGCACGTGTCGATCTATCATCAAAAGACTTATGAAAGATTTTATACCACAACCAACTGAGGAAATGTGGACAAAAATTGTACAAGATTTTGAAAGAGAGAAAAAATTCCAAATTCTATAGGTGCATTAGATGGCAAACATTTTGTTATTGAGGCTCCTGCAAATAGTGGTTCTACATATTATAATTACAAACACACGTTCTCAATTGTGTTATTAGCGTTAGCGGACGCGTGCTATAAATTTGTTACAGTAGATGTTGGCTCATATGGGCGAAACAGTGATGGTGGCATTTTTGCATGCTCTAATCTTGAAAAACGTTTAGAAAAACGCTTAATATACCTAGAGGTAAAAATTTACACGACTCTATGACATTTGCACCGTAAAACATACCTAATGCGACGGTATCCAGGACATCAATCAACTGGAGATGCTGATAAAACGAATTTCAATCACAGATTGTCTTTGGCCCGGCAACTTGTAGAAAATGTCTTTGGTATTTTGACACAAAGATTTAGAATATTTTGTAGAAGAATAAAACTTGCTCCAGCAAATGTTGATTACATTATTTATATCTACTTGCGTACACCATAATTTTCTATGCGAACAAAAAGATTACACAGGACTAATAAACCATAGTGTTATACAAAAGCACAACCACATTTATCGATTAAGCAGTCAACCAGGAAGACCTGCTAATAATGCATTTGCTATAAGAGAAATCTTTAAAGATTATTTAGCATCAACAGCGGGACGTACTTTAAGCCAACAGTAACGGGTATAGGTACATACTATGTATTTTGAATTACTTATTGAAATGTCGAATCGGTAATTTAATTTAATATGAATCTTCTTAAATTAACAGTTGCATTAACTAGGTAGGTACCTACTATTTTACAAACTACCTTATAGTTTAAACATAAATGTTTCTACTTACCAGTTTGTTTTATTTCGTCTGATATTATTTTCCAGACAAAATTTTTGTACTTAATATCCAGATACTTAGGACGACTCATATGGTAGACTACGGGATACTTGCGCACACATTTCAGCAATTTTTCATAGTCCATTTTGCGGTGCTCAACTCCTCACCTCACTAAGATATATGCCACCGTGGTGGCACGGCCTAACATGAATTACTTCATACAAAATAATACTATGAATGTTTGACCGTGTCTCAGCCGTGCCCTGGACGAGGCCCGGCCCGGCCCCGGCCGAGGCACGGTGTAACGTGTACCATCCTTAACAAATAGCACAGATGTTGTTTAATATACTCAAAATCCACACGTTTATTTACACCGGATAAAATATGTATCATAGCTAAGTATTAACTAAGATGTAAACAAAAACTTTTAGCCGACTGCACAATTACTTATAATATTGTTTATATTGGTAACTTTAATTCGTAAGTTTCGTTAAGCGGTGTTCAAAAATAATAAGTGTGATGCGTTAATAATAAAATGCCGTGCTATACATTAAAAGCATTTTTATTTTATCTGCTTATAATTTTACCCTAATTATACCCGATTATGATTGTACTATGAAAATTGTACAAATAAGTACTAGAAGTTACAACACGGAATTCGTAGGTAACTGAAACGACACATTTTCAATGGACGTTAATAATTAATGATACAACTAGCTCAGTGGCGTAGCGTAGTGGGGGCAGTGGGGGCGGCCTGCCCCGGGCGGCACTTTTAGGGGGCGGCAAAATTTCACAATAAATAATAATATTATCTTGTAAATATTTTAATTGTTTAATGACGAACAAGAGTAATGGGTAGATGTACAATACACAATAATGATGACTGTTCTTGCCGAAAAGTTATTTAGAATTACTTTATATTACAGTCTTTTAAATTAAAATACATAAATAAGAGGGCTGCAAAGTTTTCTTCCGCCTCGGGCGGCTATTACCCACACTACGCCACTGGACTAGCTACGTAGACCTAATCGTATCATTGAGTTATTAAGTATTTACTACGTACTCGAGAAGACATCTTAACATAATTGTTTGTAATGCATTATAGTACATGTATTGTTTTTATACATACAATTAAGTACCGTAACACATGGCATGTTTCAGATATTAAAACTTTGCACTCAAATCTAACGTTGCATTAATCGGCGAGTTTGAGATCACTCTAACGCAAGCTACAAACAATCTACTTGTGTTGTCTTCTTTAGTACGTAGTACATATTAACACAATGAATAATTGTATTAGAAAAATTGGCACACACACATCACATTGATAAAGCGTTTCAACCAATAAATGATCCCGACATTTTGTTGCAGTCCTGTACGTAGGTAGGTAGGTACAATTCAATTCATCTATATCTATACTTATAATAAAACTGTAGAGAGGTCAATTCTGTACATTGAATATATATTCAAAATTAATATTGGAGGATGAATGGTGATCGATACTGATGACAAAAATGCAATCAGTAAATTTTTTGTCTGTCTGTCTGTCTGTCTGTATGTGCACGCATGGGTCAAAAACTACTGAAGGGATTTTAACCAAACTTGGTACGATTGTAGTCCATACTCCTGGGCAGGTTATAGGCTATATAACATAACGCTAAGACACATAGGAGCTGAGCAGTGACGATAAATTTGAAGCAAGTCGGACGAAAATGCGCTTTCGAGCTCTTATCCTCGCATACGTTGATCATACACCAAAAGTATGTATTACAAAGATGATGGTCTTCAAAAGATCTACAAAAAAGTCCTTAATAGTATATATCTATCTTTTATAAATTAGCCACAATAACGTGTTTAATCGTTAGGCATTTCTTCAAAGTGTATTAAAATACATAAATATATTGTATTTCACATAGATATATCTTTATCAAACTCCCATATTCAAAAAGTACACTTTAATATTTATATTATAAAAAAAATTAAGGAATCGGTTTATAAACACACAAGATATAGATGAAATAAAACTTCCAAATCTCGCCGCGCCAGTATGGGTACGGCTATACGGTTGATTGTTGTTTAACGCGCGAAACGGCCATCCGCTGCATTTATAAAAAGGCGGGGGCGCTCACGCGCCGACTTCACTCACATTTTGTTTGTTTGGTTGAACGCGGTAATCTAAGGAACTACGGGTAAAAATTAGAAAAATATTTCAGTGTTGGATAGCCCATTTATAGAGGAAGGCTATAGGCTATATAACATCACGCTACGACCAATAGGAGCGGAGCATAAATGAAAAATATTACAAAAACTAGGAAAATTCTCTTATGTGAAGCAGACGAAGTTGCGCGGGTCAGCTAGTTCTAAATATAATAATCAATATAACTGCAACACAGTGTTCACTAGCGCAGGTGTTAGGGAATTCTATTTTAAACTGTATCAAACATCTCAATAAAGATTATTATTATTATTATAACTTTTACAACGCTATAAATGTAAAATAAATCGAATCAATATAAAATCAGCAATACAATAAAATGGTTGGGAAACAATAAGTGTTTTCATTTCTAAGGTGTAAAAGATGTATTATTTACTGTGTATATTCACAATGATTGTACAAGTGCGTTGCTATAATTCTGATATAGAATTAGATTTCATGAATATACATTGTAGAGACAACCGCTTGGCGCCTGTGGATTGGTAACTATAATATTTGAGTAGGTAATCCTAATTTCAGGCCCAGTAACTATGTTTTCTTGTAATAGGTAATCCCAGCAAAGGTATAGAAAGCTTGAGTGTTCGATATTCCTTTAAGTTTAAGAAAGATACAATTGAGTAGATATGGTTTGCCTGTATCATAGATATAATTAAACAACGGAAGAAAAATTACTATCTGCCTCGGTAATTGTATTTATAAATCACGCAAATTGTTCTTATGGAACTTGATAGATTAATCATGATCTATCAACATCACGTGCTTTGATTGTCATTTACTAATGTGATCAAGTAGATAGATACACGTTGTACCTAAATATATTTGTGTAATAGCTGCACGAAAAGGGATTTAACATTTTTGTAGTCACCTTAATACAACACAACTTACAAAGCAATGAAGAATTAATTGCGTGATCCACAAAGAGTTATATAAGCCTCTTATTTCAAAGTGTGTAAAATGTCTATGTTGTAAAAGTTTAGCTATCATGGATGGATTTTATTTTATTTACCACTCATGTAGAGGTACTTACAAAACATTCTGTCTCTCTATTACAATGCTACTTGCCAACAGGATAAACGGAAAAGATCTGTTTAACTATCGACAATTTTATAGCATCCGCGATTTTTTATCTATCCTTACTCACGCATACACTTCTGTTAGGCTGAATACATTCCACCACGTTAAAAAAAAGCCAGATGGCGGTATTTTATGGTAGCTATGTAGTATTGTAGTAGAATACTTGATATCATATATTATGTTTGAATAGTCTTTTAACATATAGGTGGTTCATATACAAACCTCCCCGAGACACGGGTCCATACTTCGAGTCTGGCCGCAACTTCACATACATCTTACCAACCTCGGCAGGACGATGGAAAGCATCAAACAAATTCATCAACTCAGATTCTATGCTGCAATATACCTTGGCGCCGCTCTATGAGGTAAGGTATTATATATTGTATAGGTATCTATAGATCTACCAAGAGAAAGGTGCATTAATTAACTTACATAGGTTCCACGTTATAGAATGCCTATTGCTCAAGGGTAAACGGCTCCATGCTGTTACTAAAAGTTGCAAACAGAAAATGCTCGACTAGCATTAAAGCATGGCAGTCAACACTTAGGTAAAACTATTATCTGGGTTTCTGGAGTTAAGTGTTTCATTCAATTATCGAGCATGTATGAATGAATTATGTTGGACTTATAGAAAGGTATCACCTGCGCATTGACGGGGGATAAGAAAATAAAGATGGCTGTAAATGAAAAGAAATGGGAGAGGTAATGTGAGCCGCCGTAACTCTTACTAGATAATGCAGCAAGTTAGCTTCGTCTTTTCCCTTACAAGGATGTTAGTAGGTATTAATCTTGGTGAGCCGGTTCATCCATATACCAATGAGTTGACAATGGCGAGCTATTCCACTCGTATGCGGCATCATCAGATACCATACTCTTTTATGATATTTGATATGTTCAAGGAGAACAGAAGATAAGAATAGTAAAGGGTTGAAGAAGATAATAAGAACAGAAGATACAATTAATTCCATATTGCAGACGTAGAAATATTCAAATATAATAAGTTCTTATGGTTTTATATATATTGTATATGTAAATTACATGTATGAAAATCCTGTGTCTTATTTTAATAAATAGGTAGATAGTTTTATCTTGGTGAATAAATAATTTAATTTGGTTCGAATATCTGTCTTCGCTAGAAACTCTTCAAAGATGAATTGGCCGTAATGTCCTACGGAGAGCAACATAATTTTCAAGATGATGATCTCATCGGTCAAAAATCTACATCATTTGGCATGATGATCGCAAACGACGTAACCGCTTTATGGATAGGTCATACTGTACCTGGCTTCCCAAACTTCACAAGTTTGTATATCTGCTTATTATATGTTCTTTGTAAATAGCTTTTGCCTAGGCCAATAGATATTACTATGGCACCGCTTTTACTGATTCAACTCGCATGATTAGCTAACTGCTAGGTGATATAAATCAGCGCAATTCATGTGGTACCGTGTTCCATGCACGAGTAATGTAGCATTATTAAATTGTATTTTATCAAATTATTAATGACTTTGTGCTCGGTTCTCTTAATACCTACTTGTGATTTTCTCAGTATTTTCTGTGGTGAGGAATTTGATTGGCTTGGAGACTCACTGAGTGATTGTTTTTTTATAAAATAAGTAAATACAATTGCAATTAATGAATAGCGATTCATTGGCACTCAACTCGTCCTGTGAGGTCCAAAGGTTTAAAGAAGAACATCGTTTATAAATATATAAAACTTTCTTATTGAAAACCTTAGGCACCAACTAAGTCGCTACCTACATTAAAATCATTAGTGAACCTATAATATAAAATGATGTTTTCTAGGAGTTAATCAGGTGTTTCCTGAAGAGGAACTGAGCAGAGGGCACATGTTTACGTGTCTGAGTGTGGATCTGGAAACATTGAATGCAATTACTGCTATCGTGCGACACACTGATCCGAACATTTTAACTTTTAAGTTACCAGACCATCTGATTACGTCATTACCGGAGTGGACGCTCATAGAAACTGCTGCGGGTGTTAGTGAACCGAAAGAGTAAGTAACAATACTGCCGTCCTTTAACTAGAACCCCGTTAACCCTCAAATGGTCGATTTTGAGTTTTGAATGCAAAATATTACAGTTTTAAATTCTCTATCTTTCTGTCTAAGAACCATATCTCTATCACTTACAGTTTTAGAGATATTAAAACATGATTTACCGTTAAATGACAAAATATGCAGCAAATGCTTGACTAAAAAGTGACTATACCACGCTTCTTAGCTTGATGCACGTTTAAGTACCTTAGTTTCCAAATTCGCCTAATATTTTTTAAATGTTTTATTAGCTTAAACTACGTTAATTGAATATTCTTGATACACTAAGAGCGTAGGGGAAAGTGGGGAATTGGGAACACTTAACTACCAATGCTTAAAAATAATAGAAAAACGTCATGAATATAATAAACTTTTATCGCAACATTAACTTTGCTTATTTATCTAATTATTAGTGTCAATAAATATCTTAAATTTCAACGCTTTATTAGAACTATGACTGAAAACAAAAAACATTGCTGTTCCTTTTTACCCGATACCCTATGGGGTAAATGAGATCATCCCGCGAGGGAAATGGGAACGGTATGGGGTAATTAGAAATGATACAATTTAATCTATAGTGTGGCACATATCACACACATAACCTTTACTAATCTCGCCAGCAGTAGATTTTTTATTCACCGAGAGTTTACAAATGGCGCACATGATCCAATCATCTGTCGGTGGGGATTTAAATTTTCGTTGGATATTTATACAGTAAAACACCTCTTCTTTTTTATTTCCTTCTAAAGACTTCGTCAAATTTATGATTCCTTTACCCTTGACTCGCGGCTTCTTTGGTATAGTTTTAATGTTCTTTTCTGAATATTTAGACTGCGTTTTTCTTTTTTGCTTTTCTCTCACTTTGCCTTTTCTGTTTTTCTTCTAGTTGAATTTTTATTAGTGTGCTGGATAATATCGGAGACTGCTTCTTATTGTGTCGCTTAGAAGTGGTTTATATTTTAGGAATTAGTGACACATTAATAATATCAGAAGTGGATCGAGGAGGAGTATTAATGGTAATGCCCAAATCATTGTTATTTTCGGGACAAGAAGTGGCATCCTATATTGGTGTTTGACTCAGGCTGCCAGTGTTAATAGTCTTATTCAAACTTTGCTCAGCAGCAGTTTCATGAATGTTATAATTTTTACTGACTGGGATTGATCAAATACCGTATTTTCAAAGCTCCAGCAGCTCTAAATCCACTAACAGCTTTGCTAATGTTAGCTATTTTATTGTACGCCTTTGTAAAAAGTTCTCCAACCTCGTATTGGCTTATTCGTTTTCCGAGATTATTAACCGTGTAGAGCTCATACTCTTTATTTTATGCCATCTTCAGTGAACTGGAGATTGCAAGATCCAGTGCCTGCATTTTGTTTTGCCCAATGTAAGCTTTTTCTTCTAATATCTTCGATTGCATGACGAAGATCTTCAATTTGGTAGTTTGTTTCAGTCTTTCGTACGTAATTTCAAGGCATTTAAAACAGTTTTTAACGTTAAAACATTTTTACATAGTCAACCAGTACCACTAGGGGTAATTAAAAACATTCCCAATTACCCGCCTGATGCCGTTCCCAATTACCCGAAGTAGTCAATGTAAATCAAAATGGCGTTTATTCTTAACAGTATTTTTTATGACCTTCAAATCACGTGGGGGTTTAAAACAGTTAGAACGTGCATGATTTTAATTAAATTCGGTGTCTCTAAACTCAAAAATATGATATTCACATCTATTGTAATATCTGACAAAATTATAACAGAAATGCAAAAAATATTGTTCGACCTACCGTCAGAACGCGCATGCGGCCTTTTACTCTCACTGTCGCGTACGCACTAAAGGGCGCTAGATGCGTCTCTTTAACGGGTGCTGAACGGTGTAGTGTGGCGGGAAGTATTGCTTATCAAGCTGTTCCCAATTACCCACCGTTCTCATTTCCCCTACTCTCCCCTATAACGTGTTTATAGTTAAGGATCAATTTTGATAACACAGAAATAAAGACAATGCTATAAACTATTTATGATGAAAACCTTATCTTAATTCTGGTTAGACGACCATAACGGTATTTTTGTCAAGTAATCAATACTGCGATTTTCTCAAAACAATTCGGTAAAAAAGCGTTATTTACTTCTAACAAGGAATTTGTTAAAAAGAATATTAGTCATTCTTAACTTAATAACCGCTAGCCCACGTTCCCTAACTAGAAACACGTAATCCGTTTCTCGCGCTTCATTCATTCCGATCTTGAAGTACAAATAAAGAGAACAAGAGTAACTAATTAATGACATATATCTAAAAGCCATTTATAATAAAATTATAAGACTGATTATTACACTTAATATGTTCTAGAGAATATATATAAAAATATAAACCTGTGGTTTTATTAAGTGATTAGCTAAACAGAATTTATTTTATTCCATTGTTTTAGATTTTATTGATTTAAAGTTTTAGATTCTTTTTATTTATATCATTGGTTTTATTTGGTAAAGGTTTCATTTAATTTTAGTTAGATAAAGATAATTATATTCAAAAGAGGTGCTTTTTAAAAGCTTTTATTTAACTTGACTTGTATGTATGTGAAGGTGGATTCTTGCAAGTTCAATTTGACCCACTTCCCGGTGTCGGATTGAGCTGAAATTTTACATACTGGTTGAATGACACTCAATGACAATGCATGTTTATGATAAGCATGACGTGATGCTGCTGCCAGGATTGGCTCCAGACGAGGGAACTCCTCAACGGTTAACAGTAGGGACATGAAATTTTGCACACCCATTGGGATGACAGTTAGTGGGTCCACCATGAAATTGCTGCCACCTTCAGAGTTGGCTTCAAACCAGAGAACTCAACGGTCGGCAGTAGGGACTTGAAATTTTGCATACCCGTTCGGATATGATAGACGGTTGATGGGTTCATCATGAAATTGATGCCACATCCAGGGTTGGCTCCAAACCAGGGAACTCCTCAACGGTCAACAGTAGTAACAGGCATAAGAGGTATACCATGACTTGTGTAATTTGGTGAGATGGGTGTCAATATCATTGGTTTGCAACCTATCTAGGAGAAGGAAAACTCCAAAATCAAACTCGGAACGCTATTCGTCAGGCATGAGTAAGCTCTAAGCTAAAACAAATGGCGCATATATTACCAAATTACTACCCAAGTTAAGGTGAGGCCGTGCCGAGGACTGAGTGGCATCAGGGTATAAAATGATGTCGTGAACGTACCGCCTCAAGGCACCTGGGCGAACCCTGTTGTATATTAGCTCTTACCCTTCTAAACGAAGCTCTGGAAGGGTTGACGGATATTTCTTCGGTACTCGTGGGAACATTATGGGAAATAAAGAAACAACAACACAAATAAAAAGAAGGTTAGAGAAAAAGAAGTTAAAACGGCAAGAAAAACTTGCCAATGAGAGCACTGACATGAAACGCCAACGACTTGACAAAAGGCGTGGTGAGATGCGTAGTGAATCACCCACTCAGCGACAGTTGCGGCTTGACAAGGCTAAGCAGTGCATGCAACGATTAAGAACAGCCGAATATGCTGAACAGCGGGCAGAACGTTTGACCGCTTTAAGAGAGCATACCTCCCAAGTTAGGGCAGGAGAAACTGCTGATCAGTGAGAGGCTCGCTTATGTGCGGTAAGAATATATAACTCTCAAGTACGGGCGGAAGAAAAGGCCCAGATTGAAATTTTTAACAACACCATTAATATATTCTGTGATCAGATATACGAGATATGCACTAAAAGGTGTTACCTGAATCAAGTGGTAAAACACAAAGTAGATTCAAGTCGCAGTTCATACCTGCCCACAGAATTATCAAACAAAGATACTGGAGATATTTAAAGAGCGCGACAGGCAACTTGAGAATGCGTTTAACCAAATACATGCTTTTGAAGTATTGAATGAAGAAGCTGACCAGGAAAACTTGGAGGACGAGTTGGAGATGCCGGAGCAGAACATGACCGATGACGAGTTTCTGAATGCTAGAAGAGCAATGAATGTTGGACAAAAGGAAGCGTTTATATTCATAACAAGAAGTATTTCAGAACAGCTACATAATAGTGGTGATGAGCGTCTTAGGTTGTTTATAACGGGAAACGCTGGAACCGGAAAAACATTCCTTTTCAACTTATTAAAAATTCCAATAAATAGGTGTTACGGCAAGCAAGTTGTTAAGGTGTGTGCACTAACAGGGGTAGAAGCGCGCTTAGTGGGGGGATCTACATTACATTCTACTCTAAAGTTGCCCGTGCAAAAAGATGGTAGATTAGTGCAACTGCCTATTCTTACTGGTAATTACCTGCGTCTAATGCGGCAACAGTGGCAACACACAGAATTTTTCTTTATAGATGAATTATCCATTGTTCCCTACGAGATGCTTTGTATGGTTGATTCTTGTCTTAAACAACTCAAAAATAATGAATCTGTCTTCGATGGTATAAATATTTGTGTCTTCGGAGACTTAATGCAGTTGCCCCCTGTGCGAGGTAATCAAGTGTTTGACCAACCCGCGAGATTTGTCCCAGCTACACACCTTTGGCGTTCTTTCTCGTTAATTGAATTGACCGAAAATATGAGACAACAGGGTAGCACCACATTTAAAGACCTCTTGAACGCATTACGTATCGGTGAACTTCAGTCGGAACATTTCAGTATATTAATGAGTCGACTAAACATAGAACCAACTGGCGAATTTGTGATTGAAAAAGCGTTACGAATCTATCCCACTAATCAACAAGTTTTCAATTGCACAAGATAGTCTAGTAGATTGTACTCGAGAAAATGACAATATAGATTTAAATAATATTATACCATCTGATATAAACAAGACTGGGGGGTTGCCTAAAGAGTTAGAAATATTTGTGGGGCTAATAATATATAAATAAGTAAGTCTTAATTTGATTCAACCGAAGTCTATGCAATTTCCAGCGAAATACAGCCATGGCACCGCTGAACGCAGAATGTTGTCAATAGTACTATGCTGGGCTTGCACAGTGCATAAAAAGCAAGGTAGTACGGCCGACCACGCCGTTGTGTATTTGGGCCCAAAGTTGTTCGCTGGTGGCCAAGCGTACGTGGCCTTAAGTAGGGTCACATCGATAGAAAGCCTCCACATAGAAGTAATAGACTGCTCGAAATTAACTGGCACCCGCCAATGTAACAATGACGCACTTAATGGAATGAATAGACTAAGAAATATATCTAGCGAAAACTAAAAAATATAAAATAAGTTAATAAAAAACTTTTAAAACAAAGCTTTTATTTAAGCCCTAAAAAGATAAAAATAAGATTTAAATTACATTAAACGTATTCGTTTTCCAATTACTTTACAACATTTAATTGTAAATAATAAGATTTAAAATTAATTAAATAATAAGAATTTAGCCTCAGTGCTGCACGATGTAAATTTGAGTAATCTTTTCCTTTAAAATTTTTACTATCAACTAACGTCATTACACATTTTATATGATATAATAAAATTTTATTCAATTTTCATACTGCCTTTCATTTAATTATCCAGTTTTTTGATATGAGATGCTTAGCTATAAAGACGTTAGTAACAATTGAAGTAAGAAATACCTGTTTTTAGCTTAGTAAGCAAGCATATACATATTTTTTCGTACCTTTATTATTTTTCGCTAACACTTAGCTTAAAAGTCTTAGGTGCTTTAGCCTCTTCTTACGAAAGGTAATAATGTATAAATACTAAGAAATGTCTTAGCTACAAAACAGTTAATGGACTTAGCGCGTTTATAGTTAAGCATTTCAGGGAAAACTATCGAAAATTATAAACCTTCTAAATTTAAAGAAAATGCTTAACTAAAAGGTCTCTAAGTGTAGGTTAACGACGCTTTAGTGCGGCAATCGACGTCAAAAAAATGTGTATTGCTTAACTAAACCAAAAATTCCTGTTTTTTATATAATTTTAAGTATATTTCTGAGCAGGAAATATCCTAAATGACGCTGGCAAATATGTGTTTAAATAATATTTAACAATCACTGATTTATGTATAATAGTTTTCTAGAAACAACGATTCCCACGTTTTTTACGTTTTTCTCCAAAATCACTTTTTGGGGTTAACGTGTTTTTAGTTAAAGGACGGCAGAATAGTAGGTTATACAGGTAACGTTCATTGTTCCATGCCTACAAATTAACTGTCAGTAGCTGAGAGCAGCGATAGCCCAATGGGACTCTATTGGACTGCCACGGAGAGCTCGAGTTCGATCCCGACATTAGTACCTACAGTTAGCGGTATACATAAGTTGATATACACTCTATCTTTCAAATGTCTGATTAAGCATAGTTTGATTTAATCATAGCTCAAACTACAGAATAATAATTAGGATCTTTTATTCATAAAATACCTTCACAAATTTGTTAAATGTTCAGCTACTTATGTCGCTAACTGTATATTGCCCGTGGGATTACCAAAGACGTTTCGAAGTGATGCATATTAAACAGTTAATTATTGCTCGTTTTGACGCTGAAATAAAACATCGTGATGGAATTTAGACTTCTCCATAAAGTTCTCAACATGTGTGAAGTCTGCGACCCTGGGCTAGCGTGGTGGACTACGGCCTTACCCTTCTCATACTGAGGAGAGGTGCGTGCGCAGTAACTTACTACCCAGCAACAGGGCTGATATTATTATTATAGCAGTATAGCCTGGCCTGTACCTCATTATTTATATATAACTCGCAGACAGATGTTCATGTAGATGAATGCAAACACATAAAACGCACCAATTCGGTTAACCTAACCTAGTTCGGGCAAATATCTATAAGTGCACTTTATGTTATTGTTAAGATGCAATTGTAAAACTAAGAATTTAAACTAAAATAAATAAATAAATAATAATTATTATTATAATTTAGTTTTGGCTACTAGGTATCTACTGTCACATATTAAAGAAGAGTTAGTTAGTTAGGTATTATGGATCATCTTCCAAAGGTACTAATATTATAAATATGTATGTAGGTACAATTAATCTATTAGAAACTTGAGCAATATAGGTAATGATTAACACATCACGCGAGCTTAGTCGCGAACGACAATAATATTTACGTTTCATTTACAGAACGAACACAAAAATACTCAACTTCGACACTACAAAAAAATCTCTAAGAGGAATCATGCTTGGCCGCAGTCCTGAGGAGTCAAGTTGCCTCTACAGTACGTTTGCTAAGGTGCAAGGAATCGTCATGGATGTGTACAGCAATACACCTTACAAACAACACCCTATCTGTGAGAAGAATTACAGGTATACGTTTGTATAGTTATTTTAATCTTTTTAAATCTGCAGGTCTTGGAATGACAGACAGAAATAATTAAAAATCTTTTGTATCTGGCAGCCGGGGTGCAACTGCGACTTAATAAATTATTCTGAGTGTATTTTTGCTCGGGTTGCACTTGAAGGACTTCATCACTAGACAGAACAAAAAAAATGTGACTCATTTGTTACCTATATATTTTATTTATGTATCTTATACTCATATATGTACCTATATGAAATAGATTGTTAGCTCGAACAGCCTAAACTACCTATTAAACAAAATTCAACTAGGTAATTATATGTACTAGCGGTCGCCTAGTGCTCGAAATTCGACCAAAGTTTGCCTGTAAGATATTGCTGATATAATAATATATATTGAAATTATTATGTCATATATGTAACCATAGTTACGCGCTTCGACTGCGTGTGTCAAATGCATGGTTGTGTGCGTGTAGTGGTTTTTTATTAATTTAATGTATTTCTAATGCATATTTTATATAAATATTAGCATTCGTCACTTCTTCTCTGTATAAACTATAAGTGTGCAAAATTTCATACTTCTCCGTCCGCCCAATTTTCGTAAAAGGGATCCAAAGTTTTCGCTTCACGTATTAATATATAGATTATGATTAATGGAGTAAAATTGGAGCAAGTGAAAGAGTTTGTATATTTGGGTACTTTGTTTACAAGGGATGGTAAAGATGAGGGAGATATTGAAAGGAGAACGATTGCTGGCAACAAAGTGAATGGAGCTCTACGCGCTTTTATGAACAGTCGAAATGTATCCGAAAATGCACGTTTGGCTGTTCATAGAGGACTATTAGTGCTCACACTTATGTATGGAAGTGAAAGTTGGGTATGACAAAAGAAGCATGAGAGCAGAATAAATGCTGTAGAAATGAGAGCGTTGAGAAGTATATATGGTGTGACTCTGAAAGATAGAATAAGGAATAGAGAGAGATGCGGCATGAAAGTGGATATAGTTACGAGAACAGAAAAGGGTATGTTAAGCTGGTTTGCACATGTAGAAAGAATGGACGAGGAAATGCTGACTAAGTAAGTTTATAAGGCTAGTGTGAATGGAACAGTCGCAAGAGGAAAACCTAGGCGAACGTTTCTCGATCAGATCGGAGGCGTTCTGGACAAAGGCCAGGTTAAGAGCTCCTTGAACCGACGGGCGTGTATGAGGAATGTGATGAAAGTGAATGAAGCCAAAGAAGTGTGTCAGGATCGTAGCAAACGGAAATCCGTAGTCTCTGCCTACCCCTCTGGGAAACAGGCGTGAATCTATGTATGTATGTATGTAATTATATAGTATGAATTTGTCTTTAAAACTTCCGAGAATACACAACGCCACAGGAAATTTCAATATAGCGGTAATAGAGGTGAATTAGATAGTGATGAATTATACTCAAAGGAAAACTAAAACTTGACTACATTAATATTATCTCTAGTTACTAGTTAACTCTTTCTTGTAATAGAGTGATATCTACCAATTTTAGATAATCTAATTATTTGTTGTTTATTATGTTGTTTGCTGTTTTAGTTCAAACCACTATTAAATAACAAAATGTATTTTAAAATTTGTAATTTATTTCGTAGTTTGCGCCACATCGAATCAATATCCTTAAAATTTCCGGAGCAACATATTTACTATATAAACAATAAAACGGACCGAACGAGCTTTGCAGTGAGCACGGCTGCGGTGTGGCAAAGAAGTGGGAAGAACACACAACAGTACTGGATGTGTGCTGGCAACATTGATCATCAATCACCATTCCCCGCCAAAGGTGGACTCATCGCCTGCGTCAAACATTACCTCATCTGGCTAGCTTTCGACAACCTTAAAGTAAAGGAACCAACTTGCTAAATAAAATTCTCGTGTTTATAGACAAAATGTTTATTATACAACACAAACATTATTTACATGATTATGATTCATATCGCCTAAACACACAAGTGATGACGTAAGAACAAACAACTCAGAAAGTTGTACAAACACTACACAAAAATATAAAGAAACTTAAAGACATACTGGCTTCACTGGAATTATGATTACAGCGTGTCACAGTTTCTGCACTCCATTGAAACACAAACGTTTCCTAATTGGCACCATGTGAGCTTGGAAATATTTATGTACAATTTCCATTAAATATGAACAACCTCTACGATAATAGAACGTTCAGCTGCTTTCTAAAGCAAAGATTTTCAATCACCGTGTAGATAAGGCACTATTCCAAAACAGATGGAATATAACTCCTAGAGAATCGTTTAAAGCACCAAAGAGCGCTTTCCGTCCGTCCTCCCATACTTTCGATACATCTGGGACAAGCGGGTCGATAAAAACTTAAACATATGATTATATATTTAGATACAGATATATGAGTATAAATTGAAAAATTAGCTCGAAACGTAAATAAAATAAGATTAAAAACTGACTCGATTAAAGCATGTAAAAATACGATAAATTGATTAGACATTAATTCTCGATGTGACAAAGATTTGGCCCTTCACCTGATGGTGGTAGTGTGATAAGATAAATAAATTTATCAAAGGATCGAATCCTTAATAACGTGGGCTTAACTATGGATTTAGAGAACCATAACTCCTCCAAAAATGTGATAACAGTCACTGTTAAACGGTGTATTCACTAGTTAAGTATACATTCACACTGTTTCTGAGGACGTAATCAGACATATTGACTGTGACATTGCGACCTGTACTGGCAGTGTAATAGTTAGAGTGTTACTCGTCCGCTCAATGCGCGACTCTCAGCGAAGGCATTCTAGTGAACCAGGAGTCTTGCTTCACTTTCAAGTAGTAGGCGTCTCTAGGGGACGGCGTTGTGAGGGCGTCTTCTAAGATCTTGAGTGCGCTGGTGGGCAGGATCTTGGCGCTGTATTCAGCTGCCTCGCCCGGCATTGTGACTGCGCAACTCGCTGTGCCCGCGCTCACTTCCGAACTTGGTGTTTCAGGACGACTGCAAGGTGAAAATAGTTATAATTAGCGTAAAATTCTTAGATTTAGCTACATAATTATTAGGGCCATGTCTTAAGGGTAAATAACATAATATTTTATTGATTGATCATACCAACCGCCATTCGCTATATGAGATTTTTGACATTTGAGATATGCCCCTTATTATTATATATCTCTTTTTCGAAGACCTTACTATTCTTGTATCGCTACGAGGATAAATTGTATTGATTGAGAGATTGTTATCTGTCATCGCTTACAGAGTTAAAAATAATGTTTAAAATTTTATAAAGTGGTTGGCTAGACTGAATATTGTTTGTTTACCTGGCGGGCTGACTCGGCGGTTGAAGAAGCGTGGGCGGCGAGTAAATATCACTGGCAGCAAGGTCGGGCGCGTGTAACAGTACAACATGTAAGCGCTTCGCCTTCAGTCCGGCGCGCAGAGCTCGGGCTGCGCCCCACACGCCCCACCGAGCGGCGGCGGCACCGGCGCTCATCTCTCCGGTGTCGCCAGCCTCTAGCCGCGATAGGCTCTCGCAGGCTGTGTCTGAAGTTAATCCTGCAATTACAGAGTTGATGTTAAGTATCTAGTTCTAATTTAAAATGTATGGTATAATTTTGTTACTTCAACCGAAACTTGCAAGTGGGTATGCTTACTGCTTAGTTTTCAAATGAGAGTTCTTTAACTTGTTATTTAGCTTAATTTGACAAGTTTTAGAATGTATACTAATATTATAAAGCTGATGAGTTTGTTTGTTTGTTTGCTTGATCGCGCCAATCTCAGGAACTACTGGTCCGATTTGAAAAATTGTTTCAGTGTTAGATAGCCCATTTATCGAGGAAGGCTATAGGCTATATATCATCACGCTAAGATCAATAGGAGTGGATGTTTCAAAATCGGATAGTTTTTTCCCTTTAGAGAGCTTCCGCTGCGTGTGCTGCGTAAACAGTTAAAGTTTCGCAAAAATCATGTATGATACAATTGTTCCCCTTTAAAAGTTCTAAAAAAAAGTCCGCGACGGCATATGTCTATCTTTTAAGGTTGGCTCACTATAACCTTTTTTATGCTAATCAAATTTGTTCTAAAATAATGCATTATTTGCGAAGGTGTTTTTATAAACATGATATTAATCCTTATCCAAATAAATACGTTATTCATCACAAGTATTTAATTTAAAACAAAATTGCCCTTTAGAAAGAAAGAAAGAAAAACCGTTTATTTGCCACAGATACAGTTCAAAAAGGAAATACATACTTACAATATAACTTAACATTAATTATTAGAAACGTGCAATCTGTGGACAGATTGGTACGCACTCAGCATTGTTGCTATATTGTGGTCCATAGGGGATCCACAATAGAGCGCTGATTTTCAGTGCGGACCTTTAGATGTCGCACGGACGTAAGTCAGCCTAATTATAATTCTATAATATCATATTATAATTTCATTAAATTGTGCACGCTATATATACCTACGCAGCCTAGTTTATCGCATGATTAGCACGTCGCGCGTCGCGTCGTTCCAGCGCAGCGTTCCCCACTATCCAACAACTAGGTACTAACACCTTGCACTCCACAAGCCTTGGCGGCCGGCGTGCGGCGCATACGACCGCTGCGCTTGGTCTCGCGAGGCGCTCGGTTGCGTAATCATACATCATTCGATTTCAATAAATATCTTAGGAGATATCGCAGTTTTAAAATAACATACGCAGCAAAATAATGATCAAGTTTGTACTGCGCGCGCATTTATGATGTGTAAGGCCGGCCGAAAACTACGAGATACCATGCCGCGCGGCTCAGACGCGTGGTCATGGTCGGCTCCTTACGGAACGGTACACGGAACATCACGCTACGACCCACGGGGGCGGCGCAGTAACGAAAAACGCGGGTGAAACCGCGGGAACATCTAGTACCAGATATAATTAAAAAATAATTGTGTCTGTTCACCGGTATGTCGCTGCGACTTAATAAACAATGAAGTAACAACAGTAGTCAGAACAGATTTACTAGTCTTAGCGCGCCTTCAAATTTGCCGCGCGGCGGCAGCGCGGCTGCAACGCTGCCGCGCTGCCGCCGTCGCTAGTCTATCGATGAACTAATGCGCGGCAGTAGCGCGGGTGCAGCGCTTCAGTCGCGCGTTTTTATTTATATGGATTTACAAAGCAGCGTGGCCGCAGCACTGCAGCCGCGCTGTACATTGCGGCAAATTTGAAGGCGCCCTTATACACGAGTAAAATCCTTTTTGTTCCACCACGTTTCAAACAATTGACTTGCCGAGACAGAGACTTTTTTTAATATACAATACTACTTATAAAGAATTTCGTCAGTTATCAGTTTGTATGATATTTACCAATATAAAACAGTCTGCCAGCATTAGGGTGATCGGCGGCCGCCGCGGCGAGCAGTGGCGAGAAAGTGCGCGCGACCCTCAATGACCCAAGCACGTTGCCACGAAGAGCGCTCTCCCAGCACGAGGCGCCACCGCGCCCGCTGCTGCCGGCCGTGTTGATTACTGCCCAGATGCCTGCAGACAATAGCATTAATATGTTATTATAGCTTACTCCACTATTATCAAAAGAGACTGCATTGAGCTAGTGTGCGTATAGGCGACCGTCTGAGGGCGCTAGGCTATAGCACGCGCCCTTTTTCAGTAGGTACAGTGGATATATGCTGAAAGAAAACCGTTGCGAAAATCTACACGAATCATTGCTAATTATGCTTCATCTAGATCTTCGCTACATTTTTCATTCGGCTTATCTACTGAGTTGTCAGTCAGAATATTTCAAATTAAACAAAAACAATATTGCTTTTTTAGGTGCAGACAGGTTTACGCCACAGAATTTTTCTTACCAAAACGCCGTATAGCTAAACTGACCCTCGCTAAGAGTCAGGCAGTGGCGACATTCATACATTTCCCCTCATACTACATATTTAGGTCTTATGCAGCAGCGTTCCTTTAGGTATATTGAAAAAACTGCATCTCATAAAGGGAGTTAAAAGCTATAAAATCACAACACCTGGATGCTAATGGTCATCAATTTACCTACTTGCTCATCGCCCCTTGCCGTTACGACTGAATAAATAAAAAAGTCATTTATGACAAAGGTTTTAGAATAAGATCGGCTGTTAACAAGAATTTACAGGCACGTGTAGTATTCGACATGTTTTCAAATTTTAGGTAGTTTCTTACCTAAGTACTTTGCATATGGTAATGCCACATACCAATGTATGACATTGTCATATTCAACGTTTGTAAATGCAATTAGTATTACTTAAACATGATAGGTACTTACCTACATAAGACACTATTAGGTACCTTTATATTAAATGCCTGCGAGATTTTGTGTCAAGGATTTTTATTAATGACTGTTACCTGCGACTTCGTCCGCGTAGATTTTAACTAAAAAGTGTTTGTCGCCGCGGAACCCAACTATATTTATCTGCCCAAGTTACTTAAATGGCGTAGTTTTTATAGTGTAAAGCTAGATAATAGCATGGCTTACTCAAAAACAACATTTAAATATGCGTCGTTAGATTACACGCTGTCACAGAATGCGTAAGAAAAATAAAGATTCACAGCTCCTCCCCCGTAGGTGATAGCGTGATAATATGTAGCCTATATGTTAATCCGACCTATTAGTAATATTCATGCAAAATTTGAAGTAAATCCATGCAGTACTTTTTGAGTTTAGCCCGGACATACATACAGACAAACAGACAAAAATTCTAAAAACTATATTTTTGACTTCGATATCGATTGTAGATCACGCCCCAAGTATTCTTTTAAAAAAATATTCAATGTACAGTTTTGACTTTCCTATGATTTTATTATATGTATAGATTGTCAACATTGTTGTTTAGCTACTAGTGGGTACCTAAACAACAATGGTGTCAATCATAAAAATCCCTATGGCCTGGGCCAAGGAATATATTATTTACATATTAAATAATGACCTCACTGAAATCACAAAGTGATACTTAACCCACATCAGATTAAATTTATTGATTAACATTTTGTCGTCAAGTTCAGTAAAGCAAGGGATAAAGTCTATATGAAGACGCTGGCAAAATTAGCGGAGACTGTTTATGCCCGCCTTATGTTAAGCGGTTACCATAGCCGCAGAAGATTTTATTTATGACACTGTTCTAGCTTATGGGATCTTGTAACGCCATATTGTGTACCTTGCCGATTAATAAATAAAACACTATAGGTAGGTACATAGGCACCATGAAAATCCGAAACTTCGGGCTGAATAAAATAAACTTACAATGAAGTTACTTCGGGTGTATTTCTTGTGTCATAATTTCGTTGTTAGTAGGTACTTACCACTTTATGAACGGGCATAGGACTGTCAAGAGGTTACGCAGTAAAATTCGAGACGATTTTCGCAACTAGTGTGTTACACGGTACGAACAGTCCGGCCGAAACTTTGACATTCACGTTTCATGGTGGGTCCCTTCCTCCTTAGGAGGGGATCACTAGTGACCACAGCGCTTCCTAGAAGCCTCTAACGTACTAACGGTATGAACATTAAATAAAATTGTTTATCTAAGATCTTCTGTGAGGTGGCTAATGGCTATCTCCACCTCACCAATACCCAGCCAATAGGCACAAAGATTAAAAAATAAATATTTTATAATTTTAAACCTTTTTAAATAAGAAGGGAAGTTAGAAGGCACTTATTTAATCACGGTATTCACTGATGGGTTATCGCAAGTCCCGTAAATGAGATATCGTATGTAACAATGTATTAACAATGGCTATTTATTTTTAATGTTTGGTACTCTACCTAAAGTTATGGCTACATGTAATTGATAGCTATTAAGTATTAGCCAAGCACGATAACAAGCGAGTTTGTTAACAGCGCCACCTACACGCGCGTGCGTAATTACCTCATCCGTGGTGACTGTGGTGAGTCAACTGCTCAGCGTATCAAGTTACGGGAGTTTGAAACGCGAGTAGATATCAAGAAGTACGAGAGATGGCGCTGCTATAAAAAGTTCTGTTTTATCATATTTGTTATAAATCGTAGAATATAGTTATACAATTAAATATTTTTTTGTGTATTATAGCATTAAATTTTAAACAAAATATTTATAGTTTATTGAAAGAAATAACAAGTCGATAAAGAAGCTTAAATTGAGATGCTCTTATCAAGCACTGCTGGTGTAGTGGTATCATGCAAGATTCCCATTCTTGCGACCCGGGTTCGATTCCCGGGCAGTGCATTTCATTTTTGATAATAGTTTTATATACATGGCCGCTGAAAAGCAACCGAAACGTCGGGGAAAGTGTAAAATTAAATCTAAATAGTTTTAATAGCTTAAATTGTAAAAGTAAAAGTGACTAGTAAAAGTGTTTAACAATAGTAGTTTAAAGTTTCAAAATTATGTAATAATAGTGTTTTATAAAAAATAAACTGCCATAAGATCCGTATAAAGTTTGTTTAATTTCAAAATAGTTATTTAGTAATGTTTTATAACGAAGTAATTGTTTTTATACATACATAGATTCACGCCTGTTTCCCAGAGGGGTAGGCAGAGACTACGGATTTCCATTTGCTACGATCCTGAGACACTTGTTTTTATAATAAAGCAATAAGTACAGAATTTGAAAATGTATTACGGAAGCCAAATATTTTTATTAAGCAGCCTTTTTTTATTTTCTATAGTAAAATAGATTTCTTGTGTGATATAATTAAGCTAAGTTAAGTAAAAGAAACAATAATTTAAGGTTACAAAGTATCACTTATTAATGTCATTGTTTATGAGTTAGATCCTTTTTATTATAAAGGCATCTCTCGCACTTGGAATAAATTCTGTATCGCGGTGACTTATAAAAATCAATCAGCCCAGCCACAAAGCACATTCAGACCAGGAAGCAACTCTAAATAAGTTAGCTGCTAGGTTTAGACAATGGGTCGAGCCTATAATAAGATACAAGACTCTCAAAACAGCTCTTTTAAATCGCCATTCAATTACATTTTTCAACTCATAATTATACATACTATATATATATTATGTCATGTCATTATACTCGTATATTGATATATGTAACCATAGTTACGCGCTTCGACTGCGTGTGTCAAATGCATGGTTGTGTGCGTGTAGTGTTTTTTCATTAATTTAATGTATTTATTATACATATTTTATACTAGCTTTTGCCCGCGGCTTCGCTCGCGTTAATTTAGAATTTGACAGTCAATTCGGGTCGTACTCTGTTTGTAATATTATAATTTAATAATGATTCGAAAGATACTTGGCGCCATCTATTATCATAAAAACGTTGTTATTGTTTTTCTCGGGAACAGTACTGTTTTTCGGGATGAAAGGTAGCCTATGTCCGTTTCTGTACACCTGTCAACGTATATGCAAAATTTGAGGATGATCGGTTCAGTGGTTTAGGCGTGAAAAGGTAACAAACAAACAAACAAACTCATTTTCGCTTTTATAATATTAGTTAGGATAGGATTATATTCACGTCATGCCATGTGTCAACATGTGTCAACCTTAGCGATAGTTAGATCACACAGAAACTTTTGTCAAAATTTGTAGACCACTTTCTTGGCCGATAGTACTATGTAGCACGGAACCGATAGTAAATAAATTCTTGTTCTCAGCCCGTTTTCCGTTCTTATTATTTAATTCTCTGCCCAAGTTACTTAAATGGCGTAGTTTTTATAGTGTAAAGCTAGATAATAGCATGGCTTACTCAAAAACAACATTTAAATATGCGTCGTTAGATTACACGCTGTCACAGAATGAGTAAGAAAAATAAAGATTCACAGCTCCTCCTCCGTAGGTGATAGCGTGATAATATGTAGCCTATATATTGACCCGACCTGTTAGTAATATTCATGCAAAATTTGAAGTAAATCCATGCAGTACTTTGTGAGTTTAGCCCGGACATACATACAGTCAAACAGACAAAGTTCTAAAAACTATATTTTTGTCTTCGATATTTATTGTAGATCACGCCTCAAGTATTCTTTAAAAAAAATATTCAATATACAGTTTTGACTTTCCTACGATTTTATTATAATTATGTATAGATAAATATTAGCATTCGTCACTTCTTCTCTGTATAAACTATAAGTGTGCGAAATTTCATACTCCTTCGTCCGCCCAATTTTCGTAAAAAGGGATCCAAACTTTTTGCTTCACGTATTAATATATAGATAGATAGATACCTACAAGCGCTGCATTATATTATCGACTAGCTGTTACCCGCGACTTCGTCCGCATGGTTTTTTATTTGTATGTATGTATGTATGTATGTATGTATGTATAGAAGACTTTAAAAATAAAATATTGCACGTAATAAAAATACTGGTTTGTTACATACCATGTTCCCCAGCCGGCAAATGTTGCGCGGTAGCACGTGCAGCTTCCTCCAGCAAGTCTTCTCTAGCCACGTCCAGTTCTAGCGTGACGAGCCTCGGCGGGGGCTGGTCGTCGGGCGTGCTCGCGATGTGCGCCTGCAACCAAGAGTCGGCCAGCCGCGCGCCCAGACCACCGGACCGGCAACCAGCGATGACGCGCCATCCACGACTGCTTAAGTACGTTGCTATCTGTTCACAGAGAAAGAAAATATATAAGTCTATTAATTTAAATACCATGACACAGACATTATTTTTAATAGGAATTATTCTTTTACCTCTGGGGACTCTAAACACATTCAAACAACGGACACAAAGAACACTAGGACTCGGTACAACCATTTGAGTATCACAACAATTTTTGTCCCGTGTGGGATTCGAACCCACAACACTCGGCGCAGTGGCGGTGGCGAGGCGACCACTTAAACCACTACGCCATCCGTGCACAGTTTTGTTGTTGAATTTGGTAGCAGACTAGTCACCGGCTCACTTGATGGTAAACAGTATTTTATAGCAGACGAGTCACCGGCTCACTTGATGGTAAACAGTATTTTATAGCAGACGAGTCACGGGCTCACTTGATGGTAAACAGTATTTTATAGCAGACGAGTCACGGGCTCACTTGATGGTAAACAGTATTTTATAGCAGACGAGTCACCGGCTCACTTGATGGTAAACAGTATTTTATAGCAGACGAGTCACGGGCTCACTTGATGGTAAACAGTATTTTATAGCAGACGAGTCACCGGCTCACTTGATGGTAAACAGTATTTTATAGCAGACGAGTCACCGGCTCACTTGATGGTAAACAGTATTTTATAGCAGACGAGTCACCGGCTCACTTGATGGTAAACAGTATTTTATAGCAGACGAGTCACGGGCTTACTTGATGGTAAACAGTATTTTATAGCAGACGAGTCACGGGCTCACTTGATGGTAAACAGTATTTTATAGCAGACGAGTCACGGGCTCACTTGATGGTAAACAGTATTTTATAGCAGACGAGTCACCGGCTCACTTGATGGTAAACAGTATTTTATAGCAGACGAGTCACCGGCTCACTTGATGGTAAATAGTATTTTATAGCAGACGAGTCACGGGCTCACTTGATGGTAAACAGTATTTTATAGCAGACGAGTCACGGGCTCACTTGATGGTAAACAGTATTTTATAGCAGACGAGTCACGGGCTCACTTGATGGTAAACAGTATTTTATAGCAGACGAGTCACGGGCTCACTTGATGGTAAACAGTATTTTGTAGCAGACGAGTCACGGGCTCACTTGATGGTAAACAGTATTTTGTAGCAGACGAGTCGCGGGCTCACTTGATGGTAAACAGTATTTTATAGCAGACGAGTCACCGGCTCACTTGATGGTAAACAGTATTTTATAGCAGACGAGTCACGGGCTCACTTGATGGTAAACAGTATTTTATAGCAGACGAGTCACCGGCTCACTTGATGGTAAACAGTATTTTATAGCAGACGAGTCACCGGCTCACTTGATGGTAAACAGTATTTTATAGCAGACGAGTCACCGGCTCACTTGATGGTAAACAGTATTTTATAGCAGACGAGTCACGGGCTTACTTGATGGTAAACAGTATTTTATAGCAGACGAGTCACGGGCTCACTTGATGGTAAACAGTATTTTATAGCAGACGAGTCACGGGCTCACTTGATGGTAAACAGTATTTTATAGCAGACGAGTCACCGGCTCACTTGATGGTAAACAGTATTTTATAGCAGACGAGTCACCGGCTCACTTGATGGTAAATAGTATTTTATAGCAGACGAGTCACGGGCTCACTTGATGGTAAACAGTATTTTATAGCAGACGAGTCACGGGCTCACTTGATGGTAAACAGTATTTTATAGCAGACGAGTCACGGGCTCACTTGATGGTAAACAGTATTTTATAGCAGACGAGTCACGGGCTCACTTGATGGTAAACAGTATTTTATAGCAGACGAGTCACGGGCTCACTTGATGGTAAACAGTATTTTGTAGCAGACGAGTCACGGGCTCACTTGATGGTAAACAGTATTTTGTAGCAGACGAGTCGCGGGCTCACTTGATGGTAAACAGTATTTTATAGCAGACGAGTCACGGGCTCACTTGATGGTAAACAGTATTTTATAGCAGACGAGTCACGGGCTCACTTGATGGTAAACAGTATTTTATAGCAGACGAGTCACGGGCTCACTTGATGGTAAACAGTATTTTATAGCAGACGAGTCACGGGCTCACTTGATGGTAAACAGTATTTTATAGCAGACGAGTCACGGGCTCACTTGATGGTAAACAGTATTTTATAGCAGACGAGTCACGGGCTCACTTGATGGTAAACAGTATTTTATAGCAGACGAGTCACGGGCTCACTTGATGGTAAACAGTATTTTATAGCAGACGAGTCACGGGCTCACTTGATGGTAAACAGTATTTTATAGCAGACGAGTCACCGACTCACTTGATGGTAAATAGTATTTTATAGCAGACGAGTCACGGGCTCACTTGATGGTAAACAGTATTTTATAGCAGACGAGTCACGGGCTCACTTGATGGTAAACAGTATTTTATAGCAGACGAGTCACGGGCTCACTTGATGGTAAACAGTATTTTATAGCAGACGAGTCACGGGCTCACTTGATGGTAAACAGTATTTTATAGCAGACGAGTCACGGGCTCACTTGATGGTAAACAGTATTTTGTAGCAGACGAGTCACGGGCTCACTTGATGGTAAACAGTATTTTGTAGCAGACGAGTCACGGGCTCACTTGATGGTAAACAGTATTTTATAGCAGACGAGTCACGGGCTCACTTGATGGTAAACAGTATTTTATAGCAGACGAGTCACGGGCTCACTTGATGGTAAACAGTATTTTATAGCAGACGAGTCACGGGCTCACTTGATGGTAAACAGTATTTTATAGCAGACGAGTCACGGGCTCACTTGATGGTAAACAGTATTTTATAGCAGACGAGTCACGGTCTCACTTGATGGTAAACAGTATTTTATAGCAGACGAGTCACGGGCTCACTTGATGGTAAACAGTATTTTATAGCAGACGAGTCACGGGCTCACTTGATGGTAAACAGTATTTGCCGCGGAAGGACGGACGCATAATATCTGTGTGGCCAAAAATAGATAGAAGGGCGATTTCCGACAGATCCGCGGTAACTACTGCTATACTGTCTACTAAATGTATCCGGAACTGTAGGTACTTCTACTCATAGAAGAACTCAATTCATTCCGGATTAAAAGATCCTGTGATGAACAGGTTATGTAATATAAAAATAAAGTTTCTTCAGAACTTAAATTAATTAATATAAATTAATTTTAGTTTAGATTATCTTATATATTGGTTTACCTAATATACTATAACTACCTAAAATTACAAATAAGTAAAATTGTTTTACGTTTACGCGAATGTTAGTACATTAAAATTAAACTACTTTATACGGATTTTGTTAGTTATTTATAACAAAATATTTTTTAAATTATGTAATAAGTGTTTTAAATTAAGAACGCGATACAATTCATATAAAACAGTTTAATTTCAATAAAAGTATAAGTGCACAAATAACTGGAAATATGTTTCCACTACTTACTTGCAACCCAAGTGCCGTGTCAACAGAAGTGACGAGTATAGTTTTGGCGCTGTCCACAGGCAGGACCTCCGCGACCCTGACTTTGCGGAGCAGGTACAGAAGCAGCGCCCCCACTATGGAGCATAATGCTGCGAACTGAAGGCCGAGTGACAACCACGTGAGCGCGTCCATTGCTGATTTAGCAGGGGAACATTATTCAAGATGTGATCTGAAACAAGCAATGAAATTATTAATATAGTATAATAAAATTTTCGTTTATTGCCGATCATGGGGTTCCAAGTGCGAATCGAGCCTGCGTAGTGCGATTGGGTTTTACTGTAAGGAAATTAACAGCAGTAGCACAACGCCTGATGTTCTGTTCTGACTTCAACAATACACTTCTGCCTAAGCTTTTGGAGAATGACAGTGACATATATGTCCGCAGAGATTATTTATAATCTCTTCAAAATAAATGATTAAATACATAATATAGGTAAGCTGAGAAGACGCCCGAGCACGGGCTCTTCTCAATGTGAGACAGATACTGGACCAGTGTGGATTGGCAGACTTCACATCAAATATTTACTTCTGATGAAAGGCTAATTATATGATTGCTCTACCGGCTATCGGTACATATTTGGTATAACGTAACTTATCACGTAGACATTATAATTGGCAATTTACCGAAACACTTGACCAACAGTGGACACGGATCATTACGTACAACGCGTGAAGGATTGGCCACACGACGCCGCCGGCGGCAAGTTATTGAATTAACGAATCTGGGTTATAAATAATTGATTAAACCGAGGAATTCCATCACAATATATAAAAGGCAGAACGCAATGCAATCAACTACGAAGATGTTTTAATATTTGACCTGCTTTTAGGTATAGTGGTAATCAGTAAGTGGACTGCTAAGTCAAAAATTTGGTTCATAACCTAGCACAAGATGTGCTTTATATATTAATATGTAGTAATGATTAAATATTTCTGAGCCGGTGACGGTCTATGTAATTGTATATACTTTCTAGTGAGGTTGCTGGGTATCTCATCGCATTTTAGCAATAAATACAACTCTCCAAAAAGTATTGGACGGTGAATCTACGTCAAGGGTACCTGACGGTAAATTTACAAGAATTAATATGTAAGGTTCAGTGTAAAAACCTGTGATAACTATCTTATATAACGCAAATCTGCATTATTGCACGTCTGGAAGAATTTTTGTAATGTCTTTGAATGTGTGTAGAAAATATGTCTATCGACATAACCGACATAATTGTATACTACATAAGCGCGTTATTTTTTAGACGATAATCAAAGTCCTTCAAATTACAATAGGAGTTTAAAACAATAATACAGGTACATGTAATTCACACCATAAGTGCAGTTCTACAACTAACCTAATATGACATACCTACATTATTTTGATAGCGTTTCATAGTAACCCGTGACGGGCCCGGTATAACCATGGCTCGTAAAATTGCACGTTTCACATAAAGGTAACATTCTGTGTGGGGCCTTATACATTCCAGAATAATGAAATACCTCAACCAAATATTATAGCTGTTGGAGAACAGAAATTAGGTGGGCATTAATGGGCTTATAAAATGGGAACAGGGGCAATGTCATTGTCGAGTATGATCATTCAAGATTAGATGAGGTAATAGGGAGATAATAGAACAAAGTCGTTAGTGATCGTAGACATGCGATCATACATGTTGACATGTAGGTACGTGCCAACATGTATGATTTAATAGGTATTGAAAAATATATGAGACTATTGTTTATGTAGCCTCATCATAACGTAGAGTTTGCATCATTTACCGTGGATGTTGCAAACTATCCCTGTTGCGAGAGGAAGAGTAAATAAAAATGATGTTCCGGTTTCTCGCTGACAGCGTAGTGCCTCCTTGCAAGCTTGTAACTGTATTCACCACACGAACACAATACTAGGCTGTCTGGCCAACTCAGCCGAGCAACCCCGGTTTGAATGAAATCTCACCTTAGGCTAAGGATTTCGCTGCAAATTAAGCTATGATAGAAACACAATAGACCATAAATCAATTGTTAATGCAAGCTTTACTTTATTAAAGCACGCTATCTTGCTATTTACCTTACGAATTGACACTTTTAGGACAAAGCTTGCAGTTGTATTTGTTATCTAACTGAATGTGAGGGTATTATAGTACCAAAAATATATACCGCAAAGTTTAAAAACAAAGTAAAGAGGGCAATCTGTCGTCTAAGTGATATTCTGTATAAAGGCCAGGTTACACGTACAAGTACTCTCACCTAACAAACTTGCCCGAATAAGGTAATAAAAATAAATGAAGCAAGAAAGTTTTTATTGAATTTTAACTAGTGCTGGGTGGGTGGCTGATGTCGATATTGTCACTGTTCGGAGCGCTGATGAGGCAGCCAGTTGGCACACCGGGTCATACCCGGTATGACCCGGGACTTTGCATCATTGTCCGAGTGAACCCGGTATACCCTCTTCGCTCCCGTGCATTACGCGAGAAAATAGGTGTGAATCTATGTATGTATGAAGTGCTTACCGTGAACAATATAGTACGGATGAATAAGTTCATGATCAAAGTTCCGTTATTCTAATAGCTACTATCCATTCACCGAATGTAAGTTTATTTGAACTTCGTCAGAAAGACGGCTGTTGTTCGTTTAAAGAACACATGACAATACAATACATGTTTGTACGATTCTCACAATATGTTAACGTCATAATTTTTATATTTATTTTTTAACTATTGTACGTACGAAAACCACGGCGTAGCGGAATATACTATCGACTCTTAGCTCAATTTACTCGACTAGAAAAGTCTACCACCTCACTAAAGATCATAGCCAAATAAATTTGTGTTAATATAATGAATAATATATATATGAATATGCAATGTTCCTCAAAATTACGTTTTTTATTTAATTAAATGTCCGAGAGTGTCATTAGTCAGCTTGCGCATCTGCGAACTTAACTACATTTTCATATAGCTAGAGCTCTTGCTGATGCACTATACCTTTCATACACACCAATAATTTATGACTATTAAGTATGTACATTATTATTTATGACTATTAAGTATGTACATAAGTATTCGTAAAACCTTGGCTATTCTATCACTAACATCTCGCAAAGGAAACAATATATTTTCAACGAATACCAGCGCGCAAATAACATGTTTGATCATTGTTTCGTACGCATAATGGCGCTATTAAGTGCTACCACGAACAAAGACATGTTAGCATATTCACTAAACATAATTTCCATTAACTACTCCATACGGTATGTGTCAAGATTCTTGTAGGGAAGAATGTGGTTTAATAGTCTTTACAGGTACTAAATAAATATTACTTATTTATCTTTAATGCTACATAAGTCATTCCTTTTAGGAAAGTTTTCTTTTATTATTATAAATAATTTTTGTGTTCCAAGCAAGGTTAGAAACTGTATTGGTGAGAAATATCCTCTCGATTCAAATCATCGTAGGTCGTAGATAAATAACAATTGGCAGATTACGTAAAAAGGAAAGGTTGTACTGATAATAAATTTTCCATTTTATTTTAAACCTTACATACTACTCTCGCGCATATATCTCCAATGTAGAGTTATATTACAGGTACGATTTTAGGTCCTACGTTACAGAGGGAGAGTCTATTGCCTTCTACAAGCATGTAGTTTATTTCACATTGTTAGCACAAAGCGTAATATATTATTCCTTATAATAACAGTTATTACTACACCACCGCATAAATATGTCATTTTGGCAGTAACCACCGCACAAGAACTTAAATGAATAGAGAGATCGATAATGCCACTTTTAATGTCGATTCGTATAAAATAAACGATAAATATCAATGTAGCTAACCATCGGCCATTACAATTGATCAGCTAGCGCGCGGTTTCTCTTGTAATAGAGGCTATTATTAGATGAAAGTCCTTTTCTATTCGACTGTCCTGTTCCGCATGAGCCGGCAAATCGTAAAACAAACGTGCTGATTAAGTCATTATGATTTGTGTAGACCTTATTTGGCTAGTTCTATTAGTTATACGAATATTGGAGCAGTGTAATCAACATTGTATTAATTCGTTAATACAATGCTCATTAAATTTTAAAGCAAATTGTGCCTACTTAAAAATTTAATATAACATCTTTGCAAGTAATTATTTTTACAGTTTTCTAATACAAATTTAGCACTGGGTACATAAATGCAATATCCACGGATGTTTGCTTATAAATATATTAAATCACACAAATTCTTATACTGTTAACAGCTTTATGCATAACCATCGAAATCTAAATGAAAGCTTTTAGTCAACTACATAACCCATGCATAGGCCTTATACTTCTTGGTGCAAACTTTCGGAGAATTGGAAAACTAGGTGAACATATCCAGTCCACGTCTAAAGATATTCTATTTGACACGGATATCATATCTTGTTGTGATATATGTTACTAATGTCACTGTCTAGCTAATTTAAACAATCTATAAACGATAGCAATAAAACAATTAGTTGTGGGCACAGATGTGTTGACATGAAAGATGACCGAGGAAAGTGTTGGCTGACCGCTTGATTAACCGACACATTCTGGCACCTGTCGACGATTGCTAACCGACTGTTACCAATATAAGACTGTGGGCCGATTTTTCAATCGTCGGATAACTTTTGTTTGTGGAATATATTGGACGCTTTCAAAACTTTTGTATAGAAAATATGTCAATCCGCCATAATTATTCCTCAGATAAAAGTTCTGTGGTACAATATATTTCATTTAATATATTTAATATTCATAATATTGACTCTTCTCCTAATTACCCTATTACATATTAATGTTTGGTATCAAATTATGGAAATCAAATTTGGTATCAGACGCTTGAAAGATCGGCTGTTACTCATATTAACCAACCTATCGAGCGTAAAATAATATTACAAGCAAAAAGCTGAGAAGGTAAGCAAAAGTGTTATAGCAGAAGACGATCGTGATTACGCGACATGACACAACAAACTGTGAGACAGACAGACGGACAAAAACGTGAGACAGGATCATTGTGTATTGTTTTTGTGTTTGCGCCAAGATCAGGGTCGTGTGTTATGTGAGTGATACCTTTTGTTGTTTATCAGGTCACTTCTACAAAAAGAACATGTAGGTATGTGGAACTGAAGTCTCAATGGACAGTTTGAGTAATTTTTGCTAGCTTACGATTAAATACAATCTGTTGAAACTGTTAAGGCTCCCTAACTGAATGATGAACAGATCTAACTGAATAAAATCAACAATTTCCAACTAGGTAAGTACTAGCGATAAGCTTGTCCCGGGCTTTAGACAGAAATCGTGCCATTAGTTTAATGTAAGCTATTTATTACCGCCTGACTCTAAGAACATGATTTTAATAAATTATTAATTGAGCTTCAAGAAAATATGAAATAATAGTTACAACGTAAAATAAAAATCATTTAATTTATTACATCTCTTGGCTTTACGTATTGCACAAATTTTAGACTTTGTAGGGTCTAATATTTGGAGGAAGTAATATAGTTGTTGAGAGGTATAGCTCCCGATTTACAAACCCAACAACTATATTATCATTCCAAATAAATTAATATCTTGGTATAAACATAAGTGTATAGGCATAATAACAACAATACAGGATCTTTTGTCGAGAGAATCAATAAGATTTATATATTTGCAAATTCATGGCTTAGCTATATTTGTGAAAAGCCAAATGCTTAAAGAAAATTCTGAGAACAGGCGTATGCTTTAACAAAGACACTATAAATAAAGTGCTATATTTGTTCCTCAAAGATCGTTTACTGTGCGCGGCTATTGCGTAAATTACGTGGTCATTTGCGTCGGAGCGCATAACAGCTGCAATCCCTGTAGGATTCGAATAAGGAGAGTTCGGTAACGACTGCACGGTTATGGTCACTCAAGGCGAAAGTTAAAGTAATGCTAGGCTACTTTTAAACTATGTTAACGAATTATAACATTTTGTGAAGGATTTTCGAAAATAGATTAGAGTTAAAAATATAAGATGAAATCAAAATCGATAAAAAATATAAGAAAAATAAAAGACGATCGCCTCGCCACTGCTACTGCGCCTAGTGTTGTGGATTCGATCCCCACACGGGACAAAACTTTGTGTGATCCACAAATGGTTGTTATTTGTGTTATTTGTGTCTGTTGTTTGAATGTTTGTAAAGTCCCCAGCAATACAGGATTTATTCCTAGTACGGTAGTCGTCTTTTTAAAAAAGGGAAAAAGAGATATATTTATATAATAAGCAGGCTTTTAGTATGTTTGTCTGTGGACGCAAATCCAATCGACATCCAAAATTATCTAATTAATCATGGCTTTTTTCGAGTGAGTATTCACTGAATAATTGAAATAAGCATCGATTAAGATTTAGTATACCTATGTTTTATTTAAATTGGTAGAAATGTAAGAATGATATGATGTATTTATTTTAAGTGCGTAACAGTACGTTTGAATGGTATAGATTTATTATGAAATCGCGGATATACCTAATGACGAATAAAATACTTCATAAAAAATCATAGCACCATGACCATATTATCCAAGATATCACGCTGAACTTTCTCCAGCTACGCTTAAGCCCCACGTAATAAGGCCAAACTTACCAGCATTTATTATAATTAGCTCAGTTAATACATTATTACTCCTTAGAAAGAATATGGCTACCAAAGCCAGTCGCCTTTGCCGGCGAGCTTGCTTGTGCGACAACGTCATTATACCTATCAAGATTGCATTAAAACGCTCATAAAATGAGTGTCCCTTAGAATATAAATTCAGAATTAACATCTTAAGATGGTACAGGATAATATTTTACAAACGTACATTTAAGACCGGCTCTTGGGCAAGTACGAGTCCTCGTAATGAATGTTGAGCTAAAATTAGCATATCCTGTAAGTCTGTCGCGATGTGCATCCTATTTGATCTCAACTTGCTCGTTTTGCAATAACACTAGAACATTTAGAAATGTTTTTGGAATTGCAGTTCGGAGAGATTTAGTTCAATTATTAGAACTGAGAATATAGAAACTCATCGGTTGCGTTTATATGTTAGTTTATACGGTGTCAATTACATAATTATTTCATAATCGTCTTTCAGAGATTATTTTAAAATATTATTATAATAAAATGGAGAAACAAAACATAACAGGAAAATACAAGATAATGTAAATAAACAAATATAAGAGGCGTTGCGAATGTTGCGATTGTGCAACGTATTATGTTTATAATTGGTAAAATAAATCATTCTTGGTATAGCATTTTATAGCAATATTCATCGTAGCTTTACAAATTATTGTGTATATTCTCTAACTGTCTAATTACTATTTTATGAAGATCTTATATAGGTAGGTATATATATGTCCTCATTGTATTTATATTATGTTTTATTATTTTGTTTTGCATTGTATTTATATAATATAAAATAGGTCTTTTTGTATCTAAAGTTTAAAATAAGTTTACCTACCAAGAAAGTTTTATTAAAACATTTTTAATTACGGTTCCATATAATCACAAAATCTTGTTAAATCTGGAATATTATTCATATTTCATTTACATAGTATCATCCTTAAAAGTGTTCATTAATCAAGTAATATCATTTTAAAATCTGTAATAATAAATGATTGAATACGTACCTACTCAAGTAACACAGATGATAAATGAAAAACGGTCTTGTGATCTCATCTCTGACTATTTAGCGGATATGACATAATGCGCGCAAATACTAGTATTACATTATTTAGTTGATAGTTCCGATGTTGAAACCAATGTTAATTATTTTAATATGTAGATACTTTAACACAACATTGAATTAATAATATCTAATAATATTAGTTTTAATTGCTGATAATACAAATGTTACAGTATTGTATTTTATTACTATACTGTTAAATTGATTAATGAAATAATAAATGTTAAAGCAACAAAGTTTTGTGATGTTACACTACGACAGTTTATGAATTTTACCTTTAATCTTTGGAAAAATAGAATCACGTATCTGGATGCCAAGCAGCTTGCTGTGGCAAAATGGCGTCAATAAAGCTGGAACGCAAACCGAAACGACCACGTCGCGTTTACAAGTGGCGATCAGACACGTTCCATTCTTAAATCTAAGGACACGTACACTTATCGAAACGATCAGGCGATCCACACAAGCCGAAACACCGCACCGCTACAACTGACAGCAATGTGATCGATTTATAAACACCCATCAGCTATACTTTCGTACGTCTATAATAATTAATTTGTATTTATACTAATGCAAACTCTAAGAGATCAATACAACGAGTAAGACAATGCTATTCATTGTGTTTATTATTTTGAATGAAGTATTGTGATCTGTCGCTAAATGTTTATACAACAATGAGGTGTTGTATTCTTGGAGAGAATAGATTCTTTCTACTTACTAAACATTTATCAAACTGAGTGTGAATGTTTGAAGTAACTGTTGATTGTTTAATAATTCGATGTTTAGGAGAAAGACAGGCGCAGATTCATGTATATATTACACTAGATGTTCCCGCGGTTTCACCCGCGTTTATGGTTACTGCGCCGCCCTCGTGGGCCGTAGCGTCATGTTATAATATAGCCTATAGTTGCCCCTGGGCCTTATTAGTTGTTACCGCAAAATACGCGCGCAGTACGTGATCATTATTTTGCTGCGATGTTATTTTAAAACTGCGATATCTCCTAAGATATTTATTTTGTTTTAAATTAAATACTTGTGATAAATAACGTATTTATTTGGATAAGAATTAATATCATGTTTATAAAAACACCTTCGCAAATTATGCATTATTTTAGAACAAATTTGGTTAGCATAAAAAAGGTTATAGTGAGCCAACCTTAAAAGATAGACATATGCTGTTGCAGATTTTTTTTTGAACTTTTAAAGGGGACCAATTCTGTCATACATGGTTTTTGTGTAACTTTAACTGTTTACGCAGCGCACGCAGCGGAAGCTCTCAAAAGGAAAAAAAACTTCCGATTTTGAAACATTCTTCATTGGTGCTCCGCTCCTATTGATCTTAGCATGATGATATGTAGCCTATAGCCTTCCTCGATAAATGGGCTACCTAACACTGAAATAATTATTCAAATCGGACCAGTAGTTCCTGAGATTAACGCGTTGAAGCAAACAAACAAACAAACAAACTTATAATATTAGTATAGATGTAGCAATATTATTTTACATTGTCATACATATTATAATGTAACATAACCATGTTTCAATTCTGGAAAATAAAGATTCTTTAATATTCTCATTCTTATAATTAATCTTTGCACTATTTCTGTCTTAAAGTGTTCTGACTTGTCTAAGTTTTAGTATCTTATACTTCAAAATAGTAGATTTAATAATCTTAAGTTTGTAGAACGTACACATTATGGTAACATTTTTTACACTACTTGTAATCCAACTCGTATTATGCTGCATTTAATATGCAAGTTACTCAATTGCATATAAATGCAGCATTTACAAGTAAACCGTTTTCTAGGCATAATCATAACTTGATTCGCCAAATGCGTATTTAGTATATCTACTACTACGATGTATTTCTTGTGCTAATTTATTATCATATCACCCATAAGACGTGTACAGATGTCTTAGGCCTTCTCTAAAAAGTCCTACAGTGATCGATGCTGTGCTGCTTGTTTTAAACAGTTCCGTATCAACTTATTCCCCCCTTTTCATCAATTTAGCATCTAACGCAGCGCTATCCCATCTCCCTTCGAAAACGTTTCATGTTCTACAGTTAACAGTTCGTTGGGCTCTGTAGTTTGCCTACTGTCATACAGAAGTAGAGTCATGAATAAATTCATCGGAACAGTTTCTAGAAGATTCCAAGTTTTCTTGGATGATTTGATACTTAACCGAGAAAACTTAGAAACTTCTAGAAACTGGGGATGTAAAGCATAGTGAAGTCAATTAGCTGTTACACGTCCGCGGTACATGTAAGCGCTGGCCAAGCGTTGCGAGCCGTTTCGATAGACACGTTACCGTTGCTCAACACTAGCACTATGCCACAAATTGTGAGGTAAAGCGATTTGACGACACTTTTAGTAAATGACAACATGCACTACATTGTACTTGTTTATTTCTTACGGCAATAGGCTTGGCTTATTCCTTGTTACGCGGTACCTAAAACCATACCTGGTGTAGTGTAAGTGTGCCTAATTTTAGGGATACGGGCGTGGAACTATGAATGTACATGTTTATTTCAATCGCTAAGCAGATATCGCTCACTGAAGAGCAGAATTCATTATTGTTGTTCGTTTATACATATAACAGTTTGGCAGTGTTCGGTTAGTATTTTTCTGCACTAAAGTTTGTCACTGTCTCGTCAACTAACTAAAGAAACTAAAAGTAGTTCAGTCTATTACTTATAATATTTATTTTTATCCTTTATTTGACTTGCTTTATATCTTGCCCAAAGCTCGGATCACAGGGCCCAGATACAATTTCTTGTTGTCGTGCCTGATTTCCACATTTTGCTATTGCTCAAATGCCACTTAGAGGTAATTAAAAAAAGATGTTTGACCGCTGCAGTTAAAGACGATTATTTGTTGGCAATTATATATTGATGTTATGTATTTATAGATATTATAATGCTTCTGTACGTGTGTACCTAAGTAACAGAACTGCTCGTAAACGGCTGGTCCGATTTTCATAAATTTTTGTCCGAGTGTTTGACTGGGTTCCTGAATATTTTAGATTCACATTTGGACCTGATAGGTGGTGCTGTAATTGTATTCGAGGTCGAATCTTTTGGGTCCGCCGCTATTCACACTAGGTATATATTTTATAGCTTGCGCCACAATCAGTCACCCGTATAAGAACCCTTGACAATTATTAATATTCACTTGGTGTAATACCAACGCCCACATATCAGTGTATGATACCGTGAATTACTGAAGTGTCTCGATGTCGTAACAGTCCACTGCCAATTGTTGTAGGCCTCTAGAGGTAGCCAGTCTTACTAATAAGGTACTGTTAAGAAAGGTCGTGTGTGTTGAAAATGTTTGCTCTAATTACGAAATAAGTATGCCCTGTTAATGCAAAACATACATACATAGCCTCACGTATATCCCCGAGGGGGTTGGCAAAGGTGTATTACATTTTGCTAGGTATTGTATCACGAAACAGAGGGCAAGCCATATCTTGACAGAAAATCTAATTGCATTTAAGGCAAAACCTCATGCAAACATACAATAAAAATTTATGCGTCTTAGTCATAATTGTTTTTTTTTGTTAAAAGATTACTAGCAATTTGGGTTTCAAATAACTAGTGTTCTTGTTAACCTCTCCAGCTAAGCTAGAATGCTTGGTTTAGGAGTGGGTTCATGTCAGTAGTGCAATGGGTGGGATTCGAACCCGCGACCTCTCAATCGCAATTATTACCTTTACCTTATTCATTGGGCTACCGCCGCTTCTTGTTAAACTGTTATGAATTATACAAACTTATTGTCTATGATGCAATAAGTAGTATACATAGTATACTTTCTGAAATATGCATCACTTCCCGTCTTTCCAACTCAAGTCTTATCTCTATTTGAAAATAACTAGAATGCACCCTATTGTGACCAAAGAAGTTTACTGCAAAAAATACTTTATCTTATTGTGAGTAATTTAACTGACATTCTGAAGACCAAAGAGTTCCAGTACTTTTACCAGATCTACTTGTTTACTAAATCGCTGAAACAGCTGTCAAACTGTGACAAGAAGAACGTTACTATTGGATAAACTATGCGATATGTCAACATCATATTAATGGGACTCGTACACAATAATTTGCAACGTACCTACATGATATTATATTTCACCATATTTAAGGAGCTTATGAAGTAATCGCCACGAAATCTAACCGTTTATATCGTTTATTAAGTGTAATAGAATTTAATACCTGTTATTAAGTCGAGATTGATTTATGTATGAGTGATTTATGAATCATCGACACCAGGTGTTTATTTTAGCTTCTTACTGTTTCATAGTGATTAATAGGCTCTCGTTGTTTTATCTGGATAGATTTATTGTTCGGTTTAATAATCGAATTAAGGAAGTGCTTAAAACTATATCATAGATTTGTAGCTCTTTATAATGTAAAGATATCTTGAGGTAGTTTTTACTACTTCTATATAAACATAGTACGAATGTGGGTACATTCGAGTCAATATAGTATAAAAATAAAAACAAAATGCTTATTGCATTACCTTAATCTGTCTGTATGACTGTCTGTTACAAACTTTTTAACAGAGATTGTTTGACTTAATTGACTAAAAATTGGCGTACTAGTTTTGATATTTAATTTAATGATCACGAATGAAAGATTAAAATTTTGTAAACAATAGACACCGATCAAGGGATCATCGTCGCACTGAAAATTTCGCATCATCACAAAATTGCTCGAGCCTAGCTTCGCACTTCGCTGGTTTTTATTATGTTACTATTGTAGTTCTTGTTATTTAATTTAAAGTTTACACTTGCGTTGCAAATTAACAAGTTTCTTATGTGTTGATTTCTCTAAAATTTAAATATAATACAGATTTTATCGCGGTTTATTTTAAAAAGGTACTTTTAATACTATTTTAAAAGTATTATAACTTTATATTTACAATACTTTCGTCTTTTCGTTTGCTTTTAGTCATGGCCACGGGGAGAACACCTATGACTACGCAATATTATTGTCTTTCTTTCAACCTTTTTAAATTTGTATTGTCTGTTAGAAAACTTAAAGAACCTAAAAATGCGCACATAATATAACATATTTTTCGAAATTTTTGCCTTGGTCCTATTTTTTTAAAGGAGACCCTTTAGAAATGTACAAATAAAGGCTTTATCTTTTGAATAGTAATAGGTGTAAGTTTAGTATTAGAGTTCAGTTGACAATTCAGGTAAATAACCTTAATAATGTATATGTGTAGCACAAAACCAACTTACGCTTGGTCAGTTTTATTCATGTAATCCTTTTTTATGACACGATGTTCCAAGTTATCTAATAAGTCAAACACCAACGTGTTGCTGTCGCATGCGTAACTGACGACTCTTGATTGTTTAGTTTCACTTTTGGCCACAAAACACACAAAAAATGAGACACCGAGCGCATCCGAACCGCGTTAAGTAACCACGCAGTTAAAATGTTGCTGTTTGTTTATGATGCCTGTCATTTCTGTTACGGTGACAACACTGTTAAACCACTTTCTACATTATGGTTAAAGTGATTTGACTGCGGCTGACGCAGTTGTTCTAGTGGACACTGCGTCATTTCTCCGGCAACTGTAATTCACTTGCACTTGTTCTGAATCTAACTTACATCCGTGACTGGACACTAAGTTCTCTTAGCGCGAGCCTTCTTCATTCTAGTTCCAAGGGGTCTAAATGAGTTGGGGTTGGCTTTCTTAATCTAACCAGTTTGGGCTCAGTACCAGCTTTGCATATTTTGAATAAATGAACATGTTATTATGACACGCAGTTGACTAAGAAAGTAGTTATATTTTATATCGTTATAATTTTTGTTAAGCTTGTGTTAATACATTTTAATTAGTAAAAAATGAAGGCTGTCATGAAATCAAAAGTAAATACCAAACAACAGGAATTACCATAGCTCATGTTTAATAACAGAACATTTCGGTTTATTGACCCCAAACAGGCATTCCGTATGATGTTAATTCGATATAAAATAATTAATTAAACAACAAATTATGATGTATGAGCGCCATTTTAATTATCCATAAAATTTACTTAGCAATTATTCAATTACCTAATGTGTAAGTAAACACATACAATCACTCACCGTGACGGTAAACTAAAGAGTTACCATTACCTCCGATTACGTTAAAAAATGTATACTAGTAAAAGTGAAATTAAGTTGAAAGCATGAAAATTCAGTGCAAGTAACTTAAGTGGTTTTAGTAGGCGTTATTTCATTAGCGCTAGAACCACTTTACTGTGTATCCGTTCGCACATCATTTAAGTAACAGCTCTACATATGTTGCTAATTACTTAGGCTTTTTTGTAAGGAAAGTAAATTGGCTGCAATGTTTTGAAAGTGTTCGAGTTATATATAAGACATACGAACCTGTCTGGAGATATCAGATTAGCGAGCCTCATTTAATCTGTTAACACTTTCAAATCACATTGTAACTAGCAGCATGGCTGTTTTTTATTGCGATAAAATTATTGCAGCTGTTGGAACGATTTCTTTATATGTTTATATGTAACGTATATCTCAATTTTTCGCTTATGCACTATTAATAATAATGTAATTTTACTTTATTTTAGCTTATTCTTAGTATGTATAGCTAATTAGGTACCTATACTATGTCGCCAAATAGTTACAACTGTTAAAGTGTAATTTTAAGTTATTCGTAATTTTTCTTCGTCATTGTAAGTTTAAGCCAACAATCAACGATGTGATTATCCATGGTACAGATTAAACTAGAAGCTCATAGACATAAGTCTGCACATTTATATTTTCTTAAAATTATTATTCGTAACTTAGCATCGTCATTGTATTATCAAGGTTTATTTTTATATTTCTTCCTTTAATGTAGTTAAAGTACTTGCGAGTGCTGTAAACATCCTCTGGAGATCGATCCCATTATCGCTATATTGATAAGTTAAGTACAACGTATCTTTACGTAACGCCTGACTAGCCTTTATTACCTCAAAGTTTAGATAGCTGTACAAAGCTATATTTATCTCTGTATATATGAAAGTAATTTAATATTCATATTATTTCAGACCTTGGTCTAAATGATGTACATTGTACGTACATCCTTAGTTACAGCAATAAATTGCACAGTAAATAGAAAAATGTTTGATGCATATCACAAGTTATTTCAATTACAAACAATTTCAGAAATCCATTGTTTTCGTAATCAAATGGCGAGATACCATCTCATCATTGTCCAGCTCTATCTATAAATTACTTTTTAATTGTATTAGTAGATACATGTATAGTCAGAAGACAAAGATACGATAATAACATAGTAGATAATGAGAATTTGTGTGTTTATTCTTTGATTGTTAGTATCTTTGTTGGAAGGAAGATAATAATAGAAGGAAGAATATACGAATATGCGAAATATTTTTTTTATCTTAACAGTGTGACTATAATATCTTTTTGTTGAGGAAACCATGATATGTGCACTTTCCGTATGTAGAGACGTATGTTAACGCACGCCCTTAATAATATGTTATAGGCAGCACGCACGTTTTCACTGTCTCTTCGGGAAGTTGCAGTTTAAAAGTTGATCTGTAGATGACAAGAAAAAGGTTGATAGGAATCTTTAGGAATCTTATTCACCTCACGTCAACAACTATGTGAACAGAGCTTAAGACATTGTTTTTTAAAAAACCAGATATTCTCAGGCAGCCTATACTAAAGTACGAGTATGTTGGGCGTTTTAATAAGCGATAACATCCCTTGTAGTAATTCTAGTAAACATCTAACACATATCAGCTATATTAGCCTGTTAGCCACAGCCCATTGCTGGACTTAAGCCTCTCTAACTGCATTGAGGCAAAGACACCATACGGCATTAGACACCATATCCAAATTCTTGTAGACATACCACATCTCTATAACTCAACCATCAATAAGTGTTTAAGTGAACAATGCATTTGATTTAATAACCGAAGACAATGTAAGGCCATTGTGCGTGTCCGTTGGTCCGTTTGTTGAGGTCGCTAGGAGTGGCCGCGAGTCGACGCATCAGTGAAAGTCGAAAGTCGAGGACCCGCGGCTTTGCTACTGGACGTTGAGTGTGGACATTGTGACGTTGTGTGACGATTTCAATTACACTTTACAAGGCGTGATTGATATCAGTAGGTAGTAGTAGTAGTAGTTTTTTGTTACAAATATGGCAATAGATATTTATTTCTTGTCTGGAAAAGCTTGCAGTTGCTAATTATTTGGTGTCTGGGCAAGTACTATTTAAAAATAGGAAACAGGAGTAAGAGATTTTATTAAAGACAATTGTTACTGTGTTTAACCTGATGAGTTAAAATGCCGAAGGCTCACCTAGCTCACTTACCATCAAAGGAGTTTGTTGCCACTTTGGTTGTACATAAAAAAAGAAGATATTCGCAACTACTTGTTCTCAATTTTCTGAAAAATATTCATACAAGCATAGATAAGCGCTTGTTTTCCTTTCCATGACCAGATAACGTTCTGCCTATAACATTTCTTAATTGGATATTCGATAACACTATACACGTTCTCGATCCGTTGTAAACTTAAGCACGAATTTATGCTGTGGGGCCAAGTGGCAGGCAAAACTAATTAATTTACCTATTAATTTACTAGAAAGTAGCATTCATTCAAAGGGTTATCCTCATTGGCATCGTGTCCAGCTGCGATACTTGATTATAAGCATCCGGCTATTCGAGTCATCAATGCTGCACATCATGTCCTACTAGTATTGGCCTGGTATTGTATTGATATTGGCATCCTTCTCTATCATAGAGAAGCTGATAGACGGTCAGAGGAAGACGGAGTCCATTTCATTCCTTTGACTGATGGTATGGGAAAAAGATTTTCGTGCTAACTCAATAACTGAATAACGAATTCTGTTCTCCTTCATTGGAACATAGTCATGTTCTTAAACAGCAATCACCGATAATCATCAGGTGAGCTGCCACTAAATGCACACAAAAAGAAATCCTTGCTTAGTAGTTTTAGTAGCTTTGATGACCCTCGCTGCCTTGTTCAAGTTATATCGACATTAAAACCCGTTGAAATTAAACTACTATATACGGATTTTATCGCGTTGTTTATTTGACACTGTTACAACATTTTTTGAAAAACTGTTACACTACTTTATTCACTATTAAACTTTACAAATTTTTAAGCTAATTAAATTATTGAAAATATTAAAACTATTTATACTATTACTATACTATTATACTATTTAGATTTATTTTTATTTTTACACTTTCCCCGACGTTTAAAACCCAGTTTTCGTAGGATTTCTTAACAGACGGAGCAATGCATGCCAACTGCTGATATTAGCTAACCGAATTAGCAACAACCAAACAGATGATGATTGACTGCACGGATGGCGTAGTGGCTTAAATGATCGCCTCGCCACTGCCTCTGCGTCAAGTGCTGTGTGTTGGATCCCCACACGGGACAAACATTTGTACGATCCACAAGTAGTTGTTCTTTGTGTCTGTTGTTTAAATATGTATTTGTAAAGTCCATCGCGACACAGGATTTATACTGTAGTCGAAGATGTCGCTTATATTTAAAAAATAGCAAATAATAAATATAAGAATCTAGATGTTCCCGCTGTTTCACCCGCGTTTATCGTTACTGCGTGATGTTATATAGCCTATAGCCTTCCTCGATAAATAGGCTATCCAACACTAAAATATTTTTTCAAATCGAACCAGTACCTGAGATTAGCGCGTTCAAACAAACAAACAAACAAAGCTTCTTCAGGTTTATAATATTAGTATAGATTAATTCGACTATGACATTAACATAGACGAATTTATTAATATACATAATATATTATGTCTTCTTCCGCCCTCTGTGCTGTTACTGAAAACTTTTTTCATAAATCATTTAATAATTTGCAGAAAACATTGTTACAGTGCGGGTGGCCTAAGATCAGTCTGTGTGGAAAACCTTGGGAGAGGCCTATGTCCAACAGTGGACGTCTTTCGGCTGAGATGATGATGATGAATTACAGTGAAGTTATAAATAGTCCAACAGGTACAAGTATCAAATGTAAATAATTTTATAGCAGCAAAAGTAATATAAAAGTTATATTTAAAAAAATTATAACGCATTTGCATTTCTTATTGCCATACAAACATTAAATTAACCAACAGAAACTACACCCAGACTCAGATCAAATGTTTGTGGATCACTAATTATTGTCTCGTGTGGAATTCGAACCCACAACACTCGGAGCGGCGGCAGCTGCTTGCCGATTCGGAAGTTGAACCCGGGACGCTACGATCGCTGGTAAGCGCAAACTAATACGGGATCAGCGAAGCAGTAAAACATAATCAAGTCAGCCGATACGCCCAATACATTATGCCGAGTGACGTAATCGACTGCTTTCACCGAACACTTGAAAGGAATTGATGACACACGTTTCGTTAGAAAGTTATACCAAAATGCGTATTGCGAACAGACCACTAATATAATATGACAACTTATAAATAAACAACATTCAAGGCTTGCTTGTATAACACAGAAGATGAAGTTTGAGGCGTTTGTTTGACTACAGGTAGACATGCAGACCTTAAGCCACGACACCATCTGGATAGAGGCGGAGAATTAAATGGTAATCTCGCTACATCTATTGCACTGAGTATCGTGGGTTTGATTCCTATATGTAGAGGATTTTGTTTAACTCATTGTTGTCAAAGTATTTTCGTAAATTCGCCTACGACTTCCGACATAAGGGATATCTAGGATATCTTTATCTGGTAAATACAAGGGCAGAGGCTAAATTAAGAGCTGTGTAAGGAACGAATTTATATTAGCGGTTCGTTGATATAAATAGAGGCAATATTCAATATAGTACCCACCTACTTAAATTTGGCACATTCAACATAATATGATGTACACATATTATAATAAAATTTTAAACAGAATTTTGTCTGTGTGTTTGTGTATGCTTTTCTTCAAAACGTTTGAACCAGTTTAGATGTGATTTGCTTTCAATAATATATTAAAATAAGCTTGCATTTACATTTATTGTTTGTTTTTTTAAACTTGTTTCCAAATATAAAAATGTACTTTATCGATTTCAAAGTACCTTAGTATATTGGAATAATGCGAGCTAGTTTCAGATAAATATTCATTTATGTACCTGTCACCTTACGAAATACATCTTTAATGATGTCTTCAAAAATTAAATGCCTGGCAAAAAGTAGCAATTCTAATAAAACAGCGTCACGTGCAGCACCGTAACTAAATAGCCGTATCCGTCCTTCCTAGTAGAGAGTGAGGAGCAACGACCCTCGCCAGAGGTAATCGTCCTCCGGCCTCAAGTGGGCGAGCCTCAGAAGAATCGGAGGAAATGGACCACGAATAATGTACACACGCACTAATTGAAATCATACAATGAACTGATTAGGCAAATGAAGTAGGTACAGTGCCGCACCTACACGATTATGTGTAGAGATATTATGCGCGATTGTAAAGAGATGTTTTGTGGTAGATAATTGTTGCTGCATGGACAGAGCAGGGGTTTAAGTTGTTACCAAACCACTCGCGTTTGGTTTGATTCCGTTTGACAAATGCGAACAAAGTATACAATCCATATATACAATTGTAGCATGCCTATGCCTGTACATTGAATCGCAGCTTAGGTGGGCAAAGTTACGTGGAAATACTAGTACATATTAAACATATCACGGTGAAGAATCACTCAATAAAATAAAAACAAGGTTTTAGCCATGGAAACTAGAAGCAAAGAAAGGCAATAAAATATTACTAGATAAGTGATGTTCGTTGTGGTCACATTGGAATCAACACTTTTTCAAACCACAGAATGCTACAGACAGATTTTAACTTTAAGCTTAACGCTCCCTACCTTTGAAGATTAAAGACATACCTACTATACCTAGTAGGTATGTCTTTAATCTTCAAAGGCATCCTAACCGAATTTAAAACATTACTTCTTACTCAATATTTGCTATACTAAATATTTGGTGTAAAAGTAGGTTTTGTTTGCATACCCTAATGGCATTAGCAGTGTTTGTCCCCATATAACCATTTAGAGTAACGCCGGTAATTTCATAAGCCTCGCTGCGCATGCATATAATATGTTTAACACATGATCGTAACAACAATACACAAGTGGTTTTATAATGCTAATAATTTCAACACAAACGCTTTGTTTTAATGTAGCAAAACACTTTTATACAGGTGTTAGTGTGTTTTGGTACATTTGATGAATTTAATATGACGTGCCTACAGATTTTAAATATGATAAAACTATACTTAGGTATATGGATTGTCACCACTATATTCTTGAAGAAGAGATTTGAGCATCTATCTGTCAACTACGGAATCAACGTAACTGTTACTATCTACAGTGTCTACTGTCTTCAGTCTGTTTCTGTGTACAGAACATATTGATACTGCTCGTTCTGCCACCGTCATCTTTTTTACATTGACTCTAATATAAAAACACAGTACCTAACAATGTTCCCGATGCCTCTGCTGTAAGCTGAAGAGCAAGCTTTTGCCTGCCGCCAAAGAATCATCTTTATAAGATACTAGATGTGCCCGCGGTTTCACCCGCGTTTATGATTACTGCGCCGCCCCCGTGGGTCGGAGCGTGATGTTATATAGTCTATAGCCTTCCTCGATAAATGAGCTATCCAACGCTAAAATCATTTTTCAATTCGGACCAGTAGTTCCCGAGATTAGCGCGTTCAAACAAACAAACAAACTCTTCAGCTTTATAATATTAGTATGGATATATCATCATATATATCAATCTATGATGATATATAATATATATTTTAACTTGCATTAACTCCTTTACATTTTAGATAATAGGATACAGAAATATCTGTCGTCGTTAAAGACAGACCAAGAAAATTCTGCACAAACGTTACATGCATATTTAAATATTTATAACACTTCGATTTTAATTCGAGTTTGTGAATTAATATCAAATATACATTAATTTGTGCCCATTATTATATATATACCTTTACATATTACATACAAATTTTATATTTATTCGTATACCTACTAGTGGCCAAAATGTTAAATCCTCTTGGGTGGCTTCAGACTTTAATTACTCTGTAATTGCTGAGGATATATTCATGTAATGTAATGTATACATAAACTATTACAATATTAGTAAAACCACTAAAGAAGCCGGTCTTATGCAGCTACCGGTAAACGGTTTCGAAACTTCAAACGCATACGTTTTAATAGTCAAATACATCCTCTTTGATGTACGCATTAAGATCTTTTATTGCTAACTTTTTATAGATCAATAGAGTAACTAAACAAGTTATTATAAATAACTTTAAATAAACGTTGTACTACATTTAGAAACCAATAAGCCTTTTTTCTTATCTGTGTGAGCACGTCGGCATTTAAAAAAAGCAGGGTAGGTAAGTTAAAAGAGACATAGGTACATTTGACACGTTTAAGAACACATTTGACAACTCTCAGATACGTATATCTCTCCCTCGCTGTTCTGCCTTGAGCGAATAGGTAATGGACAGTTTATTTATATGTATGTATATATGTATATAAACGTATCAAATCTGGAGTCTATGTGTTACTATACCCATTACTATCTAAAACCTCCAAAATCTCGTGCATGAACCACAGGCAATTTCAAAATTTTCATAGCATATTTCATTTTTTCAATTCGATAAAATCTGCTTTACTTTCTTGCTTTATCAATATGCAGAGATCTGTTTCTAATGGCTCTTGGTCTGTGATAAAGGAATTATTTTTCAATAAGCCCTTTTGTAAGAAAGAAAGACCTTTTCACAAAAGATATCTTCTCGCCAGTTGAAATACAATAGGTGCTTAGTATACATCTGGTTGTTCACAATTATGATCGGTAACGGAGTGGAACTATTTACGTTCACTACTTTGAATAAATGACATAACAAATATGCCGGCGTACTCATTTTTATTTTATTTGTATGCCGTTTTCATGTTTGGCAATACAGAAAATCTGCCAATGTACACCTGTTCGTGTAGATGACCTGTTTATTGTGCAATTTAGTCTTCCTCGAATATTTAATTTGCGTTTTATCTTAACTGGTATGTTGTATAACACTTAAAAGCCGAAATAACATTGATATCAATTTTGAGACATAACCAAAGACGTAACGATGCGTCGAAACTGTTTTTTTTTATTTGAACTGAATACATCTTTATGGTACTGACTACTTGATCGTTTTTAATTATTTTTTGGCTTAATAACATATTATTGCATCCGTAAACTTTTCTGTAATTACAATAATCATCATCATCATCAGGCTATAATAGTCCACTGCTGGACATAGCCCTCCCCCAAAGAGCGCCATAGCGCCCTGTCTTCAGCTTGCCGCATCCAGCATCTGCCTGTAGGTGGGATGACGATCTGCGAAAGACTGCAGGCAGATGCTGGATTACAATAATAATATTATATAGTCCTTAAATTCACTGTAATTTGCTCCAATGTATACTAATGTGACCGAGCTAAATGATAAGGTAAACTTGACAAGTAGCATTCTTCGTTAGTACCTATCAAGATCAACAAACATAACTATATAATTCATACTACGCATTCTTCAAGAGACCTCCAAGTTCATTTTAAACTCTTTCCTTAAACACATAATACTTGCACGTAAATTGTCATGGCTGACACCACACGTTCGACGCACTTTACGCACCTATGAAAAAGAAAAGCGGTCGTTTATGGTCTTTAAGGCTTTGCTCTAAGGAGCGTGTAATAGACGGTTGTGTGGGCGCGTCATTACGTCGATGTAGTTCACCGCACACTCACCGCTAACTAGTATGGACTGATATGGCCTGTAGACTCTACTTAGTGCACAAGCTTGTCTAATTCAGTTTTTGTTTAACTGTTGCTGTAATAAGTAAGCTCTTAGGTGTAGTTTCTGTTGAGTACAATTTATTGTTAAATCAGAAATTATATAATGATATTGTGATTAATATGCATAAACCAGGTAAACATAAAAAGATTCAAATAATTACTTGTCTTGTGTTATCATATTTTATTTTTTGGGACTTATAATGCCACATGGTCTATGTCAGCACATTCATATAGGTACATATGTAATAGTTCAATAGGTCAGGTTTATTTTATACTAAGTTATGTACTATTTATAAATAAGTATGGCTGCTACAGTATGCACACCACTAAGCAGAAATACGTGTTACATAAAGTAAGTAACGACGGAGTGATTTTTAAACGTATAGAAAAGTAATTATTTCAGTATATAACAACATAATAATATATTTGTAAAAATTAAGTATTATAATATTAAGTTATATAATGCTATACTTAATTCTTGTATTTTTATTAGAACTTTGTTTGAAAATATATTTTATCTATACAAATAAATAAAATTGAAGTGTCCGTTTGTAATGTCAAAATAACAGCTTTTTATCTAATGCATATGAAAGTATATAAGGTACCTAAAGGAAAACATCTATTTTTAAATTTTTTGTCTGTCTGTCTGTTTGTTCGGCTAATCTCCGAAACGGCTGAACCGATTTTGACGGGACTTTCACTGGCAGATAGCTGATGTTATAGGGAGTAACATAGGCGCCTTTGATTTTAGAAAAAAAAAATAGGCTTCCGCGGAGACAAACACTTTTTAGTTAAAATCTACGCGGACGAAGTCGTAGGTAGTTATGACGCTGTGGGTTGGATGTGGCTTAGTGTATTTTTGATGGCCGTTAGTTGCATAATGATAAGTGACGAATTATGACAAGGCAAAACATAATTTAAGTGATTAATTAAAGATTGAAGCTGAAATTGCTTTAAAATATTGGTGTCGATTAATCTGAACCATGTCCAAATGCGTAAAATTACTTAACTGTTCACTTAAATAATTTTCACATAACCTTTAAAACTGTTTCAAGTTCATATAAAACGATAGCTCGCACGGAGGTAGAACATGTTGATATATAATAAATATAATTATTGTATGCTATTAATGAACTTAAAGGCCGACTCTTGTAACAGGTATCACGCTAACACTGTCCAAAACCATTTTAATAGACAATGTTGAAGGTCCTAAGTGTCGAAAATCAAATTGAGGTAGTAAATAAATAAAATACTGTTAAAGTAATATTACTTTTACAGTATTTTAATATTAATATTTAATATTAAAATAATATTTAAGATTAATATTAATCCGGTATATGGACCATATACTATTTTCTGCGCCGTGCTACGAACAAAAAAGGAAAAGCTAACGGGAATTAAAAGATAACTTTAAATAACATTTCCGAATTTGCATTGAATATCCAAAAACATCAGGAGGAGCGTTTTTAAAAATGACATGCTAGCAAAGTATTAAAATAGGTACTTGTTTGTCTACGGATTAGGTACTGTCAAAGTAATTGATCTATTTTTAGGAAGCATTTCTGGAGTCAAGACGATCGTCAATCCAAACTGCAACATTGTATCATATCATACCATCAACAACGTAAAGGTGTGTGCACAATTTTAATGCAATCGGTTGAGAGGAACTTGTTTAAAACCCAGTTGTAATATTATTGTAAATACGTGATAGCTGGTAAATTAGTTTCTTTTAATTAGGTACCTTGAATTATACCATTTATCTCACGTTATATGTAAATACAGTTAGAAAATTATTGGAAAGCTAGTACTTAAATATAATTGTGGCGTGCCTAACACTCGTTACTGCTACTAGATTACGAGCGCAAAGCTAATATAATATCTATTACACGTTCTCGTACAACACGATGAGGATCTAGCACGGGCTGAAAGCGTGAACAATATAATGATCTAATAAAAATACATTCTTTATACTTAATTTTTTAAGTGAATTTCTTTAGAATTTCTTTTTGTTTTATATATTAAATAAAATGTATGATTAACAAAGCGTAAACTGTTTATATAATTTGATTTATATCTTGTAGAAAATGTAAAAGATGTTTATTTTAGTAGTATGTATTTAAAATGTTACTTAGTGTGGTGGAGCTAACTTGTCTCATTCTAAGTGATGGTCTATTGTCTATCAATGGTAAAGGTTATGAATACCCTGATCAAAACCTTTACTATTAGGTAAAAGGCTTGCTGTTAAGAGCATTCTTAATAAAGACCATAGGCTTAGTTAATATTATAGTATAATTAAATACATAATACAAAAATTATAAAGTAATATAGCTGCCAATCCGCACTGGGCCAGCGTAGTGGACTATGGCCTAACTCTTCTCACACTGAGAAGAGGCCAGTGGCCAGCAGTGGGACGGTTTAATACAGGGTGTATATATACCTGAAATGTCTTAACTCCCAAATGTATTAAGTCTCTATTTTATCAAACAAGCGGGATAGTAATCATGACATCATATTAAGCATAAGCGACGATAACACCGAGCTAGCGACTGAAGTTTGATTTCTGTTTCGCTTAGTTTCACCCAGTTGTCCAGTTTATATTGTAATGCCGAAGTACTAGTGTTAGGAATGTGCTACTCCTAACACTAGCTTTTAAGTTTAGCTGGAGCATTTGACTAGAATACGAATAGGTTGCAAACTCTTAAAATATTTACGTTCAAATAATTGATAACAAATATTCCTCATGTATGTTCCCAATTTTCTTAATCACAAAGTCATCGCATGAATTTTTAAAATCACTATTTAATCACTGCATTATAAAAATACAGCGTTTTAAAAAGCCGAGTGAACTTAAAATAAAAAGAAGCTGCGATTGGAGCAAGTTGATCTTGTATAATATAGAAACATTAAACTCGGAGAAAATTTCCCAGCGGGATATTTGGTATTCTGAAGGTTACGTGAGACGTCAATAGCTGACTAGTAGAATATACTATATCTACTGAAGAAACTGCGACGGGTGAAACTCTAGCAATATTACACTTAGGTACGGGAATCTAGTCATTTATGAGACCTACTATTTTAGCTGTAGGTATACTAGCTGATTTTCGTGACAGCGTTCGTACTTTTAAGTATCCAGGCGCAGTGTTCAAATTTCAGTCCGTACCAAATTTCATCAAAATCGATTTAGTATTTTTACGTCAATACTTGACAAATAGATTTATTTTTGGACTAGATGTGTCCGCGGTTTCACCCGCGTTTATAGTTACTGCACCGCCCCCGTGGGTCGTAACGTGATGTTATATAGCCTATAGCCTTCCCCGATAAATAGGCTATACAACACTAAAATAATTTTTCAATTCGAACCAGTAGTTCCTGAGATTAGCGCGTTCAAACTAACAAACTCTTAATCTTTATAATATTAAGTATAGATTTAAAATGTTAGTATAGTTCTCTCGTGGTGCGGTGGTTGGTGTATTCTTGCAAAGTAAGTTAATAGATTTAAATGGTTTGGTTCCATTAATTGTGGAGACAATTAATTGAATATACCTATCAAGTTCAGCACTTTAAATTAAAGTATTCTAAAATGACACCGTTTTAAAGTAAATACCTTTTGTTTAAAAATAAATTAATGTTTGCAATGTTTTCTATTCTACATTTGACCGACAGGGTCATTTTTAGGACTTAATACCCACTTATTTAGGTACCTATAAGGGACATCATCAACTGCAGATTAAATCAATTCATTCGAACGTGTACACGAAACTGGTTTCGTATAAGGTCTACAAGGTATGTGGAATCTTCAGGCGTCGCAATCAGTTTGACATTTAAAACTTTGGTATTTGCCTAGAATGCGTGATCAGATTTGGCACGTCTGCAAAACATGCTTATCGCTTATTTCTATTCAAAGATAAGAAATACATTTTTTATCTATGCGTGCATTATTTTCTAATAATAATACATTGATAACTATGAAAAAAATGCAGATGCTAGTATTTTGTAATGCGTCAGGGCTAGTAAGCAATTTATTTCGTAGATGGAATATGCAATCAAAGGTCATAAACTGTGCAGACTATATCTGTCATTCGACGAAAGTTAAGGTTCGTTTTATGAGTACAAAGCGAGCATATTATCGTCTACCAGGTACATTTTTTGACTTCCTGCATCTATTGAGAATATTGTACAGGCAGATCCATCCATCATCCGCTTATATTGTGATATAAAAGGGGCATGCCAAGACACCATACTAATTCGGGCCCACAGTGTACATCTATAAACGCTAATGATAATAATAGTAAGCAATGCCAATAATTAATTAGCATAAGAAGTGATTTACAAAAAACTTGGCATTTTAAAGTTATCAAATCTTCTTATATCTTATCAATACAATTTATATTTAATATGTGCTATATTATTTTACACATTATTTTAATATATTTATAAGTACAATTTATTAGGAATGAAATAAAATAGAAGACATTGCAGTTTTATAGCTTATAGGTAATAGTCGTCGATATTAACCGCCATAAATAAACACTAACCGTCACAATGGAGTTGCAAAACAAGCAATGATATTGACATTTACGTTTTCCGGCGTCATACAAGTTAGAGATGGTGTTGCCATAATAAACACAAAACCTCGATACATCGATTAGACATTACTTTAAGTTAATCAAATCAATCTTACAAAGATAAAACTAAGAATTATTTTTATTTTTTGTATTAATTTGTATAAAAAATGAAATGAACGATTAAAATAATAATTATATAATATAGCAATGGTAAATTACTAATTCGATTAATTACCTGTCAACATATTTTGTGTAATGGTAATATTTTCACGTTAATGTACTTGCTTCCAAGTTCTATTACATACTTTAGTCATTTTCTTGTTTAAAATTTTTAGTAAATATTACCGACTTGTACAGAATAATAAATACAAGGGAAAACTAGGATAAATATAAATATATATTTTTTAAGTGTAGTCAATTTCTTGTGCACCTCTGAGCCCAATACTGGCATGCTCCTTTGGGGAAACACAAAAGTAACAAACAGAAGCGGTATCTGTGGAAAAGGTCTCAGGTTCATTTTCCGTATCGCGCGAAATATTACTGGGATTCCCTATCAATAATTCCAGCACAGAATTTCGTAGGACTACGTTCTCCTATTACGTAGGACTTTAAACCATGGCTGTCGAAGAGTAAGTAATACATTTAAACTGTAGGGACTTTAAGACTATAAACTATGTATGCTTAAAAATGTAAATGTAGTCGCAAGTACCAGCTAGTCACGTATACAAAACGGTTCACGCTATCTTTTAATAAACTGCGTAGTAAAACATTTTGGTCTAAGTGGTTCAACATAGCCGCGATTATTTTTCCCGTTACTTCATACACCCACACATATTTTCGCGTGCAAATCGTCGCTTATATATAAATGTATGGCGTTCGTGAGTAAACACTTAACCCGTTCGTTAACACATACACGCCACTCCCATACATTCCGACACACACACAAATACTTTGTAACACGATGTATATATGGGAACATAAGAATGTCCACCTATTGTGACTCAAATCTTAATTGAAAATCGCTTCTAATGACTTCGTTTAGATCTAGTTTAGAAGTGCACTGTCTATTAATGAATACTTTTATATATGGTAAGTGGGTCAAAATGTGAAGCTCGAAGCTGCGTACTTGAACTTTATATGGAAAAATATTTGCGCTTGCGGTAATGGTCGTTAGCCCTAAGGCGGCACTAATGATGGAAAGGATTGGTCCATTGATTTAATTATATTTATAGCGGTGGAGTGCTATCAAATTCAATTGTAGATAATAATTAATTCATCATCATCATCATCATCATCAGGCTATGATAGTCCACTGCTGGTCATAGCCCTCCCCCAAAGAGCGCCATAGCGCCCTGTCTTCAGCTTGCCGCATCCAGCATCTATTAATTAATTAATTATTGTGATACATTTGACTCGTATTATGCGTTTGTGTTTACAATGGATTGTTAGCCGCAGGTTCTGTGCCCCAGTTGTATGCTAGTTTGTTACTAGATAAGTTTGTTAGAAAAACTCAGCAGCTGTACGAATTCAAGGAACCTAAAGTCGCCTAAATGTGGGTGTCATACTACTTAGGGGTATTGGATATACCGGCGTTACTCCACGTATGTACCTAATCGTAATAACAAAATAGTTGTTAACAGTTATTGATCACAGTACATCACACTTTTTATGTGTGCTGTGGTTAGATTTATGTAAATGCCACGGTACTAACGAGGCATTCGAAATCAAATCGGATCTAATAACGCTAGTCATTTAAGTGTAATAAAAACACCAAAGATATAAACCAGTATTGCAATTACGTTAGAGGTAGGATCGCCTTAAGGTGTGTTATAGAGGAATGGAGTCACAGTGTAATTTTGAGAATAAAAAACATATTAATTAACCGATGGCCGGTTTTACAAGCTTTGCGCAATACATATTTATAATACAAGTTACAGCCATTGATTACGAAATTGTTATATTTAGAATGAAGATCCTTTACCGTCAGTTAAAGTAGATATATTATCGTGTTTTGATATAAAGCTGATACAATTAAGTACGGTATTTAATAAAATAAATTTTAAGAGTTATGAATCCTTCGAAGATGGACTAGTGCTAACGCAAGCTTAAATCCAGTTAAATCCAGCTTCAATCTTTATTAGGAACTGGAATTAAGCTTGCGTACAGATTAACTGTATTTCGATTAGCAACAATAATTTTGGTAGCTGGTGTAATACCTCCATAATGGCACATTCTGACTAAAATCAATTCAAATGATCTGAAAAATAAATAAGGGTACATTTTTATTTATTGTCGGCTTTCTAGTCCAACGAGCTACAGCTGAATATCAGATATGCCCCGAACTGACTGGTATCGTACCAACAAAACCCGAATGTTTGTCAGAGGTTAAATGAGACGTCAGTATATTTAAGGTATAAAAAGTAGGTATAACAAAATGCGAAGTAATAAATCAAAGCTCCATGTCATACTAGAGTTGCATAATAAACCTAAATAAAAGCACATGTGCGTATAAGCTCTTTTGGTGTCCATACGTCTGGAATAAATTACTTTACCGATGCCATATATTTTTTATGTGTGTTGATTTTTTTTTTTATATATAAGCAGACATATATATATATAGTAGCTACAACGACTGTAACAGAAAACAGCGCGAAAGAGATCACCCACGTTCCTTCCAGAATTACCATATTATGGTAACCTTTCTTTTTTTGTCTTAAATTATTTTAGTTATCTTTTTATGCCAATCCCCATAATTACTGGTCCTATAGGCATGCTGTGCGATATGGTTTTCCATAAACTTGCTTCATAATCTTTTTACTATTAGTGAACGCATACCAACTGTTTTTTTCAAAGACGTGAACTTCAGTCGGCAAAGTGTTTTCGTTTTATTTTCGCGATTAACTCTTACAACACTTATCAGTATTACTCATGGCGTTTCATAAGAAATTAAATATATTACCAAACGCCTTTGCGTAACAATAAATATATGTAAAATCATCGTTTAATATTAATAATTGACGTTTTTTTAAATGCAAATGGATGATTTTGTACCTTGAAGAAGTAATATTGCTAGTGGGTGCTAAGTGCTGCTGTTAAAATAATTGATGTATTTTTACAATTATAAAATACCAAGTTAATAACATTTATGATACTTTAGTAATTACTTTTGCGCATAACCAAGTGCGGAGGTGGAGGGAAAATATGTAATTGCCGTAAAGAAAATGTTTGATACCAATTATTTTGTTTTTACAATATAAAGGTAATTATAATGTTACTACCTACATTTCCCGTATAATAATGACAAGTTAAATTTTGTTTATTATTAATTTAATAATTAATAAAGCGTTGTCAACGGATTACGCTAAAGAACTGAATACGACGAATATTTTTATTGTATTGCGTTTAGTGGCTTGTATGCATTGATATATAAAAACCCTATGGGTTTTTATACATCAATGCTTGTATGTATATTATGAAGTCTGCTGATCTTTTTAAACAAAATGTAATCAACATTTACACGTTTGCCACATTTAAAGATATTATGTATTTTTCTTTTATTATTTATAAGAAGAAGGTTTAGTACACAAAACATAGTTATTTAACGTGCTGTGTTCAGCAGAGCAAGCAATGCAATAATTATATAAATGAACCGACTACACAGTTGTGATCTGCCAGTAGTCATATATCGACATACAATGAAGCCGTTGGACTTTTTATAGAAAAGCTCACATCAACTTGTAACATCCATTATTAATAGATAAGTTATAATTTGTCGCCATTAAGCGTATGAATCAATTCGACAGCTGGCTAGCCCAGCCGGTGGCAGTGACTTAAACACATTACCATAGAATACATATTATTAGTAGTGAGTTATATAATAATAATAATATTCTACCACATACACACAACACCATCTAGCCCAAACTAAGCATAGCTTGTACTATGGATACTAGACAATGGATAAACATACATATATACTTTTTTTGTAAATATATATATATATTATACATAGAAACACCCAGACCAAGACAAACATCCATGTTCATGTACACAAATGTTTGACTTCTGCGGGAATCGAACCCGCGAACTCAGCCGTGGCAGTCGGTTACACTAATCACTACGCCATCTTAACTTCTAATTGCGCTAAGTACTGTGACGAATCAATTACACGTCTGTTATGGCAATTAAGTAATTACACGCTATATACAGATACATATTTTTATTAACCTTTTACCAAACTTTCCTATTTTCCATCAACTTCTTATTTTAAATCTGGCTATAAATTGTTTATATGAGACGTGTTTTCAAAAACATATTGACGATGTGAGGCACGGATCTTCTTCTCCAAGAGTTTCTGAGCCGATTACGTGACGTTCGATTCGTACAAATTGGCTCAGACTTTATGTAAATATTACCAATGTTATTATATAAAGGTGAACTTTCTCATGGTGGCCACATTTTCCTATATTTACTAATGGAGACATTATTGTTTTAATAGAAAAATACGCTCTAGGTGGAGATGAAACAGCTCACAAGAGAGCAATCAACAGATATCTAATAAGATATTACTGAGGAGGAAATAATAACGGAACGGAAATAATAACGGAGGAAATAATAGGAAATGTCGTTGCAATCCGACGACCCTTTGGATATACAGCTTATCTATACTAATCTATACTAATATTATAAAGCTGAAGAGTTTGTTTGTTTGTTTGAACGCGCTAATCTCAGGAACTACTGATTCGATTTAAAAAATTCTTTTAGTGTTGGATAGCCTATTTATCGAGGAAGGCTTATCAAAAAAACGAAGTCTTTCGAAACTGTTTAAATTTTTGAAGTGAAAAATTCTTTAGGCGCGTTGAGCACTTCTTGGATGAACCAAAATCATAGAACTCGCGTCATCGTCACGCTTCGTCATCGTCACGCTTCCAAGCTTTCCATTTTTTTATTATTTTAGAATATTAACAATATCGCAGAAATGGTGCGTCCTACGCAAAAAATAACGAAATTTGGACCCCCTTAATAACCACTAAGAGAGTATCAGGAATCCGACCCGCCTCTTTTTTTATATAGAACTGTTTATGATTAAGGATTAAAATTTTTACTTTTATCGGCAATCCCCAAAGACAGCCCCAATTTTTTGAAGTGAACACATCTTTAGCGGCGTTGTGCACTTTTTAGTGATGGGTAAAAAATGTTAAACTCGCGTCAGGACACGTGACCTGTTCGAAAATTCGTAAGACGGAGGGAGAATTGTCAAACTCGCGTCAGGACACGTGACCTGATCGATAATTCGTAAGACGGAGGGAGAATTGTCATGTTTGTGTACGATAGCGCAATACATGAATATTGTATTTTACCACATAAATGATAGTACTTTTATACTGATAATTAAAACAATTAATGCAAAATTATTCCCTAACCATTCCAAAATATCAAAAATGCACAACGTTAATATTCAAGTGTTCACTTCTGCCGGCACTCCTGGAGTGCAAACCGTTGATTTTTTTTATCGAGAATAACCCTAATGATGTAATCTGCAGACGCATGTTAATAATATAATTTAAACCACGAAAAAGCTACGAATATTTGTTACAATTATGGGTGTATGTTATCACATAATCAATGATTCTATCTGCGTAGCAATGAAATAGCTCGTGGGACATTGTTACGTGCAATTATAAATATGGCGCCAAGGTCTCCCTCGATGACACCGGCCCGCCTCACATAGCGCTAGGCTATGTGTATACCAGTGCCGAATAATTAATTGTGGTCATAATAATTATGACCACAAGATCGCGATCTTTATTTCCAGTTATGTAAGCGTTAATGTTAGCTCTTTGGGGGAGGGCTATGTCCAGCAGTGGACTATTATAGCCTGATGATGATGATGATGATGATGAAGCGTTAATAGGCTTGGGTTAAATTGTTCTTTAGTTCATTCTTTCCAGATTCTTAAGACTCTTGAAAGAATTATCTAAGAATCTTAAATATTCAATTTTAATAATGATATTTCAAGACAAATATTGGCATTACATTTAGGTTAGAGGATCCTTTGATAATTTTTCTGTGATTATTTGCAAGATGCGGCAGATTTTAATGTTACTTGTAGCATCTGATTATGTAGTCCTCAATGTTAGTGTCACGTATTGTCAGAGAAAGTGCGGAGATATCTCCTAAGGTATTTTACATGAACCCGATATGGCATCTCCTTATATGGCGGGAACTCGATGTCGAAGTATGAGCAGGCCAAACGTTTTTGGAATTGTGTTATCTGCGTTGACATTCACCTAAATCGATCGTCTGTACTTATACGGGTAACAGTTAGGTATGCATAAAAAAGGATTTTCATGTCCTTAGAATGCGAAAACTTTTCTGTGTTTGTAATCTTCAAATGTATCATTTCGTTTTCTTGAATGAGTACACAGCTTTATAACCTGAGGGCTTGGGTTATGTACTACGCCTCCTATGTTTTTTTGGCCACCATATTGTTTGATTACAATAACTTTTTTACAACGTAATTACGTGTCGTAAAGTTTGCTTATTGACATTTGTACAGGTGAGAACATTTTTGATACTGATTGGCTCGTGCCGTTTTTATTTTATTACTTACGTACGGGGAGAGTGATTATCTGGTATTATTACATACGAAATAGAGCGAATTGCAACTATTGCCGTCAGATATTCGAGTTTTTATCTTTTTCGTGTTTCGCTGTCGTTCATTTCGTCATCATATAGCGCAACCTTTCAATCATACAAGTAAAGATAACGTATACTAATAATATGTTTCAGAATGTTACATAACATTGCGCTTCTCTCTTGTGGTTTAGGTAAATTAATTTGTTTAAATGTACCTATAAGTATAATAAAAAAAAAATTAACCAGTTACAATTCTCACAGAAGAATTTTTTTTCTTAAATGACAATAATTTATTAACTAGATTACCTATATAAAAATTAGGTACTACTTATGAATCTACCCTTCCGATTGACAGTAATTCTCAATAACTAAACGTTTTGTATTTCGCTGTGGCTGGACATGTTGTGTAAGAAAAGCCTTAGTTTAAAACAAACATAGATTCCATAAACTTTAGATGCCAGTTTTGGATTAGTAGGTATATAGATACCCTATTATTCTTATGCAAAATCTAAGCATTAAGTGATGTGTGTTTTTAGACTTGAAAGGAAACGATTCAATGAATTTAATACACAACTTTGATAAAATATGTAATGATACGTTTAATGGTGCTTGTTTCCCACTGGCCCGTGGTGAGGCTATTCACGAAAAGAAGGCGTTTACGCTATCGTCCGTGTCGTTTACATTTGCAGGGTAGGCATTTAGTCCCTTTTATTCTACTGCATTATTTTACTTATTTTAGTATAATACTATAGTTATAATACAAGCAATTGTAATTGAGGCACTTAAATAATAACATCTAATAAATTCCCGCGGCGTTTTTACAAGCTTCTAATGTTCCCACCTAATTATAATCAATTTTAATGTAAGTAATTTATTTAACAAAATTGTTAACAAACGCCATTATAAATTGCTCCACTAATAGTGTTTTGAACAACATTTTGCTGTCGACATTGTAACAGTCTTGTCACGCAACGTAGTCGGCGTCACCATTCAATTTGTGCCTAGAAAATGACTGCTAAGCCATATTGACTATCGAAGTTTCCTGCTGTGCTTTGTAATAAATACCAATTTCCTGTGGCAAGCTTCTGATTATGGTATATAAAGGTAGGTTTGCCAGTGATGGCATGTTTATTACAGGTTGTCTTTAACCTGGCGGGTAATGTCAATAGCGTGCAAACAAATATGCTGTGCCAATGCATTTATTATGACTTGTATGCTATTGATTATAGAGCACTTATTTTCTGAGATTACATAGCATTTTATCCCTGAATAAACTTTATTATAAGTTTTGAAAAAGACTTAATATTACTACGCTTAACCTAAATGAGGCAGATAAGCCTCAACTATACCAGAATGATTGTGGATTACGTGTATAATTATAAGTATACCATTTAACAGCTCAGTGATTATTTAGCAAAACCAGAAGTCATTTAGGCTGACGAACAATTTAGAAATTCTGGTCAATTCGAAGGGAGACATTTCTAATTCACTTTCGTGGCCAACACTCGAAACTCCATTTTCCCTTTTACGAAAGTTATCGCATAATATTTCGTAATCATTTTCAAACCAATAAAAACATCAAAATGCACCTAACCAGACGAGGACTAGCGGTTAAAATAAATAAATTTCCAAACCAGTTGTTCGGCAACGAGTCGTAAAACAAAATGCCAACACACACTCGTAAATCATGATCGCATTCCAGCGTTACGACACTCGGTCGAAGGTTCGACTCCAGTTAATTGGTAGTATTGGTACACTCGGAGAAACTGACAGCTCCTGTTACGTACACTACCTGTCATTTGGACGGAATAATGACGGAAAATTATACATTTTTTATTTGTCGGTAAGTTGCCTAAATGAGCACATTTTTACCAGGAAGACATCAATACATTATTTTATTCGTTTATTTACACTCGCGCGAATACGAGTCTTTTTTAATGGGCGTATGGTGAGACCCAAACATTTGAAAGGTTTTTAGTCGACTGAAATTATCGCTGCTTGGTATCAGTTGTCATCGTACATTTTCGACACAATAAGGATGCTTTTTGTGTTCAACTCTGATGTAAGTGGTCTATGTGTCGAAGACTGCCTACAACACTGTCTTCAGCCGTAAAAGTCTGTATAATATTTTTTCTAAGCATCAGGGTAAATGTAATATAGGTATAATATACATACATATGTAATATAATATAATACTGAGTTTAAATATAATACAGTCGAGTGAAGTGAATGTTACTCGCTTTTCTATGTAATTTTTATTATTAGTTTAATAGTTTGTATTGTATTAGTAGGTATATTAGCTAAACATTCTACAAATAATATTATATTGTTTAGACTAAACATTGCTTAGACCATAATCTTTCATAATCATGATAAACAAAATAAATCAGCACACAAATAACATAGCACAGGTAAATGATACATAATAAATTTTCATTGCACTTACTTTCTCATACTTTACCAACATGAATTGATTTATCAGATATAAAATGCATTCGTAAACATAATTAGAGTAAGGAATCACTTTCTCCAGCAAAATATTTTGTATCTACCCATTTATTACAAGCGATTTTGTAAATCTACCTCCCGGATTCTTGGTTTATAAAGTCTAAAATTGCTTGTGTGTTACCTTGACGTTGGTAACTGAATAGTTGAAGAAGTAGGTTCGATTGAAGTGGGTCAATTGTCTCTAACGGACGCTCTGTGTTTACAAACAAATCGTTTACGCAACTCCATTATACTTACAACCGCATATTTGTTCAGTGAGCTGTAAGCCATTTTCTTAGATAAGCTTCTACAGAGGAACAGATAAATAGCGGCGCCAAAATCACTTAGAACTTTTACGTATATTTAAATGTACTTATTTCAAATATATCTTTACAATATTTTTATTTGTTGATTTATTTATTATAAATCAACAAATAAAAATACTTTCTGTACTAATATTTTCCTAACACAAAAACCCAATTACTTAATTACTTAGTAAACATTTTACATTCAGTACTAAAAATTTTTGAGATGTTTTGTTATAGTGTTGTGCTTGCAAAGAGACGATTGTGCCTGTTTGCCTATCAGATTCACCACCAGAGTTTATTCAATACTTGATTTTGGCCCGCGGCTTCGCTCGCGTAAATTTAGGTTCCACTGATATCGTGTATACGAAATTTCAAGATGATTAGTCGAGTAGTTAAGGTGTGAAAGCGTAACAAACAAACAAATTCAAATTCGCATTGATAATATTATTTAGGATTAGGATTCGGTTAAGTGACTTACTACGAGCCCTTTACATTGCAGCAAAATTATTATACAAATAAATCAATTATTTAATACAGTGTGTACTAGTGGGTATCCTTAATTAAATAAAGATAAATCAAACAGTAACACCCATACACCCATAAAATGCTAAGTTGCACTCAAGAATCCAGCATCACGGCTAAGTAAACATTTTTTGCATTGCAAATTCTATGTTTACCAATGCAAAATCTAGAAAGTAGTCGATATTGACGTGTCGTATATCGTAATGGAAACGTATGAAACGCATTACTATTCAATGTATCGTAAGGCCGACTTCATGCCATGCTTCGCATCGGAAGGTCGTTGTTTATCAATTCATAAGTGCACGGGGAAAATGATTTGATCGCCATGAAATTACACAGCCTTTCGTAGCAATTTAAGTGTCGTTACAGTTTGCTTCTGTTTGTGACATTTCTATTCAATCGATTTTGATTCAACAGGCTATTGTTGAGTTATTTCGATTAATAATTTATGTTGAAGTTTATGTGAAATGGCACATATTTTAACGGAGTTTGTGAGTTTATCAAATACCGATGTGCAACTTTAAATATCCTTTTAAAATAATTCTACTGAGTATTCTTTTTAATCCCAAGGGATAAGGATAAGCTTATTAAGCTAATTGTCTATGGTGGATCAATAGTGTTTAATAGGCGATTTTAGAAGCCATACATTTTTATAGTAAGATCACCGCTTTAATTAATACCCTAATTTGTGATAATACCCAAACCCGCAGTATAATATCCGTCCTGATTATAAACTATCCTCCGGGGCACGGGATTTTCAATATGAGAAGTATTATGTCCAGTGGCCCATGGTGTGGGATCAGTGATTAAAATCCGCAACATTCTAATAAATTAACAGCAAATTAAAACCATAATAACTATGTAGTTAATAATATGGAAAAAGGAGTATTTTATACGAAGGTGCCCAAATCTATAATAGTTTGCCTAAAGATATTAAAGAAACTAAAACATTATTAACATTTAAGAATTTAGTAAAAAAACATGTTTTAAAGGATTTTTCATTATTAAATGCCTAAGGTCTTGAAAATATTGCATGTACTAAAACTAACCAACACTACATCTATAGACTATATTATATGACTAAGTAATATACTGAACACATACATAAAATAACAAACAATTCCAAAAATAAAACAAAACACTGTCCTTATTATTTTTATTAGCATAAAAATAAACACATCACATAAATTTTTACTGATACATATCACTAAGTCATAGGCCTTAATAAACATGCATTGTTTTCCGCTCGAGCACTTTTTATGTGACAACATTACTAGCTGATACATTTTAAACATTAATTATAACTACCTTACTAACTACGCTAATTGGTTATCATATTTTTGTTTACTATTTTATTTTTCTCTGTAAGTGATTATTGTAATCTTTTGAGAAAAATAAATGTCTTTAACCGTATTTATAAACATATGACACGGTGTTAAAAACCGCTTAAATTGAACATGACCTGCTGCTGGTTATCACACGTCAATCTGTGACTGATTAGTATCTATCTACAAAGGCAATCAATCAATTGAACTAGTAGCTGTCAGCTCAACATGGCTTTTGACTTTGTCAACATTGTTGTCACTATTGCCACACCAGTGTCTAGCAAATGAAATATCGTAATATAAAGAGCTGACTCTGAATAGCGGCGCATCTCATGTTACCTAGTAATAAAGAAGTATTTTTGTATTGTTCGTAAAAACACAAACTAGATGCTTTCTTCAAACCTTAGATCTAATTTATCATGGCTCAGTTCCAAGAGTTTGTATATTAAACAGGTGGGCAACAAACTCCGATAGTTTTACATATTTTTGAAGATGCAAGCGTAGGACTAGAAAAAAGACTAACATGTCCCACTGATCAACAGTTTGCCAGCTAGGATTATAGATCTGTTAAGCAGGTAGACTGTTAATCATTCTGCTGTTTGTCATATACCGGTATTTGAAACTACCATCGTAATTACTCGTTAACACGTCTATTAAACACAGTCTTCTAGAAAGCCTCTGTTTTCTAGACAACTGTAATATCTCTTATTACACTATACCTACACCTTAACAAGAACGTAAAGTTTGACCATAACATAAATATTAATTTAGTTCACTATTAGCTATTGGCAGCCAATTGTCCTATTAACACTGAATTGACTAGAACTGCAGTTTTATTGACAAATTGCAATTTATAGTCTTATGTGGAATGTTGCACAAGCAAGACTGTTTTGAAGCGCTACAGAACGGCGCGGCGGCATCACGTACGGCACCGTCTTCTAAAGAGTAACTGGGTCAATGGTGCAATTATAAGAATCAGGAAGCACATCTAACACCGTAATGAAATAATAGCAACATTCGCTACATGTTAATTGGTTTTTACTGTTACATCTAATAATTTAATACTAAGAGTTGATTTTATGTTACGAAACATCGCGTTACTTAAGCCGCATCTCGTTATTTCATAAACGTTAAAACACGTATAAATGTGTTGTTTTTCGACTAATATATTGTTTCATATTTATTTGTCTGCTGTTTGCATTGTTCAGAAGTCTCAAGCCCTCAACAGTGAGGACCGGGTACTATTCTTTTTTAAGGTTTTTTGGCGGACGTGATTGTGTCATTTAATTTATTTAAAGATGCATTTATTTTTCAGATAGATAAAAATACTAATCGAAATAAAATAAGAAAACATTTCTATTTAATTGCCGTCGAAGCTACGTTTAATTTGGTTAATAGGTAATAGGTAGAAATTAGCATCCAGAAAACGGCCATGCTAACTTACGGATCATCAACCTTATACTTGTGAACTAAAGATTGTTTTACGTGAGTCATGTACAAAATACATTAATATATAATTACAAGAGAAGGATCATCAAACTACGTAATGAACACCGAATCCAGATTTATGGCTTCAGAATCCAAGTCTTGTAGTCTCTCAATCTGCGTTTTGTAAAACCGGTAAAATCAATCTTCCATTGACTGTTTTTATTGGAGGCTACACAAGGGTTTACTGTGTTCTCGTTATAAGTAATTGTTCAGTATTACGTAAACAGCTCCTCGCATGAGCAATTAGATTAAAATCATATCCGTTGAATTAATGAGTTTATTATTAGAATTAATTTATTACGTAGTTACACACTTATTTGTAGGCCTTAATTACGCGAGGGAAATACTTGGAATGATTTAGTAAGATACTTGTTTAGAAAACGTGATGTTGTTGATAGGATTGTTGTGCTATAATTAATTGTTTCCTTTAGACCTAGAATAATGAAAATATTGTAGCGAAAGTAGGGTAATGAGCCGTTGAGAAAACGATTTTTCATTTTCGCTGTTAGATATGAATTTATAAAACTAGCAAGTGTAAATTGTTTCCGAGTAACTGAAAAAACAAATGCATTATTATCTGTAGTAGTGGCAAATAAGTTAACTGTTTTGGTTAGTAGTTTAGGAATGTATCAAAATCACGATCGATCCGAGTGTAAGTGCAATATTTAGCCTGCGGAATCAATTTAAATCAATTAAATAATAAATTAGGCTGCCAGGTTTTAATGATAATGGTCAGACAAGAAACCATTTTAAAATTAAAGAAACCAGTAATTTGGTGAAATCTTTCGTAAATTTGTTAATTAATTATAGGACAATTGCGATAAATGATTATTTTGTGTTTAGTTAAGTACTTCATATTACATCAACTAATTAAATTCAATCCAACTTCTGATTAATTTGTTGAGAATTGTCTGATTAACTTCTGATTATTTTTCTAGCGCTTCTTGTTTAGTAAGTATACTACATAAATAAAGCTTTTAGACGTCAGCTAGAATACTAATCACAAGCAAATAACTAAGTTCTATATCTAACGCGGCCATTGTATAGTAATAAGTTCGATAAATAGCATTAATATAGATTGTATTGTTGCCAATCGCTCCTTATCCCCACAGTTATTGCCAAATGTACGTAAGTATACAGCAGTGAGATAATTGAAGGAAATAATACACCTTTGTCGGTTTTGTTCGTTTCGCAACACAACAGAACGAAACACGCGAGTTGTTTTAGTACAATTTGGCGTTAATCTACTGCTTGTGAGCTCAAATGTAAAGTGTAAACATTAATTTTACGCTCGAGGTTAATGTTTATATTTATTACTTCTTACTTTACACACGCGATTATTAGACATTTGTTTATTTATTTCGTGTTACTTGATTAGAATGACTAGTGACCTAGTTTTATATTTTATTATGCAGTTTGCATGCACTTTTAAGTACCTTTTATATAATTCTAGGATAATATATACGACACTATTGTCGTCCAGAGGCAGAGAAGAGGTTAGGTAAAGAAACTCTTCATTAATCATTAATAGAATAATCGTACTGTAGCTAAAAGGAAGTAAACATTTAATCAGTAAATAGAAATGGATAGCAAATACCTCTTCTTGTCAATAAAGTAATCGCTTTACCCTTAAATAATAAGAATAAAACCATTTTAAATACGTACACAGACTCACGCCTGTATGGTATATAGGTACCAACTTGAGTCTACCGAGTCAGGATAGGCAAAGATGTATTAAATATTTACGTTTTGCACAGCTTTATCGCTAGGCTTCAAATCCTCCGTTTTCGTATTATTACTTTTTTAAGAAACTCTTTTCTGACCCGGTATCAAACAGTAGTTAATCAGCCAAGAGATCCTAACATAACCGTGGTAATCGTAAATAGAGGTCAGTGTTAATGCAGTACAAAAGACAATAAACGATTGAACAATAACAAATTTTACCCGCTCGCTGTCAATTGTACTTACACCTAGGTACTACCGATGCCGATGATAGTCGAGAAAGAAAAACGAGTAAAAACTGTGAACTTGCAATAAGGAAGGCGTAGATCAATTTATAAACAAATTAGCTTGAATGAAAACTAGTTGACGCGAGAATTCTGTGGTATTATGTTCAAGTATGTCGTACAAACGACCTCCCAGCATAACTGCGCAGTCAAGGCCATCGCTCATACCCGATGAGATCACGCCAGACTTCGGTTAGTACTTTAAATCGATTACAGTGTCCGTTATTCGTTTCTCGATATCACTCGAGATAAATAAAATCGATCATTGTCGTAGTCAGCGTGTAAAACATAATACATATATGTTGGTGATTAGCGTTTAACGTCTCACTCTCTCTGCTTGCAAACGTTTTAATTGCATATTTGTGAATGATCTATGAACGGTGGACATGATAAATATGTCTTACGACAGATTGTGAAGCGTGTTTTGCTTTCATGTTTTTTCTTATGAATGTTTTTGTATACAAATCTAAGCATTTATAATATGCAAGATTGGACAGATGTGTCGTTAGACACCTCAATCTTAAACGCTTTATTGAACAGGATCTATGGGATAGGATACATGGTGTTAGTAAAAGAACACAAAAATAAAATGCAAATACAAAGCAATATGTGTGCATGATTGCGGCCGGTTAAGACGTCCCAGATTTGATTCCTTGTTTAGGAAGAGTGTTATTACGGACTTACACAGGCATGATTAAATATTAAATACATAATATAAACAAATGCATTAATAATAGTCACGTGCAGTGCTTTTGTAGATATTGTCTATATGATATAACCATTCTATTTCGAGTTTGCTCCTAGTTACATATTTAACTATTGAACGAAACGCGTATACTTAAATTAAGTTATTATACTTACTTACAGTAATTATGTGTCACAAAATTACATAGAGAATTACATCAATCCAAATCAGCGAACTTACCTGAAAAATAAAATCACAATTAAAATTTACATACCATGCAAAATGAAATTCTAATTAATTAGTTTTCTATATCTACCGGAAATAATAAACAAAAGTCGTTCATGCGTGCGAACCTTGCAATTAATGTATATGAAAGAAAATTATATGCCACAGTATCGTGTTACAGAATTAACAGTACCGGGAACGTGGACATACGGTCCGATGTGCTAGACATGATTATTAATAGCGATCGAGTATTACCGTGAACCGACAAGGTAGTCATTACAAGCCGACGCTCAAGCTTGCCATAATACGATTAAGTATCCAGTTTAGGGTTGGATTGTACCTATTAACACACGTCAGCAGTAATAGAAAGTTATGTCTACCCCAATGCTCGCTCATGGGGAAGAGGTCGGGAAAAGCGGCGATAGCGTATGATAATCATTGTTTTGGTTGTGCAAGCGGCTCACAACCAAAATCTATCATTTGATGCCCAGAATGATCTACCGATAGGTAGGTAGCGCTGGTTCGCCTACTGTTGCCAATTATTTGGTGACAATGCCAGCTTAAGCGGAGATGAAGCACTCTTTTACAGGAAAGTGATGTATTAGTAAGACATTATAGTAGATTGTTATTGCGTTTTGCTAGGTAGTAACGCTACCGGCGGTTCAACTACTTACCTATTCCGTTCCTTTTCTTTTATATTATCTTTGAATCCTTTTGCGTAGGATCGATACCCCTCGAGTGACGGTCCTAGGATTGTATGCGATCAGCTTCTTTTAACAGGTTACCATTAGGCGGACCGTTTGATTGTTTACCTAGAGGTAAACAATCAAACGAGAACCGTTTATTTAAAAAGAAAACAATAGATTGTTTTCTTTTTAAATAAACGGTTCTCTGGCACAATTTTTCTTTCTAGCTTATAAGGCCCATTTCTAGCTTTAATTTCTTGCTTACTAAATTGAAAAAAACAGCCAACATATATATAATTATGTTGTATAGCATAATTATTGTATTATAGTAAGTATGTTCAGAATATACGTAAGATGCAGCCCTTAACTACCTCATCTGGTTAAACACGGATATCATTTCAGAGCAACGGCTGTCCCGTTAGACATACTTTACTAATCGATCAATATCCTTGAAGTAATCGCATTCCTGGCGGTCAATGGGCATCGTCGACGGTTGGCATGCTAGTCAGTTTTATGGGATTCATTGTAAAGTTTCTTGTAATTTGTGTTATGGCCCATTCAGAAACGAGTCGATGTAGCTACGGTCAGTTAAATTTTCACATATTCCATAATTATATGTAAAAACTTAACTGTTGTTTCTAAATATTAGAACTGAGCTTTGGTGTAAATTAAAACGATCCGTAGTATACTTTGAATTTTAATTTAATATTCGAAAATATATAAAATCCGAAAATATAGATTCTATTTACCTTAAACAATCTTTTGGTTTTAAGTTGTCACTCTGTCTAACAGGAGGTTAAATTAATTAAAGCTTTTAAATTCAACTACTATGTACGAATCTTCTATACTTTTATTTGATTTTTGCCTTCTTAGCAGCTCAAAGTAACCGAGGCATTAAATTAAGCGCCTTAATAACTGCCAACTAAATATTAGATGCAAAACACTGTAATACATTCTAAAGCAAGAATATTAAATACTAGTTACTTTCGTGTTTTAGAAATGCTCATAGTGTGTATATAATTGTATTTTATTAAATTATATAAAAAATAAACGTACCACATTTTAATTACACTATTTATAAGAGAAATTTAATGTTACTATATTTGTAGTTTAATCATAATTACTATGGGCCATTTTTTATGAACTTTTTCGCGCCATGTTTGTCAGTACCAACGTAACCTAAACATAATGCTACATATATCAAACTATCTTAAAACAACCGACATGAATTCGAACAGAACTTTAACTATGGTCCAATGAGGTGACTGCTGAAGCATGCCGCAAAATCCACTAATCATGCTCAAGCTAACCATTTACAAAACTAAAACCAAACTTAGGTGTCTGGCTGACTTGCGCTATAAATTCGACTGACATTGTATGCGGTCAACTTGTGTTATCTACTTGATTTAATATTTGTGGTATAAGGCACGGGCTGCGTAATATATTATTCTTCTGATTAGTTTATTGGGCGATGGTAGAACAGGAACTATGGCTTTTAATATGTTGATGTTCCGTTTAGGAATGTTAATATCTAAAGTCTTGTGCTTAAGTTGAATGTCACGGCTGTATTTAAGCGTCATTGTACTTTAATATCTATATTTTATTGTTGTGGTAAAAATAGAATTAGACGGTTTTCTAGAAGTCATTATGCTGCTATTCGTCTACAAAGGATTATGGATTTGAATACTACTAATGTATGAAGTTGTAACTAGATTCATGTCATAAAGGCGAATGTAACTCTGCCTGTTTATTACGATTTCACGCAAAACATTTAAATGATTTCAATCCATACATATAAAGAGATTAGATTACTATAACAAAATACATTACGTCATCCATTCTAACAAAAATCCTATACGATCCAAGTCGAGCATAACAAGTAGCATAAATAACACAGTATTAAGTAATCCACATACCTCAGAAAGGGAAAGAGGAAGCTCCATATAAATAAAGTTAATAGTTATTGACTGTCGGTCCTGCGTTCGCTCCGCGGATGTATTGCGGTCACGTATCGTGACTAGCCAAAGAAGCCACTAGTCTTTATTAAACCCATCCTTTTCATACCTCATTTCGGCTTCACTTTATGAGCTACTTTTTTTTAATGGTGAGTTATCAAAGAGAAATATGATGTGGTATTTTTATGAACATGTATTTAAATTGCCGCGCATGAGTTGGTTAACTTGTAGCATTTATAAATTAAGTTATTTTAGACCACACTTCAGTTGTTCAGATGCTACCAATGTCTAGACAACAATCTAGATTGCAACTATGCTTATCTATGAAGGAAGTTACATAATTACATAGTGTTTCTTGCCAACTATTACCAAATTACATTATGTCATTCAATTTACGACAACAACGGTAAAAAGTAATAGACTCACTGATTGTGCAAACGGTCAATAACTCAATGTTGCAGAATGATTACCCTCCTACCATTTCTACGTACAATTTCTTCCTGAATTTGTTGGTTTTAAGTCAGCTATATATAGACCTTTCTGATACACGTATATAATATATTCTAAGATGCATGTATCAGAAAGGTATATTACACAGACACATATGTCTGTATATAAGTGTAAAATTATACCAAAAAATATTCTCAGCAGTGAAACTTTTATATACCTACATTTTATAGAAATAAATTCTATTGTATTTTATTCTAACAAGAAAAAATATTATTGGCTAAAAATAACGCTTTGTTGGTATATTTTCCAGGTGCACCGGTATACCAGATATTGTTAAAATCATATAATATTTTTGAGTATTATTTGTAATATTTTCAATCTTCAAATAGGTATTTTATTATTAAATGCTTCTAATGTTTTTTGAAGTGAAAACTTCTTTAGCGGCGTTGTGCACTTTTTTTGTGATGGGTAAAAAATTTCAAACTCGCGTCAGGACACGTGACCTGATCGAAAATTCGTAAGACGGAGGGAGAATTATTGTCATGTTTGTGTACAATAGCGCAATAAATGAATATTGTATTTTACCACATAAATGATAGTACTTTTATACTGATAATTAAAGCAATTCGTGCAAAATTATTCCCTAACCATTCCAAAATATCAAAAATGCACAACGTTAATATTCAAGTTTTCACTTCTGCCGGCACTCCCGGAGTGCAACCTGTTGATTTTTTTTCCTATATGATATATTGACTTACGTTAGATATTGTAGACTTATGCAACTCGGCTTTTTATATATGACCACAATTTGTAACAAGTTCTATAATTAGTTACTCGGTCAGAAGAAGGTAGAATTCTCTTTAGGCATGTGTTATTATAATCTAAATGATGTATTAGAAGCGGTTTCGTAGCAGTACTCAATTATTCTATGATGAGATAAAACCTTAAGTCAGATCGGTCAATTAATTTACTACAAAAATATCACAGTACATTATTAAACAAGTGTATTTCGAAAATACCCCGAAATCGAAACATTTCTCGAAACGCAACCACATTACCATCACAATAGCTACAAGCTGAAAGCGAAGCCGTGTACAGCTGCATAGTAATGTGCTTATTACGAGTGGCGAGTGTAGCAAATGTATGTTCCGAAGCAGAATAGTTTCGGAAATACAACAAGCCTTTGTTTGGCAGGAATACGTAAGGCTCTCCTTTTAAGCAATAGGAGTGTAAGCTACACTCCTATTCAGTCTGTCCATATGGTCAAAGGAAACCATTCAAAGACTATATTGAGCAAGCGCTTTTCTATCGACGTAACGTGATACATTAATATTTTAATAATATTGACCAAGCGTTGACCTTCAAATATTTAATAATAATTTCAATCGAAGATGTAGAGAGCCGTTACAGAGGCTCTGTTGCTGTCCTCGCATGTAGCCACTTGACACACTCGTTTAGAAAGGTCAATTTGTGATCTGATAATGAGATTCATGATTAGTTATACGCAAAAAAGAATTGAGCTTTCGCTTACCTTTATAAGGCGCTCAGTCAGACCAGTACTCATAAATAGTTAATTTGTGTTACGCGTTACGTTATATTAAATTATTTATCTCTTTCGTAATTTAAAGTCACGCCTAAATACGCTTGCTATTATTGCGCGATACCATGTCGTTGTATAGAGTCTAGAATAATTCGAATTCGAAACAAAGATCGCGCGGAGACTTTTATCGATACGTTTTCACTAAGGACTGCAAGAGTACCACGAGATACAGCCGCATCCTTGCTTGCATATGTTTGGATACTCTTTTACAAGTGTCATAGGTATACTACCGCATGAATAATGATAAAACATATAAATTCGGCAATTAAACTTTTATACAAAATTAATTTGGTTTAATCTCCGTTACATATTCAAAAATTTTTAGCGCTTTAGTTTAAACAACAACAATTGAAATTAATATAGCATACAAGGTAACAACCTTGACAATAAAAACGCAATCAATAGCAATTTTGTAAGGAAATTAACGTGACACGCCAACAAGCATGTAAAAGTGCTGATTTGATTTTATACACGAACAGTTATTAATAAGAAATTATGTCTGTTTGTTGTTTCATAATATATTTTTAAATACTATTGAAGCAGCAGACAAATATACAGAGGACGGCTAATTGTATGTCTGAGAAAGCTTGCAAGATCAGAATTCTGTTAGCAGGGCCAACTTTTCGCACCGTTACATGAGCATCTTCTTAACGGATATTTTCAATCATATCCTATGATAAAAAAATCTGTCATAAAACTGAGAGACATGATCCCAGTGTATAGTTTGTGCCACTCTCATTTAAAAAGTAATTATTCTGACTTATCTAAACATTAAATAATAATAATAAAGTTTTTTTGTTAAACTCGCACTGTGTAGAAATCCACTAATACGGAGAATTTTATATAATCAAACAACGTACACAAAGAATGCGCAGACTCGGAACAACTATTTGTGGATCACATCATTTTTTTGCCCCCTGCGGAGATCGAACTCACTACCCTCGGCACAGTTCTAATGGTGAGTCGACCACTTAAACTAATACTAGGCTATCCGTGCATTGGCTCCCTAGTACGTCATGGAAATTGCCCATCAGCATGAAACCGTGATACGAGCAAAGCTACGTGCTAAAGTTAGTATAAAAATATAGTTGTTCAAATGCATTTCCTCGGCTCTTTCCGCAACGTTGCTATTTTAATTAATGTTTGTAACTATTTGTGGTAGGAAAACCTTTGATTGAATTGTTGATAGAGGTCGGCCTTTTTGTTAATTAAAAGTGAATGTGAGGTTTTGCCAAACAAGCAACGCTTTTGTGAAGAGTAGTAGGGGTTATTTGTAACTCTATTTTAGGGATGTGGCCCTAAAGTTTACACAATAATTGTTATGGCGTAAGATTGCACTGTTATCCTTGAGATTCTAGGACTTATTTTCTAGTCATTGGCATCAGGTTTGATGATGTACAGAATAATCACCAGAGCAGGCAGGTATTTCTTATTTGTTTTACTCGACCAAGACCTAAATCATGGAGCGACCGTTAGCTTCCAAATGAGACCTAATTACATGAGACATTAAACTGCTACATAAAGAGAGACCGTCGTAATTTTATGCTATATTCATTTCTCTCTAAACCAAGACCACCCAAAGAGAAATATCAAATAGTTGCTACATTTGTTCCGAAATCGCATTATCTTGACTCATTAAAATTCTACGAAACTGATCCTCTGATAAAATTAATCATGATATTTATAACATTAAGGTTACAAAACAATTGTATGTTTAGTATCATATTAAAACAGTACCAATTTACTTCAAAGGGAATGTAGTCATTATACGTAATTGCTGATGGAAGACAAAAGGTATGTCCGCTTGTAGACAAGGCACCGCTTTCGTTTTACTGAGTGATTACCCGTGATTATTCAGTGCCCCGAGTGTCGGCTATTACACAATACGGCACGTCGATAATAGTGTAATTCACCCTTCTATTAAGGGAGAAAGTCCGCCTTATTGTGACGTGTTGACCCCTTTTATTTGCTCATGGGAATTTATTTTATATTATTATTTTTAATCTTAATGTCTGGTAATGGAAGTAAACTGGTTTCTACAGTCTGGGTTGCGATTTATTTTGTTTATATTTTTTACGTAGTACGATATTTATGAGCGACTGTAGCTGCTGGAAAGAATCCAAACCTTCGGGTCATAAGTGTAGATAAACTTTATAAATAAAATATATTTATGCAATAGCGTTCTGAATAAAGAAAGCCTGATATATGTCGTTTTAATAATAAATTAAGAGAAACCCATTTCGTTTCTTCTATATTTTTCAGTATTATTCGCATATCATGTATAACCTCACCGTATGACTCGAGATTCGATATTATTAACTTAATACTCTGGATCAAGCATTTTAATCAGGCAAACCAGCATTTTGGCGTCTATGTAGATACCGCTACTATATTCATGAGGTTTATTTTATCAACAACTTATTTCTCTATTTATATTGGTTTCATTGTGATAACACGTCAACATAAGACAATAATTATACATAATATATTACGTTTACCTTTGTAATATCTACTGTATTGATTGGTTCGATTGTTAATAAATTCTTGTTAACAGCAACCACGGCATGCCACAAGCGTATAGATTTTATTCACAGAGGAGCGCTTTGGAAACTTTTCCAATAAGCCCTTTGATGAAATACTAGAATGATATTACATTTTACTTCTAAATTGCAGAACTGCATGTAGATAGTCCAACTGATGACATTAGTTTTAGATTAATATTCGAACTTGTCAATAAATAGTTATTTCAAAAAAACTATTGTAGTATTTTTTATTTGCGTTATTGTTTAGTAGTACAACTACGTTATCCGATATAGTCACATGGGTTTAAGTGTGAATGTGAAATAGCCAATGTTCTCATATATTTATTAAACGATCTAGACAAATATAAGTGTGACTCACGGATAGCTGTAAAATGTTACATCCGTTGTTTAAATATTTATTACATCCTTTCTTGATTTCTATATAGCTGAGACAGGGATAGTTGGATATATTAATTGTGGTCTCAGATCGAAATGGGATGCCCGATGGTAACTGTCACTTGCCCTCTTTTACTGCTGTTTCATGAAATACTTAGACATATATATTTAAGGCTTTTTGTTTTATGGTTTACCTCTGTGTTTTGCGCTATCATTTATAGTCGCGCTACAATATGCAGACACCTAATATCAATATTCGATCGAACCGAACGCTATATAAGATCTATTTAAGATGGTAGCAGTTAATGAATTCGTCGCGTGTGGTAAATTCATGTGAGGTTTTGCTGAACAACAACCTCCAGTGATTGCGGAATCCAGACGTGTTATTATACGAGCTCATGATTGGACGTAATTGTTAGGTGCCCGATCGTGCTGGTCTTCAAAATTAAGTCACGTTATACTCGTATCTGGCCGTCGAACTTTATTGACTCATAAAAGAAAAATATGTGAATGTGTTTCTACATAGCTACTACCCATTAGTTGGCCCGACAGACTTTCCTCTGCCCTTCACATAAAGAGATGCTATGTCTACAAAGCTTTCTATCAGGTCGATATATTAGCAATTTTTTTTGGCATATTTTGATGGAAATTAATAATTTTGGTTCATTAATACGGATTTTGTTATTAACTCCACTATACCACCTGTTATTGGTTTTTAGCATAGGAATGTACCATTGTTCCGACAAAACAAATATATGGTGTTAATATGACCTCAACTGCTTGTGTCGTTTAAAAGTTACACGTTCACAAACATCCGTATCGAGACACTATCGATATATATATATATATATATATATATATATATATATATATATATATATGTATACAAGTACCTATAGAGATTAACATAACAAAACGTAACAACTATATTTTAATGAGTCCTTCTGACTTCCTCCAAATGTATCATATATATATACGAGTTACCGAATTGTAGTTGCTCAAAATCCTCAAAATTTCCAAGCATGAAAATCCAGTAACATTTTACTCGATCCCGAAATCTCTGAACGGAAACTTTTGTGAAGCTAAACAAATTCTTCAAAACTCAGTACAGTACCTTGTATGCACGCAAGTGTTTACCAGTAGAATAAGAAAGTAATTTCGTAACTGCTTGTAGAATTTCGCAACGATGTTCTGTAATGTAACATTTACACAAAATCTTTATTCTAGAGACGTATCTTGAAAAGTGTTAAACTGGCAGATATTTCAACAGCTATTCAAAATAAACTATTGCATTAAAACCTCGTTAGCTTGCTTGTACCGATATGTTACGAGATTTTAAGTATTTTACAGTCTGACAACAGATTTTCCAATCTCTACTAATATTATAAAGCTGAAGCGTTTGTTTGTTTGTTTGTTTGAACGCGCTAATCTCAGGAACTACTGGTCTGAATTAAAAAAATAATTTAGTTTTGGATAGCTCATTTATCGAGGAAGGCTATAGGCTATATAACATCACGTTACGACCCACGGGGGCGGCGCAGTAATCATAAACGCGCGGGCACAGCTAGTTTAAGATAAAATCGTTTATATTTTCCAGTTGCTTAAATAAAACTCTAAATGTACTGCGTAAAAATTAAACATAATTATTATATATCTATATATGTATATATACTTAATTGAAAACTAATTAATCTATGTAAGTATGTAAAATCAAACAAATTCTTCCTGTTTAGGTACCTCTTGCCTTTAAAGTAATGCTTATATAACAATTTCAGTATTAACTAGAAAATTTAAATATTTCCAGCCAGACTTTCGAAAATAGAGCAGTTATTGATAAAAGCGTGTAAACGCTTTATCGCTCGGTCCAAACAGATCTTGTCAGCACTTTTCAATGTCCAATATCCATTTGGGCTAGCAACTCATCACATAAGTAGTTACATAGTAAACATAGAGTGGCCTCGTTACCTAAATAGCGGTTCCTCTCGGGAGTACCGAGTACCGAGTACCGACACAAGTCGTCAGCCCGTCACGTCTCAGATCGCAATAACCTCACGTTCGTACACCGACTTACACCCACTTGCGAGACCTTTCCGCTTTCTTGACTCGATTGCTGCTTTGTAAATCAACTGTTAAAACGATCGAGAAAATTGACAGAGTTGTATTTGCTGTTTGTGTGACATGATACGCGCGTTTTAATTCGTGTTATCCCGTAAATTGACAGAGTTGTATTTGCTGTTTGTATGACATGATACGCGCGTTTTAATTCGTGTTATCCCGTAAATTGACAGAGTTGTATTTGCTGTTTGTATGACATGATACGCGCGTTTTAATTCGTGTTATCCCGTAAATTGACAGAGTTGTATTTGCTGTTTGTGTGACATGATACGCGCGTTTTAATTCGTGTTATCCCGTAAATTGACAGAGTTGTATTTGCTGTTTGTGTGACATGATACGCGCGTTTTAATTCGTGCTATCCCGTAAATTGACAGAGTTGTATTTGCCGTTTGTATGACATGATACGCGCGTTTTAATTCGTGTTATCCCGTAAATTGACAGAGTTGTATTTGCTGTTTGTGTGACATGATACGCGCGTTTTAATTCGTGTTATCCCGTAAATTGACAGAGTTGTATTTGCTGTTTGTGTGACATGATACGCGCGTTTTAATTCGTGTTATCCCGTAAATTGACAGAGTTGTATTTGCTGTTTGTGTGACATGATACGCGCGTTTTAATTCGTGTTATCCCGTAAATTGACAGAGTTGTATTTGCTGTTTGTGTGACATGATACGCGCGTTTTAATTCGTGTTATCCCGTTTGTTGTTAATATGGACACTGTTGTCACAATTTCGTGTAAATAATTCTGATGTACTGAAACATGAGAATCGTAGTTAATAATTTATTTTAATTTTGTATTTGTCTACTATGTTCTCGTAAAACGGTTATTTCAGAGAAAGGACTAGTCATAGCATATAATTATGAATATGTAGGATAACAGTTGAAATACTGACGGTAATTAAGATATGTAAACGTTAGCTTTAAAAAATAATTGTTTTCGTTTAGATAAAAACGGGTGCAAAAGGCTGATGTTGTGAAGCTGCCGCAATTATGATTATTAATTTTACGAAAACAATATCCACACTATGAATTGCCTGAATTTTGTGCAACCAACATTACTTTAAAAAACAGTGGACTCAAAGAACGTCTAGAGTTGGAACATTTTTTGTCCGCATTAAACCTATAATAACACTTGGCGCATTTTGTGTGACAAGGCAACAGCTTAAACTATTGAGTCATTCGCGTAGTAGATTACAAACACATTGGATATTTATAGAACATAGAACTTTACTTCACAACATTTAGGTGCCCTAATTCACAGCACTAGGTATATCTAAAATAGATCTATCTAACTAATCTTATCAATCGTTTCTGGACTTAAAATCGAAATTTATCTTCCTCTGAAATGTTAGGTTAATAGATATCTGTTTTTCTTATAAACATTTATACTGATTTATAGTTTTGTGTAATATTCAAAGTGAGCTTCATTTTTCTTTTTAAATAAAATGTCTGTTCACAACGTCAGGCAGGAACTAATTACAAATATGTTGCGGTTTACATATTACCTATAGCTACTTTAAACAATACATAAATTTTCACATTACAATTCTAATAAGGTTATTTTTAAAGTCACAAATACTTGCACGTCAGTATTTAAATTTTGATTAAGTTTGCATGCCGAATTTTATTTAATTCAAAACGATTAAAACCATCTGCAGAAATAAGTAACATTTGGGCCAAACATCACTGCACGCGCATCTGCATTTGGTATACAGACCGGTTATCGTACCCATCCTTGAGTCCTACTTATGTGCCTATAAGATATGCTTTACTTTCCAGAAAAAGGTTCGCGAAAGTACCTGTTTCGGTCGAGTACATCCTACAGAGAGCAACTGGTGTCTTTAGTCAGGTTACAGTATGCAGTTACAAGGAAATAACATTGTTGGTACTTTCTTTCCTCCTGTGCATTGTATTTACTATACATGAAATGTGTTTAATTTAACTGTTTACAATATGTGTTTTCATCCAAAATTTGCTTTTTTTTGCCAGCGTGTATTGGAGGCATTGTCTGCATGACTTTTGATAGTTGTCAGGCAAAAATTACCTAATATAGCTTCAAATCTAAATATTCCCAACAGGCGGCGCGCGGCGGTGCGTTTCCTTTTACTAAGGATGCAACCTTCAGAGGCCTTCAATAAGGCAAGCTACTAGCAATTCGAAAATTATTTTGATGTCTTTAAAAGCCTCAAGATCTGGGCGTGGTTTGGAACAAAAACATAACTTGGCCTTGGTCTTATCGCGCGAGTGATCTCTTTCGCACGTTTGCGCCCGCGCACCACCGATCTTCAGTTCATTCACATTTTCATCAACGTGCTTTTGTTATGAACTTTTGACCTACGCTGTGTGTTGACACTAAACTTGTTATTATTTATAATACTACCCATTGTTATTTTGTTCTCAAGACTATCAACATTATTTTTATTAAATAAATTAAGTTGTATAATTACTCTAACAAAAAATAACTCTAATTTGGAATTTAAATATTAGAAGTAGCAAAGTAGCAATATCTAAAAAAATTATTTGTGTTGTCCAGTGAGTTGTAATTACTAATAGTTCAATGGTGTTGTCAAACTATTTCGTAAAATCTGTGTCTATATTAATCTTCTTCTTATTTTTTTTTTCTTGTGGTTAGTGGCCAACCTATTGTCAAGAGTTGTTCAAGCCGCCCGTAGTAATGGTGAATAATGACCTACTTCCTACTAATAAAGGTATTGATTTGCATATTATGTTTAGTAGTGGATATAATATGATATTGAATTACAAAAAGCATGTCGCAAGAAGGTATTTTGGCCTCATAAGGAATAGTAAAAGTATTAGTTAGGCTTTTTGTATTAACACGATCAATGTGTAACCTAGAAAATTACGATGTCATTTGAGTTATACTTGAAATTATCTGAATTGCATGATAATATTAACAATCACAACAGTGCTAACGTTGAGAACACCGAATTCAACCACAAACTACTATTTAGAACAATCCAAATACTTAATAGTGCTTCCGATTCTGAACACGTGCGGGTGAACGACACTGGTCGCACTAAACACCGCAAAACAATTAAGGGATTTAAACGCGCCAACTTGGTGAAATCGAAGTGTCGCTAGTAGATACCGGAGTACTTAGCACCGACTTACGTGTGCTTATTGTCAACCGATGCACGACAAATAGCCGGACAGCCACATTTGACACGCGGTTTACCGGATCAGCGCAAGTTATACGCGCAACGATAGCTGCAGCATTTGTTAGAACTTAAATTAGTTATTGAAGACAAATAATGTGAAGATATAATTTATATTGTTAGTATGAAACAAAATGTTGGAGTATGTAGTCCACTTACAAATCGTTTTCAAGTAGAAATCTAATTCGAAAGGGTAATAACAGATTGACAATGATACATAATTATGTGGCTGTTTTACATGACTTTTACTTTCACATATTTAAAATAGCGTAGCTATATTAGATGGATGTTAGTTATCATATATCGAATGTTTGATATTAATAACTTTAAAAGAGAAATTGTTGAAAACAATCCATCAACATTAATTATACACAATGTTACCAATGAAATATGACGCAGAATACTACGGCTGGACTTATTATATTTTTGTTACGGACGAAATACTATAGCATTAAATATTCATTATAGAGCGATTAAAGTTACAAAAAACTATGTAATGGATATCGTAGACTCAAAAAAACACCCTGAGGCCATACAGAGTCGGTAGGATTAAAGGTGAAACAATCATACTAAGTATTCTTGGCAAATTATACGACAGACAAAGAAATACTAAAGAAACTGTAGATTCCTTAGGCATTATCTTTAATGACATTATCATTGACAATCAAAATAAGTAAATAAATACAAAAGAAGTTAAATTAAGTTATCATTAAACACCTCAGATTACTGATTTTTATTATTAATAATATTGTGAATATCAAATTACTCTAAAAATAATCTCGCACAGAAGATATAGGCCACGAACAAAATGAGGATACTCAAACATTATAATAAATTAATTAGACTGAATCGCTACTAACTTGTAACTTTTAAACACTTCCTGACGATAGTTAAACGGTGTCACAGTTGTCTAAAGTTGAGGAACGTGCTCCGTAGCTATAGTTATAAACTGTGTGGTGTACAAAGACGATAATATTGAATCGCCTTGTCTATTAAATTGCCAAACCACGTTACGCTGCGGTTGCGATGAAACGTTTACACTTGCTAAGTGTGTTTGAGGACTGCATGTAAATTTTCACTTAGCACATTCTCAGGTTTTAGATAAGGTCTTAACAGAGACTACATTTCTATGTGGATCTACTACGTATTTTTGTACCAAGAACAGTGTTTTTATCTTCTTCATAAATTGATGATTCGAGGACTCAACTCTTATTAAATTTGACAGTTTTTGTATTAATATTATTATTGTCAGTAGAAAGAAAACCAGCTATTTGTTTTTGAGTTAAAATAAAAATCTGTTTGAAAGTGACCCAATTTCAATCTAAAGAAAGCAACAACGAAATTTCTTTGGTATGATTATTTTAGTCTTTTTAAGAGATCTGTATAGCAGATTAACCTTTATCTATTGAAGTAAAATTTAAGAATTTAACAGATGAAGGAAATATCTACATCAATATTTTGTTCCATAAAAATAATTATCATGGTCAAAAGTTCAAACGGAATTTTAATTAAAAGGATATTAACGTAAATAATAAGTATAAATGTAATGGGAAATTTTTTAAATCTACTTTAAAGTACATTATGCAGACAAACACTTTTAGAGAGTATAGTTAATCTTTTAGTACGAAATAGATAAACGTCCAGTTTGATTGGCTGTTTTAGGTCAAACATCATTCAATTAAAGATTTCACAAGTCGTTAATAAAAATTATAATTGGTAAAGATTCAGAAACCGATTTTATTTATATATTACGGTCAACTTTCCCTTGTTTATTCAATTTCTTTAACACTTGTTTGTTTATGATCCGCCATATTCGAGTAAAAGTGCAAAATTATCTATGCACGTTGATAAATTCGCTTCAGTTATAGAGTTATTAACGGTTGCTTTACGTAAACGGTCTTAGGCAACTGTTACAAAGTTGGCAATATGTATCTTGATGATTTATTTTATCTCGTCCAGTAAGGATCGAGCAATCCAACATTTTGGCGATATATCTGTAATATACCTATTTCATATACCGAAGCCGAAATCGTTTCAAGAATTAGATATGTATTGTAGAGATACAAAATTAATTTGACGGTGATAAAAATATGTGAATTGATGAGAAACAGATATTTTCTTATAAGAGTTATTAATTTGTTATTCTTATACGAGTTAGCCTACATATCGATTTCGTTCAAATAATAATAAATATGGTCATTAAATTAGGTCTAGGTTGTATTGAAAAATCTAAACATCACTCTCCGTTGGGAAATTTATTGGCTGTAAGCAAGCGCAAGACGCATGCTTGTTACATATTTCATCATTTCCAACTATAGAATTAGCTCATATCTTTCAAACAATTAAGAACTCTATTATGAGGTAATACGGTTTCTGGTTATACGAAGAAAATGTTTAGTTTACGTATTCTGTACTACCTGATGTGTAATATTCAGTTATCTTAGATGGATTACTAAATGTAACTGATGTTGGATTTATCTTTCTACTCATCTTCAGTTTGCTAATTTACTGAAGAACTAAGTTGTGAGTTATGTTATGAGCTAACTACCAGCTAGAAACAATTCGAGGAAACCAAATTGAAGTAAATGTAAAAGAAGCTGAATCCAAACTACAACCGGCAAATATAACGCGGCATTAAGGCAGCATTATATTTTCTTCGTTAATGTATGCGACTGTTAGAATATTAAGTTTTCAGATAATTCTTTCAAGTTTAGGATCAACATTTTTTCGTAATCAGCACTTGCGTTTATAAATTGACTAGCTTTTGCCCGCGGCTTCGCTCGCGTTAAGTTATAATTTGACAATCAATTTGGGTTGTACTCTGCTTGTAATAATATAATTCAATCATGATTTGAAAGACACGTGGCGCCATCTATTATCATAAGAACGTTGTTATTGTTTTCCTCGGGAACAGTATTTTTTTCGGGATGAAAGGTAGCCTATGTCCGTTTCTGTATACTTGACAACGTATATGCAAAATTTCAGGATGATCGGTTCAGTGGTTAGGCGTGAAAAGGTAACAAACAAACAAATAAACAACCTCATTTTCGCTTTTATAATATTAGTTAGGATAACCATATTAAAATACTTTTGTATATAGTCTAGTCTGCAAATCTATGCATTGCCAAGTTGAGTGTTTAGTTGCCTTCACATCTACATTTCCCTCACCCAGTCCCTTACTAAAAAATGGCCGTTTAACTGAATACTTTTATGCACTTAAACCAAGTATGTTATTAACAGATCTATTGACCGTATAGTACTTATTTAAAAAAGGAAGATGAAGCTTTATGCAATATTTATAAAAACTAGCGGTCGCCTAGTGCTCGAAATTCGACCAAACTTTGCCTGTAAGATATTGCTGATATAATAATATATATTGACATTATTATGCCATATATGTAACCATAGTTACGCGCTTCGACTGCGTGTGTCAAATGCATGGGTGTGTGCGTGTAGTGGTTTTTCATTAATTTAATGTATTTCTAATGCATATTTTATGTAAATATTAGCATTCGTCACTTCTTCTCTGTATAAACTATAAGTGTGCGAAATTTCATACTCCTCCGTCCGCCCAATTCTCGTAAAAAGGGATCCAAAGTTTTCGCTTCACGTATTAATATATAGATATGGCGCTAACAACATTTTTCAGCAAGTTTTATAAATGTAGAACTGAATAAAGTAAACGTAATAATTTGAGATCATTGACTTTTGAACATCCGAGTCACATCATTGTTCATAGTTTTTATTGATCCTAGGCACCGTTGCTACACTGATATGCTAAATAATATCATGTTGCGTTTAAAGAGGTATTTGAAAAGAAGTTAAAATAACCATGTGTCTGGCGAGGAAATAAGTGATAATAGTAAAAGTAAACTCATATACTACAATAAAGCATTATTATTATTATTATATCACTATAGGAAAAATTAAAGACAAGTATTCCACCCACCACAATTTAAAAAATAAACCATTTTTAATATAAAAAGGTATAATGTATAAAAGGTACACAACAAATAAAATTCATACTATTGAAGTATAAGCAAATGATTATCATTATATAACTTAAATATATAATGTATGGATAGAGAAGAGAAGGGAAGAGCAATTAAAAAGCAATCCTTTTAATATAAAATCATGCAAATGGCGTGAACGAAGTTGTCATGCACAGCTCCTATACCTGTTGTTAAATAAAATTATAATATAAAAGAGTTATAGTAAACAAATATCCAATAATAAATCATAAAATAAAAAATGACGTACATTAAATTCTGCAATAAACAAGTGATCTAAGATTAACAAATATTAGCTTAACTTTAAACTAACAGTTTTTCTAAATAAAGGCTCATCCCTTGTCATAAGTCCCAGAGACGTTGTCGATCATATCTTATATCTTGATGGACACGCACGATTTCCTGTGCTGCTCACAAAGGCTTTAATGCTTAAAATATCAAAGTAATCCGTTGTTTCCTGCCTTTTCAACGCTTGTACAATTTAAGCCCTATTCTTATGCTAACAGGCTAACATGCTTACCATAAAGTTAAAATGAGCACATCATTATGATGTCAAAATAATATTTTATGTGTAAGTGTGAGTTTACAGAAAATTGCTGAGAGTGTAAAGTAAGTATTAAAGACAATAACATTTTGTATTCCATGAATAACGTAGTCGATTAAGCAGTTGTTAGTTTAAGATTACTTATATGCATTATCTATTATGTAATTGTTTATTGTTCCAAATAAAAATAAAAGTTATTTCACCTAATAGACATACCAGGATAAAAATTGAACGTGGACGCTAAGAAAATCATATTGAATAATTGTGAAAAACTAAGTAATTTTCAAAAAATCATATTGCATATTGCTTTTAAAATCATATGTGATAAAAATATAAAATGTAATTTAAAGTATATTGTAAAATATAACCATTACGTTACAACACAAATTATTTTGTAAAAGCAGTATATTTTGAATCTGCATGTAAACCTACTTGCAATATTCTTAAGTACATAGCGTAATACGTTTCAGTCACCAAGGAGTTAATGAACGCTAAGCGTAACGCTTTTAACATAACACTGCATGTTGTACTTCCAACAAAAGCTTTGTACAATAGGCGAAACTGTGACACCATATGTATGTTAGTGTAAAATAGAGCACGCAACTATGACTCCTATTGTTTAAACAATTGCGTAGAAAATTGACGAAAAGTAACAGCATCTACCACCTATATCTATCCGGCATGGCATTGCATATTCAGGCTTGTTTAAATACGGTAATGGAATACTTACCAGACTTATAACAAAAGGAAGCCACCGAGCGACCACACATCCATGGACAATACGCACTTTGCTTTAATGGCTGTAATAGTATGGTTATATGTAATTTTATAGCCAGTTATTCACCACTTTTAGTTCACGTAACACTGTTTTAGTATAAATAATAATTGGAAATACCGATCATTTTATTGAGGCATAGTGTGCATCGTATCAAGTCTACATATTAAGTGAGAGCTCCTGTATAGCTAGTGAAGGTGAATTTTTACTTCCGAGGAACATTGGTTGACAGATTTTTTAAGCTATAATTGGCACAGCCAACATTCGTGCAACTGCCTTAAATCTATTAACACGTAAAGAAAACGATATTCGTGTTTACAGACGAACGATCTGATGGTCATGATGTATCGCATACATTCACGCTTTTAACGTTCCGCATAACTTCATGTGAAAATGTGCGCAATATTGGCATACCAACCACTACACAAAACTTTGCGGAGATCATTTAAATTAGATTTTTTAAGTTAGATTGAAAATTAATTAGAGCGAATATTAGATACTTGTAATACAAAATACATTAGAATTTTTTTTCTACTTTCATGTTTATTAGAATTTATTTTCTACTTTCATGTTTATTAGATTTATAATTTGAAGACGTGACGCAACGCTACTTCATTATAAAATTTTCGCTCCATAACCAACGAAATATACATTGATACAATATTCGAAATTAAAATGTTACACTCAAATTGGCCTTAAAATTGTAAGTAACTACTTATTTCCTTATTAAAATTCAAATAGCTTTAAATAGACCTCGCCATTCAATCATGCCACAATTGAAAAATTTTATTGGAAGAAATATATTAAAAGTTTCAAGATATTCCCAAAGAAACTTTTTCTGATCTAAATACATAGATGCGTTATGGAGAAATACATCGGTAGGATTGCCCCAAATTTTTTGAGTGTACCTAAAGAATGTAGTGAGTGTATGTAAATCTTGTTTTGTCGATCTAGCCTTGTCATCCTCGAAGTAGGCTCTTACTTTATAGCATTGCTAAATAAAAATAGCTGTCGTTCTTTCATTAACCAACAAAAAATAACCATTCGACGTGGCGATGCTATCGACAGTGTAGCGCATTTTCTTTACTTTTAGATAGACCGTCAAACAAAAAAGAAGCGGGCAGCGTTTATGGCGAAGAACGGTATCTCCATCGTAGTACCTATTAAAATGTAGGACAGAAGATTAGTTGACATTCATTATGGTCACGTGAGGTGATTTGCGAGACGGATTCACACATGACCGTTCCGTGAAATCATCTGTGCGTACATAGCCTGTGTAACCGTTGTTATGAGTATTCTATGTACAGTGAACATACATGACAGCGAAGTTAATTTTGGAAAGTGAACTATGTAGTTTTAAGATGGAATAGGATATATTTTTAGTGAATATCCGTACTCGATTGTCTTTACGCTCATTTTCTGAAAGAAAAGCTAATATGTAGGTTTGCATAAATATCGGGCGAAAGATTAATAACAAAATGAATAATTAAGTGCTTTAAAAACCCCGTGGCACTATCGCCCTATCTGTAGGTATAAAAGTTAGGAAGGTATGCAATGTTTAGCTCAAAGTGTGTACCGACAGCCTAAAAGTTCGTGAACACCAGAAAGACTTACCCTCTACTAAAAATAGTATTACCGCTTTAGGGTGTTCTTTATGCCCGGTTATTATTTACTTATAAAGTCTTTAACGAAACAAGAATTATTCCTAGTGCAGTAGAAATAACAAAGAAAAATTAAAACTCTCTAATAGAATTCCTCCTCATGACAGTCGACAGTGCAGTAGTAGTCCTTTTAAATGCAAAGAAAGATATTCAGCCACTATAGAGATTCTCCGTTTACGATTTTATTATAATGTATGGATATAGAAGATAAGAACAATATTTATCGCCATGCCTTTATATTACAAGTCGTAGCACTTAAAGCCGGTACTACACGGCAAGTAATGTAAAGTACGATGTAAAATAACCTACAAGACATATCTTTAGGGCGGAATGTTCACCGCTTGCATGCAAAGCGTTATCGAGCCGATTATTTTATAGCCGTTTAATTTGAATGTATAAATAATGCTAATACTATGCACTTATTTATAAATATGCATTTGTAAAACAGTTTTCCTATGTCTGATCTTTTATTGATGATTATGGTAATAATTCGGTGTCTATTTCCAACGCTCATCCGGTGATAATTATAATCGATCCATCACACGCAAGTTATACATGACAACTTTCTTACCTATAAGTGAAATTAGGAAAAGTTTATTGGAGATTAGCTACCTGTTTCATAATCGTAATGTATTAAGATACACAGTGTCATTTAAAAAAACGTTAATATCGTAGACGATATTAACGTTAATATCAAACAATTATGCTAAATAGATTTAGCATAATTTTTGGATATATTTGCCGAGATAAAATATTTTTGTATGCTGTTCTTTGATCGCTTCTTTATGGTTCTTGCCGAATCGAGCTATTCTTTCTGGAACTACTTTGCAGCCAATTTGAAGTTTAGAAATATCTGTTATCAAATGACATATTATGTTCCTTATGGAAGGGATGGTGTTCAATCTTCGACATAATCAGATTTATTATGGATAAAACAATGTCTCCATGTTTGGATTTCCTAAGAAAATAATGAATTTAGCTTTACGGCTTCGTGTCAAACGATCGAGTGATCGTAAGATCCAAGAAAAGTTATTATTATTTTAGTGGATATTTGCAGCTAATTCCAGTCACTCAACAGTAACTAATTTAGTATGGCTAAACCATCTTTGCAGTCGTCAATTAACGACTAGACCAGTTGTATTTAAGCCGACCCATCCTGAGCTCCGTTAGTCTAGGTGGAACGCTGAGTCGTAAGCAATTACCTGCGTAATCACTGTCGGTCCGTATGCTGCAGCTTGGTCACCGCACTCACTGTCGTTATCATGAGATAATTGTTGTTAGCTAAGACTAAGAGGTTCGTGTAGCTACAGCTCATTTAAACGTTAACCAGGCAATTGAGGCTTTGTCGAACTTCATTTCAGGAACTTTATATATTATGCATTCAAAAAATATCCTGTATGTATTATGCTTTTATACGACGTAAGTAGTTGGTACAGGCTACTTACGCATGATGCTACTTACGCATTGCTTGCGTTAGTTGTTTATACGGTACATACCATTTATTTAGTGCCTCAATTCGCGTATGTTATATGTTTTGTGTGTAAGAGTCAGGGTACGTATTACAATACCGAAATTTAAAAGACCGTATTTTATAATACGTATGAAAGAAATCTCAAAAAATTAAACGCCAAATGATTGTTTGGCCGAAAGTTTTAAATCCCTAAAGTTCATTTGCCCGAAAGGTTAAAATCCCGAAGATCCATATCCCGAAATTAATTTAATAAACTGGCTGGCTAATGCTTAGGTCATCCGTACGATTCCGACTCGGAAGCGGTAGGTTGTGTTAAGTTCTCTTTTGTAAACCCACCCAGAAATAGGAGCCCCGCCAAGCGGGGCTCCGTCCAAAACTCCCATTAGTTCTGCCATAGAACTGAGGAATAGAACAAGTGGAAGTGCTGAACATAGGTTATTTCACGTTAGTTAGTTAGTTTGTAATACGTATTTTATTTATTGCAATACGTACCCTTCCTAACAACCTGTAAAAAAATCGGTATTTCATCCATTCGGGGTTTCATCCTTTCGGGAATTTGGACATCGGTATTTTATGTTTCGATATAACGGCTATCGGCATTTAAAACTTTCGGTATTTTGAATTTCGTTGTTTTGGACGTCGGTATTTCAGTCATAGTTATTATGAAATTTCGGTATTATAATACGTACTCAAGAGTCATTAGGCTTTGAATACATATTATGTAGCTGTATCTAATATATTTTGCCTAGTCTATATAAACAAATCCTTAGATCTAGTAGCAACGGATTAAAATAGGCAGTCTTATTAATACCGTATCATTGCATAGAAACTGCCCCATCTATCTCTTCTTTGCAAATTAAATATTTTAACCATTGAGTTACCGCCGCTCTCATATTATAATTGCCGAGTATATATCTTATTATTTATTCGTAACAAATCGAGGAGCGGATATAGGTGTAATAGCTAGTTGTTTATCAAAGTCCTCCTATATCAATATTTTAAGCGTATTAGGTTTGGAACGAATGAATGTTTATGGTAAAAGTAAAAACTGCTATAAGTGTAGACCTAACCTTTAAATCCCAAACTTAGCACCATTTATAATATTAAAGTCAATATCGAAAATTCTACCGTTTCTGTTTATAAATTATATTTAAATAAGTATTGGATGATTGGATACGAAGCGATGTTGCATAAAATCGACAAATCACGCTTGCAATATCGATTATACGCATAATGATGTAATCGATTCATCTGACAGTAGATAGATATTTAATGAACAATTGTCAATAGATGAATATCAGAATAGACGAATAGGTAATGAATAAAATTTAATTGTGTAACTATTGATTGTTGTATTATAATATACCTACTCACAGCTCTTATGAAAATAATGTACGGTACTAAGCTTGAGAATTTTTATTTCAATTGAATTCTCTTGTTTCGATTATGATCACACAAAATTAAACAAAAAGAATTAATGGAACGTATCAAGAAACTATTGAAGAAACAATTGACAGGAGTTATTAATTGAGAAAACTTTAATTAATTAAAATTTAATAGGCAGACAAGAAGTACTGTACGTCACAACTGACGTATAAAAAGTAACAATAGAAACTATAATAATGTCTTACGTTTACGCGAATGTTATACATTGACATTAAACTAATTTACAACGCGATAAAATCCGTATGAAGTACTTCAACGCGATAAAATCCGTATGAAGTACCTAGTTTAATTTTAATAGAAACTATGTTTTGCTTTAATGTACTCCGAGTGATCTCTGAGATATAATCAAATCAAACATAGAGAAGAAATACAAACGTTTTCTTAAACGAGCCTTTTAAATTATTCAGTACTTACTTAATAACTTTTAAATCTTTTATTATTTAACATTTTTAGGTATTTTCTAACTCAGATAAAGTATATATTTATTCAGATCTTGCTATTGTGTTTGTAGAAATATTCTAATGTCATTTGCTTATCCAGATGGCTATCTGAATGTTTAAAACATGCACGAGGCAAAGATGTTATCATCATCTAAAATAGTTGTTACCTAACACTTTGTTTACTAAAGCCAAAGGTCTATTATTATAGAAACAATAGAAAGCTGTGTCGACAGTGGTAATTACACTGTCGGCGAGGTTTAGTGCATGGTGATATTAATATCGTTTTAATAGCGAATGGATACAAGAAAGATCCTTCTGTATTTATAAGGTTATGTAGTATCAAATCTAAATTCCTCAATGAGCCGAAAGAGGTGTATGCTACGTCGACTTACAATGAGTCTTTATTAGGGCATGAACTTATTGGTGTCTAAAGGGCACAGTTTAAAATTCCGTGCTGCCACTAAGATTTTTTTTGGAATATCCCGGGTATCGAACCCGAGACCTCGTGCACAATAGTCGCATTCACTACCGCTGTACCACCAATCTGTCACAAATGACATGATTAACCGTACAGCTAATAATATCAATAAAAAAATTGGTAGCCTGTGCGTGTTACGTATAATAGAAGTAGCCACATAGCCGTCATGACGTTACGGCTACTTCTACTAAATCTACTACGGAGAGTATTCACACGTACTCGCCATATACATCATACCCCACATCTTTAATATGATCTCCAAATAAACCAATATGATCTCCAAGACACGGAGTATTTTGATAAGTCTCCCTTAAACATAACGGTAACAACGTTAGTTAACCTCACGGTGCGGTCAATCTACGCATTCGCCAAACTCCACTATATATTTACCGTAGACCCTATATTGTCTAAATCGTGAGTTCGAAATCGTGACGCGAGTGTACATATCAACCATGTTTTGCATATTATATTATAAACCGTTTAACTGGACTACGGTAATACAAGTCGTAGGCAAGAAATACACTCAGGGGAATGATACGCTGTGATCGCTTCAAATAGAATGCGTGCGTGTACATACATGTGTCTCGTAAAGTCGTAAGTGTCACAAGCGGCAACCTCCTGATTTAGAAGATTGAACGAATTAAGTAAAAATATCCAGCGCACATTCAACTAACGACATTTATGTGTTTTTATGACACGCATCCTTCATCATCATCTTTTTTTATATATTATTGCATAGGTATAGGAGCCGTAAATTATTAACACTTAACATACATACATACCATGCATATTTTCGCTTTTCTTCATAGATGTAAGTATTATACCCACATTTCTCCAGTTTTGGTTTGAGACTCCGATGAGAACTTTTGACAAAAAAATCTAATAACAATTTACTCAAACTGTGAATCGATCGCGAGACCTAATGCGCAGCAGTCGCATTCACTACCGCTGCGCCACTCAGGCACTCAGTCATATTTAAGAGTAAACTTTAAACCAACAAGTGTTTAAGTTAAGGTAAATCGTAATGTACTACACATATTGCTTGTATATCTGAATATTGAAATGAATATTGAAATAATTTTATTAAACACAGATAATTGAGACACAGTAATTATTGAACACTAGCAGTGTAAGATCTAACTTGTGTCATGGTTATGCCCCACATTACTACCATGTACATTGATGGTTCCAAATATGCAGTTTAAGCTCTGTTGCGATTTTAATTGTGGCTGGCATAGCACGGTGAAGTTTTATTAGTAAGCTCCACTTTGTGCCGATGTTCAACACCTGATAACAATTATGATCAATCCGCTCATCACATTCTAAGGCTGCTCCTTGCCAAAGTTAACGTAACATTATATTAAACAAACAAAGTTTTTCGTATATTACGCGGATCTTGAGTCAAGTATGAATTTTCAAGCGTGTTACTGCTAAGTATTTTACTGGAATGAGGTCTTATGGAATGGAATCTTATAAACAGAGCCATAATATTTGATTGCGTGATGCTTCCCTTTATATATTTATTTTCTCTCCTGCTATCCATAGGAGAAAAGTAGAACCATTTCTTCGAACACCTCGCATACACGCATTAAATTCGTTGCAGTTTCAAAGGCAGTTTAACTTTTCTCGGGGCATTGCGAGTGTCAAAACTCAGGTTTTTATGGCCATATGGTTAATTTTTTGCGACTCAAAAGTAAAAAAGGCTAATTTTAACCAAGTCTGCTAACCCTAAATTTAATATTCATGATCCAAGCAAGCCAAATTGCAGGATTACAATTATAATATTATTATGTAACCTTGTTTTATAAACAGCACAAACCTTTTCTCAGAATAAAAAATACAAGTCAGTGATTTTACACATCTTCGATAACATTATACAGAACTTCGACGTATGTAATATTTCACTGCATGGGTGGCGTAATCGCTTAATAAAACACTTCGCCTCTATGGCCGCACCGAGTGAAGTGGGTTCGATGCAGACACATAAAAACAATGTTATTATTGAATAGTTACTCTGAGACCGGCTGTTCTTTGTGTCCGTTGTTTCAATATTAGTACAATCCACAATCTAATTTACTAATAGTCTCTATTTTTACTTAATATTTGTCTTATATCTTTCTTTACAATACTTTCCTTTCCTTTTCCATAAGAACAGACCCTTCCTCTACAGGCTACCAAGTTTATGATATAGCGTTCCCACTCACCAACCTTTCGGTATATAGTGAGAGCCGCTGTACCTTCCGATGCCCGACAGCACCTTCGGTAACCAGTTATAGACAGGTCTTGTCCCCAAATCCAAAAAGAACCTGAGACCTTATCCGCAATCCAAAATCCCAAATCCTGAGTGGTGTCGGTTCTCGTAAGCGAGCTACCTCGTGCCCAAGTGGCACTACCTATTGTGCAGATATGTACCGGAGCAATAAAGCCGAACTCTGAGTGTTGCTAATGACGTCCTCGCTGAGGCCGACGGAGAAGCCGCCTCCCATATCACCAGTATGGTACCGGAGCTGTAAGGCACGCTCACTTCCCGACGTACATCCATACGTCTACCCTTTCTGGCCTACGGGCCGGGTATTGCCCGAGTCACCCAGCTATGACTCTTACTTGCTGAGCAGGCAAGCGCCCGAAATGCGTTGTGGTAGTGAAACCACACTGCCACTTTGCTAAAGACAACTCCGTGCCTCGCGCGACCGACTGGTTCGCACTAGCCGCACATGAGTCCGACGCTCGAACGCCACGTGCTTACCGAGCAACAAACATGCCGTCCTCTGCGGCTACCTAGTACATAGCCACTACGAGTCCAATCTCAATGTCAGGCACCACGCACTCTAATCAGCGGCCGATAGAACACGCCGTAGTTCCCCCCCCCCCCCCTCCGGAAACCCTATCTACTTGGATCCTGTAGATAGAGACCATAAGAACAGTAAGAGCTATCTTTAGAATGCGCACAAACAGAAAGCCGTAAGAACGCGCTGTGAATTCGAACTTGACACCTTTGACTTCCATCTACTTGATAAGCTGACAAGACCGGATTTAATTAAAAGTACATTAGAGGAAACCTGTACTTAACCATGAGTACATAAAGAATATTATTATAATAATTTGATGACTCTTAAGGTGGAAGTGTGGACCACTATCCTACTAACAAAACATGCAAGGGAATCATTGACGTATCTAGAAGAATAGTTTAAGCAACTCATATAATAATATGTATTTTTAAAACGTATCAATTCATTCCTTTTTTTATTTATACTCTTTTTAAACTAGAATATTACTAGCAATTTGGTTCCAAATTACTAGTATTTTTGTTAAGCGTTCCAGCTAAGCTTGTGCTAAGGATTAGTTCACGTCGGCAGGGCTATGGGTGGCGATCGAACCCACAACCCTTGAACGCAATTCTAATTTGGTTTCCCATAGCCTAACCTTGCCCTACACCTTAACATAGCTGGCAAAATGTAGGTGTAGTACCCTTTCTAATCCTTCGAGAATATGCAGGCATTATGTTATACAGTTTAACAAGATAAATCAAGATAAAATTTACAAAGTATGTCGCTGTACCTATAGAGAATGATGTATGTTTAAGCAGCGGATGTTTAAACACTGGGTGGGATAGTGGGATGTGAATTTAATAGCTAAGCAAAACGTGTTCATGTATTGTAACGGTACCACAGAATAGATAATATTACTTGATGGTGCTGTGGATTTATAGCTATATTCAGATGCTCTTTAGTATTCAAATGATGACACTTATTATGTAGGCGATTGTATGAGCTCTCATTACTCGAATAATATTTAAAGACGATGCGATGATAGATTGCCGAGTGGGATTCAAACGTTTGGACTGCCACGTAGAGGGGTGGAGTTTAATTCTACCGCACGCACCTTTGACCATTAGTATATACGTGCGTATTAAATAGTTAATTATCTTGGTTTAAGTCGTAAGAAGGAAAACTGTGTGTCTGAAAGTTTTCTATAATGTTCTCAAAGATGTATTAAGTCTGCCAACCTGCAGAAGATCAGAATGGTGGACGGCATAATTTTTTTCATACTGAGATAGTTACATCTCATCAGTGTGATAAAGGTTACCGAGGAGGTAGCGGGAGACTTCAAAAACAGCACTGATATTATTGAATAAATATTATTAAACTCGGTTAATATCGTTGTTTTGCCGGTGAGCCGTTGCCACTTAATAAAGTGGCACCGGCAGACAGACACAATAAATCAATGATGTCTGGCATTACATCAAATGAAATGTTATAAAAAATAAAGATTTATTTCGTTATTTCAGCCATCATTACTTATATTTTAGGATAGAGGTATCTTGTCCAAATAATTGTATAAAGCTATCAGTAGATACAAATAATTATATAGAGTAGACACATGAAACAATTAAATTGCCCGTTATTTAACGCAACGATCCTTCCTATTATTAATTAACAAGTTAACTAAGGTTACTTGGGTGATTGCTCTTTGAGATAAGGGCGCCCATTGTAGGTTTAATTATTTTTCTGTTAGTCTATACTATATTTCTGTAATAATGTTTAGTAGATATTTTAAAGATAGCCGATGTACGATAGCCGCAGCGCGCTCAGCATATGACGAGGTGATGATGCTGCAGGTACCCCCAGACTACCTATTGTGTAATAAGGCTACCAATAATTGTTTTGAGTTCGGTACTGGTGTCAATCTTCAATCATTGTAAAAAAAACATCACAAGGAAATCAATACCAGAGAAGTCATCGAAAAATTAGATAGTTAAGTCATAAAGTGCATACGTATTCCAATATAAAACACGAAGTAAGTAATAAGACTAGTTTGCAATAAAATGAAATGGAACGAAGTCCTTTTACAACAGGATTAGTACACATTGACAACTGTAATCTCCTAGGCGGGTTGTTCACATCAGATTTATAAAGCCGTACAACAGACTTATCGCAGACGAGACAGCGTAGAAACTGTATAAAATTAAATTATTTCACATGCCATTTATGTTTTCGCACTTGTGTATGTTAACCGCATCTAGGACGATTGGCATCCGGAGTCTCCGCGTGAAATCGACTCTACAAACATTCGATTCCGATGCAAATCGACTAAGAGTATGCGAGTGAAAATATCTAGCCACGTCGTTTGAATAAATCTTTACGATCTTTAAAATCACGGGCGAAATCGTTTGATTTCAATCGAGAATCTATAAACAAAGTAATAGCGAGGATGAAGGTTAAATGTTATGATTATTGCTTGAATTTCTTTTCTAAACATCGTGTCAATTTTGATGGATTCCAGCATCTTTTATATTATTAATAGATTAATTTATTGTTGGAACGAGGATCTAAATTTACTCTATGGTAAGTTAGCTGACAGAACTGAAAAGATAGTCATAGACAGAAAAGAATCACTGGTAACTACCGAACTAAACATCTTACAATAGTTATGTAGGTACGCTCATAGTTAAATACAATATTTATTTACGCTATGAACTAATATTTTGACAAATCAAATGAAAATATATGGTTATGCTAACATAAGTTATATAATTTCAACTCTATTCTTTATTTTATAGTGCTATTTGCCTAATAAATAAACTTCTTTGAAAGTTGAGTGGTTAAATAATCACTTTTTGCAAGTTGCATTCGCAATCAAAAACTCGGCACAGGTTGCAAATACAAAAACAACAAAACTATTATGAAAAGTAAATATTTGTTAGGTGTTTATTAACAATTAAAACAAGAAGCACTTTTTTACACTGCTGATTATTAGTTTCTAAAATAAATGATAGGAACAAATTGCGGATGCGTGCGAACTAGATATCCTCCAAACAAATGCGTTTGGAAATCTGAAACGCCGGTTATTAAGTTACCCGCGGTAATTGATCAAATTAACGTATGTAATGATGTATTGGTACTTACACAATAAACAATCCAAAAGGTCCGAAGTATCAGCGATTGGAATCCAATTCGGTTGTTAGACGAATAGATCGATTTAAATCCAATTAGCAAGATAACACAACACTAGTCACTATAAAAATGTTAATTGAAAAACTGTAGAATTTCAAATTTGAATTTAGAATTCCACCGTATTCCGAGAGCGCGTTTGCGAGTTTGTTCAACGCGAGGGCGTCCACACTGCAGTGAGTCTACTTTCGAACTGAGACTGTTCCGCGGTTCGGCTGAGACTTCGGGCGGTTGCCTGCCGAGGAATGCCGCGCTGCAAGTCGGCTATTTTTCTTTACATGGCAGATAAAACTCGATGCCAATATATAATACTGATTTGCCTCCAGCCATACTATTATAGTACGTACAATGATCACGACGATCTTATAAATGACTATGCGGGACAAGTACACGAACGTATTATTTATGAGTGATAGGTTGATAGCTTAGGCCTCATTTATGCCTATTCTTAACAACTACAGTTATTTGATGATATTAATTACGCAAAAATACAAAGGACGGTAATAACTCATGCCCACATATGGGCAACTTAACTGTTCATAATACAAATGCTAAAGAAACTATCTATTTGTTATGTTTTCATAGGCCAATCAGTAGGTACACCGCTTTTGTACCAAAAGAAGTACACGCTTTTAAAAATAATCGTAGGTACTTATATGAGACCCAATTAGAAACTAGTAAGTAGGTACATAATAATTCCATTAGCGTTAAAGAATTTTTACACCTAATTTCTGAAAGGTAAAACATCAACATGTCAAAATTCATCCGATGGTGTTTCGTGTGGTTCCGTCATTATGACGTTAAAATGGCGGCACCAAAATTTATGTTTTTGTTCTTTTGAACGAACTAGGTACCAATTTTTTAGCTTATGGCATACTATTTATTCTGTGCTTATGGTATCAAATAGTATATAATTCAGTAGTATAACTGATAATACGAAATTTTGACATTAAGAGATTGGTCCCGTGATTTTGACGCTAATAATTATTTGATTGGCTGTTGTTAATCCAGTCAACAATAGAAATTTGAATTTCCGTTTTAAGTTTTTATTTTGATTTGTCTGTCATAAATGTGGTGTTATTCTCTAGAAAATGATTTTGATGCAGTGTATAACATTTATTTTAAGACTTACATTTGTATTCAAAGACAAGCGTGGTGGCTTACTTAAGTTTGTCGGATTGAATCCCGCACCGCACTAAAAGTTGTCATACTAATTGTCATGTATAAGTACACATATTGTTGCGCCAAACTTAGGTGTTCTTTGTTGCCGTGGCGTCGGTGCCTGTAAAGCCGCACCCAACGTATAGGAATTAAATGTTACTAAAAAGAAGGAAAAGGAGATTTCCTAGAACTAAAAAAGAGTGATTTTTTATGTTATTATTGTTTATCAGTGAAGACTCACTGATAAACAGTAATAGAAAAGATCTTGACTATAGGAAAATGTGGCGCACTGTAGGTAGGTACTTAAATACAGATAAAACTGTCAGTGTACATGGTGTCCTTAAACAGGCAGAGATAGCGGGATTTTTCCTGACTCGTACAGGATTGGCGAGCTCCGGTATGCGGCAGTGCCGGTGTCCGGTTACTTGTGATAAATAGGTGCACCTACTCGCTCCTTGCCTTAAGTGTATTTATACTAAAGTCTAATTAAAGATAAACATTCGTTAAGGAAAGTACCGGCTAACCCCTTGACTAGCCGGTACCTACGCAACGTGTGACGATATTTAACAGGTTGTGTATAACCATTTGCTTGTACGATTGCCGAAATCGTTTACGTACTTTCATCACCACTACGCCTGAATGTTATGGGTTCAATTCAGACAAGAAAATTTATTTGTTTATTGGGCCCAGTATGGTTAACTCTTTTACATTGTTTAAATGTTTGTTTGGTTCCCCGCGATACTAGAATTATTAGGAACCCGTAGTAAGAATAAATTATTGTGTCTATTTTATCTTTCATTTCTATTTTACATTAGCTAGACTTATGATACTGAAGAAGGTAATTGTCTGGCATTGACTGATGATCTCTTACTTGAGTTACATGCGCAAACTGCAACGCTACGTCTAAGTGCAAAATTAATTCAACAGTTACGTAAAACACATGGACATTTTAGCAGCTGAGTTTACTAACTAATTATCTCGTTAATTGGTGAATCCGTTACCGCAAATGTAAAGAAAATATATGATTATTTATAATGCGTGTATGATTATTGATTACTGATTAGCATCAAGCAAAAACTGATTAGTCTAAATAAGTACATAATGATGCGTTGTTAAATCAGACCCAAAATGCCAGAACAGCTGCTTCAAACCAACCGTTCCAAATTAGTTGTACCAAATTATAGTGCACAGGAGCATCGTAAATTAGCAGTGTAACAGCTGTTTCAGCTTGAACACAACGTGTAATAGCAAGGCGCGGTCATATTTACGCATCGTAAATATTTTTAACAGTAAAAAATAAAACAAAATTATATAAGTTTTTTTTGTAGCAGCTCGGAACCTGTGTATGAGCCCATTAGACGACAAATGACTTGGACGTAGAACATCATAGTTAACGAAATAATAATAATAATATTCTACACATACACGCAACACCATCTAGCTCAAACTAAGCAGAGCTTATACTATGGGTACTAGACAATGGATAAAACATACATATATCCTTTTTTTTTGTAAATACCTATATTATTATTCATAGAAACACCCAGACCAAGACAAACATCCATGTTCATGCACACAAATATTTGACTTGTGCGGGAATCGAACCCGCGACCTCAGGCGTGGCAGTCAGTTACACTAACCACTACGCCATCGAGGCCGAAATGTGGACGTGATAACCCTCTGTCTATGTGGGATATACAGGTAGTCTATGTATGTTTATACTTTTAGACCAATACTCCTTATGTCTAAACACAAATCTATAAAGCGTGAAACAGATATTTAAGGATTAAACCTTGCACCTGATAACTTAATTAATGTATACTTGCCTGCACGGATGGCGTAGTGGTTTAAGTGGTCGCTTCGAGTGTTGTGGGTTCGAATCCCACACGGGACAAAACTTTGTGTGATCCACAAATGGTTGTTCCGAGTCTGGCTGTTCTATGTGTCCGTTGTTTAAATGTTTGTAAAGTTCCCGCGACACAGGAATTGTACGCAGTGAGGGAGTTGTCCTTAAAAAAAAATGTTACACTGAGTTAATTATATTTTATACTAGCTGTTACCTACGACTTCGTCCGCGTAGATTTTAACTAAAAAGTGTTTGTCTCCGCGGATCCCTATTTTTTTTCTAAAATCAAAGTAGCCTAAGTTACTCTTTATAACATCAGCTATCTGCCAGTGTAAGTCCCATCAAAATCGGTTTCGCCGTTTCGGAGATTAGCCGGAACAAACAGACAGACAGACGGACAAAAATTTTAAAAATAGATGTTTTCGTGTAGGTACCTATTATACTTTCATATGCAATAGATAAAAAGCTGTTATTTTGACATTACAAACAGACACTGCAATTTTATTTATTTGTATAGATGTATACATTATTACGGTTTAAGGCTGAGGCTACAGTAGGTAGCGATTTGCGATGCGACTGTAAAAGCGAAACGATATAAATATGGTATGGCTACATTATAAGCGAAAAATTTTATGAATTCGCTTCAATTTCGCTGACAAGTTGATGTAGCCGATGCCGTGATTAAACTAATGTTGTTTCTATCGCATAAACAAATCAAAGATTAATAGCGGTATATGGCGTACGATGTAGCCATAAACGTGAATATGAATTATTTGTTTTTATCGCTTACGTATCGCAGGTCATGTCGCGGACTAATGTAGCCTCAGCCTAACAAACCATACGCGATGTTTTGGTATTTTAGTGCCAACTTTGTAGGCTTTTAGGCTTTCCGTCGGTTACATGTTAAGCATAATGTACGTTTACACTTATTAATTATAACGATAAAATGACATAATTCGTTCTTTTTAAATATTTGCAGTATCGTTGTCTGATTTCTTCATATTATGATGTTATAATTGTATTTTATAATGCCTGTCAGGTCTTAGAATTCCAGACATAATTAAAAAGCTATTGTCTCTAGTGCTGTGATTTAATAGAAACATGTAATTATTAGATTTAGTATTCTCAATAACTATACACATAATCCAGAAACAGACCAGATAAAATTACTTGCCGTTGTACACGTTGTCTAAAGCGGGGAATTCACTAGACGGACATGCTCGCGGGCAAGTCTGCAGACATGCCCGCCGGACCTCGCTACTATAGATCTGTACAATGTTTGCTAGTGTAGGACCGTCGCAGTCAGTCTGGCGGACTTGCCCGTTGCTCGTCCGCACGATCTTTATTCTGTCTGCGCGGGCACAAGTCCGTACAGACATGTCCGTACGTGAATGCTCAATTGCTCATCGCGGGCCGCCTGCCCTCAGACTTGAGAGCGACAGCTACCAGTACAGACGTCTTTTATGATTTATAGTATCGAACTGTTGAGTAGGTATTAAAATAAAATGAGTTTAAATGAAAATATATTATTCTAGGAAGAATTTTTAGCAGAGTATAAAAAATATCAATGTTTATGGAAAATAAAACTTGATGATGCTTTAAACAATTATCTGCACTTCTACGGTATAATCTTCCCTAGTAGTTGAGGTGATATAGCATACGAAAATTTCTTGTCTGCATAATTATGTTCTACCTGTAGCTAAATATCTCAGCGTGGCAAGTAATCGTTCTTTTGCAGTCACTGACAGTTTCATTTTAGTATTCTGTATAGTAATTTTAGGCTCTATGAGATTTAATAAAAATTCAAATGATTCTTGATGCGTGCGCAAGTAATTGTATAAGTCTCCTAGTTCATCAATTTCTAAATCTTGGAGCAAAATAATATGGCTATACTGATTTATTTTTTTAAACCATTCTTTGCACACAAATTCTTTTCTTTTTCTTTTGATCTAAAAGTATAATTGCGGCACCAGCAATTAAGATTTTTCTTCGTCTCGTTGACATCGTAATAACGTGTAGCCGTTTGAGACACAGACAACGGACTGATGAGTCTGTGTAGTGTATTGTGGCGACAGACACGCCCGTACAAACTGCCCGCGGGCATGTCCGTCTAGTGAATTCCCCGCTTAAGTAAATATAAAAGCGGTATATCATTCACTGACAAATGACGAAATCTACGGAACTGTACCTTTCTAAGGTTACAAGCTTGATATTTCCTACGTAGGTTCTATAGTGTAGGCGTCACACTTTTGTTATGTCGCATTCGTGGGATGTGCAGGTCTGCTAGTAAAGAAATAACATCATTTGGTTATTCATAATTTTACAAATAACATACCCGATCATATTATATTACTATTGAGTGCACGAATCGCCACTGCCACTGCGCTGAGTGTTGTCGGTTCGAATCCCACGCAGGACAAAACTTGGTGTGATTCCTGTGTCGCGGGGAGCTTTACAAACATTCAACCAACGGACTCAATAAACACTCAGACTCGGAACAATCATTTGTTGTGAGTCTGTGTGTTCTTTGTGTCCGTTGTTTGAATGTTTGTAAAGCTCCCCGCGACACAGGAATTATTCTAAGTGAGAGAGTTATCATAATCTATATCTATACATCTATACAAATACATAAAATTGAAGTGTATGTTTGTAATGTCAAAATAACAGCTTTCTATCTAATGCATATGAAAGTATATAAGGTACCTATACGAAAACATCTATTTTTTTAATTTTTGTCTGTCTGTTTGTTCCGGCTAATCTGCGGAACCGCTGAACCGATTTTGACGGGACTTTCACTGGCAGACAGCTGATGTTATAAGAAGTAACTTAGGCTACTTTGATTTTAGAAAAAGAAATAGGGTTCCGCGGAGACAACAAGAAATCGCACTTAACAGCTAGTATAAAATAATATTGGCGTACCATCAAGCATTTCTTTATTAAACTGACGATTCTTGAAATGCCAGACATAATTGAAAACCTATTGTGTCTTGCCGGGACGGTGTGTCACTGCCACTCAATAGGTTAATAACAATAAAAAATTGTACAATATACTTTATAAAGTATATTGATATATTAATTACATACTTACGCGGTAATTGTAGACCCATAATATTAATATATCTATGTTAAATTTCGAATGAAAATTTTATCGTACCAACTAGGTGTGCCCGTAGTTTCACCCGCGTTTTTAGTTACTGCGCCGCCCCCGTGAGTCGTAGTGTGATGTTATATAGCCTATAACCTTCATCGATAAATAAGCTAACCAACACTCAAAGAATTTTTCAATTCAAAGTAGTTGTTAGTTCCTGAGATAGCGCGTTGAACCAAACAAACAAAACGACAAACAAACTCTTCAGCTTTATAATATTAGTGTAGATAATAAGACTGTATTTTAAAAAGTATAGGAGTATGATATGACGTTTAGGCACCATTTTGCAGATTTCCTTTAATTACCTGCTACAGTTTTTTGCTTCTAATAAAGAGCTGAAATACATCTCATTATTATCTGTGGTGCTACTTGGCCTGGAATCTAGTCTCGCTTGATCGCGCTTTTGGTTCAACGGAAATCTACCATAAAATGAGATAGGAGCACTAGCAACTCGTCTTTTTATAAATATATGATAGTCTGTTTATTATTAATTATTTACGTCACTCAAGTGTAATAAAATTGTGTTTATTTTTTAAACAAAATTACATTTTTATTGCTGTCGGTGGCAGGCGAGCCAGCGGCATGTCTGATGGTTAGCTGCTGCTTATAGACATCTTGTGGACAGGTTTCTTTTCTTAATATTGCAGAAGCAATCGATGGCGTAGTGGTTAGTGTAACCGACTGCCACGCCTGAGGTCGCGGATTTGATTCCCGCACAAGTCAAACATTTGTGTGCATGAACATGGATGTTTGTCTTGATCTGGGTGTTTCTATATATAATATGTATGTATTTACAAAAAAAAAGTATATATGTATGTTTATCCATTGTCTCGTATCCATAGTACAAGCTCTGCTTAGTTTGGGCTAGATGGTGTTGTGTGTATGTGATAGAATATTATTGTTATTATCTATTATTAAATGCAAGCCATGGCCTATTGGCTGGAAAAGGACTGAAAGCAAATGCCGACAGTCACTTGGTATTTTATTTATTAAACAGTTACTCATTGTAAATATCTGGTAAGAAGACACTGAGAAAGCAAACTTTCTCACTATGCGCTACTTCTGGTTATGTTGAAACGAAGAAAACTGAAAAATACTTTGCACGACTTTTAGAACAAACCTGACACTTTGCCGCTTTCAGCCAGCGGTTGCATATATATCATTGTACACGGTGAAGTACTCTAAAACTAAAATTTAAAAGTCCAATTTAAGGTAAAGAAATCATAAAAAATACGAACCGATAGTACTTTTATTTATCAAGGATTAGATAACGTCTCAATGCGTAACTGTCATCGTAACACTGCCATTTTAAGTGAATATCCTCACAACTGCTTAATATTTCTTTAAAACTGTTGGCCAAAATGATTTTGTAAGTTATATAATTATATTATTTTCGAACAGTAAATAGCGTATAGTGTGTATTGTTACGTAATGGCCATTATTTGTTCAAAGTGAAACACCTAACATTCTCTGGGGTGAATGACCGTTGTGATTAGGTGTATGCGCTCAGAGCTGAGTGTTTGAACACAATAGATGCAATGTGTGTATAATATGGCAAGTGTTTAATTACTTCACGTTAATAGTTTTGGTATTGGATCTGCATGCTCTCAGATAGGTTAAGCCACTCGCATATGTATGGCGACCGGGAGACTGTTCATGAGGTTTAACTTTTTAAACACAAATTGTATTTTAAAATAATAATTAGACTAGTCTATACTAATATTATAAAGCTGAAGAGTTTGTTTGTTTGTTTGTTTGCTTGAACGCGCTAATCTCAGGAACTACTGGTCCGATTTGAAAAATTCTTTCAGTGTTAGATAGCCCATTTATCGAGGAAGGCTATATATCATCACGCTAAGATCAATAGGAGCTGAGTACCAATGAAGAATGTTTCAAAATCGGAGGGTATTTTTCCTTTTGAGAGCTTCCGCTGCGTGCGCTGCGTAAACAGTTAAAGTTTCGCAAAAATCATGTATGAGGGAATTGTTTCCCTTAAAAAGTTCTAAAAAAAGTCCGCGACAGCATATGTCTATCTTTTAAGGTTGGCTCACTATAACCTTTTTTATGCTAACGAAATTTGTTCTAAAATAATGCATTATTTGCGAAGGTATTATTATAAACATGATATTAATCCTTATCCAAATAAATACGTTATTCATCACAGGTATTTAATTTAAAACAAAATTGCCCTCTACATCATTCGATTTCAATGAATATCTTAGGAGATATCGCAGTTTTAAAATAACATTGCAGCAAAATAATTACCCATTACAGACATAGTACAAACGATGTTTCTCCTGGTTTATTCTGCGTGATTACTACTGGTTCGATTTGAAAAATTCTTTTAGTATTGGATAGCCTATTTATCGAGGAAAGCTATAGGCTATATAACATCACGCTACGACCCACGGGGGCGGCGCAGTCACGATAAATGCAGGTGAAACCGCGGGAACATCTAGTCATAGATATGTGTATAAGTATACATCATCCTCATCTCAGCCGAAAGACATTCACTGCTGGATATAGGCCTCCCCCAAGGTTTTACACATATGTATAAATAATAATTAAATTACACATAAATAAACGTAAATACTACATTATCTATACTAATATTATAAAGCTGAAGAGTTTGTTTGTTTGTTTGTTTGCTTGAACGCGCTAATCTCAGCAACTACTGGTCCGATTTGAAAAATTCTTTCAGTGTTAGATAGCCCATTTATCGAGGAAGGCTATAGGCTATATATCATCACACTAAGATCAATAGGAGCGAAGCACCAATGAAGAATGTTTCAAAATCGGAGGATTTTTTTTCCTTTTGAGAGCTTCCGCTGCGTGCGCTGCGTAAACAGTTAAAGTTTCGCAAAAATCATGTATGAGGGAATTGTTTCCTTAAAAAGTTCTAAAAAGAAGTCCGGGACAGCATATGTCTATCTTTTAAGGTTGGCTCCCTATAACCTTTTTTATGCTAACCAAATTTGTTCTAAAATAATGCATTATTTGCGAAGGTATTTTTATAAACATGATATTAATCCTTATCCAAATAAATACGTTATTCACCACAAGAATTTAATTTAAAATAAAATTGCCCTTTACATCTTTCGATTTCAATGAATATCTTAGGAGATATCGCAATTTTAAAATAACATCGCAGCAAAATAATTACCCGTTACAGACATACAAACGATGTTTCTCCTGGTTTATTCTGCGTGATTTTAAATTAGCACTGTAGGTATATTTATAAAATTTTGTTCAATGGTTCTTATGTGGTTCGTGGATTAAACAAAAAAAGTATCAGCTCCTTTAAAATTGTATTATAGGTGCCTATGACCCACTCTCTCTCTTATGTGACGCAGACGAAGTTGCGCGGGTCAGCTATCTATACCTACAAATATTATAAAGCTGAAGAGTTTGTTTGTTTATTTGTTGGTTTGAACGCGCTAATCTCAGGAACTACCGGTTCGATTTGAAAAATTATTTTAGTGGTGAATAGCCTATTTATCGAGGAAGGCTATATAAAATCACGCTACGACCCACGGGGGCGGCACAGTAACGATAAACGCGGGTGAAACCGCGGGAACATCTAGTATTTTATATACTTAAAATAAAATATTTTAATTGTAACATAGTCCTCTTCTTCTCTTTTAATTTGCCATGCCCGACGAGGTCCATAATGATCTAATTTGTTAATAAGTCCATCTTTTTGTATAACATTATGAAATTTTAATTATTATGAAAATATTGAGTATTGAGTTTTGGCTTTGATTTCTACATCGCGCAACGTGTTATTAGGTTTATCTGCAAACAATTTTCAGTAGCAGTAGCCTCACATTGCTTGTTGTAGAAATAAGATTAATTAAGGCTCTATAATATAGAACCTAGAACCGACAACATAGCTAGCGAAATATAGGTGTACCTACTCTCTGCCTACCCTTTATTGTGCGTCTATGAATTAATTCATGAATATTCTATAGATATCGATAGATGCCGAGAATTGCAATTGCATTCGAATAATAATTGATGAGTAATCGTTTGTTACACTGCAACTTATTAAAGTAAATTATGACCTATTGTATAAGTATGTAGTGTCCAACGGTCAAATTTGACCAGTTCATGCTTATTATCTAACACGGTATCTAGTGCCTATTAAACAGTGTTATATAATAAGCCGCACTTGCAGCACGCGTCCTTGGCGATAGCACTGTTAGCGGCTATTTTTTACTGAATACCCGTTGTTTATAGGCACAGTTATTATTGGTAATATGTATGTTTACAGTGAGAGCACTTGAAACATTTGCATACAAATTGATGAAACATACTGAACAATGTAAACATTACCAGAGGATATTTATTGCAGACTATATCAAGTAATATATTGGGTTGTAGTTGTCGATTATAGTATGTTTAATTAAATGTAGTCGCGTCTTTGAGATATTTGAATGAAAAACGGACGAAAGTAGGATAACATGCATATATAATACTGCCTTATGTCCCTTTCTTGCTTCTTTTTGACATATGAATATACCAAACTAACTATTCTCCCTAAAATAATTAAGTTAAAATAACTTTCTTCTGTATGAATTACTTCATTTTAATTTCAGTATATAAAATTTGACCTGGTAAAGGTCACGGTAAGCGGTTGGATGCGGGTGGCCCAAGACCGGTCTGTGTGGAAAACCTTGGGGGAGGCCTATGTCCAGCAGTGGACGTCTTTTGGCTGACATGATGATGATGATGATATAAAATTTTTCGCAATGTTAAGAGGATCACTCAAAACGGTACCGAGGCGTAGACTAGCGTAGAATGTGCTGAAAGATGTGACGGTAATAATTATGCTTTGTCTATCTTCAATGTGCCTCAACGGAAAATGAGGGCCGCTCGCCTCATACATGTATTTCATCTAATTAAGAGAAAGTGAAGAATTTATCGACATTATTCTTAACGCATCGCTATCGACACTTAGGTACTTCTGTACCTAAGTGTCGATAGCGATGCGTTTAAAATGACTCGCGAGTAACAGTGCTATCCCTTCTTTTACATTTATTATTAAGTAGAAAAGCTAAGGATATTCCACGAAAATGATGCCATTTGCTAGAAATACATTTCACGCGTTAAAAGTCTTTTGACCAAACGTGTTTCTGTTTGATTCGAAAGACAACCTCGACGTAGCGCGCCTTTAGTTTCAATAGACATGGCTTAAAGAAAAAAATATTAAACCTAACATGAAAAAAAAGGTATATAACACCCAACCAAACAGGCCAAATTACCCGCTCAGTGATTGACTGACCACAACACATTTTGCGTGAAAACCGATTACCGAATCGGTAAAAATGTAATAAAACTTACTTTAATGTTACGGATATTGACTGTAAATTTACGATATTTTTACTGTTGATTGTTTTAATTGCAGCTGACGTGTGTTTTCTTGGCATACCTAATTAGCAGTTAGGTAATACTTATTTGCAGTTATCGATACCTCAATTGAAGTAGTTAATTACGACTTATTACGTATCAAGTAATTGGCATAATTTATATTTGCACTTAATTATACAAATACTCCGGCGGACGTACGGTATAGAATATCTTATAATACTATGTTTAGGTATTGAACGTAATAGTAGGTAATAGGAATCGTTGCTAATCTTCTTCGCCGCAAAATTCTTAAACAACAACGAGACGAAAAAGGTCTTTACATTTTTGAAAGGGTGATGCTTGAATCTACTATGGAATTTAAGATGCATATGTTCATTTTTATGTGAACTGTGGTATGTGTCCTGTATTGTGGTGGTCAATTGGTACCAAACATAAATAATTATGTAATGTCTATTGATATTATCCAACAGAATGAACTCCTAGTAGCAGTATAAAGTCTCATTGTTCTCGGTAGACGACAATAGGCTGGCCCCTTATAGTGTTAGATATATGAATTATACATTAAAATATCTAACACTAAGAGGCATGTAAGCGTTATTAAGTCTACTTGAGCCTTCCAAAATATACAAGCAAGTTACGTAAAAACGATCTGAGCTACTGAGCTTGCGCATGTAGCCCTTTCGTTGGCCCGAGATACATGCACAAGCTATACGCAAGAGCTAGGTATATACCTAAGCGCGATACATGCAGGCGTTAATTATACAGGTTATTTGCGCGACAGGCTCGCGTCGGCGTCGGTTGTTTTCACTATGCATACCATGGATACATACACCCGCGCAAGTACCTCAATACGCATATTGTGAACAAGCTATTAATGATATTCTTAAGAATATTTAGCATGTACTTTTGCAGAAACAATTGAAATAGAACCGGTTCCTATTACGAAATCTATAAGCCAAGACTAATTAAATGCAATTAGTATTATTTAATAAAATATAACACGCTGCAAAACGCTTATATAATAACCACAGGAAGCATACCTAATAAATAACACTAAACGATTTGTACCGCACGCAAGTTAAACGGTAAAATATGGCTTTCAAGAAGGAATACATACATAAATCACGTGCGGTACTGCCTCGTTGGTCACGTGGTGTGAGCTTGCACTTATATTTGCAGCCGATCACAAGGTCCTGTGTTCGATATCATCGAGCGAAATGTTATTTTGTATTTAGGAAAAATAACATAGAATAAGATATTTTTATTTACTTCTTTCTTTTTCTTTATTTTTCTTATTTGCTTAAACAATATTATTTGCAAAGATATTTACTTTATCGGCATGAAAATTTTGATATATCACAATGTATCATTAAAATCCTATCCTAACTAATATTATATATGCGAATGTGAGTATGTTTGTTTGATTATTAGTTTGTCATGTTTTCACGTCGTAACTACTCGACCAATCATTATGAAATTTCGCATACAAGTTGTGGGGATATAGAAAAGGATATAAAAGGACATAGGATACCTTTCATCCAGAAAAAAATACTGTTACTAATTGAACCTAAGCTAATCTTCATTTACGCGAGCGAAGCCTCGGATAAAATGTAGTACAAAATAATAATGAAACCAGAATACAATTATAAAATTGAAAATTTACTAAAATTTGCCATTTGCAGATCACCAGTCGTGCCGGAAAATTTACTTTTATAAATGTTACTTAAAACTCGGGACGTAACTATATGTGTAGCACACGAAATAAGAGTCCGTTACACCTCTGCCTGCCTATTCATGGACATAGGCGTGAGTTTATCTATCACGAACTTGTAATAAAAATGGGTAATATTCAACTACCAATGAATCAATCAGCCTGTTGTTGCAGTTCACATGTAGACATAAGCAACGTATGTATTTCATTTACACACACGCTGCAGCAAGTGCAAAACATTTTCAGCAACAATTTTTTTTTATCATACCTATTCAGAGTTCATGATATCTCGATACAGTTAGTTACAACGTTCTTAGAACTAATCTAGCTTAGCCATTTTAGAGGCAGGCCAATAAGTTTATTCAGTTTAAACATAAGTAGTGCTACTATTAGCAGATAATGCATAATCCGCATAGGACGGAGAACGATAGAGCTGTAAACCACAATTACTGCTCAGTGCCACAATGCTAACTGCGGTTTCCTCTGCAATCTACGCATAATACTGCTATTCAACTAACAAATAAGGAAGCAAATGTACCATTACAATGTATATTTCTATTACAAATAATTTCATAACTTACATGCATATAAAGGTATGTACGTAAATAATTATATTACTCATGTGTTTTTGTGAGCGGTTGTATACGAGTTTATTCATGCGAATAAATATGTACCTATATGGCGCCCCTTTAAGAATGCTGAAATAGGGAAATCAATATATAAATTATAGTATATATAATAGGTAGACATAAAATGTACCTGTATTTCAATTGATGTCAACCGGGCATATTTTTATGCACCGTGGTACTTGGGTGAAAAACCTAACATAACATTTTCTTAGACACTAGCATCGAATTACTACTATTAAATAATTAAAAAATTGATGCGCCGTTAACAAACGTACAAACTTAAGCCACTAAAACAATAAGACAATAAAAATTTACGTGTGTCCTACTTATTTACAAGAACAAATAAAGAAATTACCATTATACTCCACCAGGATCCAGTAGAGTACTAAGTTAAAAAGAAACTGATATGTAGAACGACTGTATACGACGCCGGAAGCGTGACAAACAAACTAAAAAACTCACATTCACACTGGCAATGGTGAGGTGGCACTTTAACCATATCCTTACAATAAAATAAATATTTTAGCATTCATCGATTTTCTCTACCGCCGAAAATGGAAATGAAATGAAATGCAACGACGTCATTATCTATTTACGCGTTCTTTTAATGTGGACGACTTTCTATTATACAGCAAGGATCATTCCAACTTTGTAGATTACGCATACTGTCAACTAAGAGTATAAATGAATACCTGTAACACATAATAGCCTAAGTCAATGTTAACCTACAATCTCATTTCTGTAAATAAATAAATTATTATTAACTTCTGGTCTTGTTATTTGTTATATCTAACTCTTTAACTAATATCTATACTAATATTATAAAGCTGAAGAGTTTGTTTGATTGTTTGCTTGAACGCGCTAATCTCAGGAACTACTGGACCGATTTGAAAAATTCTTTCAGTGTGTCATGATTAATTTTTGTAATTCTGTTCGGTAGGTTTTATTTATTCAATTGGCAACACAGCCAACTATCATTTTTAAATAGTGGGGTTATTGTGGAGGGGAAAAATAACTCGTACTGTCGGCGAAAGATCGCTCAGCAGTAAGGAACTAGCATTCAACTGAGTAAGACGTTCTCAATAATCCGTGTAATTGCTGTGAGTTTGGTAATATAGTCACATAATATTTTAGGCGATTGAGTTTTCATTATATTTCAGAAGTGGGATGAGTAAGTACACGCAAACATTTTCGATAATTATCTTTTTGTAATGGCGTTATTTCTTTCTTGTTTTTAAAAGTTTAATTAGTAGATACTTATTTCGATTGTTTAACTGTGAACAAACTGATAAGTATAATACTTTAGTATAACCTATTGTCATTTGCCATCATAATGTGTCGACTTTTACAATACACTTTACAATACACTACACAAATGTAATAAACTACCCACATAATTACACACAATGACATTATACGCGATTCCCATAGGAATCATCACAACTTGGTGTATTTTCGAGTGTTAAAACTGAACGGTTACCTTGAAATACACTTAGTAACTCTTTAACTGGAGTGCTGTTGGGGAATACCCTCAGTGTATCCTACATATTCAGGTAATGAGTAAGGTATACTTTCTGGAGGCAACCATGCCGACAAACTAGAGGTCCGCCTGCCTATTGGTTGAAAACTCTACACGCACGAGTGTAAATAATTTATTTCATTGCATATTATTATGTACCTACATTATAATTCTTTAGTAAATAATAATTGAAATATGCATTATAAATTAGCAGCGCTTAGATGATAAAATGATATAACCTATAATTTCTTTTTTGAAACATTGTCATTTACATTGGATCTGGAGAATACTTGGTCAGGGTACTCCCTGATAGTGTTTTTTTTAGTTATAAGATTGCATTGTGCTCTTGCGTGAAATACTTGGACGAGGCTACTCTTCGTCAGTGTTTTTGCTGGAGCATAGTGCCGTTGTTTGCTTAGGTATAACGCTTACGCTTACCTAGTCTGAGTGATTATACAGTGATATACTCTTCAGCAGTCTTTGGCTGGGATGCAGTCTTATTACGTAGATTGACGAGTAAAATACTTGCAATAGCTTTTGTAGTATTGAAGTAATTTCTTTGTTAAACAAGCGCTGCTGGTTTATAAGCTACTTCACTTGAAGGCTGTTGCCACTTGACTTGCAGGCTGTTGCCACTTGACTTGGAGGCTATTGCCACTTGACTTGGAGGCTATGTGCGCTTCGTGCTACTAAGAGGTTATGTGTGCCTCGTGTGCTGCTAAGAGGTTATGTGTGCCTCGTTTGCTACTAAGAGGTTATGTGTGCCTCGTTTGCTACTAAGAGGTTATGTGTGCCTCGTTTGCTACTAAGAGGTTATGTGTGCCTCGTTTGCTACTAAGAGAGGTTATGTGTGCCTCGTTTGCTACTAAGAGAGGTTATGTGTGCCTCGTTTGCTACTAAGAGAGGTTATGTGTGCCTCGTTTGCTACTAAGAGAGGTTATGTGTGCCTCGTTTGCTACTAAGAGAGGTTATGTGTGCCTCGTTTGCTACTAAGAGGTTATGTGTGCCTCGTTTGCTACTAAGAGGTTATGTGTGCTTCGTTTGATACTAAGAGGTTGTGTGCCTCGTTTGCTACTAAGAGGTTATGTGTGCTTCGTTTGATACTAAGAGGTTGTGTGCCTCGTTTGCTACTAAGAGGTTATGTGTGCCTCGTTTGCTACTAAGAGGTTATATGTGCAAATAGGAGAGGTTGTGTTCCTCATGCTAATAGGAGAGGTTTGCTCATGCTTTAGCCAAGTATGCTTTGATTAATATGCCTTTTTATATTTGTGTGCCTTTTGCTTTTTAGCAGAGGTTATGTGAGCCTCATGATTTAGCAAAATGTGCTTAAATTAAAATGAGGTTAGGTTCGCCTCATACATATGTCATGTATGTGTGTCGACTAGCAAAGATTAGTTGTCTCGTTAGTGAGCCAAGTACATTCAAGTTACATAGTGTACATCATTGAAATGATCAGTGTCATATGTGCGTAGCATAGATAATTTTTTGAAGTTGAAATATTAGAGGATAACCATACTTTATGTAATAGGCCGTGCTACTATGGTCCATTACTGACTTTTACAATGTTTAGTCATCTAGGCATGATAATATCGATTCAGTCCTAATGATATTATATTTTTATTTTGAGACCATGAAATCGGACGACGCGATGACTTCAGGTCCTGATGATGACATTTGTCTATAAATATTGTCGCGTACAATTACTATTATTTTGTGCACATTAGATAAAAGTTTTTTTTCAATTTTAACTGAAACATAATACTAGATAATGATATATAATATAACTATCATAGAAAAGATTTTGGACAAATATGCCTGATGACAATAAACAAATACGATTTACAGAAATTATATTACAATGGGATATATAATAATTTGCCGATTCTTAAAGATCATACGTTTTAATTCCATTATACGTTTTTAGATGCATATAGGTATGTTGTTTGTCTTTGAACATGTTTATGTTCTAAGATAGCATGGAAATATATACAAATTCGGTTTGTTTTTCTAATTTGGCATATACCATAATAATTTTAAAGGCATATTAATTAACTTAATTAAAACAAACCATTACCATTTTGAGTTATAAATCTGATTGTTTTTATAACTGTGCATTCCATTATTGTGTCGCAATAGGTGTCCGACGTGCAGTCATGTTATCTGACCCGTTACGCATACTATAGATGCGCGCGGTTTCACTCTTAATTTTATAGTACACATTATAATTATTATATGGTATAATAGTAGATTCAAATTGTAATCTATCCAATGAAATATCTCCCTAAATTATAGTATGGTCAAAGAGACAAATATTTGGCAATTATTCTGACTTTTGTAGTAGTTCCTGCGTTGCAGCCTATACATTTTACTAAAATTATTTATGTTCGTTGTTATTTGGATTATAAATTTAATAATTCTATTATAATTTGCTAATCATTATGAAGCCAGTTTATTTTGTATAAGAGCATTTATTAACTATAGCTGCATAATCAAGTCCACTTTTCTTACAAAGGTATCGTTTAAAAATTTGACACCGTTATTAGAAATGAATGCATGAGAACGTAATGCTATCGGAGGGAGGCATCAGGCATGACATCGGTAACTTATGTAAACAATAGAGGTAATGAAATTTTACACTAAATCATGTTATTGAATTTGTTTGAAGGAGTTCTTAGAATTTTGACATAATTTTTGAATGATATTAATAGTCAATGATTTAAAATAAGATTGGTTTGGTTTTGGTATAGGTTTTCGAACGATATTAAAAATCATTTTGTTATCTTTTGAATGCATTTTGGTATCGTTCATAAAATAAGATGGATGACATATGACAGATATAGAGATGTGATAATAAGAGTGAGGTATAGGTATGAGTATTTTATTATGATTGATATGAATGTTAGGAAATGTGAAGTACAGATAGAAATATTTGGTTGATATGTTTTTGACAGCTATTTGGCTTTATGACCCAATGACGATGTTGGATTCGTAAAGACCATATTGGTATTTGGATTTTTTTAATTAATGTACATGTATGTTTTGATTATTATGTATGAGGTTTCATTGTGAGCTTAGAAGTGAATTTATGTAGGTACACACAAGTGATAATTAAAGAGTTCTGTTCCTTCAATTTGATCATGGTACAAACGAAATTTCTGTGAAAATTGTTAGAGGTTGATGGCTTGATGAAATGGTTTGATGGAATGGTTTGATGGAACGGTTTGATGGAACGATTTGATGAAACGGTTTGATGGAACGGTTTGATGGAACGGTTTGATAGAATGGTTTCATGGAATAGTTTGATGGAATGGTTTGATGGAATGGTTTGATGAAGTGGTTTGATGGAGCGGTTTGATGGAACGGTTTGATGAAGTGCTTTGATGGAACGGTTTGATGAAACGGTTTGGTGAGGCAGTTTGGTGAAACGGTTTGATAAAACGGTTTGATAAAACGGTTTGATGAAATGATTTATTGAATGATTTGTTGAATGATTTGTTGAAATGATTTGTTGAAATAATTTGATGGAATGGTTTGATGAAATGGTCTGCTGAAATGGTCTGCTGAAATGGTTTGATGAAATGATTTATTGAAATGATTTGTTGAAATGATTTGTCGAAATGATTTGTTGAAATAATTTGATGGAATGGTTTGATGAAATGGTCTGCTGAAATGGTCTGCTGAAATGGTATGATGAAATGATTTGATGAAATGATTTATTGAAATGATTTGTTGAAATGATTTGTCGAAATGATTTGTTGAAATAATTTGATGGAATGGTTTGATGAAATGGTCTGCTGAAATGGTTTGATGAAATGATTTGGTGATGGAATGATTTGGTGGAATGGTTTGATGAAATGATTTGATGAAATAAATTTGGTAAAATGATTTGGTGAAAAGATTTGAATGGTTTGATGACATTGAGATGGTTAGATGACATTGAGATGGTTAGATGACATTGATATGGTTAGATGACATTCAGATGGTTTGATGACATTGAGATGGTTTGATGACATTGAGATGGTTTGATGACATTGAGATGGTTTGATGACATTGAGATGGTTTGATGACATTGAGATGGTTTGATGACATTGAGATGGTTTGATGACATTGAGATGGTTTGATGACATTGAGATGGTTTGATGACATTGAGATGGTTTGATGACATTGAGATGGTTTGATGACATTGAGATGGTTTGATGACATTGAGATGGTTTGATGACATTGAGATGGTTTGATGACATTGAGATGGTTTGATGACATTGAGATAGTTTGATGACATTGAAATGGTTTGATGACGTTGAAGTGATTTGATGACATTGAAATGATTTGATTCAAGTGATGTAATGACATTGAAGTAGAAGTTTATTCGTATGCATATGAGACATAATTACAGAGGATGTTACAAAGGTACATCATACCTCGCCTTTAGTAGGCGTACGCAGCGATAGCTCAGTGGGGAGACTAACAGAGTGGGTCTCGGGTTCGAACCCACGTCGCGCACCTCTGACTTTCGGAATTTATATGACTTTTCGACATTATGTGCGTATTGATTGACAATTATCGCATGCTCCGTGCCTCGGAGAGCACGTTAAGCCGTCGGGCCCGGCTGCCATAAACATCTATGGCAGTCGTTATTGGGAGAGTGTCGAGACAAACGATCCCACTGGGTCGAAGTGTCGCCGGTCTGCACTGACTGGCCCCCACATAAGATAAGATAGTAGGCGTACAGTCATGATTTGAACAAAAGAGTGGCCATGAGTTTCTTGCCCGTTCTTCTCATGAGCCCTACACCCTTGCCTTGCTGAACGTGGCAGTAAATGTAAATTCACAAAAAAATGAGTAACTTTGACATTCATAAGTGTTGCCCTGAACTTGAATAAATTTATTTTTGATTTCATTTACGAATGTTATTAGATAGTACAAATAGAATAACAATAATTAATAGACATAATATTCATTATCAATAGGAACAATAATTATAAATATGCGAAGGAAATAAATAATATCGTAACTGTAAAAAAAAATAGTATAAACAATGTCAATTTCCAGTTTAATAATTACATAAGCCAAGATAAATTAAATATAAATACATTGTATAATTTTATACAGTACTTATTATTATATTGCTAATAGACATTTCGTTTTAAAGTATGTGTAAAATTACAATATTCATTTAATGTATAAAAGCAATTCTTCAATAGTAATTTTTTTAATTTTCTTTAAAATTCGATGATCGGTATGTTTCTCTGTTGTGCATAGGAAAGTGGATATATACTTTTCATTCTTGCTAAAAATCTTGCTATCTTGATTGTGTGATAATAAAAACTGAGTGATTTTAGTTGAGGTTGTGCTCCAGGAGTAGCATGGTATCGGATGGCCGAATGTCATGATTTATTTTTGTTAATAATTCTGTTCGGGAGTTTTTATTCAATTGGCAACATAGCCGACTATCATTTTTAAATAGTGGGGTTATTGTGGAGGGGAAAAATAACTCGTACTCTCGGCGAAAGATCGCTCAGCAGTAAGGAACTAGCATTCAACTGAGTAAGACGTTCTCAATAATCCGTGTAATTGCTGTGAGTTTGGTAATATAGTCACATAATATTTTAGACGATTGAGTTTTATTATAAGTGTTAGATAGCCCATTTATCGAGGAAGGCTATATATCATCACGCTAAGATCAATAGGAGCTGAGCACCAATGAAAAATGTTTCAAAATCGGAGGGTATTTTTTCCTTTTGAGAGCTTCCGCTGCGTGCGCAGCGTAAACAGTTAAAGTTTCGCAAAAATCATGTACATATTACAGAATTTTTCCCCTTTAAAAGTTCTAAAAAAAAGTCTGCGATAGCATATGTCTATCTTTTAAGGTTGGCTCACTATAACCATTTTTATGCTAACCAAATTTGTTCTCAAATAATGTATTATTTGCGAAGGTATTATTATAAACATGATATTAATCCTTATCCAAATAAATACGTTATTCATCACAAGTATTTCATTTAAAACAAAATTTCCCTTTACATCATTCGATTTCAATGAATATCTTAGGAGATATCGCAGTTTTAAAATAACATTGCAGCAGAATAATTACCCATTATAGACATAGTATAAACGATATTTCTCCTGGTTTATTCTGCGTGATAACTACTGGTTCAATTTGAAAAATTCTTTTAGTGTTGGATAGCCTATTTATCGAGGAAGGCTATAGGCTATATAACATCACGCTACGACCCACGGGGGCGGCGCAGTAACGATAAACGCGGGTGAAGCCGCGGGAATATCTAGTAATATTATAAATGTGTTTTATAACAAATAATCCATATTTACTTATTAGCTTTTGCCCGTGACTTCGTTCACGTTAATCTAGATTTAGTCAACAAAAAGTTTTTTAGTTTGTTTGTTTGTCACGCTTCCGTCGTATAGACGTTGTCAGGGGTTCAGAATAGGACACAGGGAACCTTTTATCTAAAAAAAACTGTTTGTTGACTAAATCTAGTTTAACGTGAACGAAGTCACGGGCAAAAGCTAGTAAGAAATATGGATTATTTGTTACAAAAAATTAAAATAGCTAATTACATAGTACATTATCATACCTATCTGTATTAGTCTAACAAGAAATTTTCACATTAGAACAAAAAAAACCCGCACAGAGCCAACTATGTAGCTACACTTAAGCGAGCAATATTTCATAAGAGAAAAATAATTGCACATAATAACATGATTGTAATGTCGGCCACGGTTATCGTACAACTGGTACGTTCAATGTCAAATATCATTACGTGTGTAAAGTAATTAAATGGGTTGAAAAACCGGCCATATTCAGAGGTAACGACTCAGCTTCAATTCACTAAATTACATTAACTCCCACACTCAATCAGAGCGTATAATTATATAAAATAAATCGGCAGAAGTTAACTGATGAAACTGAATTTATATTATTTATACGTAATGCGTATATCGACATATTTTATAAAAACAACTCCCGCACTAGTAATACATCCTGGGAAGTTTACAAACATTTAAACAACGGATACAAAAAACACTCGGGCAACAATTCATGAATCACACAAATTCACATCCCTCCATGGCGCTGTGGCACTGGAAAGGCGACCACGCGCAGTCGTTGCCATCGTCGTGCAATTCCTGGGTACCATAGCAAAAAATCCAACACCAGCTTCATACAACAATGTGCAAACAACGCTGACGTTTATTTCGTATGGAATCAACCACAGAGCGTATTTAGATATACCTACATATTTTCTTATTTTTTAAGATAGCTACCGCACCATGGGTAATGCCTGTGTCGCGGGGAACTTTACAAACATTCAAACAAAGAGACACGAAGAACATCTATTTTATATGTATCATTTTTTGGAACGAAGTTCCTTATCGCGCGTTGCGAAAGGGGGCTAGACGGAAAAAATTAAGACCAAAAGTTGTAGCGACATTTTTGCTATAGTTGTAAGTTTAAGGTTATTTCTTAATATGTATGTATTGTTAATGTCCACAAGCCAATTATTACTAAAATTGAGCCTACTGATTAAGTTTATATTACATTATATTTGTTAATAATAAAAAAAAATATATTATAACTTAAAAAAAATAAAATTTTATTACAATTCCTTCACTAATTAATCGAAAGGAACTTCGTTCCATCCGGGTGTCCCTTGACACCTCTCAAGTTTTATTTTCTTTATTTCGAACCACAAACAATTACGCAGTAGAATACATAGTGTGTAAAGTGATCTTAAACTTACAACTACGTAATCTACTACGTTATTAACAGATTACATAGTAAGGTTTACGTAAGTAGCCGTACAAACTTACTTAGATAACACATAAATAAAATAATAATAAAAATGAATAGTAAAATTAACGTTTAAAATAACGTAACCTCCACAAAACCAAAAAAAACGTCAATATTTTATGTTACATACACACTCGTGTTGACATTGGCGAGGGTGATTACCTCGCTAGTGTATGTATATATATTATTTATTATATAAATAGCATAGTGTTCCATTATTAGAACAAACTCCTTTTCTTTTTTCTATGTTCCCCTGTGTGCTAGTCGGATACCAACGGTAGACGTAGTCAGTATCACAGTACTCAGTCTATCTCGTCATTTTCAAACTTCCTGCTATTTATGATTCACCATGCGGTAATATATGGTCATAACTTTTCTGGTATGCGACTATGGGTTCCTTTATGCATATGTATGTATGCAACGTAGCTGTGCAGCCTATAAATATAAATTGCTATTGTAGTACACTTGTACGCATCAAACAAGCCAACGTGTTACATTTCTGTTTGTTTGTTTGTGTGCGTACATGTATCGCATATGCTTATACATACTTACCGATGTTTTTAGAACGCGACAAGAATAAGAATACGCAAGTTGAACTTGTACGAATGACTTGTGCATGTAGCCCGCGTGAGTGATTTGCACAAGTGACATACATGAAGTGACATGCATGCGCATATCACCCACGCGAGCTACATGCCCTTGCGTCTTATACAAGCTTTTTAAAAGCTCTCTATTTAGCCACATTCGCCTACAACCAGCCTTCATTACTTTCTTCTGGATGAAATGAAATTAACAATCTAAAAGTCGAAACGATTTTTTATATTTTAATTTATTTATGAGAAAGTGTAGCATCAATAATGTTAAGTTAAATAATTTAAGGATCTGGGAGCTGCATCTGCCAAGAAACTGCAGTGCAGTTTGGCAGAAGTATTAGATTATTGTAACATGTTTTAAACAATAAATAAACACTTTTTCATTTTTTCATTTTCATTTCAATTGGATTTGGATTGGAAACTATTATTGAACTTTTAATGCGATCTGTATCTTACGTTTCCTATATCTATCGCCATAATTAACATATGGCCATAGATTGTATCCTCCCTACTTTATGGGGAGGGCGAAGGGATGCCGCAAGCCTCAAACTTGGCACTGTAGTAAATTGAAATAGTTTTGTGAACTTGTAATCACGTTCCCTTCTACGTCTATGCGAAAGTGATAGGACCAAAGAAACTACGATGTTATTGAACTACTGATATTTATTTTTATATCTATACTAATATAATAATAATAATTATTATTATTATTTATTTATTTTAGTATCATTCTTAGTCTTACAATTGCATTTTAACAATAACATAAAGTGGTTTTACCCGCATTTATAGTTACTGCGTCGCTGCTGTGGGTCGTAGCGTGATGTTATTATAGCCTTCCTCGATAAATAGACTATCCAACACTAAAATAATTTTCAATTCGAACCAGTAGTTCCTGAGAATAGCGCGTTCAACCAAACAAACAAATAAAAAAACAAAATCTTCAGCTTTATAATATTACCTAGTATAGATATAGATAACGTCTTATGAAAAGTTGTTTATTAATTTTATCTCACATAAGTAAGACAGATATAATATAATAAATATTACTTATACAAATATTGTTGTAATACTAAATCGCGCTCTAAATATAAGTGACAAAATGTTTATACATCGACTAACCCATCACGAGTATATCAACTCAAGATGCTGTCTAATTTCTTTCTAAATTGCACTATATAACTAATTTATATTCAGCCAGATGTCAATTATTCACATTCGAGACGGCTTCACATCTGATATGTAATGACTTACTAATTGATATGACTCATGTCCATAAAACAAATTACCATTCACGTTATTGTTTCAATAGGCACTCACTGCGAGTGATTGATTACTACATGTATATAAAATACCTTCTCGAACAGAAAAATCAACTATACACACAGTCAATAACAAATGTTGTGTCATAATCTAACAAGGTTGTTATATCGTTACTCGTTGGCATATATTATGTTCTGTTATTGCATACAAGACACGGTATTATGATATTGCTCGTTTGATGAGAACTAACTGTCTTGAGATACGTTTTGTTACTTTAAAACTATTTCCTTCCATCGAAACGATAGAGAAATAGATCGTCCATTGATCTTTATAAAAAACTATTGATATATTCTCCCATTGTTTTACGAGTATATCGTATAGAGGCTATTGCCAATATCTATTATTAAAATATATTTTATTGTGAACAATTAATTTATGAGCCACAATAAGACAGATAGTGGAATAAGGTCGTGTAATACCATAAATAAACGGCAGAGAAGCAACAAAATGTTTCTATTCTATCGTTGATCGATGTCATGTAACGAGTGGACTAAAAAACCTCATATCATTAAATTAATGTGTCAACCGATAATAGTACAGATTATCGTCACGTACGTAACCGAATGGAGTTAAATTTAAACATGCGCTATGTAACTTGGAAAGCCATACATATGTATGTCGAAACTTTATATTATAGGTATAAAAAATACATTACATTAGAACCTAATCTTATTGACGAGAGTGTTATTTTTACCTGGAAATAGCTTGACACATATTGTGTAAAAAATAGCTAGTAGTTTCGTAATAAGTAATAGTGATATTAGGTATGTTTAAAATAAACTTTCTTTGGTAATTATCCCTGCGTCGCGGGACGTTTTAATAATTACTAACCTTTGCTCGCATGAACTTCTGGTCGTCCGTGAGTTTGTTAACCATATCTCCAGTAAACTAAACGAAATTAGATTACACGTGCCTTTTAAGTTAATTGAAATAAAAAATCTATTATCTTTCTAAAGAAATAGTCCAGCCCAAACGTTCCCAAAAATGTCTTCCATGTTGAGACCCGGCCTCGTTATAGTTTAATGATAGTACAGACACGCTAATGTTATCATTACCGTGGTATAGGCACAGCTCATAAATAATTAAGCTGGTAAGCAATTGAAGCAATATACAGTAAGAAATCTTTAATACTCTGCGTATTGGTAACAGCAAATTGATAACTTATATCCGTACGCTATTTGTGCAAACCACTAGACAATAATTATCGATCTAAAGCATTCCAATGATTAACCGTACCTATATGATGTGATAAATATGTACGAATCAAAAATATGACTTTATAAATAGAACAGAAAAAAACAATTAATCTTTATTTGAATATTATCTGATAGCGGGTAGATTAGCAGGCTTGATCTCGTGAACGTTATGAAATATGATGTGAGCGTTATTCCAATTTAGCTCCCGTTATACCGGTGGCTTCGGCGAACATTCAAATTGCCCGCCAATAATGTGCCAAATGAAGCATGAATCATGACGAGTGCTTCAAGTTATAAGAGATTACTCAATACTGTATTAAATAACCTTTTAATAGTTTTCAGTTGATACTACTGATTTGATGTTGGTTAGTGTTGTTATAATTTCGTGTGAGTAGGTATAGGTTGGAGAATTAAATATGTTGTTTTAAATTTGATCTAGCATGAATTATGCCAATATATTGATATACAGCTTGACCTATTTATCAATTGTTGGATCGGGCAATGATTATTATATTTTTTTATATGATACCAAAAACCAAAAATCAAAATTCACAAATACAATATTTGGTCAAAAAAATCTGTTAAATATAGCAAAGAACGCTGCCTCCAACTACGCCGACTGACGCCGAGACTTAAATGTTGCGATGAAGATTGATAAGACGCGATCAGGAAAAAACAAGTCATACAAACAATTAGATGCAGATGATTTAGATAATATCGTGATACGTTACAAACATAATAATATTGTATTGTGTTAAGACTTCATCAGGCAGTACAAAAAGACATTGGGCTAAACCTGTACACTTTAATCGATTGCAACACTCTTGACTCGTCTGCACTTATGCCTTGGACATTTAGCGATACCAGTAACAACAAACTATGGGCGTGCGCAGGCGCATTGTCGGCTTTCCAAACTAATGTTCCTTGCCGTTTTTACTGCCTCAACAATACTAGCGAAAGGCGACTTTTACACTTTTTGCAACAATATTGACTAAACCGCATGAAGTGTTATAAAATTTTGATATGGTCGTTAATTTCACGCCTTGTACAAGAAGACATTCGTAGAAACATTTGGTTTTGTTTTATTTACATCTAAAAAACATAACAACCTACATTTGAGGAATTTAGATTTGTAATGTCGCAATTGTCAAATATGTGCGAAAGTACTTTCAATGTTTCTAAGATTATCAGATATAAAATATTATGTTATAAATGTTAAGTTGATTGAAATAAAAGTATGATCGTTTCTTATGGGAGATACTAACGTCTAAGATACAGGCTCGGCCTAGTATAGACGTTAGTCTTTACACTGACTTGTTTCTTGTTAAGCATTAAATTTAGAAGCTAGTTTTCAGTGAAGTGAGATGTTAGTCAAAGTGAGGCAGCTTGACTGGGACAGTAACTTCATCGTGTAGAAGATAGAACCGAAACAACCTTGTGTTGTGTTATCGTGTCCGTTTCACTGGTACCATAGTGTCTCCTTTTTCTAGGAGTCAGCAATGCATGAATGTTAGCACTCAGTGATGCAAGCGCATATAGATTACGATAACTGCTTTCTTTCAGGCGGGCCTTAACAAAAAATAAGACATTTTCTACCAATTCGTATGAACGGCTTAGTAGTCGTTTCGCACGAATTTGTTCGCACATATCGTGCGAATAGACGCGATTCGCACGAAAATTTATTCCATGTGTGCGAAACGACAACAAAAAAAATATTATTTAAAATAAGTGTCTTTTCGCACGATTTGTGCGACCATATTCGTGCGAAACGACTACTAAGCCGTATGAACTGGTGATTTTCGAGAATTAAGGGAACTGAGACTCAATTTATCCTTTCACGATAAATGCATAAATCCTGAGTGTTAATAATTCATTATTGTACTTATAATTTGTAGAAGACAATATTCACTATTCTAAAAATATTCTTTTCAGCCTGTAGCTTCTTGCCATCATGACATCTCCACAGGAGTCGCAATGACTGAGTGAATGAGGTGGAAAATATCGAAAAAGTTTAATCGTGCATTTCCCGATACTTTGTTGATACGCATTATTTATTCACTTACTATATTCGCTGCGATATTTCATTTCACTCATAAAATTTATTAGTAAAACTTTCTGGCTCTATTATGTACAACATATCACTACATATTATAAAACAAAGTCCCCCGCCGCATCTGTCTATCTATCTGTCTGTTCGCGATAAACTCAAAAACTATACTGAACGGATTTTTATGCGGTTTTTACCAATAAACAGAGTGGTTCATGAGGTTAGTTTAAGTTAATAATTTGTTAAGGTTTTGTACTACATGCCGAAGCCGGGGCGAATTGCTAGTAATTTAATAGCTTTAAAGTCTAGTATTTATACATTCAAGAGATGACGAAAAGGATCCAATATATGTATTATAATTTTAATGTTTATTGCTGTAAAATTTTTCGACCGGTCATTTTTGTGTAACTATATTGTCACACGAATACATCTAGTATTGAATCCTTTACCGTAATTACCATAACACCATTGCAGTAACTATCACATTAAAAACTAAAGTAAAGTAGTAAACAAGACTACGATAAAATATCATAATATTTATAAACTTGGAAAATAAATGCGTTCATCGCATGTTAAACCAAACTAAAATAGTAGTTCATAACAGAGATTCTTCAGTTTCATAACATAAACTCGGCTACATGAGTTGGCAGGCAACTAATTTGTATCTGTGTGGCTTGCAACACAAACAGAGCACTACATATTAGTAAGTTTTACGACCTCACACGCGCCACCAGCCAACCAGTTTACGAACTGTATCGTAATACACACAGTAACATACACGTAAAACATAACGGCTGGTTCACATACGCAAGAAGTATTCGACGCGACCTGAATTAGGAACTATTATGTATGCCCTTTAAATGAAATGTAAAAACATGGACGATATAAAACCAATTTTTGACTGCACAGTGGTCGTCTCGTCAATACCACTACGCCTAGTGTTGTGCGTTCGAATCATACACAGGACACGTGTGGCCCACAAATGATTGTTCCGAATCTAGGTGTTCTTTGTGTCCGTTGTTTGAATGTTTGTAAAATCCCCCGCGACACAGGATTTATTCCTATTGCGGGAGTAGTCTAGTTATTTTTAAAGAAAAATTTTAAGCTTACTTACACTTTCTAGTTTTTAAATAAATATTATTTACGTTTAGTCCTAGCCTATCTTGTACCTAGACTGCCTTAATGACGCAGCGGTAGCTGCGACGAGCACTCGGATTCGATTATCTGCAGGGACAAAGTGTAATTGAGTTGCTAAGAAATTTGCTGTAATAGCACGGAGACTGGACTTGTGCATGGTAAAAGGCTATAAGCTCACCATCACCACCCTTTGCTTGAAAAATTTTGGTATTATATGTTTGTCTACCGATTTCGAAATAAAGTGAGACTATGTACATATGTAGTTGTAGCTAGCAGGGTAGGGAATAATAAACTACGTACTATTTTGTTCTATTTACCCCTAAAGTGGAAAACATGCGTACCGATCGCTTGTTAGTAAACGTTTATCGTAGTCTATAATAGCTATAACACAAGACCGGAGATATCACATTACACTAAAAACTAACTAACTAACTACTAACACTGGGGCAAAAATTATGATCGGATGATAAAAAAGGATTGGGTGAGACCAGTATAAATCTCTTTAACTTTTACTTTCCGGACAAAATGCAGCAATAATAAATTAATAATAAATAAATAAATAAAAATCATATTTTAGTTAGTTTGGCACTCTTCGTTTGATTTCAAGGCAGTAGTTTCAGTAGATACGTTAACGGCTATAGCAGCATTCAGAGCCAAGGGCCCAGACACAATGCTTTTTTATTGTGCATGAACTTTGCTACTGCAAATTTGTTGAATAGTACGGGCTTGATACACACAAATGACGAACGGAGGCGGTTGTTGCGTGTCCCTAGAAGGTTGTTCCGATTATGGGTCTATACCCATAGTCGGAACACTATTATAACATACTAGATGTGCCCGCGGTTTCACCCACATTTATGATTACTGCGCCGTCCCTATGGATCTTAGCGTGATGTTATATAGCCTTCCTTTATTCAATTCGAATCAGTAGTTCCTGAGATTAGCGCATTCAACCAAACAAACTCTTCAGCTTTATAATATTAGTAGGTATAGACTTTACATAAAGAACCTATATTCTTCACCCTTATCCTTACTTAATATTATAAATTCGAAAGTAAGTCTGTCTGTCTGTCGGTCTATCTGTCTGTCTGTTACCTATCCATGGCTAAACGACTCTACCGATTTGGATGAAATTTGATACAGAGGTAGCTTAAAACTTAGGAAATGACATAGGCTACTTTTTATTGACGTAGTTACCACGTGGGCGGAGCCGCGCGCAAAAGCTAGTGTAAAATATTTCAATACATTTAAAAGTCAGTGATAGAAAGACAAGATATATAGGTAAGTAAAATATTGAAAAATGCGGACACGTAAGTACTGTATAATCTCTCAACTATGCACAAATTTTCCTTAACCGCTAAATTAAATGCATTGACCTATAAAAATAAACGCTAGTCCTATCCTCTCTGTACTTTCTTTGCTATAAAATCACGACTACTGCTTCAAAAAGGTAATGCTCCTAAAATTTTACGTTCAATCGGGCATCGTGATCGCCAACGCTATAATTTGGTTCTTCGGTTACAAGAATTGTCCGTAATAGGCTGCGATTGGATCTGTGCCTGATAAATGGTAATAGGCCTGCCTCTTATTACGTTACGATTGAGACAAAATGCCCATCTTCCACTTTAACGAACATGTATTTTCCTCTTTATGTAAATACAGAAAACATGATGAATATATTCACTTACATATATGAATAACTAGATCTTGTCCGCGGCTTAGCACGCCTTAGGTAATTTAGATTTTATCAATATATTTCTAATTCTCGGGAACGGGAATGTTACTTAATTCAATTTTCAGGGCTCAGCTGAAAATCAGTGCTGTGCATGTGCGCAGCAAATACTGAGCTGCATGTATGCCAGTTTATGTTTATTATGTATGTGTAACCTTGTAAATGTCTTAATTCTAAAAATATGTAACTTTTGTATATAGGTATGTGTAACGAAAATAAATGGTTTTAAATGGAACGGATCTTTTTTGGATGTACGGCACCCTATGTTCTATTCTGTGGCCCTGACAGCGTGTAGGTATGCGAAATTTCATGATGATCGGTCATGTAGGTACCAAAGGCGTGAAAGCGTAACAAACAAACAAACTCACATTCGCATTTATAATATCAGTTAGGGAGTTAGGATAGTGCGTCGATGTTTTAGTGTCCTAAGACTGCGCTTATTTTTCCGTGCGCTTATATGTGCCTGTTCTATTATAACTCTTATTAACTTTAAAGTAAGTAGATCACAAGAGATAAGCAAAACAATTCTCTAATTAAACAACAGTTACGTTTCACGCAAAACGCAGTTACATCATTTACTTACAGTAGCAATATTAAGCATGCTATATTATTATGTACACACTTATGAGTTATTAGGATTAGTGAAGCGTAAGCCTCGCATTCCGCACTGGAGCATAACTAATAGTTACTACAGCATTCAAAATAGAGCAGAACAATAAATAGGCAGAATTTGCAGTTATTAACACAAGTATATTAGTTATTTATACATAGATTCGCACATTGAATGAGTAGATACATTTAATTTTACCTGTTATGTCTAAGTCCCACGTAATAGAGAGCGAACCCAGCGTCATCTACTGCGTAAGTCACCAAAGTTCGTGCTACCTGGAAATTGATCGGCTGCAAACTAATTTAATTTATTTACTTGACATATTTATGCTGTATATTTATATAAACAAATGATTAGATATTCGGCTGTCCACGCTAAATTCTAGATCCTGTGTTATTGACATCTAAGGCGCAGTACTCTTACTACGAAACTATTACTTTTCATATAGCTGCTGAGTCTCGGATGAATCATTGCAGAATTGTACCACTGACACTGCAGCAGGAAGTCTATTTCACCTAGAAACGTTCTTGTTTAGTACGTATGTAGTATTTTTGCTTCCGTTCGCTCCGATGTATACTTGATCGCTTATGATTGTAAACTGACTCGGCGAGCGCTGGCCTGGCCTTTTATACGCGGGTAAATCGTTTCTGGAAATTTCTAGAATAGCCATACCCCGTATGTAACAGTACGAAGATTCGAGATAGTTCCAGCGCTGTCTCTACTCTTCTCGTACCGATGAACCACGTAGTTCTGTAAGACGTCAATAGATGGCGCTGTAATAAATTATTAGACGGAATTGCCGAGTCTTCCCCACAATGCCGAGAGATGGCACTGGGTGTAACACTGCCCCTCTCTTAGACATGTTCCTCCCAAACATTGTTGGATCCGTAGTAGCGTGCCAATCGATCCACATGAACGATCTTTGGTGTACCTCGTGGTCCGTTTCGGACCACGAGGTCGTCGTCACGACGTCATTCATCTTAGTGACCATGCGATAGGGTCCATCCCATTTTGCCTGCAACTTAGGAGATTTTCCTTTGCTGCGTACCGAATTATGTAACCACATCAGCGATTCTTCCTCGAAGCCCTTATTATTCGCCTTCCGATCGTAGCGGGTCTTTATCCTCTCAAACATCTGTTGATCGGTCTATCTGATGTGCTCATATATTCATCTTATATTCATCCTATTGCGCAGATCATTTTCATAATTGGTTACGCTGCGTGGAGATTCAGGTGGGATGCCGGTGATCAGGTCTGCAGGTAATCGTAGTTCTCTTCCGAAGTTAGCAAAAGCAGATGTTACTGATGTGCTTTCGTGAACGGCACTACGGTATGACAGGAGAAACCGTTGACTGTGTTTGGTTCAATCGCTTTGTTTGCTTTCAACAACTTTTGCCAGATATCTTTCCAGAGACTGGTGAAATCGTTCAACCATGCTATCTGATTGTGGATAATAAGCGGTCGTCCTCGTTTTGTGGGCACCCATCACACGATACGTCTCCTTAAATTCTTCAGACTCGAACTTCCGACCTTGGTCACTGTGGATCTCTAAGGGCACCCCGAAACGACAAAAGACTTCCTGGACTAGCTTGTCGACCACCGTAGATGCCTCTTGATTGGGAATTGCAAACACTTCCGGCCACTTTGTGAAGTAATCCATGACTACAAGTACTTGTTCTCATATTGGCTTTCAGGAAACGGTCCAGCAACATCTAATGCTATACGTTGCCACGGGGCTCCAACATTGTACACTTTTAATGCACCCCTGCTGCGAGTGTGGTCCCTGTACAGCAGAACAACTCGTGCATTTGCGGCACCATTCCTCAATGTCTTCTTGACAATGGATCCAATATAATCGTTCCCAGATCTTAATCAGAGTTCTCTTAACTCTCATGTGAACTCCCATTATGATAGAGTTGTAAAACTTCCGGTACCTTGGGCTTTGGCAGGACCATTTGCAGGTGACACTTGTCACCTCGAGCATTCTCCCACTTCCGGCACAGAACTCCATCCTGGATTACCAAGCTTTCCCACTGTGCCCAATAACCTTGGTGATAGAGCTCATTGCCGCAAGTTCACTCCAGTGAGGTCTTGGAGCACCTGTTTTCTTCCATTCGAGGATGGGTCTTATGTCTTTGTGCTCTTGTTGCGTTCTCTGCAGAGTTTCCTTCCAGTCTTCGCTAAGATCCGTCCCCAACATCCTCACTATTCCTTCCTGCTTGGCCTCTTGCCTGGCGCAGTGCTGACACTGGTTGGGACACGGTCTACGTGACAGGGCATTTGCATTACCATGTGACTTGCCACTACGATGCTGTATTACGAAGTCGAATTCCTGTAGTTGTTCAATCCATCTTGCTACCTGTCCTTCTGGGTCTTTATCTGTAGTAGCCATTTCAATGCAGCGTTCGCAGGTGAAATTTCCACCCCAACAAATATTTGCTGAAGTACTGCAATATCTTTATGACAGCTAGAAGTTCCCTTCGCGTGACACAGTAGTTTCTTTCAGGTTTGGATAGGGCCTTGCTGAAGTACGCTATTACAACCTCATGCTCTCTTTTACGTTGAGAGATAATACGCCACCAATGCCGGTATTACTGGCATCTGTATCTACTACAAATTCATGTTCGTTGTCGGCATAGCCTAGAATCGGTGAATTACACAGATGTTCCTTTAGCTTCTGAAATGCGACGTCACCGCTCTAATTCTAGCAGAACTTTATCTTATCCTCGGTGAGCTTATGCAGAGGCCGGGCAATGTCAGCAAAGTTCCTCACAAACCACCGATAGTAAGAGCACAAACTAAGAAATGCCCTGACTTGTGTCTTGTTCTCCGGAACTGGTCAGTCCTTGACAGCAATGATCTTATCTGGGTTCGTTTGGATGCCTTCTTTGGAGACCACATGTCCTAAGAAGTTCACTTGCCGCCTGAACAACGCGCATTTCTTTGGACTAGGTTGGCTCCTTGAATCTTCGAGAGCACGCGTTCCAGGTTGCGAAGGTCATCCTCAAAGGTGATATGATAATATCGTCCAAGTTGACCAGGCAGGCGTCTTCAATCAATCCAGTAAGTACCCGTTCCATCAATCTCTCAAAAGTAGCGGGGGCATTACACAATTCAAAGGGCATGACATTGAATTGCTACAATCCTTTGCCTGCGGAGAATGCAGTCTTCTCCTTATCTCGAGGGTGTATCTTGACCGGCCAGTAGCTACTTTTCAGGTCTAGAGTGGAAAACCACTTCATCCTCGTTAGCGTATCCAGAGTGTCCTCAATCCTTGGCAACGGGTAACTGTCTTTCTTTGTGATGTCGTTTAACCGACGAAAGTCCACACAAAAGCGCATGCTGCTATCCTTCTTCTTCATCAAAACCACTGGTGAACACCATGGACTGGACGAAGGCTCAATCACACCTTCTTTTACCATACCCTCGATCATAGCGTCAACTTCACGTTCTCGTGTCACTAGTACACGTCTTGGTCGCTGGCGGATCGGTACCTCATTGCCTGTGTTTATTTTGAACTAGGTCAGTCTTGCCTATGTCAGCGTCACTTGTCGAGAAGATGTCGTCAAACCGGTTTAACATCGTCTCAGCCTTGTTCTTTTCTTCTCTCGACAGGTTATTCAGGCAGTCCTTCAAGAGAGAAGACACGTCGTACCTTGCCCTTTGAACTTTGGCATTGGTAGGTTGTTTATGGCATCTACGCATCCAAACTGCTCCTTCACAGGTGCCTAATATCGTGCCCTTCTTGAGTACCAGCTCCTTGTCGCTTGGGTTCAGTGCGCGTACCGATGTAACGTTGGTATCCTTCGCCAGAGTGCGCGCAATCTTCCATGGAGCATCGTTGTCCCACCCTTCGATAATTACACATCTATTTGCGTGATCAGAATTCCTTGGTAGGCAAACCGGTATGATTGTTTCCGACCTCGGACGAAGTACTACTTTCTTTAGGCAGTACAATTTTCCCGATGATGCCCTCAACGAATACTTCTTCTGAGCCACACTTTAATACTCTTTTACTAACGTCGATCTCACAGTGATGCTTCCGCAAGAAGTCTAAACCCAGGATGCAGTCGTTCACTATGTCAGCCACGATGATGTTGTGGCGGTAAATTTTATTACCTAGATTCATGTCCACCTCCTTCTCACCTCAGACGGTTATGTGCTGACCGATAGCTGTTGTAAGATGTACACATTCATGTTTCCTGTAGTAGTCCCCAAGAAACCGCCTTGCTAGTCGGAAAATAACGACTGTCCGACGAGCTCCAGTGACCAATGTCAACTTGCACGGCGTTCTGTTAATTTCGCCTTCGATAATCAGGCTGTTCCAGTCACACGATTGTGAGATTGAGATCCTTGGGGCTCTCCTATCGCCAGCCAGCACCCGCCCCGTAGTCCTGGCGTTTACTCGTTTCTCTGCTGTTGTTGCCCAGCAGGCACATCAGGTGTTCCTCCTACCGCCGACTGGTTTCTGCTGCGTGGACTCCTTCGCTTCGGGCAGCTCAACCTGATGTGGCCTCTCTGGCTGCAGCTATGCCACTGGGGTGAAGTGACTTCCCTGATACGGTGAAGCCATAACCGGTATGTAACAGTACGAAGGTTCGAGAAAGTTCAAGCGCTGTCTCTACTCTTCTTCTTCGTAGTTCCACAAGATGTCAATAGATGGCGCTGTAATAAATTATTAGATGAAACTGCCGAGTCTTCCCCACAATGCCGAGAGATGGCACTGGGTGTAACAATATTAGGTCATTGCTGAAGTCTGTGAAAAGCAGTTACCACTTACCTTTCAATGGGTCGTTGGCTTGCTCCTACTGGTAATAAAATGTAACCTGTAACTATTTATAAAAATAACCATTTAGAACAAAACTTATGGTCAGATTCAATAAAATTGCATTTATTAATAATATTGATTATAAAACATTATAGTATCATTAGTCACCAAAATATTTATCTGCATCTGGCACTGTATAATAACATATACTATACATCAATGCATTTTGGCATGTGTGCTATAAATCTCCTTATTTAATAGCTTCAAATCACATAAAATTCGTTCGTAATTATTCTATAGCACAGATGCGCAAGTGAAACGAAAGGATCTCTCGTCCGGAACCAATCAGGTAATAGGAACATTGCGATTTGACAGCAAAACATGTACTTTTTATTTCTTTAACACCTTTGGTATCATCTACGGTACTTCGTTATGAACGAATTTGTTTTGCTTTTCTTTCGTATGTCATTGTAAAAGTGCGTATCATTTGATGTATACATAAACATCAAAGTAACTAGCTTTCTAAAAGAAAAAAGATTATCAGCAGAGAATTATAACGACAGTTTATTAAAATACAAGACATTGCCTGCGGCTCCGCTCGCGTAAATGTAGGTTACGTCAATTTTCTATCCCTTAGGAATAGCACTTTTTCCTGGATAAAAAGGTACCCTATTCCCTTTTCTGTACCCCTGACGTGTATGCGAAATAGCATGATGATCGGTCGAGTAATTAAGGTGTGAAAGCGTAACAAACAAACTCACATTCGCATAATATATAATATTAGTTAGGGTTAGGATTATTGTGTAACTAGAATATAAACATTATCCGGCAAACGCCAGTTTGTAAACTGGAAAATACACTTGCCAGGCTTCCGTTAAAGTTAATTTTATTGTTATCTTTAATTTGTATCTACAATGTTATGTCAGTGAAAACAAAATACCACGTTACTTAACTTAAAGTTCTAAAACTATATCTTTTTCACGGACTTACATTACAAAATATTTTGATTCGTTAATAGATAAATCGTATTGTGAAATAAAAGTACAGAAAAGGTTTTTATTAAGAAGTTAGCCGTAATATCGTTCGACAGTCAGCGATATAGGTTGAAAAGCATTTCAAATATCTTAAATTATTCCGTCATACAAATAATCGTTTTTATGTTTACAGCAGTATTAATTATAGCCTTGTGCATTTAATAACTATTTGGAAATATTAAAGTAATAATGAAAAATGTAATTTATGTTTAGTTTTAAAATTTTATTTAATGTTCAGCTACTATCCGCTACGATTTAAACTATATACGTGGACTAAATTATCTTTGATATTATGAACGTAAGTGCGATAGAACTTGCGATCACTAAAGAATAAAGATATTCATGATGTTGTTCCTCTGTAATCTACATGCATGCATGTCGAGGTGTCTCATCCAGATTCCATCTACATTCAGAAACGTTGCCGCCAGAGCGTAATTGCATTTTACGCTCTCTTATATTTAACGTCATCTAACGTGAATAAGATTAGATATAAAATACCTGGAAACTTACTTCGTAAGCTGTTCTACATAGCAGTTACAAGAATAGTAGATAAGAATATCTACTACCACAAACAAGTCAAACATTGATTTAGAATCTATATTCGTTGTAAAACGTATCTCTGACATATTTGTCGTTTAACTTCAAAGATAAATCCCGTATACGACACATTTATATCGACGACGAAACATAAGGTAGGTCATTTAAACGTAACGTTTTTTGTTCAAGAAATGTAATTTGCGACGCATTCGAAGAATTACCAAAAGAAATACTGTATGAAGGAGATTGCCGAAAGCGATAAGACAGTAATTATGTCACTTATGTCTTATACGTGCATCATTATCCTTTATTTGATTTGTTTCTGGTGAACAAGAACCGTAATTTGATTCCTTTTGTGCTGAAGTTCTTAGGGTTTGAAGCTAACTGAATTTTGCCGTATCTGTTTTAACGTGAAATTCATTTGAATGAAAACTAGGAGCAAATAAGTAAATATATTAGATATTGAAAATAAACAACTTTATACGGATTTTAGCGCGTTGTATTGAATTTCAATGTATTACATTCGCGTAAACGTAAGACAATATTATGTAAAAAGGATATAGGCACATTTTCAATTTATTTGCTTAAAGTCGGTCGTATCGGGAACATAATTTTTTAGGTACGTTGCTTATTTTTTGCTGCATGCCTAAAATAAGTGTTCTTAGTTAGCTCAGACGTCTGGTTGCTAAACTATAATAATTATGTAGCTATGGTATTTGTGACGCCGTACAAACATTGATTTTGTTTATATCGAATGTATACCTCAGCTTCAACACATTAAAGCCGGACCATCTTCGTGAATACTAATAATATCAGATTTTACGATTTTAAAGCCGTTGTTTACATATATCTCCGTGTATAATATTTAAACAGTTCGCTCCACAGAGCAGATATATATCTATCTATTGGACAACAGACTCAAAGCTTAACATGTTTTTGAAGGTGCACAAGCGATATTAAATATTATGTAAGTAGGTAGCTGCAGCGGTCTGAAAATCTAAGCAGTTGCTTGCTATTAATTATGACCAGCGCTTATACAGTATGGCTGTTTAACCAACTGACATATTGAGGGAGGATCCTGAGTAATCGATTCTCGTTCCAAATATGTTATATAGGGTCTTGATATTTGTCCTAATTATTCAATAAATTATGATATATGATTGAAGTATGAACGAAGAGCAGAGATAGCTCAGTGGGAAGACCAACAGACTGCAATGCAGAGGGTCTCGGGTTGAACCCACGTCGCGCACCTCTGACTTTCGGAAGTCATATGACTTTTCGAAATTATGTGCGTATTGATTGACAATTATCGCCTTCTCCGTGCATCGGAGAGCACGTTAAGCCGTCGGTCCCGGCTGCCATGAACATCTATAGCAGTCGTTATTGGGAAGTCAGTGCTCTCTAATATCCTGACACTGGTCTAGCCTTAGGGTATCGTTCGCCTTCAGGTTGCGGAGGTCAGATGGCAGTCGCTCCATGTAAAAACTGATATCCAGTCAAATCTCGTTAGACTAGAAAGCCAAGCCCAAGTGACTTGAGAATAATAGAGGCTAGGGCGAAGAAGATTGAAGTATGAAGGAAAAATGGATCAAATCCTTCTCTCATCACACTGCCTTATAAAAAAGGTTATTTATTGTGTTGTCATTAACAGATAGGTGCGCGCGCGTTGGTGACATCGACGATGGGTATCTTATTGCAATAATTAGATACTATTGAAATGTTCTTCGTAGTTTAAGATGTTTTTTCTTTTGATATTCTCTTTTATATGAGTATAGGTTTTGTTATGTCCTTATATTATGTCCCTCGTTGAACCAGTCACGATATATATTGACGTGACATCTGCTCCAACATGATAATTTTTCATTAGTGACTGATAAGTTGATACAACATTGACATTGTACAATGTAACGAACTATCTATAAATATGTAATCGATATTATGTAATACGTTCTTGTAATAAGAATGTCTTATCTTATCGTATCTTACAGTTTACGTTTACATGCATTCTCATGATTTGTCCAACATTTGTAATATGTAGTTTGCATGGATCTCTGGTTTGTATTCAATTTGCAGGATTAACAAGTAAAGTTATTTATCGCTTGCTTTAACGGATAAACATCGTAAGGAAACTTGCGTGTCTCAGAGTTCTCCATAATGTTCTCGAAGATATGTGTAGTCTGCCAACCCGCACTGGGCCAGCGTGGTGTACTATGGCCTAACCCTTCTCACAGTGAGAAGAGGCCCGTGCCTAGCAGTGGGACAGTTTACTACAGGGCTGATGTCGTGCTACGCTTTTATATCCTTAGGCGATTAAGATTTTTTTGTGTCGGTAAATGTTGAGCTACATTGATTACCATGTATTGCGGTCAATAAAAACTATTTCATACATACAAAAACAAACTCAGTTCGTAAATATCGTCACGCAAAGAATTTGTTATTTTTGCGACGCGGAATTTTAACTATGTTATATAATCTAAATTATTTGTTTATTAATATGATATAGGGTACAACTTTAAATTATGTTATATATTCATAATAATTACCTATAATTCAAGGTAGCATATTTAACTGAAGTAGGATTAATACATTATGGATTAAATTAGTTTTTCGATTTTATTAATATGTAAACTACAAAATCAGTTCCTGTGAATCAAATTTAGAAGATACAAACGTGTTCTTGCGGAGTTGCCTGCAGGCCTTTGTAGAACTTCTAGACTCTACCTAGACCCATTTATACAGATATGACCTAATCTCATATCATGTTTAACCCGCACAGATCATGTTGTAACCAAAGTAAATTTTGGACTACTTGATTATAAGTTGAAGCTATTCTGTACTATTTAAGAAATCCTTACTTCCTTACTAATATGATCCTTACTTCCTTACTAATGCGAAAGTAACTCTGTCTGTCTGTCTGTTACCTTTTCACGCTCAATCCGCTGAACCAATTTTGATGAAATTTGGAATGGAGATAGCCTGAGACCCTGGGAAGGACATAGGCTATATAACATCACGCTATGGCTCACGGGAGCGGCGCAGTAACCACAAATACCACTGACGCGGGTGAGACCGCGGGTACAGCTAGTATATTATAAATATGTCTTTCTACCTTAGTGATACCCGCAACAAAATCCGTTACGTTGTTCAAAAGAACTGGAGAAAAAACAGACACCGATAGCGGCTTTGTTAATTAGATTTAGAACTGAAATAGCTTTAGTATATTATTTATACGCGTATCATCGCATAATAATTATTCCATGCATATAATTCGTCTATGCGGTTATGCAGTTGTTGTGTGTATCGAATTCCAACGCTCTCAATTGATTATAGTACTGCATTAGTTTGTCAGCTTCACAGCGCGAACGCTTTAACAGGCGGTGCGGTATGAGGCAGGCATAAGTAAAACCTAGTTTAACACACGTCTGTTCACCGTAGATTAGAAACTGCATACTTGGCTGGTTAGATTAACTGCAGCTTGACGTATGTGGAGTGAGACTGCATTGAACTATACTTAGCATTACGATGAAAAGACGTAGGTATTTTGAAAGCATTTTGTTGAAGCGTGACAATGACAGGATGTTTAATGCTTGGGCACGGGTAAGGCTGTTGTTTATAGTTCTAATGATATTGCTGTTGCGCGTGCCATTGTTATAAAACGGCAACATTTCCTATCACTTAATATCGGTGCTTCTAAAATAGCATAGAAATATTGTATGGTTTGTATACCAATATCATATTACAGAATGCAGTTTTATACGATCCTGACGTTATTATGTCTCTTGCTTTATTTACTCGCTTCACATTCTTCATGCACGTTTTTTGGTTTGGAATACTCTTAATCTAATCTCTATACACTCTGTAATACACTGTCCCGTTCTGGCATATGCTCTGGTCGGACAGCATTGGCATAGGCCAGGTAGGAAGGCAGATGACATAGGGAGATGCCTTCCTACTGTTTCATTCCACAATGCGTAATTATTATTAATATTACTGTATATTAGTGGAACTGAAGTTAAGGTTGGGTACCTGCTGAGTCAAAACCCTAGTTCGCAGAAAACATATTTTTCCTCTTTAACTATATTTGTATTAGTCTGCAAGGTTTCTTAAAACTAAATAAATAAATAAATAAAACTATTATATTTTTTGTCCATAAAATACTATTACATTCACAAAGGGGAATGCCCATTTTTGGCTAACGTGTAATTTTTAGCCGCCCAAGATTATACGTACCTATGATAAAAATGTATATTATAATTTCTAATCATTTTTCGTACTATTTATTTACCGAAAGAAGATAGCAAAATCTATATAATAAAAAAATATCGTAACGGAAATAAGTCTTGTTATAATCACCAGTGTTGCCACATTATAATTTCAACGTAAAGGTAATATTAATATTTCAACGTAATATTATTGAATATAAATATAAGAAGTGATAAAGAAATTGCATAGTGGTATTATTATATGTTAATAATCGATAAATATTAAAGCAAATATATTATTTTATGTTATTATGCTAGTAATAAGCAAAAGAATAATATCGATTACATATTGATCTATGATTTTTTGTTTTAACTTGCAACACCGAAACCAACTGTCATACATAATACATAACACGAATCGGCTTCCTTGCCTACTCGGTTTGCGTTTGTTATTTTATTTACAAACAAGCTTGATAATACTTGATAATAATCTTTTAATTGTGTATGATAATAATGATAATGTGTGACGAGAATGTGTGTGAAAAACATTTATATAAAAATCTTGTCATCGGTATAAATAAAAAATTTTATCTCAATAACTTTTATTTAATTAAATTCCTTGATTAATTATTTAATGACATTGCATACTATCCATTTAATATGGGCACTCGTGGCCAAAGTAACTATGGGTAGTGGGCATTCCCCAGCTTAGGTTAGTGCTTACACTACTGCGTGTCGTAAATCTCAGGTTTTATTCCAAGACGAAGCAGTGTAAGTAAGTAGGAAAGTCTTAATATTATAATAAAATCTGTCGTGTACAGCAATGATTCATTTTACGTGTAGCCACGACCGTAGCTAGGAAAAAGGATTACCTGGTCTCGTCTCTTACCCTGTCGAGATAAATGATTAGGTATGTTCGTGTAAATATTATATATATCATTATATTCTGTTCGCATATTATGTAGCTTTTCTTTCAAACTTCCATTCTTCTAATAATCAGGACCTGTAACCTATTTCGTAGAAATCTATTCTTACTTTCATATTTTAACCTTTTCTTTATCATTTTAGGGCTAAGGTTTTAGTAGCTTTAGCTCGCTTTGTAATGAAATACCCGGTTCAATTTAGGAAAATAAAGATATTTATATCACCATTGGTTGATTGTCAATCCTCATTCTGTTATACCATCATATTAATCACTGGTTACCGCAATTGGTTAGGTGTTTTGGTTATTTAAAAAGCCTACAATTGTATAAAATGAAGACCTGATCAATCCGGATCCAGATTCTAAATTTAGCTTTTAGATCTACTGCAGAGTAGGTAGAATTTGTTATGGAACTTTAAGTACAACAACAACAATACTAGCAAATGCCCTAAAAGCGTTTGGGTTGACCTCACTAATTAACTAGGAGACAGAAAAATAATAAAAAGCAGATACAAACAACCTTTGTCTCCATTATATCTGAATAGCACCTACCGATTCGCCGGAACCTGAATCCCACGGGAACGCATATTATAAAAGGCACCCCTTGAACAGGACTTGGTATATCCGTATCCCAAGTTATACAAATCCGTTGAATGGTTTACGCGTGATTAAGTAACAAACATCCGAACATCTTCATAATTTTATTTACTAGACTTTGTCCGTGGCTCCGCTCGCTCGGGAGCAGTACTTTTCCTGGATAAGGAGAGAACCCTATGTCGTTTTCTGTACTCCTGACAACGTGTATGCAAAATTGTATCATGATCGGTCGAGTAGTTAAGGCATAAAAGCGTAACCAATAAACTTATATTTCCGGCAGCAATACCTATAACAATTACAATAATAAAAGAGTACGATAATAATAACTAGACACATTAATAACAATTACAATTTAAAACTAAAATGAAATTAAGCTGAAAATGAAAATTACTAACTAAAACAAATAATAATAATATCAGCCCTGTATTAAACTGTCCCACTGCTGGGCACCGGCCGCGGTCCGCGTAAGAAGGGTTAACTAAAACAAAGATAAACATAAAAAGATATAAAATCATTCATATCACAGAAAGGCAAACAATTTAAAAATATATCCGGTCATTCATTCGCGAACATTATTTATGTCACAAACTTTCACATTTACTATATCTATTAGTAGAATAATAAATAACAATAAAGTAAAGTGTGTAAGCAACATTTTATTCGCATAATGCCTCGATACCCTTCAGCTTTTTATTACGCTTTTAAAGTAAACCGGCTTTTAAAATATGAAAGCTTTACTGGCAATTTTTAATTGTAGCCGCTTTTAAAATATAACTTTAATTAATATTTAATGGAGGTACATTTCAGGTTCAAATAAAATGTTTTCCCAATTATTATAAACTCTCTGTGTAATTAAAGATTGTTTTGTTTGGGTCTCTTTGTATTACCTTGTTCAAAAGGGATATAAAGGTTTTTGCGGAGTTGACAATGTATGACCCCTGGTGTTATAAGTTATAACTTATAAGTGTTCAGAACCGGTGACCGCACGCAGGTACGCTATTTATGTATAGTCAGTGACATAAATAGTTGAACATTTAACGAATTTGTAACCGTATTTTTGAATGAAAATAACTATCCTACCATTACTGTAATAAAAAAATAACATTATTATGTATGACAAAGCAAATTAAAATCTAGCAAAAAATGTATTTCGACTTACATCGTTGACTTTATTTGTATATATAAACAGTAATAAAACTTAAATTTAAGGCGGTAAAAACAGGCAAATTACAGGCAATATAATAAAAGTACATTGGCTGTGACTGCCTATTTGCATATAATATCCAATTTTCATTAAGTAGGTACTTATTGAAGCACTGTTCATTTGTTGCATTAGGCAGGTGTTATTGTCAAAGCACGCTGTTCTGCTATGCCTTAGTTATCATATAACCATGATAAACATAAATACAACACAAGGTCTCTTGCGAGCATACGTCATGTGCCTTCGATTGTTTAGTCGGATCACACTGGCTAAATAAAACCCAACGTGCTGACCTAGAAATACTAATACAGGGTATTCGAAATATACTAATAATATGTACTTTTACCTGTGACTTATTTATACTTAACTTACTTAATTTAATAGCTAGATATATCTTTTTTTTAAAGACACCTCCCATTCTAGAATTAATTTGAGGGGGATTTTACAGACATTCAAACAACGGACACAAAGACACCCAGACTCGGAACAATAATTTGTCGATCACACAGAGTTTTGTCCCGTGGATTCGAGCACTCGGCGCAGTGGCAGTGGCGAGGCCACCACCTAAGCCACTACGTCATTCGTGCAGTCGAATTCATTATTGGCTGCTCTAATCGCATGACCGAGACCAAAGGCGGTCGCAAAAGAAAGCAGCGCCTAAACTAAACAACACACCGCTTGTTGTGCAATGGGCGAGTTAAGTATGACGAAAAGAAGACACGAGAAGTCCCTACATGTGAAAACCTCGATCATACCTTATTAAAAAATATCATTAAACTAAATTCAAATTTTATTTTAATGTAATGTAATATCCTTAGACACTTTTTAGGACAGGAGATAGGACAAAGCATAAAGATTCAACGACTGAAGCTGAGTGTGTGTGCAAGGCGTAGTCACAGGCCGCAAAAGGCTACACCGTGGAACGACCTCATCGTCCTTAATGACTAAACTCACAATCACTTCTATATTAGCATTGGCTTATTGCCAATGAACACTTTTGTGGCCGTACCAACTATTTTGGCAATTTAGAGAAAGTTTTTGTGTGACTCAGTTACATTAACCGCTGCATTTAAGTATATTGGATACCAATTTATATGTAAAAGGAACATTTTATGTGTAGGTATTCACAAAACCTTAATACTGTATGGACTTTGATAAATATAGAATGTATAAATTATTGGCAGTCAGGTTTACTCCTCAGTAACTGAACTCTGAGAATAAGCAGATCATACAGTACACCGTCTTAAGTCCTAATAGCGGTCAATGTAAAAGCGGCTTGGCATTCTTTATTTTTACTTTACCAGGATAGGAAGCATAAGGCGGTTCAAGTTAAACACAATCGAGATAGGCAAAAACAGCCAGTTCTGCTCTTTATATCACATCGCGTAAAAAATAATCGAATCCAGGTCTTACAGTCACTCAGAAATTGTCTTAGCAGTGACATTTTATATCGCAGGACAAACGAGGCAATCGAGTCTTGCAAACTAAAAATACTGTATAGCATACTGTAACCCCTTTGTTTACTTTATAATTATGGAATAGTAACTGTTTATTGTCTATATTTATACAATGAACCTAAAAGGAATCTTTGTGCTTCGTTCCAACAAAAACCTCTTAACTCTTTATCTATTTTTATAAGAACAACACATTTATGCCAATAGCGTGGTTGAAGGAAACCGACGTCAAGTCTTTTATAACTTTAAGAGCATAAAACACATCGTGAGCCCTAAGCTGTAACAACGAGCATGTGGGTCGGCCTCAATCGATGTTATAACAACTTACATCCATTGATTTAATATTCCATCTTCGTAAGAATAACGTATGATTTTGGTACACCAACCGTGACCGTAAAATATGAATGGTATTTTTTATCGGATTTAGTTATATTACTTGACAGTACCCTACTTTTTTTTTTTTTAAATAGATGGTTCAGGTAATAGGTACCTAAATCCCAAATGTGATATTTTTGAAACATTTACCGTATGTAAGTGAATTGTTTGAGCGCGCAAGCGGTTAAATCAGTTAAATGCTGACAGAAATAATACGTCGCCGGTTATACCTCTTCGATTACATAAACCCTTTGATACAAAAAATTGCGTGTGCCATATAATGTACCCATATGATATGTTTATAAACATGAATATTTTATATTATAGCGTGATTGTATATTATTTTGACCTTGTCAGCGCTATCTAGCGGCTGTCAGTGACATCACAAAGCCAAACAACACCTACAATTTCCAACTTTATTTTGTAAAGTCAGCACATTCTCGTTTAAGGTATTTAAATTAATTTTTCTCGTGCTAAACGTAACAAAGACTTTTACTTTACTTATATTTAATCGTAGGTAGGTACATAGTTTTTATTTTAACTGTATATAGAATAATTATGGCTTTTATAGTTGCGTCTGGTATGTGAGTTCACAATTTCGTTCCAAAGTCTGCCGCTAGATGCTCTACTGTGCAGCGATATAGTGAGATTCAATATGGCGGCACCATTCGCCTCTGGAACAGGGCGGGGAGAACAGTCGCCGAATCGACACTACAATATCTACGCGTATTTTTGTCGAAACCGTCGGCTTCGTGACTTGAACGCGAGTGATATTGCAAAATAATCCAGTGTTTCTGTGTTCAGCTATGCTGTTTGTGTTATCATAAGTGTATAATGGTGATTTTGTGGTGAAAAACGTGAAAGGACTTTAGGGTAACAATGTCTAGCAGTTGACATGTTTATCTGTGTCGTGTGTGAAGATTTTCCCTTCGCGTGAGGAGGTGCGGTGCGCGAGTGTGCGCGCTAGCGCTCCTGTGTGCGTGCCGTGGCCGTGGATACGCGAGGATCCAATGATGGATTGCATTTCCATGGATGTATAGGTAAAAATCACCCGTAAATTTTTGTTCACGTTTATGTGCGCGCTGTCCTATTGTGCAGTTTGCATTGAACTAAACGCTTATGGTTGGTTGCTTTGTTTAAAATCGTAGCCACCTTTATTGTAGCGCATGTATTTCGATGTAAAGATGTATCCATAAATCGATAGGGATAACGTGGGTTATGAGCGTGAATTAAACCACGAGCTTACCGGTTTTAGTTTCCTTATCTTAGAGAATAAGATTGGAAGAACCTTGAGTTACACTTGAATATTACGAAATGTTTTTCTTCATAGTTCATTGTGTAACGTACCTAGGTGATAGATTTTAAACACTAAAGACACAATTTTTTTAAACCAGCGGTTACTTATAAAATATAAGTTAGTAACTTTTCTAATTGGTTTCCAATTTGATGTTCATAAATAACATTTTCAAGCAAAGTAAAATCACATCCAAATTACGAATACAGAGAGCTTTTATGTTAAAAGCGATTCACACTCACGCACAAAGTCTTGCTTGTATACCATTGAATTTTAATTCATTACATTCATGCAGAGTCGCACGAGAATATGGTTCCCCTCGCTCTGTTCGCTGCCTCTGGTTATCAGCTTACAAAATGTCTGATGCTGTCTTACTCTGACGAACAGCTAATACCGTCGTTCCGTCTCTTTTCAGCGCATATTGCGCGTTTTTCTTCTTTTGCCGCGTCATATGCCAGTGTCGAAGCATAAGCGTAGTTTGGATTGTTTCAAAAGTGTAGTCGATGAACGAATGCATTTCGTATGCGACGACGGTTTGATTCGGCCGTAATTGTAAGGTTGCCGGTATGAGCCTAATTGATTTGAGTTCCTTTGTTTAGGAGGTCGGGTAGGTTATTAATAAGAGGGTATCTACGTTAAGGGTAACCGCGCAGCCAGACCGCGCAGTTAGACGTTGGGTACTCGCCCGAGTCGCACGTGGTTTCGCGTCGACAATTTGCCGCGAACCTTTTGTCCTGTTCAGTGCTTAATGCCGTGGAAAATAGGATTTTACCATTCATGGACCACCTGGTAATAACCTTATTTAAAAGCCCTATTCCAGTTATATTGTCCAAAAATAATTGTGATTTATTTTTGACACGGTCCTTTAAATTGTTCTCAAATGAATTTTAATGAATTAGGATTAAAACCTTGCGCACGTGGCCGTTAATAAATTACTGTATGATTAATTAATTTTGAAAAACAAAGTAGCAATATAATGGAATAGTGTGAATATAAATAGTGTTGTGAGGGTGAGTGAGGCAGTGCGAATGTATGGAGGTTCACGATATTCATGGGCTGGACTTTTATGCAAAGCAAAATGCCGAATTATGCAAATAATAACAATAATGTCTGCTTTAATTTTATTACATCTTTCAGTAATGTCTTCTACATGTTTGTACAAGCAGAAGCTTTATGAACTTTTTCATTTAACGGCATTGAATAGCCGTAATAAAATGATTCAAGTAATTCATGAATACAAATAAATGGCCTTTTGAATTATTAATTTCATTAGGTACCTATCTATGTTGAGTTTATTTTTATATGAGTTGTACGTACTTAGCTTAATTGCAGACTTACGTTATGTACGTTAATCAAAAATTAAAATTAAAATGAATATCGTCTTAGGTCTTACAAGCATAAAAACTTATAATACTTACGTAACTTCGAATCTGAAAACAAATCGGAAGCTTCGTATTACCTAATTTTCATACGAAGCAACTCGTTTGATCTTTTGTAGATTGCAAAATAAACAGAATTCCTTTGCAAATACTTTGAAAGGATTGCGTATATTTGCGACCGAATATCTGAACAAACGATATCAACAACAATTCTTTAACATACCTGAATATTTAAACGTATAATTTCCGAAGACACAAAGGCTTACGCTTGGTCGACTTTCATTGCGCTCCTTTAATATTTTGTTATAACCAAGTATTCTACCAACAACGCCCATACTTAGTCAGAATCTTTAAATCAGTTGAATATATACGTGAAATCAGATATCCAATTTATTTCCACATCGTCTTTAAGAGACTCTCCCCAACGAAACGAATGAATTTTCAATCTCTAACATTCATTGGAATATTTTTCTCTTGCGTATCTAAAAGGGATCAGTCAACATTTTAAAATATTAAAAACTATGTGTCTTTGAAAACAAAGGAATGCTCTCTCTAAAAAATGATTATAGAAACATTAGAAACCGTACGCTTAAATTGTTTCACGAGAAATATTCTAGCTAATCTTCTCCGTATTGACAAAAGATTTTAGTAGAATAGATAAAAGATTTTAGTAGAATAAATAAATAGATTTTATAACAGGCATAATTAATACACTTGCTATTTTCATATATCCATACTTTACTCTTGGTCGCCTGGTGCTTGGTATAGAGGAAGAGACTATGTATTGCCTTATCCAATATCCATGACGTACTTAATGACATGCTTTATTCACAATCTATTTGAAAGCCCACTAGGTTACTAACCTGGACTTTCGCCTAAACGTCAGAGATCTAGTTTGTTACTGATACAAATCAGATATGACCGGTCAACGTTCGCCTAGGTCTCCTTTATGCGCCGACTGTGACATAATGCTCGTCTTATTCAATATCAATCTTATTCCTGATTTAACATTCACATCTACGGCAGTGTCCTCTTTTCAATAAAATGATAATACCTAGGCTTTAAGTGAATTGAATGCATTGTTATTCAGGAAGTCGGACAAATTGTTGTGGGTATTTTCCGGGTAAATTTCAGCAGCATTCCAGATTCTGGGGCTTTAATAAATACAACCTGGCGTTGTAAAGGGTTTGATTTCACAGTGGATTTCAAACAAATGTTTACCTGACGCTTTTGAGTGTATAGGCGGGAATATTGTAGATTTGGCATGTAAACAGATTTGTTTAAACTCACATAGTCTAAAGAATCTGTAAAATAAGAATAATAATTCATACGCAAAAGTTTAAAATCCATTTATACGATTGAAATGAAACAGTCAATTTAAATTACAAATAATATTATTTCATTACTATTATCCGTCATTAAATATTAACGGTATGACAACTTTAAAAGAGCTTAAATTGTATAAATATTTCGACTATAAACACTGTAAACCATCAACGGACTCAGAATTAAGTATATTAGTTTGTATTGAGAGCTTATAAATTGGAATATTGAATTGGAAAATATCACTGGTCTGTACATTACAATTTAACAAACTGACGGCATTACGCGTAATTGGTAAAAACAAAAATGTATGAATTATTTGATGATGTAAAACGTAAAACTGATAATAAATGATCTTTTTTATTTATACATGCTGCGTAACGCCTCTAATGCGAAAAGCTGTCTACGTGTCAATACATCATTAATAGATTGGTTTCGGTGCCTTGATTTCTCTTTGTCTACCACCAGTTTCTCTAAGCTCCACTTTAATAACTACATTCTTAGATAAACGTTTCGGTTCTGGATATTTGTCTGTGGGTTACAATGTCAGTAAAGTTTACCGTCAATCTTGGGGTCGTCCTACTTTCTGCAGGTTCTTAAAAAACCTCATTCATCTTCGACCATGACAGTAAATGCTTTTTCTACTTAATCCTCCGTATTGATGAGCATTGGGTCTTAGTTTTACGATTGTTGTCTTATACAGCGCAAGATCGCCAGCGATACTAAGTATTTGTAACACGCCGATCGGCGATGTTTAGCAGACTAATAACTAAAATTAAGTCGACTTCACTACCCTTGTAAGAATATCTTTTGGTACTACGGCTGAGAAAAGTCACCCCTCTTACCCTTCACGGCTTATTATTGCTAATTCATTAGTGTTTGTAAATATTCATGTGATTAGCATAACAAATCTATCGTATAGTAAAGTTACGTAGCGGTAATGGCGCCGGTGCTGAAGAAAGTACGGTTTCCCTCGTCTTATACTTATTTGAAAGTAGCATCGATGAATAAAGCTAGTTGTTTTAGACAAATCGTGATATTATTTTAATAAACTTTATTGAGGACACAGAATTATTTAGTAAACTTTTCACTTAACGTTGCTCACAAAAAAACTGGTCAACAGAAGCAACTTTGTTTTGAGTATAACCCATAGAAAATAACAACAAAGGCGAGTATAAATTGATCCAAAATAAGAATCATCAACTTCTTAGGAATATTATATCCGTAGAGACCGATATTTAGTTTATCTCTTCGAAGATACCTAGTCCAATTTATATTTTAAATAGTCGACAAAGTTTGAAAATCAGAACATAGGGGTGGTTACTAAAATGAAACTTACAAAGATCAATTAAATTAGGTACAGCTCTAGTGTCAAATTTATGGATAGAAATAGGAAACACCGCCCGCGTTTCTGCCTAACTACTTAACTGTTATGAATAGTAAGAGAGTTTGTACTTCTTTCTTAGTAATAAATTAGTATTTGTAAATCCTGTCTGAACGCTTTGTTTATATGAACAAAGCTTATAACTCTTTACTTGAACTATCCTAGAGTAGTATTTATGCGTAGCTTGTTCATGATGAACGTTCATCAGTACAACAGCATGGATGGTGCAATATTTCACAAGTATCCGCCTCGCCAGTATCTGTTTCGCTAGGGATGATTTGAGTCCCGCCCGGGTCAATAAATTCTGCATCCAGATATATCTTAAAACATTAAAAAAATAAAGCAATTCTCAGTTCTCTTTCATTTAACGTCCATAGTAATACAGACTAATAATAATATGGTTATATGATTCCTGAATACTTTACGACAAAGGTGTTAACATAGGTACTTAAGTCAATAGCCTTTTCGTTGGAAAATCTACCAGTCGATCGGCCATCACATCTTTCAATGCCTTCGCAAACTGGGGTATGATTTATGATCAATTTATAGCTATTCACTAGAGATTGGTGAATAGGCTGTTCCATTTTTTTGTATCATAGAAAATTAAGTTTATAGTGTGCAAAAAAAAGAGTTTTTGCTAGGCTACGTTAGCTTATTGAGATGCTACCGTAAGCCTTGCAATTAAACTATTTGCCCTGTTTTATACTTAAGTTAAGAATTATTAGAAGCTATGAATATTTAAGATATAACTTAAATAAATTGAATACCAAACTACACTGCTGTAACCTCATATTAGGTATACGGAACTAGTGCTCATCAGCTATTCAGTTTGGCAAGTGCTGTGAGACTTCACTCAACCTTTTCTTCTTTATATGCCTTTTCAAATATGTATAATTATTGTATATGCATATCCTAACTAATATTATAAATGCGAAAATGAGTTTGTTTGTTTGTTTGTTACGCTTTCACTACTCAACGGATCAACATGAAATTTTGCATACACGTTGTCAGGGGTACAGAATAGGACATAGGGTACCTTTCATCCAGAAAAAATAACTGTTGCAAACCTAACCTTACCTAACCTACATTTACGCGAGCGAAGCCGCGAGTGAAAACTAGTTATATATAACTTGCATTGTTTGGCTATTAAACCGACTCGTTTTATATAACAGAAGTGCCAAACAAGCTTACAGCCCGTCTGACGGTAAGCTCTTTACTTGATTGATAATTGCTTTCAATAGCGTTCAAGAGTTTTTATTACGTGCGTATTATCGAACCTAGGTCAAAGATATGAAAGATAAAATGAAATGAAAGGAATATAGAACGGTAGGTACCTAAGCCTGCAGAAACAGAGTTATTACTTTGGAATTGCCAGTTATACTTCCAGTACATGTATAAAGACTAGACTAGAGACTATTAGGATATCCTGCATAAGTACTTTATAATTGCCTTTAAAGATAACTGAGGTTTAACCTAGCTACTAATCCCCGACCGTTATAGAATAGAAATGTCTATAAAATGTACTGCATTTACATAATGTATCTTACATTGTATTGGTATTAATAGTTTATAGTGATTGTGGTTCCTTGGCCTGTGAAACCCGTTAAGGAATAACATTTTTAATATATAGAAGGTTGCAAATAAGTACATATACGTATTTTTTAACCCTTGCAAACGGCTACTGTACCGCTTGCGAAAAAAGCGACGAATGGATCACTAAAAACATCACCCGATGTTAGCCGACCATCCAGCAAAATAAAGATAACATATAATTGGAGCTATCTATAGCAAAATATATGGCTTGTATTCCATTTTAAATAAAAATATTACTAAAGCTTTTAATGACCATCTATCGACCCACCAAATACCGCAAATTATAACAATTTGGTTTGGTAACTGTTAATCACAATTTTGACGGCTAGTTGATATTTTGCTTCGGGTGGTTGAATCAATCAGCTTTGATTACATTCTACTAATTGCCTTTTCGATGCTAGTGGTAGTTAATATACAATATTATTCTTTTCAGACCCATTGCCATACCTACTTTGAATTCCTCAATAAACGGCGATGGATTTTCACATACTTAATATGTTATAATACTTTTTGATAGTATTATGTGGACTTTAACCTATTCAATTGCAGCGGCACACCGGCGGCCTTAATCAAAAGGTTTTCTATTATGTCTGGCATTCCAACAATTGACAGGGTAAGAAGAACATAAGTTTATTTATTGAACAAAATTTCTTGTTTTGAATCTTTGACAATTAAAAGTCTTGACTGACTGAACTTGAAAGACTGCGACATACATCTTCCAGCAAAATATACTAAACAGGAGCTTATTGCGATGACATTGCTAGCAACAATGACTATCTGTCTGGTTTCGATGCTTTGTATGCGTGGACGCATGAGTGTCGTCTATTAATCGCCACCGCTATACACGAGAGCATCGCTTCAAAGCGCGATCCGCTTTACAAGATGCAACTATCGAAAAGCTGAGTTGCATTTTGATTGTTGAGTGTCAGTCTACTACTGCTTACACTGTTTTGTTTGACAGCCATAAAATGCAAATGTCTTTAGGCGTATACCCACGTGCGATATACGCAAAAACTGCGGAAACGGTTGTGATATTAATATTTTTCACATTAATATTCATGCACGCATACATTAGTGTTCTGTATCGAGTGTAAAAATGCTGCAAACCCGGCGGTCGACTGGCCCCGGGTGCAAAAACTAGATATAATTTAATTTACGTATTTTAATAATTGAAGTACGCACCTACCTACTATCGTTAATTTATAATTCAATAATTCAACTTAGATCTCGTTTCACATCGCTAGGCAGAACTATCCAGAAAAACGCTGACTTTGCTCCAAAGTATGAAAGAGCGTAAAGAATATGATGTCTAATGCAAACTTGAAGGAAAAGTCGATTTAAAAGACATGCTGTACTTAGACTTACTACTCTATTATAGCTCATATACATACACCTAATACCAAATACGTCTTTTTCAAAAGAATACTAAAATGCACAGAAAGTTAAGAAAAACGTATTTACCCTGAACAATACAGTATATAGTGTTTGTTCAAAACAGTGTTATCATTAAAACGCCTTGTACGAGTACATAAATAATGGTAATTTGTATGGTGATTAAACATTATAATTACTGCCTGAGATTTAATGAGATATCAAACAATGAACCATAACCTTACAGAAATAAACGGTTTTCTTCCTGTATCTATCTACCTAAACTGTTGTTTGCTTTTGAATACGGATATTTGGTCGAAGCCACAAGTTTTTACATATTCCAAAGTTTCAAGCCCTTTAGTAGGTACTTCCACTTCTTCCGCGAAAAGTATTCTAAAAGCCATCTTAGAGTTTAAATGCCACATGATCTATATTTATGCCTGTGTAACGGTTTCGTGTCCAAAACTTATAATATTCTGTTATTTTCTATTAACTTTTTGACACAGATTACTGGCTGTTCTACTTTCAGACCATTTTCGGTTGAATAGAAATGTCCGCAAAGAGAATTTATCGTAGTCCAAATATGAGATTTAGATAAAGAATTCTATAAATATTGACACTACCTATAAAAATAGTATACGTGGGGAAATGTGATAAGTATGTGTGATTGATGACTTCTTGTTAATGTGAACATAATATATGAGGTGTGTAAATAAAAATATTTTTTACCGCTTTGAAGTGTCTAAAACATAATGGCAGTGACATTAATCTTGTATTTGTATTTAAATTGGTTTGAACTTGGACTACCTGTATTATTAAATTGGCACAACATTCTTCACAAGTGACATTAGCGGCACGAGCGGAAGTGCAACACAGCTGCATATAGTAAAGCTTCGGGTTTGCACATTCACTGCCAGCACTAAGACTACAATCCTTGTCTCCATGCTGGTAATGAATGTGTGCATGGTTAAAGAATCACTTTTTATCAATTAACTTGATTTTGCCCGCGGCTTCGCTCGCGTAAATGTAGGTTAGGTTAGGTTACGGAGTAACAGTACTTTTTTCTGGATAAAAGGTATCCTATGTGTGTGACAACGTTTATGCAAAATTTTATGAGGATCGGTCGAGTAGTTAAGGCGTGAAAGCGTAACAGACAAACTCACTTTCGCATTTATAATATTAGTTAGGATATCTAAATATAACTAACTTACACGTGAATATGATGGTACCTCTGGTTAACCTTTAGGGGTCTTCTATTTGTATCCACAAGACACGTGTACGAGCGGTTGTGTTAGAATAAAGTGGAACATCAATAGAACATGATTGTGGTATCTATTCCAACACAAAGCTCGCGTTTACAATTTATATTTAGAAGCAATAAAGCTATTTTAGTTGTAATAATTAATAAACTAGAGTCACTACAAATAAATGTTAGGTAATAACATTTATTTGTAGTGCCGTAATATAAAATGAAGAAATGTCATTCATTTCTTGAATACAAAGAGTCAACATTAATGAATACGTAGATAATAAATTAATCTTATGTTGATTTATTCATACTACGTGGACGTAGGTAGCATCTGGTCTCAAGTGATTCATATTTTTTGTATTCTACGATTATTGTAAATAAATTTGTTCAACGCTAGTCAGGGTATCTTAATCATGCTGTTGTTTGTAGTTACTAGACTGAATAGATTGTATTTTGCCGAAATAAAATTGGCCTTTGATGAGTTGCTACGGTATGTTGTAATGCCTTTTTAACAGGTTCCCTGTCCAATGACTCACATAATATGATATATAACAATAGATTTTCTATTGTGTATATCACGGGACAGCAAAAGGGCTAAATATGTATAACTTACCTAAGTTATACATATTTAGCCCTTTCGCTGTCGGCGACATACTACTAATACACTAGCAAAACGTATTAAAAATAAGAAACAAATTGGAGACTGTGAGCCGTCAGCACTCTTAATTGTGTTACTTTCATTCGCTGGTGCCTGTAAGAGAGTAGGCCGAGGCTGTTTAGGCTTATACATACAGTTACCAAATAGTAGCAACGGTAGACTCTTCCACATAACACACACATACACTTGTTAAAATGGTAGCTTTCCTGTTTTGTAACGAGTGTTATAGATTCAGGAAGGTCAGATCTACAGTAACTTAGAATCAGACAAGTCGTTTGCCAGCATAGTTATATAGCACTTAAAATATTATAACACATTTTCTTTCAGCAATAATTATTTATGAATATAAATTTTAAAATAAAAATTATTCTCTTCTATAAATATAAAGTAAAAAACTGTTCTCTCACGGGCCACTGGGGTAACTGATCGTAATGAGTTACCTCCAAGCTTCTACAAAGGCTCATTGTAATAGCTCGAATACTTTTTTATATGTACACGTTTTTAATACTTTATGTGAAACCATTCGGCTATCCGCACCGTACGCGCCGCAATTTCAAATCTTTACAAATTGCCAGAATCGTGTTCCAGTGACGTTTGCTGAATCAAATTTTTGATCCGGATAGTGCAGCTATTCCTATCCTGCCTATTCGTATAGACTCTTCTCTTTTCATAGTGATTGGATCTGTCGAAATGTCAATCTCAATCGGACCGTTCTGCGCGGACGATGCGGATTAGTGTGCGAGGCTTTCAATAAACTTCTAATATTGTACTCAATGCATGATTTTTGGATGGATTTGTATAAAGTGAATATATTATTTAGTTTATTGATATTATTTGCTAGAGTTATTCTATGTTCGGGATTATTTGTTTCTATATTGTCTAATAAGTGTTCTCTAATAGTATGATTGGTATTATTGAGTTCACACTTTTTAAGTAAGCTAGTATTCTCATATAAGCTTATCATGAACATTAAATTGTATAGTCTTTTCTTGTCAGTGCAGATAATTATCAGTCTTCTTCATTTTGTGTTTTCAATTTTGAGCTCAAAGCTTTCCCGTAGGGGTTCCTCAGTCACTTCTGTTATTGCTTGTCTTTCCTAGTTGTAAAGAAGTTGCATTATGCCAACCATAATATAATATTCTCTTTTTAACAAGAAGGATATAATGCCACAAAGAAAACATAGTTTGAGTAATGCAAAAAACGTTATTCCTTATTTCTGTGAACGGCACCGATCGGTTTTGCAGTATACGTAAAGCCGAGTCGGTCAATCGTTCTCTTTATACAGAAATCGATAAGCCAGCAAGAAGCTGTTTGTTCGGCTTGAAAATCGCTGGTTGAATAGATCCAGCTTCCGTCTGCCTATCTACATCCGTATAGGTATAACCATACTTTCGGCAAACTTAAAATATGTTTCTTTGCCTATACAGTCCTTTCGATCCTTCCTACGGCATGTGACAATGCCATTACATTTAAGACTAGATGTGCCCGCGGTTTCACTCGCGTTTATGGTTACTTCGCGGCCCCCCGTGGGTCGTAGCGTGATGTTATATAGCCTATAGCCTTTCTCGATAAATAGGCTATCCAACACTAAAAGAATTTTTCAATTCGAACCAGTAGTTCCTGAGATTAGCGCGTTCAAACAAACAAACAAACTCTTCAGCTTTATAATATTAGTATAGATAGATTTTCCCGCGGTTTCACCTGCGTTTATCGTTACTGCGTCGCCCCCGTGGGTCGTAGCGTGATGTTATATAGCCTTCCTCGACAAATAGGCTATCTAACACAAAAAGAATTTTTCAAATCGAACCAGTAGTGCCTGAGATTAGCGCGTTCAAACAAACAAACAAACTCATCAGCTTTATAATATTAGTATAGATAAAATGATAGAAATAGTCTCACGCCTGTATTCCCGAAGGTAGAAGAAGTAAGGCTTTGTGTTTTGGAACCACGTCAAAGAGGCTGATCCTATTGCCATCTATCTAGCAGTTCCAGATTCAGTACTGTTGCTGAGAATTGAGAGAAAATTCCAATAACACTTTGGCAGAGCCGGGAATCGAACCCGAGACCTCATGGTCTCGGGTTCGATTCCCACAGCGGACATTCGCACAGCGGACGCTTTAACTATACCAGAATAATAGTTATTCTAAAATACATTAATTGGACAAAGGCCAGGTTAAGAGCTCCTTGAACCGACAGGCGTGTATGAGGAATGTGATGAAAGTGAATGAAGCCAGAGAAGTGTGTCAGGATCGTAGCATATGGAAATCCGTAGTCTCTGCCTACCCCTCTGGGAAACAGACGTGAATCTATGTATGTATGTATATAATTGGTCTTTTGAGGTAAAATATGTAATATTACGGACAGGCACGACAAACACAAGTTGCGTACTCATGAAAACATTTGGTCACCTATCTAGGACTCGTGGCAAGTTCTCAGAATTAATCTACTAACCTGCCGACAATCGGTAGAGTTGCGCCGCACTGCCATTAATCCCAAATATTAAATACTAGATTTTACCTGCGGCTTCCTTCGCGTAAATTTAGGTTAGGTTTATTAGATTCAACTTATTATTTTCTTTGTTTACAAATCTTTAACAAGATCGTTATTATTTATTTATTTAGGTTATTTAAGTAACTGTACTTTTTACTGACAGAATGGTACAACACTTAAAGGTACAATTCCGATATGGGCTGCAGACCGCAAACTACAACCGCAAACTGCAAGCTACACCACTTGTTTCTATGAATCTCTATGAAATTGATTTCTACCGCGGCAACACTGCGGCCTGCAGCCGCGGCGCGCAGCCTGAAATACCAGTGGTGTCGCGAACCGCAGAGTTCCCAAGTACAAAAATGTCGACTATTTGGAACATGATGAAGATAAATTAATTGACTTTGTTGCTGATCATCCAGTCCTTTACGATACATTCAATCTAAATTACTGCAATCATTTGGTCAAAGATATTGTGTGGAAAGCAACAGGAAAGATACTATATACTATATATGGTAACAACACGTCGTCATCATCTTCTAACAAAAGACACATTAGTAAACTATCGGTAGCGTTGTCCGACACTCTATCTCGCACGAAGGTACTGGAGTGACTGAGGCATGGTTTTATACCTACATTGTGCAGCCGCGGGCATGCCGCCGCGCTTGGAATAGAAGCAACCGCGACCGCAGGCAGCACTGCGGTCAACCGCAGCCGCTAGCCCGTGTCGCCTGCGGATTTGCAGTCTGCAGCCCATATCGGTATTGTACCTTAAATATGTCCTCTTCTGTTCTACTGACCACGTGTATGCGAAATTTCTCATTTGAAAGCGTAACAAACAAACTCAGGTTCGCATTTATAATATTAGTTAGGATAGTTCATATTTTTTAGCGGAATACTTTTACAACAATCTCTTCCCTATCAATTTTGAACGTCATATTAAATCTGGACGCTCAGCTTGCCCTCCGAAGCACAAAGTGAACCGATATTATTAATTATGCGGACATTCATCCACTAATTACACAGTGCACCGTCACTTAACAAGTAATCGATTGAAAGATAGACCACTGAAGCTAATCTGTTTTATCGATGTAGTTCCATATGTATATGTAGGTACATTATATCATTGCTATACAGTTCAAGATATTTTATACAGTTAACCTATTAAGTCGCAGCGGCACACCAGCGGATAGACAATAGATTTTTAATTATGTATGTGGTAACCCTTCTCACCCAGAGAAGAGGCTAGTGCCCAGTAGGGGGACAGTTTAATATGGGGCAGATATAATATTCTAAGACTTGATTAAGTGTCTAACAATATTTTTTCATGCCTGTTGTTTGAAAACCTCTTAAAACATTCTGCGTTTTATACATATTTGTTTATATAATAAATCACCAGACACTGAAGGGAGAAATTGTAAACATATTTTTTGTTCGGACATTTCACATGATAAAGTAAGTCAACGAAAACAATAATAATTCTTAACGTCGAAACATAAAGAAACCATCTCAGTTTTACCAAGTCTATCGAAAGTTTTAGAAAAACTTATTAACGTTTGATTGATAAAATATCTTGCAGACAATAATATACTTGCAGACAGTCAATTTGGTTTTCGCCCTAAAAAGTCTACAAACCAAGCTATTCATTATGTGACAGACTACGTCACTAAACGCCTAGATAAGGGTATATGCACACAATAGGGATCTTTTTGGACCTTGCGAGCGCTTTTAACACTATTTCTTGCTCTATGTTATTGCACAAGCTTAAAGGGCTCTAAAAGGATAAAGAGAATACGAGCAATTCAACATAAATTAATCTCAGACTACTAACTGACCGTCACCAATGCACTAAAATTGGTCAATATACATACAAGTTCCACTCACAAAAATAGTCGATTCGGCATTGCTCAGGGTAGTATATTAGGCTCTACTTTGTTCTTGATTTATTTAAATGATGTCTGTGGTTTAAAACTCAAAAAGGTACCATAGTATCGTATGCAGATGACACGGCTTTGTTATTCTCCGCTTCATCACGCACCGAGGTATATGAATACGCACAGGGAGGCTTTAACATAGTCTCGAAGTAGCTAAAATAAAATGTATTGACTCTGAATGCGGATAAAACGAAATACATTTTATTTAGCACGAGAAACAATAACACGCATTGTACAAACCTAAATATAATTGCACATAATAACTGTAGTACGTTTGCTGACACTGCATGAACTTGTCCCACATTAACTAAGACGGACGATATAAAGTATTTAGGTATTAATTACCATTGACACAAATCTAAACTTCCGCAAACACATCGATTTGTTAAGCACTAGAGTACGTAAATTGGTTTATATATTTAAATACTTGCGCAACATAGCCGACTAAAAATTGATAAAACAGGTTTATTCAGCGTTATGTCAATCTATGCTCACATACTGCATAACCTTTTAGGGTGGAGCAGCCAAATCAATTCTCCTGCTCCTAGAGCGAGCTCAAAGAGCTGTTCTTAAGGTAGCCACACGTCGTCCATTCTTGTTTCCCACACATCAGCTTGCAAAGTACTAACCATTTATCAATTATATATTACTAGCTTTTGCCCGCGGCTTCGCTCGCGTTAATTTAGAATTTGACAATCAATTCGGATTGGACTCTGCTTGTAATAATATAATTCAATCATGATTCGAAAGAAACGTGGCGCCATCTATTATCATAAGAACGTTTTTGTTGTTTTCCTCGGGAATAGTAATTTTTTTCGAGATGATAAGTAGCCTATGTTCGTTTCTGTACACCTGACAACGTATATGCAAAATTTCAGGATGATCGGTTCAGTGGTCTAGGCGTGAAAAGAAAACAAACAAACAAACTCATTTTCGCTTTTATAATATTAGTTAGGATTAGTATTAGGATAGGATGCACACTATCCTTTAACAGCACACTGATGTCCCGTTTTTACAAACTAAGGCTTTTCTTGTCTTATAGATCGGGGTCTTAGATAAGACAAGAAAAGCCTTAGTTTGTACAAAGTTTCAAACCAGACGCGCATTTGTCAATAAATTCTACGTATTCTTAGGACCGTATTTATTTAAGTTAAATAAAATATTAAATATATATAATGTTAGTTATAAAAAATGTATCATGTTAATAGAATACCTAGGAAAATTAAATTATACGGACACAGAAAAACTGCTAGAATTCATAAAATGTTGAACCCAAGGCGCACATCTCTGACTTTTCGAAGTTATATGCGTATTAATAGTTAATTATCGCTTTTTAACGGTGAAGAAAAACATCGTGAGGAAACATGCATGTCTGAAAGTTCTCCATAATGTTCTCGAAGATATGTGAAGTCTACCAACTCGCACTAGGCCAGCGAGGTGGACTATGGCCTAACCCTTCGCACAGTGAGAAGCGGCCCGTGCCCAGCAGTGGGACAGTTTACTACAGGGCTGATATTATTATATTATATTACTTCCTAAACACCTTTAATCGTAGATGTACTTTAGACTGTAAATATTTTTATTAATAATGTGCTAGTGTAAAATAAATTGTCAAGTGATTTCCTCAAACACAGGTTTATCCTAGGCAGGCTTAAACATAACCTTTTGAACTTCATTTATTTTGTATACACTATAAATTAGCATAGTTTAAGAATTAATTTTTAAATTAATCGCTTTAACACTGTTGATATAATAAGTATGATGTAATGTAACGATGTATCTAATTTTTCTGTCAATAAATAAATATTATTATATTATATAATAGGCTTTTAAATAAAATACTAACTTACTTTTAATATAAAATGCCATTATTCCTTCTAAACTTAAATTCACAAAGCCTATTTTCTTCTGAAGGATTCTCATATATTATAATCTATTTAATGTCAGTATTAAGTTTGAGTGAAGGTTCAACTTATAAAAAATCCTACGAAGCTCTTTAAGTTAATTCGATAGACGCATAATTCACAAATTTAATACGTATTCAAAATTAGTGAACCTCTAACCGAACGACCCAAAGATAATGTAATTATTTGCCATTCAAATGAATTAGACGTAATAAAGATTTTCATAGAACGGGACCTTATTAATCTGCTCGGGAACGCACTAAATCTCCTTTATCCTTTGACATATAAGGGTCTGTCGCAATACTGATTACAACAATTACTTAGAACAGTTCTGTACGAAATTCAACATTACACATAGGTACTTTCGTAATGAGACTATTCGAATTTATTTTAATCGCACCATTGCAATGTAAATTTAGAACATGATAGAATCATATTTTAATTTGTGTTCGTCATTAACCTGCCTGTTAATTGTACCCGCGGTCAAAAAACTACATAAACCGCGAAAAGAGAAAAACAACATAAACGAACAAAGAACTCAAAATAAACAATCAGTATTGTTTGTTCTTTATGCACAACACTCAACAGTGATATTATAAGAGATTGTCCAAATCCAGTAAGATCCACTGCAATGCGGCTGCATAATCAGGTCAACCTGGTACATAGGTACATACGAAATGAATTTAGACCGACATGGCTTCTTACATAAAAGACAAACAAGATTTAAGCCGAACATAAAATGGGTGCATTGAGAAAATAACTGAACTATCCAATTTATTCGGTCTAGTCTATTTGGCAAACGTCGTAAAGACGGTGTAATTTGCGAAAATATATTTTGAAGTAGTAGTAATATCTGCAAAATGTAAACAGATTAATTCAATTTAAAATGATAATGAACCGTCCGTTGCAAAGCAAAAGCGAAGGAATTGAGAGACAACCACAATTAGGGTGGAGAATAACTTTTTAATTTAACACTTTCTGGCTTGAAAGTCTTATTAAATAAAGACTAAGCGATCGCTAAAGTGATTAATATTCATAGCCAGGTCTTCGTACAACTTATTTTCTACAATTTCCAGCCGGTAATGCGACTTACAAAGTACCTTTTTTATGAAATTCTTCATCTCGCCGTATCACCCAAAACATTACCTTACTCATGAATAGCATAGAACTAAGCTCGACTGGCTTTCATTAGAAGGATTACTCACTTAACAACGGATTAATATTAATTGATATTTCAATAATGTTGAGTGACGTTTAAACTTGTAATGAACGGAATCCATCTTGAAACTTGACTATATAATTACGTAATTCATTGTTGGTTTCACCGTGAATCGCATAAAACAATAAGCAATTTATTATCGCCTGCATCATTTATATACGCCTAAATCGATATTCTACATGGTTCTGTCCGATTTTATACAGAAATGTCACTTGTGATTGGTTGGGGATAAAAAGCAGATGAATAAGTGACAACACTGATACAGGGAATCCAGTCATAACTTTAGCCGTCGTTCATAAATAGAAGATCTCTAAGATGCGACCGATCGCCCGTTGCAGTTCATGTTGCCCGCGTAAACATTTTTCTATTTTAAAGTTGAATAAGAGGACTTATGTCTTCCGAGTTGGTTAAGATCTTTCTTAACCTGTTTCATTACAATCGCTTCAGCGAAATTAAAAAAATATTCCTTATAAACTAAATAGACTGAAAGACAAATACAGAAATCGTTGACTATAGCGTAGTTAAATAAAAAGTATTTACTGAATCTTCTTATTTTCATACAGCAGCTGATTTCATATTTTATGTACGTTATTTTCGGTGGTTTTTTGCCTTCGTCATTAATTTGGATCCTGTCAGTTTTGCCTATATGATCATATTTTAAAACGTGTCATAAAATATGTCATAAATAATAATCATTATTAAAACTCAACGCAGTTCAAACCTATGAGATATAAAATAAGCAATCAATTTAATTTTAAAATCCCAGCACTTGCGGATCGGATAAACTTATTGGATGCGATGCAAGCCGTTGATAATTCGCTTTGATTGATATTAACTACCATTACAGTCCATTTTAATCAGTTATAAAGGCATCAAGTAGCGGGTAGGTAGTTAAATTACCATAGCTAGCTAGTAGGAGGCGGGAAGTACCGCTGTGTTACGCCTTACAATGTAGCTGTGATCACGAGACATAATAATGTACTACTCGTAAAAGAGAAAGCATGCATTCACAAGCTTTGTCTTTATTACTAACGATGTATTATGTACTATAAAGGACGTATTAGGTAATATTTCTATTGTCATACTCGTTAAAAGGACTATTGTTCGCATTAGAATCATTAAATTATAACACATTAGCTGTTGTCAGGGATGTTATCATATTGCCTTAAGACACGTGGCCTCTGGCCTTCTACAGCTTACAAGCTATCTGTATACCATTTTATTTTTAAATTGATCAAGCAGTTTAGCCGAGGAAACGTCGGCACGTTTCCTCGGTTAAACTGCTTCATCAATTTATAAATGCAAAAATTACTAAGAAGCCGGGTGCTTCTTAGTTATTTTTGCATTTATATATTTTAGTTTAAACAACATTACATTACCTAACGGGGTATAAAAATCTGAATCTATATCGATTAAGGCATACAGAATGATATACACATAATTGTATACATAAGGTATCTGTACTTAAAAAATCTTCAAGATAAACCGTTTGTGAATTCTCTGCTGAAAGTGCGAATAAAAAAGGCGCTTGAAGTCACGTAATGGCTTTCTCCCGTATTGACAGTATGACATGACACCTAATCATACCCGACAAGAGATATGTAGTACATAGTTGTAATATTAGTTTGAGTAAAGCAATTCTGCAATTCATTTTTCGCTACTTGCAAATACCAATTCAAGTTCGTTGTATTTCCTAAATAAATATTTGAAACCGATACCCATCGAATAACTCTTGACAGTGCGGCCTGTTTACGTTAAAGCATCCACAACTCCAAACAGACGGTCGACGGAGTCATTCAGTCGCTATCGTTTCACATTCTCGCTCCACAACCAATACATTTACAGTTCACTTCTTAGCCTTTAACAAATTAGTACGTACTAAAACTGTCTACCGAGTCTACCGACTCACCACCTACACTTCTACTTCTTCACTGCAAATAACTAACGTATACGGAAACTGAGTCATTTCCTTTACTTGATATTAATATTTATGAGGATTATAATAGCTATTGAATAAAATAATTGCATTGTATTTGTGTTTGATTTATTGTCGTAGATACAGATTATATTGAGTTAGGGGGAACAATAGCTTTGCTTTACCTTAGTTTCATAATCAGAATTTGGAATATTTTATTGACATTGGGTCACAATTTAAATACCTAATTTATGTCTACACTACATTATATTACCAAGAAAGAACAATAAGTGTCATGAATAATAATTTTTGAATTAATTTGCATCTAAGAAAGTTTATATTAAAAGATACAAAAATAGGCGTTTAAACCATAGTTGTTGATTAATATCTTATTAAATGCATAGAATAGAAAACCGACAAAGCACACACGTCTTTCATACAAAAGACAATAACTTGTAGGGTTGTCACAAACTGAATTTATGTGTATTTCAAAGTGAATTTATTTACACTGAAGCTCGCTATTTCCCTCGTTTAGTAAGTTAGTGAAAAGTAGTTGCAAATCTTTAGAGTTATTTCTTGTTTAGATTGCATTTTACTCCCGGTTTCTATATGCCAATAATGTAAGAGTTTCTTAACTTCTATGAATAAATTATCTGCAAACTGGGTGTAATATGATTTAGGTCGTAACTTCGTGTAGTTTTCAACATAAAGGTTGTTTGTGATATTTAAAAATAAATAAATTATTGACAAATATTTTTTATATATTTCTCACAGTGTTATAGGTACTCGTAGTGAAATAAGAAAGCGAATAGACTGGGTCATTTATGATTTCAACAAATAGATATAGATTTCTAGCAGCGCCGAGCTTTGTAACAAGTAATATTTTGTCATTTATATCCTTATCATGCATAGTATATTATGCCGTACGACTCGTGGAATGATTGATGGGTTAGCCAAATACGTTTTATGGTCATTTACTATACGTAACTAGTTATGTTATGAAGTTACCTGAATTTTGCTTACAACTGACTACATATATATCCTCGACCAAAGCATTTAATTTGCAGATATCTTATAATTATAAGAAAACACTAGACTTAGAAAAAATAATATTTTATTAATTAAAATGATGTTAACATTTTATTTAACAAAAGATTGTTTTTCCTAATGTTTTAACGCCGCTGGCAAATTTCATTAAAATCTAATGTATGTCAAGTGTGTCAAATAAATAAAGAAGCAAGCAACCGTGGTGTATAATTAGCAAATGATTTTTTTAAATTTAAATTAAGTTATATTAAGTTGTTTAACATGCAGAGGCAGTGTGGGAACCATGCTGTTTAAGTATCTCTTTCATATTTTGTTTACATTTACAAATTATAAGTTGCAACATAAAATAAGTGTGCAAATTGAATGACATCTTTAGTAGGTATATGACACGAGACCAACAAACATTTTAAAAGTATTCGGTATTGTCAATCTTATTCTACTGTATTCTTTGACATGGACAAGTCGAGTGGAAGTCACAACCAGAAATAAAATATATAATTATAAATCTGTGGTAACCCTACGCATCCTCGTCGCGAATCTTGTTATAATTTACACGCACTAACCACTATTGAATGCTAGCTACGTCTGTTTATGTTAATAACCTAGCACTACAATCGAGGTATGTAATTATTTATTTCTTATGTCGCTTACATATCTTAATTTCTTATATCTCACGTACGAGTAAGAGCTGTATAAATAGCTATATAGAGTGCACCTGTTTTACGTGTAACATTCATAAGATGAGTGTTAAATGTCAGCTTTCGTAGTGACAATGTAGTTTTTGCGCTTTAGCTTATGTGTGTCATAAAAACCCGGTAAAGGACAAAGGTTACAACAGGAGATGGACTGATGATGGCAAATTCTTTGAAAGCATTATCTTATTACTGATTAAATAAACTGCAATAATAATATGTGCCTTGTCAAAAACATTTTTTGACATGACACATATTATTACACATTAAGAGTTGGTGCATATGCTAAATATAACTTAATTTGTGTGACCACATTTTAATTTCGTGTAGTAAAATAAATCAGATGCGTCGAACGTCTATTAAGTTATTTAAAAACATACCGCTTGTGGGTTTTATTGAACAAGATCAAAACATGACTGGCATGACTGCGCCAACCGTAAAATAGTCTAATGCAGAGCAAAATATGTGAATAAACAAGGAATCAATGACAAACATTAACGGGTATTAATCTTTAAACAGTTCTAAGTCTTGTCTTATGTCCTACTAGTTTCTGTCCGCGGCTTTGCCTGCGTGTTCGAGAACAGGATAGCATTCTTGAATTGAAGTATTCTACGCGTTCTTTAGAACATGGTCTATTTATGCTAAATTTTATCCAAATGTTTATAAGCAGTATACTAGCGATTGAGTAACAAACATTAAAACTTTTAAAAATCCGCACATACGTCATATTTATGTATTAGTGGGATTGTTTTGGGTTTGTATGTAGACTTATAATAAGAAAGTTTTCAAATGTACTGTCTAACAATAATACATTACGCATTGGCACAGTAAAGTACGATATGGTTAGCCACAAGTTAACGTTTTTATGAACAATGTCTGACTTCCTTACGGCACGCGATTTGTTATGCAATCTAATCATAGGTTTAACTGCTGTATAATACAAACATTAGAATAAAAAGTTTGCATAAATCAGAATGACTTTCTTTTATACCTGGTACGAATAAAATACATTACATTATTTAAAAAATTATTGGTGAAAGCCTATTTAACTCAACGTGTTCGGGTGTACTTATGATAATACTTAAAACACTCTTACCAAATAAATCGCAGATTGATATCAAAATTTGCGAATATTTGAGATCGCAAATTCATACTTCATTTGCTTCGAATAAAACGTAGGTACTTTAGCTGTAATCTCTTTAGGTTCTTTAGTACATTAAGCGTTTCATTTTTCAAACTTTAACACTTTATAAGCTCCGTCACGTTATCGACTTTAAGCGAAATGATTAGATACTTTATTTAATATTATAACAGCGTGACAAAGACGTTCGTTTATTCCGTTCTTCTAGAAAATGATTCCCCGTTTTAACCGATTTAAAAATAATTAATTACTATCATGTCATGTAATCCGACTGTGTTGAATTGCCGCAGGTGAGCTTTAGAAAGTGACGCGATAAAATGTGACGTATTATCCAAAACAATATACCTATATTATGTATAGGTACTACAAGCGACATCTCCTATAGTTTTACTCCTACGATAGTGTGAGGAGAAACGGCACCGATCTTTAAGCTACAAAGAGACTATATCGCGTAGCTAACCCTTTTAACAACAACGTAAGCCACGATATAATAGTAGTATGTAGGCAATATTTATTCAAAACGTCGCGTCGAATTGCGCTATAGCGTTTGTCGCTCAAGTAGCTTTTAAACGCATTTTCACTAGCAATGCTTTTGAAGACGACAGAAAAATATGTAGCGGAAGTAGGTACTTACTGTTAGCATAGTTATATTATAAATGCTTCTCATTACGTTTTCACGCTTGTTGAACCGATGCAGATGAAATAGTAGCACAGGGTAAGGTATTCAAATATATTTTGAATTTAGTAAATATTTATAATTGGAAGGACTTGGCCCACTTTAACAAAAGCTGTCATAGTAACGCAGCTATATTATTATCTTAGCATTAATAGCAGCCTAGGTAGGTGACGGATAATGACGCGACACCATGCGATACAATATTTTATCCTCGGCGATACATGACACAATAATACACGCGACCTCTTGGTTACATGGCTCCAACATAAATCTATGCTGTATTACGCTTACGAACGCGCAAACTGATTCGCACGACAATGTAGGTATGCCACAATATATACAACGCGTCGCGTGACGAAGTTTCGCCTGTCGTTCTTCTCTAATAATGTCAGATAGACAACTTCATGTTCTTAAATAATAGGATAAAAAGGGTTGGTAAAACTAGAACTACACTAAGTCTCGGTGAGACTCATGAATTGTTACGTTGCCCTCACGCGTGGCGTAAGCTTGTGTACTATCAGAGCTATAAAAATTACCCTAGGAAATTGCGGGTCAATTGATTTCTAGAAAAATATTACTATGCGTTAGTTATACTTCTTTAGAAATTGATTGATTGTATTTCCAGGATAATTATGGTGTATTTCACTATAAATATAGGTTTTAAATAAACTATTGTACCTATGCGCATTTATCGCGGTTTACTATTTAATATTTTTTTATATCTAAATAATATTTAGGTACGCCAAAGAAGTACAATTTTAATGTACATGTTACATTTGCACAGGACAATACAGGTAACCAGTTGTGTTGTATTTGCACCCTATCATTACACGGCGCAACTTGTTAGTTGTAGGGTTTGCCGTTGCGGTACTTTAATAATGTGTGTCATTTTCTAATTCGTTTAAATTATTACATTTATTACAAATAGGTAAGAAGTAAAATATAGGTTTATTTATCTGCTAGGTTGATATAGTGATGAAAGCTCGGGCACGCCACGATCGTGGCGGTAAATCCCGTTTTTGAGGAGTGGCGGCATGGCGACCTCACCTTCCAGCTGACACAGGTAATGACCTGCCACGGTTGCTTTGGCCAGTTCCTGTGTCGCATAGGCCAAAGACGCCCGGATGTCACCATTGCGGCGATTGCCGCGACGTTGTTGAGGACACGGCGCTGCACACTTTGGCGGATTGCCTCGCCTAGGCATCAAAGCGCCGTGAGGTGATGGAGGCAGTCGTTATGGTTGCCCTCTCGCTCCCGGCCGTGGGTCAGTGCATGGTCTGGAGTGAGAGTTCGTGTAACGCCGTCGCCTCCCTCTGTTAGGAAGTTATTTCCATTAAGGAGGCGGCGGAACGGGAGAGAGAGCGCTTAAACCCTCTCCCCAACCGCAGAACCGGGTGCCGGAGGGCGCGAGATGACCCCCAGCCACCATGAGGTTTTACCTGGGGGTGGTGGGCTTCGTGGGTCTACCCGCCACCCGATCAGCACCAGGACCGAGAGGCGGCGTGCGTGTTCCCACGCGCGTCAAGTCTATTTGTGTAGTGGCCTGCCGTTTCATACGGTGCGGCGGGCCGAAACCTCGGCGAGATTGCGACTGCATGTTAAAGAGATTCGCGCGGCCCAGCCGACTGCGGTTATATCGAGGAACACCGTGGTAAGTTTAGTCGGTATTACTGAGATGTCGCTCACCATCTTTCCCCGGTGAGTCCGACATAACCTCTCCGTCGCCCCGCGGAGAGGTAAGTACCTACACGTCAAAGCAATCCCCCACTTTAAAAAAAATTGTAATTCGGGTGCACAGTGTACACCTATAAAGGCTAATGATAATAATAGTAAGCAATGCCAATAGTTAATTAGCAAAAGAAGTGATTTACAAAAAACTTAGCATTTTAAAGTTATCAAATCTTCTTATCTCATCAATACAATTTATATTAAATATGTGCTATATCATTTCATTATACCATTTCATCAAAAAAAAAAAAACAGATAGAATTCCAGAAATGCATAGGTACCAAAATGGGCAAGGTATAGCCGTGGTCGCACCTACTGTATACCTACTACGATTATGTGGGTGCCAGATACACCTCCATTAAACAGACAGGGTAAGTATACAGTGGGTTTAGACCCCTTTTTTACGTAGTTGGGTTATAGCTTTTCAAACTTTATTTTTTAATTCATTACAGGGCTTTCAAATGTTTACTGCTGATTCATGTCAATATCACACACTTTGTTGATCGAAAACCAACGTACTCGTCTTTTCTCCACGACCAACAAACTAAACAGTTTTACGGTATATCCAATCATGTCGATTATAGTACATATTCGATATCGATGGTAAAAATATCACAAAGTTGTATTTACAGTCTAATTTTATGCAGAGAAAATGTTTAGTCTTCGTTGGCGACGAGCAGTTTTATTTGATTGACGTGCAATGATTTTATTTCCATAAATATTAACAAATGTTTGCTTTCATAAAGCTAAGCTATTTATGTTATACTAGCTTTTGCGCGCGGCTCCGCCCGCGTGGTACCTACATCAATAACAAGTTGCCTATATCCTTCCCCAGGTTTTAAACTATATCTGTGCAAAATTTCAACTAAATCGGTTGAGTGGTTAAGCCGTGAAAAGGTAACAGACAGACAGACAGACAGAGTTACTTTCGAATTTATAATATTAGTAAGGATTTGTCTATGAAGTTGCGGGCTGCCTGCCTGCTGCTGAATTTGTGTGCGAGATTCTATTTTGTTTTAAATTTATATCAATTGCCAATATAGTCTCAGGAACTTAACAGATATTTAAACAATTCACACAATAATTATGTCGGCTGTGACTAAAACTAAAGCTATAGCAAATATTTCGCTTTTCGACAACCAGATGCTCTGTCCACCTAGAGAGAAAGCATCATTCGAGGACTTTTAAACACAAAGAATATTCAGGATTGCCAAAACTATTTCTGTCTTCTACAATATATTTTCTTACTAGATCAAGCTTGCAAAATTGTACTCATTGGTGAGTTGGTCACTTTAACAACTTCGCGTAGAATAATATAATGTAGCTGGTATATATTAAATGTATCTACTATATTTACGTGAACATCAGAAAAATCGTTTTCTTTATTACATAGTACTAAGTGGCGATAAGCGCTATGCACTTAAAGCATTTTATTTGGTTTCTCCAAAACACTTGAAGTGTAAGTAAATCTACTGGCACGTTTCTACTGTTAAAAAAGTGTTATCGTTCAGTTTGTTGCAGTCACGCGATGCCCATTTTACTCGGAACGTCGTCGTACACCTCCCCGCAGAGCTTCCACAATGTCTGTGGGTACTGTAATAACAAAAGTACTATGTAAGGGCACGTGTAAACAACTACATAGTAAGAACATTTTATGAGAGGCGACAGAAATCCCGACTCGGTGAGCGTAACTTACGCGAACTTCGTAACCAATTCTATTTGATTTTTATATAAATTTTTTTGTTGTTACATACAGATAATATTTACTCTAGGATTCTTAGTTAAAGAGACAAACCTTAAAGTTTTTAACTATTGATTATATACCTACTGTTGGTATTATTTTTATTATGTACATATAGTAAGTATAAATGCGAGTTTGAATGAACGCATTGTTATATTGCATGGGTCTGATGTCATAATACAGAAAACCTATGTTTTATATTCAGCACCACTGCTGGTCAAGGGCATAATATTAATGCCCATAGTCAAGTATGCTAGGGAAAACTGCGTATTCTTTTCATCAACACCGTGTACAAGCTTCCTAAAAGAAGTCTCGAACTTAACATTAATCGCTATTTGTCAGTAAATGCTAAATTCAAGACTTTGGTCTTCACATATATCTCAATTTCTTTTAGATATTCGTCTGAATAATCTAATTCAGTGGCAAAGGGAATCGATTTCATTTGATCTCCTTTGAGTTGTCGCAGACATAAATTTAAATCAATCCCGCTAACTTATAATGATGTGCCTACGAAGCATTATTTATTATTTATTTACGTATAGGTTACCACTGACTTATAATATCCCTTATGTCAGTAGATACGATTAAAGGATACGAGGCACAGATATTTATCTTGTATTTTGTTCTATGTTATATCTCAAACATAAAGCTGGTATGTTCACGAGGTTTTAGTCGAAGAATATAACCTACATTTTGCCAGGTAGCTTAAACTCCAATAGAATTAAATCCACGGTCGTATACAATGAATATGTATAGTCAATACAATATGTCTGATGAGTGATGACTGATGACATTAGGCTTAAAGAAGCCGTTGAGTGCTCCTTTACCTAATGACGAACAATGAAATATTTACTATTATTTACTTATACCAAGTATCCACTGCCAAGACATATTATTCTAAATAGAAATCATTATATTGTTCTCATTAGCGATACTTGAGATGGTAATATTTCAAATCGATGTGCGTACTTTAAGAGTTTTAAATACAATTTTAATTTGTTTACACATTTATATACAAGTTAATAATAATTTATTTTATTTATTTATTTATTTAGTTTTAGGAAGGCTTACAGACTAATACATAATATAGGTATAAATTAAAATTACATTTAGATGTTCTTATTGCTAATAACAAGCCTCCGCAGATGAGTAACTATACATATGTTTTACTAATACTAACCTAACTGTAACATAAATAAAATACTAACAATCAATTACCACTAAGTTTATATACAAGAGAAAATATTATATAAGATTTGAAAGTTTGTTTGACGCTAATCACTCTCAAAAAATGATTTAGCCAGGAGCCTGCCTGCCGACCCAGTGCTGGTGCAGAACAAGTCTATATCCAACCCACAGGGTAGATTATTAAATGCCTTCATGGCTCTTTGGAATATAATAATAATAATATAATATTCTATGACATACACACAACACCATCTCGCCCAAACTAAGCAGAGCTTGTACTATGGGTACTAGACAATGGATAAACATACATATATATACACTTTTTTTTTGTAAATACATACATATTATACATAGAAACACCCAGACCAAGACAAACATCAATGTTCATGCACACAAATGTTTGACTTGTGCGGGAATCGAACCCGCGACCTCAGGCGTGGCAGTCGGTTACACTAACCACTACGCCATCGAGGCCGTCGAATAATATAAGTGAGCATGTTTAAAATCAACCACTAAATGATTTTAGAGACGATTGAATTGCGTCAGACAGAATTGCTCGGTGGTAAACAATTTCTGACTGACGATGATGAAATGACGGTTCGTTTCGCAGTGCGTTAAATAACCCGTTCCCCATTCCATAGTTAAACCGATACTGACATTCAGCCCAAATAATTCGGTTAGCGAGTCACCGATCTGCACGCTCGTTTACCGAAGCTACAAGTTACAACCCTGACGGTCAGAATCCGGCCATTGTATGTAGTTTAAATATTATCGGTGAGACGGATCGATCCCACCGACGCGACGGTATTGGACGGATAGCCGGAATGTCCCGGGATCTATTTGTTTTCTATTTGTTTGTTGTGTAATCCGAAGCGTGCCGGCGAAATTTGTGGACTCTGCGATTGATGTATGCGATGTTAGAACTTGGCCTTTGTCAAGTTGAATGTTTCTGGATTCAGTTCTAAAGGAAGTATTAGAAAAGTTAAGTGCTGATTCAGTACATTCACGCGCCAAACAATAAAGTAACACTGCTGTTTTATTGTTTTGAAACTTGAACTTTCTGTTTGATATCGGTTAGTTTGTTGTTGAGCGTATTCAGGTAACATAACAGTTTATTTTTTACTTACAAAAGTATTTAAACGAGGAAAATATGATTTTTGTCGAACCTTTGATTAATTATCTTTATCCTTTCTGTAATATGGCGTAATCCGTCAGCTTCCAAAGTAGGTATGCTAACCCGGTCTGTATGGCCAAGAAATTATAATCGCATTACTTAAATCCTAGCTAGCCCACGTGACTATGCGTACAATTTGCAGTTCGCCACTACAAAATGTTTAACACTCGAGTCTTGAATGCTTCAGTTGCTTAATTAATTATAAATAAGCATTTAAAATTTCAACACATTTCGAAAACCTCTCTCGAAAGATATTCAAATTAAATTATCTCTTCACATTTTAAACTTACTAGCAGAAAATATTGAGGGATTAAAATATAGAGTGCGGTGCATATAAAATTCATGCTGGCCCACTCGTGCATAATGAGAAGTTAACTGGAAAACTTAATAGTACCCTCGACACGTTTTATTCATGACCATAAAGCCTTTTAAGTTTAATTCGCAAGGTTTTGTCGAAAATTTACGAGGTGTCATTGGGAAAGTTAAGTCGTAGATCAAACTTGCGCCGGCCTGTTTCGAGATTATCTCACTAGATATTAATCAGGTACCGCTTAATTTGCGTAAGTAAATACAGAGAGTATTGTCAGACAACGTATAGGTACTGATCGTGATAAATTTACCTACCCTTTCTCTCGCGGCGACAAAATATGTTCGCTGTTGTTTAGAAATTTCTTTTATTTTGTTGCTATTAATATACTTAACACGTTCCACGATTCATCTTTCTATAAATACTAGCTATTGAAACAATATTCATCATTTATAAAGTTGACAAAATGAACCATCTATAAAACAAATTATCGAGCTTTGTAGACTCGAGTGGAACGGGTTCAGAAACATCTTTCAAAGTCTTCTGTCCCGACTTAGTTTGTAGGTTAAAGTGGCAAGTTACTAATAAATTAATTATATCGCAACATCGACACGTAATCAAGTTCCAAAGTTAACTGAATAAGCTTAGTAAACTAGTGGAAACTAATCTACTAGAGCTCATGTAGTAAACCACCGGCAAATCTCTCGTTTGTCACTTCGGGACTGCTCGCTGGACTCGTTACTTCGAGTGAATTTATCGCCACTTTATTCTGCGCTGAGTCAGTTCCAGTCAATTCATGCGCTCTGTTCAGATCGATTAGGTGACGACGGGCACGTTTTATTGTTTAGAAAACGGTACAAGCGTCCAATGGCACATACATCGTTAATATCATTCTCTCCCGCCACGTTGAAATGTCAACCGAGCGTAATAAATGTCTCAATAACTCAACTTGGTGACAGATCGCTCGGGCTATCATTAAGGCATAAGTAAATTATTTCGTTCGTTAAACAGTCGACAAATAGTCGAGTTTCCTCGTCGACGATTTCGCAGTGTCCCCGGAGTCCCAATCAAAAGTCTGCAACAGTACTTAGGGACTTTACATTAGGAATGAGAGTGTTACGCCGCGAATGTCGTCTGCGGAGCGCAGATTCTAACTTGTTATTAATTATCTGTCACGGTGACTGTGCGGGAGAAACTGTCTACGTGGGAACATGAGCACATGACGAGAGCGGTGTTTTTGCTGTGAATGTGCCGCCCGATTTAGCTTCAATTGAGAAGATAATATTTTCATCAAAAATCGTGCAAATTGAAATGTGATAATATTTTATGAACGACTTAGGAGAGGCGTTGATATCAATATACAATGTAATCTTGTCGGATAAGCTAAGATGCTTAATCGTCTTTCAATCATCGTAAATAATAAATACTTGGCACGCGCTGCGTCTTGGCTCAGGGACGTAAATCAAGAAATAAAAGTGCTAATGATACCATTATTATGCATGTAAAAGCTGATATACATTGCGATATGTATGTATCATGTGTCCCTCAGTGCCCTAAAAGTTTTTTCATTTGTTTTGTGCGTGAGTCCGTCGTCGCTGCACTTTTGTTAATTGCTCTGTTTTATGGCTTCTTTACCGACCACACAAAAACACGCTCATTCGTACTACCATAACGACATCGGAGGGTAAAATTCCAACAAAAGGAATCAAAAATAAAGACAAATATATAACAATTGTTTGAGAGCTGCCTCTGGCGCGTTTCAACATTTATGGAGACTATCGGAGCACATTTTTACACATGAATTTCGCAAACATGTTTGTTTATAATAGTCCATCCGGTGTAGCCAAATACTAACAATGGATATAGAAACAAATGCTTTAAAGCAATTTCGACAATACTAAATAAAAAATAGATTTGGAGTTAAATTATACCTACAATTGGTAAAAAAGCAAATCATTATGTTCATAAACAATTTACGTTAATACTTGAGACTGCGCCGAGCGTAAGACGCGGTTGGACCGAATGACAGAGCTCGATATTCAAATCGGCGCGCGGCCGCCATAGTAAAATTGTATGGAGGATTTGAAATGCTTTTTTGATAAATATGTATCTTTATTGTCAACCAATAACTTAAATATTTGGGACAGACAAATTGTAATATAACTATTTATGTTTCGTTTAAGCTGTAAAATAGGATAGATTTCTACTGGTATAATCTAAAAATCATGTAACACGAGCTTACGTTTTTGCATTTTTCATGCAAATTTAAGTAATTTTGTAGGCGAGAATATTAATTATTTTAAGTTTTTTACAGACTAATTGTAAACACATTCATTGTTATGGTAAATTTATATTTTATATTTGTATTAAACAAAAAGTTTATCAACTTAACTGTGACCGCCTGTTTTGGCACATTTTGCTCGGCGCAGTTTAAATGTATATACCTAATATTTGTAAACCAAATAAAGTGCTATATCAAATCTGTAAAGAAGTTTATTTCAGCACTCTAGAATCATCGCTTAAGTCTAGTACCTACAGCCGGTTTTGGGAAGTGTCTTCAACCTCGCAAACATCGCATCCAATTTATCTTGTGTTGCGTTTCCTTTGGTGAAAAGGCTTTCTAGAATTTCTAAAGAAAGTGCTGTGATGTCAACAGGCGTAAATGTAGTTCATATCCTTTGCCGTGTAAGCATAACTACTACTATTCCTTTCTTTCAGGGTCAGTGCGGGTATTGCCTGAAGTGCAAGCGTACATACTCACATACGGACAGCCAGGTCGTGTATAGTTTGCTTGCCACCTTAGTAGAAAAAAAAACAAATATAACTTAATATAATATTTTGATAGTTCTTTTCAAATAATAATATAAGCCCTGTTTAAAAATTGTTTCACTGCTGGGCATCTTTAGAGTATAAGTAGGATAAGGCGCCACGCTATTGTGTGGGTTGGCATACTTTACATTTCTTTGAGAACATTATGGACAACAAATATCGTGAATGTTTGAGAAGACAGTAGGTTTCGTCACAATGTTATTCTTCGTTGCTAAATCTAGCGATATTTAATACGCACATATTCGAAAAGACAGATGTGCATGCCCTGGGCTTGAACTCGAGATCTCTCCGTGGCAGTCCTACGGTCTTCCAAACGTTATATTTAAACGATGATAGCTAATGTCATAAGTTCATAACTTTAAATAATTCGTAATCGTTTTTAAAGCTGTGAATATCCTCATAACGACCTTTAATACATCGATCGATGATTTTAATAATACTGGGAAGGTACCTATAACAGAAAAACAGTCTTGAGGAACATAATAAGTAGGTACTGTTAGGGCTTTTGTCGCCACGAGAGAAAGGGATGGATGTATTTCCAAATCTGTTAACTGCTGTGCAAGCATCAGTTACAGAAGTGGCCTCTTAGAAAGTCAAGGAGAATATTGGGAATATTTGCAGTAAGGGGTTTTTAATTCACAAGATTCATTGCTCTCGCTATAAGTGGGGATGATTTGAAATCGGTCTTGTGAGGGTGGGATGAAAGATTAAGCAATAGAACATAGCATCCGCTGATTTCTAATGATATCGTTCGTATTTTCCTAATTGGAAGAATTACTATGAGCTTCTGGTATCTAAATAGCATATACGTACAACATACGAGTAGGTGTAATACTATTAAATAAAAATTTACACAAGAAAATATACGACCTAACCCTTTCCAACAATACTTTTGCAAATTCCTAACAGAAAACAATGCGTATAGTACTTATATTATTGATTGATACTTTAATACACAATGTAACAATTCCTATGCAATACAAATTGTATAAAAGTGCTTTCATGTCCGTTGCCAATAAAAACAATATCGGCAAATTGTACCAGTTTTTAACATTTATTTTATAGAATGCCTGTTTGTTTTCCAATATACCTAATGCTTTTATATTATTGTAGTAAGAAAATCTAGACAAACAATTGCAATCTGGTGGCAAGTTGAATTTACTGATCTGTAAACAATCAACGCGAGCGATATTTGATGTGATCACCTCGCGGATACGTGCTTTGAGTTTAAGGATATATGGCTTATAATACGTAATACACTTAAGTGAAGAGACTGTTTGAATGGTTCGTGGTAACAGCCTTAATTTCTTAGTTCAATCACCAGTTCAGAAACGGAGCTGAGGGAAAATTGTCTTAGAAAAAAATTGACTGGTAATATACGTGGTGCACGATAATAAACTTGTTCCTATTTCGTTGGAGTTCTCTTGAGTGTAGAGTGAACAGATGGGATGTTTATAAAATTCTCCGGCGTTGAGTATCTTCTGAACACATGAGTGCATATAAGATACGCGCTCCTATTGGTCATGAGTTAACCATGGCTTATAAAATCTAGGCGCAAAACATCTCAGCCTTTCTTTTCGAGTTAGTACAAGCGTGAGCAGTATGCCTATTTGTAAAATATAAACATGATATGTCACGACTAAGAAGTTACACAATTTTGTTTTCCATTCATAGAGTTATACAACAAAACTGAAAGTAAAATCGTATCAATGTCGTAATGACCGCGACGGTACAGTTTATACGTATAGATTAATCCGATGTTGATAGTCTGTCGTGTGACCAAGACCGATCTGTGTCGGTTATCGCGATATTTTTAGATAGAGCCACGCGTAGCATTGCCATTCGTTAGGGTTTCCTCGGACACGGTATTGTAGCTGTCGGTTTAACAAGTGCCGGACGATCGAATTTTAAAAACATCACGAAAGAGATTCACGTTTATACATACCTACTTTTGAAAACTAAATAGATTTTTATTACGGAATAATATCGTACTACTGTTTGAATTTTCTTGGTTTCACCCGGGTGATTCCTTACGGAGCATTCCGGCGTAAATCTGAGGCTTATGAGGGAACATAAGTACAAAATATTTAAACCACCTTTTAGGGGGCTCTAATCTGAAAAGGGTAATAATACACTACGTATACGTCTGTTAGACTCACTCCTCGTATGTTCAATGTTGTACAGTAAAATAAAAACATTCATACAATAAACCTCAATACCGTTAATTATTGTGTGATTGCATCGTATTAAATTTCGAGTAATCGTTGGACAATATAAATAAATAAGATTAAATTGAATAACGTATGAAATAAAAAAAAAAACGCTATTTGCTTAATAATGCAATCGGCGTTTTTATTTCTCTACTTTATCCAATTTATATTAGTAGGTGTTCTTCTGTTGCGCATAAATATATTACTTGTAGTTTTCCTTTCAGAAAAGGAATTAAAACTACTTAATTAGATTCTAGCATAACTAGATGTAACTCACAGGTATGCTCGTATTTGGTTAAACTGATCGATAACCGATAAACTAGGTTAAACAGTATTGAACGCCATTTGATTGAGTGATTGCTTAACGCTATTGAAATTGATCAACCCCGTCTTTCGAAGTGCACATATTAACAGATGCCGATGTTGTTTTTGGATATCAACCCTTCGGATGTGTGAAAACTGTAATGAATATGTATATATATCATTGGTAATGATCATTTTAATTAAATATAGCTACCAGTTGCGGCTTCATCAAAAATACGTATCACATTAATGTTACGTGACACAATTATTCGAGGTAGCTATAAAAAAGTTTATTTCTGATTAGGTAATCTGCCAGCTATTCCTTTTAAATCGTAGTTCTAATTATTAGAAGTCAATAAAGAATCGACAAGTCATTTCTTTAATACTCCGGGCTTGTTAGATACAAATATGAAAATATTTACTGTGGCAACAACACCAATAATACAAAAACAAAATTGAAGTATGATTTATATCACATATGGTCACTATCTCAGCTCTGCAATTTAGGGATATAAATACCGCAGCGCGTACTGATAGGCCCAGAATGCAAAATGTCACGGTCAGTATGAAATTATCAGCTACACAGTACACAAATAAACCTAGAGTAATAATCTATCAAATATTAAGTATTTTACGTTAATCCATGACACATTTATTTGTCTTATCCTACTTTTACGTAACTTCCTATGGCTACTGTAACCACGCGTTGAGCTCAACACGTGTTTAAACGCAGATACGACTATCAGCCTATTAGTGGATCAAAATAATCTCCCGTCTCCGTTAATGAAAGTTTTTATGTCCTCGTTATCCGTCATAAATTCTGTCTGACTCTAATTTAGCTTTGAATGATGTTTGTTTATTAAAAATAATATTTATATAGTCAGATCATCAGATGTCATGCTTATGTTTTTAGGTTAACCGCATGGTCTCACATAGATAACGTAGTAGGTTATCTTCGTTAAACGTCAACAAAAGCGATAAATGTTATGCGTAAATTTAATTTTAACTTTATGCCACGCCTCCAATCTCCTCAAGGGGTTGATAACGAAGGACATCGACGCAGTCACAATTAAATTAAATTTCAATTTCAATACAAATGCCGCGATTAACAAGATACGATATCAGAATATTTTTCATTGAAAATTCTCAATTAGGTACATTTCGCGCAACAATAGAATTCAAAACTCATAAACGGTAGCGGTTCGAGGAACAAACCATTCTATTTGCACGTTTTATGTTCGAACGTCTTCCCCGTTCTATCGATTTCAAGTAATCTAATATTTGAACATTGTACTATGACTTCAAAAGCAGTGATAGCGCTTAGCGGTTATTGAAACGGCACCCGTTGACCTATGCTAACTATGATTAATACTTATTAACTATATAAGTTTAAACAAAGTTAATTAAATATTTATAAGAAGTTCAATATTAACCGTAAAGGCTAGGATCTGATAAGTGGGAATTCCGTCGTATGCCTGTAAATATTAGATCGATATGGGCCAGTAAATGGGATATACAATAACACCGGCAAGTCTGGAAGTTTGTAATGTGTGATCACAACACCGATGGTGATGTTCCGTCTCTATTAGAAATCGCATATTATAAGGTAAAGGTGATGAGTACAAGTAGAAGACCGGTAAAGGCTATCAAAATATTCTCGAATGTGAAAAGATATTTACTCAGTTGAGTCAGGGCAGTTGCTGTGGGTAAAGTCCAGTATTCCACGGTATTTTCTATTCAGCCCAGCTGTGTAACATATGATTGTAAGTCTGATCTTCACCAAGTCAAATATATGCGACTTTTCTTTTCTTGAAATTGTTGATCTTATCCACCAACCATAACTTACCAATCCCAAAGTTTCCTGTGACGATAGAATAGTATAGATAGGACAGAGAAAAATCTATACCAATATTATAAAGCTGAAGAGTTTGTTTGTTTGTTTGTTTGCTTGAACGCGCTAATCTCAGGAACTACTGGTCCGATTTGAAAAATTCTTTCAGTGTTAGATAGCCCATTTATCGAGGAAGGCTATATATCATCACGCTAAGATCAATAGGAGCTGAGCACCAATGAAGAATGTTTCAAAATCGGCGGGTGTTTTTTCCTTTTGAGAGCTTCTGCTGCGTGCACTGCGTAAACAGTTAAAGTTTCGCAAAAATCATGTATGACAGAATTGTTCCACTTTAAAAGTTCTAAAAAAAAGTCCGCGACAGCATATGTCTATGTTTTAAGGTTGGCTCACTATAACCATTTTTATGCTAACCAAATTTATTCTGAAATAATACATTATTTGCGAAAGTATTATTATAAACATGATATTAATCCTTATCCAAATAAATACGTTATTCATCACAAGTATTTAATTTAAAACAAAATTGCTCTTTACATCATTCGATTTCAATGAATATCTTAGGAGATATCGCAGTTTTAAAATAACATTGCAGCAAAATAATTACCCATTACAGACATAGTACAAACGATGTTTCTCCTGGTTTATTCTGCGTGATTCCTACCGGTTCGATTTGAAAAATTCTTTTAGTGTTGGATAGCCTATTTATCGAGGAAGGCTATAGGCTATATAACATCACGCTACGACCCACGGGGGCGGCGCAGTAACGATAAACGCGGGTGAAACCGCGGGAACATCTAGTTATTACTATAAACAACATAGATTAAAGCTTATATTTCCCCTAACCATTGATTCCGAGTAAATTGATATCGAAACAGTGTAGTTCTCCTGCACACAATGTAACTAGAGATAACACAATTTATAGCTATAAATTAATAGACAATCTGTGGATTATAATCGGATAACTATCTGTCATCGTAATCTGTCTGCAGCCTTGTATTTATTATAAATGTGTACATACCTATGCTTTGTGTATTATTACTTGCATAAATTATGGTCAGGTGGTTAATAGGCAACGTTTACATGTTTAATTTAAGCTCTTGCATATACAGCTTTCGTGAAAACTATGCATTAAAATTTTAGATTGGAAGATGGCTATCCATTATTTAATTAAGACGAGTGTATCTTGAACCTCCATAAGGACTGGTAATTCATATATTTTTTAACTTAAAGACGGGCCAGCGGTTCAACTAATAGTACACGGTAACTGACGTTCACCTACATTACATGCTGTGTTCGCATCAAAGCTTTAGAATCATGTTCATCTTAACCAAGGTACTCCCTATTAAAAAAGAAGAAGGAACCTTAGAAACTAAAACAAACATAATAGTGTCGCTATTATGTTTACCAACCCGCTCAGGTTGATCATTGTAAACTAGGAAACCACAATTAATACATAAATCTGCCACCAGTGAAAAACATTCGTGTGTGAAATAAAACGGTCATTGTGTAATTAATATCCTAGTTTGGAGTGTTTATTTACCATATTCGCTACATTAAGCAGCCGGATTGGAGACCGCACTATCAAACCTCTCGCATCGCTGCCGCTGCTGTTCATCAACGACTTCTAACATTTAGGTAATAATCATATCAAATCATACTCTATCAGAACAGAGACCAAAATCTAGTCAAAGTGGCTACAAGTCGCGGGATGTTAGCGTCCTAAAATCGATTTCTGTGCAATTCTCTAGTGGAAATCCTTCTATCATTTGAGATCTAACATGTCACTTAAAGGCCAATGTGTTACACAGAGAACATTCTTATCGCGATTTCAGATACTGTTTTAGTTTCAGCGCAGTTTGCAGACATAAATCTCAATTTAGCAGAACTCGGATGTTCAACTAAGAACATTGAAACGTCAGCGATACGGAACATTAGATCTTAAGATAAGATAAAACAGTATTTTCCTTGAAACTCGTATAAACTCGATCAAAAAAGTCAGTTCTTTCATTTTGAGGTCACTGGTCATTTATCTGTTAAATAATTAACCGTTAAAATAGGTTAATTATTTATTTATTAATATGAATAATGCTATAAGCAGTAGCCAGTTTTACAGTCAGCTTTATTTGGCCAAAAAAGTATTTTGACTTCAAAAGTTGAATGAGATTAGAACAACAAGAGACAACGAATGAATGAAATTAGAATTTATAAGTTTATTTTATGAACGTCGATAAAATTTTAATAAATTTCAGAATAATAGATATGGAACAGATTTTCCATTCAGTACGAAACTTTAACAAGAGAAGATAATAATGTCCAATCAGTTAATCTCTTCCAAAATTAGCAGCCGTTTTAAACATAGTTAGGTGACTGATCATCACCTAACTACGTTTCAAACGGCTACTAATTTTAATTAAATTGTTGCATCTGAATGCAACAATTTATATTGTATCTATTACTATCAGCATACGTAATAAATACATTGTCTTATTAGTCATGTGAACAAAGTCAACAACACATTTATTTATATGCAGCTAATAGTATTTAAACATTTATCATTATACCTACACCCATTAGGTATCTCGAGACTTTGCAACGTGATTTATGAGGCAAGCTTTCTCAAGTTTACGCATCTACCTCCACGTAATATCCATTATGTAAGTTGCCAACTTATTACTTTTACATTTAACCTTTAGGATAAAAAGACGAGATGTAACTTTAACCGTCTAGATATTACTTTGAGTTACGTGAGGTCAAAGGACTTACTTTATTCGTTCTTCAACGAAAAAAAAACAAATAACGAATAACGAATAAAAAACCGCGTACCTACATAAAATATTTTTAATACATAAAGATATTTTATGTACACGGTTTTTTATTCGTTTAGTATAAGAATAATGAGACACTACCAAGCTGAGAAACGGAACAAGATGTGCAGTGCCGTATTATGTCAATATATATATATATATATTCAAAAGCCAAAGTTTTGCGGCTTTGTTTATGTTCGTTATTAGTTACATCGGGACGAAATAGCAACCAAACTTACGATAATTAACAATTAGATAATGAAGTATGAGTATATCAGGAAACTAACATTTCTAGCCTTTTGCAACTTTAGTTTAGTTATAAAGGAAGTTTGACTGATTCCTGATGATGTAAGTATAGCCTATGCCAGTGCAGGCTACATTAGCAGTCAACCTCAATCTCTCAGCTTTATTAATCTTAAAGGTTTACTTTAAGATTAATAAAGCTGAGAGATTGAGGTTCAACTCAGTTTTAGCTCGATACATAACAAACTGGCAAAATTAGGCAAAAGCCAGTGTAAATAGATGATCGTAGCCGTAGGTACTTGAAAACAGGAAGATTATTACAAATATGTTTCAGCATATTGTTTTAACGACACGTGATCTGTATAAAGGCATAATACAGCAATCAAAACATGACCTTTTTAATCACAATTTAAATACGCAAGTGATACGACACATAAATAGCATGAATGAACAAAAATAATAAAAATCATCTCATGACCGGCTGACAAGTACACAGAGTACAATAAAACACAGAGAGTACATGCATATGTAAGTAGGTAATAACCTTGGCAACGTCCTCTTTTACATTTTAGAAGGTCACCGTTTGTTTTACACTTACATCACTGAAATGCTCGCTCTTTAACTCAATATATGCATCATTGATTGCGTGACGTCACGCAAAATATTGTATAACACGTAGCATTGTACATAAGACACGTTCAACTACGCAATTCGTTAAATGAGTGTCTCGTACTGAATATATCGGGATTCTGAAATCCTTAGTTCTCTTGACGTCATATCTTAATAAAAGCTGTATTTTAAGACTATGTTTGAATGAGTTAAAGAATATGTTAGACGCACAAAAACTAAATTGCAGCAATTGCGCCATTCAAAATGTTCGCCATTCTAATTAATTTTCTCATAAAACGTAGTGTATTCAAAGCTTAAAAGCAAGACAACTAAAAGCGGTTTACTTGGTAGTTTTCCTGTTAACTCTTGCAAGTAAACTCAACGTGTTTGTATTGGAGGTTGATTCACCACGGTTGAGGAAACAGCTCGGAGAAAAATAGCACTGTTTTCATTATTCACTTTTACACTATAGGTACTTTCTAGCAAATTTCCGGAAGTTTACTTCTGAATTTATTCTAGTAAAATTATGTTCTTCTTTACGTAGTAAACTGGTATATAGGGTGTCCCAGAATATATTAATTAATTCCTTAGGTAAGGACCTTTCAAATTTGCTAAATAAAAAAATAAAAAGACCTTTGTGTAAAAATAAAAAAATCAAAGTTATAAAAAAGTACGACTATTTTCAGACTTTCAACAAATTTTCAGTTTTTTTACTATTCATATTTGTGAAGGATTGATTCGTCAAACGATTTTTTTAAAAACTGGCTTAGTGTTGAAATCGCAATTATTTTGGTGTATTTTTTTTTGCACCAAAGAAAATCTTGTAAGTACACAGCATAATTCTTTTATTGAAATTAAACTACTATATACGGATTTTATCGCGTTGTTTATTTGACACTTTATTACAAATTTTTTTGAAAACTGTTACACTACTATTACTACTAAACTTTACTAATTTTTAAGCTAATTAAATTAAAAAGCCGCCAACGAAGATAAGTCAATTTTTACCATCCGTCAAGTGCCAGCTACCCTTACTTATACTGCTTATTAAGTTCTTGACTCTGAGACACAAATGGAAGCAAATAGATATATAGCTATAATAATTAGATAAATTAAATGTTCCTGTCCTTACTTTAAATACGTACGCTCTATAATTTACTAAAGTATACTTTAAGGTTTGTGAATATCATCTTACAGACCAATTCGCCACTTGTATGAATTAAATTACGTTCTTTGCTCCTAAAATTTACTGCATTTGCGGTCGTTCGAAGTATAAACGTGGAGTTCGTGACGCGCGCGCGGATGTGTTGTGCACCAACGTGTCACGAAACTCACTATTGTAGGCTTGCTGTTTAATTTTTATACAGTAAGCCTCCAAGACATCCCAACATCTTCATGTAGGCCAACACCATTGCCGTCGACCGTTTTACCGAATTCAATCGGCAGTAACATGAGCCCGCCTTAATTATTGTTGTCTTATACATTTTGTAACCTCGAAAACGTGCCTGCAGGGCAACGGAAACATTTTTTTTAAGTGGTCGACATGATTCCCACGACGCTGTGCAATGTATTGCTTTTATATACTTTTATGCCACGAAACTCTGTTTACATTTGTTGGATGCTCCAAAATACGACGGGAAATTTCAACACGTATGCAGATAATTTTTAGACTTTACTGGGTTGCTTTCCAAAAAAAAGGAAATCAACACTGGAGTTTGTTTTAAGCTTTTAATATGTTTATATTGTCTCAGTCGGATTGACATATTACTATTATCTTAGAACCATCAAGAATAGTAAAGTCACGTGGCATAATTTTGCGGTTCTATTTGATTTTTCTTTAGGGTACTCTCAGTTGTCTCAAATGTGCCCGGCAGATGGCAAAATGGTTGCTGCCTAATTGTGGGTGTCAACTGTCATCAAAGTTACTTCCTTCTTTACTTTGACATTTAGAATATTGACACAGATTAAACTCCGTCCACTTAAAGACACTCGTTGAAATAAATTTGAACAATAGTTACGGCATTCGCCTTCGAAATCACCTATTTTAATTATGCAAAAAAACAAAGCATAACGCCTATATGTTTTCTCAGGGTTCAGAGGTACACCTTCGTCTCTCTGTAGATATAATATTACAATTTATGTTTATTAGCAAATTTTAGAGAATGGTAAGATACAGTACAAACACAATAAATTCACACTATCGTTACTGTTGTCTATTGTTATTATGATCCGTCACATATACAGAACTCCACCCACACATGCTTAAATTCGTGCGAAATTATTTAATGTTATGTTTACCAGTAACTAGTTCTTCTGTTTCTCTACGAGATTGCATCAGTTGTTTCGTAGAATAAAGATCGATATACCATATAAACGGCCCTTTGCGAGTAAAACAAATTAAAAAAAAAGTAACACGTGTAATACTGTTGAAGTGATGTCTAGGAATTGGCAGAACAACATCGTTTTTAGCTTTTATTATAAAGTAATCCACGCTCATAAATTAACTCCCAGAATCACGAACCAACTGAATTTTACAGAGAAAATTGTTTTGCATTTACGGTTGCTTGCTACGTACTAGATTGGCCAGTAAATGGCCGAATTCAAAATACGTCATTCTAAACTAATTATGACGTAATTCATGTTGCATGAATGTGTGAATTACAATTTTTGTGTAGTTAAACTTTAAAAAACATGCACGATATGTGGGCAAATGTTAACACTTTAATATGATTATAAACTTGCGTCTCGTTTTGGAAGCTAACGAATTCTACTTGGTACATTTCATTGGTATTACATTCATGTAAGCGACTCAAATTACCTAATCGCGAATTTTTTTAGTTAAAATCTCTTAATCAGAGAACTTTCCCAAAATCTCCAAATCCTACTGCTTCATTCCCATTTGTTTCATTATACTTATTTCATCATTTTATTGTTTAACGTGATACTGTGTACTCATATTTTCTTACCTTTTTTAATTTAGTTATAATTTAACTTTGTATATATAAGTTGTCATATTCCGCGCCAGCTACAAATGTTTTAAAAAACCTAAATCAACATGCGTCAAATCGTCGACATCAACTGCAATGAGTTATCATCAAAACAAATTAAATAAGTCTGTCGAGCTTAATTTTCTAAATTTGTGTGCGATGTATAGCTCGGCCCATCATACATCCAACTCCAACCAAAATGTAGGCGAGTAAAAACAAAAGTGAGTCCAATGCCATTCTTGTAAAGTGAAATCAGAAATAAATATGAATTGGTTGTAAATACAAATATACGTGAAAGCCGCTACACACTGATAGAAGATTTTAAAGTAGTGGACAAATTATAACGTTAGAAAAGCATTAACTTACTAGTCTTCACCCGCAGCTTCGCTCGCGTAAATGTAGGTTAGGTTAGGTTTGCAACAGTTCTTTTTTCTGGATGAAAGGTACCCTATGTCCTATTCTGTACCCCTGACAACGTGTATGCAAAATTTCATGTTGATCAGTTGAGTAGTTAAGGCGTGAAAGCGTAACAAACAAACAAACTCATTTTCGCATTTATAATATTAGTTAGGATTACAGTTTGAGTGTATCTTTGCCGCGCATCGTCCCACACCGTGTTCTGTCGGTCGAGGTCTACGTGTATGTGTATATAAATCGCTATACTCTAATAAATGGCATTTGATTCCTTATTTGTTGTTTTGGTTGGCTGTTTGTTATTCTTAGTGGTATTTTAGGGAATAAACTAATTCTTACATTGGCCAAGTTTGTAATCCTTATATCTATTAAAAGTGACCGGTAAAACGAATGCCGAGTCTTCTTCATGCTAATTGTAGAAACTGGCATAACCACCGAACTATATATTTAATTAATAAATAAACATTTTCGTTCATATAAAAATATAACACGTAAACCTTATAATATAAGTATTAAAGAATTTAACCACTGTGACCATAAATACTGTCAATATTTCCTTTATAAATTGTATATACAATTCTTTACACTAATTCGTTGGTCTTGATACAATACTCTACATGCAAATCTACCAATATCTTATGCATTTTTATACCATTCATCCGATTGCAAAGAAACATAGATTAGCTCTGTGCGCGCTCGCGAAGGACAAAAAATGGAGTCATTGCAAAGCATGCCGAGTATTATATACACACAAATAAACAGTAACATTTTCTCTATTACATTCCCTACGATCGTACTAAATGTGTATATGTTGCAAATAGGTTCTATATCGACAAAGCGAGGTCAGGTTCCTAATTGCGACCTTCCGATTCGTTGCCCACACCCAATTCACTGGACTATTATCGTCCTTCATTGGCTACTTATAAAACCATATGTCTTGTAAAAATGGTTTTGTTACAATCAAGTTAAATTTTTAAGTGTGATTTGATATTGTGGTTCGCAATCTTCATGATCGCACATCTTAATATTATCATTTGCGTAAATAGATTTCTTGCTGAGTCATAATAAACTTACAGATTGCAGCTTATTTAAAAAAATGGCAATTTTATCACTTCTGGTTTAGTTGGGTAGAGGTGACATTTCAACAGTTATGTTTAGGTCCCATACCGTTATGGTTATGGTATCGCTATTGTTGCAAAATCAGCAAACACTTACTCCCAGCTGCCTCTCCCCGGAACTGTACAGAGTATTGCGGCTGAAAGTATTAGACATGCTGCTACAGATATTTCCTTACAGTAATCGCAATAAATTCTACCCAATCCGGATGTTGAACTCGCAAACGTAAGCGTAAACTTATGTCACTAGATCAACGAAGCGATCCAAATTAAACCTCGACATTAAAACATAATCCCTCATAATTAATTACAACCGGTGCACCGGTCCAAAAGCGGAATAACGGGGTTTGAACTCACAGCGCGCCGTGCCTTGATTGTTGACGAAGCGACCACTTTCCCAATGCACCAAATATGAATGTATTTAATACAGTTAACTTACATTTGATACCTACATCTGTAGACATGCCTTCGAGACATGTCCAAGTCTATTTAGTGTCCTAATATTATAAATGCGAAAGTGAGTTTGTTTTTGATTTTATGCTTTTCAGTAGGTATAATAAGTATTCAATCATATTCATTCAGTATAAATTCATATAATATTCGATTGAAAAGAAGTTCTGCGTATTGGAGAACAATATAGATAGGATTTAGGGCTTCACTGCATAGAAGCAACGGTAATCAATTTCTGTGAAAACGCCAATCCCATCCCGGAGTACGTTGAAAAGCTATTATAATATATTTTCACTTCTATTATTTTCACACGTATCTGGGTCGAATTATAGTCAGATTCAACTGAAAACCTGCATTTCAGATAGCACGAGCAGACTTCTTTGTTTATGTTTATTGTAACCGGAATTAACAGATTTCACGTTCAGAGGAAAGAACTTATAGAGACATTAGTTTCTTTATTTTTCGACATATTTATCGATAATCCACAACATACAGCTGAAAAATATTTTCTGATTTATTGGTTTTGCATCACTGTACATCTATATTTTGTGTCATCAAATGAAATAACTGATTCATTGTTTCATTGGGCGATACAAATATGGACTGCGCAAATAATGGTATTCACTGAAATATTAATCAATTTGAATCTATAACATAGTTGAAAATGAAACGTCTTACGTTTGCATAGCGTAGATTAGATTGGGTCGGCTTCATAGCCCTGTAGTTCAGGGTTCCCTACATCCTAGCTCTGTGTAGATAGATCATCGTTGCGATGGCGCCGCTTACCTCGCTACTAAATTATTAGGTGGCTTGTTGTGACGCCTCACGCCGGCGCTTGCATGTTGTGTTTAAGTTAATGTCAGGTAATGTTGGGTGAAAGGGCTTCTATGTGTTTGGTTATGTCTTGTTTAGTTTAGATAGTAGGCGTTTTATTATTTATTCTCGAATAAAACTCAAGATGTTTATCTGACACCTACAACTCCGAATCAAGTATTGATTGAAAAGAGCAAACCACGGTCTATCTTGGTGTGTCGATCTAAATGAATTTAATCCTGCTACGGGTACCTACTTCAAAATTGTAAGTTTTGAACGATATGCTATACATAATTATAGACGATTTCAAGTTACAACTTCTTTGAAGTGACAGGATGTGGAGATGTGTTTAGTGTCTCTTTTTAATCATTATATTTAAAATTGAATATATCAAATTAAAGATATCAGAAGTTTTGTTACGTTTAAAGGTTTATTAAAATTTCTATTTTATTTAGAGATTTACGTAAAGTATCATAACAAGTAGATAGTTTCAGGTAACGGTAACCGAAGCCGACTTGTAAATGCGTTCGATCATTCGCGGCATTATCGTGCGTGGACACCCGTCGGTTGTTTGTAATATGATAGTTTGACAAAGTGCTCTAAAAGACGAGTCTCGAAATCATTGCCTGACTTCCCCTACAAGTTTGAATTTGTTTTGAACTAAGTTGACTTTGATCGTTCTCAGGATTACACGAAAGTACCATATACAAAGGCGAAGTTTCCCGATGCCTTTGTGGTTGAATGAGATAAGAAAAACCGCTACTGTGATACTGAGACGTTAGTGAGAAGTGCTGCTTATCAAGTTTTAAATTATGGAACACTCAGTTATCAAGTAGATTCCTCCCGACAAAGTTAGATTTATGTAACAAATCTGTGAGCAAACTTAACTTCTGCGGTGTTCCGCAGTGTGCTGAAAAATATATAGCATGCACCTAGATTTACTAGATAAACTACGTCGATTTTTTACGTTTGACTAACTGCCTTAATAATAATAATAATAATTAATCTTTATTTCGGAATCTTTACACTCCATATTTTACACAGAAAAGGAACAAAAAAAGAATAACATATCCGTATTAAAAAGAAAATAAATGAAGTTACATAACAAACAAAATGAATATATATAACCTCTCTACGCTATTACTAAAAATTACGCTATTAGATACAATTATTACGCTGCAATCTGTAACCATTTATTGTACATTGTGGTAGTATACAGTCTTTCAGAAAACTCTTTGATAATACTGTTCGTACACGAACCAACCCTCGACATGAATCCAGCGATTCGTTTTCTCTGGATGGCATTAAACGTATCCAGCCCAGCTTCTGCGAACATACCCGACGCACTACAATGCGGCGCAAGACCCATTAGCTGTCTAAAGATGTTATTGTACTGGACACGAATACCATCCAGAGACCTCTTCGTGTAACGCGTCCAGAGTTGGCAAGTGTAGAAACACTGACAATATGTCCTAAAAAGATGTACCTTCGTCTGAGTGTTGGCTTTAAAAAATCTCCTGGCTATCATATTGCCCACTACTGACAGCGCTCTGCGTTGCCTGTCTATATCGGCATCGTCTTTGAAGTCTGACGTCAGTATATGACCAAGGTACTTAAACCTCTCTACTACTTTGACTCGCTGACCTCCTATCCCAACTGGTGGGACGTTTTGTGGACCTCTTCCTGACCTAAATATTAACAATTCTGTCTTCTTGAATTACTTCTTCTAATTACTGTTAATCGTATTGTTATAATCAGATAGCGTATCATTGGTTGAAAATGTAACTTCTTACTAATTTGTCTTTACAAATGATTCAAGCCGATATCGCTTATCCAGCTAAATGAAATTATCAGCGTAATTGGTTATAAGTAGATAGGCCGACAGCGGTTTTTGTTTCCTAGCAGGGTAATCTGCTTCAGGAACGCCAGCTAGTCGAACGAGTAGCGTATCATATCAATAACATGCACCAGTAGGTTTTCGGAGTCGATAAAAACTGCGTGTAATAACACTCTTGAAGAGATAATGCGTGTGTAATTATGTGTGCACATTCTTTTATGACATCGAAAGTGATGGTTTATGTTCTTGAAATTGTGGTAGACACGAATGCAAACACTGATATGTTTGATTAACCATATTAAAATTCAGCTCTTATTTTTTTGTAACTGTTACACCTACTAAAATGATGTTTATAGGTCATGGCCCATGGCTAGTCACCGTCTATTAGATACAGTTATTTTTAGAATTAGTTAATGCTGATAAGTAAAATTTAACTAAAAGCCATAAGTCAATTGCGATATCTACAAGTCACTTTATTTCGGTACTAGCTGTGCCCACGGTTTCACCCGCGTTTATGATTACTGTGCTCCCCCGTGGGTCGTAGCGTGATGTTATATAGCCTATAACCTTCCTCGATAAATAAGCTATCCAACACTAAAATATTTTTTCAATCCATTCCTGAGATTAGCGCGTTCAACCAAACAAACAAACAAACAAACTCTCCAGCTTTATAATATTAGTGTAGATAAAGACATTCCGTACAACCTAATATGTCTGGTTGCATATTAAAATATCTGCCACATATTTTCCAACCGCCGTAATTCATAATATTTTGGATGTATTTTGTCCAAGGAACCGCTGAACGGTTGTAGGTGGTCGGGACATAATTTAAACTAGCGTTGCCGTTTGATTAATGTATCCGGCAATCTGACACCTGTGACTCCCTATAAGGAAACTATTCAGTCCACATAAGGTGGCGACATCCTCCCCTTGTTTATATACAGTTGTTTAATAATAAATCAATGCATTCGTTTCGCAAAGTGGACAGTTCTCGAAAACGCTCCAACAAAAAATGGTGACACAAAAACCATTATGGTTTTATGAATGGCAACAATATTATGAATAGGTCTGACGAATGGAATAAAAGTAACATTTCACTGTTTTAATTCCGGCTTTTGTTAATACCATTACGACTTTATACGTTTGAGCTCAACATTCACAATCTGAAAACGAACCAATTAATTTAATCATGTTTTGGTGTAGTATTACTGTCAAAGCAAAAAGCTCTTTGTATAAATACGTTCAGTTATTTCATTACTGATACAAAATGAGATATTAAAGCGATGTGGTCGAATGAAGGTATTTAAGGTTTGCGGTCGTGACATAAGCATAAATCCTATAACCAAAAAATCGAATTTCACAGGTTGCCCCGGTTTTCTTAATACATACATACATAGATTCACGCCTGTTTCCCAGAGGGGTAGGCAGAGACTACGGATTTCCATTTGCTACGATCCTGACACACTTCTCTGGCTTCATTCACTTTCATCACATTCCTCATACAAATAATAAACAAATAATTTGGTTTTCTTAATAACTTAGATATTACACGGACGTTACCGTCTTCGACACCTATGAGGGTTCTCGAAAAAAAAAAAATATTATTTGCAAGGTTACCACTCTAAAAATATAGTTATGTTAAATGTCGTGATTTTAATCTATGTTTGGTTTTATCGTTTCACTAAATCTCTTTAGTATCCGACGTGCTAAATATAATTATGTCCGAATATGTGTTGTTATACAATTTGTTATATAAGAATATATCGACAAGCAGTGGTCTCGAAAGTTGAATATGAACCTACCACGGTGAGCGAGTTAAAATGCCTTGTTTTTTAGATATTCTCTGGTCCTACCGACTGAACCTACCACGGTGTTCCCAAGCGAGCTACCTTAGGTATTGAACACGATGATATTCCTCAAAATATCCGTCGATCGACGTTTAAGCAGTACGGAATCCCCGTAAAAGCAAAAAAATAGGGATGCGAACTGAGATTGTTGGAAATCGGGAGAAATTCCTTACATAGACAAAATCGTAGAAAATCGTTCCATTTCGGTAGGACAGGCTGCAAATCGGTAGAAATACGGAAAAATTGGTAGCTTCGAGGCCACTGCGACAAGCTAACCATAACATCTGTGTTACAAGTTAGAAGATATGGGTCCAATATTAGATGAAACCAATAAGTGCTTTATTAGTTAGGAGGGATCGCTCTCTGGGGGCTTAACATCTGCTCGTTATAATTTGACAATCGCCCATTTGTATCAGTTTATCTATTATGAAACACTTATTATATTAAACACCAGTATTATTTATTAACATCGGCTTATCAGTTGTTCGTTTCAAACGTAATATAATAATAATATGTGGTAACATAGGAGGTAAATTAACAACATATCACGAAGAGCGATAAAATCATATAAATGAGTTGTTGTTTTCCTTTTTTCGTCGCGATTTTAATTTTGATCGACGACTTTAAACGTTAATCTATACTAATATTATAAAGCTGGAGAGTTTGTTTGTTTGTTTGAACGCGCTAATCTCAGGAACTACTGGTCCGATTTGAAAAATTACTTTAGTGTTGGATAGCTCATTTATCGAGGAAGGCTATATAACATCACGCTACGACCCACGGGGGCTGGACATAATCATAAACGTGGGTGAAACCCGGGCACATCTAGTGTATAATAAAATATGCGCCAATAACGGCCATTTGCTGAGGAAAACATTTTTATTCTTAAACTACTTTGTCTAGTCGAAAAGCTACTTACAACTGACATACATTTGGATTGCACGACATTAAGGAAATTTGTCAAATCACATGTATTGTTTAAAGCTGCGTATCATCCACTAAGTTCGTGAACTAGCGCCGCCATAATCGTGCTTAGTTCGCGGTCCCTCGTCGACACGGATCTACGGGTTGTTGGTTTTTCACGAACACAAAGGCGAGCCCGCGCTGTGTCTATATTTGAGCAGTTTCAGGATCACGAAATAGTATTCAATCGCTAACGTGACGTTTAGCTATTCGATAGCTTTATTTTCTTTATTATATAAAAACCTAACAACTGGCTGCCGCGCGCAGTTTCTTACAGCTGTCAACACATTTTATACCTTTGTTTCATATTTTTGAAGAGGTATTAAGAGCCCATGATAATAATAAAAAAAACTGGTAATATATTCCTATTTACTGAAAGATTTATTAAATATTAATATAATATGACTGATGAAGCATATTATTATAATTTCCTTTGGTGTTATGACTAAAAGACCAATAAGCAAATGTTATGTATAGGTCCGACGAATTTATTTCAAATAATAGATATTTTATTCTCCGTATTAAATGGTCTTCCCCCAAACAACAGTTTGGTAAGTTGCCACATAGCGTCGCCGTCGGGCCCGCATAAATATCCGCACAAAAACAGACATGTATGCAAAACTATAACACGAATACGTATAGTGAGTATAACACGAGCCAATATTGTTGAACGGCGGTTGTACAAGAGTAATTAACTGTATAGTCCGCTGGCTGAACATGTTGTGTACCGCCCTCCGATTACCTATCTTGCGACCGGCGACTGCAACTAATTGTGCAAACTTAGATACGTCGCGAGATTACACATCCGACATTTATTAATTCGCATAAATTGATTAAATAATTATTAATAACCTGCAATTTATTTTATTACATAATATACATATGATACGCTTAATATTGCTCAAATTGATAAATGTGCAGCTCAGCGTTTCTAGAATACCTACAGAAAATATTATTTCATCAATTAGATTATTCTACTGCTTAAAAAGCTTGAGTATAGTAATGAATATTTTGAACAAGAAAGCTTAAAGAAAACTACACCGTAAGAAATATACGTTGATATAATTATTTAATTTATTGAACAAGTTCTCAGTTACAATCGTTTATTCATACAATAATTGCTCTGATTACCACTGACTTAGGCTTAATGATCTTTAATGTTGTAAATAATAATTAATAACAGATTGTCCTCTGAAATTATATATCGTTGATCAAATGTATCAGAGCCCTTGAGAATAGTTTTTTTTTATTTAACAATGTGCTGCGCTAAGCTTATATATGTGCAATATTTACATATTTAAGCTTAGCACAATCGCTGCTTTGAAACAAGAACATTTATTATGACTACAATAATACGAGATAGAATATTTTGGCAACATCAACTGATATGGCACGAGTGGCTATATGGATACGTAATAGCGTCGAAGCCAGTCAATTTGTGGCTATACAAAGATAACTACAGTGAAATAGGTTAGTAGGTGAAGCTCTTTGTTTCACTACATGTAAACGAGGGGTCTGTTGACGTTATTGTGCAGGTGCAAATACGCGTGTACGATATAAGGTGGGATGGGAATTAACTGGGCTACGAGACATGCTAATAGTAGATAGCTCAGCAGCCAATCTCGATCAAGGATGCGGTCAGCTTTGCCGTTATTATGTCTTCATCTGTGCGTTCACTGAGATGTAAAGAGAAACAAACTTTAATTAATAGCTTTTCGGAGCGTATTTTGTAAATAAATATTTAGTCTAAGAGTTTTGTCGTGTTTTGTTACTATGCCGTGTTTTTCTACTTGACTTGATAATTAATGTTTACGTTATTATAATATAGTGCTAGTACGCTTTAATATTTTATTTTCCCAGCAAATATGTCTAATGATAAATTAATGCTAATCAATTGATAATTATTTATATGTAATGAATATTTATATACATCTAAAAAAACTGCTTTTGACTTTTTGTTGTTATAAAACCCGATTTGTTTTAAAATACACAACAAAGTGTCATGTTAAATTTTTATGTAAATTAAGACCATTAATTTCATTATTGTTTATTTATTACAGCGATAGCCTAGTGGGAAACCGTTGGACTGCTACGCAGAGGTCTCGAGTTCGAACCCAAGGCGCGCTTCTCTGATTTTTCGAAGTTATATGCGTATTAAATAGTTAATTATCGCTTTAACGGTGAAGGAAAACATCGTGAGGAAACCTGCATGTCTGAGAGTTCTCCATAATGTTCTCGAAGATATGTGAAGTCTGCCAACCCGCACTAGGCCAGCGTGATGGATTATGGCCTAACCCGTCTCACTGTGAGAAGAGGCCCGTGCCCAGCAGTGAGACAGTTTAATACAGGGCTGATATTATTACATATTATTATGATATAATTATTATTTATAACTACGATATTTAATTTTCTATTATTATTACATAAAGATAATTAATGTTCCTACGTTTTTCTTATATCTTTACTAAGAATATGATACACGCATTTATATTAAATAGGTAACCTTACAAGTTCATATACTTAAAATATGTACAGAGGCCTCTTTTTCTATGCAATAACTACACATCACTGTATAACCCTCTGTATGTTTAGAAAGAGGTTAGTAGCACCAATATATTAAAAGCAATATTAAGCACTCTAAAACATATTGCGAGGTAAAAAATACAGAATATCCTCATTTGTTAAAAATCGATTATTCGTTGGTTTTTACACAGCCACAAATGACTTTCAGTGGTTATTAATCGGCCTAATGAAATATTACATATATTATTATTATTATATATTAAGGAATAATAAAATATTATCCCGCAGCTATTGCATTAGGCCCTTTCATTGTTTTAAATATTGGATTCTGTTTATAACAAGATACTTACATAACTAACTAAACAACTTATATTATTAAAAGAAATCGGTAAATGTACCATACGTCGAACGGTTGTGCCAAATAGGAATTGCAGCTTTGTATCAAAAAGGTTTTAATGTCTATCCTGTAGTTAAAGTATGTAGTTCTTTTCGATGTAAGTTGTAAAGGATGCCAATGAATACAAAAATAAGCCATGTATTAATGCATATTATACATAAACATCGACCAATTAAAGTATCCGTTTGTGACGAGTAAAGAATGCAATAACATATTTATTGGATGTTATTTAAACTACCGTAATATATTTTAATGCTTCAAACATTATCGGCACTTATTAAGTCATTCAAAAGACTTGAACTGTTAAATATTCAATACGCCATGAACGTTCCTTCTACTTAATTTTATGTAATTGCTATTGCAACTTTAAAAACGATTGGCAAACTCCTAATTAAAAGTTACGAAATGTCTACATTAACTATAGTGACAGCTTTGGAAAACAGTTTTATTTAGAGTAGGTACAGTCAGCGACATATCGTATAAACATATGTTGTGTGATTTTAAATTTTATTATCGTACAAAAAAATAACTGTACTTAATCCTGTGAAGATAGCTGTTGTGAAAATAAAGAAATGAATAATTACTTCGAAAACATAATAATGAAGTAGAACATTAAAATTCGTTACCTATTAGAACCTTATTCAGTGTTTAGCTACTTATGACACTGTTTGTACATAAAACAAGGAGGTGAAGATAAAATCTTTAATTGCATCATTTTACTCCCTTACTGCGAGTTCTCTTTTACCGGGATCATTCAAAGTTGACTCAGTAGCCAAATACGAATTGTTAGACTTATACATATTATTATACAGATAAGATCTTCGTTTATCGTATTTCAAATGCAAATTTGTATTTGTTTTATGAACGGTAATCAGATTTCACACGCGGGTTTCCACCGACTGAAAGAGTGTGGCGGAACAATGACTTTCGCTTTAGTCGTAAGCTTTAGACTAAAGAAGAGACTACATATTTTAGGTATGCATAACTATAATAGATTATATATTATGCAATCGATGTAGCAAAAATGGCAATTTAAAAAATTATGATGTTATTTCGAAGTTTTCCTGGTTAAAACAGGTGTCGAAACAAGAAAAAATAAATATGTAACACTCATAATATTCTTTAGGATAGGTATTCGGATTAAAGATCGTTTTCCTTGTCCGTTTTATGTTTATTTGGCCCTGTTCCATCGTCAAAACAATCGATTGTGCGTTCTTCAAAAATGTAAACTAAGTAGTAATATTTCTATATACGCACGTGTCGCTGTCGGTCATTGAATATTATAGGAGCACTGTATATGTATGGCGCTCATAAACAAACAATAAATGAATGGAATTATTGATGAACGTTCGCTACACTAACAGGATAGCGTGCTGGAAGCGGATGCGTATACAGGAGTGTTTTGGTTATTATTCCACCTACATACATATGGATGTGAATTCACGTCTATTATTCACTGGACGTGTCAATGCGAGTTTCAATTATTTCTCTCATAACACATAACTACGGTCTCGTTTACAAAGTAAACAACAAAGTAACGGGGTCACCGCTTATTGAGCTATGTTAAATTGTGCTTAATGTTTCAACTAAAGACTGCAATTACATGAGGCGTTTGTTGTCTGTTGTAATTTGAAAACACAATTAAATAATCAACCGACTTTAGTTAAAATACAACTAATTCATATATTTTAATGCGCAGTATATAACAATCTGTAACTAAACTGGATAAAGGATAATGATTTACAAAATGTCGTCATAAAAATAATTGAAAGTTCTTATTCGAAAAAATATTCACCTTTGCATATTCCCAGAGATTTGATCGTTTAAGATATAAAGTAATCGGTTTCCGGACCCCAAAACGATGCGAGGCCCTTTTATCAAACATCTTTTGATATACGTTCCTACGAGTTACCTTTCACATCGCTTTCAATGTCGACCCTTTTCGCAAATTGAAGATTTAAATTGCGGACAGATAGCTTACAAGTAACAATCCTATAAGGTTCTTTTACTTTTTGTGTGGTAATACCTCTAGGACAACGAGACATTTTCAAGCATATTGACCTGAGTTAGCCAAATTAGTCCGAGTTTATTTCACCGTTTGCCTAACTACATCAACTGTCACACGTGTGGGATCTCGGCTTAACGCACTCTCTGGGGCACGTAGCATCCTATTAGCTAAGTAATGGACAGGGCTTTCACAGAACAACCGCAAAACAAACAGGATCAAACGAGAGATTAGCCATTCACTATGATGACACAATATTGTGGAATTTATTCAAATAAGTAAATTCTACCGCATAACAAATAATTTAGCTTGATGCCGTATTGAATTAATTGCTACCAATTTGATAAATATCGAAATTAATTTATCACTATTCATGAATTGCGTAATTAGATTAGATAATAATCAGTGCTTGCAAAATATACACTGGTTTACTCAACAAAGAGTTAAATTCTGTAAATTATTTGTAAGTTGATTTCCGCAATCATTTATTAAATTGATCAAATACCGAAATGCGTTTTACTAGTTATTTGATAGATTTAGGTTTAATTTAATAAATGTTTGCTGAACTTATACATCTTTATATATAAGTATTATACCAAGTAGGTGCTTATACATATATCAACGGTAGCAGTGAATAGTCTCACTGCTTTAATCATCACTATGGTTTAGTCAGACTTCAGATGTTCATCAAATCTACGATTGACATATCGATAAAGAGAATCTCTAGTGACTAGGCTTATATCCGTCTATTAACCACAAAAGATAGATAAACTTCGTTGGTACCGAACAGCCAAACAGCAATATGTAAAAAGATAATAATTGTGAAATATTTTTTTCCCTATGGGGATATTAAACCGTGCCACTCGGAACGTCGTAGCCAGACGCCCCTAAACCACCCTACGCTAGTATTTAGCCAAAATATATGCTAGATTAGAATATAATACTCCTTACTAAGAATTTTTTATAGGTAGACTGACTCAATACCACGTATACACAATATTAAAACAAAATCTATTTTTTAAAGCTACTTTTTAATGATCTTGTTGAAACTTTTAAAAATAGATCCATATAATTTGATTAAGCCCATATTGAATAAGCTAAAAAATGTGAGTGTATTTTCCTATTTCTACTAGCGTTTGTCTAGAATACAAACAAGTCCTTTTATTATTGCCTATTTGCACATTCACTGGCTGTTTGAGGTCAATACTCCTCTAAACCGGTATGACTTAGGAGACAATTAACATTTGACTAGTTAATTAGCTCGACCTATCTTATTTCATATTCATATTGCAAGATAATATGATAAGGTCGGCATTGTGACTAATAACATATGGTTAAATATCAATTTTCTATGGAGTAACTGTCATTTGACTTCACCTAGATGAATAATTAATAGGTCAGGCTATCGTACTCCCTTCCAGTATCAACTTTCATAGACGGTTATGGTAATCAGGACCAAAGGCTTCGGCTCCAGCCACTGAAGTATAACATTTTTGCCGGCCATTTTAGTATTTTCCAGTGGTACAAATTACAAATATGATATCCTATCTATGTACATATGTTTGAAAGACATATAAAGCACAAAAGTGTTATGTATAAAGATCAAAAATAGCTGCCAAATGAATAACAATGTTATACTGTTCCATAAAAAGAAAGTAACATTATCTTATACAACGATTTCCTAACTACGTTGCACACAGCGACTTTTTGCAGCGATACAATCGCGCGTTTGTCAAATGCACGACTGCGTCGTCGGCACTGGCGATTAAAATATGTTAATAGGCGTTTGTATTCAACCTCGCGATTGTATCGATGAAGTCGCTTTTATGAATAAATAAAAGTATACCGATGTATCGCGAAAGTATCGATGCTTAACGTAGCGCGTTTGTGTAAGGTTTCACGGTGAGCCACTGTATCGCCACTAAATCGCTGCAGAATCGCCGCTAAAAGTATTAGTGTGCAACTTCTCTTAAACAACAATGTGCAACCCAATGCGGGAAAACTCAAGTATCGTAATGTTGTAATTTATCCAATTACAGTACGTTTTATACTTTTAATTGTTAGTGTTGTGATTAATGGAATAATAAACCGTTCCCTTTATGACATTATTACATCTTTATAGCTCAGCATGAAGTACGAACACGAATCAAATAAAATACTCAGTTTATTGTTTGTTATACGCTGTTTATACTTTAATATTACTCGGCCGACTTTATCGTAATTTTTTAACTGCACGGCAGGCGCATTTGTGCTAAAGAGACCACTTAAATTATAGCGCAATGATGTAGCTCAAGTGGTATCCTCGCCACTTAGGTATAAGCTGAGTGTTGTGGATTTGATCTTTATACGTAATGAGGATATGTGCGATCCACAGATAGTTGACGTCGCCGAAAATTTGTGCTTCTTATGTCAATTGGAAAAAAAAATAGGTCTGACTAGTCACCTGCAAAGTTTTGTATACAAAATAGAAAGTAAATATAGTATTTTCCAATTATTTGCCTTTCGTCTTAATATTCTCTAGCCGATTAAACGTGCATATACCTACATATAGGTAAGATTTATTTTTATTATATGCCCTTTTCGTTTCTGTTGATAACCTATATATCTATGTAAGTTATCTAGGTCATCCCCGTTAGAGGTTTTCAGATATTATTATACATATATCTCGGGGGGTATAACGTAAGGCAGAATATAAGGAAGAATTTCACTTAGCCGTGGGCAAATATACGTTTAAAACCTACAATTATCAGTGCCTGCTTCTTACGAATAAAAATATTGCATGGCAAGACAACATACATCACACACTTCTTCCCTTCAATATAGGTAGATACTCCAGTATTATTAATGTGTGATCGTTTTAATCGTGTCGCGCCGCAGACGCACAATCCGGTCGCGTTCACTCGTCCCTGCGTCAATTAACCGACCAATTCATAACTAACACGTGCCGTTTTGTTGGTAGTAATTACAAAAACGATACAACTATTTATAGGACTCACGTGTTCCTTGTGTGGTTGACTATTTATAAATATAAACGTTGGAAACCGCACAAGGAAAAGTTGAGTTTATCGATAAACGTAGGTATTTTTCGAGATGTACGAAGGTACACGACAGAGTTTGAGTTAAAACCTTTCTAGTGTACAGTGGGTTGCCAAATTATTAGGGCAGTTACAAAATAATGAAGTATTAAATTAACTAGAAAACACAGATCTTTATGAAAATAATGCTTGTATAATATAAAACTATTATTTAGGAAGTAGTATAATAACAAAAATAATATAAAAATAAGCAGTATACTATAAAATTTTGAATAAATAAGCGTGAAGAAATATCTCTTAGTACTGATCAGTACTTAGTGATATTTCCATTCTCTTCAATAAGGGCTTTTATACGCCTGGGCATGCTTTCCATGCACTGTTTGGCACTTTCTTTTATTTTAACTTTTCTATTAGTTTTACCTTAGTGGTAATCATCTCTGGCAATTTCCGCCATTATTATCTGGCATAGATTCTCAATTGGGTTTATATCAGGAGAATTGCCAGGCCAAGGTAAAACTGGAATGTTATGGTCTGCAAAGAACTTGGTAACGCTTTTAGCTTTATGGCATGGTGCTTAATCATGCATGAACAGTGAACATGAATTCTTCATCATCTGGGAACCATTCCTGAAGTGTCGATAACAGACGAGTTTGTAAAACTTGTCTGTACCTACTGGTCTTGTTTCATGGTTCCCTGAACATTGTAGTGGCGCCCAACCCCCTTAGCGCTTATGACAAACCACACCATTATCTTAACGGGATGTTTAACCCTCTCCACGAGACAGTCGGGGTTGTACTTTTCATCTGGACTTCGCCTAACGAAGCTGCTCTTATCGGCTAGAATTTCCAATGTTGACTCATCAGAGAAACAAACCTGAAAAAGAAGAAAGATGTTTATAATTCTGAAAAATAATATTAAAATTGGTGTGACACAGCAGTTATAATGCAATCTGAAGTTATCCCAGTCCGCAACAATCTTCTGGTGGTGTTCACGTGCCGAGGCAAGCTGTTTCTTTTTCATTGCATCAGTCAACCGTGGTTTTTTCACAGGACGATGATCTGTCAAGCCTTCCTCTGCCAATCTCCGTTGCACAGTTCTCTTAAAAACTGGTATACCGGACGTATACCAGTCTTGGACTAACTGAGTTAACAGACCAACACCTTTTTTCGATTCTGGACGCAGATATCTCGAACTTTCCTGTCCGAACGCGGTGTTGGTATGCGTTTTCTGCTACTGTTGCCTTTTCTCTTAGGTGAAAGAGGCCGGTTTTTATCTACAGTTATTTTAATTTTATTAACAGCTGTCTTTGAAACATCAGCAATATCTGCTATCGTCCTTTGCGAATGACTTGTGTGCTGGAGAAGGGTTTTAACCCCAGATTTTTTTTACAAAAATACCCTACAGTAATATGTTTCTTATAAAAGAACAATAATACTTACGTTCCAACTGTATTTTATCACACAAATATAAAAATAACTTTATGTTAAATATTCCAAATCGTCGTTCACTACTTCGCGTCGCAAGAACACTGCGGCGGCTCCCACAATACTTAAAAATTTGTAGAATACAAATATATCCTTCCCTGAACATGCACTTGAAATCTGAGTTATAGAGACACGGCGAACGTAAATAATAAATTCCAGTAACACTTAAAATGGCAGTCAAGTGCGCCCGAAGTAAGAAAATAAAAAAAATTCTGATTGTCTCTAATAATTTGGCAACCCACTGTACGTAAACTTTCCTTTTACCTTAAGAAAAGAAAAGGTCCTTTAAGGATCTCCTTACAAACCTAGCTACGATCACGATCAAATAAACTTGGTTTGTGTTGTTGGCGTGAGTGGAGTTTCGGAAGTACTCGTACCATGCATATTGACAACTGGAAGACTTGCACTACGAGCCAATTTATTAATATTAAGAAAGGCTCTCTATAAGAGCCTTTTTTAATATGAACAAGTTTGCAAACAAGTATACAGCTGGCTTAACGTTGAGTAGTTTCTATAGCCTATGGTCGCCTGTAGCCACATTTACACCGTTTTGCTGTACTTCTTCGGGCGAGCCGGTTCAATTACAACGTCAGCAACTAATAATAGGCTGTGACAAAATTTACCATTAAAAAAAGCTCCTATTTTATATTTATAGATCGGGTATCCTCTTTTATATATCGAACGCTTGATAATTGTAAGCTCCGAAAGGCTACGATAATTACTGCTTACTGTCGTATCATGCCGTAAGCTCGTTAATTAGTGTGTAGTACTTATTAAAAAATATATTATAATATTGTGTAAGTAGTAACTTTTTAATAGTTTATTTTATGATTACGAGTAGTATACGTTGTACATAAAATACTTATAATAACTTAATCAGTTAGTTTTTAAGCCAAACCTTCGATGAGCAATCTAGCTGATATCTTAAAGCTTACGCTATTATCGCCTCTAATTCGAGACTCCACCTATTATGCAAAAACTTTCCACAACCAAATTATTATTACTATCTTATAAACGTCTTGTATTACAGCCGATTCCATATCGATGTCGCGTTCATCCGAAACAGGCGGCAGTGCCTAATTAGGGAAACATGTTGTAATGCAGTTTAATGACCTTTCAAATCCTTTATGACGTACGTGTGTATGTATACATATACCTAAGTTTATACTCTTTAATTGGTTGATGCGCGTAGGAGTCGTAATTGTGTGCGAGCTACAGCTACACACACAAAAAATATTTAAACAAAAATTTGAACATTGATTCATTCACAATATTACAACAAACACAACGAATCGTAGTTCTTCTTTTATGAAAAAAATGTCTATTTAATAACAATTTGGACTATTACATAGTTCTTGTTTTTCTAAAGTTAAACCACAGGCAAAAAGAATCCTAATTCCAACTGCTGTTTGCTCTTTTTTTCATAATATCTTTATGATTATAACTAATGCAGTTTTAATCTTTAATGTTACATTTAATAAGGGAGTTCTTGTGTTTGATATATTAGTAGTGACTTTAGTACTATGCCCCAGAAATAACTAAACTAAAATACACACAGACTTGCTAAACTTGGTATAGTCACACAGTTAGGCGAGGATTGATTCCGCTTAAATTGTGTGAGGTATTCAATGCAGTAGTGGCTAATTTACACATTGACAGCTTTAACCACTACTAATTTAGTGCTATATTAGTAGTTGGAATATGCTAAAATATATAAACGTACCCACTTGGCACGGTATTCATTATGAAATGCATATTATCACATTACCAATAATACTAATATTATAAAGCTGAAGAGTTTGTTTATTTGTTTGGTTGAACGCGCTAATCTCAGGAACTACTGGTTCGAATTGAAAAATTCTTTCAGTGTTGGATAGCCCATTTATCGAGGAAGGCTATAGGCTATATAACATCACGCTACAACCAATAGGAGCGGAGCATCAATGAAAAATGTTGCAAAAACGGGGAAAATTCTCTTATGTGAAGCAGACGAAGTTGCGCGGGTCTGCTAGTTTCTATATAATTGGAATAGTTTTATGTTGCTTATTAAATTCTTCATTAAAAGCTAGCCTTATTTATATTATTTTGCCTATTTAGTGCAGCGGTAGTGAATGCGACTGATACGCATGCGAGTTCTATTCCCGTGTCCGGATAATTGTCGTGCCGTCTTCTGTCAAAAAAATTATAAGTAGTACCACAGAGTATAGACTCCGTGCTACTATTTATAATTACTTTTTATTACCTGAAATTTTTTTATAGGTATGCCTGAAATGTCAATAGACTTGCCACCCATTACGTGGGACTTAAAATTGCTGGGGAAATGTGGGCAGCACGCTGGTTAACCCTTCCAGAGATAGAGGCGTAAGACTATGATTGTACGTATGTATATTTTTCATAAATCAATTGAATAGGTAGTCTAGGCACTGTGAAGTTTAGCGAGGGTTCATTGGTGCGCAGTTATTTTCATATTTATAAAATATTCGACTTAATTGGGCTTGAAATCTCTAACATAAAAATATTGTTTAGAAGTACACCTACATGTTTCTTTTTTAAATTTCAGCGCTTGTTAACGGTATAACATTCGTTAAGGAGGGTTTATATCTATTAAGAATAATTTTATTGGTAAAATTGACTCTTTAAGCCTCTATTGATTGAGTATAAGAAAACGTTTGCAAATTTTGAGTAAGGGCTCTTGTCACGTCTATGTATATTAGTCTATATTGAAATTAACGCAAAAGTTGTAATAAAATAGAATTTACAAAGCTTGATTTTGTACTTTGTAGTAAATACCATATTAGGTACTTAACTTAGCAGGCTATGAGTAAGTATCTATCATGTCCACATTTTACCACATGTTTTGTGCTTACATAGAAGCGAGCTTTCTGCCGTATTGTGTAAAGTAACAGTTTCAGTGCTCCGATAGAGAGATAAACCCACAAATCGTTTCACCTAACCCTCTATGTTCAACACGTACCCGCGGTCACCCTTAACGCAGTACAAGTACGAGACAGTCGAGTCAAGTCGCCCTTTTGTTATTTATCCCTCGGGTAATCGTCAAACTTGACAATAATACGAGAATTTAATCAATTTGGTAACCGAACAACATCACAAGATGTCAAGTTTTAATAATAAAACCAACATTACATAAACAGCCTCGAGCTTTTATAAGCAAAAAATTGACGTTTACCCACAAACAACATCCGGCATCATCATTTTATTAGGTATTCTTTTTTATTCAGCGATTGTCGGGTTGCTCTGGCGTGCTCTCGGCTCTCCCATTGTTTTCGCGCGTAACTTTGACAATCTTCCATAAAACGAAGTATAAAAGTGGTAAAGAGCTCGTCGGCCCCGGATCTGACGTCAAATGACGAGCCACCTCGTCTGGCCGACATCAAACGTGGCGTGACGACGTGTAATCCTTATGGACTTGACAACGTAATTGTTCCGCCATTTTGACAATGTGCCAACTCAACAGACGATTTACAACGGCGAATTTTAAATGAGTGCGTCAACATGTGTTCGGTTGTCGCTCCATTCTTGAGGGGGAAAGTTTTGATGTACTGCTGGTACTTAGCGTATTGTTTTTTGATGTTAGGTGTTCACTCAACAGATCAAATTGTATCGAAGTGAGTCGCGAGTCGTGTGCCATCAAGATAAATCCCGCGAAGTAGAAATTAAGATCCCAAGAGGGCGATAGGCTGATGTGCCACGTTTGTATAAAACTATAGAATTAAACGGCTTCATTATTGTACTTCTCATTATAGACTCTTGCTAGCGGGATTAACAGAAGCTCTACGTGGTCCGATAAATCTGAATTTATTTTTTGGGGGTTCGATTCCCGCACAAGTCAAACATTTGTGTGCATGAACATGGATGTTTGTCTTGGTCTGGGTGTTTCTATGTATAATATGTATGTATTTACAAAAAAAAAAGTATATATGTATGTTTATCTATTGTCTAGTACCCATAGTACAAGCTCTGCTTAGTTTGGGCTAGATGGTGTTGTGTGTATGTGATAGAATATTAGAATATTTTATTATTATTTAAAATATATTTCTTTATACCTGCATATTTAGTACTTTTCGTAATTCATTCGAAAACAGTAAGTATGAAATGGCATAAAGCATAAACTTCTCGTATCAGTAGAGTAGATAACTTTTGCCTCGGAATCTTGAAAATACATAATAATAAAAAATAATTGCAAAATGTACAGTTACACTATACACAGCACTTTGTTTCTTCTTCAGCATATTATTCTACAAAATGTATTTATTATTAAATTTAAATAAATTTTACAAAAAGCATCAAATAATTCTCAAGGCACTTGCCAACATAAATTTTAATATCATAATCGCTACATTAATTTTATTCATGTTGCATAAAATTATCTATGTACTAAACGAAATTATCCGTAACGTTTAATTTTAGAGCCGATTAAAGCATTGGGCGTTTTTTGTTTTGTCACTTTTATTTTACGTTCATGTTAGGTATAAAGTTCCTGAATACGATAGTGTTAATGTAAATTTTTTTTTTTTAAATATGTATCACACATTTATGAAGAAAATCTTTAAGCCAACGTTATAATAGTTTCATAGAAACAACTTTACAATTCTAAACACAACTTTACAATTCTTAACATTGAAGACAAACAGCGATAAGTTCAGAACGCGTTGTTATTTGATACTAGATACAACGGAATTTCATTGCTCTATTTTTAGATAATATCAAGGCTCTTTTAAATTCTATTCGTTCAATAATCATCAGTGCCAGCAAAGTGTTCATCTTGAGCACTCTATCAAATATCATTTGAATGGGTCAGGTGCCGCAATAAATTATTTTTAGTACTATATTAAGCTGTTTATGCTTAATAGCTTATTGTTCCGTTGAAGATAAATGCTGAAACATAAATAAACAGGGTCTTGCATTGATAAATAAAAACTGTATTTTTAATATAACATAAACAAACTTATGCTAACGTAATCTATTATTTATGTTGATTGCACGAACGGTGCAATGCTTTAAGTGGTCAACTTGTCGTTGCAATGGCGCCAAGCGTCGCAAACGTCAGCAGGACAAAAATTTATTCAACCTACTATGGACACAAAGCACATTTAGACTCGAAACTACCAACTGACTCCTATGTGTAATGAACTTACGATATTTCATCATTGTAATGTTCTACGTAACATGTGTATCTATACTCTAAATTATTAAAACAACCTATAACAACAGCTACTAAATCCTTTACATGACCATTTCCACATGTCAAACATTTCAGGTATTTATCATTGGGCAATTTACTTAAAAGTCTCTCTTGAAAGGACTCTCTCTTACTTATATTATAAATGCGAAAGGTTGTGAAGAGATTTGTTAAGGGGTAGGGTAAGGGGAAGGGTCATGAAAATTGACTTTGAGATCGACCATTATCTGGATACTTTTTATCCTGGCATACGTAGCCGTGAGATTCATGCGACGAAGCCACGGCCAAAATCTAGTAAAACTATATACGTTTGTCACACACAAGTCAAAGAGAACATTCGTTTAAGTAAACAATCATCATCATCATCATCAGGCTATAATAGTCCACTGCTGGACATAGCAAGTAAACAATCTAGCTTCTAAATTAATAACGTTTATCTAAATGTCAAAGGTGAACTAGCTAAATAAATAAGGCGGGACCTGAGGAGCGTATAAGCCTCCTTTTTAACTGAACACATTTGTTTTCTTTCACAAACTTTTATTTGATAACCAATCCTCGGAGCCGGCCGCCGAATAAGATAAACTTTCGTAATAAACTTCTTGTCTTTCTTCGTTTAGAAATAAAAACTTTCGCTCAAAGAGATGTTATACAAACATAAGTATGATTCGTAATTTAAATTGTTTAAGATAACTTCTTGGAATATTTACATAGTCGTAAGAGCTGTGTAGTATATACGTACATGTTTATGTATAGACATATATTGAATTAGAAGTTTTGTTTTAGAAGATTTAACATTAATTGAACATTATAGATTAATGCGTAGACGACGCGCGACGTCTATATTGGCTCTAAGGACAATTAACTCAACTGTGCTTAAAGAAGTGTAATTAAACATTATAGTTCCTAAACAATTTGATTTGTGTCGTTAAAAATAATGTTTTCTGGTATCATTTATTCCAATTTTAATAATGACTTATGTAGTAGAGATGGGTAATGATAGTAACTATGGCCTTGTGGGGTAGTGACGTGTAATCTTTGATGATGCTTATCGTCACTGGCGTGGCGTGCTTAAGCTGGCAAAGTTAATTACTTTGCTACCGACATAATTCAGTCGTAAATGAACAAACCAATGGGCAGTGGCAGGTTGTTCCCACGCAGTTTTAGCTAGGGTTTGGGATGTCGTGATCAGACACTCACTGGCCAGATAATAACGGATTAACAGGTAAATTTTTCAATCACCAAGTATATTGTTAATAACAAAGGTATAAATAAATTAGGTGTTTTGACAAGTTATGTAAGTGAATCCCTTAAATTTAGTCCTAAAGGTGATTGAATGATTAATAAATCGGCTCTAAGCTGATCTTGTAGACTAGATTTCAACATAATTATATCCATATTTAATCTTATATAGGTATTTGTATAATATACTATAGCTTTGTTTGTTTTTATGTATCAATTTACACGAAATAATTAGTCTCTCAAAGAAAATATATCCAGACTCTAGTTAAGTTATACAAACAACAAAATTGTCGATAATCACGAGGTCTTGCGACAATATTTATGCGTTCCTCGCTTAGATAGCGAATATTTTCTTGTAAAATAAATATCTAACAATAAGTAATGATGCCTTAACTCAATATCGAATAAATAACGGCATTCAAAGTACACGTCCTCATAATATCGTGCCTGTCATGAATAAATCGCGGAAGAATGGCTTGTGAAATCGCCGTCTGAACTCAACGGATATATTGGCCCGGCAGAACCGAATTGGCGTAAAAGTGATTCTGTTTTGGGGAACCTTACAAGTGATTTCATTTTCGGAGACCTTTACAATAGGCGGAAATCGGAATTTGCCCCAACACCGGTTGTGGGCCCTAATCTTGAATCTCTTTAACAAATCATACGGGCGCATGAAATGCGGCGCACTTGTTCTTCCCGGTCCTCCTTTTCATTATTATTCATTAATTTTCTGCAGTAACCACATGTTTTTTTCAGGAAAATAAGTATTTTCCTGCTTGAGTAAATATATAGGCGTCATTCAAGCTTCTTACCTGTTACAATGACAGCGGCATGTGACGCACTTTTAACGTTGTTTGATGTAAATGAACTCGCAATAACGCATTATATAACGTTTATTCAAGTGTTGTACCATCGTTCTGAATCTAGCAACACGGCTTGTCTCGTAAATCTACGTTGTTAATTAGGAAATGTAGCTGAAGTTCCTTGTATATTTGTCGTGTACGTTATGCTGTTTGTTGAAACGTTACGTACAAGTATACATATTAGGGAACGTACAGAACATATGACAAGTTGTTAATGATCCCGCTATTATCATAGTATTCATAGAATCCAAGCAATAGCATCATGATAAAGTTAAACTAAACCGAGTGAAACTAAAGGTTGTATGCTTGTATTTTTATATTAATTAATGGCAAAAGTAAATAAATAATTAATAAGTGTAGGCAAATTTTGCCTGATATGCCGCTAGTGTAAACATTTTTTGAACTCAATTTCGTTTTCCGTTTACTTTTGCGATGATTCATACATTGATTGACAATATAGACCGCACAAATCAAAATTAATCTTGACTAGTTTGCATAAACAACAAAAAAGAATATCTCAACAGTACATCATATACCTATAGCTACGTACACATACGCACATATTATATATCTTGTTAGTAACCATAATATCTGAGGGTTAGATTGTAATATGCAAAAACTTTTTACTCTATATTGTTTTGACTTAAATGTTTCAAAAGAAACAGATACTACATTAATTTGAAATCATGACACTACAGTGTTTAGCAACTCTATATAATGCTCACATTTACGTTCAATCTATGTCTGAAACAATTAAATATTCTGTATGATTTCCACCCACATTACATCTAATTCATAATAGCCGAGCATGTATAATCACGATACTAATAAGTCTGATAAATTCGGTTAGTAAATTATTACGGGTTTCCGTGAATCCGTCATACGGATTGATGTGATAGTATCGGATTGCCTTGTTGAACTGTAAATTATTTTCATTGGTTATTATCCTTATTAAGGTAATTCAGTAATATTATATTATGCTATACGTTAACGATACTACGTGTAGGGTGCGACCATTTCAGCGACTTCTTGAAGATTTGGCAGGACTCGATTGTTTCATATTAAAATAACTAATATTTTTTTAGCTTACCCAATTTAGATAGATTCTACAAAAAATCTAATTCTACCCTTATATCTTCGAGAGGAGATAATATTCTCATTGCGCCAGCTATTATACTCAACGTAATGGGTAGTTCGTCTATTGCAGGTTATCGTACACTTGTAGCTCTTTAGTCAGTGCTCCTAAAGATTACCTGACAGTAGAAAGATGGTGACTAGCGACATCCCGGTAATACCGACTAGTGGCTGGAGGTCATCTCGCGCCCTCCAGCGCCCGGTTCTGCGGTTGGGGAGAGGGTTTAAGCGCTCCCTCTCCTGCTCTGATGGCAATTACTTCCTCACAGTAGGAGGCGACGGCGTTCCACGACCTCTCACTCCGGACTATAGCCTGAACCACGGCTGGGAGTGAGAGAGCAACCAGTCCGACTGCCGCGATCAACTCACAGCGCTGCGATGCCCAGGCGGGGCAATCCGCCAAAGTGTGCAGCGCCGTGTCCACAACAACAGCGCGGCTGTCGCCGCAGTGATATAATGCGGGAGTTTCCTACCGGCCTAAGCGACACAGGAACTGGCCAAAACAACCGTGGCCAGTCATTGTCTGTGTCAGCCGAAAGATAAGGGCGCCATGCCGCCTCCATAGCCATTAAGAGTATTTAGCTCAATCTCGGCAATTATACAACAAACACGCATGCACTCACTCTTGCGCCGGTCTTCCTGGACCAATAAAACACTGCTAAAACTAACGTGAATAAAAAACAAACAATCTTTTATTTTTATTATAGTCTATAGCTAGATCCTTAAAAAAAGCAATCCAATAAATGTTAGTTGCTTTTTTATGTCTAGTCATAAGACACCGAAATAACAAATTGAAAAAATATGAAAGAGAGAGAGAGAGTAAACAGGAATTAACCCAAATCTCCAATTTCAGCGCGCTGCGAATAAGCACTAGCTCATTTAGGTTTGCAGATTGACCTAAATAGGAAGAAATCTTGAACAAATTTCAACAACAACGACCAGCATAAAATATCTTTCTTGCTCGACTTCGGAAACTCAGCTTCTTGGAAAGATGTTACACAGATTATTTTATATAAGTTTTTAACAACGTCTAACACGCGAGTATATTGTTGTTAAAAAGATCTAATTGGTGTTGCTACGCCTGAAATAAATGGTTGTTGATGAGAACAATTACGACTGGTAGTCGTAATTGTTTACACTGCCTATGTCTATTGACAAATAACATTATATGTGTTTCAACTTGCGTCTGGTATGAAAACTGCTTAAAACCTCTATTTGGTTTGCATCAACTATACATTCTAAACGATATTTTACAAGGTTTATTAAAACAATTATCTAAATATCCTGTTCAACTTTAACATTACCAAGCAATAACTACGTTCGATAGGGATTATTCTATGGTGATTGTGAATACGTCTAGTAGGTATATTTGAGAGTACTGATTACTCATAACAACACGGAATCGTTCATAACAGCAAACATCGAAGAGTGCACGTGCTATACGAGACGCAGAGAGGTGCGAATTGCTTTTTTGTGAAAGGTCATTCATCAACCAATTCGACCGCGCTTATATTGGTTTTTCTCGTGACTCGATAAAATATAACAGTATGGCCTACAAATTGTTTGACAAAACAGTATAACTAAATTAAGTAGTTGAAATAAGTGGTATTAATGTCAGGTATCAATAATAACTTAAATGCGTGTCAATACTAAGTATTTCTGTAAATGTTAAAACGATAATAGGATGTTGAATAACCTACGTAAACGCTCAATTATTTAAGGCAGTTTCTCCGTTCTTGGTAAACATTACCAAAGAAGTTCTTTATTTCGAAACGGATTTAAAATCGGTCAACAACAAAGCACGGAAACATTGCATACCGAATATTAAGTACGATTTTAAAAGCGCATAATTTGGACTCAACACTCGCTATTCATAACAGTGAGAAGCACAAAAATACACGAATAGAAAAACACTAAATCGCAGTACAATTCCGACTCACATTTAGTTAACAAAAATGCGCTCAAAAATACTACAGTTTTTGAAAGCTACGCAAATACATGTACTGATTTAAAAGTTTGTTAATTGTATCACAGCATAAAAGTCAATTACAATACTTTCATTTATTAATTTCGGCTTATAACAGACGGAAATACTCGTATCTAGGAGTGCGTTATAAGATCAAATCTATACATATAGGTGCCTATATCCGGGGTACAAGGAAGGATTTTTCAATAATACATTTAGTATACTTTTTAAGACGCAGTCTAGCCATCACTGAGACGACTCCTTTGTGCATGATAGAATACGTGAATGTGCTCACATAAACAAGCTTGATACTCTACAATAACACGGGCGATCCAACAGCGATTGAAAGCGTTATTTTATTACATAGCAGGCAGAGCTTCGTAGGTCCGCTGCCAATATTTAATAATAATCGGCACGTCAACTTTTTAAATAGGCTTAAATAGGAACAGTTAAAACAATTTACTTTGTTGTAGACACTTAATTTTTTTCTAATTATTATCAATATTTAATATTATACAGTTTTTAAAAGCATCATCATCATCATCATCATGTCAGCCAAAAGACGTCCACTGCTGGACATAGGCCTCCCCCAAGGTTTTCCACACAGACCGGTCTTGGGCCACCCGCATCCATTGCATATTGCATTAAAAATAAATAATAAAACAATATTTTTTTTTGTTGAGTTGATACGAATCACAATACAATTTTAAATTTTATGGAAATTTTATCTAGGTTTAGAAAATTTACATGAGAAGTTATCGTGCCCATGCATAGGTTGGTCACTTCTTTTTAAACAAACCTGCGAGTTGTTTTATAACTATCTATGTTTGTGTGATTTTAACTTAGCTACATGCTGTAGCTAAGACTAAGCTAATTAGTTATTACATATTGTCTCAACGGTCCCTTATCTTATTTTATGTGGGGGCCAGTCAGTGCAGACCGGCGACACTTCGAACCAGTGGGATCTTTTGTGTCGACACTCTCCCAATAACGACTGCTATAGATGTTCATGGCAGCCGGGACCAACGGCTTAACGTGCTTTCCGAGGCACGGAGCAGGCGATAATTGTCAATCAATACGCACATAATTTCGAAAAGTCATATAACTTCCGAAAGTCAGAGGTGCGCGACGTGGGTTCGAACCCGAGAAAACGTCCCTTATCTACTAGGTAATAGTCGAAAAAATTTTAATTGTAAAAATGTAACATGTCAATACAGAAGAAGACATATGGAAACAGGGACATAGACATAACAAAATTATAAAGGTCCCAATCCATTACGTGTGCTCCTGGATAGCGTACGCTAGCTGTGAATGTTTAACCAACCATCTGCATCGTGCCAGCGACAGATCACACGATATTCAAAACGGTTCACTCAAATAGTCGACGATTGGAATACACGTTTGCAAACAGACTTATGTTGCGAGTGAGGCTAAAAAGTGACAGCGAAATGAGAATTGGACCCGTTGGCAACAACTCAATTTATTTGTTACTAGTTTTCACCCGCGGCTTCGCTCGCGTAAATGTAGGTTAGATTAGGTTAGGTTTGCAAGAGTTATTTTTTCTGGATGAAACGTACCCTATGTCCTATTCTGTACCCCTGACAACGTGTATGCAAAATATCATGTTGATCGGTTGAGTAGTTACGGCGTGAAAGCTTAACAAACAAACAAACTCATTTTCGCATTTATAATATTAGTTAGGATAGGATGATATCTTTATTGTGTTCAGGTTCACCTTATATTGTACTAGCTATCCCTCGGGAACAGTACTTTTTCCTGATGAATGTATGCTAAGTCTAAGACATGATGATCGGCCGAAAAGTTAAGGCGTAAAAGCGTATCAAACAAATAAACAAACTTACATTCGCATTTATAATAATAGGACGGTCAAAGTTGTTAAGTCTCTACTGACATAGCTCAGTAAGGGTTGCCTGATGCTAAAAATATAATGTGAGTAATAATCCGTTACTCTATCTTCTTAAAGCTAGACAAAGTTGTATAAACCAAGATGTACATATCTATTTAAAGCGTCCTGGAAAATAGTACAAAACATCAAGATATAAAAACATCATACACACGGTGTCGCATTGTAAACATGGTTGGTGAATCAGATAAGAGACAGATTGATATAAAACACGGCAGGCATTGTCAGCGGCTCCGTGGGTAGAGGTTACCGAGCCGCCTCGTTTAGGGCGAGCGATGGCTGAGAGGATGTGACGTCATTACTGGCCCGATACCGGCCCATCGAGGGATGCACGTCACTGTCCGCCTATTTGTAGTGACGTATGTTTGATGACAAACATGGAAAGAGTAGGGTTCGTGGCTTTTATTAGAAAATGTCCCTCTTTTGTCCTTACCTTAAAAATGTACTACAATTGTGTTGCTCAGATAAGTAGTTTAAATAGCTATTTCACTCATCAACAGTGATCGGAGTAGGTAGAGCTATTTTGGTTCAATGGCCGCAAACGTTGATGTTAATATGGACATTCCCCGGGATTCTAAACTTAATTGATTTTTTAACAAGAAAAAAAACTTGTTTTATGTATTGTAAGTGAACGCACGAAGTTGTCAAACTAACATCAGTCAACGCGTTGCTAATTTTCAATGCGCACGCGCGCGATGTTGCCACTTAGGTGTAACGCCGCTTAAGTGTAACGCGCGACATGACTTGTGGAAACAAAAGAACACGATAGCGGTCTGCGCCGCTAGAGCCTGTTTTTGTCTCTTTCTATAGCATTTAAATTGTTTTTCGACAATTACTTGTTGACTCACTCCATTACTTCGGTTCATAGAGTTTCTTGTGTGCCGTCCGAATAAACGTTTTTCTATTCTATTCGAATTACAAAATACATGTTGGAATATTCATATTAGAGTATCTAATATTTTAGTCTGCCGCTTGACTGAAAGACAGGTCTGAAGGAAATTTTATTTATTTATGCGTCTTAGTACCGATTTAATGTAAATTTTACAAATAGTTTTCCCTTTCTAACATATTATCTTAAATATCGAAGGAACAAACAATTTGAATGGTAACATGATCTTGTAGAATGTTAGAATAAGTTTGTAACGGCTATCGATACTTGTCTATACAAAATTGTTAAAGAAAATTTAAATAAAATATTTAAAGATAAAGTTTTTAATTTGATTATCCTGAAACCTGTCCGCCTTATACTTACCCATCGGAGGGTGGAGAGGGATATGTGTTCGTTCATAATTCCTTAAGACATGAATAGCTTTTAACAAAGTAATTTCTAACTTAATTAATAATATATATTTTAAATCCCTGGATTCCGGGAGTGTCCATATTAAGATTACGTATCGCAAGTACAAAAAATAGCTCTACCTCTCTACTTACTCCGACCATTGCGTCAAACAAGTTTTTGGTGAAATATGTTCGCTGTCTTTTAATTGTTGCGAAAATAAAGAGATTAGTAAGTTATCTATATCCATACACACCTGAACTATTCTATGATACCTAGTGAATTAGACATTAGATTTACCATTAAACGCGCTTGCTCTTATCTTGCTTCTACAGAAACTTATAAATCAATGACAATAAGATAAGAAGTCGTTCTGTAAAATGTTACTGATATAATAATAATAATCTAAAAGCTTCTCTGTTTCTCCTACACAACTCAATTAGGCTGATTGTAAACAAGCCCTGGCGCTTTTTAGTTCACATATTCCATTTGTACTTTTCATACTTTAATACAGTACAATAGTGCCTCAAATCTGCTTAAATACTACATTTTCAGCTATATTCTAACCTATTTTTTTATCAGCTCGACTTGTAAATTCTTCCACCTTTTCTACCGCTGGTCTGCCTTCTTTTAGAATGTGAGGGATTAAGATTTAGTCTCTCACTTTTAAATCAAAAGTGCTGCATCTTCAAGAACTTAACATTGAATTCTCTTTTAAAAGAGTTACCGCACGATATTTTCTTTCAAAGTTAAAGCGTTAAAGCAATAGTCAACTTTTTGTTACGCATTTAAGTTTGACAATAGAAGTTCATGCCGTGATTACGATAGAATCCTGCAAATTTACGGTGTAATGATATATGTATATAGAATACAAAACATACTTTTACGAAGAAGCAACCTCATAATTTTGTAATTCACATTTTATGTGTAGATATATAACATGCGATAAAAGCGCATCTTAAGGAAAGCTCTCCGAATCGCTATGCTTACGACAAAGTTTCCTACGAGATTATTTAAATGAACACCTTGCAACCGTATTCACAGAGCATGACGCCGATGACACGTATTAGTAGTTCTAAGCGAAACCCTTTTCGCACATTCGTACCGCAAACTACGTGGGACATATAAACCCTAACAAATAATAAAACGTCTACTGTTTGTGCAAGTTACTACATAACAATTAGATATGTGAAATACCCATATCTATAACAATATTATAAGAGCTTAGCACCGGCATAATTTACAAAACGGTTGTTCCCAACGGCCAGTGCCCTAACGATTTTTGTACTAAAGACTCCAAACAATGTAACCCCATTGTTTACATTCCCTGTCCGCCCACACGAACGCACGCTCACCACATCAAATTAACATTTCGACCGTATTAAAATCGAACACCCAAATATGCGTAGGTACCTACTGCCATACTACATACAAGGTTCAAAAAAAGAACTAGATTTTCTCGAAATAGTATAACTTATGGAATGCAAATTACTAAATACTTGCGTAATACAATACGCAGCATTCTTAACACATATGTATTTGACAGCCTGCCTTATGGTAAACTGTAGGTAAGATGTTCAAAGACAACTACATATTATATTTAAATAAGAATGAAATGTAAGAAAATCATGATAGTTATATAAAACCGCTTAGCAAGCTTTTTTGCGGTTTAATAACAACAGAAAACTAATAATGATCATTTTAAGATTAATAACAATGATTTAATAACATAGATCATTAAAATAAAAACTTAGAGGAGTAGTTTGTTTTGCTGTTTGTATAAAAGTATGTCTGTCCGGATTGTAGTTAATGTTAAACGTTGATTACCGCATTCTTTTGAAAAACCGGATTTGTTAAGCAAAGTTCTGCTGAAAATCTTGCCTTTTAAGTTAATTACTTACCACATAAAAGCAAAGAAATCACGACCATCCATGTTATTTAAGTTTAAACAATGATTCTATAAGACGAATATACAAGAGAGAAAGAAGTAGTATCAAAACATGGATAAAGTGACACAACACCGAATGCGGTATCCTAACTAGAAAGCATATAAAAGCTAACAGTGTACACCTTAATTAAAATTTCCTCCCAACTAATTGTATATTAAGTTAATCGGATAATGGCGGGTAACAGGCGTTTCACCGGATAATTGCCTGCCGCTGGGTTCCGCAGTTATTCTCCGCTTGAAAATTGTATCACGTACCCCAATGTGCACTTGGATATGCCGATAAAAATGTATTGCAGAGCTTTGATTTTGTCCCACGAAGTATGAATATAAATGAACTATGGTTATAAATAAAATATTAGAAACTTCGTACAATAACGCAGTGCAAAGTAAAAAGCGCTTATTTATCGCTGTTTCCAAAATGTTTAGCAAAATGTTATGACAATAAATAGAATGAACACCATATTTATATTTCCTCCTGCGAGATCATAATACAAACACACGTCTCGTAAACCCCCACCCACCATAATCTTCATGCCAAGTCTAGTCGGTTGCAGACACGCTGATAATAAAATTTATTATTAGTATTTCGTCTCTTTTATAAATCTGTTTAATATTAAGGGAAACAATTTTTGTTGATTATTGTATCATTTACGTTATTTAATCTATATTAATATTATAAAGCTGAATAGTTTGTTTGATTGTTTGTTTGGTAGAACGCGCTAATCTCAGAAACTACTGGTTCGAATTGCAAAATTGTTTTAGTGTTGGATAGCCCATTTATCGAGGAAGGCTATACATAACATCACGCTACGACCAATAGCAGCAGTGCACCAATGAGAAATGGGAAAATTTATCTTATATGAAGCAGATGAAGTTGCGCGCGCTGGTCAGCTAGTATTATATTTTATTTTATATAAATTAAAGTATTATGTGTAACGGTGACGCTGGCCTCTACGGGAGCGGCTGTTACCCTGAAATTTAATATTTTACCGAAAATTTGCGATGATATCTGATCTGATCTGGTGAGTCTTCTTTGTAAGCAGCTACGTGTGGTAAAGTACAAATCAAACAATAACTTGTATGCAACCAACGCATGTTATTTAATATTTGATGTGCTCCTATAAACCATAAAATATAAAAGTTCTCGTACAACTCCAACTCGGTGTAAAACGAGCCACAATACAGTATTTTTAATCAGAGAGAATCAAAGCTTTGTGCATGGCTGAGCCGACTTTTAATTATATTTCAATCTCCATCAACAAATATTTATTCAAGATAGGCTTTACGTATTTGGGCAACTATTTAAATTTAAAACAAAACTAGTCTTTGATGACATTTGGAATCTCTAAATCTATGTTTAAAGTAACGAGTTAAATTCATAGTTTAGGCATTTATAGATATAAATCGCTTAAATATAATGTAATTTTACACTACTCGCAGCGTGTTACCGCGTGAGAATACTATTCAATTCGTGTTTATAATGTCAATGTGGATTGAGTGACACCTGCCCAGAGGACCTGTATTCATATCTAGTGGGCCCTCCACGCCTCCTTATCCTAACAAAAGGGAGAAAAATTGTCAAGAGACGAGCTGCGAGTTCAAAGTGAAAATGAAAGGCGGCCGGTATAATAAACCGTAATAAAAGACTCATCGTGCGTGCTCGGTGCCTGCTTGCGCTTGCGTCCTGTAATTTTGACACTTGATTTCTTCATTCAGAGCTCGTAAATCTTTCTTCGGACGGAACCCCGCTGCTTTCTGTTTAAAATGCACAAATAAATGGGGACTACAATAAACTTAATTCCTTTCACGTGTCAAATAATTATGCCATTAAAATATGCGAACGTCAACTTTTGTTGCAACGGGTGCAAAATAGTGTTAATTACAATTTGTAACGTAATTACAAAGGTAAACATCTATAAAGTATGGCAATTACAATAGCTTCGTAATTGCTATAATTGAATATTTGTTGGTCGTTCAACAACGTGTCGTAATATTAGGTAATGGCAGGTTACGAGTAATGACTTACAGCTTAGAATATAACAATTGCTATATAATTGAGGTAATTACAGTTGTAATTTCTTATACAAAACAGGTTTTGATAAGAAACCTCATTAAGTATGTGAGTGAAAACTGCTTGTGTACCTACTTAATGTGATTAAAATTTAATTTGTAACATTCGTTCAGAAGAACGAAAAACATGTACGTTTTATTTCTTTTTGTTTATGGTAATTGTGCGCACATCGGCGGTAACACATCTACTAAGTCAATGTCGACGACAAACCTTAAAAATATATGTGACATAGTAATTTTTAGTACGAAACGATAAAATCATTAACCCTGCATAGTTCGATGCAGGAATAAGCTGGCTACTTATTAATCTTAGAGCGATACAAGTACTCGTACCTTTAGCGGCCAAGTACTTTTTATCGCTACACTGTCAATATACCTACTTTTTGTCGATCCTATTTGCAGTTGTAAGTCATGTCAAATAAGTGAACAATAGAATATCTACAATAAAATCTTCACTTATAGTTAATAAAATTATGCCATTCATTTAATAAAATTGTTATAATTTTTTTTATTAATATCACAGTCATTAAAAGCACAATCATTGTCGCCAACATCAATACTTATCGCGCAAACGAAAAACAAAATCTTATCCGATTGACCGACTCAATTAAACCTATTGAAAGCGGGATTGAAATTATGGCTATATTTTTTGTTCGTCGCCGTTTTAGTTGGCAAACAAAAGCTTCGAGGAGTTTGAGGTCGGTATTGAAGGCGCAATGGACGATTTCATTAACGCTCGCTCTTTGATCGGCACAGTCATTTGCGCTAATTAAATAACTGCCAGTTTCTGTAACCACTTAGTAAGTGTTCCGGTACGTATTAACTAGTGTAGCTCCTTTCCGTCGTTTCACTAATCATTGTCAAAGCTTATTTATGCGGTCTGTTTGACGTTGAAGCTTTTTGCTTTACAAACTTACGCTATTTATCTCCTTCTTCTTTAAGATAATCTATTTTATTTTCGAGCAATACAAGGTATATAAAAGATTTCTGTTTTTTCTTAAAATTGTTCTGTACGTCGCATATTAAAAAGTATGCTAGTAGGTACATTAAGATTGAATATAGTAAATACTAAGTAATCATAACAATCTGAAAATTATTTAATATTATACCGAACGTATAAAATAGTTTTTCTTTAATAAATTATGTCAATGTCTATTTTGTTTTAAAGATCATTATTAAGACGAATCCATCATTAAGCTATGTAATACCCTTTTCATCCAATCGACACAATATAACAAAGGTAACAAATCATAGAGCTACGACATATATTATCTGCTCCATGTCATCCCAGATAAAGCTTATAAATCAGCCGCAAAGATACCTCAATCCGAATCTAATATAACATTGCCCTAACCGTATTTGACATGTTACGTGAAACGTCCCGTCTCCATTATTGCTAAGTAAACTATGCATTAGGAGCGACTGTCGACACTTGCCGGGGCCTATCAGAATTACAGTAATTGACGGCCAAGTGGCGTAAAAGTGAATCTGAGGCGTCTCGGATGTTAGGACTCTGGTTCACGGGACCGATCGATACATCAACCCTCTTCTCGCGTATTACCCCACCCGCGAAAAAACCAAGATTTCTCGAAAGCGTCAGCTTTTTTAACACGCTTTTATTAGCTTGGTATGTATATCTATGTATGAATCTATATAACGGAATCTTTGAACGTGTTTTTCACCCCTTTCAAACCGCGACGGATTGATTTGACACTTTGCACACTTATCGAGGACCGATGACAATACAATAATTTAGAAAAATATAAAAATACTAAAATAAGTTATAGTTTAAAAAAACTAAAAACACGCTTTTAAAGGTTATCAAAATATCTTAGAAAACAACCCACGTTTTTTTACATTGAAATTATTAAATTATTTTCTACTTTTTAACGCGTGTTTTTAGTTTTTTAAACTATTGTTTTTTGGACAAGGAATCTGCGTAATTTGTTTATGGAGAAGCCTTTAAAATAGTACCAGACTGCATAGCGCTTGATGGCAATGAATGTCAAAGTAAAGCCTTTAAAATAGTACCAGACTGCATAGCGCTTGATGGCAATGAATGTCAAAGTGTCAATACATAATAATTACGTTTTAATTAATTTTAACTTGTGTTTGACGCGCTATTTTACTATCTTTATGGTAAGCTTCACCTATAAATACTTGTACTAAAAATAAAGCTGGATTAATGATAAAGTCAATTGACCTGCTATTCAACTGCTGAAGTGGTTAATCGTTCTTGTTACATCAGAAAAGACTTTTATGAAATAAAAAATAAATATTCTAAATGTAAAAGTAAATTTCTCTAGTAATCTAATAGGTACATATCTTATGTAGTTAAACACCTAAACCGCTGAAATTATTTTAAAAGTATAGAGTGCTTCTACACAAAAGGACATAAGTTACTTAAAATGCAGTTAATATTGTGGGTACTACGGCTTGAACGAGTGAGTACCTATCTACATTATAAATAGAAAAATACAAAAATATATAATAATAAATATACTAAAGGTATAATATAATAAGTATAGAAATGTGGCACACAGGTGAGATCGTAGTACCTATTCTTTACCGTAAAAAATGTAAATCGGAATACATACCTCTAATTCGTATGAATAGTCGTGTATTTGGGCATGTGTCTGTCGTAGAAATTCTTTACGATACACATTCTCACATGAGTCTACGACACACGATCGTCTTTTAGAACTGGTAAGTCTCAAGAATCATTGAAATACCACCGCATGGGATTTTTATAGTTGCTACAGAGCCAAAATATTTCGCTTAATACTAATTGCATGTTGAATGTAAATTGAACAAATGATAAATAAACTCAATAAATTATTGTTTAGGAGTGAGACAAATAAACGAGCTGCGAGTAGCTTACCACTAAGTGGTGGCATTATATTCCCATTGAGAATACAGATCGAATAAATTGGCTTAGTACAGAATCAGACAGTGCAGTAGACAAGAATACTAGGTAGTCTAGTAAATTAACGCTCTCACAAAAGAAAGTAAGAAAAGGCTTTGTAGGTATTACAGTCTTTTTACTCTGCTCGTTTGGGAATCAAAGCACAGAGAGCAAGACCTCGCCGAGCCGGCGCTACTTCTAAGAATAAATTAAAGGAAAAATACTTTAGACTTACAATTGATATATTGTCGACAATTTGCAATATTTGTTATTTACCGACCGCTATTCACTGTTGATATTAAAGATTATTTATTTTTGATAGCTTAATAACTTTTGTGACTTATTATTTGATTCACCACTGCAATTGCGCCCTATGTTGTAGTAGGATCCCCATACAGGAAACAATGGGATGATTACTCAACAAATAGTCGTTCCGAGTTTGGGTGGTCTTTGTGTCCGCTGCTTGAATGTTTGTAAAGTCCTCTAACATTTTGAACAGTTTATAATAGATACCTTACAAAAAGTTTAAGTTTAATAACCCTATACAATCTATTTTTCTCTTAATAATAAAAACACAAAGATACGACATAATTATATCCGTTGTAATGTCAACTAAGTAGCGGCATACTATGTTAATAGACTGACCTTCTGATTCCGATCATTATTTTACTTCGTAAACAGACTCTATAGTAGGTAGAATGCGACTTCTAAAATCCAAACACAGAATCCGAACGCTTTATTCTTTAAAATAAATAAAGCATGTAAAATAAAAAGGATCATACATGTTGCAGAGAATAATCTCTGCAACATGTATGATCCTTTATATATATAAATATATAATTCTTTATATATAAATATATAATTCTTTTTCTTGCTAGAAACTAGAAACTGATCTGAAACTTTCTCTCATCTCATCTGTTTTGTTCAAAAGATATTCCTTAGTAGACAGACATACATAATATAGTCTACTTAATATATAATATACCTATTGCACTACATAATAAAAAGAGAAACCTTGTTGCGTTGATTGAATATCACTATTCGATTCTTAATTATGAATTATTGCTGCATTCTGTATGTAACAGTCTCTCTCAGTTATGAATGCACGTTGTACACCGAAATAACTGATTAAAAACCCAAACAATTCAATAGCAGAATATATTGCAACATGTATGTGCAAAATAATACAAATTAATAAAGCTTTATGGAGTAGTACGAAATATTCATCAGTTCAGTTTAGTAAACGATACATAATTGTTTTGTACGCCTGTATTCAAATATCCAATTTTCATATAGGTGATCGGGCAAATACAAATACGTGGTTTCTGTTATCCGTTCATGCTGAAAGTCGTTACCGGTGACGTAACAGTAATAGGCTTTTTTTAGTTTTTATTATTTATAAAGTATATCCTATCTAGGTATTAATATTAAGTGCGAATGTGAGTTTGTTTGTTTGTTATGCTTTCACGTCTTATCAACTATTAAATTAATTGGACCGATCATCATGAAATTTTGCATACACGTTGTCAGGGCAGGGGTTATAATAAATGGTACCTTTCATCTAGAAAAAAGTACTCTTATTAACGTAACCTACATTTACGCAAACGAAGCCGCGGGCAAAATAGTTATAATTAAATAATAATCAATCATTTATCAGAAGTCTTTATATCTTTATCAGTAGGGTACGTTATAAAAATTTACCTCACGGATGGTGTAGTGATTTAAAGTAGCTTATCGCTGACACCGTAACAATTTCTAAACACTTAACGGTGATTATTATGAAGTAACTAACAAAATTTGAATAAAATTCAGATGGCCTCATATGCATTGGAATAACTAAATTTAGATGTATTAAAACATAATCTAATTCAAAGTAGGTACCTATATTTAAGTAAAACACTTTTTTCAAAAGGTTGATGATATTAAAATAGCTTCAGAGCACCGAATGATATCGATACTAACAACGTTTCAAAACACAAACATAAACAATGTCTACAACAAAGTTGAATGAACGAAGAAACTTATCGTTCATCCTTTTCACAAACTTCGCAGTATATCGTTTTCACCTATAGTAACTCTATTCACAAGCACAAACACTTTAACAGACTGTCGCTGCCCAAGACGAACAATAAAAATAAAAGTGCACTAAGACAATAACAAGAACAGGTCTGAGGTTTACTCTATTGGATTAACTAGACAAGAAACTTGTCTTAATTAATACAAGTAGTATTTTTAATTAAAGAACTTGTGTCTTATCGACATGAATTTGTTTAATAATTTATTCTGATGTGTGACGAGATTAAAATTTGATGGATAGCTTCGTGTGATCGGTGTACGAGAATTAAGTAGTGATTGTATGATTTTCATAGACGTTCTGTCGCCGACACATGCTCGGTTAATGTACAAAGCTACTAGTCTCTTATTTCCTCAATTAAAGAGTAACCTGCAACGCGAGTAATGATTCAAATAATTTATGCTACATCAATTGCATAATTTATTATTTATTAAGTATTGTAGTCTAGCAGGAAAACAGTTGTACGGCCGAATCAGTGGCGCATGTGATTTAAGTTACCATGTGCCACGAGTTAAGTGATGTGGGTTTGATCCCCAAACGGGATAAAAAATTGATACCACAAATAGTTGCTCCGAATGTTCTTTGTTTTATTGTTTAATTCCCTCATGACACAATAGTTGCTCCTAGTGCAGGAATTGTCTTTATAAAAAGATAGATCGATATGATAATGAAAATCAACTAACGTCATTAAATCATCAGATTAGATTACCAATTAATTATTCGTTAATCGCCTATCTATCATTACCACAGCAATATAATCTATATTAATCAATCATATTTATGTTAAACGAGATATCAAATCGTGCATTCGCAATATATAATTATTTACCTACCTTTCTTGTTTCTCAATTTGATTATTTTTGAAAAATATAAATCCACAACCGTATTTAATCACGGACTGCCTTTGTATTGTCACAAAGTGTAAGTGTATGCGCCATCATGCCATCCTACTGTCTATTTTAGAATTATATTAAAAAATATAACTAAACCCAAATTATTTCATTCATATAATATTATTAAGTTATTATTGTTGTTATTTTTAGTTTTTTTAAAGTCAGTAGTACATGGTATAATGGCTGCAACACCTTGTTGATATGAGTTGTAAAATACTGAAATTATATTTAATTGATGATTTAAAACCTTGGCCGTGAGTTTCTTGCAGGTTTCTTCACATAGGCTCAACCCTTTACCTGAACTTAGCAACTAACCTAAATGTAGTTTCAGTAATTTAGTAAACTCACTAACACACATACATATATATTTTGACGTTCATAAGTGTTCGGAGGCGTTCTGGACAAAGGCCAGGTTAAGAGCTCCTTGAACCGACGGGCGTGTATGAGGAATGTGATGATAGTGAATGAAGCCAGAGAAGTGTGTCAGGATCGTAGCAAATGGAAATCCGTAGTCTCTGCCTACCCCTCTGGGAAACACGCGTGACTCTATGTAGGTATGTATGTATGTATGTCATAAGTGTTACTTTGTGAACTTAATGAATAAATAATTTTTGACTTTGAAAGTGTTTGTATATAAATATAAATATTCTCACTATTTACTTATGCGTTTTTACTGAAACGGTGTAAATATATATTGCTTCGAACTATGCAAAATAACCGAACTAAATAAAATAATACAAATATTTGACTTTTGCAGAGGTAAAACACGGATTATTTTAAATTCTAATCGAAGCACAAAAGTAAAGCAAACCACAATTTTAAATCTGTGAATTTTCACGTTAAAACGGACTACTGGCGTACAAGCGATAAAACCCGTCGTGACGGAAAATGTAATGTATTTTGTAAAACGATACAACTATTTTGATTTATATGTGTAACTTTCATACACACAAGAAAATATGTGTTAAATAAGTAAATATCGTTTGATGCTTGGAGAGAACTGAAACAATGTTCAAATTAATTATTGTTTTCTAGTCAACAACTCGCAACTCGTATACAGTACGTAAACGTTAAAAGGATCGCGTATGATTTTCTATTGTGTCTAGCACGGGACTGTGAAGGAGCTTAACTGGGTAATGTTAAACTAAAATGTTTAACAAAAGGAGGTTAAACATAACATAAACACTGGTAACCCAGCAGGGCTAGAGGATAACAACCAATTAGCTGTTTGTTTTGTGCTTGGCAGATCAGAACTACTTAAAGAAACGGTTCGACTGGTCTTTATCTCTTAAGCAAGCAGCACTCCTATTTCTTTTTGCAAGACTATCAAACACCGCCTTTTGATAATGCGAGCATCCATAGCAATAGCCATTTGTCAGCAGGCGAGCCGTATGCTTGCTACCTACTGCTAGCAAACAAAGCAATATTATCGTGAAACAGGCCATATTTAAGTTTTGTTTTATAATATTAATGTAATGTAATACATCAATTTTAATGTAATGAGAGTGAACTTTTTGTTCCTTTGATTGTTAAACTTTATTATAAAGTTCGAACTATAACTTAACAGACATTACAAATAACTGAAAAATACATAATTATAACGTTTTGAAAATTGCCGTCGCCCACGGCCTCCTAGTTAATTAACTATATTATTATTACAAGCTCCCACTAGTAACAGCTTATAAAATAATTAAGCTAATTGATGTTCTATCTTTCTTGTTATAAGCCTATTTTGTTTATTTTCGGCCAACTTTTATTACAACTCTTTAGACAAGGACATGACATCTCAGCACATTTATAAACCTATCTACATCACGGCCAGTACGTGATTAAGAAATTATACAAAAAATATCACGTATTGGCTAATCAACTGATTTTAGATGAAAAGGTTGTGCTGACGTGACATATTACACCGACGGCACACATACATATTAACTGCAGATGTGTGTATAGTTAAGATTAGTATATAAGATAGTTAATTTGTAATAATAAACAGTCACAAGTAGAATCGGACTTTGACTCATTACCTTTCCACCACCTCTCACTGCGGCCAAGCCACCTTTAGCCTTCAGTACGATCGGTCTTGTGAGCCTGCTTGACCGCCAGTGAGAAAACCATTCCAACGAATCCAACTCCTTCCCACATTCCGTCTGTCGCCTTAGGACCAGGAGGTGACAGATATTCCGCACCTATCTATATATGTATCTATAAGAACTATAGTAGGGCTAGGGATACTAATGTCCTCTAGACCGAATTTCGGCCACGGCGGCCAGTCTTAACGGAGACTAGCCATCTGCGCAGGAGATATTATAGTGCACAAGTGTGTGCGCAAACACAAGTGCACTCTCTGTTCCCTAACTCTCATATACGGACGGTAATCCGACACGACCGGGGAAAGATCGGGCGCAGGATCAACGGCTTTACGTGCCTAGGGATATTTAGGGATTGTAGGGACATAAGGGCTAGGGTTTGTAGGTGTGTACGAAGCGTAGGTCTGTATCACCAAATACCACGCTAGTAGGCATCTTATTGCTAGGCAACTAGGTTATTTAGGTATAAGGTTTAGGGTTATCTAGGATATAAGCACACAGGTTATATAGGATAGGTATAGCGTATCATAGGTAGTAAGTTAGGTTATATTTACATGTACAGTCCGGGTTCTACCGACAGGTTTAAGACCCACCTGTACAAACTCAATATTCGCCGCTTAATTACTTAAGTATTTATTCCATAAAGAAGCGGCTTAATTTACGTCATCATAGAAACTAAAATACCAGAATATAAACTCATTTAATCTGTTACTACCGCAAACAGGAACACGATTCTATTTTTCCGATAGCAAAGGTCACAAGCCTGCGGTTGCTGGTTGCATAATAAGATTGATCTCTCGTGGGCTACTGTCGCTATGCCACTGAATACCTCTGACCTTTGGAAGTAAACGCTGGAATACAGTCACGTAACTTACTACTTACAATTATTACAGAGAGCTTTTAAAGCCGTTAATGTCACTGAATAATGTTAGAATATAGTTTAGTACGGAATAGTAAATAAATATTTAACAACATTACGATAGGTATAAATTTAAACTAATTATTTTGACCAGCAAATATTTATGGTGTACCTACATATATAACTCCTGACAACAAATATGTCGTATGTTTAGAACGTCAAGTGATAAAAAATTGTCCAATTCCAGACATTAGTCCGAAAAATTTACCAATGCCCAGGTTGTTAGCTTTACAGACAATAACATATTAAATTACCATTTCATCTATTTCTTGTTCAGAGTCTGGTTGTATTTAGTCACCTAAATTTCAATGTTAATAAAGTTCTTTAAAGCAAAGTTAATTCTTAGGAATTAACTTTGCCCTTGGGCCTGATAAGATAGGATAATTGGTTTAACAGATGCCAAGTTCAATGAATCACATAATAGATTTTCGATTGCGCCTATCAAAAAAATGTGTTTGTTAGTTTGTCCTTTCTTCATTTCGATATCACATAACGAGATGTTTAACGAATATAATCGACTACATGGGCGAAGTCGCGATTCAAACATATAAACCGATAAAGCTCAACAATGTCTCTTAGAAAATATAGCGCATTTTACATAAAATAAAATGCATTACTGAATGTATTTTTCATCATATGTATATTACAACGTCTACATATCATAATAAATCAGCGTAGTAGTAAATCCTTGTTATATAAGTATTTGATATTTAATTACTAAACCGCTACAAAAAGATCTGCACCGATATCAGAAACATACTAGGTACACTAGCAACTTACTACATGAGCTAAACTAAAGGTTGATAAATAAAGAATAAAGTTATAGAATGTCATAAATTATACCGACTAACTTTTAACTACAAAATACGATGAACAATATGCCTTGAGAAAAGTAGAGAATTACATTAAAATGAGGACAGCTTTATGCGCCTGAGACTTTTTCCTTATAACAACAATTACTTATTATGACGGCTTAAGTTACACAGAATAATGTTTAAAAGATACTCGTATTTATGCTTTGTTTATGTTTGTGATAGAATAACATTATGTTTGTGTAACTGCGAATAAAATGGAGTGTATCAAATGCGCGTTTCACCAGTTTTGTTAAGTAATAGGGCGCGTATATTGTTGTCTGTCGAGCTCGCTTTTAGATCCTTTCTGGTGGGTACTGGGTATTTCATGACAGAAAAGCACGACAAATGTGCCCAAACCATGTCTCTAACTCGATGCCTCTCAAACGATAAATTGATTAGTCGATATACTACTGAATTAACCACATGTACACTGTATTGAGAACAAATAGCTAGATAGGATTTTATGTTTCAAATACAAGAGCGCTTATATATCAGTAATTTTTATTTTTGTGAAACAAAGATAGTCTTTATAATTGACCAAAAATCTTAGATTATTCATTTAGATAAAAAATATTTATATTAGGTGTATTAAAACTTATTCTAACTTCGAAACAAAATGTGCCTCAATAGTATTTTTAGTACCAATAATATTATTTAGGCAATACAATAAATGGAAAGGGTATTGGTAAAAAAGATGTTTCATTAGGAACGAAAATTTCTTGTACATATTTGAGTAATGAGGTCTTTCTTTTATACTAAGTTAATTCCCCGGTTTTAATTTAAATATGTACTTAAGTTGATTGGTGTTTATCTCGAATATAACAATAGGTACCTCTCTAGTTATAAGTATAAAATCACTACCAAAACTTCCCGAACAAAGAACACATTTCAATAACTAAATATGTTTTGACTGACTAATAACAGTGCTTAAATATTTGGAGAACTTAGCTAAATAGTTAGGGATTTGACTTATACAAAGTATTATAGTACATTCACAAAACTGTTAATCGATTAGCTGTCAATATTGTGTTTGACTGTTATAGCTATTGTCGAAAGCGTACAATACTGTTAAAGGTATTTTTACGCGCCATTAAAATTTGTTAGCACACTTACAACAAAATATTTTTACATTAAAACACATTAAAGTGCAAGCACCAGAAAATATTAACGGTTGCAGTAAAGGCCGTTCAAAAACTTTTATTGAAATAGTTCGGTCCCGCGGCACCGGCGCGCTTTCGCTCAAAACATTTGACCTCAATGAACATTAGTCTTTTTACGACTCTCCGTTTAGTTTCACGGTACCTTACGACATGGGTAGATCAAATGTTTTTCCAAATCTAAATAAAGTTCTTCATAATAGATAGATAAATTTATTTTCAATCTTTTAAATCGGGTAGTATTTAACTGTTCCTCAATTTTTTGCTTTTGTTTCAATAAAAATACTAATTGCACAGCAAAATATGCTTACCAAAAATACTAATTGCATAGCAAAATATGCTTACCAAAAATACTAATTGCACAGCAAAATATATTTAAAGAGTTCAAACTAAGTCGATGGAGCCCCGCTTGGCGGGGCTCCTATTTCTGGATGGGTTTAAGAAGGAACCTAACATAACCTAACCCTTCCGAGACGGAATGCAGTGAGTTGAGGCGTATAGGTGCTCGTTATGATATATTTTAGTAAGCATATTTTGCTGTGCAATTAGTATTTTTGATGGTCATTATATTTAATCCCTTTTAAAACTACAACGAATTATTCTACTTCCTTATTTACTTTTATATCGTAATATATACAGCGCGGATAAGCAGCAATTAAACCTATGAAATGTAAATAAACAAATTATACTTACAAGTCGTTCTGATCTATAATACCTCTGAAATCAGTTGATCACACATTTGACCATGTTACTGTAACACCTAAGAAATGTTATTGACACAGCCTGCTATAAAATGTCTATCTTTTATTTTTCTGTTAGCAAAAGGCGGTTCTCTTATCTTTTTTGTATCCACTAATGACGGCACGTGCTCGCAGGTATAACATTCGGTTGATTTTAGTCCTTTTTGAACACAAAAAAGACAGTAAAACCGTGTAGACTTGGGTTTATTTATATGGATGCGTGCGCGCATGTTATCAAAGCAGATGTTTGCTTTGGCAAGAATTTATATTTTGCTTTTAGCATGTGTTTATCGATAAACGATTATTTCTAATTCGCGTTGAATTTATTTTATATTTGATTTGATTTGGTAAATATTAACAAAATTATTTAACAAACAAATTTGAATTAGGTGATTTTCATTAGATTAATGTTGGTAATATTCAAATATTTATACATATTTTGTATTGTCTTAATTTGTTGCATAATAAACCTTAAAGACGATGACCGAGTGCTTTTTTTCTGCACTACTACCTACGATTCCGTTATTCCGAAGAAAACGAAGCGGAACAATAACGACCATCTGTCGTGGGGCAAATCATACAACAAAAGGTTTTTTGCTGCACTAAGGACGGCTGCAAGATTTGATAGTTAAAAACGGGTTGCAGCCGGCACGCTGTCAATTACCTACTTAATTTTAACGATCCTTCGACCTCGTGTTTTTTTAATTATTAAAACATTTAAAGTAACTTAGTTTTATCTCTTTGTTACAGAATGTGATTTCAAGAATCACTTCATCGATGTCGGTATCTTTCATCTGACCAAAGCGGACAATGCGGTCACCAGCTTCAAAACCCTTACCTAAGAAAGGGGATTTAAGTAAAACTTCCTTTAAAAACCCAACTGCTAAGCAAGCTGCTAAAAAAACTGTACCACCTAAAAAAGTAAAAAAACTTCTTAGCAAGAATTTAGTGAAAGGCACTAAGAAAAATATTCCCAAAGATGATTCGACAAATTCTAAAAAAGAAGATGACTGTGCAGTCGTTGATAAAACTGAAGCCCCGTCTGAACTTGCAAAGCCTGGACCTTCCAAAGTATCTACTCCACGAAGTGACTCTCCAGCTAAAAAAGCCAAGCCCAAGAAAGATTCAAAAGAGAAGAAAGACACGGTTAAAAATATTTCAGATATAAATGTAAAGAAAACTGCCCCGAAAAAATCTCCAAAAGCCAGCAAAAAAATAAAAGCTGCTAAGTCAACTGTAAAAAAGAGTGGAAAGGATAATAATGATATAAAGTACAAAATTAATAAGGATGTAGTTAAAAAGACTACAAAGTTTTCTAAAGCTAAAACAATAGTTAAAAAAGGAAATACCATAAACAGCGAAAAGAAGAAAGGTGCGACTCAGACTAAAGAAGAAAAAGACCATTCAGAAAAAGAAGAAAATGATATTGAGACTAAAAATAGCAAAGATCATTTCAGTGCTAATGATGAAAACAATTTTGTTGATGGAAAGGGAAATGATGTCACAAATACTAACAAAATTGGCGAGGGAAAAAGTGATGATAACATTGAAACAAAAACGGCTGATGACAATTCATCTACTTGTAAAACACCATCCAAAAACAACTTACCTAATCAACCAGAAACACCTAAGGCAGAAACAGAGAGACCTCCCAAATTTTTCACATCGAGCAGATCGCCGCGGATGGTAGACATTGATGTTAAATGCTGTAAAAATTCAAAAGGAAATTTAAGTGTTTCAGAAAGATTCTTATCTATGAAGTGTGAATCTAAAATTGAAGACAACACTAAAGACAAAAATGCTTCAAATACACTAGTTTCTCAAGGTCCAGAAATTGATGTGTATACTTTCACGGAAAAAGTGGATTCCCCAAAAAGTATATTATCTGATTTCCGCAGTCCGATAAATAAAAATGTTGGCAGAGTTCGGCCTATAGCTAGAGTTAAAGGAACAGTAATTGACAAAAAGACAGAGTTAGAAAAGAAAAAATACTCACCACATAGACCCATAGAAGAAGTTGTAAAACAGTTAAAAGCTAATAAAAGATCTGAAGAAGTTAACTCCGGCCAAAATCAAAACGTTTGTGCCGCATCTAGTGTAGAATCAAACATGCCTAATGAAGAAACCGAAGAAGAAAGTCCTAAGCCCATAGTAAGCAAATCTTACAAAATGGTTGCTCGAAAATCAAGCATAACCGGCAAACCTTTTAGCCCACAGTTTAATCTTGAACAAGAACAACCATCACCCAGTAAAATTGATAAAACCGATAAATCTACTAAAACCAGCCCATCTACCAAGAAAACGCCTGTAAAGACCAAAAAACAAGCGAAGAAAGGCAGCTTGTCGGATCAAGAACTCGATAATTCTAAGTTTGCACTAAATACTAAGAGCTTCCACTACACTTCATCTGAAGACAGTGTTAGCGAATCTAATGACGATAATGACACCAAAGAGTCTTCCGAATCTGATACGCCAAAAAGTAAGAAAACTAAAAACAAAAAATATAAACGTATTACAGACAGTGCCAAGAAATCTTCATCAAAAGAACTTAAAGAATTGTCAAAAGACTCACTTATCGATCTCAAAGACAGTTCTGCTTTATTAGGTAATGAAAAACCCAGCAAAAGACGCCTTAAACTCTTATCAATGTGGACTGGGCCCAAAAAGCATCGAATGGCATCTCTTAATGCTATTGCAAAAGTACATTGCTTATATGAAAATGAGAGTCGAACTCATATGGAATTAGGTTTGATGAAAACAATAGACAGACATATTCTACCAAGCACTTCCAAAGCTACATCAGCTAAAAAGAAAGAATCTAAAACAAAGGAAACTGAGAAGCAGGAAAGCACTTCAGAATCGGAATATGAAAATAAAAAAGACAAGAAAGACGAAAGTTCAGAAAGTTCAGATGACAATCCCCCACAGAGAACTTTACGAGGGGTTCCAGGTATAAGAAGTGCTGGAAAATACTGGGATCCAAAGTCTTCTACATCTTCCAGCGAGGATAGTGAATTAGATACTAAGAAGAAAGCCACAACCCCAGAGAAAAAGAAAACAACACCTAAGGCTCCAATAAATAAGTCTGATTCTGACAAGCCGCCAATTAAAATGAAAAAGACTGCTGGCGTGCCTGTTAAGAAAAAGCGTAATAGAAACGAAGTAGTAATGGACTTAAAAGATATGGTCGTACAAAAACGAATGGCAAGTCTAAACGCCACCGCTATCCTGGCAGCTAGTTATGAAAAGCGTTCGCCAAAATCTAACAAAGACGAGACAACAACCGACTCCGGTAGCGACGAATCTTTTTCTCAGAAGTCAAAAAACGGGCAAGGTTCCGGCTTTAAGTCGGAATTAAAAAATGAATGTGAACCCAAAAAAGAAATTGATGAAACGGCATTGGCTGATAGGAAGCAAAAGGTTGAGGTTATTGTTAACCAGGATACCGATGTTACCATTACTGGCGTTTATTCTACTCATCACCATGAGGGGTTTTGCACTGTGTCGGGAATGCAATACCGCATTTCGTCGACGAGCCATACGCAGACAACAGCTACTGCTAATTGTGAAAAGGTTAGTACAGTGACTTTATAATTCATATAACCATAAATCAAGACAATTGAATTAATCACACGAACTTGTTGATTTAATAATGGAGTTATAGACTTCCCCTCTACACAGTCAGAACTTAGCAAATTGATGCGAGTATTATCCATACGTAATAAAGACTATACACCCGCCGGCGCTTCAGTTCTCATTAATACGCGGTAATGAAGTAAGTTCTATGTAAACACGCCCCGGGACCTCATCCGCACATTATCCTTCATCGCTTTACCTTACCAATGTTTACACAGAAAAATAAGCCTTTTGTATTTGAAGGGAACGGTCCTTTTCGTGTGTTTAGTAGTTATCAATTGGGGCGTCAACGATTCACGCGCGAAAGGAGTAACCATTATGGTACCCTTGACGCAGATTATATCGTCTGACGCGTTAAATCTTATTAATGCTATGTTAAACTCTAGAAGCGTCAGAGATCCTAAATATATGTGCATATTACAAGCTTGTATAAGAAAGGTTGGCGGCAATCAGTAACACTACATTTCAATATTAGCTGCTATTCGCGTCAAAATGTTTAGCTATGGAAGCGTTTATGGATTTAACAAGTAACTTATGAAACAGGCAGGTATAATAAGTAATAACAGCATAATAAATAAAATCTTTTCCACAGGAGGGATGTACCCGCGATGAAGGAGCTCGCTACACGCCGCTATCGGCTCTCTCATCCATGCAGCCTCCCGCTGATCATCCACATACACATCCACATCCAGGTAAATATAATTTAAACATTTTAAAAGTTTCACATTGGTTAAGGAATTGCAGGAAGTGTCGTATTCACTCTTCAAAGGACCATGAACAATTTGGCCTATGATATGAATCAACATAACATTCCACCTAAACAATAATTTATATTTTATTTTATGACTTAATAATCAATCATTACAATCTCATGGACACTTTCGAATCATGTTTTCTTTTTAAAAAGTATTTTCGCTATTTCAAATACACCGGTATCCATTGTTTACATCTGAGGCACACAGTGTTGCCAAGTCTACAGTTTTTACAATATGTGTACGGTTTTATCAGAGAAATTCTGTAATTTTTCTTACGTACGAATGCTATTCTATAAATACCATTATTGAACTTTATCATAGATATGACCAATTTCTTAAAAGTCATAATTTTAAATGAAATAGGTCATTATCAATACCACTTTCTCGGTATTATACGCTTTTCTATAGTGCAAGCATGGCAACACTGATCCAAGTCAAGCAAAACATGATTTGTTTTATTTTATTTGTATTTTCAGTTGCTTTTCAAACATCGATTGAATGTCATTGTACTTATTGCGTGTGTGCTTTGAGTACCTATATCTTATTTAGCGACATTTTATGTTAAACTATTTTATTTACGACTTCGCTTGCACAAGTGACTTTGGTTCTTCTCGAAATATCGACATCCGGCTGTGATTTACGGATCTATTGGCACGACAACTTGGCATATACGTCAAAAAGTATATTTTGTTTACATTTTAGTAGATGCTAACCCAAAAGACAGGTATTCAATAAGGCATTTTGCAGTTGCTGCATATAAAATATCAACTCATTGACTATCTATCTGCTTTTAATCGCATTGATACCTATTCTAAATTATTTTTAAAGTTGATGATTGATGAGTTGATTCTAATTAATTAATGATGTAGCTATAACCAGATTAACTAGACATTAATCATAAAACGTTACAAGAACAACAGTTGTAGGTCTAAAGGCACCTACCTACCTAGCCCATAATGGCCCATATTATATCCTTATTTCAAATACGACCAGCATTGCCCAACACACTAATCAAATAAAATAATAACCTCAAAAACGGTACATAAGTATTTCAGTTAGTATGCAATATTCAGAAGTGTCCGTAACTTATATTCACTTTTAATTGAATGTGGCCATCCTTAACCATATATGTAACATTTTTTTGTGGCTGTTGGTTCTTAGGCTAATAATGTATGGTAGCTGAACAATGTCCTTTAAAAGGAGGGCCATCTAATACGTTTGTCGGGTCAATAGATGCACTTCTTTTTGTTGAGATTAATGTATTAATTGTATTTACTTAAAGGAGTGCTCGGGGCCTTATTGACTGGATTCGAGTACCAATGCAAGGCAATTTCGAATAGAAATGTTACATCGATAATTAAACTGATCCTGCGCTATTTGAAAGGGTGCATATTGGCTCGTAATAATTAGTACTAGTAAATAGGATTTAAATTACAGTATATTTATCGTGAGTTTTTAACAGGCAACATAATTATACTAATAAAAAATTCAAGTTGTTAGTTAACTGGTGTCATCATTTAGGCTGCATTTACCTTTATTTATTATCCGTTTTTCGACTGTTAGGGTTAGAGGTTGCAGATAATGTTATGTTTCCCGAAATGTATAAAAATTTGAGAAGAAATTGTCAACTTAAACTTCATATAAAGTGATACTAATCACGATCATGTTATATTTGAATCACGGCTTCTATCCAGTGTACCAATTGAATTGTTTTACCTTTTCATAGAGGATATTATTTAATCGTTTAAAGCTACTATTACAAAGTACAAAAATCTACTACGTTATTAATTTGCGCCCTACCACTCAAACTTATAACAATAAGCTGACAAAATGGCACATTTACTTATGTACTTGTTCGGGATATAGCTTCATAGACACACAACATTTTGTATAGATATAATTATGTAATAGGTATTTTATACTTTTATTCCAAGGTACACCATATCCGTGATTTTAGGCTGTCATAATTATTTATCTTTTGTAGATTAACAGCTAAATAACAGCTAGCGTTTTTTCTGTGAAATGTAATTTTCGATCGGTACTTTACGTTATTTATTTTAAGATGATTATCCGAATAAACAGTTTTACTTTTAACGCAGCAACACTGTGTCTCAGAAGCTAACAATTAGCAAACATTTATTATCTGTGATGTATAATGATAATCCTTATATTCATGTCGTGTAGGCGACTAAGAGGTAAAGTTTTCTCAGTAGAAGCCACTCTCGTAAAACTTATCAGAAAGCATTTACCGTAATCACTTCATTATAGTATCGACTTAACAGTATTATACGATTACAAAAAAATATTAGCTTACTTAAACTTAGTTTTTAAGTAAAATGCTACGTTTGAACCATGTGATATTTTCAAAACGTTCGTTTTCCAAAAATAAAATAAATTTATGTATAAATATATACATAAATTTACTTTATTTCGAGTCATTCGTATAAAATTCTCTGCGTGAAATAACAATAAACATAACTTACTTCCTTACTCTACGGAGTGATAAACGCTTTATCGAAAGATATTATATGGTACCAGACAACACATATTTATGTAGTAAGGATGTGAGGACCTCCAATTGAATCTGACCTTAAGAAAAAGAACCATCTAATAAATCCAATTAAAGTCGTATGATAGGACTTTAGATAACATTAATAGACTCATAACAATTTATTGTCGTTATGTGTTGTACATTCTAAAAGAAAACCAATATTAAGGATAAAGCATTAAGCATATTCCAGTACAATTGCTTACAAAAGAGCTATTATTTGTATTTTCATTATACAGAATGTTACGTCGAGAAGAAATATACTTATTATTTTTGTACTCGCATGATTTTCCTTGAAGGCAATATACGGATTTATTAGCATTAGACACTGATTTCATATTGATGTAATTCTGTTAATATTCTCTCGGAATCTCAGAGGATTTTGTACCCGTATCTCGGATATGGGATACAGTGTAAGTATACGCATGACATCTGGTTAGCTCTGTTTATCTGACTTACCGCAACGAAAGCTCTGTGTTAATAGAATGAGCAATTTTGATGGATAACTTACAAACAGTTTATTTGTTGTTTTATTTTGTAGTAGTACATTACAGTACACAGTAAATTTTGTTCTTTAACTTGTCTGGTTAAAGTTAATTTGCCTGCACGGATGGCGTAGTGGTTTAAGTGAACGCCTCGCCGCTGCCACTGCGCCAAGTGTTGTGGGTTCGAATCCCACACGGGATAAAAAATTGTATGAGCCACAAATTGGTGTTCCGAGTCTGGGTGTTCATTGTGTCCGTTGTTTGTAAAGTCCCCTGCGATACAGGAATGGTGCCTAGTGCGGGAGTTATCTTTTTCAGAAAAGAAAAGTGTAAAATTGTGCTATATGAACGATATATAGTCTCTGCCTACCCGTCTGGGCAACAGGCGTGAATCTATGTATGTATGTATGTATGAACGATTTTCTTCTGGAGATGTTTAAGTTCATTGCTTTGATGTTTAATATAGATAATTATCACATTTAGCATTTATTAGAATGATTTTTCGCTCAGGCTATACGTATAACGTTTTATATATTGTTCTACACAATGAATTCGTTTTGTTTACGTTCATTATAAATATTCCATTTTGCATTCGATTAACCAAAATGGTGTCTCGTCCCTTTACCCACAAATATGTTACTCTCATCATTTAGATGCATTTCTGTTCACATTTTATTAATGTACTTATAACTTTACTTAATTATTCATATGAAATTAAATTATAAAAATGTATTATTACTTAAAAGTAATAATTACCCCAAACATGATGGCCTCGATGACCCCGATGGCGTAATAGTTAGTGTAACCGACTGCCACGCCTGAGGTAGCGGGTTCCCGCACAAGTCAAGCATTTGTGTGCATGAACATGGATGTTTGTCTTGGTCTCGGTGATTCTATGTATAATATGTATGTATTTACAAAAAAAGTAAATATGTATGTTTATCCATTGTCTAGTACCCATAGTACAAGCTCTGCTTAGTTTGGGTTAGATGGTGTTACGTGTATGTGAATAAATGAAATGAAAAAAAAAAAAGAATATTAACAAACAAATGTTGTCTATTTATTACAACAGTTAAACTCTTTTCCTCACGATGTCATTATATTTATTGCGAGTAACCTTGTAATTTTCACATTCCCTGTGAAGTAAAATTGTATCTGAACAAGCAAGTGTCTGGATTCCAGCGAGTGTGTGTATCGTCGTGACCGGTTGCTTCATATCGCACGTTAATAGGTCAATGTTTTTAGACGCGCGGCGACCTCGCGCCGGCGCAGGCGCACCCAATGTGTCGCGTTTCACACACAGCGATGTTCGGCTTTTTTTTTGTTCGTGTTTCGCTTTGTTGTGCCACCGCTGTTCACGATTTGGTCATTAATTTTTATATCATGTTCGCTTACTCCGTTCTCTTTTATTGATATACTGTAATGCAAATTGATGCCGACACTGTTTTTAAGTTGCAATAAATTATAAGGTACCATTATTTCTCACGCATTATATTATGAAAGCGGTTGTATCCATTTTGCAGTAACTTCTAAATAATATCTGAATAATGTCATATTTACATTCATTGTCCTTGCTTACTTGAATTTGTTCACACGTTCATATCTCGCTTTGGAATGAAGTAAATTACAGGCAAGTTTCAGAATTAGTATGATATCTCTCAAAATATATTTAGTAGGTTTACAAGCAGTTGGTCATAATTACTGTTGAACGCCTAAGGGGAAAAGTTCCTATATTTGTTGTACTCCTTTCTAAACAGACGAGCAGTGAGCACTATTGAAATAAGTATAATACAGCTAGTTTGGCGTGGTGCCAAGGCTGCAGCTGTCGAAGCTGAATCTTGGCCCCCAAGCTCTTCCGAGAAAATATTATAACACCTATTAACATAATCACTTATGTTTTAGTCTCATTTGAAACTAATATCCTCTGTAATCCCTAGACACGTCTCCGTCCTGTCTGTTTGATTTTCATTCCATTTTATATGACTTACCTAGTAAAGTCCCTACTTGAAATAAATGTTCCAATATACTTACATCTTCGTTATCGGCAATAAGAAGATTATTCTAATTAATGCATCGCTATGATTGAATAATGCTTTCACCGAGTCGTAGAAATATGAAGCTAATAAATTCTATTGTGATTGTATTCTCATATCTTTTGAAGTAGTAGAGTTTTTTGCGTTAGACGAATATATCTTCTTTTGTTATTGAGAGATAAAGGAATGTTTCTTACAAATGCGTGGATATTGGATAGCTCTATAAGATTTTCAGGTATATAATCGGATATATTTCAGGTCCATCGATATAGGTTTTTATTTAATACTAGATTTTGCCCGCGGCTTTGCTCGCGTAAATGCAGATTTTGTATATAAATTTCTATCTCTCGGAAACAGTACTTCTTTCTCTAAAGATACCCTATATCCTTTTCTGTACCCCTGACAACGTCATACACGATGTCATTTAAAAAAATACATGATTATCGGTTATGTACTTAAAGCGTGAAAGCGTATCGAACAAACTCACATGCACATTTATAATATTAGTTAAGATGTACCTACCTTGAGCTTTTATGGGCAAATAATCATTTCGATCTTAACCTTGCTTATTTCAAGATTCTAAAATAAATATTTACGATTTTTTTAAAGTTATAAGTTGGCTCTTCTGAAGAGATGACTTCAACATGATAGGTCTGTGTGTGGATTTACTCATGGCTCATGGAGTTACAACCTGCTACTATTCCATCGATCGCATGTGATGGCTTAATAGTAAAGAACTCATCGGTTAAAAAAGAACAATGTATGTTAAATAGCATATCGGCATTTTGTCCCTGTTTACCACAAGCAATTATCTAAGTATACTACCTACACCTAGAACACAGAGTTATACGTAAACAAGCCGCTTTGTAATAAACATCTTATTCACAAAGCTTTCATAATACATTTTCCATTTTCATAATACAGTCTCAAATATTGTCAAACAGATTCAGTGTTTGTCAGCGTAAAATAAACTTTAATCCCTCTGAGTGGAGCTGTGCTCAAACATAAAACCGCTGCGGGCCCAACACTCGCCTCCGTTACTTGAGACTTATGTGTTAGACAAACAAAAATTGTTTAATGACAGTATATTAGGACTACCAACCAATGCTGTGACATTTTGTATGTGCTGAAATTGTATAAATATGTATAAATAGACGAACTCTTCGTCTTTTAATTTAAAATATAATATTTGAATCTGATTGATTTCCATCCCCATCATTTAGATGGTTGGCAGTCCACAACTGTTTTCCAACGGTTTTCCAGAAATTTTCTGCCTCGCACAACTAAACTATGGAATGAACTGTTGCCTGCGGTATTTCCGGACCAATACGACCTACAAACCTTCAAGAAAAGAGCGTACTCCTTTTTAAAAGGCTGGCAAGGCACTTATAACTTCTATGGTGTTGCGGGTGTCCATGGGCGGCGGTAATCGCCAACCATCAGGCGATCCGCCTGCTCGTTTGCCTACTATCCCATAAAAAAATAATACTGAATTTAATTCATATTGTGTTGGTGTAATGGCGGCTACATAACTAGTGTTTAATGGGTTATTATGGAACAAGATATAATATTATATGTTACTGTGTATATAATATGTTGTCCCAATATTCAGCACGCGTTTCTCTGGATAACATGGTTTTGAATGTAGTATCGCTGACCACATATGAGTTTACAGAATTAATAGCCATAACAATACATGTCATAAATTCAATAATAGTCACTAATAATGTCATCAATGTTGCCGAGGATAACATGTGTTGTTATAATATTATTATATTGATACATATATTAGATATATTATTATATTGAAAGAACGACAAATTCATTTGTCTTCACGGATGGCGCAGGGATTTAAGTGGTCAACTTGCCTCCACTAATGTGCTGTGTTGTAGCAGGCTCTACACCTTCATGCGATAAAAATAATGTAACCAATAGATAGCTGTGCTTCGTATCAGTTCTACCAATATTTATGAAAGCTCTTGCTTTACGTATATTGTATTCTTTTTTAACTATTTGACAGAGCCAATTCGAATTCGACTCGTAATGGGCAGCTGTCGGATTTACTACCGTCCAGCCACCGAAAGACAATTAGGCCACAGTGAGATCTCCACTTATCGGAGCCATACAACCTTCTGTTGTGTTTCTGCAGTGTAGGGTATCTAGAATATCCAGGCTTTAGAAAACAGTATGCTATTAGCGAATAGGTCTGGAATCTCACCATGCATACCCCTTGAACTGATATCGCAGCGATTTCTTTCTAAAGGTTGGCAGCGCTCGGGTACTTAAGCTGCAGTAACCGCTTACGATTACACGGGCCGCTTGCTTGTTTGCCAAGTTTGTAGCACAACTAACTGATTGAACATATTAATGTTATATATGAGGTAGTTAGTGGCAATTAACGCGATCCTTATGGGGATTCACGTGACTTTTTAAAACGCTAGACAATTCGGCCAGTGCAAACAATCAAGTGAACATGAGAGAGATCTTTTTATACGCTTCTGTTGTACGTTATCGCCTACATATAAACAAAAAGATATAGGTATTATATATAGGATAATAGATCGTATATATAATTTTTATCTTACAACACTCAAGGGAGTCTAGAATATAAATAATGTAAACGCTAAAAATAACACGGTGTTGGTTATAAATTATGAACAAATATGTCACGGTCAATACGTCTTGTTAGCTCTGCAGTCTGGTCTGTCCACGCCTACTGACGGGCATTAGGCAGTGTAGCAAACGATTATTTGATTGCCGATCAGTAAACGATTACTACATTGTTTGTTTTACAGCTTGCAGTCAGACAGAGACTAGTCAGTTAATGAAACATACAAGAATGAGTTTTGAAGCATATAGAAATACCGGTTCTAGTTATTGAATATTTCTATTCAGAAGTGTTTCCTGTTCAGTGTAATACGCTAATTGGAAATGAAGGCATATCCGAATCATTTGACGTTTGTATGCTAATCTCATGCAATGCTATTTTGAAGGTTCAATGATATCATTTTGGCAGAGACTGCGAAGTCCACTATGGTGTCATTCTATTGGTGCTGTAGTACTTTAAGGTCTATAGTACTTTAATTCTTTAAGAGTAAAGCGGGAAGGTAGATATTTGTCCTCCTTTAAACATAGCATATTTTTACTGTGAAAACGTGTAGGCTATGAGGGTTATTACGAGAGACGTCCACAGCGGGACATAGGACTACCCCAAGGTATTCCACACAGACTGGTATTGTGCCACTCGCATCCAATCGCTTCTTGCAACACTTACCAGATCGTCGGTCCACCTTGTAGGTAGCCTACCATACTACTGCGTATTACGACGCGTGGTCGTTACTCCAAAAATTAAAATAAAATCATACATTTATACAAATGTAGAAAGCCATACAACAATGTTCTAATAATATGGAAGATTCAGAGGTTTAATATTAACTTTCTAGCGATTTAAAATAGTAGATCTCGGCTCTCGAAATTCTTTCGCATTAAAGTCGTACTGGGCCACTTGCACGAACCTGGTAACTGGAACTTTTGACAAAGTGTTATTCTGTGGTGTTTTCATTTTGATACACGACCTATACCAGTATATCCGTGGAAATATTTTGTAGGATAATTGTATTGCTTAGCACTTGCTAAGCAATACAATTATGCTAGAAAACTCTTTACAACATTTATGACATTATTAATAATTGTTATTAAATTAAATTTTAGAACCCAAAGTAATAATGACCTATGGACTTCCATAGGTCATTATTACTTTGGGTTCTAAATGTTTATTGGTAGTAGCTTCTTAGAAACTTTTATATTATGTCATATATGTTTAAACTAGAAGCATACAATAAATGATAAGGTAAAGATAATATCTATAGAGAAAAGTAGGTACTAAAGACTGCACGGACGGTGTACTCGTTCAAATACATTTCACAAACATTTATTCTTTGTGTCTATTGTGTTAATGTGTCTTATGTCCCCAGCGATATGTCATTATATTAAAATCTTCAATAGTTTTAAATAAATTGACAGCTTTCCTTGTTTGACAAATCTGTCCGTTATGTTTCTCGTAAAGGGCAGTGTGTGTTTCACGTCTGTTTCAATGTCTCTGATACTCATTGAAATAGACGTAAGACACACCTACTTTGCTCACGCCCTCTTTGCAATAGCGTGTTTAGAGTTTTAGAATAAGGCAAGCGAAATCCTACTTATACCTTCGGTATCCCTCGGGAACAAAACTTTCTTCCTGGATGATACATGCCTTATGTCTTTTTTTACATCCCTGTTAACACGTATGCAAAATTCCATGACGATCGGTCGACTAGTTAGGGGGTGAAAGCGTAAAAATCAAATTCTAACTTAATAATATTATAAATGCGACTGAGTTTGTTTGTTTGTTACGCTTTCACGCCTTAACTACTTAATAGATCATCATGAAATTTCGCATACACATTGTCAGGGGAACAGAAAAGGCCATAGGGTAACTTGTATCCGGAAAAAATACTATTACTAATCTAACCTAGTCTAAATTGATGCGAGCGAAGCCGCGGACAAAGAATTTAGTCAATAATATAAGAAATAGGCGTGAGACTACGTATTTTTAAATTCTTATAGTATATAATATGTATATCAAATCTAGCTTGTACTAACACCGCAAAACAAACTGCCTAGTTTTACGGTTATTATTGCTGTTTATTTTATTTACCATATCTTTACCGCGATAAAGCCTGTAAAACTATTATCGATAAACTTGGTGAAAATATTACATTTGTTTTGTATTTACATATATGTATTTATATTACAATAGGACCGATAGAATTGTGTTATAACGTAAGCAATTTGAAATCAGCATACGCCGCTATTTATAAATGTTGCAACTTTATATGATAGACAATAGGCACGTCGTTGTGTTACGTAAGAGCTAAAACTAAGCATAAATGGGACGTGTGGATGATTTACCTCTGCTTTGAAGTCTTGGAGGTGACTGATAATACATCTTAACTAATATTATAAATGCACATGTGAGTTCATTCACGCCTTAATTAAGGACCTGATCATTATGATATTCTGCATACCTACACGTTGTCAGAGGTACAGAAAGGGACACTTATATAAGTATTTTTAATTCAGGCAAGGTACCTACAGTTCTAAAATGATAGCTGAAAAAATATTTTGCCTGCGGAGTAGCTTGCGTGAATCTCAAGAAAACGCTATACCAGTACGAAGAGAATATACTCTAGTTATGAACCATATATCATCGTAATCCGTTTAGCGGTTTTCATTTGATGGAGAATCAAACATCCAAACATCTTCACAAACTGTTACATTCATAATATTAAACCAAACTGTAGCATCATAGCAGTAATATATAAGTTATTTTCATATTAAATCTTAATCTAACTATGTATGATTACTCAGTTGTCGGAATGAGGACCCAACCTTTAACATTCGGGCCGGTGATGACAGCTTAAACCGCTCGAGACAAAAAAATGTGTACTTACATCATAAATAGTTGCTCCCTTGTATCCATTTTTTTCTATGATAATAAATTCCCGCACGGCACAGTAGTATTGCCAAGAGTTAGACGTGTTTTTAATAAAGAAAAGAAATAATTATTCTCATTCACCGCTTAAAAGCACAATAAATTCACCTGTATCTAAAGTTAACGCGTACTCCTTCCATCTTTAACAGCTCAATTTGCTGTAATGTCATAATAACAGATAAAATGTCTTTATTTTAATACTTGGTAACTTGGCCCTTCACAACAAGGGTTGTTTAAGCGATATCTGACAGGTAATATGCAGTATATTTCTTTATCGCTACGTATTAAATCGTCTATTTTTTTAACGATAATCGAGTTAGGTTTTATGTCCAGTGAATTATAAGTTGTGCCTATTTGTAATTGGTAGTGGACCGGCGTGGCGCGGTGCCAGCTCGCTCCGTTCGCCATCTCACAGATATTAAATAGCAGCCACTTATCTAAGCACCCGCTCACCGACCAGACTCCAAATCAGCACTATCTCAGCTGTTTGATATTCAATTTAATTTCGTTGTCAGATAATTCTAAATTGAATTGCGTCACACATGTGCGAAATTTAACAGCTCTAACACGAACCTTTGTGTTTGACAATTAGGTATGAAATCCACGTAATCGCAAAAAACGAACATCCTGTTTTTTGCAGGAATAATGACCGCGAGGCCCGTCGGACATTCATAAGCTACTATAAAAAGCGCCGAGTGCAAAGTAAAGTGCAAAATTCCGCCAATATAAAACAATTCAAAGTCACACCGCGAACTTCGGCCGAATGGAGAAAAGTTCTCTCAGATTGAGGTTTAAATTACAGGCCACGTTGAATTTATTTAATTTTCATCTCGAGATAATTCGAATTTGAGAGCAGAGCATTTAATTTTCATAGCTTAGCGAAATCCCATTTCGGTGAAACGCGATTAGTGTCTAAGCGGCCGTGGCCTATTTGTTATCTTGGTGAGAAAAACCATTTGAACATTTCTCGGTAGTGGGAACAACAAAATAGCGAAAGATGAGGGGGAACCGAGGAGTTGTGCGAGTTAATCATGAAAGCCGAACGCTAATCGCCCCGCATTCGGTCTGGACTCACTTTTTGTCTTGTTTGCCGTCGGGATAAATGTATGACAACTCTCGAGATAAGTTTAAAGTATATTTATCCGTGTTTTCTTTGTTTAACTCGAGGCTTCTTGTATATATTATATTCGTGTCAAACAGAGAAAATAATTTTATATTTTGCCAGGAAGTTTACAATTCTAAGAAACGAAGAATGCATAAGATTTTAAATAAATGTATCCAGAATTCTAGGTAATGTTGTTCTGTTACGTGTAGAGTACATAAAACGTTATTTCTACATTCCTTGCAAATCTAAATTGTATTTCACTTTGTTTGATGATAAGTATATCGTTTATCAACAGCATATAAACACCTCATTTATCATCACAAGTACTGTTCGAACCAAGGTAGACAAAGTCGGGCGCATTAACTATAACCGTAAATTGAGGAGAATGTTGTTATGATATGTTATAATAAATAGAACATTCAGAGATGATCTACTTCAGGTGAATGATAAGTTTACTGTCTGTTTTTAACCATTCCAAAATGCTGTTATTTAAAACTGCCGTTTCGTGTAATGTGGTGTATAATTTTGTATTACATTATTATTAAACGAGGCGTTTATATTTCAGAAACTAACATATCTCCAATATGTGCAGTGCCCGAGTTGGGTGGATTATCCCGTCGCGCAGGATGTTCCAGCGCCTTCTCTGCGCCTTCCACTACTTCGCATCACGAACCAGGTAAGCAACTTGTTATAGAATGTTCACTATGACATACCTAAGTCTCTAGTATGCTATTACTTTTTGCGTATGATTTATACAGCTCTAGGCGCCAGTAGGTACCGTCTATGAGAGTTTCTCTTTATAGTCCAGTCGAAAACAAATTTCTGTCGCAACACGAGAGCAACTGCGCCAAATTTACCCAAGTAAACGGGTCGCAATATACTTCAGAGTTACCGGTTGTTAGACTCAATCAAATCTCGAACTTTAAAATTCACGTGCCTTTTTATATTAAACATGTAGAATGTAAAAGAGCAGAGCTTTAATACATACGTTTATACATATATTAGTTTTATGCTCAAGGAGATCTACCCATCCATCGGTTTCAACTTGTAGTTTGTAGCCTATAAGGCCTTACGTTGGTTTCTATAAGCCCGTTTTAAACAGATTTCCTAGCGGTAACGTTATTAGTGCCATCGTGGCCCGTATTCAAAGAAAATTCGAAGCTTATGCTGGTAACAGTTTACTATAGTATGCAGCAATGCGGATAGTATATTGTATAATTGAATCAGTTTTAAATAATAATGCGCAACTATGAAGCGAAGATACAGTAATTAATTAATGTCAATCACTAGTTGGAGACTAAGCGTTGATTAAAAGATAACACGTTGTTAGAGCGAGACCTAAGTAGCAAGTTTCTTGTATCAACAAAACTTTGCTCTTCGTTATATCAATAAAGTATGCAAGTATGGATACGATCACATAAATCTTTAAAAAGTATTTCAAAGTATCAAGATACTAAAAGATGTGATCATATTAAAGATCGTACAGTGTATGCTATGTTTAGATTCTGCCCGTAAATCATTAAACATATATTAATTTAACACTGTTATAAAACATTTCACATCAACATCCATCTACTTTATTTGTAATTGATAAGAAATAACTTATCCATGCATTGTACTTATATTTACGGATATAAATTAATTACTAATCACTGACTGATATAAACGACTTAAACCTTTACCTATTACAGTACCTACACATTTATTATGATTATGTTTCAAAATCATATTTTCTGTGGACAGCTCAAGCTACGTCCCTTCATGGTCAATATATCTCATGTTTGTATAGTCCCGCTTATAGATAGTTACGTGAATAAAAGCTACAATTATTATCAGCTAAATATTTATTATCTGTAAACTTAATATATGTAGTTTTCTCACAAATATTCACATTAAGTTTAATCTTTATACGATAATATGGAAATTGATATTATCATATTATTAAATTCACAGAAATGTTGTTAAGTTGCACGTTTGCACGAAATTCGAAGAATCTGTGACAGAGCACAGTTGTGCTTTTTGTGCATTATTTTAATGCTAGTAAATGCCTCTATCTCTTATTTCTCTCGAAAAACGATAATTCAGAAATTGAGGTAGTTTAAAAATAAAATTATTGACTGCCTCGGTGGTGTCGTGGTAGTGAAAGCGACTGCTATACATGATGACGGGTTCGATTTCCGGGTTGGAAAAACATCACCAACAGCCGCACTTCGCTTCGGCACAACTGTCTCTAGTAGACGGCACTGGACTCGCCTTCTATAATATAACATTTAATATGGTTGCACCTTTGCTTACCCCTGGGGTGATATAAGCTTGAGATATCTACATAAGTGCTGTATGTAAAGAAGAGCAATACTGGTGAAAAATAATCGACGATATTATTACATGTCCATGCAAGCACTGAATCAAACAAACTACATAGCCAGATCATACGAAAGATACTATACCAAATTATGCCGAGCAGTGGAATCAACCACGGGCAAGAATCAATGGACATGTACTGCCCTATCAACAATTTGTCATGTCCACGATCCCAGTAATCAATTACTGACTGGAGAGAGAGAGGGAGACAGATAGCACTACTTGAAAACGTTTGTCAACCCGTTTAAACCGTAAACGTTATATAAATTGTCAGTTAATTTGTCATATTCCGAAATGATCTACTATAGTAACCGGTTTCCCTTTAGTAATAATCGTTTTATGACATTTATTGATTCCGGTGAGCGAAATGTCATTTACATTTAATTATGAGACTTTATTAAATGCAACTTCTCTTTTGCTCTCACATATATCTTTCAACATTCCAACCTGGTTTTAATTTTGCGTACTAGCTGTCTAAATCTAATAGAGATGTCGTAATGGTTTAAATGGTTACGAAACTCGACGCCAATATGCGAAAATTGTGGATTACACACCCTATACGGCGATTATTAATTCTCGATCCACGGATAGTCATTTCAGATGTAGTTATTTTTGGCACCGTTGTTTTGTAGTTTTTTTCTAAGCAACAAGCGTTTCTTCTGACGGTTAGAGATATGTTTCTTAGAATAGCCTAGACATTATATTATTAACAAGATCTATTAGCATAATGATAAGTAAACAAGCGTCGATAATATGCAAAATCTCTCGCCTGTTTCAAACTCAGAATCTGTTAAGGATGTGATTGCAGTATGTTTTGTTCAGGGTAATGAATACGATTGCTATGTATGAGGTTAGAATCGATGTCCGAGTTCGAGCAAAGTGTTATTGGATCTTCTGTCCAAAAATTCTCAGTGCTAATAGCCTAAGCTTCTACCTATTTCGTATAATAGTGACGAGTCTAGGCTATTGCGGTTTGCCGGGCACAATGCCAGATGCCGTGTCGTTATTGAGAATTTCTGGACGGAAAACCCCAATAACACTGCCCAAATTCTGCTTACAACAGTTGCCGAAATGTGGAAGTGTAATACACCCCAGCCTTCCCCAGGGATATAGCATGAGACTATGCAATGTTTGTTTTGTACAGCTCTTATATAGATCAGTTTTATATTACAATTCCAACAAACTACCAAAACTAAAATTCTTTGAAAAGACAATCCTACAAAACATAAAAATAAAGCCACTGTTACTTTTAATGAGCGCAACTGAATTGCAGTCGTAACTAAATAACTGCGGGTCAAGAATGAACCGCAGTGATGGATGTCTCTGGTCATATGTATGCTACAAACGTCTAATTAATAAAGAGGCGGTACACTTTATAAGGACTGCGATACATATTTATTAGCCTATGTAACAGTGGGGCATAGCTCTAATAGCTTAATGAATTTTAATGGTTACTTGGAAAAAACTATTGAAGCTACCGAATGCCATTCGCAGCTTTTTACTTCGCTTAGCAATTAATAACAACAATGTATATGGACTAGACGTCAGTGTTATTAAAAGGTTACTCGTACTTAGTAACAATCCCAGTATGTATACTCAGAATATGTATGTATGTTTCTATAGTATATATGTATAATGATCAGAATTTTTTTGTCTAAGTACATGGCAGATAGTACCTACACGTCTTCAGAAAGCTATATATACCTACTAGCTTGCAATTCAACACCCATTGCGCATTCATAAAAAAGTTTTTAATATTAAGATATTAAAGCGAAGCAAGCAAAGCAAGATTTAGATTTCTACTTAAATGCATAGTTATTCACACATGTTTATCTCCTATTGGCTAGGCCTCTGCTTAGCCTAAGATATTAAATCGAGGCAAGCAAAGCAAGACAAAGTATTTAAACTTTAAAACAATTTGCCTGCTATTTAGCTCTCATAAAATAAAGGGTGATTATTGCCTTTCGGGTACATACCTAGCCGGGCTGCTATAAACTTTGTTTGTCGTTCCAACAAACAGACCCGGTACTTACATCAAGATCGCAAGTAAACATAAGCGCGAACTTATCTCAAAATGAGGAAATCCTCAATCCCAAACAGGTTTAGATTTGTAAAAGAAAGCACATACATGAGTGCAGATTTCGCCGGAACACAGCTAAAGCAAAGCTATAAAACACGATTATTTATAACTGAATTGTAAATGTGCACAAAAACAAGAAGATGACGTAATCGTAATGAACAGCGCAAACGTTCGCGCAGTAAGTCAAACAAAATGCAATAATCCCGCAAGTAAGCAACGTAACAACTGTACGCCTAATTAAATGGACTAGCTAGCATTAAAATACACGCAGTTGACGTCAAAAGGTAAAGTAGCAGTCTCGACGCTGCCGTTGGCTCGGAGTTCGCCATAATTCTCGGCGGGAAGTTCTTTCACTACCCCACCGACACTCGGTTAAGTAATTAATTCTTTTGCCGTTCTGTTTGAATAAATCACTTGGTAGTCAACTTGGACGTTATAGTCCACTTTTGCGTTTCGAATTTCAACTTTAATAATTTACTTGATAGTTCACTAACATAGTTTCGATCTAGTTCTTTCAAAATTCAACGGCGTGCAACGTGTGTTTGTTTGAAACTTAAAACTTTGGTCTATTTAGTTTCCGTAAATAAAATCGTTACAAACGACTTCGAGCAGTTCGAGTGGGCGCGTCGTTTAGTATTTCTTTGATGTTGTTTTATTATTTCTCCTTTATTCACGTTCGTTTTTAATAAGCATATGTGATACAAATGCTGTTTATCAAACTAAAGGATTGATTGTGAAAAACCAGCTCGTCTCCTTTTATGGGATCTTATTGTAAGTGAAATGTAAGCATGATGCATATTCCTTTAACTTTCACGCGTGTGTTCAAAATATTATACATACGAAATAATACCTATATGATGTTATAACACAAACAATCACAATTCAAGTTTACACAAAAATACATTCGCGTAATGGATTAATGAAAAGTGAATGTATTGTATTTTTAACAATATTTATGGAAACAATCTGGAAAATATTGCAAACAAAATATTCTGCCAATAGCACGCAGGCTAGGTGGAATAAGCGACTATATTTTATACTAAAACGAAAAAATATTTTGTATCAAAATTATTCTACATTGTATTGAATATACCAATAACTTGTTGATGGATTTAGTTGCAAATTAGAACATGGCAACAATAAAAACTTTGGAGACGCGTTGTGATATTCATTTTGGTATTTTGATTTCATGCACAATAAAAAAATACTGGCAACAATACACAACAATAATAACATATATAAGGAAAATCTAACTATCTACATTTTAAACTAGATTTTTTTAAGTATAAGGGTCATACAGCCCGCAACGATAATCACGCGTTTAAAGATTCGAAGTTTGGATTCAAGAGTTGTTTTCAAGAATACTTCCGCATTTGGCATAATCTTTGTCTCGCAGGACCCTTTCCATACATTAAAATAAAGGAGAAAATATCAAGATACTGAACAACTTTGGCGTACATTGTAGGATTGAACCTCTTGAACCATAGATAGTGGCAAGATGACCACTAAAACCGATGCGACATCATAAAATACAGTAAAAGCATTACGAGGTTGACGACGATTAAGCATATAAAACATCAATGACTTTAACATGATTTTAATAAACAGGACAATGCAATAGCACTCAATTGTTATGTGGTGACCGCAATGTCTGGCTGTAAACAAAGCGTGTTATGCGTTATGTTTATAATAAAATACCGAGAAACTTTCCGACAGTTATTAGCAAAATAGTTTATTTTATTTGCCGAATGGGCTTGCCATAGAGGACAGGTCGTGCGTTCAAATGCTACCCATTCAACTGACGTGAACCCACTTCTACCATAAGCATATTAGCTTATCTGAAGGTTTAACAAGATTAGTAGTTAGTTTCCTTTTATATTAGTTTTTTGTTCAATGTTTCTAGTAGCTTGGATTACAAAATTAAATTACTATTATAATATTTAATTTTTGTTCAATGTTTCTAGTAGCTTAGATTACAAAATTAAATTACTATTATAATCTAAGTTGATTAAATTATAATAGTAATTTAATTTTGTAATGCAAGCTACTAGATACATTGAACAAAAAACTAATATACAAGGAAACTATGAGAAACCACTGTAGCTATCGGTAGCGGCGACTGCTGCATGGGTCGGACAAAATATTATTGGGCTTTTTGTCAAAACTTTGTCAGCAGAATCACGGAGTCAGAGTACAGTGTCTGGTGTTACAAAAAACATATTTAGTGAAATGTGGATAAAACAATACCTACATCTTCGATGATGCAGGCGTGAGACATCCGCAAAATCCTAGACTAGCCCAACTGGAGATATTGGGCACAGGAACTCGAAGGCCGCAATTTTGTATACCTAGAGTAAAAGAAGGGCCTCCATACTACATGAGATAAAAACCATAAAACCTGGTTTTCGCAATGCTAGTAGGGTTACCAATGCTCCTTGTTGTTACTGCTATTGAAGTAGGCTTTAGTGTCCCAGGCACCCAGATAGAATGCTATGGCCCTGTTCCACAACCTCCAAATAGCATCGGACAACTTTTACTTGATAGTTGTGAAACTGGCCATAAAAGAAGTCCAATCTTCCATCAATCCTCAGGATCGTACGTAAACCATAAGCGTGAACATATGCCACTAACAAATCATGGGTATAACTCAGACATGACATTTTCTATTAAGTTTACTTTTTGTGAAATAAGTTAATAAAAACATACTAATTATATTTTTTTACGTGACTTCAATTAAAAGGTCCGTGTTACTAACACAAACCTAACTGTTTGTTATTGTAGAAATGAAACTGTTATAATGCATAAGAACTATAATTACCTATGTATAATTGTCACCCGATTACGTTCAAGTAAAAGGCAAGACTAATAGGAAATTAATAATCAAAATTATAAATCTTTAGATTTAAGATGCACATTAAGCCGTGGTTACAATAAATATTTATACGTTAAATCTAAATAGATTATTAATATCGACCGCAATACGTCTTATTTCTAGGATATGGATTTGTATACAAGTAGTATCCCACAGCTTCGTGGTACCTATATCATTAAAACATCAAACAAATAAACGATTCAGTATTTCCAGAGATTTAGCCCTAACTTACAAATAAACAAATTTTATCTCTTTACAATATTGCTATAAAATACTAACGTCCACATAGTATACCAAAATATATTTGTATTTCACACTTCGTTGAATTTCTGGCACAATTAGTGAATAAAAGATAAGTACATAACACTAGTTGGATAAACTAACATAAGCATACATTTTTGAACATCTCAATTCAAATATACCTCGAATGTAATCAGCATTAATCAAATGGCATTACTTAGCAACGCTCGGTGTTCGGCCCGTATTAGGTTCATATACAAATTAGGCCGTATATGTATTAGGTCAATGTGATTTCAGTTTGTTTGTTATGTACACACACGTATACACAGAATTACCTTATAGAAAAATGACAACTACATTACATCTTGCCCGTATATAACACAAGGATCAGGGCAAGCTGTGGAATCTTCATACCTCCCTTATAACACTGCCCGATCCACAAAGTAAACTCCGCAATTAGTGCTTCGGCATTTGCCTAAGCTTCTTATACCCTTGGAAATTAAGTAACAGTTTCAGAAACATCTTAACATTTGCAGAATTTATAATATTATTATGAATGCAAATGGCTAAAATATGAAGATAGCCTAAGTCCTAGGAATCAAAACTGGCTTGACTTTTAACTAATCGCGTTTAAAGTCGCGGGGTACCTATTGACAAATAAACAATTAATAAATATTTATTAAAATGACGCATGTTGAATGCAGTAATATGATGATTTCAAAGTTCACATTTATTACAAAATATAACGTTATTCACGAGTATAAAATAAAACCTTTTACCTCTCACGAATTTTACAAGTTACGCGAGATGTTGAAAGTCTGATTCAGTTCATCTGTGCGTCTTTTACGATCACTATAAAACACATACGCCAAGTTTATATTAGAGACGTATCATCAAATCTTATCTATTACTTCTTAGGGACGCAAAACAAACAGTCAAAGGCCCGAGTCGTGTTTTAGATTTCGTTTATACACTTTCAAGAGATACAAGCAATATCCATCAAGCAAATAAAATAATAACAAGAGGGGGTAGCGGGCGGCGCGGCGGCGGGATGAGATGGCGCGGGCGGCGCGGCGCGGCGGCGCACACTGCACGGAATCCCCGCTTAGTTTAGTTCCACTACCGTGCTGAGCTCCTATTTGCAATAAACACGTCCCGTGTGGTCCCACAACTAGGAACAAGTTTCACAGACTTGTTTGCACTTGGAAATGTTAAAACTGGGACTTTACTTCGTAAACGGCTTGAATTTCTTTGGTCTCTGGTGAACTCGGAATTAGCTACGGTTGAGATCTTTAAGAAATCGGTTTTCCTAGTTAAAAGTACTTGAACAAGTACACATTCAACTACCGAGGAAATCCTAGAATAAAGAATATATTTTTAAACCTGTTGTGACTTCAGCTGTTTTGTACCCACATATTTTCAGCTTTTAAACCAAACATAAAACAATTCGCTTCTTACTGAGTAAGTATGTTTCGATCGATTATATTCCTTACGATTATACGTTCCATAAGCCGAGTAATGTTCAAAAGCAAGCATGAAGCCATGGAGCTAATATACCACATATTTTGCTAGAGCGATAAAAATCAGCACTGAAAATTCCTTCGCCCTCTAAGCAATGATTTCAGCAGTTAAATAACCGAAAAGCTCGAATATGCATAGCGATGTTTTGTCTAAAAATAAAATAAAGTGCGAACGAGACTCGAATACAAATGTGTCGGCCGTCCAGGAGAGGCTTATTATGAAGGCAATATTCTCTTACGCAGCCGGAATTTATATTTAACCGCCGATCATGAGCGGCCCGTAATTCTGTGTCACGTAAATTAGAGCCGTCGTAAACTACTTAACATTCTTTTATCGACTAATTATATCAACAGAACAAACAAGTATTAATTAAAACCGAAAGCGGTTAGCGTTACGCTTTAATTACTTTGGGGAAATTTCTTTACGGAACTCCAGGAGAGTATTGATAATAAACAGTTTGTTGTATCAATATTTCTCAGAAACGAGCAAATACCAGGTGGATTTTATCATAAGCCGGATTTAGGCGGGTATAATATCGGTTAAAGGATTTTTATTTATTTTTTGCATAATCGTAACATTTTGCGAGCGCTCTTTGTTGTAAGTAATCTTACTAAATATCATAAAAATGATTTAAGTCGAGCAATTTAGGAATATGATACCCTGAATTGGGGTTACACCCATTTTGTAAATAATGAAAAGTCAATTTATTTTGAAAACCATCTAGGCTTAAACATACTCTGTTTTCGATGTTACCCTTTGCGGCATTTTATTTGTAGTTGGATAATATGTAAAATACCGTTGCGGCGCCATTGCGAGGCGTTTGCTGTCCGTGGCTTTCCACGCTTGCACATAAATATTTGATATGAGGCACGCGCAACCCACAATTTCCATTAACTTTATCACAAGCCGCGCGTTGTTGCTTTATTCCCGACCGATGATTACTTGTGTACACAAGTTAATACTGGCCGCTTGCAAATGACGCCACATAATTAATATGACGATAAATGGTATAATCTCAATAAATGATGAAGTGTTCGAGAACGTGATAAGTGGTCCAATATAGTGGGGTAATGAGGCCACAATGGGCTATTATCGTTATTCTATATACATTGAGGTGGCCCGCTCCCTGCCGAGCAGAGGATCCAGTGACCCTTGACCTAGTACGGAAGGGTAGCCTCCCTTCTCCTAACCCCGGCCTTTTTCACTCCCAATACCCCAACTACAGTTTCATAAACAAAATCTCAGAGTATTTCGTTAAAATAGGGTGTGTAAGCTTCCAACTTTTTGTAGCAGAGTGCAAAGAGCGCTTAAATAATACTAACAAATTGTAGAGCTCGGTCGCGTCCGAGATTAAAATGTTAAATAAGTTTAAATAACAAAGTGCATAAGCTATGATACTCTGAATTATTTCGTTAGCTTTTTAGCTGCACCGTGTATGCCGTTTGTTATAATAATCCTCGAACTTTAATCTTCGGTATAATGTTTATACCTTCAAATGAAATAACATACGTTCATAGCACAATTCTCATAGTTAAAGTTATAATAGTTTCCGTCTTAAATCATCAAAACAAAATAACAGACAACAAAAAATAAAACGTACACGCGCACAAAAACTTACTAACCGTATTACGATAATAAAAAACGACTTCCTAACCAAACTGTTACACGCGAGCTAACAAGATGCTAATCAAAATCAGATTACGCTTTTAGCGATACGAATTCGAATAGTGCCAAATAATGGTGTCGATTCTGTGCTACACGATACTAAAAGCATTTCTTCGACCTTACAAACTGTTATTTGCAAAAAACTTTAGGATAAAAAAGGATAAAAGTTGTGTGCCTAGTCAGTTAGCAATTTAGTCAGTTCATTCGTGTGTTTAAAGAATTTCTCTGTTTACTTTGTTCTCATTCTAAATCTCCGTCCTCTTCTTCCTTCTATATACTTTTATAATATCAACTCATATTATAAGTAAATCAGTACGAATATAGCGAGAGCTTAATCAACATTTAAATCACTACTGCATATCTACGAACCACATTAATCTTGTGCCGCGCGGGGTTCGCACTCCTAATCGCGTTAGTAGTGAGTAACCACTTAAATCATAACACCATCAGTAGTAGTCATAATGGTTTTATGTCCCGCGTGAACGTGAAGGATAACATTTTTAACAAATGAGTTCACTTAATCGTCGATGACGTAATATTAAATTGGTGACATTTAACAATGGTTAAAATGTCGCATCTCTTACTTATAGTATATGTTGTATGAGCGTGAGATCCAATAAGATTAAAGTCAGCAGTCAATAGACACCAATTTGAGGTCGAGAACCGGTAGTAGTAGCCCGAGCCTTCGCTCGGAGACAAATTATTAAGGAAACGATGTTCAGGAATATGCCATAATATGCCAGACGCTTATATAACTCTTCATCATGAAGGATTATTAGACAGAATTACGGTTTAGATCTCACTCGGTCCGTTTTCGTGATTACCTCTCAAATAACACACAAGCTTTGTTTTGTTCTATCGGAATAATATGGTTACTCTTGTGCACTGTCGAGTTTATTATTAATAGATCTGATACAAATATCATATTAACGAGATGTTTACGTATGTCTCGCAGTTAATTGGTATTTCTTCAGAATGTTTGTTATTTTCTTCTACATTGTGCTTGTTATTGTTTTGTATTAAGTTACGTCTCGTCATTAAATGAAGAAGGATTAGTTATCCTTCTTCATTTAATGACGAGCTTATTTTTAAAAGAAAATATTTTCTTATATCTAAAACGAGTAGGATCAAATAAATAACTAATTATATTAAACAAAAAATATAGAAGATAAGATAATTTTATTAAACAAAAGCTATGTGACGCGGTGATAGTAAATGCGATTGCTGTGCTTGAGATCTCGGGTTTTATTCCCAGGTTAGGCAAATTGTTATTGGGCTGTTCTCTCAAGAAATACACAGCTACAGCAGTAGGATATATGGAATTGTGCCCGGTTGACGGGAATAAGCTCGCCTTCTGTTATGTAGAACCTAATATCGTAGTTGACGAATTTTGGATGCTATACGAAAATATTAGTATCTAGTAATAGTAAGTAGAAACCTACCTACCTACATCGAGGATATAACTGTGAGACTATATAAATAAACATAACATCACTGTCTTCATAGTAATTGATATGATACTTATTTGTGTAACCCATAAACGTATTAAACTTCTTTTCTGCTAATCGGCAAAAACAAATAACACATTTTTCAACAACACAAATGTCATGTTTATGAATGTAATCAGTAAACTGGTCACACAGTCGCTCGTTCCGCTTCGAAGGTTCCGAACAGATACGAAGCTACTGCATAATGTTTTAATTAAAACATAATTAGGTAGCGTAGACATAGCTATTAAGCATAGGTATCATTTGCTATGCAAACCGTATAATCCCTTCACGGGGAATAGCCGGATATCAATATGCGGAATGCAATACATATCCAATTACCGAACGTCATTAGCCGATTGACCCGTAAATCTATCGACAGTAACCACTATGCCTTGATTAGTTCTACCACAGATAACTAATAACTTACTGCATCCTATAGCATTATCAGAATAATTAAAAACACATGATCAAGTCCGTATCTCGCTATCACAGTCACTTTGATTGATTTAAAATATTTTATGGCGGCTGTAGATAATTATTACTGGCGAATTAGACATAGTTATAGGTCATAAGTTCTGTCACATGAAATAATTGAGACATGTTTATTATTATTAATGTAAACATTTATATAACAAAATGAACTTAATAAAACACAGATTCTTATGCTAATAAATTTAAATCAAAATGACCTCCGCGATTTTGAATACAGGCCTTCAACCTGCGCGGCCACTCGTCTATCGCAACACGAACGAGGTCCATGTCAATTTCGGCGGTTGCCTTAATCAAGGATGCCTTGAGTGACTCGAAATCAAGATGACGCGTAGACCAGGCCTTTTCCTCCAAGTGTTGCCATATCTTGTAATCTAACGGACTCAAATCTGGACTGGAGGAGGGCCAGTCTTCGTGCCGGATGAAGTCAATTTCACGCGCCGCCAGCTAGTCTTGAGTGCTTTTCGTTCTATGAGCTGGCGCAGAATCTTGTTGGAATATCCAACGCCTGTTATTGAACATGGTATGAGAAACAGGTTCCACAAGGTTCGTGAGGACTGTATTTTGATACACAACTGCATTCGTTTTTACGCATTTCTCACAAAAATGTACCTCAGTTAAGCCCCAATAAGAGACTCCCAACCAAACCAGGATTGAGGATGGAAAATAGCCTCGTTGGACACGCGGAACACGGTTGCTCGCTTCTTCACTGCTGTGTGCGTACACCTTATCATTTTGTTTGTTGTAACCCTCTTTCACATAAAATTTTTTTCATCCGAAAAAACAATTGCCCGATGCTTGTTTCCCGCGTACCGTTTCAATAAAGCACGACATCTCTTCAACCTCAGGTCCATTAAACGAGCGTCCAAACGATGTCCTGTTTTTCTTCGATATACCCAAAGCTCTAAGTCTTCATTTAACACCCTTTTCACCGTGGTTCTGCTTAAACCCATCTGAAGGGCCAAAAGATTTTGCTTACGTATGGGATTTCTTTGAATTCGCGCCTTCACAGCTTTTATCACTGCTGGAGTCCTAACAGAGCGAGGGCGACTACTTCTTGACCTGTCATCTACACTAGTCTTCATTGTATCGTTTGATGGTACGATAAACGAATCTTGGCTATATTCAAATTTTTCAGTATGTCAAAAATCTGAATTGGCCCGTAACCGCAACGATGCAACGCAATAACCGCAACACGGTCTTCTTTAAGTGTCCATACCATATTTAAAAATGATTAAAATTCTAAAAAGTAAACATTTTTATATTCATGAAAAATTCGAAATTCGCTTTCAATAAACTTTTTGTGGCCAGCATTTTAAATACAAAAGTTTTTATTGTGTGACAAAACTTATGACCAGACTATGTATTATAATCTATTATACAATATCTTTGATTATTATAGATAAGTAAGCAACTGCAGCAACAGTAGTTATAACTTGTGGATTACTACCGCTTATCGGGTCTCTAGATCGAACCGATGGTACGCACTTTTAACCTCATAAAGGGACACACATATTAATTCAATCATCGGCGAATGGTCGCCGGCGTCTAGCTACACTGCTTTTATATTTATGTCTCGATTTGGTTAAGCTGACAAATAAAAATTTAATTTAAGTTTTATTTTATTTACGAAATATGTGTAGGTAACTGTCGTATATACATATGGGTGGGTCCTCTCATACTATGAGACGGTCCAGGCGCAACTTCCTTCAATCCTTATTTTTTTAAACTTTACAAGCATTCAAACAACGGTCACAAAAACACCCAGATTCAAAACAACAATTTGTTGATCACACAATTTTTTGTCCCGTGTGAGGGTCGAACCCTCAACACCCGGCGCAGTGGCAGTCAGGTGACCACTTAAACCACTACGCCATTCGTACAGCTGATATTACGAATTTAATTTTAGAAGTTACTAATTAATGTCTTTTTCTTCTTAAAAGAAAGACGGAGCTCCAGATAACATGTTCAAAAGTATCAGAACTTTCCCAAACCGCACTAAGCCACCATGATAAACTATGGTCTTACTACTCTAATTCTAATAGAAAGCTAGTTGTAGCTAAAGTTTACGGAAGACCAGCTTATCCTAATAAAATAATACACACAGGATTCATGTGAGTTAGTTAAAAGCAATTCTAACAATAAAGTATTTATAGAGTTATTATGTTTTGTAGCGTTTAGAATACGAAGAAAACATACATACATATATATAGGTATCTTTAGACATTGTCTAAAGATATCTATATATTGCTCCATATTCTTATTTACATTGTAAAACCACAAGCAAAACGAAATTCTTTTTATATAGGTACAACAACCCACTTCCATTCTTTACTATTGAAATAATTAACAAGTTAAACACAAAAGAAGTCGTTTTATTGTTTAAAGTACTTACAATTTTGCGCATCTACAAATTAGGTACAAACACAGCATTCCCAGTTATGTCAACAAAATTTCTCAGACAGAGGTCATGAGACGTCCAAGGATACTTACTCGACGGCGTATTTTTACTGGAAGACAATATAAACAATTTATTTCAAAACGCTTATACCTATTACTTTTAACCTGTATGGATAGGTATATTAAAATCTATTGTTACATTTTACAGTCACTACCAGATTTCGGTTTGAAAATATATAGGTATTAATTATAAGCTAAAAGGTGAATACACTTTTTGAAAAAATCTTTATTTAATTACCTATTTAATATTAAGCAATCGACATTTCGTACGATTTATTAAAGTTACTTACATAAATGCGATGGCAATATAAATCAAACAATGGCAAAAGCGTAATTGCCTGCGTATCTGCCGCACCATGTAACCGATATTGGTTTTTAATTAAAACATTTTAATAAAAAAACACCCACTAACATGATACCCACACGATCTACTCATAATAATTATATATAATTTGAATCCCTATCATACCGAACACTGTCTCTTAAGACACAGGTATTATTGCCTAGTTTAAGAGACAGGGCTCAAAATTAAATAGTGTACCTACTAAAATTGTACATAGTTACGCTTTTATAATAATTAAATTGTGTACTGTACCTATCAGTTAATTTTTGGTGATAAATAAACTTAACTGATAGGTACTTACTGTTATTATTAATTACGACATTTTTTTTAATGTCGATTCTGGCATTTGTGGGCTATTCCACTATTATGCAGGATCAAAACATGATAGACAGAATGTGTTTGTAATACATGCACATACATGCACGATGCTGTTAGTTCCATACAACTACACTACCAATCTCAGTTAATAAAACTGCCACGAAAGACTGTTCAACGAGAATTATTTAAGTGAAAAATGGAATTGAAAACTGAATACGCCAATTCAAAATATTTTTTATTCATAGGTATTTCTTTTATTGGTCGCACGATGAATGAAAAATATTGTGCCTGCGCCAATTTCACCAGCGCTATGACCGGGCAACTGGGTTATTGGTTGACACGTCACGTCACTAACAATATATATTCTAAAATGGTTATGGATACTATCCTTATTCTAATCCGTTATCAATATAGCACTTTTTAAAGCAAAACAAGCAATACTACCTACTGCCATAATAGACTCTGAACCTACGTTCTCAGCAATCGGTGTACGACACTATATTAAACGCATAGTTTAGTTAAAGGCATGTGTCGCAATATTTATATAAGAAACTCACAGTGCTTGTTCGCTTAAATTTTCCTTTTTCCTATAGATACAATGAACGGTATAGGATAGCTTAACTAGTTAGGCGACGACACGAAAAGCTGAGCGTCAATTTTCTCCTTTTTTTAAATTACCTCCTGAACTTTTGAAAAGACATCTACACTCAGAATATATGGTCCTATGCGTGAATTTACAATAGTCAACACATACATAAGTAGTCAAAACTGAGGTGACAGCTAAAACCACTCTGTCATCTGGGCATCTAGACATCCGATATGAACAATTACAATCATGAAAAGAAGTTCAAATCTTGGTTGAACATTTATTATTTCTAATTTATTTAAAACCATAAATTCTCAATGCGATATTCTTTTAAATAATATTAACTCTTAAGCCCTTTGTTATCTCCACAAACAACATTAATCAAATAAGTTCATTAAAACAAGTACAGACTTAAGCTTAGCGAGCTCTTCTAGTATTCTTAACCCTTGGTAGTCGCTCTTTTCTTAGTTAATTGGGCTCGATTATTTATTTTTCCTGCCTTGTTTTCGTCCTCTCTTCACAGTGAACGACAAATGAAATGGTTTTTTGGGGTCGCTTATTTTATTGTTAGTGGGCATTATCACTAAACAAACAATATTATGTGATTAGGGAAACAACGCGGTTCAACTACTTCATTGTATTAACAATATGTGTGTTTAACATGTATTTAAACATCGCGGTTAAAATTTTGTAGTGTTTTTTAAAGGTACGCGTACCTATATGCGACATGTCAATACATAATATTTCAGAATGTATCTATATTTTTAGTCAATTTTATTTAATTTGTATTTAATAATTGTATTTTTTTTTAGTTATTATTATATTAAAATATCAGACATTACAGTCAGTCAGTTATGTTTTAAATGTCCAATAGCTAATAAACAGTGATATTGAAGCCAATAGTTAAAGCTGCTGCTGATGAAAATTGTCTGTCAAAAATGTCAATAACACACTAAGTTAAATCTGGAATCGCTGTATTGGCAGTAATGGTTTAAATGACGCTTACGCTATTAAATCAACGCGGCAGTCATATTATGTAGTTCGGCCAGTCATATAAAATTCAAGCTTGTAGTAAACAAATCAATCTTGACGGTCTCAAGCCTTACAAATACACTGGAAGCATAAACTTTAAATAACTGCCAAACGTCCTTTGGCGCAGAGCAATTTTACAAAAACAAAAATAAGAAACATTTTATTGAGTATAATTTTTTTTACATAATACTGTAATTAACTCGTTGGCCAACCGACAAATAAACTGAAACTTGGAAAGGCAACGTAGAATTTATTCATTATTTTTAGCTAACGTGGAAATTTTGCGACGCGATGCGAATAGCTATGAATACGTTATGCTCGAATAAAATCTCTGTGAACGCATTTATGAACCAAATGAAAACTATCTTTGGAATTACGTTTCAAAAGCTTGCCATTGTGAGAGAAGGGAGGGCACTTGCAAGCCTTGCAATTGGCGTAATTGAAAACTAACTGTGAAACAAGCATTCGCAAAGCAACTTACTTGTAACCACTTGTACTCGTATGTTATCATAATTCTTGTACGCTCTCAGCGACGAATAGACTACTTCACTTCTTCATAACTTGCTTGCTGATGCAAATTAAAGTCTAAAACAAAACATAGACATAGACGTATGCAGTTTTTTTATACTACCGAACGATGACAAACTAGCATGTTGTTTAGTAACGACTAGTGTTAGTAACACCGTCACCTACAGGCGCATGTTGCAACAACCGGGGGTTGACAACGCGCGCGTTCTAATCCCTTTCAATAAAAGCGAATAGCCGGGCTGCATGGGCTGTCAGCCAAAGATAACACTGTCTCCTCTGCTACCCGCACTGTCTCCTCATTGATCCTTAAAAGCCTATTCACAGCAGATCCACAATACATGGTTGTTGGGATATAATCTTCTCGTAAAAGTGGAGACTTTTACCTGGGATGTCGCCAAACTAGAGCAGCCAGCCATAATACTTCCACCTTGCCTTACCTGCTAGACACGGCGGGCGGTATTAAGTGTGTGTGCCAGTAAGGTATCTCATATGGGCGTATTCTAGCGGCAAATTACAGTCTGCCAAGTTGGGTTGTGGACATTTCTATGCCACTGAGATGGCAAGCTAACGTTTATACTCCGTTGTTGTCTGTTGTCAGCATAGCGTTTCTTTAATGTATTGGAAACTAAAAATCCTGCTCATATCTAGGCTCGAAATACACTTATTTGGCTGGAATTGTATGTAATAGCAAGTTTTACCCCAGTTGAGGTGCTGTAAGTTTGAGATGATCTCGCGTTAGCCTTTTAAAATAGCGTCATACGAGTTAATGTGGAAGTTTGTTATTAGCAATATTGTTATATGTATGTACTGTAATGTACTTTAAATGTTATCGTTATTAGTCTATAAACTTATCATCAAATAAACAATTAATATAATTTCCGATTCCATATGAGTTGGCAGCAAAAATATACTGTCATAACTAATGTAAATAAAACCAGGGATATGATATACAAAAAATAGTTGTTCATATAATTGACAATATATTTTGACTTTTTAAAGTAGTTTAAAAGGGAGCAAGTACAATAATTATGCATACCATCATATATGTTTAAATGTTATCGATCAATTTAATTAAATTACAGACATAATATCATGATTTTTTTGCAAAATATCTCATAGTTTAAAAGACTAAATAAAAATAAATTGTTTTAAACAATTTTAGTTGACAGATTCAACATGTAGTTTTTATGTCGGAGAGGAATCGCTTTAAGTCCTCGTGGAAATACAAACGTACTTTTAATTTTTTTTATTCCGCTAATGGATTTACTTCTCGGTACATTGAATAAGGCGAGGTCAACATTTAAGCCATTGCGTCATCCATGCAGCAAGAATAAAAAGCTATTGTTTTTACTTTGGCGCTGTCGACCTTGGTCCGTTATATTATTAATATCAGTCTTGACGGAAATCGCATTGACACCACACGTCCTTAAGGAGCTCAATAAACACTTGCTATGAGAAACCAATGCCGACGTAATATATACTTAAAAGACTTCTTTCAGGTCAATACGTTAAAAGTCGGTAGTGCAGTATAGTAAGAACCATGAAATAAAAGTGTCTTATTAATGAGCCTTTAAAAGGAATGAGCATACTGCCTACTAAAGATCAAATAATATGCTACGTTCTAAGATGACACGTGACGCGTCACGCTTTCAGATTTGCAACGGGACTCAGCTGCTTTCCTAGTACAGTGCGGCATAGAAAAGTATGAATGGGCTCCGTACCGATCGTAGAGCTATGCCATTATATATTTTTACTACTGTAGCCACGAAATCAATTCCCTCTGCAGACATCGCTGCCAATTTATGGTAACAAGTTTCAGTTTTACGATACGCAAAAATAACTGTAAAACCTAATGTTATTTTCGCCAAATTCTATTCTTGGGGCAATTTTTCGTTTCGCATTTGTATAAAATTTTATACAAATACGAAACGAAAAATTGGGGCCCTTCAGCCGGTATTGGAACGGTGGGCAGGGCGGCAGCATGAGAGCAGTTGCCCTTTCCTTCCGGCTGATGCAGGTGTTGTCAGGGCACGGTTGCTTTGCCAAATACCTGCACATGGTTGCTAGGAGAGAACCGAGACCCATCTGCCATCACTGCGAGTGTGAAGAGGACACGGCGCAGCACACGCTCGAGCAATGTCCTGCTTGGGCGGTACAGCGCCGTGAACTCACTGAGGTTGTGGGTAAGAGAGGGAGGCAAGACCTCTCGCTGCCGGCCGTGATCAAAGCCATGGTCGACAGCGAGAGGAAGTAGGCAGCAGTCGCAACATTCTGCGAGGACGTCATCTCGCAGAAGGAGGCGGCGGAGCGGATCCGTGAGGAAGGTATCGATGCGGGCGGCGCAGGCACGCGGTTGCGCATCTCATGCCGCCATAATGAAGGCCACGGGCGGTAGAACGGAGATCTCCCATCTGCCAGCCATTGAGTCGGTCCGACGCCCTCTGTAGTGCCAAGGCGTCGTCCAGGAGTTGTAGTCTGCTGGGTGAGTCGCTGAGGTAGTCTCTTTTCCAGCGATCCACTATACAAAGCAGCGAGTACGCACACCGTGGGGTTTTGGTCCGGAGGCCCAAAGTACGGGAGAGCCGGACATAACCTTCTCGCTTCCCCTTGTGGCGAGAGGGTAAGCATAAGGCGCATTTACCCACGTATAAAAAAAGTAGAAGTCACTTAAAACTGGGATAGGGGACTGGAATGCAACCTTTGGATCGCAAAACAGAATGCTCTTACAATAGGGGTTACTCGTTTGTTGCCAATGTTTGGTATTGATAATTCTGCAAGTATGACGATGCAAAATTAATAATATTTGTTTTAGTAGACAACCATTGTTCCGCCTTAAATACAGTTAGGGCACCCCATACAGACTTTTATGCGTTGGTTTTGAATAAGCACATTGCAGAATTGATTAATGTGTGAGCGAAGACAAAGGAACCTGAGGGAATAAATAGAGACAGATATATGACATTAAACAGACAGTACTCTTTGTTTGTAGAAGCAGTTTGTTTCATGTTTCGACCTATAAATAATGCATAACATGCAAATTACTAGTTTCTGTACTGAATTTTCTTCAGCATCTTTTCCCTTTTATAATCCCTTCTTAGTATAAAGCCTCTCTTTGTTGCAATTTTAGCTTTTTGTCTTGAATAATATGAAATTAGGTAGCGCTGTTTAATTCCCCTTTCATGTTGTTATAAAGTAAGGAGTAAATATTAAAAGGCGACTATTCTTTGTAATTTAGCACCATGTTGGTTATTATTTCCTAATGTCTATAGTCGTGTAGGCAGTGTATAGATAACTAGTTACTGCCTGCAACTTCGACCGCGTGAATCCACTATACACAATGTACGTCACTGAGCAATCAATGCAAATGCTGACAGAAACACAGAATTACTAAACGGCACATATTTTTGCACTCCAAGAGGTATTGCATTATTTTGGAACTAATATCGCCATATATTTTTGCTTTGGGAAGTTGTCACGTTAATATGATGCCTATGAACGATCAGATGTTTGTGCTGCGTTCGTGCAGACAGATATTATTGAACTCGTTCCTGGTACAGATATAATTGCCGATGTGCCCATAGTAAAATATTTATGCTCGTGACTGTACTTCATGTCCATTGTTTCAATTCGGGTGAAATATGCGTTTAGCCTGAAGAAATAATAAAGACACTATCAAACTACTCTACACTAAAAACAACTACAACAAACTCAAGTCCTTTTATCCAAACTAGAGATGGATGTAGTTTAGTTTAGGTAGCTTCAGTTTGCGTGCGAAAGTTCTGTCAGTTATTATTCTAATAAACTACTTAACCTTTCTGACATACCTACGCTAGTTTTACTCCACCGGTATTAGTTACGTTGCAACACTAAACAACTTCGATCGGAAACCGTACTAGAGCCATAAGTAACTTGTAGTTAAACCTGTAACTTCTGAAAGCTTTCAACGACTATCATTAATGATTGTTTGACAACAAGGAAAGGCTTAATGTGTTCTTCGAGACACGAAGATGTTTCATTACTTAAAGGTAAACAGCGATTTTATGCGTACTATTACATAAGGTAAAGTGGGTGAGCTGAGCCGGCAAGAGAGAGTTGTCAGTAAATTGTCAATGAAGCTTAGCTTGTTCAGTGTAGTCAGTGGTCCATGAATGGATAATGATTACGACAACTTTCTTTCTTATTTTATAAACTAGTGCTTGTGTTCGGTTTTTATCTTATGCATCTTCGTTAAATAATGAATATGACCGCATGGGGGGGCGCATGGTATGTGGTTTTGTTGAATATCGAGGACTAACTTTTACTCACAGATTCGATCATGTGAATCCTAGGGAATGCATTTTGGGATGAAAGTATCCAATATATTATGAACATATTATATTTATATAGCCGGTTTCATCCACACCTTTTAAATTGCTTATGTAACAAACGTCTAAAGAACTTCACTGAAACTCTCACATTTATGAAGTTGGATAAGATTTGAAGGCATTCAGATTCAGTGCACCGGAATCCTATTATACTGTGTGACATTTCCAGAGGAATTTCTCTGTAAACTGTAAACGACTTTACTTAAGTTTCATTAAGGTTGGTGTCAAATAATCTCGAGCTTATAATATTTGGAATAAAATATTTGAAGAGCTAAACTTCAATATTATATGGATTGAAACGAAGTAGCAATACATTGCAGTAGTACCTACTCGCTAGTTCATCTTGTAACATAATGTCGTGCCGGATGGTGACCGGAGGGTGGGTCCCGGCGACCACTTTCGGGAGGGTACGGGGGTCCTTCCGTCCGTCGGATCGGCTATCGCCATACCATACAGTTATATGACAAAACTTGCTCTGCGCCTTGCCCCACTTTGCTGCGAGAATAGCCGCCTCTTTTTTTCACGCTTCCCCTTCCTTTCACTCTATGGCAGTACGAACAAAGCATTGTCGTTCAACAGCAGCCAATCGCCGTAACCCCACTGCTGCTTCCTGTGTCGTGGAGTTTATTAACATCAGAGGACTCCACGCTAACCTTAATGCCGTCCATCACCACCTGGAGACGGCTCGGCCGGCAATGCTTTTTCTAACGGACGCACAAATACGCCGTCCTGCAGACACGAACTACCTGCAATATCCCGGCTACGTGCTAGAGGAGTGTTTCCTCGCGAAAGCCGGGGTATGCTTGTTTGTTAGGGCGGATATTTGCTGTCGCCGTCTACAATGCCTAGAGGACCCTTCCTTCTCTGTCCTTTGGGTACACGTAGATCATGGCTCTTTCAGCCAAATCTACATGTGCCTCTACCGATCCCATTCAGGAGACGCTGAGACAACTCGACTCTTCAATTACCTGAGTCAGGCGGCAGACGACGCGCAGGAGCGGTTTCCGAACGCTGAGTTGGTGTTCTTGGGAGATTTCAATGCCCACCATGAGACCTGGTTGGGTTCTCCCAAAACAGACCACGCGGGACGAACTGCCCATGCGTTCGCTCTCACGCATGACCTGTCTCTCAACTGGTACTCCAGCCCACCCGGATACCAGATATTGCAGGTCAGGCGCCCTCTCTGCTCGATCTGCTGCTGACGAGTAACCCGAACCGGTACAGTGTGTCGATTCGTGCTCCTTTGGGCACCTCAGACCACTGTCTGGTTTGTGCCACAGCTGTTGTTGTTACGCCCCCACGTCCCGAGGAGGCAAGACGACGACTGTGGCACTACTCGTCAGCAGACTGGGATGGAATGCGGGAATACTTCGCATCCATCCCTTGGGCTCAACGCTGCTTTGAGAACAGGGATCCATCAGAGAGCGCTACTGCTGTCGCTGGTGAAATCATCCTGGGTATGGAATATTATATTCCATACAGTGATGTCACGAGCGGCGGCAGGAAAAGGCCCTGGTTCGGGCGTGAATGCGCCGATGCTGTTGAACGCAAACAGACAGCGTATCGCGCTTGGACCAGGGCTCGCACTCTCCACGACCCTAACGTGGATCACCTGAAGGCAGCGTTCAACCAAGCCACAAAGGTCTGCAAGAGGGCATACTTAAGAGCGGATGCCCAGCGCGTCGCACGGTTCGGCCAGGAACTAATGGCGCATCCTACGGGCAGTCGTAGCTATTGGCGCCTGGCCAAAGCCGTGCAGTCCAACTTCTGCCAGACCATGCTGCCCCCTCTGAGGTATCCGAATGGATCACTGGCTCATCGGCCGCAGGAGAAAGCAGATCTGCTTACAAATCTCTTTGCGGCCAACTCCCGAATCGATAACTGCGGTTCGCAGCCGCCTAACATTGCCAACTGCGGCTACACCATGCCTGATATATGTATCAGGCAACGAACCGTTCGTGCGATACTGCAGTCTCTCGATGTTCGGAAAGCCAGTGGACCTGACAGCATCCCAGCTGTGGTTCTTAAAAAATGTGCAGCGGAGTTGTCTCCCACACTTACGCGCCTATACCGGACGTCTTACGTCGCAGGCATTGTGCCTGAGGCTTGGAAGGAAGCGAACGTTCAACCGATTCCCAAAAAGGGGGACCGTTCCGAGCCAAGCAACTATCGACCCATAGCTATCACCTCGGTGCTTTCCAAGGTGTTCGAGCGGATTATAAACACCCAAATTGTCCGCTACCTGGAGGATCAATCGTTGATTAATGATCGCCAATACGGCTTTCGGTCTAAACGATCAACGAACAAATGATCTTCTAGCGTTCGTCACGCACCTCTGGGGTGAGGCTATGGACAAGCACGGCGAGTCTTTGGCTATCAGCCTTGACATAGCCAAAGCTTTCGACAGAGTCTGGCACCGGTCTCTTCTTTCCAAGCTGCCGGCCTATGGCTTGCCCCCTCAACTGTGCACCTGGATTGCAAGTTTCCTGCAGAAGCGTCGTATTCGGGTCCTTTGCGACGGTCGCGCTTCCAAATTTATGCAGGTCAATGCAGGAGTGCCTCAGGGTTCTGTCTTATCCCCTACGCTCTTTCTTCTGCATATCAATGATATGTTGAATCTCGGCAACATACATTGTTATGCGGACGACAGTACCGTGCATGGGCGATATCTCGGACATCCTGGGGCCAAACAGGCTGAGGTTGAGGGGAAAAGGCAGAATCTTGTCGTTGAACTTGACCGGACCTTGGACCGCATCTATGAATGGGGTGCCAAGAACTTGGTCGAGTTCAACGCCAAGAAGACCCAGGCATGCGCGTTCTCAACAAAAAAGTCTCCGTTCCTTCCCCTCCCTTCTCTGAAGAACACTCCACTGGTGATACGTGACAGTCTCTCCATCTTAGGTATGGATCTCTGCCGCTCCCTTAACCAGAAAACCTATATCGAGAGCGTCATTAAGCAAGCTTCGCGAAAACTCGGAGTTCTGAACAGGGTGAGGCGGTTCTTCACGCCTGGGCAACTGTGCCTATTGTATAAGGCACAAGTGCGCCCTTGCGTGGAGTACTGTTCTCATCTTTGGGATGGCTCCGCGCAGTACTTGCTGGACGCTCTCGACCGGTTACAGCGGCGGGCTGTCCGTATCACCAGAGATCCAGAGGTCACGAGTTCACTGGAACCTCTGCAACTCCGTAGAGACATTGCCTCATTGGCATGTTTCTACAGAATATATCACGGGGAGTGCTCTGAAGAGTTATTCCACCTTATCCCGCCCTCCCCTTTCCTATCCAGAACAACGCGTGCTGGGCTCAGATGCCATCCTTACACGGTAAAGTCGATTAGAGCGCGTACCAAAAAGTTTGGGTCCTCATATCTCTGCCGAACGACCAAGGCATGGAATTCTCTGCCAAGGCACGTGTTTCCTTCTTCCTTCAATCCTGGGTTCTTTAAGCGGGGCGTGAAAAAGCATGTTCTCAGGCCGTCAAAGTAGAGACCTCAACATCGCCTCGGCTACTGTGGGGGCGATGTGGAGGCCACTGCTCTTAGACCACACGACTGCTTACCATCAGGTGGAGTGTGGTCATTTTGACGAGCAAAATAAAAAAAATAAAAAAATAAAAATGAAATAGCTAGTCAGGTAGTTCACATTGAGTTACGTATATTACATGTTCCGGCTCGTAGTAGTTTGACATCTATAAAAGGAATGACAATAACACTAGTGTAACCAAATTCCAGAATTTATGGGTTAAATAGAATCCTATTCTACGTTTACTACCCAAAACCGGAAACCAATGGTTCGAGAGAGCTCACAGATACTTCAACAAATTATCAGCATACCGAACGATACTCTACTAATATTATAAATGTGAATGTTAGTTTGGTTGCGAAAACTTTCACACCTTAACCGTTCGACCGATCATCATGAAATTTCACAAACACGTTCTGACGGGTACCTACTGAACAGCATAGGGTCCCTTTAATCCAGAAAAAAAATACTTTTATCGAACGAAGTCGCGGGCAAAAGCCTAATTTCAATAATAATTAGCTTACAGCGAAAACTGTGCTGGCAAAAGTAACAACTTACCCTTTTAAATTGCTAGGTATAAATATATATATGTATATTACAATTAGTAATTATCGGAACTAGACACCAAACGTAGTCTATATTTAAAAGTTAGTTCTAGATTGTAGTTACTGCCTTATTGGCTTAACTTACCACTCACAGTTTTTATCGGTGTATTCCTCACGATTCGTTAATAGTTCACTAGCTGGCCATCCTGACGCGACAGTATCGGTCGCATGCCCTGTAATCTTACTAGAAAGTACTTTTTTACTGAAAGCCTGCAATTATCGAAGCATAAAGCCTTGGCGAAATAATGAATCACTCTTACACGTCATTCACTCGCCAAGAGCAATCAAAGAAAAACACTTTATACAACATAACTTCTTAGATGTTTATTGTGTAGTATACGGTCATGAATAATTTAAATTCTGTATATTTGCATAATTTATATATCGAGTTATCACATCGATGTGGGATTAGTTACCGCTTTAATGTTTTCATACAGATAGTTAAACTTTATCAGTATTAGGGTATGTTCGCAGTAGGCAAACAGTACTTTATAAACTAATAGCGCTAGGTTTTTAGGGCCTGTTATCGGAAAAAGTGCTTTATATTGGCTAAAACTACCTAAAACCAAATGTTCGTGAATGTTAAACACACTGAAATATTGAATCCGGGATTGCTGAGACTTGAATCAACAAACACATCAGTTCACATAACTGGAAAACGCCTACTTTTAATTTCCATTCTTTATTTTATTTGGGCATAGTGTCTAAAAAATATTGTTATCTACTTCATGTATGTATATAATATTGTCTTACATTTACGCGAATGTTGTAAATGTTGGTTGTCTCAATGACATTGAGGCAACAAACATCTTAGTCTGCCCGTGAACATGGCTGCTGAAAAGCAACCGAAACGTCGGGAAAAGTGTAAACTTAAATCTAAATAATTTGCATAATTTAAATAGCTTAAATATATGTAAATAGTCACTAGTAACAGTGTTTAACAGTAGTAGCATAAAAGTTAATAAAAATGTAAAAAAATATAAACAACTCGATAAAATCCGTATAAATTAGTTTAATTTTAATGTAAACATTAATATAAATGTCACACATATTTTAATGAATTCTAACGGGTGGGTTCGATTTAAATGCGAACAATCCACCTCAATTCAAATGTCATTACAATCACACACAAACATAAAACTACTCGTGGAATTGGCATGTTAAGTCATGTCGTGCTAATCCTTATATCCATATGAGAGTCGTTTGGTATAATATTGCTTTTATTGTTAAATAAACATAGTAATACTTGTAAACTTAAACTCGGAAACCAACAGAAAGGTTTCCGAGTTTAAGTTTACAAGTATATTTTATGTTTAAAAAGGGAGACATCCTACGTATTACCTATGTTTACAAATAAATATTTCTGATTTCTGATTTCTGAGACGATAAATACAATACTTGGCTTGACACACTACCGCGTGTCTAGATATCATAATATTATGATAAGTTTTATTAAAAAGACCTGGATACGATCGATGGCAAATAGGGACTCCTCGCATAAAAGCTACTGAGGCCGAGGCATTATTCAACAAAATCTTTTCATGAGTAAGAAGTTTACGCGTGTTATATTAAATCGGCGTCTTGTGACTGAAAACTAGGTTCTAGGTTTGGATAGCAAAGAACACTGGTTTCAAAATTCAACAGCTGGCCTAAACATGAAATCGAACTATAAACAGTCTACCGCTGACTGTGAACATAAGTGAAGACGCATCCTTAACCAGAGCAAGTTTACTAAACGTATTCAGTTTGATTATTCATGTTTAAGTAACCCAATTTGTCTTAAGAATACAAGTTCGATAGATTATAACGTTAGCTGTCGATTGGAACCCGTTCGTATTCGATTACCTATTAGCAACAATTAAATGTGTCAGTGATTTCAACGTAAATATCAAATACTACTAAATTAAAGTCAAATGGCTTTCCTGGATTGTATCGCAATTTATTTCAATTTTATCAAACTAGTCGTGATCATAACCGTATCAAAATATGCGTTGAAAAGGTTTTAACGCAATTTCCCTTTATCTACACAAGTAATCTTTATACCACTTAATACTTATATGTATAAATTGCGGAGAAACCGCTATGGCAGTTCTTCGGAAGCTTTTCAATTCTGTCATACTTGAAGGAAAAACGCCACAGGCATGGCACAGAAATGTGGTAGTGCTTTTCTTTAAGAAGGGCGATAAAACCCTCTTAAAGAACTACAGACCCATCTCACTTCTGAGCCATGTCTACAAGCTATTTTCAAGGGTCATCATAAATCGTCTCGAGAGTAGGCTAGACGACTTCCAGCCTCTCCCGAACAAGCCGGTTTCCGTTTCCGTGTTATATCTCCGAAACTGTTCACCGCCGCGTTGGAAGATGTTTTCAAGCTTTTGGATTGGAAAGGACTCGGCATCAACATCAACGGCGAGTACATCACTCACTTTCGATTTGCCGACAATATCGTGGTCATGGCTGAGACCATGGAAGATCTCGGCATAATGCTCGATGGCCTCTGTAGAGTCTCCAGACAAGTAGGTCTAAAAATGAATATGGACAAGACAAAAATTATGACCAACGTCCATGTCACACCTACTACTATTAAGGTTGGGAACTCTACCCTCGAAGTTGTCGACAAGTATCTATACCTGGGACAAATGTTCCAGTTAGGTAGGTCCAACTTCGAGAAGGAGGTCAATCGTCGAATCCAACTCGGCTGTGAAGCGTTCGGGAAGCTACGACATATCTTCGCATCCAATATACCGCAGTGTCTCAAGACGAAAGTCTTTGACCAGTGTGTGTTGCCTGCCAGTGATGTTTACGGATCAAAGACGTGATCGCTCACTATGGGCCTTATCAGACGGTTCAAAGTCACTCAGAGGGCGATAGAGAAAGCTATGCTTGGAGTTTCCCTGCGGGATCGAATCAGAAATCAGGAGATTCGCAGGAAAACTAAAGTTGCCGACATAGCTCTCCAGATAGCCAAACTGAAGTGGCAGTGGGCAGAGCACATAGCGCGCAGAACCGACGGCCGTTGGGGCAGAAAGGTTTTGGAGTGGCGGCCACACACCGGAAGACGCAGCAGGGGTAGGCCACAAGGTGGACCGACGTCCTGGTAAGGGTCGCGGGAAGCGGTTGGATGCGGGTGGGCCAAGACCGGTCTGTGCGATAAACCTTGGGGTAGGCCTATGTCCAGCAGTGGACGTCTTTTGGCTGAAATGATGATAAATTTCAACGCTGTTCTAAAAGCATGGTATTCCTAAAAGTTTAATAGTTATTACCTAATACTGAAACAACGGTAAAATACATAAAATGTGGTTGCTACGGTGTTGATATAAACGTGATAAATCTATATTACGTTTAGAAACTAGTTTTAAACACCGCCACACTCTTGAAAATGAATCGATATTTTTAATAATACACCCTTTACCATGGCTATCCAATAAACCAACATTGGGTACACGTGGCCAATTTACTTTTATGAATAAATCGCAAGCAACGGCTGGGAACCGACAATTTGCCCCGGCCGAGCCGACCGTTCCAGCTTTATTATTTCACCACTTCATATTTCGGGTGTTTATTAATGATTTTGTAATTGGTGGGCTGTCGCTCGCACTCGTATTTACGTGGCCCATTACTCGGGATCGCTAAAAATGCGAACTGACACAGAGCAACTCGGCGACACCGCACAATGCCAATGCCAATTTTTTGTTATGCCAAATATTCACACTGCGCTGCCGGCTTTCACTGTGCTCTGATTGTTGAAAGCCGCGATAAAACAGTTTTGCTTTCAGTATTTAATTGCAATCATTGGATATTGATAAATAACTTATTCTTCTTTTAGTATAAAATTAATTTCAAGGCTCTATACAGCATAAATAATAAATAAAATGGTAATTTGTACAATGTGCAGTCAAGCGTTTTTAATTAACGCCGTCGGTATTTTAAATTTGATAGCCATACTATATAGTAGATTAGTCTCTGTTGCGGAAAGGGATGTGCAGATGTTACGACATTTGACTTGTTACCATCCCAATATACATATTATATTTTCCTATTTTCACTCACCTCACATTTTTCATGCTGCATTCTCGGGGGTTTGGAGTAGGTATTCTTCACGTAAAGCCTTGCAGACATTCATTGTCCAATATCTACCCAAAGGCTGAGCTTTGTTTTATTTGGGAAGGAGCAATATAGAGAATGATTTCAGTTATATTACATGTTAAATTTGTTATACCCACAGTAATCCAAAGGCATAATAGATTGAAAAATGTATTCTCTGGCTTATGCCACGGTATCTATTGTTTTCATTATTAATACACGTCAAAATTCCTGTATATTTTATGCATATTTCAAACATATGCCTACGCTGTTTATTGTAAATCTTTATTCAGTTATAAATATTATTTATGGTTTAGTTTTGGGTTCTATATTAGGTCAACCATTAGGTATATCTAGGTTCTTTGATCCTTTGTGCCCTGATACATTAACCTTTATATTATAGTATATTTTATAGAATTTTTATTAAAGGAAATTATAATTATTATAACAAGCACTATATACTTCTATAAAAAGTCAGTTAGTCATCATTCCGTACATAATTTATATTCTTACCGTTGGTGCTGACAGAAACCAGTTATCGTAAGCACTTACAATAAATACTCTCATTACGTCTAAATCGTTTAAGTTAATTGGAAACATGTAATGCAGATCATGATAGTCTTTATTCTTACACTTTATTATTGCCCACTAACAACAAACTAATCGAGCTTATTATAACAACATTTTATACTTGCATGGTTATTTTAAATCAGATACGGTTAATTGGTGAGTACATACATACATACATAGATTCACGCCTGTTTCCCAGAGGGGTAGGCAGAGACTACGGATTTCCATTTGCTACGATCCTGACACACTTCTCTGGCTTCATTCACTTTCATCACATTCCTCATACACGCCCGTCGGTTCAAGGAGCTCTTAACCTGGCCTTTGTCCAGGACGCCTCCGATCTGGTCGAGAAACGTTCGCCTAGGTTTTCCTCTTGCGACTGTTCCATTCACACTAGCCTTATAAACTTTCTTAGTCAGTCTTTCCTCGTCCATTCTTTCTACATGTCCAAACCAGCTTAACATACCCTTTTCTATTCTTGTAACTATATCAACTTTCATGCCGCATCTCTCTCTAATCACACTATTTCTTATTCTATCTTTCAGAGTCACACCACATATGCTTCTCAACGCTCTCATTTCTACAGCATTTATTCTGCTCTCATGCTTCTTTTGCCATACCCAACTTTCACTTCCATACATAAGTGTGGGCACTAATAGTCCTCTATGAACAGCCAAACGTGCCTTTTCGGATACATTTCGACTGTTCATAAAAGCGCGTAGGGCTCCATTCACTTTGTTGCCAGCAATCGTTCTCCTTTCAATATCTCCGTCATGTTTACCATTGGTGAGTAATGTATATCTTTATACTAAATAAGATATACGAAAGGTATGGCACAACTCCACTTAAACCCAGCAGGTCCTTAAACTCCTCCTTGCCTTCCTTAATCTGGGGCAGTCCGCCTGGGATAAATACCACCGCCCACAAAAGATTGCAGCAAAATAATGTTGCGGTCACTAGGGATTCCAGACTGGGTAGGGTGAGTTTCTTTGAAAATAAGGTATGCCATCGGTCCGTCAACAGGCGCGCCTGTATGATTTTTGCTTCCAGCGAAACCGCACAACAATTCCTTTCCCACATAATCGCTCACACGCGAGTAATATACGACCGGTATTATCGGCGGTTAAGACTACGGTAATCACTTTCTAACAGGTTATTACTTGCAAACTTAATGTAAAAGAAAAATATTTTCCAATAATATAAAAAAGGAAGACTACTATCGCGCCAAAAAACTATACTCTACATCTGTATTACAAACGTAAATAGCAAACAGAGTGGAAAATGAATATGTATGTAGGAGAGCCTCGCTGATTTCAGCGTGACCCGGCTGGACCGGGGAAGGACTACCCTCTCACAGAATATCGACGTGAAATAGCAGTATTCCTACTGTTGTGTTTCGTTCGGTGAGTGAGAGTGGCGAAGGGCCAATCACTCTCTTTCCCCCTTCCCGCCCCTTCTCCTTCCCACTTCCTTTCCTAAAGTGTCGGCAACGCCCAAGTGATGCCTCTGGTATTGCAGGCGTCCATAGGCTACGGTGACCACTTACCATCAGGTGGGCCGTATGCTTGTTTGCCACCTTAGCCGTATAAAAAAAAATGTATACACACACTCATAATATTAGCTAGATTAAGTAGGTATTTAATAATACATACAAGAGTATTTTATACGACAATGGACCATGAGTTACGATAATGTTTTCGGCATAATGCCAAAAAGGCATACTCCACGTACACAAATATATAGCGGATTTTTAAAAATTTAAAGTTTATTTAAGGCACTGCAGATACACTATTTGTATAGCACTACTATTTTGCTTTGTAATACGTACTCGTATTTACATATATCCTCGTACGTAACAAAATCTAAAGGTTTGAACTTCACCGATCTCTTGTGGTCATATTCATTTAAATTATTACAAATATATAAGTATATTTATTTCAAAGATTACTATAATTTTGAGTTACAAATTACTAGTATACCTGTTAAGTCCACCATCTAAGCCAGATTGCTTGTGTTACGAATGGGTCATTCAGACTTTGTCTAATCCCAGCGTCTGCGTAGAAGTATGTATTATTAAACAATTATATGAATATGTCTTGGCTTATGTGATGTGTGTTTGATGACAGTTGATTGATAAAGTTTGATCCTGATATACTAAATGTTAGCGGCAACATTCATCGAGTGCTCCAATCATTTTGAAATTTGTGAAATAAATGTGCGGGTGCTATTGAAACATATTTAATCACAGCTTTCGTTACAAAAAGCTATTGACGTTGTATATCATGCAACGTGAATGGAACCTTAAATAATGGTTTAAGTTTTACGAGACAGGGCCGACCTAAACAAACATCATCGATATTTGGGTCATACTTTCTGCTTTATGGAATTTCATGGACGCGGCCTTTGTCCTACAAATACAATTTGGTTTATCTAAGTAATGTTTAGTTTTATGAAAGATTTTTATTTCACTTAGTGATATTTGTCAACTCAATCGTAAAGATTTTATGTAAGTGCCTATTGTTATAAAAATATAATATTTTCTTACATTATCGTTTTGCGAATGTTTTTGACATTGATTAATCTACTTTGAGGTTTATAGAATAATGTAAATAAAAAAAAATATACTATAGTAAATGCAAAGTATAAATCAGATCCGTCAATCAAAACTTACCGTTTTAAAGTATCTGTTCGTAGGCATAATATGATGTATAAACAAAGTGCACTTAGAGGTTTAAAGCCAAGACACGCCTCTGTATAACTTATTTTACGAGTAGGAATTATTAATTATCATTCGTGCCAACAGTGAAGGCAAACATCACAAGGAAACATGCAGGTTTATGTGCCCACAAGTAAGTTTTTAATGTAAGAACTGAAGCAGCCTTAATTGTCAGTAGCAAAAATGTCAAATTAAGAGTAATAAAATCGGTTCAATCACCGCGCTCTGTCCTTAGTGGGAAACAAGCTTGGAACAATTACTAAACCACACAATGGATTGATTGGATATAATGCACACTCACCACCTATTTGATGAACGTATAATGACCGTATTTAAAATATCGACGTTGGAATTTTGATGCTACATATTTAATTTAAATAACGAACCAAACAAAAGCTGATAAAAATAAACAAAGTAGTCTCATTTATTCGGTATCACACGTATCCTTAAATTGTATAGCTTGCCAGTATATAAATCTATTTATAAACTGTCTCACCGCTAGGCGCGTGCATAATGTTTAGCCTAAGGCTATAGTTAAGCAGTCTGGCCAAGTGCTCGTTACATTATGGGGGTCTCTGACAAGCATAGCAATTTCTATTAGCTATTTCCCATACAGTTAATTTCTTATTTAACTATCGCACGCACCACTGAACTATTACAAGTTATTTTTATTTTATTTCTTTCTTATTTAAACAAATTTAGTAAGATTTACAATGGAATTGATCATAGACTACCCAAAGTTTATTCATGTCATCTATTAGACTATCAGTCTATAGTTTTCTGAATTTCATTCTTTACATAAGAACTTGTCGCCTAAAGCCGTATATTCTAACACAGCCAGTGCAAACACAGCAAATATATTTTGTTTCCTTTCAGCATTTAACGTTCTCCAATAAAAAAGATTTACACAACGTTCATAGATAACATCGGCAACAAAAATAGATTGAAAACTACAGGCATTTTTCAATTAAGCGTTTTGCTTCCGAAACGGTCCGGCTCGTTTTGCCATTCAGAAATAAAACCAAATATTTCCGTAACCATCAGTATCCATAGCTCAATCCAATAGTTAAAGCGATGCTCTTTATTATACAATCATTTATTTTATGTAAATTCTCACTTACAGTTCGTTAGCTCGGCTTTGTGTAAGATTGATTTTAATAGAATATTTTATTTCGTTACAGGTAAGCCAGCTGATATCTATCATTGTACGTCTATTTGTATTACAGGTAAGCGCATATTCATATGAATACAATTATTTACTTCCATAAAATAAAATCTTGTTTCAATATGGATTTTTAATCAACTCGTACAACACATACGTACTCATACCTGTAGTAATATTGACTTTAATAACACTTTGGAATACGCGTTTTCAGCTGTGCTGTAGTATCCATGTTTGCTTATTGATATTAGTGCCGGCGCGACAGATGTGTACTCGGCCTGAACACCACTTAGTCGTCGCGTCGCTTAAACAGCACAATGGGCCTACTCGACCGCAACGAGCCTTAAATAAGGACCCGGCGATTTTATCACACGTCCACGCAAATTATCTCAGTGGACGTAGCGTTCAATAAAAGATCCACTTCACTTATATTAGGGTAATCTCAGTGATCTCGGTCATGCAAAACGACCTTCAAGATTCAAGACATCATCTAAAGGAGATTGTGAAAGACTGCCCTCGCTTATCCTACTTAATATAGATGTTATCGTGGAATCGCATCCGTTCGAAACGGGCGTATGTGCTGGTTTTGTTGTGGAGATGGCGACGTCTAACCGACCTTTATTTTATATTTTCACATCGTTGTTATTTATCATGGGTCGGCACCGAGCTCGCCTTGTAACTTACACCTTTTACGTGTATTGACTGGTGCTTTTAAATTTATCTTGTTCTTGTCTTTAATACGTTTGTGCTCTTTAAAATAAGTAGATTACTAAGCTTTATTGCTTAGTATTTCAATTAAACGGTTCGAAATATAAATGCTATCATCATCAAACAGATATTGCACAGAATACTAACTATACTTTATCTATAATATTAATTCCTTGTATAGTATGGCAACGTTAAATATTTTTAATTCTTTCTCCTTTGTAAACAAAAAAATCAGTACAAAATAACATGGATTGCATGTCAATCACAATCAACACAATCTTTCGTTACAAATTACGTGTAAAACCTAGAGGATTTACTCGTTACGTATATGTGACTAATTTCTTGAAATATTCTTTACTGTAGACAGTAAAGAAAATTTCAAGGGTTTATAACAGACTACTCTGACTATCTGCCCAGTACAGATTTTAGATCTCTTCATTTATTGAATCTATTGAAATTGGATCGTTACCTGGTCTTGCCATAAATATTGTTACAAGGAAAAATCTGTAATGTATGTTAGTTTATACATAATAACATGAAAAATATTATGAAGCTCATTCAAAATTATCTCCATTGGCTTTAATACAGTATTTTAAACGTTGAGGCCAGTTATCAATAGAAACATGCACTCTCTCCATGGGAAAATTCTTCTCTGCCAATATTATGGAATGTTTTCCAGACTCCAAATTATCATGGCGTTTCGAGAATGAAAAAACTGACCATAAATCGTAATCCAGCGGATTAAGATCGGGACTAGATGACTCTTCAACTATTCTCTTAATCTTCAGCTCATTAGAGCTTCATTAGAAGTCCGAAACGTTCGTTTTGAACCACGCTTGGGTGAATCAAGCTCTATGACCGGTGCTGAGACTTGCTGAAGGGACCATTCTTAATAACGAAACATGGTGTTATTAAGAGGCTTAACCATCTTCTCAAGAATACACTTAACCCGATGTTTCGACATCTTTTCACAAAAATATGGCTCAGTCACTCCTTGATAGCTAACACCCCACCGAACCATCACTGAAGTCGGATAATGCCCACGTTATACTCGGCTGACTAATTGGGAAGCTTCTATAGAGCTTTGAGCATAAACTCGGTCATTCTGCTTATTAAAACAGTGCTCAGTAGTAAAAATTTTCTCGTCAGTAAATAAAAAAAATTCTGTAACCCTCCTTTGCGTACCGCTTAAGAAGTTGTTTTGATTTTAGGTACCTCCTTCTCTGCTTCGATCGCCTTTTTCGTACGAATACCACGTGGACAGCCAGATCTTTTACTGTCACAAACAGAGGAGGTTTCATTGTACCTATCAATAGCCCGGTACACAAACATTCGAATAATACCAAGCGGATAAAGAGTTTCAAAAATTGCATTTAGCTCTATAGGTACCTACTTTGTGTAATGCTATTACAGCAATTCGGTTTTCTTTATCACCCTACTCCATTTTAATATCACAAAAATATTTAACACCGATTCGCGCGAAAAAGAGAAAATGAATATTTATAAAAATGACAGATTCCAAATTCAAATTTATAATAAAGTTTTTTGAAGTGAAAACTTCTTTAGGCGCGTTGAGCACTTCTTGATGAATTATTTTAGAATATTAACAATATCTCAGAAATGGTGCGTCCTACGCTAAAAAAAAGTGTCTATGATGAAGGATTAAAGTTTTCACTTCTATTGACAGTTCCCAAAAACTGGCCTAATTTTTTTTTCTTATTGTAAAAGTGTTTATGGCTAGACTAAGTATGCAGCTTTGACAAAATTGAAACATACATATCATTGAAATTAAACACTTTATACGGATTTTGTAGTGTTGTTTATTTTCCCGTGAACATGGCTGCTGTAAAGCAAACGAGACGTCGCGTCGGGGCATAGTGTAAACTTAAATATAAATAGTTTTAATTAATTTAATTAGCTTAAATAGTAGTAAAGTTCAATAATAGTAGTGTTAGAGTTTCAAAATACTTAAAAGTGTCTTAAAGTAAAATAAACAACGCGACAAAATCCGTATAAAGTGTTTAATTTCAATGTATAACATTCTCGTAAACATAATACATACATATCACTCTCTTCATATGGTAGTATTTACCCCGACTTTATAGAAAATTTAAATGAACTTATAAACTATCTTCTTTTAATTCCACAAAGCGATAAATTTCTGCTATTATACGAGTTATTCCCATAAGAACTAATGACTAAGTAACTTCGTCTTAACCTATGTTTGTTTTATTAATCCCAATTAGCAAGTTGGGCAATAAATTGTGGGTATAACAAACAACATTTTAACTTGGAAACTAGTTAATAATGAAGCAGAGTTTGGTAGTGAAGGAATCGGGCCCGGGGACGCGAAGCCATCCTTGACCTAATGTCCCACTTAAATCGTTCCACGGCAATGATGGAAATCTCTTTGCCTACCCGACTTCGTAACTAATAGGTAAATTCCAAGAATTTATAATTCCGTCGGAATACTTTTGTTGTGCTTATGGAAAAAGAACTAGGTCATATGAAATCGTTTATTGTATCCTCCGTTGAAAGCAAGTCTGTATTTAGGACGATTTGACCTGTTTATTGGAAAATTATCTTGACCTGTATATGAAAATCTAAAAATTACAGTGTCCAATCCACAGCGCTGGCCAAGTCTGACTTGAATACTCTTCATGTAATACAGCTGCGGGAAAATTATGGAAAACTCTCAGTCATGTCCGCTGCCTCGAATTGTTTGCCGCATCCTTCCTGTTTATTGTAAATATCTACTATTACCTGCACATAAGTTTTAAACATTTATTTATTGCAGCTTAATGAATCCATTGAATTGAGCTGCGGTGCAGGCTGCTCGTCTGTGAGTGATCACGTTTTAGACCACATACCTAGAACTGGTTATTCATCTGAATATCGAAATCTGTGTACCGCGTTATATCATAGTAGGAGCACCCAGTGAAATTGTTTGAATTGTTAAAGTACTCTGCGTTACTATACTACATTTTAAAAATCGGCTTATCCCTGTAAGCATAACAAACACACAGTCTTAGTTTCATTTAATATGGTTATTCATATTAATATGGCTATATGTATGTTTTAGATATTGTACAAAGTTGTATTATAATTATTACAAATAAAGTGCCTAAATGTTTATAAACAGGTTAAAGTGGAGCCAAGCACAGTAAAAAAGACATCTCATTTTAGTAACTGAACTGTTTTCACATTATGTCATACACATGATCTACAGTCTACCCAGGACGTTATTTACAATTGCCCATACTTTTCAATTAGGTGAAATATGGCTTATGTTTTAAGATACTACCAGTCTACTAATTATATAAACTGCATCAAAACTCTTTTGTAGTTTGTGAATGATATTGAGTCAAACAGATGGGCAGAAAGAAAGAAATTAAATATTTTTAAAATGATGACTATTACGGTTAAAAATAATAATATAGTTATTAAACCTGCCAGAAAAGCTAAATGCTAAGGTTAGGAATGGTTTAGTGTCGGTACCACAATGAATGAGATACGAACAACCAACAACCCCAAGATGCCAAGTCCAAATCCTTATCGACCTCTATGGCGTAGTGGTTAGTATAACCGACTGCTACGCCTGAGGTCGCGGGTTCGATTCCCGCACAAGTCAAACATTTGTGTGCTTGAACATGGATGTTTGTCTGGTCTGGGTGTTTCTATGTATAATATGTATGTATTTACAAAAAAAAAAGTATATATGTATGTTTATCCATTGTCTAGTACCCAGAGTACAAGCTCTGCTTAGTTTGGGCTAGATGGTGTTGTGTGTATGTGATAGAATATTATATTATTATTATTATTATGTTATATTATCCATTGGGCTATTACTGCAATACAAAAATATGCTCAATAACAAACAGTAAAATATATTTGTAGTTTCACTTCAAAAGAAGTAATCACGCGTACAAATGGTTTCTTCTCAAACTGTTACAGCCAATGGCCGTGTCAAATATCATAACCACGGTATGACCACGCCTGATATTGGATTAACGTGTTCTCCCCTGCGACTAAATAGCAGTCGTTCATAAAGCCAGGGCAAAACACAGCATCCCCTAATCACCTTCCATAGAAAGCTTCTCATTGCCCTCTGTGGCGTATTATTAACCTATTTAAGAGGTTCATAATTGTAGACGTTGTTGTTCCATTCTGCTATAAGTAAACAATGCTATCATCCCACTCGAGCCCTACTTACTCCATCGTGTGACATTGTTCTTATTGGCTATTTGATGAAAGGAAGAAATAAAAAGTCAAATATACGAACGATAAAGTATGGTTTAATTTGGCCAATTACTTAATCCGACTGGTATGGTTAGGGAGAGTAATATAAATAATATAAGGATATATTACGTAACAATTTCCGAATATTATATAACCCGTTCATGAATCTACATGAGTAAAATTCCGCCATACAAATAATTTGGCTCTTATCTACTACAACGTTTGGTTAACTATGTCTGTGAAATGTGTAAGGTTCCCTGTAAGATTAAACTACATTTTAAATACACATAAGTTAGTTGTTCTAAGACCACAAAACGCCAATGGCGACGTCATTTCCCTGTGACGCGCATGTTTGCGGAAGTCGTTTCTAGAAAGCGCTTCCCGCGTTTGTGATGGCGCATGCGTGGTTTGCGTCCCATTCCTCTCTGGCGAATTGCGCGCCAGTCTCGACTGCGCGCCGCGGCACTACGCCACGCGGCTGTCGCGCTCGACAACAAAACAAATTCTCTTGCACGATGATCGCTGACTTACCGCCGCTACAGGCGGCAGAACGTCACTACTTGCAACGCAGCGACGACTCTCGCTCGCAGTGTCGCGCCGTGCAGCACGCGACAAATGGTACAACACTGTTTGTTTTTGCGTATGCAAGCTTGCGATACGACGTAGTAAGCGCTGCCATACATACCTACTTAAATATTATATTGCGTGTGATGCGGTTACCTTGTTGTATAATACCCGAGGCGCGCTGACATTAACGTAGACAAAAGTGACATGCTTTTAACTGAGTGCTACGCGCTCGTGCGACCAGTTACCGAGAAGATAGCCTATGTTTAATATGAAAATTGGACTTATTGCGCGTCACATGATGTATGCTGTTATTATATCTGATGTTTGGTGGATAAGGATAGATGGTATCGTAAATGTCGTAAAAGACCGGAAGAGGTCGTGCGGGAGCTATCGAACGCAAGCCCGCCCCCGCGACTTGTTGCTTTCACTGCTTGTTGTTTACAATGTGGTTTCCCTATTTCGGTGTCGATTTACGTCGAGAGAAATAACGCATATACACGTATGAATGAGTAGCAATAGATTACTCAAATAACAAGCTTGTATCTCTGTTACATAAACCACAAAACAAAGTGTTTGAGCGCCTCTCGAGCGAAGGAAAATATTGTTTGCTAAACAAATCTGCTAATTGACATAAGGGTGTTGTTTTCACTAATTTTGTTTTCTTTACACCACACACGTCAAGTAGATGAGCAGATGCTTTTGTGCGAGTTATTGCCAAGTTGTATGTTGCTTAAGAAGTTTTGAGCTTGAGTAGATTTGTTTGCTGTTTTCTTCACCGTATTGCATTTATGTGAAGTCACGAAACTTGTTATTTGAACAACACACTGTTGAATGTATAATTCATAAACTTAATCTTGTAACACAACAAAATGGTAATAGTTCTAACAGTGCATAAATAAATTGAAGTACGAGTACGTGCATTAAGTCGGGAACAAGCTTTACAAACCGCAATTGGATAAAGTGGATTATAAAATGAGTACCTTAAGTTCTCTGATTGAGGAGGCGATAGCGATAAAAAAAGCAAGATGAGAGCGATAAGATGATGCAATGCATTTCTATCAAGGCAGCGTTGATCGATGCGAGACGTCTGTTAAGGAAGCACTAATGATAGTTCCCTTGACAAGCGATCGAACAAATAAATGAAGGCTAGGCTGTCGCATTCACCTGCCATTTGCCTCATACTTATTGCGATAATTAGAGGCGTAGGGTCACGGTCTGCGACCAGAGATAGCGGCATTACGCTGCGAAAAATGATATGCTAGAAGCCAACATACGTATGACTTTCTGTACCGGACTCCACCGCTACTTTTCTAGTCCAATACAACGCGAGCTTTTATTATTAAAAAGTAATAAACTTTTTAATAATAAAAGCTCGCGTTGAATTAAATCTAGATTGAAAACAATTGGAAATGGCGTCGCATCAATATATCATTTGTCAGTTCAGTCGTCAATAACAGATCAATGATTTGGGTTTGGCGGGTGAAAGTAATGGTCAATTGGTCACGAATATATTTTATGTATCGAAATAACGTACATCAACAGAGTAGGTATAATGGCTGTACGGACTGAATGGCCCACCCAGTTATATCGAGTTGTAGAAAATAATGAAGATATCATATCGGAAGATACAATCCAGTACTAAATAACTTAGATAGCAAATAAATCTCGTCCACAGCAGGTGGTAACATAGTGTCAATATCTCAAGTCTGTTTTATTGAGTAACCTGTAAGGAATATTTACGACGTGTTGACAAAAATCTAGTTTGGCTTGATACAGATATCTGTATATATAATTAACGCTTTATTTTTAATTTAAAAACATTTATTTCAAACAACCTTATTTTCTCAACAAATAATTACGCGAATCATCTGCAATGACTAAATCAAACAAAAAATGCTTTGTTTATTCATATCCATCAACAAATAAATCCATTTTTAACAAACAAGTCTTAAACTTTATCAAAATATAAGATACTTTAAATCGTTTCGTAATATGTAGTATGCAAATGGCGTGATTAAGTCGCTCGGCTAGAGCCTGCAGACACCGGGTCAGACAGGACGCGCGGCTGACCTCTAGCCGACCGCTTTCCTACACAACTGCGCATTACCTGAACACTGAAACAGATGTTGATTTGGGAAACGTGAAACGTCAAAGGTTAGATTTCCACGTTAATCATGATACTTTCTGTGTTTTCTCGGAAAAGCTCTCACTAACGATGCGAACTTGATAACTACATATAACGTACTGAATTTCACATAAAAACGTGTTACTTCGAATAAATTATTTGAACCTTTGATTCAATTACCTTATATGTATTTTTGTTTTATTTCAGATGTATTTAACAAGTTTATAAACATTTTCTAACTAAACCAGTATTGGTAGATGTTTTCTCACTTTTATTAATATTTATTTAATACAGAAAGTTTTTCATATATTGATAAACGAAACAAATACATTTTTCTAGGAAAATATACTAGGTAATTCTTCACTATTTTGACAATATCCTTCTACACTAAATTGTATAACTTTATGATATCTGTATAAAAACACTAGTGGGTACTCTAAATGTAAATTTAAAAAATGTATTTGTCTAGTGAAAGCTATTATTTATAACATAGAAACCTAATGTAAATAGACTGGAAATTTTGTTTCTCCAGACAGTATTTACCTATTTTCGTAGTCAACCAAAAGCGAAACGTTCTAAATAACCTTTGCGACTAAAAGGATTTCAGCTACTTCTATTCCTTTTATAGCCGAATTTTACTTCTAAATGCCCTATATTTTAATTTTTACGTGTTTCGTTTTTAGAGTTTTTTTATACTGAGCTCTAAATAACAATTTCAGATAGACAAACGTAATACAGGATAAATTGCCTTGACAGGGGGCATCCTATATACAGTCCAAAAAGTTTGTCCATCGCTTTAGATAATGCCTGTCAATTAAAACTTGCGTGTTTTTGCCGGTATCTACAAAATATTTAACAAACTGAGATGTAAATAAAAATAAGAACAATACGAGATCCGCTAAAACAATCAAAAGGCATTAAACCAAAATTGGCATAATCTATAATAGTAGATTTAATCATGGTAAATTCAATCGTGATTTAACCAAAAGACAAATATTTTTATGTTAGTTACTGAAAGAAAGAATGAAAAATGTTTTATTTGAATCTCCATACATACATAAATTTAAAAACAGTAATAAATACAAATAAGCAGAAAACGGTACATGGAGATCAAATTAGGTAACTGCGTCAGCTATTGTTGCAGTATAATATACTGCAACGCTGGTATTCTCGCAGGCCTACTAACAATAATTTATTAATACACATCAATGCATATGAAAACAAAACGAAAACAAAAAATGGGATAAGAATAATAAATATAAACTTATACAATATATTTACACTATATTCATACATAAAAGCAATTGCACATTATAGTTACAAGAACAGCCTCTGTTGTGGCGTTTTCTCTATTGTGGCTTTAAAACAACATATTTTATGTCTATTGCTATTTAGATGAGAACTAGATCCTAAAAATATGTCTAACCTTAAGAAAATCGGGGTTAATCTAGATTACGATATTTGATTCTATACGGCTCTCAGTATATCTCCAGACTCTAAATTTGCGTAGATGAAATCTATTTTAATACAATGTGGTTTAAGTTCAATTAGATGTCTTTTGTCTTAAAAGCTGGTTTTATCTTTAGTCCAGGTTCCGCTTGCACGTTTTTCGAATAAAAATAATGATTGATGAATTTATATTTTATATTAGATTCTAGAAGAGGTTATAATTTGTATATCCTCTAAGTTTACGTCAATAGAGTACTTTAAAAACCTTTTTAGATTAAATTTTGATGGAGCTTTGCTGATATTCAGCTTAGCTCTATATTGTTATTGGCTAACAATATAGAGCTAAGCTGCACACTGTAAGCACATTTATATTCTCTGTAAGTTTTGTCGATTTTAGATACTTTTTCCATATTTTATAGGTTTATTGAGCTCATTTCAAATTATGATTTTCCTACATTTTCCTCTTTTGAAATAATAAATATTTCTACAACGCATGATATATTTAATAATTATTATATATTATTAGCTACCATCGTCGAAACCCTCGCATTAACTTACTTCTCTAGATTTTACCAATGTTTTCGAACTGTCTCTATACAAAATTTTAACAATGTTTACCAGCTATGTCGAGGATGTTTTTATATTAAGAATCTTAGTGTGGATGTTGGATTACATCTCTATCTATATAGTCTTTTAAAGTTCGGAATCTAAACTGATAACGATGAATTATATTTTTAAAAGAATTCAAAACTTATACCGTAAAAGATGTTATTAACCTTTAAATGGGTTGCCATTTATAAGAATAATTTTACGAATTCACGGTTAAACGGTTACAGAGAATTAAATGTGTACGGTAGAAATTAATTCCAGATATCAAATTATTTTGTTTAGGTCCTGTGCTAAACGAAATAATTGGAAAAAACATGAAAATCCATATAACTTCAACTTTTGATTAAAGTAGTTTCATTTGTTGGCTACTTAGACGAAACCTAAGAAAGTAGTTGGAAAATTCAGTACAATTTATAAGAAAAATAAAACAGCCAACAATATGGCGTGCAAAATTTTATAAGAAAATATGTATTGTTGGAATTTGTATAAATGTTTTGTTATTGTAACGGTTTGTTTTCATTACTTGTTTGCTACTTATAGACTGCGGCTTTAAGAAACCTCCTACAGTGTGAGGTTTACGTAAGTCGTTGTCAAAAAAATTGCTTTATTTTATCCTTTATTCAAGCATCTACACAAATATAAGCATTAGGTACCACATTGTATTGATAATATTATTTTTTTATTTACGAATTACATCACGAATGTATGTTTTTAAAGTGTTAAGCAGAAAGGTATTACGTAGTATAGTACTATTATTCACCAGCTTTGTTTAGTTTTAGTGCAGCTTTAATGTGTTGCTGCGAATTTCCAGGCGGAAAAGCCATTAAACAGCACGCAGTATTGAAACCGAGACCTCACAGTCGACAGTGCCAACTTACACTGTTAGATCATGGTTATAGAATAATTTTATTATAGGAATAATAACGGATAAATTAAACTCAAAAGCTCAGAGTTTATTTTTACTACTCATATATTTTCTTCTCTTACCATTAAAGCGAAGTTTATGGTATCAATAATACAACTTATAATGGACGGCATCCATTTTTAAAACGAATGATGAAATGAGACGTTTCATAGGTGTTTTATTAAATAGTTTAGCGAGAAAGATAACATAAAAAGGTTGTATAAAGCTTGAAAATACCACATTGCAAACAAAAATAACATAACAAATTGAAATACATACTACAAATACAAAGTTATTTGGTATACAAACAATTTTCTTTTAATAGATGGCTATATCAAATTATATAAACTAATCATATCACTATTTAGTAATCTTATATAATTTTTCACAAAGACAGCACCAAAACGGAACGATATTTTTGTCTACATTGTTAATATAATTTGTTAGTTGCAATTCTACTAATGTAATGGCAACGTCGTATACGTAAACTAATTAAATACAGGCCAATAAATATCTTCTATCCTTCTCTTATAGTCATCAATAGAAAGCTAAGTTTGAAGGTACTTAGATTATAACCAGCGTTACTTCACGGTGCGCACGTAATGTGAAACCGCAATAAAATAAACACGAAAGTGTTGGATGAGTTAGTGAAACATGACTCTGAACAAATTCCCGTGGAAACTTTATAATCAAAAAGCCGTTTAAACTTTTTATATACAAAATTAAACATGCGCGCCTCTAGTGACCTAATTTAGGTGAATGTCGTAAAACACCGACGCCCGAATTTTCCAAGTCCGCGAATGGGATTTTTATAGGTTGTACCTACGCCTTCACTAATACATTTTTAAAACATAAAGTGAAAACCTAGTTCTTTATTGTGGTTGTTCGAGCTTTCAAATTGTTCAAGCACCCCGTGTCGCATTTGTTTTGTTTTTCCTTTTATCCAGTGAACTAATTCCTGCCAAACAGACTGTTTTATCTTTGTATGGAATGTTTTGTTTTGTCTGTATTTCCTGTTAAGAGTTGCTCTTGGATATATGTATATGAGCTAAAAATATAGTCAAAAATAAAATCTAACAAGTTGTTTCTCACCATAATTAACGATATCATAAAAAGTTTTACAAATAGAGATATTTTGGTTTATATACATAATAAATTAAATTTATTTACCTCACAAGACATAAAAATAAACACGTCCATAATAGATAACATGACACTATTATGATACCCAAATAAGGGAACGCTTATACAAGTCTACCGGAAATGTAGTCCCTCGTGATAGCGCAACAGGCGGCGCGTGCGCATACTATACAGTATAGGTACGTATACGTAGGCTTATACATATTAGTCTATGATTGATAGTATAGATGTCATGGTTCTTTTTATTTTATTTTATTGCTTATTTGAATGTTAAACTTTATTAGTTAGGTACGTTAAGGATATCTATATATTAATACGTGATGCAAAAATTTTGGTTTTTAAGAAAATTGTGCGGTCTGAGGAGTATGATATTTGGCACAGTTAAAGTTTAAATGGAGAAGGAGTGGCGAATAATATTTTTATACATGCATTAATAAAAAAACTCTACACGCACACAACTATGCATTTGACACACGCATTTCAATCGCGTTTGTAGTATTTCAGCATAATTCGATTGATGACTACTATGATTACATACCTTAAGTTCTTATTGCAATTTCGCGGAATATACAATAACGATCAAACTTACAATTTTAATCAATTATGATCGACCATTTGGCGACCGCTAGTTCTAATAAATGCACACATGCGCATTTTTATGATATATACTTTGTTATATAATATACTTATGCGGAAGTGTCTGTTTGTTCTGTGTTAGCAAATGAGATGCAAAAACGGCGGCCTTTAATTAACTTAATTATAGCTATCCATAACTATTAAGTCCATGCGGTTTTTGCGTATAATTGGATGTAACTTTTTCTACAAAGCCTGTTATGTATATATTATGTGATTGTATTATACATTTGTTGCCAGACCAGAAATAAATGAATAAAAATACACAATAATCCTAAGCTATAAACAATTAGCCACAATAAAAATAATGCTGCTCTAACAACAAAATTAAGTTCTTTTCAAGAATGTACTATCCCGTCAGGATATTTCATTACCGGCGCAGCTGAAAGTATGGTAAAGTTTGTTTAGTATACCTTTGGTAAAGTTATTGTGTGTATTTTCCTTTTACTTGTATAAAAGTAATGAAAAATATTTTAAAACAGTGTTTTTTTATAGAGTATGAATGTTACTTGTTCAAATGGTTACCCCTCCAATGCATTGAATATGCATTGATCGCCTTGCGGAACAAAAACTGCGCTCTACAAAGATACAAGAGCCGCTTCTTCTTAATGTTTATTTGTCGAGGATTATAAAGTTACAGTTGCAACAAGGCTGCTGAGCCTCAGTTGCTCAGACTATTGGGTTTTTGTGACAAAAAATTTGAAGCAAAGCGAAATCTGGAACTGTGTCCGGTAGGCTTGCCTTCCAATATATAATAAATACCATACAGACCTAAATATATAACAGGCGAAATAAAGGCATTAAATACAACTGCCTTTCCCTTCGAGGATATAGGCATGATATTATGAAATCATGAAATTAAGTACAAATAAATGATGGAACGTATACAAAACAAATTTCTAAGATATATGTATTTTAAACACTATGGTGTATACCCTGGATATCCATTACTGTATCCTAACCTGTTTCTATTAGGTATTATTGGCTATTTTAAACTTGAGGTGAGAAGGGCAGCTCTCGTCTCTTATGTATTTAAAGTTATGCGTGGTAAGATACACAATCCAGTCGTCCTAGGGACAGTCAGGTTGTGTGTCTTGGATGAGTACGTGTCGCGCCGAAGGCGACCGCCGCTGCTGTGTGTGCCGGTGGCGCGCACCAACTTGCTGCAGCAGGCGCCCCTCACGCGCGCGTTGCGTGTGCTCAATGCGATATCGCAAAAGGTCGATTTATTTAGCTGCACACTGAGTGAATTTACACGAACCGCTTATTGTATATTATCTCATAGTTAATAACAGTGTCTGTTACGCAGCGTGATATTGGTAGATGCAATAGTGTATTATCTAAACCTGTTTCGGAGCTAGCTAGCTCCTTATATAATATGTATAACAAAATTATGAAAAGTCTGTAATGATACACCCGGTGACTATGATGGAGCGACATAGTCACATTGTGACAAAGCTAAATTAAAAAAAAAATAAGTGTCTGTATAACAGGTATTCATTAGTATAAGAATATTGCATTTATATTAGATATAACTATATACAAGTACTAGAACTTTCTTTAAATAAATAAATAAATAATATTCTATCACATACACACAACACCATCTAGCCCAAACTAAGCAGAGCTTGTACTATGGGTACTAGACAATGGATAAACATACATATATACTTTTTTTTTTGTAAATACATACATATTATACATAGAAACACCCAGACCAAGACAAACATCCATGTTCATGCACACAAATTTTTGACTTGTCCGGGAATCGAACCCGCGACCTCAGGCGTCGCAGTCGGTTACACTAACCACTACGCCATCGAACTACGCTATGTTTGTATGCATCAAGGGTTACGCCTAGTACACGTGTAGTTTCATAACGAGCGATTAAAAAGAATGGCCGTGAGTATCTTACCAGTTCTTCTTATTGTTTCTACGCTCTTGCTTTACTGAGCATGGCAACAGGTAAATGAAAAATCACAAGTAAGTGTAACGTTGACGTTCATAAGTGTTACTTTTTGACCTACATATATAAATAAACATATTTTTGATTTTAATTTTTGCAAACAAGCCATATTTCTTTACTCGAAATAAGCCCCTTATAGCAATGTTATCAAAATTTTAACACATTCTCTGTATAGTAGATACTAGAGCATTGCAAATTACTATTGTTAATAAACGTATCAAGCCTTCGTATAGTTTGACTGACGCGTCATTAACTCCCCGAACTAGAATACAAACAAATGCGAACTTAAAGAAACTAATTTGCTTTCATCAGTTTAAATTGTCTCATGAACGTGGCAAATGTCTGATTTGAGTGAAACAACTTAAATGACAACAATTACTTTCATACGGAAGCCTATCCAAAAAAATAACGAAACAATTATCAAAAAAATAACAAGATCAGACGAGTATCAATCATCACAATAATAACTAATTAGTACAGAATAATATAATAATATAAGATACCATATAACAATAACAGGGTCCCGTATAACATACACCCACAGAAAAACATTTAGCACACAGTTTTGACTCCCCCATCCTCAACGGAGAAGGTCAAAGTTCAGGGAAACCAACACCCACACAAAGGGCAAGGGAACTGAGGTTGGTCCAGCTATTTATATCGCGTTAGTTGATAGCAGAGCAGTGCTTAGATTTGTCATGTACTGAGATTTTCCTTGTTTTGACATATTCATTTGCTATAAATAATGTTCTAAAGGGAATTGGATATTGTATAAATAATGTTTTTATAAGAATGGAAATAGCAAAAATGTCTACAATTTTATAAGTAACAGAGGTAGTCGCTTCTCACGTTCGTGTATAAGTTTAATATAAGTTAAAGAGGCATTTGATTTGTCAAAGCGGAGGTAGCCTATTGGATTTGACATTGAACTTGCGAACAGTCATGGTGTCTATCCTAAAAAACTAGCTACTTGCTTAACAAGAATACTAGTAATTTATAAACGGAATTATTTACCAGTAGCATTTTTCCTGTCTCCTTCTTTTAAACTTTTTGTTAAACATTTGAAAATGTTCTGTTTTTATAAAAAGAATTATAAAACAAAACATTTCTAAAACATTTTTAAAAAGTTTAACAAAATGTTTAAAAGAAGATAGAATAATAATTTATAATAATATAACAAGTGAGAAACGGCAATGAATTGCCGTAAATCTTAGAGTTCGAAAAAATGGTTCAAGTAATGTGCAAAGTTCACGTGATACCACGTGACCTTGAGGTCAATGGTCATAGTCATTTCGGGGGTATATCGACTATGCTGAGTTAAATGGCGTTGACCGCGAGTCTAGCTCTTACGGTTCTTGAGTTGAAAGTTGTATAACAGACGGACGGACAAAGCTGTTGTATAAGAGTTTATTCGAACTCTAAGAACAAAGTCCGATGAATGATTAAATTATTGTGAGCCGGGACTTCATTAGGCACATCTGCAAACAAATGTATTCAAAAGTTCTATAGCTACTTTGTATTTTTATTCAAACTTAACAAATTGTTTGTAAAAAACTGATTAAGTTGTCAAAGTGTAGAGTAAATGACGACTAACTTATCTATGCAGTCGCAAGAGGGCGCTACTGTCTATGCCGACGGCTACTAGATGTTCACGGTATGCTATATTTCCGAATTTGTCTATTTAAGGCGATAAGATGTATACAATACGTATTGTATGGATTTAAGATATAATAGTCGAAATCAATTTTAAATTACCTTGTTCTTTAATAATGTAGATAAAACTTATCCTTCTATTCAGTCTGCACAATTCGTTCGCGCTTACGGCCAGATTGATTGAAAAGCCAGCACTAAGTGATCAAAAGATCAATGTTCTCGTTTCTGTTCGCATTGAACACAAAAAGCACGCTTATTCCTAATGTCATTTTACAATTTTACGCTTTTGACGTGACAACGTCTAATAAATCGATGAACGCTGACTGCACGCACGGCAAAGGATGACTCATTGTCCCGTTACGCTCATTGTAACATTACGGGAAAGAAATTTTGTTATGATGTTGTCACGTTAAACTATCGTCCGTAAACCGACTTTACAGACAACCAATTTTTTTATTTGCTCTTTTATTTCAAAACGAATTCCATATAAATCGTACCACGTTAAAGGTACCATTATTATTAAAATTTATTCAATTTATTATTTGATATAATAAATTGAATAATAACCAGTTTGATGGAAATCGTATCTTATCTTTGTTATTTCTCGATTCCTATTTAACTACTTCCTTATCGAATAGGTATTCGGATTATCCGATAATATTGATTTTACAACTACTAATTAGCATATTATTAAAATTGATTCTTATTAGTGGAGTATTTTAAAAGCTTACATGCTAATAATTTACTTGTGTTCAAATGGAACGAGTTTGTCTTTGTGCTTATCGGAGATAGAGCACGATGTCTTAACTAAAGTCAACGTTGCGTAGCCTCTATAATTGTAGTTATTGACTCGTTACAACTTGTCAGTGTAGCCTTCTTGCATGGTATTAATAATGTCATGATATTATCTACTTAGGTACTTATCCGCAGTGTAAATTTTTTTGTAAAGAAAACTGCCTGTAGCCGATACGCCCATATTATTTCTATTTCGTTCCAGGTAAAACTTGTTTAGAAAAATGGTGATGCGAAACGTTAGTAAAATTAAATAATAAAAGAGTGAAATAACATTTGTCATATTTTTGCTTTACCGGGTGCTTATAAAATAGAACTTAACACTACTTAGTTATTTTAAATGAAATTGAACACTCTTGAATGTTGTTCTTAAAACTGTTGAGCTACAGGGAATTATGAACAAATAATAGCATTACATTTCTAGTGAGTAGAGTTTCCAGAAATCTTACGTTGGCTCCTTGACCCGACTGCTAAAGCAGCAGTGCCTTCAGTAATAAGATAATTGGTCTTCTTTTCACAAGCAGCTCAGCGATTCTTTATTTTTGTAAGGTAATTAACGCGCAATAAATAGACAATTTATTTCAAAACTACTTGATATGCTGTACCATTTTTATTATAACCAAAACGGTCCTTTTAATAATACGAACATTATTCCTATGCTTTTCTTTTATTTTGTTATAGCTCAGCGTCGAGTGCAACTACCCACACATGCTGGCAAAGAAAATGTCAGCCCTACAAAACACCCACGCACGCTATTCAATCGAGAATTACATTTGTAGTTTATATTCGTGATCTACTTACGAAGCATTTGATCACTTACTCGACACGCTTATTGATACATTCTTGATCTTAATACAGATTATGACGAACTGGTAGACAGCTTTTGTTTTGTATCAATGTGAAAATCGGGTTAATGTTCTCAGAAATGTTAATGAGCTTATGATGAATATGATTCTCAGAAATAAAATATCTATTAGTTATTGTGATCCTATTCAATCTAAGTATGTATATATTACATTTAAAGCCTCGAAAATCATTAAGAACTTAATGTTTGAGATTGGTACGTATCAAAATATATGGTTTTATTTTCTAAAACTAATGTATGAATAGGCGAAGTAAAAACATTATACACCTTTTTAAGCAAAGTTGCGCGCACGGAGGAGTGTGAGATATGGCATAGTTGAAGTTTATATAGAGTAGGAGTGCAAAATGCTATAATTGAATCAAAACATTACATGATTTACGATAAACTTTCGACCACTGGGTGATCATTCGTTTTAATTATTGGCATTGAAAACGCACGGGAAGGTAGTCCATCGTCTGTTCCCGACATCTGTGTTAACCTTGTAGTTATGATATTTGTGAAATAATACCTTAATGAATATATTAAACAGTGGTTGCACATCTTATCGCAATAGAATGACATAGTAATGAAAATTGTGCAATCATTATATAAAAGTAACTAGAATATTATTGCACCATCATTATTATTTGTCCTGCACATTGCACAGACTTTTTCATTCGTTTAGCAAATCTGCCTGCTCCAAGAAAGGTAACTAGCTCTCTATAGTGTAAGTAGAAATTGGTATAGTCCTTATTTGAAACAATGTGCGCAATTTCAGCTGTCCGCCTTATTACTAGCCTTACTACGCCTTATTTATAAAAACCGTCTTGATACTCTATTTTATCGTAATCAATCCGCTGTGAAAAATTAACTAGTTAATTTCACTTATAAATTAGAATAGGTCAATAAATGAATTTCAAATTAGGGGTTCACGCTGACTAAATTAACAAATAGCTTGAAAGTATAAAAAGTAATCTTGGTGCACGTCGGCGGTGGGCGGGCGGACGTCAGGGGCGCCCACGCCGCCGCCCGCCCACGTCGCGATACATGGTAATACTAAGTAATACCGCTACAGTAATATTGACGCAGAGCGACAGAATAAGCGCTTTATTAGTAACAGCCCTTAGGCAAACAGTTTGCGCCTATTCCGACCAGCAATTGCTGATTTATATTCCAAGATCAACGCTAACTGGTCAAAGTCAGTGAACAAATTAGTTAAGTAGATAATTCGAAACCTACATCTATGCATGATTTGCAGTATATGTATATTGTAAATTTTACTCGCCAAGAAAAATAAAAATCTTTGCAAAATTTAAATCCATGAAAATTGTTTTGGTATGCAGTTTTATCGATGATCTATTATTAAGCGTGTGCGTCATATGCGACAAAACAAAAGTGTATACTTCAACTTTAGCTTCAGGTTCAACAGTTTCCCGTTACTTACAACTCGTCGTTAACTTTACTTGACAAAGCTTTAAAGCACATAATGCAGTGCGTACTTCGTAGAGTTCTTTATAAAAGTATTTGATAATTACAATAATAAGTCAATCAATACTCATCATTTTTGCGAATACCCGACGTATATTTAATAGAAATAAAACTATATTTGCCTTACAGAGAATAAAATTTGCCTCGCTTTGCCTAGTGAGTAAACGCCCTAATACAAAGGCCCAGTCTCCGCTACGTACCAGTATTCACGCTGGGCGTGCTCATTTCACTGATGGATGCAGTAAATTGGTTTGGTATCATTCGATTTAAATGAAAATTGAATTTAATTTTCTCCGTGTTGAGTTATTAAATGTATTTTTAATCGCAGTATCGAATATGTTAACATTTTGTATACGATGCGTTGAAATCATTTTATTCGATATTTTATAGTAAATGCCTACGAATACTGATGAATATTAAGTGAGACCACCCGTCAACAAGAGCAAGCAGGTACCACTTGTAGCAATTACAACCTTAACTGAAACACATAAAATCTTGTTTTGTGTAAATGGTTATTGTCTCGATCTTGCTTTATGCGTTAGTATATAATTTTTCTAAAATCGTTATATTTACATATTTTTCTTGCTCTTGGTAGCGAACGAGCCAGCGGCCTACCTGATGGTGTAAAATGTCATTAGCAACACTCAGTATCAGGTGGCTTCGCTTTTATACAAAATAAGATTTAATCATAGTTACGCTATAGTTTATTATATTATTAGGTTAGCAAACGTTACAAAAATTGGCAAACATTGCAATGAACATAGTACGTAGATATGCAAGACTCCTTATGTGTTTCTTCTAGCTTTACTATGCAATTGTGTTCTTAACCTTTTTATCTAAGAAAGCAGAACCCACCAGAAAACTGTTACAAAAAATTAACAGAGGTAGTAGGATCCGCTCTCTATTTAAAGCACCGTTCTGGAGAAGTTATTCCACCCTGCAGAGAATTGCCACCAAACAATATTGTGTTGTGTTCCTGGAGTTTGTTGTGGATCAGGACTCCTTAAGTGAACTGTGCTGTTAGCATGGGACTAGATTTTCTTTCATGTAGTTAAAGCATAGCGAGTCTCTTTTTAAGAGAACGACATTGCGGCGAATTGTAACCCTAGTAACCATAGTCTACAGTAATTTGTTACTAACAGACGGGCAGACACTGGCTTGCCACTGTGGTGGACAGAGACACAACGCAACAAGCTGATTGAAAATACATTAAGGTGAAAAATGTTCCTTCTTATTATGATAACACAGTTTAGAAATATAATAATAATATCAACCGTATTTATAAACAGCCTCATTGCTGGGCACGGAAAGATAGGTTAAAAATAAATATTCCCAAATATGTGGGATAAAACTAGGAAAACGTGGACTAGCGTTAAAAAATAACTGAGCTACGCTTATATACGGTACATAGTCTATTCATTTGAATTATTGTATCTATATGTGGTTCGTAGATCTAATTTACTCATTCTTATGTAATCCCAGATACTTTTTCTAAAGTAGGCATCTTATTTCCTAAGTGAAATTCGTAGTAATATATTTGGAGTATCTATTATTAAACATTAACAAATAGTATTTAAAATAGGTAGTATATTCGTTGCGGTGGTATGACGTACGAGGAGAGTATCGTAATAATATTAGCGTGTATCGCTGTCGGCCGGAACGCATCCATACATAATTCATACATTTCATTCGCTCAAACTCCGGAGTTATGTGTCGGTTACGCGGTTTCATACACCTTTATAGAATAATATTTGTTCTTGTGCCCATATTTCGCGCTGTAGATGCGATTTGGATCTATCTTTTGTAAGGTTGCAAGCCTCAGTGACGGTTATCGCCTACGGTTCGATGTTACATCAGAGTAATATGAAATATTGATAAACAGATTCAGTAAATATTTACTTTATTCCTCTGAATAAAATGTTTGGTTTACAAATCTTATTTGCTTGAGTTGTAGCGTAGCGAAAACCGCAAAAAAATATTAACAAAATTATAACTTAACACTGCTCTGTGGATAACAATAATAATATGAGACCATTATCAATTAGCGAGTAGTAAATATGTTACATTTAGAAATGAAAAGATAGACTGTATAAAAAATTAAAAGTAGCAGCTGCAAAATCCCATTCAGTGTGTATGTGTGTTAAATGAACTTCGTTGGATTTGCATTGGAACAAAAATCAAGCGAGTTTCGTAGTATTCATACGAATGTTACATAAACCCATTTGTTTGTTATTCCACTAGCGTATCGCGGATAACCCGAGCTAGAGTTTACAGCTATATATCAAAGGACGGCAATTGTTTAAAAGCCCTATATATTATGTATGTGTTGCGTTTAAACATGACGGCAGTGCATAAACAGAGACCGATGGTCAGTCGACCGCTTACGAACGACACGGTGATCCATTTCCCTCGGTTGATACGCTCATTTTCCCGAGCGAGCGTCACAAATATCTCGGCAAAATGAAAACACACATTTTTCTTTTTGCCAGATGATAATGAAAATGTGCTTGAAATGTTTTATGAAATTAGCGCACTCGGTTTTCTTTACGAAGGCTTCCAAGGACATTTTACTTAGAATGCCACAAATATCTCAGCTGCTATTTCCATATAGACGACAAAACTTCTACATAATATCTCACGTAGTTTTAACCATAAAAATAGCGGCAAATTGCGTCACGCAACACAGTTCAAATTCATTTAACGCTACAAATATGTATCTTAAATTACATATGTATTATTGAAAATATTGCAGTAAGAAACATAAAATGGTTATATCCGATTTTAACTGGAATTTATCGTGTTCGCAGTTTATTCAGCGAAAAAGTTTAAAAATCGTTGTTGAACGCGTGCCAAAATTTGTAACTTTTGTATGACAACAGTATTAGTTTATAGGTCGCAATTAATCAAAAACTTCTAGATGTCTTATATTTGCGCTAATTGAAATAATATCTATTTCTTTTTTTATTTACAGCCGTACCGTCTCATATAGTGTATAAGCTTTCTACGAACGTATATGCTGAAATTCAACATAAATGTTTAGGTAATAAATGTAAGTCGGTAGAAGGATCGATTATCGCCTCAGAAACGAGTCCATCTCTGTATTTTTCATAGGAGCCCGTAAATAAATCAACAGATTTTATCGAACGTAGTGCAGATCATTGTTCCGCGCAGCCAGAAGCTTTCTAGGTCAATCTGGGTGGTAATTTATTTGGAGAGAGCAAGCGTGAACTCGATACAGCGAAATACGGACGACACTCTTTCCTCGGCCCATTACGCCGCCAACCCGACTATGTACAAAATCGCTTTTTATACACCGACAACCCTGTAAACGTTCTGTTTCCTGTTTTTGTCGTTTCATATTGTTTGGATGAGGGTGGTTTTGCGTTTTCAGAAATTTGTCGTTGCCACTGAATTACATTTAGTATTGTATAAGTTGAGTATGTAAATGTGGATAATTTGTTGGCTGAAATGTCTAAATTATTTACGTATTCTTTTGTGTCATATTATCAATGTTACGTCGGCTTTTTCATTTGAAATAAGGCCAGAGGCATTTGCGTGTTCAAAATATTAGGTTTCGAAGTATTTGCCTCGATTAAAAGTATAAATCACAATCACATCATTTCATGACGTGACACATGCTCTAAATAAGATGATTCAAGTAATTATAAGCTATGTACACTTGAGTTGTGAGGCTGAATGGAACGTCTGTCGGTGCCTACAGATAACTCTCATCTTTGTATCCCAATTATGCCAGTCTAGCGAAACAGGGCTGAAACCTCGAGTGCTTTAAATATATTTTTTGTTATTAAACCTCTATTGTACTTTATAAGACTTATATTTTTTGAGAAGAGTAGCTTAATTTGATGTTGAAATTGAGCCTCAATTCTCGAGAAATTTCAGCGATTTTATATTGTCTTACTCTTTTTAATAATAACTACACCAATAGTGCTTTGTTATTAAAAACAGTAAGAGAATATTCAATATCGGATACTTAATCTATCTTTTGTTATTTGCTGCTTAATCGATATTAAATATTAGCGTGTACATAATTGTGTACTTAGAAATTACAGTTTCAACTAATAATATAACTTTATTGCAAAAGTATCTTCTCAAACTAAGTATACAAATAAAACGGGCTAAGTTAGCTAGTTGTCTTTCTTGCAGCAAACGTAGTAACGTATCAACTCAAGGAAATGGGTTACTCACTCACTAGCGCTAAGTAACCGTCGACCGACTGACAAGCCAACACTATTTGTGCTAAGATTTCCCAGCCCGGATACGTCAGTGATACGAGAAAGAGCTACTTCACGTCACGAACGCTTTGCTCAATTTATATCTGATACGGGTTAAAACTTAGGCAAACTGAAAATACAAATATATTTTACATTTGTGAGTAAAATAGAGTCATTTGAAGCAATGTTGCCGAACGTATCGAGGTCCCAATCAATCAGAAACAGTCAAAACATTTATTGAATCTATATTTGCCAACAGCAGAGCTTTGAAAGCCACAAATAGAGCGTGAGAACAAGCTAACAGTTGTTCTGCTGACCGACACCATTGCTTGCACAGCCCTACAGACAATTACGTTAGCAAAAATAAACCTTATTGTTGTGTAAATTAGGTTGGAGTGCGTAGGGTTGTGACGCATGTTGGCGGCGACGCCTGTCTCGTCACGTCTCAATTAATAGCAAATGAATATGGTTTACGCTTATTGCTGTGCTTCCTATGATCTTTGTGTGTACTCGTATAAGTACAGCTCACCAGTATGTATGTGTACAGGGAAAATTGACTACATCCGCCGCGGGGTGTTATTGTACGATTTGATTATAAATATTGCTGCAACCAACTGAGTGAGTGTTTCTGTTTACGTGTTGAATGTTATCTAAGTTAAGCCACTTTGGGGAATTTCTTTAAGGAAAATTCCCTATAAAATGTGATATATTTTCTTAGACATTTATAGCATTACAAGCCTGCCACCCACGGCTTCGCGGCACTCTTATATCGATGACAAGATTAATATGATACGCAATGACGTCAACACACCGCCACCTACATTTTAAATTGTAAAATGTTATTTCTTAATATTTCGAATGCCTATAGAATCAGATTTTATCAACAATCTTTGGTTTCCAAGTAATTGCGGGCGAGCCTATTGGCGACTTCTAGGCAAGATAACAATTTCCTCATCGATAACTCGTGTATCCATGACACCGCTAAGCTACGCTATTGTAATGACAATACATACATCGGTAATTTTTGCGTTACACAAATTTTTGTTGACAAAAAGAACACATTTTCCTAACTGTTTATTAGGGTACTCCGTTTCTTCTCCTAAAATTGTTTGTCGGAAAATCATTATCCACAACACGTTTGCTATAAACGTCAGTAACCATAATGTTCAAAATATCGAAATAATGTTTTACATAATTATCTTTGCTTCTAAAACTATTCTGTCATAATATCGAGTAGGTACGATAATAATTGAAACTCGTAATTTTGCATGAAATAAAATCATAAGTCCTGAGTATTGTATTTTATAATGTGTATTATTCCGAATGTTCATTTATAATAAAATTGTTAGTCCTAAAACATTTGCTAAAAATTAGGTTGCAGAGACAGAAACCAATCGCTGTGAATCCAACTCCACGCAGTCTTGTCTGCTCTACCCCTAGAGTGTAATTTAGAATCACGTAGGCGCATAGGGGCGAGGCGGTCCGCGGGCTAAGGAGCAGGAGGCTGTAAGCGAGCCGCCGTGGCTGAGGTTGCGGTGGTGAGCGAAAGCCTCCTGCGACGATAAGCACGCGTGGGACCGCCGGAGACCCGCAGCGCCGAAGCCGTGACAAAAGCCAAGCTTTGTAATACGAATTAGTTTTAAAAACATTATTAGGAAAAATAAACATTAAATAATTTGAATTTAGGACTTATGACTTTTATTAAAAACGGTTTTAAGTCTTTTGTATATTATTGATTGTAATATTTATGACAAACAAATTTAGGGCATATTGTATTTAGGGATTTGAATTTTATGGCATGTGATATTATGTAACATTAAGTTCGGGCATGTCATCATTCGGACAAATGGTGATTAGGACAAAAAAAATTATGGCACTTTAGATTATGGATAAAAAAGTTAGGTAACACAATAGAGAACCGTTTATTAGTCACTATCGGTTCAAAAACCTGTCCATGCCATTAAATAATAATATGTATTATTTTTCGAACGCACGAACTTTTCAAGTGCATTTTCTCCTTAAAGTTTACATGTCGACAAACAGAATAACACAGTCTGTGAGTCAATACAACTCATTGAATTTAAATGACCGTCCCTAAACATTAGAAGAGAATTAAACACGTACCCAACAACATTTTCTACAATCATTAGCCTACTTATTTACGTGTTGAATGGAGGCATTCGTTATGTGTCGAACCGACCGCTCCGACTCTTATGGAAATTCGTCACGACTCAAAGTACCGAGAAAGCTCTACACTGTTATTAAAAATTCATATTTAGCATTATTATTTTTATATTATAACAACAATACACGACCTATTTGATGTTAAGTGATTAATGTACACTACAGCCGCTGATGACACCAGCATTTCACAGGACAGGCTGGGCCTAGCGTGGGAGGTGTTTGTAAAGCCAGATCAACTAGTTCTTTAACTATGTCTACATATTGTTATTTGTTACTATGTAAATAATGTATAAATTATAATCAATATTCTATGGCTGGACCAGGGGTTGCTCACCACTATCGTTTCAAGCATTGTTATTGCATGCTCTAAAAACTAGAAACAAATAGCTCTATCAATACGCTGTCTTGTTCTCTCGTCCACAATATAACAAATGGTTCCGTAATGCAGATATTTGTGGGTCCTAGATTTCCTAATCGATTGTTGTTAATATTTAGGACAGCCGGACTATTTGTGTGACTCTTTGTAAATAGCCACTCTTCTCTTCATACTTATTATGAGGGTGGTAATATTGTCTAACATTACGTATCAATCGATCTCCGTCACCGCCGCTGGGTCACGATATACATTAGATATGCTCGGTTTGTTTAAAATGTAATTTATTAAATTATTATAAACATAAAGATATGCAAATCATAACCACGGGCAATATAAGAAGTAGTCTAACAATTCGAATTTTGTGTAATACTTGTGTAGGAGAAATGCTACAAATGTAAAAATCCCTGCATTATTTGAATAGACAGGCAAACAAGTTGCAACAATGAAAGGCTTTTCAAACAAAATTGTTAACTAACCGCATTTTACTAGAGCCAGCAAAACAGTTTTATTTTTAATTGAAACCTATATGGATTCAATCTTTTTAATTTTTTTGTCTGTCTGTATATGCACGCATGGATCAAAAACTACTGAAGGGATTTTAATCAAACTTGGTACAGTTATAGTTCTTAATCCTGGGCAGGTTATAGGATACTTTTTACACCAAAAAATAATTGAAAATATAAAAAAATTCGTAGTATACATAGCTGTATCTTCACAACATTCTCACAATCAAAAAGAAGACTTTAATACCTAAATAATTTAAATCTATTAAAAGAGAAGTTCCCTCAGAAGTTCCGCAAAGTTCTCACATCGGTCCGCTATTTTTCCTGGTATCATATACATGATATTAAACAAGTAATTAATTCTAAATATAAATTATATGCTGATGACTTAAAAATTTACCGTTCTATCGAAAGTCAAAATGATATAGATATCCTTCAATCAGACTTAAATGCTGTACATACGTGGTGCACTGAGAACCATATGGTACTGAATTATAAAAAAAGTTACCACATTCAATTTACAAAAAAGAAAATTCCCTTTAACATTAATTTATTCAATCAATAACGTCATGTTACCCGAAGTATATACAATACGCGACCTAGGCATTACTTTTGGTAGCTTCAGACATCATATAGACAGTATTGTGAATAGAAGTTCTCGACTAGCTGGATTTATTAATAGAGAAATGAACATTTTTAAAGAACCCTTACCATCCTTGTTTACAATTCTCTAGTACGCGGCAGGTTAGATTGCAGCACAGTGTGGAATCCATGTTATCAAGTGCATATAGATCGCATCGAAAGAATTTTAAAAAATCTTATACATCTTGCATACTTAAATAATAATTGCCATAATATATAAAAGTCCTACAAAGACCGCCTCAAATTCTTTAAAATGAAACACCTCCATAGTAGACGTAAAATTGGTGACATTGTATTTTTAAGAAAACTAATTCATGGTGTTAATAGACGCCCCTGAAGTTCTAGCACGTGTATCGTTCTTGTTGCCGCGGATAAGCAGTCGCCTTAACAACCGCAAAACTTTCCACTTACCTCACTGTAAGACGAACGTCGGCCAACATTCGCCTCTGTACCGTATGTGTTCCTGCGCAAACGACGTCAGATCAGACATCGATTTATTTAAATGTAGTTCTATAACCTCAATAAAGAAATTACGTGTTACGTTGTTTGTCCGCTGTGGACTCCTAAACTACTGAACCGATTTTGATCAAACTTCGTAACCATCTGTAATTTGGTCCAACTTTAAAGATAGGATAGATTTCTTTTCAACGGGCAAAAATTATCTAATGTGAAGCAGACGAAGTTGCGCGGGACAGCTAGTATTAATATAAATTTAATTTTATCAATAATTTAGCTAAGCATACAAAATATGTCATAATTATAAGCATGTAGTGTTTGTATCTAGTAGGATACATCTTCATGTAAGTTTATTAAGCTATGATAAATACCATTGTACTATCGTTAGACAGTATCCAGTTTTGCGCAACAATAAAAAAAACTTATAAAATAATAATTATAGAAATCGGTTTATAAACACACAAGATTTTCATGAAATAAAATTTCAAGTAATTACGGTGTGGTAGGTGATTTGCGACTTGCGAATGTATCAACGTGCAATACGTATGCTATACAGTTAATTTTTGTATAACGCATTGCATAGCTCGGTTGGTTCTTATTGACATTTAGCAATCGTAAACAAACCGTGCTTATCAGCGCGACTTTTATTCTTTAGATATAATAGGTAGTTTTTAAGTATTAACTACATATACAATAGGTGTAGTTAGACTTAATTTCTTTAGTTGAAGTATTATTAGGCATAGTTAAATATTCGATTTTCTTTAGTTGTAGTTTTATAAGATATATTTATTTTAATAGCTAGGTCGTTATTTTATGTGAAGCTGATGAAGTTGCGCGGGTCAGCTAGTTATAAATAAAACTGTTTTGTCGAAGTAAGCTGTAGAACGAACATAATAAAAACATGACGTATTTCCATCTAGAATTAGACGTAGGTGCGTCGACGTCATTTGGTAGTGATGACGTCACTAACTGTATGTTTCTCGTACTATACCCACCACTCACACTTTTCCTTTCACACCATGTTTGTTTAAAAGCTTACTTAGCCGGAATAACCACCGGCGCAAAATCTCCCGGGAAACTTGCAAACTTTTTCCGAAAATTCATTGCGAAAATATACAAGCTAACTGGCGTACGTTTCAAATATTTTTGTTACTTGAAACTAACTTTAGAATCATTTATAAAAACGTCACCGCTGTGAAAAAATGATGGAGGTAAATTCTCCGGAAAATTTTCATTTTATTTATACACTAGAGTTTATAAATACACATTTTTTGAAAGCCAATTGATAATAATTGGCTGATATACCTAACTAAAATTTGTTAGTTTACCTGTTACTGCCTCAATATTTTTTTTAAATTCACTATCAATCATTCTGTAGTAGTCACTTTCTATGTATAGGCCTCTTCCTAATTCGAGTACATCAGCCAGTCTTCTTACGTCGTTCCCATTCAGCCAAACCTTAGCCACTTTCTTAAAGCCGTCGGCCCGCGTCACTGCGACTACTACCCATCTGTTACAGAAATAATTGATCTTAAGATAGTTATACTTTTATTGGACTATATTTGCCCTTGCTAAGGTAAAATAAATTTGTAGTTCCAAAAATATGAAGGAACCCAAATATTAATAGAAAATCATAAAGTTACCATAAGTAAATCCAGTGACGATGGCTGTCGCAGAGCTACATATTTCTGTGTCTAAGCTGTTATCTCCAAAGGTCAAATGTGTGTTGTTAAGTTTTATGTTGCATTATGGTATTACATAATTTGCTTACAATCGTTGCATTATATCATATAAACCGGCGAGCCTATGGCCATCCTCCTAGCGATTACAGACTCTAGACTGCTACAATATTTGTACATATTTAATCAACACGTGCTCCTTAAGTAAAGGGTCAGTTAACTCATCTTCACTTATACTCCGAATTGATATGACTTATACGTACAGATAAAACAGACTGTTTATTTAATAAAGTCAGCACTAAAGTTTAACGAGGATGGGTAAGTGTAACGCAGAGCCGTCTAAGTTTGGCTCCTCGTACTGATACAGACACCAAGTTGTAAGGACTCTGCTATTGAATTGAAGTCCCAAGTCTGTTGTCTCCAAGTATCCACACTTAATGACAGTGCACATAGCAAACTAATACTGTTACATGGTCGCTATTTAATCGTATTTATTTCTCAGATTCACACGCATACATACCCGCGTCTTTATATGTATGTCTAAAGTAATGGGACGAGAAGGGACTAAATAGGTAGTACTACATATACAAATAACATATTATTCGCATTATTTTTTTTTTTCACCCTTGCGTGTAGTTTTGCAAGTTATACCTTCCTGTAGAATATATAACTTGCGCCGGCATAGAAAATACGGCGACAAGGAAAATTACCAATATGTCGAATACCGGAGGCCGGGTTAAGTGCTTTGAAAAAATAGGTTATATTTATTATCCAAATTCTGTGTTCTAAACATTTTGTACAAACAGCAAGAGTGTCAAGCATAAAGTACGCGAGTCAGCCTCATCTAACTACACTCGCGTGCAAGTAAATCGACTCAAGGCTCAAGTGCGCATAAAAAGTGATATAACTTAAAAATGCCTTATTTTACCTCTATATAATGTTTTACATAATTATAGCCTAGTAATTAGGCTTTAAAATGGTAGCATAATTTCAGTAATTTAAATAAACACATGTCCTTAGAATGCAACTGAACGCAACCTCCCATAAACTGCTCTGCGCTCTATACACAACTTGCGCGACACAACCCGCTATAAAAACCCCCTGTAATCGTTTTTTCTTATCAGTCGCTCACTAGACGTTGACCTGAACACATCTCTGCAAATTGAAGCCGTCATTTGAAGAAAATTATGGATACAACACCTGAAGAAGCCGCTCAAGTCGTTGCCCTGTTGCAAGAAGGGTTGAACCAGCGAGAAGTCGCTCGTCGGTTGAATATGAGTCAGTCTGCTGTCTCGAGAGTGTACAGGAGGTTTCAAGAGAGTGGTGCCTTCACTCGGCGGCCTAATACCAGCCGACGCCGGTGCACCTCGGAGCGTGACGACCGGTTTTTGGTCTCGACCTCTCTCCGAAATCGACACCTTACCGGCGTGGATGTGCAGCAGGAGCTACGTCAAGTTCGCGGAGTAACTGTCAGTCAGTGGACAGTTAGAAGAAGGTTGAAGGAAGCTAACCTTACTCCGAAAAGACCCGCTACAGGCCCGAAGTTGACCACAGCCCACCGTCAAGCACGCCTTCACTTTGCTCGAGAGCACTTGGATTGGAGCATAGAGCAATGGCAGTCGGTCCTGTTCACAGATGAGTCGAGGATGTGTCTCCATAGCAGCGACAGGAGAGGTCGGGTGTACCGGCGTCCTGGTGAACGGTTTTCACAGTGCTGCTTTGTTGAAACCATTGCATATGGTGGCGGTTCTTGCATGATGTGGGCTGGAATTTCCTTAGAAGCAAAAACGGACCTTGTTTTCGTTCCTGGGGGAGGCCGGAGAGGAGGTCTGACCAGTGATCGTTACATTGAAAATGTTCTACTGGATCAAGTTGTCCCTTATCAAGGCTTTATTGGGGATAATTTCATCTTGATGCATGACAATGCCGGATGTCACACTGCTCGGGCCACACGTGAGTTCCTGAGTGAAGTTGGAATTCACACTATGGATTGGCCAGCGCTCAGCCCCGATTTAAATCCCATTGAGCACATATGGGACGAGCTCAAAAGTAAAGTTAGAGCGAGGAATCCAGCTCCGACAAACATCAATGAGCTCAAGACTGCGTTGGTAGAAGAGTGGGGCCGAATACCACAATCGTCAATTAAAAAGTTGATAAGGTCGATGAAGAATCGCTTGAGAGCAGTGATCAGGGCTAGAGGAGGGAACACCAAATATTGACACGAATAAATTTTTTATCTTATGCACATTTTGTTTCATTTATACCCAATAACCCCATACTGTGAAATTGTATGAATTTTCAAAATTTTTTACAATATCTTTGACATTCACCTTTTTTACTAACCTACTGAATCGATTTTCATGCAACTTACATAATTTTAAAGCTCAATTACTAGGCTTTAATTATGTAAAACATTATATAGAGGTAAAATAAGGCATTTTTAAGTTATATCACTTTTTATGCGCACTTGAGGCTTGAGTCGATTTACTTGCACGCGAGTGTAGTTATGTGTATATTTGTTAAGAGGAACTTAATAAATATACACATAACTAGTTAGATGTGACCAATAAACAAACATTCCACTTAATAAACATTACTCAAACAATCGGCAGCAAAGCACATTACGTAATTTCACCTAATTCCAGCTTCCTTACGATTTGATGAGCACGGATCTATCATGTGATTTGTAACGGATCTAATCGCATTATCGGCCATTTCCATTCAATTGGCAACCGGCGCTGTCAAAATATTTACGAGTACTGTCATATATCGTCGGACCCGCTAAATGTAGTGATGCCGCCACCGCACCGTAACAGTTCCCAATTGATATTGACTACAAATATCGCTTTGAATTTCGAATGTTTGTATTAACTGCCAGTTAATGTTGTCATATTAACCATGTAATTAATTAATGACTTTGCATTGCGACAAACACCAAACATTTATGTACTTGCTGTAATGACTAAAATAGTATCATAACGTATTTAATCGAATGACAGATAGACAAAAAGGAATAGGTATGCCTAGCGTGGATTTATGTTTCAGTATTTTAGTGTTAATAAACTACTTTTAAGTATAACTGTAATGTTGCTATCAAAAATATAAAATCGACCTAAAATTAAACTATTACCCAAGTCCTAAACTTAGTCTACTTAACCTTTTCCTACCATTCTTACCAATTATCAGAATATCGCGATTTAGGTGTAAAACTATATATGAAGGTACACGTTAACATAAAAGTAATACGTAAATAGGCTTACATGTCATTTAAAAAAATAGCGTATTAACAATTTCCGTAAATATTACAAACGTGCCACGAAAGCCTTTTACCGTTAAACGCGCTTTCCCTTATCATTAAAATCCATTTGATGAACCCCAGTCAAAGGTATTACGAGGTTCACAAAAATGACAATATAATATAGCTGGAAAAGATCGAATAGCCCTCAATCGCAACTCAAAACACTGCTGTGCAAGCTTTGAACAGATTAGTTTCGTACTCCATACAAATATATTTCAGATCCGATTGGCCACACACTGGCCGCATGTATACAAATAATGGAATATTCGTGGAAACAATCGAACCGTGAATCGCTGCCGCGAAATAAATTGAAAAATTTAAACGCAAACACGATGTGGAATATTGTTATTAACTCCTGTGATTGAACATTTTATTTTAGAACATGCGTACAGATTCTAGATATAACTCAATCGATATCAAACAGAAAATATTGTTTGTTTCTGAAGGATAGACGTTGAGCGATACTATACCAGTCTGTGAGAAAAGTTTTCCCAGTTTGAGATCTCGATCACTCACGTGCTCTTTAATAAAATATACACTAATGCTCTTGATGCTTTGCTTACTCAGTTCTTTTAGGGGAATTTTAAAACCACCTACATTCCGTTCTTGTACCAAAGAGTTGCCATATTATTTGTTTTTAGATTGATTTTTATGTTCTCAGAAAACACTGCACAGCAAGGAAAATCTCAGTAAAATAATTTGATTTTCCGCTTAGTCAGTATGATTTGCATAAAAGCCAAGTAAGGTAGTGTGTCTATTCTTAAGCATCTATTAAAAAATATAACAAATCACTCCACATGCTTTATTCGATTGAATTGCATATATTCGATTGAAAGCATCTTCAAAGAATTCACGCGCAAGTTTGCCAAATCACTTTGATAAGTTTAGGGGCCTCGAGTTGGCGAATCACATCAAACTTTCTTGGACTCCTGCCGAATTTCAGATGCTAACATAACTTTATTCGTTTCCTCATCGCGCTTAATAACCAACTTATTTAACTTGAACTCGTGTTTAATTTAAATGAAGAAAGAAGTGATATTTAAACGACCTAATAAAACAATTTTCATTTAAACGTAGACGAGAAAAACGGGCAAGTTAAAACTTAACAATCCTATTTACTATGACTGTAGTGTACAACTGTGGCATGTGGCATGTAAAGTATACACCACGCAGATGTCTCGAGTTTGACCCCAAGGCTCTGACGTTTTGAAGCTATGTGCGTATTAAATAGTTGAAGAAAAACATCGTGAGGAAATCCTACATATGAGAGTTTTTCTTAATGTTCTCAAAGATATATAAAGTCTGCTAACTTGCATTGGTCTAGCGTAGACGACTATGGCTTAACCCTTCTCACACTGAGAAGAGGCCCGTGCCAAGCAGTGGAACAGTTTAATACAAGGCTGATATTATTATTATATAACAGTGGCATGCAGTAATTTAAGCCACAATGTAAAGTATACGATAAAATTAAATATCCTGTAACCCTTATACATGCACGTATCAAATATGGATCAAATGCTTCATTTACTCAACTAAAATAACAGTTAAAATCAACAGGCATTACTAACACTTTTTGTTGTTCTATAATAAATACGTAATTATTACGCAGTCGTGGTTCCTGCACAATGAAACGCCGAGATACTTTTTACACAACGAGTATATATTTCAGCAGAGTAACGTTCTAACTGATAGATGTAACGAGAATGAATATTTGTTAATCTCCTACCTTATTTATATATTTTTATCAATGTATCAAATGGAAAGTTAAATATCGATTAATTACATTTTAAGGTATAAAATTAGTACAGTAACAAATAACCATGATAATTATTAATTATAGAAATAAACAAATGTAAATATGCGATTATAACATAACATTTAAAACAATATAATACGTCATAACCGTGTGCTACTCTTCAGTACTTGATAACATAATACTCCAACTAACACAAAAGTCCCGAGCGGGTATTGAATCCGGGACACCTTACCCTTACTAATTATGAGCTCAGCATTAGTAATGGCGAGGTAAATGTATAAACCAGTTCGCCAGTATTATAAAAATCAATATAAAATATATAAATAAATTTTGTTTGTCGACTATATAATATGAAATGGGAATCCATAGTCTCTGCCTACCCCTCTGGGAAACAGGCGTGAATCTATGTATTTATGTATAATATGACAATTTGTTTATAAAATTGTATTTAATATTCGTGGTGGATGGTCGTGTATTAATTGTTATTTGAATAAAGTTTGATGATAAATGACGTATCAACTGCAAATATTCGGAGAAAATATTTGCTCCGACCTTTTTCCAGTCACGTCGCCACCTATTTACGGCCTTAATGAGTCTTATTCAAAAATTCTCGGTATCAACAAGACAAACATAAAAACGATTGAACAAATGCGAGAGAAATTGTGTTGTGTTTTTTATTCAAGCCTGATGTTGATCTATGGAGTAGACTTTATCAAAAATTTAGCCGACATTTCCAATAATGGATTGGGCACTTATAAAGATAATTTTTTATAAGGATATGACAGAGACGCCGATGACATTATGGCATATGCTATGACTGTTATGAATGTGATTACTTAGTATTATAAAGTTATTTGTCAGTTGTATTTTTATTAAGCCGTACTTTAACATGTGGCTATTATTGATCTGTTAAATACTTTTAATATTTTGCTTAGCATTTTTAATTCGTATTTAATAACCGTCGTTAACCATCAACAGACCCTAAACGTTTTTAATCAGAAACCCGAGTACAGTTTGCCAAAAATGGCAACGAGCAGGGCTACGCTTATGCAACTGGACCAACAAGGACCGCATACAAACTCAAACTACAAAAAATCTAGCACCTTTATTATAACTACCACATACGGATGGAATTTAAAAAGACATGATTGCAATCCATGCAGTTGAGCTGAGGACAGATGCGAGCTTCACATTCCAGTAATAAAAAAAATTGTCTCTGGCGCCTTGACCCAGTTGTGACAGGAGCAAAACACCGCGGGAGGCCTTTACCGATCGACCGGAATGTTTACGTGTGAACCAACCGTTCATTATCGATTATTATCATTGCAGATGGCATAACAAAGAGGATTTAATTAATTTCAGTCTTCCTACATTATAGCTGATTAAACATCGAAAAAAATTGGTGATCCAAGGTTGAATATTCTCGGTGACTGCTTTTCCAATGTTTGTATAGTACGAATACCAGCTGTATCTATACATAATATGTAAATATAATATGGGTATAGATATCATGAGATATTACTATAATTAGTAATATCTCATGATATTTATACTCAAATACTTATGTCGATTATAGATAGTACAGTTTTCGAACCCGAAACCAAAGTAGCGTACCTACCAAGAGTTCTGTCAATCCGAATAAAGTTTAATAAGAAAATTTTGTAGTGTCATTATAACCCATGTGACTGAAGTACTTATCTCGCCGATTAAACAGCTCGTAAAATATAATTACTCGTCACATTACCTGTTTGACATTAACGAGTTATTAAATTAATTATTCGCACATGTATTTATTTACATTTGCAATATATCTTTCATCGCGCCCAAGTTATCAGTAGCAAAATGGTTGAAGACAAACTATTAGTGAATCGACTAAGCATTAACGTAGATAATAACTTCTCTAGATTCTACATTTAAATTGGTCGTATTGTAATTAGTTTGGCATTCGATATAGACACGAAAAAGAAAAAATTTAGCTGTCAAAAGAACAGGTTGTATTTTTGCTCACGTTTTTCTTTTTCACACTATAATGACTGCCCGTAAAGAATGCCGCCATTTAATATATAAAAGAAGGAAATAAATACGAATGAAGTGAGGAAATGAATGATTACAGAACGTTTGATAGTCGGTTAGTTAAATCTGATAAAGATAACAGAGTTCTCGAGATCACGTAAAGGGAGCGATGAGGATCTCCGACCGCTTGTAGGGATGACTGATTGCCGCAATGAGGAGCTCTTAGTATCGTGTATTATAGCAAAGGGTGAGAGAGAATAAATGGAAGTATTTTTTCTGTTAGCAGACTGCAGTGAATGTAAATTAAAAATATAAACAGTTATTTGTTAAAGCAGTGCTGTTATTGTACAGTTTATTTTTAATGTAAATGCTTCAATATTCCTTAGCTTTGGCTAAAAATATAAATATGTATTTTTTTTCACAGTTACACCATTCTTTACATGATTTTTTGAGACTGACTGAAGATATAAATGTAAATATTATGTGTTTATTTTTTCATTGTTACGTTGTTAAAGTGATATATTTCCTAGTAAGAGATACTGTAAAGTTACAGTAGAGCTTGAAAGCTATATATTAATACGGGAAGCAAAAACTTTGTATCCCTTTTTACGAAAATTGCGCGGACGGAGGAGTATGAAATTTGGCACAGTTAAAGTTTATATGGAGAAGGAGGAGCGAATCCTAATATTTTTATAAAAAATGCATTAGAAATACATGAAATTAAAGAAAAAACACTACACGCGATCGAAGCGCGTAACTATGGTTTGGTATTGATATATGTATATAATGACAATATATCAGCAATATCTTAAAGGCAAACTTTGGTCGAATTTCGAGCACTAGGCGAACGTTAGTAGTAATTAATCCGTCGGTCGACGTGTTATCAAATACATTAATCCGTTACTAGTTAATTTAATTGGATAAATAAGAAAGTATTCCAACATAACTTTCTCCAATAAAATTTCTTTCCGCTCTTAATCGAAGCTCATAACATTATCTCTCATATCTTTTATCTTCTGTTGATACCGAAATCCAATTTTCAACTTCACAGAAGTAGCAGCCTTTTTTGTATTTTGAGAGATAAACATAAGGCCAGAGATATAACTGTTTTCGTGGAATTTAAGACATCAGAAAGCTTTTGCTTCGGCGTATTTTAAACGATATTGTGTTATCGATGACACCGATGACACATTATATTATGTAAACATATTTCAGCGCGAGTTATCCGTCGTGTCTAAACAAGATTAGAACATGAGATAGGCATTTCGTTACAGCCTCGTAAATCTTTGTAGAAAAACAGAATGCACAGTATTATATACGCCAAATGTTTACACGTTATCGGCGCGAATTCGTAAACAATAAAATGATTTCTAAATAATCCAGCACAAACTAAACAAAACAAATAATATTGTTATATAATGGTTCGTTTAAATATCATTCGATATTAATTTGTCAATACGACAGGACAAGTTAATCGACGAATTAAAGCTTTGTTTGACTAAATCAAAATTAATTTACCAGCTCTGAAGTTATTGGTGTACAAATGATTAATAAGCTTATATCAAACCCGCATAAAGCGGCGTTCAAACGATGTACTTTTAATAAACATTTCTCATAAAATACCGATGAAATAGCGCGGAGTCCGTCACGTTCCGTGTGCTCATGGGGCCCTGTAAATAAGCAATTATCGGCTTAGTCAAGGTCCGATTTTAATTTTTTTTATGTGCCCCAAGTGCTGTTAATTGGCCAATAAATTATTCCCCAATTCCTTGGTAAAGCGCGCAAGGGTGCGTTCAGAGATTGGCGGTTTAACACGACAGCTGCCACGTTCCAAATCTTCATTCACATGCGATTAGAGATGTTCCATGAATGAATGAACGGACGGATTTAATGATCTATAACGTGAATATCATTGGTATAAAATTGTATACGGAAGTATTATCTACTGTACTTGCACTTTTTTTATATGTCTGTATCGGTGTGTCTAATATCAGAGGCTTCCTATATATACATGTAAGCGCTTGCGCTACGACTGATTGCGCTTGGATTCTCAGCTCATTCAAGGGACTTACCTAAGACAATTCACCATAGTTGAACGGAGCCTAGAAGTAGGGATAACTGTTACATCTGGTTATTCTAAATATTCTATGTTTAATAAATAGTAAGGCTGCTAATCTTCCTCAGATGCCTACTCAAATCACTGACTTTATGTTATCTGTTAGCCACCTGTAAAGATTTTTGCTGACACACAGTCAAAATTCAAAAAAGTTGTGTTAAGTTTGTTGAAGGGCTGAAAGTTTAAGGGCTCATGTTTAAAATATTTAAAATGTTTATAATGTCTTGTGGTTTTGTTTTTTTTTTCTTACTTATATTTTTGTTTACTTGATTATTCATAGTGTGGCCTTCTTTTGTTTTGCATTGATGTTTTAATATTTTAATGTTTGGTATATTGTTTGTTTTTTAATTATTTTTTTTTTTGATATTTTAACTTATTAACGCTATAATATGGTGCATGGTGTGACACCTTAAAATGTTGTGCATTTATTCTTATTACTGTGAAAATTTTTAATGTATAAGCACTAATGTAACAACTATTGGTTGTCCAAATAAATAAATAAACTACAATAACTTCATGGTCTATCTATACAATCCTAAACGATCGTCCTAATATCATTAAAGTAGTTACGCGGATGTAAGTACCAGCTAGTCGATTGACTAGCCTGTACCTACGTCACCGCTTGTTAGTACACTGTATGGATTAGCTTTCACTATTTACTATTTTATTACTGGAAAAAAAACTAAACAAGTGGTAAAATCGAGATAAATAGTTTTATGCAATATATTTATTCTTACTATTATAATGTTGTAAATATCATAATGATATTGATTGAAATGCCAGTAGCGTCGTACTTATATATTACAAAGTAACGAATACGAGCGACGTGACGTGAAATGTTCGCCGGTATAAATAACATGAATATGCAAACAATACACAACTAATGAACGATTGACGTAAACGCGTTTTTGCGGTGAGTCGTGCGGTTTTCAGTACAACTGTGGTTTGAATACTGAAAGATAACAAACATTTAATACATAAATGGAAAAGTTTATGGTTTTTTACTATTTTGTAACATAAATACGAATGTAAAAGAGTATCTAGTATAAGTAGGGCAAAGTACTAACGTTTCGTAACACACTTGTATTCCGACAATAAACAAGTAAATCCCATAATTTGGGATGGATTTTAAACTTAAAACGTAGATCACCTCTTTGGATACCAAACAGACAGACAAGATATTAAATACAAGAATTAAATAAACTTGGAGGCCGTTATTAAAATAAAAATATATACCCACGCTTTTAAAAGGACTAATAAGTTTTAGTGTGTTGACTGCGCTCTCTTCCTCTCTATCTCTCTTCTTTTCTGAACAACTATGTTTGAAGAATATGGTACGTAAATAAACAATCGTGATAAGAAGAAATAATCAAGAAAGTATTCAGAAATCTCACAAATTCCATTAAATATTACTTAACATAGATTTCTAAAACCGCAAACGGCTAACAAGCTTAATAAAAACTTAGTACCTTGTGACGGGCCGTCATTAGCTATCCTCACTGTCAAACAAAATGGCGACAACACACGAAATCTTTTGTTTAGCCATCGTGTTCAATTGTTTGTTCAAAGGCCCGTCCGTTTGCAAAAAGCAAACATTAAGGGAGATGAGTCCGGGTTTAGAGCCTCTTTACTACGATCGGTACGGCCGGCTGCTTTTTAATTTACCTTTCCGTGTATAATTAAAACCTGCGGTGGCTTCTCTGCCCGTTTTCGAGAGCCAACAATAGACTTTTTTCTTACTTTTGTAAGACACAAGTAATTTGAGCTCGAGTACAACTACAAATCGATGTTACTGTGGCGGATTTCGTTTTAATATCTGATTCTTATTTATATTTTGTATTTCATCTCCTTTATGTGTGATTGTGTTCTGTATATTTTAATATTACCGTACCTATACCAGGCGTTATTATTAAAGACGAAGGAATACTTTTAATATTATACAAACATGTACATGAAAACCAAGTACATATTTAAAAATCAGTTATCGTAAACCTATAAACGTGTGCAGAAGATTTCTTTTCGAAACAAAGGGTTATTATAGTGAGATGAGGATCACTACTTTACCACTGATCCTTAGCTAACTGTGTAAGGTTCTAGGAAATACAATTTGAGTTACTGCTCCTTACCTGAACGGAAAATATGTGCAGTCAGAACTAACTGCACAACATTTTTAAGGTAAACAAAGCGTTCACATTATATAGCTGCTTTTAAAGATAAACAAATAAAAATATGTCTAAACATAAAACATTCAATATTAAAAGAATTAAATACTTACCTAAACACTAGATAATAATATGCAGATTGCGGCATTAAATTTGTTTTTGATTTTATAAAAATAATTTGTACATCTGTAAATATATTACATATATTTTAAATATACGCGGGAATAAAGAAATTTTAAAACGAGAAAGGTATGTTGAAAGCTTAACAAAATTAAATAATGCAGAATAATCTGTCAAAAAAATATTTATCGTTGCCGCTTACCCTGAGTGACAATAATAATTCAATGGCGTCATAAAAGCTACACAAGTAAAGTAACAATGTCATAGAGATGGAGACTCGATAGAAAGACCTTTCCTTTTCCACGTATATCTTTCAAGAAGTACCTACCGACTATTCATTGTTTTGACTACGAAAGAGCTCAACGTGACTGTAAATACTCCCTGACGTGAACTCTTGACCTTTATACTTCGAGCTTTTCTAGCAATCCTCTAAGATAAATAACGCTGACCTATGGAGCTATAATACACATAGAAAATAAATCCTAATCACGAAGAAAACATGCACAAAAGCTTTCTTACAAAAGTAATAGCGGCATATTAGTTTCGAAATTGAAATTCTTTTACATAGAGCTTAATTAATAATCTGAATATATTTTATTAAAATGAATTAAACATGTGTTGTTTACTCAAACCAATATAAACTTTTGAGATGTAATATCGGTGCAGTATAAAATAACTTTCTACGCGTACACTTACGTAATTATTTGATCAGCGAACTCAAACTAATAGAAAATGAAGTTCCTATAACATGTGTCAAAGAAAATTTCTCAATTCCATATCTAAAGGCGGCCGTATATATCGGTAGGTTTTATGGAATATCGATATCCCAATAGTGTATCTAACTTAACCGTCAACACTTTGGAAGTGAGTGCTCGAATATACGAGTGAAGGTGTACAAAAAACTTGTACAAACAGATAACAAGCTCGTTTAAGTTGAGAAACAATTATATATGATTAGTAGAGTTGTTCTGTGTGCACAATGACGACATGATCAACACTTTCACCGCTAGGCGCGTCCTTATTGTTGCAGGGACGGGTTGACAGCTTGCGGTTGGGCCATTGTTCATCACAATAGTGGAATAACGAAACGCCATGTTTGTCGGGCCTGACTTTCCCTTGCCATAAACCCACTATTAATTATCTAGTTCCACTTGCGACGACGACGACGTCGTGATGAATTTGAGTGCTTTTAACGGTTCTGACACGGTTCTCGTATCAAATGTGATTTTAGTTTGTAAAGAAGTGAGGAAAATACGTGTCTAATAAAACTTTTATAACTTCTGCAATATTGTGTTTTAGAAGTAAGATTTTATACATCGAAATTTATAAATCTTCTTTCCTTTTTTTTTTTTTCTTTTCGTGTGGTTAGTGGTCAACCTGTTATCAAGAGTTGTTCAAGCCGCCCGTAGGCCTCTGACATGGCTTAACGACTGCTATCAATTTGACAACAACCGGGACCGACTTTTTACGTGCCCTCTGAAGCACGGAGACGCTCAGATGAAATACCACTAAGCGGTCACCCATCTATAGACTGGCCGCACCCAACGTTGCTTAACCTCGCTAATCGTTTACCGATCAGTGAGTGTAACTGGCTATGAGCGCCTCAATTTATAAATAAACAACGGATTTGAACAAACTGTATGTGTACTGACGTTATCGTTTTCTTTAAATTAAAGCAAGAACATTAAAACAAATCCGTCGTCAAATCAAATTGTACATAAAAGAACTACTTTTTATTTTATTGAAAATTAATAAAGCTCTATCACAAATTTGTTGACAAGCGTTCTCTTTCATTACGGCGGGGTCGTATTTCTATCGTCGGTATCGCGGTTGGGGATCTAAATTGGCGAAAAAAAAACGAATCGAAATAAACTCCACCAAACTATAAATTTGTTTTTGTGACATTCGTAGATTTAGTTTTGTTAGATCTTCCGGTAGTAAATGATCACGTAAATAATGTCTGATGCGAATAGCGGTATCAAAGTTAGATTCTAGTATATAAAATATTTGACACATTGTTACATATAGTGAAAATATTTTCAAGAGTCTAAAGCTCAGAAATTCAAGTTTTGTCAGTCATTTATCTGTGGCAGTAGAGAATCTATCAGTGTTTCTGGTATACATTTAATCTTTGCGAAAATTGTCATTGCTGTCATAAATATCTATAATAATTGTCATTAATATTCAGTACTTAGCCTAACGTCTATATTATATTCTGACGTCATCAATCAGAGATTTTAAAAGCTTGGGTATAGTTGAATGCCCTTTTTTTCATTTAGAAGATAACAGTTAAATAAGTTTTTGCTGTCTTGTCGTTATTGTGTTACTGCAGTGAGTAGTGTCGATTCTTCCAAGAACCAACAGCCACAAAAAATGATAAATATGTGGTTAAGGATGATCACATTCAATTAAAAGTAAATATAAGTCACGGACACTTCTAAATATTGCTTCTGAATATTCCGGGAGGTCCATTATTATCATCCTTATTCCATCTTTCTCTTTTACCTCGGTGACATCCACTCTCTCTACGACTATTCCACTTTATGATATAACGTTCCCCTACACCAACCGTCAAGGTTATATTAGGTAGAGCCGCTGTACCTTCCAGTGCCCGAGAGCACCTTATAGACAGGTCTTGTCCCCAAATCTCGACACTCCATCCTAACCTCAGAGATCCGGTTCTAGTAAGCGAGCTACCTCGTGCCCAAGGGACACTACCTATTCTCCAGATAGATAGTGTCCCTTGGGCACGAGGTAGCTCGCTTACGAGAATATTGCTGCGGTAAGCAATAAAGCTGCTCACCACTCGCAACTCTTGGAGTTGCTAACGAAAACCTCGCTGAAGGCGACGGAGAAGCCGCCTCCTATATCTCCAGTATGGTACCGGAGCTGTATAAGGCACGCTCACTTCCCGACATACATCCATACGCCTACCCAAATAGCCGTACAAGCCGTTTTACCCCGGTGAGTCCAACATAACCCCTCCGCCCGCCCCCGCGGAGGGATATGCGTCAATGCATTCCCCCTACGTTAAAAGTGTTGCCATGCTTGCACTATAGAAAAACGTATAATACCTAGAAAGTGTTATTTATTATGGTCTTTTACATTAAACTTATGACTTTTTAAGAAATTGAATATGTCTATGATGAAGTTCAATAATGGTATAAATTATAGAATAGCATTCGTATTAACTATGTAAGAAAAATTACAGACAAGCTAAATAGGAAATAATTTCTCTGATAAAACCGTACACATATTATAAAAACTGTAGGCATGGCAACACTGCGTGTCTCAGATTTAAACAGTGGATGCCGATGTATTTGAAATTGCGAAAATACTTTTTAACACGAAAATAAGATTCGAAAGTGTCCGTGAGATTGTAATGATTGATTAATTATTATTAAGTCATAAAATAAAATACAAATTATTGTTTAGGTGGAAAGTGTATTGATTCATAGGCCAAATTGTTCATGGTCCTTTGTGTACTGCGGCAAGGGTCAGTGTTATCGTTGCTCCTTAGCTGTCAGGATAGCCACTCTATTTTAAAGGACAACGCGTGAGCGCTATTTCCCTTATGAATGGTCACTTTAATTTGCCTCTGATACCACTTACTAACCTTACGGAGAGAATGAAATAATTTAATTATCTAAATACGGTTACGGCGCGCGGCGCAAAATTAACAAAAGTCTCGCAAAAGTAAGTAAGTTACTCGAGCTGTCTCTACTAACGCGAATTGAAGCAGGTAACCAACAATGAATGTCTTAATTTCAAACAGGTTTAAAACTATGTTAATTTTGTTTGGCCGTACCAATTACCCGCTCCCTATTACTTTGAGCAATAAATATTGCCAGGTAGTTTTAATAAATTTAACTAATATTTATATTTACTGCACAGATGGCACGATGGGTTACGTGGATACCTAGCAAATACACCGATTGTTGTTAGTTCGATACCCGAATGAGAAAAATGTAGTGTGATTTAATTTGATTCATTTGGAAATGAAAAGGTTTTGGAATGGAAAGACTTATAATAACTATTTGTCTGAAGCCGACCATGTGTGTTTGTAAATTTAAACCAAGATTATGACTTATGAGTTACTAGTAGGTTACAGCAACTCTAACAAAAGGTTGCTGAATAACCACAGGTAGGAAGCAAACGTCAAAATATTGTATTTATTTAGTTAAACAGCCTATACACAGCTGTTTAAATACAGACTTAATGGCTTTATTAACCGCACGAACAGTTCATAATTATAAAAAATGAACATTTAAATTTTTTTCTGATGTTAGTCATTTGCTAAGCAATCAATATTTTCGTTTACATACGTATAACTCAATTTTCTTAGTAGTCTCGGCTATACCTGCTTCTGCAAATGCCAACTGAATATGAATAAAAGATTATAATCTTTCTAAGTAAAAACATTGAGGTCTTAGCTGATTTTATAACTAAAAACATGATAAATATAAATGCAAATTTGAAAAGGTGGGGAAGGTCTATTTCAAATTGAAACGTTTGCTGAATATCCCAAAACGATTTAACAATTTTAAAAGTAAAAAGACTGACCCAGGAACTTCACTATTTAGAAGAATTACAGCCAAATAACAGTGTATTATAGCGATAAGTAGTTCCAAAATTCTATAAAAATTTACTTACCTGTCAGTAAGAGGAACAGTCCATTTGGTTATAAAATTGCAAACGAGCAAACTCGTTTGTTGTCCGTAAATATATAACAATAAACTTTATATATGTCAACACACAAAATATGTTATAAGCTAATTTTACTGAATATATTAATGCAATATTTTCATCTGGTTGTGCAGAGGACACATACATCAGCCCACGTGACACTACAAGATATCATAAACCTCTTTATAATTGTTTATCTAATAATATAAACTAGTTATAGCTCGTTTTAATTTTATTTTATACGAACAGTCTTTACTGCAAACTACACTACTATTATTTTGCCGTTTCGGACTCCGTACCGATGCACCTTCTTCGCGAAAATCGCTAAGAGGACTCCACTCCCTCTTAGCAAATATTAGTGCGGTATTAAAAAATATATAATGGAATAGAGAGGAATAAGCTTCAAGACCACACGGAATAATATCAGTTTAGACTTTTTGTTCTAGTCCACGATAAATCAAATGTTTATTTAGTTACGTTTCCCAGCGTATTTTGACATAAATCCTATAAATTATTTTATAAAGAGTTACAAGCCCACTCCTTAACGCCATATGAAGCAAATCCACCGCGCTTTAAGATCGACAACCATATAATAATTTAATTAATAATCCATAAAAGCCAACGAGTATGTAATGAGACGGTAATTATCGTATATTAAATATTGACTGCGTAGCGTACGATTAATGAATAGTATTAATCTACCTCTTTAGATATGGCAAGCCAATTTAATATCTTGTATTTCTTATTATTTGAAGCAAATTTTGTAATGTCGCTTTCCAAGTAAGAGTTTATAGATTCAAAATTAATGTAGGCAACTCCGCCTTTTTGTTATCTCGTGTTAATAAATTATCTCACGCTTTAATTACACAGCCATAAAAGATAACAGAAAGGCTTTCGTTTTTATAAAACGCAAGCTTTTTTTAAAAGACGTCCCCTATTTTAGCTGTACCTGTGTCGCGGAGAACTTGACAAACGTTGTAAAATCGGATCAAGATTCACAACGACGTGTGAATTTACACACATTTTGCCTGTCTAGAGATCAAACTAATTTGGTGCGCTTGCAGTGACGAGGCGACTACTAAAACCACTGCATCTTATATGCAGTCATTAACGTGAATCCTACACAAACTAATAGCAAACAGAATGCGGCAGTTTACGTAACATAATCCTCAGTGAAGACCACAGTTAAATAACCTTGAGTAATATTCCTGCGGTGTAAAGGGGCTTCAGAGTTCATAAGAAGAATCTGTTGTCAGCATGGGAACTACTCTATATCCGCGCGCAGCGAATGCCATTTTAACACGTTTTTATTAGCTTGGTATGTAACTACGAATCTATGTATCTATGAATCTATGTAACGGAATCTTTGAACGTGATTTTCACCCCTTTCAAACCGACGGATTGATTTGAACCTTTGCACACTTATCGAGGACCGATGACAATACAATAATTAAGAAAGTTAAAAATTTATATATAAAAAAATAAAATAATAAATAATAGTTTAAAAAAACTAAACAACACGCTTTAAAAAGTAGGGGGTGAGGGTTATCAAAATTTCTTAAAAAGCACGCCACGCTTTTTTACATTAATATTATTAAATTATTTTCTACTTTTTAAAGCGTGTTATTTAGTTTTTTTAACTATTATTTATTATTATAAGCCGGCAGCGCGCGGGTGATGCATCTGGCATTTTAATCCATAGGCTACGGCAACTGATTACCATCAAGTTGCCCGTCTGCTTGCTTGTCACTTTTGAACAGGAATATTACAGACTATTGCGGGCAAAAATTGTGTATGGCGTAGGACATAAACATAGTATGTGTCTTCAAAATAACTCAGTTCTGATGTAACCTGTCTGTGTATATATGTAAAGCTAAATTTTTACGATTTAAAATAAAAGAGATGCCATTAGAAACAAGATCATATCCAACAGTAGGACAATGTTGAACAGATTATACCTGTTTTATTAGATGACAAACAACATTGGAAAATACATAAAAGCGACACATATTACGTCTCCTAATGTACTAACAAACGTATTGTTTTGTTAATAATCAATAGATGTATCAGACGACGCGTTGAAATTCCCTTACAATAAATAACATTATTATTTTCACAGACACATTAACCTTTGGAGGTCACCTTCAGTCGACATTCCTCAAAAAACCTGATAAATCAATCTCGACTTTGAACAATAAACCTCAGGGAAATCTTTTGGCGTAAATAAAGAGTCGAATTTGAAGTTTCAATCATGTCTTTAAATAGAAATGCTGTCACCAATAGACGTTCATCTATTAAACACACGTTACTAATGGCTAGAAAATAGTTTTAAGACGCTTTTGATATGACGCAGACAAGAACCAATCTTGGCTATAAATTCGCTGCAAATTCTGTAGGCGGTTGCGTAGATGTAACGGAACTTGTAACCTCAGGTCACTTAGTTTACGTTTAAACCACCTTGGCCTAGGCCTTGAATATTTCTCTCCTGTTGTATAATAATATCAGCCCTGTATTAAACTGTCCCACTGCTGGGCACGGGCCTCTTCTCAATGTGAAAAGCATTAGGCCATAGTCCATCACGCTGGCCCAGTGCGTGTTGGTAGACTTCACCTATCTTAGAGGACATTATGTAGAATTCTTAGACATGCAGGTTTCCTCACGATGTTTTCCTTCACCGTTAAAGCAAGCGATAATTAACTATTTAATACGCACATAACTTCGAAAAGTCGGAGATGCGCGGCCTGGGATCGAACTCGAGACATCTCGTAGCAATCCAACGGTCTCCCACTAGGCTCCTGCTGACTTTCAAGCTAATGCAAAGACATTCCTTCGTATCTTTTCTCGTACCTTAAGCACGGCGAGTTAACTGCAATAATACAGGACGTCAGTGCCTTGAAGATACTAACGTGTAGGAGTTTTCCTCAAAACACGGCTTTTTATTAAACCACTCTGAACATTCAAGAAGTAACAAAGCGACCATACCTGAATAGAAACTGAAATCTCGATATAAATCCAATTTGATAAACACGATACAAATAGAGAACAACAAATGCCAGAAAATTTAAATGATTAAATCCCATTTAATACGTAACGCGAGATCGTTTGCCGGATACCTAGATTAATTGGTGTCTCAATTTGTACAGATAAAAAACCAATTGATTAAGTTAACACAAAAGCGATTGCCGTCAAAATGAATGTAAGCATTTAATCGAAAGTATAAATTATACAGTTTTACCTCCGCCACTTCGTAAACATAATGAGCCAAGAAAACGATATATTACGTTCACAAATAATTACAGCGTATTAATGTTTTATTTACGCCATGAATTTGTTCTGAAACCATATTAGTATTTTTGGTATATGAATGAATAATTTTTTGGTTTTTGTGCTATTGTTTCATTGAAATGGTAAATTTGCGTGTACTATTCTCTATAATTAGGACAAGGAATTGAGAACAAATTACTTGTGGCTGCATAGTTGTATTTATAAGTAAAGTTGGTAGTAATAATTATAAATAATAACAACAGTTTTGATTTAACTTAATTGTGTATACATTATTATAGTGTACTGTGTTATTACTGACATCAGATACTTCAACTTTTCGAGATAACCTGTGTAAGTTATTGCAACTATCAAAACGTGCAACGTGTATCCTAGAATTACATAAGTACATCGACCTTATGTTTGAGCTTCACTTCCATAACGGAAAATCGTGGGCGACAGCTACCTAACTAAAAATACTGGTATACGAGCTACTTTAAAAATATACTAATCAGAGATTTTAAATTCTGACATACCGATGAAGTAGATAGATTGTTTGAATGCATAGGTTGCTGGTATGGTTTAAGTAGAGAAGCTAATAAATACTAGTGCTGTGTTCCCTCCTTATACCGACATTAAATTTGATTTATTCCGAGGTGTTCTTTATAAAAGCCAAATAAAAATTGTGTCCTGTTTTGTTTCTCAGTCTGTGTTGTAACCATTAAAATAAAATTCAAAGTACAGGTATGAAAATAACATAAAATACATGCACAATATCATCTGTTTTTAAAAAACTGGTCGGTGGTATATTGTTTAAGTTGCTACCTGCTAGTGAACTATGTGTAAGACTCATGAAAAACTAAAAACAGTTATGTACCGTAAGAATTCCAGACAGTACTGCTTCTACAACTTCCTTAAAGAATAATCTCTATCAGACTTGGCCCAAATCACGATCGGTAGTCGCGGCTCAACCAAGCATTCTAGTAACTCAATGTTATCCACATTAGAGGATACTGCTGGACTCAACTATATTATTTATTCAGCCTTTTTATGCTATTGTACTGGCTGTCTGCCAAAATATCTACATTATGAACAAGCTTTATTTCCACATACTTTTAGAACACGTCTGCCTTTAAAGTATTGTTGCCAACCCGCATTTGGTCAATACCGAGTTCTCATAGTAATATATGTAGAAGGCTGTTCTTGAAGGCGTGGTTTACTGTGATTCTTACCGGCTAATCACAACTGTGTACTGCTGCGCCGGACGCTTTTCTGTGCATTATAAATCTTGTCTATCTTGTCTTATCTTTACATCTTAAACTGCAGTCTCGTAATACAATATATTTGTCACAAGAAAATGTATTTGGATCGAGTTTTTAACAAATACTTTATACTTGACGGCAACACCGTGCTTGAAGAATAGAATAAGTAAGTATCCATTGTAATCTATCTAAATACGGTACTGATTTCTATAAGGGGATTCAAAATACATAGATGTCGAAATTTGGGCTATGTCCAACTTTTTATATTATATAAAACCTCGTTTGTTATTGTTTAAAATTAAATATTACCATATACGTACAGCACAACTGTTTCCAAATCCATGTCAGTATGCAAAAGATAAGAATCCATTTAATTTGAAAATGCAACTCTGCAACTAAAATACATGGGTCTAGAGAAACTCGGGTCGTATCCGTCGGCCAGTGGCTTTTCATTTAGCGGAAAGCCTTCCTAAGCAGTTATCAGGTCGGCCCGTTCCCGGATTAACACCCAACTTATTTGTTAAATATATTTCCGGATTAATTTATTACTGTGAGTCTGAAGTGTAAAATACAAATGATGTGTTTATTTATACAGTTGCCATTTAGGGAAGCGATTTAATGTTCGTTTGTACAATATCGGACAAATTGCGAGGAAGTTATTTTACCGTGTTGCTGGCAAGTTTTGAAAAAATATAAGTGCTTTCTTTTAATAATTAAAGTACTTAAATATATTTTTAGGAAAATTATTCAAAGCCATTTTCTCCTAGTCCAACCTTTGACTTAGATCTTTTAGAGTGATAAACTAACAGGCTAGGCTACAGATAAAAGTCGCCAAGGCAAAGAAAAATACAATTGGTCCCCCTGCCTCTAGCGCAACATCTCTTTAACCTGAAATCTCTATTCACCGTAAACAACGTACTGTTATTTGGTTACAATCATTCGCATTATACTTTTAGTGATTTTTCAACCCACTAATACATGACATTCCAATACAATGGGGACTTGTAAACATTGAAATTACATGCAAAGTGACCTAAGTCCGGAACACCTGTCTATGGATATTGCATACTCTGCGCATTGGTACCTGGCAATATTATTTCGTGCTGCCACAAAAACACTAATAGAAATTAATTATGATACTGGACCTGAACATCGAACCCAGGAAAAACATATGCTTATACCGACGAGGTAGTCCTAAATGTATTTGCTACTAAACTACAAGATCAAAACAAAGAAGTACTGTGTTCTTTGTTATGCGCTAGCATGGCCTCTGTTATTTTTTCATGCAATTATTAATTTAGTTGTGCTAGTCGCTTTACTCAATTTTTGTGACATGATATTGTTTGAGGAATGGATGGAAAAATTCGAGTATCTATAGACGGTATTTGGTACACGATAAATTCACTCTGTGTTTCGGTTAAATGTTAGTTGCCGTAGTGGTCACTTTAAATCTCTTTACAGATAAATTGCATTTAAAATATTTTGCAAATAAATAAATTAAGTAGTCTCTTCTTTTATTTTTTTATATTCTATATCGTTGGTGTAGTAGGGTAAACGTGAATGCCAGTGTCTATTGTGACAGATTCAAAACCCCAGGTCAGACAAACGGATACGGAAACGAGTTTAAATAATTGAATGCGTATTTATATAAGCTGATTAACTAAGCATTCCGTACTAAAACTGTGTGCAATACGTAAACTACCACAAAAAATCAACAAATCAATGCTGGCCCGAGCGAGTTGCTACTACCATTTACCATCTATTTTAGTCGCCAAGAATTTGCGTTGCATCTGAAGGTCTTCTTAGCTGTGTTCCCTTGGTTTGATTCTGATAACCGAAAACCACCGCTTATGGAAGAGTGACAATGGCATCGATTGCCACTTCAGATCATAAAAAATATAATGTATTACTAAATATAATTTACTTTCTAGATATTCTAAGGTCAAAATGTCAATAAGTACAAATAAAGTCGGAATGTTGTAAAAAGTCTATTACATTAAACTTTCTGTTTTATGGCTTAATTTACAACACCACTTCTTTTTACTTTCACGATTTTAAGAAAAGTATACCTAATGAGTGTAATTACGATATTATATCACCCACTTTTAGGAAGGGGCTGAATTCCAAATATCTTTTCGACCCGAAAGGTTGCGGAAACAAAAGTAACTTTATAAAGGACCCTTGGAAACATTAACCGAGGTTTGTAAAAATATCGACGAAGCTACATCAATTAAAATGTTTTAATTAAGAAACAATGTTACAAATTACTACGGGATATTTACTTCAAGGTATCTTTTTCAGATACTTGCAATATTATAGTATTTGAATGTTATAAACATTGTTTTGATGTTTCGTGCATGTCAGTGTTTGAATAAACCACGCCAAAATCTGCGTACTATACTCACTAGCCGCTTATTGAGAAAATTGCCAGTTTGATTTGTGCCGCGCGCTTTGTATCGACAAAATCAGTGTGTCCAGTGCAACGGATATGGCCAACTAAACTAACAAACATGTCTCAATTCAATGTCACAGTAACAGTATGCAATGAGGAAAACATTGAGCAACTTTGCAGTGAATTGGGCTTTCCATCTCTATATAACATAATTGGTATCTATAAACACTTTGGTAACGCACGGTGTTAATACATCTTATCATAATTACAAATACCCTCGAGTAGTAGAGCCTCGCTGATTTCAGCATGAATGGGCCGGCTCGACCGGGTAAGGACTACCCTCTCACAGAATATCGATGTGAAATAGCAGTATTCCTACTGTTGTGTTTCGTTCGGTGAGTGAGAGTGCCAGAGGCCAATCACCCCCTTTCCCCCATCCCGCTCTTTCTCCTTCCGACTTCCTTTCCTAAAGGGTCGGCAACGCGCAAGTGATGCCTCTGGTGTCGCAGGCGTCCATAGGCTACGGTGACCACTTACCATCAGGTGGGCCGTATGCTTGTTTGCCACCTTAGTAGTATAAAAAAAAGCTTAACTTCACTCACACACGATGCCACATTATCTTATTTCTCCAAACAAATTAGACATATCAATGCTTAAACGCAATTTACATTCCAACGCGTGTATGTACATCGTTAACACTTAGACAATGGGCTTAAACAAAACAAAACGTTTTAACAAAACACCCGTGGAACGGGAACGGGGCACATAACACAGCGAGACTCTCACACACAACAAGCTTTGATTTAAGCCTCTTGAAATTTTTATCAGTATGCCCGTGCAGTTTTTACCGCCTAATACTACACTACCGATGATTTCAAACTTTAAAAATAACTCTTCATTTTAGAAATGGAAATCTTTTGTTAGAGATGCGGTTGTTTTCAATAGCTCAGCTTCAAGTGCCCTTTATTGAATGCCCGCCACGATTCATTCTCTTTTCTGTTAGGATTCCGTTCTGTCATCGTTGTCTTCGAGGCCGTTATACCCGCTCATGTTACACAAATAGACTTCACAAAATGTAAAGATACGAAAGCAGTAAAATATGAAGATATACTGAAAATGATAAATTGCAATGGTTTTTAGATTAGAAGATCAAACTAGCTTTTTATTCCTATAGAAGAATAGTTCATCAAATAATAGTAGAAAAATATCCTAATAAGGGATGTTTTATTTAAGTAGGTATTGCTATATAATTTCACAAGAGACGTGAATCAGTGCAATACGCAACAACTAAAGCTTTTTGTGCCGTCTCACTGACGTTTGATCTATTTATAGCCTCGCTACTTCAATGTTTTCTTTACAATTCTCTTACATCTACTTTAATTTAGATTTACCAACCGCATGCACTTGTGACCTTCTTATTATTGAGCTGTTGTTGTCTACCGCGTCGCTTTAATTACTTCACAAGTAACCGCAAAAAGCTGTACATAATATTTATATTTCTTATTTCAATCAGGCGTGAATTGGCATTCGTATTTGGACAAAACTTAGCACACAAAAAGATAATTTACTAAATTAATATACAAAATAACTATTACTGGATTATATATGGATATTCCTATGGGATTCACACGGGTAAAGCCGCGACCAGAAGCTACGTAGGTAACAGATAACAGAACAGACATGCACATACACAACAGAATGGCACAGCAACTAACGTCAAAACTATTTTGGCAACTATAATTATTATTATGTTGCATCTTACGATACTCGTAAAAATATAGAGTGTCATAGCGAAAATGAACTAAGTTATTATTTTGTGAACAATGACAACAAAGTCTGTTACTAAATTACGCCTTAACTTTCAACTGTTTCGTTTTGTGATAAATTGTAGTAGGTATAGTAAAAATGTATAAAACCGCAAACTTAAATTGTAGTGTGTGGTGTAACGGGTAAAAGACTTTGTAATACACGTAATGTGTAAACGCAAGCAACGTACTTTTTGGCGCTGTAAACAGAAGGGACGGGACTTTCCTTGTTAACGGTTTTCTTCGTAGGTTAAACTCGTTGCTTTATTTAAATTTGTCAAATTAATTAATATAAAAGTAATATCGTGGTTCTTGTCTTTGCGGACATAACCTTCATGAGTGTTACTCTGTAATATAAACAGGCAAACATAACGTAATTTTACCTTTTCCTTTTATTGATATTGATAAGCTTATTTACTTTTGTGTGAATAATAATAATAATAAATCATTTATTTCTTCTCTCACACAGATAATAGTTAACAGAAATCAATTTTTGACCTAGATATACAATCCAAGATGTAATAATCTGTGTGAGAGACTGGTTTCCGTACTAGGTAGGAACCTGTATGACAGATGACCAGCCTCTCCTAACTCTAGATAAGTAGGTACTAGGGTAGTGTAGTGTAATCTGTAGTATAGATTCTGTGTAATTCTTAACAGGTGAGATGAATAAATAAATTAACAAAAATATTTTAAAGTCATGTATCAATGAGTAGGTGAGTGTATAGAATGTATATGTCTGAAAGATTGTGTATTGATGTAAGTGTTAGTGCGTGTTTGATTGTGTACGTGTGCGTGTGCTTGTGCGTGAACGTGTGTGTGTATGTTGTGTGTGTATGTTGTGTGTGAGAGGGTGTGTGCGTGGGTGTGTGTTCGCGTGCTAACCCTACGATAAATAGAATCTGTTTATCTTGGGATCAGAATCTGATAGCAAGCTAACAGATGCATAGGAATGGTATGAATATGAATAATTGATGTATCACAGCCACATTTTGCTAACAATCGAACGCTACAACAGAACATTTCCAGAAGAGTCTAATGTAGCTAAAGCATTAAGCAATAATTGCTTTACAGAAAAACCTAATTATAATCCTGCTGTGTTAATGTTCGTAGTCTTCCGGGAGACCAGAATTAACTCCGAGTGCGAACTTTGCCTTGTTGTAAGCTCACATAATTTATTAACGCTATTCCTAATGGAGTGAAGACAGCTAACACCAAATTGTAGAATGTTCTCGAAGACAAATCCCTAAATCTGATGGTTGGATGTTGTAAAGCCAAGTACACGTACACATAAGCAATGAGTAACACTAACTGCAGTGAGTCGGTGTCGGGGCGCGATAAGGCACGCGCTCCAACCTCCGCCCACTAGCCACTCGCCTTTTTCACGCTTTCTGCAATTTTAGAGGTATATTTTTTTAAATAATGCACGTACAGCGAGTTTTCTTGTATCTTTTTGATGGGATATTTCGTTTGTTTTAGATTATACGAGGTTTTGGTTTTATTAGTTATCGGATTTTGGATTTAAGTGTAATAGTGCATAGAAATATATTACTTTTTTACCTTATTAAATACCTTTATCCTAACTTATATTATAAATTCGAATGTGAGTTTGTTTGTTTGTTACGCTTTCAAATTTAATTACTCGACCGAACATCTTAAAATGTTGTATGAACGTTATTAAAGTTACAGTAAAGAACACAGGGTACCTTTCATTCAGAAAAAAGTACTGTTACTGTTTTAACACTTAGAAATATTTTAGAAACAAAACTTGTTAAGAAGTCGCTAATGTGACTGAGGATTACTTCTTCAATAACTCACACCAAATCACTTATTACACTATTTATTACAAAACTAATAATACAGATTTAAAGATATATTGTTTGCTTAAACTGCGTGAAGCGCGTAGCTAAGCCAGTCAGCGAGTGAAGTGAGCCGCGAATGAAGTTAGCCGCGAGAGGTGAGGCGACGATGCGCCCGTGTGCGTCTCATCTGCTTGTGTACGTTAACAGTTACCAAAAGATAGAAACTTATTGTCGAAATTCACATTAACCCGAACGAAACCGCAATCAAAATTTCGATAATAATATATAAATGGCAATGAACATCAAAAATATTATGCACTATTGTCTTAATGTTAAAGTCAAAAATTTGGCTACTTTGATTCAATCAAAATGTGTAGATATACAACTTAAAAAAGTTCAGTACACTACGAGTAAATGTATTTGTGTATGCATTTTCTTTTACCATATTGACGATTTAACCCGAGCATAATCGGAATTCCTCATAATAACCAAGTAATGAGGATCATCTAAAAGATAAACATTGACGCAGAGTATATCATCGCCGCGGATATTTTACGCTGTACAGCGTTGGCCTACAATAAATAAAATAAAATATACTGCAGCTCCACAGACTCAACTGGTTGGTTTTGGTTTGAAAATATTATTTGACAGTCGCAAAAAAATTGGTCTTGCCTTTGTTACTATCTAAGACAATTTATAGGACACTTATTTAGATATACTTATAAACAATCACAACTGTGTTCATGAAGTAGTATAACAGTTCTACACCTCCTGGCATCCGTTTTTGCACTCTACAGCCAGTCTCCTCACATTTATTTTGTACACTCCTCGGAGTAAGGTCCTGTTAACTATAAGCTGCACCACATCTCTTATAGTGAGACTTGTTAAACATTGTAAATATTAAGGACATGATAATTTTTATGGTCAGTCGTAACGTATAAAAAAGAAATAAAAATAAAATCTGTATAACCTGCAAAGAAAACCTTTATGAAAATTTGTATGAAATATCCATAAAATGTGTCGTCACACAGCTGTCGAGGCTAATGACCTTTAATACGAAAAGGACGGACGGGGGTGCAAATTCGGGAGAGTGCAGGGTGCGGTAGCTGGAGGCGGTGGCGGAGGTTTTGTTTAGCTTTGGTATATGCGCAAGAGTGCCGCACATTAAGTTTTTATTCAATAACTAGGTCAAATTTTAAGTACCTATTTTTTTTTAGATATTCGTTTCCAGAATCGAGTACTGAATACCCTCCTTCAATATGTCCAGTCTTTTACCAATCAGCCTGTAGAATTATTGTTATTGCATTCTTAAGTACGCGACTAAGCTTTACACTCTGTAACGCGCTGTCTCGTCTTTGCGTACATATTACCATAGTAGAAATGTAGGGACCCTGGACTTCCTACAGAAAGCTCCCCTTCTAAAATCATAAATTAATGTTATTATTGTTAATTCTCTCCAGAACAATTCTTTAAAACTTCCGACTTAACAAATCATAAAAAAATTGGCCCTGAAAGAAGTGCAGTTGTCAGAGGTACTAAAATCTATACTAATATTATAAAGCTGAAGAGTTTGTTTGTTTGTTTGGTTGAACGCGCTAATCTCAGGAACTACCGGTTCGAATTGAAAAATTATTTTAGTGTTGGATAGGCTATATATCGCGGAAGGCTATATAACATCACGCTACGACCCACGGGGCGGCGCAGTAACGATAAACGCGGATGAAAACGCGGGCACATCTATCTATAGGTACTAATATTATAAAGCTGAAGAGTTTGTTTGTTTGTTTGAACGCGCTAATCTCAGGAACTACTGATCGAACTGAAAAATTATTTTAGTGTTGGATAGCTCATTTATCGAGGAAGGCTGTATAACATCACACTACGACCCACGGGGCAGCGCAGTAATCATAAACACGTGTGAAACCGCGGGCACATCTAGTTATAGATAAATGTGTTTTACGAGCTTATGCTGTCATCACTATAAACGTTTTTAAAGCAACATAAAAAAAGGATTAAAGATATATTTGAGATGTCACAACATCTAGTTAATACCATTCAAGCAGTCGTTCTTCTCGTTTTAAAACAATATTGACAGTCCCTACAGTTCAACACAGAATTTGAAACATTATTGCGATCAAAATTTTCAAAACAATTTAAATGAAAAAAATAAACAAAACCCCAAAAAATATTATTATGAACCACTTTGAAATCTATTCAAAGGAATTTATAGGCTAATACTGAAACGTAACGGCCATTAAAATGTTGTGACGTCATCTCCGGACGCGGCGTGGCGCGCAAACGCAATTATCGCACTTGCTTCAGTGGACTAGTTTCAAGGACTTTACTCAAAATTGCTGCATAGATTTTAAATATCACTCAAGTCCATGTGTATTATTGCTAGGTACCTAAATTTGTTACTTCCATGTGTATACTTAATAAAAAGTCAAATTTAGCATATAATACTGCATACTTAGTCTAGTGGAATAAAGGGGAATGTCCATTTTTGCCTAACGTGTAATTTTTAGCCGCCCAAGATTACACATATGATAAAAAAATATAATTACAATAAAAAATAATTTTTAATAATTTTTCGTACTATTCATTTCCAGAAAGAAGATAGCAAAATCTATATAATAAAAAAGTATCGTAACGGAAATAACTAATTCATAACACAAATCGGCTGCCTTGCTTACTCGGTTTGCGTGATTGTGTTTCTTTCGTTGTGATTTTGTTATTTTATTTACAAACAAGCTTGATAATGCTCAGTTTTTAGACAATCTTTTAATTGTGTATGATGATGTGTGACGAAAATATGTGTAAAAACATTTATATAAAATCTTGTCATCGCTATAAATAAAAAATATTTTATCTCAATAACCCAACTTTTATTTAATTAAATTCCCTGATTAATCATTTAATGACATTGCATACTATCATTTAGATATGGTTTAAAATATGGGCACTCGTGGGCAAAGTCACTATGGGTAGTGGGCATTCCCCTTTGCGATGACGTTTACTGTCGATCGTTTCATTATCTGGGCCAGAAAACGTGTTATTTGGGTTATCAGACCATTATAATTTTAGTCGTAGAACATAGTCTAGCACTGAAATAAGTCGATACACCCGAACCTTTGACCTTAGATGGCCAAACATGGGTGTTCTACATATCTGTTGAACGGTTCAAGGGCATACAAGCGCGATGTTACGGTAAAGACTCCTACACACAATGCCGGCGGCACGAGCCGCCGGCTTTTGCGGAACGGCACGTGCCGCCGGCTTTTGCCGAGCATTTGTGCCGCAGAAACTTGCACAAAGCCGCCGAGTATCATTCCAGTTATGACAGTCGTGTAGAACACTAGCCGCGCGGTACGCCGGCATACCCGGGCGGCCATGCCGGCGGCTTCTTTGTGCGGCAAAACTGGCGGCTTTGTATGCCGCCGGGTGCATCACGGCTTGACCGGCGGCAGTGCCGGCGGTAGTGCCTCCGGCACTGCCGCCGGCACTGTTTGTAGCAGCCTTTAGAACCGTTTTTCTGCATTAACCTTGCAGTAGAAACGGTTAGGCTGAAAGTGGCCGTGGGTTCGACCGTGCAGATACAGGAAATCTATTTGAGTTTCATACTAATACATGCACATTGTATACGAGGTTACGCAATAGTAGATAATGCGCTAATTCAATTGCGTAGCATTTGCATAAGTAGCGGTGGAATATCCTTTATAATAATTAGGTACTATATACTGCTACTGAAAAAAATCCTAAGAGCACCTGTACCAGGCGTTAAAAATCTAATAAACTTGAACACAAGATTATTGCGGTGGGCGAATGATAATAATGAATAAATATAATATATATATATAGGTATAATAATTATAATAAATAAATGGCGGTTTCTATCACTTTACAACGATACTTTTTTATATTCCTCTCTCTTCTTCTTCATATACATAGGTACTCACCCAGGACTGTATATTTCCGAAAAGGTAGTCGAGGTATCCGAAAAGGCAGTATTATGAGTATATCCACATTTCGCCATCTATAATTTACGTCTCACATAAAAGGGACAACCATATAGTCCTCTACCGGACACGCATCAATTCTCTGTGCCGTTGCTGGAAATTACGTTTTTTAAAATACATACAATAACACTGTCCAAACCGAGAATTAAATCCAAGATCTCACGAGTACCTAAGCATAAATACAAACTTATGCAACGGTAACAAAGAGTTCTTCCTGAAGTTGTCGTGCAGTCCAGTGGCAAGTTGCTATCAACTTTCATGTTTGGCGTCACAACATGGATAAGTTGTACCTCCCGCGGGTTCCACAGGAACTAGGTCAAGGCATGTTTAACATTGGTTTGCGGTTCAATGCTCGAACAATCTTCACAAAATATCTTTGTGTTTACTCGTTTAAAACAACATAGTCTCACAGACCGATATAAAATGGCTATGGCGAATAAAAATAAATAATGTTTTATGACGCAAACCGCTTGTTTATTTAGAGATTACGTTATTAGTATCGAAATTGTAAACAAAGCTACAAATCGTTATAATATTATTCGAAAGATGGCGCGTAACATGTGGTAGAAAACAAAGACTTTGAACTAGGTATATCAGGAGAATTGCAGAAAATTAAAGCTGAAAACATAGACGATCGCACCTTCACCTATAAATCCTACTTATATTAAATATGTCAGGTTATGAAGGTACTCGGGTGAAATATTGGCCAGTAAGTACATATAAAAATCAAAAAGACATGAATTAAAATGCATGCATTGTTATCATTACTTATTTTTGAACATTTAAAAGACATTTGCCGTATTGAAAAAGTAACATCATGTTGTCAAAACACACATCGTCATCACAATCAAAATCTTCCCATAAATTATAATTAATTGTAAATAAAATTATTTTAATACGTGTAGTGTATAGAATAGTTCAAATAAGCCGCCGATATTGAAATACCGCCATGGAGCAACAATGGGCATTTAGCGGTGTGAAGTGACTCATTGACCGCGTTATCCATGGACAAAGCTCACATTATGGTGCTAATTGATACCATGCTTACGCTATAATTTGTGATTGGTTCCAGTTAAATGTACGCTGGATAAATAAACATAATGAGAGCCTTTGTAAGGCTCGCCACCAGCCGGTCACAGCTGTTTCTAGCTAAGTTTTATTGGCGATTTTCTCACAGTTTATATAGGATACATTTGGAAAGTAAACTTTGACTTATCTACTTATAATCTTTGTTCAACCGTTTATTAGCTGAACAATATAATGGAAGCATTCATTATATAGGTTAAGTCAAATAAAAACAAGAACAAGGCGGTAAATACATAACTAATATAATTATAGCCTTAAACTACTTTACAAATAATATAAACAAAGCTTATATAAATAGAAAAAGGTTATAAATTATAATTTATCAAATTAATATATTGTGAAACGATTCAACTTGACTTTTGACATGTTATTTTAATTTAAAAGAATCTGTCTAATTTATTCTTAACCAGACGTATTGATTTAATTCATTTTAATTAATGATATTTCGAATTGATCTTGACCTGTGAACCTCTATTATAAACACAATTCAGTTGGTATTGTGTTCAATTTCACAACATTTCATCATTAGCATAGTATTTGCTCCTGCAGGCGTAATTATACATAGCTGAGTGTATATAACAGCTACGAACAGCAACATAATGATTCAGATAAACGCTACTAGGTACCTATAGATCTTGTCGGAGTACCTACATTGCTTATTCATGTTTACACAAGTTTTATTATCCTCTATCAAGATGAATACGAAAACGGAATTTTAATAACTAGCCTGACATCTGGCGACTTCATTCTATGGAAATCTTTATCGTCACGATCACCATGTTTCAGACTCAGACATATTTTATTTTATTTATATGTAAAGCGTAAAACTGGATCATATGGTAAATATCAATAATTTTATACAAAGTCATACTAGTATTCAAACCAAATAGAGTATTGCGATGCTTAATATAGTTACATAAATGAAACGCTGAATTTTGCAATGTTTAGTTATCAATTTCGGTCTGTTTACGATAATTTAGTTAATATTAACTAATATATTGTTTATTTATACCTAATTCATAGGATAGTTTATGAATTGACATGACCATTCATGAATTTTGATAGCTTACTAATATAATTTCATATCACGTCCCAATAGTTGACTTCTGACCTCACTAAATCTTAGTTACGATCTTATCTAACACCAAATATTGGTGTATTACGAAAAAATATTGTCGTTTTGTAATATTATTCCATTTTGCCTTGACAATACAATCATATTTGAACGATAAGACCCACAGTTCAGAAAACAGATCCAGCTTCACAGTTTAGAATGTAACGGGAAAACTGTAACCTCAACTCAGCAAGAGATTAAACATAACCTTGCCAAGGGCTTTTGATAAGATACCATATCAAAGCGTCCTAATAACGTACAGTTCTTTTCCAATACAAATTATATTCCACGTCTATAAAAATATCCTTTTCACTTGTTGATTCCTTTTATATGCCTATTTATACCACAATACATTAATGCGGTCGCAATTTTGCATGAATCAGTCAATCCATGCGTCAGTTGAACACCGCATTTGTCACTGACACTACTCGCTGTACACACTGTAGCTGTATTAAGCTGATAAATAATTATCGTACATAGTTCTTATAAAAAAATATATAGCACGGTTGCATTACATAGAAAGTGCGTAAATATTTCGAAACACTACGTATCTCGTTTATACGTCCGATTCTAAACGCGTTTGTTTTAACTGGCTATGACGGATCGTGTTATTTGAATAGATGTGTGACGACACGAACGTGCTGTGGACTTAGAAAAAGATCAAACTAAAATACAAACAAAACACTGTACCAATTAAAGTTCCCGTTTAGTAAGCGTGAAGTTCTCATAGTATAATTATGTTACGAGCTTAACCGTAGAGTGCAACCGTAAACTGGTTCTGTATGGTGAGTGATTGATTTCCACTCGTTGTTCCGCGGCTTTGTTGTATTTCAAATGATCCGGTGTTTTTATTAGCACTGCACGTCTTTGTTCGTGATACGTGAGGCTTTTCAAAAAGGGGTGGCTGAAAAAGTGCCATCTACATTTTTCCTTTTTTGTGTTCCCCTGAGCACGTTGTGGGAAGCCCTGCCGTGATTTAAATTGAACTGCACCTTTTGCGTGCAAAACGGTAATTTGTCTCTTATGTAACAGGAAATTTCTCAACTTTTGTTTAAATAAATCTAACATAAAATATTTCCTCAAAAATGTATTCCTCGTTGAAAGATTTAACTTCATAAAAATCGTGTTACGATAACAGTATAAAAAGTACTGCAAATTTTAGATATTTGAGTTACCCGAAGCTATCGTCTCAGGGAATTCCATGAATAGTTTTATCCCGAAGCAAAGGCAAATCGATTGCGCTTAGCTTAAACATACATACAATAAGTAGTTGCTCTGCGAGAACACGACTGTCGACTACGGATTACAATTTTCGTATTACACGGTTTTAGCGGGAGTCGGCGTGTTTGTAGCTTTATCGAAGGATCTGGTGGCGTATATCCCGCGGTTGGGTAGCCGATACAGGTAGCCGGTTACGTGCCGGGCGGGATTCCCCTCATTCAAGAGTAGGGAGGTTCCTACAATAAATATTTTTGTAGTTGAATGGTGCCGTGGGCGCCAAGCTCACCCTTGTGAATAATGAATATGATTTTTTACTTGACACTGCCATTATGCCGTTCATTGTTGTTTAACTACGCGCTTACTTAACCAGTTTTAAAGCTTTATTCAAAATTATGTTTTGAAACGCACTATTACAAGCGTTACGACCCGTATACTTCGTAATGATGTCTAAATAACTAAACAATAAGTAGAAACACTCCTTCCTCTGATTCATGGATTGAGTCATTCTACTAGTCGCGCCAAAACTAAAAGATTTCTCCTTTGAATGTAGCTACTACCAACGACACGTATACAGAGTGTCCGGTAATTAATGGATAAACTTGAAATGTCTTATAGTAGAACTGATGGCCGTTCAGAAAAAAAAAAGAAAAACAAATTAAGAAAGTGCAATAGCTAGTCATACTTTTGACTGTCTATCTATTAGCATAATTAGTGTTTAATAATAAAACAACAAGAAACCGATGGAATTAATTAATTTATTTATGGTCGTAGTGTACAAGAAAGTTAAAGATGGTATAAAAAATCATATCTCAGGTAGTAGTTAAGATAGATTTATTAATTTTTTTCCTGAAGGGCCGTCAGTTCTACTGTAATACATTTCAAGGTTATCTATTTATTACCAGACACTCTGTATAAACCAAGAAGTGCCAAAATCTTGCTAAATGAGCATAGATAGCTAATAAAATTAAGTATTATTATCATTTATCATGACGTAGCTATTCTATTTGAACAACCAACAATCTCTATACCACAAGGCAATTCAAGATATATATATATATATATATATATATATAAAATCTACAAACAAAGCGTCGATTATTATTTATGCGGTAATAAAAGCTGTTAATTAAAGAACATATTGAATAAATATGTATTACATAATCGGTAGAGTTTCATTGCCGTCCAAACTTCAATGCCGTTGTACGGAAAACTACAAAAATAGAAGAGTGAGTCATTGGCGAGCTTCGTCCTACACATTACCGATACTCACATAAAACACCAAGCGGACATCGTATTGCCTGTTTGCCATTTTATGTTCTCGTTTCTATAAAAAGTACGTAATATGGATGAAATTGTCTATCGCTTTACATAATCTTTGAGTTATAAAACATTTAATTTTGTTAGATTTTGCGCGCGCCACTAGGCTGGGGAAACATTTACGTAAATCTACATTTCCTATGCATTATGTTTTCATTTCTAAACAATGATTGAATTTCCGATAAAGTAGATTAGAAGTTCTCAATAGATTGCTTTCATAAATGTTATCTTTTTAAAGTACGAGCAATAATAACATTATAGCGTGTGAACAGTTTTATTTAATGACAAAATCATATGGCAAAGGACTATGAACAATTTGGCCTATGAATCAACATAAATTCCACCTAAACAATAATTTGTATTTTATTTTATGACTTAATAATCAATCATTACAATCTCACTGACACTTACGAATCTTGTTTTCGTTTTAAAAAAAGAAATTCGCTATTTCATATACACCGGCATCCATTGCTTACATCTGAGACACGCAGTGTTGCCATGCCTACAGTTTTTAAAATTATTTTTGAAGTGAAAACATCTTTAGTGGCGTTGTGCACTTTTTTTGTGATGGTAAAAAATGTTAAACTCGCGTCAGGACACGTGACCTGATCGAAAATTCGTAAGACGGAGGGAGAATTGTCAAACTCGCGTCAGGACACGTGACCTGATCGAAAATTCGTGACGGAAGGAGAATTGTCATGTTTGTGTACGATAGCGCAATAAATGAATATTGTATTTAACCACATAAATGATACTGATAATAATTAAAGCAATTCGTGCAAAATTATTCCCTAACCATTCCAAAATATCAAAAATGCACAACGTGAATATTCAAGTTTTCACTTCTACCGGCACTCCCGGAGTGCAACCCGTTGTTTTTTTGAATATTTTCGGTTTTATCAGAGAAATTATTCCCTATTTAGCTTGTCTGTAATTTTTCTTACGTAGTTATTACGAATGCTATTTTATAAATACCATTATTGAACTTCATCATAGACATGAATTTCTTAAAATTCATAATTTTCAATGAAAAAGGCCATAATAAATACCACTTTCTCGGTCGCTTTTCTATAGTGCAAGCATCAACCATGGCAACACTAATCTAAGTCAACCAAAAACATGTTTTGTATTATTTTATCTGTATTTTCAGTTGCTTTTCAAACATCGATTGAATGTCATTGTACTTATTGCGCGTTTGCTTTGAGTACCTATATCTTATTTTGTGACATTTTATGTTAAACTATTTTATTTACGACTTCGCTTGCACAAGTGACTTTGGTTCTTCTCGAAATATCGACCTCCGGCTGTGATTACGGATCTATTGGCACGACAACTTGGCATATACGTCAAAAAGTATATTTTGTTTACATTTTAGTAGATGCTAACCCAAAAAACAGGTATTCAATAAGGCAGTACTGCTGCAATTGCATTGTGGGCCGCAGAACTATCGGCTGCTGAGTTGCTGCATATAAAATATCAACTCATTGACTATCTTTCTTTTTTAATCGCATATACCTCTTCTAAATTATTTTTATTTTCTATTTAAAGTTGATGCCAATATAGCTATAGCCAGATTAACTAGACATTAATCATAAAACGTTACAAGAACAACAGTTGTAGGTCTAAGGGCACCTACCTACCTAGCCCATAATGGTCCATATTATATCCTTATTTCAAATACGACCAGCATTGCCAAACACACTAATCAAATAAAATAATAACCTCGAAACGGTACATAAGTATTTCAGTTAGTATGCAATATTCAAAAGTGTCCGTGACTTATATTCACGTTTAATTGAATGTGGCCATCTGTAACTACTTATGTAACATTTTTTGTGGCTGTTGGTTCTTAGGCTAATAATGTATGGTAGCTGAACAATGTCCTTTATGTAAATATTACATATAGGTATTATATTACATTAGATTTCTAAAAGATACATTTAATAAAAGGGCTTAAGTTTTAAAGCGAATTACGCTGGTTATGCTGTCTCGCTCGTACATTTGTATTGTAAACACATACCTACCTACCGTAGCATACCTACCCTCGGTAGGTAGATCTGGGTTTAAAGCACATACCTACCTACCGGTCGATTGGCTTCTTCTCGTCTTTCGAGATTTACTACTAGCAGAGATGTCAAAAAATAATAGGTAGATATAATTAAGATTTTCAAACATTGCGAAGCTTATTATTTATATTTTCTATTGTCATTATAAATGCTGTTGCTGAATAAAAGTTTTCCCTAGGTAGGAAAAGTATAAAACTACAAGGTATCATACAAGATACCATATCATCTTAGATTTGAATAACATTTTCCTACACATTTTCTGCATACAATGCCTCTGGTATATACATATTTTATTAACTAAATAAACGCCGACGTTACGTCAACGCTTCTTTTTGTGCATTACTGCGGTCCGTTTCCATACCAAAAGCACTGATTTGAAATTCCTTAGATCGTCAATTAAAAAGTTATATTATTGGATGATGATAGGAACACATGGTTGTCGATCTAAATCAGATAACGTCAATAAACAAAATCCGGTCCAGATCGTATCGAAAACACCTGCGATAAAAATTCCATAACTATTTTATACGTAATGATTTCATTAGATGATGACACCGTCTTGTGTTCTTCTTAGGGCCGATTTTCCATTAACTCTATTTACCATAATTGATCATTAAACTAGGCGTTTCGACAAGTTGAGTAAGCAATCTATAAAATAGTATGAAATTTGGCACAGTTAAAGTTGATATGGAGGAGTGGCGAATCCTAATATTTTTATAAAATATGCATTAGAAATTACATTAAATTAATTAACGAACAATACACGCACACGCACGCAAATGCATGGTACATTTGACACACGCAGTCTATCGCGTTCGTAGTATATCGGCATGTTTGCCTGATGTCGTAGAATTCTTCGTAACTATGGTTACATATCTTAAGTACCGTGAAATGTGGTTGTAAGGGTATAGTTATAGACAATAAAACCTTAAAACGATCAAACTTAAAATTTAAATCAATTATGGTCGAATTTCAACCACTTGGCGACCGCTAGTTTTAATAATAATAATAACTTTATTACCATTCAGTAATAAACAAGTTCTTACAATTATTACAAGTTTGTGATAAGACTGATAGAGTCAGTTATTGTCAGAATTTACAAAGCTTCCTACACTAAGCCCAGCTTGTCACCTAGGAAGATTAAGTACGTATTAATAGTTAATATTTTTTTATAATAACACTATTTGTATCATAAGAATTAATAAAAGGTAATAAAATCTTGTGAAGAATTTAATAGTGTGTCACAAAGGTTACATTAGGCTTTAATATATAGGTATAATAGGACTTACTTAATCGGCTAAGTTTGATTTTACTGCGCTGTGTTAAAGATGTAAGATTCGACTGTAATCCATCCTTCATGAACCTTGTATAAATTAGTATTTTATAAAATTTATATTCTAACCATCAAATAAGTGCTTAATTATTTCTGGACTAGACTTAAACTTCAAAACTCACTAATAAAGCTAGATAAAGATACACTACATTTATATTGATAGAAATACTTAGATGAAACTTATTGAAGCGTGGGCTGTCCAGCCCACGCAAGCTCGATTTCTATTATATGCCTCTATTTATAACATAAGAGCTAACGAATTAAACCTTTTTGTTTCAGGTAAGACATATTTTATTCTCCTTTAGTCCTTACGTACGTGAGTATCGTCAGCCAGTAAGTAGATATATGAATATATCTTTTTATTAGTATCAATAAGTTGAAGAGTTTCAAGAGGTTTATAACAACAATGGAAGGTAAGGAGCATAATATTATTTCTTAAGAGTTCGTTTAACAAGTCATGGTTGTGTTAAGGAGACGGTATTCAGCTGTTTGTTATGCCACTTTTTTATTGTTGCCAGTTTTTTATTTGCCGTACTAGAATTTATTTTATTTGCAACGACTTGGAGGACTTTGAAAAGGACTAGCAGGGGATATCTACGAACAAAGCGATTTGCAAGTCCAAGGAAGAGGCTTTTACTCAGCAGCGGGACACACCAAAAAGCTTATGAAACATAAAAATAATAATTTTACAACCAAAATTGTTTTATACATTATATTCGCTGTATCTAAAACAAATATCTAAAAACTGAACTAACGTAGGTAAAATAGTGTATTGCTAAATTTAAATACAAATCAATTTTACGTCTTAATACTATCAGTATCGAAATTCTTGAATCGAATTCAGTACCGCGTACACACAGATACATGGAGGTAAACAAATAATTACAGATAATATATTAGTATAATGTATTAAAATTAAATAATATGTTTACATAATCTGTCTTCTAAAATGGTAATACCAGAACAGGAACTTACAAAGTATTCATTTAGCACTCTATTATAGCGATTATTTCGACTCGCCAGCAACAAGTGCATGCACATTTTTTACGTCACATACAAGTACAAATATAAACCCATATCTATAAAAAACCTTGTAAAGGTTTAGCTGCTGCCCGAAATTTTCCCGTTAAGTCATATGTGAATTAGTGAATATATTATAAAAAATGTAATAACATCCTAAAAGCGAGTGCTTACATCCGTTTGCACGCAAAAATGTTATCTCCACCGCGAACTGGCTTTGAGGCGCGTTCGGAAATCCGCTCCGGCTTTATAATGCTGTCGGCGGCGGCGTGACGTTCGACGGAACCTGCGCTGTACAAATATACGTCACGTAGGGTTGTAACTTGGACGTCAAACTGTCATTTTTGTTAAGATTTTAAATGTAATGAAGAATAAGAATGTAATAAAAATAGGTACATTTTTATTACATTCTATAGCAAAAAACATAACTATGATATTTTTCTATTGTCTTTGTTATTCCTAAATCTATTGGTTGTTGGTTTTCTAGTCTTATAAAGCTCCTACCAGACACCACTTATAAAGCTCCTACCACTGCCCTGTATTGTTATAATTTTTCTCTGTATTCTACTGATCCAAGTTATATATTAGATCTTTTCCTTTGAATTTGCCATTTTGTATGAATAGAAACATGGTGTATTTCATACATAATAAATCATTAACCCATTCACAGTCCCATGATAGACACAATAGAAATCAATTGTTATGTACCATATGTGGTTTATCGGAAAGGGAACGTGTTAATAAAATGTAATTATATTCTACCACATACACACAACACCATGTAGCCCAAACTAAGCAGAGCTTGTAATATGGGTACTAAACAATGGATAAACATACATATATACTATTTTTTTTTTTGAAAATACCTAGCTGATATTATACATAGAAACACCCCGGCCAAGACAAACATCCATGTTCATGCACACAAATGTTTGACTTGTGCGGGAATCGAACCCTCGACCTCAGGCGTGGCAGTCGGTTACACTAACCACTACGCCATTCGGGCTAATAAATAACCTTTATATTATTTCCAACGTGATTAAAACCCCTGTCTAATGTTATATCGCGTACTTGTATAAATCACGGCACTCTAAAAACGTTTAACTCAGTAGTGTAACTTTTCTAAATTGAACAGAATATAACATAACTAGCGTAGCGGCCGAAATCGTTTCGTTCCAAGAGGTAAAAGGTGATACATTTAAAACAGCAGTCCTACGGCTTACAATCTCATCAGACTGGTAACATTTTCAATGAAATACGCCGCTCTGCTTTCACTAATTTGGGTAGCCTAATAAAGCATGTTCACGTGGTTTTGAAACGAAAAACATATGCATTCAAAAGTTGAATTAATGGTGAATATTTCCTCCATTAACAAAAACAACAATCATATTATCGTTATAATAATACAAAAACCCTATGAATCATCAAATGACTGTACGTCAATATACAGGAAATATCCAACCAAACTACATATTTCAAAATTTAATACACGAAAGTCAAGCGTAGTATATCGGTCGTTCACTTCTCATCTTTATGGTCACCCTTAAAACGAATGGGTCACAAACAAACCTTTTTTCAGAGGATAAAACAATTTTGTTTATAGTTATAGCAACCCTAGGCCAGTGAATGAATGCTCGATTGTTGGTCCTCTTTGTGGGGCACAATCAGGAATAAAAACACATCCCTCTTTGTCCCGGACGGGACTATGGCGAGACGGACGCACCAATCCACTCTCCCCTACACATTGTTATACATGAACGTATTTTGATATGAAAGCCGGTGTAACCGATGGATCATAACATTCAATCTGGTTGATATCTTTCGTGTGTTACTTACATAATAATAATATTTTTTGACGTTTTTATCCATTCCCTATAATTAATATTGTTACGTGCTGGGATTCGAGGGATAAAAATGTAAACAATATTACTGACTAAAACACGTTTTATTCTAACACACAATTAAACTTAAAACACAACACACTGTATACTACACTTTTCCACTATAACTAGCTTTAAACTCCGTAATATTTTTGCTTCCGTTCGCTCCGATGTGTACTTGACCGCTTACGATTGTAAACTAACTCGACGAGCGCGGTGGCCTTGCCCTTTTATACGCGTTAAAGTGTTTCTGGAGATTTCTAGAAACGCCATATCCGGTATGAAGACAGTACGATTATTCGAGAATGTGCCAGCGTTCCCTCTACTCTTCACATATCGACAGGCTACGTAGTTTCGTAAGACGTCAATATATGGCGCTGTAATACATTATTAGACGGAACTGCTGAGTCTTCCCCACAGTGCCGATAGATGGCACTGGCTGTAACAATATCATGAATAAAAAGTGTACTTATTTAAAAAACAAGATATTTATTTCTATGTTATATAAAAAGTAATCACCGGTACAAGGCGATTTTGGTACCGTAAGTATCTGCAGCAATGTTTAAGTAAAGCAGCTATACAACTTAAGAAAAAGTGACAAAATGCTAAACCAAAGTTATGAATGATATAGAAATCACTTTGGTGACACAGATGGCCTTATTTTTGAGACACAGATTAAGTCCAATCTCCTCCGAATTATGGTCTTGTAGGGGTTAAAGTATGAAGTTGCCGTTGTATAGTAATAGATACTTTGAATTGGCATAAAACCTTCATGGTGTGAGATTATCGAGTGAAACTTTTTTCACATGATACCTATAAGATTCTTCTTTCAAAAAATGTGCAACATTCGATTTCGACACTTTCAATTGTTTTTTTTATTAAGCTTAGACGGAAAAGATTGATACTTCGAAAATCCGAGTCATTTTTGAATACGAGTTCCGACGCTGAACTAACGCGGCTGAAACGGCTCACAATATCAACACTGCGTTTGGAGAGGAGACTGCTAATGAACGCACCGTGCGTTTTTGGTTTAAACGCTTTCGTAATGAAAACTTCGAATTGAAGAACGAATCACGTGGAAGACCGCCCACACAAGTGAATAACGCTGAATTGAAGAAGATGGTGGAAGCCGATCCGAGTCAAACTACCCAGGAATTAGCGGCATGGTTTAACGTTACCCTACCTACAATATTGGCTCATTTGCATCAAATTAATAAGATAAAAAAATATGAAAAATGGGTACCTCATGATTTGACTGATCTGCAGAAAGAAATGCGTGTTGAAACTTGTGTTGCCTTTTTGAATTGGTACAGAAATGAAAGAATATTGGATCGAATTGTGACATGTGGAGAAAAGTGGATTTTTACGATAACCATAAGCGAAAAATGCAATGGCTGACCCCAGGTCGAACGTCGCAACAGTGCCCTAAAGCAAAGCTTACCAATAAAAAGGTAATGTTAACTGTTTGGTGGTCTCTTCATGGTGTTATTCACTATAGCTTCCTTAGGTCTGGTCAAGCAATAACAGTAGATGTTTACTGTGCCGAACTTTGAACAATGATGGCGAAACTGACAGTGAAACAGCTCCGACCCGTGAATCGATCTTCAATATTATTGCTCCATGATAACGCAAGACCTCACACTGTACGAAAAACCTACAGGAGCTGCAGTTAGAAACCGTACGTCATCCTCTGTACTCGCCAAACCTTGCTCTAGCGAACTACCATTTGTTTCGTGATTTGGACAATTTTCTACGTGATAAAAAATTTTCTTCCCAGGAAGCAGTACAAAATGCTTTCATACAGTTTGTCTAATCTAGATCCCCGGAGTTCTATCGTAAACACATAAATGAACTTCCGTTTCGATGGCAGCAATGTATAGATAATAAGGATAAATATTTCGATTAAATAAATATGGTACATCTTAGAAAAAAACGAGTTTCATTTTTCAGTAGAAATCGGCAATTTCATACTTTAACCCCTAATATAAACATAAAGTACTTACAAAAAGCAAATGACGTCCAAAACACGTAATCGAATAACAGAAATGATAATAATGACAAATTATAAATATGAGATCAGACTGGAGTATCGCTATCATTTTATATGTTCTTAGTAGTCAATTACGGAGCAGGATGGGCATTAGCGTCCTTCAATTTACGTCTAACTGCATATAATGTGCCACTTGAAATAGCGGGCATCGAGAGCACTATAATGTAATCAGTGCATGTTTAGTTATGGCTACGTTTGATTCAGCAAATATATCCTCAAATGTTGTGCTAAAACGAACGTTTTCTTTTTAAAGTTTGATTGATTTATTTATATTTCATTTACGCGGATGTATACACTGAATGCGGATACTTGTCAGCATCCATGGTCACGATGCAGCCTGAGATGTTTGCGTAGTGGCACGATATGTTGAACTATAAACATTAATTATTACACTACTAGATTTGAAATATTATACCTATACATATCTTTTAAACCTTAGCTTTGCATTATTTGTATATATAACAAACAATTCTCTGTGGTTGCAACCACGTCTATGATTACTACTTCACTCTACTGGCTTGTAGCATGAAGTTATATAGCTTCTGTTACTTCTGGATAAATTTTGGACAAATTGGGCAAATTTTGGATGGTGAAGGAATGATTAAAATCGGTCCAGTAGTTTTTGAGTTTATTCTCTACTAATGAAAATTCAAATGTCTCCATTTATAAAATTAGTATAGGTATAAATTTGTAATGGGGATGACTATTGAGACTGAATTCAATGTCACCTCATATCCTCTTTAATATAGACCTTATTTTTCATAATGTTTATTTATACAGGGTGTCCCGTAATTAATGGATAACCTTGAAATGTCTTATAGTAGAACTGATGGCAGTTAAGAAAATAAATTTAAAAAAAGTGCAATAGCTAGTCATACTTTTGACTGTCTATCTATTAGCATAATTAGTGTTTAATAATAAAATAACAAAAACCCGATGGAATTAATTCATTTATGGTCGTAGTTTACACACGCATCAAACTAGACTGTTTGGACTTTGAACTATTAGAAGTTGAACTCTGCGAATCGTGCGAGAGAGTGCGTTATATTTTTGTTACGCTCTATCCTTACCATTATATCGACACCACTATGCACTGTCCCTTTCCGACAATTCTCTATTTTGTATGTAGCGTAGTTATGCGTATATAGGGTGTCTAACTTGATGTGTAGCCGTGTGTACAAGAAAGTTAAATATGGTATTTTTTTAAAGTCATATCGCAGGTAGTTAGTATATATATTATTTTTCTGGACGGTCATCAGTTCTACTATAAGACATTTCAAGGTTATCCATTAATTATCGGACAGCCTGTATATGTACTTAGAAACCGCTTCCAATTAGATAACCCAAAACATATTATTCTTATCGTTGCCCCTACTTACTATATCTAATGTTTAATTTATTTAATTGTACTGCTAAACCTCATGAAAAATAACCAGTATGATTTGTTTTGAAAATGAAGGTCATTAAAATTCATATAAAATAGTAGTTGCTAACTTAAATGCAGGTAACGTTGCATTTCTAAATTTATTTCGCAACACGAACAGAGCAAATACGAGTACATGTCAGTGTTTCGTTTAGAACTTTTCGTAACAGCTGTTTACATAAATGGATAGCGCTTTAATTGTAAATTAAAATTGTTATATCAAAATTGTAGACAAACATATTTTGTACTACTAATAAGCTTAAACTTAGACTAGCTTTTGTTAGTGACTGCTCCTGTTGTTTCAGGAGGCTTACTGATACTCAGCACCTTTGGTTTCATTCAAAATCAACCAATATAATATATTATCTAAGCATAAATTTAATTTTTCTGATGTAGAATCATAACTAAGTCAATTTTAGTTTTTTCTATTTTACTTATAAGAGGCTATTGACTGACTTCGTTTGTGAGAAGAAAAACAACCAGGCAAACCAGATTTCTTTGAAATATAGACATGTTTAGACACATACTGAGATTATTTGATTAATATAGTAACATTCGGTATTTAGTAACAATTATCTCTATTTGCGACCAAAATCTAATAACGTGCATCAATCTCTCAATAATCAAATGAATACGAAATAAATAACTTTTAATCTGTAGGATTCAACGTTTTATCATAGTGTTATACTTTGAGAACAATGGTTACATATATCTTACTTGTCGGATCAACAAGTATTAGGAACATTTATATATAATATTTATATACAGCCTTGGCACATGCGCTGTTGCTGATCTGCCGTTCCTAGAAAAAGTTTCACAGAATTCTCTGTAAAGGAATTCTTTGTAATAGCATGAAGTTCGTAGCCATGCCCGCTAGCTGGTAATAGATTCGCCCTAGTTAAAAATCCCAATCCGTAGAAATATAACTCGGCAAAACCTTATCAAAGCAATATTGTTGATGTTAAATTAAGACTATTATGCTTATATATGAACCGCGAGGTTTATCTAAAAGCAAATGCATGATTTACAAAACTGACAATGCCACTTTGTTGAGCAAAGTGAGATTAATCATTATCTGCCGTACACTTAGTAAAAAAGTTCTCAAAGTAACATGGGGCAGTATACCTATACATTTCTATAATCAGTAACGACAATCCATTCTAACCTGAACAAAGAAAGCTCAGTTTGAAGTTTACAATATTACTTAGATTACATTTGTTAGGAAAGAACATAATAATTTATTCTAAAATAATGATCTGAATAAATTTAAAATCAGTATAATAGCTAAAATTAATATGCGATCGGAATGTCAATGACTTCGCCAAGAGAAATAAGTCGACACTGACAAGTCGTTTGAAATTGTATTTAATTACGGTTGATGTATACGAATATTAATGATGTAAAAATGCAAATAAAGTTAACATTTACATTAATCTATATGTCTCAGAATATTTTGAAGTATTAGCGTTAATTTTCACAAAGGCCCGTCCCTACTTTTTAAAATAATGCCAAAATTTACGTAATACTATACCTAGCTTACGTCCTTGTTTTTTTTTTAATCAACTAAGTTGGCAAACAAGCATAGGCCCACCTGATGGTAAGTGGTCACCGTAGCCTATAGACGCCTGCAGCACCAGAGGCATCACTTGCGCGTTGCCAACCCTTTAGGAAAGGAAATGGGAAGGAGAAGGAACGGGAGGGGGGAAAGAGGGTGATTGGGCTTCCGGCACTCTCACTCATCGAACGAAAAACAACAGTAGGAATACTGCTATTTCACGTCGATATTCTGTGAGAGGGTAGTTCTTCCCCGGTAGAGCCGGCCTATTCAAGCTGAAATCAGCGAGGCTTGTCCACGGAATTAGCTGGTTAAGTTGAGTCAGGTAACACTTGTGCCATATTAACTCGTAATAATGAGCAAAGAAGCTTAATTCAATTCAGCTAGTAAGAGGACGCCTTCATATTATTATGTTAAAGATGAGTCGAAATATTACTTTCCTATTTCAACATATGAACTCGTCTCATTCATCAACTGATCGAATTATAATGTGTACAGGCTAGATTATAATTATATTGCACAAGATGAATAAATATCTAATTTAAATTGAAATAATATAATATTATTGTATTGAAATTAGGAACATGATTTATTTTTTGAAGTGGTGATGTCATAAATCAAGTAGCAGAAAATCTGTCAATATTGAAGTGATTCATATTCTCTGATACGTATCAGTGAAACCATGACATAGATACGTCTCGTCTAAATAATGAACATGGCTATGTGCGGAGAGCAAGTTTGCAAGTTACACCGAATGTCTATCTCATTTACTCTTCGTACATCCAAATAAATTAAAATAAGGATGCACTTCTCCATCAATGTTAATGCGAGCCTTTATAGAAGTCAACCGTAGCTAACCCTAAATAAAATTAATCTTTGACTATTACACGTATAGTTGAGATTACTATTTTGTTATCTAAATAATATGTATTGTCTTCTCTAATTACGTACAGAGAGGTGTGCCTAAGTGATCAGTTAGGTAAATGGCGCGAGTGTGGAGCGGAACTAACGAGGCAAATGGATCGTGAAGGGATCAACAGGCTTACGCAGATGGGACATGTCGTAACGAGCTTTAGTTATTAGCGCTAGTTAAACTTCTTGTATTATTTTCTGCTAATGCACGGATATGGCGAAGTCAGACCTCTTACCGTGTTTTATAAGTTCTAAAGTTATATAGCTGCTGGTTTCTGCCGCTACGGAGCCTTGCATAGTCTCGGCGATAATCATTTACAAAAACTTGACCACACCGTAGGAAGATAGAAAGGAGTAAATAAAAGCGTTGGTTTCCGTTAATAATCTTGTACATTACTGTGCTGAGGAAAATTTTCAAAGCTCTATAAGGAAACGCTGTACTGTCAGCAGAAGAAACAGTTGTCTACATATGTACCCGTTACAAACACATCGACTCCGAGCTTTCAATCCTATCAGATGTTATTAATCTATCCCTTTGGATTGAAGACTTAACTACTACCTGTGAGTTTTGACTCGAATTGAAAGCAATATATCCATAAGAAATAATATTTTTGCTACGAAACTGGTATCCTAATCCTATCTATTATAAATGCGAATGTGAGTTTGTTGTTTCTTACACTTTCACGCTTTAACTGCTCAACTGGCCATCATAAAATTTCGCATACACGTTATCAGGGGTACAGAAAAGAACATAGAGTACCGTTAATCCAGAGATAAGTAGATACCTTTTCCAGACGATGCCGCTGGTAAAAGCTAGTTTATACTTAGATAAAATAAAAGTCTAAAATGCTATATACACGATTATTTATTTATGTCCACTGAACCGAGAATAAGTAGCTGTCAAAACAAGATAACCGTCAAGAAAATATGAAATAGGCCTATCTTAGGTTACAATGTTTTTATCAAGACTTTAAACTAAACTTAAGATATCAAGTAATTTTGAAAAGTAAACTACTTTTTATCAATTATGTGTACTTATGAGACTGTGAAATTGTGAGTGGCCATAATGCGACCTGTTTTACAGGATTCATCACAAGCATGATACTATCTAAAAAGCTGTACTTAGTCTTTATGAATACTGTAATTTTAAGAATAATCTGATTCCACATATAAAACTAAAACTTGTGTGTAATGTAAGTAAAGTTTTAATGTTACCGTCACTAAAAAGTTTCAGGAGAATTTTCTATAACACAATGCCTTTGTTAGTTTGTGAGCCGTAAAATTTAAGTAGTTGGTTATTATTTAATGAAAGGATTTTTCTCTTTTGTATTATAGATTTTTAATAGAGCAGATTTAATTTTGTTATTTGCATTTAACCGGTTAGTTTTGTTGCTTAGATATTACGGATACGTTTTAATTTTATTAACTAGGCAATTATCATAGTAATGATAATACGTGATGCACTTTAGTATGCGACTGAACAACCACATACCTTACACGTTTACAATCATTAACAACACTTATTGCTCCTTAGGAAAGACGATTCAAGAATTCAACTCGACTTATTAAAAAACGTTAAATTAAATTTAAAAGTTAATTGATAGATATACTTATGAATTTCGGCTTATATCGTTATCTAAAAAGCAATTAGTAAATACAGACTCGGTAAAAATTGATTTAACCCTATGCGCTTTTGCATGAAATATTAATCTTTTTTAAATTATTTATGAATTATGACTTTATTTCGATACGTTAAGTTGAAACGAAAAAGAGAAACAATATGTAGATATACATTGCTTTTCTATACATAACATTAAAGTACCGCGAATCTCTATGATCCAGATAGTAGATATAATCTGCCAGATGCCATTTCGTCTCAATAGGTTTAATTTTCCCTTGGGTAAATTTAAATCAACAGACAGATGAGAGTAACTGTTTATGTCATGAAAGAGCACTTAATTAGAAGTCCTTAACTTATTTGTATTCTTAACCACGTATGCATCCGCGATTGTGCGAGTATGAAGCCACAAAACTGCAATAAAACAAATGACATAAAAACCATAAAACAAACGAGTGTGTTTGTATTTCTAATCCACACCGGTACTATTCACGAACGTTCAATTCCATGTGATACGTCGACGAACGATTTCGCAGTTAACGGTCCGGAGTGTGACCGTTAAACTGGTTCCGTACAGTACTGCCATTTGTACCTGCCGAGATATGAACCCCTTAGGGGAGAACTGTTTGTCAGGGGCTTCCGTGTACACTGGCTATTATACCACAGTATAAATAATATGCAGATGTTTATAATAGTCGTAGCTATATTAAAAGTAACGGTTTTCAGCGCTGAAGGAAAATATCGTAAAGAAACTGTCGTACATATATCTATGTGTTTACACAGAAATCTTTTGTTTTGCCCAAACGCACATGGTCAGCTTAAGGCCATGTTTGCTTACATTTAAACAATTTTTGTTGTTCTCCACAAGACCATTGTTTAAAAGTTTATTTAAATTAAATATAAGGACCGCAACATCTGTTAAACGTCGATTAGGCGCCTTTTAAATGGAAGTCCATTGTAAGAGATTCGTAGCTGACAGAGTGACAATAACATGCTGATATTACATTATGAATAATAGAATATACTACAGAAAGTGGACCTACCGCCATATTGCCTATTATTCATTCTATGGCTTTATCTTCTTAACGGTATTTTGGTTTTTATGATACCACTAACCTTAATGATAGTTGTCGGCGTCGCGCGTCGATGAGGAATATACGTGATGTGGAGATGCCCTTATTTTTATTGACTTTTTGTAACTTTTTGTATAATGTTATTATAATTTGCTACACTTAGTATGTGCTAGTATTTTATCAGTTTTGTTGCGTGGTTACACAATAAAAGCGGTGGTACTTATATAACGTTCATGTATAAACAATCGTTCATAATGTTTATTGCGGTTTTTATACATTTTCGTCTATATGGTTCATTTAGCAAAATATTATATAAAATTTTGCGTATTGCCCGTATGTAGCGAAACGGGGGTTTTTATAATAACTGTCATCCAATTATTACAAAATCCCCTGTTTCGCTATAGTTAACAGAAAAGCTCACTGTGGTACGCTGAGTGTTTATCCTTTCAAACTTTGTCTGCATATTTCGTTAGTGTTGTGTGGCTATATTTTTAAAGGATTGGTAACGTCATAGACAAATTGTAATTGGTCATAGGCTTGGTACTGTCAATTATAAAACGAGCCGAAGGCTTGTTTATCATCTTACTTGTATAATATAAGGCAAGATAATTAGAGGGTTTACTAATTACTCATTGAGGTAGTCATTTAAGGCATTGTGGTAATATCTTGAATAATTATCAAAAGGCTTAATTAGCTTTATGTTTGTTTACTTTTCATCCAATGGGCTGACATTGTTGTATACTCGATAAAGACTATACTAAGTGTCGTTTTTTCTATGCTGCAAGAACAGGAATGCCTATCTTGACATAAACCAATAATCACTGGTCGAGTGCCGTAAGCACATGTTCAACTGCCAAGCATAAGGTCCTAAGGTTTTATCAATAAAACCCCGCAGCAGCATGGAGACAGTAACTGTGTCCACTAAACGGACATAGACACGCTTCGTTATAACCCTATCCAATTGGAATATTTAATGAAAAGCCCAAGGTAAATTAAAACTATTAATCTATACATCTATACAAATAAATAAAATTGAAGTGTCTGTTTGTAATGTCAAAATAACAGCTTTTTATCTAATGCATATGAAAGTATTATAAGATACCTATACGAAAACATCTATTTTTTCAATTTTGTCTGTCTGTCTGTCTGTTTGTTCCGGCTAATCTCCGAAACGGCTGAACCGATTTTGACGGGACGTTCACTGGCAGATAGCTGATGTTATAAGGAGTAACTTAGGCTACTTTGATTTTAGAAAAAATAATAGGGTTCCGCGGAGACAAATACTTTTTAGTTAAAATCTACGCGGACGAAGTCGCAGGTAACAGCTAGTATTACATACAATTAAACATAATTAGATAGTTCACAAAATATCAAATAACAACGTTATATCTAACCAGTATTTAAACTAAGGTATTAAAATCCATAATCCGTATTGAGGACGTTCATAGATCAAGTGAAAGAAAAGGTAAAGTTACGTCGTATCAAGAAGTCAAAACGCTGACTGAACATAGGACTTTATGGAAGAGACTCCACCGACAAAAGCTTGGCTCTTAAATTGAAGAAAGAAAAATTGAAATCCAAACAAATCTGTTGTACGTAGAAAAAGATGTCGATATTAAGAATAAGTCTTTAGATCTTGTATTCCTACCTTGTATTCCGGATCTTTGTGAAGAGCGTAAAGGACTTGCCGATAGATACATGGAATATAATATTGACAACATAATATTCAACAGCCTATAAGCATAAATAGTTTTTAGCTTTTTGTCATACCAGCGTTTGATAATATTAGCAGGGAGAGAAATGTATTTATTGAAATCGCATAAATTCTTATAATTTGTGTTGTAAGTAATATTTTTTTTTTGTTACACATTATCTAATGCCTAAATTAATTATCTTATTAATTCAAGTAAAATTATATTTTTATATATCACCTATATATTTTACTGGAGAGGTATCAAGCTAATAATAATAAGCTTTTGCCTGGTAAAGGCACAACTTTGACTCTATGCAGCAATGGAATGTCTTGACAAAAAGTCCTGCACTTTCTCCGATCTGCGTTACAAATCTGATACCTCACAACATACTATCGACGGGACCCTACATCTTACAAGATAATAATTATATTAACTAACAGTATCCATACATGAAAAAGAACAAGATTTATCTACCGCTTGTCATCCACTTGAGTTGTAAGACTATTGAGAGAAACGAGTTACTTAATGCGGCGGCCGACGGAATGCTCATTCCACTTACCATCTTAGGGATAAAGACGTTCACGACATACTCCACACACACTAAATGAACAACAAAGCACATTTTTTTCACATAATCGGTGAATAGTTTTTGTTCCTTAGACCACCCTATTTTATTGCCGATGGGTATCATAAAAGGCATTGATAACATCGAGCTGTGATCCCTCATCCACCTCTCGGGTGTTAAAACAATCGTTGCAGGCCCGATCGTGATCGTAAAGCAATAAAGGGAGCTTTCATTACATCCTGTAGGTAACGTTTGTTGAAAGGATAATTCTAATTAAGTATATCGACGGAGTTAATAGTAAGCGATCTAAAAGCTCTCGGACTATATTCTTGTTACTACTGTAACTAAACTAACAGTTGCTGATGTACAACTTTTTTATGTTCCTGTATATATTGTTAATTAAAGTTTGATTATGTAATATGTTGCGAGTCTATTGGCGTTTACCGAGCTGTTCCAACCTACGAGCTGCTATTGAGAATTTTTTAATATAATAAATAACCAATAACACTTTGCCCGTGTACCGCCCAATTGCTTCAGCGAAGTTTTGTAAGTACATACCGTTGAGTAGATATCCATTTTTGCTATAGAAATGACTTAATGGTGTAGCTAGGCTTGTCTCCTAACGATGTGACTCCTCAACTGTTAATAGTATGGACATAAATTGTTCATATTACAAATAACTTTGATAACTACATGTTTGTCACCCCAAACCAATGAAACAGTTGGAATCGTCTCCTCAATAGCTAATTGTGCGGATAAATAGCAATATATATAAATATAGTAGATGATATGTAGATAAATAACTACTATTTTCTCTCACATTTATGCGACAAGCTGATTTGCAAAACAATTTCTCATAAAGGATTTTTATTAATTAATTATGTTTTTAGTGAGAATAAAATATAAATTTATATTTTCGTGATGGACAGAAAATATAAATTTATATTTTATTCTCTTCATAGCCATATTACAATATGTTTTCAAGAACCGCTATGATGTAAATTCAATAATCATTTATTTTTACTTCCATGTCATTATCTCGAGAAAAATAATACTTAATTTAATATTTATGATATAAAATTGTTGCTGACCTTAATTCTCATCCTTATTATTAGTAATACATAGCAATTGACTATTAATTATATTTACAAGAAAAATATAACGCAATTTACGCGTAACCAATTTGGTGCTTCACAGATCCGGGTACGAATACTCCTACAGATAAAATATAAATGTAATGGATATGGTAACGTGTACTATTAGTATGATATATTGCCGTTGAGACAAAATAAAAAACAACCTACTTTAAACGTTACCATAGAGGGAAATTGACCATTAAGTTCTATTGATAACTGTACCGGAAGACGATTGAATACTTGATCTTTAACAACCTTGATGGACTTCCTCTTCCTTCGGTCCCGTACACATTGTACATGTCACAGTTGGAATACCACCTCGGTATAACGCTGACATACTCAGATAAAAATTTACCTTAACCTCTACACATATCAGTCAACGATAATGTGTAGTGATTATACATAGGGCTGTCTCTTATTTTATATAAGTATGAGTATTTTGTTAATAGAATACAAAAGGCTGCGTTGTTACGTTTAAAGTAAAAAATAAAATAAGATGCCATTGGAATTAAACAATTATATTAATGCTATAAATAAATGAATATTGTTTGTTGGTATGTAACGAAACATTCTATTTATAAGAAAATTTAATATTCGGTACAATGATTCAAAAATTACTTATTAATTTTTGAACTACTGAAAGGATTTTAAAATTTTTTACTAACAGAAAATTTTAATCTATGTTTCCGTGACATGCCGCGCGAGCAAAGCTGCCGATAAATGCTAGTTATTTATAAATGGAGAGACTACACATAAAACAAGAATTTAATAGATTTCAAATATTCATGATTTTAAGTAGCAGCGGAAACTAACTAACCGCGGATTGCGGAAGATTGCTTGCGATAGACTACGGAAATCTATCGCAAGCGTGTTTGTACTATTTGACTTACGACTTCGGTTTTTATTTATGTATGTTATTAAATAAACACCTCATTTACTACGATAACATGAATTTCGTTGGAGTTGATTTTCAAAGTAATACACTCAGTTCTTGCTTAAGACGCGGGGTAATTGAAATTTTGAACAGAAACCAAGTCTGGCATCAACAAAACTGTCTCTTTGCCATAGCATACCAATTTATTATGTGCCATGTGCATTCATATATATTTTCAGTGTTGGATCACAGTCCACGACTGAAATATAATACAAAAATGTGTATTTTAGTCTTCCGTATAGTTACTATAATTATTGCACTTGCTCGCCATATCGCGCTTAAAATTACTTATCGTTTTTGTTAAAACTGTCGGCTTTTTTGACTTTTATTGTATCTTGCGTGTTTTTAACTCGGTACAACCCAAGATAAGCTGTACTAACTAAGACCGGCCACCTTTAAGTCCATTATCAAAATGAATGACAACGAACAGATAACAATGGTGTTACGCACTTAAGCGTGATTATTTATGTTAAAATTTTGACACGCGTCATTTAAAAGCGAAAAACATTTAACCAATACAGAAAATCGATGATAGGGACCTGTCGACGTAATTAGGAAGATGCCATCGCCACGTCTCATTCTACCGTAGTAAAAGGATGTTATCGCAAATCGTTCTCGATAGAGTAACGACTGACTGAAAATGTTCCGCAATTAATAGCGGTTGCAAATTATATAATGAGCTTGACGACGTCCAATTGTGTCATAAACTCATAACAATGACAATTTATTGACAAGCGAGCACCCTTTATCCCCGGCGCCCCGGTACCCGTTTACACCCAAATAAAAATCAACAAGCTCTGCAACAAAACGCATTATCAAAGAACACGGCGCTTTGCGGAAGACTGCCGTTATTATCTCGATGGTGAAACCACTCATTATTGTCATCTCGTTCTCCCTCGAGAGATCCCCATTCGACAGCAAAGGATAGCCGTATGTCGTTGTGATCAATGGATGCAAAAAGGTGTAGTGACGTCGACAGGATGCTCGGGCGCAGCTGGCTGGAACTTTTGTGTTTTTGTTCTTTTTCTTTTTCCGCGGACAAAAAGAGGTTCGTTTCGCGCGGTTTAGCTTCGGACAGCCCGCGCCTGTTTCCGTAATGGGAACGGAAAATGTTAATGAAGCATACGCCTCAGTAGAATGCGTGTTAAATTATATGCTCCTACCGTCAAGGACCTGTAATTTGTGGAAATTATCTGTTTCGTATACAGACGATTAATTAGTTTAAATATCAATTTGGTAGCGACCTCGCATCGATAAAGTCACAGATTTGGTTGTGTAAGTTGTCAAATCATTAAAGTAAATTCTGGAAATTACTGTCCCCGCGGCTTCTGGGTGACACCCTCGCATTCTAATTGTTTTACAAGCTTAGTCATAAAAGCAATTAAAATCAATCGGGCGAGCTATCCCTCATATTTCCCCTGTCATTAACAGATGCTCGATAATGAAAACATTAACCCCTTCCGTTAATGTTTTTCATATGTTTCATGCCAGAGGCATCGGTCGTGGAGAACGCGACAAAAAATAATTTTAACGGAATTATAACAAACGCGTAAGTTCTCTCAATAAGGACAAGGTATAATTAAATTTACCGAGATGTATCTGTTAATTGAACTAGTGTAAAAAGTGCCAAGTGGAAAAACCGATGCTCCGGTAGCGAAACGTGTTTAATTAATTCTCTAGTATGACATATTAATTAGATTAAACGTGTTAGACTTTACTTAAGTAGGTGTAGGTTACTGTCTGATTTTAATACTGTGATAATTATGCAAAATAATTATAAATATTTCAATAAAATAAGCTTTAATATGTAGATTAAAACGGTTTCAATTTTCAATAGCCAAAACAACATTTATTACAATTCTGAGGGCTATATACAGTATTTTTATTCGCACCTTCATAACTACAGTGCCGTTACGCAAATCAGAATAACGCAAATATAACATAACATGTAATAAAGTGATACACAGCTATCTTTTGAACGAATCGTTTGCGTAAACTAATCTGCACAAAGCAATTTGAATGTGGTTTCGAGTGACGTTCAGTACCTCATTTAGTTTATTTCAATTAAAACTTCTATTTTAGAGCGCTTTAGTGTATATGGATGACTCATATTTCGCGCGTTTGACATTGCGGAGACACCTATTTTAACGTATAAACGAAGGCGGAAGATATAGATACCTCAGTATACTTCCGAAGATATACATACATTTTACCAATCCCACATAATAAAAGGTTTGTACGCACTATCTTAGACTATTTGGGACTCCAAACTGGTTGGGATTTTGGCTCTAATTGCTACATCGACAAATGAAGCTACATTATGCTAGAGCCGAAAATCGAACCGGGTTCGTCATTGGGATTGTCATTGGCAGCTGCTACTCACAGTTTAGTCACTATATAAACGATGGAGTATTAGAAACCATATTTCACCAATTTTAAGCATAGTCAGCGTATTTTGGTTTATGCGTAATAGACCGACCAAATAAAGTAATATAAGTATTACACATAATATAATTAAGGACCTGTTTTGGGTATAAGAATTTATGACATCCGAATAAGAAGTATGTCTAAATTAAGGAGTCATACGTATGAACTTTGAAAGTGGAGCACATATCCATATGAAACCAAATTAAATTCCTAGAGCAGTTAAATCAAAGCGAGTAGTGGTACAATCGTGAAACGATTTTTTCGATTGTGGTGTAAAATTTAAGACGTCTAGTGATTGTATCTGATGCCAAACGTGTTGACCCAGTTCTGCAGACGATCTTGTAGCCTGCTATTCAACTTTGTTGAACTTAAAATATGTATTCGTTTGCATACAGCCACGGCAGTCGGTAGTCGACGGACTTGCCCAGATATCCAATTCGATTACTTAACTGTTTGTTGTTTAATATGTTACGGCATTGAACTACATTTTGATTCACACTCGCGTTTGAATTTTACACCAATAACTTTTTGATCTGCTGTTTCATGTAGAATTTCGGTTGTTTTATTAATGCCGAGGTTTTATTTTAGATTTAAAATGTTGTAGCAATCGTTGACTTTGATGTTTGAGTGACATATTTATATGTTATTTTATTCTGTCGAATAGTATCTGTACTAATATTATAAGCGCGTAAGTAATTCTGATATTTGTAACATTTTAGCTGATAAACCGGTGCATCAATTTGGTATGAACCGATGAAGATACCATGCGCCTTGAGAACGAACATAGGCATTTTTAACCTTTTAACTGTCGAGCGAACACATGGGTATCCAGAAAGTTCTTCGAGCGTTGAGTGTTGGGTAAACAAACAGGTGCGCATAAGAAATGGGCTTATTTTGGTCATGGAATTTTTTCGCCAACGGTCAACAGGTTAAAATTAACGTGAAGTCCCGAATAATGCTAACTAGAAAAATAGTTTTTTGATTGAGCAACTAGTTTCGCGCACGTCAAACTCACGCGATCTCATTACTTGGACAAAAAGGTCTATATGTATGTTAATTCAGGACAAAGTCTTACTTTGTGCTTTTCATCCAAATCCGTTAGCGGTATATGCCTAATTGCATGAGCTAATATCCAAACGTCTTAACTAACTTTTACAATTATAATATAATTATGATACCATCCGTAATCCATAATCCCAAAGATTTGCATAATGATAGTTTAACTGAATCAGTGATGAGGAAGACATGGTTTTGTAAATAAAATAATGAACAACATGGGTTTTCCTTTAGCAAAATAAAGGATAGCGCCTTTGCAATGTTTTATATAATATACCGTATGTATTTTGTTCATGTTATTGTAGTTAGCAGTTGGTAAACTGTCCGTTTGATGGCAAGCGATTACCGTCCCAATGCTTCCAGAAAAACAAACAGAGCACTGGGGTTCCCTGCTATCAGTATAGCGTTTCCGTAGAGAATTGTGCGATCTAAGTGTTTCGGGTTCTATTCTCGTGCAGGACGAAAATATATGTGATCCACAAATAGTCGTACCGAGACTGAATGTCCTGTTTCCGTTACTTATTTGATTCTGTCTGCAAGGCATAAATTATGCCAAGCACCAAAGCTATTTTAATACAGATGAAAGTATTACTAACCGCAAGGAGTTATAAAAAGTAGTGCCTTCATCACGAGATGTACGAATGAAACAAAAGGAGATAACATCATCACACCACCTTTGCTGTCGAAACAGTAAAGATGTGTGTTACATTTATAGAAATGGAATTCGATATTTATATTTACTACTTTTGTTAAAAAATAACATGGATGTTCTCTTGATTGTATGTAGGTATTTCACATAATAGTGTGTGAAAAATATTGCAAGGGTTAGTGCTAAATTTGATTTAAACCAGGAATCGAATCTCAGTTTTCACGACGGGTTGCAAATTCACGTCAGAAGACCAATGAGGCAGTTTATTTATAAATCCTCATTGAATATAATTCGGTAAATAAATTCTGCTTAATTATATACTCGAAGCAAAATTATGGAGGTAGCTCGCTAAATTTACCATTTGAAGTTTTGTAATTGGTATGAGATTAGACCGAATTGACCAGTAAATACTGCTTTAGACAAATCTGGAATAAGGAATGTTTTAACACGGACCAATCTTGCCAGTAAAAAGCTATTATAACCAACTAAATAGTTGATACTGTCGACTGCGCTCGTTTCAAATGTTGTTACCGACTATGTGCTTTTTTAGGCTTTAAGGCATCATCATACAAATAAGATCACACAGAATACATCACCAGAAGATGGTAGAGGAATATTTTAACCGCACGCCTATTGCTTAGGTCCCATGATGCTCGTTTGCCAATTTCACTACCTTTGATAAAGAGGTAATTTTTTTTTGCATATTCTACTTTTAAAAATCATCCATGCGACTTATTACTTTCATCCAAAAATTTATTAAAATATTTGATGTACATTCTATGACCGTCCAGTATTTACCACACTCTTCAAAGCGATCCGTAAATATCGCTGTTTTACCTAAGTTCTATAAATGAGGCAAGTAAATAAATAACTTAACCCCACTACGCTGGCAAGCGGAATAATGATCTTCATAAGATATTGTTAGTAGATAGGTAGACGGTGCCTCCCTTACTCGCCCTTAGTTTCGCCTCCTAGTATCCACGCGCACGCTGGGAGGCTCTATTCTTAGCGCTAAATACATACAATAAAAATATACTTTTTTTATGCTATAAGAGGCAAACGAGCAGACGGATCGCCTGATGGTAAGCGATTACTGCCACCATGGACGCCCGCAACACCAGAGGAGTCAGAAGTGCGTTGCCAGTCTTATAAATTTGCCCCCGGGGCATTTGGGCTTCCGGTGCCCTCACTCACTCGACGAAACACAACGCAAGCGTTATGTCACGCCGGTTTTCTGTGACTTAAAAAAAATCTTATAAGTAGTTCTTTTAAATCACGATCGTAGTTTTGTTTGTAATGGTATTTATCTCTTAGTGTATATGTGTGTGAGAATAGCCAGTACATATGAAAACTTGTTCAAATAGCTATACAGCTGAAAGCTACACTCAAATCGCTTTTGCCAACTTCGATATAGCGAATTAAAGCATAGGTACTGTTTGTATCATACTAGTCGCACAGCAATATGTTCAACTCTTGAAAAAGGCGCTGCGCATTCAGCTGAGTCATTTTGCTCCATGCAACGCAGAAGCAACTTTATTCGCTGGGTCAGCATTAGGCTAATGTTTCTCGTGTTGTTGCAAATACCATAAGCTATGATAACAACTTGCCATAAGGTGAGTTATTCGCCTCTTTGGCACCTAGGTAGACTAAGCTCCATATAAAATAGCAACATTATTCTTTATAATAATATAAGATGCAACATTTTTCTAAAAAGGTCTGCAGTTATAAGGTATACATAACATACTGTTAAAATGGACTAAAAAAATTTTGAAATATCAACATATGCCTTATGGTTAATCCGTATTGTAAATTACAAGTAATATAGGCAAAGCTACAAATGAAAGATAGAACAATTAGTTAAAAAGACATGCCAATGTTGGGTCGTCCAACATTGTAACTCAGAAAAGAACCTTTATCTACCCCGACGTGTCTCGAGAAAATTCTAAGAAAAGTTGGGTAAGACCCAAAGCCACTTGACAAACAATAAAGGTATTCGATATCGCCAACCATTTCTATAGTAATAATATATTCTCTATCAATAACACAACGCCATAGCTAATTGCCTTCTGTTGTGTTCTGCTGAGAAGTTGTTTCTAGAAGCCGTACCTCAACTCGAGACAAAGCTAAAACTCTGTAACGCACTGTCTCGTTCCCGCTCATAACAAAATGCTTTAAAAAATAGTAGACAGGTCTTTTTACGCTGTCAATAGTCTAAAGACTCTTAGCTGATAGACTGTGTTACCTTTTGTAGTATTAGTATCGCGCAATCCTTGCGTAGCGTTCATGGATCCCGCTAAGCGTAAATAATCAGACAAGTCATAAGCTTTTTTAAAAATAAAGCGACGCTTATACATTCGCTCTGACAAACGTTTTACTATCCGATAGGTCGTATTGTTTGCCAATATTGGCTTCGAAGAGCGTTACGAATGCCATACCTAATGAAATTCGTTATAAACAAATCTTTAAACAAAATTATCATTTAGCTATATTATGTTAAATAACCACTTAACTAATGGGCTATTTTCCTCATTTGTATACAAACCCGATGCCTACCAATATCTTAAGCAACTACAAGCCGAACAGTAATCGATTTAGACAAATAGGGCTTTAATGTCTCTATTGGCATTGACTACAGTATATTGTGTATCCAAATTTCTGAACATTCAATGCCATTGCACTCAATGTCGACCGGTAGTGTTATCAATTAATTAAAACCCACTTAACCATATTGTTTAATTACAGCTTGATTTTCAAACAGTTTCTTCCTATTATTTATTTTATAGTTTTGTTATTTTTTATAGCAAACTCTTCGTAACAGACTTTACAAATCTTGAAACCACCATCCTGATACCGAACTGTACCTCTGGATCCTACAATTACATTTCTCTTGAAAATCATCTCCCTTACCTACTTAAATAATGCATTGCGGGTTTTACAACATAAAAAAGAGGAGTAAAGATATTCAGATTTGGCGGAACTAATCGTAGAATTACATAATTATTTGTCCAGTGCGGGGTATTGGACTCGCCAAATTCGGCACACTGTCGCTGGTGGGTAGATGGCATAATACTTATTCATATAAAAGTATGTTTAAACTAATAAAATGATTCTAAAGCCGAAAAATCATACTAACTGACAATATTTGACGAAAATTACATGTGTATACGTATCTGTATAGATACGTGTAATTTAAATTGTATTGGCCGACACTAACAAAAAGAATGTTTATGGGATTCACCATAGTTTGTTCTTTAATACGATTAGCTTAGAATCATTATGTATGAAAAACGGGGTATTTCCCTAACAAGTTCAGTTCTAATGACTGTACTACTACAGCTATGATGTCTTACTTCATGTAACAAGGCTGTCTGCTATCTAACAAAGTAAATAATGTGATATATGCCATTTTTCAGGTATTCAACGCGTACCCGAAACATGACGCTTGTTTCTCGTGGGAGAGGAAAGAGACTACGTGACCGCCATAAGCGGCTTTATTAGTCAGTTTTCTCCAGGTTTTGTTTTCGATCGGTATAACAGCGAGGCAGGGTATTGTGTGTGAGATTTATTTACAACTGTGTGCTAGAAGTAAGCATTTAAATAATGTTAACAAAGAACCCAGACTCAAAACAAATATAATTCACACAAATTTTTGACCTCTGTAGGGATCTCCACAATATTTAGCGCGGCGTAGTTGCGCAGTGACATTTCGCCATCCGTGCAGTCTTTGTATGTGTTATTTATTCCTTTTCTAAGTAAATCATACACAATATGTCTACTTCGTTACTATGAGTAAACGATGCCGCCATTATGGATTATTTGGTAACAGTACGTATAAATCCGCTCGCCGGGAAAGCACCACCCTGTTCTAGGACACCGGCGCGCCGCGCCACTAGTAATACTGTTACTCCCACCCGGTAAATAAGAGGTCTAGAGAATTACATAGCTACCTACCCCTCTCATTTCTTCGGTCTCATCCCATTTTTGGTTTTCCCTACGGTCGGCATTCTTGTATTTCAAGGTTATGGTGACCGCTTCGCATCGGGCTCTATGCTTGTTAGTCACCTTTGTTGTATAAGGTAAATACCATTGCGCGTCTATCCTTGAAGGCTTAGTTATATTACACTGATTACTTACATCTATTTAGTGTCACTCATGTTTAGTTCGCATATAGATATATAGGTATACCATCGGGGAAAATATTAGACTTTATGTTGCTCCTGAGGCTAAGAGCTTTGCTCGTTGCCTCGCTTATAAGTATAACTTAAAGTTGTATATTTTCTATTAATTTAATTAAATTTTAAAATATAATATACTTTGGCATACCTACCTAATCATGTCACGGTTAGAATGGCAGTATCTTATCAAACCAATCTTAGAACATTTATTAACTTTAGCCATTACTTTATTATAGATTACGTATTCTTATCACGAGATTATTGTTTTGCATATTTTTCTCGTGACATCACGACATTATTACTCCAAGTTAAACTCACTTAACTTTTAATGTACTGTCTTTTTATATTTAAGGAGCTAAAAGCCTCTGTAATGTCTCAAGTTTCTGAAAGGTTCATCTCTCCGATGTGATACCTAGTCTATCTGAAATGTGATACAATTTATTTAGATAATCTTAGTTTGTTGCTATTTTGGAATAATTCCTATGGATACTGTTTATAAATGTTAACCTTGCCGAATACCGATTTAGTTATAATACTATACTTTATTAATGTAAGTTATTTCGTTGACACTGTATAGATCTTTAGTCAGCTACCATTATTTTAGTTACCTACGCAGTTAGTGATAAGGCTATACTGTGATGTCATCGGCAAACACTGACGCAATATCTGTTTCTGGAGTGCGAAGCCTATGAAATGTTTTCCTTAAAACCAAAATATAACTTGTATGATCCATAAATAAATAAACTTGTATGTTAGGAGTTTTGGGTTCTTTGTGCCTACTCCGTTGTAAAGTCTTTCGCATCACGGGTATTGTATACGCTTATATCAAGCGCGGGCGTTACCTACATTTCTAAAGAAAAACCATGTTGATATTGTGATCAAAGAGAAGGGAAGTATAAATATAAGAGCAAATTATTTTTGCGGACACTCGTGTCGTCATCTTTGTTTAGTATGACACCAATTCCCTTTGAGTAGTCAAATGGGACCTTAACTAACTAAACTAAACTAACTTAAGCTAACGAAATGTGGATGTTATACAATCTTAATTCTCTCTATCTTTTGCTTTCGTGCATCTAAAGAAACGTGATTATCTGGTTATTTTAAATATGTACTTATAAATTATATTCTACCCGCGACTTCGCTCGCATAAATATAGGTTAGGTTAGAAACAGTACCGGTAACTTCGTATGACTTTAGCCCTGAGGGGTGACATTGGCTCTTAATTGGAAAAAGCTGTTTAATTGGAAGAAGCTGTTTTACTGAAAATTTATAGTGCTATCTATTGACTTCCACGTGTATTTTATCGGCAAAAAGTATGGCAGTGGTCTGGTGGGAACTTCAAACTTTTTCCATATAAGGGCCAATGTTACCCCTCAGGGCTAAAGTCATACGAAGTTACGGTACTTCTTTTCTGAATAAAAGGTACCCTATGTCTTTTTCTGTACCACTGACAACGCGTATGCGAAATTTCATGATGATCCGTTGATTAGTTAAGCGTAACAAACAAACTCACATTCGCATTTATAATTTTAGTTAGGATATATATTTTGATACATTACAAACTCATATTCGCATTTATAATTTTAGTTAGAATATATATTTTGACACATTACATTACAGGTTTGACCCTTCACTATTAGACACAAATGATAATAAAGAAATTTCGTAATTATGATTATATTGAGGTATTTACAATGTTAACATCTACACTAAGTAGCATGCAGCTCAATGAATAAGGCATCGGACTAGTGATCTAGGAGTCTTGGATTCGCCCACCATTGCGCTATCAATGTAAACCGCCTCATAACAAGCATATTGGCTTAGTACGAGGGATTTATAAGCATACAAGCAATATATAAACCAAAAAGAAAACTTCAGAAAAATTACTATATCATAATAATCTACCATATCAAAGATACACGGGCTAATTTCTATTATGTAACTGATAATACAAAATGCCCATATTTATTTTTAAAGGCGTGTCCAACCAGGTGAATTTCCTATTAGCTATAAACTAGGCAAACGCTGTGTTGAACACACAATAAATTCTATGTTCGCTCATGCCGGCTAAGTACAGACGTCAGTGGACACGTGCGAGTCCCACGTGCCGCCACCACGTGGACAAATGCGTGATGATATAGTATACAATACCTACAGAATGCATTCATGTACTGCTTCTTAACGTTCCGACTATCGATGCACTTTATCGTTGTATAATATATGAATAAAACTGGCTGTCCGTAGCTATGTTGTGGGTCTACTGCCTTCATCGCTCTACTTTGCATTGAATCGGTTTGGTATTAGACGTAATTTAATTATAATCAGGCAATTGACGTCAAAATGGATATGTGCCCGAAAATAGTTGAAATAGCGAAATATCAGACCAAAATTATTTTAGTTATCATTGGTTTGTAAATGTTTGGAGTGGGTACTGTTCTTTTTTCGCTTGTAAATAAAACTGCTTGAAAATATTTTAGTCGCATTAAATTGTTTTTCATAAATATTATAAAATGATTGATACATATACAGACTGTCGTCCGAAATAGACCAAAGGTTTAATTAATTTGTTAGAAATAAATGATTGTAGGAGTCAAAATCACGTAAGTATTGTGTAATTTGAAGATTTGTGAGCGTTATTTTAATGTTAATAATTTACTTTATTGTTAGGATATTTTATAAAACAAACTGTTAGTTACTTGTAACTTATACAGGCTGTCCGGTAATTAATGGATAACCTTGAAATGTCTTATAGTAGAACTGATGGCCGTTCAGAAAAAAAAGAAATAAAGGATTAAAAATGTGCAAAAGCTAGTCATACTTTTCACTGTCTATCTACATATTAGCATAATTAGTGTTTAATAATAAAACAACAAAAACCGGCCAAGTACGAGTCAAACTCGCGCACGAAGGGTTCCGTACCATTATCTATAAAAACGGCAAAAAAATCATGTCTGTTGTATGGGAGCCCCCCTTAAATATTTGTTTTATTTTAATTTAATTATTTATTTATTACAAACGAGAAAAAAATCACGTTTGTTGTATGGGAGTCCCCTTAAATATTTCTTTTATTCTGTTTTTTAATATTTGTTGTTATAGCGCCAACAGAAATACATTAGCTGTGAAAATTTCAACTGTCTAACTATCACGCTTCATGAGATACAGCCTGGTGACAGACTGACAGACAGATGGACAGCGGAGTCTTAGAAATAGGGTCCCGTTTTACCCTTTGGGTACGGAACCCTAAAAAACCGATGAAATTCATTCATTTATGGTAGTAGTGTACAAGAAGGTTAAAAAAATCATATCTCAGATAGTAGTTAGGATACATTTTTTAATTTTTTTCTAAACGGCCGTCAGTTTTACTATAAGACATTTCCACGTTATCCATTAATTACCGGACACCCTGTATACATATATGTTTTATAAAATGATTAGATGCTTTCTAATTTTGTCTTTTAGTCCCTACACTTACCTAAAAGTCGTGCTTTTAGCTTATTTTTCAGCATAGTGGTGCTGGAAAACACTTGCCAGCACCACTATGCTGAAAAATACGGGTTGAATAACAATGTAATCATAGGCTTGCTTCTTAGTTCTTGCTAAACACAGCTACTGGCAATCAGATACCTACACACATTTATACAAACAGTACCAATTTCAAGAACATTTCCTCCACTTGTTCAATATTTACATAGATACAAACAACACATATCCTTGCTTTTCTTTGTTATTGACATGTATCATTAAAATTATATATAATTTAAAAATATTGTGATTAGCTGTCATACTATTATGAACAAATTAATAAAAATACAATACTTATACGGATGCCATAACCACAGAATACGTAACAGCCATATATTTAAGTATAATTAATAACTATGTATTAATTACACCTATGCCATACCATACTAACTAGCTTGCTATATGAGTAAAAAAAAATTTTATAAAAATAATTAATTTTATTAATCAGACCCGCAGCTGTTGTGGATGTAATGCGACTGCTGTGTATGAGGTCATGAGTTCGAAAGTCGGGCAAAGATTATTCGGTAGCATTACGGACTGCCGAAAGGTGCCCGATAGAGTATAATAGGCTCGCCTCCATAACGTTGAACTAAAAAAATATAGCTAGCGAAATGTGGGGGAAATAAAGATACCTTTACCTTCCTCTTCGGAAATACGGGCGTGGAGATAAAACAATGATTTTTAGCATCAATTGACAAAAACATTACTAAGTAAATTACAATAACAAATAAGTAAGTAGGTAATGTCAACCGGGGCAATTGCGTTATATTTTTAACGAGCGCATTTTTAAAGTCTTATTTCACATAATTCAGAGACTTATTAGAAAATTATTAATTATAAATTCTTTATTGTTAATATGCAAACTTCAAATAATAGTTTCCTTCGCAAGCTTTCAAGAAAAGAGTATTTAATGTGCTTTTTAAAAAGGGGAATTTTAGACGCATTTCCCCATATTGGGGCAAAAGCATCTTTATATAATAAAAATATTCTGTGCTACTTTTTGGGGATGAATTATACAAAATTTACCTCAACCTGGGTGCAACTCTGTACAAATGCCAGTAAATTAAAAAAATAGTAGGTAAATAGGCAAGGTGTCACAGTAGATTTCTTAACACCTGGGCAAATGCGAGTAACGCATTTACCACTTGAAAAATCCAGATGTTCTGAACATTTTCGGGCGGGTAAAGGTAATATATGACAACCTCAAAATCTAAAAAAACAGGGTCAAAATCACATAATTCAATTTTCTTTGTACCAATATGTACTAATAATAAGGAGTTTTTAACATTAGGTATATTAAAAATCAATTAATTCGAGTAAAACCCAAAGCCATACTTCTCCAAGGTGAAGAGTCTTCTTTCATTTTCAGCGTCTATTTCGGTAGGCCTACCTCGTGTGTCTTTTACAGTATCTTGCCTCAAATTAGTTCTGGCCACTAAAGTTGTTCACGGTATTCCATACTTGCGTGATGCTTGTTCACATCTATAACATTTGTTTGACCAAACAAAATGAGTTTCAGTAAGTTTTTGTTCTATGTAATTTTGGCTATCATTTTCTTAAAAACATTGTCAATATCGATGTATTTCAGTATCACCATTATTATCTTATTTTACTTAATCTGAAATAAACATAAAAACAAATATATGTACATGAAAACAAACATACAGCCTTGACCAAAAGTATGGAGCACCCCTATGAGAACAGCATTTTTTTAAAGTTTTGTATGGAATGAAATGATACGACTTGTGTTCATAATATTGTCTTCTGTTTACGCGAACGTTATTCATCGAAATTAAACTACTATATACGGATTTTATCGCGTTGTTTATTTGACACTATTACAAAATTTTCAAAATTTTGTAATAGTGTCAAATAAACAACGCGATAAAATCCGTATATAGTAGTTTAATTTCAATGACTTGTGTTCATTTTAAATGTTCTTTACTATGATATAAAATCAATATTTTGTCGGCCCACCCTTTGCCGCTATCACAGCAGCTATTCTTCTTGGCATACAAGATTTTTACACCGTTCTTTAGTTATGGCATTCCATTCTTGACGGAGGCGTCTTTTTAGTTTTTCTTTTGTTGTTATTGTGTGGCGCCGGACCTTACGTTTTAGAATTCCCCGTAAATGTTCTATAGGATTAAGGTCCGACGACTGTGCAGGCCATTCCAGGAGCTCAATAGAATTTTCAGGAAACCATGACATTGTGCAGGCTGATGGCATGGGCGTTATCTTGTTGAAATTGAACTCCATCATTTAACTCATATATAAGAAACAGAGTATGAACCATGTCTTTAAAAGATAGATGTAAAATATGACACAAATGTAATAAGCTTACAAATCACAATACCTAATTAATACAATATTTGCAGAATTTAGGTTTTTAGCAAGTATTTACTTTGAGGAGTGCTAAAATATATATAAATATATATTTCGGAATATAATAAGTACATACACTAAACAAAAAGGTTTATGATTACTGGTTTTGGGGTAATTGCGCCATGTAGACGCAATAGACCCATAGTCGCAGACGCATTTACCTCAAATATCCACAATTAACTTCAATTTTTCCAATGCTCATTTCTATAAAACTAAAACGATTTCACTTATAAATTATAATAGTTATTAATATAGTTAGACTAAAATGTAAAGTACACATGAACTTGAAATTAAAACGGAAGATCAAGGACAATCATGGATTAATTACGATTTCGAAAACTTACTTCACGCGGCACAAGTTGATACCGAACACTTCACAAATTGGTCAATATTTCAAATTCCTTTCATCCAGTTACCTGTGTTGCCACTTTATAAATTTAATTTAGTAGAAAATAATAGAACCAGATGGTAATAGTTGTTATATTTCGGGTAGGTTTTATATTATATCAAATAAAAGCCATTGCCCCAGGTGACGTAGGTACTTTAACTCATAACATAAAAGAAGGCACTAACTAGCTAAATACATTACTAACTATCATACAGGATTGTTAACGTGTTTTCATACATCATAAACACACATATTATGTATAAAATATCTACACAGGTAACAACTAGTACCTAATACTTGTATCTGCGCTCCTAGACGTATGTATATCTATGTTAAACAAGTAACCACCTATTCAATAATCTATTGGGCACCTGCATTATTCAACAAGTTATGTGCCATTTGTTTAACATAAGTCTGAATTTCAATAGTGTGGTGCGCGCACGCAGCAGTCTGGGCCTACACGTTGGCGAGGCGGCGGCGCGCAGCGGGGAAGCTCGCGCACGAGGCGAAAGCTTAGTGCATGCTCGAGTGTGAATTGCCTACCTACATGAATGTTGTCGTATTGCATTGCATTTAATGTGCAAGCAGAAACGAGCTTACGGTCACACGGTTAGGCGCGCCTAATGAGAAAGTTTATCGAGCGTTTATTGCGTAGCAGCGGGAAGCTTCGCCGCGTCGCCAGAGGCAAGCAAGAGGCGCTCCGCCGCCCGCAGGTGTGCCGCGCCCCCCTCCGCCGGCCCGCGTTCGCCCCGCACGCCTCCCGTCGCCCCACCACGCTCCGCGACACAGCTTTCTTTCGTTCGCGATCCGCCGCCAGTCCACTGTCAACCACGGAAGCGAGCGGTCGTCCCGTACACTCGTTTCGCTAAACGCCGCGCCAACTGTAAACACGACGCATTATCTGAGCAACGCTTCCGTTCGCGATTTAACCTGAATTCAGCGAAACATTTTACATCTAGTGTCGTGTTGTGCCAAACCAGTGGATGTTTTGATACCCGTATGGATCGTGAAACGTAACTGAACTTCCAATACATGTAAATGTCACTAGTGTCGCGCGTATGTAGCGGTGTGGTGTCCGCCGGCGAGTGCCGTTGATCAGATCGTGCAAAGAAATTGTGGGCTTTGTGGTATTGTGCGAAACGGGTTCCGTCTGGTTGACGAGGTCGCAACAGCCACCGAATCTACATACGGCTTCCGGATGTTACTGGCCAGCTTTCGTCCGGCCTATCATCGCTATCACACTGGCATCATCAAATATAATTTGACGTAGATGGACTCACCTCACAGGTGTCGCATTACAATGTTCACAGAATGTCAACAAACGATTAAATATTCATTTGATCAGCAGAGCACATTGCTTTAATGCGCAATCCATAGCCGCTAACTCACTGCCATACTGAATTACCTTGTAAACTATCTACATAATAATTATATTATGAACTACTTCCATAAATTTCTTGATACAGAAAGCTCACATTTTCCTTTTCATTAGGTATTATCTAAACAATCCAAGATAAATTGTTTACCAACATATGAAGCTTAAATTAAATTCATTCGGGATAACAAGAATACCGCTCGTTGTGACGAACAGCCATATAAACACAAGGAGCAACTAAATTAAATCTTAGCAAGATCCTTGCATACACCTGAAATTCCTGCCTCTATCCAGAGTAAACCTCCGTGGAATCTGTGCTGTAAGCCGAGCTTGTCAATGCTATCAATTAATGCCATCGAGGTAGTGCCCTAGTTAGACAAAAGGCGGCAAACAAGCTATTACGTTGGCATAGAGGGGCGATTTGGAACGCTGTTATTGGCTCTTCACTAAATACCAATACGGAGTATAATTCACCACGATAATCAATTTATGTAGAGTTATGAAGATTAAAGCCACTATGTGGACTACAAATAATGGCTATTCCTTCCAAAAAAAGAAACAATGTGAGTACCTATATCTTAAGCTTAATTAAAGTCGTACCGAAATATTGAAAAGAAAATATTTGAACATAACAAGAAGAGAAAATTTCTGAATTTTCTGAATTTTTTATTTGGGTAGGTTGTATTTTGACGCACTTACTACGCGTACACGTGGATGTTTATGTTTTAGATTTATCGCCCCTCACCAGGCTTTTTAATGGAATATTTACAATATTAATAAATCCTTTATAGTTCTTAAATTTATTATTTGGTTCTCCAATGACTACTACGATAATTTTCCATTGTACACAAAAAAACAAAATGTTCCTACTTCCTATCGTTTTACTTTTGATTGAATTAGCAATGATACTAAGCAACGTGTTAGAAAAGTCAAATTAATAATAAAGGCTTCAGATAATCTAAGTGTAATTATAATTACGCTATCAAAATTTGCACCGGTTGTTCTCCAATTATAAACAAATTGCTTCCTGCAAAGTTGGTGGGTGTTTCGCCCCCTAAATTTTCTTTTAACATCAGTTTAGTTCATAACTGAGTGGTACATCCATAATGTAATTCATTAAGGCTTTGTGTGCTCACTAGTGAGTTTGCGGTCTGTTGCTGCAGGTTGCACTCAAACTTCTACCTTTGTGGTCCTTAAACTTTACCCCACATAGCCATTCTCAATTCTCAAGTTAATCTTCTACTTAGATTGTTTTGATAGCACAAACCACAGCCTGTTGAGTTTAGTATTCGCCATTTAACTTAAACGACGTATTTCTAAAATAAATAATAATCAGATCATTTGCATAACTGGATTGAAGTCTACATATATACCTAATACCTACATTGATTAGCAGACTATACTGCCAGTGAGATTACCGGAAAACATTGATTGTTTATATGTATGGAGTCCGCTCAAATTTACGTCAGTGATTTCATCGATTAGATGAAGTGATAAGGTTACTTTTGTATTCGCTTTTACGACACGAGGATAAATCGTAAATAAAACCGAATGCAATAAAATTGATATTGTCATGTTTACTGTTCCAATGCGTGCTTTTTAGGACATTATCCATCGCGTCGTGATCTTGAAACGAACAAGCCTATAACAATGGACATGATTGCGTATGATTGTTTAAATTAGTGCCGCGGAGCGTAGTAGGCTCGAGTGAAAGGCTTACTTTCTCCAGCCCTGCGGCCCTCTTGTAAGATGTAGCTCTATTGCAAAATTTCACACTCTCCTAACACCGATAGCTATCAATTACATTGATAAATAGTTTTAGAAATCCTAGCTCCTACACTTTCCTTTTGCCATATATATACGTTTAAGGGTTTTGCTTTCATTTGTATTATCTATTGCGCTTATATTATTAATGTATAATACACTTATTTACACAATTTTTTTTGTTTCTTAAATTAAATTCATTAAGCTAAAATATAGTAGCTTCATTGTAAAATACACACACATGCATAAATTGGGTGTTAGCGTGCGATGAAAAAATGTGTGTTTCTCATGATTGGTGCAAATTAGCCGGAGTGTCACGGTCCGATGGGCAGCCGACATCGCGAGTTTTCATTACTCCTTTCTACCTCACGTATGTAGGTCGTCACGAATCGCTTTGTTGTTCCCCCATTTTGTTTTAATATAATTCCTTTGATTACCGACACCGAATGCTTCATGGTAACTTATCTGTACATCTGAATAACTTATTTAGATTTGCTATTATATAAAACTTGCCAATTACTTTAACCTAGAGCCTACCGCACATTTATTTAGATGAATTTTATTTCTTGTTCTGTAAATATATATGTTATTTAGTCGTGGTTATTGAATTAATTAGACAATAAAGAGATCTAATAGAATCAATCTGCTATTTCTCACGGGTTGACGTACGTGAACTTAAAGCTAACTTACGATAGAGCTGCGCCTAAGTGTGGTTTACGCAAGACGGCTTATGTAAGCAGTTTGCGATTCTTGTGAAACCGACCAATGCTTTCGTTACATAGACCTGGCCATCGACAAATTGGTAATAATGATTAATGAGAGCGTGATTCTATTTTGTAACACCAAAGTGTTTAGCAGATATTATCTGCGAAACACGATTTCAAGCCATAGAAAGCTAATATGATAACAATGATAAACAAATGATAAGTGATCTTGATATTTTAAGTTTAGTTGCAAAAGTCACGTACACAAATGTTTAATAAAAATCAAAGACTATAAATACATACATAAAGGAAAGTATCAGATTATCTAGTTATTATTCATTGTATTATGTTATCGTACTGTCACGATAACAGTAATCGATACAGATAATACAGACACGATAAGGCAACTCTCACTGAATTGTTCCTTAAGCGCCTATCACTGATTGGTTGTCAACTTTATAACTATGTTTTGAGTACACGGCCACGATATGTAAGCATATTCTGGGATCTAATATCCCAGACTTAATTTGAAATAATATCAGAATGTTCATACCATAAGAAATTAGTAAATCTCGTATCATATCATTTATCTAGTCCAGTACGAGTGGCTGCAAGTGTAGAGCCGTAGTTGGCACAAATTGGGTTGTAGCCAACATTGGTTGCCAACTGCAGCGAAGGGGCTGCCCTTTCGAGCGATTGATTTTATCAAACATATCATTTTTGACCTGAAAGCTAACTAATATTGCAAAACAAATTGTTATCGAACAGTACGCCGTCACACTGGATCGAAATAATAAAAGTGCATTGGAATTCGACGATGGTGTCCCTGGGCATCCGCCAAGGAACAGTGCCAAAAGAACTTAACTACAAGAGTTATTGTGAGCAGGGCACACGAAACTTACAAAGTGATATATTATAGAAAACCCAAACACGTATGACAAGAGCGCATGTCAAGCGAAGTTCATCGTTTAAGCTGTGCTATCAAGTGTTGGGTACTTGTTATTAGACCTTATTGAATGCTCGTACTATTGGGTGCCGGCCAGAAAACCCTGCCAAATATTTACAGCGTTGTCACCATTTGCTAATGCTACAACTTCGGATTGAAGCTTTAGTTTAGGTTGAACTGAATACGAGGGATTCCTACAATACGACCGAGCGTGCCTAATTACTATAGATTCTAAGAATAGGAAATAAGTAGTATTAATGTAATCTGCAATATCCATTTAACTGCGTGGTATTCAATTTGAAAATGAAATGGACATATAGAATTGGATTCCATTTTTATTATAATTTGAATTTTGATTAGGCGTTATGGCCCATAATTATTACGTTGGCGGTTTGATTAATTAGAGAGGTGTTGATGTTATGGATGTTGAGTAGTGAAATGTGTATAATGTATGGAGTGCGGTCGCGAGTCAGGTGGGACAGGTAGGCGCGGGTGCGCGCCCGCGGCGAGGGCGGCGGGGGACCTTCCGTCGACAACATCTGTCACGGCAGCTGCCTACCCGGCGATCGCACGTGCGACTACACCTATTATTTAACTTGTTCTTTTTTCGAAAACTTTGGTAGTGTCACGGAAGATTCAGGCACTCGTCTGTCGTATAGTTCGTTATTATTTCGAAATTCGTTCCACTTATTTTAAAAGATCATTGCAAATTGATGGGCATGTGGAAAGTTATATAATACAAAAAAGAAACAATTATTTAATCACGTTTACAATAACTTATTATCACCCTGCTCTATACCTATAAAACAGAATATGATAAGTAATCCTTGCGCTCATGAATTGTCTACACGTGACTTAAATACGCAGAAGACAAACTGAACTCTAGGAAAAGATCGCAAGCACCGATTTTTAATATGTTTCCACGGGCGCACACGTGACGTTTGTTTACCGACGGACTCAAGGCCACGTGCATTATTGCGACGCTATTCCGTGCACGTAAGCGATGGATAACGCGAAAAAATGTACCAACGATAGATGAAAAAACTGTCACATCCTGCACACCTCCGATGCATTACATCAAGCACGACGATTTATAAATAAAAGATAAAACAGAAAAAACTAAATCGTATTCCATAAAACGTGACGCAATAATCGCAGTAAGCAACTTTCTTCTGTAAACAAACAATAATGAATCATCGTTGTGGTGGTCTCGAATCGTAGAATGCCCAGGCATTCTGTTTCAAGATGCGAATGGAGCTAACTGTTCAAAGCGGTTTGGTTGGCGGATTAATTTGATGGATGATGCAAATTACGGTCCATCTTGTTGAGCAGAGTCTAAACTTACGTCACAACTGATGATCGCCGACTTATTACCAAACCTTAACTTTACTGACATATTATTTATTTATCATTGCGTATTGTTCTATTTCGAACTTGCATTGAAAACAGTCGGGTCAAGATGACGTCAAGGCTGTCTGCGAACAACGATCAAATGAATACGCTGAGAAAACACGTGAACGAGTCACGTTAAATTAGACAATAACAGATCGTTAATGTGTTGTCGTTAGTAGTGAAATCGGGGATAGAAAACAATGGCGCCAACTGAAATCGCTCGACGGCATTGCACCTTTGACCCGGTAAAGCCGCAATGCAGCGCTCGCTCGCCTACACCACACCAAAACTACGCTTTATTTTTGTTTACTAACACATACACTATCGCACCCGAATCTTCGTGAAATCACTTCCCAAGTTACTACTTAATTTATGTCTACCGACACTTTTAAACTACATTTGTCTGTTATTTTTAAAACGTATCGAAATCGTATCGATATATTTCAAATCTCATCCCTAAATGTTATGTAAGAGGAGATATGACGCAATTACGATTTATTGCGCATATAAGTAATGTATTCGGTTCAATTCGTGAGATGACATTTCAATGGTAAAGGTCACCACAATAGCGTATTGACTGATGGAAATGAAAAGCGACAAAATAATTTATATTAGTGGTCTGATGACGATGTTTGAATTATAACAAACTTGCGAAGTGAACTGATATACTCGCCAACAGTATATCGTGTAATGTCAAAATTGTATTTAATATATAAAGATTAAGCTGTTGGCAAATCTACGACAGGCGATTTGTATGTCTTGGTAAACATCGTGTTCGGACTGATTTTGCTTCTAAGAAAGCCAAGCCAGTCCAAACCCAAGTCGCGCTTCAATAGATACAGTCTATTTAATGACGCATTCTAAACGTATATATATATATATATGTGTGTTTACAACAGGACCGGAATACAGACGAACGCTGTGATATCTCCTGTGATGTGCGAGCCAGCCCACGGATATTTTTATATGTGATTTACTAGTGCCCAGTACAAACCGAGTACAAAAAAAACGGACGTTGTATAGAGATATTTTTATTAGTGTTATTGTAATGATGAAGGAGGAGTGTAAGTTGTGTAGTGTAAATGGGTGGGGAGGGGGCGCGCAGACGCCGACAGACTTTTCGATATCGTCGCTGATGAGGCCGGCGGCTCCCCATCCGCATGTGGACCCGAGGCCTGACGCAGTGCTGCTCTCTACAGTGCGGTGGTACAACTTCAAACTAGGTGACTATCCATTGTATACGCTTCACGATTACTACGCCAGCGGTGAGTATCGTGCACGTAGCCCCAGATCGCACTTGCCAATTAACACTTCTGCGACTAACAAGTAAGTTGATAAAGTATCGACTCCCACTAATCAACTCACCAGTTTACATAACTAACGATAATTGTTCATTATGTTTAAATTATGGAAATGTTACCCATTGCCACGTTCCTTTAGTATTTAGTTATAAAAATGTTACCAGTTGACTACCTTAACAGCAGGTTTCGAAATGATCAAGATAAACATCCTTCGTGGTATTTACTTCTGATAATTATTATTGCGAATATGTTCCGCTGATGAGATAATCGATAAAAGAATGAAAGTTGACGACTGAAATGTATTTGATATATTTATCAAGGTAATTATTAACCTATATACGATCTCCATAATTATCCTATTGAGCCCTGCCTGTAAGCAAAGTTAGTATCTTCAAATAAACGATGTGAATACATTTCTTCATGCAATCAATCTTCTCTAAATACCCCCTTAAACTACGTTTTAAGGAGTAAAAATGTTGTTTGCAACTAATTAATTGCATTTAAACGACGTTGAAGTATTAACAACGAGAAGGAATTGTTAACGAGACGTCCTTAAAACAAACGTTGTTCATAATGACTACGGTTCCAGACGTATTGACAAATCAATGGAATTAAAAAGAGTAGTCAACCATATAATACTAGACACGACTAATATATTATAAATGTTTAATATATTGAACGTAGCGATCTCTTATCTCAAATAAATGCATCATCTCCAGTTGCCATGTTTATCATTAAATTAAATTTTATTACCACTATCAAAATATACATAATTTAAAATTTCTCCCAAATATACTTACGGTTTATCATTTTTATGGTCGAAAATTACTTACATGATCCATAAATACCTTATACGTACTTCATTAAATTAATTATCCGATTTCTCAGATCTCAGTGCTCGTCTCTGTGATCGTTGTTTGTGTGCCTACTTGACAAACTACATTATGGATGCATAAGGCATAATTTGCGTCAACGCTGCTTTGTTCATAAGCTAATAAGTTACTACTATTGTCCCTGCCTTTGCTTTGTTAAAGATACGAGTAGTGATCTCATCGAACACGGAATGCGCATTTTTTTACACTGTAAGGAACCGAAAATCTTATTTGAACGCGATATTTATTCCACACGTTTAACTGCAGTGACGTGAATGACTGTACAAATTATTGACGCAAGTTTTATCGCAAAGTTTTTTCTCTGTGTCGCTTCTAGAAGCGACACTCAACCGTTGAGCTGTCAGCGTTTCTAAGAGATGACGGCAAACTTAAGCCAATTTTATTATTTACTAGCTGTCCCGCGCAACTTCGTCTGCTATATAGGAGAATTTTCCCCGTGTTCGCAACATTTTTCATTGCTGCTCCGCTCCTATTGGTCGTAGAGTGATGTTATATAGCCTCTAACCTTCTTCGATAAATGGGCTACCCAACACTAAAATAATTTTTCAATTCGAACCAATAGTTCCTGAGATTAGCGCGTTCAAACAAACAAACAAACTCTTCAGTTTTATAATATTAAGTATAGATATCGAACTTGTATCAATATTTGATCAGGTTATAATACATTATTATCAACAACACGATTATGCTGATAGTAAAGCAATAAATACTCAAAGGGAAAACGTTTATAAAATCCATAAACATTAATGAATTTTAACAAGCTCACGCACACATGAACACTGTCGAGAACTTGATGTTTAGAATCGAGTAATGAATTGTATCGCTCCGCAGAAATTAATGATGTAACGAATGTTAGAATTTTCACATTCGCGAATGCGAATGCGAATATTCATCTCCAATATTCGCGAATGCGAATGTTTAATTTCAAATAAACCGCGCGCGAAATATCATACAGGTTTGACATTTCGTATCAGCCATGTTTAAACCGAACATAGCCGAGGTTAACCGTTACGAGTTGAATGAATGAAGCAAGTCACATGAAGTTCATTCGAAAATATTCGTCATGATTTGGGGTTAGTTCATTAATATTGTTTCTGCTAAATAAGTACAAACCTTACACAGTAAAATGTAACAAGACTTATTAGACCTAGATATTATTATTACCTAATTTGATTAAACCTCTCAAGGTCTTTTCCACAAAATATATTATTATTTCGAATTAGATATTTTTAAAGTAAGCATCGAAATTATATTTTTTGTTTATTTGTGATTTTGTTTATATTTTAATTAGACTAACAAGAACAAGAGAGTTAGTAGTTCTAATTTAGTTGCCTACGTCAAGACTGTTCCATAATAATTTGTTATTTAAATATTATAAGTAAATAAAAAATATAAATCTCGTCAGTTGTATTATCATTCCATATCCATCCAATCTATATATAATTTCCTTTTAGTTTGTCAAATACATTCGCCAAACATTCGCATAATTTCTTGCGAATACGAATGCGAATGCGAATGCGAATGGCAAAAAATATGCGAATATTCGCGAATGCGAATGCGAACATTCGTTACATCAGTAGCAAAAATGTGAAACATTTTGTTCAATGTCGCTGTATTACACCACAGATTAAATATAAATCAAGTTTGCGGAAACATAAGTTTTATTAAAAACTTACACGGAGCTCGACAAGTTTAAATATAAACTATCGACAAGCTGGCGTTTAATATCCGGCTGCTTCTCCATTCATATCCCAACTATTTTTAGGATCGACTTATAGCAAATCTAGACATTTAAACGTTCGATCATTTTTATTGGTTATCGGTGGACGGCGTTAAGGGTGATTTTTATGTGATTCGTTACAGGATTTCAGCATGTTCAAGTGATGCCTCTGGTGTTGCAGGCGTCCATATGCTACGATGACCACTTACCATCAGGTTGGCCGTATGCTTATTTGCCAACTCAGTTGAATGAAAAAAATGATCCAGCATTATGAATTGGCACGCATACATAGTATTGAAATCTGATACAGCCCACCAGACTAATTTGCATTAATGTGATTTATAGCTACAAATCTCAACAAAGCATATAACACAATTAAAGAAGGATCAGCAATGAATTAATGCATTATAATAGCTTTAAATCGCAAAAGTATTATGAGATGGCGTAAGTTTTTGACAGTTTTACTAGGTACATACTTAGAATACTTCTCTACCTATAAGCGACTTGCATTCAGCTAAGAACATTCATTAGACTTAATTGGCTTCTGTAAAATATTTAACGATTATAATTTGTAAATAACAATGATACTTAAGCTTAAAGTACCAGCAAACAGTAGATGCATTTATCTAGTTTATTCCTACGTTATCGCAAATTATACGCTGGCACGATGTTAGCCGACCTCGCGCAGATCCGTGAGCGAATCCGGATCTATTCGAATGTCTCTTGTCACTTCTAGATTTATTCGTATCATGATACGGTACAGCGATTCAATAGAATAATATTCTTGTCATCGCACAACATTTAGCCTCGAATAGGCGGACGATAGACACAAGAGTAATAGGCGATTGGCCTATATATATACGAGACTCTTTGAGAACACAAGGCAAGTTTTTGAAGGAACAATAGATGAGAGCTTGAAGCTAAATTGAATAAAACAAAACAAGATTTACGTATGTGTATCACTTACTCTAAGATATTCTAATATAGACTATCAGATTAGATGCTATAAGATTATCTTATAGATAAACATTTATTAAAGTAGACAGTTATGTGATCGATGCATCGATAACTATTAGGTAGTATTATATATATCTCATATTCCACTTATAGGGTAAGTATTACTAAATCAAATTAATTGTCTATTAATAGCAACTCAGAATAAAATATACCTATCGGCAAAAGAATCCTTCACCAGCGATAAATAATCGGATTGCTTATAATATGGGTACATAATATACCGGAAAATTGTCCGTTTACCACAAAAAATGAGATTAGCTAGCATCGACACACTAGTACGACCAGATTTTTATATCTCAAAGTTTTCTCGGCTATAACAAATTAGCTGTGTTTTTTGCTGCAAAAAGTTTCTTAATAACGTCTGAAAAAAATTCTTATTGTATCTTGTAGAAAGGAAAAAAATAAACAAAATTTGCAAAACAACATATTATCTGTCCGTGATTCCCTTATTTGTGATAACTGCTTCAACTGTCTGAATTTAACAAATAATTGGTTTAAATAAACTATGCCCTAAGGCCGAATGGCATAGATATCCACAGATAATTAGTGACAATTTTAATGTTTTGTTTGAATCTGTACCACAAGCATGTGTATTCTGACGTCATAAGGAAAAAAAAGACGCATCTGCCGGTATATCTAAAAAATATTTTTTTAGCAGATGCGTCTTTTTTCCTTATGACGGCAATATTATGAATGATGTATGTATATCCACAGAAGTGGAGGAATTTAACGCCCTATTAAACATGGTTCATTTCATCTTAAAGAGTTTAAACAGTAGTCAAACATTTAGATGATGCATCCTGAAGAAAATCCCATTCTAAGAATCGCAATACAATATATGTGCTGTAATCGATAAGCCAGTTAAATTGGGTTTTAATGTTTACATTGTAGGATGATGTCACTGGTACTCCCCCAGGCGCGGTGACTCACAAAATCTCACTGCATTAATCTTTCCCGCGTTTTTCTCTCCCTTTTTTCCTCGTCATACAGTTACATGAGTGAGAAGGATAGCGCAAGCGACATTATCGTTCTTATTGCTCCAGGAAACGGTCGGGGAATAATCAACTCATTGAATTAATTCACACGAATCTAGAATCGTCCGGAAAGTGGATTGTCTCTCTCTGGATTTTATTCATTCATACGCTTTTTTGGTAAGGTTTTTAATATTATAATTGTATTTATGTATTCAAAATAATCTAGCGGAACATTTTTCCCTGTAGGCATATTATGAACCTACCTATTCATATTATTTACTTTATAAGAAACGTGACCAATTCACGTGCTTGTTAAAATGTAAAGTAAATATTTAGAAGCCAATTGTACCTACTTAATTTTAATAGATACGCCATTTAATAGATATCTTATTTATAGGAAAAGAATTATAAAAACTATAATTGTAAACAGTTTTAGTGATGTTATTCGATGTTTTCTTGTTAGGTATATCTGAACTCCATAGGTCGAAAACCGAATATCTCAGTTTAAATCTTGAAAAACATTTCGCTCTTCGGGAATATCAAGCGTATCACATCCGATAAAGTATTTTCAAGATTCCATGAGCCGATCATTTCAATCGGAAAGAATACTAGCAACCGTATTCAATACGTGTTGAGCTTTATTCTGCCACTCCAGGTTAGTGCCGCCTCTCGCACGCCGCACACAACCGCGCATTGGTTCACGAATGTTCGAGTTCGGGAGAATAGAACTCTCTAGAAACTTTATTCGGGTTCTGGATTGTTTTGAGTTAGAATGTTTGTATTTATAATTTTAGTTTTAGCTTACTTTTGTTTCTTTTTGCGTTTTAATTAAATTGTCCAGTAAGGTAAATATTTCTCAACTAATACATCTTCTTCTTAAAGTTAGTTTAAGAGTGAGACACAGAGTTAGTGAATTTGAGACACGGTATGACAAAACAATATTTCCTAAAGCTTACGTGGTTTCTAATAATTATACAAAGAAAAACGTTTACTTTTTTAAGTCAATAAAACAATTTATAAGCACTAAACGCAAATCGACGTAGCATGTCCGGAGCAACAAAACTCATTTAAAGTTACTATTACTAAAGCAACTAAGTAGCATGCATAACATTGGTCCCAACACTAACCAATACAACCCTATGGAACATAGCCGAAGGGCGTCGGTGGCCGCATGATGGGCTATAAAAAGTTAAGTAAAACAATAATCAGTCGAGCGGGGCCCTTTAGCCCTTCGCCCTCTCATTTCAACCGTAAACATTAAACACCCGCTATGCCTTATGCATAAGCTTTTTATAAATTCCATAAAAAACGAACATGAATATTTGAAAAAAATTACTGCATTTTCTATTTTATAATGAAACTTGTTTTTACTTTTTAGGATGTTTAATACATCATTGCAACAATAAAATATTTTGTACATGTGGCAACATCATAAGAAGCGATTGTTGTCGTAGTAAATGTTACCTTTTATTTCAAAATTAAATAATAATTTATTTGCTTTTAGGTATAAGTTTAACATGAACTACTAAATAATACGTAGTTCTTTAATAAGAAAATTTAATCTCGGGGAACATTTTAGATCCGATGTTTGCAATAGATATCGTACCTATAGATAAATAAACTGTTGGCTAATTAAACAATCCTTTTAATACTTCCTTATTGTAGTAAAAAACATAATATGTAGGTATTTAGTAAAAGGTGTTATTACAATATGTTTGATTCAGTTTACATCGACTACATTTTAAATGTCTACTACATAATGACTATTGCATTTGTTATTATTTGGCGGCTTGTGAGAATTCTATGCTGGATGGGTGTAGTACGGCATAATATTTGATACAATAGTTGTGGTATCATCCGTAAATCAACATGTAATACAGCATTTTGTCCGTTTTTGTCCAACCAATTAATGAATCACATTTTTGGGTCACCAGAAGCATTATTAAGGCCAAGTTAATGAATTATTTATTTGTATTGAGTGCGGCGGCTTTTGCAATACCTCGTATTGAATTATGGATATCATAAAACATTATGTTCACTTATATTATAACTAATAGTTGTCTGATGTCAAACTGTAGTATTACTCATTTGTTCATTTGTCGGCTAAACGATTCGTTTAGGCGTGCCTGTCAAAATTGAGCAACTACTAAACGTGTTTATGACAAATTAACCCTTGATCGAACCGATAATTATGTTTGTTGACCAGTTTCATGACTTGAATACTGTACTCGTGGAGTATTTAACAATTAACCAATCAAATTGGTCGGTAAAAGCTACAGGGTTTTACGACATGTCCCCTTACTTACAAATTAACATTGTTGCTCAATAGTAGCTTGGTGAGAGTTTTTGTTTCCAATATTAATTAACTTTGTTCATTAATTATTATCTATGTATAAGGCGTTTCTCTTTAATTATGCTTTTTGTACAACTAATTGTAAATTATATACCAAAAGCCAAATATAATTAACAATTCAATAATATAAAACTACTACTTACCTGTGTTCATTCAGAACATGGTCTGTCTGTGTGCAAAGTTTTATTCAAATCCATTCAATGGTTTACGCGTAATCAAGTAACAAACATCCATACTTTTTCACAGACTTTCGTAATTATAATTTTAGAGAAATTTTAAGGAACCTAGAAGCATTAATTAGATGAAATGATCCCACTTGCTTGTCGTTTAAGTAAAAAAGGATAAGTAGTTACCATTTTAGCATTTACGATTGCAAATGTTGTAACTATTAGTTTCTAATAAATTGCTTTTTATCTTTACTACATACTTATCTTCTTTGTTTATTCTTCGAGATATTTTCCTATTACAATAAATAAAACACAGCTGACGTAATACAAGAAAAATTCCTACATCGCTAAAGCAATAAAATACTGTTCGATAACACGAACTAATGCTAGAACAGAAGTTAACATTCTCAACAAAATAATTGGTTAAATGAAAGGTTGTCGTCGCAGGCGGCGGCACTGTAAGCAAAGTGCAAATCGATCATTATTACGTATGCATGCACCACCTTCAACAAGTAATCCATTAAAATCGTAATATCTTCACACGGACGTAAATACACCTGTCAAATAGATTATGCCGCTTGCAACTGTGTTATTTGTTCTCGGCTAGTAACGCGTGCCGGGAATTAAAGGAATGCAGAGGACGTTTTAATCTGTATACACCGAGCTGATAAATACCAGACATAAGATACCGTTATTAAGGCGTGGTGGCTTTTAAACGATAGAATGCGGTGTAGTGTAATAAGAGATCGCTGTGGAATGAACTTCTTTCACTCTACGATGCTCATATATTACATAGCAACAAGAGTTAAGAAAGATATTCTAAGAAGTTCTTGACTCGCGTCAAATAGATGAAAAAATTGTAGTAAGAAAAGCGAGTGTAAATAGAATATTTTGAAACGGCTAGAGACATTCTGGAGAAAAGAAATTATATTTTGTACCTAAACTCGTCGAGCATGTATGGGGAATGTGAAGAGAGTGAATGAAGCAAAAGCTATTCAAGATTGCGTAGAGTAGAAATTCGCATTCCTCCCATAAATAACCATTATAATATAATAATATGCATAAATAGCATATTCATACTATGTATACCCGCTGTATATCAGAGTAATAAAGATAGGAATGTCCCTGACTCTCAAACTAGGAAATGCGAAACCGGTATCGTAATGAATCCCGGATTAATGGGTATTTCCAGGTAAATAATAAGGTTATTTGATAAATAAAATCTAATATTGAAATTCCCGCTAACAGCGCAGCGTAGTTAATTTGCAATGATTATTGTAGTTACAGTCGCGACATCGGGATTTTCCGAATCGCGCACTCCGGAGAGCGCTCAATATCTTGACTCATAAATAAGCTTTTAAAAATGAGAGACATATTGAACTCTAGCACTAAATCTTTATAATGTATGACGCTTTTGCAAAAATATATACCTATAGCTTATTATGTTATTTTCTATGTTGGATTAGATATTATACATATAGTATGGTTTAACAATTTTATCTGCACAGTTTTTTATTTGGTTTTCTTTCATGCTGCTTACTTTGGTTTTATTTTTCCGAAACCACGGCTTATTTTCACCAAGTTTTACAAAGAAGTTACTTTGTACTAGAATCACTGCTTAATCATAAATGTGTATTTTCGAAACTCTGTCTGTCGTCGTCACTGAGTAATTATAGACCGAAGACGCCTTAGTGAGCGTACTCTAATTACTATTAATATAAGATCTGTGTTATAGTACTTTTAGCATGTCTTACTAATAGTCAGAGCAAATAATTTTTTCCCATTAGGTACTTTAGTTTAAGTAATTAAACGTATTTATATACACTAGCGGTCGCCTAGTGCTCGAAATTTGACCAAAGTTTGTAAGATATTGCTGATAATATGTCATTATATATTGACACTAGATGTTCCCGCGGTTTCACCCGCGTTTATCGTTACTGCGCCGCCCCCGTGGGTCGTAGCGTGATGTTATATAGCCTATAGCCTTCCTCGATAAATAGGCTATCCAACACTAAAAGAATTTTTCAAATCGAACCAGTAGTAATCACGCAGAATAAACCAGGAGAAACATCGTTTGTACTATGTCTGTAATGGGTTATTATTTTGCTGCAATGTTATTTTAAAACTGCGATATCTCCTAAGACATTCATTGAAATCGAATGATGTAAAGGGAAATGTTGTTTTAAATTAAATACTTGTGACGAATAATGTATTTATTTGGATAAGGATTAATATCATGTTTATAATAATACCTTCGCAAATAATGCATTATTTTAGAAAAATTTGGTTAGCATAAAAATGGTTATAGTGAGCCAACCTTAAAAGATACACATATGCTGTCGCGGATTTTTTTTTAGAACTTTTAAAGGGGAACAATTCTGTCATACATGATTTTTGCGAAACTTTAACTGTTTACGCAGCAGCGCACGCAGCGGAAGCTCTCAAAAGGAAAAAATACTCTCCGATTTTGAAACATTCTTCATTGGTGCTCCGCTCCTATTAATCTTAGCGTGATGATATATAGCCTATAGCCTTCTTCGATAAATGGGCTATCTAACACTGAAAGAATTTTTCAAATCGGACCAGTAGTTCCTGAGATTAGCGCGTTCAAGCAAACAAACAAACAAACTCTTCAGCTTTATAATATTAGTATAGATATGTAACCATAGTTACGCGTTTCGACTGCGTGTGTCAAATGCATGGTTGTGTGCGTGTAGTGTTTTTTCATTAATTTAATGTATTTCTAATGCATATTTAATATAAATATTAGCATTCGCCCCTCCTTGCCTAACTGTGCCAAATTTCATACTCCTACGTCCGCGCAATTTTTGTAAAAAGGGGTACCTACAAAGTGTTTGCTTCACGTTTTAATATTATAGATATTACCGCGTCTTTGCCTAAAACTTAATATATTATTAATGTTGTTAACTCTGATTCGTGTATACCTAATGATTCTGAGATTATAAAAATTGTGCACATTTAGCGTCAAGGTCTTATTAGGTTATCGATTTTTTTATCAAATCTAAGGAGGTTAATACTATTTCGTAAGATTAACGGTAGCCTTAATCTTTCTGACGAATATAATTAAATGTTCGAACGTAATACAAAGTCAAAATACAATTCAAAGACTGAAAGTCGACAGACTATAAGGCTCAGACAGGCTCAAATACTATGCGATTGTAATTTCCGACGTCATACGAAATTGAATACGTGCTTCTAATTTTATGAACTACATACATGTACCTACGATATATGATACGTTAGTTGTAATTCATTTACCTTGAGCTTCATACAATTGTTTGACAGGCCCATATTTTGTTTCAGGTAAGCCGATCTGCACCTGCAGTTTATGTGACAGTATGCCTCGCACCTCGACCTACGGTGAGTTGCACAATCAAATTAAAAAAGAAACAGCCTTGACCTTTATTTCAATACATTGGACAACGGTTGCAAATTACGAAGCACAATTTGCATATTTAACGTGAGTGTCTCTGTAAGGGAACATTGTGAATATAATCGCATTAACCGTGTTTTCAGCCTTTGTCCAATTGAATCCTCGGTGCAGTAATCAAGTGGGTACGAGAGTGGGTCAGCGGGTCGTTCCGAGCCGGCGCGCGCCCGCCCGCATCGTCCCGTCGCGTTCCCATGTTATTCACTAATAAACTCTCACGATAAAAACTACCAATAAATATATCAACCCCTATGTTTACGCGCCAAATAAACATTCCACTGATGCTACGTCCCACTGCCAATGCACAACGCACATTCAACATTCGAACAACGTTTGCGATTCATTTGTTTCCCGTTTCCTTATTTGTTTGTGTCCGAGATTATCACGGATAAGCATTGATGTAATTTACGATTAATTATTCAGCGACCTTTATTATTTCTATGCATTCGGATTTGACAGTGGCAATCATTACAATTAAATCGATCGTGTCCTTTCACATTTCAATGTAAACCATAGCCGATCGCGTTCCGGCCTTCAGAAGCGACGCGTATCGCGTTACCCCATATCTTAATCATACGGTGTTCTGTATTTAACGTAATTTAATATCGGCCCAATAAACCAACCGCTAATTGCTCGGTTAAATGTTGACGGCAATTTAATTTCGTCATTGCGCGTCTCTCGTTGGCGCAACCCTCGCCTCGCTGAGAGGAAGTACGCACCGGTTGCTTCCCTCGGCAAACTTGACTATGCGTCTTCTTGGGTATCGCTCGATGCCATCGGGTGATTAATAAGTAATATTAGTTGTTGGCCCGCATGCCGCATCGTATACATAAATAACGTTAAAAGGAGTGGTCGGAACGTCGCGTCACCCGCTCCACTACATACTCCTACAGCCAATCTATTATTTCATTTCATCTACTATAATTATAGCGATTCTATTCGTGTCGCAAGCGGCACTCTCTCGATTGATTGTCGATATAATTAGCCATAGGGAATCTCATCAGTTCACATTGACGAGGCAATCACGGTATCGCCACCCACGACACCTTTTTGTTTTGAATAAAATCATAGTTACTCTCCTTTTCGGAGCTTTTATCGTTCATCTGGCGATATAAAATATCTATTTTAGGTTGTGTTTATACGTCGATGATAATAATGAAGCTCGTCGCGCCTGTTATCGTCAATTAATCTACACATGGTTCACAAAAATGTAATACATTCCTAATATTTCCGTCAGTCAATGTTCATTTTATTATTAGAGAACAATTTAATTAAACTAATGAGCCGTTCTTTACTAAAACTGGCATACGTGCAAGTAGACATGTATACATACAGAGTACAGACATTCTAAATAAAGAGACGTTAAAAAAACAAGTTAAAAATAGTGATTGGGGTACCAGTCTATATTTAAAATTACCGAGATACTCATATCTATTCACAAACACATGTCCAATGTCTATCATTCATATTGTTAATTAGTTATTAATGACAATCTTTAGGTTAGCGTTGAGAGATTTACTACCTGAAGATACGGTCCTTGTTTATGACAAGATTTCCTTTAAATTGCAGTTTAATTTATGTTTAGGAATTGAATTGCCTCATTGGTCATATTGCGTGTCAGCGTTATTTTGTCAGTCTATTCTTAACAGCAGTATGGATACTAGAGGGAGGTTCATCCACTGCCTGCTTATGTGTTCGGCTGTCGTAAACAATCGACGTTACAATTCAATAACCCTAAAATGTCTAGGCGAGTAGTTAGTACACTAAGAGACTTGCGGTCGGCGTGTAAGACTGTGACACTATGTAAGCTATTAAGCACACGACCCAAAAAATAAATGGTTTACTGTAAAGCCTTAAAAAAAAAACAACATACGTAATTGTTTCCTTGTACGTTAGATGTGATCTCAACGTCCTTATCTACAGTTTTTGTATTATCAATATCCGCACTCGTACAGATAATGTAAATAATGTATGTACCTATGCGTTATGTAAATCGCGTTAATTTTTGCGAAGGTCGCGGCAAGACCTCGCAAAAAGCAGATTCGACCTCGGTGTTTATCATTGTCGTGATATCTTGATAGGAGCACTAACTGCCTTTTGATAGCTTTACTTTTGGTGCTTCCTACTGTTCTGTATAGACGCGTACTCTACGCTACATTCAATACATCTCTATTTAATGTTAGATATTTAAATCATTTTGTTTTTTTAAATATGTGGAAGAAGTATTATGCCAGTAAGTGCTTTTTATTTTGTTTCTTTTTGTATAAATAAGTCTTTTATTTTATAGTCTGTTTATTTTGTTTATTCGGACATTCATCGTATCGTTTGACCTTGTAACAGCTGATTATATTCATCACGCGTGTTGTAAAATTATACATATATAGAATAGTGATATGTTGCTATTGTTTTTACCTTTACAATCAGTGTTGATTTCTTATTTGCCCGGTGTTACAAATTACAGGCAAATATTGCTGTTTGTACTTTCCTGGAAATAAGACAAGATCAACATTTATGGTATTACATTTTGATAAGGCTTATAACTCCTTGGTAACATAAAAAAATAATTGGTGAGATTTTACATTTAGGTAAATGAAGCTACATTTAATATTAATATACCTAATTATTTGCATTGGTTGGTTAGTTAAGACATGATTAAAAACTTACCGACGAGTGAAAGAATTTTAATATTATATGTATAAAGGGTGTATTAACTATAAGTAGGTATAATATACACGTTAATTATCCCATTTATAAACACACTCCCATAGTAGGTATAGAATGAATTTTATGTCAGCGATTAATTATTGCTATGTAGTTGTAAAAGTTTTCGAGGAAAACTTTAAACAAACAACATATAATTTTAAACCGTATTATTTATTACTCATTTACATGATATCGATAAAAACTGTACTACGCAATTAGTTTGGAGTGTGAATAACGACTTATTAAATATTACCACTGCTATTTTATTTTCAGTCTTTGTTTATAATAATGTAAAAAATATAATTACTAAGTTCAATTTATTTTCCATGCGAAGTAAATTAGAGGCACGTTGTCTGAATATTTTATACTAATACTTTGTTAGCAGACTTTGCTATTTGGAACATGTTATTTGTGAAGGTTAGTATAAAGAAAATGAAATAATTATCTTCACTTTTATATCGCTTAAAATTGTTGGTTAGGAAGATATTTATCACTTTAGGGGTGATTCCTTTGGCGGGAGAGTATGGCAGATGTTATTATTGCTCAAATACCGCTAAAAAGATGGAGAAATGTCAACAATATTGTTGCGAAGAAAATGTCTAACAATATAATGGCTGATATGTTGTCATTTCAATCAAACAAGCCAGGAAGTTGATAAGGAAGTAAGAATAATAGATACCTATTTATTTTATTATACGTTATGATTTACTGCCATACAATATCTGAACCTTAATGGCGCTATTATGCATATCAATAATTAACTTGATATCTTACATATCATTCATTCATATTCATTCTTTAGCGATTGACTCGAAATATGTGTCTTACAAAACAGCGCTTACAATATCCTTTATTTTTTGTATTTCACTGAAACAATTTACAATTTTAGTATCTAAAGAGATTTGCTTTAGTTTTCAAGTAACTGGTTTCCAATCGTAGTGTAAAATGTAATTATTGTTTTGTCTAAACGTACCTATAAATCTTATTACTTTCCAACCCATATTATTTTCGGGTCGACCGCAAGCATTAAAAAGCCTTCTTGAATTTACGGCTTTTACGGCCCTCATCTGTACTGAAATTCATTCTCATATTGTTCAATTCTCTCCTCATACGTAAGTACTTGTCAAATTATTTCGAGTGGCAGAACCCGCCTAACCTTCTATTGCCAATTTATTTGGTAACGGTACGGACGACCTGACTTGCTCGGGAAATACCACCCTGTCATAGGAAATCGGTGTAGTCACTTTGTCACTACATTTTACGAGATGAGTAGGAGTTCAGGTAGCTGATAAACCTTTCTGTCATTCTTTTCCTTTCCTGACGGTATCCCAGCTGTGGTTCTTAAAAAATGTGCAGCGGAGTTGTCTCCCACACTTACGCGCCTATACCGGACGTCTTACGTCGCAGGCATTGTGCCTGAGGCTTGGAAGGAAGCGAACGTTCAACCGATTCCCAAAAAGGGGGACCGTTCCGAGCCAAGCAACTATCGACCCATAGCTATCACCTCGGTGCTTTCCAAGGTGTTCGAGCGGATTATAAACACCCAAATTGTTCGCTACCTGGAGGATCAATCGTTGATCAATGATCGCCAATACGGCTTTCGGTCTAAACGATCAACGGGTGATCTTCTAGCGTTCGTCACGCACCTCTGGGGTGAGGCTATGGACAAGCACGGCGAGTCTTTGGCTATCAGCCTTGACATAGCCAAAGCTTTCGACAGAGTCTGGCACCGGTCTCTTCTTTCCAAGCTTCCGGCCTATGGCTTGCCCCCTCAACTGTGCACCTGGATTGCAAGTTTCCTGCAGAAGCGTCGTATTCGGGTCCTTTGCGACGGTCGCGCTTCCAAATTTATGCAGGTCAATGCAGGAGTGCCTCAGGGTTCTGTCTTATCCCCTACGCTTTTTCTTCTGCATATCAATGATATGTTGAATCTCGGCAACATACATTGTTATGCGGACGACAGTACCGTGCATGGGCGATATCTCGGACATCCTGGGGCCAAACAGGCTGAGGTTGAGGGGAAAAGGCAGAATCTTGTCGTTGAACTTGACCGGACCTTGGACCGCATCTATGAATGGGGTGCCAAGAACTTGGTCGAGTTCAACGCCAAGAAGACCCAGGCATGCGCGTTCTCAACAAAAAAGTCTCCGTTCCTTCCCCTCCCTTCTCTGAAGAACACTCCACTGGTGATACGTGACAGTCTCTCCATCTTAGGTATGGATCTTTGCCGCTCCCTTAATCAGAAAACCTATATCGAGAGCGTCACTAAGCAAGCTTCGCGAAAACTCGGAGTTCTGAACAGGGTGAGGCGGTTCTTCACGCCTGGGCAACTGTGCCTATTGTATAAGGCACAAGTGCGCCCTTGCGTGGAGTACTGTTCTCATCTTTGGGATGGCTCCGCGCAGTACTTGCTGGACGCTCTCGACCGGTTACAGCGGCGGGCTGTCCGTATCATCGGAGATCCAGAGGTCACGAGTTCACTGGAACCTCTGCAACTCCGTAGAGACATTGCCTCATTGGCATGTTTCTACAGAATATACCACGGGGAGTGCTCTGAAGAGTTATTCCACTTTATCCCGCCCTCCCCTTTCCTATCCAGAACAACGCGTGCTGGGCTCAGATGCCATCCTTACACGGTAGAGTCGATTAGAGCGCGTACCAAAAAGTTTGGGTCCTCATATCTCTGCCGAACGACCAAGGCATGGAATTCTCTGCCAAGGCACGTGTTTCCTTCTTCCTTCAATCCTGGGTTCTTTAAGCGGGGCGTGAAAAAGCATCTTCTCAGGCCGTCAAAGTAGAGACCTCAACATCGCCTCGGCTACTGTGGGGGCGATGTGGAGGCCACTGCTCTTAGACCACACGACTGCTTACCATCAGGTGGAGTGTGGTCATTTTGACGAGCAAAATAAAAAAAAAAAAAAAAAAAGCCTTTATGTCCTTTTTATCGGATTGGTAACACGCGACAATAACACTTTTCAAATTTTCAAATTCAATTTATCGCATTCCATAATGTACATTTACACGTGGTAGGCTTAAAAATATGTAACAAATTATGGACCCTGTCGGGCACAGCACTATTAGGAGAGAGGAGTAGTTGTTTACATAATTATTGTGTTATTTTAAAAAGTTTAGTTTTGACACAATTTTATCAGCTTTTCAATCTAATTAAAATAAGTTAGTTTTTAACAGAATCATGAGAAATTAAAAATATTAATAAATCAAACCAACTTAATATTTAAATTAAAATTGCAGGATATATTATGAATGATACATATTTATAATAATATTTATTGATAATTTATTATTGCACACTGTTATTACAAAATTTGTTTACTATTTATTATATATTATTTTATTACATAGTTATTAATTACTATAAGTAATTTATAAAATAAATATATATATAAAATATATACCTACAAATATAATTTATAAATCTGAATACTCTTAGTATTGCAAAGGATCACAGCGAATGTTGATCAAGTTTATTTGAAAAAAATATATATTTTTATTCATAAAATTCTCGGACTCACTTTTTTAAGCCTTACATTCACTATATAAATATTATGACCTGCGCCACATTGCACCAATTGAGAGTTTAATAAAAAACAATCAACACGAGTGCTGGTAGCGCCGACGGTTCATTCAATTGTCGTCATATATTACTTGCAACTAAATGCAATATGTCAGCAATAACGTTAAATACTATCATAACAACTACGCGTCTGTATAAACCACAACTTTTATGCAAAAATGTAATACATTTATTTCATCAAATATGTTTAAGTTTCATTTGATATAGGATTCGTCTATCGGATAACGTTCCAAACTCCATCCTACTACTAAGAATTTTATGTTATTGGAATATATATACATATATCTCATTGTTGGTATATAGTTGATTTATCTTTTAATATTCCACCTTCTATTTTTGTACTACCTGATTGCAACACTTTGCGTATATAACCACTTTTATCGAGTGTTCCGATGATTCTGCTACCGTCAAGGTAAAATAATATTAAAATAAAAATCAATAAGATTATAGGACAAAGCTTCTTAGTTAGTGATAGTTAACAGCTTAAGATTTTTGCTGTACTTTAGAAACACAAATCTGATATAAGACAATTATTGCTTTGCTCGGGTTTCGATAAAGAACACAATGAATAAGGCAAAGAAGGCTCGAAATAAGCAAACCACTTATTATTTAAAAAATATGTTACCATCAAAGTGACAACATGTTCGGTGACTCGTTGATAACATAAAGATGTTGTGAATAAACTGCTGAAGCCTGCTGCAGATCGATCGACACATATAGTCCTCTAAAGCTCTTTACGATACCCACACATAGGAAAGGCTCAAGCGATCCTTCGCACTCAACAGAAATCCAACACCATTTTTTGGGTTTCCGTACCGTCCGTCCGTCTGTCTGTCTGTCAAGATCCTTAATCTCGGGAACGCGTGGAGGTAACGAGTTGAAATTAAAACGATATACTTAGGTCTACAGTCTCTTAAAGTTGTGAAAAAATCAAACTTCTAAGTTAACGTAAAAAAGATACGGCTGTTTATGCCGCAAAAACGTATATTTCGACACTCTCAAGGAAATCAAAATTTATAGGGTATTTGTCGTTGACCTAGAACTATGAAATTTGGCAAGTAATACCGTCTTATAGTACAAGTATATGGAACATCTGAAAACTACATTTGTAATTAATCATAAAAAAACAGGTTCTTTAAGTAAGGACAAACATTTTTTATAATATGTACCTACAAATTTGTACGGATGCGGATGGACGGTGGGCGAGTCCGACTCGCACTTGTCCGGTTTTATTTATTTACCAACTAGCTTTTGTGGTTGGCACCTCAAATATCTTTATTTCAATGACATTTAATTGATACCTGCCGGTTGTCTGGCTTGAGCAAGATTGCAAAGCGCGAAAAATACTTTCACGATTAATAATAATCTTCCTTTAGCAGAGTACAAAAAAACTTGAACTACTTTTAAAAATCATCGTGGTCTTATTATCAATAACATACGTTAGAAATATACCCACCTTTAAAATTTATATTAATGAACCTCGTGATCAATCCGTCGTTACGTGATAATTATTTCAACCATACGCCATAAAATTATCATATTAAGTGTCGTGAGTACGCATGTTCGGACTATAAAATAATATTAATAATTCTTATGAATCAAATGACGGGGATCGTGTTAACCGTCGCAGCGGCTTGTAAATAGGGTTGTCATACGTTATACACCCGTTCACCCATCACGTTCCGAATCCCAAACGGAATTCAGAAAGGGCTATTTGGATTAAAGCGCGTTTCTACACGAAATATGTATATGTACGGTTTTGTTTTGCGGGCTATTACGCGGTTTACATGGCGCCTATTACGGTTTGTTTTGATGTGGGAAAATAAATATTTACTACAATTTGCTTGTATATACATACATATTATAGACCGAATGTCTATAATATGTAGTTGCACACAAATTATTCAAGTTAAATTTTATGATTATTGTATTTAAATAACTTTTGTAACAAACTTGTAATAACTTTAGTTCAGGTTTGTTACAATTATTGAAATAATTAAGTAATAGTAGATTAATAATCTACTATTACTTAATTATTTCAACTCTACTAATTTACTAATTTTTCTACAAACAACTTTTCTACTAATATCATAAGTCGGCAAAAACTTGATATTTGTTACTCAGTCACACGTAAAGTATTAAACGGATTCAGACGAAACTTGGCACAAATATACCATGTCCTGAATTAACAAATAGGACACTTTTATCATTTTACTAGATGTTCCCGCGGTTTCACCCGCGGGGTGATGTTATATAGCCTATAGCCTTGCTCGATAAATAGGCTATCCAGCACTAAAAGAATTTTCAAATCGAACCTGTAGTTCCTGAGATTAGCGCGTTCAAACAAATAAACTCTTCAGCTTTATAATATTAGTATAGATACGTTCTTGTAGGATTCGCGAGGTACAGGCGGAAGATAAACTAGTTATTTATAATATCATTAACGATGCTTTCAGACATGTTTCAACAGAATACTACTACTAAAGAGCATACGAATGTAAGACACATGTAAGACTTCTAAGAAAGATTCTATGAAAATCAAATTTTACATGCCTCCTGCTTAAGTTGTTTAATAGTTATGCAGATTTGATATACTAAATGTAGGCACATTTCAAGAAAATGTATCTATAACAATGTTCGACAACAATGTGGCGTTCAGTGATACTACCGGGATGTTTTATTGCAGTTTGCTGGTTTTATAAGTGCCGCAGACCAAGGCTACTCGTAAAGTAAATTAGCCTGCCAAATCTGAACTTGAACACGCAAATTATTTTACACTAACAATAAAATTATGACGTCACACACGTCATATGGTTTCCGCAATATGATTTTGCATAAAATACGAACTGCGTAATGTGTATAGAACAGAAAATTGTACAATAAAACAGTACATACATATCACCGTAGAACTTCAGACGGATTTCATAAATATAAATTTCAAATGGCGCGTTGTATTCACATTTAAAAGCACTTATTCTAGCTAGTATAGCAACATTTATGTGTAGATTCCGAGTATTAATCTAGGATGTAACTTTTACGACAATAATAAAGTTTTTCGTCGCGATGTACCATAAATTCAAAACGATAATTCTCAATAAAGTCGCCTCGGGCGCATTTAACAGAATGGCAAATAAAACACGACACGAATCCAACTATCAATAACTTCTGTGTGTTGTTTAAAATTCGTCGCCCGTCAGGGATTTGGCACTTGGGCGCGAGTTTCGAATTCATAATACTTTTTATAGCTGCCATGTCTTGATTTGGATGAATTTGATGTATTGTTATCTAAACTAACGCTTTTTATCTTGCGCAAATATCAGTATTTAATCATGACTGTATTTTCATATTATAATAATATGTACTTACTCGTCTATCATCCTTTATTTCTACGTATAGAAGCTATAATTTTCTAAGTTAAGTCGAGAAAGAAATAGTGAATGTGATAGCAACTAGATATCGGATCGGCGCAAAAAATACGTCTCGGTAAATAAGAGCGCACTTGAGACGTGAGCTCTTATTTTTTTAGTCCGCTTGAAACTCAGCCAATATAAACACGTCAATTGTATTCTAAAGTTGCAAAAATAATGCCCGAAAAAGCAATTTAACGGCCGAAGTATCTTTCTTTCGGTAATTACATGAAGAATAAGTTATATTTTAAGCTTTAAACTAACAAATAATATCAAATTTTGAACAAAATTACCGATTTTAAACGACCGTGCACCGCTACAAATGTTTGGCCTAGGCTCGCCAACAGATGCACAAACTTTTATAACAAAAATAAACGAAACGATGTAGCTCTCAAGGCAATAACGGGCAAAAGTACTTTATTTGTTGCTGCTTAAGGTTGGTTTCACACTAAATGTTGTTTAACTTATGTCTTTTTATTAATTGTAAGTGACAGGAGTAATTTATTGCTGTGCTCGTTTTATGTGACGAATGATCGTAAGTATTAGATAATATTTTGAAGATTTGTGACTTTATCACTAGGTGCCATGGTTGTAATTAGGTTGAACTTAAAACTGTTGTAAAACTTTTCTTTCCGTTTGTTAGTAAACAAATGTAGCTGTAGGTATACGTATTGTCACGCGGACTCGGACAGCATTTAGCTTTGATTTTGTACGTGACCGGATATCTAGTTGCTATTGTTGATCGAAGAGTTAAACACTTTAACTGGAATGTTCATCACTTGCAACAATTACTTAATGAATCAAATGTTTATACAATGACAATTAATAGTTTTGATATTAATAACGTTAAATAATTCATAAACACTAACACTTTGTGAATAGCACTCGATTACATGCGAATTATTAAAATAATAATATGCAACAGTTACCTTATAATACGCGCATTAGATACCAATTAGTCACCCGATAAATAAATTATTCTATCATATCTAGGCTTGGTAAAAACAGAATATGTAGATTGTAGCTGTATATTAAATACGTTCATGGCCGTTCAGAATAAACCGCTTCCATGACCTAAAATATTTCAAAACCAAATTGTTTGACAACATCGAAAATCGGGGTAGTATTTTAATTTCATTTTCACGAACGGTTTCAGTTGTGATCCGAATATTTTTAGTAGAATTTTATGATTTTAGACAGCAGCAAAAGCACTGTCATTGAATCGTCATCGGCAAAACGAGGCAGTTACCAGCTGCCACTATTTTCAAAATGTTTTTTTTAAATTGTGCTCGTACTCGTAGGCGCATAATGCGAGTATACATTCCTGGCTAAGGTTTCTTATAAGTTTACAGCAACCCAGCCCAACAGACTGCAATGCAGAGGGTCTCGGGTTCGAACCCACGTCGCGCATCTCTGACTTTCGAAGGTTATATGACTTTTCGAAATTACGAGTATGTGCGTATTGATTGACAATTATTATCGTCTGCTCCGTGCCTCGGAGAGCACGTTAAGCCGTCGGTCCCGGCTGCCATGAACATCTATGGCAGTCGTTATTGCGAGAGTGTCGACACAAAAGATCCCACTGGGTCGAAGTGTCGCCGATCTGCACTGACTGGCCCCCACATAAGATAAGATAAGATATGCCGTAGTTGCGGATATTTTGTCAGATCTCATCAGGTATACCTAAATATAGTTAACGGTGTAAGATATTTCGTGTTCATGTACGTAATATGAAATAATATCCTAGTAATCTTACTAACATCATAAATGTTTCTGAAGATATTGCGATGCTAGGATTTTTGTTTTTCAACCACGCAAAAACTGTTTAACAGCTTTATCAAGTCGTAGATTAATTAACAGACATTTTTCATCCTGGCATGCGTTTCCATAGGATACCTTCGGGCAGAAGCTAGTCCTAGATAATTGTCTTCAGAATTATTCTAGTTTTACTAAATAGGACACTCAATAACAAAACTCAAGTGAAGTGTGAAGAAAAAACAACTAAACTTCAATGTTTTTCTCAAAACCTATTTGCAGTATAAGTTAAGTTAAAGCTAAAGCTGGAAGTGAGTAGGTTAAGTATTGTAATAAGTATTAACCGTTTATTCGCCCTTAGAGTTTGCATACCTTAGTATCTAACCTATTTTCTACGGTTAACTCTTATGCGCGAAAAAGACGGAGTGTTATAGCACTTCTTTCTTTTCAATTTCAGATTAGTGGAGAGCAAATATTAAAGTCTGATATAAAAGTCTAGTTAAATCCTAACATTTAGGATTAATTTTGTAGCTACAAAAGGCTAATAAAAAGGTTTGCTACCTCTATTAGTTTACGGTAGCTTACACCTTTTGCTTTATATGTTAATGATAAAAAGTGATTGGATATAAGTATGGGATAAGCGCTAACCCAATCAGGAAAGTAATAGATATATTTTACATTGTAAGCGTTTGTTGTTAATAAAACCTATTTATGAAAATGTAAGCGTGACAAGCACAATGTAACTATTGGGATAAAGTTTAAACAAATAAAGATAAACATGTTTGCTCTTCCGTTATGAACACGTTCACATTCTAGATTTCAAATAATTTTTACTTTTTTAACTTTTCGAACCGCGGCGACAACCCGATGGTCAGACACAATCTATTTTATATTATTTCTGGTATTCTTACAGATTAATATGTACTAAAATTGCCGGCTCGAAAACAGTTCTTTTTTCTGGATGAAAAGTACCCTATGTCCTTCTCTATGCCACTAACAACTTACATACGAAATTTCATGAGGCTTTCACGCCTGAACTACAAGAGAGAACTTCAATATATATATATATATATAAACACTGGAGCAAATAATGTGTTTTCGCCACATTAATTTTAATTATTGCCATCTCTAACTTAAGCTCAGGCATCGGTACCGCAACGATGGGGAATACGACTGCTGTGCATGAGACCTCGGGTTAGGTTTCCGTATCGGGCAAAGTCCTACTGGGTTTTTCTGTTAAGAAATTACATGGAGCAGCACAATAGCCTCGCTGCCTATTAGATGACAACTAAAACCACAGTTGCCGATGATGGCGCTCTGCACCTTTGCCTAACAGTTCAGAGATATAGTCGTGAGACGGCTTAGTCGCAGAATATCCACGTTGTGCGACTGAGCCTGAATGACAAGCCTGCCCAAAAAGTCCGTTTCTTAGAAGGTTCCTTATGAAAAACCGTCCCTTTTGCAAAATGTCACCTTTTCCAATTCTTTGGAATCATTAAAAAAACAGGTCAAGTCGAATTGAATTCGCACAAAGAGGGTAGCAATCTATTATTAAGATAAAAAACTAAAATAAAGCATAGCAATTAGGTACCTACATAGTTTGCTAGATTTATTTATTTTTCCAATGTGTTTTATTCACCAACAACAGCAGTAGGATTTACCCTAATGCGTTCATCATTGGGTTTATGGTATTCTAAAAATAGCCACGTAAGAAACGTTCAGAAAGGTAAATAGAGCTTGAATAGTAAGTGTGTTAGTAGCAGAGTCGTGAACACTGTTACAGTAATATCCATTAAGATGGACAACTTCACAAACGTTAGATGTTATCTCGAACGGTTTTTAGTTGTGTTACGCTGCAATGTGCCAATGACTTTACACATACCTTTTTATCTCCCATCTCGAAAGTTTAAAGTAACTTGTAAATTTTAAAATGCCCGTAACGATTTTACAAAAGCTTAGGCGCCGCGATCGTGTAAACTTTGTTAGACAAAAAATTTATTATTCGTTCAGTATAACAATATAAAAGTTTACGATTGTTTGATATATTTTTTTCCTGTATTAAATATTTCAAAACATCTTACTCTACAATGCCGATTAGTTACATAAAGTTATTTATTTTATATTAAGAGCCGTCATAAAAATTCCTATATGAAATATAAACATGATATAAAAGTATATTAGCGCCGAGATTCCAATGCCTATTTAAATAAAATTGTTAATGTATTTCTATATGATACTTCTGCTCAACATAAATACAGGCGGATCCACTTCTGCATTGAGTTATAAAGAGCTCTTACTATACCAAACTTTAAGTTTTCAACTACGTCGAAAATATCTTTGCTCCCCGCTTTCCTCTTCACTCCCCTCTGCTCCTTGCTCACCCTATTAGCACTATAGCCGTTACGTACAGGGCCACGTGACATGACGTCACAGATGCGCACTTATTACCTGCCATTCTACCCTTTACCCTACGTATCAGGGATTTTTCAACAGTCAAAAAGAAGTTGAGTAATAAGTAGTGTATTTACGCAGTATAGTAAAGCAATATTTTACACTTGCTTAAACTAGAAGTAACTCGACTTTGCGTGTCCAGTAAATAGAACATCGCAACCAAATAGTGTTGTGTTAATGTATTTCTAGGGTGTGTAGCTGAGGCCACAGTCCCCTAGTCTCTAACACCGCAGCTTCTTATACATAAACGTGACTGATACTTGCAGTATTGAAAGCATTCGTAAATTACATCATCAGGAAGGTCGTTGTCATGCCATCCAACTTAGAAGCATAAAAAATTTAATCACTTTAAGATTCCGTATAAAGTAGTTTCCTGTGTTATCTTAATATCAGTACAGGTTGTATATCCGCCGTATTTACACCTCACCTCGTTACATTCCACTCAAGCATACTTTATCCTTGCATAAAACATGTATAAAACAAGTTCATAATAGACAAATAAAATCAAGTTCTGTTGCCTATGAGATCGGTACCTATCAAATAGTACTTATTATCACGATGATGTTTCATCAAAGCCAAGGTCAATGGTTTGTTCATGCTAATCACACGACGATTTGTTCACATTCATGTTGTACGTCAATATTTTAACGCGGATTATGTATTGTTAAATGGTTGACTTTTATATATACAATAAGGTTAGGCATATTAAATTTAATAAAATAGATGGTATTGTTAAGCAAGGGGACATCCATTAATTACGTGAGCTCAAAATAGGGGGGTGGGGTGGGGATAGGTCCAGTCAAATCTCATCAAATCTCATTTAAACTGGGGGGAGGGCATAATTGAAAATCTAACGTCAACTTTCGAAAAACATAAATTTATTACATGTACTTAAAAAAAATTGCCTTGACTTTTCTTAGAATATGTAATTTTATACCTACGTTAAAAAAATCTCATGGCTGTTAAAAACATTTACTTCGAGAATAAGAAAAAGGTTTAAAAAAAGTTCAGGATTTTTAAAAGAAAGAAAATATGGCATAGAAAAAATCTATTATATTCTATACCCAGGATTCTTAGAGCGTAAATCTCACGTAAGGGGGACGGGGAGGTCCCACCAAATCTCACTAAATCTCACCAAGGAGGGAGGGAGGAGTCCAAATTAAAAGAAAAACAGCTCACGTAATTAATGCGTGTCCCCCAACTGTCGCTTGGTTTTACATATTGTGTTGCGTAGGACTACTGTGGCCATGATTTAATAAAGAACATCCAGATACAGAATATAATGTATTTTTGACTCGTAAGATATCGTCGTATTAAATAGTTAATTATCACTTGCTTAACGGTAAAGGAAAACATAGTGAGTAACCCTGCATGTCTGAAAGTTCTCCATAATGTTCTCGAAGATATGTGAAGTCTACCAACCCGCAATGAGCCAACATGGTGGATTATGGCCTAACCCTTCGCAGACTGAGAAGAAGCTCGTGCCCAGGAGTGGGACAGTCTGGAAGCTGTTATTATTATTTATTATTAAGAGGATCAAACCGGCAACATTAATCGAATTGTTAGTGTCGCGATAATAAGTGCTAATAATGCATTTAGTCAAGTTTCGTTTTATGAAACCTTATTTTATCTCGCAGTGCTATAAATATTTGTTTAATAATACTGACAGGCTTATATTCGGTTATATTGTCGCCATTGTAGATATTCTGGCAATAACTATATAATACTATACAAATATATACGTAAATTAATATAGCTATAAACATAGATTACAAGACTGAGTCGTCATCGAGAAAAGCTTCTGAAACTAAACATACCAGTATTTACATTTCAACATGTAATTAGTGCAATTCTAATAAAGAAATCATTAAAGACTTGATTCACTAAGTAAATGTTTTGCTATTAAGTCTTTATTAAAGCGATTACTACTAACGATTTAAATGAAATGAGAGACTGTACAAAAAATGCTAAAATATTCGAACTATATCGCTTCTATAGTTATAATATCCGATTATAGTTATTATTAAATAAAAAATAGATCTAAACCTCCACTCAATTCGTCAACACGTTATTTACACTTGCAGTCAAAACGTAATATTTCGGCACTCATTAAGATTCCTACAGACTGTTTACACAAGACACAAGTGTACATGATACCGCCTGGCCTTGAACGCAGAATTTTATGTTCCATACAACACAAAGCTAGAGTACCTATTTGATTTATTTTAGGGCGCTATGGCGCTCTTTGAGGGAGGGCTATGTCCAGCAGTGGACTATATATATATATATATATATATATAATACTAGCTGTTACCTGAGACTTCGTCCGCGTAGATTTTACAGAATGCGTAAGAAAAATAAAGATTCACAGCTCCTCCCCCGTAGGTAATAGCGTGATAATATGTAGCCTATATATTGACCCGACCTGTTAGTAACATTCATACAAAATTTGAAGTAAATCCATGCAGTACTTTTAGTTTAACTCGGACATACATTCAGACAAACAGACAAAAATTCTAAAAACTATATTTTTGGCTTCGATATCAATTGTAGATCACGCCCCAAGTATTCTTTTAAAAAATATTCAATGTACAGTTTTGACTTTCCTACGATTTTGTTATATGTATAGATACTCGCATATAAATGATTAGTGACGTATTAAGAAAAACAACGATATATTTTGTACCACGTTAGTTTTATGTGTGCGTGTATATCTATATGTATTTTACTATTTGTTATTTTTATGAATACCTAAGAGTAAAGAATACTTTGAAGTAAATTTGTATGATTTGTATAAAGTGCTGTGATTAATGATGCTGCCTAATGACTACCTATAGCCTTTGTTTTAAAAAAAAGTCTCACACTTGAGACATGCTTGTATACCTGCATTACTATTACTAACTCTACAAGAAAATAAATTTAAAGATGAAGATCTAATCACTTTACGTAACTAAAGGTCATCATTAGAACAATGCATTCACTTCGATTATTAGTAAAAGCGGTACTACAAAATCATAACGTCATCTACGCTCTCGAAAATATAACCAATTCAAACTGTCAAATCTTGTACAAAACTAAGTTGGCCAATCACATTTGATAGAATTCTAAGTGCTGGCTTGCTTACCTTGCTCGTTGTTTATACTTCACCTTCAAACAGCGAACTATCAAAGACACCATTCGGTATAGTGTCATCTCGACGTTAATAAGTTACAGTGTAACTATTATACCTTATCCAGATCCAAACCAAATATGTTCTATTATTTTTTATTATCTGTAGATGTAGCGTCGGTATAAATATGTAGGCAATGACGCGGCCTCTTTTGCCCTGATCACTCCAATGTCTGGTCTTAATTAGGGCTGCCATCCGTTTCTATAGGATGCGGACATCGCCCCAGTTTTTAACGCCACGAAGTGAACGCTTGGTGAATATCCGAAAATATCCGCAAATTCGTCTGATCCTATAAACCGTGTCGGAATGTCCAAACAGCTAATAGCTTTAGTGTAAACGGTTTTACCGATATGAACAGGAAAATTGAATAATATTCCTGGATGACTACACATACCTACTGCTCCTTATACGTTTAGCATTATTATATTGTGTAGGTAAAATGCCGTAGAGCCATGCCGTTATATAACGTTTATATAACCAGGAAACCTAACTTTCTTACATAGTTTTGCATAGATTTATCTGCATTTTAAATCCTGAAGAATCCAACGGTACTTTATATGTAACAATCGTTGCAGTAGTTGAAGCTTTAGGATACAACATAGGACAAGCCACACAAAGCCTATAACATCGATAAGCTTCCTTTTCTTCTTTTTACCTTTGCCGTAGTCGGATAAAAAAGAAAAACGAAAGCAACACCGTACGTACATACGCATTATGCGTAGACAGTGTTCAAGCGTCCATGGTAACCCTAAGTATAGTGTGGATGTGGGGCAGGCCGGCCGGCGGCGCCCCGGGGTGCTCATTTCGCGAACAGTCGCGCCTGGCCGTCGCTGTTGACAAGCTCATTGTCAATATTCTGCCTAGCCTGTCTGCTGCCTACCCAACATATATTCAGGACATCGACACACTTAGCATTTTGAGCGATTATATTTAGAACAGGGCGGCCCTTTTTGATTTAGTCTACATTATTTTCAAATAAAAACTGTGGATGTCTGGGTGAACTTTTGTAAACTTTTGTCCTGAATATATTGTTATTGGGTTAGCGGTTAGTATTATATTATATAAAATGCTTACTTTAGGCAGGGTTACGCACCAAACCTTTAGAATACAAATCAGTGGTGATTCGAACAACCAAGTTTTTGTCACGTCCATATCTGGAAAATAAAGCAGCTCTTTTTTAAATCTTCAATATTATTACATTTAATATAAGATTATGTTAAATATAGATATCTAGCTTCTAGGCGCAGCTCCGCCCGCAAAAGTCTCGCGAGTTCGCATACCGGGATAGACAGTGTCCTATGTCTTCATTCAAGACAGTGTTTATCTGTGTGCCAAGTTTTATTCAAATCCGTTTAACTGTTCACGCGTGCTTGAGTAACAAGCAATATTATATTAGTACATATTTACAAGCTGTCACATTTATTATATAAGTAGGATTAAAATTATATAATAATTTATAAGCACTCATCGTAAATGTGTCAAAAGTTACTTACAGTAATTATGTCAACTGTCGTTCTAACCACTTGGATAAAAGCGTTCCTTGATCGTACTCTATGTCAGACGACGGGTTAATTGTCAGATTGGATCCGGATATCGTTATTGATTAAACATTAAACTTTTTGCTTCTAACTGACTAACAACGTTACAAATGTTTCGTCTAATAGATAACTAAAATGGTGCCTAAAAAGCACAAAGTTATGTGCTTTGCACATCTTAAGCTTTAAAACCGTGAATTCAACATAGTAGAAGGTTTAAGCCTATAATATTTATAGTTTAACTACAAGGTAAATTTAAACCTCTGTTATAGCATATTGAAAATAGGCCATCTTGACATCTAGTACATTGAACTTCTCTGTAGTTATTTTAATTTTCTATGATTGACGAATACTGGCCTTCGTACATTTAAGACATCTTACAAATAAATAATACTATCATAAGCCCTATTTGTAAATTGTCCCACTGCACGGGCCTCAATACTACAAAACATGGACCATTGATATAACTATATCAATAGATAGAAAATAGATGACACATCATACGATGGGGTCTTTCGTCGATTCACACCACGGGTTGTTCGCACCACGGTGTGAATCGCAGAAGGACCCATTTTGAATTAGTCGTTTCGCACCATGGTGTGAAACGGTGAATGCTTTTTTTGTACTTCGTCGATTCGCACCATCGTGCGAATCACCGAAGAACTGTTTTTGACTTCGTCGATTCGAACCACCACCATTTTTATTTTTTAAATGTACTTGCTTGGTACTGACGGGTAGAAAACGTTTATTGAAACAAGCAGTTGTAAAAACAATGTTTATTGTCGTCTTAGTTTCTTTTAGTCACATGACAAAATATTGATTATCTGTAATTATAATAATTATATAAAAGAAATATATAATAAAAAAAATATATAAATAATAATAATTATGTCAAAGTCAAAAATCATTTATTCATTTAGGTCACAAAGTAACACTTATGAACGTCAAAGTATATAGGTTAGTGAGTTTACTAAGTTACTGAAGCTACATTTAGGTTAGTTGCTAGGTTCAGGTGAATATATATATAATTATTTTTTATTATTTAGTAACCAAAGAATTGTTATTTTGAAATTGCATCTAAGCATGAAACATAGTTTGAATCTCCAAAACGATAGCTTAGTAGTGGATTAATAAATAAAAATAAACTAACACTTTTATGCGAGACTGTTCAATAGTAGTAAAATAACATTGGTTCGAATCGACGAAGTACAAAAATGCATTCACCGTTTCACACCATGGTGCGAAACGACTAATTCAAAATGGGTCTTTCTGCGATTCACACCGTGGTGCGAACAACCCGTGGTGTGAATCGACGAACGAACCATACGATGGGTCATCTATTTTTATAATAAAACGCGTATTAAAGACATTCCCAAATTAATTTCTAAACTCGTGGCCAAAAGATCTTGAAATGTAAGCTAAAACTAAATCATCCATACATTTAAAACTGCGCTATTGTCTCTGTTCCAAATTATAAACCTTTAAATTCCCTATTTTGTATTAAAACTCGTTTATTTTGGTGCATTCTTGGAGTCCGTTTTATAAAAACTCCGTTTAAGTTTAAAACTTTTAAACAATTTGTAGTAACGTTATCAACAAAAAATATATCTTATCTTTATAATATATAGAATTTAATTACGCTAAAATTCTTTAAGATTCATTAACAATTAAGACAGATAATAATCTTTTTATCGGCGTAAAAAGTAGTTTGGCGACGTGCAGCGTGCATTGTAGTAGGTGGCTACAGTTATAAAACGATTAACTATGTACAGTGTTTACTGCTCGATAATAACACTCGATGAATCGGTTCGTGCATCGGAGGGGCCAACCCTACCCGTCCAAGGTCACAGGGGTGAACCTACTGTACGTACTCGTACGATTTGCTTTATTTATGTACTCTACACCGCAGTTTACGATGCGCGCCCCTTATTTTTGTACCTTTCTGAATAAATAAACGTTTTAGTGACATTGTTACAACACAATTTGCTACATTTTTTACTAAATTGGCATTCCTATTGAGCTCTACGTTTGTTAGAATTTATCGATTTTATGGTTTAGATAGGTACCTAATGTATCTATAATGTAAATCGCTAGCATTGACGCTATGTTCTTTTATAAAGCATTGAATTTATATTTTAATACTAAAAGTGCCGAGTGTTACGTGCATTTCCAAATAATAAAAATAAATAAATTATTTGACTCTAAAGATTTTTTGTTCCTAATCTAGTTTGTTAACCCTCCGCGACCCAGGGATTACTGCTAGCTTAAATATTATCATCAGAATAATCAAATAGTTTAGGTGCACCGCATATAATCTGAATTGATAGATATTAATATCAAAATTATCAGTTCCAATCACATATTGTATTTATTTTACAACGCAGCATAGGTACTGTACCGAAATGTTAATTGAATACAATAATACTCTAGCTGTTTTAATTTATCATTAAACTCGTATCTTGAAGTGATAAATTCAAATTAACACCTCGCCTCGTACACTCGGCACTCCAAGCTAGTGCCGCCTCTGACGGTTATAGTTCGTAGAGTCGAAGAGAATAGTACGTAGCTCGGAACACTAGCAACGAAACGTTTCGCTTCACGGAATGAGTTTTATGAACGTTTTCCGCGAAACGCGATCATTGGAATTGTTTTCAATGGTACGTCGATTTGTAAATATGACATCTGGATGTGGTGTGAGCACTGAGCACGCGTCACGTTACTCAGATCTTTATCGGGTCGCAGTATATATTTTGTTTTGTATTTATTGTAAACAAAAGTCCATGCTTATTTATTTTCTTCTGCCTTGTTGGACCAGTGACGACAGTGACGATAGAGCAAGCGTTTGCGCAACTGAGACACTGTGTTGGGGTCGAGTTAGGACGGGTCCTATCACGGACCTAGCAGTGTTATAGAAACTTGTCGATTTCCCGAGCTTCACGGCGTCTGAAACTGTGTCTGGTAACAAAGTTACGCCATTTATTATAACGGATCACATACTACTAATTTTGACAGCTTTTCGGGCATAAACAAAGTTACCTATAAGTAATGTGTTACATTATCCAGGCGTCCTTGCTAGCTCGTTTTCTTTTAATTAATGAACTATATATAACCTTTAAGGATCACCTCAATATGATTTCTGTTAAGTGTGTAATTTATTAAACATTAGATTAATAAAAGGCTTGATTGCTTATACCGGTACCTATCTAAACTAACGTCTAAGTGGGGTTAAAGTTATCTAAAAGGCGCCGACGCTACAGATCGTCGAAGCATTTTCGATTTTTCACGCCGCACAAATCTAAAGCATCACTGCAAAAAGTTTGAATTTAATCGAATCAGATAAGATTTTAATAGGGCACTGAAACTTTTTGATACAATAAAAGATCTATCTCATTCCATTTAAAAGTACATTTGTCGTGACACGTTATTACTGTTTCACACGGTAAATTCAATTAGCCATGTTTTTGCAGAATACATTTTCTGTAGCGCCGTAAAAGTGCACGAAACTGCCCATAAATTTACATTGCTAATAGACTTCTTGAAAATTTGTAACAAGACTTCGCACAGCTAATTTGTTTTAAAACTGCGGACGATAAATTGTTTTATCCAGCTTTTTTCTTATTGACTCTTCCTACACGTGTAGTAATCTGGCTGAGAGTCAAATATTGTATTAATAGCACAACCTACGAAGTTTATTTAATACAATCGGAGAGGCACGTGACCATTGAATAGGAAAGTACAGGAAAGACCTATTACAAACAGTGATATGAGGGTAACGCACGCGAGAACGACAAAAAGTCGCGACGAAAAAACATCGCAGCGTGTAGTCGTGTCTAACCAATCTGAGGACGCTGACCTCGCGAATCCGCGTACCTACACACTTTTTGCTATTCCACGTTTGGATACACACTCGTGCGTCAACCGTGTAACTTGTACAACGAGATCTTCATAATCTGCGGCTAATCCGATGCATAGCCACTCAATTCTGATCTTTGACACGATTAATACTCAAAGCAAACATCTTGCCGCCATTAGCTCCCGGGTTGTGTAAGAAAACTACTTATGATATCGTTAAAACAGAAAAATCCTCTGAAAATGTGTAGAATACGCTACAGACTTATTTAAATATGTATATTTGTCTGTCTACGAATACTATGCGTGTTATTTATGGCACATAAATTACGCCGATGTGTAGTACTTACGTAAATAATTTGAATAAAATATAACGCTCTTAAAACTTCAGTGGCACGTCTAACAAAAACGTACTAATCGGATTATTAATAAATAGGTATTAACTGGCAACATTCTTAATATAATGGGTGTTTTTCACTAAGCATATTCATTATTCGAAATCGTTATAGCGATCGCTACACAATTCGCGGTCGTTCACATTGCGGCTTGACCCCAACAAACTGAAATCCCATTGAAATAACCGTGATTGTACCGGGAAGCTCCAACATTCATTGAGGCTATTTATAAGTACCTACCAGGCATTAAAATTATATAAATACCTCGATAAGATAACGTTTATCTTTGTCAAAATGTGCTAATTTACATTCGTGCTTGTGTAAACGATATAACGGCAAAAATCAATTATAATAAAACTGGTGTTTTGTTAGTTCATCGTTGGTGGTAAGCCTGGTAAGTCACAGTACAATAAGTGTTGTAAACATTTGTACGGCTAACTGTACCATAATAAAAACAATAGAACATCTGTGTTTTTTCTAGTCATATAAAGCCTACATTTGAATCTCGAATGTCTGACACATTAACAAATTTTGACAGATATAACAAAAATGTTTAATGTTGTCATGATTCCATATTTAAATTCGGTGTTGTAAATGGGGCTATGTCTACATCAACGATAACCTCTTTATAAAGTTCAAGGAGATATCTACACAACCATAATTTCATACGGAGGTGGTTCAATCGTTGGAAAATGGAAAATTATATATCATTTGACCGAGCAACAACACTTACACGGTACGGATATCCTATTATTTCCCTTTAACAAATTGTATGTATTTATTGTATTATTTGTTTTTATTCTGCTTCTACTTATTGCATAGATATAGTTAGGTTAATATTGTTAAAATAACTGTTTATGAAAATACTTGTGTTTGTATAGACAAGCAGCATTTTTGCGGATATTTATACAGAATTGTCGCCCCGCCTCAATATGTACAAAATACTAAAAGAAAATATCGAAATCTTATGTACTTTGAACACAAATATAAATATTTACATTGACGATATAATATCTATATTATGCTGATGCCACAAATATTATTCTACTTCTAGTTGACTTAAAAACGTTATTTATAAATAACCATTAAAAGCTAATAAAACAACAGTTATTCGACGCTCTAAACACGTATCTCGACGCTCACTTAGTTGCATTATGATTATGACACACGTCAATGTTTCATTGATACTCCTAACAGTATTCCATTTATTCTCTACTTGCCAGATTGATTCCTAGCCGGCGATCACCCGGTGACGTTATTATGTTGACTTTTGTGCGTGGTAATTGGTTTTTTCTAACGGCTGCCCCCGCTCTATACTCTATAGAAACCTTATTCCCACGGGCCGTCAACCGAAACTATCTAACGCCCGCAGCAATTAACCAAATCCTTAATGGAAATATTTAGTTCTGTGTATCACACGAAGCGCTAAATAAACTCTGCTCTATTAAAATGCTTATTGTAATATAAAGCCAATTCTCTTTGGTACTTATCGTTTTAGTCGCTTCATTTGGTGAGCGATATCCGCATATCAGTGTTACATACATACGTGCTAGAAAATATTTTATTAACATGTTCAAAAACTGGATTTACTTAGCCAAAACTTGATCGTTATTTATATCGTAGAGTTTTTGTACATACCCACTGCACCGGAACGAAATGTTAGCGATAATAGGTAGGTACGATAGATTGTTTTCATTTCACGGTCGATCTGACTAGTGTGAATAAACTCCGCGGCACGGTTCTAAATTCAAATCATATCGAATGACCAATTCGAAATTCGAATAGCGTTTGGCATTTTCCGTGGGCCAGTTTAAATTTTATTGATATTGATTTAGTCATAGAGCTGTTTAGTATTTATTTATTTTAGCTTTATAAGCAGAAAGATAAGTAAGAAATTATATCATAGACAGAAAAGAAGTAGATTTGGTAGTAGCTCACGCAAAATGAAGATTCTTAAACGACCCAATTGAGACGTTTCTCTATTGGCGTCAAAACAAAATCGGCTCAACAAAATTCTAAAATGCCAATATTTAAAGCTCAATTGTTCGATACTATCTCTATTACGAAAGCTCATTCCTTATCTTTTACGTTATTTATTTGTTCAAATTATCAACACTATTTCAGTTATTTATTAATAACGGAATAGTGTGAGCACCAGATTTTCAACGTCAATTAGGTAGTAAAAGTAACATAATTATGCAGATTGAAACATTATTGTAGCTAAAAATGTGCTCGATTGCGTAAACACACTTTTCTCTTTTAGAATAGAAACTTCTTTTGTAAGATATTTATAAGTAGTAAACTACTTAACCACTCTTAATGTTACATTTGTACTTCAAGTTAGCACTTTCAGTAGTTTACAAAAAAGCTCATAAAATTGTACTTAATCATTTTACACTGCGGGACCTAAAACCGCAAAGCAGCAGCGTTTGATATATTTTCCTCAGGCACAAAGCACAGCGAGTCATCTCATCTAAAATACAACTTGTATGAAATTACATAATTTGCGTCTATTACGTTTATTAAAGTGTGCGTTCCACGCAATCGTCAATTATACAATAGATCGTAGCATCGGTCACGGTGGCATCATCCATCAACCTCTGTGGCCCGCACACAGAACCACTACACAACCGTTACAAATTCGCGTTTGAAAAATTATGCCTCCAGCCGAGCCGAGATCATTTTCTAAAACGCCGGTTTGAGGCGATCATACCGCTACCGTTCAGTTAATCTCGTTCATTGAATCGTTCCTAGATTACATCGTATGCCATGCCTAGCGTCTTATTAGCCCGCCTCGAACTTGGAATCTGAACTTTTCCAGACTTTATTTATAATTAATAATTATACAGAGAGGCTTCTGTAGGATAAAATTTCTTCCCGATTACTTTCCTAGGTTGTTTACGCTCGCATTATCAAATTAAAATATGAACATGGTATTCACGTAAATTGGATATTCTGCGCGCCGGCAACGCGAACTATGCATCAGCAGTCATCAGCATGTGTTTAACCAAACCTACTTCGATCATCAACTACTAAATACTTGAGATGTTATAGTGGTTGTACCGAACGGTAAAACTTTGTTTGGCGTTTCAAGGATAAAGCAACAATTTGGAGAATCTTTGCGAACTTAACACAATAATTAGGTAGTACGACTGTTAGAAGATGCGAAATTCAACACGAGCTCAGAATATGAAGTAAGTTGTTGCAAATTAAACAACTCTGTCGACACAAATTGAAAATAGATTAATAACTGCAAGTTATCCGTTCTATTATATTATCAACCATAAGTTCACCGAACACAATAAAATTGTATACATTTCATTATTAAGAATATAAATATTAACTAATAAAACAGCTACAATACTTTGTATAAAATACTATTTAGTAACCTGATTACATGTGCATAATAGTCAAGTAAAATTTAATCAAATCATAACTGTGCATTCTATTTTAAATCATGTGCAGTGTTGTTCAAAATAAATTAAAAGTACCGCGAAGTTGGCGCTGCTTAGATTGGCTAGTTAAATATTAACGGTAGCATCCGCCTGAGGTTGAATCGAAATTTAAAATAGTACTATGAACTTTGAGCATATTGTGCATGCCACTACAAATAGGATTATCAAAATTCGGAAATAGAAGAATTCAAAATAAGAAGGATTTAAAAATGATTCGATAAAGGCAGTGCGATCGTTCGGAAAATACGTTTTACTGTCTCAATGTGCGGCAATAGAAAGCTTTACTTCAACGCTACAACAAAATTTCTACATTGAAAGACAATACTTTTATTGTCCTCCATCCATTGAACACTCAATCATCCAATATTTATTTGCAATATTGTACAGTACGATGTTGTGCATCAACCTAGAATAAATAATGTTTCGTACAATACGTTATTCGAGTCGATACAACATAGCAAGCTATAGCATGTTTTAATCCACTAGGTTTGCTAATCGGTCGCAAGCTTCGCAAGTGTCGGCCGGTCGGCGTCGTTCGCTTTTTGCGGTGCAGTGTGCGGCCGGCCTAATTGGCTGCTCTGTCGCTAATTGAACGGTTAGCCGGTACCAAGCCGTGTTTGTTAAACGATTAAGCGGCTTATTAAATGTGATTTGCGGATTTAGACCTTTTTTTTGCGAGGGAAGCTGTTTGATTGATTTCCTTTGCGTTGAAGTTAGTCGTAGAAGATAGCATAGTGTTGTAATCATAGAGAATACACTGACGTTTTAGTAAATAGAGTTGCGTGTTATTTGGACTCGAATAATATGTAGTTCTATTATATTTAAAGTATAGCTTTCTTTATTACTGTCGCGTTGAAATAGTGTCGTAAATAGGAGCGCATACGCACCTGTTGATGGTGAAGCTCGGACCTAGTAGGTACTAAAAGTTATAACATATTACTGAGTTTTTCTGTTATCAGTTCAACTTGACTCAATAGAAGACATAATGCCATCTATTACACTGGATAAAGCTGTTAAAATATGCATAATCCCCAGGGAATACTCTCCTTAACTTAGTCATTTGTCGTCGTTTTTCATATGCCAAGACTTATTTAAACCGTTGTAAAACTTCACAGTAATATTAACACATAAAATGCATGGGAACTTGATAAATGATACGAGGACCGATTTTTTACAATAAAATGTTCGCAATATATACCAGACTTCATGAACTTACGGCGAACGCATTTCTCTTGTTTATGAGCCGAAAGCGATAAAAATTCGATTATTGTCTTAACATCTTGGCACGGTCAAGTAGAGAAATACCTAACAAATCGTATGCGTGTATCGTGAAAATCGCAAAATAATTTTGTTATACCTACTAGATATTTAAAGCGTTATTAACAACATAAAATAATATATTAAGTGTAACAAATATGGATACTATGAAAACATATTATTATGACAAACTAAGTTTATTATTTAAATATAACGGACAGCCAAATTGGCAAATTAATTATTATTAATGACTAGTAAAAAAATTATAACATGCGTAAAGAACATAAATAAAATACTATCGTATATTATTATTACTTATTTATTAATTTCACATTAAATATAGCCAATGACTTTTAAAAGAAAGAAGATATGAAAGATAAGATAAATATTAATATTATTACTATTAACAGTATTAATCGCTACTAATCATAAATATATGTATATTATTTTTATAACTTATATGTATGTTATATGTTTGGCAATTAATACGATTTACAAAATGTAACTAATTTAGCATAATGTATAATTTCCACTCGGTGAAATAATTATATCCATATTTCGCTGGTTATGCCATGTGCAGAAACAGACCCCAATTTACTAGAATTATTTCGTGTTGAGCTTTCCTGTATAAAATTGCTACTTCGGTGGCGGTTTCATAAGCACTGACGCCATCCCTTCCCTTAAGTTTCTTCCTAACCGAATTCCATCAAACTTGGATCACTGGTTTAGCCGCGAAAACGTTACGAACAGACCGATACTTTCGTATTTATAATACTGGTAGCGTATGGAGTACCGGACAACAAGACGAAGATTTCGCATCGTGCGACTCCTGTAACACTACAATGAAACCGGTAGATAAATAAATAAGTACAAAAAGTTGTTTCAGAAATAGAGCCCCTTATAGAGTTGCAGCTGCTCTCGCACCGGCTCAAGGCAAACCGCCCGCTTCTTTTAGGCCCCGTTTTGCAACGTAAATTGTGATTTTTTTTACTCTTATTAAAGTGACTAGAGACTTACAATGGCTCGGGTAAGTTTTATACCTCCTTAGTTTATGGAGCGTAATGCAAGATGCTCGCTTTTGGTACTTAATTAATTTATAAACGCATGCCGCGAACAGATATGGCGTTATTGCTTTATTATTAAAATTTATGTAACTATGAAAATTGAAACCAATTGCTTTTTTATTTTTAGTCATATTTTAATTAACATAAGTTGTGTCAAAAATCTTTTCATAGGTAAGTTAAATTGGAAATGTTAACACTATCCGCGAGCTGGCACCTGGCAGGCATATTTTCAAACGTCAAAAAGCGTAGTTAAAACTCAAATGGTGGTGTTCAATGGGTAAGGCTAATTAAATGTGCATCTAAGAGGTCGTAAGTTTAATCTTCACTGCAGACGTGATCTCACTACTGACACGAACATTTAACTTTACTGGAGAACTAAAGAGAATATATGTTATTAGCAATAGCAACCTATCGCTTATAAAACAAAAATATTTCGTATAGTCCAGCAAACTAACGACAAGAACTATGTGAGTAAAAACATTATTCAACGATTTATGTTACGACACGACCGATGCCTAAAATTTTATTTGTCTCTGACTTTATTAAACCACCTTAATACACAACTGTTGCTGTTTATAATTAAAACTTTTCTAACTAAAGATTTCTGTCATACAAAGACTTACGCCTCTTTATACCCGATACGGTATGCAAAATTGACACAATAATAATATGTCAATTTAGCCGGCTGTTTAATGTCCCACGTCCCACGTCATAAAATTTTTGCCGTCTGTATTGTATCCCCAAACTCCATTGTACTACTAAGAACGTTGTTGGGAAAACCCCAATAACAATTCACCCGACCCGATTATGGAAACGGAGGCCCCACTTCTGCCACGGGACCAGCAAGGCACATTTCTGTCAATACTAATGCAACTGTACTGTCTTGAATTATGCTCACTTATTTCATTCAATACTCTGTCTGGTTTCATTCCTCTCGACACACCTGCCCGTACTGTTTGATACTCCTGTCCTACTCATGCGCATCCGCTGTGACATATAGCTATCTCTTTCTATAATATGACATGTTTGTTTTTATATGCCTTATGATATTACTTTATTAGTTTGTGATTGTGATCTGAATTAATTAATGAACACTTGCCCGATGTTTTATATATTTTTATTCACATATATTAGCGCTAACAAACTGTTCGCACTGATAGCAAAACTTTGTTAAAATGTTTACAAAATTATCTAGTTTGATACAACATTGTTTTCGCGTTTAATTTGAACACCTATATTTCAGTGTTGGTTTACATTTAACTGTCTCAGTCAGTGATGTGTGTAAAGGGAGTGTGATATCCGATCGTGGGCCCTGCATTTATTCCCGGGTCGGATGTAGTGTCATTCAGTTTTAATGCCAGGTAATTCTTAGTAGTAATGCGAAGTTTGGAAGTCTGTAGATAGCTGGCTCACCAGCTATTTCGTGGAAGTTGTACATAGCTGGTTAATGTAGGCTTAATAAACTTTCCGTCAAATTGTATTTGTAATTCCGTTAATTTGTAAATAAAACTAATAAATGCTGAGGTTTATTATAAGACTGAATTACGAAGATTAATTACCTATTTGCTTTAAATCACATTTCAAATAATTAGGTACTTTCCTTTGTATATCTAATAACATTACGTCGTTTTACTTTTCAAATAAGGAAATAATGAACGGAGTAATATGCATTTGGACTGATATTTGGACAAATTGTACCGAAACAAATAATATTGTTATTAATAAAATAACAACTGATTAAAAATATTCACAATAAACGAATAAACGCTTTTAGCCATAATTAGTCGTTGCCTTGCCCAGAATAATTCGTTTAATAATGATTACTTATAAAAATTATGTTAGTAGGTAGGTACTTATAATGTTATCTGTCATACAGGCCTACTTGGTACATAGGTACGATACCAGTATCTTTATCTACTGTTCTTTTTGACAATGTAAGCACATGATCTGAGTATGTATAAATTTATCTGTGAGAGAGGAAATAAATTTATTATTACTTATTAAAAATATAGTTAAGTTATGGACTGCGGATCAAGGTATTGCAAACTACTTTGACGAATACCTATATAAGCAATTAAATAAATACGGCGTAAAAATGTATTTTTTTTATAAGCCTTAATATGTAATAGAAATTAAATATTTTATTTGATTAAGTGCATAAAATCTATAATACGGTCTGTAATTATTATTTCCTTAATTAATTATATTATACAGCCAATTACTGATTAAAATCATACTTAATACCAACGTAAATACAAAACGGTTGTTAAAATATATTTGAATATTAGGTACTGGCACACACAGCGACACATCAACCTAGACTGTTTGGACATTGAACTATTAGAAGTTGAACGCTGCGAATCGTGCGAGAGTGCGTTATATTTTTGTTATTTTGTCTTATTCACGTGGAACCGGCCGCGGGCCACTACTATGCACTGTCCCTTTCCGACAATTCTCTATTTTGTATGTAGCGTAATTATGCGTATATAGGGTGTCTAACTTGATGTGTAGCCATGTTGTACACGTTATAAATATGGATTAATTGGTGCTATAATATTAGTAATATAAATTATATAAAATAGCAAAAATAGTTATATCAATAGGATTAACAATATGAGCTTCTTTACTCAGAACTACCTATTCGCTGGCACTATAAAATGTTATTTTAACATTATAAAATAATTCATCGTTATTTCTAGTGTTGTGACAACATGTCATTATTTATTATGTTTTTTATTAAATGATAAATCATCCGTCGTTAATAAATAACGTTTCTATTTCGAAACTACGAAAATAGTGCTTTAATATACGTTTGAACTAATAATTTTAAATTAAAGAATACATGGATAATGCGAAACTAAGACTATACGAATTGAGAGTTAATAATGTCTAAATAAATCACTCCTTTTAACACAATGGTAAGTATTCAAAACTAAAATGTTCGAAATGGCAAATAAACATGTTATTTGTGAAAAATAATTCTTATAAAATGATAGAGTGCGAGCGCTACAGATCGAGAGGCGGTACAATTGGAGTACCATACTCCATGCTAGGCCGCCTACCCGCCCTCGCATCAACAAACCGCGAAGTTCGCAATAATAACGGTACGAGCACGGTAATACGTGGTACAAGCGTCCACTAGCGCCACGCGGATCACGACGGAACTACACACTGACCGAAGTTTACGTTAATTTTTAGTAACGCTATAGGAATATTGTCATTTTTATTTTTAATCTGACACATTATTTTATAATATATCACATTTATAAGTAATTGAAATTTATTGCTGTTTTTAATATTTCGTTAAACATCAAGTTACGTACACCTATTTTGATTGTTTAGATAACTTGTGGCTGGGACTAACCAAAAGCTTATACTAAAAAAAATATATAACTTTGTTTCAAAATTGCCACGTTTACACTTACGGCACTGCAAACTATATAAAATTATTTAAATGCATCGCTATTTTTACATTCAATATTCCAATCACGTTACAGAATTGATTTTATTTATCTGTTTGTGAAAGCTGGTCTCCAAACCGGTAAACAAGAGAATAATTAAGAACCAGAATTTAATTAAATAATAAAACATATCTACTGATTTATTTCGACATTATACGTACAGACTTGTATCATCATTTGTTTTTTCATCGAAAAGCCTCAAGTGGAAATGCGGGTAGCGCTTACAAACATTCATGTGTAAAGGATAATCACACCGAGATGCAGTACTTTCATTTGCACACTGATGTTTCCTTTAGGGCCCTGCACGACAGCAATACTGCCGTCATAAGGAAAAACACTTAACCAACAATTTTTTTTCGAAATTAACATTTTACGTATTTGGAATCAGTAAAAACAATCATCGCAATCGCATCTGCCTGTATATTTAAAAAAATATATTTTTGGCGGTTACTTCTTTTTTGTTATGAAGGCAGAATAGATCTGCTAAAAAACTTTTCTTTAAATGTTTTAATGACAGTATTGCCTCCCTAAGTAATCCATTAGCATATACAGTGGGTTACCAAATTATTAGGGACAGTCAGATTTTTTATTATTTTCTTATTTCGGGCGCACTTGACTGCCATTTTAAGTGGTAAGTGTTACTGGAATTTATTATTTACGTTCGCCGTGTCTCTATAACTCACATTTCAAGTGGATGTTGAGGGTTAAAGGGTATATTTGTATTCTACAATTTTTTAAGTAATGTTGGAGCCGCAGTGTTCTTGCAACGCGAAGTAGTGAACGACGATTCGGAATATTTAAAATAAGGTTATTTTTATATTTGTGTGATAAAATACAGTTGAAATGTAAGTATTATTGTTCTTTTATTAGAAACATAAATATTTTACTGTATTTTTGTAATAATAATATTTTTTATATTTTTAATATTTCTGTCTTCCAGCATGGGCCGAAGCTGCGATTTGTCTCCCAAAAAAAAAATCTGCGATTGAAACCCTTCTCCAGGACACAAGTCATTCGCAAAGGACTATAGCAGATATTGCTGGTGTTTCAAAGTCAGATGTTAATAAAACTCTAAATAAAAACCAGCCCCTTTCTCCTAAGAGAAAAGGCAACATTGGCAGAAAACGCATAACAAAACCGCGTTCGGACAGGAATATTCTAGATATCAGCGTCCAGAATCGAAAAAAAAGTGTTGGTGTGTTAACTCAGTTAGTCCAAGAGTCCGGTATACCAGTTTCTAAGAAAACTGAGCAACGGAGATTGGAAGAGAAAGGATTGACAGGTCATCGTCCTGTGAAAAAACCACGGTTGACTGATGCAATGAAAAATAAACGGCTTGCCTCTGCACGTGAACACCACCAGAAGACTGTTGCGGACTGGAATAAGGTCAGTTTGCATTATTACTGCTGTGTCACACCAATTTTAATATTATTTTCCAGAATTATAAACATCTTTCTTCTTTTTCAGGTTTGTTTCTCTGACGAGTCAACATTTCAAATTCTAGCCGATAAGAGCAGCTGAAAATCGACGCCCAAATGAAAAGTACAACCCTGACTGTCTCGTGGAGAGGGTTAAACATTCCGTTAAGATAATGCTGTGGTCTGTCATAAGCGCTAAGGGGGTTGGGCGCCTCTACATTGTTCAGGGAACCATGAAACAATACCAGTAGGTACAGACAAGTTTTACAAACTCGTCTCTTACCGACACTTTAGGAATGGTTCCCAGATGGCAAAGAATTCATGTTCATGCATGATTCAGCACCATGCCATAAAGCTAAAAGCATTACCAAGTTACCATGACCATAACATTCCAGTTTTACCTTGGCCTGACAATTCTCCTGATATGAACCCAATTGACAATCTATGGCAGATAACCAAGGCTGAATTTGCCAAGGAGATGATTACCACTAAGGTAAAACTAATAGAAAAGTTAATAAATGTTTGGCATCACAACCCTAAAATAAAAGAAAGTGCCAAACAGTGCATAGAAAGCATGCCTAGGCGTATAAAAGCCCTCATTGAGGTGAAAATAAATGTCACTAAGTACTGATCAGTACTAAGATATATTTCTTCACGCTTATTTATTTAAAATTTTATAGTATACGGGTTATTTTCAAAGTATTATTGTTATTATACTATTTCCTAAATAATAGTTTTATATTATAACAACATTATTTTCAAAAACATCTGTGTTTTCTATTTAATTTGAGACTAATACTTCACAAATTCATTATTTTGTAACCCACTGTATTTAACTAATGAAACAAATATGTATTAAACAGTAGATAATGCTCAAAACAAAATGGTAGAAACTAAAAATGTGTCAGGATTGTGCAATCGGAAGTGGTTACGAGAGGAGCGCTTATCTACGGAGCGCGTGTGAAGTGCGATACGCGCGCGACGCGACGTCACATTGTGTGCGCACTAACCACATCCTGACACTAAACTTACGATATAACCTTGATATATATTACTAGTAATTTTTATTAACTTCAGAGCATTTAGGTATTTAGTTATTTTTAATAACGATGTCAATAATTTATATATCGATAAAACTCAGCCATAAGAAGGATTCGAATCTGTGACCCTAACATACCATGGTTATTTAAATATTTATGGCCATACATACCTATCTTTATTAGATTTATAGCACGATAATTGTATTAATATATTTAAATTGCAATAAACATATTCGTGTGCTTCGAGGAAATAGATTCCCACATCTTAGCAAGCTTTTGTGTCCTATGGGTTAAGGAATAAAATTTTATAATACAATCTACCTACAGATAGTTTCAAACTTGGGTGTTCATTGTTTTCGATTTAATGTTTGTTGAATTCTCAGGAAATCATAGCAAGTCATAAAAACACGCGTAAATACTTACTCATCAATATTATTATCCATAAAAGTGGGTAGGTACTTTTAAAACAACAAATATAATTTATCACACTTCTTAAAATAATACGTTTGACGTACCTATTCGTCTCCGGCAACAAAGTTGCAGTCAAATCTATATTCGCAATTTACTAACCTTGGAACTGGGAAATTGCCTACTGAAGCTCAGGGTTGTTGTAGTAGGTACTATTGCGCCATTTGCTGATGTAAATGTCTAAAACGATATATATATGTACTAACCGAATAAAATACGTACATATCTATAGCAATGTACGTGACATTACCAAATCGCCAATAAATGTTCTAAGATAGACAGATGATTATCCGATTACACAGACCAAAAAAAGAAGATAATATTACGTTCAGAGAATCTGTAAATGCAAAAGTTCTTTTGACTAAGCTTCAGATTTCTTATTACCAAGGAAGAATAATATTGTAATACCTACACATTTTTTATAGATTTTATCTCAATTTACTTGGATTATGATATTTTATCTACATTTTGACTTTTTGGCAGCATCCATAGAGGAATTCTGCTATCTATGATGGATACTTCCTTTGCATGTCTACCGTAATCCGTAAAAGGATGTAAACATCCCGTAAACGCGTGTGTTAATTTTATCGAATACAGTAAATATATATTCGATAAAATTGTCGGTTATTTTTAAAACAATGTTACTATCTAGAATTTGTTCTGTGATGGACAATGTTTTTAAAATTTCCAGCACATATAGAATATGATTACCTACAAAAGCAAACATAGATCCGCCTGAAAAATAAATACCTAATGATGACACAGCAAAATCATTTGAAATAATATATTAAGGGTAACATATAAATAAATAATAACATATGACACTCCTTCAACTGTTAGCACTGTTAAAAAATCACGCCGAGTTCGCAATATTAACGTGATGAAAAGATAATTATCAATAAAAAATATTATTATTATTATAAACTACCTACCACACGTCTGCTCTTTATATTCTAAATGTTGGTTAGGGTTTATTACACAAGAAAATATATATTTTACAAAAAGTATTATGGTCTCTGCTTATAGAATCTCGAAATATACATACCTATATTAATTTTTATTCCAATTTCTTTTTAAATTAAATGCCTACCGATTGTGCGATAAAATGACTGACATATTTAACACTAATTAGACATTTTATCAATGTTTTCATTTTAATATAATTATTGTAACAGTTACCTTCAGTAACGAGCGCTATGACGCCGATTATCGGATCATAAACTGGGTTTTCACACGACGCCTGTTGATCAATGTTGTGCAAAGGACTATCAATATCTGAGAATAATGAGTAATTAACAGTATAATAAAGAGGTGTACCTATCCATTGTTGCAGGATATTTTCAACCGGCCGGGCCGCTGATAAACAAAGAAGCGAACGCAGACGCGGAACGTGCGCTAGCGAGGTATCATCCACCGCCGCACTATCATGCGCCGCATCCACCCGTAAGTACCACAATTACATAATATAACACTCCGATTTCGATTTCCGAGATTTCCTATGTGCCCTCTTCTTCTTCAGAAGGCTTTTAAGAATCCCTTTCCTGTTGGTGAAGTTATCGCCAACTTCATAGCATAGCATAATAATGTGTGTACCTACCTATTTTTTTTTTATTATTCTCTCACTTATTTCTTATATCCTTTTTAGTTCTTGCCCTCCTTCTGAGTCTGCTATTTATCCTTGCAGTATCGATAAGAAAATTATCGTGTCATAACAAATACATAAAACTTAAATAAAATGTTATTTTCTTTATGCCATCAACGATAGCAACTAAGTTGCCATCACCGATGGCAGCTGGCATACCACCAACGACATCCCACTGACACGTTATAAACAAGCAATAAGTAATGCACGCTTCAGGATGTTCAAAACCAAAAGTTTATAATAAACTATAGCGTTTACAATTATTTTGGCAACTAAACACTAATTTGGATTGTCTCTTATGCTGTTCAGATTTCATAAATCTTGTTTGTGGCTATCAAAACTTTTATGACAGTTAACCATATGGCCACAACCAATAATAAACTACCCCATAATTCCCGCGAGTCGCGCATCCCCTATTTTTAGACGTGAAAGTTTTACTGCTCGTTCTTTAATACCTTATCTAGGCATAACAATAATAGAAAATAGTTTTAACATCGCATAATGTTGGCTTGGTTCATGCACTGTTATCTTACTAGGTACAAATCAATTTTTATAATAATTAGTCAAACTATAATCCCAGCAAGCGAACAACACATTTTAAAATTACAACGCCCGCATTAAGAATAATTTCTGGTTCACGAATGGGACACTATTTTTGGCAAGTCTAAATCATGGTTTAGATTTAATTAAAGACATGCATAGGCATGCCCTTGCGTGGTTCATAGTGCTCCAATTTCATTAAAACGCACACAGATGACGGCATGCAGTTTGATGACTCCTGGTCTCGATTATCACAGCTATAGCGTATAAAATTATAATACAATGTATTGAAGATGGTTACAATCAGATTCCCTCAAAATACGTATAATCTATTGTTGACCATAGTTATAAATGCGGTTATTTCTTTTTCCAGGTATTACCTCAATACGGGCCCGCTTATTACCCAGATCTTTGTTATGGCCGTTACTATAGTAGGCCACCGGGATCTTACCATATGCCGCCGCCACAGCCAGATGGACAGGTAACTACATACAACTATTTATTACTTTTGAAACAAACTACTTCAAACATCAACTTGGAGCATTCCTGCTCCCCTAGACCTCATGCCAATTCAATAATCTTTTATTTGATTTTGAAATTGAATCCGTTTTAAATGGAAGCAAGGCATGGCGATTTTCTTAGTTCAGTTAAGTAGTGTCGGTAGTGTACATGTTTTTCATAATAAAATTTGTTTCCAGATGGTAGGCGTTGGCAGTGAGCCGTATCCGCCGCCACAATACTATGGCTCACCACCTTGCTATCAGCATTCGCCACAAAGGATACCTTACGTCGGTAAGTACCAACACATCTCTCTTCTTCACCTATTTACGTATACCTACTCGTCACAGCAACAGGACTTATCCTTTCCGCATCCGCAGTACGTTAGGATTTCAGCTATCATAAAAATTATAGCAACTGCAGTCGGTGGTATTGCTACAGCGCTACGACTTATACTTCTTTAAACAAGTTTTAAAGAAAATATTAAGCGCTCTGTTCTTTTATGCGTTAAACGGTGTGTAGGATTTGGCAAACGTTAGTACGTTACGTAGTTACGTAACGTAGTCGTTACCATAAAAAATAAATGTCATATTTGAGTAACAGTCATATACCAATGTTATAACCGCGTGTTTTTTAAATTAGATAAAGCTACCCGTAATGAAAGATACACAATGCATGCCGCAATTAACAATAATAACAAAGTCCTACTATGTATTACGATTGAACATAATTATGTTCAATCGTAACATCAATAATACCAATCGATTTATCATGATGCGATTAGAAAGTCGATCGTGTAAACGAAAGTAAAATTAATGATTTATCAACCTTTGCTTGCTACTCATTTTCATATAGGGAGATATAGATCTTTCTCTCCGGTTCTACTGAACGACATTACGTAAGACGTGGCTTAGATTTGTAGTTGAACTACAAGCTACCAAACTGTGCCCAGAATGCGTTGCGGTTATTACCTGATGCCTAAACAAACAAATATACTTATTAAGTTGATAAAACTTATTTTTAGGTTCAGGCTTATCAGTCCTAGTTGGTTTTCAAAAATATATCTAATGTACTTATAAACAAATTTACACTTTCATAGTTCACTTATTTATTTTAGATCACATCACCTTTAACATGCAATATATTTATGTATATAAGTGTCTTCATATGTATTATGTATTGTTACAGAATACCGCGGATGCCCGTGCCCATTAAACGCGTGTCCAAAAAACGTCCTTATTGGGCCCGCTACTGGTAAAGCCCCAACCGGTGGCGGCCCCGCAGACGTACCTTCAGCCCTCGCGCCGCCCGGGGGCGCCTTCCGAGCGAAGGTGCGGGCGTGCGCACTCGACGCTGTCGCCGACACACACGGCAGCGGCAAGGTACTGATCCCTTTCATCTACATCACATATTATCTCGCACTAGCAAGGCACGGAGGCACATGACACTCGCATATCATATATGTACAGCTCAGTTTTAAGTACCACGTGATCGAGCCGAGACAATTTCTTAAGATATAAATCCGATGCCCTACTATCACCCGTTAACATAACGGCAACCTTATGCCGCTGGATCAACCAGATAGTTCAAATATAATATTAGAAAACTGATAGAAGATTGCAAAAAAAAAAATTCGGTAGAATTAAAATTGTCTTGTTAAAACAACGACTTATACCATATATTTGATATATTCAATATATTGTATAAATTAGATATCGTAACAGATTTTAATATCAACTTTTTCTCCATAGGATCCACCATTGGAGCAGGAACCACCAGCAGCAGCTGACGCTCCACATCCTTGTGCGATGCCGGCCATCGGGGGTGTCTCACCTAAACGTGAGCTTTATGATGTCCGGGATAAGATCCTCATCGCGAACGATATTCCCGGACCGACTGAAGCCTTAGGTCCCCCTTCGCCGGCGCGTGGCTCGGCCGGCGCATGTGCGCCGCAGCCGCCACCAGTGGCGCCCCGCCGCGCCCGCCTCGGCAAAGAGATGGCCAGGCGATCCCTCGCAGGCGACGACACCGGCTTGCTGTTATCTGTGCCGCAACCTACCTTAGCTCATCATAGTGATGCTGACGATGATGTTCTCGCCATATCACCACCCACCTGCGCACCTATAGACTTATCGTCGTCAGACGAACGGTCGACCCCATTAGTCGATGTCAAAAAGGAGAACGAAGGGCCGACCTATGCCGCAGCTCGAAAACCCGACGCGCAGGCACTCAGAGAACACAATAGCAGCACAGTGTTGGATGTTAATGTCGTCACCGATGCTGCCAAAGGTGTTAAACGAAGATACTCGCGGCCTAAATTGGAGATTGATATGAAGGATACTCAACTTGAAGACGTATGTAAGACTAATGGAATAGGTGAACATGTTAAACTTCAGAAGCGTAGAAAAGTATCAGGAGATCAAACAGATATCCAGAGAACTGAGACCGTCACAAAAGAGACTAAAAAGAAGCAAACGCAACCGAAAAGAGCACCAAAAACACCGCAGGGAGAAAAGAAGGCTACGAAAAGAAAGTCTGAAAGCAACGCGAGCGGTACTAAGCCAAAGAAGATACTTCTCGATAATACCACCGACGAGGATGCTAGACTCAAAGATATCGTTGTTGTGACAGAGGAACCTTTACCAGCTAAACCAAAAAATAAAAGTGCTCTTCTTCTTGACAACCTAATAAGAAAAAATAGCATCGATAGGCCGGATGCGAAAACCTTTTCCGACGCTGAACTGAATCCTGCGGAATTGTTCCTCTCTCCTAACGAAAATATAGCGCAGAATTGCGTCAAGAAAACGAATATAAACAATAATATCGTTGAAAATACAGGTACCGTGAACGGCGTTCGACCCAACACGATTGCAGCCGTGAGTCAACTAATAGAGAAGAAGTTAGCGTATAAAAGCGCCTGTAAGCTGGAAAAAGTCGACTCAAATGTGACTCACGGAATCAAATCAGTATTAAAAACGCCCACTGTAAAATCGAGTCCAAAGGAGGAGAATAAAATATTAAATAAGTGCGAGTTGACCGCTGACAGTGTGAGAACAATCGTTGACACGACGGTGGAGAAGGACGTCGCGCCTCAAACTGATAAAAATGAAATCGTAATAGACAAAAATGTTGCAAAATCGGTCCCCTCAGATATCGCATCGAAGCCCGCGAAGATTCCGAAACCGCTTAAACCTAGAGCAGACACAGAGCCCCAACCGGCGATCGAGGAGGTGCCGAGGGTCGTCGAGGACACGGAGAAGCCCGAGGAAGAGGAGGCGAGGAGGGCTCGGGAGACGGAGGAAAAGACCGAGCCCGCAAAACAATTGATGGAGAGACCGGCAGGCAAGAGATGCAAGCTAACAAACGGGGAACTGAAAGCGAAAAACGTGGAGAAGGTGGTGAAGCTGCTGGTGTCGAAGCGGCCGGCGATAAAGACGGACGAGGCAACGCTGGTGGTGGAGGAGGCGTGCGCGGGCGCGGCGCCGGCGGGCGGCGTTCTGCGGCGCGCGCGGCGCCGTGGGGCCGCCTCGCGCCGCGCACGCCGCGCGCTCGCGCCGCCCGCACCGCCGCCGCCCGAGCCGCCCGCACCGCCGCGCTGGAGCAACGGCTGGCACTGGGACGGCGACCACTACCTGTCCAAAGTCTACCTCAATGTAAGTATGCCGCACATACGCCTGGCCGCCTTGCCGCCTCGGCCGCGAGCGTGCACTGACCCGGCACTGGTGTTGCAGAACGACTCGCGGCAGGACCGCACGGCGCGGTGCTGGGCGCGCATGTCGCACGCGAGCGGCGACAGCGTGTCGCGCGGCGACTGCGTGCTGCTGCGCGCGTCGCTGGCGCGGGCGCAACCCTACGTGGCGCGCGTCGCCAGCCTTTGGGAGAACCCGGACGATGGTCAGTAAATACGACACACATTCTTCTCATCGCTTGCTACGTTTGATTTTAAATAATTTACACTACGAGAGTCAAATAAAGAAAATTTAAAAATATAATTAATAAGGGAAGCCGTTCATTTTTTCTAATTTCGAATCTTCATTCCTTCAAAGCATCAATGTATATATCACATGCACATGATAAATCCATTTACTCTGATGCCACACTCTTTAGGGATATCTGCAACAACCTTCTTGAATGCAATCGTTACATCTTCAGAGTTCTTAGCAAATTCCTTTTAGTGTGTCTTTATTTTAGACCTGAACCTTCATGCCCCGTACCGTTATTATTAAAACGGTAAAAATAAAATGCTCACGACTTAACATAACCAAATATTCGACAAATTTATTTTACGTTGTGAACTGTAGTGGTATAACAGTTAGAAGGATCCTATTTTTGAACACTGCTGCTGATCATTTTCTAAAACAACTTATATACAATTACTAATATATTAACCCGCAGTCACAGTCATTTTATCCTCTGAGTCCTCTAACGTAATTATTATGAAATGGACACTCCATCCAAAGAATGACTCAATTATGATTTCTCTTGAAATCTGTTGTTCTTTAATTATGTTGGCAAACCCTCGCAAGGAAATAATCATTACGCTGATTGTTTTTTTGTTTCGGATCCGTTGCAATAAATCCAGATACATAATATAATTGGCTGTGACTGTTCAAACACATCATTCGAGTACATCTTTTATATTTTCAAGTATATCGCAATACTAATTGAAAAGAGGTAGCATCTATTTTCGTGCACTAAATCTAGCCTTAATCTGTTAATATATTGCCTTAATCACTATTTTCTTGGCTTCTATCATAAGCCGCATAATACCCACATAATCTGGTCAGTGGTCCCTATTGGGGGACGTCTTTCAGACAAATTATTAGTAAGATGTTTCGACCAAGTTTAAACCGAATGAATCAATTACCTACAAATGGTGACACGGGACAGGCTACGTCATGTAATGCTAGTTGAAGCCTATCATAACTTGTTGTTGATTAAAATCACAACGAAAGTCATAATAAATCATGGACTGAAAATGCTTCTCGTCAAATACATTACGTCGCTCGACACGCAATTTTTAAATTGCCGATTATTTGTGAAAACAAATGAGAAATTAATTCAATATACATCTACAGCTTCCAAAATGAGTTTCTTATTATAAATTCTATGTTGGTATAATTACTTAGGTAGGTACGGGTAGTTTTTAAAACTTCGTTTGACTCTCATAAAATAGATGGCGTATATTTTTTAATTTAATTTCAATGTTGTGTTCCAAATGAAAGTCATAGAGTGAATATGCTTTTCAAGTGGTGTGTGTTGTATTGTGTTGCAGGCGAGATGATGGTGTCGCTAGTGTGGTACTACCGGCCGGAGCACACGGAACGCGGGCGCCAGGCGGCCGACGCGCCTGACGAGGTGTTCGCGTCGCGACACCGCGACGCCAACTCCGTCGCCTGCATCGAGGACAAGTGCTACGTGCTCACCTTCAACGAGTACTGCCGGTCAGTACATAAATACATGCCATCACCAGACGAACATGATATGCAACTGCGCTATGGGCAGCATTTTCACAACACTTCTTAAATTCTCAATTCAAAGCACTCCCTGAATACAGCTACACACCGATGACTTTTGCCATCATAGTAAAATATCATCTTACTTACCTTACCACTTTGTATGCGTACAAAAAATTGCGCTTATTGGGTAACGTGATAGGAACTTGACAAAATTGCCGGTGGCCTACGATAACGTAGTGATATTGTCTTTACCGAAACGCAACTGTATATTGGTGTAGCAATATGACAAAATAATTCGGGACAAAATGTCTAACCCTTCCAACGTATAATAATAAATAATAATCAACAAGTATCTAATAAAACGCAGAACGCAAACTAAAACAAAACTTCAAAAATAAATATTATTAAAACGGTTAACATGCACTGGAATATTCTATCGCTACAACAATTTGTAAACACAACAAATCTCAAAATCGATGTATATACAATACTAGCTTTTGCCCGCGGCTTCGCTCGCGTTAATTTAGAATTTGACAATCAATTCGGGTTGTACTCTGCTTGTAATAATATAATTCAATCATGATTCGAAAGACCCGTGGCGGCATCTATTATCATAAGAACGTTATTGTTGTTTTCCTCGGGAACAGTAATTTTTTCGGGATGAACAGTAGCCTATGTCCCTTTCTGTACACCTGATAACGTATATGCAAAATTTCAGAATGATAGGTTCAGTGGTTTAGGCGTGAAGAGGTAACAAACAAACTCATTTTCGCTTTTATAATATTAGTTAGGATACATAGTGCTAGGAATTCATTAACCGCACCTTCCAAACTAGAAATTGTTTCCTCTCAATTCGGTCGAATCGGTCGTATATACATACATACATCACACACATACACTCTCACTACTGCAATAGGCCGACAAGCCGACATTACACAATACGACGGCGTCATGTAAAACTCAATTGTGTTAAGTAAAAAAAAACAGAAATGCGACATTCTAAAGGCAGCTAAGGCTTATTTACATGGATTCAGTTACTGACATTAGTCTACTACCTGTACCTAAGTCAAAGCTGATCTGGTACTGTTATTGTATAAATTGATTTCAAGTCAATAGAGCGCTGTCATGTTAGTGCTGACTTTAAAAAATGTAAGTACCGCTGCCCGCGCCAGCGCAACTGTCCTTATCTAAACGCGGAAAACAGCAGGTGGTCAGTGGCTGACGCTCTGTTGTAGGGCGACGCTGTATCGTGTTTAACTAGCTAAAATGTCATCAAAGCAGAATATCCAGTTTCATTTCGATCTATTTATATTGTTACTCAAAGTTGTTCTCTAAAAATATTTATAGAGAACGACACTGAGTAACAATATAAAGATACGTAGTATATACGTATATACTACGGTAGGTATGTTGCTTTGTGGAAGAAGATATAATATATCTTCTTCCACAAAGCAACATACTACGTATCTTTTTCTGACAGTCGTCAACTCTCATACTAGCTTGGTAAATAAAAAAAATAATTTCCTTGTTTTTTCTACTTCGGGAACGCATTATTCCCCAATGACTTTACCACAGTAATGTTATATACTAGTATTCTATGAACGCGAATCATACCTACGCGCCTCGAGTTCGGAATACACTCGGTACACAACCAGTCGCGAATACGCCGCGCGCCGCAGTGACGAACGGAAAGTGTGATGGATTTGTATGCAGTAAGCGTGCAATTCGTGAATATTTGCTTGAAATAATTAAACATTTTATCCGAATGCGGATTTTTTATACTATTAAATTTGACAATAAAGCTTTTCGTACGTCTCAGTCGAAGCGCAAATATTAAATATATAAGGGTGTTTTTTATCAAATCTACTAATCAAAAAACACTACATGATTTTTATTGAACACTTCATATTTCATTCATTCAATGAATTTAGTTTTTTATATAAAAATATAATAATTATAATCACTAAACTAGAAAGAATCTCAAGTAGGTAAATGAAATTAAAATATTGTAGATGGACAGCCCTCTCGCGTGTTTACGTACCGCGCGGCTGTAGGTAATTATTTCAAGGATAAGGCCGAGTCACAATACTGGTAGATAACATTACCGTGACTTTACTAACGTGCGTACACCCTGAGGAAACAACCACTGCTACGAGTTAGTAGCACTGTTTACACACAGTCATGTGTAAACGTCATTTCTCGACGTCAGCACTGCCATCTATTACAGACTCATTGTAAATCAGCCTATATGACGGAGTAGAGTCACTCTTTCATTAAATGTATTATTTTATCCGCTGACACATACCTACGCGCCGTACACTTAAGAGTTAAAAGTACATGACGCTCATTTACCGACTTGGAAATACTGTTACATTGCTTGCTTTTCGTGTGGTTATTGGCCAACTTGTTGTCAAGAGTTGTTCAAGCCGCCCGTAGGCCTCTGACATGGCTTAACGACTGCTGTCAATTTGGCAACAACCGGGACCGACTTTTTACGTGCCCTCCGAAGCACGGAGACGTTCAGATGAAATACCACTAAGCGGTCACCCATCTATAGACTGACCGCACCCAACGTTGCCTAACCTCGCTAATCGTTTACCGATCAGTGAGTGAAACTGGCTATGAGCGCCATATAATATTACATAAAATACATTCAATATAACGGATGGTTCAAGTTCTCGTACTCGTAATGTCGACCTGCTATCACAATCACGCTGAATAGGTGTCAAACGCAAGTAGTGAGTTGTGCGTTCCGTTGCAGGTACCGCAAGCGGCTAAAAGCGGCAGAGGAGGGCGTGAGCATCGTGCCGTCCATCGTGCCGCCGTTGCCACCGGGCGAGCTGAGCCCGGCCGTGGCGCCCAACGACTCCAAGCTGCCGCCCGCCGTGTCGCCCGAGCTCGTGCTCTTCTGTCGCAAGATCTATGACTTCAGATCTAAAAAGATCCACGTCCCGAACAAATGAACTGTGCGAACGAAACCTCTGGATATCGTTCGAAAGATCTGCGTCGTTCTGTGCCGGTCTGTGCCGACGTGTGCCGAAGTGTGCCGGTGCGTGCCGGCGTGTGCTCCGAGCCGACGTGACGTCACAATCAATTTTTATAAAGTATTTTATCGCAAGGAAGTGAACACCAAAGTTACGTTACAAAGTGAATGGTGACGCGTCGGCGCTGGCGGCGGGCCGACACTCGCGGCCCTCGGTGTAGAGACTCGATCGTTTCTTGTATTGTAGTGTCTCATCGCAAACTTTTAAATTAGTACAAAAATAACGCGTTTCCAGGTTCAAATCGTAGAGTGTGTGACCTGTGGCCATTTTATGTGAAGATAAATTACGTAATCGTTGTGTTTAGTAATCGCCGATTGGTCATATTTTGCTTGTATTGTGATGTCGTAGAAGTTTTTTTAATTAGAAATTAAAGTGATTTGCGGTATAGATTTGATTTCGATAAATAATAATTTTTATCAAGTGATGCCTTTTATAATGTATAAGTAGTTTTAAGGAAATCATGTTGAAGAATATACATAATTATGTATAGCAATATATTTTTCTTTCTAATTCGAAGTAAGAAGAGAGAATGTCCTATTTATTCTCACTCCTACAAATGCGATGAGAAATACTAGGGAACTGATTCGATAGCTATTCTCTATAGCTGATACGATTTTGTATGACATTTTAAGTTCTTATTTGGCTACATGAGAAATGAAAAGGCATTTATAATGATTACAATTATGTTTAATTACCTATTTGTTATATTGTTGTCAAGGTAGAGTCTATATTAAATTATTCTTTTATTATTTAAGTGCACTGCGTTGTGTGTGACAATGACAGGACGTGGCGAGTGAATCTCCTCTGTTAGTTGTGTGCGCGGCGCGTCTCTGAGTAGAGACGTCGCCTACACTCGCACGTCACAAGATCATAGGCGCGGTCGAGTGTGAGGCAGTCAGCGTGTCGTTTCCAACCATACTTTCAGTTTACAATACCAATGATTCTTATAAAGGGTCTACTATTAAATTAAGTAATTACTGAAACATCACAAATTTTGCAACTTTTATAATTTAAATACATAGGACGCAAGGGCTGAAGATTGCCTTAGTGAAACTCCGTTACCCGTAACTCCTGTCTACAAGCTGTAACTCTTGTAGGACTTTCACGTATCTGCAGTAGATTTTTAAACTTTTTAATATCAACCAACTTAGAAAATTATTAAACTTTTGCCCTGCCTTCGAAGGAATTGATTTAAAATTTGCATTTCGGCCTTAAAGTATCCGAATAGGCAATTTTTACTTTTTATAGGGCCAGAATAGTGACAGGAAGACTGATTTTGCAAAATTTTAGTATATTGCCTATTTATTCCTTTAAATTATTTACATTTTTATTTACTACGCAAATAAAATCAAAATCAATTTGTTTTTTCATACACCACATCCACTATTATTTTAACATTATAATTCAGATTAACAATGGGGAACAGTTATACATATGTAAATTAGAATAGGTCTAAACAAAAAAGAAACACTTGTGTGTAAAAGAGATATATTGTAAGACTATAATAGTGAAATCTCTTTATCATTAGATACATAATTGTAAGTAGCGCGAAAATAAAGAATATATATTTAACGTTATATTTCCCCTGTGGAAAACTATAAAGGGCATTTATACATTTCACTTTGTGGACTTCTCATTACCTGCCTTCACTAATTCCTACAATGTATCTCTGGATTGTGTTATACTATCATTATATTTGTACATACTATAATTTTGTTTTAGTATTTGCTACTTTGTTATCTTTCCAGTGAGATTTGTAACCACTAACTGTATAGTATATTCAAGATTAATAGAGGTACCTCTATCAGCGCTTTTCCATTGAAGCTATACTCACTCCACTTAGGCCAAATTTAATGTAAACAAACCTAACCTTGTAAACAAACCACTGTCAAATTGAAAGTCAATGTAGACATCTAATAACTGTTGCATGATATAAATTTTATGTTAAAGGTAGTATTTACCTTTGAATACCCTGGCAAAGGTAAATATTATCGCGTTAATTTTATTTGTTTACAAAAATTTAACACTAAATTTGACTTCAGTTTAAATATATTATGAGATGGGCGCAATCATGTGAGCGAATGAGATATTAATATTCCTTTATATTTTGATGTGAGCATGCGTCCTTTTCATAACTAAATAAATTCTAAAAGATACTAACTAACGTTAGTATATGTCAAGAGACAGATACTAACTGCACCAACTAATGAACTCCATAAGATAGTTGTACATATATTTTCGATATTTGGCCGATACAAAACATATTCCCATGTTTTATACATAGTTTCATTTTGGCTAAATATTGCAAGTATACATATGTGCCCCATATGGATTGTTATTTTAACATTGTGTAGCTGTCACAGTAGTATCATACATGTTTAGATGGTAACACTATAGTGCATAGACAATGCACTGAACATCTCTTAAACAGCTGTAAAATAAAAGTGACTGAAAAAGTGTGAAAGACGTGATTATGCGGCGAGTAATATATACCTGACCGGTCCATGTCACAAGGAGCAATTTAATATTACATGGTAGATACAGTTCAAGAAAGCCGCACAATCGCTTCATCTTTTTCTAAAGATTAATTATTTCAGTCTATTGTTTAGTCTATTGCCTGTGTCTATGGTTGAAGCAAATCTATCTAAAAATTTACATGAACTATTATGATCTGTCTTTTGTCAAATTGTATGTTTAACACATACACCCGGTTCCTAAAAGGCTACTCATGTCAAATGATTTGATTGGCTGTTGCTAATTCAGGCAACCAATCACAGCAATTGATATGCGTTTGACCGTCTATTAACAATTTTTTGTCTTGATCTACCTTTTAGGAACCGGGGGATAATGATAGAGAATGGATTGACATAGATAATGGACTACTTGTCCATTCTTTATGTTGATCAAAAAGAAATGTAGTGGATAAGAGACAAAAGAAAGAAAGAATCGCTGTCTTCTAGAGAGTTATTGTTATTGTAAATTATTGTTCTCATGTAAATGACAAATTGTCTTAATGGGAAATAAAGATCTTTAAACTGAATCAGAGTAATGATTTTTTTGTTGATTGCTCAATCCATTCTGTACGTCTACATACTTGTACGAGTTTATATAGTAGTACTTTGTTTTATGATTTTTTTTTGTAAAAATATACCACTATGGTAAGGCGCTGTATAGAATTCAAATAAAAAAGTGCATTCCGTATAACGATATATTCTAGTAACATACAATGTAATTGTGTACATAACAAAGGAGCTTTTCACCTTTATTACAGTATTGTTTCAGTTTTGCGACTATTTAATTAATATAATTATACATAATACAGGGTAAAATATACAATGGTTTAAAAACAAAAAATCGGAAGTAAGAAAAGTATATAATAGTGTACAGTAGATTTCTACTTATTTAAGTAGATATACAATTTGTATATTTTTATTTTTAGTAAAATATTTTAAATAACGAAAATAAGTAAAACTAACAATTGTATATTTTATCCTGTCGACTGTACATCACAATCTCACTGGTTGTCTATTCCAAAGCCTAAGTTTTCAAATCTTTAATTTTCTTTTTCATTGCTTGATGCCAAAAATTTTGCTGCAAAAATTCTATTAATCAGTAATGATGTAATACCAATTTCGGATGAGTTTAGGTTAAACCGATGACGGGGGGCTCGGCGCGTGATCGTTTACACCTATGAGCATATGAGTACAGTCCATACCTAGTATCTAGGTCAAACGCGAAATCCCTCTTGATTTTAATGCGAATAAAATCCTTTTAGTGCGCTTATAACGTAGATTTCGTAGGTGATAGATTATAGTGCACAAATTAACTACAAATGGACGAACATAGAATTTGTCAAGTGTCGATTCACCCGACATCAATACTCATTATTAATTAATCATAGAATTATGAGTAAATTCCATAATAATAAGTCTACGAGTAAAGAACCTTGCTTGTAGCAGAATTATTTTAAAGAATGTTACCCGGGGGTATTTCGCGGTTGCAACTATGTTATAGTCAATAATAGCATTAGATCTACTAATAAGGAAAATACCTTGTTTTTATTATTTATTTTGTTTCAATGAAAATTATATAGGTATATTTTATTATTGTAACCTACATAGTTGGCTGTAAATTAATATTGATGTAATTAATATATGTATTTTTATTTCAATATTGGCTTTTATTAATTAACCACTGCCATCCCTTCCAACTAAATAAGTAGGTACACAACATCTTAAACACTCGCAATCTTGGCGTTATACATACAACTACCTACAAGAACTAGTTTTACTATATAAACGGTCACGAGACGTCTGAAGAATAATCACGTTAAAAGAAAATTTATTAGTACCTAGATATTAGAAACGTTTTATTACTTTTAGTGGCAGACAAGCTAGTGGCTTATGTAGTGGTAATCGCCGATCGTGTATATGGATATGATATTATGGTGACAGGGGGGTGCACATGCACATGCATGTCAGGAATGAAAATAAATAGAGAAATTACATTAATTCTTTCGATGACCAAAATATATTTAATGAAATATCCGTCGTAGGTATAATTGAATTTGACATTACATTTATCTACATAATATATACGTACTTATAAATCTATAGGTATATTGTATCAGTTAATGGTATGATATGATAAGATGCAGATGCACCTCCCTGAAAGTAATTCTAGCGGCGCCCATGGTAAGTATCGCTAAAGTAATTACACGAAAACAAACAAGCTGCTGACCATTTTAGACCACATAGGTGGCAAACAAGCACATGACCCGACTGAAGGTACTCTGTTACCTTAATCACAGAGCAGCGATAGCTCAGTGGGGAGACCAACAGACTGCAACGCAGAGGGTCTCTTTCGAACCCACGTCACGCACCTCTAACTTTCGGAAGTTATATGACTTTTCCAAATTATGTGCGTATTGATTGAAAATTATCGCCTGAAACTCGGTTTGGGTAGGAAGATTACTTTGACTTCTCTCCACTGGCGAGGTATGTAGTTATGCGCTATCGATGCTCTGTATATGTATATTAAGCACCTGCTGATATGATATCTTAGATTCAATGTAAACACGCATTCGAATGTCCCGTATAAAACTAGTTTGCTATACTATGTTATGGCAGTTACTTAGGTACTCCTCATTTATAGGTTATCCAAATTTACACAGGCTCTAGTACCGCTATCGAAGTACCCTTCTCAGGCTTATCCATCAACCTTCAACATAAATTTTGAATTTAATCTATTACAACAAAGAAGTAGAAATTATCTATGAATATAAACTTACTTGACGTGCAATAATAATGCAGGTGTAGGTACTCCTACCAACTTTTGTACTTGCAAACTCATTGCACTAAAATAAAAAAATAATGTCGTTAGTATTACTGGGCAATAGTTATAGCAACATACTCATGCAGACACACGTGCACGCACATGTAATCCAAATACCGAATAATGAATTTAGGCGCTGGCATCTGCAAGTAGTAGTGAAAAAGTTAACAAAATTATACATACATACATACGCACGAAAAATAAATCTATACTAATATTATAAAGCTGAATAGTTTATTTGTTTGTTTGTTTGCTTGAACACGCTAATCTCAGGAACTACTGGTCCGATTTGAAAATCTATACTAATATTATAAAGCTGAAGAGTTTGTTTGTTTGCTTGAACGCGCTAATCTCAGGAACTACTGGTCCGATTTGAAAAATTCTTTCAGTGTTAGATAACCCATTTATCGAGGAAGGCTATAGGCTATATATCATCACGCTAAGATCAATAGGAGCGGAGCACCAATGAAGAATGTTTCAAACTCGGAGGGTTTTTTTTCCTTTTGAGAGCTTCCGCTGCGTGCGCTGCGTAAACAGTTAAAGTTTCGCAAAAATCATGTATGACAGAATTGTTCCCCTTTAAAATTTCTAAAAAAAAGTCCGCGACTGCATATGTCTATCTTTTGAGGTTGGCTCACTATAACCTTTTTTATGCTAACCAAAATTGTTCTAAAATAATGAATTATTTGCGAAGGTGTTTTTATAAACATGATATTAATCCTTATCCAAATAAATACGTTATTCATCACGAGTATTTAATTTAAAACAAAATTGCCCGATTTCAAACAATATCTTAGGAGATATCGCAGTTTTAAAATAACATTGCAAAAATAACATAAAAGCGTGATGTAGGTACCTAAAATAGCGCCTTTACGTACGTATTATTTAAAAATATTTTCACCTTCTACGTAAACGAAGTCGCGGGTTAAAGTTAGCGTTAGCCCAAAGTAACTATTCCACGCGGACGAAGTCGCGGGCAGAAGCTAGTACCCACATAAAATCTAAAAACATAACACTTCTTTGCCGCCAACCAATGAGAAACTCTAGTTTTCTTTATTATTTGCCAGTCATATTGATATACTTACCGAACATTTCTAAGCTGTGACACTAGTGCATTCTTCCTAGGCGTGATAGTGATAGATAATACGATAATAATATTATTAAGTGTCCATGAAAACTACGTAAATATAACAATCAAACCGTATTCCATGTTTGGTAATAGTGTGGTAATAGTCAATAGGATGATTGAATACTAGCTGTTACCTGTGCGACTTCGTCCGCGTAGATTTTAACTAAAAAGTGTTTGTCTCCGCGGAACCCTATTTTTTTCTAAAATCAAAGTAGCCTAAATTACTCCTTATAACATCAGCTATCTGCCAGTGATAGTCCCGTCAAAATTGGTTCAGCCGTTACGGAGATTAGCCGGAACAAACAGACAGATAGACAGACAAAAATTTTAAAAATAGATTTTCGTATAGTTACCTTATATACTTTCGTATGCATAAGATAAAAAGCTGTTATTTTGACATTACAAACAGACACTTCAATTTTATTTATTTGTATAGATTACTTATACGGAATTTCATATACCTACCTACTTATATCAAAACTGAAAATTTTGTGTTTTTTGAACGCGCTAGTATCAGGAACTAGCAGGCCAATTTCTATGATTTTTTTGCCTCTGTAGCCCATTTGTTGAGAAAGGTTATACCAAATAACATCACGCTACTACCCACGAGAGTGGTGCAGTAACCATAAATACCACAACGCGCAGGTATAACTGCGGATAATATTTGTATTTATTTAGGTAGGTACCTACCTATAAAATTCGCTCGTATTGCTTTTAGGCACATCTCACATTTTTATTTCCGTATACCTACCTAATATAATAATAATGCTATAAAATAATGATTCAAGTCCTATACAAATATGATAGGTAGTGTTTATAATTTTACAAATAATAGGTAGGCAACTTACCTTTTACCTTTTACATTTGTTTAGCCTACGTAAAGATGACAACCTTGATTTTCTTTTATTTTATTGCCCATTTCTACACTCGTCATTTACAAATCAATAACGGACTTGAACTGGTAAGTAGTACCTAACTATGCTGTTGTTATCAAGTCCGTTATCTCGTCCAATAATCAAAACGATATTTTCAAAACTATGCTAATTATATACACTCTTATTACTAAAAAATTATAATACCTATTTACAAACTAAACCTAGATATAATATATTTATCAATAAGTGATGACATTCGTAACTGATGATAAAATTATTCATAACTAGCCGTTACCTGCGACTTCGTCCGCGTAGATTTTAACTAAAAAGTGTTTGTCGCCGCGGAACCCAGCTATATTTCTCTGCCCAAGTTACTTAAATGGCGTAGTTTTTATAGTGTAAAGCTAGATAATAGCATGGCTTACTCAAAAACAACATTTAAATATGCGTCGTTAGATTACACGCTGTCACAGAATGCGTAAGAAAAATAAAGATTCACAGCTCCTCCCCCGTACGTGATAGCGTGATAATATGTAGCCTATATGTTGGCCCGACCTGTTAGTAATATTCATGCAAAATTTGAAGTAAATCCATGCAGTACTTTTTGAGTTTAGCCCGGACATACATACAGACAAACAGACAAAAATTCTAAAAACTATATTTTTGGCTTCGATATCGATTGTAGATCACGCCCCAAGTATTCTTTTAAAAAAATATTCAATGTACAGTTTTGACTTTCCTACGATTTTATTATATTTTATGTATAGATTCTGCGGTGCGCTCTGCAAACTAGCGATACGTCCTGTCCCCATTACATCCCGCTTGGGACAGCACCACACGCGAGAGAGCGCGTCGACAGTAGGAAATCACATATTTTCGGTATTATATTTTTGTATATTATATAATGCATATTGTAATGCCCGACAAATAACCGTTTTTACATGACATTTCTTTTGGTATATTTTTGAAAATTCAAATCCCAATATAACTCAAATAAAACACGAAAAATGCTTAAATCAGACCTATCTTCACGATTTTTTTCGATCGTATAAAATGTCAGTAATCGTGTTTTGAATGCCCTACAAATCAAGATCTAATGCTGTAAAATAACATATATTTTTTTCATAATTTAAATCTATGTTATTTACAAATAAAACGCGTTTAAGCACGCTAGATAACACGGTACTTTGGGAAATCCTCGCCTTAACAGGACGTGGAGTGCACGAGGTCTCGGGTTCCATTCCCGGGTCGACCAGCCGCCAAAAAGTTATTTATTTGGTTAAATATTCATCATTTTTATTTTTGTTTAGAAATGCTGATTATTGACCGTGATAATTCCTCTATCAAATGCGTTTTAATAAATTGGATTGATTCGATGTCCCAATGAATAGTTTCCGAGTTTTCACTAGTTGTAGCAAAACTAACGGACGTGAAATGTAGGTATTTATTATTCAGTTTCCACATGAAACTGAATAATATATTATATATACAACTCATATACTTATACCCGAACCAAGAACTTATACAGCTACCCGCAGATGGTAGGTGGTACCTACCTATACATAGGTAGGTACATGTGTTACTAGATTTTGTCCGAGGCTTCGCTTGCGTAAATATAGGTTAGGTTAGTAATCAAAACAGAGACCCTAGTTTTTCATGGGCCCCGTCGCAAGCCACCTAGCGGCGCTTCGATAGTGGTGGGCTCGGTTCGTGTCCCAGTTCAGGCCCATATGAAGTACTTTGGCCTAATACTGGAAGGGCGATGGCGCTCCGGCGAGCACTTCAGCCGTCTCGCGCCGAGGCTCCTCGGCGCTGCGTCTGCTCTTGGGCGGCTCTTGCCAAACTTGCGCGGGCCCAGCGTCGGTTGCCGGCGGCTCTACACGGGGGTTGCCCTGTCGATGGCGCTTTACGGCGCACCGGTGTGGGTGGACTCCTTGACCGCCCAGTGTAGGACTCTCTTGCAGAGACTGCAGAGAATCATGGCGGTCAGGGTTATACACGGATACCGCACGGTGTCGGCCGACGCAGCCTACGCTTTAGCCCGTGGGACTTGGAAGCGGAAGTGCTCGCCGAAGCATATAAAGCGATTTCGGCTGTACCTACGGGAGAGACGGAGGTCTTAACTGACACAAGGAACCGAGCTCGCCAGGGCGTATTTTTAAAATGGAAGCCGCGACTGGAGGTGCCCTTAGCCGGATTCAGAACTGTTGGGGCCCTCCAGCCGGTGTTGAAGCGGTGGGCAGGGCGGCAGCATGAAACCCTTTCCTTCCGACTAGTGCAGGTGTTGTCAGGGCACGGTTGCTTTGGCAAGTACCTGCACACGGTCGCAAGGAGGAAACCTAATTCCATCTGCCACCACTGCGAGAGTATTAAGGACACAGCGCAGCACACGCTCGAGGCTTGTCCTGCCCGGGCGGTGCAGCGCCATGAACTCATCGACGTTGTGGGTGTTGACCTCTCGCTGCCGTCCGTGATCAAAGTCATGGTCGACAGCAAGAGGAACTGGATAGCAGTCGCATCCTTTTGCAAGGACATTGTCTCGCGGAAGGAGGCGGTGGAGTGGATCCGTGAGGAAAGTATCCTTGCGGACCCGAGCCGCCACCAGCGGCCCGAGCGGCGCAGGCGCGAGGACGGGGATCGAAGTGACCTGCTCTGCCCCTCTCGTCGTCCCGGGACGTCACCCAGGAGTCGTCGCATACGTGTCATAGATCTACTAATACGTTATCAAGTATCGTCAGATGCCTCCGTTTCCGTTTTCCGACGAAAACTACGTTCTATTTAATCGCTTCTTAGATATAATCTATCTAGGTAAACCTTCCAACGTTTAAACAAAATCGGATTATGTATGTACTTACTCCGAAAAATATAAAAGGAATTTAAGATTTTCAATAAATGTAATAATTAATATCAAATTATACAAACAAAATATCGCTAAGCAAAAACTAATTTAGCTTGAATATTGTCATAATTTTGTGGACGAACGATGTCAGAGACAAGATCCTCCGACCAGGCTGTGTGACTTGACGGGCCAAAGCCCGACGGTTGAAGTCGAGAACTTGTTTATATATCCATGTAATATGTATAATAATCCGCTGTGTAAACTTCGCTTGCGAAGTGTGAATTGTGTACAGCTCCATCTCTTGACATTTGTCGAAACTGCTTCATCTGTGTGGAGTTGCTTTAACTCAATAGCTAGATACCTAGTTTGCCATTGAATTAATTCGGCTCTAAATGCAAAACCAAGTTAATCTATAATGAGCTTTGTGGCTCGCCGAGGTCGTCTTCGAGGCAATTATTTAACGGAGAACCTATTAATAAGTGTTTTGTGCCCTTGAACATCAATTAGACGATTAGTCGGGTCAGCAATAGCTATAATGCATAGTTTAATGTAACGAATTTTACCGTTCCATATTTGATGAAGATATTTAACTACTAGTATTACTATAGTAACATGGACACCATAATGGTTTAAGTGGTCACCTCGCTACTGCCACGGCGACGAGTGTCGTGTATTCGATACCACGGGGAAAAATGGTGTCATCCACAAATATCTAACTGTTCCGACACTTAGTGTCTAGTCCACCGTGACACAAGATTTATTTATAGTGAGGGAGAAGTCTTTTTAAAATCAAAAAGATAAGAATGCTACTAGTGAGTAAAAGGAAGAAATATTGTAAGTAGGTCTACTACAGTAGGGTATTACAAAGGGAAAGCCGCACTCTGAAAACCACTAAAAAGATATAAGCACCAGAACGCTCTTTTACTTTTATTTTTGGTGGTGACACCCAGTTCAAGAACCAAGGTACCATATAATTACAAGTAAGGTAGCAAAAGGTTGTGGAAAATGCGATTAGATTATGTATTTAGTGGCAAGAACATACCACGTCGTTTTTCTTGTAGCCTAGTGGATTAAGTGCCTAGTCACATACAGAGAAATGCATACTCGACGTTTTATTTTATACTAGCTGACCCGCGCAACTTCGTCTGCTTCACATAAGAGAATTTTCCTAGTTTTTGCAATATTTTTCATTTATGCTCCGCTCCTATTGGTCGTAGCGTGATGTTATATAGCCTATAGCCTTCCTCTATAAATGGGCTATCCAACACTGAAATATTTTTCTAATTTTTACCCGTAGTTCCTTAGATTACCGCGTTCAACCAAACAAACAAAATGTGAGTGAAGTCGGCGCGTGAGCGCCCCCGCCTTTTTATAAATGCAGCGGATGGCCGTTTCGCGCGTTAAACAACAATCAACCGTATAGCCGTACCCATACTGGCGCGGCGAGATTTGGAAGTTTTATTTCATCTATATCTTGTGTGTTTATAAACCGATTCCTATATTTTTTTTTATAATATAAATATTAAAGTGTACTTTTTGAATATGGGAGTTTGATAAAGATATATCTATGTGAAATACAATATATTTATGTATTTTAATACACTTTGAAGAAATGCCTAACGATTAAACACGTTATTATGGCTAATTTATAAAAGATAGATATATACTATTAAGGACTTTTTTGTAGATCTTTTGAAGACCATCATCTTTGTAATACATACTTTTGGTGTATGATCAACGTATGCGAGGATAAGAGCTCGAAAGCGCATTTTCGTCCGACTTGCTTCAAATTTATCGTCACTGCTCAGCTCCTATGTGTCTTAGCGTTATGTTATATAGCCTATAACCTGCTCAGGAGTATGGACTACAATCGTACCAAGTTTGGTTAAAATCCCTGCAGTAGTTTTTGACCCATGCGTGCACATACAGACAGACAGACAGACAGACAAAAAATTTACTGATTGCATTTTTGTCATCAGTATCGATCACCATTCATCCTCCAATATTAATTTTGAATATATGTATATTCAATGTACAGAATTGACCTCTCTACAGTTTTATTATAAGTATAGATACTTAATAATAATACCACATACACACAACATAATCTAGCCCAAATTAAGCAGAGCTTGTCCTATGGGTACTAGACAATGGATAAACATACATATATGTATACCTACTTTTTTTGTAAATACATACATATTATACATAGAAACACCCAAACCAAGACAAACATATATGTTCATGCACACAAATGTTTGACTTGTGCGGGAATCGAACCCGCGACCTCAGGTGTGGCAGTCGGTTACACTAACCACTACGCCATCGAGGTTGGTTTTATTTTATATGACTATGACTACTAACTGTACCTACCTATTTTCTTACAAATTTAAATAGTCCTGATAATGTATTTTTTTTAAAGACCACGACGTCTATTTTTATTGTCCTATTATTATCGCAAAGAACTTTACAATCTAAACTAATATTATGAAGCTGAAGAGTTTGTTTGTTTGAACGCACTAAACTCGGGAACTACTGATTCGAATTGAAAATTCTTTTTTTGATGGATAGCTTATTTATCGAGGAAGGTTATAGGCTATATAACATCACGCTACGACCCACGGGGGCGGTGCAGTAATCATAAACGCGGGTGAAACCGCGGGCACATCTAGTCATTTATACAACGGATAGAAAATACACCCAGGTTCTGAACAAACCTTCGTGGATCTCACAAACTTTGTCCCGTGCGGGATTCGAATCCACAACACCCGGCGGCGGCGTAGTGGCAATGGCGAGGACATGACGTAGATTTATGCAGAATCGCCCCGCCAATACCTAAGAGGCGCGACGCTTTCCACGCCTCGTTAGTTACAATAAATGAATTGGAAACAAACAAGAAGGGGGCTATGATTGTATCTCGCTCTACGCTAAAACCCTGTCCCGATCCGGCACTTATTCTAAGTTCAAAATAAATTATCAGTTTGTAGATAAAGCTTATATTTCGCAGCTTATACCAGCTGTATAATATTTTATAAGTACTAAGGATCACCTACATTTTGCTAGATATGTTTTAGGAGCTAAGCAATAGTAAGTAAGGCTATACACGTCTGCTAGGCACATTTTCTGACGTGTCGGTATATTAGCATCCGCGCCGCTACTGAGATCAGAAAACACAATAAGACTGTCCGACCTGGAGCCACAACATCATTACACGCAAGTCACGCAGATGATATCTATGCCGTAAGACCAACGAGGTAGTCGTGTCTTGTTTATGAATAAAATAATAAACTATAAAACGAATAATTTATACGCACAAAAATTGAGCAGCATAATATGCGTTTCTTTAGTATTATATATCTTTTTATATAATCACGTGAATTTTATTTTCCAACTTTCTGTAATTAAATATATTCTTACCAAACAAGGAAGTAACTAATCTAGAGGGAAACTAATAAAAACTGTAAATATTGATTTATTTATAGACTAACACGTCGTGAAGCAGTATACAATTAATAACATCCAACTTCAATATTAACATTTTAATACAAAGTCGATATTAGACATACATTTATATAATTTCAAATCACATCCAAATTCACAAGAAAAGTTATTCCTATCCTTTACAATCAATACTTTCACGTTCGGTACAAATGGATTCAGTATAACTGCATCAATGGTCTTATCATACACTCATTCAATAATACTTTTGGCTGTTAAACAAAAAGCTGTATTAAAAGGTTTACGCCCTCACAAGATCTCTTTATTGCTCACATGCTGAATGTGTAAATATGTATATTGTCATATGTTTCTGAGGTATGACAATGTTTTTGTCTTCTTGTACATTGATTTAGTGATTCAAACATCTATTACTCTATAATATATCTATACACATACATGTGTTTTTATAATGAATCCGATAATGATTTCACTTTATCCATTTCATTAATACAGATCCTTAACTTTCTCTCTCAGTATAATATATATATATATATACATAAGCTATACTACACAATCCCTATAACTTTATCTGAAGATATTTAACTTATAGACTGCCAGTAACAGTTCACAGATATCTACCAAAAACTAGGAATGTTATGGTATATTGTAATCAGATTATATTTGTGAATGAACACACCAAATTTATATTTATATAGATAACAATATTATATGGCGAAGCCTAAGGTTGTCAATTATTTCTGTCACTTTCTCATTAGTTCTTATAGTTGATTTTGGCACTCCTGTTTGTTAGGATAGTTGTGCTCAGCCTTGCCATTGGATAGTATATACATATAGTACATCTACAGAATTCTACTGACAGCCTAATGTAAGTACCCATCTTATACATATAAAGCTGATCACTCACATATATATATATATGCAAATTTACAAATAAAGACTGTACTTGCATAGTTTATTGTTTTACTACTTGTCTGTGCTCCTAGTACCTGATTGTAATTGTTACTTGAATATGTGAGTTACCAGCATAAGGCAATATAATTTGCAGTAGCTAGTGGACATTTTGAAGTTGTATTTTGTATATATTTAGGTACATCATTATAACAATTTTAAATAGAACATTGTCGGGTCCGACAATTGTTAATTCTTACACATCAGGTGGGACCTTATCAAATGTCTGTACAGACAGATAACACACAAAAATCTTATTGCTTGCCTAATCTTATTCGCACAATAAATATGATATTATTATCTGATACAAATATTCTCATAAACTGTGCGATGAATACATATACTTTGTAATAATAACTTCCTTAAATTAAATTTAAATATATTTTAATATGTCTGTTTTATACAGTAAATCTCATGACACTCAATTAACTATTCTAGCTTTTAACAAATACTACTTTGAGGACATACATAGTAATATAATTGCTGACACATGTCTTTTGACCAGTCATTGGCTATCAAAACTAAGTTTCAGAATGAAAATACACATTCAATAATAAAGAATGAAGTGTAGTAACTACTTATGCTTACTCACTTATTTTCATGATTGAATGTGTAGTATCTACTCCAGTTACCTTCATAATAAGCAGTATAATCAATTTCATTTACTTAACTTTAAACGTGTTAACAGGCAAACACAAACACTATAATTTATTTCCTATATATGCATCCCTATGGATTTGTTCAAAGCATGTTGAGATATATTTAAATATAATGATTGTATTTTAGTTTTAAATGCTTCTAGCAAGTTCTATTGCAACTTTTAGGCCATAATAATATATAGATGCATGTATGAAGATATATTGTGATGTTATCACTGGTGCAGCACCATTCCATATTTTTACTTTATCCAACTAATCCCAAATGTAATATAATGTAATATAAACTACATAGCTGATTACACATTGTGACTAACTTAAAAGTTCTGATAGAAAAATAAAATTAGCATTTAATCAAAAATTTACACAGAGTGGTGCTACTATTGGCCACTATAATACTTTCAAACCCTCATGTTGAAAACTTGTAAAAACAAATTGAAATATGGCCAAATCAGGTATAAGATCAGGAATATTCAGAAATTACAGCAACTGTTTGTCTTTCTTGCTGTCTTGTAGAACAATTTACTTTGGACAGATAGACTCTCCGTCTTGGCAACAACATCATCTAATTTCTCACCTCGTTCTAAAACTGCTTTTATAGTATCATGGAGGATAATCTTTGTTTCATCCAAGTCAGTTTGTATTTTAGTCAATGCATCAGCTTCCTGTGGATTTTGGTATTTGTTCAAATACTGCGGCAACACTTGGAAGTCTACTGTATTTTCATTTGCTGTTGCCCAAGCAGTGGGTGGTACCTGAGCTGAGAACTCATCTAGTATCTTGGTAATCAGTGTATGTGCCACTCTGTTTGGGTATTCATGGTCAGATATTAGTACTCCAGCTAAATTATCATGTCTCACATAAACTTGTAGCATGTATTCACCCTCTTTAACCGATTGTCTAGATGATGGCTGAGTTCTTTCTACTATAGTCTTACTAACAAATCCCATAAATTCCTGAACAGAACTCCGTTGGAATATACTGAAACTCTGCAAGTTGTAAGCTGCTTTGAGAACTGAAGCATTGTTCACTCCCTTGTATAATATAGCAAGAGCGTATATTTTTACCATTTTGTTATCAGACTGCTACTTTTCACTTTTTCAGGTACTCCAAGTTAACTGAAATTAACAAATAAATACATTATATTACACATTAACAAAATATCAAACTTTCTAATAAAATTATAAGATAGAACAACAACAGTATTAAATATATAATTACATAAATAAAACAAACTTTCGTACACGCTATTATCATATTTACATAATAGATATCATATAAACCAGTTTTAATTGCTACATAAATTAATATTACCACAAAAGCAACTTTGGTTTGAAATAGCACTTACCCAATTTGCTTTTTGTATTGGTGGATGACACATAAGTTGACTAAGTATATAAACTTAAAACAAGGATCCAAATATGATCTAGTTTCAATATAGACACATGCTAATATAAATGAGAACTGAAAAAGCAAGAATTCTTTATTAATTATTGTGTCGAAATCGATGCTCAGTGCTTACGCACATACGTCAAAAACGTCCAACTGCACTGCAAATGTGTCATCATGTCAAACGTCAAAGTTAGAATTAACCACAGAATATACAAACTTAACCAGTATTTTTATGCCACCCTTTTCTGAGGTGCAAAGAGTATAAGTATACTACGGAAACTGAGGTGCAACCACAACACAACAGATGCACGACGAACTATACTTCATAAAATATAGCTTGATCTCTGCGACAGCTGTCAGTAAAATCACGCCTATGAAGTCCTGAATTTCAAAATAGTACAGAGTACAGACAGTACCTGTCAATGTCATACTTTATGGGCATGCTGACCTTATTAGTGATGCGCGATGAATCATCGTGACCACAGACTACAAACTATCGATATCTATATATATAAAAGAAAGTCGTGTTAGTTACACTATTTATTTTTGTTTTTTTTTTTATTCTTTATTGATTTTAGGAATTTTTATCCAAACGGATATGCCAATTCCATCGTAACTTATTATATAAATTAACACAAATACATATTAATCATAACGATTTTAGGGAGTTATTCATGAGCGGCTGCCACCATTTTATATATGGCCAATGCTAGTTCCGAACCAGGTTTAAACAAAGCACATTGCATGATACCCACATCTAAAACATTTATATTGTACTGTCTCATGAGTAACTCCCTTTGGAAATGGTTCTTTTTACACTCCATTAACAAGTGTTGCATATCGTCAAAAACACCACATTTATCACAATTCGGTGAGTCAGTGATTTTCATTAAATATGTAAATTTTCTGGATGGATAGTGACCTGAACGAATCCTAAATGATAATTTTAGATACATTCTATTAAGTTTACAATTTATAAACCACGGGATTTGCATAGGTTCACTTTGTATAATCTTGTACCAAATGCCTTTGGTTTTAAACCGCTCCTCAAAGTGTTCTTTCCAATGTGAGAAGCACATTTTTTTAAATTTACACATATGCTCAAGATAAAAAGCTTTTATATGAGTTTCGCTGCCTATGTGTATTGCAGATTTTGCCAATCGATCAGCATTTTCATTACCCCATAAACCAATATGTGCTGGAACCCATTGAAATCATATGACCTTACCGCATTGATCGAAGTCATACATTTCTTGCAACACCTTATAGGCTATCGGTACACCTCTGTGACCAGAGGCGCATCGAGCCAGATGTTGAAGTGCACTCTTACTGTCGGTCAAAATGACAACGTTTCTTGCATCACAAGATGCAGCATACGTTAGGGCCTTATAAATAGCAATGAGCTCCAGTGACATAATCGACAAAGTATCTTTAATTTTAAATAACTCAGAATATGTGTTAAATGAATCAAAAAAAGCTGCACCTCGATTATCTTTAATTTTAGACCCGTCAGTGAACATTTGAAGCCATGTACAATATTTACCATTTAGCTCCTCTAAAACATCCGTTTTTATGCAATTTATATCGAGGCTGGCCTTAGCGCTCTTGACAGCTTCTAAAGTAGTATATATAGTATTTTTAACACCTATTTTCGAAAGCCATATAGGCAAATTAAACATATCGAGAATAATATTTGAATAGACATCCATACCTTTCACACCATCAAATGCTACAATTAAGAGTGGTTTTTTCTTATTTGTCCAATATCTAGTCTGACATAACCCACTAAGTTCAGTGAATAGGTCAGTTGTTACATTATTGGATAGAGAAAAGGCCTTCAGACAATATTTATAGGCAAGATACAGCCACCTGGAAAGTAGAGGAGGTACACTTAATTCACTTTCCATTACATGAATTGGGGAGCTTCTTATAAAACCACCAATAATTCTGAGTGCTTGATTCTGGATTTTTTCTAGCTTATAAATATTTATTTTGGCACTATTGGAAAACAAAAAGCCTACATAGTCCAACCTACTTCTCACAAGCGAAATGTATAGGCAACGCATATGCTTAGGGTGTACTCCCCAAGACGGCCCAGCAAGTAGCCCTGTCAGACACCGCGCGCGCGCTAATGTAAACAATAACAATCCCCGCGTCCCGCGCCGCCCGGGCACTTAAGAACACTTAAGCGTTAGTCGAGTGGGTCGGCAGATGTTTATAATTTAGAACGCAAAGTTATGATAACAAAGCTTGTGTTTCTTAGAAGTATACATTGTAAGCTACGATAAGTGTTATGAATCATCGCATTTACGTGTATATTTTAGTTTATACGTCTAGTAAAAGTAACCGAATTGGAAATATGAGATGATATTATTATATCTTTATTATATAGATTAATTGATTTGTCTAATAAGATGTTTTACTTTTTCTATTTCCTAGTTAAATAATCTTTATAGTAAAAAAAAAGTATTTATAATGTCTGTGAGAAAAAAATAAGATATTAGCATTTGAAAGTGCGTGACGAGTACATTTTAGAGCGCGGAGAAAGTAAATATTGAAAAATTTCTAAAAAAAATTCTGACGTAGCCTTGTGCGTGTTTTTTGCATATTTTATAGAAATACTAATAAATAACACTATCATAGTGATTAAAACCTGAAATACGATATAATAAAATAATAAAAAAATAAAATATCATAAAAGGCGGGCAATCTGAGAAATGGTAATAGGTTATTTTGGGCTTCAGTTTGTTATACAACAATAACAATAGTCACTATTGTTTTTATTGTGTCTAAAAATAGAAAGAATAAGCTTTCCAATAATGTATTATACTTACATACTTGCCCTATAAAAACTACAGATAACAGCGGAACAAATAACATAGACGAATGAACGTGTGGCGCAAAGTCACGTGACATGACAAAAAAAAAAATTATTCAGTTGATAAATATTCATTCGAAAAGCTCGGTTCATTCTGAGAACATTGATATACAACACAATATTTTAAATACAGGCCTTATAATAAAAAAACGGCAAACAAAACACGTCCCAACGCTTCGACCCCATATAGCGTCACCGGGGTTTGACGGGTGCAAACGTGACGACGCTATAAAGCGTCACGGGGTTTGAGAGGCCCATCTGCTCCCGGAGCAGTATCTTTTTTCTTTACGCAATTCTCTAGTTCCACCAAGGTAAAATCTGCCTCAAGTAAATTGTTATTCGAAACAAAAGTGGGAATACAAGGAGCCACTGAGTCAGGCGTAAGAGATTTTAGCAATGTTAGTTGTTGGTCTAAAGTGAAAGAGTTTTTATATTGCCGTATTCCTTTTATCCAACGCATTCGTTGCCACATATCTGTTACTGTTGTTTGTTCATTAATAGAATTATAAATTTTTTGGCGATCTTTATTCTTAGCATCACTTATGAGTCTATGTGACCTCTTAGTCTCTATTTCCAATTTATTCAGATTGTCTGGGGTTGGGTTACGACGAAAATTCGAAAGTGCTAGTCTTCTTTTTGCTACTGACAGTGACAAACTTTGATTCCAATATTCACGGGGCTTAAAATTAGCCTCTGGATCGTAACAAACTTTGTAAAATGGGACACTGAGCTCAACAGCTTTATTAATTTGATTAAGAAAAAGATCATACATAACTTGTACATTATTATAAAAAATCTGATTTGGGGGTATATCTACAAAAGAATCTGTAATACTGTTCACAAAAATATTCCAGTTAATATTTTTAAAGTTTCGTTTCTTATAAAAGGTTCGGTGAAAACCCAAGCTTGTACTTATCTTGATACAAAGGTGATCACTCCCTAAACTCTCACTAAGAACTGACCAGTCATAATTCACCGCAATATCGGACGATGCAAAAGTAATATCAGGGGATGACTGCTGCAGATTCCCATTAACCATTTTGACACGTGTGGGTGTACCGTTGTTTAAAGAGATGAATCCATTATTCAGGGCCGAATTCAACAACTGTGTGCCCCTAGCATCGGTTTTGTATGACCAGTTGCTGTGGTGTCCATTAAAGTCACCACTTATAATTGTTCTGTCAGCAAACAGTGCAAACATAGCCTCCCAATCAGAAGGTGACGTATGGACCGATGAAGGACAATAGATAGACACAACGTTCTTAAGATATTTACAATTGAGTAACTTAACATGAAGTAGTTCTATACCTGGGTTATTAACTCTCGTTGAGACTACAGAGCACCGAATGGACTTGTGCGTAATAATCGCAACGCCACCATATGAGTCAAACCTATCCCTTCTGTGAATATTATAGCCAGTTACGTTTATATTGGTCTCAGAATCAAGCCACATTTCACTAATTACAGCGATATGAATTTTTTCTTGATTTAAAAGCTCCCTAAAACATGCAATCTTTGGCCTAAGACTTTGTGCATTCCACTGAACTATATTAAGAGCAAAGTTCTTACCCCCTCTACTGACCATTGTTATGGTTAAATAGTTCCAAAGCCTTCTCAACAATAAATCCTCCTGAAAACATGTCCTTAATAAATACTTTCACTTCATCCAAAATAACTTTAACTAAATCCCAAATTATTTCGTCAAATGATTTTTCTGATACAAACGCATCCCGAATTTTTGATATTAAAATCTTAAATTTATTTTGTCGTCTCACTTTTTTCTCTTCACAATCTCTTTCTTCTCTTCCTTGTGTAATATTCTCACATTCCATACTAAAATCATCTTGAGGCTTAACCTTCTTCACTTTTTGTTTATTCTTCTTATTTCTTTTATTTTTGTTAAGTCTGGTAAGCAATCGGACTCTTCCTTGCTAGATTCGTCAGTTTCCTTGCAATGTACTCCAGCGTTTGTAATTGCCTCGCTATAGGTTTTACGGTTTGGTTGTCTTATGACATCTATGAGCTGGGCACTGAAAATGTTTTTCTCAACATCATTCTTCTCTTTCTGTCTACTGTATGATATCTTCTCTAGAGCCTGCTTGTATGTTATTGCTTCTTTGCTCATCAGAACTCGAATGCTTTTTTCTTTCTGGAACTCTGGACATGTCTTATCAAGTACGAAATGCGACATTTTGCAATTAAGGCACTTAAAATCCTGAATTTCACAGTTAGAATGCTCACTGCTTCCACATTTTGGACATAAAACTTTCTTTGTCGGGCAGAATTTAATAAGGTGACCGAATTTCCAGCATCCTGAGCATTGAGATACGGGAAATATATAAGGTTCCACCTTGATCCTACATCCATATGCTAAGACATACGGGGGTAAGGTAGAATCTTGAAAGCAAACTCTTACTGATTGACAGTCTGTCCATTTACCGTTACCAGCCATCCTCTTAAGTCTCTTAACAGATAAAATTTTAGTTACACATTCTAAACTCTGAATGATTTCTTCTTCTTTCATATCTAAATCCACGCCCTTAATAAGACCATATGACGTTCTCGTTTCAAAATTCTTGTGGCAAAGATAGTCCAATTCCTCAAATTTCTTACAGTTCAGTAACCTTTCTGCATCTTCATAGGACTCAAATTGAATAAAAACTTTATATGCCGATTTATATTTAATTCTCGATACACCTTCAATATTCTCGCTTCTAAGTAATTTTGCCATAGCCATTTGTTTTGGTAACTCTTTCAATGAAGTAACACAAACCTCGTGATGTCCTGTTGTTTGTTTGTGCTTCACAATATTAGATTGCCCTTGAGTAAACTGTTGAGTTAAAGAATCACTCCGTATCAAACGTTTTGGTTTTCTTCTAGTAACCGTCATGAAACCTTCTTCACTACTTGCAGTTTGATGCTCTCGTTCTTTTCTTTTCAAAGACATAGATTCCTGCTCCATAGCCGTCCCATTCCTGTCTACTAAGCTACTAAGTACAAGTTCACATTGATTAAGTATTTCCGTGTCACTTTTCTCACCATCGCCAAGTAAGTCAGAATCATTGTTATCACTTTCCATCATAATTCACATTGAAGGTAGATGTAAAATAAATAACTGTCACTACAAGCACTGTCTAACTCGTGTGCGCTCCGTGTGACGGCTCGCGTCAGACTCCGTACACTATTTATAACTCAAGAACGGGTGAACCGATTTGGCTGAAAATTGGTAGGGAGGTAGCGTAGAACCAGGAAACGGACTTAGGATACTTTTTATCCTGTTAAAACATTAACAAATAAAACTATGTTAAAACATTCGAATATTGACGTGTTTCCATTTTATGCTTGCCTGGTACTTGAAGCAGCTAACTATGAATAAATTCAATATATAACTGCTGAAGCTGAACCTATTTGGCTGAAAATTGGTGGGGAGGTAGCTTAGAACCAGGAAACGGACGTAGGATACTTTTTATCCCGATAAAAAAAAAACTTGAGAGGTGTCAAGGGACACCTGGATGGAACGAAGTTCCTTTCGATTAATTAGTGAAGGAATTGTATGTAATAAAACATTCGAATATTGACGTGTTTCCATTTTATGCTTGCCTGGTACTTGAAGCAGCCAACTATAGCAAAAAGTGTCGTTAGAAGTGGGCACGGGTCGGCTAGTTGAAAAATATTGGTTTTTCCTATAAAAAAGTGACAAAAGAAAAATTATTATGGAAAGAACCGACATTGCTCTTGCTCGAGTAAATTTTCTCCGATAAGTCAAAAAAATCACAAATTGGGACAAAGTAGTGTTTCTAGACGAGACATGGCTAAACGCCAATCATACCGTATCCAAAGCTTGGACCGATGATACTGCGCAATCAACCACCAAAGTACCCGAAGGCAATGGTCAAAGATTCATCACTCATGCTGGGACGTCATCTGGTTTTGTGCCTTATTGCCTATTGGCGTTCAAATCAACTAAAACTACTGAATACCACGAGGAAATGAATTTAGAAAAATTTAAGGAGTGGTTTTTAAAATTATTAGATAATTTAAAGGAGCCACATTGCATTATTATGGATAACGCCCCATATCACTCGGTCCAAAAGCACAAACCACCAACATCGGCAAACAGAAAATTAGAAATCATTGCATGGCTTCAAGAAAAAGTAATAGAGGCCAATGAAACTATGCTCAAAAATGAATTATTAAGACTCGTTGGTCTGCACAAACCTAGAACTCCAATGTATATCTTAGATTATATAGCCCACGAAAAGGGTCATACCGTCATAAGACTACTCCCGTACCACTGCCAGTATAATCCGATCGAGCTTATCTGGGCCCAAGTCAAAGGTTTGTTTGCTTGAATTTCAGTTAGATAGGTACTTTAAGTATTAACTACTTTATAATTAATCTTAGTAAAAATATGTTTTCTTTTAAGGTTACGCTGCCAGACACAACACAACACCGCCTTTCACGGCAAATAAAATGTTGCAGTTATTAAAAAGTGCGGTAGACAATGTATCTGCAGAAGACTGGAAGAAGGTGGTAGCCAAATGCAGAAAACTAATGAAAGAAGATTGGGAGCGGGAGGTCCGGTTTGATAATATTTGCGATCAAGAGTTTATAATAAATTTATAAGATTGTTCTAGCGATTCAGAAACTGATTCAGATATGGATTTAGGGTGTACTCCTTTAAGAGAATAAATGTATTTTATATTAAAATATTCGTTTAATTTAGTAACGTTTGTAATTAAATTAAACCCAATTATATGTTACATTAGCATCGATAATAGTAAGAAACGTCGATAATTTCTATCGACAATTTTTTATATCCTGACAATCCTAGGAATGTCAGTTTGACATATGTCGCAGAGATGAAGCTATCTTTTATGAAGTATAGTTAAAAATCCTTATTTCTACAACTTGCAACCTCAGAGCATTAATTATAACCAGACCCACTATAAAAGAAGTGGTGTTTTAGAGTTGTGTAACATTGTAATAGGTATTTAAAAAGTATTTAACGCATTACTAGCCGGCGGGCATAGGCCAGGTCCGTAGCTGGTAACCGTTAGGGTTATAATGAAATATGTAGACTGATTCAACTGAGAATATATTTTCACTTTTTATGCCTTCTTATATCCCATTTATCGTTCATACAAGTAACGCTAGCAGTAGCACTAATATGTACAATATTCATTTACACCAATCAGCGACAAGTAAAAAAAAATCTTACATTTACGAGGAGTTCTTGAGATGTGGTGTGGGTGTTGGTTTCAAAGAGTAAATAGTTGGTTTCGTCGCGGCTAGACGTATGATGCTCCGTTCGATCGCCTTCGCGCGTCGCTTGGTTTCGGCGCGGCTAGACGTATGATGTTCCGTTCGATTCCAGGTTCCTAATAAACCAAAGAGTAAAGTAATATAATACACTTATATGTTGATTGTGCGTTTAAACGCCACAAGTAATTTTTAAATATGGAGCTGTCTATGGTAGCGTAATTCACAAAGTAATTCATACGTAGACAGAGAATTAATAATTACTTTAAAATTTCATAAAACATCAATTATTTAGCTTAATTTCAAGAGTAGAATATTGTTTCTGATACTAGAATTGCCCACTACAAAAACTATCGCACGGCATACTTAGACAAAAGTAAAATAGTAGTTTTTTTCCATTTGCTTACCTCATAGTCATGATTTCTTAATGACATTCATAGCTTATTCCAAAGCTTATTCTTATTTATTTAATACTCTATGAATGCGTAAAGATATTGTTACGATATTTTCGGGTGCATTCATCGTCACCAAAATTTAACAAACCTTATACGGTATAAGGTTTGTTAAATTTTAATGGTATAACCGTATAAGTTATACCATACATGCTGTGAATACCATAGACAATAGACATAGACCACTGTCAGCCTATGTATTACTTTACTCTTTGACTGTCAGGCACTGTCAATGTCAATACTGTCCAAAGTCAATGTTGCGTCAACAGCGTCAATTGAACATCAATAAAATAGAAAATATTAGTTATATTGTAACTTTTTTATGTGGGTTGAGTTTAATAATTGTGCAAGAATTGTAAGCTATGGCAGAAAGTACGGAGAAAGTGGAAAGTGGAACTGATGCTCGAAGGCGCGTACTAAATATTGCAGTTTCGACTGTACTTCTCGAAACTGGTTTCGATGCTGCTGACAAAATGTCTTTAGAAACAATGACTGAAATGCTTCAATGTTGTAAGTAGAACTAACTTAGATACTCAAAATCATATCTTTATTCAAATAGCTCACAAAGTAACATATACGAATGTCAAAATTACACTTTGAAAATGTGAATTTACCTGTTGCCATGTTCAGCAAGTAAGTAAGTACCTTTTAGAAGAACTGCCAAGAAACACACGCCGCCCAATCTTTTAAATTGCCAAGTTTACAAATAAATTCTGTAAGGCACTGTAAATATTACCGCTCATGAAACACTCAAGCAATAAGTCATAAAATTTAGCATCTAATAGTAGTTTAAAATAGAATAGCTGACCGAATAGTTGGTTTACTTACACATACAAAAAATAAAAACAACACACAATCCAAATTGCAGTTTAATAATTCATAGTCAAGTCAGTCACAGAACAGAACACAATATGGAATATACCTACAGATTTGGAACATGAAAAATATAGATAGATTTTGTATTTATTATTTAGTATATTTTCTTTTAATGATGACTCGACAGCTAATATTGTCTAGAAGATTGTTTTTAACCATTTACTTCCAATCCAGATAGAATTGAACAGAATACTGATGGCAACCATAATGATTACTTTAATATTTTCAGTTTTCACAGAAGTTGGCAATTCAGCCAAGGGGTACTGTGAATTATCAGGCAGAGTAGAACCAGTCCTTGGGGATGTAGTTATGGCTCTTATCAATATGGGTAAGTAATTTTCTCTTTTTATTATTGTGTGAGTAATGTTTACCTTTTTAGGTACAACAATAATATTTTTCTTGAAACCTAAGAATTTGCAGTTTGTATTGTCTAAAGTTAGTTATATGAAACAACTCATTGGCTAGAAAACCCAACATCAATTTAATTTTTAAATGTCTGATGTGATTCAATAGTTACTAGGTCAAACAAAATACTTTTTAATTCATGTTGAAAACAAAGATCTTTTCTGAATGTTGTACAGCTGCATTTGCTTAATTTTGTGTTGGAATTTAGATTGGATGTTATACATTATTACTATATTAAATGAATCCAGTCTGTGCTTATTTCCTCAGTGGGTGGCAGAGTCAATATATTTACATTTGCTATAATAGATTTATGTATAAGTCACAAAGCCAATGTTTAATGTATTATAATTGCATCATATTAATTATTGTTCATATCATTTATTTAGGAATAAGTCTACAAGGCATAGAACAGTATGCTACAAGACCAAACCGACATGTGATTCAACCACCACAACAAGCACCTGCACCTCGGACACCTGCTATGCTTTCAGCCGGATCTAAAGCAAAACCAGCTCCTCATATACCTTTCCATCTACCACCATTGCCGGACCCACATGCATATATCAGAACACCAGTAAGTGCTGCAATTAATTAAGTGTCACATCCATTCATTCATATGTCTATACTAATATTATAAAGCTGAAGAGTTTGTTTGTTTGTTTGAACGTGGTAATCTCAGGAACTACTGGACTAACTGTGGGAACACCTAATATATATATATATTAACGCGGGTAAAACCGCGGGAACATCTAGGATATATATTATATATCCTAGATGTTCCCGCGGTTTCACCCGCGTTTATCGTTACTACGCCGCCCCCGTGGCTCGTAGCGTGATGTTATGTAACCTTATAGCCTTCCTCGATAAATAGGCAATCCAACACTAAAAGAATTTTTCAAATCGAACCAGTAGTTCCTGAGATTAGCGCATTCAAACAAACAAACTCTTTAGCTTTATAATATTAGTATAGATAGTGTGTACATATATATGTGACTGTATGTACATATATATGTGATTGTGTCTAGTAAAAAGAACCACTTTGAGGATTTTAGTCTCAGAGTTAAATGCATTTTTGTAAAATTTGTTGAAAAACCCATTCTACATAGTTTCATGTAGAATGGGTTTTTGTTACTAATCAGTTATTAGTACCTTTAATAACATTTTGTGTAAAATAATACACTTAAAGGTAATTATAATATTTCATTATCCTATAGGTCACGAAGTTTAGTACCCAGGGTACCACTTTGAGGTAATATTTTACAAGCGAAGTATTTTTAATTTGGCTCGATCGCTGACGCGCGGGCATGTCAGAAATTTTGGGGTGGGTGAAACAGACGTCATTTGTTATACTGATAATTGTTGCGGTCAGAATAAGATTAATTTCATGATGCAGTATGCATTACGGCGTACACTAATGGGGAAACATAGATCATTCCAGCTTTCTTTTTTGCCCATTGGACATACCTACTAAATTCGCGCCGGAATAATACTTCAGACTATTTAAAAAAAAGTTCCGTCTTTCCAATTCAAACACAGCCAGATATGTGTGAAATGCGACGTTTCAGCTTGCCACAATTCAGACACTGTTACGGCACTTCTTGTCGGTAATGAAACTGGTGATATAATGAATGTGCATTCATACAATTGGGCCGATTTCTTTAAAGAACATGTTCTTTAAAGAAATCGTGTGTCACGACACAGCTGCTCTGTTAAAAACATTTCAAAGCGTCCATTAATGATCCTGGAGTCCTACAATGCAACGAAAGGTTTGATAATCAAGATGTCAAAAACATCGCAGTTTTCACTTCCACTTGTGATTTCACACAAAATGCTAGTCCGACTGTAATACCTCATACAAGGCTATCGTTTGAGCGACAAACAATATTTAATCTACAAATTGCGTCAGTACCTATGTTTCCCTTGAGGCTTGAAATGTGTTGTGTCCAGAACCTATAAAAACCATTACAACTAATGCTACGGATGATCCGTTACATGATGTGGAAATGCCGCTCATAAGTACTGACTCAGCAACCCTGTCGACGTCGTCACTTACAGTGGTAAGCCAAAGACAAAAACACCCACATACAGCTATTGTGGTCAAAAACGTTTACTTTTGCAAAAAAGAAAAAGAAAATTGGTGAGCGCCTTGAATATCGTTAACTGTGTTCGTCAAATAAAAAAATGTGATATTTTTTTGTAAGCAAGTGTTAAGTTGAGTGACAAAGTGGTACCTGACTTAGAATATTAATTATTTTTTCCTTACAAATGAATATGTGTAGAAAAAACTTTACTTTACTATTGATTACTATTGAAAAACATTTACTTTATTATTTAACATTGTGACAATACGATTTTTATTATTAAACATGTTAAATAGTAAGTAGTTACTTTATTTTTGACACAAAATTTACTAAGCTCCCAAAGTGGTACCCTAAATACGTCTATAGTAAAAAGATCGTTAAACCACTAAACTTTAAAACACGATAATTTCTATAAATATAGCATAAAGGTATCGTTACCATCTTTGGATCTCTGCGCTAAAGTATATTTTGACTGATTTTGCGATATAACTTAAAAAAATATATAATATTGATTTTTGTTATGAGAAAGATTAGAACTAATTTATAATAATGTTAGTATTTTCGATTAAAAACATAAAACATACAAAGTATTTTTTTACATTTTCCCGTCTATTACTGTTTTAAATATAACCATAATTAATAATCCATTGTTTATAGCGTATTTTCTCAAGATTATCAGTAATTAAGACACTTAATTTTTCCTACTCTTGCAAGTTCTTTGAAAACCTTTCAAATCATTAAAGTTATTGAGACCATTGATATCTGTATTTAATCTTTGATGAATTGATGATAGTAGATTAACTTGGTACCAATAATTCCATAACTTCGTAGTAGAAGTAGATTTTTCACGAGCATAAACTTTAAACTTAATTTTCTCAACTCGTACATTTAGCCTAGGTACTGCATATTTAATAATTTATTTAAAAAAATGATTGCACCTAGCAAAATGATTCTTTTTTCACTGGATAGCTAATTTTACCTAGTTTTAAGAGATATTAATAACTCCATACCGCTAAAGTGGTCCCTTTTACTGGACACAGTCACATATACATATTATAATACGATATAAATAATTATACTTAATATTAATATGAATATATACAATATGTCTGTTTACCAGTTTTTTGTTATATATGATAAAGATATTGAATAAAATGTATCATTAGTTGATTGTCTATATTGTTAGCTTTCAAATGAGACATCTTTCGTCTTCCTAGGACGTCTACATCGATAGCAATGAATTGATTAAAACAGTACAGGCGCCCGAGCTTCGAGGTAAAAAAACAAAATGGCTGCCATTTTATTATGGAAGGGGCAAGAGAAAATTGAGATAGTGATTTGTCGAGAAAAAATACCATATTTCGTCCCCCTTAAGCCTCCGACACTGGTAAACAGACATATTGTATATATTATTCCTATCTTAGCAATTTAGCACATGCATGCGTATGCATCTACGAAGCACTACACTTTCTCATTAGCTAGCTTTTGCAATTAATTACGAGAGCCCTGGTACCCGTACCACAAGTTAAATCTTATTTTGGGTACCAGTGGTCAACAAAATGATTGTACATGTTAAAACTTTTATAACCCATGTGTTATTCCTTTGTATGTATCTTTTAATTAATTTAATTTTTTATTCAAACTGAATTTTAAATAAGTATTTCTTAGTATAATTGGCTATGCTATCATAGTTTGTTCCTTATGTAAAATAAGTAATCCTATTTTATAATAAAAATATAATTAAATGTGCAAATAAACATACAAGTTCATATGCCATGTAAGTTTAAATTGTTTGATGTGCACAATGTTAAAACAAATAAATTAAGGTATGTAGAATTGTTTCTCACCATCTCTAACCATCCCTTTCATACTTAAATTCCACTAATATGCAACATGGTAAAATAATTATCATGATACTATTTTTAATTTTCAGACTCACAAACAACCAGTAACTGAGTATGAAGCAATCCGAGAGAAAGCTGCCTCACAAAAGAGAGATATTGAGAGAGCATTGACCAAATTCCTTGCTAAGACAAGTGAAACACACAACTTGTTCAACACCGAAGATAACCAAGTATTCCCATGTAAGATACTAAACATACTTTTTATATAATACTAGCTTTTGCGCGCGGCTCCGCCCGCGTGGTACCTACATCAATAAAAAGTAGCCTATGTCCTTCCTCAGGTTTTTGAACGATATCTGTACCAAATGTCATCTACATCAGTTGAGTGGTTTAGCCGTGAAAAGGTAACGGACAGATAGACAGACAGAGTTACTTTCGAATTTATAATATTAGTAACGATCAATAAGTAATCTTCGCCAGCGAGAGAAGCAGGCGCTCTAGGCGCCAGATGGGAAGACGCGCCAAAAAGCCAAATGCGAAATTACAATACGCTCATCCAGCACAAATTTAATAATTGAAGCGCGATATTGAAAATTTGGGTATTATTATTTACTAGATTTTGCCCTCGGCTTCGCTCGCGTAAAGGTAGATGAAGTTAGGTTAGTAACCATACGTTTTTATGGATGAACGGTACCCTATGTCCTTTTCTGTTTCTCTGACAATGGTATACGAAATTTCATGATGATCGGTCAAGTAGGGTGTGAAAGTATAACAAGCAAACTAACCCACATTCGCATTTATAGTATTATTTAGGATTTGACATAAAATCGAAGTAGAATTTTAAACGTGAAGAGAAAGCTTTGACCGTGAAAGGTCAGAAGGTGAAGACAATCTCACTCAACTCTGATTAAGGGCTAGGGCCGGCACTGTAAATAATTCTATTGTCAATCAATCCCTATCCACCTAACATGCATCCAAATGAAAATGCTGTCAACGTTGATGTGGTCTGTATCACAGAACACTTTATCATGTCAGGACTAGAGAATAATCTATTTGTACCAAATTACCAACTAGCCGCAATATACAGTAGAAGAGAGATCAATAGAGGAGATGCATGCATACTGGTAAAAAAAGGTCATCAATGGCCGGAAATGCAAGAGATAGCTAAATTATCATTATCTGGTACATTTGAATGTTGTGGAATAGAATTAGTTACGTGTAAAATAATTATAAATTGTTTGTACAGAGTAGGTACCTAAACCTAGTAACATAAATATATTCTTTGAAAAGATGGAAATACTTTTGAAGTTAATTTGTGGTAAGCGTAATAAAAAGGTCATTAGTGCAGGTAATTTTAATATTGATGTTTTAATGAGAAATAGGACCTCTATGGAATTTGAATATGGCTTAGGTTTAGAACTTAGAAAACCTATTAGGATAAAAAGTAAGACCTGTATAGATAATATTATTCCATATAAAATTACAACAATAAAATCAACAAATAAAACGAAATGGGTATCGCGTGATGTAAAATTATGTAGTAAGAATAAAAGAAAACAGTTTGAAAATATAGACTAATGTCAAATAATGTAAACAAAAGCAACTATAAAAACTATGCACGAAAGCATATGTGTAATAAATACTAATAGTGAGTCAACTCCTTTGTATTACTGCAAAATATCGACTAGTATGTCTTGACGTCTAGTCGCTAAAAAATTTGCAAGGGCTGTCACAAAAACAATTAAAAAATAATAATATTTGAACATTATAATATATTTAATCTATATCTAAAATAAATTATTACGGAGTAAATAATTAACAAACTTACTAATTGCGTCCTGCAGCTTCATCTGGTTCATCATGATGGAATCAAAGGCTTGTGCTTATGCAGGTGGGAACCTACTTAATTTTACTATAGGTACTAGTATAGTATTTCAGGTATTACGCTAAAAAAATATTGAATAGGGGGTTGAACAAAATAAATAAAACAGGTTAAAAGTATACATTGGTTCTGTTTACTCAACGCGCGCCACCTCGTTACAGAAGTGTAACCGACAAATATTTACGACTTTTATTAGGCTTTTTAAATTGTCTTTTGTTGAAATAGTTATCGCATAGTTAAAGTAAAAAGAAACTAGTGTGAAATAATAAAAAATATACGAGTAATACCGTGTTATCGAGTGAACACAAAACGCATGCAACTGATTCCGTGTACGTAACACACCTAAACGGGCGTACCGGTATGCAAGCGAAGCCGACCGGTACTACCGCAGACGTCGCGGGCAGGTGGGGGACTCCGCTCTCCTTCATACCGCGGGCGCGCCCCATCGTTGCTCCGTCTCGTCACCGAGTTGACTCACTATTAGTATTTATTACACATATGACGAAAGTATAAAAATATAATTAGGCTTACACAACGCTCTCAAAATATTCATAACTTAAAAGCTTCTAAAAATGTAATCAAAACTACGTGGAAATTTATTAATCAGTAGAACCAAAGCCTCTTCCCCAATACGATCTCCAAACTGAGGATAAGTGACTGCCAAACAGTTACAAGTCCATAAGAGATAGCTAATGCTTTCAGTGATTGTTGTATAAACTTTGCTTTAGATTCTACTTAATTGTTGGGCAGTAGTACTACTGAGAATTTCTTGACTGAAAAGACTGAAAGACCCAGAAATAGCACCCGAGACTTAATGTACAGCAGTCTTATACGCTACCATTGCCCCACCGAGGTAGATTGATAATGTTTTGTATCTGTATTTTTCAGTAATCGCCTGCAAGCCTACATTTCCTGCGTATTTGCCGTGTCTGCTACCAACAGACCAAGTATTTGACTTTGATGAATTGGAGTACCACTTTCAAGTTGCCAACAGAACTGAAGATATGCCATCAGATAAGAAAGGTATAACATGCACATTTTTATTTACTCGAACGTTGTTATACAGTTAGTCACCTATATGCGTCGATTATATTAGCGAGATATTTAATTGCTTTATCATTATCATACACAATAATGGTAAATTTATCATCTTTAACTGCAGTAAGAGTTAATGAATTGTTTATGTATTTATAGTAATGCATTACTCTAGAACAGAGGTTCCTAGACATTTTTTCTCATAGACCACTTTCAAAACTTAGCTGGTTCCGGTGGACCCCCTGCAGCTACATTTCTACCATATTCCCAAAACTCGACAAAAAATGTGAGGATTAGATCTAACTATGGAAATTTGCGTTGCGGCTAAGTTCCAACCACGAATTAATAGTTTCCGAAAAAAGTGGGAATTGATTGGTTAATTAATTAATTGATTGTGCTGTGAGTGGATGTCAAAAAGGTAAAGTTGGCCAATCAAAAAAGTGATTCCATCCAACTTTAATTTTTTGACATCTACTCATAGCACAAGGAACCAATCAATTCTCACTTATTTCATTTACAAAACTCCCCATTCAGAGTGGTAAAAATAAAAAGTAAATAGTATATTTTTTTGTGTTGTATTTATTCAAATATGTAATTATTACACTATTACTACATACACAATGTAATATGTAATATGATATACACAATGTAATATGATAACAATAATTATTATTATTGTTATCATATTACATTGTAATATGATAATTGATAACAGTCGTAATATAATTAAAATTAAACATTTATAACGTAACGTAACTTCAACAATGACAATCACAAAACAGTCATAATTTTAATGGGAAGGATGTACTTGATGGATTGACAGAAAATAATTAATATTTGGGTTTCAGTTTTGTTAGGAATAAACACATCTCCCCGTTTTGTGATATTCAATCTGCTCCTTTTTTTTGTTAAAAGGTTTATAACGACACTAAAACTTTTTTCGACAACATATGACAAGGAAAACGCTATCAGAAGCTTTCTCGCAATTCCCCACACAGACCAGGATATTTTTTTGTGTATTTCTGCCTGCAACCAAAATGTTTGATACCCTCTTTTAAATTTCACCTTCAGCTTCTCGTTAGTGTTAAGTGCCACTTCCGTTTCATCAAATGGATTTATGATCCAAGGTGGTATTTCCATCGTTAGAATATCTTCAAATCTGATTTTGAAGTCATCATGCAGGACAATTAAATGTTGAACGTATGTCTGAATATCCTCTTCGAAGCATTTTACCTGTGACAAGTTTGAAAACTGGGAAAATTCGCGCCGAATATTATGCTATCATAAATTTCAATTGCCCAAGAAAATCTGTAATTACATCCTTTGTTTTTAATAAATTGAGGCTGTCCCCTTGTAATTGTAAGTTAATGTCATTAAATATTTTTAACAAATCTGTCAAATACGCGAAGTCTGCTTTCAAATTGATCAGGTTTTCTTTTAAATTTGGATCTTAGTGAGTAAAATGTTGTTAAACATGCACCCTTCGACAACCAGCGTACTTCAGTATGTAAGAGCAATCGTTGGAAGTCTTCATCATTTTCATCGCACAATTATTATTGTGCAAATAAACGCGTATTCAACGCATTGCTTCTTATTTTGTTAACTGCATTAATCACAAATTGAAGCAATTGGTGCAATCTATCACTCAGGTGTTGTCGGTGGATGACACAGTGAATTGCAGTTACCTCTGGTATAATTCTTTTAAAATAGCTTATAAACCCACGATATCGCCCGACCATGGCAGGAGCTCCATCTGTTGCCACCGAAATAACGTTTATGAATGGAATCGATTTTTCCTAAAAAAATCACTCCGGACATTAAATATTGATTCACTTTTAGTGTCCGTCTCCAAAGTTTTCGCGAATAGTAGCTCTTCATGAATTTCTTTGTCCATAACAAATAGAACATATGCCAATGATAATGCTTCATTACCAGGTAAAGTTGTTTCGTCCAGTTGAATAGAAAAATGAGTTGTTTGCAGATAATTACACAAGAAACTTTCAATATCAGAGCTCATTTCATCATAGATAGAGATATTGTAGAGTGCAGTGTGCACTCAAAGGAATTCTTTTGAGTATGTCAAATGGAGATTTGTGCAGAACAGTTTTTAAAACTTCTTCAACAGCGGGTAAAATTAACTGTTCTCCAATGGTGTGCGATTTTCCAGATTTCGCTATAAGTAATGAGATATTGTAAGATGGGCCGCAAGCCATCATTGTTACTTTCAGATGTTAAAGCGAACATACTGTGCACGGTGTGTCTCTTTTCATATTTTTCATTCAATGTATGAAAATATTTCAAATCTGTACCTATTTTATCAAGATGACACCTTAGATGATCTTCGAGCTTCGATGGTTTCATAAGAGTCATTGCTCAAAACTTTGTTGCATAAAAGTCATATCGGCAATCGCTTGTCTGTATACTGTCGACATTTTTTTGTCACGCCAACGTAGACCCCTGTCGAGTCTCTTGTGGACCCCTGGGGGTCCACCTGGACCACTTTGGAAACTAATACTCTAGAACTATAATAGGAGCCTTTTCATTATTAAATTCTGCTACTTTGTTGAATGTCCAGTCCTATGACATTGACTGTACCAGACAAATACTTTTACACAATTTTATTTTTGTTGTCTGATTATTATGTATACCACAATGATGTATATACATTAAAAACTTACTCTTGTACCTATGAGTTTACACATCCTATTTTATATTGTTTCAGGAGATCAATCAGATAATGAAGGTGATAACTTGGGTGATAGTGAAAATCCTAATAGTTCTCAACTTGATGGACAAGACACTACCATGGCATCCAGTCCAGAGCGGAGTAAAGCTGGTGGTTGAATAAAATATGAAATATTGTAAATTATAATACAATAATTTAGAATAAAATAAAAACATTATAAATACATGTAATTATTCTTTTAATTTAAACCTTAGAATGATTACATCTTTATTTAAACTAGTAATGACTGAATAATTAAATTTTTACCATATTGAGCTGTGTATATTATTAATCAATAGCACATCTCACATAGTGTTAAGAGTGTGTTTGTGTAAGGTTATCAATCGAAAATGTTTCTTTACGCTTGTGTGACGCTTTATAAAAAGTATGGTCTTACAGTGAACTCTGAATAATAAAGCACACTCAGGAAGCCTAAATTCTTATCATTCTTTAGTTCACTGGATAAGCATGTAGCTGGTTATATGTATTAAAAAACAACAATTGTAAAATGATATTACTTTATTGAGAAATCACTTAAGTGACGCGGGATTAATAACAGGCAACACTTTGATACCCTCCTTGTTAACAACAGTCACTTGGAAGTTTGGCAAACTCACAAACAGCCTCTTGTGGACCTCCTTCACACACTGCTTCAGAATTTCGTAAGCTTCCTCCTCTGTTGCATCTGGCAAAAACAAAAAATAAGATGATAATGCAAAATTATAAGATTCTTTTGTATGACTGGGACCAGTACAGGTGATTTAGAGAGTTGCAAAAAGCAGTCCTGACTATTAATACCTGACTGAAGATATTTTTGTCACTGAAGAAAAAAGAATATGTAATAAGGATGACATAAGCTCATAGCATTGTCTGTATCACCACATAGTATTTATTAATCATGTATCAAAACCTACATTTTGACAAGGTTAAGGGTACTTAACCTTGTTAAAATATAGTTATATGGTAATATATGACTTTATTTTTAAAGAAACCTGCACATACAAATATGAGTGATAATTACTTTTCTTATGATAACGGTCCATGATACTCAAGCTGAGGTACCCGCCATAGCCATGAGCAGCAAAAGGCACCTTCACACTGGATGCTAAGTAATCCATGAAGTACAGCTCTGGTCCATTCTCTTTATCATAACCACCCATGAGCACATTCACAAAGTACGGTGTCTGTAAATAATTAGTGTAAATACAGAGATTTTAAATAAAAATAAATTAATAGATACCTTAATCCATTCAATGCGACGGACGCCGATCGGCGTCTTATTTTTTCATACTCAGATTCGGAAGACGCAGATCGGCGTCATGTATAGTTGTTTTATATTTTACCCAAATTTAAAGATATTATATTAATAAAACATCAAATGTGTTTGGAATTTACTAATGAAATGCCTGATATGAGCAGTTTTTAGATATTTTGGTTTTTTTATTTCATCACATGCGGCTGACGCCGATCAGTGTTTATTAAATATGAGCCGATTCTGGCTAGTGAAAGCAAAATTTGTTGCCGCATTGAATGGGTTAAGGAAGTTAGGCAATGTCAAGCAGCCAGTCATGAATGATATGGGTATGGGAAATCAGTACACTCAAGAGTTCTGACATCATTCTAACTTTAAAACTGGAATGAAGGAAGCAATTGTTCCAGGTAAAAAAACAAATTTGGCATATAATATGTTCAGATGAGAAAGCTTGTATATATGGAAATTGTTATATATATAAATTTAATCCTATGTGACTATGACCATCTTTCAATACTACAGGCCTGAAAGATGGTCATAGTCACATAGGATTAAATTTTACTTAAAAGTAGGGAGGGACTAATATAATTATATACTCACGCTGCTTCTCAAATATTCAGCAAGATTTCTACGTGTAAAATTAGCCGCAGCAGTGGGTCCAAGTTCATATCCGTTGCGCATTTTATACAACTGGATGTTCTTTGCAATATATTCAGCAAACTGAGTTGTGTCCCCCAAGTCGCCGATTACACCCATAACTAGTTTATCAGATATTTTGTAGATCTTCTCTTCATCTTTAAAATAAAGGTAATATTATTAAATTAAACGCTCTAAAAAATTCAATATTATAATATTGAAAAACCGCTAACTCACCATCTTTCATGACCATAATACTGTGGCTAGTGCTTTGATCGGCGGCTATCATAACGAAATCATCACACTGTATTCCTAACAGACATTGTAAGTTGATATTCGACATTTTGATGTAGAAATATAGCAAATATCTAAAATACCGCAAGAATAACCTACGTTAGAAATCGCAAGCAAACTTCAACAAACAATCTTGTCAAATCACCAAGTAGTACAGATTATGCTAAGCGAACACAGAACATTAGAACTGGAAAATAGGGTGGAGACTAATAACAATTTTCATCCGAATTTAGTAACAATGAATGACCCAAATAAAGCCCGAAATTTCATAGACGAATGTTGCCATATATTATGATGACATTGAGAGTTGACACTTGTCTTTTGATAAATACTTGCTCTCTGTTGCTCCTGCCTGTGCCTAGAACGAGTAATTTCAAATAAATGGAAAATAACAACATTATTCACAAAAAGGGAACAGATAAAAACGAGGATGTTTAAAAAAGTTGCTCTTGGTATATCAGGCGGTGTAGACAGTGCTGTTGCAGCCCTACTTCTAAAACGGGCCGGTAAATATAACTGAGATTGAACAATTTTTGCCATTCATATTTGTGAATTCATTATAATACAGTGGCAATGTTTATAGGTTTCCAAGTACTCGGTGTATTTATGAGGAATTGGGATAATAACTATGAAGCTGGATTTTGTTCAGATGAGAGAGATTTCGAAGATGCAACGTTTGTGTGCCGTAAGCTTGATATTCCATTGCATAGAGTGTACTTCATAAAACAATATTGGAACGAAGTATTCACTGTATTACTCAAAGAATATGAGACGGGCCTGACGCCAAATCCTGACATATTGTGCAATAGATATATTAAATTTGATAGCTTTTTCCAACATTGCAGGAACAATTTAGGTATTGATGCTATTGCAACTGGTCACTATGCAAATACGTCTTTTGGCCCATACTTGGAGAGATACAATGAAAATGAAGGTATTTGCTTAAGATTTTATTGTAGTAAACAATTTAGTTAATATAAATAATGTACTCAATCCAATGTATATGATTTCAGGAGTAAAGCTGCTACAGCCCAAAGATAAATTCAAAGACCAAACATTTTTCTTATCCCAAGTAAAACAGTTTTCATTAAGAAAATGTATGTTTCCTATAGCAAATCTGTTGAAAAGTGAAGTTAGAGAAATAGCAAGAGTAGAAGGTCTTTTAAATGTGGCAAGTAAAAAGGACAGCACTGGCATATGTTTTATAGGCAAAAACAATTTCCAAAAGTTTATTGAAGAAGTAAGTTTATATAACAGGGAACTGTTATTTCAGTAATACACTTATGTGGCACTTTCAATAGCTTTTGATATGCTATTTACTCTTTATTACAGTATTGGAACCCTTGGTTGTGTTGACATTTTAATCTTCTCCCTAGCCTTTATTATTCCCAAGTCACTTGGGGTTGGCTTTCTAGTCTTACCGGATTTGACTGGATATAAATTTTTACATGGAGCGACTGCCATCTGACCTCTGCAACCCGAAGGCTAGACCAGTGTCAGGATATTAGAGGGCACTGCAGAGGCATCTCTAGCCCATGTAGCGCCCGTGTGCAATCATTACCCTAGCGCCCTCTAGTAAGCGCGCGATCAAAATGGAATAGGTAGAAATGTTAACATTTATATAGACATGTTAACATGGGAATGTGTTTACCAAACACCTTATATTTACAACAGGGATCGGAGATCCAGATGCAAATGGTAGAATTTTAAATGATGTTGGGAAACAAGAGGTACACAGGGCCTCGTATCAAGCTACCCACATCTGTCAAATTGCTTAATTCTAATTTCGACCTCATGTCAAACATACAGAGTTCAATATCAATTGGGATACATTTGTCAGATTCGGGAAGCTTGATGCTAGGTCAATGTACACGGGTAAAAAGGCTTTTTGGGATGGAAGGGGTGACAAAAATAACAAAACACGATTTTGTGGTTATTTAGAAAAAAGAATATTTTAAAACTAATTATTACAGGACGTACCTAATCAACATAAGTATAATTTTCGTGTTTTTGCATTAGCAAAATCCTTAATTATGTCACTGACTTCAATTTTGATTTCATGTTTCAATACTGCGATGACAATCTACTTTGCAACAATGTTGATCTAAGATAGTTTTAATTATTTTTAGTTTAGAAAATGATCTTTCGCTGTATGCTACTGTGACTGGCAATGTGAGGTAAATCGTAAGTGCTGTGGATAGATTTGGGAACACTGAAATTAATTTATTCGCAAACAAATAGTTTAAAATATCCAATGGCGTAATGGAATTGTCAATGAACATCGGTAATAATTCGATTTCATTGAAGACTAACTTCTCTACATCTGAAGAGCCAGCACGGCAGTTTATTTTCTAAATTAGAACAATGTGCTTTTTTTTTATCTAAGTCCAAATCCTTCCACTGTTTAAATTTTAAAAGAAATGAAAAATAAAATATTAATTATGTATCTAATAACTATCACTCGCTCGCTGTAATGTTATATTCAGACTTAAAATTTCGCTAGCTAGGTAGTTTTTGATGAGCTCCGACCATGGTGAAAGTCGCAATAGTTGTGGCAGCTAATAACAAATCAAATCGTACTTTTTATATCATTTGAATCAAAAGAAAAGCCGATTTACTTCATATTTACATGTTTACTCAAATATAATACTTAATTGCCATTGCGTCAAGGCCTACTTCGCAAAATCACGGTGTAGCGGAGCGGTAGAACTTAAAGTGCAACACGCGTACGTACATGCCTTTGAGAAATGCCGCCTTCATCCATGTCAATTTGAACTTTATTTTTTATTATTAACAGCCGAATTCGCAATGCTTGTCGGCGTGCTTTCAAACGAATCAAAACAGGTGCCGGCACGTGCCTTTGGTAGTGACGCGACACTCACCTGTTAGTGATAAAAAATAATTGAATAAATTGGCGAGTACGATAGAGGTCTTAGGTTGGATTAAAGGGGTCGTGCAAAATGTCAGTTGAATTTGTTTGTTACGTATTTCTCGGCAACAACATGGTTACGGCGCGCGGCGTCGTAAAATGTGTACGGTAAACGCAAGTAAAAACTTAGCTGGTAAAAGGCGGCGTAATAATAGGTACACCCATACCCAACTCTTCGGGGATACTGCCGTGAGTCTATTTATGTTTTATTTTATTTATTTAGTTTAAAGAAAACGTATAATTACATAAAGTTGACTGTTGCACACAAGAGTCTTTCTTGTATTTTACAAATAAATTAACTAGCATCCTTGAAATTTCTTACTTCGATATTTTTATTTGATCGATAGTTACAACCCTAACGCGAAAAAGCGGTGATAGCTCAGTAGGGAGACCAACAGACTGCAATGCAGAGGGTCTTGGGTTCGAACATACGCGCGGCCACGTCGCGTACCTCTGACTTTCGGAAGTTATATGTGCGTATTGATTGACAATTATCGCCTGCTCCGTGCCTCGGAGACCACGTTAAGCCGTCGGTCTCGGCTGCCATGAACATCGATGGCAGTCGTTATTGGGAAGTCAGTGCCCTCTAATATCCTGATACTGTTCTAGCCTTAGGGTATCGTTAGCCTTCGGGTTGCGTAGGTCAGGAGGCAGCCGCTACGTGTAAAAACTGATATCCAGTCAAATCCGGTTAGACTAGAAAGCCGACACCAAGTGACTTAGGAATAATAAAGGCTAGGGAGAAGAAGAGGTACATCCCTGACGGGGTGCGATTGTCTAGGTACAAACGCAGCGAGCAATGAGGCGGCTCCTTTGACTGCTAACCTTTGACAGAAAAGCCGACAAATTTTAATAGAAAAATAAATATATCAAAGAAGCTGCGGTTTAGTGAAGTGTTGTCAGTCTGTGCGAAATTTCGGTAATTTAAGGGTAAAAATTCTTATCAATACTCTACTTAAAAATATTATGTAGGCGTTTTACGATAATATAGATTATTTTTCTTAGCATGTTTGTTAAGAGAGAAATAAGCCCTTAATGGATCGGACAGGGTTGTCTATACATCCTTACTAATATTATAAATTCGAAAGTAACTCTGTCTGTCTATCTGTCTGTTACTTTTTCACGGCTAAACCACTCAACCGATTTAGATGAAAGGTACAGATATAGTTTAAAACCTGAGGAAGGGCATAGGCTACGTTTTATTCATGTAGGTACCTCGCGGGCGGAGCCGCGTGCAAAAGATAGTACTGTATAATTATCTGTTTTAAGATTTTTTCAAGTTGAAACAAATTTACTATTGTAAGAGCCGCTCGTGGCGCGCCTTGCTTTGCAATAACTCGAGACATATAAGAAGAGCTCCGGATACCATACAAAATGTATGTAAACCGAAGCTCTTTTTACGTGGGTTTGAGTTATAACATCCATCCAGCGTCATAACACGGGCGCAGATTCATTGAAAGTGCCGAGGCCGGCGCGGCGCCACCTAACCGCTGCGCCCGTGTGCACCGCACACCCTGCACACTTGGTAAAGACGCCTCTGGGGCACTGACTTCCCGATAACGACTGCCATAGATGTTCACGGCAGCCAGGACCAACAGCTTAACTTGCTCTCTGAAGCACGGAGCAGGCGATAATTGTCAATCAATACGCATATAATTTCGAAAAGTCATATAACTTCCGAAAGTCAGAGGTGCGCGACGTGGGTTCGAACCCGAGACCCTCTGCATTGCAGTCTGTTGGTCTCCACACTGAGCTATCGCTGCTGTTGACATTTTAGTAATATAAAATACATTTATTAACCTATTGGGTTCCAGCAGCAAACCAGCTGCCAGACACAATAGATTATGTCTGGCATTTCAAGACTTGACAGCTTAATGATACTATGGAATTTGGATTACCATTCACCACACACATATCAATGATTCCTATCCCTATTAATTATATATTTGCCTGTCTTATCTTATCAGTATCACTAATGAATTGCTATTTGTTGCAGTACATTGAAACCAAAAAAGGGTTTTTCATAAACATAGACACAGGGCAGGTAGTCGGAGAACATGGTGGCCTTCACAAATGGACAGTTGGCCAGAGAACTCATGTGCCTAGCCACAAAGATGCTCTCTTTGTCTACAAGAAGGATTTGGAGTCTAACAATATTTATGTGGTAAATATTTATGTAATATATGTAATGGAGATCAACTCTAATTCATTTAAATGTCTGGCATTTTGAGAACTGGCAGGTTACATAATAATTATCTTTCTGTGTTACAGGTGGGAGGTACTAAACATCCTGCATTATGGAACAACATATGTTTCACCAGACCCCCACATTGGATAAACCAAGAGCCCATAGAACTAGCTAACAATCATGTATTGAATTGTTACTTCAGATTTCAACACACGAAACCTCTAACACCTTGTAGGGTTATTAAGAATAATGAGGGCTTAACTATTATATTAGAAAATAAATTGAGAGCACTTACTGAAGGGCAATTTGGAGTTTTATACAAAGATGGTGAATGTCTTGGGAGTGCCAAAATGCAGAATATCTGTCATAACTTAGTTTATTAGTTCAATTGATTTATACATTTGTTGTTGAATATAGTTGTTGATATTTACAGTTATGTTTGTTTTTATTTAGTCGCCTATTTCTAAGAGTTCTGTGCTAGATTAAATGGTTTGTTCTATTCTACCCCCACATGTCTATGTTCACATTATGTGTCTGCCGAAAATTCCAAGCTTTTCCATTTTAAATACTTGGAAGTTATCCTTATTATAATCTTGAAAAAAGAATAACAAGATATACTTCAAAAAGTTAAGCGGGTAGCTTAGTGGGTTAAGTATCGCCCCGACGCCGACGGCGTAATTTCTTTCCCGTGTACTACAGGAGGCAGTACTGCCTTAAAACGCGTAGGGGTTTGTTACGCTAATTATGTGGGTGTAGTGTGAGGGCCACTTTGTTAAAACTCTGAAAATGTGCTTAGGATTTAGTGAGCATTCCTAAAGAATTGTAAAGGTTGGAATCAGATTTTGTGAAAGTCAAATAAGCGAGTTATGAACTGTAAAGTTGGGCCCTCAGTTCTCACATAGAAGATTGAGGGCCCACCTGTACCAGATAAACTATGGACACTACAGAAAAAGTCTTTATGCCAAAATCTAAGCTAATGCTTAACAAAATTTGTGAAAACAAGTTATTATCGCAAAGCACTGTCCAACTTTATATATTTTCGTTCAAAATGATCATCCTCAATTCTCAGACACATAAAAGTTTATTACGCAAATAAAATGAAACTAATAACTTACAGCTGCTGTTTAAAATCCTATAAGCTACTAAATAAATTGTGAAAATATGTGAAAGCAAGAACAGGTCACCACTTCTTGTTGTTTAAAAGTTATGACCATGATAAACTTCGGGCTCTCAGCCCTCCATTTTCTTTTGTTTTCGTTTTATTACGCAAAACGTATGAAAAATAAGACAAACACAAAATTGTCTCATTTTGTCAAAAAAATGGTGCAACAAATTCAATACCAGAAAAAATGAAAATACCCTTTATTGTTTAAGAATATCGAGTTTAATTTTCATTCTCTGAATTAGGAAATAGGGTGACCACAATGTCTTTTAGATTGCAGCAAAAATTTGTAAATGTAGTGTTAAGACTCCTACACACAATGCCGGCGGCACGAGCCGCCGGCTTTTGCGGAACGGCACGTGCCGCCAGCTTCTGCCGGGCCCGGCATTTGTGCCGCAGAAACTTGCACAAAGCCGCCGAGCAGTGTTGTTGCAATAGCGATAGTTCCGCTATCGATAGTTGACCTTGAAAAATAGTCGATAGCGCGAATAGTCATATCGAAAATATCGAAATGCTGCAATACTATCGATAGTATCGATAGTTTTGTTTTAGTAACTGTCGACTTATTTTCGATACTATCGACTGGGTATAAAACGACACCTGGTCAGTAACACAGGGACACAAATATAAGCAACTATATGAATGAACTGCGAATATAATGCGGTGATAGATGAACTATGTAAACGCCAGCTATATTACACCTTATGAGCAAGCAATACTATCGTAAAATGTTCGACTATCGATAGGGCAAAACTATCGATCCTATCGAGCAGCGATAGCTCAGTGGGGAGACCAACAGACTGCAATGCAGAGGGTCTCGGGTTCGAACCCACGTCGCGCACCTCTGACTTTCGGAAGTTATATGACTTTTCGAAATTATGTGCGTATTGATTGACAATTATCGCCTGCTCCGTGCCTCGGAAAGCACGTTAAGCCGTTGGTCCCGGCTGCCATGAACATCTATGGCAGTCGTTATTGGGAGAGTGTCGACACAAAAGATCCCACTGGGTCGAAGTGTCGCCGGTCTGCACTGACTGGCACCCACATAAGATAAGATAAGATAAGATAAGATCGATCCTATCGATACGCATTCTATCGATAGTTTCGATAGTATCGATGGTGTTTGTACTGATACTATCGATACTATTGATCTTTAGCAATAGTATTACTTATTTTTATCAATCGATACTATCGATAGTATCTTTAATGGTCAATAGTTTCGATAGGACTATCGATAGTATGACTGATTTTCAAGGCCACGATAGTATCACGATACTATCGATAGACTATCACTATCGCAACAACACTACCGCCGAGTATCATCCCAGTTATGACAGTCGTGTAGAATGCTAGCCGCGCGGTATGCCGGCATACCCGGGCGGCCATGCCAATGGCTTCTTTGTGTGGCAAAACTGGCGGCTTTGTATGCCGCCGGATGCACCGCGGCTTGAACGGCGGCAGTGCCGCACTGTGGGCTGGATTTCGACTTTCATAGACCTCCGATCAGTAATCTCGAAAGCGGTGACTTTTATGCCTGCATATGTTTCGGAAGACCAAATACATACTCCAAAATTGTATCATTATATTACAGACTTATAAACGGCGTAATCAGAAATTTTTATTTAAAATTTGTATGGAACTGACAGAATGAAAACATATATCTCCGGTCTCGCACAATTGGCCCTAATTATTTTTCAGGGAGTCAATCTATGAATTATTTGGAATTTTTTGATATATTGCATAATAAGGCCAGAGGTGCGAAACCCTTCTTTTTTCAGTAATCAACCTTTCTTTTTGTATTGTTTCAAAAGTTTAATTTTATTCCAGCTTGGCATCTATGAATAGCAATAATAGATGACGAATATATATGAATATATAATGAAAACATATTTAAGTGACAATAATTATTGTTGAAGTTTTTTTTAAATAATCGTTTTTTCTTGTGTTTTGTATTTAAAATATAATTTTATACCAGTTTGGCATCTATAACTATGGCCTAAATAATAAGTACGATCACCATTATTAAATAACTATGTCTGTCGAAAAAAGTGTCAAACATTAATCATTAACGGCTTAAATCTATACTGTGAAATTTTGCAAATAGGTAATTAATTACCTAATAATCTTTTATCAATAATATTAGTGTCCCGAAGAACCTATTACTTAAGAACTTTTTAATCTGTTAACTTAATTACCCTATCGTTATTATCATTTACTGATTACCTTGAGCGTAATAAGAAAATTACTCGCAATTAGAGTGGATATTTATATGCTATCCCAATTTCTCCCCAATCAGTTAGCTTTGACGATTATAATTGAATACATTAACTAAATAAAATGGAGAGTATCGTTACACACTTAGATTTATTCGTGATATTAAAAAGTGCGAACAATATAACAGACTACCAATTTTTGTTCGAATCAGTGTTATCACGACTGGACTGCAATTTATCCGAAGAAGATCTCGTGACATTTCAGGAATTTTGCCGAAAATTTGCTAGAGCAGTCGACAAACGTTGGCGTTCAGCAATTCGGAAAGCGGACATATTCCGAAAGAAATATGAAAGTTGGCTGCAAATTAATATTGACTGGCCTAGCTGCATATTAAGCCACTTGCAAGGAACTTCTCTAGCTTCGGTTTATGAAGCAGAGCCATCTACATCAACATCTTCAGTTGGAACTATGGCCAAAAGAAAGCATCCTCGGAAGCTTTTGAGGATTTAGGAACGAAGCAAAAAAAGAAAAGATGTGGCGACTTGGACGGTGAATGCAGCGAAGTGATTTATGCAGCTGTATCAAAATTAAAGACGGATGGAAGGGAAAATATGGCTTCTGTTATTCAATACATGATAAAGAATCCAGAGTCAATTAATTTCAAGATGTCATGATGAAACAACCATTCACCAAGAAAATTTTTACACCTCTGAAGGCTCTTGGTTTATTGCTATCTCTGAAGCTCTCAAAATAGCAATTCATCACATTGAGAGAGACAGCTATACCTGAAGGCATTCGTGATTTATACCCCTCATATTACCAAGTCCAAAAAAAGAAAGAGTGTTATCCACCCGAGAACTCTATCACAGTTACTGATTCTTCGGCTAAAATTACTCTGCAAAGTCTACTTGACGTTACAATGTTAAAATCTTTACCTGATAATAATATACATGGGAATAAAATGATTCTGTTATCGAAATGGGGTTGTGATGGTGCATCAAGTCAGAGTAGATAGAAGCAAAAATTTTATTCTGCAGACGATGATTCCAGCATTTTTATGACATCTTTAGTACCCATAAAAAGTATGTGTGAGGAGGAGACAGTTTGGGAAAACCCAAAACCTTGTTCACCAGCATTTTGTCGCCCTGTGCATTTTCAATTTGTAAAAGAAATTGAGGCAGTGGTGAAGGCCGAAGTAACGAAAATGAAAAAGGAAATATCAGCTCTTCGACCAACCGAATGCGAAACCAATAAAGTAAGCCATGAATGAGCTTATGATGACAATGGTTGATGCCAAGATTCAGTCAAATGCTGCATGCTACATTTGTTTAGGGAAACCGACAGAGATGAATAACTTGGAGGCTGTAGAAAAAAGAGTAACACCACCTGAAATGTTGGAGTTTGGAATATCTTCGCTGCATGCACGCATAAATGTAATGGAATGCCTTTTACATATATCATACAGACTTGACATCAAAAAATGGTCTGTAAGAGGAAAAGAAGATCAAAATGTAAGAGATGCAACGAAGAAGATTGTTCAAGATCGTTTTAAAACTGAACTCGGCTTACTCATTGATGTAGTGAAACAGGGCCAAGGTACTACCAATGACGGTAACACAGCGAGAAGGTTCTTTGAAGATCCAGTAAAAACTGCTGATATAACAGGACTCGATGCGGAACTGATTCACAGGTTTGCTGTTATTTTGCAAGCGGTAACTTCCGGTGAGCACGTGGATACTGTGAAATTCAAAGATTATGCATACAAAACTGCTGAGAGGTACGTGTCCTTGTATAATTGGTACTACATAACTGCAACCGTGCACAAACTGCTACTTAATGGAGCTGACATCATTGCTTGTAATGCGATTGTACCAATTGGGAACTTTTCGAAGATTCAGAAAACACAACTCCCGTAAGAAGAGTAGAGTGAGTCCCAATGAAGACATTTTAAATTTTCTTCTTCTTTCTTCGGATCCACTTATTTCATCGATGAGACCCACTTTTGATGCGAAGAAGAAGAAAACTTTCTTTAGTGAAACCCTTGATCTACTTAAGCTTCAAGAACCTGAGTTTGAATTCAGAGACGTTTCTTATTTAGATTCTGACTCTGAAATGGATTCTGACTCTCATTCGGACTCTGAATGATCATGATGATTTGGAGTATGATTGTAATTATAGCATTAATTTAACTTTTATTCATATTTGTTAAAAAACTTTTATATTTGTTTTTTAAGATTTAATATCACCATTTTATTTTTTTATTGTTTCCATATTAATTATGATGTGTACTTCGATGAGATTTATTTTTATATTTTGTGTTTATTATTGTAAAAAGTTGAATAATTGTCACTAAAATATTTTTTTATTACATAATTATTCATGTTTTCGTGGTCGTATTTATTTTATTGCGCTAGTTATAGATGCAAAGCTCGAAAAAAGTTAAACTTTTGATGCAATACAAAAACAAATGTTTGATTATTGAAAAAAAAACGGTTTCGCACCTCTGGACTTATTATGCATTATATCAAAAAATTCCAAATAATTCATAGATTGACTCCCTGAAAAATAATTAGGGCCAATTGTGCGAGACCGGAGATATATGTTTTTATTCTGTCAGCTCCATACAAATTTTTAAATAAAAATTTCTCAGAGCGCCGTTTATAAGTCTGTAATATAATGATACAGTTTTGGAGTATGTATTTGGTCTTCCGAAACATATGCAGGCATAAAAGTCACCGCTTTCGAGATTACTGATCGGAGGTCTATGAAAGCCGAAATTCAGCCCACAGTGTGCCGGTGGTAGTGCCGCCGGCACTGTGCGTAGGAGCCTTTACAGCATTTTAAATTACTATAAATTATTAATACATGATAATTATTATTGTAATGACCAATACTATCTGCGAAAGGTGGAGAAACGAATTAAATTGCTCAGATAAGTTCGAACACCTTTGATAGTTTGATTTTATTCTTAGTGTGTGCGGTATATCCTGCAGGCAATACTGACCACTACTATTTAAATCAAATGCAATGACAAAATGTAATTTGTTGTTGACTGCTACTTTAGAACCACAAGTAAGACAAGATTTAAATGATTTGTCAAAACAAATTACGTCTTTCAGACATTCGATCCCAAAAACGGATAACATCACAGAACACTTATACTCAAAAAGATAACATATTTGAATTGAGTGGTAAGAAAGCAAATTTTCTTATTTTTTTTTGATCGGCCATCAGTTCTACTATAAGACATTTCAAGGTTATCCATTAATTACCGGACACTCTGTATATAGGTATAAAATAATTTTAGAAAACATGTCATTCTAATGAGGTTAACATGTCGAATAAATGGATGTTCACACCGCAAACCTAGCAGTTATCAATAATGAGATATTAACATACGAAGTAACGTTTCGACTGCGCGGCCATGTACTTTTTGTTTTGGACCGATTTCGTCTGTTTTAGTAAACTTTGCTAGTATTTATTGCTTTCGTTAGTTTTGACAAATTAAGACCTTTCTTCTTGTAACAGTTTTACTGTATGAAGCCTTAAAATTAAAGAAATAATCAACAATAAAGAAACAACAAGTGCACGATTGCGCGGCCATAACTTCCAAGGTGAATAATTCGTAAAATATTTATCTAAAGCTTGTAATTTTTTTTTCGACAATTTTTGACAAATTTAGTCTTCAATTGACAAAAAGAATTAGATCTCTAACCCAAGCAGTTGCCGAGATCTTCATGGCCGCGCAATCGTGGACGTTACGTTCGCGCGGCCAACTTTAAACCCTTATAACTTCTTTATTTCTACTTCGACAAATTTTTTGTTTGTTCCCTTCGATTTTGACAAATATCGACAATTTTTCTGGCGAAGTTGTTTTCTGTTTGTATAACTTGGAGGAGCAATCGTAACGTACACTAAATATCGATATTGATGACGACACCTCATGTCCTATTATTGATTTTATGTCATGCTTAGGGTGCGTTCCACTTAGCGCTCACGAAACTAAACTAAAATTAGCGACATCTATCGCCATTTTAAACGAAACAAAATTGCGGAGTTGCTTGCTAGCTTTATAGATGGCGACGTAATCGCTTAAAATGTCAAAGATTCCAGTCTATTCCCATCATAGATTAGTATACCTGTTAATTCCCATTTCCCGATAATATTATATAGTCTACTTAAACTAGTCTATGCTCCGAGTATAAGTGTTCTGTCATCTGTGGTCTTAGGTCTATGCATGCTTATTTTTGACAGACAGATGTTCGAGAGTTTTCAATACAAAACAAATAATAAAGAAACCTTATCTGGGCTATCGAAATATTGACTAATAAGATTCACAAAATGTCAATTCCACCGATGGGCTACAGTGTTCCTCCACCAAGATTGGACATGCCGCCACCGGTACCAGTGTCACCTGCTATTGCACCTATACAGTTGTATAGTGTTCCTCCGCCGTATACTATGACGGTGCTACCATCGACTGATCAACCACCACCGTATGTTCCCATAGCAACGTTTCCTCCTCTAAACGTGCCCCCACCCACTATCACTTTTCCCGTCGATTACCAATGTCTACCACCTCCTCCACCACCATCTTATCCGCCGCCGCCTGAGCTACTAAGTTATCCTGAGATGAGTTACAGTGAAAGCCAGATCGAAAAAGATAAAGATTATTCAAGTACTTTTACAGTCCCACACCCAAGGTATAAATCTGACAGAAAAGACGACAAAAGCTATCGTCATAGCTCTGTAACATCATCTAGGTCTACATATTCTCCACATAGAGAAAGAAGCTATGATAGACTTGATAGAAATAAACATCATGATCGTAGACACAGTTACAGTCCAAGCCGGTACTCTAGAAGTCCATCACGAGTGAGCCATAGAGATAAGGAAAGATATTATAGAGATAAACATGATGAGCGAAGGGAGCATGAACGGAGAAGATATGAATCTGAAAGGAGACGAAGCCCATCAAGACATAGAGACTATAGAAGTCACAGTAGGAGTTCTAATACTCATGATGACAGGTCTCACAGGTCTGCTAGTAAGAGTAGTCATCGGTCACGTTGCAGCCACAGCAAAACAAGAGACACATCACATACTTCTCGACATGAATCTATTAAGCCTATGGCAGACCGTAATAGAATACTGGAAGAATACAGGTCAGTTGCTATACATTTAGTATTTCTTTCATAATAATTAGTCCTGTATCTATAGAATTCTCAAATATATAATAGCTCTTTTCTCCAACCCTCCATGACTGCAACTACTGTTATAGGTACTTCAATTTGTATTACTATAATTGTGGCACCATTAGAAATTATAATTATAATATCTATACTTTTGCATCCTCAGAAAAAATTACTGCAAAACTGCAGATGATTTCATTGAAAAGATGCAGAAATGGTCAAAGGAACACAATTCTGATGAGGAAGAAGTAAGTATTTATATTATTTATTCTATTATTATTGCTCACACTGATTAAGTGATGTTATGTAACATTGTATCATATTATTGTTTCATGTTGAAATATTATAACATTTCACTTGTACAAGTGATTACTATTAATTGCAAAGCTGCAAAAGGCTGCTACTTTTTTACAACATATTTTTGTAATTTTCATAATTATAACTATTTTTACAATATCTGGAAGTGTGGCTGGATGACATAAATCAATAAAATATTTACTCAGTGTAGGCCTTATACACATTATTACAATATTATGTGTATTTATACATTTCTACATACATACTTACATAGATTCACGCCTGTTTCACAGAGGGGTAGTCAGAGACTACGGATTTCCATTTGCTACGATCCTGACACACTTCTCTGGCTTCATTCACTTTCATCACATTCCTCATACACGCCCGTCGGTTCAAGGAGCTCTTAACCTGGCCTTTGTCCAGAACGCCTCCGCTCTGATCGAGAAACGTTCGCCTAGGTTTTCCTCTTGCGACTGTTCCATTCACACTAGCCTTATAAACTTTCATAGTCAGTCTTTCCTCGTCCATTCTTTCTACATGTTCAAACCAGCTTAACATACCCTTTTTTATTCTTGTAACTATATCCACTTTCATGCCGCATCTCTCTCTAATCACACTATTTCTTATTCTATCTTTCAGAGTCACACCACATATGCTTCTCAACGCTCATACATTTTTATGTTTCTAATATGGCTTAAACTAAAAATATCATTATAATTTATCTCTATCTCCTAAACTAGGACTCATAATTTCCTCCATCTAAGTTTTAGCATATATATAGCACCTAAATTTATCTAACAACTACTTCCACCACACAGCATTTAAAAAAAAGACATTTTATCTATTCTAAAAATAATTTCAGAAATCAAAAATGTGGTACCGTAGTTCTCCTGCTGAGTTATATTATAAGCCTGTAGAAAATGGGCAGGGGTTTCAACAGACTTCTAAGTTGGAACAGGTTTGCCAAACATTCTTTGAAAAATTGATAGAGAGAGGACGCAAGGCCAGGCCTGGTGCAGATGAACTGCCTCCATTAAAAGCTCCTAAAGGAAAAATGTGTAAACACCAATGTGAGTTTCATAATTTTGATATACAGTTCTACTTTTATAATGTGTGAGATCTGGAAATTGTTGGTTTGATGTTGTATCTTTAGATTAATAAATTGCACTTGTCATTTTGCATTTTGCCTATCTATACTTATCTACATAATCTATACTAATATTATAAAGCTGAAGAGTGTGTTTGTTTGTTTGAATGCGCTAATCTTAGGAACTACTGATTTGAATTGAAAAATTATTTTGATGTTGGATAGCCTATTTATCGAGGAAGGCTATAGGCTGTATAACATCATGCTACGACCCACAGGGGCGGCACAGTAATCATAATCGCGGGTGAAACCGCTGGCACATCTAGTTATGTATAATTCACAAGATGTTTTGAGCAATAAATTATGATTTATGACACTTAATAAAAAAATATATAAATCCTATGTTACCATACTATTGCTGTAATAGTATGCAAATATAGTATTTATGATATATTAGCTACATCAATCAATACCAATTAAATAAGGTTTGCTTGCCCTGTCAATGCTTGCCAGACATAATTAAAAACCTATTGTGTCTGGCCGCCGGTGTGCCGCTGCGGTTCGGTTAATTCATATGTTATTTTTATAGCTGATGAACACACTTCATCATCATCATCAGAAAGTGAAGATGATTACCTTGATGAGGATGGCCTACAAGGATACACAGATAGAATAATGTTGGAATTACAGAGGAAGCAGAGCCATCCAAGAAGACTTCATCCTGAAATGTGGTAAGTATATTTTACATAATTTAACATTAAGATGTTAAGTTCTTTCTATACATCCATCCTTCTACACATGCAGCCTGTGGGTGAACTTTACGTTGAAGGCATACAGTGACTTGCGCATCCAGTACAACAACGCGTCCGGGTGCTGGTGGGGCTGGCGCGTTTTTACAGCGCGTCTGGAATGTTTGCGGATGCAAACGTTGATAGCTTTTCTGCCATCATGCGCAAGCGATGTACCTCTTTGCTGCGCCGCGTACGCGCCAGCCCCAACATCATCCTGAAAACGCTGACTGACCGGTGGGACTCTCTGATCCTAGAACGCTGGATATGACTGGACGCAGTCAAGTCAAGCTTCTTTGGGTCGGATAGTCCGAACCGGTCAGGTATTAGATGTATGTACTACTAACACTAGATGTAAGTTCAACTGTTACTAACCTATTATGGTATGTTATTCTGAAAATAAAAATTGTCATTATTATTATATTGTATTTCTCGTACATACCAATGCATAGGCATGGAAGACGTTTCGGACAATTTAATTATTTTAGTGAATTAGATTGGCTTTGTAAATATGTACATTGTTAAATTTTTACGTATTTCTTTTACTTTTACGTTTGTCGTTCACAACGATTTTATTTGTATATGCGCTTTGTCAACCCCTCTTAAAAGGAGGTGCTACACTATTAGCACAAGGCACAAAGGTTATTGGTCACTGGCATGTCAGCCAGAGACCGCTGCTGCTGTTTATGGAGGTCATGTACTGCCACAGGGCCTCCTAAAACAGCATGAAATGCTTACATAACACAAGAACACAACACAAGGTTTTTGTTTGGCTGTTTGTTTTGGGTATGAGGCATCGGTACAATTTTTATACTGTTGTCATAGGTTTAACAATACAGGCGAGATGAATGGCGGACCCTTATGTCGGTGTAGTGCCCGCGCGCGCCGTCAAGGCATGCGCCACGGAGTGTACGCAGGGGAAGGGAATTTCCCCAAGTGCCTACCTAATCAGAATAATATAGATAAGCTGTATCACTATCGGTAAGTAAAGATCTTTGCTCTTCGCTTGGTACTCTTTCTTGCCCCAATTTGTTAGTGATTTTTTAATTCTTAACCCGACGTACGCCCGCATACAGATGCAGTGCTTTTTAAATTGTGTCCAAATATGGTCAGTTTGGACCCAATAGAAAATCTTTTGCACTCCATAAATTTGATGATCCTTCACCAGTTATCTTAAACTTACTTTACAAATTTCATCACAATTGCTGCAGCCATTGTCAGTCATAAAAATATGTCAAACAGTTGCATGTCAAACATGTAGTGCTAAAGGACAGGAGGGAATGTAATGTTACTGACGATGATGTCGAAGACAGAGCGAAGTGGAGGAGAAAAATAAGGAAAGCTGACCCCACCACCATGTGGGATACATAGCTAGGAAGAGAGAGAGAGTTGCATGTCAAACATAGCATGCGACTGATGCGACTGTCAATGATGCCACACTGTTTTATACCTACTTCATAATTTATTCAGCAGCAGTAGCAGTCTATATAAAAGTAATTGTTTTTAGCATTACAGTGTCACCACCAACTAACTTCTTAATAAGGGCGCCGACGATCATCGGACACGACGAACACGAATTCCTGTTTTCTGGTTTCTCAATGTTCACTCACTATAAACTCGCCAAGCTGCCTACTTGTAAAGTGATAAGGTTCAACATAGAGTATACCATATTGTATGTAGAGGAACCCGCGCCGCAGAACTTTTCCATTAAGGAATTGGATTTATTTGGTAAGAGTATTTATTTATTTTTCGCAAATCGGCACGGATCCATCCACAACAATTGAACATACAATAACAATGATATACAATACTGCCAGCCGTAAAGGAAAGACTAAAAGGATGCGTTGAGAATTCGCACAATTTAAGTTTAAAACTAAAGCGAAGTTTCTATCAAAGTCACCCCGCGATTTAAAGTAACACCCCATTCCACGGTACTATCGATGATTTAGAATACATTAATACCTCGACTTACGCTACCCCCACTTACGCGAACCTGGAGTTATGCGATTTTCAAATCTCGTCTTTTGTTTGAGCGCTACACAACTCGCGATCATTAATCATAAACTTACTGCCCCACACTATATTATTCAGTAATTGAGGAAATTATGTTAACTACTTTGTTAAAATATCTCTATTGACTATTAACAATAATATATTATACATTATTCATTATAATTACTACTTTGTTAGATTTTATGCCTAAATTGTTTTGGTTTAGAACCAAAATAATTTAAGATGGCAATTTTATTTATGTATAATCTAAGAAATATAATTATTTAAAATGATTTATATGTATTTATATGCGAAATTATACCCCGTCTTACGCGAATTCGACTTACGCGGTTATCGCTCAGTCCCACCTATCGCGTAAGTTCGAGGTATTACTGTACTTTAGTTAGCACATAGTCAAGTTAAGATAAACAGTGATCAAATAGAAAGACGATATATTAAAGTAAGCTGGTATGTCATTCAAGCAACTGCTAAAAAGGATTTGCTGTTTGGTTTTACGAGGATAATACCTTTAAAATATTTAAGGTATTATTATATAGGACCGCAAACTACCCAGTCAAATAAAGCGCTCGGTTCGTTTATGAGCATACGAGACAATTATTCGGTGCGTGCGCATGCAGCAAACGTACACCGCTTGTTTTTTTCTTTTGCTTGGTTTAAGATGTCATACATCTCACGCTGCGATTGACGGTGTGTGGCATATAGGTATGCGGCAATTGCAATGTTTTTAACGCACCTTATTTTTCCGAAACGAAAAGAGTACTTCATAGAAAAATTTGTACGAACTAATATTATACATATTGTTTTCTCCATTCCAGAGGAATTCTTGTTCTATGAGTTGCTGGAGCTGGTTGATTTAGATTTGGGTAAAGCAACAGAAACCTCGTGCTCGCAATTCCATTTCATGCCTCGATTCGTCCGATATTTACCTGAAGGTGGATGTGAGGTAAGTTCCTCACCATTTCAAGTGTATTTCGAAGTTACTATAAGACAATAGTTTTATTATGCAATCTAGACTACTAGATAAATACAATTGAAGATTTTTCTTTTAGGTTTTATCAATGTGTGAAGTGCTAAAATATTTGATAGATGAAAGTGGACTACTGATACCACCAGATAATTTAGAGAATGTTCATAATATGGACCACTATACATGGCAGAAATTTGTTGATCGAATTAAAGGTAAGTTATACATAATATGATTTTTTTAGGAATAACTTAAGTCATTTAAATGTTGATGTGGTTTAGTTTATCTTTGTTTGCCAGCATCTGTCTGTTTATTATTTATTTTTTTGTTTAAGCATTGATCTTGGAATCGAGAGGTCGAGGGTTCGAATCCCAACCATTCTATTACCGACTTGAAACCAATCCTACCATAAACATATTACGCAGATAAAAAATTTCCTATGAACAGTATGAACTTGAAAAAGCAAAAAGTAATCCCAAAGCCCTATGGAGAACAACCAAAGACATAACCAATACACGAAAGTTGTGTAACAGTCCGGTTGAATGATTGGAAATTAGCGATAACCCCAAAACTTCAGTGAATGAGTTGTGTACATTCTTCTCTAATGTGGGGAAAAATATGGCCGCAAAAATACCCAAAACTGTTTCACTCACAGCCAAAGAATGTTTGTCCCAGAATAAAAGTATTCTACCCTGCCCTTCTAATTCTCTTGTGATTTTAGAAGTGGACAAAGCAGAAGTTGAGTCACAAATCCTTCTGGTCCCGCACTGACTGTGCTGGATGGGACGGCATTCCTATCAAAATTCTTAAAACTTGTCGTCATGTACTAGTCCGAACCAATGAGCTATTTGTTCAACCTCTGTATAATCACGGGAATATTTCCTAATGCTCTCAAGGAGGCAATTGTTCATCCAATCCAATTCACAGAGGCGGGTGCAGAAATTGTGTCGATAATTACAGACCGATATCAATCCTGCCTGCGATATCTAAAGTCTTGGAAAGGATCCTAAACAAGTGTCTCAGGGGTTTTTAGATAAATATGGTCTACTAGCTAGCAATCAATACGGTTTTCGCACTGGGGTCTCGACGGAAGATGCCATACTTGACTTAACCCAAAGTATAGCTAGTAAACTTGATACTAACATAAAATGTCTGGCGATATTTTTGGACCAGTCCAAGGCATTTGACACAGTCTCTGTACCCATACTAATAACAAAATTGGAAAAACTTGGCATTCGTGGAACTGAACTCAAACTTTTCCAAGATTGTTTGACTAAACGCACACAGCAAATTAAAATTGAAACGCATGTAAGTGACGAACAGTTTATAACTTTTGGTGTGCCTCAAGGCAGCATATTGGGTCCCACTTTGTTCTAAATCTACATAAATGATCTCTGTAAAATAAAGTTGCCTAATACTGATATATATGTATACGCCAATGACACAGCAATACTTGTGCATGGATCGAATTGGGACATGGTAAAAACCACAGCTGAACTTGCCCTAAATAAAGTAATGAAATGGCTCAACTCAAATTCACTAACATTAAACCTTAATTATTTTTAGTCATGAAAATATTTTGTTAATGTTTTAAGTAGAGAACTGTACTCCATGAGATAGATAAGCAATTTATCTAGAAAATTATTTTTAGTCATGAAAATATTTTGTTAATGTTTTAAGTAGAGAACTGTACTCCATGAGATAGATAAGCAATCTGTGTTATTAATAGCTTTATTATATTCTATAATCTTCTATAATATTAACTTAGCTGGGGAGGTCAATAAGAATGCTAGAGTATATTTTTAAACCAAATTGTTACTAATATTTAGAATAAAATGTTTTCTATACATTGTTTGCCAATTAAATGTATTTCCACACCCAGGTATGATAGTAACTTATCCTGGTAAGAAACCGTGTTCCGTACGAGTAGACCAATTAGACCGGAGTCCACCTGTCGGTGAGGGAGAGACCAAGAATCCAGTAGCACTGAAAAAATATTACCCAGAGATTGTACACTTTGGTATCCGGCCACCGCAACTAAGTTACGCCGGTAATCCTGAGTAAGTAACCCTGTAATTGTGCACTTAATTTTTCATCCAAATTGACATCATCGTACAGACTTGAACAGTTTCCTATATTTATGTGTGGTTGACCTCATTAGCTATGGTAATTTGACATAATTTTCCCATACGAATAATGTCAAATCACTTTAGCTAGTGATAACTAAAGATAGAAATTTGACATGAGCTCCATAGCTTAAGTCAAATTTCTCTATAGGTATAGTTCGGGATATCACGTATTAGTAGATTATTTATTAAGTCAGTATTACCTATAAAAGGCTTTGCGAAAACTCATTTATATTTTCTTTGATTTAGATATTGTCGAATGCTTTTACTTATCTACTGATAATTAATCAACTTTATGGTTTTCGTATACATTTGATCATATTATCAATTAATATCAATCAAGAATCTATTTCTTTTCCTTATTAAAAAAAACAATTTCCGCACTAGGGAGCAAGCCTTGTGACGCGAAGTCTTTATAAACATACATTTAACGGACGCACAGTACAGCTAGACTCAGAGACTCAATAATTTGTCAATCACACAAATAATTGTCTCGGATGGCAATCAAACCCACAACATTCAGCGGTGTGGCGAAAGCTTGCTCGCGTGCCATTCGCAAAGTGAAGTTTCAATCACTCCAATAAATATTGAATATACAAATAAATGGCCCTACACTACCTATGATTGTATAAAAACAAATGTTTTTAGGTATCAGAAAGCGTGGCGCTATTACGTAAAATACAGGCACTTGATCGCGAACATGGCTAAGCCTTCGTTCAAAGAGAGGCAGAAGTTAGCTGCTAAAGAGGCGACGCTGCAGGAGATGAGGACTCAAAGTAAGATGAAGAGAGATGTGACAGTCGCTATATCGTCTGAAGGATTTCATACTACTGGGCTCATGTGTGACGTCGTACAGGTAAACCGAACTTAACTTAAAGTTAAACAATTAGTATAATAATAGATTGTTAGTAAGCAGTATGGTGGGAGACCGTTGGACTGCCTCGTGAAGGCCATGACTTTGACCGTAAGTGTCCTATTCTACTCTAGATATGATATCTTAAGGTCTTATCTAATCTAAGAAAAATGTCTCTACACGTTGTTCCTATGCTCTTGTGTAAGACTTCCAAAGAGTACTACTTACGTATTTATAATACTATAAAAATACTAGACACTATAATTTTAATATCAACGTCTGTCTATCTGTTTATAACTTGTGCCACTAATGGGCATAGACCATCTCTTTTTATAAGGTTTAGGCAATAGTCGAACAGGGTAGCCAAGTGTTTATTTATTAATGACATGTTCTTACAGTTATCCAGTACATCATTCGCTTTTAAAATGTATTCTCGGCTTGAAGGTTCATGCTGACTGTACCAAATTTCTCCACAAATCAGGCAGATACTTTCGTATATATAATTTTCCTGTATGTGTGTATGTTATTAAACTCCTGCTAAACGGCTAGACCAAGTTGGATGATATGTTATGTGCCTGTTTGTGTTAGTCCCTGGATGGTTTAGGTTCACAATTGGACCCGGTAAGTGGCGCTGTGATCGGCTCTTGCTTTGCGCCAAGGACGGGACAAGGTCTGTCGGGTTGGCTAGTATTAATATAGATATACTTGGATTTCAGCATGCTATGCTCATACCTGTTTTGGTCCGACACCTTCGCTTCCATAAATCGTTGGACAGTCTCGAGGACAAGATGGGCTACGTTTTCAAACAGCGTGCATTACTCCAAACTGCTCTCACACATCCTTCATACAGAGAAAATTTCGGTACGAACCCTGATCATGCCAGAAACAGTCTTACTAATTGTGGTATAAGGCAGCCAGAGTATGGAGACAGAAGAATACATTACACGAGGAAAAAAGGTAAGTAACCAAATAATTTGCTGTGCGGTCTTGGCGCTGAACACTAACATTTATAATATTATATCATCTATAGATTCTGTAGCAACATGGGCATAATTTGACATCTTATACTATCTTTAATATGTGAAACCTAAACACATTATATATCAATAGTAAATCATGCGGTTTTAATTTCCTTTACACTACTAACTCGGGGTCCTCATATATGCTTTTGACTTATTTTTGGTTTTGGGTTTAAATGGTCCATTTATAATTTACTAGCTTTTGCGCGCGGCTCCGCCCGCGTGGTACTTACATCAATAAAAAGTAGCCTATGTCCTTCCCCAGGTTTTAAACTATATCTGTACCAAATTTCATCTAAATCGGTTGAGTGTTTTAGCCGTGAAAAGGTATCAGACAGACAGATAGATACAGACAGATAGATAGACAGACAGTTACTTTCGAATTTATAATATTCTTAGGAACCAGAGGTGAGGACAGTTTTTAAAAAAAATAACGCACACGTGTTCCTAAAATTATTTATTTAACAATCAAAATTCAATAAATGAAATTACCATAAATGATAATTTAGAACTATTACATTCAAAAACTAATTACTGCAAGTGATTTAATAACTTACGAAACAATTATTATTATATTGCAACCGAGTAACAATGTAAAAGCGAGGGTAGCGATGTTCACACGTTGCCGACCGAGAACTGAATGAAACTATTGCTAAGCGCGCGCCGCGTTTTATAGCGCACAGCTCGGCCCGGATCTTGGAGAGGGGGGTTTCGCTAAGACGGCCGTTCCTGACAGCGAGGCGTCCTCGACCGCATTTTGCCTTGCGCCATCACTAGGTCCACCATCACCGGACTGGCCATCATCTTCAGACTGGCCATCATCTTCAGACTGGCCATCATCATCTGCAATGTAACACATACCGTACATTTGTATTCTCGCGTTACTTATGTGTCTGAAGCCAAAAATAGTAAGCATTTGAGCTAATGTTGCCAAGTACATGATAATGAGCGTGCACTCCCACCACCAGGCACCCAGACTAAACAGAAAGCTTTCTTAGGTAGTTGAAATTTAAATTTAAATGCTTCAGACTAGAAAAATCTTTACAAAACAAAAACAGCGATTTTAAGAATTAAAACGTAAATGGAACTAAATAGCATTCCAAGCAATGAAATTCCGGACTTCCATTGGGTAGAATACTAGCTAAAGTAAATAAACAGTAGCCTCTACACCCCCCATACGAACACATGAAGAACATCTGGGCGACTAACGCCATGCGCCCGCAAGAGCTGGGTGCGAGGCCAAGATACTTAACCAGAACAGAAGCCATGAACCATAGGTTCAGGCCAAAACAGAAGTCAAAAGCCAGGAGCTCAGACCAAACAGTAGCTATAAACCAGGGGTTTAGGCCAAACAGAAGCCATAAGCCAGGGGCTTAGACCAAACAGAAGCCATGAACCAGGGGTTCAGGCCAAACAGAAGCCATGAACCAGGGGTTCAGGCCAAACAGAAGCCATAAGCCAGGGGCTTAGACCAAACAGAAGCCATGAACCATAGGTTCAGGCCAAAACAGAAGTCAAAAGCCAGGAGCTCAGACCAAACAGTAGCTATAAACCAGGGGTTTAGGCCAAACAGAAGCCATAAGCCAGGGGCTTAGACCAAACAGAAGCCATGAACCAGGGGTTCAGGCCAAACAGAAGCCATGAACCAGGGGTTCAGGCCAAACAGAAGCCATAAGCCAGGGGCTCAGACCAAACAGAAGCCATGAACCAGGGTTCAGGCCAAACAGAAGCCATAAGCCAGGGGCTCAGACCAAACAGAAGCCATGAACCAGGGGTTCAGGCCAAACAGAAGCCATAAGCCAGGGGCTCAGACCAAACAGAAGCCATAAGCCAGGGGCTTAGGCCAAACAGAAGTCTTCTGGTCTCACCAGCCTCGAAGAAAGCGGAGCAGGCGTCAGGCATCCACTCGCCGCGCCAGGGCACCATATGCTCAGCAACTGCCTGGGTTTTCTTGCCATATGAACCAGCCAGTAGTTCCAGCTCATAGCGACGATGTGGCAGTACACGCAGGGTCTTATAGGGCCCCCGCATGCCAGAGTCGAGCTTTCCCGTGCTCTGCGATGCCTTGTTAACGAAGACATAGTCCCCAACAACAAAGGCTCGTGGTTGTCGCCGGTTCTGATTGGTGTATTCATCTTGACGCTGCTGATTAGCTGTGAGCAGGTCAGAGGCACGCTGTCTCCTGAGAGTCATAAGAGCTTCTCGACTAGGGTTACGGTTCTCTAGTGCGACGTCACGCACAAGAGATCTTATTACTGGGGTAGCGGCATCAATCCCAACGAGGAGTTGCAATGGCGAGGCTTGTGTAGTAGCCTGTCTGGTGACATTTAAATTGAGCTGCACCTTCCACAGAGCGTCAGCCCACTGAGAACCTTTATGTCCCACCTCCACACGTAACATATTTAAGACAGTTCTAAAGTACCTCTCTGCTTGTCCGTTTTCACGATGCATTCCAGGTGTGATGTAATGAACGGAGCAGCCCAAGCCACTTACCCAGTCTCGAAAGGCCACACTTTCAAACATTCTCCCTCGGTCACATATTATAGTACTCGGAGACCCAAACAAAGATATCACATTAGTGAACACCCGTTTTAATTCGTCTGAGTCTTGACGATACATGGAGTACAGCAAACAAAATTTTGAAAAGCTGTCAACAACTATTAGAACGTACTTAAACCAGTTAGATTCTGGAAGCGGGCCCAATATATCAGCATGAATGACACAGAATGGGTCATCAGGCTTCGACCAAGATTGAATTGGTTGTGGGGGTGCTTTAGGTACTTTCTTATGTGCCAAACATACAAGGCAATGGCTAACGTATTTTCTAACAAATTGTCTAACACTCGGAAACCAAAAGTGACGCAGTATGAGGTCTGTAGTTCTGTCAGCTCCAATATGATCATGGTCATCGTGAAAAGCTCTTAAAAGACTAAGCCGATAACCTTTTGGAATATAACACAACAAGCGTGGTTCTTCCCCGGTTGGTAAATATTTGTAATACAAGAGTTCATTTTTAACTGAGTACCTAGACGAATCTAATTGGCTTTCTCTTAACTTAACAATTAAATTTTGGGTTTCGTCATCCGCAGTCTGAGCGACCTTTGCCCAATTATTTGGATTGCGAATGTGTGATACATTTACAGTTTCAGGAGGATGTCGGCTTGGGTAATCAGCGTGCTGCATCATGGAACCTTTTCTATATTCCAAAATAAAAGTGAAGTCTTGTAGTAAACCCACCAACGCGCGACACGAGGCAACAGATCTTTTTTCTTTTCCGTTAACTTCAACGAATTACAATCCGTCACTATTTTGAAGTTGATACCAATTAAATAATGGCGAAAGTTCTGAAGTGCGCGTACAATGGCTAAGGTTTCCAGCTCGTAGCCGTGAGAGTACTCTTTCGTTTACCGACATGCTCCTGCAACAAACACCGCACCGACACCGATAGAGCTGGCATCGGTGTGAAGCTCCGTGGGCAAACTTGGGTCGAAAATCGCTAAGACTGGTTCATGGGTCAAACAGTGAATAATGTAGTCACGAGCCACATCTTGTTCTGAACCCCATTTGTAAGGTTCTCCCTTTCTTAACAGTCTAGCAATGCAGGCTGTTTTAGAAGCGTATCCCGCGACATAACGCCTAAAATACCCTGCCAGACCTAAAAATTGGCGAACCCTCTTAACATTAGTAGGTTTTGGTGAATTTACCAGCGCCTCTATTTTTCTTGGGCTCGACCGCAACTGACCATTACTAACTACTCGTCCTAAGTACTCTACTTCCGTATCTAAGAAGGTACATTTTTTTAAATTAACCGAAAAACCGGCATTCTTGAGAGTATGTAAAACTTGACGCAGTAAATCTAGTCCTTCAGGAATTCCGTTTGACATAAGAAGGACATCGTCGATATAAGTCTACTCTACCACTTTCAATATAAGGCTTTAAGGTTTTCGATATTATTCTCTGGTAAACTATCGGGGCATTAGCTAACCCATAAGGCACTTTTAGATATTCGAAGTGTCCTTCGGGCGTTACAAAGGCGGTTTTAAAGATCGAATCGTTATCCTTTAATGGCACTTGATGAAATCCAGTTGCTATATCTAAACTGGTAAAGAACTTGAAACCACCAAGCCTATCTATGTGGTCATCAATCAGGGGCAAAGGGAATCGTTCTTTAACCGTTATGGCATTAAGTGCCCGATAATCGACGCACATTCTATCACTCCCGTCCTTCTTCTTGACGAGGATGATAGGACTGGCGTAGTCAGATTGTGATTCGCGAATGATTCCCTTTGAGAGTAGATCATTAATAATATCCCGGACTCTATTTTTTTCATCACAAGAAAGCTTATAAGGCCTATGAACTACCGGGGCACTCGTTGTTAATCTTATTTCCATACTACCCGTATTCACCGTTGAGGTAGCAGTCCCAGTAATAAAAGAACTCGAAAACTCGCAAATGATATTAAGCAAAAGATTCCTGTTATTGCCAACTAACGGCGTTTTAATGTTTTCATACTCAACGGTGGATACGTGCAGTACAGAGGGCACACTATCCAACCTCGTGAGCCGCTGCACGTTATTACTACGCATGTATGTAATTCCTTCTCTATTTAACACATCAGTGCTAATCAAAATGGACGCCGTAATGCACCCAACCGGGACCACATACAAATCAACTTCCAAAGACACTTCAGGAAATTCAATCACAGTCGTAATATACGACGTTGATTCAATCTCCTGACTGCCTATACCTCTTAACGAACGATACGCTGGGATTCGATTGAAATTAAAATATTTAAGAACCGACTCTAAAATCAACGAGATATTGGAACCACTATCAATCAAAATATCTACAGGCACCTTTTGAATAATAGCAGACATTATGTTGTCTCGTTTCGATTGAGACTTGAGCAAAAATTTATCTTAGTAGATTTTTTCTGTTTCGAGTTTTTGTTTCGAAAAGCATGTCTCAATAACGTGACCGTTACGTTTACAGTATGTGCAAAACTTTACTGACTTATCACCCGATGTTGAAGGCTTTGACGTTACAGTATCTGCTGACGATGGTACATTAGTATCAGCTTTAGGTCTTTTCCTGCAGTCATACTTCGTATGACCGACTTTATGGCAATAATGGCACACTATTTGACTATCTTCCGATATAGGTGCTTCGCGTTTACGCAATGATGACGGTCCTACATAGTTTGAGCGGGCAGGATTGTTTAAACTACGCGGCTCGGTTTTTGGTTTGATATATACGGACAAAAATTCAACTAAATCTTTTATTTGAAGTTTCGTATTAGTTACCGCAGCCATTATTTGAGCATCAGTAATGCCTCGCGCAACTATTGCAACTTTCAGCTCGTCAGACAAACCCTTTACAATGTTGAGACGCAAAAGGGACTTGCGGGCATATTCGGCATATGTGGGAAATTTATTTGAATTGTTACACATAACCTCAAATAAAATTGTAGCAACATCTACACTACGTGGACACAGTGAACGACATTCTAACTTGAAGTTGCTCCATGAACGATCATTCGTTATCCAATCATTAAGCCACGACTTCGCGTCACCGCGCTAACAACTTCCTATGCGCCCTAGGCACTCGCGATCATCCCATTTATTTAAATCACGAGCGCGGTCTACTTCTGAACACCAAACGTCAAAGTCATGCAGGTTCATCGAAAGGAGAAATATAAAAATTATGCGATCTCGCCCGAACTAAGCAAGACAATGCGCCAACAAGCTTATCTGTCACGTCATTAGCCCCGTCGAGTGTCTGTGACTTCTGCCTAGTGGAAGTTTCCTGCCCACGTGGGCTATGCTCCCTAGCAGGCGTTGACACTCGACGCGGGTTTGAATGCGTTGTCGAGGTCGGCAAACGGCTCTCAATAGAATTCAAGCGAGCTAATATTTGACCTAAGGCCTGATCACGCGGAGAATCACGGTGGCTATATGAGGTATCACGGCGTCTATGAGCATTACGTGGACTACGGGACACATTACGATATTTCGAAGAGGTACGTTCGCGATCATGAGAACGATCACGGTTTCTACGCGATGAGGAAGTGTTATTGTTTCTACCGGAATCATGGCTACGATTACGCGATCTACTTCTTAACGTTCGAGAACGATTACGATGCGGTCGACGCGGATCGTCTAGTTTTTCAACACTTTCCGAACGTCCCGACATATCTCAGAGAATAAATCAAATGGAAAACACTTACCGATATGCGTAGACCAAACACACACAATTATCACACCACAAGCGACAAAAATTGCAGTAATTAGATCAAATTCAAACACTAACGGACACTTAATTAACTAAAACAGATGGCACAAACAGTACTAAGCACGTGGTCTATCCCACTTCTGATCTTACGAACCAGAGGTGAGGACAGTTTTAAAAAAAAATAACGCACACGTGTTCCTAAAATTATTTATTTAACAATCAAAATTCAATAAACGAAATTACCATAAATGATAATTTAGAACTATTACATTCAAAAACTCTAATTACTGCAAGTGATTTAATAACTTACGAAACAATTATTATTATATTGCAACCGAGTAACAATGTAAAAGCGAGGGTAGCGATGTTCACACGTTGCCGACCAAGAACTGAATGAAACTATTGCTAAGCGCGCGCCGCGTTTTATAGCGCCCAGCTCGGCCCGGGTCTTGGAGAGGGGTGTTTAGCTAAGAATATTAATATAGTAAGGAAGTAAGGATTTTACTTCGAATGAACATGAAGACTTTTGTGTCGAAAGAATAAATCAATTAGTGCCGGACTTATTCTCTTATCATTTATTTCCCGTATTTAGTTATATAAAAAGCTTTAAATTATTTATTAATAATAAGCCGTAAATTATACGAATTTAAAAGTAATTTAATTTAAAGATATAATAATGTATTTATTCGGCGAATATACGATTCTTTTAGTTCACAAGTTAACTTTAGATTATATAACGTAGGTAAGCATATGACATTGGCTAGTTGGGTCTAAATTTAAATTACAAAAATGTTAAATACGATATTATTTAATTAAAAATATTCTTCCGTTAAACACAATTTTTCACGATGACTACGAATCAATTTTAAATGGCGGCAGATACACGCGGTCCCTGGCAGATTATAATAATACCTGACAGATTAGATTGTACGAGATGACCGGCCCAGACCGGCCCTAAATAAAGCGCGAAAACAAACATAGTTACACATTTTCTGACGTGTGCGTACATCGTTTTCGGTTGCCTTAAGTACGATTGAGTTATCTTGGCGGACGAAGAAGACCGCCAAAGACGAAGTAGTTAGTCAAAAAAGTGCTAACAGTAACAATATAAACAGAGTATAGAATATAAAACCAAAGATACTGCATTAAATACTGGATCATCTTATATGATATAAAGTGATGCAACATTTAAGGCAGTATTTTCTTGAAAATATACTACGCCTGCTTTAGACCCTGGGCCGTAGGGCACTTTACAAACATATAATTACCTACAATACACACAAAGTAACTCCAGACTCGGAACAATTATTTAAAGGATCACACTACTATTTGCCCCGTGTGGGATTCGATCCCACAACACTCAGCGTTTCGGCGGCAGCTTGCCCGCTACGCCATCAATGCAGTTATTGTGTCGAAAACACTATTCCACGCTCGCATATTTACATAAGGAAAGTAGTTTCACTGGATCCCAGGCTAACTGAGGCTCAGAACAGGTTCGTGTTAAATAGTTGTTACATTGGTGTTTAAAACGAACCGATATTAATCGAAAAAAAGTTGCAAGAAGCCCAATCAAGATTTTATTCGAAGATTGTTTTCATTTTGGAATAGTAACAAAATTTTATCAGAACTTATCGCTGGTGTAAGTATCATTTTTAGATAGGTGGCAATTAGATTGAGTGCAATATCCATATCCCTGGTGCTATAGTGGCAACATTCGCTCAGAAATGTGTTGTAACGAATGCCAATTGTATCTTGCGTAATTTCCCAGGTTTTTTATGCCGGGATCTCTCGTAGAGAGCCACTTCAAACAAGGATTTTCTTCGTTATTCAATTGTTTGTAAGTCTCTGATTTATGCAGTTATTTTTCAAATATCTTGTTAATTGCAGGTAATATGGAAATGGTCTGAAATTCCTAGAGACGCTATTAAATCCTTTTTTAAAAAGGGTATCTCACTGATTTCTATTAGGCCAGCTATTACAACAAAATATTTACACTAATATTCTAGACTGCTTTTTACGTAAGTTACCCAAATTCTTTGAATTGTGTAACTTAAAATTATTATGTGTCGTGGAAGTTTCACACTTAGAGTTCAATAGGACTTCGCACTCTCTCATAGTTGTTCCTGACTAAGGATTCTGCTTTAAACGATCAAGACAACAAGGGACCGTTTGTAATGAAAGGTACAGAGAGTAAATGTTTGAACTACATCAAAATTATGTGAGATAATTTTACTTTTGATTGAATGCATTCGTTCAAAACAATTACCACTCAGCTTGATCTGGCTTATTTCATTAATAATAATCAAAGTGGCTTTAAAGGTATTGTCCGATTGATGAATTTGTTACTTATGTAGAAAACTGCTGCCCAGTCTTCTTAAGTTGTAAATTATTTTTAAAAGTACATATTAAATAAAAACCGACTTTAATTAAATATGATTATAACAATCGGACTATTTTAAGTCCTACTCGGGCTTCATGCGACTTCATGGCTACATCGTCGGTTGCTTAAATTAGATAAAAATAATTTTAATTATATTAAATGTTTACGGTTTTAATTAAGATTATTTAATTGAGAAATTTAATTAACTTTGGAAAACAAAATTAAAAAAAAAAGTAATAAAAGTCAACTTTCTTCATACGCGTAACGATTGTGAATTTAAAATACGGTTTTCCATGTTTATATTAAACACAAGGCATATTTCAGCAGTGTTTTATAAGCCCTACTGAGTCCAATATATTGTTTTCTTACATGTAACTATTTATTAAGAAGCCACCAGTCATTTTATGATAAATATTTGTTCTAATTTATTATTAGATTTTAACAGGTGATAAAATAAAAAAAGGATTTTTATAGATATGATTGCTAGATATTTATTAACGTAGTATTAATGTAACAATAAAGACTAAAGGTCTGCCTATCCATGGTCTCATATCATATAATAGGTATATTTAAATATTTCAATGTCGTAATTATAATACTATAACTAAATCTATCAATATTCTTTTTATCTATGTATGTAGTTTTTCTTTTCATAAACTATGTTCCATTGTTTCCCATCCACATTTTTCCACCAGTCTTCGTCCAGCTTTATATACTATTATTATACTCATGTATATTTTATGCTTCTAATAAGTTTGCGAATTACTTTTTAATATGTTTATTTTAGCGTATTATATTGTTTTCTTTTTTCAATTTATGTTTAGATTCTCTGTTCGTGTTTTGTTGGTCTCTCATTGCATAAGATATAGTGATATGCAATGTATTTTACAGGTATCGTGACGCTGATAAACATCATGTCGCGTTTCGGAAAGCACAGCGAGACAGAATCTGAAATCAAACATAACGAGCGTCTAGAGTTTCTGGGTGATGCTGTGGTAGAGTTCCTTTCGTCTATCCACCTATTCAAAATGTTCCCGGGGCTCGCCGAGGGCGGGCTAGCCACGTACCGAGCGTCGATCGTACAGAATCAACATTTAGCACAACTAGCTAAGGTAAACTTATTGGTGATATACCTGGTAAAACACATTGTTTACTTCTTTGGAGATTTATAGATATGATGTTGTATGTACTGTCTTTTTGGAGTTGCAAATGCGGTAAATACAATTTGTAAAACCTTACTGCTAGACGGATTACTTGTAAATTTCTGAACCACTTATTGTTATATCCTGGACTGATTAAATATTTGCATGATCTTGGTACAGGTCCTATCTTGCTTTACTCTATTGATACCGATTTGTGTTATATATGTATTTATCACCTGTTCATGGCTTGATGGCACAGCGGTTGTGAACAGATTGCTGGGATTCGATTCGTAGGACGGTAAAGTGATATTTTTTTCTCTGAAACTATGCCCGGTAGACGGTAGCAGACCCGCCCATATTATATGGGATCCAAAATATGGAGCTGGCGAAATGTATAATATCTACGTCCTCGGTAGGCAGTAGATATTACACTTTCCGCTAACTCCGCGGCCATCACCAAGGAGTCTACAGGGATATAAGTTCGAGACTATATATGTAAGTATGTATTTATTATAAAAATAGTTAATGTACTAAGAAAAATTAAAGTTATACTAATATTGTTTGACTGTGAATATAATGGACGAAAAGGGTTTGTCAAAACAGAGTTTAGAGTAAATGTGGACTAAAAGACCTCTCCAAACATCCATTGCTTTGATCTAAAATGTTCAGAATAACCGGGATAGAAATATCAAATTCACGAGCATGCATAAAGAACGTTATAAAAGCGAATGAAGCCTTATAATATGTCAGGATCACAGCAATTGATAATCCGTAGAATTTACCTATTGCTTAGATCTATGTATTTAAACATGAAAGCGAAAGCCAAAGAGGAATAGTCATTACGCCACAAGATAAGCGCTCTTAAATTAAAATAATTAAATTTTAATGTTTTAATATTTTGCATAGAACATAGGTTTAGAACAGTACATGCTGTATGCCCACGGCTCGGACCTTTGCCGCGAGGTGGTGATGCGTCACGCGATGGCCAACTGTTTCGAAGCACTCATGGGAGCCTTATTCCTCGACGCAGGCCTCGAGGTCAGTGTAAGTTAAAACAAAAGACCTGGACTAGATATTCTTTATCTTTAACTGAATTACTATACAATTCCTCAGACTGCCTGGGTATCGGATCAATAGCAGCACGAAGTTTGGGACTGTGCTCGGTAGACGGCTATAGATAGCCCTCTATTACGAAGGACCCTACAACCATGGCGAAATGACTGTTATACACCTTTTGGGGACACGGGCGTGAGGCTATGTATATATGTATACTAGCTGACCCGCGCAACTTCGTCTGCGTCACATAAGAGAGAGAGTGGGTCGTAGGCACCTATAATACAATTTTAAAGGAGCTGAAACTTTGTTAAATCCACGAACCAAATAAGAACCATTGAACAACATTTTATAAATATACCTACAGTGCTAATTTAAAATCACGCAGAATAAACCACGAGAAACATCATTGTATGCTGTGTTTGTATGTCTGTAATGGGTAATTATTTTGCTGCGATGTTATTTTATAACTGCGATATCTCCTAAGATATTCATTGAAATCGAATAATGTAAAGAGCAATTTTGTTTTAAATTAAATACTTGTGATGAATAACGTATTTATTTGGTTAAGGATTAATATCATGTTTATAAAAACACCTTCGCAAATAATGCATTGTTTTAGAACAAATTTGGTTAGCATCATTTAAAGTTGGCAATAAGCCAACCTTAAATGATAGACATATGCTGTCGCGGACTTTTCTTTAGAACTTTTAAAAGGGAACAATTCTGTCATACATGATTTTTGCGAAACTTTAACTGTTTATGCAGCAAACGCAGCGGAAGCTCTCAAAAGGAAAAAAAACCCACCGATTTTGAAACATTTTTCATTGGTGCTTTGCTCCTATTGATCTTAGCGTGATGATATATAGCCTATAACCTTCCTCGATAAATGGGCTATCTAACACTGAAAGAATTTTTCAAATTGGACGAGTAGTTCCTGAGATTAGCGCGTTCAAGCAAACAAACAAACTCTTCAGCTTTATAATATTAGTATAGATGTGTACTACTGTTTACTTGGACTGCCTTTATGGTTTCCCGAAAAAGTTTGCGTTGATGATTGATCGTGAGGTCTTGGATTCGATTTCCAGGACGAGCAATGTTTTACCCTCTTAACTGACGAGTGAACACACGGGTATTCATAATATTCTTCGTTGAGTTGATGTGCATGAGAAACAACTTCGCGAAACGAGGGTGCAAAACGCCTCTTTCTACCTTTTCATTGATACGAGGCATGTGTGTATGTATACATTGTGTAACAGAAAGGTGTGGCCATATTTAAGTGACACATGATAAATAAATAAATGTACAATGGAAAACCGCTACAAATAAATCGATGTACCTACATTATTTTCACAAAAAATATAGCATATTCTTTTTATCGACTTATCAATTTAATACATTCTAGTCGATACTGAACAACACTAACAGCTAATTCTGGTGTTCCAGGATTTTTGATAGTGATGTAATGCGTTTATTTTCATTTTTAAATAGTAAATAAAATGATAAGATTTTCATAAAAAAAATTTTTGGTCCGGGTAAGGCACCTCATTTAGCTATCAGATCGGTAACATTACAGTCCTATAACATAAGCACACCTTTCGGTTACACGCTATATACATACATACGTGTATACATATAAAGTTACAACATGGACTAACGAAATTTTTATTTTCATGTAGGTGGCTGACCGTGTGTTTGCCCTAGCGTTGTGGTACAATGAGCCCGACATGCTTGAAGCGTGGACAAAAGAACGAGCCCACCCGCTACAAGAACAAGAACCCTTGGGAGACAGGCAGTACATAGAGAGCATAGACTTCCTGAAGAAACTTACCAAATTCGAGGACTCTATAGGTAGCAATATACTTTGACGCTATTTTCACAGAAAGGTTGCTTATGCATTTTATTTTATATTGCTTATAAAATATACTACGAAATTTAAAAAAGCGACTAACCGAGCGAAATAGAGATTTAAAAGATTAAATCGCTATTTAAGAGGGGATATTTTTAGAATCATATCATCATATTTGGTTAAGATCTGAAGATGGGAGTCGCAAATAACTGGCACTCCTCAAAGCACTAAAATTCACTAATTTATATAAAAAATAAAAATCTAAACAAGAGCAGTTTTGGCACTAGCTGGGCAACTGTGCTTACTTTATAAGGTGCAAATGCGCCCTTGCGTGGAATATTGTTGTAATCTTTGGGATGGCTCCGCGCAGGACTTACTTGCTGGACACTCTCGATAGGTTACAGCGGCGGGCTGTCCGTATTATCGGAGATCCAGAGATCATGAGTTCACTGGAACCTTTGCAACTCCGTAGGGACATTGCCTCATTGGCATGTTTCTACAAAATATACCACGGGGAGTGCTCCGAAGAGTTATTCCACCTTATCCCGCCCTACCCTTTCTTATCCAGAACAAAGCGCACTGGGCTCAGATGCCACGCTTACATGGTATATACCATTAGAGCGCGCACCAACAAGTTTGGGTCCTCATATCTCTGCCGAAAGATCAAGGCATGGAATTCTCTGCCAGGGCACGTGTTTCCTTCTTCCTTCAATCCTGAGTCCTTTAAGCGAGGCGATAAAAAGCACCTTCTCAGGCCGTCAAAGTAGGGACCTCATCGTCGCCTCAGCTACTATGAGGATGGTGTGGAGGCCACTGCTCTTGGACCACATGTCTGCTTACCATCAGGCGGAGTGTGGTCATTTTGAGAAGCAACATAAAAAAATAACTGGCTTTGAAGATTCGATTAGATTTTAGTTTAAAATCTAAATATAAAACTTAATTTCTTACATTGATTTTGATGCAGTTTTTTTTTAATTACTTGATTATTAAGACTTTTCCGATTTCTACCTAAATCAACAAACTTTTTAGTATCTAAGCGGAATATTGAACGGGCCGACAGGTCCATTTATCCTAAAACAATTAAAGAAGTCTACGCTTACACAAAGTATTAACGTAAACCAACAGCATTCGTAATGTTGCCTTTTATTTTTTCTTACCCTCCATTTCTATCTCCTTCATCGTAGGTGTCAACGCTAGTGATGCTCTTTGTGTCTAAGTTCTATCAGGCAGGCCGTGTACTTGTTTACTACCTATATCTTTTACAGTAGGCTACCATTGGCTGTGTACTCTTGGAATTACCAAGAAAACACAGCAGCTTATATAAGAAAATGAAATAAATAAATTGATTTGTATTGTTGAGAATGAAGCATCATAAATTATAAACAAGTGGCGATTTAAATAAAGTGGCCATGAGTTTCTTTTCATGAGAGCTTTGCTCCCTGAACAGGCATTATTTTATAATTTTTTGTAATTATTATTAATATAAAGCTTATTGACGTGTCGATATAGTGTTAGAACATTTTTATGAAAATACAGATTTTTGACATTGACCTTAAATTGTTTTCTTACAGGTATAACATTCAAACACATTCGTCTATTGGCGCGCGCGTTTACGGACCGGTCAGTGGGTTTCACACACTTAACGTTGGGCTCCAATCAGCGGCTGGAGTTCCTCGGCGATACGGTGTTGCAGCTGGTTGTATCTGACAGACTGTACCGACACTTCCCTGATCATCATGAAGGCCATCTCTCAGTAAGTATTTGTTCAACACTGTCATTCTTTATCGCCCTTTATGTAATGATTGATTGATGATGATGATGGGTAGTTGTATTAAGCTTAAGATGCTTGTTGTGTTTTTGTTTTGTTAAAAATCTAACTACAGGCACTTAGTACACAATCCTGTAGTAGAAACTAAAAAAAGATATACAGCTCAATCGTTTTTATTTTCCTTATTTTACTTTGTACTCTCATTAAATATTCTCTCTCTCTGTCTCATTTAATTAAAGGTTGGCTTGACTCCTTTTCTTCAGACAACCCATTCGCTATATATTTGTTTATGTATAAAAAAGCAATAAAATATTTGTATTCGTACCACAGATGGTGAAGGTCGGCCTTTGATGTGATCTTAGGCCTGGTTCCTATATCAAGAAACGAGTCGTTATAACAAATTTCCTTAATAAAATACGTGTGAAAATTTAACTGTCCGTAAGTAAACGACTCATTTCTTGATATGGGGAATCAGGCCTCAGACTGCAAGCAAAAAAATGATATTTTTAGAATCATAGTGGCAAACAATACCCTGTGATGGCGGGTGCCTTTAAAAAAAAATGAAAACCCGGAAAAAAAGGATTTATAACAATGCCTTCTCGAGGAGTTCAAAGAACACTGGAACACTAATGACAAAACTCAAAACTGCCAATTAATGTTGTTTTTATTTCCCAGCTGCTTCGTTCATCATTAGTAAACAATCGCACACAAGCGATGGTGTGCGACGACCTTGACATGGCCGCGTATGCGACTTACAACAATCCTAAAGCAAAGCCTACCACTAAGAAACATAAAGCCGATTTGCTTGAAGCTTTCCTTGGTGCGCTGTTTATAGATAAAGTAAGAGATTTTATTTTTGAAATTTATATTTAAAATGAATGATTTAAATAGATTCACTATATGAATAAGAAAGTCAGAGTCAAAAAAAAATTCTGTAGATGTTTCAGTTCGCTAAATTTTCTTTGGACGAACGAGGTTAAATGCTGAAACAACACAAAGGTCGAATCCACCGACTAAGCTGCCCGACAGTTAATGTCGAGAACTTGCGTATGTAGTAATTTATACTGAAAATTTCGCTTGCGCGATTCGGCACTTAGGACAAGTTGTGTACAGTAGTTTGTAATTGAATACAGCGCCATCTTTTGGTGCTAACTTCCTTGTTTCTATAGAGCCGCTAGACTAATTTGATGTGATTTCCTTCTGTTATAGAATCTCGAATATTGTCAGGTGTTCTGTAACGCTTGCCTATTCCCGCGTCTGCAAGAATTTATTATGAACCAAGACTGGAATGATCCCAAGTCAAAATTGCAACAGTGCTGTCTCACCTTGAGGTCGATGGAGGGTGGCGAACCAGACATCCCAGTCTACAAGTACGTAATGGCTTATAATGTTATTTGTCATAATTATTTACAGGAATGTGGGACATACACAAAAGGCCTTAACTATTTCACCGTTTTTTCTAGTCAGCACCTATACTAAATATTAAGCTTTATATAGTGGAGTGCTTTACAAACATACAATTAACGGACACAAAGTACATCTGGACTCCGAACAGCTATTTGTGCCTCTGAAATAATTGCCCCATGTGTTGAGGCGAGCTTGCCCGCTGCGACAAAAGTGCAATCTACGGCGTATATTATATTACAAACGGTACGGCATGAGGCGAAAGCAGCGCAGGCGCAGCAGAGGCACGGTGCCACTTCAAAACATTTCTATACAACATGAAAGAAAGCGACGCGTCGTGAATTACACCGCGCTTCCTGCAGGTGCGACCAAAGCCAAAAGCAAGAGGCATGTCGCTTATTGGGTAGTAGGTACTTATGAAGAAGTCCTGTTATCGCAACATCTTCGCTTCTTCAGTATAATTTAAATCGCGTCTGTGCCTTATCCGTTCCATGCCTGCACCACGCCTGCGCCGTGCCATCGTCTTACACTTTTTATGTATAACCTGTGTAACTTACGCCTATTTGCGTCCTTAGTGACAGCGTATCACGCACGCGTATATCGCGCCGCTATAATGACTCGACATGTTTGAACCTGTCTGGGTTGCTAGTGCACGCGTACATGATCCGGCGCGGTTTTGATTTTTACTGGCGGATGGTGCATGCAAAATTAAACATACCGCTAAATAATTTAAGTGAAAAGTTTCCTTATCTGAGTAAGATATTTGTTAATTTTGGTGATGGATAATTTTTGCCATAGATATAATTCCGTACCCTCATTACACTAAACATTATGGCATCCATTAAGAAAAACTTTTTCTAGATACTGTAAACATAACATTTTTAATTGCGACGATATTAATACAAATATAATAAGCACAGCACTTTTCAAACGAACGCACGAACGAGCGAACGCAGGCGTTCTCAGATGTTCCTACGTTCCCTAATACGCATGTCCGATGCCCCGTCATCCGGGACACACATTATTCACGTCTCATTAACTCCTATCATGCACAATGTAATTAACACTTTTTTTAGATAGCTATGCACTTCTGAGTACAATAGCTGTATAATATTTTTTTGCGTACACGTAATTGAATTCTAGGATGAACGATCAATTTGTATGTTGCGCAGGGTGATCGAGTGCCTGGGCCCGACCAACACGCGTGTATACAAGGTGGGCGTGTACTTCCGTGGCCAGAGGCTGGCGGCGGCACGTGGACACTCCATACAGGAGGCCGAGATGAACGCCGCCGAGGAGGCGCTCAACTGCGCACACGGTAACACACGCCATGCTCATTACGCGCTCACTAATACACTTCATACAGGAGGCGAGATGAACACCGCCGAGGAGGCGCTCAACTGCGCACACGGTAACACACGCCACGCTCATTACGCGCTCACTAATACACTTCATACAGGAGGCGAGATGAACACCGCCGAGGAGGCGCTCAACTGCGCACACGGTAACACACGCCACGCTCATTACGCGCTCACTAATACACCCCATACAGGAGGCGAGATAAACACCGCCGAGGAGGCGCTCAACTGCGCACACGGTAACACCGCCATGCTCATTACGCGCTCACTAATACACTCCATACAGGAGGCGAGATAAACACCGCCGAGGAGGCGCTCAACTGCGCACACGGTAACACCGCCATGCTCATTACGCGCTCACTAATACACTTCATACAGGAGGCGAGATGAACACCGCCGAGGAGGCGCTCAACTGCGCACACGGTAACACACGCCACGCTCATTACGCGCTCACTAATACACTTCATACAGGAGGCGAGATGAACACCGCCGAGGAGGCGCTCAACTGCGCACACGGTAACACACGCCACGCTCATTACGCGCTCACTAATACACCCCATACAGGAGGCGAGATAAACACCGCCGAGGAGGCGCTCAACTGCGCACACGGTAACACCGCCATGCTCATTACGCGCTCACTAATACACTCCATACAGGAGGCGAGATAAACACCGCCGAGGAGGCGCTCAACTGCGCACACGGTAACACCGCCATGCTCATTACGCGCTCACTAATACACTTCATACAGGAGGCGAGATGAACACCGCCGAGGAGGCGCTCAACTGCGCACACGGTAACACACGCCACGATCATTACGCGCTCACTAATACACCCCATACAGGAGGCGAGATAAACACCGCCGAGGAGGCGCTCAACTGCGCACACGGTAACACCGCCATGCTCATTACGCGCTCACTAATACACTCCATACAGGAGGCGAGATAAACACCGCCGAGGAGGCGCTCAACTGCGCACACGGTAACACCGCCATGCTCATTACGCGCTCACTAATACACTCCATACAGGAGGCGAGATGAACACCGCCGAGGAGGCGCTCAACTGCGCACACGGTAACACCGCCATGCTCATTACGCGCTCACTAATACACCCCATACAGGAGGCGAGATAAACACCGCCGAGGAGGCGCTCAACTGCGCACACGGTAACACCGCCATGCTCATTACGCGCTCACTAATACACTCCATACAGGAGGCGAGATAAACACCGCCGAGGAGGCGCTCAACTGCGCACACGGTAACACACGCCACGCTCATTACGCGCTCACTAATACATTCCATACAGGAGGCGAGATAAACACCGCCGAGGAGGCGCTCAACTGCGCACACGGTAACACCGCCATGCTCATTACGCGCTCACTAATACACTCCATACAGGAGGCGAGATGAACACCGCCGAGGAGGCGCTCAACTGCGCACACGGTAACACACGCCACGCTCATTACGCGCTCACTAATACACTCCATACAGGAGGCGAGATAAACACCGCCGAGGAGGCGCTCAACTGCGCACACGGTAACACCGCCATGCTCATTACGCGCTCACTAATACACTCCATACAGGAGGCGAGATAAACACCGCCGAGGAGGCGCTCAACTGCGCACACGGTAACACACGCCACGCTCATTACGCGCTCACTAATACACCCCATACAGGAGGCGAGATAAACACCGCCGAGGAGGCGCTCAACTGCGCACACGGTAACACCGCCATGCTCCATACGCGCTCACTAATACACTCCATACAGGAGGCGAGATGAACACCGCCGAGGAGGCGCTTAACTGCGCATACGGTAACACACGCCATGCTCATTACGCGCTCACTAATACACTCCATATAGGAGGCGAGATAAACACCGCCGAGGAGGCGCTCAACTGCGCAAACGGTAACACACGCCACGCTCATTACGCGCTCACTAATACACTCCATACAGGAGACGAGATGAACACCGCCGAGGAGGCGCTCAACTGCGCAAACGGTAACACACGCCACGCTCATTACGCGCTCACTAATACACTCCATACAGGAGGCGAGATGAACGGCGTCGAGGAGGCGCTCAACTGCGCACACGGTAACACACGCCACGCTCATTACGCGCTCACTAATACACTTCATACAGGAGGCGAGATGAACACCGCCGAGGAGGCGCTCAACTGCGCACACGGTAACACACGCCACGCTCATTACGCGCTCACTAATACACTTCATACAGGAGGCGAGATGAACGCCGTCGAGGAGGCGCTCAACTGCGCACACGGTAACACACGCCACGCTCATTACGCGCTCACTAATACACTCCATACTTATGTATGTATAGTTTATAAGTGAGCACATTGAGTTATATTGATTAATTTAATGTCCATAATATTAATACATTTATTTTTCATTAATATTGTATGCTGTATGCACATAATATGATACAGCCATATTCAGCCTGCTATGACACGAATTTTGTTCTGAAATACATGCAGCATTTATAAATAAATGCATAATATTTTAAACAGTTTTATGCAATGTATTAACCTAATTGTTAACTCGCAGAGCTATTCCCACAACTGGATCACCAGAAACGAGTAATAGCGAAGAGTATTCGCAAGAAGAAACCTAAGAAAGGCGGACGAGAGAGCCCAGCTCAAGAGCGCGCTACGGCACTTAAAAGAAAACGCCTGGAAGACAAAGTACCTAAAGCATACAAGCTTAGTGACAGAAACCTTGACGTTGACAGTTCTGATGAGAGCGTTGTTAACGTACCGTCTGAGAACGAAAAGGTGGACAGTCCTGATGGTAAATCTGACGAAGACTCAGGCCTCGACAGTGATTCAGAATCGCTTGATAAGTTTGACCATGTTCAAGTGAGCAGCCTTTATAGCGACATGCAGAAGTTGAGGGAAGAGATGATAAAGAGAAACGAATATGAGAAGTTGAAGGAAAAGTGTAGGAGATTGGCAGCAGACGATGAAGATGTATAAATATACAGGTTTTGTGTTGTAAGTCTTAAAAGAAGCCTAGAAAGCTCAGGTCCATTTTTAATGATAGATAGTTTTGATAAGGTACTACTTCTCTGACAATCCGTGATCCAATGTAATATTTCCAGATTATTATTTTATGATTTTTTTTTATCCGATGTCTATTATTAGTGTAATTAATGGTCTATCTGGGATTCCTAGGCTTTCATTTAAGATGCACGCGTGAATGGTGGCTAACTATAGATTATTTTATATCCGTGTTACGAAGGCACTGCAAAATCTCCTTTTGCGGACTTAAATGCGAAGGAGACTCTTAATATTTATTATTGACAAATCTAAAAATCTGCTTTGTAAAACTACCCACAGAGTTTGCTTATAGAACTAAAGTGCACATATGACTGGACTTTGGCATACAGTGATCATTTAACTTGAATATTGAATACGGCATGTACCAAACACGGAGCAGCATTTCAACAAACTCTCTTCCATATTTGTTATCCCATATTTTTAAAGTTAGCAACCTATATATTATATGACACATAGGAGCTTAAAATTGTTTTATACAAGGTGTTGATGACTGTTTGACTATGTTAAATAGGATGCATGGAACGTATGTTAAACAGAACGAGCAAATATTAGTTTCCGGTACAAAATGAGTGACAAGTTAATATTAAATACCAAGATAAAAGTGGCTTCTTAAATCTTGAATTGTATAGATTATCAATTCTTCTTGAATTGTAAAAAAAATCTTGAATTGTAAAAATCATAAAATTTTTTTTAGTCCTGTATCTTTTAACGATTTCAGAATAAGAAATATCATTTGAGAGGACTAAACTAAATTTTAGTGATTTTTAGATAAGCTTAGAGAATTTTGTGACAACAGAATTGGCACCAATATTGACTTAAATGTAACTTCTACGCTACAAAGCACAACATACTTAAAATGCTGTAAATAAATATGTGTAGATATCAGAACTTTACTTTCTGAGGCATGAAACCTGTCATTATAGCAAAATTAACAAGTTTTTAAAGTAACCATGTTGTTGTTAGTATAAAGGGAATGTGATCATGTGACAACAATGTTAGAAAGAGCAAGACGCCCTTCATAAGACCGAGCTTGCATTAAAATATTATTGTAAATATTTAGTTCGTAATTATCTAATGAGTCTAAAATACGACCGCTGATATTTGCAGGTACCTATCTGTTTTTAATGGACCTTTATTAAAATGAATTAATGTAAATCTTTCGATCCTGGTTGTCTAGCAAATATGCATACACGTAGGAATTCACAGACAGCACCTCCTTAACTAGAAAAGTCTCCTATACATATTTACACTACTGCAAATCGGTCGACCAGCCGACATTATGCGATACGACGGCCATCTTATTAAAATCAATCATTGATGGTTTTTATCATTTTAATACGTGATGTACAATAACTAAAATACATTATTTACTATTATTATTCACTCACGTATACTTTCTTTCCCGCTATATTTTACGTCAAAACTTTGTTTATGAGATATCGTCCGTAAATTCCTAAGTCAATACAAAAATGTATATTATTGTGAACTGTGTCTGTATGTTGTTATTTGAACTAAACTACATTTAAATAAAATAATATTGCATATAATGTAAAAGCATAGCCATTTCTGGAAGTATATTTTCTCATTTAGCATAAGTTGATGACATATATTTTATAATGTGTGTTACTTTAATGAAACCATTTCAATCTAAATAATTCTATTTCACAAACTCTTTATTGCACAATGTGTCGGCAACTAAGTAAAATAGTATAATGGGGTCGTAGAATTGGGTATCAGAATTATGAACGAATTAGCTGTTGAATTGAATTTGCTGTCAACTTGCGACTTTAATGAATGGTCAGTCCCACAATTAGCAAGTAAAAGTTATCCGAAAGATAAATCGCATGCTGTGTCACTTTTGTTAGGTTAAAGAAGAGAGATGGCGACTTTTATCTTATAGATAAATGCTATTTGGAGGTGGTGATACAAGCCCTAAATTTCGGATTGTGTTATCCATATAACAAGTGAATGTTCTACCTTGCCACCATAGAGTTTAAAGGACTATAATTTGACTTCGAATATGTAAAGTACCCAGTATAGATGCCCTTTTTAAAACAGCCTGTACTGGTGTGAATTGAAAAAAGAATTGCGATGAAGTATAAAGTCTATATCAATTTTAATGACAAGTGCTTACTATTTAAGTTATTAATAAAGAACAAGTCTCTTAGAATTACAATTTTTATCGTATTTGTGGTTTTGGTGTTGCCAAAGAAGGATTGACATCACCTTTATTTCTCTATTCTGACCATCGTTTTATGTATTTACTTTATGGATTCGGCTGATGATAAGATGTTTCTCAGTTGCATTTTACGGACTCTCTCAGTTATAAATATTATATCACAATTTATGGTGTTGCACTTAGATAGAATGTAATCAATTTTTGTCAAAGGACAAGGAATAGGTTGTAAGATGAAAACTTATGTAAACTATACACGTAACCGAAATAACACAAAACCTGAAAAAGGATCGTAATATTGGTATAAAAATCGAATAAAATATTATCACCACGTAAATTGTGTGTTCCAGGCTAAATGTTAAGTTATGTAAAACAGCTAAATCTGCGATATAGTACTACTGCTTAGGTAATAATAAAATATGTAGTATGAAATGTACTTAATATGTTTATTTGTATCATGCGATAAAGAAAAATTGCATAATATAATAATAACTGTTATAAATACAAAATCAATAAATAGTACAGTTTTGCGTTATTCTGAGTTACAAGTTGTATAATAGGGCGTCCAACGAATCAGGGTCTCGATATTCGATGAACTGATGTAATTATATATTTAAGTGAATTTGATTGTATGAAGTAAGTGTATCATGTTGGTGACTTGACTGCTAGTCTCGTGATATTTAGCAGAAATTATAAAACTCATGTGCGAAAACGCGCATAATAGGAAAATAACGTTGCTTCCAGTTAATACCTGTCTTTTATATTCAAAATGTTTTACGTCTATGTTGCTTTTTTGTTCTGTATTTTAGCTACAGTAGCCATTATCTATACACACTCTATTTGTACATTTTAAGATAATACAATTTTTATTTCGCGTTTCTAATGTATTATATTTCAATCTATCATTTGTAGACTTTGTGTCTATAAAATTAAATAAATGTTATGTCTATGACCAAAACTAAGTGTTAATAAATAAAATAGTATGTATTAATTTTGTATATATTTTATTGACTACCTACATCAACACAGGACGATGCAGCACAATGTAAAAGCGATTGGTCCTTTCAATTTCTTAGCGCGTAATGTGAGCCATTGCTTTTGGTTCGGCACGTACATTTCCGCAGGCATTAGTTGCTCCGGAGTGTCGTTTTCTGCAACAAGAGATACACCAATTACAAATCAGAGGACTTAAACTTCTTTTTCTTTCTATATTCCGGACGTCTAAGTACATAATTCTTTCTTACCACCAGGCATACTGTCGGTACGATGTTAAGCATAGCCCATGGACATTAATTTACAACACAGAGGTATCATTCGCACGTCACTGACAATTAAAAACTACCGGTCAATTATGAGTCGGGCACACACAGGAAAAGACCACTATTAGGTACCACCGTACAAGAACTCACTTTTGTTTATATTAATTGTTGTTATAGCAGCAATGGAAATACACACTGATAAAATTACATCTACCTATTACAGATCGTAATATACAGCCTGCTATTAGACAGACGGACAGCGGACGCTTAGTAATAGGGCCGATAGCACCCTTCGGGTATGGAACCCTAAAAGATTTATTACTCTGCCATCTGAAGAGACGAAGATTACAGTCACTATATTAATAGATACTGCCTGGCATAGTTTTCTCAGTACTAGTAGGATTATTATACCAATCCATGATATCGATATTTTATGTTAATTAACAGCAATTATGATAAAAAATTGTAAGTACATACCATCTTTACGCACATGCTGAACAGACTGCATAGTAGATTCTTGCATAGATATTAGATCGCCAGGGGCGTGTAGAAGTAGCCTGCCCACACCTTCGCACCTCCTATATAAACAACATTTAGTAGTTTGTTACGTGACATCCCATTAATTGCCTGTCTCTGCCCTACGTCTTAACCCATTCACGGTCCCGTGATAGACACAATAGAAAATCAATTGTTATATACCATATGTGGCTCATCGGACAGGGAACGTGTTAATTTCTTTGTATAAATTTTCTGGCATTGAAAATTGCTCAGCTTATAAAAGCAACATATTTAAACTATTTGCTGCATCTAACTTTTATGCAGTAACACATTTGCACGTAACTAAATTAATTCAGGTGTGCAAAGGAGATAGCAAGATATCACCACTACACTCCGACCTTTACTCATATTTCAATTGAAAATTTTAATTATTCTCTCATTTTGCAATCAATTTTGATGATATTCTCACAAAACATTTTTTTAATGCTATTTGCTGTTGCGTATGAAATAATTAGCAAAACTAAACATACACAATTACCCTATTGCAAGTATTATTTGTACCTACCTCAAAACTTCATTCTGCAGCATCTGCTTCCTTGAGGCAGTGGCGAGTGATTTGTAATCGATCAACCAGTTCCTTACTTCATTGAAATCTGCTAGTAACTGCATCGCCGCATCTTTCCTATAAAACGCAAATGGAAAATTTTCGTTATATTCGTACTAGGTACTAAATATATTGCATAGGTAATTGTCCGACCGAAACTAGTTTTTACGGCCGAAACCGAAACTTCCATTTAAGGTCATGTTTACGTGGCAAAAAAAAATTTCAGTCATAATCACTTTTATTTCTAAACCACATTAATTATTCAGTCTCTGATATTTGCACTAATCTAATGATTGATGATTTAACTTATTATGGCTCCTTATTTTAGATAAATTATTTGTGCTTTTTGAAATAATGAGTATTTTTAAAGTAAATATTCGTACTTTACGCTTTTTCAACTCTCAATCGTTAGCGATTAAGGTATACGGTATCGCTACCGGTAGGTATGAAATAACTGTAGCGCTTTATTTAAAAGGTTCACTGAAAGCGGTTGAGATTTGCGGTTACGCTACCGGTGCAAAATATTGATAGCGCTATTTTTTATGTACCTATCACTATACCTTTATTTAACCTTCATTCACCCGAAAAAAGTGCTTTGATGAGGACCTACGAGTCCTACGACCTACGTGACGTTGTCAGCTCTCAGCGACGAGGACATTGCGATTGTCATCTAACAAAACTTATGACAAATGTTATTGTTAGTGGTTTAGGTAGCGTAAAAAATAACGGTATGGTTATTTTACGATAGCGAAAAATTTGTGTATCTTAATTATAACTACTTTATTATATTAAAATAAAAAGGTATGACGTCCTACCGTTAACCTTTATAACCGATATCTTTCGATATGTGGTACCTACTCTCAACCAATCCTGTACGGGTTAACAACCGTACAATAGGTATAAACTGGAGTCAGCAGAATTGCGACATCGCGGCACATCGTTCGATCGTTTGTGCAATAATAAAATTAAGTAGTACGTTTTACGCCATCGTCCGCACGCGACTTATACTCATCCCATATATCTCATTAGTTGTAATAGTACCGAAGTTACCAAAAATACGAAAATACAAAATAGCTATTCAAACAAAAGAAGACTTATAACAAAAAATATGTTTTAAATAGTCTGGTTAATCTCAGATGCCAACGTCCTAATGTTGTTTGAGAGCTTATTGATATTTACGAATTATGTGAAATAAAAGCTAAAAACTAAAAAATAATTTTTGCCTAATATGTTTACACATAACAAACAACTGGCTCATCTTAAGAATAAAATAATTTCTTCTAAACATTGCTCATTTTGTATGGCACTCTTGTTTATGAACTACAATAAAATTAAAATTAGTAAGTAGTTATTTAAAAAGTACAACCACTAAACATTTGCAAATAATACTCAAGATATGAAAATAAAAGTTTTCTCTCAAACTAAAAAAAAATATAATAAGCCTAATTGAACTCCAATTATGACTAATTTTAATGGACTGATAGTTATTAGTATTCATAATAAGCTTTTCACTCGACATTTCACAACAAACAAAACAAACTACCGCATAGTTCGCGGCGCAAACACAAACAAGTTATGACACGACTATGACGCGGCAACATTTCCGATCGCAGTGCGAAACTGAATTCAGTTTCGGTTTCGGCCATAGTTTCGGCTGAATAACAGCCGAAACCGAAACTAAGCCGAAACTCGTTTTTTTGCCGACACTAGGCCGAAACCGAAACCGAAAGTTCGGTCGAACACTAATAGGTATTTATTAAAAATTAAATGTATGAGGATACATGGTAGATACACGTGAATAGAGTAGACAACTGTCTCAGTGTTGCAGGGATAGTGAATGCGACTGCTATGCGTGAGGGTTCAAATTCCGGGTCGAGCCAAAAATATCGTGTTATTGGATTTATCTAACAAAAAATTCTCAATAGCAGCTCAGAGTTAGAATGATGGCGATGTTCCACACCCACGTGCTTAGAAAAGCACGAAATGCTGTTAGATAGTTCTGCATCTGGTTTCTTCCTGGACGTGTCGGATAGTACAGTCCCGTCGGACATAGATTTAGGAAAAAGACAGTGCACTTGTGTTTACGCTCACACCTGTGCACTATAATATCTCCTCCGCAGACGACCACTCTCTGTTAAGATTGGCTGGTATGACCGAAATACGCTTTAGAGAACCCTATAGACTACCCAAACTATACATTGCAATGCGTAATAAAAATTAGCAGGCGGGATGTAGATTGTCTCGCAGTGTATATTACTTAGGGTCTAAACGTTTCTAGTCTATGTAACTGGTCGGAGAGTAGTAGAGATCAAGTCTTAACATTGTCAGACTAGTAAACATAATACTATGCAGATTCAAAACTTCGATAGTCATTGAAAATATATTAACGGAACTTGTCAGACAGATCTATGTGGATGTCAGGCGTAAATTCCCAGGAAGCATATACTCACGTAAATTTAACTTTAGCTACATAGATATGGTGCAGCCAGGATTCACACATAAGCCTGAGCACCATGTTCAAAGTCGTTATATCTTGTGTTGCGTTGATTACTGGCATCAGCATTTTTTCTAAAACAGTAATGGGGAGTGTTATCATCATAACAAATAAAAATTATTTAGAGTCAGCGACGACGGACGGAGTGGCGGCGAAGAGACTAATTCAGTAACAATTTAAATTCAACCTAAAGTGCTTCAGAATACGACTGTATTTGGTACAACGAAATAAAATGACGGCGAGTGACTCAAAGCGCGGTCATTTTGTTTCGTTGACACATCTGTAGCGAAACCACATATACAAATTTCGACGTCGAAATTTTCTTTCTTTCAAAGTGACATTCCTTTGTTCAGGCTACTTCAAGTTGGGTTTAGAAAGATACAAACGTTACTTTATGTCTTTTCTGGTACGAGTAGCCTGAACAACCTGACCGCCTGAATTCATGGTAGGCTTAAAGAGATGGTGGTACGGGCCATTGAACGTGGAAAAGGTAGGGCAGGTACCAAGTTACAAATCTAACCGGAATATATAATTGAAAATACCTAAGTTTAAGCAGACTCGACAGACGTTGTCCTGCCTGAACATTGGCTTGCTAACACCACCTTCTGGGTCCAATTGTGAATTTAAACCATCGAACTCAACACACAGACAAAAAACCGTTTAGGGAGAATTCAGCGACAATCACATATACAGAAGAATTGTATAATTAAAAAAGATAAGTGAAAGTATTACCTAGGAACTCGTGTACATATAGAGAGTGAATGGTTTGTGGTGGGCGAGTGACTTGCCGCCACTCGGCGTTGCTCGGAAATATCATAGTCAAATGCGCCAAACTGGTGGTCACGCACACTGATGACAACACTTGAATTATCTCCTCTGTCGCATCCTGTTCACATAGTATTAACTCACATAAGTATAATATTAGTGTTATAGCCGTAAGTTTTCCATGTCCAAATAAATAAATAATAATTAATCTACTTTGAAATTAAAAACAACTTCTAGTATATCTACCAACTTCTCATACCTTTAGTTTTTGTATGTTGACTTTGACTTCAGACACTAATTTCTCCCGCATTTTAGCGCACACATTGTCATGCACTCCAATTTTGCCTGTCAATAAATTCATTGTTATAGTTTTCGGCCATTTGGACCGACTGCGATCGAGGAATACTTTGATGAGAATTGCTATTCATACATACATATATAGATTCACGCCTGTTTCCCAGAGGAATACATAGGTACTCCTCTGGGAAACAGGCGTGAATCTATGTATCGTAGCAAATGTAAATCCGTAGTCTCTGCATATAGATGCAGAGACTACGGATTTCTATTTGCTACGATCCTGACACACTTCTCTGGCTTCATTCAAGTTTCATTGCCATTCAAAGTAATTAAAAGACCAAAAGCTTAGAAATGAATCTTTGGCGGTATACATTTTATACCTACGTAAACGAGGTATTTTACTACATGTCTATTTGCAATACCACTTTTGTAAGATACTTCGATGACAACGAAGAATTACCTGATTCAATAGTAACCGTGTGATCAGCGAACCTCAAGTTAATCAGTTGCTCCATACAGGCTTGCATATCGTTGTGCGCAATGCGGAAAAAGTCCTTCATCTGCCACGTATTGGCTAGACGCCTTGTCTCTGCTAAACACCACAATCTATACGTGTGGATTGAGTGATCTGGAATAGATATTAAGTATTATAGATAAAGTGGTAACTACTCAATGCGACACGAAGGCACCTATTACTCATCTAGGCGCAAGCGACTTGGCTACTCGATTTCAACATTCCGTGATAGGCATACCTACTTCAAAGTTGAAAGCAGGAGGACGTTACTCGAATGCCTTTAGTCTAGTTCTAGTTTAGGTACCCGGGTATTTTATGTTCCCATAAATTCTTCAAATATTTTGAACTATAAATATTTACGATTTATTTCTCGATGAAGCCATTTCCGTGTTCCATATATTTGGAATCGTAAAGAACTTTGCGTGTTTGTGTTAACTAATTGCTGCTATTTACTTTTAAGTGCATGAAGTCTTACCAAGTCTATGTAAAATAGGTATTTGTTCAACGATAGGTAAATCTTCTAGAGGAGCTCCTAAAATGTAATCCCATGTTACTTCGCATTGGTTGTTGAGCGTAACCAACTCTTGCAACATCATAGCGAAGCTTGCTCCTGATTCTGTACTCTAGAAAAAAGTTAATCATTTTTATGTACCTAGTGTTTGATTTGGAAACTATATTCGGATACTATACTAATTAGTTATTTTTTTAATGTGGATTGAAAGAAAACTTACTTCTGTTATGTATAATGAAATTTCTGGGTTGACGTTCAATGAAGTTAGCTGTAAATTTGTTGTTAAAGTAGCACTGAAAAACAAACGAAGATGATTTTTACATTTTTGTTTCAGTCCTTTTTAGTTACTCCAAGTTGATTTTAATACTCACCCAAAATATTTATCCCAGGAGGTCGATGTTACATGACATCCCAAAGCATCGGCAAGTATTCTTAAAGCTGCTAATATCAATTCTGGGGTGTCTTAAAAGAAAAGGTTTCTTATACGAAAGTAAAAATGTATAGCAAACTTTTATACCAATAACTGATACTTACTGTTGACATTGAATGTTACGAATAACCATTCTCGAAGTTTTTGGCTTGTATTTGGAGACCTAAAATTGTCAACCAATTAGGTCTGTATTTTAATAATTGAAATACAGACCTATATGTATAGGTAATGTTTATAATTAATGTTTTCAATACCTCATCGCCAAGGGATAGGAGGACCACCACAGAATAATGTGCTCGAGACAGTTGCCAACATCACCCCATAATATATTCTGATAATATTCAGTCACCTTATGTGCAGCTTTCTTACTAGCATGCACGCGTCCTGAAAAATTTTAGGACTAAAATGTTATTCATACCTACTTAGGTATAGTGTAATTATTGGACACATGTCTTACCATTCCGTAGTTTTCTTACACCATTCGTTCCAAGCAACGTTGGCGACATATTAGCTACCGTGTCCAGAAGTATTTCTATGTACATCTCTTCACTTTGAAGGATACTGTTTATATTATCTGTAAACGAAGCCAGAATAATAAAATATTAACCCACACTCTCAATGAACTAAGAGGGCTTTGCACTCGGAGACTGTTTCATGAAATATTAATTCATACCTTCGGTGTTGAAAATATTCTCGAGAGCGTACTCATTAGTTAAGAGGGACAAGTACGGTACTTCAGCGTCTGAATTCTGCGCGGTCACCAGCTCGTTAAGTTTCTTATTGTGTTCGTTTTTCATTTCAATCAAGCTCTGAGCTTGTTTCATTTTGAGTTTTCTATTTACGACAAAAGCGTCCCGTCGTCTATCCATAGCTGCGTCTCGAGACTTTGTGGATGTTGGTGGCGTTATGTGTTTTGTTAATGTGCTAGAATTTATTTTAAAAAGCGTTAGCACAAGTTTGATACGGCCTCTAAATAATACATATACACAGTTACTTGATTTAGTTCCTTACTGAAAGATTTCCAAACTTTCTGCGCTACTAGAGGTTGAATCATTATCAGAATTGTCATCAGGTTTGTACACCTTGACTAAACAATTAATCAATCGTTGGCAGTTGATTTCAGCGCGACTTTTTGATAACATCTACAAAGGATAATAACGAATGTCTGTATGCACATATATTTACATTAATTTAAAAAGGAAAATTTTTAAGTAATGGTCTTTACTCATACAAACCTGAACAATCTTCGTTAAAGTGACATTTTTAGTTTCACTTATGACGCTCGGATATGTGTTACTACCGACATTAAATTTTGCGGCAAAAGTCTTGTAACTCAGCCCTATCAGATTATTGTATATTCCAACCAAACTGAAATAAAAAATATAATTACACAGTAGGTACATACAGCAGAGACAACTTGTCTACTACCTACAATTACACAGATTCAGACGTTCAGAACCCTTGCTTTAAACCATTGAGATATTCTTAGACTGCAGGATCTTCTTGTCATGAACATAGGTTCTTAATAGCTTGAATTTGCTGTTTATACATACGTATGTGGTGTATTCATATACATACTACCTAAGCAAAATCTTGAACAGTTATTTCTTACCGTTTCGATAGCAATTAGACTACTTTAATCCAGACAATGCACACACACGAGAAACTGTAGGCATAAACTAGTATACCACGCCACTCGAGAAAGTATTGCGAAAAAAAGATTTTATGTATAAAAGACTAGCCAGTTTTAATCTATTTTGAAAATATGATTATTTATAAGTAAAAATAGGTACGTTCCAATTTGAAAAATTTCTCTCCACATTTTTTGCGAGCTAATTTAAATTATTATCGTTGCTCATTGAAAAATGGATCTGTGCCGGGAATATTTTCGGGCTATGATATTTTACGATTTCAGGTGTCGCCTGAAACCGGATGAATCGTACGATAGACTTCAAATGGTATAATCATGGATGAAAGCTCTTCCAAGGCAACCGTGTATCGTTGGTATAACGATTTCAATTCTAACGGTCGACTAACTTTGGGGGATGAAGAAAAAGTGGTCGCCCTTTGACGGCTGTTACGGAAGAAAACGTGCTAGCAGTGAAAAATGTAATCCAATACAATAGGCGAGTTACGTATCAGGAGATTCAGCACATACTGCAGATTGGATCGGGAAGCCTTCACGAGATTCTACACGTGCATCTTCGCGTGAAGAGGATAGTTTCACGCTGGGTGCATAACCTCACCGATGCTCAGAAGCAGGCCCGGCTGGAATGGTGCCGTGATATGATAAACAAATTTGAAGCAGGCTCGTCTCGGCGTGTTTACGACATTATTACAATACGATCCAGAAACGAAGCGTCAGTCGACGATTTGGGTGTTTCAAAACGAGTCAACGTCTACCAAAGTGAAGCAATCTAGAAGTGGGGGGAAGATTATGATCGCGAGCATTTTCAATTTGACTGGCTGCTTGGTGTCAATACCTTTACGGAACCAAAGAAGCATCAACGCCGAATGGTAAACTACCAATTGCTTGGCAGAAGATTTCTCTGTTGTGAGCAACAAGCGACCAAACACAGGGCGCCGCGAGCTACTGCTCGACCACGACAACGCGCCCGCTCACACCGTACTCAAAACGTGGGACTTCCTGGATAGCACGCCGGTCAAACTCCTGAATTACACTCTTTATAGCACTGACCTAGGACCGTGCGACTTCTTTTTATTCCCGAAAATAAGAAATCAACTCAAAGAGATACAATTTTCGTCGCCGGAAAATGCGCTGTCAGCGTTCAAGCAGGCTGTAAACGAAATGTCTACAGCGCACTGGAAAAGTATTTCGAAAAGATTTAATAAAAAAATATTTACCTATAGAACACTTTTTTATTTTCGCAAATCTTTCTGAATGTCCCACGTACCTACCTATGTATGTAACATCTACCTATTAACCATGTATATTCACGTTAATATCTAGTAACCAACAATTTAAACGTACGGAAGTGTAGTGGCTGCCTATTACAATATCAATCTTGCTTAAATTGGTACGGAACGGTACAATGATTTTGTTATAAAACTTATAGTACGAGATCCAGCTGCAAGATTGCTACATGAATCGAGTATGTAATAAAAATCTAATTTTTATGTAGGTATACACAACGCTGTTTTATTAAGTTCCAAAACACGGTTAGAATGAAAATGTTGCTGCTTAGTTGAGAACACCTGCTTCTGACGCATGCGCGCTGTCTTTAAAATCACGTAGGTACAGCTGGCAATCGCCATCCTCGTCTGACGACCGATGAACCGCTATAACTCTCTTTCACTTTAATCTATTTTTAACAGCTAGAAACCCCTACTTGCGGCCACTTTTACATAAGCAGAGATATTTAGATGACTAAATATCTCTGCTTATGTAAAAGTGGTATGAGGACAAAAAAAATTAGCTTCAATTTAAGATATAAATTATGAAATAAGTCATGAACGTATAAATGTAAGAAAGTATGTACCTGTTTACACCTGGCAGCGAATAGGTTGCGGCCGAGTGCGCAACTGCAGGAGTATTCCGCTTTCGGCACCTAAGCTATTCCACTTTCAGCACCAATAGGTATTTTTTTCCCAATTCGGCACCAAGCAAAAATACCTATTGGTGCTGAAAGTGGAATAGCTTAGGTGCCGCAACCATAGGTGCCGAAAGCTTCGATCAACATGTCTACTGTTAAGGCACTATACGACGCACTAGTCAGGAGTCATTTGGAACATAGTGCTGTCGTGTGGGCGCCCCATGAACAGAAGTATAGCATCATGATGGAGCGTGTCCAGAACAAGTTCACAAGACATTTGTATCATAAGTATTATGGAGTATACCCTTTTTACCCCCTTATGTACCCTACACTGTTTGTCCTGGGCATGGTAGGATATAACGAACTGAAAGTACGTAGGGAATTCCATGTTGTAATATATTTAGTTAGGCTGTTGCGTGGAATGAATACAATCCTGGAGTACTGCGATGCCTTAGTCTCTGTGTACCAGATCGATACATATGGCGGCGGCGACGTCCACCACTCTTAGTCGTACCAAACGCCAGGACCAACTTACTGGCAAAGTGTCCCATATCCAGGTCTATTAAAGTAATTAATATGATAAGCAAGAATGTAGATATATTTTGCTGTCACATTAGTGAGTTGACAAAAATTACTATTTACACAGTATCCTATTTATGTTCCTAGTATTGTAAGTAGTTATAAGTTAAAAGTTTATTTGTAATTTTGTATTTTTTTACTTTAGTTCTATTTTTGTTTTTTTTTTAGTTACTTAGTTGAGTTTTATGTTTATTTTTTCATGTATATAATTAAGATGTAGCGCACTATCGAATTGGGGTTACCTGTAATGATAGTTGTAAGTTTAAAAATGAATAAATGAAAATGAATAAATGAATAATACACGATCGAAGGCCGAAAGCGGAATACTCCCAACTGCTACATAGGTACTCGTATATTACTGTGCAGTGGATTATAGTTTATTTTATAAATACGTGAATGTAATTTTTTGAAAAAGGTAATTATTTTAATTAAAATACTAGCGGCTACATTTTGATTGACACCTTGGCAAAAATATATGCCCCTATTTATAATTATTATAAATAGGGGAATATATTTTTGCCAAGGAGAATATAATAATTATTATTACACCTACATAAAAATTCGATTTTTATTATATACTCGATTCATGCAGCAATCTTGCAGCTGGATCTTAGACTATTACAAGTACCTAACATTTTTTTCTTTGCCTAATCCTGCCCGCACTTCCACAACTGTACCATCACTGTGTAGCCGGGTCCAACAGTAATGAATTGTTATTGTTATATTCTAATAAAGAAAACTAGTATTTTGAAAAGACCTTAATAAGTAACTAGCTTTCGCCCACGGCCTTGCATGTCGATATTACCTACCTATAAGATAGTAGGTAAGTATAGCTTTCTATGAAATATTTTAGAAACAGTTTAAGTTACTGAGATTACGTCCTTAGTCCTTACATATACTTAAGAAAACTAATTTTACCTTTTTAAATTGTTATTTAGCGTTTGTATCGAAAACTGAGTAATAAAAAAGTAAATAAGTATAAATAATGCACTCACCTTAAGCAGGATTCAATCATCTTCCTCGAGTCTTCGCGATGCAGGCAGGTATTCAGTATCGTTGATATAAGTCCGTGTATACTTTGTAGCATCACAAATCTTATGCTACACAATTTATCAAAAATATGAACGTATTTACTCTGAAGCAATCCGTTGTCCTTTTTCAATCGAGCCAACTTTGGATTTAATTTATAAAATGACTTTACTAATTTTGTTAAGTAATCTATTATTTGATCTAATACCTAGAATTAAAATAAATAAAAACGTTACTTTAAGAAAAAAAATATATATCTGCTTGCCCGTTTGTAGATATGGGTCTCATGAGTTTATCTAGTCTACACTTACGTCCTGAATGCTAGGTAGTTTTTAAGCCTTACATCCCTATAACGTGATACTTAAGAACTGCAAACTGTCGAACTAAATGCGAACTTATTCCGTCTATTGGATACAAACTAACTACGTGTTTCTACTAAGAATTTTATAAAATAAAATCCATTAACACTTTTCTTAAGAAATTCGAACACAGCACCTCACTATTAGCGAATAATTTAAAAAAATATTTTATCTTATATATATTATTAAAAATTGTTTGATCCAGCCAGAGGAGCCCATTTAATGCTAAATGATGCACTGATAACTATTATTCATCGACTTCGGTAATGCCATAACGTAGGTGGTATATGTACACAATTAATCGCTGCCTAAAATAATATTATTTTTCTTTCTAAAACTCATGTAAAGTAAAACAAGTCAAAACACTTATAAAAAACCGTTAGCAAGAAAGAAGTTTATTTCAGAGTATGCACGTAAGTACGTGACACAATCGCTGAAAGCGTAGTTTGTTTTTTTAAAACAATTTCATGAAACTGTATTCGTTGTTTTAAATTGAGTTTATAGTTTATTTTATTCCATTTTTGCTACTTTTGCTACAGTAGTCAAGTATGCAAGTACTTTTCCTGGCCATTTGTCTATCATTCACGTAAACAAAGCACTAAACGTACTCACCTGTATATTCACTAGCTCCATAATATATTTACGATTCGACAATGAATATGCATTATTCCTCCCGCCGATTATATTACCCTTCCATTTGTTGTCCGAATCTAATATCATTTTCGTCACGGCATAACAAACCATTTCCATCTCCCGACAGTGGGCAAATAGCTCTTCCTCGTCAGGCGTCTCCTCGCTTATCCATTTTTTACTAGACACTTTAGTTGCAATCATGATTAAAAAAATATTTTATGCAGGAAAATAAAAATAAAAAAATATTCTTCAGTTCGTACTAGCTTGTAGGAATCATTGTAGACGACTGAACGGCTGCATAGCTTTGTGTACAAAATCGATGTATAGAGACGTCGGTGCCAGCTCGCAGGCCCGCAGGGGTGTATCGGAATAAGCGTCTAAACCCCTGCTGGACAACTTGCGGATTGCTATCGTTAAACTTTTTATTAGTGTTCAACCTTGCTTTTATGACTAGCGAAATTGTTAATGTATACTTTCTGTGTAAACGTTTTAATAGACTTTATTGACAGTATGAATTATCCTTATTTGCGAACGTATCTACGCGAAAGTTCATCGCGGCAGGAAGAATAAAGATATTGAATGCGTACATACCTATACATAGTCTCGTGTCTATATTCGCTAAGAGATAGACTGAGGCATATTATACCTACACACGTAATAGGGAGTCTATTGTTATCTAGTCGTTGCAGTTCCTGACTTCGTGAATCGTCTACTGAGAATTTCAAGACAGAAAACCCGACCCGGAATTCGTACCAAAGTCCTCATGCACAGTAGCAGCTTTATACCGTCCTTAACTAAGTTTCACCGTCATTCAATCATAAGCTATATCTGTTAAAACGACTAGGGTTGGTTCACGATGGCCAAGTGCATTTTTACATAACAGTTAGAACATTATTGTATACTGCGAGGCACACCGATTGATTCCCTACACTGTTTTCTTACACCGTTAACAATTTAACATCAGACCGTCTCATGCCTATAGCCCCAAAAAGGATAGGCAAAGATGGCACATCTAGGTATACTAATATTATAAAGCTGAAGAGTTTGTTTGTTTGTTTGAACGCGGTAATCTCAAGAACTACTGGCCCGATTTGAAAAATTCTTTCAGTGTTAGATAGCCCATTTATCGAGGAAGGCTATAGGCTATATATCATCACGCTAAGATCAATACGAGCGGAGCACCAATGAAGAATATTTTAAAATCGGAGAGTATTTTTTCCTTTTGAGAGCTTCCGCTGCGTGCGCTGCGTAAACAGTTAAAGTTTCGCAAAAATCATGTATGACAGAATTGTTCCCCTTTAAAAGTTCTAAAAAAAGTCCGCGACAGCATATGTCTATCTTTTAAGGTTGGCTCACTATAACCATTTTTATGCTAACGAAATTTGTTCTAAAATAATGCATTATTTGCTAAGGTATTTTTATAAACATGATATTAATCCTTATCCAAATAAATACGTTATTCATCACAAGTATTTAATTTAAAACAAAATTGCCCTTTACATCATTCGATTTCAATGAATATCTTAGGAGATATAGCAGTTTTAAAATAACATCGCAGCAAAATAATTACCCATTACAGACATTGTACAAACGATGTTTCTCCTGGTTTATTCTGCGTGATTACTACTGGTTCGATTTGAAAAATTCTTTTAGTGTTGGATAGCCTATTTATCGAGGAAGGCTATAGGCTATATAACATCACGCTACGACCCACGGGGGCGGCGCAGTAACGATAAACGCGGGTGAAACTGCGGGAACATCTAGTTTAAAATAAAGCTCTAGATCTAGGCCTACGCAATAGGAAGTAAGGTTATTGCCGTCTAGCGGGTACCTACAATTCCAGACATCGTGTTTTTTAACAAAATTTGACTCAGAAATCGAATCCAAGATTTCATGCAAAGCAATCGTTACCTATACAGCAACACCTGTTTTCTAAAAGTTCAGCACTAAGTAATATTTCTCGATCCGCGTGGAAATAAAACCTTAGCCGCATTGGCAGTGGCCAGATGAGCACTTAAACCATTGCACTGTCCGTGCAATGCTACTTTTAATTTTACGCTCGATCCAGATAATTATTAAACAAGGGATTGCACTATAGTTTATCAATATGAACTAGCGCCACTGTAATCTTTTAATCGGCATCTGCATGAAGTTAAATACCATACATAGGAGTAAGTACTTAAAGCTGTAACACACGCTCGAATTTGGTTCGAACAGACCACGAATTTGGTTCGCATCCGAACCAAATCTGACCGTCTGTAGAGTAGTCCTGCGAACATAATAATTATTATATATTGAGTCCGCCTCGGTCCGCTAGTTTGCACATCGGATATGGTTTGCTCCGTACCGAATCCGGACGTGTGGACGGTTGGGCCGAACAAACTACGACTAGTCGTGATCGGAACGCCAAGGACGGCCGCGCGTGCGCTCATTTTACATTATGGAGGAAATCGTTACCGAACGCGATGTATTAATTGATGTTCTTCAATTATTCAAAGATTTTCCATGTTTGTGGAATACATCTCATGAGCTTTATTGCAACCGAGATGCTCGAAAGCAAGCATTTACAATACTTAAAGAGTGTTACTCAAAATTTGAAATTTTAAATACTGTTTCGCCCATTCCCTTCTTTTTTTCCGCTTTTTACGTGGGGGCTGTAACGTTGCTGCTAGTGTTGCTGCTAGTGTTGCCGCTACCACCATAATTTTCGTGTCCAACGACATGATAACAACCGTGTGCACTTGAAGGCGTACACCTACGTGAAGCAACTGTCCGATTCGGTCGTCTGTAGCGAGAACGGATTTAGTAGGCGGATTTGGTCCGCCGGACCAAATTCGAGCGTGTGTTAATAGCATTAAAGCTGTAACACACGCTCGAATTTCGTTCGAACAGACCACGAATTTGGTTCGCATCCGAACCAAATCTGACCGTCTGTAGAGTAGTCCTGCAAACATAATTATTATTAATTGAGTCCGCCTCGGTCCGCTAGTTTGCACATCGGATATGGTTTGCTCCGTACCGAATCCGGACGTGTGGACGGTTGGGCCGAACAAACTACGACTAGTCGTGTTCGGAACGCCAAGGACGGCCGCGCGTGCGCTCATTTTACATTATGGAGGAAATCGTTACCGAACGCGATGTATTAATTGAAGTTCTTCAATTATTCAAAGATTTTCCATATTTGTGGGATACATCTCATGAGCTTTATTGCAACCGAGATGCTTGAAAGCAAGCATTTACAATACTTAAAGAGTGAGAGACTTAAAATTTGAAATTTTAAATACTGTTTTGCCCATTCTCTTCTCCTTTTCCGCTTTTTACGTGGTGGCTGTAACGTTGCTGCTAATGTTGCCGCTACCACCATAATTTTCGTGTCCAACGACATGATAACAACCGTGTGCACTTGAAGGCGTACACCTACGTGAAGCAACTGTCCGATTCGGTCGTCTGTAGCGAAAACGGATTTAGTAAGCGGATTTGGTCCGCCGGACCAAATTCGAGCGTGTTAATAGCATTAATAACGCCAATCCATTTTATTATTATAATAACAAGTGAGACTTTGTATCTTCCTTCAGTCAGACTGTCACGTTATTCTTGTTGCATGAGGAGATTGAGCTTAAAGGTCGTGAGATTCTGGGTGCGACTCTCGGGTCGGGCTATGCGTTATTGAGTTGCAATAGCATCGCACCCTATATTACAAGGGATCTAAAAAAATTTTTTGTATGTAGGTACCTCAATCTACCTATAGGCTTGGGTGATATATGTACCTACATATACGTTTAAGTCTTGATATGTACTAAATAATATTAGGCTAGATATGGGAAGTGTAGGTAGGTAGGTATCTAATTTTCGACCTGGGCAGACAAAAATATCCCTCTAACTAGAAGTAGATACTTACTAAAAACGCAAATAAAGCTGCTTGTATACCTCCTTAGTAGGTATTCAGCAAAAGAAAGAGGCGGGTCAAGGAAATTTTAGCGCTAAAGTAATTCGTCCTTGGCGAATAACCAATCGTGTAACTAACATAGCGTAGCTATATTAGGTATTACCGATCAGTGTGCCTGATGTAACCGATAAATAAAAAGGGTTTCATACACTTATTGGTTCGCATGGCCATGAGCACTTTGCGAGATAGGCGGTCCATCAAAACCACGGTATCTTGCGTAATAGGTATGTAAAGTAATAATAAATGTCGACGGATAAAGCATAAAGAGGGTTATAGTGATATTTTTTTTGGATATCGACTTGCAAATGTGTCCCTAAATTCAATGTCCTAATGTCAATTTTTCAGGAAATTTATAGCTAAATTGTTATATTATAAACATCCTCAAAAATTGGAAACGGAATGTTTGGAAACGAGACGTTTCCCGTCACGCTATCAGCCACGGGAGCGGAGGAATCATTAAAGCGTGTGAAACCATGGCAGACAGCTAGTTTATAAACAAAGCCTAACAAAGTACCTAACACACACCAGCTAATCTAAGCAGCCAGCTGTAGCCCGAGAGCTTAAGCATTATCTCTTCCTTACACAATTCATGTCTTCTATTTTAACGCATTATGTTGGCAAACAAGGATAACGGTTAGGTACATAGACTATCGACATTTATATCCCGAGGGGTAATAATAAATAATTCATGCGTTACGAACGAAGATGCGGATACCAGTTTTCCCTTTTTGGCAAATTTAAACAGGTAACAACCTGTTTGACGTTTCTGCACCTCTCATCTCCTCTCGTTGTTACCCATCTTTCTATCGCTATTACCCGTTTGGCTGCTCTAGTTTGAACGTAGATTTGTCTGCACATTATCTTGTCACTTGCTGCTGTGTCTGTATTTTATTATTGGTAGACATTTCTATAATAGATTCTATAACATATTCTATACGTCTGTGAAACATTCTAACAGAGTTTTTACTTATCAGAGTAGCTATAATACGTTTTTGTAGGTACTAGGAATCGATGAAATCAAACACAGTGGATATGTACAGTTGATAAGTATTTTTAATCATTGCGAAACAAAATAAACAAACATTATTATTAACAAAACATTCAGGTAATTGTTCAAACGATATTGCGTATTGCGACATCATAGGAAGAGAATATCACAGTAAAATAATTTATACATTGATAGCCCTGTACAGTGTTCCGTTTAAAGCCTCTTTGAGTAACTTTTTAAAATAAATTATATTCTTTAAAGTTACCCAAAGCCACATCGTTTAAAGTTAGCCCAAGTGACTATTTTAAGTAACAATATTAAACAATTAGATTAGTAGATGTAAAGGTATGTAGATTTGTACCTAGATATAATATATTGAAAGAAGGAATAGCTAAATGTTCTTTCCAACTAAAGTTTAATGCGGCAAGATTAAGAGAATATTAAGACCATTTCTTAGATAATTATTGTAATATGCAAAAAGTATATATCGCTACATTTGTCATACCTACTATTTTTATCAGTCTAGCTAATACTACTACTTAAGTCTGTTAACAATTCTCTGCGAAGTTTATAGTCTTAAAAGTAAGAGGCTATCGGCTAAAGAACGGTTTTCCTCGCCTGTCTTGCCTTACCAACCTGATTGTATTATTGCCATCGTTAGCCGAGTGTGACAGCATTAGCTAGACAGTAGTTCCTGTCCAACAGTAAGATCTCTATATCGTTTTGTAAGCTATATCTTTTGTATTAAAATCAATGGCTTCCTGCTAACGAAAGGAAGGGTTATTACCATTTCATTTATCATTTACTTTTTGCTTTGTATGATCCCGTTAATAAAATTATTTATGAGTAGAGGTATAAAATTATTAAAGTAGATTCTACAAATTTATAGGTACATAATCCTTTTTGCAATCGAAAGAAATCAAGTAAAGTGCACCACATAACATTGGAGAACTTTAGCACTATACACCGACTAATAAATGTGAGGAGGAACACCTTAAAAATTTATTTGTAAGCCATAATATTTAAGGAGCAGCCATGCAATAACTCAGCCCTACCCATTTCTATTAAGTGATATAAATCTAAATGAATACAGTCAATGAAAGCGAAGCGTGGGCGTTAAATAAGCCATTATTGTAACCTTGATGGCGTATGGCACAGTTAAAACAAACTATGTCGCGACCATAAACAACAGCGAGGGTGCGTGATCGCTCTCGCTAGGGGTGTCACTATCGTCACGAAGCCAAAATATTTTGCATTTTTGGTAAATAAATAGCTAGTTGTCACGAAAGCAAAAATACTTTGTCAAATGTTTTTATGTAGGTACATTGAAATATTGTTGTTTATAAAATTATTCACTAAATGTTAATTAATCTTTTGATGTAAAATATGAGTGCAGTTATGTAAATTATTGTTTACTCTTTTTATTATTATTATGGGCTTACTTAGTTATGTTATTGTGTCACAAATGTTACCGCCCTCTGTTTCACGTTTCTCGAAATATCACATTAAATATCTATAGGAATATAATAAAGCTGAAGTGTTTGTTTGTTTTGTTTTGTTTGGATTTGGTAGTCCTATTCATGTAGAAGGCTATAGGTTATTCAACATTGCGTTACAAGCCATGGGAGCGGAGCGGTTATTATAAAGGTGCGTAAAACTGTAGCGGACACTGTTAGTACCTACATACTTATAATACGCGTATTTTTAATAAACCTCCCACTCTCCTACAACTTGTGTCTGTGTTATCCGATAGCTCATCCGGTAAAAGAAAGACCTGGTATGCCTAATTTATTGTTAATTTCGACTTATATAATAAAGACATTTAAAAAAAAAATATTATTTCTGTTCTCAATACAGTTTCTATAACATAACTCGTTGTTTCAACTGTCTCTATAAAAAGAACTATAGTCTGACAAATGTGACGATATATACTATTATAACAACCCAGTTATAGTATGCATTATGATTAACTTTAGAACTATACATATACACAGTTATTCATTTATAAACTCTATAAGAAGTGATTTCCATGATAATTGTGCTACATTGTCACAAAGCACTTTTCTATACAAAGGATAGTTATCTAGACTACACACAAAGAGTTATTGTGTTCTAAAAACATCAGTCTATTTTCAAGTCTGCCAAGACTCAAGACAGTCGCTCTCAGAACACTAAGGCTAGCAACACTAGAAAACTTTTTGTTAAACGATGCGGTTTGTAAATTAGTAACATAGCCACAATAACTGTCGATTGAATACATTGAATCGCTTTATTTCGCTATTTAAACTACAGTTATAAGAAAACGGTCATATACTGCTCTGCTTTTAAATAATAAACGTTATATGCATCAGGCTAAGGTCTATTTTACAAACTTGACAAAATATTGCCATTTGATGGTAAAATGAGGATGACAGTCTTTTTCTTACAACTGAAGTGCGTTTGAGCCATAAGTGATGATAAAACACGCTTAATCATTGCAGTATGTTCACAATTTGATTAAATATGGAACACATCTCTTTATGGAACATTTTCTTAAATTCACTACACAATTTGCTAAATAAATTATTTAACCAGCTATCGCCAAATATCTACAAAAATGTATGATATCATTTCATACAAGACCTTGTGATCAGTGCAACCAATAAACTTCACGATAACTCAATTGTCTTTCGATCCGAATTTATGTGATACAGTGCAAAATTTTTAAATTTAGAATATACGTACTATAAGTCGTGTCATGTTGCCTTAGGCTTCTTATTTTCTCATGCCATTTTTAGTGGAATGCTAGAAAAATCGAAATCATCCAATATTGTTAACATAGATTAAAATAGATTTTTCTGAATAGATCGAAAATCTCGATAATAATTCAACGAATTTTATCACATTGATTCGATTTATTATTCGAATGTTTTGAATCTGACCGATAATCGAAATGTGTTACTAGGCGAATAGATTTGGTTGCACTGGTCTTCACCACAGCTGACTACCATTCAATGTCACGGAAGGGCAATACAATAAAAAGATCGCTAAAACCGTTAAAATTTAAAACGCTAATAATATTATGTTATTGAAATAAACGCGCAAAAAGGGCAAGTTTAAACTTAATCTAAGTTATGTATTTGTAGTAGTTGTAGTGTATGTATAGTGTATGTAAGTTACGTATTATCAATATGACAATTCGTACATTTTTGAATACAAGACAAAAACACATGCATATTAATAAATTCATATAGTGATTATATTTTTACTTTTTAAAGCGCAATTAAGCAGCCAGTCTATCAGTCAAAGTTGCTATCGAATGATGAGAAGACTACACAATCTTGTGGCTTAGAAATTAATAATTTGTACTGTACATACGTATTCGGCACTTGAAAGCATCCGAAGTGAGTAGTCCAAACATAATACTAAAGCAAACAGTACATAGTTTTTAGTATTTGCCTATATTCTACTTCTTGTAGTATATAGATGCCGAGTCTGGTACGCAGTCACATAATAGTGATTAATATGGACTATGCAACATGTAACAGTAATCCTGCTCCCTTCGTGCATATAAACAGTACCTACATTGCCATATATTTATTTGTAATTTACTTTATATTTACAATCCCGACCAACTTAAGCAGGATTTTATTAAATATTAATGGATAGTATTTAACTGCACAGCAAAAAAAATACTAATTGCACACCAAAATATATTTAAAGAAGTCTAGAAACTAAGTCGACGGAGCTCCTATTTTTGGGTGGGTTTAAGAAGGAACCTAACATACCTAACCTAACCCTTCCGAGACGGAATGCAGTGATTTGAGGCGTATAGGTGCTCGTTATCATATATTTTAGTAAGTATATTTTGCTGCGCAATTAGTATTTTTAGTGGTCATTATAATTAATCCCAATATTAATTCATTCGCTTTCCTTTAAGAGCTTTTTTAGTGTTGGTAATAGAACAAATCGATTAGTATCAATCGATGTATGCATTTCTCCTCGATGTCACAAACAATTAATCATGATTTACTTGACAAACAATTAATAAATGATCTTTAATTGATTATATTACAAGTTGTATATTGCGCAAATTGGGTTATACATTAACGATCATTAGCCCGTGACACACCTATATTGGAAACAGAGCTAACATTGTGTTGTATCGACTGCCTCCGTGGCACAGCGGTAGTGAATGCGACTGCTGTGCGTGAGGTCTCGGGTTCGAATCCCGGGTCGGGCCAACAAAAAGTTATTGGGTTTTTCTGTTAAGAAATCTCCATAGCAGCCCGGAGTTAGGAAGTTGGCGGTGTTAGACACCCCCGTGCCTCGGAAAGCACGTAAAGCCGTTGGTCCTGAGCCCGATCTTTCTCCGGTCGTGTCGGATTACCGTCCCATCGGATCATGAGAGTTAGGGAACAGATAGTGTTCGTTAAGACTGGCCGCCGTGGCCGAAATTCGGTCTGGAGGACATTATTATTATTATTATCAAATATCATTTCCCATTCTTAATTTAAATCGATACAAATTCATTATTAGAAATAATTTTAGGACTGAAGAAACAGGAAGGAGCTAGACATTTTAGAATACATGTATAAATAATAGCAGAATGTGGTGTTAAATAAATGTGACTATTAACAACAATACTAATCACTACACAACAAGATTGCTTAATTTGATATGAACAATGATTATCACCTTTAACCTGCCAGGTTAATACTACAGCCGCACTTTAATTAGATAGGGTAAACTAAAACGTGTCAAACCAGCTTTGTAAAAAAATATTGGACATCAATATTTTTATTGTAATTATGAAGTATCTTTAGAGATCAAGAATATTACTATTATATACAGAAATGAAGCAGTTATGTTATTAACGGACGAAAAATGAAGATTGAAAATTATTAATCGGGATATTGTTCGAATAATATATTCTTAGTCTTTACTTTCTTTCTCACTATTTCTTACAAGTAAGCTCTTTCGTTATCCATTACACTATATAGCACTACTTATTATTTTAAATTTTCAACACAAGAGCAGTTGTTAATAACCAAAATAATTTTCGACGTCTATTTTTATGAAAAAATCATTGGTGTCGAGTCATATATTAAAAGGAGATTCTTTAATGTAGCCATAGTTATAATAACACCGTTATCTAGTAATAGTAATTTATTGTGCTTTGGCAATATGACCAAGTAATTGTTGGTTGATTCTCACAAAGAATCTTTTGCCACACCAATATTACAATTTTGCCACAATTTGACAAACCAGTTTACGCTATCTATAATTAAAATGCCGACTTTACTACCATTCTCTTAATACGAGAGATTAGCATGCAGGTACTGCTATAAAAAATACTTTTGAATTTTATCACTTTTGGTTTAAATTGTTGCAAATAAAAAATGTTATTACTTATAAATACTTACATAATTAATTCTAAGTAAAACTTAAAGATAATATTTCATTTATGTTATAAAAGGACATTGTTCAGCTGCCATATATTGTTAGCCTAAGAACCAACAGCCACAAAATAATGATAAATATGAGGTTAAGGATGACCACATTAAATTAAAAGTGAGTATAAGTCACGGACACTTTTTTTACGCGCTCATATTTAATTCAAATATTGTAATCTTTATCTAAATCATTATACATTTCAATCTACAGTCCACTAGTCTCGTTTATACACTCCATTGAGATATCGTCGGCAACACTTATGTACCGATCATGACATATCTATGACGAATTTCAATAATGGTATTTATAAAATAGCATTCGTATTAACTACGTAAGAAAAATTACAGAAAAGCTAAATAGGAAATAATTTCTCTGATAAAACCGTACACATATTGTTAAAACTGTAGGCATGGCAACACTGCGTGTCTCAGATTTAAAACAATCGATGCCGGTGTATTTGAAATCGCGTAAATACTTTTTACAACGAAAACAAGATTCGAAAGTGTCCGTGAGATTGTAATGATTGATTATTAAGTCATAAAATAAAATACAAATTATTGTTTAGGTGGAATGTGTGTTGATTCATAGGCCAAATTATTCATTGTCCTTTCTACTACAAGTTGCTAATATATGAAGGTAAATTGAACTACAATACAAAACTTAATAAGATCGGTACTAACGTCGCAACAAATAAACTGTACTAAACATTAATGAATTAGCCTACATAGAAATAACAATAAAAAAATAATGTACACAATGTAATATTTTCCTCTAATTTAACCTAAACACGGATCGTGTAGCTTAGCCCTAATATCAAACTTAACAATCGTTTAATATTGCTTCATTATATTTATTCGAAGCCTGATATTTACATAAGACAGATATCTACCGAGTGAACACACATTGCAGCACTTAACAAGCTACGTAAACATCAATCTGGCATATCTATACTCGTAATAGGCACTACTGGTTTCATCGCTTCGTTCTTTTTTTGATTTTTCAAAGATTTCTTGTTTTCTTTCACTTTCTTCTGTGTATCTTCGTCTCTGTAAGGCTCTTGATTGACGGCTGGTTCGCTCGGTATCACGTTCGAGCCTCGGTTCACGTTGTTGTTATACGCTATGTTAGCGTATTCTTGTAGTAATGGAAAGACTGATAGGAGAAATTGGCAAAAGTCTTTCCTTATACCGAACCACCCTGGAAATTAAGATCTTAAGCACTTACAGCACAAAATCTTTTAATTAAATGGATCACAGCGATTGGAAACAAATCTCAATTAACTAAAAGGCGGATAGCGTAGTGATTTAAATACGCCACTGCCACTGCGCTGAGGTTGGGTTCAATCTCCACACGGGACAAACATTTATATGATCCACGAGTAGTTGTTCCGAATCTGAGTGTTCTTTGTGTTTGTTGTTTTAATGTCTGTAAAGTTTGTTGTTTTAATGTCTGTAAAGTTTGTTGTTAATAATGTCTGTAAGTACACTTTGAAACATTAATTATTCCTAGTCTTGCACTACGAATAATTATTATGACAAGTCTCTGTTGTCTTTTTAAATAGCAGTTTAATATTTTATTTTACTTCAGGAACAAATCTCAAAATATTAAATAGCGCCTCTAGGGCAAGCTCGACCGATAAGAGCGGACTTTTAACATTATTTGTCAATATGAACTGCCTTCTTAATACGTTTTTAATTTATTTGTAAAAAGTGTTTACTTACATTTGTTGCCGCCTTTAGAACTGAACGACATGATGATGAGCGTGGCATAGCTGACGAACAACGGGCTCACAACTACCGTATATGATAGCGGCAGACCATCGTCCAACTTGTTTGTTAATAGCACCTGGATACAAAAATATATTGTTACATTTTATCTATTTTTCTAATTCACTATAGTAGTAAATATACTCACGGCGGTTTCTGGCCAAAGCAAAAACTTCTTAAATTTATGAAGGCTTTCAATAATAGAGGTAGGTATTATTCATTCTTTGACGAACTTTCGAGCAGTGTCACTATATTCTGGATCTTTCTGCTAAGCGCACAGCCGGCCCCATAGTGATCTGGGGATTCCACTCAGCTATAGCTGTGGTGAGTAGAGTCTCCAGATCGCTTAATATAACTTAACTAGCGACCCGCCCCGGCTTCGCACGGACTACTCGTACAAAACCTTAAAAAATTATGTAAAACTTCCTCATGCATCGCTCGTCATCGTCTATTGGTGAAAACCATGAAAATCTGTTAGGTAGCTTTTGATTTTATCGCGAACAGACGCGGTAGGGGACTTTGTTTTATAATATGTAGTGATATAATATCTTCGCGTTCTATACGTTTAAAGGGTAAAGGTAACTCGGAATAAAACTATTTAAATATGAGGTAAATAAATATCACTAGATAATTTCGATAAATATCTACTCTTCATTTGTTTTCATTTTTAATTTGTTATACTCTTCATTTGTTTTTGATTTGTTATATTTATTTAACATTATTAAAAATCTCTAGATTTATATGTGTCTCTTTATTCAGCGGTTGTTACCTAAGGTGCCTTAAAAAAAGCATACTACCTAATATAACACCACAATGATCATATTCTATATACTTAATATAGTCATTGTGGTGTCATAATAGGTAACAAGTGTAATACCAATAAATGTGTACATACCTGAAACACCAATATGGGTATGACCGTAAACGTGTATGCTAGCGCGGAGTTGAAACTCGTGCGCCGTTGTTGTATGTTTACCTCGGGCGTTCGTAGTAGGATCCCAGCGAAAATAATGCTGTAGAGTACACCTGGGGAATTTCATTAGCCACTGTGATATTTGTCAAACATGCTAATATAAGTAATATTCAATAAATTTGTATCAAATATTGTTAGATATTAAATATTATGATTTAGTTACCAAACCAATGAAAACCTGGCAAATAATTGTCTAACCAAATCACTCCTGTGGATATGTTGTAGCCACAGAAGTGATTTTACTGCAATAATAAATAAATAATTAATCAATGTATAATATGAAAATTGATAACATACAATCAATATATAATATTTAAAAACCATAGCAGAGCATGAATATACATAGAAGAATCAGTCAATGATATCAAAGTCACTCTTTTTAACCACCAATTAATTAAAACATTGTAGTAAATCTAACTTTTATTTTGAATAGTACTTTTGCCATTATAATTTTAAGAGTAATTCAATACCCATGCTAGGGAGTAAGCCTTATGAGTTCTTTTTTTAAGTAGAAGAATAATGTTTTGCGTCTGTATTGAGTACACAATACTCACAAGACTTCAGAGTAGAAAATTTGTTACTGATAAGAAATCATTATTTACTTTAAATTGAAATAATTATATAGATGTAATGAAAAAAGTTATATTGCTGATCTAAGACTATTAATTTTTACTTACTCAACAATATAACTTTTTGGAAGAATAATATATGATATAAAGGTACATACACTCACCTACTAAACTGAGGCACATTAATATCCACAATGGGACAAACACCACTTCCCAGCTCCAACTGATAAATTCATCCAATTTCAATGCTAGGAATATGAACTGAAGTATATTTACAGCACAAAATAATTCCAACTGTAAATAAAAAACATCCAATTAGTTACATATGTTTAACGAATAAATAGATTATGAAATTCTACTCTTTCAATTTATAATATGAAGTTATTGTATCCTGTGATTAGATAACTGTTCTGATTCAAGGTTCTTAGTATTAATTTTATTAGTGTTGTCATGACAACAGCATTAGTGATCTAACAGCCCAAGGACAGAGATAGAGTGAGTATCTATATGTGTTTGTGTAGGTAGATACAATTCTTATTTTCATTCATAAGTGCCATGAACATCTATGGCAGTCGTTATTGGGAAGTCTGTGCCCTATAATATCCTGATACTGGTCTAGCCTTAGGGTATTGTTAGCCTTCAGGTTGCAGAGGTCAGATGGCAGACGCTCCGCGTAGACTGATATCCAGTCAAATCCGGTTAGACTAGAAAGCCGACCCCAAGTGAATTGGGAATAATAAAGGCTAGGGAGAAGAAGATAAGTGAAATTTACAAAGGGGAATGCCAAGATTTCCTATTCATCTCGGCCAGAGCCGACAAAGATGAACTATATGTCATTAAAAAGGCTAATAAATGTTGAATTAGATAGTAAAATTACTTTTTTATTAGAAGTTCACCAAAAAAAGATACAGCTGCATGAAAATACCACTTGCGCGCGGTGTAAATAGTATGGAATTAAGTTATTACTACTTATTACATTAAATAAATCTATCCAAACCTGATAAAATATTTAAATATACATTATTTTAATATGTATCATATTGTATATGACACATTTTCCACGATTTAATAACATTGTTTGAATTTAAAACATTTCTACCAACAATTGTATAAAATACAATTGGCGGTGAACGAAACCATAGAAACTGTCTGTGTGCTCGATAGATGGCGTAAGGATCGAGTTAGATCGCGATATGGTTTCGTTCACACGCGGGTATACCCCGCGAAACCTCAAACCATATAAGGGTCGGGATTTTTTATTGTCAGTGCGAGATAAGATAAGATAAGATAAGATAAGATAAGATAAGCTTTATTTGCATAAACATGTGTGTGTGTGTGTACATACAAAAAAAATGCATACATACAAGATGACAAAATAAATTAAGTGCAGACATGTTTGTCACAGTATGACGTGCAAAATAATTATAAAAAAAAGATACATGTAACAATATATTATTTTCTTGTCTAAATTATTTAAATTTAATTGATTTATATTTAAATTATAAGATTAATCAGCATTATTATATAGGTCAAAATAAATTTAATTATGTCAATACAAATTCTTTTTCATTAAGGAACTCAGTCACGCTATAATATGCTCTGGCGGTCAAAAAAGTAAAGTGCGAATTTTGTGATAGCTATTCAAGTGTACAATTCGTCAAAGTGCCATCTAGTGGAGGAATATACTGTTTACATTCACTATTTAAATTGAGTTTTTGTTGATGAAGTTCTACAGTTTTTATATTGCAAAAATTATATTATTATCTACTTACTATGAATTACCAATATTTTAGAAAGTATGTCGGAGGCTTCTTTCTTATTTTAAGCTAAATCTTGGCATTCTCCTTTAGGAAGTGATAGAAATTTAGAACTGTGTATGTTAAACCATTTGTTTTAACTCCTCGCGTGTCTTATGCACACATGGTGTTCATAAGCGCGAAGGAAGTTCCTTTCACTTTTACTAGCATTCAATGGGTTAAAGAGAGGTGATACACAATATAAGCTACAGTTTGCCTGAGCAGGGGATTGAATAGTCACCTCACTTGGTCAAATATAGGTCTGGTACCCGCATGAGACATCATTGTTAAGATCCATGAATTGTTGTTCCAGCTCTAGTTGTTATTCTCACAATACAGGAAGTATCCCTAGTGCAGTTACATCTTTCTTTTACTGTGTGATTCAATTTCTATCTAGCAATAGTATATGTTCAGTATACTTGTTGACCTTTGTCATGGCAGACACATGAAATTAAAGAATAGTGACGGAACAAAGTCAATTCTACTATATTTACTGCTAAACCTTGTACAGGATTTGTTGTTTTGTTATGTTGTTCTGATAAGCATGTTACAATCTTTGTGACTGTTTTCTTTTTTTTGTTTGTTTTTGAGATAATACCACACTAGGAATATTTTCTGTATCATGAAGGACTTTACGAACATTCAAACAATGGACACAAGAATACCCAGACTTGAGACAGCTGATGGTGGATTACAAACATTTTGGTCCCACACTCGGTTCTAATATCCTGACACTGGTCTAGCCTTAGGGTATCATTAGCCTTCGGGTTGCGGAGGTCAGGTGGTAGCCGCTCTGTGTAAAAACTGATATCCAGTCAAATCCAGTTAGACTAGAAAGCCGACCCCAAGTGAATTGGGAATAATAAAGGCTAGGGAGAAGACTCGGTGTGAGGCAATTATTTAAACCACTATGTCATCCATGCAGTGAATACTAAAAACTACTCTAGCAATTCTAAAATTCTTTGTTATTAATCCTTTAAGAGCCAGAATCAAGACACTACAGCAGAGCATTGTGTCTAGTCCCTGGAGGCTAAAACCAAGTGAATAATAGAATGCTACAGTATTTCTGCCTACTGTAAATTCTATATAAACAATATACCATGGGAAATATATTGTTCTATAGAAACTGGATGTACTTATAATGTTCTCAATTCAACTTTTTAGAATGTAACTACAGTAAGCCACCTTGTTTAATATGTGTAATAATAATATCTTGTTACTAGAATAATTCCATAATATAATAATAATATAATCAATTCCAACATACCTCATAGCTGCGATCATGTTTCACTGACCATATGCAGATAGCAATGGAAACTATGCTTATAAAAATGAGTGGTATAAAGACTAGTATCCATACATGGCGGCCAGTAGTCAACTGATCACAGACAAGCAGCTCAAACATAAGAAGGATTAAATGTATGGCAAGACTTATAAGCATAGCTTTGTAGTGGATGTAAGCTTCACCCTCCAACCTGAAAATATCATTATGTGAGTGAAAGACATTACAGTACATATTTATATCTACAATAAAAATACAAATACACTTATGCTAGCTTTAGATCTAGTGATTATTTAGGCAATGTTTAGTACCTTAGCTTAAAATCTATCTTGTATATTATACTATACAGATTCTATGCTGTGCATACTAAAAACACATAAAGCTAAGCTACAAATCTATGTGAAATTTTTTACCAAAGCCCGTTGATCTAGTTGTGTGATTCAACTGCTCTGTTACTGAATTGAGAATTATGAGCTTTGGGTGTAATTCTTATTTGGCAATTTAGTGAGTGCATTAAAAAACACTTTATTGAGCCCATTATCACTAAAGCAACTGGAGCTAAGGTATGAAAATAAACAATATTATTCGTAGAAATAATTTATATCTCTTATTAAGCTCCCTTAGCCTTTACTTAATATTTTGGGATATGTAAGTATGAAGCATTGTTTGCTATTTGCTGACATACACATGATATTTTAGCAGGGAACTAAAATGTTTACTCTTTAAGTTTATTATGCTGGTATTTTCATTAAAGTAATCAGTAAACCATAAATAATCTAAACTAAAGAGCAACAACTACATTAAAAAGTAAGTCAAGGTGAGCTTTTTACTTTAATTACTAAAATGAAAGGCGACAGGAAATATTTCATGGAAACAATGTAAATGAATATACGAATACTGGTATATGATTTATCTCAGGCAATAATATATAGGCAAAACCAAGTTACCTGAAGTGCGGGTACTGCCACCAAACATATGTGCCAACTGTGGCACCAATGACCACAAGAAACTTCCACACCCATATTGGCGTAAATACTGCCCAGTACGACCATGTTATAGAGTTATCTAACTTTAAAGCTAATAACGCAGTAAAAATTAGCAAACAACTGTGAACGACGAATTTGCTGCAAAAACAAAAACATAATACAATCATCATCACCTTCCAGACATCTCAATAACACTTACCAAAATAATTACCTAGGATTAAAATCCTGAAATAAAGTTTGTAAATTCATTTCCATACACATTCGTCCAATAAAATGGTTTTATCATTTCACCTAACAAATGTAGTCTTGAAGACTTGTAAAATTATATTCTCAAATAATTCTCACAAATCACAACACAAGAGCTATTTCATTTTTATCAGCTGCAGAACTACAGATTAAACAAACTGTCAACGTCTTAATGTTACGAATTTGGAATTTTCGATACACGGATAAATAGGTATCGATTACTATCGATTATTGATAACGTATTATTTATATATCGGTTTGAGAACATCAAGATTTGTTACATACTAAAAATGTAAGGAAACGTTTTAAATCTTGTTACTTTGACTGACTGCCAGGACTGCCTTGTTAATGCCAAGGCATAAACTCAAAAGTTAATGCATGTGTTATGAGACTCAGGAGTACCTACTTAGGTTCAATATTATATTCCAGACATCTCAATCTAAACCTAAGTGGTTTTAACAAATCAGGTATTGAACCTGCGCATGATGATGAACAATCCATAAATCCATTCCAGTAACGAAAATATTCCGTAAGTTCACGATTAGCAACATGTTTTTATTATTATATACCCAACCCGTGTCCTAGGATCACTACCCACTATTTTTAGTAAGTGGTGATGATAGGTGTATTATTTGGTGTGGACAGTGGCACAACAAAGAGCGACCTGTATGAGTCCTGTATCTAGCAGTGTGTAGTCATATATAGTGGCTAAAACACTCTTATTCAAGAAATGGTTGTTTATGGTAGAAGTTTAAAAACATATTGTATTGTCATTTGTCATTTGAATCGAACTAATCAAATAGGTAAGTGTCAAATTGTTAATCTGGCGAAATGATGCTTGTAAAAATCTTACAATAATTTTATACAACTACATAATACTTTAATCGAACATAAGTTGGATCTATATTAAGGTAATTGCAACTATTACATAAACATAAAACATTATGGCATCCCCTTCTCCAAAGTCTCCCGAACAAAGCGAAAAGACTAAACAATACGACCGGCAACTTCGTTTGTGGGGAGATCACGGTCAATCTGCACTGGAACAAGGACATATTTGCCTGATAAATGCTACGGCATTAGGTACTGAAGTATTAAAATCTATCGTCCTGCCTGGTGTAGGGTCAATAACTATAGTGGATGATAAAATTGTAAATGATGAAGATATTGGTACCAATTTCTTCTTGGAATGCTCTAGCAAAGGATTGAATAGAGCTTCTGAAGCTTTAAGATTGTTACTGGAATTGAATCCTTCTGTACAAGGACATGCTGTTCAGGAGCCTCCAGATCAAATACTCAAAGAAAACCCAGAATTTTTCAAGTCTTTTAGTGTTGTGATAGCTTCTGCACTTGGTGAAAAAACAATTCAAGACCTTGCACAGCATTTGTGGGATGTGAATACTCCCCTTCTTTTATGCCGGTCAGTTGGTTTCTTGGGTTCTTTTAGAATTCAAATGAAAGAGCATGTTGTGATTGAAACTCATCCTGATAATGAACAAACTGATTTACGCTTAGATGTTCCTTTTCAAGCATTATCTGACTATTTGGATAGTATTCATATTGATACTTTGGATCTGAAAGATCACGGCCATATACCATGGATTGTTATTATTTATAAAGCTGTAAAAAAATGGCAAACTGTTAATGCTAATAGCTGGCCTATGAGCAGGAAAGAAAAAAATGAAGTAAAAAGTATTATCGAAGACTTTATTAGAAAGGATGAGAATGATATACCAATAAATGAAGAAAATTTTGAAGAAGCCATTAGGGCAGTTAATACTGCCTTAGTACCTACATATTTGCCTGTCAAGATACAAGAACTATTATATTGTACTGCTGCTACTAATTTGACAAAGGACAGTACACCATTCTGGATTATGTGTGCTGCACTCAGAGGATTCGTAGAAGGTGAAGGCAAAGGTAAGCTCCCAGTGAAGGGTGTTCTCCCTGATATGACTGCCTCCACAGATCACTATATCAAACTGCAGAATTTATATAGAACCCAGGCTGCTATGGATATAGAGATAGTTTATAGAAAGGTCCTACAAATTGTTGGCCAACTGCATTGTGAGAACATTAGTGAATCTGATGTTAAATTGTTTTGTAGACATGCTCATGATCTGCATTTAATAAGTGGATCAAGTATAGTCACTGAGTACCAGCTAAGTAGTACTGTGGCTTCTTACATAGCCAGACATCTAGAGGAGCCTGATGTTATGATGGTTCATTACATTCTTTTAAGGGCTGCAGAGATGTTCCAATCAGAACACTGCAGGGCTCCTGGTGAATGGGAACCTGAAGGTGACATCAGTAAATTGAAGACTTGTGTCACCAAGCTTCTGAGTGATGTGTCTTGTTCTCCATTTCCTAAAGATGACCATATTCACGAGATGTGCAGATATGGAGGAGCAGAAATTCACAGTGTGTCAGCCTTTCTTGGTGGATGTGTTGCACATGAAGCTATTAAAATTGTTACTAAACAATATAAACCAGTGAATAACACATTTATATATGATGCTACTTCTACCAACACAGCCACTTTCACATTTTAAATATGCTTGATTATTAAGATAATAAATTATTTGAAATTATTTCAGAGTCATTTTATTTATTATATTATATACACCTGTCTCAAACAATATTGCACTTGCATAAAGATACAACTTATGTACAGCAATTACTAGTAGTAAGAATGCAACAGGCTGAACCAATTGTGGGATAGAAAAAAAAAATTTTATATACCAGTATTTAAATACTTTACTATGAATCCAAGAATTCCATTTGTTTATTTAACAGTACATCAAAATTATGTAGATACAAATGTCTACTTTGTCAAGTTAGTAAGAGAATGGTATTATGAGATTTATGTGATAAAAATCAACATTTAGGGTGACAAATAGAAATAAACAGTGACTACAATATAATTCTTCAAAGTTGTGTATTTAGTTTGGATATTAACCACTTAAAATCTTACAGTCAAAATATAAAAGAATTGTTGAAAATATTTTAATTAACAATTTTTAACACATAAATTAGATAAACATATTATCACATGACTAAAAATAATTGAAACAAACTATACATTTGGCTAAATCCTCATGAATGGCAATAGAAGGTTACACCATTTCAACAACAGTAATCCACTTTTAAATATACGCTTGAGACAGCATAGCCTCCAGAAGTATGTAACACAACATTGAGAATTTCTCTTTAGATACCTACAGATTTCACCTAAGCCATAACTTCAATCGCAATGCATCTACACCATTAAGGTAATATCGAAATAAGCGTTTGTCCCGCACAAAGCCAAGGTTTTCATACAGCTTCAGAGCTGATTTATTTGTGATTTCAGTTTCTAATACTACTTCATCAGCATTATCGTTAATCATTGCCTGCAACAAAATTATTCACATAATTACAATATATCAGGTTCTCCAGACTGAATTTCAGCTATGGCGGTCAATCTTAATAGAGACAGGCCTAAGTTGCAGCAGATATGGTACACAGTACTCTCTATTCCCTCAATCTCTTATGCTAGGCTAAGCATTCCAACAACCAGAGAGAGATCAAACACTGGACCAGTGACTTCACATGATTGTCAAAGCATGGAGGGTTGCATCACTGTCAACTTCCTAAGTTTTCTTTCTATAAAGGATTTATAAACAAAAAAAACATAATACTTATTTGCTACTCACCCAGGCTTCGAACCCAAGACTTCATATACAGCAGTCATATTCACTACTGCTGTACCATGGAAGCAATATACATTAGTAGAAATGAAACAAAGGTAAGTATGATACATGTTCACTCAAACCAATTAAATAATATGGTAATGTGGCACAGTTACAATTTAATTGTAAATATAGAGTAATATTAGATCTCTTAATCATATTTCTAATGTGGTGTCAATCAAATGTGTATCATATGTAGAACACATGAAGCACATTTAATTAATAGAGTTGACAGCAAATATATAAGTCTAGAACAAAAAATTCTATTAAAATCAAGGATTAAATAAATTAAGATAACATACCTGTATTGCTTTCCGAACCAGCCTAGAACCGAAGTGCCTCTTTCTATATTTTTCATCTACTGCTAACATAGCTATGTATCCTCTTTTCACTACATTGCGATGCATATCTAACTTACAAACAATGGCACCAATGTACTTTCCCTCATGGATTGCCAAGAAGCAAAGCTTAGGCCAGTTGTGTATAAAATATCTATAAGTATAGATGGAGTAGGGTTCAGACAAATCTTTTTGTATAAGTCTCATGATCTCTGGCATTTGCAGCTCAGATTCGTATGGAATAATTTCATCTTGAGGTTCCTGCTCCTCGTAGTTTATAGTATTTTCGAGGTTTTGTAAAGCATTGTCAAAGATACACCTGTCAGTATGCTGATCAGACATATCTTTACACTCTCGTTTACTTGTTGCATCACTACACTGTATACTATTTACATCTCTCTTGACCTCGCTCGGAGTGTCATCTTGTGCTCCCGATATTTCCTTCATACCTTCGGGACTCCCGTTTGAGTGATCACTTGTCCCATTAGTTAGATTGCTATTAATATTTTTAATATGAAGAGTATTAGCAAACGCTTCACCTAAATTCTCCTGATTAGATAAATTTATTTCGTCCGGACTTTCAGAAGGATCTTTGGGCTTTTTACTTTTGTTTCTCATATTCGTGCCTATCTGACTGCACTTGATATTCTGCACATTATCGTCCGATAGTTGATTCATCTTAACGTTATTCTAACTATAATTATTTACACATTCAAACGTTTTATAAGCTCATATAAATTCACATAAGCTTTTATGACGATACATACATCTTTTTCTTGTCAAAATTGTAAAAGAGTATCACCGACATCTTGGTAAATATAAAAGCAGCGGTTTCCATAAAAAAACTCGATCTGACAGTATCGTGTGCGTTGTTAGAATAAAATAGATATATTATTAAAATAATAGGATAATAAATAAGAGTTCTGAAAATACTTCTTGAAAATATTAGAAATTTGTAATTTATGTCCAATGCCTTCCACAATCACATTGCAAAAAAAAATATTGGTTGCATTACAGCACCATACAACGGTAAAGGTTAATATTATTGTCTTTGGTTCATTCCTATTAGGATATGATACGCAACAGATAAAGATAGAGATATTAAAATGCTCTATTTGTCGTAACGTTTACCTGGAAAATTATAGATGTTGCTACTGTAAAAGTAAATATTTCGGTCAATTTATGCAATGCTGCCATAATGAAAATAATTGTGATAAAAATGTGTTATTTTATATTTTCATTCGTATATTTTACGAACTATGAACGCATCTACAAAAATATATTATGGATCTGAATACCTCAGAATAAAAGTAATAGATGCTAGATACATTACAAACAGGCATATTATGTAATAAATTAGTCATAATTGTATTAATTACTAGTTTCCTCTTGCGACGTTGCCCGCGTGTATCCCACGAAATCAGTAAACGTATTGGGGTATATTCGGGGGGATAGCTAGGTGGGCCGTGCACAACCCAAAATTGTCCTGTGTCCATTCCGGGATGTTAGGTTTCAACTCAAAATTCTAAGGTTGTATGTAGGCCATCGCTGTTTAGGTACACCACCTCTCTCTCCTCCTGGAAAATAGCTATAAATACGCCAAACGTAATAAAACTTAGCTCACGGGGTAATCCAAGACTACCAGGACAAGGCCTATCTGGAGTATCTGGATGCGTAGTATCAAGTATAATTTAAATCCGTTTCACGCTTTACGCATACTTGGGATTTCAGGAATCAATAAATAGTTCTTGACCATAATTATTATTTTAGGGTAGTAAGTATTTGACGCTATACATGCTATAATAGTAACTTTTTACGTTTTCTATATTATGACCTGCTAGTGAGTTTACGATATTAAGATCCATTTATATTAAATACTTTTACAATAATAGTAGATAAGTATATTGTAAAATAACTGCTTTATTAATTAATGAATAATTTTATTTTTAATTAATTATTCATCATATATACCTTAGATTATTTAGTTTTTCTTTGTCTAAGATATTTGCCTAGTTTATAACTTTAATATTAAAAATGGTAAGCTGTAGATTACTAATTAATATCTCTCATTTATGTACACCTCAAATCACGTAGTATAAAAAAGTGGTCTATATAAGTTGAATCTGCTGAAAAACTAGGTCAAATTTCCTCTCACAATTCACAATTTCACTCATTTTCATGCAACTCAATAAGGTATTTTATAGGTTATAAATAATTTAACCCTGACCGCCCTAACCGTAATGAAATGACGACTAGGACTAATATTTTTAATATAGTTTATTATATGATTGACACACATTAAGGCAGCGAAATTGTATACAGTGTGCGTATTGTTTTCATACAAGCGCACTTACAGACTTTATATTACATTATAAAAGCACGTAGCGTTAATAGCTATGTATGTAGGTATGTGGCAGGACTAAGGCCTCATTTACGGAGACGCGGGGCGTCGCGCGTCGCGTGCGGCGCCCGCGCCGGCGGCGGCGCGGCCCATAGGCGCGGCCCGAACTGAATTCAAACATAATTTTGGCGTTGTATGTTGTATGAGTGCGTTTACGGAGAAGCGATATAACGCGCGTTTGTTTGAAATGGAGCGTTTTTTGCGGCGGAGCACGCGGATGGCAATGCCGCATCGCACGCAGCGTTTATAGCAGCGACGCACGCGGCGGCAATTCTCGATGAAGCGATGCCCGCGGCGGAACCTTCTGCCAGTGTTATTTGGAAACCCCACAACGCAGACGTAAGTCATTGTGGCAATGGAGTACGATATAATCGCCTTTTTTTTAGAAGTAAATTCTATGTTAAAAAGTTAACTATATAATATAATAAATGCGCCGCAGAGATGCCCGCCGTATACGACGCAGCGTAGCAGCCGCGTGCTTCGCTACACACTTGGCGACTCGCCACGGGCGCAGCGGCGGGCACCGCGATGCGCGACGCCCCGCGTGGCCGGGTCTCCGTAAACAACAACATATATTGCCTTAAGTTTGTGTTTACGCATGCGATGATGCGTGCCGCTGCACGCGCTGCTGCGCTGCTCCGTAAACGGAAAAAATGCTCGACGAACCACGCGACGCGACGCGCGACGCTCAACGTATACTAATCTATGGCTCAACGCACCGCACAACGCCCCGCGTCTCCGTAAATGAGGCCTTAGCAGCGAACGCCTTGTTGACGTCATGAAGAGAATCAACATGGCTGGCAGGCGACTGAAAGCGCGCGTGTGTATCGCCGCGGTAGGTGGTGTGCTTCGTTCTACGAGTATTCGACTTGATCGACTCGAGTCGAGTTCAGTACCCGGTTGACAGCCGGTGAGGCGGCGGCGTGACGTGGTGCTCGAAGCGTACAATACCCGCACGCCGCCACTGCGCGATTTTGTAACGTTGTAAATAAATTTTATACTCAAAATATCTAAAGTGAACCTGAACTTAATGCGAGTGTGCTTGGGCTGTTTAAAACAATTTGAAATGTTAATGATTGTGTTGTTTATTTATACGGAACACGTAATATAGTGTCTTTGATATGTTTTAACCAACACGGGAGTAACAAATCGCGTACTATTATTCACAATCAAAACATGTTGCTTATTTATTGAATCACGTATTAAGGATTTTACATGCGTTAATGTTGTGTGCTCTATAACTCGCCCTAATTAAGTGTGATTTAATGACTGTCTCCGATGGATATAAACAAAGAAGTGTTACGGATGATTATGTATAAATCCTCGATTTACAAAGTGTTCGCAGAAAACCCAATTGAAATTTGATGGTTTTAATATAATCAACAATGGCGGACCGTGAACGTCCTGCGAAAACCCCCATTAGGGTGGGATTTTATGACATCGAGAGGACCATTGGCAAGGGAAATTTTGCCGTCGTTAAGTTAGCACGACATCGAATAACGAAGACTGAGGTAAGGGCTACCGAAATCAATAACTCTTCTCTCTAATATTTTTAAATGCTAGTAGGTCACTGGTGTTAATTTGCTAAGTACTGTTAGGATTTAGAATTTTAGAAGCAAAAACTTACTTTTACTGTTATCTACAATGTTTATCTTTTTGAGAAATAATTATTCATAATGTTATTGTATGAATAATGACTACAAACCAATACATTATGTAGGAAGTCAATTCTAATATATTATAAATACAGCTAACAATTTATTTTACATGTTATATTTACCCGTTTCCCTAATTATCTATCTATAGACCTAACTACCATAAGACGCTCCAAATTATTGTCAGTTGTCTGTTTACGTAAAGAAAACCGTGTATATTTTATTTATCATTTGCATAGGTATCTACTTATAGAATTTAGTTTCAATCTATACGTCAATTCGTATCGTAGTTATTCTATTAAATACAAAAGTTCATTAGTTAAATACACACGCGCAGACGAACCATATAGAATTAGTTCCTTTAAAATAATACAAACAGCTCGTAACAACTCTCTAAGTGCCGAATAACAAAACGCATTAATATAGACCATTTAATTATGTCACACAAAGCGATTAGCGATTACGCATTTAATAAATCATAAAGTTTAGTGCGCGAGTACTTGACGATTTGTACTCGTAATCAACCTGTAAACAATGAAGTTGGTTGGAATAATACAGAGTTCTAGTTAACCTTTTAGCTGCATAATGTGGCCTATGAAGAGCCGTCTAGAATTATAATGTGTCTTGTAATTTCGAATGAAAATATTAATTTATAATCGTCTAACAAATACCCTAACATGGTAGTAGGCACGAGGGATCCGTTGGCAAATGATAATACAACTTTAATTCATAAAACTATAGTTGTATAATAGATAAGTGTACCAACGTGTTGAATTTGACGAAAGTTGACGTGATAATTTAATAATTAACATTAAAAATACAATATAAATAGCCGATAATGCACGGGTTCGCAAAGATTGTCTTTGACAAATGGAATTCTTGCAATTGTATCAAAATTTAATTGAAATGAATATCGTATATAAATATGTACGATGTACTTACATATACATCGTACACTCCCCTCCTAGTTAACCCTTTAGTCGCTGAAAATACGAGGCTCACGGGAATAGTAGTCGTGATCTAATCGAATGCGTTGCTGCTACCCATTAATTCAATTCACATTATTTTAATAAACCGTTTGATTTAAAGCTTTTTGTAAGGTAATTTGCCGTATTTATTATACGTCCCTAATAACGGCTATAAAATGATACTTTAATATCGATTACAATTAAAAAAGAATAACTACCACCTGTAAACCTTAATTAGTTCTTGACTGTTGGTAATTACTTTGTCAAGAACTAACAGTTACGAAATTTATCATTTTGTTCTATACGCTTCTCTAATTCAGTTTTTATTCCAACACGTCACGTTTCTTATTAACGCGTAGTTTCAGAGCTTATGTGAAACCTTATTCTCCATAAGGCCTAGGCCGCACTACGGCTAAACCACCGCGGTTTTTAACCGCGTAATTTTGTGAGTCAAGGGAACTAATGCAAGCGGCCGCACCAGGCGGCGCGGCGGCGGCGGTTTTTACCCGCGACTGATTTTGTGTGCGTTTCGGGCAGTTTCACGATTTAGCGGTTTACCGCTTGCGGGTAAAAACCGTAGTGCGGCCTAGGCCTAAGTTTTGGTAAATTGCTAATAATAGTTAAGTTTTCAAGCCTTCTTTGTTTTACCTTACAAGTGCTTATTGAACCGGAACTTGCGTATAGTTTTAGCTAGGTATTATCCATCTAACCATTACATACTTGTTAGGTTTCTTTTCAGGAATAGAAACGCTCAGGAAAATTCCTGCTAAGACACTCCTTTCCCCATCTACTTAAAAGTTTACAGGGAGAAAAGCAAACTGCTGTAACTTTTAAAAATAGAAAAATACGTCCCATGATGTTGAAATCTTTATCCGTGAGCAAAAACATAAGATTGGACCAACATTGCGTGTTGTGGTATCTTTAACAATCAAAGATTCACTCAAATTAAACGCCTGAAACTGGAATCTAAACCATGCGACGTAGGCACTGGGCGTGCATATGAATGTACATAATATTGTACCTTGTATGTACCTTGTAGATATAAATTGTTTTATCCCTATCAAAAAGCAGGTTTTATGAATTTTAAGGAACTATTGCATGCTTTAATAATATTTGATAACTATTGGTAGGTAACGTGTTGGAAATATTATTTAGGACGGAAATATAGGTATTGGTGCAAAAGACGTTGCGAAATGTAACAAGAAGCAATGTAAAGTGAATAATAATTTTGTTCAGAAGCAATAGGAACAAAATGTCGTTGCAAAGGTCATTTTCTATTTGTACACTTCAACCTGAAGTACATTTGCAGCAGATACGGTGAACACGGATTGTTTTATATAATTGTTTTATATACATATAACTCCTTTATGTACCTACATTAAAATTGTTTTATGAAGTTATTTTGCAACTAATCTAGTAAAAAGTTTAATATTGACCCTATAACCCTACCGGGAAATTTATTGACTAAATCGTGCACTATCTTACTTACGTTTCCTTATACGTACCTAATTCTTGCCTTAATTAAGTTTTGCATTAGCATGTGGTCCCTATACGTACAAATATTATAAATCTCAATGAAACTCTATCTGTATGTTAAATTTTCATGTGTAGACCACTATACGGATTTTATACGGAGTAGCTCGCAACCTTGGAAAGGACATAGGCGTTTTAGAGAAAAGGCAAACATTTTTACCAAGGAAATAATTTTCAATGTAGCTGGTAGATTGTTACAGCAGAAAAGTATTTCGTCTAACCTTTTTTAACATAATGTAGTGTACAATTATTGTTATGGCCACTCCTACAACTAAGTAAAAGTTATCCGAAAGATAAATCGCATGTTGTCTCACTCATGTTAGGTTAAAGAAGAGAGATGGCGAGACTTTTATCATATAGATAAATGCTATCTAGATGTGGTAGTGCAAGTAGAGTTCTTAAATGCAGTTCAGAAAAAGAAGAAGAAGTAACGATACTTAATTAATTCTGAGGAAATTACTTTCTTAATGGCTACCTGGCATAAAAGGTTACCCGAATCATTTATTGTAGTGCGAGTCTATGGCACCGAAGTGGGTCATTGGCCGAATACACCGCCGTGAATGACTCACGTCGCGCGTTTGTATAAACGACTTTTTAACAAGCGATTACATCAATTTCAGGGTTTCTGCTAGTATAAGACAGAATATACAAAGACTTTTGTTTAGAATTCCCAATAAAGATGACGCATCACAGAAAGTGACTTACGAGGACGGACGCGACGTTGAATGAATGCACCGAAATAACAGAACGGACGCCCTCGGCCTTCGCTACTGTTTTATTTTGTGTATATAATATACGTGTATGTGTGTGGTGTTTGATATGTAGCTGGCATGGCACTTCTTAACCAGTCAAGAAAACATGAATCCGGTTTAATGTTTACACAATTCTAAGGTATTTTCTTAGATTACTCGTTTCAAAATTAGTTGAATTTTTTAGAATGTGGTTCTCAATGTTTTGTGGATTTATTAGCTGTACAGTAGTAGCACTAATAATGTTATGCTAATATACATATGTAGAGAATTACGATACCTAGGTATATATTATAATATGTTAGCAATTCTTTTATATCCTAGACGTAAATATAACAAAACCAACAACGAATTGAAAATGTTGGCGAAATATTTTGTTTCGTGGAACGTAGCTATCAATCAGTGATTCAGCGTAGTCGGCTGGATGAGGTCGAAACGAGCGCCGGCGGCGAGCTGCCGCGTCCAGAAATACCACGACATCGACCTTGCCTCTGGTGCACGCATCGCCTTGTTTTTATTATTTACCTTTTTTCTCACCGAGCCTATAACACCAAGGTGACGGCCAGTCGCTCTACGCATTAAGCGTGCACTCAATTTTTGAATCATAAATTCATATGGGATATGTTTCATTATGATAAAGCGATTAGCGACACTGATACGATTTGACTTTAACATACTTATTATAATCGCATTAGTTTATCTAGTATCAAATAGAGGCATAGAATTATTTATGTCTTTGTGAAACTCTGACGTCAGTGCGACATGCAGTTAACACAAATGCCACACAAACAATTCATCGCTGACTGAAATTGAGAAACGGTGTGTGGCTAGACAGTTTGAATCATTGCTTTGCGCTTGGTAAAATAAAGAAAGCGTGATATCAGGTATGAGATGCGTGATCGGCACAAGCAAGTCTGGCAAATATTTTGCCAGGAAATCATAATAATATAGTATAGCACGCGCTCCGTTTACACTGCTTGAAAAATGTGCGCTTGACGCAAATGCGTTATCTATTTTGGAGCTCTGCGTCACTGGCTGGTTGTTATCTACATTTTGCAGTCCGACGGTCACCCTCAACGTCTTCTTCGTTTTCGCTTCGAAATTTTCTTCTATGTGCTTTTATTATATAAGGTATCTAATACATAAGTTGATACTGTTAACAACAGCTAGGATGCGTTTATCAAAAGATAATTCAACATGATAACGTCGAGACACGCGTTGTTGTTTACTCTCGAAAAGTACTTATCTTCATGCGTGACGTCAATTGTTCATATTGCATTAAAATTGGTTGTAATCAAATTTTATATAGTTTCTTAAATCTTATCAAATACGCGTTATAAACTTTTTATTATATAAGCATATACGTGAGTCTTAAAATATACCTATTACAAAGATAATTTTATTTTTTAATTAATTAAATGTATAAATAGGCTCTTACGTTTGTGACCTTTCTCCTGCAGTCTATATTTATATACCTACCTATATTAAACTACGTACGTAACAATTCTAGGTGTATTATAGTTCTATTCAACGTGCGTCGCGATGTCTGTCTAAAGAATAAAATGAACGGTGGCATACTAAAGTAACAAGGCAGCTACAAAAGCTGACAAATTGAATGCTTCGTATGATGTCTCCCGTTTTTATCCTTGAAAAAGTTGTCTGTAGTGCTCTGGACGAGGCATGATGGAAGGGGGGCACTAGAATGGAGGGTACTACGCTTCCCCGACGTCGCTTCGTAGGTAGGTACTACATTTACTAGAAGTTGTCTACTCTGGCACGTCTATTGTGTTTAAATGCGTAGGAAGAAAGGTTTAAGGGAAGATCTTAGCAAACGTGTTCCAAATGTATTCGGTTTGTTTAAGTGCATTTTTGAGACGAGTAACGTTGTTGAATGGTAGTTATGTACATTTTAAAGTAGAGAAAATCTATTGGTGAAGAGTAGGTAAATTAGAAAAACAAGCCCGCGGCTTCGCCGCCCTGATCCCTCAATAACGCAAACCATTTTTAACGCTCCTAAAATCTGGGGTATCCTAATTAGAGCCTTTGTCAAATGATTTTTATTACACAGCAGTTTCTGTAAATTCTACCCTCACCCAGAAGGATAGTAAAAGAGAAAATGTGTATTCTGTCTTCTTCTAATGTATGCTGTCTCGCTTTCGCGAGTATATTGATCGTCGTCTAGACTTGTTGATTGTGGTTGAAGGGCTTAACGTCCCTGAATTCGGTCGAAGCTTGGACGCCTACTTTAGGGATCTAAAAAACTTGTTTCTAAAGGCTTGTACAAAATTTATAAACTTGACAGAATATTCATCTAGCGTAGGGACTTTTGTGAAAAACGAAAATACATTTTATGGTATTTTTACTAAAAGTTACCGGAAAGATAAATATGTCATGCTGTCTCTTTCTTTTTAGCGTGTGTAGGAGTGATGACATGACATTTATCCTCTAGATAAACGTTACTCGCGCGCTCTGAAACGAACCTTCAGATTCTTATTACTGCCAAAAGGAGTATCTAAAATAATAATATATTGTAAAAAAACCAGCAGAATATTCAAATTAGGTTAGAACATTATTTAAAAAAACTATAGAAAAATGTGTTGGTACCTAGGTAACTACAATAAAGACGATATTCTGTACGTTGCACATGTCATATTATGATATCTAATTAGATAGATATATCGAATGCATCAAAATCATATCTGTAGTCGTCATAACTCATAAGTCTTGCTTATAATAATTATGTGTCAGAGATAGTCCGTAAGGAAAATATCCATTTAGGTATGACGGCAAACCAGCTTTCCATTGTATAAATTATCATCCGCGTCGTGCCGTGACGTGATAAAAATCATTTTAATTATGATAAATTGCTTCAAATCGAATAATAAATGAAAAGATAGGGAGTCATTGTCACTCATTGAAATGTATTGTTATTATTTACATTAAACGTTTATTCCTAAGGAGTTTGATTTTTATGGATTTGATTTAAATAACTTTTATCCTTGTAGGCGAAATTAGGTCGGATATAAATTGACCGAACTCGTTTCGGCAGTTCATTATGAGCAATTAAAAAAAATCTTATTTTTATATTCTCAGCAAGTATCTACCTACTAAAGATTTTTTTCAGTACTCGTGAGCTTACTGGCTCGCATTCCAAATGGTAGGTTTCTAATGGAAATGTTTGTTATTTGTACAAAACTAGAACTTTTTCTTTCGTGTACCTACTAGCATCTAGCGTAGCGTTAGAATTTGACTTAGCTTAACTAGAATTAAGTATAAGATGTTTGCTACTTTAAATATCTACAACCGCAGGAAAATCTGCTTAGTTTACACTGATCAAATTGATTTGGAAGGCAAAACTACAACCCTTAGATGAACTAATATCGTAATCGTCAAACAGACAACGGAAATAAAAACTTAAGAATCTGCTCTGTGAATGTATTATGAACTATTTGTGTTCAATATTGATTAGTTCCACTTGTGTATCGATCGAGGACAATCGGGTGATCTATTTCTCGTATAAAGAGTACACAGTGCACGATAGCTACTTTTGTAACGCCTTTGTCATATATAATTCTTTGATAGCTTTGTCAACTATAACATGTGAACAAATAAAATATTACATTTAACGATTTCTTTTGAATATTTTAATAATAAACAGTTACATAATCAGTCGGTAAATCTGTTCCTATTGAATTGAATGAGAATTGAATTGAGTTTCATGAGAACCGCTGCGCGTTGGGGCGCTCGTCTTAGTTATATTATATCTATTACGACATCAGAGCCCCGAGGTGGTTAGCAACAAAGCGCGAATAATGCTAACTAGTTTGTCCTCTTAATGGAACACTAGTGATAATTTCTCACCAGATTCCTAATTATTATATTTGTTATGATTTGTGATCTTCACAAAGGCTAACGTAATCAAAAAGCTAATAAAAAGCATCAGCTTCATCGTAAAATGAAGACATAAGAATCACGATTCTTATGCAGAAGAATCTGCTAATAAATAGTTCTAAAATACTAAATAGTAGAAAATAAAAGCTAAAGATTAAATTTGGGTGAAGTAAAGATTTAGTATGTAGGTACCTTACTTTACCGTACCTTGCGAGGTAGCACGTCGTTTATGGACAAGTAAAACATGATTTTTGTCCTCTTGAGTATAAAGGTAAGAATTCTCTCTCTTTTCTCGGCTAGGTATCCCACATGGTGGTGGGCTCAGCTTTCTTAATTTGCTTTCCACTTCGTTCTATCCTTGACATCGTCGTCGGACAGCTTGCTTGATTATATGGGAAAGAAGTGGTGCATTTTTATGGGACTAATAAATACGACTAGTCCTGACTAACAAGCATTTCCCTATTTTAATGTTCCTAACCAATAAATAATTTAGACACTTTGTTACATAAGACTAATGGTAAACGATAGCGTAAACAGTACCTAGACACTAGCAGTTTCGTACTACTGACTTTGCGATAAAGGGAGACGATATACTAGCAGTGCAATGGCTTTCTTTCGACAGCATTGTATCTTCTAATAGAGCACTGGAAATTGTACTCACCACAGGAATACAAGATTATTTGGCTAAAATTCTTAGCAGAACTACGAACGAACTACCAGTCGAGTTTTTAGGTTTGTGCGGAGATTCCGTTGAGAACTACTAAGTATCAACCTCCAGTAAGATAGAAAAGCGTTAACACAAAACCAAACTCGGAGGCAAAAGTTAACCAAATGATGCTCAAAATTATGAAATATAGGATTGCTTCTCCTAGATCATTGTTTTGTAGGTAGGTAGATAGTTAAACTATGTATTTCTTTATCTACGAAATCCGGTTAGTTAATATAAAATGTGTACAGTTGTAATGATATCACCGGATCGATGATCGATGGATATAACCCATAAATAAATGTTCTTTTCTTCAATACGATTGGCACCGTTTATAATAAAGATTATAATGACTGTAGAATAGTGCTGTAATTATAAATACGCTTTATTAGTAAACATACTTAATGTTGTGTCAATTTCACAGTTAAAAGAAAACAGTAGGTAATCACCTACAATGAAACAATACTTATAAATAAGTAAGTAGCTAATATTTAACTACGCTTTGCGAAATGTTTATCAATTTAATTGATTTGTTTATATTATTAACATGTTTGACGTTTTCGTTGGTGTTTACAAATATGTATTAAAAATAAACCATTCGTATTCAGCGTTATGTGTAAAAAGTCATGTAGGCAAGTACTAGGTACTATTACGTCATTCCGACAATGCATGATAGTGTAAGATAAATAGTTTAAACGTATATTCATATATACATACATATATATATATATATATATATATATATATATATATATATATATATATATATATATATATATATATATATATATATATATATATATATATATATATATATATGTAGATTAAAAAAACGCCATAGTATTTAGTCTTCTTTTGCTACAAAATCTATACTAATATTATAAAGCTGAAGAGTTTGTTTGTTTGCGTGAACGCGCTAATCTCAGGAACTACTGGTCTGATTTGAAAAATTATTTCAGTGTTAGATAGCCCATTTATCGAGGAAGGCTATAGGCTATATATCATCACGCTAAGATCAATAGGAGCTGAGCACCAATGAAGAATGTTTCAAAATCGGAGGGTATTTTTTCCTTTTGAGTGCTTCCGCTGCGTGCGCTGTGTAAACAGTTAAAGTTTCGCAAAAATCATGTATGACAGAATTATTCCCCTTTAAAAGTTCTAAAAAAAAGTTCGCGACAGCATATGTCTAACTTTTAAGGTTGGCTCACTATGACCATTTTGATGCTAACCAAATTTGTTCTAAAATAATGCATTATTTGCGAAGGTATTATTATAAACATGATATTAATCCTTATCCAAATAAATACGTTATTCATCACAAGTATTTAATTTAAAACAAAATTGCCCTTTACATCATTCGATTTCAATGAATATCTTAGGAGATATCGCAGTTTTAAAATAACATTGCAGCAAAATAATTACCCATTACAGACATAGCACAAACGATGTTTCTCCTGGTTTATTCTGCGTGATTACTACTGATTCGATTTGAAAAATTCTTTTAGTGTTGGATAGCCTATTTATCGAGGAAGGCTATAGGCTATATAACATCACGCAACGACCCACGGGGGCGGTGCAGTAACGACAAACGCGGGTGAAACCGCGGGAACATCTAGTATATCTATACTAATATTATGAAGCTGAAGAGTTTGTTTGTTTGTTTGCTTGAACGCGCTAATCTCAGGAACTACTGGTCCGATTTGAAAAATTCTTTCAGTGTTAGATAGCCCATTTATCGAGAAGGGCTATAGACTATATATTATCACGCTAAGATCAATAGGAGCTGAGCACCAATGAAGAATGTTTCAAAATCGGAGAATTTTTTTTCCTTTTGAGAGCTTCCCCTGCGTGCGCTGCGTAAACAGTTAAAGTTTCGCAAAAATCATGTATAACAGAATTGTTCCCCTTTATAAGTTCTAAAAAAAAGTCCGCGACAGCATATGTATGTCTATCTTTTAAGGTTGGCTCACTATAACCATTTTTATGCTAACCAAATTTGTTTTAAAATAATGTATTATTTGCGAAGGTATTATTAAAAATATGATATTAATCCTTATCCAAATAAATACGTTATTCATCACAAGTATTTAATTTAAAACAAAATTGCCCTTTACATCATTCGATTTCAATGAATATCTTAGGAGATATCGCAGTTTTAAAATAACATTGCAGCAAAATAATTACCCATTACAGACATAGCACAAACGATGTTTCTCCTGGTTTATTCTGCGTGATTACTACTGATTCGATTTGAAAAATTCTTTTAGTGTTGGATAGCCTATTTATCGAGGAAGGCTATAGGCTATATAACATCACGCTACGACCCACGGGGGCGGCGCAGTAACGATAAACGCAGGTGAAACCGCAGGAACATCTAGTATATATATATAAATATAATTTTTTTAAACCTGTGGTAGGTAGGTAGTCTCTGACGTAAGCGCAAATAATTATTTTATTTATTAAATATGCTTACTATATAATATTTACATGTATATATTTTAATTTATAAACAGTTATAGCCTATATTATGTGTATTTCCAGAAGGTAATTGTTATACCTAACAATTAAAATAATAATAACAATTATAGATTTACAGTCAGTAGGTATTATTGTCTATATTCTATTTATGTTTTGTTAGACCTTTAATATTATCACATGCATTATTAGACTGTGATATTATTATGAGACGTAATTATTTATTAATTAGTGATGTCTAATACTAGTAAATACTTGAATTAGATGAGTATTAAATTTAAATTTGCTATTGTTATGCTTCTACATATTATAATTGACATAATAATGTAACATAGTTTTTTTTTTTGTACCTTGGTTGTTCTTTACATAGAATATGTTGTTCGTCAGTGCACTCGCCGTGCAAAACTAAATAAACCTTACTGTGGTAGTGACTCTACGGTACAAAGGACCGCAGCTAATTAATTGTGTTCCTGCATTATGGAGATTGATCAGACGTATAACCATTTTTTTAACCAGATATTGAAGGCAATAGCGTTCTGTCTACAGTGGCCAAGTACTTTTGTCTTTTATGCAGGCAGGCAAGCATCTTCCGTTTTTGTTATATTTTCGACGCTAAACAGCTTCACCGTTAAAAATGTATAACAATAGATACGTTTTAAATATGTATAATACTAGTTATTGCAAAACACAGCACTTGAGTCATATTACCTCTTGCTCTTTGAGAGGTTCAATAGGTTCATAGACTTTGAATTGAATACACTTAATGCATTTGCTAATCGTCCCCAGACACTGATAATAGTTTTCAATGCCATTATTAAACAAATACATTAACAACGCTGGCGCTTCTTCTTTATGATAAGGAAACCCGTCTTTAACTTACAACGACAAACTTAATTTACTAAGTTTAAAATAATGTTAAATGCATTAACTCTTTATATACTTTTAACAATGACAAGATAAAAATATGTATACAGGATAGGTAAGTATAAAAAGCCTCCATTAAAAGGTGATATGATAACTGATAGTAAGTATTAAAAAATAATTCGTGTTCCAGAGATTTTAAAATGTTTAAGTTATAGTTCGGTCCGAAAGCTGAAATGGTATCATATTTGCTTGCTCATATAGGAATGATTGATGATATTAGTTATTTCCTTCTGAATATAAAAGCAATAGTTCATTTAATTTAATTTTATTGACAGTACTTAGCCGTAGACTTTGATCACGATACTCTCAATTTAAACAGACTTTGACATGGTTGTCTCCATAAATAAGCTGATTAAATGTATAAAATACATCTATGAACTTAATAAAAGCAAAATTATATTTTCATCCAAATAATTTCATTTTCATGCTTCGCTTTATTGACGTTGTTAGCTTTAATAACGTCATTGCCATGAAATCTTATTTCACCACAGTATAATTTGACACGCGTGGACGATTTTAATTCTAACATTTGACAATACAAACTGCAAAGTGTTTAGAATATTTATGGTGCCTATAAATTTTCACCTAAATAGCGATTTTATGTAGTAAACTGGTGAACAATAATGCATAAACCACTTAACCCTTGGTAAGACTTATGGGAATATTTCTTGCTACCGCCAATGTTCAGAGCTTAGTTGAAACAATAGGGTTAGCGAGCAATGACCTAAAGTTTCCCAACCATTAAGGCTAGCGCGTCATGGAAAGAGGCTCGAGGTACATACGCCATATTTGGTCTGTGTCTTTAGTTCATTTTGTTAGGAAAGTATTTCCTCGTTGTGCAATCGAGATTCCGTTGCGGCCACTTACCTCTAACCACAAGCAGCCGTAGCTAGACACACTTCACTTATTATTCGAATATTGGTAGATTTCTTTTTAGCTATTATGATACATCTGCGTAATATCATAAATAGCTAACAACGTTGCAGATGTATTTATGATATTTTGAAAAGAAAAATCTAGCTCAAAATGCATGTAGTTGCCTTTTACAAACAATAGGAAATATAAAATTATATTTGTATTGGATTATCATAAAACAACATTAGGTACAAATGAACGACAGAAGCTTGATGTTTTACGGTAAAACATAAATTGTGACGTCCATTGTCCATAAATAATATATATTATGCCTTTTAATTTGTAGTTAATTATGCACTTTGTAATCCGTAGTTGTTTTATCAAAGCGAAAAATCGTTCAAGTAATTTATTAGGGACGTGAAAACTTACTCGATTTTTGACATGGCCACCGATGCACGTAGCGCCGTAATAGGTTTCTAATGGCCAAGTCACTACTCGTTCTACACGAGTCTCTATTCGAATTTTGTTACAGTACGATGGGACAGGTTCCTTAATGTCGTATAATATAAATTTCATTTTCGTGAGCTATGTGAAATATTGTAGAAATCGGTGCAATTTACTGACATTTATTTGTGCCCAACAGTCGAATTCATACAGGGATTGTATAATAAAAATTAACGAGAAATAATCTAAATAGATCTACTAAATTATATTGTAGGAGCCTTTCAAGGTGATCGTAGGTAATCTGCGGATCAAAAAATAATAAATAGATTAGCAATCATTTTAGCATTAGTCGCTTGCATTTTTTAGACGCATTGTTTTACAACAAGATTAAAAGAAACATTATCATCAGTCTCTAATTTATATTATCTCTATAGATAATATTGATGCAGTTTAGTTCCGCACCTATTTACACGCGAAGCGAAAATCCGTAGGTACTAAATAACGATAAAACCAATTATAATGTGGAGTAAATTGAATAATTAAGTATTAACTAATAGTGTCGAATCGACACGTTTCTAAGTAAGTACAAGTATAGAAGGCTTTCCCTGACGAAGTTGCCTATTTATAATTAATCTTAGAGGAGAGGGTGTTTCCAATCTTGTGACGTAACTACGTCGTGTGCGCAATGCTGTTATCTGGATAATGAGGTCAATGTCAGAGCAGCTGACCGGTAGTTCAGCTTCTATTACTTCAATTACAATCATAACTGTCTCTGCTGTACCCCGTTTTAATACATATGTTACAAATAGTGTTATTATGTTAATTCAGTTTTTATTTTCCCTATCGCAATGGGTACGAGTCGTATTTCTTTACAGTTTACTTATTTGTTTTCATTACACTTAATGATGATCAGATTTTCCATGATATTTTGCAATTGTTTTATTAGAGTAAAGAATACAAGTGTGAACAGTAAGACGTAAGAGATATAAAGATTAAGATAACATTGAAAGGAACGACTACATATTTGCGTAGTAATTGACACTGTTTCTGAAGGAGATATGATCGTTCATGTTGAGTTTTAGCAGCGCATTTTGTAAGACACTTGATTATCTTTTGTGGTGCGTCACATAAATTCGAAACAAGAATGAACAATATTCTACATAATTACAAAGATGATTAAAACACACTATAATAATTAAAAGAAATACAAATAGAGTGTCACAACTAGCTTAAAAAGTTGATGGGAAACAATTTTAACGGTCTGTGCAGGTGACAATATTGATTAATATATAAAGTTACTAAGTTTTCTTCCTTTTGCGGTCTTTTACTGGTTCATGTTATAAATCCGCTGCGGTGGACGGAACCGTTGGCGCAATCACGTCAATTGGTTCAATCGTTCAGAAATGACGCTCGTCTTGACGTCAGCGCCCCTTTGTGTGCCTGGAAACACACGAGGCACTAACGGCATTGTTCCGTTACGGCCGCTGAAAAACTTTTATTAGAATGGCGTCTTGGCAATCTTAGTTTAGGTGTTATTATCGTTTAGCGCAATATTATAAATACCAACGGTCAATTTATAGAATGAGGTTCGACATTCAATATTTCGCATCAAGAGTTCTCTATATAATCTCTTCATCTTTATAATAATCAGATATGTTTTTAATTTTTGCTGCTTCTGTATTAATGAAAACGGGTGCTTGTTTTTCTGTTCGTTCTCAGAGTAGATATACGTATATTAATACATAATTATAATAAAGCGATAAATCAGTACCTAATATTTTTTTTACAGGTCGTTTAACTAAAACGTAGAGAAATAACTAAATTATTTCAGTAATGTACTAAAAATAATGATATTTTGTTTTATATAAGATAATATTAGCCAAAATATGTGTATTTGTTACAACATCTATTTAAAAGGTGTTTTTCTTGTTACAGGTAGCAATTAAGATAATAGATAAATCGCAATTAGACGCCAGCAATCTTCAAAAAGTCTACAGAGAGGTGGATATCATGAAGAGGCTGGACCATCCTCATATAATTAAGCTTTATCAGGTGAGTTTTTATATTATTTATGTCTAAGTTCTTTACACAAGTTAAAGATACACGGTCAAGTACTTATGCTATGCTACCTATTATACTGTCTGGCAGGTACATTATAACAGTGAAATGAATTTTTTGTATTAGATTTGTTGACTATTATTTATTACAAACACGCTCTCAATAATATAGTTGCAAATAAAGTAAATCTTTGTAATTAATGACATCGATGTGATCGGGGAAGACAACAGGAGAGTGGTACATTTTTAGATTATTATTAGACAGTATCCGTAAAATATTAAATAAATAAAGATACATAAACTTAGCGGTATACCTATACTGAGTATACTAAAGACAAACATATACCTACTTATACTTATTCTCAACAACTTATCCATTTTGAAAGATTGCGGTTAAGGCTAGCAAACACGACCGAATTGCCTCCTACTTATACGTATTGACCGAGCAAATTATGACGATGATAAATAGTCGAAGCTCTCAATATGCGATGACTAAGCAAAAGCATCATTTTAGAGCGTGTCGTGTCAGCTGACGACTCGTACCGGTTGTTTCAATCACTGGTAGGTGTAACAGCAAAAGCACTGTTATTGGGATCAGCATAGGTCATTCAAGCGGCCAAAAGAAACTTGCATTGTCACTTAACTGGGTGGGTCAAATTCGTATGAATTAGCAGACTTACCGACTCGATGGAGCGACAACTGGATATGCCTATTACGTTCTGCACATGACTCGCTCCGAATAATGCGACAGTAATATCATTAGCCCGACAAAATGAGGTAGTCATACAACATGCCGTTAGTAGCTGGGACGCATGACAATGCTCTGTTCGAAGCTAAAACGTTAGTGGAACGAGACGGTTCAGTATAGACATATATGATTATTTTTAAGGTCATATTTAGCTCATTCGGATTACGCAGCGACAAGTGCAGCTCGTTTTGTGCCATTTGTGATAAGAAACATCGGGTTTAAATGATTATAAGTACGAAATACTTGTTGCTGAACGACCTAGTACACTTTGTCTTTCAAACGTTCTTTACGTCAGAAAGTTAGTCAATGTGAATGTGAGCTGTTTTTACGTATGAGGCAATCTACGTCAACAATCGCATGTTCAGTTCTCATATTTCACATTGAAATTTGGTAACCTTTACATGTATAGTTACGTTTTTTGAAGTGACTAAAAATAGGTTAACTCCTACATTTGTTATTGCAAGTGACCTCAAACCGAAATGAGGTTTCTCTTTGACTTTTACATCATAAAAATTGTGGCTTTATGGTTGAATTACATCCTTTAATAAAGTTATAAAATTGATGTATGTATACCTATATTTGTAATTGAATGACCAATTATAGAAGAAACAGCTGGTTTTCATCGTCTATTAAGTACGCTGATTATTCATTTTACGTTACAGTGTATTGTTGACAAATATTGCAGCGGAAGGGGAAAATGTGTACCTATATATTTTTGAATTTCCTAAATTGTTACTGAAACTAAGAGAGACACTGATATCTATGAGAGCGGAGGATCTGTGTACACTTATTATAATATAATTTATCATTTAGCCCGGCACCATAGAAGAGTGTCGTACAGTTTCGTCATTGAACTGTCGGTAATGGATGATGTTAAGTGGATAGTGCAAATAAAACTGAGTGCTTTGACTTGTGCAAACACCGTCAACAGAAGCGATTTAGACATGAATATCTCACAGTGTTAACAAACACTTGAACCAACTGAAATTACGGTATCGTTATGTACCCGGTCTTCGTTGTAGTTCTTAAGTTAATAAGAAGGTTAACTGACCCAGAAAATGAATTATACAATGTCATCATAAAGAAAGTACTACCTATCTAGAAAATATTCGGTAAGAAAATTCATGTGGGTTGAATGTGGTACGTAATCTCATGAAATTATAGTTAATAACATATTTATGTGTGGGTTTTAATAAATTATATTATAATATTGTCTTCTGTTTACGCGAATGTTATTCATTGAAATTAAACTACTATATACGGATTTTATCGCGTTGTTTATTTGACACTATTACAAAATTTTGAAAAACTGTTACACTACTATAATCACTATTAAACTTTACAAATTTTTAAGCTAATTAAATTATTGAAACTATTAAAACTATTTATACTATTATACTATTTAGAATTATTTTTACACTTTCCCCGACGTTTCGGTTGCTTTTCAGCAGCCATGGTCACGGGGAGACTAAGATGGTAGTTGTCTCGATGTTCCAGTGTAGTTATTTCAAAGTACCCGAACATAATTTAATCATGGGTGTTTCTATTTACGCAGAATGAACTCAAAGTATCATGAAGTCTAGCTGTGGTTTTCTTCTTCTTGGGTTTGACTAGTTGAATTACTGGATCCCAAGCTGGTGGTACATTCCAACCATCTTCTCTATTGAAATTAGGATGTTTCTTGATTTCAATAGCCTCGCGAAGCATCCTTGGTAGGAATCGGTGTTCTTTAGCGAGCATCTGTGGTTTGTCAAATCTCAGGTAGTGGTTGGTCCCCTGTTGCACATGTTCACACACAGCAGACTTCAACGAGCGTTGGTGTTTCACATCAGCTATGTGTTCTTTTATGCGGGTGCCTATGCTTCTCTTGGTTTGACCAATGTATGAGAGTCCGCAGTCACAATCTATTTTATAGACCCCTGCATCTTGTAAAGGTAGTTGGCACTTGACGGATGGTAAAAATTGACTTATCTTCATTGGCGGCTTGAAGTATGTGTTGATTGAAGCTCGCTTCAAGATGTAGCCAATCTTGTCAGTGACACCCTTTACATAAGGTAGTATAGCAGGCTGGCGCTCGACTGTGGCTGGCTTTTCTCGGGATCTGTGACAGCGGCGCGGCTGTTGGAGCTTGTTGTCTTGCAGTACTTGCTTGACATGTTGAAGCTCGGCGTCCAGGTGTTTCTTGTCACAAATCCCGTGGGCTCTCTGAAACAAAGACATTCCCACGGTAGCTAACTGTTTAGGATGGTGGTGAGATTCACCGTTTAAGTACCTATTTGTATGGGTCTTTTTCCTATACACAGTGTGGCTCAAAGTATGATCAGGATTCCTGATGACAAGTACATCTAAGAAAGCTAATGAATTATTTGCCTCTAATTCCATAGTAAATTGTATGTTGTTATTAATGGAATTAAGATGTTCTAGGAATACACTTACACTATCTGTTGGTAATATTGTAAAAGTATCATCTACAAACCTCTTATAAATCCTGGGTGTGATGGGGGCAGTCTGCAAAGCTCGAGCCTCAAAGTCCTCCATATATATGTCGGCAACAACAGGCGACACTGGGGAGCCCATTGCCACACCATCGACTTGTATGTAGAATTTATTGTCCCACAACAGATAGCCAGTTGTTAAGCAATGCTTCAGTAGTTCTGCATATTCCTCAGGCATATTGTACTCTATTAGCTTCCTTTTAGTTATTTCAATACAGTCATGTACAGGTATGCATGTAAATAATGACTGTACATCAAAACTAACCATTGTTTCATTGTTTGTGAGACGTAGGTGTTTAATCTCACTCACAAAATGGTATGAATCCTTTACATGTGCTCTCGAGAGCACAAAATGGTATGAATCCTTTACATGTGCTCTCGAGAGCACATGTAAAGGATTCATACCATTTTGTGAGTGAGATTAAACACCTACGTCTCACAAACAATGAAACAATGGTTAGTTTTGATGTACAGTCATTATTTACATGCATACCTGTACATGACTGTATTGAAATAACTAAAAGGAAGCTAATAGAGTACAATATGCCTGAGGAATATGCAGAACTACTGAAGCATTGCTTAACAACTGGCTATCTGTTGTGGGACAATAAATTCTACATACAAGTCGATGGTGTGGCAATGGGCTCCCCAGTGTCGCCTGTTGTTGCCGACATATATATGGAGGACTTTGAGGCTCGAGCTTTGCAGACTGCCCCCATCACACCCAGGATTTATAAGAGGTTTGTAGATGATACTTTTACAATATTACCAACAGATAGTGTAAGTGTATTCCTAGAACATCTTAATTCCATTAATAACAACATACAATTTACTATGGAATTAGAGGCAAATAATTCATTAGCTTTCTTAGATGTACTTGTCATCAGGAATCCTGATCATACTTTGAGCCACACTGTGTATAGGAAAAAGACCCATACAAATAGGTACTTAAACGGTGAATCTCACCACCATCCTAAACAGTTAGCTACCGTGGGAATGTCTTTGTTTCAGAGAGCCCACGGGATCTGTGACAAGAAACACCTGGACGCCGAGCTTCAACATGTCAAGCAAGTACTGCAAGACAACAAGCTCCAACAGCCGCGCCGCTGTCACAGATCCCGAGAAAAGCCAGCCACAGTCGAGCGCCAGCCTGCTATACTACCTTATGTAAAGGGTGTCACTGACAAGATTGGCTACATCTTGAAGCGAGCTTCAATCAACACATACTTCAAGCCGCCAATGAAGATAAGTCAATTTTTACCATCCGTCAAGTGCCAACTACCTTTACAAGATGCAGGGGTCTATAAAATAGATTGTGACTGCGGACTCTCATACATTGGTCAAACCAAGAGAAGCATAGGCACCCGCATAAAAGAACACATAGCTGATGTGAAACACCAACGCTCGTTGAAGTCTGCTGTGTGTGAACATGTGCAACAGGGGACCAACCACTACCTGAGATTTGACAAACCACAGATGCTCGCTAAAGAACACCGATTCCTACCAAGGATGCTTCGCGAGGCTATTGAAATCAAGAAACATCCTAATTTCAATAGAGAAGATGGTTGGAATGTACCACCAGCTTGGGATCCAGTAATTCAACTAGTCAAACCCAAGAAGAAGAAAACCACAGCTAGACTTCATGATACTTTGAGTTCATTCTGCGTAAATAGAAACACCCATGATTAAATTATGTTCGGGTACTTTGAAATAACTACACTGGAACATCGAGACAACTACCATCTTAGTCTCCCCGTGACCATGGCTGCTGAAAAGCAACCGAAACGTCGGGGAAAGTGTAAAAATAAATCTAAATAGTATAATAGTATAGTAATAGTATAAGTAGTTTTAATAGTTTCAATAATTTAATTAGCTTAAAAATTTGTAAAGTTTAATAGTGATTATAGTAGTGTAACAGTTTTTCAAAATTTTGTAATAGTGTCAAATAAACAACGCGATAAAATCCGTATATAGTAGTTTAATTTCAATAAATTATATTATGTTATTATAACGTAAGTTTTATTTAGAAAGCGATTCGGGTAAATCATATTTTGTGATTATTACGAGTTGATTAACTGAAAAATAAAAAAAAAACATTTATAAATGGTACGTAATAGAGGCTTTCATAGTTTCTAATCGCTTGAAGTGCAAAGAGCATCAATTAGCTTATTAATTAGAGAACAATATAACAGATAGAAAAAACTTTTGAACGTACGTAACAATTGCATGATCTCACGTGTTTTATTTCTTTCTTGCATTAAGGAAAATTATTTTCACTGTCGTTGGTGTTTTAGAATATTTCACATTATTCAACTGCCTATGGCATGATCTGGGGGCACGGCAGTGCCCCCGCCAAGTGGAGCAAAAAAGCGGCACGGCCGACCATACTTTTCTCGAAACAGTTCAGGCCATTTTCGACCCCTATAACTTCGTTGTGGATAAAACTAGAAGCCTGAATTTTTAGTAATCAAGCAGGCATTGTATGAACATGGTATATTTCAAATTTCATTCAATTTGAACCAGTAGTTAGTTAAGTTATTACGCAATTAGCTAAGCTAACAACATCTTATAGTGACCATATCAATATTAAACATCTTTTAGGTTTTAAATAAATAGATTGACTTGGCAATCGCACTAAACAATCTAATTAATTATAATATGTATTACTTGTGAGATACATTGTGCTTTCAAACGATTGCAAAGTCAATCAATTTATTTAAAACCTAAAAGATTTTTAATATTGATATGGTCACTATTAGATGTTGTTAGGTTAGCTAATTACGTAATAACTTAAGACAGAAGGTTCCTTAAGTAGGGACTGAATAAATTAACAGACTTGGTATTACATGGATCTCACAACTTTTTACGGTAGAAGAATTGAGTTGCGAGACTTTTTTTTTTTTACAAGTATGTTTTTGATGGCATTCCTTTTACAAATAAAGCGTCTCCTTTCACAATACTAGACACAGTTGCTATGCAGTATGCAGCAATCAATCGAGCAGTAGTGTAAATTACACTGTAAACATATACGTACTCATACACAATACGAGTCCTAGAGATGAAACTATCCAGGCAAATGGGTTAGAGCACAATACCAATTCTTGCAATTGGAACAATGCACGTTACGTAATATCGTTTTGTAACACGTACCGCAGTATGAATGAATTTGATACTATTAAAAGCTTGAATGGGGTACCAGGAGGTTCTTTGTATACAAACATTGTCATCTCGAATGGCATTAACTGTTTATGCTTTGTCCCTTAATCACAGGAAGAGAACGTTTCCGTTTATTGAGATGTTATCATTATGCGATCAAACATTCATATCCGTTGTTTCGCGGCCGTTTTAACAATTATGTAACGGGGTTGTTTATTTATAGACAATTACGGTCATGCTTTTCATTCATTTTCCATGGCGTAGTCATGACTCCCGAACCGAACAGCTGTTGGCCGTTTTTAAAAAGACAGAATTGAAATAGTGAATCACGTCTGTATTTGTCTCCCTAGTCGCGAAATCTCTACCTTATGAATAAGTTGCATCGCTTCGGGTCTTAAGCAGCGTTAACTTGATAAACTCGATTTTATACTAGTACAAATTGATCAAATGGATTACCTTCTCTCGGAGGATTAGCACTTTAATTTGCGTTAAACTAAATCACATTTTAACGATAACAAGCGTTATAAGTACAGGCACCACCTAATAAAAATAAATAGGACGTTAAAGCAGTGTGGAAAATCAAATATCATGCGGCCATATTAGGTAATAGGTCAGAATTGGTATGTAATAAATTAGCCTATATATACATATGAGAGGTAAAAATTTATTATGTTTAATTGATGTAAATACTTATAAACCAGTTTTTGATAAAAATGTTAGTGAGTGGTTTTCTTGCAAGGTTTTCCTAAAAAGGTTAATAGGAAGAACATTATTATAAGAAGCCTGTGTAACTTGTGTTAAAACAAGTCTAATAAAATCGTATTAGACTTGTTGTAACACTCTGTATAATTAATACACCAGACTATTGACTATTGACAAAGAACACATTTAAATAAAATCCATGAGTTTGAATTGGGCCTCCTCAAAAATTAAAGAAAGTTTTGTAGCATTTATAAACGGCTCTCATTGAATGTCGAAATCGGAACTTCTGCGTCAAAATTAATAAGTGGGCGTTAAGGACTTCGCGCGGCGTTTCGACGAAAGATTGACTTTGTTAAAATTGCGCACTGAACAAATCTCTTTGTGCCGATTCAACAAGCGAATCTGAACAAATTCAGCAATATCGTATACTAGCTTTTGCGCGCGGCTCCGCCCGCGTGGTACGTACATTAATAAAAAGTAGCATATGTCCTTCCCCAGGTTTTAAACTATATCTGTACCAAATGTCATCTAAATCGGTTGAGTGGTTTAGCCGTGAAAAGGTAACAGACAGACAGATAAACAGACAGAGTTACTTTCGAATTTATAATATTAGTAAAGAGTAAGGAAGTAAGGATTACTATATCTGTATTCGGCGATACCTATTTAGGTATTTACTTGTTGTTGTGCATTTTAACTTTCTGATTGTAATAATTCTGTGTCTACTGTTTTTGCCACAATACCTATGACTGTATCGTTAGTACCATGGTCCATGACATAATTATGTTGCCGTGTAAATAAATCTACGTATGTTTGTGGCTGATCGTAAGATCCGGATTTCAAATATAGCATTCAGTATCAGCAGTAATCTAGAAAAATGCCCAGTAGACGGCAATCTAAATATCTATAGATATATTATCTAAGGAGTAGTTTGTTGTAGTTAGTTTGACAATTGACTGAAGGCAAAGCTGTATTGAAATCGTATCATGTAAGCAAACATTGCGCTGTCGAAACACTTAGCTTAAACCTAGGTAGATAATAGTAAACGTATTATATAAAATTCTGTCTGTGAATAGGTTTCCCCCTAATTAAATCTTGAATATTTAGAATTGAATAAGTAAGTGATTAACTAAGTATATATGAATAATAAACGTATGATAAAGGATGTTTGTCTATGAACTTGAATAGATATACATACCTATTCTAAATTCTATAAACAATGCACATGTATAAAATTTAATTAACGCTAAGTAAATGTAAGTAGGTACACTACGTAGATTTATTTTTTACCTACTGAAATAATATCGAGCTTTGTTAATTAGTGAACCCTTCGCGATTTTAATGAAGTATAGAGAAGCCACAGTAGCCACTTATAATTACCCCGCGCCGGATCCCCTAAAACTAAAACCTACATTAGGGTAACTTTTCGAATCTGAGAAACGTGATAAGTTGATTGCACTTAGATAGTATAATGTATAAAAGATACATGATTATCTAATGCCCAAGTCAATCGAATATATAATAATATGTAGATCTTTAAATTGACATAATTCAGACATAATTGACATAATTATGTCAGGGAGTATCATTAAAAGCGGTCTCCATTTTATTAATGAGGTAGTACCTGTCAGTTTTCGCGTTGACATCTGGAATTGTTAAAATGTCCGCTAAATCTCTAGGTATTTTGTTTGAGTATTTGGAGATATATTATGGTGCTTGGTTGAGTTAGACTTTGTAAAATATTCTTCTACTAATATAAATGTGAATATATATAAAATTTTGAAGATTTGATAAACGTTAAACTAAATTAGATTAAACTTGGGATGCATTCTGACTATATCCTGAATTAAAAAAGGATACGCGCAAAGATACGCTTTTTTATCACGGTTAGCGCTCTTTGTTAGCTTAGCTCCTCCAGCGAAGCGGCTGCATGGAGTTAGCATGATATGACTATAATAACATTCTATCATAGCTCGGCAATTCTAACATTTCCTTGTGATATTCTATGAAAATATTTAAAAATATAACTCGATATTATCTACTATATTTACAGTAATCATAAACTTCAGAGATAGGATTAATTATGGTTATTTTTGTATATATACGGTCTTTTTAATTTGTATTCATACTTATTGCTCCAGTTTCGTACTTGGATACATATACAACAGCATATAGCGTTATATAATATCACCAGTTACGTTACCCATTGCCTGACGAACCTTAAATACATAACGCAGCCTGCAATAAAGTTACGTAGTTAGTCGCGCCCACACATATGAATAATTAAAACCTATTTCACACACGCATACATAAAAATAGGCTTCATTAAAAATAATACAATACTTAACAACAAATAATTATAGAAGTGTGCTTAAATTTAAACTGGCTGTTTTATGTTCAAATGCTGAAGCAATTGAACATTCCAAATGTAAATTTATAAAAGAAATCCATATACATTTGGAAATATTTGATGAGTCAAGTTACTGTAAAACGTCACACAGCGGGAATGTTAGTAAATATTCGTAATAAACAAGCCTTATAAGTTATTTGTTAGTTTATGCTGCGTAATAAATAAAATTAGGAATATAAGATAAATAAAAGTAGCGATTACCTAGTGCATAATCGTTGGACTGCTGCACAGAGACTGACTTTTTAAAGTTATGTTCCTACTACTATAATGTTTTAAAAGAGTTGCCAAGTTCGCCAACCCGCACGAGGCCATCGTGGTAGACAATGGCCTAACTCTTCTCATAGGCCGGTGACCAGAAGTGAGAAAGTTTATAAACAGGGCTGATATTCTAAGTGGGTATGTAACCGTGCAAGGATGAACGGTACTGGTAGAAAATATTCTCAAAAACGTTTTCTGACTAATTTTGGAATACCATATATTTTCAGTTATCTAGATGTTTACTGGAAATCTTCTTGTTGACGGTGCTATTAGCAACCATTTAGAGTAACAACATGAATTTGTATTTAGACACGCCTATATAAGTATACATAGAATAGGTAAGCAGATACGATACGCCTATGTAATATCGTTAGCTATAGCGACTAGGGAGCGAGTCTATTGACGTCTTACAAGGCACATTGCCAGACTACGTGCGAACTGAGAAATACCTAATAAAAAAATGAGTGACGTCATCAGTCGTAAGCATAAGTGTATACTTACGCCATGGCAGTTTTCAACTGAAAAGGCAATTCATACAACTAGTGTTGCCATCAGACAGCAAAAAAAAATACTGATTGCCATGAAGTGATGTTAAAATTATAATTTGGAAATCGCATCTTGGCAATCTTTATTTAAATATATTTTTGAACAAAATAGTAGAACAGAAATATTGCTTATTAAAAATTCTATTTGATGACGAAAATTGGAATTCAAAACATACGAGTATTTCTAATGTAACTTATTATGACATTTAATTTAGCAACGTATACATATAATTAAAATTGTATTAACTTAACGCAATAAGGTTTTTTTTTCATATATGTAATTATGGAACTAAAAATATTATTTTAAAAAAATATTTATAATAGTAATTACTGGCTCGTAAAACTGTAATATTTGTACGTTTTGCAATTCTGTTTCTTTTTGTTTGTATGAGATATAGCACTTTATATTCTGTAGTGAAGGACAGACTATACTTATCTGACAGAATCTAACAGCTTGACATTCATACACATACGACATGAAATAGGTACAATACTACATGTATATGTATAGTTTAGAAAATAACAAAACTACACTTGGATACAATGAAATCACACATGTGAACATTTTTTGTAAATATTATTTAGGTATTTATTTTTTATATTTAATATTTTTTTATATAAATACATATAATAATAATAATATTATATCACATCATTATTATTTTTATACTTTTTTTATTAAATTTTATAATTATATTTGCACGCCACTAATTATAGCAAACATGTACGAACGAAAAAATTTGTAACATCTTGCATGCATTATAATTACTGTATGTATACATGTGTTTGAGCAAATAAATAAATCAACCAATCAATCAATCAAACATACACACAACACCATCTAGTCCAAACTAAGCAGAGCTTGTACTATGGGTACTAGACAATGGATAATAATCATACATGTATACTTTTTTGTAAATACATATTACACATAGAAACACCCAGATTAAGACAAACATCCATGTTCAGACAAACAAATGTTTGACTTGTGCGGGAATCGAACCCGCGACCTCAGCCGTGGCAGTCGGTTACACTAACCACTACGCCATCGAGGCCGATAAATACAATATATTTTCTAATATGGGATTAAAGGTTATTTCAATACCTATTCAGTGATACCACATAAGCGTAAAATAAGTTTACCTTACTGTCGAAAAAAGGACAGTAACAAATTCATCTTTGTTGGAAGATTTTTGCTTAACTAACAAAGTTCGAAAATTGAGGATTAATTAAAAAAAACAAAATTTTCTGGAAAACAAATATGAATAAGAAGTGTCTCTTGCCCGAATAACAGCTTGACACCGGTTTTCTATAGATTCTATCAAGTGTTTGATAAAGTCTTGTGGCATAGCATCCCATTCCATTTATTCCTCCTGGAGCGCGTTTTGTAGCTCCTGAAGATTGGCTGGAGCAATATTTCGACCTCTTATTCTTTTTTTTAACTCGTCCCATAAGTGCTCGATCGGATTAAGGTCCGAGCTGGCCACTCCATCACGGGGATGGGTATCCCCTCTTGCAAGTATTGTCGTACTATAGCAGCGGTATGGGGGTCTTACATTGTCAATTTGCCATGCATAAAGAAAAAGTTCTCGCCAATAAAACCGCCAAACGGTACGACATGTTCCTGGAGAACTTCTTCTATGTACCGCTGAGATGTTAATCCTCTTGCTTGTCGCTAAACATTGGCCCCAGTGATGGAGACAAGCTCAGTTTTAGCTTCGAGTGAGATACCTCCTCAGAACATACCCGAAATACCGCCGTAAGCCACACGTTCCGTAATGCAACACTGGGAAAATATCTCTATAGGCCTTCTGTAGACCCTTCCTCGTCCATCATTGGCATGAAGACACATCCTGCACTCTTCTGAGAACAGGACTGTTCTCCATTGGTCGTCTGTACATGCACTTGTTCTTGTGTAAATCGAACTCGGGCCCGACGATGAGCTGACGACAGTTTAGGGCTATTTGCTGGTCTATGTGCATTCAGACCTCCCTTAGCAAGTCTTTTTCTGACTGTCCACCGGCTGTCGTCCACTTCACGCACCTCTTGAAGATGATGTGCAAGATCAACGGCAGTCAGATGACGATTTCGCAATGCCGTCGTTACGAGAAATCGGTTGTCGCACTTTGTTGTAGCTTTTGTTCGACCAGATCCTCGTTGTCGTTCATAGCCACTAGTTTTCTGATAGCGTTGGTACACACGACGAACTGAATATCGCCTGATATTCAGCTGTTGAGTTACAGCACTTTGGTTCTGGCCCGCTTCAATTAGAGCAACGACTTGAGCAGCTTTTTCCGGAGTAGTATCCATTTTCTTCAGATGAATGCAACAAGAGACATCCTTTCAGGTTGAGCGTTGAAATGCAAATGATGATGTTTTACGCAAAACATGCCTTTTTGTACCTGCAAATATTCCCGCAAACTGCAGTGAACTAAGTGAGCAATTTTGGGGTCTGTTGTTGTCTTTTCTTTTCAGCAGTAAGTTAAACTTATCACAGCTTATAATATTGTTACACCCAGACTCAGCAGTTCCGTCTAATAATTTATTACAACACCATCTATTGACGTCTTACGGAACTACGTATTAGGTAAGCGAATAGTAGAGATAACACTGGAACATTCTCGAATCTTCGGTCTTACGGAACTACGTAGTAGGTACGCGAATAGTAGAGATAACACTGGAACATTCTCGAATCTTCGTACTGTTTACATACCGGCTATGATGTTTCTAGAAAAATCCGGAAAGGCTTTAACCGCGTATGAAAGGGAAGGCCAGCGCTCGCCGAGTCAGTTTACAATCGTAAGCGATCAAGTATTCATCGAAGCGAACAGAAGCGAAAATACTATGGAGTTTGAAGCAGTTCCAGTGGAAAAGTGTAGTATAGTGTTTGCTGTGTTTTAAAATTAATTGTGTGCTAGAATAAAACGTGTTTTAATCGGTAATATTGTTTACATTCTTATCCGTCGAACCCAGCACGTAATATGGTATCACTGAATAGGTATTGAAATAACCTTCCCATATTAAAAAATACATGTATTTCTTTAATTAAAAAGAAATAAACAATATTTTCATAAAATATTCACCTGTGTGATTTCATCGCACCAAAGTGTATTATGTGTGACGAATGTATATCCCCGGTACCTACTTTGTTTTGTTTGAACGACCCGTAGACGACATCAATGTCAAATATAAAATAATTCATTGAATTTTTTGTATAGCTATTTGAAATCTCTACAATAGTAATACAATTTACTAACTTCGGGCAAGATTCTAGTTGCTGCTTGCAGTGCCACGGGGTAACCCATGGCCCATGACTGTTGGTTACCGCTTACAATGGTACACGATATTTATGGACATGGCTGTGAAATTAGACGGGCCGCTGGCTCGTAGGCCACTAAAGGCAATAAAAGAAAAAGTAACACTAACCTTTGGAAACTTTGGCTTATAATGACATTCATCTGATCATCCTTTGGGTTTTGAAATCGTGTCCGGCTTCTAATTATCTTTTGTTACAACGTTTATTTTTTGTTACAGGTCATGGAGACGAAAAACATGATCTACATAGTTTCTGAATATGCTAGCAAAGGCGAAATTTTTGGTAAGTACATTTTTTCTTTGGTATGATGTCATGGGGCGTTGATAATGCGCACATATAATGTATCTAACTAATTAATTGCATAATGTGAATAATTTGTACGATAAAAATGTCAACTTAAATATAGGTTAGGTACTTACTCTTAATGCTTGTCTTTGTATAAGTATCGTGTTTACCTGAGAACCGACAACAATCTATCAAAGCATTTAGATATTTATTTTTTCTATTGTCAGTTCCAAAAATAGCAGTTACATACGGTCAAAATGTCCATGAATTTGTCAGTAAAGAAAATATGTCATATTTATTTATTGAATAAAATACTTATTTCGTTTCTAAGTACAACCTAAAATACGACGTAATAAATAACCTCCAAATCGATTAAGGGTGTTCGTTTCGTAAGTTCGTGGCCGCTTTGTCTATGACGTAAGCAGGCCTGGCGTGACGTCATGGGCAGGGTGTCGTTGACGGCGGTAGGGGTGCAGGGTGGAGGAGGGAAGCAATTTCGCGCACAGCTGACTACGTTCCCCTGAAATCCAACTGTGAGCGCCGAGTCTCGAATCCCGGTTCTTTTGCATGAATTTCATTAAATATGAAACTCATCAGAGATTATGATTCATACCAAACGAGATTTTGTTCAAAGAATATTTTGATTTGAAAATATAGTTTAATATTAATCTAATAAACCGTAGAAATATACAATTTTGTTCCAGTGGAAAGTTGTTTTTCTTCGTTCCATCTACTTGGTAATATCATTTATAATTTTAATGTTAGGGAGAATTTCTGAGTATAGGTATGATTGTTACTTATCAAATTGGTTAATTAGGTAAATAGGCTAAAATGGCAACAAACAGCGAGGTTGTCGCTATAATAAATTAATATTAGCCAATGGGTACTTATTAAAATAAGCTGCTTAAGATTACTTTTGTTCCTTTGGGTTTAATAATATCGACTATTATAGGTACATATACAGTATGATGTGCTTGCGTAGGTTTGTCCCCTTTTCGCAATTCAGGTGATAACATGACCTATATAAAGGATATTTTAATAAGGTCATCATCATTTTCTAACTTTCATTTTATATTTCCTCTAAATAACTCATGAAAAGAAAGTAGAGTGAGTATCTTTTGGAAGACAGTTTTTGGTTTATCTTTTCTTTCCGCTGCACATTTTGTACAGAGCGACGTTGAAATATGTGAATATTAAATAAATAGCATCTGCAGTCGTAAGACTATGCACATTGTTTGATATTCTACACCTGCGTCAGGTGTTTTCATTCCAAAGCGGATGAATTCACTATTTCTGTTTCGAACACACATGTAGGTTTTATTATAAATACTCAAGGTTCGACAGTTGAAGTGTACGATAAACTCTGACCCATTTTAATAATAAACTGAGTCGGGTTCCCTGTAGTCTCCGGACCGACGAGAATGCGAGCTGGGCCACGTTATTGTGTCAAAGAAATATCCTTATCGCTATTACATAATATCGTATACAATGGCATCTTACTTTTAATACACTTGGCGCTCTAATAAACCGGGCGAAAATACCTTATACAAGATACTCCATTATAGGACACAGTGACCTTATTTATAACTACGTGTATGAAATAAATACCTATATAAAAATATTAGTATTCATGCTATATACTGTTCATGAACAAGTGTTCAAGTGTATTCTTATACAAGAACTTTCTGAAGGATAGTCTTTTGAATTTTAAATGACAAAAAATATAACTACGCAGTTTCTTACATGTGATAAATAATAAACCTTGTCCCTCAATATTATGAAGATTGCTATACTTTGGAATGGTTTATTTTGTATACATTCGATGATAAAAATAAGCGTCTTGTTTGTACCGTATAGCTCTTAGTAACAACGTAATTACCTACTATACATAAGTCGTGTGCCTATGTCGTTTGCTTTTAAGCATTTCTAATGTAGAAATATCCTGTTCAAGCTTCTATTTCTTGCTATATCTAGTTCTCGTTCTACATATTTCTCTTTTCATTTCGGTCTATTTGTATCCTTGTCTCCATCGTACTGCGAAACAAAAATATTAGATTTATCACAATCATATTATTGTTTCTCTCTTTATTTATAGTAGCTGCTTGTTGATATATCACAGTCTTATTTTACGATCAATTTATGACGTACGAAGCGAGTACTGACATACACTTGACATTTATATCTCATGGCTCCTTCATTTTATCGTATCTTTGTGTTCCGATTTCATCATCATACAAGAACATTTCGTATCAACAACCGGATATAGATGCAACTGATAGCTTTTTGGCACTTTCCTATTGTCGCCTAAACCACACTATGCGCGGTTAAGGGAAACCCCACTATGTGTGGTTCTACACTTAGTCGCCATGTCATTGTATAAAGAGGCGATAAGATACAGGCGTCGACGTGATGCGGACTTGAGGCTAACAGCGCAGACATGACATCATTCACACACACATACACACAAAAGTCGAAGCCATGTGATGTGATGTATGAAGTAGTACAGTTTTAGTATTAGTAAGACTCTTTTCTGTATATGGTTTTCATTGACTTGTTTTCATCAGTGTAATATTTGGATAGTAGGTATCCTGCTATTAATAGTTGTAGTTGCTGGGGTATCTACAGTGGAATCTCCACACAAATCTGTAATCATCCGATTAGTAAAGTATCTTCACCGTACTGATGATACTACCTACTGATGGTACTACCTACTGATGGTACTACCTACTGATGGTACTACCTACTGATGGTTAACACAGATGTTGAGGAAGCTCTGACAACCAGGGTGACGGATTGCCTTTGTCTCTTACGCCGATAGTACAGCCACTTCTTTTTTAGCATTCATCTATACTAAAAGCTGAAGAGTTTGTTTGTTTGTTTGTTTGTTTACTTGAACGCGCTAATCTCAGGAACTACTGGCCCGATTTAAAAAAATCTTTCAGTGTTAGATAGCCTATTTATCGAGGAAGGCTATAAGCTATATATCATCACGCTAAGATCAATAGGAGCGGAGCACCAATGAAGAATGTTTCAAAATCGGAGAGTATTTTTTCCTTTTTAGAGCTTCCGCTGCGTGCGCTGCGTAAACAGTTAAAGTTTCGCAAAAATCATGTATGACAGAATTGATCCCCTTTAAAAGTTCTAAAAAAAGTCCGCGACAGCATATGTCTATCTTTTAAGGTTGGCTCACTATAACCATTTTTATGCTAACGAAATTTGTTCTAAAATAATGCATTATTTGCGAAGGTATTTTTATAAACATGATATTAATCCTTATCCAAATAAATACGTTATTCATCACAAGTATTTAATTTAAAACAAAATTGCCCTTTACATCATTCGATTTCAATGAATATCTTAGGAGATATAGCAGTTTTAAAATAACATCGCAGCAAAATAATTACCCATTACAGACATAGTACAAACGATGTTTCTCCTGGATTATTTTGCGTGATTACTACTATTTCGATTTGAAAAATTCTTTTAGTGTTGGATAGCCTATTTATATAGGAAGGCTATAGGCTATATAACATCACGCTACGACCCACGGGGGCGGCGCAGTAACGATAAACGCGGGTGAAACCGCGGGAACATCTAGTTATAAATAATGTGGTTTGCTGGCAAAGTTATAAAAAAAAAAGTGTGAAAAATTAATTTTAACCGCAACCGTTGCCATAATGTTCTGATATGGCATAATAATAATAGTATACTTGTAATAATATTTTTATAAAGATAAGAAGCAATAAGAAGAAATATAAGGAAATATTAGGAAGTAATGCATCTTCGTCGTGTCGTCGTCATTTCCGCGTTCCATCCCATCTATTTACTTTGCTATAGATATTGAATGAAAAGGTAAAGGATAGGGATTGGAACAAGGGATAACTTTCATCAAGTATTTGTCCGTCCTGGTATTCAGAATAAACTTTCTACAAAGGTACATTGAGAGAGTTAATGTGTTATTGTTTCTATGCAGATTACATAGCACGGTACGGCCGCATGGCTGAGCAAGCTGCACGCCGCAAGTTCTGGCAGATCCTCTCCGCCGTGGAGTACTGTCACGAGAGGCGCATCGTTCACAGAGATCTCAAGGTACGTCAATTAATGATCATTTCAATACAACGGACACATTACTGAAGTGCCCAATTGCATTTGAATTATATTCAAATGTATTGATAACGCTATTCATAAGTGGATGCGCTACATTCTTGATCATGTAAAGTAAGTATCACATTGTACTTACATATCATTCGATTGCAAATATTATTAAGATAACAGTCCTTGTCAGTCAGGTCCTTGGACAAGATTGTTTCCAAAGTTGAGATCTGGAGTCTATGAGAATTTACATGTAGTAACCATCTCTTTCGTAAAAATCGTTACGGTGTACGGTGAAACCATACACGTACTCTGACCGTGTATTATATTACTTACACTTATTGTTTTTTTCGTTTAACAATTACTTGTCAATCAAAGCGAGAAACAATTTTTACTAAGTTTCTGCGAGACAACGTTGACAAGTAAAGGAGAAAATATTTTAGCTCTCTCACATTTACAATTACGAATGCGAATATTTAAAGTACACGTAGTTTGATATCAGCAACTTAATAGCTGTAAATTATTGCGTGACAAGTTAAGCTCAAGACCTCGGGTCCTTAGTACTAACCCATTTAGATAGGTACACAGCATTAATTGTGCCGCGCAGGGAAGAGCCTAATTAAAAAATAAAATATAATTTTAAGGTACGGACGCCCGCATACATTCTAATTTCGTCTGGGACTTAACCCTACCTATAATGAAAAATACATTATCGTCAGTTGGTTGAGAATTTAGCTCGTTGCTAACTAAACAAAATTGTGAACTACACTAAAATAACAGTTTGGTTAAGCATTTTGCATAAATCTATTCCAAACTTCACGGCTTTAGCTAGTAGAGCAGTTGGCGAACACACGCTTTTAAATAATTACAAACTTAAAAAATACCTAGCAGGTATAATAATACTTTATTTAAATTAATAGTTAGTTAATTAAGAGGTTTAGACAAAAATTGACAATATAATTGTGTAAATAAAATCATCATAATTTGTAAATACTAAATACTACATAATTGAGAAGTAAAATAATATTGTTATAGGTATTTCTCGAATAATATATTAAATGGGTAGGAGGGCAGTTCACAGAAAAGTAAAGTAAAGTTTTCCGTTTATTAAGATTTTGTAATAATTTAGTATTGGAAATTGGAAATCTGTAAAAGAGAATTGTTACACATTTCTATCCTTTGAATTAAATGTTTCATTAAGTGTATTTTTCGGTTTTTAGTGCTGATGTTTCTTTTTGAAGTCGGGTTGCATTATTTTTATAGTTTGTTAATTTTTTAATTTTAGTTAATTTATAGCATCATGGGTAGACCAACTAAAGGTGCCAACCGCATGAGCGAAAAGAGAGACAAGAAATCGTTTGAAGCACATAAAGAACGTTTATCCAAAAATTGCAAACGGAATGTCATATCTCGTTCCCAAGAATCACCATTGACACGTCATGCTAGATTATCTCAGATGAGAAATTACATGCGTTCTCAATTATTGTCACAGGAATCGCAAAGTGATAGGACCCGTCGACGCAATCGTATCCATGAGCCAAATAAACTACTGAAACAACCACATGATGAATAAGCATTACGTGAAATGCAACGATTAAGATTATTGTAAATAAATATCTACATATATACACGGTAGATGAAATGTCTTAAGCAACTTTATTACACACTAGCTTTCCACGCCGCGGCTACGCCCGCGTTTAAATAGGTTTTTCCGTGGTAAAAGTAGCCTATGTCCATCAGGGATGATGTAGGATTCTAATGGTGAAAGAATTTTCAAAATCGGTTAAGTCGATCCAGAGATTACTCCCTACAACCTCATAAACTCACAAACATACCTAAAAATACGCGTTGAATTGACAACCTTCTTCTCCTCTCCTCTTCTACCTTCTTACTTCTCCTCCTTCTTTTCTTAAAGTCGATTAAAATAATTAATACTTCTAGTTTCTAGAACTCACTCTGTTGTCTCCAGAGTAATCAATTATCGATATCGACAAATCTCTTTACATTATTCTATAACAAGAAATCACCTAACTCCTAACTGTTAAAGAGTTGTACCTTCCCTTATCAGCTCAGCGTCATGAGACGATGATGATTACACGCAAATGTCTCAATAGCTTTAGAAAATATATGAAAAACATTGTTAATACCTATAACATTTGAGGGTTGCCCTCGATTTCCTTAGGATTCCATCATCAGATCCTGACTTGGTGCCAATGAGACCAGCTTAGGAGTATACTCTTTTAAATAAAAAAAGAATTTTGAGAATCGGTCACATAAAAAAAAATGATATACAGTCGAATTGAGGAACCTCCTCCTTTTTGAAGTCGGTTAAAAAGCCAGTTAAAGAGCATTTCAGTGTTCTTCCAATTGTTATTTCACTTCATAATTCATATTACTTAATGGCTACTTATTTACTATTAGCAAAAATCCACAACTTCAATGATATAATAATATAATTTGCTTCTTCGTTGATGCTATAAAATTAATACGAATTTTGTTTTGTACCGAGAAGTTTAAATTTGTTTCTCAACTATAATGAAACCACTTAAATATTTAAAAACAATAGGCGATAAATATAGATATTAAAGTTTTTGTTATAATTCTAGAGAACGAAAAATTACCTGAATTGTTTTCATGTCAACCTAATAGGTATTTATTGCTTCATAATATGCATCTTACACATACGTCATTCGTCCTCGAGAATATATAAGTAGGTATAGGATCGTCATGGGTCAATATGAAATCATATTAACTAGTACTTAGAGCTTTTAAATGATTTAATTTAAAATAGTAGATTAAGATCTAATGCGATATCCTGACCTTCATGCCGCAATGTGCTCTTCTCATCCCACAAAGGTAACGATAACGCGTAGCCACAATTAAGTACACCATTTAATTTCCGCTTCCTTAAATGAGGTCATAATATAACATTAATATGCAGTTAAGTTCGGCGTAGGAGGCACTCTAAAGCAGCTACCTTATATTCTAAAACAAACTTTGTTTGTAGGCGGAAAATTTGTTACTGGACGCAAATATGAATATCAAGATTGCGGACTTTGGGTTCAGCAATTATTACGCGACTGGTGAACTCCTGGCGACGTGGTGCGGCTCTCCGCCGTATGCTGCTCCTGAAGTCTTCGAAGGAAAGAGATACACGGGACCTGAAATAGATATTTGGGTAAGTTTATGTTTAACGTATTTTAGCGGCATACTAGCAAGATACGATTGTTTTTTGGCGAACTGTTTAGAGATGGGCAGATTCAGGTCAGTGAAGACCTCACTGGTGCTCGCTGTCAAGGATCACATTGGGTTCGAAATCATTTTAGACGAGCAAACCCGAATAAAAAGTTATCCAATACAATTTAGCCCACAGTTGTTTCTGTTGTATTAACATTGTGTATACGTTAAATTAAGGTTTACATTTTATAATAGTGTAGTATAAATTGATGTTAATCTGAATAAATTGTAAAATATTTAGGTAAGCGGTCAATTAGGTACTTAAATAAATAAGTTATATTAGTTTATGATATTAGAAATGCAAGTAGGTAGGTACTTACGATGATAAAAGCTTCAAGATTAATTACGCACCATGTACTAAACTGATGTTAATTAGTTTATTAAATACGTTAATTCAAGAACTAGGAAACGTTCGCTTTGCACATGAACTTTATTTGACTGCCTATGCATTGGTCATAGTCAAAACACCAGCAATAAATACAGCTAAAGACGTCATAGAACTAATTTACACTTTTATGATTTACGACACAATAAAAGTGTCATGAAGAATTATGAAAAGTTTTTTATAACTTTCTATATTAAGCCAGTATATTCCTGTTTTACATGTATTTATCAAGATTCTATTTGGATACTGTTATATTAATGTCTAGCTTGCATAAAACATCAGCGCAAAATGTATAAGTTTTTATTTCTGACTAATGTAAATGTATTATTAAAATGTTTCCCTTTATTACAGCTTGGCTAGTAAGTCTGCAGGCAGGCTTTTCAGAGACTAACGGTAATATATTTTGTTCACAGAGCCTCGGCGTGGTGTTATACGTGCTCGTATGTGGGGCTTTGCCTTTCGACGGCTCCACTCTGCAGTCATTAAGGGACCGAGTGCTCTCCGGCAGATTTAGGATACCATATTTTATGAGCGAAGGTAAGCGACAAGAACCCCATTATGACTACATTTTAAACTTATCTAGCGTACATTATTATCATGAGATGCATTAGACCGTGCTGACGTAACACACAAGACTATTTAAGCTTGTTATGCATTAGCGATTTGTAATATAGATGTCTAGTACGTTATAATTATTCGAAGTTCGAATATATATGTATTATAATTATAATTCGGTAGGAATATCTCCCCTTTACTCTATGATCAATTGAGCCTCGACATTGCTTTCTTTATTGAAGAGCGTTCAAGGTTAGAAAGACTACGTCACGGCATTGTCCGTGTATCATACCGAAACTGTAAACTAAATTACCCTTGACGCTCAACAAATGGATGACGTATGTGCTTAGCGTCGTACCTGCTAATCGTTAAGAACGTACCTACGTTTGTTTACGACATCTCGCCTACATTTCGAGTTTCCACTCACGTCTGCTTTCATTTAGAATACCTTTGCAAACTAGAAATTTTACTTTTAGACGCAGGCGAAAACTCATTTGGTCAAAAAGGTATACTTACAAGTAACAATGACACTTGTCTACGCTGAGTTTGAAAAGGAACAGAAACAGTTTCTGTATGAGCAAGTTTGTAAGTGTTACCAAGAGATTAAGTGGTATTCAGACGACTGACACGTTTCGAAGAACTTTGTCAATTTTCTTTCTAATTTAGAAGATTCTTTGTAGGCAGTGGCGGTTGTCTTAATAGCTTTGAGAGATACAGAGCGCGTTTTAGAAAAATGTCGGATGACATACCTACTTTCATAGATTATTTTTCAATTTATATTTATTGTTATTTAGTGCTGCAAAGCTTGAGTCCAGAGTGTACTCCACATAATATGAAGTATCAAACACAAGTAGGTAATTTACTGGTGATCCCTTATAATTACGGATGTGTAGACTATTAGTTCCAACTACCTACGTGTATAATTTCAGACATTCAGCGTCTATGCATTCGAACGAACTGGTGTTATTGTATATTATTATGTGCTTACATACTTGTATTTGAGATTTCTTTGTCCCCTTATCTATAACAGGAATAGAGTGAACCTGTCAATTGTCGTATTCTAGGAATTTAATTTTATCTAACACGGATATAGTATGTGATTACTTTGGTCAGACCTTACGACGTTACATCGTTTGTAATCTCATGTTATTGGTTAACGGTGTAAGTATTCAAGAGACGTATTATCTAATTTTAATTTTAAAGAAGAAATTGCGGTAAAAACAACTCTGATCACTTAATGCAGAACATTCATTCAACAGTTGTAATACGACTATGTTTCAAAAAACATTTTATCGTAAAATAAACATCGAAAGTCCCAGCGAAAGAAGCCTTTGAGCGCATTACGTTAACAACTCCCAACTTCCCGATAAATAACGCAATGGAAACGGATTTCAGTGAAAGGAATTCGTACACAAAAATAGTAGCAGAACAGTTTAGTTTAGCATTTTCACCCAAATCCAACAGGGAAACGGGGAAAAGGAAGAACATTTACAAACAGCAGATATACTAATTATACGTACCTACGTACTATTTATGTTAGTGCTAGTAAAGGCACTGGGCGTTGTTTACGTAGGTTTTACGTCACACGATTAGAACGAAGTGAGTGTCAATAATAAGTAATTGTCAATGAAGCGTTTACACTAGCTTGGAAACTATTGTGGACGCTGACTGAAGATAAAAAATAATGAAATCGATAAGCGGCCGAGCACTTGCGTCATCGCCATGTTCAATCATGCATCCCGTGGACGGACCGCGAACGTCGACTAATAAATTATGACTGCCTAACAAACGTATTCTTGTGGAAATAAGAAATAACTTGAATTCGTCAGGCTTTTCTTTATTTTCAGATTTGTTGCAAACAATATTTGCCTTATCCCACTTCTCAAATTCTATTGAAATGAAAATCGTTTTGCAAAACATTGTTCAATTTAGAAAGTTTGAAAGTAGAACGACCAACTTATAAGTCTTCTAGTAGAAAATGAAATCACTTATAATAATGCACGGAAATGGGCCGACAACATAAACTTAAATGTTGTTTTTAGTTAGTACAGCGATATTTGATTTCTAATTTGGATTAGTTCATTCACTGTGGCGGAGCGCAAACCGATACGAGTACGTAGCGTAGAGTGGTGGCATTTGCGGTGGCGATCAGGTTCATCTTTTATATATGAGAAGATACGCACATTAATTGTTAATTGGCCACAAATTATTATCAGTCGCAAACAGAACGCTTTATGATAGTCACCTCTACATGCGATGAGATTGTTTTACCGTTCAACTGAGTTTTATTTGCATTACTCCATTTTCAAGTTTAAAAAACCCGAAAAGGAAAGTAAATACGAGTAAAATGATAACCGATGCGACAAGCAAAAATTTTACGGATATCTCACTTTTAAATTACACTTATCACAACACTAGCATACGTGAAAGGAAAATTATAAAGTTAAATCGTCTGAAATAAAGGAGTTGAATGAACATTTTATGTTAAAAAAATGTATCATAACATGCTTTATTGGATTGACTTTGAATTGAACGCTTACGTCTGGGCCTAATTCGCATGAAACGTGTATAGTAGATATTTAGCGTATACCTACGCGTGAAGTGATCTGTCGTGTCATTGGGTCAACGTCGTTGGATGCACTGGATGTGAAGAACTTGTATTATGGTTTATTTACGACATAGTAGAAGACTTCATCCATCAGCTAAATTCTTCTTCATCTCTATCTACCCTGCTCCTATCATAAGATGCCAATTTTGATTTGAACAGCCCGTACTAGCAAAGTTTTGATACTCTTTTGTTGTATACCTGCAAAGTGTAGGGTAGTAAGTACGGATCTGTATTTCTAATTTAACGCCAAGTGAACCTGAAAGCGAAGAAAACAATAATGAAGTAGAATTTGAGATCAACGCTACCAACATTATGTGTGGAATCGATAAATTAGAGATACTACATAAATAATGAACTGAATCTGACGACGATACAACAGGTCACAAGAAGTGGTCACAATAGGTAACTAATGCTATTTGAGGTCAACAAGCTGAAATGCCATAGTTATTTTGTACTATATTTATATGGACTTGCGGTTATGATTTCAGGACTTTGAAATTGCAAAACAATACTTTACTATAAACACTTTAGCTACCTAAAATATACCTGTTTAACAAACAATGCAAGTGCCTCTTATAAAAAAGACAATATTATTACATTGTTCCTAAAAATACATGACCTATTTCGACCCCTACTGATGAGGCTGCAAGGTCTACATCTCTCGACCCTATTGAGTGCTTCTGTTAACCTAGCTATCAACGTTGAATTATATTAACACTACAAATTTAATCTCGGCCTCTAAAGGTTTTATCTGTAGTTGCGCCGTCATTGTCGATTCTTTTCTATCGGTATCTATGACATGTGAAAATGGATGCTAAACAGTTCAGATAAAATGTTGTAAGTGGTCATAAAACGATGAAATGCGTGAGAAAGTTTAAATCAATGTGTATCGTGTGTATGCATAAGACGATAGTAAAAATGTAGCTTACCAAAAATATTACTCTAGATCACCCGGTACCCCTGTAATACGTACCCTTGTAAAACGGTATACTAACTTACACAGAATTTTTAGTCATACTATGAAATGTGGAAATAACAATATTCTATTGCTTGTTTATAAACAAGCGTGCTATAACAATGGCATGTGTTTTTCAACCGTTACATATACAGGAGTAGGTATTTACAACAGCTGCTAAAGATAACGAACTATGAACAATAAACGGCTTTCGACGTAAATTAGATTAGATAATTGGATTACAAAAACGTAATTACTTAATAATCCCTTTGAATATACATATTTGAACTTGTTCTAAATTGTTTAGTAGACTTGCGTAGAACCGAAAACTTAGCGAAACGCTATCAAATGATATTTTATAACCTCAGATGCTGTCTAGATGACGAATCAAAGTCACCCCTTAATGTACCTACTTAAAAGGGCAACGTCTTTAACGGCATGTATGTCCTTTTTAGTTAATTCATTAAGCGCCTTGATGCTGATGACGGCCACGATCCAGAAATAGTGCCCACTGACGTTAGCTATGGTACGTCGATATATTTATCACTGAAGGTTTGACGCAAGAAATGTTAATGGCTTTGTATAAACACACGATATAAATTAGAAAATATTAAAATTCTTGGAAAGTTTTGTTTTATCCTTTGTTATTGTGATTCAGTTTCTTCAAAAACAAAACCAATCTACTATAGATCCAAGGTTATTACCTTTACTTTGATTGGGTGCCTCTTCGGAATAGTTACTGAATCGAATGCACGATACGACTTTGATAACCTAGATTTTTTGTTACTCTCTTATCATTGGGCTAAGGATTTTGCAAGGTCTATCTACGTTAAAGTCTGTCTGTCTGTAGTCTCAGTAAAATTATAACTTTATTGCAAAAATTCTTTTTATATTTAAAAAATAAATTATAATCCTTCCCTTTTAGTTTGCCACGTTTAGCTTGTAACTACTTACTCTTATTTTATTCAAAAGATTATTACCGACCTTCAGGGATTCGGTCTTGTTCAGGTAATAGGTGGTAGAGGATGTTACGTGACGAGAGTACGAAATGCCATAGAAACATTAGACCTTATTTAGCGTAGGGCAAAAAGCGAAAATGTCCAGTGTGTAAAGTCGTATTTGAAACATTTAGTTTAATAATAATAAACATCCAGTATTACCTTACTTTAAAAACATTTTATAGGCAAAATAAAATTGGTTATGTGAAGTTTTAGTCAGTCGCAAATTTTTAATCAGTCCAGTTCGCGTAGTGCTTACAAAGTACGAGTGCGGTTCCAAACATCCTCTAGACCGTTGCCAGTGGGTTGTGGTCCTTATTACAAGCGTTATATGACCTCCCGCCTACGGAGTACCTTGTCTGCGTCCTCATCATGAGCAGTGCTTGTAATTCTGCCGCCGGGGACGAACGTGCCCATACCAACAAATTTAAAAAATGCGACTGCTCTCCGCTATAGCACTAACGAAGGGATTATTTCCTTTTCTCTAGCACAAGGATTGAAGTTGCCCAAAGGATGTTACTTATCTTTCACTTTAATCGTCGTTTTAACTGCTATCCCGTTTTTTATAAGCGCTTTTATACATAACGAGCCTTACTCTGCGTTACAAAACTTTTTACCGAAAAACGGGAACGTATTATATTTAGGTAACGAGCAGAACGATGAATTATCCAGTTTTATAATAGGAAGTTCATGTCGTGGAAAATTTGGTGTTGTTTTCGGAAGTTTATGTGTTTTGATAATTCGAGAAAATTCATTCTGAATCTAAAAGGACACTTGTTACCCAAACAAGTTTCTTTAACTGTATTTTAACCTTGCCAAATTGAATGACAGTAAACTTTTAAAAATTTAATAAATGGTACACAGTCTCGTTTGTATCAGATATTTATCGATAAAAGAAGATACTAATCATATGACCTATTATGATCGTACAGTTTTCTATTAGGCAAATAGAAACCACATGTGTACCTTAAAATAAAAGGTGTTTCACAAAATTAATAATATACACATTGGACACATTCATCTCGGGCAATGCAAATACGCATAGAACCGCGTATTATAACCTATTTACCTCTATAAATAATTTAGGCAATAGAGGATCGAATACTTTTTTATATTTAAGTTCTCTATCGAGAAAGATTAACATTTATTTTGTTGGTACTAAATGGTTAAAAAACATGTAAATCTATAATTATCTTATTCGCCGCTCACTTGTTCAATTAAATTTAAAATGATTGGTTTCTTGTCTGTAAAAGCAAGTGCAAAAACTCTCTTCTACTTAAATCCAGTAATTTCTAATATTTGAAAATGAAGTCGGAAATCAACGAGTAAAGTTTTTATGTAATAATTAACGTTCTTCTAATACAAAGGAGAAGACGATCATAAAAACATGAGTGAAGAATTGAGCTATCTATATATCTCTGGGTGCATAAACATATAGCGTTAGTGATGAATCAAAAAAGATACAATGGCAAACAATTACACTCTACAATCTCTTTAGCTTATACTACATTTCAAAAATTTACGCAACTAACTAAAAACACTGATAAAAACACTATGTAAAATAGGTTTTTATTAAGTGGAGAATCAAATTTTCCGAAACATTACTCATGCTTTGGCTCTGAGCAGATGTCTATCACACGTGAACATTTGAATTTGGCTCGTAAGTTCCATAATATATGATGTTCCAATTCGTTACCGACTTACGACCGACGATGGTCATCGATTCTTGACGAATGATTTATAACCGAATAATAAAAATATTTCTTTACATTTACGTCTACTATTATAAGTTGTATTTTTCTACCTTGACGTCTTACGACTCTATTAAAAAGTATTTGCGAGGTATTTTATGTATACATTACTTACTTTGTTATAAATTACTAGCTTTTGTTGCTTGTCATTTGTCATGTTAGTACTGCGACGGGCTATTTAACGTTCCATATTTTAGTTCTTTTTATTGCAATAGCTGAATAATTGATGGTAGAGCTGAAAAATGTATGCACCGTTATAGATAGTCGAGCATTTACGTATACGATTTGCGCTGGGAGATCTATCAAAATACGTTATTAAAAGTGGTTTGTACTGTGATAAAGCAATAAAAAAACATTTAATATCACATTCCGGATATCAAAAATATCGCGTTCGACACGCGACGCGACTAACTGACAGTAATGTCCTCACTTTTTATACTTAATACAAAAGGCATTGCGTGCGGGCATTAACGCCTCAAATAACGTCTGAGGTGCCTATAATTAACTTTTTCCCTACATGTTCATATACGCTGACGATTTCCTTTCCGTTGCAAAATTAATTGCCACGGTTGCATGGCAGTGGATTATATTAACCCACTATGTGAATGTGTGCATTCTATTGTGTACATAAAGATTGCGGACTGAGATTATAAAACTAGCAATGAACAACACCGAATTTATCTTATTACCGTAGAAAAAAAATTGGTAGCGTCGTTTTATGACACTACCAATTTTTTTTCTAAATTATATTCAATTATTAAGTTTTAATTAAGTAGTTATCTTATTTTATGGATAAATATAAACGAGACGAGACTAGTTAGACATGTATATACATGTAGAAAAATAATATCAGTACTAGGTATAGCATGCGAATACTAAATAAAAACGTGTAAAACCTAAAAGGCGCGACGAGACATGTGGTTGCCGAAAAAGGCATCGCCTGTACATTACTACGCATGAGCTGTCGTCACGTCGCTCTTAACGGAGGACATTATGAAAAATGTATTTTCTTTCAGGGGCGTTCGCCTGGCCGCTTTTGACGTCACCACGTGGACCGTCCGAATGTTAGCGTTTCATGTAAATGCGACACATATTTCGCTCATAAAATACATTTTTCTTTGTGTTTCAAAATATCGTTGAAATAATATGGGATATAAAGCTAATATAATTTAAACAGCCATTCTCCATGCTCTAATACGTATGAGTATTTAATTCGAAATTGTGCAAAGTCATATCTGTATGAAATGGGCTTAGTTACAAACACAATGTTTGTTGCTGTCGTAAAAATTACGGTAATTCTATATGAGTGGGCTTTCAAAATCCTTTCTTGGCAATTATGCGTTGTATAAGGCATCTACCAAATTTCTAGTTCTTAGATTATTGTCGGCGATTTCGTGGTCAGTGATCCATTAGTTACCTACGTATTTACGTAGTGAATGGTATTTAACTTTCTCATTATGTATAAACTATAGGTATGTACAAATAAGGAAAATAACCACGACATTGTGTTCATAATTATTTTGTTATAAGTACTTAGTTTTGCTATACACGCTATATTAATAGTCTTCGTCTAATAATTGACATGGTTAAATAAATCAATCTTAGTAATTCCATAGTGCGAGCGGCAGACGTAGTCTATTTGTTTCAGTTTTGTACAATCTCGCCAATATACCAATCTCGCTATTTCTACTCATTTATTTATTTAATTATAACGGTTGTATACCCATTACAATAATTAAAGATAAGAATACATTAGACACAAATACAAAAATTAAAACAAAGATATAAAACAAATAAATAATTATGCTCATTACAATGAAGAAACCTTTATATTTTTAAGTAATAATGATGTAGATTGGTAAGTATACCTATTCGTTTGTTCCATCGCACCTGTTCAACAAAAAATCTGCAAAAGTAGACATAAACTCGATTGGTCGATATGATGCCAAGAGCGCAGTACAAAATTAAAACGTAAATATTTAAAATGATAACAGGCAAAATTTATTTATTTCAGGAAAAAATATTTTGGCAGGAAGGCGTCCGAAACTATGTATTACATATGTTTTTCTAATGTTGTTGTAGTGTAAAACATAGTTGGAAGTACGTCAACTGGCTTATGGTTAGGTATATTTACATGTGCTTTATAGGTTGTAATTGCTGGCATTAGTGGCGAGCCAATGCCAGCGGCAGCTTGCGTCGCGCGGTGACGCGGCAGCGGCGGCGCCGCGGCTCCCGCTCGTAAAATCGCACAAGTTCATGGAGCACCAACACGCCCGTCTCCGGGGCGCCCACCCGGCTTTCCACCGTTTCATTAAATAACACCAGTACATTTTTCACTCGATTGCGTCAATGGTCAAGAGAAGCACGCGATATTTGCGTCTGAGCGATTATTAATAGAACCGCCTGGCAAAAAGTCGACTACTCATCGACTTTATTTTAGAAAGCAGTGAAGGAAGGTAAATAAAATAGTATCTTCGGAATTACTCTTAGTTGATACTTGGTGTGTTTTGTTAACGAAGTCTATTTCTATCGCGCGTGTGCGGTTTAACGAATATTTATAATCGTATTCGTCACTCGAATTCAAACTATGTTTTGTTATTGCTAAGTAAAGACCGAATACTGCGAATGATATATTTACATAAGATTATTTTCGGTATTGGATTTATTTATTCCTCCGCGGGCGTCATTCTCCTTCGGCACATGAAAGCAATTATTCGTATTTTCGATGGAGTGACGCATGACCTAAATGTTTTTGATATACGACAATTTCTAAATATCTCTCTTAATATCCCAATTGAAATGGATTATATAAGGTTTCATTGACACAAACTTGTACTAATATTTTGTCTTTACTTAATTCAATCCACATTTATTTAATGACGACTTCTGTTATTTTCCACATTACGCCATCTTCTCCAATCTTAAGTGCTATGTTAATATCTCCATTTAGATTCAATGATTGTCGCTCTAGAATTTTCACAATAGGTATACCGACCTACTGAATGATGTAATTAATAATAATTAATATTTCAATCTAGACAATAATATTTTAATGGCTTTATATCGTGGTAAATAAAATGATTTAAATAACGTATTAACAAAATAAAGACAAATTTACGTATCACCAAGTCTAATCTATGAAAATAATGTCTAAAAATGAATTATTTGTCAATATTTTACTTGAAAATACCTCATTTTAAGAACTCTCTTTGTTTATGGGGGGGCTGTTGAGGGGTGTTGCAAATGCAAATTACTAAGGCTACGATAATTGCTTACTATCTGTTAGGCAATAATCATGCTTCTTTGGTGCTTATGTTCTTCATTGTACGCAGTGGCTTGATGCTGTTACCCTGAAACGGCTTATTTGCAAAAGTGTGTCTATCAGAAACGACAACGGCTCACCAGCAGTCCAGCTGGTTCAGCAATAAAAATATAACAAATCGAAGAAGAATTTACAAAATTTTTGCCACATAAATATTGATACGGGGCTCTTTGCAATGTAATTAACTAAAATTTGTTTCAAAATGGGCAAGTAGGAGAAAAAGATAGGCTTATACTTGTTGTATTTTCGATAGGCCGTAGCGAATGTAAAAATGTGCTTAGGTGTAATGAATGTAATGATGCAAATATGAATCATACCTACAAAGCTAAGATTCTTTCATATGACAAATATTGCCTTTTGTGTAAGTACCGATACTTACAAACTATGTACAAATAATAATGTAAAACGTAACAAAACATTCTATGTATAACACAATGGTACATTAAAGTGAATAATATAAGATTTTTTGTATGTTGCTGTGTTACATTTTTTGTATGACATTACGTCATCGTAGATACACCTAAGTGTTGGACTAATAAAGAAACAAAAAATAATACGACAAAAGAGAACTCGTTTTCTGCGGCGATCATTTGAATTGCTCAGAGTAATTATAATTAGTAGGTATAATCTTATTTGCTCCGTGGGTATAATAGCCAACGTTGTGATCGTTTTGATTTGAACTCTACGTAAGACAAACAGGATTCGATTATTCTGTAAACGGGACAAAAATAATGATATAACTATATTACGTAAAAGTACATACAAAACGCAACTTCATGATTCTAAAGAATTAAAATGACTACCTACGTAATTTGCATATTATACCTCACTATTATATAATTCTAATGACATCAAACGTTCACTTTAAACCACCTGAAACTAACAAAAACGGCGCAACAACAATACCAGTAGGTACAAAGCTTATGTCATGTTTTCATGAACAGCTACATATATTCTCAAACTATCTTGAATCAGTTGAAGTAGGTAAATAATTCGAATATGGACAGATTCGTCAGTCATTGCCTCAGGTCACAAGTTTATTTTCCAATGTGTAATCATCGTCTAATTGTGGTTAAGCTTATTTTGATCCTTTTGCCATCGCACACGGAGTAACGACTCCAAGTAACGCAATATCTCTATATTGCGAAATACACATTGGAAAATAAACTTGTGACCTGAGGCAATGACTGACGAATTTGTCCATATTCGAATTATTTACCTACTTCAACTGATTCAAGATAGTTTGGGAATATAGCTGTTCATAAAAACATATAAATTTACATATAAATTAGAAACATAGTTAAAGGGTTTGGTTACGGGTAAACTAGATTTAATTCTAAAGCATTTATTTTAATTGTATCTTTTAAAATATTGTTGAATGTACTTTGAACTCTAATTATAAGGGTTAAGAATAACGGAAAAGTGTAATATATGTAAAAGGCACAGCTGTAAGGTATTTTTTCCAAAAGATATATCCACTATTGAAAATTTATGGCAGTGATGGGAATGATGATAGTAACATGGAAATGATATTATAATTTCTGGAAATGACACTACATGCCTGGTAATGAGTCTGTGCAATAAAATATATATGTATAGATCAAGTAGTTAAGATAATTTATATACTATAGAATGATTAATAGAACAAAACTCAGGGTCTATAAATAAAATATCCTTTAATCACAATTAATCTTTTATTTATTGTACATCCAATTCAAATTTATTTGTAAAAATCAGCCATAAAGCCTCGTATCCTCGCTCAATAAGATCGACAAGGTTGCACAATAACGCGCGACATTGCCAGCTGCCGCGCAACATGACGCGCGGCTTGTTGTTTGTTTACATGTTGTCAAGTGGAGACGTGACGCGCAAGTGTCCGTAGTATGGTGTAATAAAGTGTGCTGAAATCAACACTAGTTTCTCTGGCGACAGTTGCCGTCGACTGGTCATGCGTGGACAGACAACGTTGCTAAACAAAGCTCTGCGTTGCCGTGTGCAACAATGTTGTGCAACATGTTGCGCGTCAAATGTGTCTAGTGGATACGAGGCTTAAGAAAAGCTTGGATAATAATATATTTTAATAATCAAATCTTATTTTGCCTAACTATTTGTTACACAATTTGACTAACAAATTCTACTATAATAATCTATACTAATATTATAAAGTTGAAGAGTTTGTTTGTTTGTTTAGTTGAACGCGCTAATGTCAGGATTATTTATATTATTTTATTGTTAGATAGCTTATTCTATCGAGGAAGGTTATAGGCTATATAATATCACGCTACGACCCATGAGGGCGGCGCAGTAATCATAAAGGCGGGTGAAACCGCGGGCACATCTAGTAATAATAATAAATAAACTATCAATTAGTGTTCGCGAATAGTTTTAATTAAGTAGATTAAAAAAACGCCATAGTATTTAGTCTTCTTTTGCTACAAAATCTATACTAATATTATAAAGCTGAAGAGTTTGTTTGTTTGCGTGAACGCGCTAATCTCAGGAACTACTGGTCCGATTTGAAAAATTATTTCAGTGTTAGATAGCCCATTTATCGAGGAAGGCTATAGGCTATATATTATCACGCTAAGATCAATAGGAGCGGAGCACCAATGAAGAATGTTTCAAAATCGGAGGGTTATTTTTCCTTTTGAGAGCTTCCGCTGCGTGCGCTGCGTAAACAGTTAAAGTTTCGTAAAAATCATGTATGACAGAATTGTTCCTCTTTAAAAGTTCTAAAAAAAAGTCCACGACAGCATATATCTATCTTTTAAGGTTAGCTCACTATAACCTTTTTTATGCTAACCAAATTTGTTCTAAAATAATGCATTATTTGCGAAGGTAATATTATAAACATGATATTAATCCTTATCCAAATAAATACGTTATTCATCACAAGTATTTAATTTAAAACAAAATTGCCTTTTACATCATTCGATTTCAATGAATATCTTAGGAGATATCGCAGTTTTAAAATAACATCGCAGCAAAATAATTACCCATTACAGACATACAAACGATGTTTCTCCTGGTTTATTCTGCGTGATTTTAAATTAGCAGTGTAGATATATTTAGAAAATGTTGTTGAATGGTTCTTATGTGGTTCGTGGATTTAACAAAGAAAGTTTCAGCTCCTTTAAAATTGTATTATAGTTGCCTACGACCCACTCTCTCCCTTATGTGACGCAGACGAAGTTGCGCGGGTCAGCTATCTATACTAATATTATAAAGCTAAAGAGTTTGTTTGTTTGTTGGTTTGATAGCGCTAATCTCAGGATAGCCTATTTATCGAGGAAGGCTATAGGCTATATAACATCACGCTACGACCCACGGGGACGGCGCAGTAACGTTAAACGCGGGTGAAACCGCGGGAAAATCTAGTCTTAAATAAAATTATATTAAGTCTTAATAATCTATATAATAGGAATGTTATGAAAGTGAATGAAGCCAGAAAAGTGTATCAGAATCGTAGCAAATGGAAATCCGTAGTCTCTGCCTACCCCTCTTGGAAACAGGCGTAAATCTATGTATGTATGTATGTATTAAGTCTTATTTCATATCATAACAATTATTAACAAACAAAAGGTATATCAACAATCATTGTTTGGAGTGTAAGGTTTTGGTTATTAGAAAATTCTTTATAAGATAAATAATAATAATAATAGTAATACATTTTATTTCAGAATTACTTCCATATTTAGTTAGTAACAGTGTTCTTAACCTAGTGTTAGTGGAAATATTTATAAACTTAACAATAACATTCACAAAGGTAACGTGTCAGGCGCTTGCTTTCGCATGTAGGCCTATCCAATGCCTGATCAGCAATGAGTCCCACCTGCCGGCACACGCGGTCAGAATGACGCTGGGGAAATCCTAATATTTGTTTAGAATTGGTCTTTTTCATTATAATTATTAGGTTTCATGACTGCTTACCATCAGGTGGAGTGTTGTAATTTTGACGAGCAGTAATAGTTCTAGCATCCCGCTGAGGTTTGTCTCATTTTTATAATTACTGCCCTGCTCCCGTGGGTAATAGCGTTATTTTGTATATCCTATATACTGCCACGATAAACGGAATAAGTAACGCAAAAATAAATTTTAGGTAGGTACAGGGATTATTGCGTTTAAACACAGTTTTGTAATGTTAGTATAGATAATTGGCGTATACACCGATGCTTTATTTATCGGATCAATGAGTGAAGTAAGTCCTCAAAGAAAATATACGAACGTATCAGCAGATAGACATATTATTCACTTCCAGTCATTAAAAATCATTTCAATCTATAACAATTTACTGGACATGATACTACTGGCAATGACATTTTCCGTTTAAAGTCGATCGCGTGTTTTAGAATATCGTATCAAGGTAATAATAATAGTTGCTAATATAACACGTAAATATACTACATAATAGTAACAGGAAAAGAAAAATCTATACTTGTTACTTACCGTTTTATTCGCCCTTATGGAAATGATGCATTAGTGTGACAATCGTAGTTTAACACTTTATAAATAAATTTATTGTGCCGATTGCACTGCAATCACGCATCCACTTGTTCAGCCGGTCGCTGGTAAAGTAAAGAATTGCGGGCGCGGGGATACATGTGCTTCGTGTTAGCAGAATCGGAAAATTCACTGTTTGACGAACTCTTACGGAAATGATGAAAACTTTGTGACATTTTTTTAACATTTTATTTCGATCTTATTATGACAGTTCACGTTATAAAAATTGAGCACATATGCATTTGCATAATATAATTACTTACTTAAAATATATTTTTTAAAACTCGTTATTATTATTCTCATAAGATTTATTTTGGTATTTACCCGGCAAGAAATGATACATCTAATGAAGATGTATCATTTCTTGCCGGGTTGGATATTACGTTAGGTGCCTTTTTTATAAACTTTCTCGAAATACATAATGTTCCAGAATAAAAAATTCATGGCGCTTTTGGCAATGATATATATATAAGATCATTTGCACCCAATTAAAATGACTAAAAACAATAAATAAAAGCGCAGTGGCAGAAAAACCTTTATTTTACACATTTAGTTTATTTACCATTAGCACAAAATATCCTAATTCTTTTATAAACCTATGTAGGTACGATACAACGTTAGATTTATAAAAAGGTAATCAATCGTCGAACTGTTCTTAATACCAAACATAAAGGCATTTTTTTCTGAGCGACAAAAACTGTCTATCTAGATTGCGAGGGTAACTGCCACATTTTGAGACTGCTAGTTAAGATATAACACCTAATAATGTTATCTCGCATCTCTGTCTGGAGCGAAATTACCTTGGCAGGTGATGTGTGGGTCTGACGTTCCAGCTTTAGAGCACATGTATGTCGATGTCGGAGGTTCGAACATTTTGTAACGGATGTGACCGTCATTTGGCGCAACGACCGTATTTGCTCGGCTCCACGTAACTATTACGTCATTCACGTTACCAAGCCACCCAGCTTATGACCTTTCTGTGTTTTCCGAGCACCTTGTCATGCCACTCAAAAAAAGGATTATGATTAGGTACTTTATTATGTGCTAAGCAAATAGCAACTTACACAGTAACGTCACAACTAACACTTGCATGTGACAGCAAGAGAAAACAAAGCAGAGGGAATATCTGTATTCATTTCAGTAATTATTATTGTAACAGATTGGAAACTGCTTTGTTTTATGAATACCTATGTATCAAGTTATTACGAAGTTTTGGCCAGTTTACTGGACGATATGAAATTTAATTACTCCAAAGATATTTTAATATAGCATATTAACAGAAAACAAACATTTTGAAATTTTAATACCTGTTTACACATCAAAATCCCAACAAAGACGTTAATTGTAGTTAGGTATGTCGATATTATCACGTGTCCCATTATGTCTCACAATATTCTGATTGGGTGTTATTCAGGTTAATGACCGTTGCAGATAAAAACTTGAACTCTGCATACGTTAATTGACAGAGAGCCAAACATTCTAAGTGTTTTGTTACTGTGTACCTTTTTATACCTCGACGGCAAATAATCTAATTAAACGGCTACGTCATTTGAAGATCACACTTTTGTTACACAAAGGAAAATTATGCTTGCAAAATCTTAACTGATTGAAATAGAACTTTTGGTATCGTATAACTGATACAATAGAACTTTTGGTATCGTATAACAGGTATAATAGGTACTTTTATCACAGGTAAAGGTAGCTTGTCTAACATTGTTATTCTACCTGTTTCTATAAAATTGGAAAATACGAAAACATTTAGCTTTCTCTGAATTATTGTAGTATAGAGACCTAAGTAATAAGATTATAGTTTTTAAGAATCGCTAGTAAAGAACGTGCGTCATAAATGATTATGTACTTACATAGAACAATATAAGTAGACTCTGTAATTTGCAGTCAAGGGTCAAAATCCACCTTTGCGGTAGCTCAGTCAGTGCCATAATATGTTACCAAGGTTTTCCTTTGTTGAGATATACTGCCAAATTTCTATTGCTTGATTAGAAGATCACTCCAATGGTCTTCTTCGGAACTATACATACCAACTATAGTTTACGGTATTATCAAGCAATATTATTTTCATTACAGATTGTGAATCACTGATTCGCAAGATGCTAGTCTTGGAGCCAATGAAGAGGTACACTATAGAACAGATAAAGAAACACAGGTGGATGGCGACGGAGCCGTATGCAGTGCCAACAGTGACTGTCGACCCTGCGAGGAGCCCTGCCCACGCGCCTGCTCATAACGAACCCAATGAACAAGTGCTGAGGCTCATGCAAAGTTTAGGGATCGATCCCATTAAAACTAAAGAGGTATGCTACGTATCATATCAGTTTCATTTCGGCTCAGTCCTATTAAATGACTTAGTATTTGTTTATTTGCTTAATAAGTTTATTATTACTTTAATTTGCGAGGTTATTTTAATAAATATACTGCTATTGTTCTGCTGCATAGTAATATGCGTTGTAAAGTACCGTAACATTTCATATGTTTGTAATTTTAGGGGAGTTCTTGTCGGCGCTGTTAGTTGTGGTTCTATCTTTCTAAATATGTACATTTATCCATTATTTTGATCTGGTAGTAATATAGTGATACGTGCGCCGTGTATTGCCATATCTAACCAAGTCTATATTGCTCATAAGCAAGTACGTAAGTTACATATAACTAAATTATTGTCTACAGTATCCTTTTCACCAGATCTAATAACGATAGTTAGCTATGTTATAGCAATTAGGTAAGACTACCAGGTATTTACACCAAGTACACAATTTAAAATGATTGTTTTACAGAGCCTTCGTTCTAACAGCTACGACCACCATGCAGCAATTTATCTGCTACTTCTAGAGCGGTTACGGGCGCGAGCAGCTAGTGGTGCTAGTGTATCAAACGTGGAAGGTCGCACCAGGCCCTCGCGACGTCCTTCGTCGGTAGCTGATCAAGCCCTCGCTAAGGAAGCTCATGATGCAAGACGAGAACATCATAATAGGTAACTATAATTTACTCCGTCGCAGTGCTTTTATTAGAAACTAGATGTTCCCGCGGTTTCACCCGCGTTTATAGTTACTGCGCCGCCCCCGTGGGTCGTAGCGTGATGTTATATAGCCTATAGCCTTCCTCGATAAATAGGCTATCCAATACTAAAAGAATTTTTCAAATCGAACCAGTAGTAATCACGCAGAATAAACCAGGAGAAACATCGTTTGTACTATGTCTGTAATGGGTAATTATTTTGCTGCAATGTTATTTTAAAACTGCGATATCTCCTAAGATATTCATTGAAATCGAATGATGTAAAGGGCAATTTTGTTTTAAATTAAATACTTGTGATGAATAACGTAATTATTTGGATAAGGATTAATATCATGTTTTTAATAATACCTTCGCAAATAATGCATTATTTTAGAACAAATTTGATTAGCATAAAAATGTTTATAGTGAGCCAACCTTAAAAGATAGACATACGCTGTCGCGGACTTTTTTAGAACTTTTAAAGAGGAACAATTCTGTCATACATGATTTTTGCGAAACTTTAACTGTTTACGCAGCGCACGCAGCGAAAGCTGTCAAAAGGAAAAAATACCCTCCGATTTTGAAACATTCTTCATTGGTGCTCAGCTCCTATTGATCTTAGCGTAATGATATATAGCCTATAGCCTTCCTCGATAAATGGGCTATCTAACACTGAAAGAATTTTTCAAATCGGACCAGTAGTTCCTGAGATTAGCGCGTTCAAGCTAACAAACAAACAAACAAACAAACTCTTCAGCTTTATAATATTAGTATAGATATGACGTAGTTATTACTGGACTAGTGGAATTCCATGCGGGTGTAGCATGGAATTCGTTTTGCCAATGTTATACGATTATTATAAGAACAAAATGATTTACGTTACCATGTCCTTTCCAGTCAAGCTATTAATCTCTTTCCGTAGCTTTGACGCATTTGTGACGTCAAGAAGATATAAACAAGCGTTATACATGTTTTATGAAATTACGCATCTCCATTTCAGATTACTTCACGCTGGCGATTCTCAGTCACGGGAGTACAGCCGAGCTACTCCGACAATATCGACTGGTCCGGCCGACGCCTCGTCTGCCGAGACACAGCGGCTGTTGTCACTCGCGGGCGTTAACATGACTGAACAACGACTGCTCCAGCGAAACTCCGACCCCTCGGATACGCATCGGAGCTTTCTAGTTGGCAACCTGGATGTTATGACTAGCAGAAGCCATGAATCAGAATCCACAAGGCTGCTTTCCATGAGAAATATCGATGTCTCCCAGTCTAATCAAAGGTTAGGCACTAAAGTCAATGAGCCCTCAATACCCACACACAGACTTCTTACTTCAACTTATGAACAGCAACAAAATATACTAAAACAATCGAGCGAAGACTGCCGACGACTGTTGCAACAGTCGACAACCGTCGGACCGGAAGCAAGTAAAAGTACCATCGACGGAACTAGATTACTAACCTCTTCAAGTTTTGATTCCAAATGTGCGATTGATGTTGGAAGAAGTTCCTCGGCAACTGAACACAACGCTATAGCAAATTTCCTTCAAAATTCAGCTTCAGCAACAAATTTCAACGTTGATATGAAGTTACCTAGTTCTACGACGTTCACTATGTGTTCTGAAGCAGCGAAACTTATGAATACTTTACAACAGTCACCGTTGCCTTTAAAAGGGACTGTTAATTTAAGTACTAGTCCTATTCCGCCGCAGCTTGGAGATTCAAAACTGAGTAGTGTTTTAGAACAACCAAAACCGCTGGAATCTACCAGACTTGTATCACAAGCACAACAACAAGATCTCAACCGTCTTCAAACCAGTACGCCACCTTTTAAAGACTACATGAATCATCATCTTCCCGCTTATTCGTATTTACAAAATTCTGTCTTGCCACCGATTTCGAGTTCAGGAGACTCCAATTTTTCTACCAATACAGCTACAAATGATTTATTGCCAAGTACTCTTTATAGACCAGATAGTAAATTTTCTTTGAATAGATACAGCACGGGTCAAACGTACTCGCAAAATCTCCAAAGTGGCAATGCATCTGATGCGACAAAATTTCAACAGCAGTATTCGTCGTCGACAGACGAAGGTTGCGAGACAGATATGGAGGACGTCGCGAACGTGCCAAGTGGGGTACAAAACAGATTAAGTTCTTACGCTAGTTCCAGTTCTAGCAGTGGAGTGGTCACGTTTTTTAATAACAAAAGCCTCAGTCAAAATCTTAGCTGTGATTCATCGCAAAGTAACTTTTCCACATTTGAAAGCCTAGACTACCAACTATCGGACTGTTCCAGTGAGTTAGCTAGTAGTCTACCTAGCTGTACGTCCAATGAGGACAAATTGGCCTACGAAAATAATTCACTCGTAAATACGAGTCCAATACATCCGTGCGTTTACATATCTTCCTACAATAACAAAACGCCTGGTGTAGGATTCATTGCAAGGCACAACCCATTGAACTATCAGTCAGCTAATAAAAATTGTACTCGGGCAATTACACGAAGTCCAGTTGACTTTCGGGAAGGTCGTCGTGCAAGCGACGGACTTGTCGCACAACAAGCTGCTCAGTCCAATGATTCACAAAAGAACAGTTTGGCTTTCAACAGCCAGAGGTTGAACGAGAATTGTAAGGCTAAAGGGGTGCTAGAGCTTCATTTGGTTCAAAAAGAAGCACAAAAGCTAAAAACTCAATACCAATCGAGCATACCGGCGGAAGAAATGACGCAAAGACAAATCCAGCACAACCAGTTCGCCGCAAGTTTCAGTCCACATTACTTGGATACAAAGAATCCTACACCCAAACGTATCAGTCTTCCTGAAACGTATAATTACTCGAGCACCTCGCCTCCGATGCCCGCGAGTCCGAAAATGGTAGCACAACTGCAGGATCAAACAGACCTGCCCCACAGCGCCTCCGTGTCACAAGTCAGCAAACCTCCTCTACAACAGCAGCTAATGCAACACAGATTGTTCCAACAAAAACGGCAGTTACTACAGAAACAGATGACTCCATCAAATATTCCCCCTCACGAAATGAGTTTGCACAGCCTGCAAGTCGGTCTCAGCAGACGACAGATGCTACGACAACAGAGCTATAAGATAGCTCAACAACAACAAATCCTGCCTCCACTGCCGCTGACTGAAACCGAAAACCGGGATCTGCTCGCTTTTCAGGCGATCGTCGAGGGGCCTAACCGAATGCCAAAACACAAACCGGAGGAGAGCCATGAGGACGTCGCGAAGTTTGCATATCAAGGCTCGATGGAGATTAGTATAATGAATAAGGATAGGCTAGGTAATGAGAACTGGTCCAACCTACCTTCGAGCCTGCAAAGCGCATGCCAGATCTCGGAGCTGGCGGGGCGACGCGAGGCGCGTGAGGGCCGGGAGGGCCACGAGGCGCGCGAGGGCCGCGATGCGGAGGGCGCGGCGCCGCACGTGGACGCACCGCTGTGGCCGCAGCAGTGGGGCGCGAGCCTGTTCCCGCCGCAGCCCTGCTTCCAGGTATTCCAACAGATCAATTAAGTAGAGCCACGTAAAGCGTAGACCTGTAGTTTGGTAGTGTGCGTGTGCCGCCTCGCGTATATGCGCTAGATGAAAGAATGGTCTTATTATGCTATGTATAAGCATCGTAATGTGAGTATATTATTGAAGTGTAGACGATTGTAATTTCACAGAATATGAATTTACGTACCTATATTTAGAGTGCATGACAATAAATAGTGCTTTAAAAGTATATATATTACACCAGTAGGTCAGTGATTCTCTACGATGTAATCTGAGCTGCCGTTAAGTACCTTAATATAAAATATAATAAACACCAATATATTAGTCATGTATTCTTAGCGTAACGCTCATTATACCGATATAGGTAAAGGATGCACTCAATATTTGATATAATGAAATTAATTTTACTCAATTACTTATACAAGACCTTGTTACAAAGTATTCATTCCTGTTGTTCATTACATAAAATTATGTATCATCAATATACTAATGTATAAAAGTACTATAAAGTAGCTATTCCATTTTTAAATTTTACTTGCCAAGTATTGTATTTTATAGAAGTTGTATGGTAATGATTTGCATTTTGCCCACTTACTGCAACATCACATAAGAATGTTCCTACATATTTATTCGTTAATTTTCTACATAGTACATTACTTTTATTAGATATAAGTATCTATTTATTATAGATATTATAAGTTAAATATATGAGTCTGTACTCTTTCTTTGTGAAAGTCTGTATAGTTTTTGTTATTATTTGCTAATAATAAAGTAGGTAATATATGTAAGATGTGATAGCTTTACTTAGAGGCAAGTTTTATTTAAAATACAAGTTATTGTAAATTTATAATGATAGTTTTATTTTATCACCTTATTGTTTTTGTCAAATAGCTTTTTGTAGATGACACAATCGCAATGCACGTTTGCAATAGTAGCATATCATATAATTTATTTTGAAAGCTTATGAGGTAATAATATGTATGTGTCATACCAAAAAGCTAGTGTTTAAATTATACGCAGAGTTGCTTACTCCATTTGAGAGTCAAGTAATTAATGGTTACCTACCTAACACCGAGATCGCACTGTCTAATTCTAGTCGACCAGTGTTTGTTTAATAAAGAAAACCAATCATGATTTAGTTGCTTTATTTTAATCGAAAATAACTTTAGCCGTGCTAGTCTGTACAATTTCAACTCGAACTGCAATGTCATTTTAACAGTAACCCACGCAGTAACTATTGAATGAAATGAACTATTGATTCAGATGTGACGTTGATAGTGAGATCTGCCAGGATACTCCTGCAGGGGAAAATAAATCGTATAACTTGATAAAATTGAAATTCTATCCTGAGATTAAAGTAGGTAACACTTAAACACCAAATCAGGTAAGACAACATACAGCAAAGGCTCATACGGCTCAAAGCTACGGTAGTAATTTCGCATTTGATTATTATTAGTAATATGGCTGTCATACATAAATCAGAACTATGATGAATAAAGTATTTATTAGACAACAAGGGTAAGTATTGCACTTTTATACTTTATATTAAAGCATGTAATTTTAATGTAAGAATTTGTAGTTGTGTTCCTTTGGGCCTTCAACTGAATGACGATGTGACAAACAAGATTAGTAGAAACTGTAATTTTAAAGTATCTGTTCATAGGTACAGCAACGAAAGTCTTATTTAAAACTTTCTTATTTAATTACACAGTTTGTCGGCCTCGGTGGCGTAGTGGTTAGTGTAACCAACTGCTATGCCTGAGGCCGTGAGTTCGAGTCCCGCGAAAGTCAAACATTTGTGTGCATGAACATGGATGTTTGTCTTGGTCTGGGTGTTTCTATGTATAATATTTATGTTTTTACAAAAAAAAAAGTATATTTGTATGTCTGTCCAATGTCTAGTACCCATAGTACAAGCTCTGCTTAGTTTGGGCTAGATGGTGTTGTGTGTAAGTGATAGAATATTAAAGAATAACATTATTCTTATTAGTTTAAGATCAACTAATTTAAACTAGAAAATTAAAAAAATCTCTTATCGAAAAAAGTAAGAATTACCCTATTGCAGTAGTATGCACATAAATGATGCGACGATAGGTTCTTGACAGTGGTTATCAACCGACAATCACATAATGTGTTGTTGATATCATAACCTTGCATTCGATATGTGAAAAGAAACAGTTATTTTTTAATCAACCAGTTATCTTAACGCAGTTTGTACATATTTACTATTTTTGCTGTTTGTTTGCAGTCTAACTGGCAGGGACACAGCCTACCACCAACTGCAGGCATGCTACCCCTCAGTGAGAGCCCCATATTGGAACTCACTGAGCAAATGGAGTCCATATAGAAAGGACGGCTATTTAAACAGTCGTTGTTAGAAAAATATACCTATTGAAGTCGAATTGTGTCAACGATTTGAGGAAATTAAATATTGACAAAGCTATTATTGAACACCATATGAAATAATGGCGTCATTCCATACATTTAGTTCAAATCCCAAGGCTGTATAGATAATAATATTAATTTCCACATTATATAAGTACCTGCTAATAATAAAAAAACATCCGATTTATTCAAATTCGGTCTTTGTATATTATTCTTGTGTACGACAGAAACGTTGGGCTTGTCCTTGTAGAGTCGCTCTCGCCAATGACACAATACGACTGTTATCCGATACGCTTGACAACATTACGATTATTTAGTCAATATATTATATTATGCGATTGTTGTAGAATGTACCTGTACACGTAAACAATTATAAATGTTAGTATATTATGCACTGTATAAGTCAATAAATTGGCTAAATTCCAATAAATTAATTTAGTGATAAATAACGCGACAATATTTAAATAAGTTAAGTTATTGTTATTACATGAATGCGTTTTAATTTTCTAAGCAACTTTAATAATTCTCTATAGGATATTCACTTGAATTTCTTTCTTATTGCTTGGACAATAAAATGCGCGTATCTACTTATGGACTCTATTTTTCAAAAGAATTTACTTTTGTATATTAGATGTACTTTCTTAAAGGCCTACTTCAACACGGAAGTTTCTTGATGGCTGTAATAAGTACCAATTTTGGTAAAATCGATTTCGAATGTAACTTTTCATTATAGTAGTTCTATAATTTTTACCTATAAAACATTTAGCAAAAAAATTAAATATGTTTTGTGGCACTTACAATAGTGTTATTACTTATTACACACTAAATTTTAAACGAATGTCTAGAAGCAATGAGAAGACACCATTTTACATTAGATAACGTAAATGAAGGAGTTAATACTTAGTATCGTTAGAGATATTTACACTTATGTATGTACCTATTGCATTTAAAGTTAATTATCTACTTACTGTTAATTCATTTAAACCGCTTTTGGTTTCTTTTTTTCTGGTTGATGAATCAATTATTAAATAACAATATTTCTTGTAAATAAACTACCTCTAATTATCTTCGAATACAAGACTGAATTCAGTGTCAATTCAGACCAATGATTGTCACACGATACCATCCGAAAGTCGAAGGTTTATTTTTGTTTGTTAAGAAACAACGGCAGTTTAATTCAAGTAGCGGGAAGGTTAGTTATTTTTTTGAGTAATTCGTGTTTGTGACAAGTTTGAAAGTTAGGACATATCACAGTACAGTAGAAGTATACGTCACGGCACGTTATAAAGTAGAGTTAGGACAATCATATTGACAATTAATACACACACTCAAGACAAACAATAAGAAAATTGCAGTACGTTCGATAAAAGATTCTAAATGAATTAGAGTACCTTACCTAATCATGTAAATCATTTTTACGTTATGGCCCCTCTACATTATCGGCGATTACAGACGATTACGCGCGAGCACGATCGTGTAGAGGGCATACTCGGCTGTACTAGCCGATTATCGTCTATGATCGCCTGCGACGCGTGAATTGTCGGTTTTTCGGACACGCATCAAAAGGAATAGCCGTTGAGGTGCCCACACGATCGCCGATCATTCATTTGCCGTCTTGACTTAACCCGAACAAGTCCGCCTAAAGGTAATTTTATTATATACTAGCTTTTGCGCGCGGCTCCGCCCACGTGGTACCTACATCAATAAAAAGTAGCCTATGTTCTTCCCCAGGTTTTAAACTATATCTGTACCAAATTTCATCTAAATCAGTTGAGTGGTTTAGCCGTGAAAAGGTAACAGACAGACAGATAGACAGACAGAGTTACTTTCGAATTTATAATATTATAGTAAGGAAGTAAGGATTTATTGTGACTACTTATTTGGTTCTATTACGAAGCATGGGCAAACACCACCATCTTCTTTTCTTCTATTTTTCACAACTTTTCGTTGAACCATATTGACATAATGGTTATATACCTACCGCTATTAAATAAATGGTTGCAGCAGCAACACACTCCACGTCCATCTTGACGCTTGCCGTTCGACAACCTACTACAGACGATCGTGTGGATGCTTGCACGATGATCGTGGCGATTACAGACGATTACACGATCAACGATCATCGCCGATAGTGTAGTGCAGGCTTTAGATATATCCAGCTTGACGTGTTGCAATGCTCTGGGCGGTAAGAATGTTGGAAGTGAACGGGTATATGTAGGTAATTAATATCACAATGCATCTATCTAAAAGGCTTAAATACCATTAATATCATTGTCCATTTATTGTCTACTAAGTAGATAAAAATAATGAAATTGTCATCAATATCATGTAATGATTAGTGTTACACTGATCACTATGAAGCTTTACCGAACCGTAACAATAACTTACATACGTAAGAATTATTTATTAATTACATTGATTGAGACTAGTTTCAATAAGTCATTACTAATGTAGAACTGTAGAATAGGTGTTTGGAGGCTTTTACACGATTAGAAATATTGCCACTGTATTATATTCTGATATTATCGAGCAGATTTCATGTTACTCGCAATTAAATAATAATTAGGTTTTTAGATAAGTAGACAATTTTATATAAAGGAGGATGAAGTAGCAGGACGTAGGAAACAGCGATATGTTGAACGTATTACACAACAAGTTATGGCTTAACTGCTTCATCTGAAGATTTTGTAGTGACCTTATCTATATAAATTTTTTGTTAATTGTACTTTTTTGGGTTGTGATAATGTATTTGGCTGATTGTTAATCAATGTATAGAGCAGTCATAATACAATAATTAATTTAAAAGTGTTTCATTTCCTTAAAATAACCTGTGTTTTGAACCCTGTCCCTAAATCCATTAATATAATTGTATGCTTATGTAAAACCAGTTACTGTTGAAGATACCGACAATTATTATAACTTTATAAATATCAATTAGGTGATGATCACTAAAATAATATTATCATTTCAATAAAGGAAGGCCTTTTAACGAATGGGTCAAATTCCATCTTCGGAGGATTTATTTTTAATGTTATAATGCTGAGACTACTAGGTCAGTAACTAAAAGAGAATTAATGTGCTTCCAAGCGAGCAATGTATCTTAAAATATTCAATACGACTGGTCATTTGAGACAAGTTTTATTCTATTTAAAATAGAGACGCCGATCTTAATCTTGTTACTTATTTATTAACTATAAGTACTTACCAAAAATTGTAAGAGTGTGTTAATTGAAGATAAAAATAAAAAGTCACAAAATAAGTATGTATTATAATAATTTAATATTTGTATTTACCACGCAGTTTTGGCGCTAGATTACATCTGGGCAACTGGGAAGATTGTTTGGGTAACAAATATGATATATTATATAAGAATGAAACCGTTAAATATATATAGTTTGAGTTCTAAGGTTCCTCCCCTGGGCTTCTTCAGTTTCTAAACACGAGCTATGGTATACGCAAGTGGCGTATCACGCAATCACAGGTGGCATAGAGAAGGAAGCTCGCCATAGCCGGCCTCTTAGAAAGAATGACGGACGCCTGTACTAACGGGTGATTTTTTAAGTGTTTGGCTTTTAATTTAAAAAAATGAGTAAAATTGGAAAAAAAAAATTTATTGGAGTTTAAAAATCAATTCTTGCCATTTATTTTTTAAAGATTATTTCATGTAAATGTTAGCCACGACTACGCTTAGGTGATCCATACGAAAAGTCCATAAAGATGAGAACAACGTTACTGTCAATGGTGATCGCTATCGTGCAATGATTTCCAACTTTTTACATACATACATACATACATAGATTCACGCCTGTTTCCCAGAGGGGTAGGCAGAGACTACGGATTTCCATTTGCTACGATCCTGACACACTTCTCTGGCTTCATTCACTTTCATCACATTCCTCATACACGCCCGTCGGTTCAAGGAGCTCTTAACCTGGCCTTTGTCCAGGACGCCTCCGATCTGGTCGAGAAACGTTCGCCTAGGTTTTCCTCTTGCGACTGTTCCATTCACACTAGCCTTATAAACTTTCTTAGTCAGTCTTTCCTCGTCCATTCTTTCTACATGTCCAAACCAGCTTAACATACCCTTTTCTATTCTTGTAACTATATCAACTTTCATGCCGCATCTCTCTCTAATCACACTATTTCTTATTCTATCTTTCAGAGTCACACCACATATGCTTCTCAACGCTCTCATTTCTACAGCATTTATTCTGCTCTCATGCTTCTTTTGCCATACCCAACTTTCACTTCCATACATAAGTGTGGGCACTAATAGTCCTCTATGAACAGCCAAACGTGCCTTTTCGGATACATTTCGACTGTTCATAAAAGCGCGTAGGGCTCCATTCACTTTGTTGCCAGCAATCGTTCTCCTTTCAATATCTCCGTCATGTTTACCATCCCTTGTAAACAAAGTACCCAAATATACAAACTCTTTCACTTGCTCCACTTTTTCTCCATCAATCATAATATTACACATCGTCACGCACTCTTCCTTTTCAAATACCATTACTTTCGTCTTGCTTACATTTATTTTCATTCCTTTACTCTCAAAAGCACCATGCATAATAGTTACCATCGCCTGCAACTCTTCCGCCGATGACGCAAGTATTACTTGGTCATCGGCATAAAGAAGACATTTGACAAGTAACTCATTCATTCTTAATCCCCATTCACAATCTTTTAAATCTTTCAAACAATAGTCCATGTATAGGTTAAACAGCCAAGGTGACGCTACACATCCTTGTCTAACACCTTTATCGATGCTAAACCACTCTGTGTAGGTTCCATTTATCCTAACACAAGCTCTGGAATCATCATAAAGAGATTTCAGAGCTCGCGTGAGGTTGCTATTCACTCCATACATGGACAATGCCGACCAAAGTTCATTCCTCACCACTTTATCATAAGCCTTTTCCAGATCCACGAATGCGCAATAGACCTTTTGACCTTTGGCCAAAACTTTTTCGGCTATGCTCCGTAAGGAAAAGACCTGATCCGTACATCCCATACCCTTTCGAAATCCCGTTTGTGCATCCCATATTTTCTTGTCGGTTACTTTCACAATCCTTTCAATTAACACTTTTGCATACAATTTACCGACGACGCTGAGCAAGCTAATGCCTCTATAGCTTTTGCACTCTTGCTGTGAGCCTTTTCCCTTGTATAAAGGTACTATGACGGCCTTGCACCAATCACTTGGTACACGGCCGGTATTCCAGCACAAGTTAAAAAGGCGGCACAACTGAGTTGCTATAAGACCCTGTCCAGCTGTCAGCATTTCAACTGTAATCCTATCATACCCACCAGCCTTTCCTGATTTCATGCTTTTCAATGCTTTCATTATTTCATCCATACTAATAGGGCTTTCATCACTACTATCATTATCATTCATTTCGAAACTTTGCCCTTGCCATTCCTCTCTTTCAAATAAACTTTCAAAATATTCCTTCCATCTCTTCAGTACGCTCTTTTCTTCATTCAGTAAACTTCCATTCTTATCTCTGATTGATTTCAGCTCTGTGGTTACGGTTTTACCTCGAACCGAGCGAATGGATTTCCAGAAGAACTTCGCGTTGGTTCGGAAATCTTCAGATAATCTTCTATCAAACTCGTCTTTCAATTCCTCTTTTTTCCTTTTAATTACATCTTTCACTACTTTATTCATTCTTATAAACTTATTCCTAGCTTCATTCACATCCTCATTCGTTGCTTCTTGCATTCTTTCATTGGCTCTGACAGATAGCCAGTCCAACCATGCCTGCTTCTTCTCACGTACTACCCCTTGCACATCTTTATCCCACCACGCATTCTTCGATTTTATAACTTTCCTCTTCTTGCTCACACCGCATACTTCTGACGCTACAACAACCACTTCATGCTTAAACGACTGCCATAATTCTTCTATATCATCAGTGTCACAAAATCTTTCAAATCTTTTCCTCAATTGATTTTTATACTCGTCTTTCAATACTTCATCTTGCAAATTTTCTACTTTTATTCGTTCTTGGACACTTGTTCGGGTAGGTATACGGTGTCGCCATCCTTTGAAGAGGCCACGTATCCGGCTCATAATCAAAAAATGGTCGGTATGGACACCAATACCTCTATATACCCGAGTGTCTAGGACATTCTTTCTCAATCTTTCATCCACTACAACAAAGTCAATCATACTACTTCTTACATTCTTTGCTTCTCTTGTATACTGGTGGATTCTTTTGTGGGCAAACATAGTGTTTGTCACACAGAGATTCCACTCCAAACATAGCTCAAGCAACCTTTTTCCATTCTCATTCACGCTTTCGTCCCCATACTTGCCTAAAACCCTTTCGTATCCTTCACGCTTTACTCCCACCCAACCATTAAAATCCCCTAACATTATCAACCTCTCGTGTTCCTTGCATTTCCTCAAGACATCTCTTAAACACTCCCAAAAATCTTCTCTTTCTTCCCGTGCACTCTGAGACATACCCGTTGCTATGTTTACGGGTGCATAGACCCCTACCATAAACACACGAGTAATCCCTACTTTCATTCTCATCCATAGTAACCTAGCATTCACATATTCGAATTCTTTTACACACTCATTCATTCTAGCAGACAGAATAACACCAACTCCCTGACAGGCTCTGGTATTGCTAGGCACGCCGGACCAATACGCCGTGTAGGGTCCATGCCTAGTGGTGTTACAGCCTTTCCTTTTCGTCTCATTCACGCACAGAACATCAATCTTTCTCTCATTCATCATCTGACATACTTCATTCAATTTTCCGTCCATCCCTCCTCCAACATTCAATGTAGCAAAACGGTTTTCCGTAGGCCACTTTTCGCCCTCGCGAGAAACGAGACGTGACGGGTGGCGGACCGCGTCGCCGCCATGCGGATTATTAACTTTTTATTGCCCAAAATACATGAGCTGAATCTGGTTGACATGTGGTTTCAACAAGACGGTGCCATATGCTACACAACATAGGAAACGATGGATCTGTGGCGTATTTATATACGCACAATCAACATATAAGTTTATTAGGAACCTGGAATCGAACGGAGCAGCATACGTCTAGTCGCGCGGAAACCAAGCGACGCGCGATGGCGATTGAACGGAGCATCATACGTCTACGAAACCAACTGACCACAGAACACATACTCAAAGAGGAAGAGGCCATCCGTTTTATAGTGGCAGTATTTATACGCACGCACACACGCTCAAGAACTCCTCGTAAAATTGTAGAATTGTGTTTATTTGTCGCTGATTGGTGTAAATGATTATTGTACACATTAGTGCTAGCCTAGCCTTACTTGCATGAACAATAAATGGGATATAAGAAGGCGTAAAAGTGAAAATATATTCTCAGTTGAATCAGTCTACGTGTTTCAATATAACCCTAACGGTTACCAGCTACGGACCTGGCTTATGCCTGCCGGTTGATCTACAAACATAACGATTATCAGCTACGGACCTGGCTTATGCCCGCCGGCTGGTAATGCGTTAAAGACCTATTGTGCAATGAATTTGGTGAGCAATTCATCTCTCGTTTTGGACCAGTGAATTGGCTGCCTAGATCGTGCGATTTGACGCCGATGGACTGTTTTTGTGGGGGTACGTCAAATCTCTTGTTTATACCGATAAACCAGCATCAATTCAAGCACTAGAAGACAACATCACGCGTGTTATCAGAGAGACATACCAGCCGATATGCTCGAAAAAGTAACTTAAAATTGGACTTCTCGTATGGATCACCTAAAACGTAATCGTGGCCAACTTTCACATGAAATAATCTTTAAAAAATAAATGGTAAGAATTGATTTTTAATCCCCAATAAAAATATTATTACATTTTTTTCAACTTTCCTGTGTTTTTTTAAGATAACCAACCAAACGCTTAAAAATTACCCGTTATATCCAGAGGGTATATATTATTACAGACTTAAAATCACTTTTAGGTGTTTGTAACCTAAGAGTGGTTTAAATCTCTAATTCTATGGTGTCCGAGGCTAGTAAGTCTTTCTTTTTTTCTTACTTGATGAAGGTTAGTCATTTATGAAGACCCCAAAGAGAGAATCCAGTCGTAACGAATTACCGCTGTATACAGGCAGCCGGTTTAATCACCTGCGATATTGAAAGAAGTCTACGACGACCTACCGCAAAATAAAAAAAAAAAATTATTAAAAATATCTATTAATTTCCTATCACGCAGTCAGTTCCGATAATGCACAAATCAAGACCCGCGTCCATTATTCAGTAACTTGCGTGCAGTAAAGAGGGCACATATAGAATGCATCTGTTCAATTATGTTTGGGATGAATACATTATAAGTAGGTACTACAAGTGATTTTAAATCAGCATCCTGCTGTAAGTGCTACATAAAATATCCATTGTGCGATTGTAAACTCTTATTCCAACGCAACAAATCTTAAAAATAATAGGTATGTTTTACTTGGAGATAGCTACCTATCTTCAGTATTAGTTTATTAAGACCATATTTCACTTTTATTTTGTTACTTTTAAGTAGTTTATCCTTCTGTCAGAGGAAGTTATATAGGTACCTAGTAGAAATATTTTTAATTTTATTAAATTTAATTTATCAGTATGTTTTTAAACCAATAGACGCTACTGGTGTATGAGGAATATGCCCACTATCATAATAACGTAAGCTAGTACTGTATTGAAGAGAGAGTTATCAGTTATAAATCGGATATTGTCGTAGGTAGGTACACGGTACCTACATAGCTACTTTACTTGGAAGCACAGGCTGTACAGTATGCATTGTGATAAAATAAGTAAAATGTACATACTTGCAACTTTTATAGTAGGTACCTAGGTATAATAATGAGTAATGCAAAGGTTTTAGATATCTCTAAGATCTAAAAAAAGGTATTTTATTTGCGTGACAGATCAACAACAACAGAAAGGGCTAAGTCATAAAGAACTGTATGTTAACTAACCAGCAAATAATCGGTTTTAGTATTTCTAGTCAATTGCCTACTTGGTAGCTAGATGGTAAGCAGGTAATTTTGCCTAGTCTATAGTATTTTTAATCAATACTTTGGTACATTATGACTTCAAAATTGTGACGTTTTTTTTCTATTTAGGTACTAAGTTTTGTTTTAAGAAATAATATTTGTTAGAATATGTTCTATTATTACCTATATATTTTATCATATTATACTTAATTATTATTTATAGTCGATATACTGCAATCTTTTTCATATGTTAATTTTATTTAGGCACTACCAAGCGAAATAAATTTTCACACTTTCTACCTTTACATTTCTATATGTATTCATCAATTAGGTACCACAGACTAAAGTTATCAACATACCTACTTAATACCTACTCATGGACTTATATGTACAACGATAATAAACTTATCGCATCGATAATACAACTGTAGAAGGTCACTGTCGTCATTCTTAGTAACGTATTGTTCAATGAGATAGCAACATTCACCGATGTACTCCTTCTACTCAATCTAAATAATTATTATTCTTAACAATCTCGCACCTTCCAGATATAAATTATGGCTAAAGTGACAGAATTGATAAAAAGTGCACAATTTAGTTACTCATTTGAAGTGACTCCTGATGTGTCCAAAAAAGAAATAGATAATTTGGAAGTTGATCCTGCGTTTTTCTCAGTAACATGGCATGCCAAATACCATCAATGTAAAGACATGAATATAGAGCCTCTCCAGACAGCCAGCTTCTTGAGAAGGAAAGGAAAACATGTGTTAATGCACATGTCTTGTGATATGATGAAGACAGATTATTTAAAGGAACTGCTAATTAAGTTACAAGAGAACGACATCTGCAATCTGTTTGTAGTTTTAGGAGGTGAGTATAGCTAATATTTATGTATGTCTACTTAATACCTACTAACATAGTAGTAATATTAATTAATTTCCATTTTTTATTGTGTTGAATTAGAAATAGGTTCATAACTTATAGCTGCCATAACCGGTAAATAACTCCAGGCTATGTTTTCTTAAGGCTAAGTGTTTACCTACATAAAGTAAATTGTACCTTTCTGGTGCAGCTTGTGGTAAATGTAGTTGTTGTGCATAAGTTCTCAAGTTTGATACCTGGACAGAACAAAATTTTCTCTCAAACAATTGTCAGTGGCAGCGCAGAGTTTGATACTGTGCCCGGTAGACGTTAGTAGGGTCCCTTTCAATAACATTGAATCTACAACCATTATATATATAACACCATAGCTGACGAAGATTAGGTGTAATTCACACCTACCAACAGTTCCCAACCCTTGTGTGAGTAGAGACGTTCGACTATGGTGTATGAAATGATTAAAAACAATGGGTTGCACTCCGGGAGTGCCGGCAGAAGTAAAAACTTGAATATTAACGTTGTGCATTTTTGATATTTTAGAATGGTTAGGGAATAATTTTGCACGAATTGCTTTAACTACCAGTATAAAAGTACTATCATTTATGTGGTATGTATACAATATTCATTTATTGCGTTATTGTACACAAACATGACAATTCTCACTCCGTCTTACGAATTTTCGATCAGGTCACGTGTCCTGACGCGAGTTTGAAAATTTTCCCTCCGTCTTACGAATTTTCGATCAGGTCACGTGTCCTGACGCGAGTTTAACACTTTTTACCCATCACAAAAAAGTGCACAACGCCGCTAAAGAAGTTTTCACTTCAAAATAGGCCGTGGTTTGTGTTGTGGATTTTCATTTATTGAACATTCATTTATGAAATATCTTGTAGGTCTTCAAAATAAGGACTATCTGAAATGATTATCATTGTTTTATTATTTTCAGAGGCTTACGATCCTAGTACGTCCGATTTCGAGAACACGAACCAACTTATAAAGTTTATCAGGAAGCAAACTGGAGATCATTTCTGTATTGGAATAGCTGGTTTTCCTGGCTGCTCTGACGAAAAGTTATTGCAAATGAAAGATAAAATTGAAAGCGGCGCAGATTTCATAATTACACAAGCGTTTTTCGATATAGACACGTTTAAAACTTTTGCAATACAATGCGAAAAACTGAATATTAAAGTCCCCATTATACCTGGGGTGTTTCCATTTGAATCATATAAGCAATTAACTGGCTTTATAAAACTATGTAAAATTAAAGTATCTAAGGATTTGTTACAAAGTGTTCATGATAAAGAGAAATTAAATAAGCCTTGTTTAGAAGTCATTGAAACATTATTACAACGGCTGAAAGATGATTGTCAAGCGAACCATGTTCATTTATTTACGTTAAATAAACTGGACAAAGTAAATAAATTCTTACATAATACATTCTACAATAAGAATGAGTAGAAAACGTTTTTAATAAAAGCCTTTTTTAAATAAAAACATGCTAAGTGTTATTGTCTCTTACTGACCCTAACGCTCCATGTATTACCGTATGTATCTACTTCGCTTATGCTATCTCCTTTCCATATTACCTAGATTAAACATTTTGCTTATCCATTATGTTACTTACTTTAATTTATACTTATTATATACTAGTTTTTGCCTACAACTTGGTACGCGTTAAATTTCAAAGTAGGTATCTACCTATCTCAATTTTATGGTTTTTGCATACGTAGAAACTGATCTAAAGGAGGAAGGAAGTTCTAAATATGGTAAAGGAAAAGAGACATATTCTAAAAACAATAGAGAACAGAAGAGGGAAAATGTTGGGCCACTTGATACGAAATGACACTTTTATAAGAAACATCTTGGAAGGAAAAATAGAAGGCAGAAGGGGAAAAGGAAGACCAAGGAGGACGTTCATAGATCAAGTGAAAGAAAAGGTAAAAGTTACGTCGTATCAAGAACTTAAAGCGCTGGCTGAAGATAGGACTTTATGGAAGAGACTCCAACGACAAGAGCTTGGCTCTTAAATTGAAGAAGAAGAAACTTATCTAAACATATAATACTCAACTTCTAGGCGGCGTCTCAAAATAAATTCTACGGCTACAACTACTGTATTGCTGGAAAGGAAAATTGATAGATTGGAGCAACAGGCAAGACTGTAATGTCGAAATAGCTAATATGCCTGAAAAACGCGGCGAAAACTTGATAACTATGTTGGAGTCAATTGGGGCTGCAGTAAATATGTCATTAACGTCTAAAGATATAATATCTATCCACCGTGTACCACATGCACATGCCCAAAATAATCGACCCAAGAATATTATAGTAAAATTTACATCCCGGATAATATATGATAATCTACTAAGTGCGTATAGGTTATCTAAAGGACTGACTACTGACCGCATCGGCCTCTCTGGCACTCCATGCCGCTTTTATATGAATGAACACCTGACGCTGCGAAACAAAGAGATGTTGCGCAAATGCCGTGAAACAGCTAAAGCCAACAAATTCAAATTCGTATGGGTCAGAAACGGGATATAATCATTTTAGAAATTTGGCTATTCAGTAGCCGTATGGTTGCATATATTTTTGTTATAATAACTAGGTATACTTTGACGTATCTAATGTCTATAGGTAATTATAGCTGTTTTACAGGTCTATTCAAACATGTAACTGTGTTGTCACTAATTAAAGATACCTATGCTTACTACATTGACATGCTTCTTTTGATGTTTCATTCAATGATTTCTACCATACCTTCTATAAAAGAACTTGTTTATGCCTGTTAAACAATCGATTGTTTTTTTCTTATTTTTATTCTACACTGCGTGGTCTCAATATCATCATCACGCATGATTAATTCTATGTTGCAATGGCAGTTCAATAATGTCTTATAATTTTAGCTTATATTATCAGAATTGCCGAAGGATCAGGACCGAGCACACTATATGTTCATATTTTGTGTTATTCGTACGATGTCATTGTGCTGACGAAGACTTGGTTGTCGCCTGATATTTCGGAAAATGAGTTTATCGAACACCGGTACTCGCTCTTTAGGTGTGACCGTAATCGCACTGTCACTAACAAAAAAGACGGAGGAGGTGTTCTAATAGCAATATCGAAATTGCTAAAGCCATCAGTCTTACAATGTCACCGCCATTAATACTACCTGAACACGTAATTGTTCAAATTTCCACTTCTGATGGTAGGTATCTACTTGTTTGTGCTGTTTATATTCCTCCAAATACAGCGGAAGAGATATATGTTAATTTTATTAATTCTTTAGCGATTTTGACTGATAATCCCTGCGTGGAGTATGTAGCATTGACTGGAGATTTTAAGCTGCCAGAGATCAAGTGGGTCTATTCAACATCTCACATGACATGTGTCAGTGCTTATTCCAGTGCCAGTAGATACTTATTGAACTTTTGCTCGCAAATGGATATGTACCAATTTAACAATCTAGTAAACAGTAATGGCCGTATACTAGACCTTTTTTTTCTGTAATACATACTCTGTGGTTCATCCTCCTAATATTTCGCTCGTACCGTCTGACACCCAGCATTTTACGTACAAACACAGTTAAATTTAGGAAAATTAACACAAATATCTCAACGTCGCGTCGCAGTAAAAATTTATTTAATTATTACAAATCTAATTACGTTGCTATAAATACTGATATTGGAGCCGTTCACTGGCATGATATACTAGGAAAACAGCCTCCTATTGAAGCAGTTTCGAATTCTTACGAAAAAATATATGAAATTGTCAAGCTTCATACGCCTTTGCATAAGTCTAGAAGTCATAAATTCCCTAGTTGGTTTACTAAATCTTTAATTCATACATTTAACAAGGAACGTCAAGCGTGGAATAAGTGGCAAAATATGGTAACATTAGTGATTACGAAATATTTTCTAAATATAGAGCTATATTTAATAAAGAGGTTGACATCTGCTATAAAACATACATGAATATGGTAGAAGATAGCGTGGCTACCAATGTGAAAGCATTTTGGTCGTATGTCTCTAGCCGTAAATCTACTAATACTGTCCCCTCTTCAGTTCATTATGAACAAGAATCATCTAATGATCCCACAACTATTTGTAATTTATTTTCAAAATTTTTCCATTCGGTTTTCGAGTCTTCTTCATTTGATCAAACATCATGGAAACCACCACCCCCTAATCGTCAGAATGATGTTAATCTTTGTAATATAAATTTTTCGATAGATAAAATAAAGAGAGAACTTAAATTATTAGATGCATCTAAAGGTCCAGGGCATGACGGTATTCCAGCTATATTTTTAAAAATACTTGTAAATTAATATGCCTTCCTTTATTTATATTGTTTAATAAATGTATTTCTCATAGCATATTCCCTGATGTTTGGAAACGTGCTAATATTGTACCTGTCCATAAAGGCGGTTCTAAAAATGATGTTTCTACATATCGCTCCATATCACTGTTATCAGCGCCCTCTAAACTTTTTGAAAAACTAGTACACAATGAGGTATATCCCGTTATGCGGCGAGTGATTTTTAGGGAACAACATGGTTTTGTAAGAGGGAGGTCCTGCGTTAGTAATCTTCTTGTTTTTACATCATACCTATTCAAGAACATCGACAACAGACAGCAAATTGACGTAGTGTACACCGATTTCCAAAAGGCATTTGATAAATTCGATCACAAGTTATTACTCGACAAAATCGCTTTTAATGGTATTAGAGGTGATTTGCTTCGGTGCACGGTGGTTTGCTTCATACGTCACTAATATAACTCAAAAAGTGGTTATTAATGGCTACGAGTTTAGTTATACTCAAGTTACATCAGGAATGCCACAGGGATCAATCCTGGGTCCATTCGTATTCATTTTATTTATAAATTATATTAATAGTTGTTTAAAAAATTCAAAATATCTTCTATACGTGGACGATTTAAAATTTACAAAAATATCACTTACCTATCTGTTTTTTTTTATACAACTAAGGTGGCAAACAAGCATACGGCCCATCTGATGGTAAGTGGTCACCGTAGCCTATGGACACCTGCAACACCAGAGGCATAATTTGCGCGTTGCCGACCCTTTAGGAAAGGAAGTGGGAAGGAGAAGGAGTGGGAAGGGGGAACGGGTGACTGGGCCTCCGGCACTCTCACTCACCAAACGAAACACAACAGGTAGGAATACTGCTATTTCACGTCAATATTCTGTGAGAGGGTAGTCCTTCCCCGGTCGAGCCGGCCCATTCATGCTGAAATCAGCGAGGCTCTACTACACAAAAGTAAACTCTACTACACAAGAGTAAGTAAGTAATTAGCTTAAAAATTTGTAAAGTTTAATAATATTAAAGTAGTGTAACAGTTTTTCAAAATTTTGTAATAAAGTGTCAAATAAACAACGCGAAAATATCCGTATATTGTAGTTTAAATACAACAAGAGTTAAATATATCTGATTGTCCTGAATTACAAAAGGATCTCGATTGCTTTTTAAATTACTGCTCTTCTAACAAACTTTACCTTAGCTTCTCTAAATATCATGTTACCAAATTTAATTATTGTTTTTCTAATATTGTTGTAAATAACGTTACTTGTCTCCGAGACCTTGGCGTTCAGTTGGACTCGAAGCTCCACCTCGATACTCACGTAGATAAAATGGTTAACGAAGCTTATAAAATGTTTGGATTCGTAATGAGAGCATCTAGACAATTTCATTGTCCCTCCACCTATCTACATCTATACAAGTCACTAATTCGGTCACAATTGGAATATGCATCACCCATTTGGAATCCCTTCTACAATAAGTAGATATACTGAAATTCTAGAAGCTGTACAACGCAAATACCTACGTTCAATGCACTATAGATGTTTTCGCAGAAAGACTAACGGTACTAATATCGGGACAAACTTTTTCAATAATTTGTTCCACATTTTGTACCAAAACACAAATATTGTTAAGATTTATACAGACATTTCCTGCTCGAAATTCACCATTTCCTATTTGGAGCAAGTCGTTAGAAAATTGCCTATTATCTTCGCTAGACGATAAAATCCTCATATTAGTTTTAATTTCACATTTCGTTATATGTAGCCAAAGATGCGATCTTTGGAGCGATGTATTGACTTCATCTGCTCTCGTTCCCCTAGTTATAACTGGCAAAATTTACCACATTATAATTGCCAATTTTTTAAAGTATTAAAATGGATATAGGTAGTATGTTATCTTTAACATATAGACATGTGCCATTGCGGACTTTTCTGTAGGCGTATATAGATACACAATTCCACCATACATTGATACACTACCTAAACTTTCGGACTCCCCCGGCTCGGACGCGAGGCGCGGGGTCACGGGGTGCCTGCGCGGCCCGGTCGAATCACGGCGACACGAAATTAATTTCGTTGCGCATTATTTTGATTTTGCTATATCTCCTAAAGTATTAATTTAATTTGCATGGTGTAAAGGGGAAAATAATCTTCATGAAATGCTCAAGCCAACTAACGTATTTAAAATGATAAGGATTAATACCGTATTTGTGTAAATAGCTTTCCAGTTACCGCTTTATAATTGCCCATTTTTTAAAGTATTAAAATGGATATAGTATGTTATCCTTAAGAGATAGACATAATATGCCACCGCGGACTTTTCTGTAGACCTATATAAGATACACAATTCCACCATACATTATTTTGTTATATCTCAAAGGGTTTTCGTTCCGGCAGCGTTTTCGTTGAAAGCTCACAGACGGCTTATTTATTTCAGACACCTCCAACAAATATCGTTATATTTTAGCCAATGTAAACAAAAACTTAACAACCTTCCTTGAGAACCATTCTATTCATTGGTGAAAACAGCATGAAAATCGGTGCAGTAGTTTTTGAGTTTATCGCGAACAGACAGACAGACGCGGCGGAGGACTTTGTTTTATACTTCATCACAATAAGAACAATTATCGCCAAAAGCATCCATACTAATCTATCTTTCGCAATAAAATCTCAAATTTGCAAACGCAGTCTTCGTCGACCTAGCTTATTTGTGTTACCAAAAGTACGAACTAATTATGCAAAAAGTAATATCACATTTGAGGGAGCACAGTTATTTAACAAACTACCATCGGACATAAAAAAACCTACACTCACTTAGTAGCAAAGAGTAAAGTAATACATAAGGAAAAGAGAGCCCTCTTATGGCCAATTTCAGCCAACCCTATTTGAAACAGCGCCATCTGAACTTTTGGCCCCGAACTAATCCTTCTATATATAGCTATTCCGTATTCTGTGCCTATAGGTATTTATATTATGTATTTTATAATCCAGAATTCGCATATAAATTGTTTTGTATCAATCGTATTTTTGTAACATAAAAATTGCAAATAGAACAAGTAGAATGTTCCAAAAATAGATCCAAACAAAACAATTTAAATACAATAAGTATAAGGTGCATATCGTAGTATAAGAATAAAACAACAATAAATAACATTTTATTATGTTTATGTTTATTAAAATATAACTATGCAGCGGACTCTAGGTTCACAGTGAAATGCGCAGCGTCTCGGCATTTTTGTAGTTGGAAAAACCGCACCACACTAAACACTAAAAGCGTCACTATCGCACACTGATAACAACAGTTTTCGATGGGAAGATTAATTGACACAAGGTGGAGGAACACAGAGCTCGACTCAACGCACTTACATAAGACCTTCACAGCCGTAAAATATACAATATAGGACGAAAAACTACAAACGTCCGCACGGGCAAGATGCAGGCGCCATATTGTGACTGTCTTACAAATCCAATGTTTGAATCATAGTCTTTAACCGACATATTTACTAATTTGTATTTTATGACATTTTTATGATAAAACAATTAAAATGAGAATAAAATATGATTCTAGATAAATTAAAAATATAAAAGTATAGATAGATAAGAACTGACACTAAATAATAAATTAAAATTTGTTTAAGCGCCATCTTCTGCGATTGGTTTACAGCAGAAGTACGGGGCCAAAAACACAGATGTCAGTCCTATCTTTGGATATAGGAAAGATATTGGGCAGTGTCCCCCCCTGCTTAGTAGTTTAAGTCTCAACTGTTTCAGTATGTATTTGGGCACTTTTCGTCATAAGTTACAGGCATAGCCTGTATCGAGTTGTGGGTGACCAACTGCATGTAATCTTAATTGCTTTTAACGAAATTAATTGAACTATAAAGGAGTGTTCGGCGACTATAATTTGTTTTTCACTAAATTACGTCTTGTTATTTTCATGTAAGTGACATATGTATGTCTTTTTGAAAATAAATTATTTAACCTCAAATACAAATTAAATTTTAAAAGTTTGAATTCTTTCGTGATATGTCATTGGGTAAAATGGAAAAATATAAAAACATCAAGGACTATAAAAACTTCTCTGAATGCAGATCTATGTTTAAAGATATGTGCAAAGCCAATTACTCCTCTTACATTAACTCATTTGAAGATAATCTTACTAGTAATATCAAACACTTTTCGTCTTACATATCTAATCGCAAAAATAAATCAAGTATTCCATCCACAATGCAATACCAAACCGTGCAGTCAAGTGATCCAGATATCGTTTGTAATATATTTTCAGACTTTTTCTTATTAGTATTCGAGCCACCACAATGTGGAAACCACCACAACATCTTCTTGAAAATAATAATATAATAGGTACCTAGTTTATATATAGATAAATCAAAAATACTCACACAGCTGAAAAATCTAGACCCTACTAAAGATGCTGGCTCTGATGGTTATCCAGCAACATTCTTTAAGGCCACATCCGATTCACATAATTTATAATAAATGTTTACAAGAAGGTGTGTTTCCGGCGGTTTGGAAATATGCTAACATTACACCGGTGCACAAAGGTGGGTCGAGGGATGACTTCGAGCAATATCGACCCATATCTATTCTGTCGATCTTGTCAAAGCTTTTTGAAAGACTAGTGCATAATGAAATTTACCCAATGTTACACAATAATCATACCCGAGCAGCATGGATTTGTTAGGCGTCGATCTACTACATCCAAATGATTTATTTGAGAATATTGGTAGCCGTCTGCAAATCGATGCTGTTTAGATTGATTTCAAAAAAGACTGATAAGGTCGATCATGAAATTCTTCTACATAAGTTGGCTTGTAATGGGATTCGTGGAAATTTGCTACGTTGGTTTACGTTATACATCAAAAACCGAACTCAAAAAGTCGTTTTCAAAGGTTACCAATCAGGTTCTACTTATATTACTACGGGAGTTCCCCAGGGTTCCATCCTGGGCCCTCTATTGTTTATTATTTATATTAATGACATCAAACAATGTTTTGAGAATGCTAAGTTTATTATGTACGCTGATGACTTAAAAGCTTACCGACCAATACGCTCTTTCAATGATAGCTTGCTATTTCAGGAAGACCTAGATAGGCTCACCAACTATTGCGCTGTCAATAAGCTGCATCTCATCATCCCAAAATGCTCTTACGTACACTTTTCTAAAAAGACATCAATCATAAAGTACAATTACTTTCTAAATACATTGTATATTATTGTATGGCTCTGAAATACATCTCTATCGTTAAGGATTTAGGTGTACTTTTTGATAGTAAGGTGTCTACGAATCAGCATGTTGAAAGCGTAGTTGGGAAGGCGTTTAAAAATGTACGTATTTGTTATGCAATCTTCAACCGAATTCAAGCGTCCCTCCACCTATTTATACCTGTACAAAACACTTGTTCGGTCGCAGAATATGCAGTCCCTATTTGGAATCCCTTGTATCAAAAATACAGAGAGTCCAGCGCAAATTTCTCCGTGCCATATATTACAGGTGATTCAGAGATAGGACTCACTTGTCATACTCACAATTACTTAGTAAGTTTAAGTTAATCAGTCTAGAGAATCGACGCAAGTACTTGGAGGCCATTGTACTCTATAATATTGTTCACAATCATTTTGATGCCTTGGAGCTTACGAGTAAATTGTGTTACGTGGTTCCACTGTGAACGTGCGCAAAGTTCGTACTTGTGCTCTGTTCGCGATTACCACGTGTCGGACAAACTCGGGCCTACGTTGCCCCATATATAGAATGTTGGAATCTTATAATACAAATTTTATAGATATCGATATATGTATTTGCTTGCTCGAAATTTCAATTTAAATCTAATGTAGGTACTTAAATCTTTCTGTACGACATAATAATAAACAATGAATCATTTCAAATTATTTAATTGAATCTTAGTTAAAATTACAATTTCAGCTAAGATTCAATTACATAAAAGTATATTATATTGTATTTTAATACATAGTAATTTTATTTTATATTGTACTATTTATTTTTATTTCAATATATATTTAAATTCCAATTTATATGTAATGAATTTGAATTTAAATAAAAAATAAATTTAATAATAAATTTTGTTTGGCAACAAAGCTATTTTTATTTATAAATCTTTTCATATTCTAATTACAATTTTTTTGTTATATTTTATATGTCTAAAGAAATTTATTTTCCTATACTAATATTTAAAGCTGTAGAGTTTGTTTGTTTGGTTGAACGCGCTAATCTCAGGAACTGCTGGTTCAAATTAACAAATCTTTTAGTGTTGAATAGCCTATTTATCGAGGAAGGTTATATAACATCACGCTACGACCCACAGAGGCGGCGCAGTAACCATAAACGCGAGTGAAACCGCGGCCACATCTAGTTGTTTTATAAATTATTGTCAGTCTAGTGGCACCCATTGTATATAATTTATGTTTAATTTGTGGATAATGCAGTGGGCTGCAGCATTGCTATTGATATGTTGTTATATTTATGTATCTGTTGTAGGCTCGTAGCTGTTTATTATCCCGTAATAAATAAAATAAAATAAAAATGTTGGGCAATACGGCAACACAAACTCAACTAATTGACCAGAGTCAGCCAGAGTGAACTAAGTGACAGTAACAGGTATAGTATACTTGTCTATGGTGACACTGTGACAGTCACAGTCATTTCTGTAGTTGGATGTTTTAGGTTAAAAGATATTATTATCTATTTATCAAAGGACTACTTTTATCAAATAAACATTGCAGTAACTACCGATTGCATTAAACGATCTCTAATAGTAATCATTTCTGGAGTGCTGAATTGTAAGTACCTTCATAAATCTTTGGTAAATTTGGTTACAAAACGCCGCACATCATATCTTAAGTTTTCAATTATATTTTAGGTTGAAAGATGTCTTTTCCTGATAAACAACAGCGAAAAACTTGTTGGGACTCCAGAGATCGTTACTGGGAATGTCTAGATAAGGAAAATATTAAAGACAATTCTGCACAACCTAAAGCATGTTCGCATTTAAGACAATTATTTGAAAAATCCTGTCCAACACAATGGGTCTCACATTTTGATAGGAAGCGAGACTTTAATGTTTTTAAAGAGAAAATGCAGAAAGAAGGATACGAACCTATCAAAGAGCAATAATGTTTAATTAGATTGTTATTGTAAATATAGAAAGTAGTAAATTATTTTAAATCTGGATTTGGTTTTTATTTTTAGTCCAATATCATGATTTCATTTGCTATGTGGCTATTCTGATAGCATGAACCATACAGAATAGGTAATAAGATATTAATTAATATAATTGTACATGTTGAAATGTATAAATTATAAGATACTTTTTATGATTTCAGATAATTCACTATGGTGCAATCACAAAAAATGTTGAATGTAATAAATGGTCCCAGTGATGATTTAAAGTTGGAGACTATACAGGTATTCACCTTTTTAAATGTTCTTTAATGAATTAAATGATTATGTAACTATATTTATATATGTATAAATATAAGGTACTATTATTTAACCTTTGTGTTGAAGACATTCTCTTGTAGAATTATTTACCACATAATATATATACTATGTTGTTTCATAGTAGGTGTATAGGTCGGAAACTAAACTGTACTTCTAGTTATAACAATATTTATCATAAATATTATATTTTAATTTCAGGAATTATTGGTGTTGGTTAAAGACAGAAAGTCTAATCTCAACAAAGAATATTGGGATGAAATTGCTCAAAAATTGTGGCAACATTTAGAGGAATGCCTTGAAAAACTAGATGATCAATTGTTATGTGCAACATGTTTTTACTCTGTGATAACATTGGCAGATAAAGAAGATTATTATTTGGATAAGCTTCTCCACATTTTTGGTCCTGACCCAAGTTCACCATCACAAGTAATACGCCATAGAATGCCAGAGCCTAGACAGCTTCAATTCACAGCGAATGAACTATCTACTCATATGACGGAGAAACAGCAATCTTCTCACACACTGCAAGTTGTGTCTCTTATGTATGGAATGTTTCAATCATCCTTTCTTATACAACAGCAAAACGACAATACAACAAAAATAGCTGCTGTTTTAAAAGAGATGTTCCACTTACTCCTACATATGGCATATGAGTACTCACAGTATACATTTTTAGCATTCAAAACAATAAAATCATTTAAAAAGCTCTGTGGAAGCGCATTAGAGAAATACATTTTTAACAAAGAAAATCAAGCAAAATTGCTTGCTTTAGTTAATTATAATTGGGAAAACCCTGTCACTGGTGTTAGAGATTTAAACAGGTGTATATTTCAAACAGTAATATCTACATTAGACAATGTAACTTATGAAAAAGCATTAAATGAAATTTTGGCTTCTATTGGAATAAAGCAAAGTTTTTAATGCTTTCTGAAATAATTGAGAACTATAATGGAGATGTAATGTCTTTGGTATGTAGCCATGAGCAGTGGGTAGATGGTCTAATGTATAGTTTACATAAACCAGGATTGGTCTCAGCAGGAGCTGATATGTACTTTGCTGTGCTAAAACAGATTAACTATAAAAATGATTGGTGTCAACTTTTTCTATATCCTATATTAAATATTCTTAATGGTCCTAGTAGCAAAGCTATTGAGAACTTCAGAAACTACTGGTGCCTGACTACAATGAAAAAATTTGGAACATTAACACAAGTGTTGATTAGTGAATTGGAAAAACTAGAAGATTCAGAACAATTGTTGTATAGCAAACTGTGTGTAATGAAACAAGCCAATAAGCTTGGTATTATTGATAAGAACTTGAGTGATGATAATACAGCATTTCGAAATACAGTTCTAACTGGAATTGAACACTACAACAACCATATAAGGATGTTAGCATTTGATATTATCTGTGTATCACAAGGAAAATCAATCCCAAATGCAATGGAATATAATTTAATACTAAATTATTTACATGATAATATTAATTCTGATAGTACAGTGTTAAGGCTAAGTATGTTTAGCAGCTTCAATACATTCTTAGTACAGCTGCATTCTACATTTTTAAATGTGGTTACCAAAAATAATGATGTTAGTGAAACCATAAAGAATCTACTTACCTTTTGTAAAAGTCTACAGAGCTTTATTATTAACAATTTCATGATAAATGGCAATTACCAAAGAAAGATAACAAGTGTAAAACTGTGTAATTCTATACTGACGTATTTTAGTGAAATACCGAGAAAGAGAAAAGATCAAACAAGGCAAGCTAATGTTACTTTAATTGGGTTTTTGAAGCAGAAAGAATGTTGGTCACTATCAGCAGAAATCTTTATTATGAATCTAATCAATTTGTTAAAAGATCCTGCTGATGATGTAAGAGATAGTGTAATCAAAATATTGCTACGACATTATCCAAAAGAGCTACAGAATGTAACTGTTATGACGCATATAGTCGAGGATGCTAAATTAAGCATGAAAAGCAAATATTTTTATGAAATTGGTTGCGGTCAAAGCATGTTTAAATTAATTATTAATTTATTGATAAAAGATAAAGAAATAAGTAATACAGAATATAAAAGTGTGGATAACATATTTGACTATGCATATGATGAATTAGTTACTCAGCATGCAGCTAAGACAAATGTTTTGGAGTCTATTGAAACTGGAAAACAATTACACTCTTTCATGAGCATTCTGCTAGTTGTTTTCGAGGAGTGTATATCCTCATCTTATAAAATAAACATAGACAATAGAATATCAGAGTTATTGGATATTCTGGAAAGCATATCCAAAAACTTTGCATGGGAGGAAGAAGGGAGCTCCGATTTTTCAAAAATGAATGATTTGGTACAAATTATTATAGAAAGTTATTCCGACCACAATTTTGTTAACAAAGATGATGCCACGAAAATATCAGGAATACAACAAGTTGTTTTGAACTGTCTATGGTTAAGTGTGAAGGTATTTATTTGCTTTTACTTTTATAGTACAGGTGGTTAGTATTGGTACTAATATTGAAATTGGATTTTAGGCGTCTTGTGACTTAGCATCTGTGTTAGTTCAGTACAATCAGAATAACTTTGATATGTGTGAGAGATGCTTAAATATAATTACGCGTGTTTTGGAAACGTCTCGACATAAAGGAGCTATTGAAGCTGCTGGAGCTGCACTTGGTAATTATGTATTCATTTTATCCTACATAATACAATACGTTAAGTAGTAGAGCCAAGCTGGTTACAGCAAGAATGGGCCGGCTCGACCGGGGAAGTACTACCCTCTCACAGAAAATCGACGTGAAACAACAGTGTTTCACTGCTGTGTTTCGTTCGGTGAATGAGAGCGCCGGAGGCCTAAGCATGAGGTGACGATTCTCGCAGCTTATGAGGGACCTGCAGAGTATCCGTAGAGTCATTGTGTGGGTGGCGCGAGTCGACCCGGTGGCCAGGGAGAGCCGTAGAAACGGTGCTCTGGTGGCCGCCCGCGGTATAGTCCAGAGGCCCAACCGAGTCTAACCAACTAGGTTGGCTGCCTTATCATGCCGCGCATAATCTCGAGGTGGCTCGGACCGACCGATCGACCGGAAGGTGGGTCCCAGCGACCACTTTCGGGAGGCTACGGGGTCCTTCCGTCCGTCGGATCGACTATCGCTATACCATACAGTTATATGACAAAACTTGCTCTGCGCCTTGCCCCACTTTGCTGCGAGAACAGCCGCCTCTTTTTTTTCACGTTTCCCCTTCCTTTCACTCTATGGCAGTACGAACAAAGCATTGTCGTTCAACAGCAGCCAATCGCCGTAACCCCAGTGCTGCTTCCTGTGTCGTGGAGTTTATTAACATCAGAGGACTCCACGCTTACCTTAATGCCGTCCATCACCAGCTGGAGACGCCTCGGCCGGCAATGCTTTTTCTAACGGAGACACAAATACGCCGTCCTGCAGACACGAACTACCTGCAATATGCCGGCTACGTGCTAGAGGAGTGTTTCCTCGCGAAAGCCGGGGTATGCTTGTTTGTTAGGGCGGATATTTGCTGTCGCCGTCTACAATGCCTAGAGGACCCTTCCTTCTCTGTCCTTTGGGTACACGTAGATCATGGCTCTTTCAGCCAAATCTACATGTGCCTCTACCGATCCCATTCAGGAGACGCTGAGACAACTCGACTCTTCAATTACCTGAGTCAGGCGGCAGACGACGCGCAGGAGCGGTTTCCGAACGCTGAGTTGGTGTTCTTGGGAGATTTCAATGCCCACCATGAGACCTGGTTGGGTTCTCCCAAAACAGACCACGCGGGACGAATTGCCCATGCGTTCGCTTTCACGCATGACCTGTCTCAACTGGTACTCCAGCCCACCCGGATACCAGACATTGCAGGTCCGGCGCCCTCTCTGCTCGATCTGCTGCTGACGAGTAATCCGAACCGGTACAGTGTGTCGATTCGTGCTCCTTTGGGCACCTCAGACCACTGTCTGGTTTGTGCCACAGCTGTTGTTGTTACGCCCCTACGAACCGAGGAGGCAAGACGACGACTGTGGCACTACTCGTCAGCAGACTGGGAGTGAATGCGGGAGTATTTCGCATCCATCCCTTGGGCTCAACGCTGCTTTGAGAACAGGGATCCATCAGAGAGCGCTACTGCTGTCGCTGGTGAAATCATCCTGGTATGGAATATTATATTCCATACAGTGATGTCACGAGCGGCGGCAGGAAAAGGCCCTGGTTCGGGCGTGAATGCGCTGATGCTGTTGAACGCAAACAGACAGCGTACCGCGCTTGGACCAGGGCTCGCACTCTCTACGACCCTAACGTGGATCACCTGAAGGCAGCGTTCAACCAAGCCACAAAGGTCTGCAAGAGGGCATACTTAAGAGCGGATGCCCAGCGCGTCGCACGGTTCGGCCAGGAGCTAATGGCGCATCCTACGGGCAATCGCAGCTATTGGCGCTTGGCCAAAGCCGTGCAGTCCAACTTCTGCCAGACCTTGCTGCCCCCTCTGAGGTATCCGAATGGATCACTGGCTCATCGGCCGCAGGAGAAAGCAGATCGATGACTGCGGTTCGCAGCCGCCTAACATTGCCAACTGCGGCTACACCATGCCTGATATTTGTATCAGGCAACGAACCGTTCGTGCGATACTGCAGTCTCTCGATGTTCGGAAAGCCAGTGGACCTGACAGCATCCCAGCTGTGGTCCTTAAAAAATGTGCAGCGGAGTTGTCTCCCACACTTACGCGCCTATACCGGACGTCTTACGCCGCAGGCATTGTGCCTGAGGCTTGGAAGGAGGCGAACGTTCAACCGATTCCCAAAAAGGGGGACTGTTTCGAGCCAAGCAACTATCGACCCATAGCTATCACCTCGGTGCTTTCCAAGGTGTTCGAGCGGATTATAAACACCCAAATTGTCCGCTACCTGGAGGATCAATCGTTGATCAATGATCGCCAATACGGCTTTCGGTCTAAACGATCAACGGGTGATCTTCTAGCGTTCGCCACGCACCTCTGGGGTGAGGCTATGGACAAGCACGGCGAGTTTTTGGCTATCAGCCTTGACATAGCCAAAGCTTTCGACAGAGTCTGGCACCGGTCTCTTCTTTCCAAGCTTCCGGCCTATGGCTTGCCCCCTCAACTGTGCACCTGGATTGCAAGTTTCCTGCAGAAGCGTCTTATTCGGGTCCTTTGCGACGGTCGCGCTTCCAAATTTATGCAGGTCAATGCAGGAGTGCCTCAGGGGTCTGTCTTATCGCCTACGCTCTTTCTTCTGCATATCAATGATATGTTGAATCTCGGCAACATGCATTGTTATGCGGACGACAGTACCGTGCATGGGCGATATCTCGGACATTCTGGGTCCAAACAGGCTGAAGTTGAGGGGAAAAAGCAGAATCTTGTCGTTGAACTTAACCAGACCTTGGACCGCATCTATGAATGGGGTGCCAAGAACTTGGTGGAGTTCAACGCCAAGAAGACCCAGGCATGCGCATTCTCAACAAAAAAGTCTCCGTTCCTTCCCCTCCCTTCTCTGAAGAACACTCCACTGGTAATACGTGACAGCCTCTCCATCTTAGGTATGGATCTTTGTCGCTCCCTTAATCCCAAAACCTACATCGAGAGCGTCTTTAAGCAAGCTTCGCGAAAACTCGGAGTTCTGAACAGGGTGAGGCGGTTCTTCACGCCTGGACAACTGTGCCTATTGTATAAGGCACAAGTGCGCCCTTGCGTGGAGTACTGTTCTCATCTTTGGGATGGCTCCGCGCAGTACTTGCTGGACGCTCTCGACCGGTTACAGCGACGGGCTGTCCGTATTATCGGAGATCCAGAGGTCACGAGTTCACTGGAACCTCTGCAACTCCGTAGGGACATTGCCTCATTGGCATGTTTCTACAGAATATACCACGGGGAGTGCTCTGAAGAGTTATTCCACCTTATCCCGCCCTCCCCTTTCCTATCCAGAACAACGCGTGCTGGGCTCAGATGCCATCCTTACACGGTAGAGTCGATTAGAGCGCGTACCAACAAGTTTGGGTCCTCATACCTCTGCCGAACGACCAAGGCATGGAATTCTCTGCCAAGGCACGTGTTTCCTTCTTCCTTCAATCCTGGGTCCTTTAAGCGGGGCGTGAAAAAGCACCTTCTCAGGCCGTCAAAGTAGAGACCTCAACATCGCCTTGGCTACTATGAGGGCGGTGTGGAGGCCACTGCTCTTAGACCACACGACTGCTTACCATCAGGTGGAGTGTGGTCATTTTGACTAGCAAAATAAAAAAAAACAGCCTTTTTTTTATTGAATATGTAGTCCCAGTATGGTAAATAAATTATGTAAACAGCCCTTACTATACAAACTTGTCAGGTACTCTGTATAGATTTATGATATATTTAGATATATTTTATTTCAGGTAGAAGTATACAATATTTGACATCATTGCCGGAAAAAGGTAGAAATATGCCTGAAGAAAACGACGTTTCAAAATTGCCGTTTATTTTACTTAAACGCAAGTTAAATGATTTGATTTACGAGACTAATAAGATGTCTTCTATTACACGAAGAGGGGCAGGTCTCTCTATAATGGTCCATAGGATAGTGTCTAGCGATATGAAGAAAGGAAAAGTAAGAATAATTATTTAAATAATATTATTTTTCTGCAGGCGTCCTACAGCCTAGTTGGCTACTCTATTTCACTAACAGTATTTTGTTTCAAAATTTGCATACAAAAATATCGCCTTTGTCAAATTATTTGTAGTTAGTAGATTTCAACAGCACCATTATTCCAAACTATAATATTGCGTAAATGTCACGGAAAGCCTTTAGTCTGACGGCCTTAAGTTAGTTAGTTGGACGTGCACTTAGCCCCACTATAGGGCCATTGTGCGTAAGTAACCGACGCGAAATATTGTTCGGTTACTCATACCAACTCGGCTCTGTCCAGAAAGATCATAGGGGACCGATGTTGCGCAGCACCTCTTTCATCGTTTCTTGACTGTTCAGAAGTTTCGCCCATTGGTTGCTCACGCTTTTACAATGTAAGAGCACGTGAGCCGGTGTCTCCTCGATGTCTCGTCATGGAGACCCATGCAGCCTATTTAACACTAGTTTTGCCGCACCATCCGTTGCAAGGGTGATATCTACTATGGTTTGGTATCTAGAACTGACAAAAGTGGGCTCGCAGCCATTTTTCATTATAGATAGGTTATATTCCCCTTCTTTTTAAGACTATCCAGTTTATGATATAGCGTTCCCCTACACCAACCTTCAAGGTTATATTAGGGGAGCCTCTGTACCTTTCAGTGCCCGAGAGCACCTTCCGGGACCAGTTATAGACAGGTCTTGTCCCCAAATCTTGACTCTCCATCCTAACCTCAGAGATTCGGTTCTCGTAAGCGAGCTACCTCCTGCCCAAGTGACACTACCTTTTCTCCAGATAGATACCGGAGCAATAAAGCCGCTCACCACCCGCAACTCTGGGAGTTGCTAACGAAAACTTCGCTGAAGCCGACGGAGAAGCCACCTCCCATATCTCCAGTATGGTACCGGAGCTGTATAAGGCACGCTCACTTCCCGACGTACATCCATACGCCTAACCAAATAGGCCTACAAGCCGGGTGTGGCCTGAGTCACCCAGCTATGATTCTTACTTGCTGAGCAGGCAAGCACCCGAGATGCGTTGTGGCAGTGAAACCACACTGCCACTTCGCTAAAGACAACTCCATGCCTCGCGCTACCGACTGGTTCGTACTAGCCGCGCCTGAGTCCGACGCTCGAACGCCACGTGCTTGCCGAGCAACAAACATGTCGCCCTCACCGGCTAACCACATACCCCTGCGAGTCCAACATCATGTCAGGCACCGCGCACTTTAATTACCGGTCGATAGAACACGCCTTTCGAGGCGCAGTGGGCTTCCTGACCCCGCAGTACCCTGGACCAAAGGGGGAGACCCGTAGTTCTCCCCCCGAAACCCTATCTCCTTGGGTCCAGTAGATAGGGTATGATATAGATAGGTTGGTTGAGAATATATATTCTGCCAAGTACTCACCTCTTGCGTTCGGTGGGTGGCTTTCCCACAGTGGATGGTGAGCGTTTGCGTCGGCTGAGATGATAATGTGCCAACCATGGTCTTCACAGTGTTGTACCAGTTCAACTAACTCCTTAGATGTGATTTCCTCATCGCCGGGCATATAGACTGAAGCTAGTATTAACGTTTGATTGTTGGGCCCTGTTTGGAGTCCTACCGCGGACAGCGCGGTAAGGTCTCTAGAACAGAAGTTTGTTAATAGCAGAGCTGATATTGATCTAGGGATATAGGTGCAAGTTCTTGGCTTGTGATCCGAAGTATTGTGCATCAACTTACCCCCGATCCTTTTCAGACCGCATATGCTATCGCCTCTAATCCACGGCACCTGGATCAGGGCTATGGTCCTTTGGTCAACCTCCAGCAGTCTGCGTAAGATAGCTGTCGCAATTTGTTTGTGCTGGAGGTTGGTTTGTACAAAACTAATCTGACAAGGAGCCGAGAACATTTCTGTCCACGGACTCCCCGTCTGAAGACGTGTGGTGGTCACTGGTTTCTATAGTAGGTATGGGAGTAGCGTCATCTACCATGGATACCTGTTTAGGGCAGACTGTGCCTGATGTGCTTGGGCCAGCAGTGCCCGTGTACCTCCTCTTTGCCTGTGTTGGGCACCTCTCGAGGCCCTGTAGTCACCGAGTCGTCTCCATCCCCGGCAGTGTGAAACTTAACGTAGACATTGCCGGATACAAAGGAGACCCAACGACCTCTCTCCAAAGCCTTGGCCACTTCTGATTTTGGGATGCCTAGGGTCAAGAAGATGCCCTACTCTTGCATAGCTGCACCGTACAGCTGCCAGGTTTTGACGCTGTACCATGGGTTCTGCGCAATAAGGAGGCAGCCATAAGGAAGCGCGAACTTGCTTCACTATGTCTGACTGCCGAATGACGGTCAGCTTTTTCCCTGGAATGGGGGACTGCACCGTGGCTACACTGTTTTTGAGCAGGTCAGAGTGCTGTCGTTCTCGCACCACATCTTTAGTACTCCCTCTGTGGACAGAGGTTTTCCTTGGAATGCCGGTGCAAGTGCTGGCTCGTTGTCTAGCGACCGTTGCCTTGATATACTTTCTTTATCGGATAAAGTCTAGGATTGAATAAGAAGACGTTTACGTTGACAGTCTTTAGAGATTATAATACCGTTAAAGTAAGAATTACCATGATACTATCGCTAAGTTATTGATTGAAATGGTGGTTTGGATTCTCTTAAATCTATTCTGGATTTGAAGTAGACAGCATTAGCCGAATAATGCTTCACGTGTTTTCCCCAATAACTACACATAAGTTCCTACACATTGGCAAATCCTTTATTTAAGTTATTTTTTTATGATGTTTTTATCTAAATACTTTGTATTATTTCAGCCACTGTTCCATTATTTTATAAAGACTCTTTTAAAAATATGTAACGCTAAAAACTATGCAGCCTGTCATCCAGATACTATCAAGGATGATACTATGGAAAATCAGGTAGACTTGCCTAAAGCAATCTACATTCATTTCATGACTAGGATTGTAACTGACAGCAGCTTGGCTACAGACATGATGTACTATTCTGTGGAATTAGCAGAACTTGCATTTGGAAATCTTACTAGTCCTCATTGGCAAATAAGGTAGGTCTATGCAATATTTCACTCTGGTGAAATAAGTTAATACTGATGATTAATTGATATTATTGTATTATTAACCAAAGCAAAATTTTAATCCATGATCATGATCTTTGCGATCTTAATAGTGTTTTGAGTTTTGTACTTGCTTTTTCATTCAAGTGCAATTTAACGCTTCAAGTCAGTCGACGAAGTTATTGCCTCTTATCACTTATTCTGCCATATTCATACTAAGTTTTAAAGTTCGTTTGGAGAAAACTTGAACCGTGGATATAGCACTTAGGGTCTCTTTACAAAACTTAATTAACTGTGACGTCACATACGTAATTGCGGTTAAAATGTATATCTATAAGAAAATCAGACCATTAAAATAATTATATATATTTCAATATTTTCAGAAATGCAGCTCTTCAACTCTACGGTGCCTTAATTCCCAGGCTCATAGGTCAGAAAAAGGCTTCAGGCACAGATGAAGAAACTATCGCAACCGTTGCTTGCGATGAAATGCGAACCCATTTACCACAGTTATGGCAATATATTATAGAGCAATTAAGACAAAATGGTGGCGAGGATTTAATACAAACACATTCGAATTTAGTACCTACATTGAATATGCTGGCTAGTAGCGCCAAGAGATATAATTTTTCTATGCATTTGGAACATGAAATTGAATTCTATAGTTTATTTTCTCATCTAATTAATTTATTGAATAGTCCAATATATACCGTAAGACGACTAACTGCTAGAACAATATTTAATATTTACGAATTTGAATTCATAAGTAATGGTGTATTAGAACAGGAAAATATGACAGAAAATCTACTACATGGTTTATTACTATTATTAAATCTATGTCATAACTATTATAGTACAGATCCCAATTTCGAAAATGTGTTCAAAAAACTTAAAGACAAATTTTGGAGTATATTGAATACTGGAATGCATTCATATTTGTGTAAGAAACTGTTTGAAGATGTTTATGTTAATAATATTGATATGAGAGATATAGAAAACACGATATTGGAATTGACCAGTAATGTAGGGCCCGGAATACAGACGTGGGCAGAGACCCGTTTGAAAAAATATATTAATAAATGTCCTTGGGATAATATACCAAGTTTACTAAAGCAATTACTACACTTATGTGATGACGAAAAGTATTGCGAATTTGTTTTGGTAAAAATGGAAACACAGCATAGCATTCCAAATCATGTTATATTGGAAGTAGCAGACATTTTAATTGCATTTGAAAAGAAATACTGTAGCTGTATTGTTTGGCAAATTCTCTATCATATCTCCCTAAAAACAGATTTACACGGGCACATAGATGTACATGAGCTTTTCAATAAGCTAGAGGGAAATAATACATACAATCTGAGATACATGATTCCATTAATAGCGAGGAACGTAGAAAATATTAGTAATGATAATCATTCAAGATTATTAAAAATTATTAGTACTTTGAGTGATATTGAGAATGCAGACGTTGATATGAGACACATAGCGGCAGTTGCCAATAACGAACTTGCTCATAAGTTTGCATGTTTGGCAGATTCATTGAAAGTTATTTCAATAAAATGTGCTGCTTTGCTTTTACAAGATGAGGATGAAGATGTTAGAAACTTGAGTGTCAAGTTTTATTCCATTTTGTCCAAAGAAGGAAGGGAACTTCAACCATACATCTGTCTGAACAAAATCTTGGATCCCAGTTTCCTACAGACTGTGTTTGGTGAACCTCAAATTTCTATACAAGAACTAATAACGCAATTATCTGGTGTATTAAACTTGAATCATGACATAGACATGTACAATCCTTTTGCAAATGATTCCAAAAACATTTATTTAGAACCTGCTATACTAAAACAAATAGTTGATAATTTAAATGTAAAATGAAATAAAATGGGTTCTACAGTAATATAAAAATGTTATTTCCTTAAAATTAATAAAGCTAAAATGGGCATGTGAATAAGCAGAACTGCGGCTACTGGAGTGCAACGAATCCGAAACGCAAGCATCAGAAACCCCCTACATTCCCCTAAAGTTACCGTATGGGCTGCAATGTCGGCGCGAGGAATTAACGGCCCTTATTTTTTTGAAGATGAAAGGAAAGCGTCCATAGGCTACGGTGACCACTTACCATCAGGTTGGCCGTATGCTTGTTTGTCACCTAGGTCGAATAAAAAAAAAAATATAGATATTTTTTTTATCAGGTTTAAATTATTATTTTTAAATTTTTAGTTCTTTTTATTAACAAGAACATAATAAAAGCTTGTTTTTAAAAAATTTTTGAAGTGAAACTTCTTTATCGACGTATGGGAGAAATTTTGTAGCAGTGTAAAAAAAAATCGTCACGTTTTTCGGTTACGCGCCATGTTGCTTTTTTATCAAAGTTTAGTATAGTGACGTAAAGAATATAATGTAATATATTTATAATAATAACAACAATATATTAGTTTTGAAGTTTGGTTTGAAATAAGAATAACAATATATTAATTTGAAATTGATAAAATAAAAAGACTTATTCAAATTTAAGTGAATTTACAAGAAAAGTGAGAGTGATTATATATTTCGTTTTATAAATTCAACACGTATGAGCATGATTTTAATATTTATTTGAGGTTAACCTCACTTTTTGATTGTAAGTATCAGAAGTATTAATAAATATGACTGTAAATCCAGTGAACATTATTAATTCTAAAAACAATAAAAAATATAAATTAAATAATAATTTAAAATAAAACAAAACACGATTAGAAAATAAAAATATGTATACGTACACCTTTTTAATTATTTGTTTTTAATGATTTATTTATTCATTTTTAATTTATAAAATCGTTGCATTTCTACAAGATTAACTGTCATCATATAATTGTATTACTTTGAAAAGATAATTCCAATTATTTATTCATAACTTGTGTAATTGATTAAGTCATTAAATATCTGCTTTGAATTATTTTTATTAAGTTATGAAATAAATATTAATATTAAAGTTAGTTAAATAATTTTTGTTAACTAATTAACTAATTAATGTCGTAAAGAAGTTTCACTTCTTACCTGTGTACTCTGGTACACACACACATTTTTTTTTCTTTTAATTTGATTTTTAACTTTTTAGTACCTATTATTTTATATTTTAATAACATATCAATTAAGTAGTTGTGTAATTACTGGTTAGTCGTTTGTAACATTTCTCATTCTATCCATTTCATTTAATGCGTCAATATTACAAGGTTTCTTCGAAGTCAACTTGGAGTAGTCAAGTTCTTCAATTTGAAGACTTTTTTCTTTTTTGTCTGTTTTCAATTTGCTTACTGTAAAGTTCATCACATAATCCCTATGTAAGTCAGATAATAATATAGTCTTTCCTCCATGTATTTTCGTGTAATTTGCGCTCTTAAATAATGACTTGCAATCCTCGGTATGCCTTTTATTTGTTCTCTTATATCATTTTTAATAGTTTTACCTACAATATAATGTTTGTTGTGTTTTCCTCTTTGATCTTCTTTGAATAAACCTCCAGTAGATTTCTGTGCTACGGTTCTGATTGTTGTATCATTAATATCTAACGTATTTTTAAACATAGTTTTGCAGATCTTCGTTAAGGAACCTTCAACCTCAAAATAAAAAGTATAATTGGTTTTTCTGGGTTTCTGTGCTGTGGCGTACCGGTACTTAACTTCTACTGGTCTTATGTGTACCTAATTATTTATGAATTGTCTCTGTTTCTCTAAATATTTCAAAGAGAATAAGGATCAATTGGTGTCGTATTTCATTGGTGATAAAAGAGCTGCATTTAAGTCGACAACGTTCTCCACAACCTTCTTTCATACATTTTTAGAAATATTTCGTTCAGATTTCGTTTGATAAGGTAATCCTGAGTTACGTAAAATTTTTGTTACATTCTGCTACCATTGTGCCTCCGCACGGCGTTTCTTGCGTGTATTAGAAATTTCTTGTACCACGGTCTCGTATGGCACTGGGGAGTGAATCCTGCTTAAGTTATTTTCTTGGGAAGTTGTTGGCAAGCATTCATTATTGTTTTCGCTTGATTGTGTACTAAGAGGCAATGGTGCCGAGTTAGGTGTGGAAGTATTTGAAATAGACGAGGATGAACTTGGCGATGAGGAACTGGACGATGAAGAACTTGAGCTACTTGAAGATGATAATGATCGCTGACGAGGAACAACCTTACTTTGTGACGGTTTTTACGAGCCAATTTGTAATTTGGATCTTTAACGGAATCGTCTGTTTGTTCTCCCTTAATTACACATTTTTCTACAACATGGTCTATATTCTCCCTACTACATTCCAATAGTAAATCGGCAACATTAATGTAAGGTTCATTTATACAATACGTAATTTCTTTATTTGAGTTGTTATTAATTTCTTCCGGAATTCTTTTATGAGTATTATCTGCTACAAAAGGCAAGTCATCTATTTCTTTGTTATGTTGGCCATTGGGCTCTAGACTAAGGATAATATTTTGCTGGATTTGGATAAAGTGTATAATAATCTGTAAATATGCCACCACCACAACTACTAAGTACCTATGGACAATAAGAATTTGTAATATTAGTACGGATACATAATATACATTCTTACTGACTTCATTTAACTTCCATTAAATATGTGAAAACTGTCCGTTTAGATCAGTTTTAATTGAAAATCGAGTAGTTTTAGTAAAAACCATTGTCGAATACATTAGCACCACGTAACACAATTCAGTTTTCTTGCTTAAAATATAGGTACCGTAAAACGAGGTGAATAGATAGGTCTGGGATCTTTTGTAAAGGTTTTTGTAATGTTCCAAAACTGACAACCAATTTCGAAAGCATGCTTTTATTGAGTCTTAGGTCAAACAAATGCAATATATTAATTGCCATTTGGATATGTCTATAATTATTAAAAAAACCCACAAAATATACTTGATTTCTATTTACCTCTACTCGGGGGACAATAGTCACGCGTGAGGCGTGAATAGAAAAAAACATAGGGTTGATCATTGTAGTTTCCATGAATATATAGGTAATTATTTTAGTCCATTGAAATGTTACAATTTAAAATTAAAGAAGTTATAAGCAAAAAAGTGAGAAAAATTCCATAAAATTTTCTTTTTTGCTCTATAACTTTTTTTATACCCTTTACAAAAAATTACCTCAGACCAATCTTGTAGATGGTCTTTTGAGGAAAATTTTTAACTATAATTTTTTTAAATATCATTAATTTAAAACGCTGTTACAGCGCTCCAAAGTTGACCGGGTTCGTCAATGCTCATGAGAATCCGGTCAAAACGAAATGTTTAACTTAGTTTTATGATCTTTTTTGCCTTTAATCGTTCAATGACCGTACGCTTCTCTGGAATGTAGTCTCCTTTAATGGATTTCATTTAATCCGTAAGTCGTAATTGGCACTCTTCACTATTCTCATGCAAGTAAGCAAAAACACCCTCCATAGCATTGTCAATGTTATTTTTGCGCACATAATGTCTTACTTCGTCACCCCATGTTTTGGAGTACAATTGCTTGCTGCAATCCTTGTGATACCTAGCTCCAACATTGATTAAGCTAGAAACATTAGCTATGCGATCAGCAATGCTCTTTGCCATGTCATCAGAACGTTTAAGAACAAGGTCCAAAATGCTTTTTTTTGTACCTTCATGACGTACATTACATATCTTCTGACGGATTTGACGCAAGTCACTCTGATCCTGGAATACTTCGCCGCAAATAAAGCAATTGTTGGAGAAATCTAAATCAGTATCTAGATTTTCTGATACTGAAGATGATGAACTGCTACAGCTGAGACGACGAACAACATTATTTGTTCGACTATCACTATAATAATGATAACAGGGAATATGAACAGTTACTTCAGAAACACTTTGTAAAAATAATTAATTGTCAACATCGTTTTTGAATTTTGCTCGCTCAAGCAAAGTTTTAACTCCTCTAGCTTTCACAGTTCGAACTTGAATGTCCCCAAAAGGTTTTTTACATATAAAAGAATTACTCATGATTCACGCTTTAAAAAGTAGCAATGTTTATAACTAAATGAAAATTTCAGCACACAAAACTCGCAGTTTAATTGATTAAACTGAAAATAATATCCAAAATTTTCAATACGTCTACTCGTGGCAAAATATGAACACACACAACTAAAAGAATAAAAGTAGAAGAAACAGCTGAACCTTCGAGGTGTACGTATAATAATAATAGTCGTAGCAGGCAGATGTTCATTTGTCCCAAAACGGTAACCCGTACCTTTTCTACCTGCTTAACATTCTCGAAAATGTACACTCCTCTTAGAAATTACTAAAAGAAACAATAATTTGGTAAGTTCTATAGTAAGGAAAACAGGAATGAATAAGTTAAGTTGTACGGATTTAACAAAAAATTTTTAAGAATGTATTTACAATAAAAAGAAGATCATAAAACTAAGTTAAGCATTTCGTTTTGACCGGATTCTCATGAGCATTGACGAACCCAATCAACTTTAGAGCGCTGTAACAGCGTTTTAAATAAATGAAATTAAAAAAAATTATAGAGAAAAATTTTCCTCATAAGACCTTCTACAAGATTGGTCTGATATAATTTTTTGTAAAATGTATAAAAAAAAAGTTTAGAGCAAAAAAGAAAATGTTTATAGAAATTTTCTCACTTTTGCTTATAACTTCTTTAATTTCAAATTTAGGGCAAAAAGTTATATGAACATAATATATTTGTAGGCAAAGCGATTTGCTACACATTATGTCTTTACGAATTTTTTGTAGGATGCATAGTTTCCGAGATATCGCAAAAAATGTGTTTGCACCCCTTTTTCCAAGATGGCGGCCGGGGAACAAGGGCGGCAACCCCACAAACGTCCCAAAAATAAAATCGCGTATCTAAAAAATGTAAAGCTCATGTAACATTTCAATGGACTATTTAGGTTTAAGGTAAGCCAATTAAACTCTTAAAGGTATGCTTAATTATAATCATACATATTTATTAAAATATAAATCTTTTAACTATGTTATTCAATAATTAATACTTAAGGCTTAATTTATCTAGGGGCACGGTAGTGAGTGGTGACGAGCTAAGCGAATCGTAAGGGCATTACCTGCCTTTTCTCGAAGCGCTTCTTCGTTTTTTGAACCCTTATAACTTGGGTTTGGATATGTTGTCAATAGCGGACTTATTAAACATATAAAGTTTTAATTGCATAGTATATCTAAAAACCCTGATTTCATCACTTATTCATTGATGATCATTAAAATTCTTAGGGTATTTCCTAATGTCCTAGAAAGCTGAAATTTGGTATGACGCTAATATTAGTACACAAACAACAAAAAAATTATTGAAACTTGTAACTTTATCCCCCAACCCCTTAAACTAGGGGATGGAAGTTTGTATGAGACTTTCGCAATTTTGACGCTAGATGTTTGAAATGTTATATAGGGACTCCTTGTTATTACAAATAATAAAAAAGTAATGTAATATAATAATAATGTAACTCTTTATAAACAACAAAAATCTTAATATCTAGCACTTGTAAACAGTAAACCAACAAAGAAAAAAGGCAAAGTTAGAGAGTGGGCTATAAAAAAAGGCGCTGATGTGCAAGAAATACAACACAATTTTTGTCACAAGCAACTTAAAAAAGAAATGAGATCCCACCAAAAATATTTTCATGTAAAATGTTGCCAAGACGAGACCATATTATGTCTCGCACTGTCAAAAAGCTATCAGATCAGATCTCATGTAGAGCCAAGCTTCTAACTCTACACGCCCTTTTTTTTTGATACCCAGGAAAAATGCTTCATGCACTATCCGCCGGCTAGGGGACGGCACCGGCGCACTGTGGGCTGGATTTCGACTTTCATAGACCTCCGATCAGTAATCTCGAAAGCGGTGACTTTTATGCCTGCATATGTTTCGGAAGACCAAATACATACTCCAAAATTGTATCATTATATTACAGACTTATAAACGGCGTAATGAGAAATTTTTATTTAAAAATTTGTATGGAGCTGACAGAACACAAACATATATCTCCGGTCTCGCACAATTGGCCCTAATTATTTTTCAGGGAATCAATCTATGAATTATTTGGATTTTTTTGATATATTGCATAATAAGGCCAGAGGTGCGAAACCCTTCTTTTTTCAGTAATCAACCTTTTTTTTGTATTGTTTCAAAAGTTTAATTTTATTCCAGCTTGGCATCTATGAATAGCGATAATAGATCAAGAAAATATATGAATATATAATGAAAACATATTTAAGTGACAATTATTGAAGTTTTTTTTAAATAATCGTTTTTTCTTGTGTTTTGTACCTAAAATATAATTTTATACCAGTTTGGCATCTATAACTATGGCCTAAATAATAAGTACGATCGCCATTATTAAATAACTATGTATGTGGAAAAAAGTGTCAAACATTAATCATTAACGACTTAAATCTATACTGTGAGATTTTGCAAATAGGTAAGTAATTACCTAATAATCTTTCATCAATAATATTAGTGTCCCGGAGAACATATTACTTAATAACTTTTTGATCTGTTAACTTAATTACCCTATCGTTATTATCATCTACTGATTACTTTTAGGGTAATAAGAAAATTACTCGCAATTAGAGTGGATATTTATATGCTATCCCAATTTCTCCCCAATCAGTTAGCTTTGACGATTACAATTGAATACATTAACTAAATAAAATGGAGAGTATCGTTACACACTTAGATTTATTCGTGATATTAAAAAGTGCGAACAAAATAACAGACTACCAATTTAGTTCGAATCAGTGTTATCACGACTGGACTGCAATTTAACCGAAGAAGATCGTGTGACATTTCAGGAATATTGCCGAAAATTTGCTAGAGCAGTCGACAAACGTTGGCGTTCAACAAGTCGGAAAGCGGACATATTCCGAAAGAAATATGAAAGTTGGCTGCAAATTAATATTGACTGGCCTAGCTGCATATTAAGCCACTTGCAAGGAACTTCTCTAGCTTCGGTCTATGAAGCAGAGCCATCAGCATCTTCAGTTGGAACTATGACCAAAAGAAAGTATCCTCGGAAAGCTTTTGAGGATTTAGGAACGAAGCAAAAAAAGAAAAGATGTGGCGACTTGGACGGTGAATGCAGCGAAGTGATTTTTGCAGCTGTATCAAATTTAAAGACGGATGGAAAGCAAAATATGGCTTCTGTTATTGAATACATGATAAAGAATCCAGAGTCAATTAGCAAATTTCAAGATGTCATTCAACCATTCACTAAGAAAATATTTACACCTCTGAAGGCTCTTGGTTTATTGCTATCTATGAAGCTGTCAAAATGGCAATACATTACATTGAGAGAGACAGCTATACGTGAAGGCATTCGTCATTTATACTCCTCATATTACCAAGTTCAAAAAGAAGAAAGAGTGTTATCCACCCGAGAACTCTATTACAGTTACTGATTCTTTGGCTAAAATTACTCTGCAAAGTCTACTTGACGTTCCAGCCAAAAGAGTGTTAAAACCTTTACCTAATGATAATATACATGGGAAAAGGTAAGGTACCAAGGTACTACCAATGACGGTAACACAGCGAGAAGGTTCTTTGAAGATCCAGTGAAAACTGCTGATATAACAGGACTCGATGCGGAACTGATTCACAGGTTTGCTGTTATTTTGCAAGCGGTAACTTCCGGTGAGCACGTGGATACTGTGAAATTTAAAGATTATGCATACAAAACTGCTGAGAGGTACGTGTCCTTGTATAATTGGTACTACATGTCTGCAACCGTGCACAAACTGCTACTTCATGGAGCTGACATCATTGCTTGTAATGCGATTGTACCAATTGGGAACTTTTCGAAGATTCAGAAAACACAACTCCCGTAAGAAGAGTCCCAATGAAGACATTTTAAATTTTCTTCTTTCTTCGGATCCACTTATTTCATCGATGAGACCCACTTTTTATGCGAAGAAGAAGAAAACTTTCTTTAGTGAAACCCTTGATCTACTTAAGCTTCAAGAACTTGAGTTTGCATTCAGAGACGTTTCTTATTTAGATTCTGACTCTGAAATGGACTCTGACTCTGAATGATCATGATGATTTGGAAGTATGATTGTAATTATAGCATTATTTTATTTTTATTCATATTTGTTGAAGAACTTTTATATTTATGTTTTTTAAGATTAAGGATCGGCATTTTATTTTATTATTGTTTCCATATTAATTATGATGTGTACTTTGATGAGGTTTATTTTTATATTTTGTGTTTATTATTGTAAAAAGTTAAATAATTGTCACTAAAATATATTTTTATTACATAATTATTCATGTTTGCGTGGTCGTATTAATTTTATTGCGCTAGTTATAGATGCCAAGCCGGAATAAAGTTAAACTTTTGATGCAATACAAAAAAAAATGTTTGATTATTGAAAAAAGAACGGTTTCGCACGTCTGGCGTTATTATGCAATATATCAAAAATTCCAAATAATTTATAGATTGACTCCCTGTAAAATAATTAGGGCCAATTGTGCGAGACCGGAGATATATGTTTTTATTCTGTCAGCTCCATAGAAATTTTTAAATAAAAATTTCTCAGTGCGCCGTTTATAAGTCTGTAATATAATGATACAGTTTTGGAGTATGTATTTGGTCTTCCGAAACATATGCAGGCATAAAAGTCACCGCTTTCGAGATTACTGATCGGAGGTCTATGAAAGCCGAAATCCAGCCCACAGTGCGGCGGGGTGTGTGGGACTCCCAGCAAGAAACGCGCTGGTATACCCACTAAAAAACCTGGGGTGTTCCCTCTCTCACCCAATGAAAGGGCCTGTTGGGAGCTCTTAAAAGAATTGAGTCATCCATAGCAGGCCCCCCGGTGTGGGTGCGGTCCGGGTCAAACGGACCCGACCACCTCTCATCCCTAGGGGAGAGCCTCACCGCTCTCCCCTTTCGACATTGGAAGGCGCGCGGGAACACCGCGCGCGCCCTCTCGGGGTTCTTAATTTGTGGGTGGCAGGCCCCCCTGAGGCCTTGCCACCCGGAACCCTTACGCAGGAGAGCGACATAAGCGCGTCTCCTGCGCCCCCTCCTCCGGCGGCGGACTTCCGGGGCGTAGGGATCTTCCTCACGCCCCCGCTCCGCCGCCTCCTTCTGCGAGATGACAGACTCGCAGAAGGACCTCATTGCGCTCCAGCACCTGTCGTTGCCGACCATCTTGGATACGACGGTCGGCAACGAGAGGTCGGGGCCAATCGCAGCGACCAGGGCACAGCGCTCCGCGGCCCACGCCGGGCACTCCTCCAGCGTGTGCTGCGCCGTGTCCCGGTCACACTCCTCACAATGGGCCCTAACTCTACAAGGCTTAACTTCACAAACTCTACACCTTAGTCAAAATATGTATTTGCCTTGGCCAGTTGGCCGTTTCGCTCGTTTCGCTACTGAACTTTGACAATTGACATTCAGTTTTGACATTCTTTCGCAATGTTGCCACAGATACGATGTTGCCAGAATAAGAAAAAAAGTACCACCAATTAGATTACCGAACTTGCCATATAAAACGTTTAAAATTATATAACATTTTTGTTTCTATGCCCTCCGCGAGTTTTATTCACCCCGTTTTACGGTATTTCGAGTCGCTTCAAATATGAATACTGTCAAGTATCAACATAGGTCAGTATTGTTAATTAATAAAACGTATCGTAACATTACCTCCATCACATGTATTGTCACAACTCAGTATAGATCAGTCTTAATCCTTACTAATATTATAAATTCGAAAGTAGCTCTGTCTGTCTGTTACCTTTTCACGGCTAAACCACTCAACCGATTTAGATGAATTTTGGTACAGATATTGTTTATAACTTGGGGAAGGACATACTTTTTATTGATGTAGGTACCACGCAGGCGGAGCCCCGCGCAAAAGCTGGTGCAAAATAAATATGTTTATTGAATAAATTTGAATAGTCTTAATCACGTATACTGTCATGACTCGACAGGCATCAGTTCAATTGTAAAAACAACAATAAAATTTTATTAACCTTGTTATCAAAAACTGTCTTGGATCGACGCTGTTCACTGTTTTTATAAACTTATCGAATGAACGGTCACAATTCGATAAAAATCGGTTTATACAACACTCTTAAATATTATCATCTCGTTCAAGTCGTGACATGACATGACACCATAGACAAGTATACAAGGTTATTCATAATATAGTGAAAACCTCTCAGGGGGTGATGATACTTGTTATTATGAACAACTTTTGTTCTGGGACATTTCCGAAATCGCGAAAAAAAATCAGCTGTTCCATACATTTTGTCGAGGTCAAAGTCCAATTTGTATGGAACAGTTGATTTTTTTTTCGCGATTTTGCTAATGTCCCAGAACAAAAGTTGTTCATAATAACAAGTATAACCACCCCCTGAGAAGAATAACCTTGTATATTATCGGGAATGACACTGTTCATGTGCGGCAAGTCACAAGTTTCTCTTAATATTATAACTTCATAGTTATATAGGTATTAGTGATGTTCCGGATATCCGTATCCGTATCCGTGGATATCCGCGGGAAAAAAAGATCCGTATACGTATCCGTTACATTTTTGACGGATCTTTTACGGATCTTTAACTTTATTAATTTTTAATACATAGATTCAATTCTATATGTAGGTGATTAGGTAGCAATAAAATACTATTACATTTCCATCAAACTATTTTTTATTTCTAAATATGAAATATTTGGCATCAACATTTATCGTAGTGAGTTGACATACGATACAATACTGCACGTAACTTAAAGGAACTAAATCAACTATCTAATATGATATGTTTAAACACTTACTATAGTACATATCTATATAATGAGATCAATGGAGTTTAAATCTTTGTACTTAACATTTATTATAGATCACTTTTATAAACAAAACTTAAATGTTAAGGTCACGCGCAACGACACCGATTGAGTAAGAAAGTTAAGATCCGTATCCGTATCCGCGGATCTTGACGCCAGTGATCCGTATCCGTATCTGCGGATCTACATTTTTAATTATCCGGCACATTACTAATAGGTATACAAGAACTCGGTTTTGTCTCGCGTTGCATGACGAACTTCACCTACTATCATTTACATTGAATATGTTTCATAGTTTGTGTTGAAACATCTTATGGCGGTTGTACACACTCGTCGAGAATGTCTCGCCGAGAGCCTCGGGTGATGAGGCTCTCGACGAGAGCATACCTGTACACATTCGTTTTTTCATTCGTACTGAAGATTCCCGCAATAATGGACGTAGAAATTGCTGCTACTGTTTGTCTTTGTGCTGTGAGCTATTATAATTTCTTACAAATTTACTACAAAAAGAAAATTCTTAACACATGGCGAAGAAGAAGATGGTGGATGGTTACTATGCACCGCAATAGAAACAGGTACCTAGATATATATTTAAAACTTAAGAACAAACACGGTAAGTTAATGTGTGTATACCTATATTACTAGTATATATTTATATTTGAGAAACACCATGGAAAATGGTTCCATTTGATAGTACTCCAACGAGATCCTTTGACTCGGGCGCAAAATACCGACAAGCGACTGAGGTCGACCGAGGCGAGGCGCGAGAGAGCGAGACAAGACAAGAACACCATGTACATTCTCGCTTTCGGCCTGTTTCGGGGTGTCTCGGCGAGTGTGTACAGCCGCCATTACATCACACACACAAAGGTATTCGCTCGGAACTGTAATCTGTATGCGATTACTTATTTTATGATGCTATTCGACTTTTGTCTTTGACTGTACCTAACCAAATGGAGTATAGGGCTGTGTTTATACTCAGAAATGGGCTACACCTATTTTTTAGTAAGAAACTATTTAATGGACTATTTTATGTGCTTATAATTGTGTTAAAATTTGAAAGTGCAGGTGTTGTTATTATGTAGCACTTTATAAACCATGTTTTATATTTTATGTGTTTATTGATTTTAAAGATATGTACATACCTAATAATTAAATTTTTAATGTTGTAAAATAAGGAAATGTTGGTGTTATATAAATCGCACCTCCAATGGAATAAAGGCGTAAAAAAAATATGCTAACTTTAGAGGGGAGCGAAAAAACTGTTTGATCTGATATATTTATTATTATATTTTGCCCGGGGCTTCGCTTGCGTAAATGTAGGTAAGGTTGGTAGCAGTAGATTTTTCTGGATGAAAAGTAGGTACCCTCTATTCTATTTTCTACCCCTGACGTGTATCCGAAATTTCAGGATGATCGGTCGAGTAGTTAAGGCGTGAAAGCGTAACAAACAAACAAACTCACTTTCGCATTTATAATATTAGTTAGGATATTTCTTTTACTTATAATCTTTTATTTCTTTTAGTGAAACAAAGACTTTTTTATCAAATTTTAACCTTTTAACCGCCCCACTTCATAACAGTTGTCGTGACCCCAGCGCCCGGCATAGTGAATCGAAAATAAATACTTACAAAAATAAATACTTATTTTAGGACTTCTAATTATGAAACTAAAGTGTATTAAATTGTAAGTGATTATTTAATTATCCATTTACACATTATAAACATTTTTTTGATAGAAAACATCTTACGATGTACTTACTTTTACTTAAATAAAAAACAAATTAAACGAGCTGTGTATCTGGTCGGAACTATACGACGCTGGCGAAATAGACACGAAAATATTTGTCGGATTAATCCGACGTAAGCGGTTAAAAGGTTAATTAGGTATTTAAGTACGTTAAAATTTTATAATTGAACAATATCAAACTCATTGTGACGCGACAAACGTTTTTTTTGGGTAAAAAGCTTTTATTTTTTGTCAAATCACAATGGAAATAATTGAGCTTGTGTATCTTTACTTGTACTATTCGGATGTGCAATTAAAAAGTGGACGAATGGACTTACGCATTTATTGCAATGGGGGTGCAAAATAATATGGTAAGTATGGCTTAAACTTATACTACCAAAATATTTGTAAAATATATAAAGTCAAACTAAGAAGGCTTAAAAATAAAATAGGCAATTTAATATCTAAACCAAAGATCACAGGAGGGAATCACTCATCATAATAGAATTTTTGTGGAGGGTTGGTGTCATCTATTTGGATGGAGACAATATGACGGCCAGGCACCATGACCAGACCAAGTACTCTTGGCTCTTCTGAATCCATCTCACTGCCTTTAAGATATTCTGAACATGCACCTGGAAGTATAACATTTGAGTTTACCATACATGACTTTGGCTGCTTAGCCTTTAAGGTCAATGTATATTAATTAAGTGATTGAAGGTTGATTCTTGCCTGAGAATCAACATTATTTTAATATAATATCATGAGGTAATATGGCCAATATTGTCATAATAGACAATGAATAGATTGATTCTATGAGAAGCTATAAATAGCAGCAATCCCAGTAGCAGTAAATGAGTCTTCTGGGTGCCCGTCGCATGGTAATTCCTCTTTTGCCTGACACAAACCATTCCACTTATTTAAGAATTATTGTGAGAATATTATTGCGTCATTAAATGACTATAGTTTACCTAGTATAACATTGGCATCACGGTCAGTGCACAGAAATACTCCAATAAGAACTCTGCCATCAGTCATTTCTATTCTAAAGTTTGTATTCAGCCATTTGCTTAACTTTGTTTTCCCATCCTCAATGTTCTGAAAAATTACAGAATTTATATATATGTAAACATCTACAGAAATATATATTATTACTTACTAATTGGGCCGAAAGCTGTTTTGAGATGGATCATAAACATGCAATATAAATAGGTAGCAGATTTAGGTACCTTTGCAGCGTCGGTGGCTTGTTCTGAAGCTGCGTTGGTGCTCATCTCTAGTGATATTTGTTTAACGTAGGTGATGTGATACCTATATGAACTTTTATATTTTGTTATTAAGACAGGTTATTTGTTTTGAAATCCTAAATATTTAATGTCAGCCTGCTGTCTGACACCATTTGGCAGCTGTCAAATTAGGTAGTGTCCCGGTTGTGTATCGTCCCACAGTCTCACATAAAAATTAAAATCACTTAATACAGTATATTTAAAAATGGTTGTAAAACATTTAAATTAAATTGCTTCCAAACATTATTTTAATTGAAATCATCTCTAAATTTTAAGGATATAAGAATGTCACGCGAAATTTGCAGAAGTGTTATAGTCTATCTATGTCAAAATACATACTATGCGATTCAAGTAAGAATAGGCATGAACCCGCGCCATATTGTGACGTCATAGCTGTCAAATCTAACAAAATAGGTAGGGTCAGTAAAACAGATATTTTTAAAATAATATTTATTTTTAATCTGAATCTCGTAGTTCTTCGATTGCGCTCATCCCACTGCTTGAACAGTCATCATCTTCACCGCCATCATCATCCTCTCTGCTGCTTTCCCCTTTAAAAAAATATTTAGGTCATAAAATATTTTACTGACTGTTATTTAAAAGAAAATCTTAAAGCTGTTACCTGTGTTTATAACAAAACTGAAATTATTATGGTTTTCTATAAATTCTCGTTGCCGGTATTCATTTTCGATACGAGTCACAGAGTTACTTTATTTAAACAAAAAATCATAGACAATACCAGTTATTCATAGTTATTTTACCTCTGACAGCACTCAAATTTTCAAGAAAATGATGTAGGTGTTTATTGTTCCAAAAACGCACAATAGTGTAGTCATATTTACGCAAATTATTTTTTGTTCACTAATAAAATGAAAAATAATATTTACGCAAATTATCTTTTGTTGCTATCTGTAGTTTCCTAGTAACATTTGACAGATCGAGGTCATTGATGCGCCTATTTATTCTTATTTGAAACAATAATGTAACGTAGAAAAGGATTTATAAAATAAGATAAAAAATGAAAGCATTTAGCATAATAATCTAAGGATAAAAAATAATGGCAGACCATGCCGTTTTAGCTACAAAAGGAGATGAGTTTATGAAAAGGTTCAAATATTACAAATCCAATAATCCCAAGCCGTCCCTGGAAGAACTTATATCTATTGAAAAATGTTGTACCGATGAGGTTATTTTGTGTGTTTACTTTCTTCATATTTAGTTAATTTGGTACATAACATTACCTAATATTATAATAATTCTTACAGGTTGTTAAGATCCCTCACGGTATTACGCCTGACGATTCTAGAACAGAATTACTGGGTTTAAAAAGTTTAAAAGAGTGGCGAATATGTACATTTACAAGGCACCCTGGTTTGCTTTTTATAAGGAACCCATTTACAGATTCAGGTCAAAGATATTGGATCAGAAAATGTTTGGAAGCATATCCACGTAAACCAAATAAATTGAACATTGATATAGAGGGTGATATACAGGACTGGTGGGCTGAATGTTTCAAAAACAATTCTTGTGATAAAGTTCTTCTAAAAAAACTGCGATGGACAACATTAGGATATCACCACAACTGGGACACAAAAGTAAAAAGTTATTAATTTTTTGTTTAATTTTATGCTGGCACATCATTTGTTGAATTATGCTTTTGAGTTTATTCTTAACCAATAAACTTCATATCAGTGCTATTCGTACATACATTTAAAAACATAAACCTGTACCGAATGATATTTCAACTTGTTAAAATCCTGGCATGTTACTCTAGCTTTGACTTACATTTGTATAGGACACGCTTAGTCTGGGCTACTGTTTAAACTAATATACATTCTAATCATATTAAACCTATACTACAATTTTTGACTGCACACATTATGCAATAATTCTTAACTCATAACTGTCAATTTGATGGAGTAAAATACTACTGATGTTTATATAAGTGTTCTAGACATTATTCTGATTATTTAAGTTTTTTTATCATAGATATAGCTTTTATTGTAAAAAGTAATTATGTTGCTTGTGTAAAGTTATTAACTTTGTCCAGTTTCAGTTTTGAGACTGACAAGCATTATGTTTATATGATGTCATAATAATCTGAATCTAACAAATAAGATTTGACTGAATATATTTTGTAAATACTATTAATCATTACATTCTAGGTCTATACTGAAGATAACAGAACGGTGTTTCCTGATGACTTAGCTGAGCTTTCGGATGTAGTTGCTAAGTACCTAGGTTACCAAAATTTTAGAGCTCAGGCTGCAATAATTAACTACTATCACATGAACTCCACTTTGTCAGCACATACTGATCATTCAGAAGTGAATTTGGAAGCACCATTATTCTCTTTTAGGTAAGAGTCCCAAAATTTGTGTTTAATATAAATAAATTATGAATATGTAACAGACCAAGTTAAATAAAACTATCTCTGACTCATGCTTGAGCCACAACTATTTTGATGATATGATCCACCTCAAATATGGAGAGCTGAGTTATTCTGTAAGAGCTATCTTATTAGTAATTAAGGTTACAGTGAGAATATTGCTTTGGAGAGCATAAGTCCTGCAGATCTTAACAAGATCTGACTAGAATATCAAAATAGATCCTTGTGGAATTCCATTGTTCAATCGGCTCTCATGACAGCTCACAGATGATCACTTTAGAACAAGGCTACCCAGCCCAACCACAGTTCGTTAATGAGAGCAAAAACTCTAAATATATAATAATAATGAATCAGACCTGTATTAAATTATCCCACAGCTGGGCACGGGCCTTTTCTTAGTGTGAGAAGGGTTAGGCCATAGTTCACCACGCTGGCCTAGTGCGGATTGAAAGACTTTACATATCTTCGAGAAAATTAAGGAGAACTCAGACATGCAAGTTTCCTCACGATGTTTTCCTTCACCGTTAAAGCGAGCGATGATTACCCTATTTAATACGCACATAACTTGGAAAAGTCAGAGATGCGCGCCTTGGGATCGAACTCGAGACCACTGCGTGGCAGTCCAACGGTTTTCCAGTAGGCTATATCGCTGCTTATTAAATTCCAAATATATGGCTTAATTAACTAGGTATAACCAAAAATAAAATGTATAAGGGGTTTTACACAAAATTTGCAAATCAAAAAGGTTACTTAAAGGTTCTTGAGCTGAAGTGCAGGTCACTCACCAGATCGAAATTATGGCTGTGCTCTTTTGATGACTTCTTTATACTGGTTTCTTTTATTCTTAAGTCAATGACATTTACTCTGTACATGTGTAAAGTAAATAAAATAAATATGCTACATCTTAAGTAATTGGCTAATGCAGTTACTGCATTTAATACAATGATATGGTATTTCAACTCACTAATAACATGATAGGTAGCTGTATATTATATATTTATTTTACAGTTTCGGTCAGTCAGCAATATTTTTGATTGGCGACAAAGAGAAATGCGTGGCACCATCAGCAATTCTTATCAACAGTGGTGATATTATAGTAATGTCTAAAGAAGCTCGTTTATGTTACCATGCTGTGCCCAAAATACTGCCTGCACCAGACTCGTGTTGGGATAGACCTGATATTTTGAACGTGAATTGTAATATAGCCGACTTAAAATATATTTCCCAACCAGAGAAAGTTATACTCTTGATGAAGAGAAATGAAGATAGTCAAGAATGGCATCGGTTTGCAGATTACATTCGAGAATCTAGAATAAACATGAATGTGAGACAAGTACTTAATGAAAAACAGAATAGTTTAAGAGAATAATATATTCAATTTTTTATTTATGTGGTCTGCTTATTTTAATTTGTGGTGAGCCCAATAGTTACATTTCCCGTTAAAAGTCCTTATTTAAATTAGGGTTCTTGAAAGGAAGGGCTTGAGCTCTCGGTTGTTCTGTTACTACTGAAACAAATAATTTAAACTTAATAATAACAAACATTCACATTTTAGTTTTCGTTTCCAAACATTGCTGAAATTTGCTAGTGGGCTATTAATAGAAAGTCTTATCTTTACTAATCGCATTTTAATCTACATATATTTCAATGATTTGAATGAGTAGCAGAACGAAGCCTAGATGTGCCCGGCAATCGGCTATAGGCTCGCTCCCTCGTACGTTATACCTATAGCCATAGCTGGCGAAATGTAACTGTATTAATAGTATCCTCCAGACCGAATTTCGGCCAGAGCAGCCAGTGTTAACGGAGACTGGCCAACTACGCAGGAGATAATAATATTACATACATACATATATAGATTCACGCCTGTTTCCCAGAGGGGTAGGCAGAGACTACGGATTTCCATTTGCTACGATCCTGACACACTTCTCTGGCTTCATTCACTTTCATCACATTCCTCATACACGCCCGTCGGTTCAAGGAGCTCTTAACCTGGCCTTTGTCCAGAACGCCTCCGATCTGGTCGAGAAACGTTCGCCTAGGTTTTCCTCTTGCGACTGTTCCATTCACACTAGCTTTATAAACTTTCTTAGTCAGTCTTTCCTCGTCCATTCTTTCTACATGTCCAAACCAGCTTAACATACCCTTTTCTATAATAATAATATTATAGTGCACAAATGCACTCTCTGTTCCCTAACTCTCATGATCCGATGGGACGGTAATCCGACACGACCGGAGAGAGATCAGGCGTAGGACCAACGGCTTTACGTGCTTTCTGTGGCACGGGGGTGAATTACACCGCCAACTTCTTACTCCGGGCTGCTATTGAGATTTCTTAACTGAAAAACCCAATAACTTTTTGTTGGCCCGACCCGGGATTCGAACCCGAGACCTCATGCACAGCAGTCGCATTCACTACCGCTGCGCTACGGAGGCAGTCAATTATTAATGTATTAATAGTACAACTCTGTCGACCCGTTTGTGTATAGGCGTAAGTCAATGTGTAGCTAATATATCTACTAAAATATGACCTACAAATTTTATTTATTTACTAATAGACTAATTTTGCATTTTTGTTATATTGGCTGAAGTTGGATAAGAATATATATATTTTTTTTATAGTCATGATGTGTGATATTGAGTATGATAGGTATATGTAATATTCGCGGTCAACTTACAATTTAATGAGTACCTAGATACTTAACAATAATTACCAATGATCAAAATTATTTTAATTTTGATTGAAGTTTATTGCTGGATTGGTTGTAATCCTTGACTTGCTCAACCCCAATATTAAGTATATCATGAATACGTTGGAGCCATCAGGCCAAATTCGTGTCATCGACGCGATAGATATTAGTTAGGTAGCGTGCAGGTAATTACTGCACGTAGAGAGTTCTATAACATAATCAGTTCATAAACTAAACTGTCTCTGCCTGCTGAGAGTTGCGATTCAATTATTCTTAAGGCAAAACATAGATAGAGCACGAAACACGGTCGGGTGCCCACTAGCGACGAACGTAATAGTAACATCAGTGAGTGCCGGCGTTGAGCGCATCCAGACAGCTCCGTAAATTCGACAATATGAGTGTCATATTCGTATGACCCTGTAAAGTTGCTACTGTTTCGCTCGGATTGTATAATGTATGGCAAGCGGGTGTATCTAATAGATAGAAAGCGTCTTCCGTGTTTTGTAGGTAAAAACGTAGGTAGGTAACCTTATAACCGATCACCGCTGCACCGGTGCAAACGGTGAGAAAAACTCGCAAGCCTCTAACCAAACCCTACACACAATATGCATGTATCCGCACTTACTTACCTTGAGTGATGACTTTAGGCACTAAATTGTCGTCACTCTTGTGAAGATCGCAAAGTCCCCAAAAGCATTTTACATAGCTTTCGGCGTAACATTCATATTCATCTTTGGGCTCAAATAGAGCTAGTCGACGGGCTACAGGCTTCAGACAGCTTTCGCACCTCAGACGAGATTTCACAATCATAATTTAAATTGAAGGTAAATAATGAAATATTTCAGACGGGGTCTAATTATTTATTGATTTTATTTTAATAACGACACTGAAATTTTCAGCTAGACCCAAAAAGCTTAAAATTTTGTTACTCCAATATTAACTGACAGTTGTCTAAATTATTGACATTTTGGAACTGAACCAACCTGAGGTAGGTACAATGAAAATAAGATAAAGTCAGTTTGTTTATCAATAATTTTTTAAAATAATATTATATAGGTATATCCAGATTTTATAATTTATTTCTAACTTTTAAATTAAAATATTGTTTTGAGCTGCTGTACATTGGTGTAACTATGATAATTAGATACCTCTTGCAATTTCACGAAGTCCTATTACTGCGGACTTATAAGTAGATTGTGTAGGGAGTTGTTACAGCTGTATAACGACCATATTTCACCAGCCGTCATTTATCTTTCGGAGTCATGTGTTTGTTACTTTGCTTGCACTAATAGCGCAGTAGGCAAGCGGTAGCCTTGCTGCTGCCACTGCGCTGAGTGTTGTGGGTTCGAATTTCAAACGGGACAATTATTTGTGTGATCTACAAATGATTGTTCTGGCTTCTGAGTTTGGGTGTACCTACTTTGTATCCCTTAATTGTATGTTTGTAAATATTCACACGATACAGAGCTTGATCTATACCTACTGCGGCAGTTATGCAAAACAAGCTAATTTGCAAATCTACAACATTTTAAATTACATGTCGCACATTAGGTAGAGAGAGTACTTAAAATAGATACCTACCTATTTTTGTTAAGACATAAAAAAGTATGTTTGTAGCATAAAAGAGTAAAATATTTTGAGGCTAGAAATTGATAAGAAACTTAATTGCAAGCCACATATTGATATTTTAAGAAAGAAAAATTATAATACTGCGTTTGCTAACACTATCTCCAATAATATATTATTGGAGATTGTGTCCTTAGAATGTCTGTATGTAGGTACCTACACAGACAGACTCTTTACTGCTTATTACGGTATAGTTTTATCTCACTTACGGTATGGATTTACATTTTGGGGAAATCATCCAAAAAAGAAAACCGCTTCCAAGCTTCAAACAAGATGCATACGATCGATGTTCAAACTAAAACCTATTGAGAATTACGCGTATATTTATAAAAGAATATAAAGTATTAAACTTGCGTGGTCTGTATATTCTAGAAGTACCTAGCTGTGTTGGTGAAGTCAAATCTTTGCGTTAAAAGTTTAGCCGACATAGTCCCTCAAATTAGACGCGGCAATAGTAGGGAAGTTAGGTCTTCATACTGGTGATACAACTTATTAACCTGTTACATTAAAATCCTATTTTTGATTTTTGCTAACCCTAATTAATATTATAAAATATGTGAATCTGAGTTTGTTTATTTGTAACGCTTTCACGCCTTAACTACCCAACCGATCATCATGAACTTTCGCATAGGTACCTACACGTGAAAGTAAAGGAAACAGGGTAGTAGTTTCTGGACGACAAAAAAGGACACAGGGTACCTATACCCTCCTGTGTGCTTTTAACTGCTTTTTGTCGTCCAGAAAAAAGTACTGTTACTAATCTAGTCTAACATAACCTACATTTACGCGAGCGAAGCCGCGGGGAAAATGTAGTATGTAATAATAACACCGCATTTAATATTAGTTATAAAACCAGTAAGCAAGTATGTATTTAGAGTCTCGTTTCGGTATTCGAGCGAGGTAGACGTGCGAACCTTTCGTCTCGCGTTGGTATTACGTCGACTTTGTTTACGTATTGCGCGCGCGCAATCGTCGCGCTCGGCCGTACCCCAGGTACCGGCTACCTGCGAGCGGCGGCCGGCAGATTCACTTATTTATATAAATGGATCCTATAACCATTCATTTAGAAGACGGATATACAGTAGTTATGGATGAAGATCAGAGGCCGGAATTAGGGAGCGAACAGGACTGTATATCAGACGAAGAAACGGAAGTCCTTCAAGAGGAGAATGTAGTTAGTATAGATGGAGGAAAAGGATTAAAAGTAAGCAAAGCGGGGAAAAGAGAACTAGAGGAAGATGGTGAATGGAAAGTAGTATCAAGAAAGGAGAAAATAATGAAAACAGATAAAATTGAGATATATTTATCGAGTAACGAAAAGCTACCGAAACAATTCGCATTGGCTAAATTATTTTGTTCCAATAATATTATTAACATAGATAGTGTTAAATACATCAACCCATTCAGAGTACGGTTAGCTGTCATAAATGAGGAAAGCGCGGTTAAAGTCGAGAAGTGTCAGGCTTTGTTAGAGAAGGGTTGGAGGATCCAGAGAGCCTTGGAAAAGAGTATGTCCTACGGTGTCATCAAAGGTATAGATATTGATATACCGGATAAGGATATATTGGACAGTATGACATGTGAACCCCCGGCGGAAATAGTATCAATTCATCGTCTTAAGCGGCGGGATCGAGAGGGAGAAGGCTGGGTGACAAGTGAGGCTGTGAGAATTGCCTTCCGAGGCTCTTTTGTGCCTCCTTACATAAGTATCGACGGCCTCAGAATTAAAGTCCATTCATACATCCATCCAGTGACGCAGTGTTCAAGATGTTGGAAGTATGGCCATATGATGAGACATTGCCCAGCAAAAAATATAGTTTGTCCAAAATGTGGTGCCAAACACGCAAACTGCGACACACAGACATACAAATGTGTTAATTGTAATGGCAGCCATATGGCAATATTAAAAACAGCTTGTCCTATATTTCTGAAGGAAAAACGCCTGCGTGAAATCATGGCGGAGTATAATTGTACCTATCGTAAAGCACTAGAAATATATGTCCCGCCGTCACCACCGCCTTCGAGTATGAAGGACGTAGATACTGCACCACAGCCACTGCCCTCAACCTCTTACGGTTGCGTTTCGGAACAACACCAAGTGCCAGATTTGGGTTATACTCCCCTATATTCAGAAATTCTTAGAACCGCGGTAAATATACACAGAGAGGCCCGTAACAGTGCTACCAAAATATCATCGACAAAACCCGTTCGACAAAGAAAAGAGGGCGATATGCCAGAATTCGCAGCTCCCACCGCATCGGTAACATCTCGGGACAGGGAAGAGACAGAGCAGACGCCTCGTGAGGAACAGCCAAAGAAATCAGTGCACTTTGAGGAACTGATAAGTAGACTTAGAGAAATTATATTCTTAAAGGGAACGGGGGTAGAATCAAAGTTGAATGCAGTAATTAAGTGTTGTTTAGAATGGCTTATTTTAGTAGTGGTAGATTATGTTTCAGAATGGCCCTTACTTAAGATTATCGTAGATTATTTCTGTAATTACGGATATGGATAACGGCCACAAAAATATTAAATTAAATCTATGCCAATGGAATGCCCAAAGTATTAAACCAAAAAAGTTGTTATTCGAACAGTTGTTAGCACAGGAGAAGGTCCACATCGCCTGCCTCAGTGAGACATGGATGGAAACCGACAGTGTATTCAAAATCAATAATTACAATATTTACCGGCGCGACAGATATGATTCATACGGAGGCGTGGCTATCTTGACGCACAATACGATTAAGACTCAGATTGTTGCGTTACAGCTCAGTAACCCAGGTATTGAGGTTGTATGTGTACGTGTGTTAGACTGCCCGCTAATTAACTATGTCATGTCCGTCTATTGTCCATCAAATATTCATACCTCACAAAATGATTGGGACGAAATATTCATAAAATATACTGAGAAAACTATAATCTTGGGGGATTTTAACGCGCACCATTTGTCTTGGTCGTATAAAACAGAGCAAAGGGGCAATCAAGTCTTCGATTCTGTTTTAAACAGTAACTTCGTGGTATTGAATAACGGCGCGCCAACACGTATGAGACTAGTGAATGACCATTTACAAAAATCCTCCCCAGATATTTCACTATGCACATCAGATATTTGTTTTGGTTTCAGTTGGCATGTTTTAAACGAGTCATTAGGCAGTGACCATTTACTCATTAAACTATCCTCTTTATATCGTGGTAATAATGCACCAATATGTAAACTTAACTATAAACGCGCCGACTGGCGTTCCTATACAGAATGTTTGAATAAATTGTTCGGAAATTATACATTCACGGACGATATTCAAAAACTTTATGATGTTTTCATTGATTATATAAATATATCAGCTCATTTAAATATTCCTCTTATTAGAATTAACCAAAATCCTTCGTCTAAATTTATACCTAAACCGTGGTGGAACACAGACTTGTCAAAGGTTGTGGCGGAAAGAAGACGTGCATTATCAATATTTAGAAGTAATCCCACTCCTAGTAATCTAATAGTACTTAAAAACAAAATTGCTAAATCGCAGAGGGAAATACGTCGTGCTCGGAACGCTCATTGGCATAGTTTCTGTTCTTCTTTCGATGAATCTATCTCTTCTGCAGAACTATGGCGCAAAATGAGTTGGATCAAGGGCTACAGGTGTACGAGACAAGATATAGACCACGGAAAAGCCGATAAACTCCTTCATTCCTTGTCTCCTGATTATGTTGTGCCAAATCAACCCCATTTTTCATCGTTTTGCCCAAAGTTAGAAATAGAAATCTCCATTCAGGAGCTAGATAGATGTTTTATACATAAGGATACATCTCCTGGATGTGATGACATAACCTACAAAATGATCCAATTCCTTCCTGAAAACGGCAAACACATTTTACTATTTCTATATAATAAATTTCTTTTAACCGGCTATGTCCCTGTGCAGTGGCGAGATATCCTTATTGCACCTATTCCTAAACCCGGACGAGATCTGAGTAACATAAACTCTTTTAGACCAATTTCTATGATGTCATGCCTATGTAAGGTTTTTCATTCTATTCTAAATATGAGGTTAGAATGGTACTTAGAGAAAAGATGTAGTTTCTCACCGAATGTCATTGGATTCCGTAAAGGCAAATCATGTCTGGATGGTCTGGCACAATTAGTAACTACAATTCAAATTGGATTTTCTCAAAATATGTCTACCATAGGGTGTTTTTTGGATATTGACAACGCCTATAATAATGTTGATATTGTTTCGTTAGTATTAACTTTAGACCATCTAAATATCGGATCAAAATTTTGTATTTACATTTGGAATTTTTTAAAAGAAAGATATCTTAAAATTAAAATAGGATCAAAATTCATTAGTAGGTCAACTTGTAAGGGCTTAGCACAAGGAGACCCTCTCTCACCTTTATTATTTAATATTGCTACTATTAATATTTGTAGATATATAGAACGTGATGTGTTCATCTCACAGTACGCCGATGACTTCGTTATATATCATACCTATAGCAATGTTACAGCAGGCTGCCACAAATTACAAAAATCTTTAAGCACTATACAGAAATTACTATCAAATTTAGGTCTGGAACTTTCAGCGAGCAAAAGTCAAGTGTGTTTATTTACGCGTAAACGTTTTAGGGATCGGATTAATCTCAAAATTAACGATATTGACTTACAGGTAAAAGATGCAGTCAAATATTTAGGCGTTTGGTTAGACAAAAGTTTAAGATGGACTAAACATATAGGAGAAATACATTACAAGATACTCAAATATATAAATATTTTTAAAGTTTTAGCGGGATCTGGTTGGGGTGTTCACCCAATTCATTTAAGAAAATTATATATCTCATTAATTCGGAGCCGAATGGATTACGCTAGTATAATCTATGATAACAGTTGTGCGACTTCTTTATCTAAATTGACTACCGTACAAAACCAGTGTATGCGACTTATAGGCGGGTATATTAAAAGCACGCCTATACACGTTATGGAGTCAGAATTGTTACTACCGCCACTTCATATTAGACGACGATATTTGTCATATAAGTACCTTTTGAGATTAAAATTCCTTCATCAAAACTCTTTAATAGATGAGTTAAGCAATCTTTCATTATTGGTTCGACAAAGTGGGTATTGGAGACATAGAAAAAAACCTTTGTTAATCGTCATTCATGATGAGTTTAATTCAGATCAAGGAACGACTGCCATGAATATGTTTTCTCTGGATGTTTGGGTAGGCTATGTGGACTTATCAAATGTTGTATTTACAAACATAGATGCTATAGATAGACCTAAAAGAAACTATCATCGTAATATGTTAAAAATTCTCTGTGAACAGTTTATGACTTATAAATATGGGCATTTTTATAAAATATTCTCTGATGGGTCGAGAACAGCGGATGGTGTTGGAGCAGCTCTGTTGGACGTACAATCAGGTCACTTTGTTAAGCTTTGTATGGACGCGAGGATATCTATTATGCATGCCGAGCTCCTGGCTATATTAGAAGCACTATCATATGTACAAAGTACGATTGCAAAAAATGTCGTCATATTCACAGACTCCCGTAGTGCACTTCAACACCTACAAAGATGTAATCATTCTAGCTTTTGGGGCATGCCAGTGGCTTATTTAATTATAAGTAATATTTTAAGTCTTAAAAGGCAAAATATAAATGTTGTCCTTCAGTGGATACCGTCTCACATGGGTATTACTGCAAATGAAAAGGTAGATCAATATGCAAAAGAAGCAACTTATTCGGGCATTCCAACGGACTACTTACCTTATTTTGCAGACATACTTTGTGAGGCTAGACAAAGTTGTTACAAAATATGGTCTGAATATTTTAATGAGAGATCATTAACCAAAGGCATCTGGTACAAGGTCATACAGCCTATCCTACCGCGCTCACTTTGGTTTGACTACTCTGATATGAGAAGACATACTATAGTAACAGCTTTGAGACTTCGCTCCGGACACTTCCCCCTAAATAAGTTTGCTTACATGATGCGCAAAGTGGAGTCTCCGAATTGCAGCACATGTAATCAGATTGAAGATATTCATCATATTCTTATGGAATGTGTCCGAAGCGAGGACCAAAGACGACAATTAAATTTTAACAACCTAAATGTGTGCGAGTACGTTACTATATTATCAGATCCTTTGTCACATAAAGCAGGACTCATTTATGATTTGTTCCTTTTAATACTTAAAAATAGAACATTCGTTGTATAGTGTATGAATTTCTTGTGTATATCCAATGAGGGCAACATTATCGACTATGATAAAGCCCTCTTTCTTTCTTAAATAAAGATTAAAAAAAAAAAAAAAAAAAAAGTATGTATTTAAGCCAAAAACCTAATACTATATTAATAAAAGTACCTATGTAATACACATTTAAAAGATTTAAATAAAGATTCTCATTTAAAATGATGTCTTATATTTACGCGAATTTATTATTTCGCATTTAAAATAAACTGCCGGTTTATATGAAAAACACTACTTAAAACTATAAATCTTGAATTATATAGAATTGTGTAATCATTTAGGTAATAAGTAGGATTTTAACTTAGGTACAAGTCGTAGTCACATAATGCCATCAATGTTTATTTAAATCATGGAAAAGTGCGAGTGATGACTGATGACAATTAAACTGGTTCACTATGTTCTCCTAAGCAGTCGCCCGCCATATTTAAAACTAGGAACTAAGTACCTACTCGGGTAACAGAAAACTGCGTGGAGGTGAGTGAATTGTTTCTTAATGTTCTTTTTACCAAGAAAGCAGAGAGCTAAGAGATTTTGAATTGGGTTATTAAACTTTAGTTGAAATGATAACCATTGATACAAAACATTTGTTGATTGATGTAGGTAGGTAAAATGTTTGTTCTATGTTTAAATAATAAATAATCTAAATGTTTGAAATTGTAATAACATTTAAAATACTTCGGTTCGATCTGTGGATAGGACACATAGGCATACACATAGGCATATCAAACCGAAGTATTTTTTTATTTATCAGATATTCGTTATGACTTTAAAGTATGACTACACCTTTTTGTTACACGCTTGATATTACCTACTTACCCGTATATATTTGTACAAAAGTAATGAAATTTTTTTAGCTAGCAATCCATGATATAATGGCTGTGGAAGCTCGGTTAATAAATTCATAAAAGCATGGCAAGAAAGTAAAGCTAGTATAGAACTATAGGGTACATAGATAAATAATATCCTTAGTAAAAGAAGTAGTTTGTACAAAGTGGTTTTTCATAACGCGCAAGATCGAAACTAGAATTCGTATTTTGTACCAACACTATTGACTCGCTACTCAGTAAGCTTCAATATTCCGATCAGTTCTTTGTATCGGGTATAGGTATTCATTCGTCGTTGCGATCGGCAGTTAGCTGCTCCATACGATATCGAATCCAGCCCTTTCAATCCGAAGCGAATGGCTGACGACAAAGCGGCGCGGCTCTACCATTTGCTCAATGGAAATGCCATTTGGCGTTTCGATTCAAAAAAAGATGATTATTCTCAAGATACTTGCGCCTTCTGTGACATTTGCCTTAAAATAAGTACTTTCGTTCGCATAAGTACAGGAGCTCTCTTTATAAGGAATAAAAGCTTGTTGAGACAGCATTATTATTCCGGTCGGTATGAGGTGCTGTAAATTCGTGACGAAAAAAATTTTTGTGGAATTCGTCACAATTCTGATTTATGCAAAAAAAGTATGTGTAAATTCGTCACAACTCTAATTTATGTCCAATATAATAAAAACCCGCACCGATAGCGGAAAAATTAAACAACTAGTAGAATAAAAATGTTGTATATTTTTCATAATCACAGTAATATCAATAATTTACCTTACATCTACATAAAAATCACAGTTCTCAATTGGATGATTTACCCACATTACAATTATAATATAAGATAAACAATAGAAAGATAATTAAATCGGGTCCTATTTAACTGTTCCTCAAAATTTTTTGCCTTTGTTCCACTAAAAATACTAATTGCACAGCAAAATATGCTTACTTGAATATTTTAAAGAGAGCAAACTAAGTCGACGCAGCCCCGCTTCACAGATCACGAGTTGATGACTTGCCTACAACTATATAAATAAATATAATAACCTAACATCTACGTAAAAATCATTGTTCTCCGATTAGAGCGATGATGGAACGCTAAAATCAATAACTTTGCTTGCTATCGCTACTTTAAGCAAAAATGATGTAAAATGAGGATTTGTGACGAATTTACAATAACCCTCACGTACCTGTGACGAATTTACTTTCAATGTATGGATTTTTCAAAATGTGACGAATTTACTTTGTGACGAATTTACAACAACCCGATGTGTGTACGTATATCATCAAATACATTAAAGCGAATAAAATCATAAATCAAATTGTGAATTTATAAACAAACAACTCATCGCTCCGAAACGTACGCTGGCTTCATTTATAACCACCATTACCGGCGATAGTACAGACCGGTATATGGCAAATGTATAGAGATCCTTAAATCAAATACAATAAATCGATACATGTACATTTTATCATACCAATTTGTTTAGCATGTCAAATATGGACTCCGCTCCAATATCAAGTCCCAAGTGCAAACAACAAGATCGTATGCAGCAAGACAAAAGCTAACGTGCGATATAAGTATAAACCACCCTCTAGTGAACCGATTAAGTAGGCGTTGTTCACTACAATAGGCAAATCGAGTTAGGTAGGTACAGTGTCGTAAACAAACGGCGCAATTTGTGATCGTGTCGACATGACTCTCTCGTCAACCGATTAGACTCGAACTAGTATACTGTCATATGCAATCGGGGGTCTCGATCTAGCTTCGACGGTTTAATGGAAGCTAAGTGACATCATCTATAGCTAGCTGTACATGTTTACACATGTGTGGTTGTAATTAAATGTGAATGCGTGATAGCCACACATATGTATACGTGTAGCTGTAATTACAATGCGCTTTGTATAGCGGTGTGTAAATATTGACGTTTAATCAGAATGGTGTAACATAATTTTCAAGCCAAATTGGTTTCCAATACTGCGTTAGGTTTATCATTACGGATAGTTTAGCTTGCAAGTTTGTTGCTTTATAGAAATCCTTTAAATTAGTCTCGAAAGGGAATGCTTGGCACTCAGATCCCGTCTTACCTAACTATAAACATTGACACATCACCTTTGTATGTAAAATGAGCTCGGTGACATTTAGCGGGTCCGGCAAAAAGCACAAGTTAGCGTCTTCTCTTATTGACATTAAATGGCCGATATAAATTCCGTTGGCGGATTACGAAATTTATTGGCTTCAAAATTAAAGGAGACCGATTTCAATGGCGATGGCTGACAGCGTTCGTTTATGGGTGAGCGGAGTGGATGAAAAAAGAAGCTTTTGCTAAAATCCTCATTGAAAAAGTTATCGTTTTAATGGAGCGCTTTTGTGCACTAGTGAGCTTAAACTTTAAGTTAAACTCTTACTGTACTACAACTAACTACCATTAAATAATTTCTCCTAAATATCTTACAAGTTTGTGGAAGGTGATACTAACTTAAATACCCAACATACCTACGCAAATTGTCGTAGAAACTATTAACATAATATTGCTAGTTAAGATTTCTACTAAGAGAAAATAGAATAAGTAAGAAACACCCACATTATATTAGACCATGACATCTTAATTTAGGCTCTTTGGTGTTGGCAAGGCTACTAATAAGGCGGGGTCACCTATAAACTGTCTTACTGTGTAGGTATGTGTAGAATAATTATTGCAAGCATGCCTTGTCAGCATTCCAAACGCCATTTACTATTTCATGGTACAACCAAACTGTTTACCTTCCAAAATTTATATTTACTATCGACTATAAGAAAAGGGTTTTCTATCTATACTAATATTATAAAGCTGAAGAGTTTGTTTGTTTGTTTGGTTGAACGCGCTGATCACAGGAACTACTGGTCCAAATTAAAAAAATATTTTAGTGTCGGATAGATTTATCGAGGAAAACTATAGGCTATATAATATCACGTTACGACCCACGGGAGCGGCGCAGTAATCATAAACGCAGGTGAAACCGCGGGCACATCTAGTATTTAATAACACATCTCGCTTATCGTTGAGTCGTGTGCTTACCTATATAATAAAGTTCGTCGTTTATAAGAGACATATTTGGCAATATTGTGTTTTATCGTATGAGTGTATGTTAGCCGGTAGTCCGGGCATACGTTTGCGGTTTGCACTTACTCGTACTACGACTGGACGTGAGATTCCAGATTCAAATTCTGGGTCCGGCAATATCTATCAGTCGTTACGGGCGACACATTTTCCGTCTTCCCGGCACAATTTCCAGCCTCCATAAATCGAATAAAAATTTCTTGACTGAAAATTCCAATAACACTGCCCGACCTGGGTATCGAATCCGAGACCTTATACAGTAGGTATGCACAGCAGTCGCATTTATTACCGCTGCGCCACAGAGCTATATAATATATGTTAGCCACTCCTTAAGTCACTACTTATTATATAACAAATTATTAAATAAAAAGTCCCCGCCGCGTCTGAACGCGATAAACTCATAAACTACTAAACGGATTTTCATGCGGTTTTCACCAATAGAGTGACTCATGAGGAAGGTTTGGGTGTATAATTTGTTAAGGTTTTGTACTACCTGTGCGTAGCCGTGGCCGGTCGCTATTCTATATATATACTATATATTAATATTATAAAGAGGAAAGTTCTGATTTTTGTGTGTTTGTAAGGATTTAAGTCAAAAACTACTCAACCGATTTTAAAATTTCTTTCACCATTCGAAAGGTACTTTTACTAACATAAACTTACCTAACCTAGTTTTACGCGAGCGAAGCCGCGACCAAAAGCAAGCATAAACTAATTTAACCGTCTTAAGAACGTTGTCCTTTCCCATAGTATTATTTGAAATATGTATGTAGGTATATGTAAAATTAGTTTAATGAAATGAACATCAGAATAGATATCACGATATTATCACTATACAAACTGCAGATTAAAAGATAAATAAATAAATATAACGATGAATGAGGGACCGCGTCGTCGTCACAAGCTTTATGCAACTGCACTCACAGGATCCATAAACTAAATCATCCAATTTCAACTTTACGGCTTTGGAATAGCGAACGACATTAATTTAATGAGAATTTAATGCCGTGTCAACCTCAATTGACTTGCATGAAGGTGAATTTTTTGTTAAGGAACTATAAAATAAAAGCGCGTTGATCTGCCTTAATATGGCGTAGCCTGGTGAGAGCCATGTCATTAACGATCGGATTAAAGAGCATTGTGTGTACGGCCTCATGGCAGATGACGACTAATATGGGTTTGTTTAAAAAATCCTTGACATTGATTCTGCCGCTCCATCCTTTTAATACGGCTTACATAATTAATTCGACCTTTTCACATTGGTTTGCTTAGTATTCTAATACCAGTAATAAAGGGCGGTCCTTCCTTTACTTTATGTGATGGCTTCGTATGTAATTTTATGAAAACCTCAAATGATAGATAAGGAAATTAAAGACTGCCGTATTTTTAAAGGAACAATGGTATGCCGTTGAAAATATCAGATTTAGGTTATTAAACAATACGTGGCTTCTACGCAGAAATCATGAGCTCGATGCTACCTTGCTAACTTTTGAAGCTTAACTTGCGAAGTTATGTAAATATTAAATAGTTGATTGTTTTAACGGCTAAGAAATATATTGTGAGAATATCTGCATATCTTAGAGGTTTCTGTTGTATTCTAGAAGATGTGTTGACTACACATTTGTTCGAGAAGTCAGCCCGCGCTAGGGCAACATGGTGGCCTAATTATTTTTATACTGTGAAGATCAATATTACTACGATAATATTGATAGGTTTATCAATAGGACTATGATAATATTGATAATACATATGTAATATAGGTATGTAATCACCTGGACAACGCTCGGAGTCCGGGATCTTGAAATAAGGTTTTTTTATTGTCTCTGGATGCCGGTTTAGTTCCTGGTAACAAGAAGCATTTATAAGCTCCTTGTTATCGGAGGAAAGTAAATTAATCATACATTGCTGGCTTATGCACTACGATTATTCGGTAATATCGTTTGCGTTTAAAGGCGCCCAATCCCGTGTTATCTAAACAGCACGCATGGCATATGGTCTCATCATGAAATTTAATAGGCATTTTACTTGATTTATGTCGAAAAGTAAGCGTAAAAACCATTAAACTCCGCTTTTTACGCTTACATTTACATCAATCATAGTTATCCATTATATTTGGAAAACCTTTGTTCGGAAAACTATCTACACCCAGAGATCGCATGACATTACGAGCTACATTAGATACTTTATTTACATAATATTATAAAGAGAAAAGGTTAGTATTTTTGTTTGTGATGAATAGGTAAGCTCAAAAGTGAATAATTATTATTTAACCATTAGAAAGCTAAGCTCAATAAATCTCGCAATAATATAGACCATACGACATCATGCTATAGATGTGCTATAGGAGGATATAATAATAATCATAAATGTAGGTAAAACCGCGCCTTGCAATAGTTATCTATGGGAAGTTTAAAAATGTGTAGTCAAATGTCGATAGTCGAAAGTCCTACTGGGTCTGGCCCGGTTTTAGAGTTCTATACCAAAATGGTAAAAAGGAATATTATTAAGGTTAAACTTCAAATTCGCTTATATTGATAGTTACTGAGATACGCAGCTACAATAGATAGACGGTAAAATGGAAATAGTCGCACCATATGAGTTCAGTTTTTACTATTTGTTATACCTATATCCACGGACCTATTTTAAGGCCTTTTTATGTAACTTTCGTTGCTTGAGCCGGAATCACACTTGACCAGTTTTTCATAGACTACTAGTTCTTTAACTAGCTTTAACATTTATAGGTATGTATAGTATGGTAAGTTTATTTAGCTGTCTACTATAACTATGCATGTGGGCTGAATATTCACGGTTTGTCCTGTCTCAAGTGGCCCTCGTAACTGAATCAATAAACAGATTGGTACAGAATATATTTCATAGATTAATAAATTACGTTATTTGCGATTATGTTTCCTACTTAAAATGTCTTGCTGGAAAATAATCATAGTTTCAGTAGGCAGTAGTAAAGTTTTAAATGGCCGTTGTCAAAAAATCACAACAACTTCATAAAGAAGTATAAACCAACAATATCACCTTTGTTTTCTACTCTCAGCACTCAAGACGATTGCTTGGCAGCCTAATAAAAGTCTTCAAATATTCAATTCTACGCCGACTCGTAATTGCAAAGTTTGTTCGCTTCGTCGTGTATATACTTTTGCAGAACCATAACAAATGTAATACAATAAATAATAAGTCCGAACTATTTACTTAGTGTGGACGGGTATAAGTATAGTCTAACATAGTATAGTGTACGTTTCGTGAGCTGCACAATAACGAGTTAATTAAGAAAGTTCGGCCGGCCGACACTCGGCGGTCTTATTCGCCCAATCAATTCTGCACTGTGCGCTCAAACATTATTACGTTTAATTACCCTTAAATATATTGTTGTAGCCAATACGTGATGTTGCTATTCGACACTATATTGTTGATTATTTGTGAGGAAATAAATAAATAAACGCTTTCTTGATGCACCTTGGGAATTTATTGCAGTGGTTCTTAAGATTGATAGGTAGGTATATAAAATATTTATCGAAGTTAAATCACAGAGTAATAAATAATATAAAAGTCTTATATATATAATAGATGTAAGATATCTTAGGTTAAAATAGCAAAACGTTTACTTAGTGATTAAATATTAGTATAGTAGGTACCTATTTACTGATTGTTGCATGTACCTATAGATTAAACTCAACATTTCACTTACATATTTGGGATTGCATTTCATCATAAAAGACTATTGTGTTGGAGCATTTCAATCTATATATTAAGATTTTTGTTCTTCGAAAAATTACATTAAATGATTTCTTATTTATATGATGTGAAAATGACGTTATACCTATATTTATATTATAAAGTGTACAATATACAGCTTTACATGAATGTAATCGGCTGTAGTGAAGCGTAGTTACGAGCCTAAATTAATTGCAAAATTTCCAGACAGCGGATGGCACACAATGGTGCAATAATGGGACAGAGGCTTGTTTGCCAGCCAACCACAAAGTACAAAGCATGTTTGTAAACAGCCTTATTGGTCTCAAAGCGATATTAATGTACGTATGCAGGTAGGTGTGTAGGCTTGCTGCATGCTTGTATCGCTCGCAACGGATAGAGATCGATTACCTATCCTTAACTGAAGGTGCATGAATATTTCAGCGTTTAATGAATACAATTAAGGGTAGACACGTGCTTATGTTTGCTTATACAAAGTAGAAGACTGTTTGGAGAGACGTATTATTGTTTGCTCTACACTTCACCAACGGCACTATAGTACTTATTAGATTAATGTTTTATTTTAGTGTCAGTGATAATGGCTAGAATTGCTACGAAACACAAAATCTCTAAATTGAAGATCTTATCGTCTGCTTTTTGTGCCATTGTACCCATTATTTAATTTTGTGGACATAACATATTATTATGTCCACAAAATTAAATAAAATGGGTACCGTACAAATTATCATATCACAAGTTATTGCTAACACGCTATAGGGTAGATGCAGGTTGCATAGTGGAGTATTAATTATATTTATTTCGTCAAGTGGTGCAAATACTGCAATAAAGTTGGTCATTTTTAGCCGTTTAGGCTGGAAACGTTGGGCTCTCCTGTGGTTTAGCAAAGCGTCTGATCGACGCGTTCTATGGTCGAATGGCTGATATTTGTACCTTAAGAATCAGTATTATCCTTCAAGATGTCAGTGCTACCAACTTTAATGGCACATTACAAGTCGACAGCGATGCTGACGAATTTAACGTCACGCAAACCGGTCATATAAACATGGCCTTTAAACTAAAAGTACAAATGTAAAATATTTGAGTCATTAGTTAGCTTAAATAAATAATGTATCATAAAATTTAAATAATGACCGAAACGGAGCGAAATACTTGTAAAACGTGGGTTCGAATATGAAACATAGCGTGCTAAATGTGCGTCGAAACGAAAAGACGTAAGTCCTGTAATAAATCTTAATTAAATGTTATTTACTAGTAAGTGCGTCAATATAACATTATTACCTTCATATACAATTCTATTAAAGTCAGCCTAGCTGTTTAGCTGTAATAAGCCGCCAGGAGTAGTTTAGCATAATATTACATAGTTATCAGTATCAGTATAGATGTTTACTATAAAAGTAGCTTATATGTTTGTAAATAGCATAATAACCTCGTAAATCATAAGATTGCTATATTTCAAGCCTAAATAGATTTACAAAGCATCACCGAGCCAGTATCAATAGGTACCCATCTAAGATGTTCCGCAGATTCAGATTAAATTGAGACGTTCGGATGGATGACCCCATCTACCGGCCGTCCATTTTGTTACTCTCTATGGAGCGCGCTGAGTGACGTCTACTGTTCTAATTAGAACGCGATTTCATAAATCATTATAATGATGGTTATTTGAATCGGGCGCTTTAAAAAGGAATTAAGAGTAACTAGAGTACCTACTGAATTTTATTATTTTTATGGAATACGTAGAGGAAAATGCTGTTGTGTTGTTTCATATTTTGTTTATTACGAGAATGTTTATGTAAGTCAGTAAGTATACAATATATTTTGGAGTAATAATAACGTTGTTTGTCGGATTATTGTCTTGTTCTGATGTTGTCGGAGAGCCTTCGAGGCTTTGTTGTTTTCGGCGCTCTATCGGCTATATTTCGGTAAATAAAGAAGCGAAATGTACCATAATAATATACGTCGATAGCTATGTAAATTGGTTTAAAAGTTCGAAAGACCGCGAGGAGTTGCCAGCCCTGCTTAGTTGTTATGTCGATGTTTTCATCGCATCGAACCAGGTGCACTGCCACTCAAACCGTACGAATTTTAATTGGAACCAATTTTTGAGTGGGCCATGTCTACATTTCGGGTAAAATATAAATATGTTTGGGTATGTTGTAGACTTACTTACTACGTATCTGGAAGCAGAGTTGATATGATACAGCGATCTAAATTGTGTAAACTGTAGTGTGAATATAATATTTATTGCCTTTTGTTTTTTATTGTATTTCATTCTATATAAAGAGACGCTTACCAAGATACAGTAAAATTGTTGCTAGATAAATATTTTATTATTTATAATAATATCAGCCCTGTATTAAACTGTCCCACTGCTGGGCACGGGCCTCTTCTCACTATGTGAAGGGTTAGGCCATAGTCCACCACGCTGGCCTAGTGCGGGTTGGCAGACTTCACATATCTTCGCGAACATTATGGAGAACTCTCAGACATGCAGGTTTCCTCACGATGTTTTCCTTCACCGTTAAAGCAAGCGATAATCAACTATTTAATACGCATTTAATTTCGAAAAGTCAGAGATGCGCGCCTTAGGTTCGAACTCGAGACCTTTTTATTATTTATGTTAAGTTAATTTATGTTACACCATAAGTAAGTTAAATATGATCCTTACTTACAGTATAGCATTTCAAAATGTCTGTTCATAATTTAGGAGACGTTGTCTGCTTTTAATGTTACATGGTTACTCAGCCTAAGAGCTTTTCCAAAATCAGGGCGATGGTCCAGTGCCTATCTAGCAAAAAACGGTATCCTGGTAATAAACAAAGAACTCTAGTTCTGCCAGATGTTCCGCAAACAATATTTACGACAAGATACAACACAAGGTTATTTGGCTGTAGAGTTATATACTTCGTGAATTGAATCTCTGTGATATGTTGCAGCGGGATTAATCACACTGTATTCCACTTATTAATTGTCAGCCGGACTGAATGGAAGTAAAGCTCGTCTCGTTCACCTATACTTTTTAGTAAGAAGGTCGAGCTTCTAAAATTCTATGAGAACACAACCATGTCCATGAGCGGCGGTAATCACTTACCATTGAGTGGGCTCGTCTACCACCCGAGGCAATATAAAATAGACTTAGTGTGGAATTCTGTATACTATAAAATTAAATAAAAAATGTCCGATACAGCTGCTTTGTACATATTAACGTAATGTACGTTAATATGTACAAAGCAGCTGTTTTTCAACGTGTTATTCGAGTAACATAAATAATAATAATAACGCTGTTTTTCATCCATAGCTGCCATTATGCCGGTCCATCAAACACCCATCTCCATAGCCCATATATGTATATTAGAATCTATACGTACAAATAGTCATACGCCTGCTGCGGCTAGCGCTGTAGGTTTTCCATCTCATCTTAGAAAATTAAAACTCTCGAATGGCCTCTTCACGTTGGACCTATGTCTTCGTGTAAGCCTCCCAAAGGGCCAGGTATTTTCCTAATACAATATGTTAGAAAATACCTGTGATAAGATAAAAATAATAATAATACACACAAAACCATTTAGCCCAAACTAAGCAGAGCTTGTACTATAAGTACTAGACAATGGATAAACATACATTTTTTTTTGTAAATACGTACATATTATATATAGAAACACCCAGATCAAGACAAACATCCATGTCCATGCACACAAATGTTTGACTTGTGCGGGAATCGAAACCGCGACTTCACACGTTGCAGTCGGTTACACTAACCACTACGCCATCGAGGCCGCCAAAAATGCATCCTTGTATTTAGTATGGAACGAAGTATGAATTCATTGTGTACGCAGGCATTCATGCAGTTATGCACGTATATTGTATTTTAAAGTAGTTATACATTTTAGCTTGTATCGAGTTCTTTTAGAAACAATGTTCTATTATAAATATAATATAAAGCGGTGTCTGTAAATTGAAGATACTTTTGGAAAGCGAATTAGGTTAAACAATTTTGCGCGCCGGAAACCAAAACATTTTTAGATATACATTTGAATTTTTATTTGTCTATTTGCTCCGGTACCACGCAAAAACCACGAAATGGATTTTGATATAGTTTTTATACTTTAGTAACTTGGATCACAACATAAAATCTAAGCCGCGGTTTTATACGATTCCGTTTGTGGGCGAGCCTCAGTTTACGATGACGTACACGCAAATGATGTTAATTCATAAGTACACTCAAAAAATAAAACTAATTTGAAAAGGCTTTAACTTCGTAAAAAATTTGTTACTTACTTACTTATTACTTATTTAGTTTACACAAAAATATAGGAAAATAGTAAGTGCAGCAACGTGTCAGGGACAGCAATCTCACATGAAACTGAAAAATTGCGTTGCTCCCATAGTTTTTATGATTTTATGCTTACATATGCTTAATTGCGTGTTCATTTGTTAGCATATGAATCTGTAATATTGTTCAGGCACTTGTGCAAGTATTGCTTGCGCATGTAACCCGCGCCATTAGCTTGCGTATGTAGCTTGTGCAATTAGTTTGCGCATGTAGCTCACGCTACGTAACTACTTGTGTCGTATACCTACACTAGAAAATTGAAAAGATAAGCTTTTTAAGTCTCGGTAAGTTTGTATGAAATATTTTCTAGAAACCGCCTAAACGTTGCGTTACCAAGTCCTTCCTGTCTAAATCTTACAGAGATTTGGTATGGAGCTCCACTGATATACCTAGTTTATAATACAAAATGGTGTATGGTACAGAAATTAGTTTGGAACTTCCTAACTTCAACGTACTCAAGGTGTTTAGTTGTAGTCTGAAACTGTATTCCTTGTGTATGAATATGGAGAGCCGCGGTTGCCGGTTGTCGCCGCTACAACCTTAATATGCATGAACTGCTAACTTATTAATTCACTACATAACTATGTCGTAGGCATGGGAATTTGAGGATGATTCCACTTGGCTAATAGTTTGTGGCTGAATGTTTGATAGATCGAAGATACGGTGAATTACGTAGATGTTATTGTGTGTACCGGCGATCGTATGACTGGTACTTGGTGCATGTAGTTATCTTATGAGTCTTTTACAAAGCAATATTATGACTTCTTTCTACCACAAGTGTGGTCACAAGCTCCGTCTTTTCAGAGTGCATTTCAATATTTATTCTGGCTTTCAATCAAGGCACGCGCGTGGCTCCTGCTGTTCCGATGTGACTCGACAGGCCCGTGATTTCAAGCGTTAGTTCGAATGTACGTCGCGTTGTTACGTGTCACGTGAATACCCGTACGTAGCGGCGTGACATGTCTGGAATTCCTTCTACGAAAACTCACTGTGTGCGGTTTTGACATCAAGCTGTGACAGTACTAATTCACCGTCTACACTTGTGTATCAAACATAGTTCGGACATAATGTCAGTTGTGTTACATGAGATTTTAAATAGGTCTGCCACGTGTGCTCGTCACGGCTTAAGAGTCACGGCTTAAGAGTCACAGCTTGTGTCTTGCTTCAGAGAAGTAGCCCCGCCCCACACTTAGATAATAAGTGTGGTCAGCCTCTATATTAATACGTCATGTTTATTATGTCATGTCATAATGTTGTTTGACGCAGCGTGTGCATTGAAGTAATCAGACAATAATCAAATTAGTCTATTCCAAGGTAATCTATAATTAAGTGACCCATATCCGCTTACTACCTATCTGGTTGTAGGAAATGCTGTATTCGAACAATATTGACTACTAACACAAAGGCAAATAGTTTGTCAAGTGTTAATATGCCCTCAGTTCAGTGCGTCGCATTGAGTTGGCTCTGACTCTGTGACGACAAGTGGAATGAATGTGCCGATGTATATTGAGTTAAGCCTGTTTAGACAGGCTTCTCATTGTACACGAACATTTTAAAAACTCATTTATTTTGTCATTTTATAGTGCTTACACTTCTAGTATTTTTACCGACTTAAAACAATGGAGGTGATTCTGAATAAAGTTGTACTTTTTTATTATATAACACGTTAAAAATAATCATATAGTCCGCCTAATGGTTAAAAGTTACGATAGCATATGATCGTTTACATCAAGGCTTTCTATGAATTGCTGACCTTATAGAAAATTATAGAAAGATTATAGGAAAGCTTGGTACGTGAGCTTTTGATCAATCGCTCTAATAAAAGCTGTTTCAGGTTGGTTTAATATGATTTAGACTAACCATATAGGGCTGAATATATGTAAGTTTAGCCGACTTTAATGCAATTGGGAATAATACGGCTAGGTTCAGTATATAGCTACCTAAAATTATTTATAATGTTATTATCAAGCAACGTTGCACTTTTATTTTTGAGCGGTATTAGGCACCACATCAGTAAATGTTAACCAGGATAGTACTAATAAAAATCCTTCTGGTAAAGCTCTTGTTACGTAAAGTAAATAGCACTTATAAAACTTACCGTAGACTCAGGTGTTCAGCCGTGAACCGTAATACAGTCGGACTATGATAATATTTTTCTAAGAAGTTAACAATTGCAGAAAGAGCTGTCAACGGCGGGTGCTGTCACGAAGTTTAAATGAAATCTCGGGGCTATGTCTGTGTAATTACAAACAAGTCGGCGTCGTAAGGTCGGCGTCTACCCCGTCAGCCGTGTAATGGACTTTTCAAGTATTCCTAACGTGAAAACTTTCACTTGAGCCGACTTAAACGCCTCCGACAATGTGCTTAACGATGTTTTTAACTACTTCACTCCATTCCTCGACTATTGCAGGTTAAATTAATTATTCGTTTGTCATTCTATCGTGTTTGGGCGTGAATTATGCGTGGTGCAGCGTGACGCTTAACCACGGCCGTGAGACGCTTGTCTTGTTAACATGCGAGTGAACTACGTTTATAATTACGCGATAACCATTACGTCGCTCGCTCCGAAGGGATTCCTTAAGGGGTTTGCTGATGTGTATGTTCACTGTAAATGCAATTAGCTGACGTTTTGTGTGATAGGCCCCGCCCCACGGTATTGTGAGTTAGAATGTATGTTGGGCTTAGGTGTAATTCACAGTAACAATTTTCTTATACGAAATAGAATCGTTATCTATTTTATATTGCATTGGGGATGGTAGCATTTTTCCTATATTCAGATTTGCGGAAAATGTTAAACAGGCGCCAGGCTGCGTACAAACAAATAAATTTAATAAGTATAATGGTTTATGTAATCTATCGCTAATGGTTAGGTCAGTGACATTGAAGGTAACTACTGACATTAATTTCAACAGTTACAGCTGTTAGAATAAATGTTCTGAGAGCAGGTTTGAAATTAGTCGTGCTAATTCACAATTTATAATGTCAGTGCATGAAGTATCGGGTTCGATTTCTGGGTCAGGCAAAGGATTTTTAGTATCTGGAAGTGTTGTCCGGTAAACAGCAATAGGGTGGCGTGAGTTTATTGGTTCACCTTTGAGTATAGGCGTCAGACTTTATATGTATGTGCGTTTCATAAACGCGTGGCAAAACTGCTTCACTTCGCTGACCGATCTATATTATTATATAAGGTAGCTGTTGTCAAATTTTAACATAGTATACGACTGACAACACACAAATTGACGTATTTAGACAAAATTTCAAAGTAAACAATAGATTCGATAAACATGCGAAACATTCCAATAATACTCTTTATCAGCACATAAATCGTTTGTATTTCCAAAGCAATCACACATTTCCGTGATCAAACACCGATACAAAGCGAGAGTGTCGCAAAACTTATCGAGTCAATATAAAATAGTACATGGCGGTAGCCGATAGCCGCCGGGGACACATTAGTATGCGTGAAGCAAGTATTTCTGCTGGACCTCGTGTTTGTGTCTGTTATCTTTGGCACCAAACACACGAAATGCACGTTTAGTAGCCGATAAACAGTGATTTCATGTGAGCACTTTTGCTCCATTTCATATCTATGTTACTGTTTCCCAATGTTTATTGCATGCATTGAATGTTATTTCATTTGGTCCTTATGTGGAATGTTACTCACATAATTACGTATTATGTGGATAATTATTATAAAGTGCTTTCGTACAAACCTGGGTCAGCTGCCTCATATTTGTCCCAGTCGGTTCAGTACGTCCGTCCAGAAGAAGATCAAAATTAAGCAACCTTGTATTCTGGTCCTGGGGTGAGTAAGGTTTCCAGGGTTCCTGAGGAGACGGCGCGTTATCAGGTGGTAGACAGGGAAGAGAGCAGCAACTTATGTTTGTTCTTTTTGTTTTCAGCACAGCAATTCCTCTTTTGAAAGGTAGTTAAGCTGCCATAGGTTGCAGCAGCCGTTTACCATCAGACTTGCCACATACAATTGCTTTTTGTATAAACTTTATCGATTTCTTAATCAAAACAACATTATTTTGACAACGATAGCGGATGTTTTTGTGCATTTTGTATTACGCGTATACGTATACGTAAGTTGGGGAATATTCAAATGAGACGATGATCGCGATTGCAGACACGTTTTTGAAGTGTCGGAGCGACATCGCGTTATCACAATTACCCTCAGCCAAGAGTCCCCGGCACGTCGACGGCGAATAAAACGCGCTGATTGCACAAAGCTTCTTCCGATCCCCTCTCATTCGTTATCGTTGCAATTGTCCTCTTCTGTATACACTTCTTAATAACAGAACATAGAAAATTATCCAGTGTTCGAGTGCAATCCCGTGCGCATTGTGGTTGCCGCGCCACAAAGACGACCGCAGAGCACATTTTACTAAAATAAAATCTCTTAATTAGTAAAATAATACTTTATTTTCGTGTTTTTATTTCATAAACACGCGGGAATTTTCTTTAGAAGCGTTTCGTGTATTACATTTAGGCAGCCGACGCCGTTGAAATAAGTAATTATATTTCCAAAAGGGTTTCTAATTAATATCGCTGTATTTTAATTAGCAACGAACAGTTTGTGCATTGCTGGGTTAATTAAAAATAAGTCATTATAGATGTACGAAAATGTTAAGTTATTATTAGGTTTTCATGTTGCATTGATAAATTACAGAAAATTGAGTAGCGCTATTGAGTTTAATACTGAACTTTAATTTCTAAGAAAATTAACACAATGTGCTGTAATTATCACATATTTCTTAGACATTACAAAGATTTATTGTATACGAAAATAGATTGATGATATTTTTGTACGAAAGTAATGGATACTATTACCGGAGGTAGCCGAAAAAAGAAAAAATCGGAACGTGGTTCATTTCCTCATCATATCCGGCCAGTTAGTTATAAGGACCACAGTTTTACGGAGCTCCGTGATATGATCTTTCATATTTGAGCCTTTAACGTGAGTCATCTACTCATATATTCAGTTTCATCGTGGCTGGGGATATGGTTTACTTCGTTTTACTTTATTTGTGATACGTACCATGTTGGTTCTTATTTTCTTTGCACTCTGCTCGATGGTTTTGGTTTGAATTGGATGAATTTTCCTGAATGGCATTCTTGACGAGATTTTGTTTTGCATTTACTCTAATAAGTCTGCTAAAATATCATAGAAAGAAAATCTTAAGTGATTTTAATTCCATTCACCATAATACCAAATTTTATAACTAAGGTAAGTAAGTTATTTATAAGCTTTTTAATTGATGAAATGGTGCTTTTAATTGAATAGGTCGTTATTTCTATATTATATTTGATTGAATCGAATCTAATTCTAATCCATCGCTATTTAGTATACACATCTACACATCAAGTTAGACACCCTATATACGCATAACTACGCTACATACAAAATAGAGAATTGTCGGAAAGGGACAGTGCATAGTGTTGTCGATGTAAAGGTAAGAATAGAGCGTAACAAATACATAACGCACTCTCTCGCACGATTCGCAGCGTTCAACTTCTAATAGTTCAAAGTCCAAACAGTCTAGGTTGACGTGTCGCTGTGTGTAGATAGGTGCACGATATCAACAATGTTTAAAACAGTCATATTAAAATTATCTGGTTTCGTTTACTATCGCGTATTGTACAGTTTTGTTTATCATAATGCAATTTCGATGCAACTGGCAATATTACAGAGTCGAGACTGCACTTTAAATAAATAAACGCTTGACATTCCCGCCCCCAGGATTCTCAGTCTCCCTGGGTTATGCCATTAGTAATAGAACCCCAACACGAATGCATGTTAGTGCATGTAACAGCTTATTAAGGAAACAAGTCACATACACAAAATGTCTTTGGCGCAGTGAAACCATATCTGTTGACATATGTATTTTGTTTCGATGGAATAAAAGGTGGCCCAAATTTTAATGTTACTAGTCGTATTGCTTAAAGAATTGCAAATATACTTTACCGATGGATGAAAATAGGTTCACCGTTCGCTGTTAAGCTGTATCTGATTAAAGTGATGAATCCGTCAACTGAATTTTCTTTTAAATTATAATATTTTGAATTATACAAAAAATGATTGTAGGGTTTTAACAATAGTAATTAGTATATCTTAGTTGCCAGAAATTTACATACATATATATTTTCTAACGGCAAATTGTGCTAGTAGGAAAAAGGCGCGTTTACGAGAATTAAATTTATTTGCAGTAAATTATGCTCAAGGGTTATTTATAACTTAACAACGTTTTATTTGAAAAAATAAACATCACTATACTTTACCCGTTTTCATTTTGTCGCACTTCCTGAAGTGCGACAAAATGAAAACGGGTTAAGTATAGTGATATTTAAATAAATTTAATTCTTATAGTTATACTAATACCTTTTTCGTTATTGAAGTCAAACAACGCAATTTCTTTTTACTGTATTTAACTAATTACCAATGTCTTTACGTTAAGGTATTAACGGTAAATCTCACTAGAAAATAATTGAGCGACTTTTTTAATAATTTGCCAATACTCATTTTATATCTCAAGTAAACTTATGAAGGTATGATATGAAGTATAAAGATTTATTAACCTCTGAGTCTTCTTCGAAGAGGTTAATGAAAACACTTTGTGGGTATGTGTGTCTGTCTGTTAGTGACAGGCATAGCTCCGGAACCACTAGACCGATTGACTTGTAACTTGGTGTGCAGACACCTTGGGGTTATCTCTCGGTCGAGTTAGAATATGGGCCCTGGGAGTCAAAACACCCCCGAGATATAGGGGTCACATATTTTAAATGGAAAAGTATTGACTAGTAACTTAGTGTGCAGACACTTTGGGGTTAAACCTCGGTCGAGTTTGAATAAGACGAAGAGATTGAATCCTCGGTTTTTACACCCATCTCGTTACTCTTCTCATTAGTTCGTATTGTTTCGTCCTAAGAAAGTTATAGCTTAATGCGAACGTGCCCACTTCAATTTTTATTACTGACTACAGGAGAGTCAGCTAACGATGCTGCAAATAAACGTACGATGATCATAACAATTTGTGGATAGAATTGCAAATGTATGAGGTATAGGGTGTTTCGTAGGTACACGTCATCAGACCAACTAACGAAGTGGGGTGTAGTACGTGACGATAATTCCGTCCCGCGGGACCCCTTTGTGCAATCAGTGCGGTTTCTTGGACCTCTAACATTACACTTTTATTTCGGATAGTTTTGTGAAAAAACTTGTAGACATTTGGTGACTATTCATTTATTGAATATTCGCTTACTTTACTCAACTTTTAGTGTCGAGAAATTCAGTTTTAAGACTTTCGTGAAGATGTTTGTATGAATATTGACTGAAGTAAAGTAAGCCTTTATTTCAGTCAACATTATAATGGGTTTTATAGCCTAATTACCCAACTAGGCAACCACCGAATTATCACGCAGTCGTCTCGAGTTCGATCCTATGCACCTCTATCTTTTCGAATTCATGACATTTAAATAGTTATAAATAGTTTATTTTAACGGCGTCTATTTTAGACGAAAAGCATCAGGAGCAAACTAACATGTCTAAGCGTAGGTAACGATGATGGTTGCTCGGAGTGTTAAGCGTAGTGTACTATTGTCCGAGCATTCTCATGCGAAAAGGCGGCTCGCGCTCAGCAGTGGGACAGTTTGTTACCAATGATATAATTAGCTCAATACAAAAATCTTTAAATTCAAAAACACTTATGTTATCAACAGTATTTGCTCAAGTGTCTTCTCCGGTTGTTTTACAATGGGAGCGTCTCGGCCGGGGGCGTAGCGAAATAACAAATTGTACACTATGGGTGCGTTCCGGCCGGGGGCGTACCGGAATGGGACCCTAACGGCTAGAACCTTTCTGTTATTACTATGTATAACTATGTATTTTAATCTCTACGTTTCGATTGAAATTTAAAAAATGAGGATCCTGTCTTATCTGTCGTTGGTAATCGTTATCGTACTATATTATTAAACATACAGTTGACTTTATCAACTGTACAATTGTACATACAAAGTATGTTGAATATTGAGTCAAGGATTATATTGGTGTGTTTTAGATATAAACTTCAGAACTACTTTTTCTAAATATATTTATAGGCTAAACCTGTTTTTTTCACGTTATGATTTTATGGTGGCATTGCGGTGGTGAATGTAATTGCTGTGCATGATGTCTCGGGTTCGAATACAAGGGTTAAGCCAACAAAACATTATCGGGGTTTGCCTAGAAACTCTCAACCTGGAGTTCCTCGGTATGCACGTAAAGTTAGTGGTGCGCGTGATCAGTTTCTGGTCCCATCGCCTTATGAGAGTTAGGGAACAGAGAGTGCACTTGCGTTTGCGAACAATCCAAGTAATCGTTCTTTAATACATATTGTTGGTTTGCATACTCGTAGCGTGACTTGTTTTCAGAACGTTCGATCTTCCCTTTGCATGTGTCTCATTTGATCCCAAGCATTTGAAATGTTTTAATAAAGTCTAAATATTTTCATGAGTATGTTTAGTCAGTCAAGCGGTATACCAAAGTCAATGTTGCACAATGATAAGAAGTTATTACACTACGGCTATCGGTATATCATGGAACATAATTTACTCATACAATCTACCGTTGACTTATTCTAGGCACTGTCAGCATAGGCACCTAAGTAGCCAGTAAATTGTTAGTAAAGTTGACTAGATCTTCGTTCGGCATCGCATTGGTTCCCGAGCTAATATTTCAGCAGTACCGTATTGTCCTGCCTCGGACTCCGTCACATCTCGACTTTCTGAGCCTTTTTCGAAATAATAAGCCGTGTAATTGGGATTTATGTCCCTTTTACGATGATTAAATGGCGAGCTCTCTCATTAATGCTTCTCACTGCAATACATATACATAATATATTGATGAGATTTTAATTCGAAACTTTAACGACTATACTCGTTGTAACATAAAAGGTTCTCGATTTTGTTTTGCGGTTCTCGGCTCATCTCATTGTACTTGTGGCAGCCGAATAGTTATATAATTAAGTAAAGTTGTATTCCACTATATTTCTGGGCGAGGACGCACTAAATAAGAACCATCTCATTAGCCAGCGTGGTGATTTAGGCAACAAGGTTAAGTGAGGCGAATGTGGAAATAAATAACTTTCTTACTGAGGATTTTTGGGAGTAGCCACATAAACTACGACGGGAATATTTAATGCGCTTTTTCGTCTAAGAGCTTTTACACACGCGTGTTGTTTGTTATACGAATAAGTTAAAAGAATCTCTTTTTATTTGTAAATATTTTATCTTTTATCGGGAGTTCATATACAGGTTTGATATTCATAATATACATGCGCGGGTAGAGGTTAGCTACATAATAAAAATTAATTTCTAAATCTTTCTAATACCACACAGAAAATGATCGCGCGGAATTCTGCATATCTGAGAGTTCGCGAGAAAGTTCTCAAAGTATTTGGAGTCTGCCAACGTGCACTTGGAAGACGTGGTAGTTTATGGCGTGTTCACCCTTTAATTATGCAAAAGGGTATGAAATATAACTTATATAAGTACTATTATATATTGTAATAGTTCTCCAGCAGTCTTTACAAGGTCATAGCTTCTTTGATGTATTGTCTTCTTATCGGTTGGCATAATTTTGGATAAGGTTTATTTAAAAACGGCTTTTCCTGCTTTAGGGATCAAGTCCTGTGAATCTGGGCCTTAACTAATATGCAATTAACGGAAACAAAGTAGATCCAGGCTCAGAACAATAATTGTTGAATCATGTAAATAATTGTGTTATTCGAATTCACAATACACAGCGAGGCAGCAGCGGCGAATATACCGCTTGCCCGCTGCCTCATATTTGTGATATATGCTGATATTTAGTTACGAAAATCGTTACTGCAACCCGACCTTCTATAAACCGTAATTTACAGCACGCTCACCAATTCTTAGAAAACTTTTCACTATGAACGCTATAGTTGAGTTAGAACAAAGAACGTAACATTACTAGCACCACTTTTTCCAAATGAGGTAAGTGAATCTGTTCTATAAGTCTGGCTCGGACGGGGTGGCCGGGACTTCGTAGCCGTCAATTAGACACATGGGAGATTTATATGGCTATCTATCTTGTTCCTTGTACAGCAACCCGGACCCAAGCGGGCCAACGGAAATTGTTTTTCAAAGGATCGTTTTGAACGCGCTGCTTTAAAAATAGACTTTGGCAAGGTAAAGCAAAATAAATGGCGTGTTTTCACAAAACAAATAACGATACAGAATGTAATGCTGTTGCTGATTTATTTACGTGATTGTACTTTGACAACGGGTCAGTTTTCTTATATTGGCTTTGAAATTTATGATAATTGCCAAAAACAAAAGTTTTGATGTATTGAAACTTCTTGCATCTTAAGTGGAGGTCTGCCAACACAATTTAATATGATCGGTTGGCGCCATGTCTTTCCATTTTCGATACATGTTGATTAGTTCTTCTACGTTTCCGTTAGAGCACTTATAGAAAACGTATGGAAATTTGTAATGCCAATGATAAAACGTGTCAAATTGCGTAAATGCAAATACTCTTGGTAGGACTCCCGGTCTTTAATATCAGTCCTGTTCGTAAACTATACTACGGTTACAGAAGGCTATAGTTCACCAGGCTGAACAAGAGCACGTTGGTATACTACACATAAGGCGCGATTCCATTAGGCAACTCTTGCATCAAGAATGACATCAAATTTGCGTACAAGTTGCTTGCATTGGAAACATGCTTTCTAGAGTATGCAAATTGCAGGTTTCACTTGCATACAAGTGGAGATGTTCAACAATTGAGTAGGCCATCATGGGTGGAAGACGTGCTCCTCAATAAAAATGATTATTTTCCCGAGCGCCCACCTAACAAGACATTATGTTTCGATAATTTGTACAGCGATAGATATCATGTGCGTACACGTCACTCGTTCAAACTTCGAAACGTGCAACTAACGTTTGCGCGTTCAATTTGCAGGACACTTGAATAAAAATATGTACAAGTTCAAACTACCCCATACAAGTTGTAACTTGTATGCAGGTTTGTACCATTTGTATGCAATTTACAACTTGCCTAATGGAATCGCGCTTTTAATGTCATCGAGAACATTAGTTCGTCATAATGCAGGTTGTATGTTCTCGGATATGCAGGTCTCCTGACAACGTGTGTCTTCAAAGTTAAGAGACACACACACACATCAATTGTAAAATCAGATTTGCGTACTTTGGTCGAATTCGAGAGCTAGATATGCGTAAGCGTTCTAGACTACCGTCGTTTCTTATTACTACTATAATTTAACTACTATTTGATTATACCTATGTGTGTGTACAATGCAGGTTTCAAAAGCAGATAAATTATCATATACCTAGTATATAAAATAATGTATCCTGTCCACATATTCGCCAACTGGGATTTTAAGTCCCACGTTATAGAGGGAGTGGTTATTCCTATGTTTCAGAGTTTCTGCATTTCCAGCTACAGAGATTTTCTTGACAGAAGAAGCAATACTACTTGGCTCGACTCAAGAATAGATCTCGACGCTTTGAGCAGACCAATAGCCACCGAGCATTTACAAATTAAATGGTAATAAATGTTGTTAGGATATGCTATCCACATTTCGCCTAGAGCATTTTGCTCTCGCAACGATACAGTTGCATAGTCCATGCTAGTAGATATTAAAAGTTTAAAACTGAAAACTAAATAACATACTGTTTGATCTGAAAATCTAAACTAGGATTTTATAATATTGTCTTACGTTTACGCGAATGTTATACATTAAAATTAAACTACTTTATACGGATTTTGTAGCGTTGTTTATTTTAAATCACTTTCATGCATGGCAGGTAACACATGATATTACGCTTACGCAACTAAAATAAATATTTAGATATATATTTTTGCACTCTTACTAGCTTTTGTCCGCGGCTTCACTCGCGTTAATTTAGAATTTGACAATCAATTCGGGTTGTACTCTGCTTGTAATAATATAATTCAATCATCATTCGAAAGACACGTGGCGCCATCTATTATCGTAAAAACGTTATTGTTGTTTTCCTTGGGAACAGTATTTTTTTTCGGGATTAAAGGTAGCCTATGTCCGTTTCTGTACACTTGACAACGTATATGCAAAATTTCAAGATGATCGGTTCAGTGGTTTAGGCGTGAAAAAGTAACAAACAAACAAACAAACAAACTCATTTTCGCATTTATAATATTAGTTAGGATATCATGTCAATAAAAATGCACAATTATTTGTTTTCGTGTAATTCATTAGCAATTGATATCAAAATCAGTTCTAAAATCTGGTTACTTTTTGTTAATTTTATAATTCTGTAATGTACCTATGATTCTGTTTAATATATTTTTCTTGTGTACGTATGACAGTAAGTTTGGTTTTATTATAGATAATACAGATAAAACCATAAAATATTTTATCACAAGAACAAACGTTATTTACAAACCAAAGAAATAAAAACTAATCCTAGGCGGATTATTACAGCTAAACCAGATTACAAAACAGCACAAAATTAAATAGGGGACAGAAATGAAAACCATCAGCGTAACGATGTAGTTAATGAGTAAATATAATCAGCTTGTGTTCTTTAAAGGGAATTCATAAGACGAAATCAGGTGTAAGCGAAGGCAAAATTATGGCAAGTATTTCTTAATCAGGCAATAGAAGAAATACAGCGAAGCTTGTTTGATTTGCTTGATTTCTGCAATGGTAGACTGATGCCAAGAGTGTCGATTATATCACAGTGTATTAATAGACTTGATCAACCCTTTAGAGTTATGTTGCATAAAATAAAATATTCCTAAATAAATCGTTAAAATAGATTGACATAGTATCAATATGTGTTTAATAAATATATTTATTGTCGCCCCATACACTCATCACGAAGTACATATTATTTTTATCTATGATTTCCATGTTTACTAGGCTTCTTTGCTTTGTGTTATCATTGGCATTATCCGTGTACTTTATATATATTAAAATACATAGGTATGTACCTTATATTCGTTTCATTTTGTTTTATTTCATCGCAAAGTCTATCCAGTAGTCTACTACTGCCTAAAAAGATGAATATAAACAAAAAGTTTACTGAAGTTTTCATATACGGTAAATTCGTATTACATACTGTTATAAACCTTTACTGTACCCTAATTTGATGACATGGACCTCAGTCATACATATGAACAATTCTGCTTAGTCAGTAGTTTTCCCATTGAATAGGCAGCTAGTTTATCTTGCCTATTCTGAACTCTCGCGTAAATAGTTGCCTAAGAATCCTCTCGTTCTTTATTCGGTTATCAACAAAATAGTATATTAATACTTTCCATTTTTAAATCGACCTCGGAGAGGGATCCAGTAGCGTTACGTACAAACACTACAACGCAGTTTTACTAATGATTGAACAATTTCAATTACTCACGTCTTAAGTAATACTTACTTGATATTACTTACTGATATAATAATCTACATGAGCATGACATTACAGTTTCAATTACTTATCTGATGCCCAGTAGTGGTCTCATAAAGCATCCATATGAGTTGACACCATTTCAACCATTACTCAGTGTTGATCGGTTGTAAAACGCATGTGTGTACCCGGGCATCGTTTTTATGTGTATGTTAGCACCTTGATTATTTATTTAGCGCCCATATTTTATGATACGCATAGAAGTACTCTTTATACATATTCATAGTCACAACAGTAAAATTTACGAGCTAAATGTTTCATCCTTCATGACTATACATAAAGGAAAGTGACCTAGAGAATGAATAAAATACATCGTTACTGAGCTCGTCTTAGTAATAGTGAGGCAATTTTGTTACAAATCAAGCAACTACGAGGTGTAACCTTTAGTGGAGTCAGGCGCGAACTACTTTCGTTACGTTTTATTAACAGCAATAAACTCGGCTTCATTAGATTTTTTTTTATTTTCTGCGTAGTAAAACGGAGCTCTCCGCACGTACGGAGTTCATACTTCATTCAGCTCGTAAAAGGCAGGTCGAGAATTGCTCGAATTTATTCACGAACCCGCCGCGCGGCGCGGCGTGCTTGGCGTGCGAGTGTGAACTGACCTTTATGAGATGAGTCACACGGAGCTTTCCCTCTGAAATACTCTACATGTAAGGTTTTCGTAAATTAAATTCAACGAAGTGGAAATGTTGAGTGTAAATATATTTAAATTGTATTACGGTAACAAGTACATAGTGTCGACAATGTAATGTCACGCTATTACTTACAGTGAATTAGATTGGCATGCTTTGGTACATAATGCAATTATATTGAAGTTCATTTTTGAAGATAGATTAAATAAAGAAAAAATATTTATATATTCATTTTATACAAACGATCAAACGCATGTCGCCTGCTGTGATTGGCTGTCTGAATTGAGTCTGATTTTGACATTTGACGTGGATTCAGAAACCGGGCATTAGTGTTCTATCTGAGAATAAATAAATAAACCTTTATATGTATCAAAAAACAAATTATACGTATATTAATTTATACTTAGGCACATAGCAGCTTATATAATGGATAACATAGCTATAGCAACCGTGCTAGGTCACAGACACGGTAATGTTATCTAACAGTGTTTAATACAAACGGTCGGAACGCGAGTTATATACGTCATACCTACGCGCGTCGAGGTTGGTAGGCACTTGGTTCGTATTTCGCAACCGCCAACCAGTCGCGAATGCGCCGCAGCGATGAACGGACGGTGTGATGATTTTGTAAGCAGTAGGTAAGCGTGCGACTTGTTAATATTTGATTGAAATAGGTAAGTACATACATAATAATTATGACAAAGTACAATTGGAAACAAAAGTATTTTTAATTAAAGTTTTTATCCGAATGCGGATTTTTTATACTATTAAATTTAACAATAAAGCTTTTCGTACGTGTCAGTCGAGGCGCAAATATTTTTCAGTCTCAATTATATAAGGTTGTTTTTTTATTAAATATACTAATCAAAAAACATAACATGATTTTTATTGAACATTTCCTATTTCATTCACTACAAATTACATTTTTTAAATAAAAAATATAATATTTACAATCACTAAACTAGAAAGAAACTCAAGTAGGTAGATGAAATTAAAATACTGTAGGTGGGCAGCCCTCTCGCGTATTCGCAGACCGCTCGGCTATAGGTAATTATTTTAAGGACAGAGCCGAGTTACAATACTGTTAGATAACATTACCGTATCACAGATCTGAGTTACAGCTGCTATGCCTCTCTTCTTACAAACTAACGATCAAGTTACTTATAAGTACAGACTAACAATTCACAATTTATAATAATATTAGCCCTGTATTTAACTGTCCCACTGATGGGCACGTACCTCTTCTCAGTGTGAAAAGGATTAGGCCATAGTGCACCACGCTGGTACAGTGCGGGTTGGCAGACTTCACATATCTTCGAGAACATTATGGAGAACTCTCAGACATGCAGGTTTCCTCACGATGTTTTTTTTAACCGTTAAAGTGAGCGATAATTAATTATTTAATACGCTCATAACTTCAAAAAGTTAAAGATGCGTGCATTGGGATCTTACTTGAGACCTCTGAGTGGCAGTCCAACGGTCTTCCACTAGGCAATCGCTGCTTATAATCTCAATGTATTTAACAACAATAATTAAAACTTATATTACAATCGGGTGGTTATAAATTATAATAGCCAATACAACGTAGACATTGACTCAGCACGCCAGCGAGAAATAAGCATTGATCAAGATAGTTTTCATTGTTCTCGATAACGTTAGGAATTAATAAAATTATATATGCAAGTGACGCTTGAATGCGTTAGGTAAGTGGTGTGTAAATCAATTCTCTGTTACACATTTGACAAACCATATACAATGTTTAATATTTACAGGTTAATATATTTATTTTAGTTAATATTTACTATCTTATCTTATCTTATGTGGGGGCCGGTCAGTGCAGACCGGCGACACTTCGACCCAGTGGGATCTTTTGTGTCGACACTCTCCCAATAACGACTGCCATAGATGTTCATGGCAGCCGGCAGGCGATAATTGTCAATCAATACGCACATAATTTCGAAAAGTCATATAACTTCCGAAAGTCAGAGGTGTGCGACGTGGGCTCGAACCCGAGACCCTCTGCATTGCAGTCTATTGGTCTCCCCACTGAGCTATCGCTGCTCTAATATTTACTAACTTGTAAATATTGTTGTACCTTTTGCATGGCCTGAAGTTCCAATAACCCATAAGGCATATTCCTAGCTGTGCATGATATAATATGGCGGTAAAATGTAATAAATAAGCAATCTGTCACAATTTGATATTTTATATGCGGTAAATAACATTACGAGCTACGTCGTACCATGTTTAATATTTTCGCCACCTAGAAATGTCGAGCAAACACGAAAAAGTATTTTACTGGTACATGACGGCGTTATGCAACAAAACATGTATGGTTATAATATACAGATTGACTTTTTCCCGATGAGCAACGGTAAGAAATAGCAAAAATATTTAAAGGAGTCTCGATACTAATTTGAACGGAAACGTAAAAGACCACATGCCATAAACATTTTGAAATCAGTTGTATTTTTAAATAAACACACTCTGTGTATCTGCAGTGGTGTCGCTTATAAGGATTTAATTCTATGAAGTTTTAAGCGTCAAATTAGAGAATCCTTCCTTATTTCGTATAGTTTCGGGTTGGGCCCTCTACTTGTACTATAGTATTTTATTAATGTTATTTGCAATAATTTTCTTGCTTTATTATATAACATGGATACTTTTAGATGTAGACTTATAAACTGACGCCTGTTTTCTTGGAACGTCTCTTTCTTTGTGTTTACCAACATGCAGTACGCCGAAATCCTTGTGTTATGAAGTCCGCAAATGTCAAGTGCAAAGATCCTGGCGAATGCCTTGTTGCGGTAGCCTGTCAAGACAGACTATAGTTCTTTTGTCGCAAACTTGACGACAGTCTCTTGCGTAGACCAAGCTGAAGAATCCAATAAATTACATATGGGGTATCAAGAGTGACAGATAGTAATTGTTGAAGTGTGGTCTAGCTGTCTATCTAAATTGAGGTTATTCTGTAGACTAAGGTAATCTGGGTATTTGTCAATGGAATAAACTATTTTAATTGGGATTTACGAATAATAAGCGATTGCCTAGTTGGTTCCTTGGCGTTCTGTGGCATAAGTTTACCCATATTTGCGTGAGATCGTGAGGCAAATCGGGCAAAGTGTTATTAAGTTTTCCTGTTAGGGAATTTTCAGAAGTCGTGGTTATGGGCTTGGCAAACAACCTGGTTAGCAGTCATATTCTCCTATTGTGTGGAATGTAAAAAGATAAAAACAAATGTGGGTATGACACACCTTTGCTTGCTTATTTGGGGATATACTGGTGTGAGCCTATATATATTTTTTTTATACAACTAATGTGGCAAACTAGCTTACGGCCCACCTGATGGTAAGTGGTCACCGTAGCCTATAGACGCCTGCAACACCAGAGGCATCACTTGTGCGTTGCCGACTCGTTAGGAAAGGAGGAAGAGAAAAAGGAAGTGTGTAGGAAAAGGAGCGGGAAAGGGGAAAGAGGGTGATTGGGCCTCCGGCACTCTGACTCACCAACGAAACACAATAGTAGTAATACTGCAATTTCACGTCGATATTCTGTGTGAGGGTAGTCCTTCCCCGGTCGAGCCGGTCCATTCATGCTGAAATCAGCGAGGCTCTACTACTCTATATATTGTATATCATCTATATATGAAGTCATTAAATTAGAGATAAACATTGGGTATTTCGGTAAAACCTGCTGATTATACTTGCTCATGATGATTGATGACGTAGGTGCTTACAATTACTAAAAATAGTGCAATATTTGTTGTAGAAGTCCATGCATAGGCGATGCGTCCGACTAATAAATAAAAGTGTAGCGCTATTCGACAGCGCCGGCTACAAATAACACCATGGATGACACATTGCATTGCTCGATATCTACGCGCCATCGCGCACTAGATATCTGGAGACACTATTATCAAAGTCAGCGATAGTATGTTTTATTTTTACTATGCATCTGTGCTAATAATATAAAGTGTGGAGATGCCGTAGTTGTTTAAGTAGTCGCATCGTCAGTGCCACGAAGTCGTCTGTGATATTTGTGCCGAGTCTGGACTTTACTCGTGTCCGTTATTTGAATGTTTGTAAAGTTCGCCACGACACCGGTATTATAATAATGAACCGGCCTTTTTAAATATGACAAAAATAATAGGTAAAATGTCTTTGTTTGTAATCTCTTAGAAATTTCTAATATGATTCTAAAAATTCTTAGTAAGCATCATTATCAATCAGTAACATAGGATATGTATTACTGACATACTACACGAACAAAGTTGCAGACGTTAGTGAAAAATAAAGGACAATCTAATCAAACAATGGTTGACGTTGCTGTACTGAGAAGTATCACAAACATGTTACGCTAGTAGACACAATAGAACAATCCAATCAAACAATGGTTGACGTTGCTGTACTGAGAAGTATCACAAACATGTTACGCTAGTAGACACAATAGAACAATCTAATCAAACAATGGTTGACGTTGCTGTACTGAGAAGTATCACAAACATGTTACGCTAGTAGACACAATAGAACAATCTAATCAAACAATGGTTGACGTTGCTGTACTGAGAAGTATCACAAACATGTTACGCTAGTAGACACAATAGAACAATCTAATCAAACAATGGTTGACGTTGCTGTACTGAGAAGTATCACAAACATGTTACGCTAGTAGACACAATAGAACAATCTAATCAAACAATGGTTGACGTTGCTGTACTGAGAAGTATCACAAACATGTTACGCTAGTAGACACAATAGAACAATCTAATCAAACAATGGTTGACGTTGCTGTACTGAGAAGTATCACAAACATGTTACGCTAGTAGACACAATAGAACAATCTAATCAAACAATGGTTGACGTTGCTGTACTGAGAAGTATCACAAACATGTTACGCTAGTAGACACAATAGAACAATCTAATCAAACAATGGTTGACGTTGCTGTACTGAGAAGTATCACAAACATGTTACGCTAGTAGACACAATAGAACAATCTAATCAAACAATGGTTGACGTTGCTGTACTGAGAAGTATCACAAACATGTTACGCTAGTAGACACAATAGAACAATCTAATCAAACAATGGTTGACGTTGCTGTACTGAGAAGTATCACAAACATGTTACGCTAGTAGACACAATAGAACAATCTAATCAAACAATGGTTGACGTTGCTGTACTGAGAAGTATCACAAACATGTTACGCTAGTAGACACAATAGAACAATCTAATCAAACAATGGTTGACGTTGCTGTACTGAGAAGTATCACAAACATGTTACGCTAGTAGACACAATAGAACAATCTAATCAAACAATGGTTGACGTTGCTGTACTGAGAAGTATCACAAACATGTTACGCTAGTAGACACAATAGAACAATCTAATCAAACAATGGTTGACGTTGCTGTACTGAGAAGTATCACAAACATGTTACGCTAGTAGACACAATAGAACAATCTAATCAAACAATGGTTGACGTTGCTGTACTGAGAAGTATCACAAACATGTTACGCTAGTAGACACAATAGAACAATCTAATCAAACAATGGTTGACGTTGCTGTACTGAGAAGTATCACAAACATGTTACGCTAGTAGACACAATAGAACAATCTAATCAAACAATGGTTGACGTTGCTGTACTGAGAAGTATCACAAACATGTTACGCTAGTAGACACAATAGAACAATCTAATCAAACAATGGTTGACGTTGCTGTACTGAGAAGTATCACAAACATGTTACGCTAGTAGACACAATAGAACAATCTAATCAAACAATGGTTGACGTTGCTGTACTGAGAAGTATCACAAACATGTTACGCTAGTAGACACAATAGAACAATCTAATCAAACAATGGTTGACGTTGCTGTACTGAGAAGTATCACAAACATGTTACGCTAGTAGACACAATAGAACAATCTAATCAAACAATGGTTGACGTTGCTGTACTGAGAAGTATCACAAACATGTTACGCTAGTAGACACAATAGAACAATCTAATCAAACAATGGTTGACGTTGCTGTACTGAGAAGTATCACAAACATGTTACGCTAGTAGACACAATAGAACAATCTAATCAAACAATGGTTGACGTTGCTGTACTGAGAAGTATCACAAACATGTTACGCTAGTAGACACAATAGAACAATCTAATCAAACAATGGTTGACGTTGCTGTACTGAGAAGTATCACAAACATGTTACGCTAGTAGACACAATAGAACAATCTAATCAAACAATGGTTGACGTTGCTGTACTGAGAAGTATCACAAACATGTTACGCTAGTAGACACAATAGAACAATCTAATCAAACAATGGTTGACGTTGCTGTACTGAGAAGTATCACAAACATGTTACGCTAGTAGACACAATAGAACAATCTAATCAAACAATGGTTGACGTTGCTGTACTGAGAAGTATCACAAACATGTTACGCTAGTAGACACAATAGAACAATCTAATCAAACAATGGTTGACGTTGCTGTACTGAGAAGTATCACAAACATGTTACGCTAGTAGACACAATAGAACAATCTAATCAAACAATGGTTGACGTTGCTGTACTGAGAAGTATCACAAACATGTTACGCTAGTAGACACAATAGAACAATCTAATCAAACAATGGTTGACGTTGCTGTACTGAGAAGTATCACAAACATGTTACGCTAGTAGACACAATAGAACAATCTAATCAAACAATGGTTGACGTTGCTGTACTGAGAAGTATCACAAACATGTTACGCTAGTAGACACAATAGAACAATCTAATCAAACAATGGTTGACGTTGCTGTACTGAGAAGTATCACAAACATGTTACGCTAGTAGACACAATAGAACAATCTAATCAAACAATGGTTGACGTTGCTGTACTGAGAAGTATCACAAACATGTTACGCTAGTAGACACAATAGAACAATCTAATCAAACAATGGTTGACGTTGCTGTACTGAGAAGTATCACAAACATGTTACGCTAGTAGACACAATAGAACAATCTAATCAAACAATGGTTGACGTTGCTGTACTGAGAAGTATCACAAACATGTTACGCTAGTAGACACAATAGAACAATCTAATCAAACAATGGTTGACGTTGCTGTACTGAGAAGTATCACAAACATGTTACGCTAGTAGACACAATAGAACAATCTAATCAAACAATGGTTGACGTTGCTGTACTGAGAAGTATCACAAACATGTTACGCTAGTAGACACAATAGAACAATCTAATCAAACAATGGTTGACGTTGCTGTACTGAGAAGTATCACAAACATGTTACGCTAGTAGACACAATAGAACAATCTAATCAAACAATGGTTGACGTTGCTGTACTGAGAAGTATCACAAACATGTTACGCTAGTAGACACAATAGAACAATCTAATCAAACAATGGTTGACGTTGCTGTACTGAGAAGTATCACAAACATGTTACGCTAGTAGACACAATAGAACAATCTAATCAAACAATGGTTGACGTTGCTGTACTGAGAAGTATCACAAACATGTTACGCTAGTAGACACAATAGAACAATCTAATCAAACAATGGTTGACGTTGCTGTACTGAGAAGTATCACAAACATGTTACGCTAGTAGACACAATAGAACAATCTAATCAAACAATGGTTGACGTTGCTGTACTGAGAAGTATCACAAACATGTTACGCTAGTAGACACAATAGAACAATCCAATCAAACAATGGTTGACGTTGCTGTACTGAGAAGTATCACAAACATGTTACGCTAGTAGACACAATAGAACAATCCAATCAAACAATGGTTGACGTTGCTGTACTGAGAAGTATCACAAACATGTTACGCTAGTAGACACAATAGAACAATCCAATCAAACAATGGTTGACGTTGCTGTACTGAGAAGTATCACAAACATGTTACGCTAGTAGACACAATAGAACAATCTAATCAAACAATGGTTGACGTTGCTGTACTGAGAAGTATCACAAACATGTTACGCTAGTAGACACAATAGAACAATCTAATCAAACAATGGTTGACGTTGCTGTACTGAGAAGTATCACAAACATGTTACGCTAGTAGACACAATAGAACAGTAGATAAACTGGCTTTTAAATGTGCAGAGTATCATAGTGCTCGTACTTAGAATTAGGTACGTGACCGAAAAACCCAACAACATTTCGTCTGACTAATTAAGGCTTTATGATCTAGACAGATGTCAATAATTGGTAATATTTAATTAAATGTACTACTAAAAATGTTTCGGGACACAGTTTTCACACGATAGTTTGTGTTTAAATTGAAATATGACTAGCGAAAAAGGTAATTACGATAATATTAATAGGATCCAGTACTCTAAAGATAAGTGCATTGTTACTTTTATGTCCCATTATTACTAAAAAAATATAATGAAAATATAATTTTATTACAATCGAATAAATTTCTATCGACTTTAATATTAGACGTCTTGTTGGAGCTGCAAAGGAAATGCAGCGAGACGCCAACTCACCAATTGAAGTAGTCACTGCGTTTTATATTGGCACCCTGTCTCTTCCGATTTTGCTATGTATTAAGTATTTGACACACGATCGCAATATGTACGTGCTGATTTCTAGATTTCATTCGTCGTATCTGTTTAAATTGTCATTTATGTTTAGTGTATAATCCATTATCTGAAATATTTAACTTAGCCTGTAAAGCAAAGAAAACTGACGGTCTAATAAATTAAGATTTCAGTTTTTAAAATTAAGCTACTAATTTTTTATAAAAATATTGTTAATGTGTGTGAAGTCTTTGCTATTTCAGTGGTTAATGAGAAAAATACTGCATCTCCTATATAAATTGTTCTCTTTGAATCTAGCCTAGCACCACTAACGTTGTTACGTTCTGATATTTTTATGTCTTACACAAATTTTAAATATATATACATACATATGTATATCGCATAGCTTGAGTGATTGTTACAGCTTTTCTCTACGACATTAGCTCTTCTAGAAACAGGCAGACAGAAAACTTCTAGTATTGCTTAACCGAATAGGCCAATCATTTCATTGAAGATGGCCAGCTCTTTTTAAGGGTATGACGCGTGACGTGCCCGCTGTACTGGTAGACTTCATTCCGTAATCGTCGTTCAATTGTAAGAGAACCTAAATTACCTTCGCTCAGTTGTTTACCAGTTTGGCGAGAGCAGTCCTCTACTCTATTAATAATAGGTAGCCGTTTGCTCCATAAGAAAATCTATTCATTACATGGTATGAGAACGTGAGAAGAATCTTTCTGATGTGATAGGCAGACGCTGTTCCACCTAAAATACTCACGCCGTGTAGACGTCTATATAAAGATACACAATTTTTGAGTAGATAAGACACAACCGATAAAAAAGAAACAATATACAAATCTCAACAGAATGTTTTAATAATATGACAATATCGCAGTAAGAAATATAAATATATTGTTACTCTTCTTTGATCATAATCCAATCGTCGTGTAATGAATCTATGTCCTCTTTGAGCGCGCTTTATCCTTAAATACGGTTTTATTTCTGATATTTTATTGAGGGGCGATTCCAAAAGAGCGCTCTTACAATATTCAGACGCGGCTTTGCTTACGATTTGCGACTTTCCTCTAACAATAGGCATCTGATTTATCGTTCGTCGATGTTACATCGCTCCTTTTTAGGAAAACGCCTACACGGGAACGATTCGATATTGAACAGCAACATATTGTCACGTAACCGAAGGAAAGTATTGTTGTCAATAAATTATACGAGTGCTTGATTGTGTTCGTGAATATGTATGAGCGCTATTGTATTCCGTTGTATTTTTTTGGGGAGAATAGAATTGTCGTTTGTCAATGTTCGTTGTTTTTTAGAATTGTTGCAGATTATGTTATGTTGTGGGTAAGTGTAACTTGGAGTCGAAGGAAAGAAAAGCTATTTATTTGTTGCCACGTGCGACACAAGTCAAGACATTACTTTACGACTAACAAAAGCAACATTCGCGTTCCGTGTTTCACGGCTTCTCCAAATACGTGCCCAGAGCTTAGGTATTATGCATTACTACATTGTATTGTACCAACCGTGCAATTCAGTGGCAAAATATACATTTAGTCTCAGTCTTTTCATTATTCTGTATGAAAAACTGAAGCTTATTCTTGTTATTTAAAAATGCCAGCACTTTTTAAACATTAGAGATAGCTTGGAGTTTTATTCGTAAAACTGTTATTATAACGAGGAATGATTTTCATACATTCTCTGTGCAGTTTTATTAGCCAAAATGCAACCCGCTATATTCCACAAAAATGTTGGTAAGAAATATTAAAGAGTCGTGCAGACAAGTGCATGGAGTGTACCTAACCATGAATTATTTAAGGAAGACGCCTCTTTATTCGTCGCGAGCAAATCTTTGAATTATAAAGTGGAGTGAGGTGGGACATTTTGGGAGCTCGATGCCATCTGGCGATGCCTTAAGTTAACAAGTTACATTCATACATATTAACTTAGCGGTAATGTTATTCCATATTCATGCGAGAATTGCGAAATGCTTCTGAATGGAAAATTTGCGAGTGATTAATGTGTTTAATGTCAAAATTAAAAGGATTTCAACAAAGGAATTGTTCGTTTTCTTGTATCTATTGCCATGTTGTTAGCGTGATTACGTAATGACTCTAGTATAAAACGCGGTAATAGGAGTTGCAGGAGTTCAGGCTTGTGCAGCTTTACTTACGCAGGTTATGTTATACGCGTCATGTACATCGTCAACACTAGCAACCCGCGGAAGTAACCTTTTTTTTTTAATTTTTTAATTTTTATTTTGCTCGACAAAATGACCACACTCCACCTGATGGTAAGCAGTCGTGTGGTCTAAGAGCAGTGGCCTCCACATCGCCCCGACAGTAGCCGAGGCGATGTTGAGGTCTCTACTTTGACGGCCTGAGAAGATGCTTTTTCACGCCCCGCTTAAAGAACCCAGGATTGAAGGAAGAAGGAAACACGTGGCTTGGCAGAGAATTCCATGCCTTGGTCGTTCGGCAGAGATATGAGGACCCAAACTTTTTGGTACGCGCTCTAATCGACTCTACCGTGTAAGGATGGCATCTGAGCCCAGCACGCGTTGTTCTGGATAGGAAAGGGGAGGGCGGGATAAGGTGGAATAACTCTTCAGAGCACTCCCCGTGGTATATTCTGTAGAAACATGCCAATGAGGCAATGTCTCTACGGAGTTGCAGAGGTTCCAGTGAACTCGTGACCTCTGGATCTCCAATGATACGGACAGCCCGCCGCTGTAACCGGTCGAGAGCGTCCAGCAAGTACTGCGCGGAGCCATCCCAAAGATGAGAACAGTACTCCACGCAAGGGCGCACTTGTGCCTTATACAATAGGCACAGTTGCCCAGGCGTGAAGAACCGCCTCACCCTGTTCAGAACTCCGAGTTTTCGCGAAGCTTGCTTAATGACGCTCTCGATATAGGTTTTCTGATTAAGCAACCTGTATGAGTTACTCGTGCATGCAGCTCCTGCATGTAACTAATCCGCGCCAGCTACCTATGTCGTGTTCAGGCACCTTCTGCAAAGTTGCTCAAATTATATCTGAGTCCAATTCTTGGCTAAAAAGTTAACCTCGATATACATCTATACTAATATTATAAAGCTGACGAGTTTGTTTGTTTGTTTGAACGCGCTAATCTCAGGAACTACTGGTTCGAATTGAAAATCTTTTAGTGTTGGATAGCCTATTTATCGCGGAAGGCTATAGGTTATATAACATCATCACGCTTCGACCCACAGGAGCGGCGCAGTAACAATAACCGCTGGTGAAACCGCGGGAACATCTAGTATTATATAAAAGTAGTTTTGATCTGCGTAGAGGCTTTCTCGAGTACACAATTGCATTTTTTAGTTGTATAAGTATATGTATTTAAGGAAGTTCGATAAGACAAGATTAGAGGATTGGCGTTTCCTGATCTGAACGGTCTGAACCACATCACTCGAGTATTAAAGTCCAACGGACATCGACGTCAAAAATTCCAGATAAAACACAGCAGTTTATTAAAAGCGATGCAGACAGAAGCGATATCGCATCAAATATGCATGATGTTCATAAATCATACGAACAAAACACCCAGTATGTTGTTAAAAGACGCAGAATGACACCTTTCGCCAACGTTTTTCTTATTCAGGCAACGTTATCAATATTTAATTTCGTTGTTGAATGACGCCAACATCATCTAAAATTCACTTCAAATCTTTATGAGCAAACTTGTCTCGTTATTTGTGGTAATCCTTAGCTGTTAGAGAGGATCAAATTATAATTTTCGTCTTTTAAATAGCACTGCTCTCGTCAGATAATTAGTATTTAAACATAAGACTGCACGGATGGCGTAGTTGTTTAAGTGGTCGCCGCCACTGGCCCTACGCCGAGTGTTGTGGGTTCGAATCCCACACGGCACAAAAATTGTTAGATCCACAAATAGTTGTACCGAATCTGGATGTTTATTGTGCGAATGTCTGTAAAGTCTCCCACAAAACAGGATTTATTTCTAGCGCGACAGTAAAAAATAAACACAATATTAGTATCGCTTATATTAAACACTTGATCGCTTCCCTGATAAATTGTGGTCACAAATCTATATATGTTATTTACTTACAATAATTACATAGGTAAAATAACTGCCATGACTTTCTGGATTAGATAAAGAGTAATTGTACTATTATGTTATGAATATGATAGTAGCACCTTGGTATCCGCTAATGATCGGTAGACGACAATTGAACTATCAAATAACTTATACATCTGTTTAGCCCTTAGAGGGCAATAGAGAAGGCGTTAGTCTCAATATGTATAATATTTATAATTTGACAACGGCAAAAGCCTAATGAGGAAATTGCTAAGCTGTTAGGCAATGCATCATGGCTTTAGTCACCAATGTTATAAGGCTATCATTGTCACTATCACTACATATTATAAAACAAAGTCGTCCGCTGCGTCTGTTTGTCTGTTCGCGATTAACTCAAAAACTACTGAACGGATTTTCATGCGGTTTTCACCAATAGACAGAGTGATTCATGAAGAAGATTTAAGTGTATAATTTGTGAAGGTAGCAATCCGCCCCGCATGGGTAGTAACCCGTGCGAAGCCGGGGCGGTGGGTCGCTAGTACAATTATGATAGATAAAATTTATATATTATTTTGATAGATAAAATTATGATAGATAAAATTTATATAAAATTTATATATTATATATTATTTTGTGGTATAGGAAAATATCGGTAACAAACGTAACGGTCAAAGAGGTTTCTATGTTCTCGCAGCCATGAAGAGTATAGGTAGTGATGAGATTAACATCTCGTAATTTCACACTTTCTTTGGTCCCAAGGCCCATGTATTCACAGGCGAGATACCCTTGAAGAGAAAATCCAAGTTTAAGTATCTGGGCACTGTGCTACTGAAGGCTTATCGATAACTTAGGCCTGCAGAGGAAACGGCGAGCGTTATTTTTATTTGATCATTCTGTTACTTGGAATAACTTTAGTGTCGTGCGGGATGAATAACAGTGATACTAATATTATAAATGCGAATGTGAGTTTATTTGTTACACTTTCATGCCTTAACTAATCGACTTATCATGAAATTTTGCATACACGTTGTCAGGTAAACAGGTCATAGGGTACTTTTCATCCACAAAAAAGTACTGTTCCTAATCTAAACTAATCTACATTTACGCGAGCGAAGCTTCGGGCACAATCGAGTAAGGAATACAGAAAACGCCTTAGCCTAGCCTCCGAACAAAAATTGTGTTAGTTAAATATTTTTTTGTTTCTTTCGAGAATCGAAATATCGTCTAGATAACCATTTAAACTACAACGATCGCATTCTTCAATATGACTATTATATTGATTGCAAAAATTTATTAAATAGCCGTTTCAGCACTAAATATATACTTACGAGTGTGTTCATTTTTGAAAGTCCTCAATTAATCGAATTCCATTTAATTTAACCATAAATAAAACGCAAGCGGCAAAATGATGTTCACTGCGATTTTCTTTAAAATTTTATTTTCTCTCGAGATGTGGACGTTTTCATTGATACGCAATCTTTACACGGAATCTGTGTGTGTCACCGAATTCTTATTTCGAGGCTTCGTGCTCCATTCAGGCGGGCTTTATGTCTCGTTTCTTCACAAATCCGAAGATAACGGTTCATGTTGGCAGCGACACTAGACGACTATAAAAGTCTGGACCGAAGAATGCTTTACAAAGAAATCTTTTAAGGAATTTGTGGTCACTCACTGTGAAATTGTGTAGATTCTAATCATGGCGAATTACCTCCTCCGATCAAAAAGTTTGCAAAATTTATTTAAATTATATTGGAGTTGAACGAGGTAATCCTGTGGTCGTTCACTTGATACTAAGTGGAATTTGGTAGAAGTGAATAACGTTCGATTTTCAAGCTTATTTAAAGCCAATGCCTTGACTTAATTTTTTACAAATCAATATAATCGTAGTTGTAACTATATAATATAATATAGTTACGACTACAACTTAGTATATTGATTTGCAAAAGCGGCCCAGATATTTTTATATTAAATAAGCTCGTCTTTAATGAATAAGATACCTATTAATCCTTGCTAGTTTAAAAATAGTTTATAGTTTTATTAGTTTCTTCCGCTCTGTGTGATTTAATATTTTTATAAAATAACGAAGGTGTCTCTCTGTCCCTCTGCTTCTCAGTCACAGAATTATACACTCCTATTACTTGAAGACAATGAAAATTTGCCATAGTTCTTTTGAGTTATGTTTTCTTGGTAAATAAAGTGTTACAACGTACTTCAGCTATCTAATGTAAAGAGAGCTTGAACAAAATGATATTAAAAATAAAATGAGAGCATTAATAGATCAAATATTAAATTATTGACAAGTCTCAGCATAATAATTATTTAATTTCACATACGTTTTTACGCGAAGTTAATTACGCATATTGAGAACCTGAGACTTGTAACCGGGCAGTATTCGCGCACTAAACTGTGTGGCAGTTTTTATGATAACATTAAAATGCGAATACCTTGCGACCGTAACCTCAGAGATAATAAAGATTGTTCAAGTATCTCCGACACGAAACGACTAGGAAACACTAACACTAGTTGATGGTGTGAATAAACCACTCCTTGTGTCTTTTAGACATTATGGAACAGATTAGAAGTGCAATGTCTTATTCAATATATTATGCAACTTACGAACGCTTATCTATAAAATCATTTAATAGTTTTTAGATAGTGCTCAGTGCATTTAGGTAGTTTTATAGTTCTGTTATCTATTTTGCAGGGCCTTTCAAGTATACAACTGGAACAATATACTTATGTTATGTATTGCAAAATCATGAAGAAACGCGCAAGGTAGGCTCTACTTTGGGTTAGTTATTACCGTTTATCGGCTTCTACCAGCATTGTGTTTTTTATATGCCTTCCTTATGAAAGGACGTTTAGTTTTACTATTAGTTTTCTTTACGTGTCAATGCTATTAACAATTATTATTATGTTGAATTGTCTGGCATGCAGATTCCGTCACCGTTAAGTCTGTGTTCATTTTATTTCATTCTAACATTATAAATTCGTAAACAGTTCTGTAATCATGCTTTGGTTATACGTAACTCATTTTAATGAAATTTGACAGCTTGAGATCAGTGTAAAGACTTAATGCTTTCTAATAATAATATTTTTTTTATTAAATGCTTTCTTCTTATTTAATCTTTTTCAAGCTTTTAAACTACTTATATGATTTCACTAGCTGTCCCGCGCAACTTCGTCTGCTTCATATAGGAGAATTTACCCCGTTTTCGCAACATTTGTTATTGCTGCTCCGCTCCTATTGGTCGCAGCGTGATGTTATATAGCCTATAGCCTTCCTCGATAAACGGGCTATCCAACACTAAAATAATTTTTCAATTCGAACTAGTAGTTCCTGAAATTAGCGGGTTCAAACAAACAAACAAACTCGTCAGCTTTATAATATTAGTATAGATTAGCTATAATCATTTTCAATAACTAAGTATGACTAACATCTACCTACCAGCTTAGAACTTATATTGAAATATTATCCTTTACTGCAACATTGTATTTACATACTCAAAATAATTCTGCGCAACCTATACACAGTTACATTCAACAGTGTAATATTAGTAACAAATGAAATGTATTATTTAGCTGGATGTCATTTCAGTTAGGACACAGTTTAAAGTCGTGAGACGCTGCTAAAGTTTTGTTGTTTGAACACACTGCAATTTTAGTGGACGCGCTGGTTGCCTGCCAGTCCTGAGTGCTTTTATATGTCGCAATTCAAACGCGGATAGCGAGCTTTCGAACATATTGTAAAATATAACTGCTTTTATAGCGTCATATGTATCGTATTCGGTGGAACATTTTACTGTGTTAATTGTTTGATATAAATATATCCAAGCTCGTTTTATTTTTTTTACTGTTTTGTAAGCCTTTTTGTATTGAACGAAAACAATAGAGGCAAAGTATCTGCGTTTAAAATTTATGCTACGAGACCGGTAGCATACATTTTAAGCTCAGAAACTAATTTAATTATATTAGATATATTATTGGAAATTATAAATGTTGAAAACAAAAAAAAAACGCTTTGAAATATAGCCATATTAGGTACATACATATGTCTGTACATATCTGCTTGTCTCTAAACACAGCTAACGTCAACTACCAAGTAAGGCAGATCGTAACTGTAAAGTAAGCACTTGAAGTCAGGCTATAACTTGCGCCCTACGTCAAGTTCAAGCTGTTAAGCCGATGTTACAACAGATTTGCCGCTTTCATCCAACGCGCGATGCGCAGGGACAGCGCACCGAAACCTCCCGCCAAATTGCACTGATAACAAATGTGTAAATCGAACTGAATTCTTTTTTTAAATCTATCAATTTAAAAACTGTGCTGACTCCATTTTAAACGCCATTTGAATATCTGTACGATGCACCGCGCATTTTTTATATTTTTGCAGTATTTGGGTTACCGGGCTTTAGTTCTATCAGACTATTTGTTTTTAGAAATAGTTTCTATGTTACTGTTTCGTTTGCCAATTGCTTTAAACTGCTGACTTTAATAAAGAGATACAAAGTTAAATTTAGGGATCATGTGATTTTTCGCTAGAAATTACTATGTAGCAACCCTAAATTTGGAACTGTGCCCGATACATGGTAATAGGCTCACCTCTATTACATGAGGCCTACACTTACTGGGGAAATGTGGGCGGAATATACCTTTGTCTAATCCTTTGAGGCGATATAAGCTTGATGTATTGTTTGCGTAAAAAGTTTGATTATACAATATATTTATGTTCCTAAAAATACATGTGTGTAGGTAATCTTATCCCAGTTCAAACAGCAAGATATGAAACTGGAAAATTTGGACAACGCTATACTCGTATCTTATATTATTGTCTTACGTTTACGTGAATGTTACACATTGAAATTAAACTACTTGTTACGGATTTTATAGCGGTTTTCTATTAAACTATGTATTCATGCAATAATTAATTTATGTGACTGCCCATTAATACAACACAATATCTTTTTTGTTAATAAACTATCTATAATTTTAGATTTCTGATAACATACATACTTGAGTTTAAAAGAGTAGGAACAAAGCCAATACCAACTTTAAATAACGTACGAACATAATATCGTCAGGTTACAACACAAAAATATATTTGTTTATATAAATTCAAAGAGAGTAATATGAAATATCTTACATATTCTTTTTACTATAACGTGAGATTTGATATCTGTAACATTATCTACGAGAACAGAATGTATAGTGACAGTAACAAAATGCACCAGTAGTAGCATAAAGTAAATAAGGTAGATAAAACCTGGACCAAATGCGACCCCGAGGTGTCGTTCAAATGCGGTGCAAGAATGAGTAACAAACTCCTCGCGAACTTCTTGTTTTATATTCGTTTGCAGTAATAAGAAAGGCAGTCAAAGTTACCGCACTTGGAGACACGTTTGATAATAAAACGGGAATAGCCATTTATGATTCCCAATTGGAAGTTTCAGCGCGTAATCAAGAAAATGCGAGTTCCAAGGAATGGTTGTAACGCTTCATATCATTGAAATATATAATTTCTGTTAAGCGACTAAACTTTTACTAAACAAAAAATATCTAAAGCTTAAGAAATAAATCTCAATTAACTTAAAAATTAAAATACGTCTAAACAAGGAAATTGTAGGACGAAACAAAAAGAATTCTTCTTTCTAAAATACCCTCAATTCCCAGTAAGCACCTAATCCTATGGACAATGATTTCGCGAGGCGGGAGCAACTAAGAGTTTTTTCTCATAACTCAAAATGAGATCATAACGTCGCAAATCTCGGGAGGCCTTAAAGAATAACAAAAGGAAAAAGCTCAAAATTACGTTGGCCGAGTAATTTTCGGGGCGAGCCACACAGAATGGTTCCTGCGGGACCCTCCATTGGGGACCCTTCGCGATTATGTTGCGGTTTTATAAGCTTGTTATGTTTTACGAGCTAAATATAATGTTTACGATTACATCTTTCTGGCTCACAGTCGAAATGAGTGAATGAGACAATTTATTAAAATTTTCTCAATATATATAAATTAACGGTATCCTACCTCTTCGGGTGGGTGGCTGTAACAACTGACAACGTGTTACGGCCGTAAATATGCTAAATATGATGCAAATGATTTGATGTTTCACGTAGTGAATATGTAGAGCCACGGAAACGGACTCGCCAAGCAAAGTGCAACGGGCGCTGTTGTATGCTGCTGTATTATTGATCATCTTGTAGATAGCTTGGTATGGAAAAGATAACAAAATTGAATTAAATTGAAACACTACTATATAATTCTTATTTAAGTAATTAATTTATTATTTATTTAATACTTACACGCATAACTTAAATTCGTTTCTGTCATCTACAACAAAATTGGCAAAAAAATTTACCCATTAATTGAATTTATCTTATAATAACATATGTAAGTAAAAACATAAACAGTCTGCTTTCAAATGCTATTCAAAATTTGGTCGATATAGTAGCTTCTAGATTTAAATTTTGCACATAATTATTTCTGCTCAGTTACGAGACTTGGTTGTATTATTACCAACATTCATTTTGGCAGCATTCACTTTGTTCTAGTTTAATGTCAGGTTCTAGTCCGTAAAACAGAGGTGATTTAAAGTACCTGGCTACAATATTTACTTAATAATAGAAACACCGGGTGGATATTATTAGTGTAACCTTAATCCACTTGTCCCTCATGAGGTTTCAAAGTTAAACGCTACAAGAAGGAACGACGTACTTGTTTTACTATTTAGAACGTTTTTTAGTCCAAGCTTAAAAGAGCTGTTAAAAAGTTTTACTTTAGCTTTGGGGTCTGACCTATATACACGTAAAAGCTGTTGTTCAAATTAATGTTGTTGGCTCGCTGCAGCTACGGTGTTAAATGACCTTAAGAATTATCTCACGAGATTAAACCTAAGTTTACTTTGCAAAGTAACAGTTGTTACGGACCAATCAGTTGGAGAGCTTTTTAAAATTAAAAAGTGTGGCGTTTGTGGGCTTCTTTCAGTGTAGCACGTCCAGGCTGGGCTCTAACTCGTTATTTAAGTGAGTGCTTTCGTGCTCGTTTTAACCACTCCAGGTAATTTTCTTGAAAGTCTTTTAAATACCATCTTGACATTTTAGTACATAGTTATCTCATGAATTTGCGGTGGATATAGATACAAACACGTTGGCTAAAGGCTTATTTACACGAGGCAAGTTTCTTAAAGTTGTCATGCTATCGCTATTTTTTTGCTAAGTAAAACCAAGATAACATGATACTTTTTTCGAGAAACTGTCATCGTGTAAATGGACCTTAACTTTTCCTATTAACTATAATGGTATACTTGCTGGAGAACATACTAAAGGCATGAACTCATCTTAAGCAGTGACTAAAAAATATGCTACTACATCTAAAGAGTTCCATTAATAGTACCGAATTAAAACATATGTGCAAGAATTGATGAATTGCTCTCCCTTCAACTGATTTTTGCCTTTGGTAACGAATGACAAATGACGTACTGAGTGTTGTGTGTTCGAATCATTTGCAGGACAATTTGTGGATCACACAATTTTTTATCCCGTGTGGGGATCGAAAGGAATGTTGTACTCGGTGCAGCGGCAGTGGCGAGGCGATCACTTAAACCATTGCGCCATCCATGTAGTAAAATTAGTTAGATTTGAGTCTGGTGTACTTGTGTCCATTTAATGTAGGTTTGTGAAGTCTGACGGCAATGGGTTCGGATAAATAAAGAAGATGTCTTACTTAAAAAAGTTTGAGTAATTTTGTTATGTAAACTAAACATCAATCTGGCGGCATACAACCAGATTTTATGTTATTCTGGTTTTATATTTCTTTTATAGTTTTATTTACGATCGTTGTGGCATTACAGTTCATGTTAAAATATGGAAGTACTAGATGTTCCCGCGGTTTCACCCGCGTTTATCGTTACTGCGCCGCCCCCGTGGGTCGTAGCGTGATGTTATATAGCCTATAGCCTTCCTCGATAAATAGGCTATCCAACACTAAAAGAATTTTTCAAATCGAACCAGTAGTAATCACGCAGAATAAACCAGGAGAAACATCGTTTGTACTATGTCTGTAATGGGTAATTATTTTGCTGCGATGTTATTTTAAAACTGCTATATCTCCTAAGATATTCATTGAAATCGAATGATGTAAAGGGCAATTTTGTTTTAAATTAAATACTTGAATAACGTATTTATTTGGATAAGGATTAATATCATGTTTATAAAAATACCTTCGCAAATAATGCATTATTTTAGAACAAATTTTGTTAGCATAAAAATGGTTATAGTGAGCCAACCTTAAAAGATAGACATATGCTGTCGCGGACTTTTTTTTAGAACTTTTAAAGGGGAACAATTCTGTCATACATGATTTTTGCGAAACTTTAACTGTTTACGCAGCGCACGCAGCGGAAGCTCTCAAAAGGAAAAAATACTCTCCGATTTTTAAACATTCTTCATTGGTGCTCCGCTCCTATTGATCTTAACGTGATGATATATAGCCTATAGCCTTCCTCGATAAATAGGCTATCTAACACTGAAAGAATTTTTTAAATCGGACCAGTCGTTCCTGAGATTAGCGCGTTCAAGTAAACAAACAAACAAACAAACTCTTCAGCTTTATAATATTAGTATAGATGAGGCATATTACTTTGAAATTGTTAAATATTAATTTTTAAAAATAAATTCTCACAGGCCCGTCTTAATACGAGCATAAAGCTGCTTATTGGAAAGAGATATCGATTAAAAGTTAAAAATGTAATATCCTTAAAGTGGTAATTTTTTCGTGTTATTAACAAATTACGATAAATAGAGAGACAACTTTCGAAAAAGATAAAAATGGACGATTGCGATTGCTATTTCCCCGTAACTAACCTGTTCAGGTCGAAGTAAAACATTTCTCGTTTCCGTGTCCAAATAAAAATATAACAGGAAGAAAAGAAATACATAACTTTTTTAATATAACAAATGATATCTCATCGATTATTGCCGACAACAACTGTCAATTTATTTGGCGTTTTTCCAATAAGACTATTCGTTCAGTGACTTCATTATTTGCAATTGTTTTGTTCTACTTTGATAAATTGTAATTTCGTCCTTATTTTACCTATTGTGTATGTGTATTAGTGAGGTGATTTTGCTGCAATGAAATAAGATTTTACATTAGATGTCGGTATCGTTAAATCATACGCATCATAAACAAATACAGCATTTTTTTATATTGCTATGAATATAATATTATAAGTTGTAAAAAGTTATTATCATGCGTGCATGTTTCATGAGCGAACAGCTTTGCTACAAAACATCACAGTTTATGAGCAGGTTTTTAATTTTTAATTGTATCATTACAATATACATACATACACCTATCCGGTATTGTTCATTATTGCTTACTGCGAATTTCATATAATACTTATTTCAAAATTACTCTTGAAAAACGGTAGATTTGTGTTTTAACCTAAGATGTAACTGATATGGTTACGACTAGGAGTCCGAAATAACGTTTGTTTAAAATGTGTCAAATTATGATAAGTGTAATCCCGGCTTCAAATAAAAGAGCGTTTAGCTGCTAAGTTTAGTGCATCCGCATGAATAAATGAAAATGCTAACCTGCATCTTTATGATGCATTTATATAATATTACCTACGTAATTGAACACACACAAATTATTCATGTATAACTTACACGAGAAATGCATTAGGACGGCGAAATCACCAATAATTTAATTTAATTGTTCAATATTTTGACACGCGATTAAATAAAGGAAACTATCCTTAGCTGTGTCGTTTCTAAGTGTGCGTCGCGTAAATTTAGCTCAGGCACAATAGGTTCGGGTCGTATAGACAAATAAACAGTGCGAGAGTCGCATAAACTCGCCAGGTGCGATGCGCTAGTTAGAAGGCGCTTCGCTGGTCACAGCTCGGGATGTGACAAAATGGCAAGTTAGAACCGGATAACTAAGAATAATATTTTTTATTTTATAACGATTTTAAATATTTTTTAACTATGTGATTCAGGTTTAAGTTTCGCTATATATAAGGTATGATATAGCGAACCTTAAAACTGAAGTTTAAGTTAAATTGGAGTAATCAGGCTGGGGAAGAATGTCTAGTCTATAGTAGATGAAGTCAATAAAACATGTGTTGAATCCTGTAGCGAATAATGTCTCGAAAGCTCTGTTAGAGAATACAACAAACATAAAGTTAGACATATGCGCATGATATAAATGTCTACATAAAATACAAACTATATTATTCACCATATTATAAATAAAATTATTAATATATTATATCACAATATAATTATTATAAAACAGTTAAAATACATAAAAACCTTTCACTCACGTCGACGATCGTGAACTACTAGAACCGGATAAGAAATGGTAATCAGTAAGGGTTGTTCTGGCGTCATCCGATGACGTTTCATCCTACACTACACTACCCCCCGCTCCCCGCATTCAAACAGAACAGACGTGTTTTCTTTGCTCTCCAATTATCACTCTAAAACTTTAGTAAAAAGTGACTTTTAAGTGTTGTGCCTATTAACGATATATATAAAAAGTGACGGCCTATTCAAAAGTGTAAACAGTTTTTCGATACATAGACTGGATCAAAAGTTATTGCGATTTTAAATTTATAACTTTTACGAACATTTCGTTGTCCTTGACCTTAGTGAGCAGCGAGCTGCACGACATCGTAGCCGCCGCGCCGCGCCGCGTCGAGTCGCAGTCGGGTACTCTCGGTGTCCTTCGGGCTGCTGTGCCGCGCGCCTACACTAACATCACGCTCGCTAAGCGGAGGAGCCCGGCAGAGAAATTGCGCTACGAGAACAAGCTCGGTCTCTCTGTGTATTACAGTTCGACATTTAAGGTATTTATACCAGTGAATTATTAAATAACTGCAAGAGCAATTACATATAGCAAATATGTCGCTAAAACGGACGCCCCCAAAATCACATACAAAGTCCATGGAACATATCCAATCTGAGTCAGATCTAAACTCCCTACAGCAGGGTGATATTTCCTATGTCAATAATACTCGACATAAACGTCCGCGCACCGATCAGACACGCTCGCCGGTGGAAAAAGAAAACCATGACTTTAAGCTTGAGATTAAGGAATTATTAAACAACTGGAAGATAGACTTTGACTCTAAGTTAAATTATATATGCAGCAAACAAAACACATTAATAACTAAGCTATCCTCCGATATAACTGAGCTAAGACAGCAATCAAACAAAATTCAAAAATCGAATGATGATATTGTACAATCGATAGCTTTTATAAACAAACAGTATGAAGACATTAAATCCGGTCTGGAGTCAATTCAAAAGGAACGTCTAGAGCAACGTAGATGTATCGAAAAATTAGAAAGAAAGGTTCAGGATCTTCAACTTATGTCGAGATCCTCAAGTATAGAAGTAAGAAATATACCTCAAAGTGATAAGGAAACAACCGCCTCTCTAATAAAGACAGTTTGTTCGATCGGCAAAGCCATTGGCTCACCAATAACCTCATCGGACTTGCGTGATATTTATCGCATACCTGGCAAAGCAGGGACGTCTCGTCCGATCGTTGCTGAATTCCAAACTGTTCAGATGAAGCAAAGCACCATCTCTGCTGTGCGAGTCTTCAATAATACTAGAACAGTCACGGAGGAAAAACTTAATACGCAACAGTTAAACTTCCCTGGAATACGACAAGCCGTTTACGTGGCCGACCACCTTCCTGTTAGCGTCAAAAAGCTATTTCACTCAGCACGGACATTCGCAAAGGAAAATGGATACAAATTCTGTTGGTCTTCAAACGGAAACATTTTCATCCGGAAGGCACAAGGCGATAAACACATCCTCATTTCCTCAGAACAATGTTTAAAGGAATTAAGTGGTAACAACATATGACTAGTATGGTATTGGATGCTACTCTCTTGAACATGTTCCTAATATTATTATATTATTGTCTTAACTTAATTCTATTTTATGTTATACTTTTCCACAATACACAAACGACCACAAAACAGCTTACACAAAACCATACACAAACATTTTATTTATGCAAACAGAAAATACATACGGCTCCAGCCTATTCTCATCACCACAGTAATATTACACACACACACACATGCAAACTTCTCTTCACTGCTTGCTTATTGCCAAAATTGTCCACTACTTGGTTATTACAGACTAAAACCGCATTCCGTAGCTAATTATTATGCTTTTGCTCTTGTTTGGTGTAGGTATATCGATATAACAAATGGCTAATATAGACGATATAAACAACGAATTAGACTCACAATCATTTACAAATGCCAATACCTGTAGCCCGGAAGAATGTACTAAATACCTAAATAGTTCTAACAAAGCCAACTTTAAACTGTTACACCTAAATATCCGTAGCATTAATAAAAATTTTAATCAATTTCGTATATTACTATCGCTAACTGACATAGAATACGACATCATCGTTTTGACAGAATGTTGGCTGAGTAAAATAAACAACTTGCCTTTCCTAGAAGGCTATACGGCACACTCCTCAAAGGCCACGATAAATCAAAACGATGGTGTAGTCATCTACACAAATACGAAACTGACATGTACAGTACGTGAGCCAGTATTATATGACGCAAATTGCTTAACCTGTCAAATAGGTAATGATATAGGTATCGTGGCAATATATCGATCTCCCTCGCTAAAAACAAAGAACAATTTTGACAACTTCATAAATAGCCTGAACGTAATATACAATGATCTATCTGCGAAAAGTAGTGTCCTAGTTGGTGACCTAAATATTAATATCTGTGAAGGTAGCAGAGACCCGCTAAACGACGAATATCTTACCTTTAATGCATCCCATGGCTTCTTCCCCACACACACTTATCCTACCAGAATTACCACTTGTTTAGAGCATATCTTTTTAAAATCGGCCCTTCCCACTACGACACTAGTACTGAAATCGTATATAACAGATCATATGCCTTTATTGCTGGAAATTGAAAAATACAAACCAAAACGCCAACGTTGGTACATTCGGTCTTGCACGAACTATGAAAAAATAAAAGTGGAACTAGAGAACACAGATTTCACTCATATCTCTAAAATAAATGATGCCAATGTGGTAACCAACCTCTTTGTATCTTTGCTATCTTCTATTATTAAAAGAAATACAGTTCAAACCCGGGTACCCAGAAAAAATAGAACTCTGAAGCCGTGGATGACAATAGGTCTACTTCGCTGCATTAAACACCGTGATAAGTTACATATACAATCAAAAAAAGCACCAAATATGACACTAAAGCTTACCTACACACGTTATCGAAACTTTTGTAACGCCTTGTTGCGTAGACTGAAAATTGCGTACGAAGCGGGTTTGATCGTCAAAGCGGGCAAAAACAACAAAGAGTTATGGAAAGCCATTACGTGTATCACGAATACCAACAAAGTAAAAACCACTCCTGTTGAGCTTTTAAATATGTCCTCTGACCCCCAAGCATCTAATAACCAGGTTGGTAAATGTTTTAGCGACATAGGCTCGCACCTAACTGACAAAATACTATCTGCTACAAAAGACAACCAACCTAATACAATGCTTACTGCTCCCACCTCCCATTTAGATAGTCCAATAAACTCAATGGCTATTCTAGAGGTGTCTGAATCGGACATTGACAGCATCATATCACAACTTCGCCCTGATTGCGCTACAGGCTGGGATGGAATACCCACGCAAGTGTTAAAAGAGTCCCGTACAGTTCTTGTTCCCCTCATAACACACATTTGCAACTGCGCCATCAATACAGGCACTTTTCCGCAAGCTTTTAAAAAAGCCATTGTGCATTCGATTCATAAGGGTGGTGACAGGGACTGTGTCAACAACTACCGACCAATAGCAGTATTACCTGCTCTATCAAAGGTTCTAGAGAGAGTCTTAAATAATGCTCTAAAAAATTTTCTAAAAACTTATAACATCTTGGCTCGAAATCAATACGGGTTTTGTTCGGGAATCTCAACTGAAGACGCCGTGATGGACCTAACGGACAAAATAATTAACAACTTAGACAGCAAAAATAGATGCCTGTGCATATTTCTGGACCTCTCAAAAGCGTTTGAAACAGTCTCTGTCCCTATCCTCCTGGCTAAGATGGAAAAACAGAGTATTCGGGGCGTTCCCTATGACATACTCAAGGACTACCTATCATGCAGGCAGCAATGTGTAAAAATAGGGGATTATCTAAGCAAAGAAGAAACTATTACATACGGCGTCCCACAAGGAAGTATCTTATCTCCTACACTCTTTCAGCTGTACATAAATGACCTCTGCACAATGTCTCTTCCAAGCACTAGCATTTTCACATATGCAGACGACACCGCAATTTTGGTCTGGGGACCAAACTGGCAGGTCGTCAAGGAGAGGGCTGAAGACTCCTTGGGTAAAATCATACATTGGCTGGATTCAAACTTACTAACGCTGAATTTATCTAAGACGGTCTACGTGCCTTTCTCCATAAATAAAATAAATAACCCTCCCAGTGACTACGGTATTAAAATACACACCTGTCTCTCGAAGGATAACTGTAGCTGCCAAGCACTCACACGAGCCGAAAGCACCAAATACTTGGGTGTCCAAATTGACAGTGGTCTAAGATGGGACAAGCAGATTCTTTCTGTGACGACCAGAGTGCGACGTCTAATACACACCTTCAAACTTTTAAGAGAATGTGCAGCACCCGACAAACTTAAATTAGTATACTTAGCCCTGTGCCAATCTGTTATCCAGTACTGCGTCACTGTATGGGGAGGAGCAGCTAAAACGCACCTACTAGCCCTAGAGAGAGTACAAAGAGCTGTCCTAAAGGTGATGACCAAAAAACCCTACAGGCACCCAAACTCGGCGCTTCTGTCGGTAACTATCTCGCTTGGTACACCATGTTGTCAAATAAAATTATTTACAAATGTACGCGCCACTTCTGTTGACGTTTTGGTAACAAGAGGATAGGCACATACATACTTTGACAACTCGCATTGGAGTGTAAGGATATACGAATAGTTATAGCTGTCTCTATCCAGTGGACCGATTACCATCGGTTCTTTCACTTGTACCGTATATTTGTGTTTTTGGCACTTAGGACATTTTTTAACGAAGTTCTTAACATCTGACTCTATTCCTGGCCAAAAGTAATATTTTTAATGTTATTCAACATTCTTCTCATGCCCGCGTGGCCACTTGTGGGCAAGAGATGCAAGTCGTTAAGAATTACTTTCCTATCATATTTATCCTCAATTCTTTCAACGTCTATTATTATACACAGCCTGGGCCCTTTCCAGTCACTTTGACTTTTATTTCCGTGACAAGTTTCTCTATAAATATATAATTATTTCGATTTTTTATGAAGTATACTTCTACTATATTTAATTTATCGCAAAATTCACTCAGTTCCCTCGCAAATTCGGCTCGCGTAATTTGTGATTGGGACACTGGTTTTATAAAAATCGATTTCTTCTGAGCTATATAAAACAATATTTTACTTTCTAAAGTAATTAAGCAGTCGCTTCTAAACTTGTGATAGTTAATACTATCAATAAATCTTAATTCAACTGCTTCCTTCGGCTTAATATGAGTTTCCACGACTTTTGGTTGATCAGGCCAATCGTCGGTAGGCAACATACTATCCGTTGGAGCATCTTCTAATTTCTTTTTCTGCGCGCGCGTCATGACATTCGAACATTCTTGCATCTCTTTCAATGCTTTCGACGAAACTTTTATTCTAGACAATGCGTCTGCAGCCGCATTCTCTTTTCCTTTCACATACTCTATCACATAATCATACTCCTCATGAATCAGCCTAAATTTAAACAGTCTACTCGAGGGATCTTTTAAGTTAAATAAGTAAACTAAGGGTTTGTGGTCTGTGAGTATTTTAAACTGACGACCGTATAAGTATGGCCTGAAATATTTGACAGCCCAAACGACAGCTAGAAGCTCTTTTTCTATTGTAGGATAATTCTTTTCCGCTTTATTGAGACTTCTGCTGGCGTAAGCTATTGGTCTACCATCATTATTACTTAAAACTGCGCCAATTGCGTACCCTGATGCGTCAGTTTGCACAATAAATGTATTCTGTTCCGAAAAATCGGGGTATTGAAGAATTGGAGGTGACATCATGCTATTTTTTAGAGTTTCGAACGATAACTGACAATGTCTATCCCAAATAAATTTACTTTTTTTCGACACAAAAGATTTAAATCCTTTTCTGCAAAAATTTCAATGAATATTCTGTAATAGTTGGCAAAAGCAACGAAGCGTTTTACCTCGTCTGAACATGTAGGTACTGGATAATTTTGAATTATTTTAACTTTTTCAGGATCGGGCAATATGTCACCACCCGACACAACATGCCCTAAATAAAGCAATTCTTTTTTGAGGAAATCACACTTAGAAGGGTTCAACTTTAAATTGGAAACTCGTAATTTTTCAAATACTTCCATAAAATTTTTATTATGATGAGATAGGTTTCTACACATTACAATAAGGTCATCAATATAAAGAAGGCATTTATCATATGATAACCCAGCCATAGCGATGGTCATCATTCGTGAAAATGAGCTGGGACTGGTCTTGAGACCCATAGGCATTCTAGTCATCTGGTACTGACCGCCTACGCAAAATGAAGTATATTTACGACTGTTTTTCTCTAAGCCAACGTTGAAAAAACCTTGATTTAAATCTAAATGTGTAAAATAAATACATCCACACAGAGAATCTAGTATGTCAGATATGTTCGGTAGAGGGAATTTGTCATCTTGTATGCAATTGTTAAGTTTTCTGTAATCTACGACTAACCTCCATTTCTTTTCCCCACTAGAATTCGATTTTTTAGGAACAAGCAATACTGGACTGGACCATTTACTGGAACATGGTTCAATAATTCCCTGATCTAATAAGTTATCTATTTGTTTCTTTAATTCGTTTTTCTGAGCATGCGGAAGTCTATAAGGCTTCACAAACACTGGAGCTGTATTTGGTTTCAAAGTAATTCTGTGTTCATATAATTTAGTCGTACCTAATTTATCGCCAGGAAGATAAAAAATATCAGAGTATTTTGCACATATACTTTCAATGGATAACTGTTCTACCGTATTCAAATGCTTTAAATTTAACAAAGAAAACACTTTTTTAACAAGATCAGCTTTACTAGAAGTCTCTTGAAACAAACATGCGTCGTACTCGCTCGCTTTATGACGGATAGGATTAATCGAATTTAATGACAAATCAGTTTCAGTTGTATTTAAAACACGAATAGGGATTTTTCGATCGGTAGGTTTAACTAAGGCACTCGCTATAAAGATTCCCTCTTGTAGTTCTGTTGCATTAACTATACATTCCTCTGTCTCACATGTAGGTATAAAATGAATAGACTCTGACCTCGCTGGTATATTAATGTTATTGTTTGCCATAATCAGAGGTAAAGATATCTTAATATTGTTATTCCATAATAACAAAGTTCGATTACCGAAATTTAAAACCGACTTATACTTGCTCAAAAAGTCTTGTCCAAGTATGCCACTACCTTTACAGGGCAATGATTTAAAAACAAAGAACTTATGACGAAGTGTAACATTTCCAATAACAAAGCTGATATAAACATAACCTATGGATTGGACTTTGCCTCCAATGCCGTTTACAATTGTTTGCTCATTGTGGATTGGGATATTTTGTTCGCGTAGATGTTTATACTTTACGACCGATATGGATGCACCCGTATCAACTAATAGATTATATTTATAATGTTTGGATGATCTCATAATTACGTAACTAACATTGTTACAGGATAAAATAATGTTTTCAGTCACGAAAAAACTGATTTTCGTTTTGTGCATTTTGCTCGGTCAAAGAATTATTACTAGTCTGCGGATCTGAGTTTGCCAAAACATGTATGCGTGACCCACTTGCACCGTTCCTAGGATGATTCTTAAAATTAGACCTACCTCTGTTTTCACGAAATGGTCGGGCAGGCTGGCGCCAACTCGTCTGCTGACCTCTCCAAACCTCAGTCGTATCCTGCTGATTTCGTAGAATCCACTGATGTGAGACTCCACGTCCTCTTCCTGAGAAAGAATAGCGGCTTCCTCGCGCTGGACGGCTATAATACGATCTGCCTCTAGAATTCATGGTTAAAATATTAGTAGGTGCAGTGACATCTTCCTCAATAGCTGATTGCACGGCATCTTTTAGTGACGTATAATTCCTAGCAGTTATAATCATGCTGAGTCGACGATTTCTTCGACGTCTTCAGCGAAAGACTTGATAGCTTGCTTTTCGTTTACTGGTTTAAACACCTTAAAGTGGTCACTATTGCCATCTGACTGAGTAATCGTTAACTCGACAAACATTTCTGTTATTTGTTTACCAAACTCATCAAGAGTCAATTCATTTTGCTTAAAATTTTGAAGCTTTCGCTGAATAGCAGTTGCCGATTTTTTGGGCAACAAATGCAATTTTATATCAGAAATTAAATCATCAACTGTATCATAGGATATCGCTAATTTTAATTTAGCAGCCTGTGAAAGCCTACTTTTTAATACAAAGTTAATAAGTTTTCTTTGCGATTCTTGATCTAATTCAGATTTATAATATTCTACGCCATCTATGAGCTGTTTTATACTAGTCTCGCTATCTGACGAAACAGGCAATAAACTTAATGCAATTTTAAGATCAAATTTAGAAGTAGTAGTAGTCATCATTGCACTTGTAGATGACTGTTCAGAGCATAAATCTAGAATTTTTTCATATATCTTATCAAATTTAGAGCATAAGTCTTGAAATAATCAAATATTCCTTTTTATCTATATTACTTTTAACTGTAGAAAAATACTTTAAAAATATATTATATTCCTTTACCAACTCGTCGGCTTCTGTTAACTTTGTAGTAACAATAGTACCTTTTCGCCTAGCTGGACCGATTTTTACTAAGTACACTTTTATTTGTAATAATTGATTATACAATTCCTTCAATTGCTCTGCCATAAAGTAATTATTTATTAATCAAATTAAATAGAATTGACATACCATTATTTTGAGTGTTATTCTCTATGAGAGATTTGCACAAATCTTCACTTAAAGTCTACTATAAAGTCCACTAATATAGTTATGTTACGATACGATTATAGGATAAGCTTCACTTTACTTATATTTTTCCGCGCACTGACGTACGAGATTTTCCCGCACTCATATGATTATATTTTCACTACACTTAGGTATACAATTATAAGATTATATTTTTGCGTACTCATAAATATCATTTTGCCGCACTGCTATTTTGACCGATCGACGCATATATGTAGTTACTGGATTTAGACGATATCTGGTTCCTTCCTCTGGTTTCTCATACTCATATCCCCCCTGTGTCTATCGATTCTCTGTCGCCAAAAAGACGCTCTTAAATTGTCTCGTCTACTCTCGCCCGAAATCCAACTTTGATGACATCTTTTGTACAGCAAGAAGACGCCAAACAAAAATACGAGTGAGCCCATCAACAGCAAAACCAGTAAAATAATATTCATGGAGTTGGCGTGGACAGCCAACTGTCTAATTTCTGCCACGTTAGACGTTACACCCGCTGCGTTCTGGGGAAAAATTACTTCTTCTTTTATGTAGGAAGTACCCATGATGCTACAATAACTGAATTCTCGCACAAAAATATACTGATCGCTATGGATCGCCACGGAAGATTGTACTTATTGCACTTCATTTCTAATAATCGCGGAGCCCGTTTTGGTCAAAGATATGTAAACATAACTCGCGCTGGCAGGGTCGCCATGTAAGGTTGGGGTAATAGGTGTAGTTTTAGGAGAGTAAATGATACGATGAATGCTGATTCAACACTGCATATATTAGATTAAAACATACATTTATATAAAGACTCCCTCACAGAACTTCGTTCCTTACTCAACCGATTTTTCATTATCCATTCTTTATTCATTCTGTAAATATTTCTAGTTCAACCGATTACGAAATTACCCAAAACCTCTAAGGCTGGTGTGACGGTCTGAACAAAAAATACTGTTTTAGTAATTTATATCTATACTAATATTAGGTATTTAGTATATATATATATATATATATATATATATATATATATATATATATATATATATATATATATATATATATATATATATATTTAAAGTACTATTACTAACCTAACCTACTTTTCCGAAGCCAAAAATTGTTTTGCTATCTGTATATTTTTCGGTAATATTTGCCACGGGTAGAGTAATAAACGCATTTCGGTTGAATAATGAAACTTTATTAAAATAATGTTATCGGAGTAGTTTAGGATGAGGAAAGAAATAGGACGAGATGTCATAGAATGAATACGGAATAACCCGTCAAATATGCTATCAAAAAACTGCGGTTAAGTATTTATATTACGTATTATACCATCAATGTGTTAAACGTTTAATAAGACCTTTTCACTGCAGATAACAACTAAATGAAAAATATGTCTGATATTATATTTATGTATTTTATTTCGTTTCGAAATAAAAAATATCTGATATCATATTTTTTATAACATTGATTTGAATATTTCATTATTTCTAAGATATATTTTTTATGACTTTACTTTTACAAATAAGTTTCTAGAAGAAACATTTATGAACGGCGTCTGTACTTTGAGAAATATATGACGCTGCTAAGTACCTAATTTCTGTTCTGTCTAGACTTTACTTTCAATATAACGAATACCTATAAGTAGTTACTTTACTGCAATATATACTATGGAAGATTTTAGTTTACATAAGTAAGCGTTTCAAAGTTTGTTGCACAGTTTATATCGGGCTAAGTGCCTACTATAATTTTTAACTTTAACGCCAGTTCCTTCCTGGTAGGGCAAAGGCGACGTTAAAGTTATGGTACTTCTTTGTTTCTAACTAAGGTGCTTTTAAGCATCGTAAGTTTTCATTTTGTTCTGAGCAAGTGAACGCACTTGCTAGTTAAGTTCCATAAACTTAAAATTTTATTTGCCCTACCTGTAAACATAAACGTTGCAAATATTAATAAAGTAAAACGTTTGACATTTACATTCTTCGTGTAAGGAGTGTAGAGGCAACACTTCGGAAGTTTTCGACTTCGAGTTTTCATATTGATTGCTTTCTCAGTGAATCGATATTTTCAAATTGTGTACAATTTTGTTATTATTATAAATGCAAAGTGTGTTTATGTTTTCTTCCCGTTTAAAATAAAGCGATGAAACCAAGCTATTTATTTTTATTGCAATATATACAATATATGTATATTACGGTAGGCAGCGGCTTTGCTGTGTCCTGACATTGCTGAAGTCCATGAGCAGCGGTTACCACTTTCTATCAGGTGGGCCACTTGCTCGTCTGCCACCAAAGGCAATACAAAATAAAAAAAATGTTAAAAAACGGGGTATAACATAAATGTCGCATAAAAAATACATTAATCATTAAATCAAAGCTGTCTATATCCATACTGTATTGTAAAATGCGAAAATAATTTTGTATTTTTACGTTTTCATATGTAAATTGCTGATTATGATATTTTTTAAATTTAATGCTAGTAAGTATTCTATATAAAGAAGGAAAATGGCAGTGGCGAGCAGCTGGTTGTTATAAAATCTTAGAATTTTGTTGGAATTAAAATATTCCGTAAAACGTTCCATAATGTGCTATGTACGGTGTCGCCGAGGCTTTCAGCGACACGAAAACATCTTAACTGCAGAACGTACGCCTAGATTTTGGTACGTGCTCCGATTTTAAAACACCATTAATGCAACAAATTTTATCAAATACCAGCTGTCGCCTGTGGCTTTGCTTGTTAAACGGATCGTATTCATTTAAAATACAAAAATGTGTAGAAGAAAATATCTTGCAAGTGGATATAAAAGTACCAGGCGAGGTAAACTAACAGACCGTTGAGTTGTCTTTTCGTATTTTCAAAGTAGAGAGACCGAATTTTGCGAAGCGTAATAGTTAGGATTTTTCTGAATCCAAGACTTTATTAGCTTAATACACAAATACCACTGAAGCAATTTCGGTGTTGTTTACTACTAGGAAGTTTAGGAAGTTATGTTTTAGTAAGTGGCTTAAGGTCTAACTTAATTACGTCGTAAAAGTAAACGCAGTACACTTGTGTTATACCTGGTGTGTAAATATAGCTGGTGAAATGTGGGTATTTTACACCTCCGTCCGACCCTTTTGAGCTATTGAGGCATGATATTATTATGTAAACATGAAGTCAATCATGTCTTGTTAACTCATTCCTATAGTATGAAAACATTTTCATACTATAAGAATGAATTAACAAAAATAATAGATGTGTTAGACTGACTGTTTAACATCGGCCTTTATAAATTGTCTCGTCTACAGCGTTTCTTCCGATCCATCAGTTAGGTTAGCATAATCTTTAATAACAATATTTACAATCCAACGCATCAAAATCTCTTGTACCTACCTTAAAATATATAAAAATAAATGCCTATTTGTTACGTATGCATATATTAACAATAATTCGATTGCAATTATACTTTAGTCAGTTGTGGTGCGCGCTCGTGAATATATCGAATAAAAGGTGTTTTATTTTAATGCCTATTTGCAAACACGTAAATGGCAATGTTTGCCGGGTATTAAGATAGTAAGTAACCATAACATTTTTAAAACGCATATAACTCTTACTGGAGAGAGTAGAAATGTTTATCGTATGTTCAAACTCAAGATTTCTGTTAGGCAGTTTTGTGGGCCGTTCCAATAACAAATCGCCTTGAATCTCAGTTCAAATCAATTACTTGGCGCCTCAGACGTCTGAATCAGGGTTGAATAACTCGTGAGGACTTGAGCTTGGAGCGTCTTATTGTTGTCATCGGGTGCCTAAACTAGTTGTCCCGTTTGCTGTGTAGATGAGCCGTGTTGACAGTTGACACGATGCCCGTTGTGTCAACTGCTGGGGACTTCATCCTATTTAAAGACTAATAGATTGACAAGTTCTGTTCTGTTAATTGGTGTCGCAATTGTGAGACTTAAAGCTTTGCGTATTACGTAACATTTTGATATAAAGAGTTACAATGCTACATTATACTGAATAAATAATTTTCGCATATTCTTCGTGCTTAACTTGAACTGTACCTTAAATAAATAATAAACGTAATTGAACACGGTATGTTCGTCCCGGTCCCAACTATGATTCTAAACAAGAAGCCAAAGTGTTATGAGGTAAGTATTAATAGCTAATACCCTATGTAACAGTTCTTCCTTTGCTTAGAAACAGCATTTAAAACCGTCAGTTTTCTTTAAATGCATTTCCATTTAAATCTCTCATTTAATTATCATAGATTTTGTCTGATATGGTGCTTAATAGAAAATAATCATGAAGTCGATGTTAATAAGATCCTTTAGGCATAGGAAAAATCACAGATAACATATTTAAGACATTCGATAGATTTTCTTAGTAACAGCACAATGTTTTAAGTATGCTCAGTAGACGGGACGGAACAGGCTCGACCCTTGTTATCTACGTTAAATCTAGAGATGGCAAAATGTGCACGCCGTAGTGCTTAGCCCTTAGAGATTATCCAGGAATGATTCTAAAACATTCTTAGACCATATTCGTTCAGTTCTTGAGTTTATAACGGACTCCACTAGTTAGCTACAAAATAAAATACATTTATTAAAACATTGAAATATAAACAGCAAACTATAATGAGATGTGTTTGTTAGCTGCACCATCGATGAGTCGACGTCACATAAATCTAAAGACTCACTCAGTATTATTTAGTTCACAGAGCATCTTCAGCGACAGTGCAACTAGTTTGCGGGGCGGTAATAGCGAGTCTCGGTATAAACTGGAGTCAGCTGACATATGTCAAGTTGTGGCTGGAGTAACGAGGAGAGAATGCTGGTACAACAAAACACTTGAGCGCAAGACGTTTACTGTGTGCTCGGCGCGCTGTGTGCCTCGTACCGCGATTAGACACAACCACTGAATGTTTCTTGTTTCATTTGAATGTGGTTTATAAATTGAATTCTTGAGAATTCAATTTATAAGATGCATTTTAAACGAACAATTTAAAACGAAATAAGCATGGACTTTATACTTAAAGGGCTTTGTTACTGTTGATTCTATAGGGCGCTGTCAAATTATAGAATCATAGTTGACCACACAAATAGATTCATGCAACCGTTGATATTCATTATACTGGAACGAGGCTGCTTGTATCTACACGGCTTTAATGAATGACGTACTTACCTTATTATGCTTGTTTAGTTATCACACATATGTATGAGTTTAGGTTTATTAAGATAGAGACATTAAAAAATTCAACGTTCTTGAGATTGATTGTGTGTAGTTAATTGCGGTATTCTTTCCAAAGAAATGGGTTCTGTATCCATACTTTACTGATAGAATTTTATGATGTATTTATGCACTGTGTACAAGCCATTTTTAATATTGTGTCGAAGCGGCGTTATACACAAATACACTTTGTGGTGGTCTGTAAAGCAGTGCATTAAAAGCATTCATTCCGTATTGACGTATTTTTTACTAATCTTTCACATAGCTCTGTTTCTGATATTTCTGACATCCTAGTGTGAGTATTCATAACGGCTCGTACACACCGTGTACAGTGATATATTTATATTATATCAAAAATAATTTTCTTCTTATTATATCCTTCTGCAAGGTTGGTTGAATTGTTAAAGTGGTTGTCTCCCTATTGCCACTACGCTGAGTAATGTGGGTACGAATCCCATGTGACTTAGGAGCTCCACATACCGAATGCGGTGCGGCGCGGCGCGGCGCGGCGCGACGCGGTGCGGTGCCGTGCGAGTGGCAACCGCCCCGTCTTTCAACCGAACTGCGCCGCGTTTAGTGTGTGGTACTCCATATACACGCATACAAAATTCGACAGCCGCGGTCGCCGCGCCGTACCGCACCGCGTTCGATGTGTGGGGCTCCATAAACATACTGTATATCCAATAGTTATTGTGTCTGTGTTTTTTAAATTCGCTGTTTGGAAAGTTCTCCGAGAAACATGAATTATTCCTAGTACTAAGAAAGAAAGAAAGAAAGAAACAAAAATAATTTATTAAACACACTAAAAGCACAACATATTATCATACAAACAAGAAGAATAAAAATTCAAAAAAAAAAAAAAAAACAAAAATAAAATAAATAAAATGTTGTGCAGTGTGTCTAAAAGGTTCCAGCTCAGCCTTTGCTACGGATGACCGCAGCGCTGTTTTTCAGCCGAAACCCAAGGGCTAGCACGGACGATTATTCGGTATACAGTTTATAAAATTTAATAATATTGTCTTACGTTTATGCGAATGTTATTCATTGAAATTAAACTACTTTATAAGGATTTTATCGCGTTGTTTATTTATTTAAAATTTAAGTTTATACTTACTAAAAGAGTACATTAAGTCTCAATAACAATTCCAAGTACATTTTAACCAGATTAGTTAATGGCATCATAGCTATTATAAATAACTATAAGTACCTACATATTATTCAATATACTTATGATGCCACTTTCATCATGTGCGCAGCACCTACCCGACACTATAAAAACTAAGGAAACATTTTACTACTACATATTACGAATTCAATTCAAAGGTTAGCAATGTTTGCACGAATCGCGACCCACATAGAATACAAATGGAATGATGTCGGCGCACCAGTTTTCGTCCGATATTACAACCAACACGTTGCGCCGCTAGATACGCCGCAAACGCTATTAGATTTGTAAATTAAAGATCCTACTTTAATTACAATTTACAAAATATTGTCTTCTGTTTACGCGAATGTTATTCATTGAAATTAAACTACTATATACGGATTTTATCGCGTTGTTTATTTGACACTATTACAAAATTTTGAAAAACTGTTACACTACTACATATAATCACTATTAAACTTTACAAATTTTTAAGCTAATTAAATTATTGAAACTATTAAAACTATTTATACTATTACTATACTATTATACTATTTAGATTTATTTTTACACTTTCCCCGACGTTTCGGTTGCTTTTCAGCAGCCATGGTCACGGGGAGACTAAGTTAATAGTGATTATAGTAGTGTAACAGTTTTTCAAAATTTTGTAATAGTGTCAAATAAACAACTCGATAAAATCTGTATATAGTAGTTTAATTTCAATACAATTTACAAAGTTTTTATTTTTACTGCATGGACGATGCAATCGTAATCTATCATAGCTATTTTAACTGCATCCAGAAACACGGGTGTGCTTTGCAACAGAACTAATATTAGTTTTTTACAAATAATATGTGGTTGCTGTTCTTTGTGACCATTGTTTTAATTTTTGAACAGTTTCTGTTACACACTTTAATAGTCTCTTATTATTTTGTAGTATAATCCCGTAGCTTTTTAGTTATAAAGATCTACTTATCTCACAGGAACGGTGCATTTTTTGGGAATTAAAAGTTACGGTCCATAAACTACCTCCATGCAAAAAGTCATGTCGAACTGCTACTCACCAATTAACAAACACTCTCGCTTTTATGTATACCTAATATTACTATTTTTTGTGCGTAGTACTTCGCCCGAGTACAGTACTTTTTTTAATAAAATGTATCCTATATCTTTTTGTATCCCTGACAACGCGACAACGTGTATGCGAAACATGATGATCGGTCGACTAGTTAAGGCGTACCAAATAAATAATAGTAATAAAGATATATTATATATATATATATATATATATATATATATATATATATATATATATATATATATATATATATATATATATATATATATATATATACTTATATATAATTCAAATATAGCTTACATTTTCTAAAATTTATATAGTTACGACTTTATCGTCACATCATTAAAAAGATTGTATATTCGTGTTTTTATCTGGCACCTCACATGTAAATATATTTTATTTATAAAGCCTTTTGTAAGTTCTACTATACTTGTAAACAGGGGCATGCAAAGGGATGATAATGGATACAACGTTGGGTCCACACTCTTCTCCGTAGTAGGTTTTGCAAAGGGGAAAACTGAAGTGACGTATATACTTAAAAATAAATACAATAGTCTGTAAACGTCACCAAAAGCGTACAACAAAGATAAATGTAACAAACCTTTAAAAACGAGTAAAAGAAGCTAAAAGAAATCGGGCTGCAGTCGTGTTCAAAGCACTTACAAAAGCAAAGCTGCCAAAGAAACTGAGTCCCGATTCATTACAAATTAGGACCGAAATTCTAAAGTTTCACCCATTCAACTCCGTTTAGGTAGAAGCTAGTGGCAGGTGGCATTCACGGCGACTAGAGAGGTGACACCCGAAATGGGTCAAGAGGTCGCATTCACTCACTGTTGCACCACAGTAATTTGTACACCTCCTGTCTCGTCGTACAATCGTCGTATATTTTAATGCGATCGTATGCTGCCATATGACACGCCACCATTGCAATTTTCATTAATGTTGAAATTTTTTATTTGTACCTAAGTTTAATATAAAAAATATTAAAAATCAAACCTATGCAAGCAATAGGTATCTGTATTTTATGAAATTATGAAAGGACCAAATTTTGTTTACTATTTTAAGGCCAACTTATTGAATAAATGTTTTAACCGTAATTCATAGATCTATTTAAAACAACAGTACAGAAATTATGTGTATCAGAATAAAAAATGGATACTGGTAATGTAAAATAAATAAAATGATTTCTGCCTTTCCATTCCCCTAACCAAAATATTATAACGCAAATGCTATTTTGTCGATTTCCATTGGAATTTCCATCTCCCTGTCAAAGATATGGCTTTATATTTGGAGTTGGAGAATGCATTTTCTCGTAGGGTAAGAGGTCAATAAGCGTTAGGGGAGGAAAGTTTACGCGAACCCCTTACAACTGTCAACGCGAGTTATTCACCCCACGTCAACTGGGGTTAAAAAGTTATCGCCATGGCTCAATAGGAGAAAGTAATAGACGTCTATAGAGTTATAGCTAAAGTTAAAAGTTTTACTATACAAAAAATGTTTGCTAGTTTGGTCAGTCGCCTGATATCCTTGGGGACAGGGGTCAATCTCTGACGTCAACATAGACCTCTTCAATACCATCTGTTGGGGAAACCGAATTTGCTTTTGAAATGAGGTTTTGAATTAAAGTTCTCTAGCATTTGTGGATATTTAACTAAATATAAATGGTAGTAAAGGAAAATTGCATTTGTGTAAAGTTCTGCCTCGCATATTTACGATCAGATTTATTCTTTGCTTTGTAAGCATCGCTTAAGATGTATAAAAATATTACAATAGAAGAATGTTCATAGTTCTACAGTTAAATTCAGAAAATGACGGCACAAATCGTCGCTGTTACAGAGGCATTAATTTATATTTTTCATTTTCTTTTCTGTGATTTAAACTTAAATCCTAGCAAGAATGTTAAGTAAATTTCAAGAGCTTAGTGTTTAAGCGAGCATTTGCGGTGACGTTATAGTCCATCACTTATGAACACAGTAATATCCAATTCCTTTTCATTAATAGCTTGTAAGCGTCCACTTCACTACGGAACATAGCTTGCTCTTCAAGCTCATTAGTGTTAATAATTAAACGTACGACTTGTGAGTATTATGCTTTTAGATGAGAACCGAGTATTCGACGCGCCGTTTAATGCATGCTTACTGTGTTGGAAACGTTATTCGTGTATTGATTCATATTAACTATTTTACGCCCGGTTCATGAAAGGCTAATCAGCGAAGCGCGACGTGTCAAAATCAAATACATGTCAAGTGATTTAATTGGCAATTATAGCAACTGATGTACGTTTGACCGTCTCTTGACTGTTTTCTGTCTTTCAGAAACCATGTGATCTCTATCACATGGTTACAAATGGTACAACACTTTATAAATATGACTGTCTTTTTAGTTGGCTTAAGTTTCGCGTATTATGTTTGGTGCGAGGTCTTGGGTTCGATCTGGGACGGGCAAAATGCTGATGAGCTTTCTCTTAGGTTAAAAATCATTTTCTGATATTACTAAGGTAAAATTGGATGTAATGCTTCTCGGCCCATTGGTGATATTAAGACGTGAAATAATTAGACCTTAGTATGTTAAAATATTTTTTCTTGAGCATCGCTATCCTAATCCTAACTAATATTATAAATGCGAAAATGAGTTTGTGTGTTTGTTTGTTTGTTACGCTTTCACGTTTTAACTACTCAACCGATCAACATGAAATTTTGCATACACGTTGTCAGGGGTACAGAATAGGACATAGGGTACCTTTCATACAGAAAAAATAACTGTTGCAAACCTAACCTAACCTAACCTAACCTACATTTACGCGAGCGCAGCCGCGGGTGAAAACTAGTATTTTAATATTTTTACACTCTGAATCGATCCGGTTTTTATGCATCTAAGCACATAATTTGCCAGGCTGCATTATTCTGTACTTAAAGTACCTATTGGCTGGCTTTAGTTTATATAAAACCAATTTCTAAAACACCAATACCAGCCAATTTATTTATTTAACCTCAACCAAAACGGCAAACCATACCTATTCTAAGTATTAAGCGATAATATTTGAAGGGGTCTTCAATATTTTATGGTTTTAAAAAAAATAACTCCCGCACTAGGAAAAAAAACAACGGGTTGCAATCCGGGAGTGCCGGCAGAAGTGAAAACTTGAATATTAACGTTGTGCATTTTTGATATTTTGGAATGGTTAGGGAATAATTTTGCACGAATTGCTTTAACTATCAGTATAAAAGTACTATCATTTATGTGGTAAAATACAATATTTATTTATTGCGCTATCGTACACAAACATGACAATTCTCCCTCCGTCTTACGAATTTTCGATCAGGTCACGTGTCCTGACGCGAGTTTAACATTTTTTACCCATCACAAAAAAGTGCACAACGCCGCTAAAGAAGTATTCACTTTAATAACTTCTGTGTTGTGGGGGACTTTACAAACATTCAAACAACGGGCACAAAGAACTCCCAGACTCGGAACAAACATTTGTGTATCACACAAATTTTTGTCACGTGTAGGATTAAAAGTTACAAATTAACAATAAAAATACATGTAATTCAGTATATCTATAATGTGAATTATGTAGAACAGCCATTTCACGAGTATGTCATATTATGTACTATCGACTCCAGCGACGGATGACCACTCTTAAGGTTAAAATCGCATAGCAGGCCAACACTTGGTACCCGTACCCGTGACACGCCCCTTTCTTTGTTTGAGTTTTTTTACACTTTACATTTGTTTACTGATTCTAAGGCGATACAAACTCAACTGGTCAACATGTGCAAGCGAAAATTTTTCTGAAATGGTCATCCGTCGCTAGAGCCGATAGTACCTACCTGTGTAAGAAGTTAATATAAAGGTAGTTATTGACAATGTCAAGTTGTTCAATTTATAAATATGTGTATGAATCACTTATGTATAAATGTAGATACTTTGAACTACAATCAAATGTTGCCAAAAGTGCATTGAGTGACAAAAACACTACATTGGTGGAATCCTGCCAAACTCCTGGATTGTTCCATATATTTGTGTTATATCTGTAATGTGTAAAAACGTAATACAGTTGATTCATTCAGAATTAGGTTCATATTTTGTAGTAACATGTTAAACCTAAATAAACAACAACAGGATAGCTATTGGCGACTTTACGTGCACTTCGATATACGCTATGCACGCACGTCAGGTGTCTTTGCTAATTCCCATGAAAATCTTAACCGCGGCAATGTTGTTTATACCACCGATTGTTGTAAATACCGTTTGGTTGTGACTAAGTTACATTTTTTATATGGATTAGTCCATATTCTTAACTATGTTTCTTAACTATCTATGAAACAAGAACTTTTATTCGCTTTTTCTTAACTGGTTAAGGAATAAGAATATTTTATCCATTTTCCTAACTGGTTAAGAAAAGCAGTTAGGAAAATGGATAATATATTCTTATTCCTTAACTAATTAGGAAAGCAGACCTAAAAATCTTATTTCCTAACCAATTATGATAGAGTAAACAAAAAGTCCATATTCATAGATATTAATCCGAGTCCGTAATTATATTGTATTGCAAAACTATTATAGAACGTACGTACTGGCCATTTATCATATTTAAATGTCATACTAAAGTCATTTGTGTCAACTTCATTTCACTTCAGTAAAAAGGTGGTTGGTGCAACAATTTGTAATTAGCAGAAGATACAATATTCCCAACATGGAAATAAGTGAAGAAAAACATTTTGATTTCATACCAACAAAACGTGGAGGGATTAAATTACTTTACGGAGGTCGTCAGTACCACAATTCAAAAAAGTTCAGTAACGGAAATAAATATTGGCAGTGTTATAATTTTAAGGGATGTAAAGGCAATATCATAACTAACAGTGAAAATATTTTTATGAAGGAAAATTCGCATAATGCCAGCTGTGTACCAAATTCCTCAAAAAATAATATCATGATAAAATATAATGAACTAAAAACAAATGTCTGTATTAACACAAAACCCATACAAAAACAGTTTGAAAATATGATTTGTCAGCTTCAGGACGATGGTGTGCATTTAGTTACTGACCTACCGAAATTTAATAACATGAAAAGTGGGCTGTACAACGCGAGGAACACTAACTTAGGTGTAACGAAGCTGAATTTTAAATTGCCTACTGAAGTAATAATACCACAAAAATTCGAATCATTTCTGTTAGCAGACTATAATGATATGGATGAGGGGACGAGAATTCTCGTGTTTTGCAACGCTGACATAAAAAATATATCTGATGACTTTGAACACTTTTTATGTGATGGAACTTTCAAGTCCTGCCCACCACCATTTTCGCAAATTTATACCATCCATGGATACAATGAAATTACAAAAAAGTGGTCCAACTTTTTTTTGCATTTCTGCATAATAAAAACGAGAAGACGTATGCGATATTAATGGAATTAATTAAAAGTCGATTACCTACTTGGTATCCGAAAAAAATTACCATGGACTATGAGAAGTCAGCTATGAATGCAATTCATAATTTTTTTCCGAAGATCGTGATCAAAGGATGTTTTTATCACTTCTGTAATAGTTTATTTAAAAAGGCAAGGGCATTAGGAATGAAATCCAGAGTCCAAAGACGTCATGTTGCTAAATGTGCTGGCTTGGCGCGTTTACCCTTGAAATTCATAATGTCCGGATATAAATATATAATGAGACGATCACCTAACTGCGAACAAGTACGTAAATTTAACTCGTACTTTAATTCTTACTGGTTAAGTGATATTGCATTTATTAAAAAGTGGTGTTGCTATCAAGAAGTGAAAAGAACCACCAATGATCTTGAAGGGTGGCATGCTAGAATAAATAAATATTTGGGACGTAAAAATTCGTCTCTGGCACAAGTGTTAGAACTTTTGGTTAAAGAAACAAAGATTCATTTCTATAGAAAGAAGATGAAATCCAAAAACTATGAGACAATTGACTTGGAAATTAACTCCACGAATGAGGACATGAATGCGAATATTATAACTGTTGGGCATTGTCTAGAGATTATCGCTCCTTATAGTTTTTAGGAAATCCTTTTTTTTTTCAATTTTTTGTTCTTTTCACTGAAAATGTTGTTGTATACATTTACATAAAAAAAATAATAAACAATTTAATATCTATGAATATGGACTTTTTGTTTACTCTATCATAATTGGTTAGGAAATAAGATTTTTAGTTCTGCTTTCCTAACTAGTTAAGGAATAAGAATATATTATCCATTTTCCTAAGTGCTTTTCTTAACCAGTGAGGAAAATGGATAAAATATTCTTATTCCTTAACCAGTTAAGAAAAAGCGAATAAAAATTCTTGTTTCATAGATAGTTAAGAAACATAGTTAAGAATATGGACTAGGGGGAAATGAGCAGTGCAGATGAGTAGCGTCAATTCTACGAAAAGTATACACTTTAATGACATGTCATTAACGTCAGTATCTTTTGCAGAATTGACGCCTTTGTAGTTCTATAGCGAATAATTATATAATATAATGAGACTTTCTGGCTGTCGCATTGTGGTAGCATATGGGTCTGCTGTGCATTAGGTCCCAGATACTGATCTCAGGTCAGGCAAAGAGATACTCTTTTAACAAATTCTTTCGATAAACGACACTAGGCTTGCTGCCTGTTAAGGGCCTAAATATAGTTCGCGAAATGTGGGTGTAATAAATGTATGTAGGTATGTATGTACATCTCTGCCTTCCTCTTCGGACATTGATGCATGAGACTCTGTACGTATATATGTACTACATAAATGCATATTATACTAACGCCCGTTTTTTTACGAAAGGGTAATCGCCCGCAGTCTTTAGACCCTAAACAAGGACCAATTTTACCAACAATTGCACTTCTAGACGTCGTGATGCTACTGAGAATTTAACAACAAAAAAATTCAAACACATTATTCGAATCGGGAATCAAACCCTAACGATTGACTATAAACATAAGTGCAAACTTATGCCACAGCCCAACGGGGCAGTTATTTATTTAAGGGTAACGTAAGCATACATACTTTTCTTTTATAGCTACTGTTCTGAACGGCTACGAATATTTGTTTTGTTTCCACATTCGACGTTTAATTTAAATCCTGCAACGCTATTTTATATTTCGCTTCACGTTATTTTTTATAATGAATATTACTGACATATTAACAAGTACAAACATAAAATCCTTTTGTTTGTGAAAATCGTAATACTTAACCTATAACCGGGTACAGAACGCAATATACAGACACAGTTTCATTACATTTCATGATATTACTCGGCGAGCATGTAAAAGTTAATATGGGTATCCATTTCCCCGCTCGTAAACCTTTTGCGATAAAACGCTAAAAGGATGATTAAACAGTTGCTAATTACCACAGCAAGGATAGTATTATCGCGGTTATTATGGTTATGAAGTAAGTTCTAGGCGAAGTCTTTGTACGGATGGTAGTGCCAGCGTATACAGCTGTGGATTTCTTGTGACATCAATTTTGACGTACAGATGAATCTGTACCCGTGGCCCAATTATAACAAACTAGATTTTGCCCGCGGCTTCACTCGCGTAAGTATAGGTTAAGTTAGTAACAGTTCTTTTTCCTGAATTAAAGGCACTGTATGGCCTTTTCTGTTCGCCTGACAATGTGTATGCAAAATTTCATGATGATTGATCGAGTAGTTAAGGCGTATAAGCGTAACTAACAAAGAACTTACATCCGCATTTATAATATTGGTTAGAGTTAGGATACACAAGAAAATGTAATATTCTTTTGACACAAGATTGAGGTTATCTTAGTTTTCTCATAACTACCAGTGTAATTTTACAACAACATAACTATTTGGAATGTCAGGCACAAAAATTTATGTTGAACCTCATATTAATCTGAAGTTCGGTATCATTTTTAAATAATGATCGGACACAGATCAATGAACAATAGCTTTGGCAAGAAGTTGGCCCGTTTGTTAGTTCTTCTGAGAAACATAGTCTCGATCATCGTTAGGTAACACATGATACATGAAAAATAATTAAATATGAGTATTTGGAGCGGTGCTTACAAATTTTGTCTACAAGTGCGTCTGTTTATTTGTTTCAGAATTACGTGAAAGCCACAGAACGGATTCGGGTGACATATTTACAGTTTATTAGCTCAAACTTTAACTTAAAATCAAAGCTATGCATTGATTTGATTTCTTTCAGTAGATAATATTATAAACGTGAATGTGAGTTTGTTTGTTACGGTTTCACTCCTTACCTACTCGACCGATTGCCATGAAATTTCGCACGGTTACAGAAAGGGATATAAGATACCTTTCATTCAGAAAAAGTAGATACTGCTCCCGAGGGTAAAAAATACATAACCAACATTTACGAGCGAAGCCGCGGGCAAAATCTAGTACTGAATATATAACTTCAGTGACTGTACGTAGATGATGTGTTTGATAGGATTATTACGAGCTATTGATGGATTGATTGATATTCTAATGGATATTACGTCACCTTGAATGCTATTCGTAGTCCTCAGTGAATCTAGATTGCTGATCTATACCTATAGCTACCTAAGCTACGTTATTATAGTTATAGATTGTGTACCAAGCTTTGTTTAAATGATAGTGTATAATGATATGTAAACTTGTGTAAGTTGTACTCAACTTTTGTGTGTTAAATCAATGTTTGTAAAGAGGCTTTAATAATAATTATAATACGTACTCGTTTGTATATTTGAACAATCAGCAGTCTTTTAAGATGTTGACAAACTATTTCTTACATATGTGTGGGTTTTGTGTGAGCTGCAATACCCTTGCGCCACAACTGGGCAAGGCTGGCGCTGTTGCTAAAATAAAGATTCTGAAGCAAATAAAAATACCTAATTGACAATAATGTTTAAAGCCGTTTGGGGCCGAAACGCTAGAGTCATGCGATCCTAGTATTATTTATCTATAGGGGATAAGCGAAAAGGATCATCAACACTTTTTGTTACCAAAAGACTGACTTTGGACACTCCAGACTGGACCTGAACTGTGTTAAGATCCTCAACAAACTTGGCAGGAAGAACACAGTCAGACTGGTGTGGGTTCCGGGGCATGCAGGGGTGCAGGGCAATGAGGAGACTGACGAGTTAGCTAGAAAGGGCTCGGAGCAACTGTTTGTGGACCCGACCCATTCGTGGGACTCTCTGAGAGCACCGTCTAGGCAGCTTTGAATGTACATGACGATGATAAACAGAGGCTAAAGTGGATGGCCCTTAGGGGTCTGGAACACTCCAAGTAATTCATTGCAAACGGAGCCACAGGCTTCACCCAGACGTTCAGCGGGTATAGCTAGAGCCAAATGCGCCTGCTCACAGGAGCGTTCACTGGCTATTTCGGCACCGATTCGACTTTCTGTGTAGATTGAGATTGGCACACAATTCGATCTGCAGAGCCTGTGGTGAACAGGACGAGTCCATATTGCACCTACTGTGTGAATGCGACGCGTTGGCTGGACTGAGGATGGGTCTGATGGGATTGGCAGGGTTAATCCGATCCAAGAATCAACTCAGCCATTCCAATAGGATGTAAACATAAGCGCAAACTAAACTCACGCGACCAACGGGACACTCCTCCATTCCACAAAACAGAATATCTACATAGGTACATATTACTACTCTTCAGATACATGTATAATGTTTTATGACTGCAGACATACAAGTATAAACTGACAGGGTACATATGATAACAAGAATAAATAGGATAGAAGTCCCAGTAGTGAGAATGTAGAACGAAACACGGCTATAATAATGCATTGTCATCTAAACGTGCAGGCATCTACGTCCATTGCGGTTGTACCGAGACTAGGCTCCTCGCAGTAATCTACGCGGCATTAGACCACTATTGTTGTGTTCACCCTACATTAAATTATATATAAATCTATCTAAACTATTATAATTCAGTTGGTTATGTTCGTTTGTTACTTATAACTATCTTGTTGATTCCGTAGTATAAGTATTCGGTTGTTTGCGGTCGACATTGATTCTTAGCTAAGGCAAAATGTTGCAGGATTCTGTTTAAAAATCTCTATAGTAGACGGTAATACGCACGCTCTCAATTACGTGAGACCGAATAACTCATTTCGAGAGTGTCTTCGTCCAAATATTAAAAGGTGATGGTAAGGCGCTTAATGGTACAAAATGATAAAGATACCACTCACTGTCATCTCGCGTAGGTGAAAAAGAGGGGGCAGACGAGCTAGCAACCACCTGATCGTAGGTAATCACTAATTACAGACATAGCTGTGGTCTTTTGGAATATATAAAGAAATGTCAAAACAGTACCCAGGCATAAAGGCACATCCTTCATCTAGAAAGCGACAACAAAAACTGCTATTCTACCCTTAAGTCTGGATATTAATCCGCTAGGCGACTCAAATCGACGGGTTGTAGGTACTAAACCAGTTTAATGTTAGTACGAAGTGAGAAATCCTTATTCATATAGGACCTGCAAGTTAGGACGAGGATATGAGATAAGGAGTAACGCAATAGTATCACGTATGGCACAGATGGTAGGCATCGATGCCTAGAGAAATAAGTATTAAAAATCCCAATCACCCATATTACAGACAGCTTGACAAAAAATGAATAATAGTGATGCGCATAATTACATTCGAACGATATTCGAATATATTTGTGCACTATGGGGTATCATTGTGTATGTATGTAGATTCAAATAATATTTATTTCTTTTTTTGTATCTGTTTTCGTATAAACACGAACACAAGTAAAGGAAAAGTTGTGCTAGAGATATTGCTTTTTGCCAAATTTCATGATTCTAGGTAAAGGGAAAGTGGCTTTTAGATCTTGATTCCTTTGCAAGTGTCAAAATATGCGGCATAAACGGCTGTATCTTTGATTAGATTGACTTCAAATTTTCGGACAGCTTCAAGGGATTGCAGGTACGACTAAGTAGTAATAATAATTTTAACTTGATATCTCTACTCTTTCCTAAGAAAAAGGGTCTTAACAGAGAGACGGACGACGAAGTGATCCTACTATAAACCTTTGAGATATGGTATTCTAAAAATAACTGATTGCAGTAATGTTATTGTGATGTAGGCGTAATGTATCATGTTTAAATAAACCATTGCTGAATTCTTTAGATAAAATGCTGTAAACATCATATGAAATGTTATTCTCCGAACACCTGATTATTTTTGTCTAACTTTAAGTCTAAATCGTAAATATGGGCTAGTAGTCATATTATTGTGATAAACTTACATTACATTGTTACTTGTTATGTATATTGTAATAATAATAATATTCTATCACATACACGCAATACCATCTAGCCCAAACTAGGCAAAGCTTGTACTATGGGTACTAGACAATGGATAAACATACATACATACTTTTTTTTGTAAATATATACATAGAATACACAGAAATACCCAGACCAAGACAAATACCCATGTTCAAGCACACAAATGTTTGACTTGTGCGGGAATCGAACTCGCAATCTCAGGCGTGGCAGTCGGTTACACTAACCACTACGCCATCGAGGCCGACAATATCATCACTTTGGAATTATCACAATTATTATTAATTTAATACATTCAAGTATTCTTTTTTTACTATCGTATCCATTAATCGCATAAGTATTCATTCATGAAATCTAGGGCAATTACTCATTGCACTATTCATATAAAAAGGAATTCATTCAAAATGATTTCAGAGTAAAAATGGCATAAGAAAACATACCAATAAAAATTTTAAGAATATTCGATGATTTAAATTACGCTAAACATACGCTTCAGCGCATAATGAAGTTTTAGCAACGGACTATTGAAATTTATATAAAAATAAGACTTAATAAGAGACGTTAGGGTACCATCTATTATCGAGTCCGGTGATGTTCCACCTGCAGACCAAATAACACCGTGTTACGTTACTGTTTTTTGTATGTAGTACCAGGTTCGCTTGTATTTTGTCACTAGCGTGTACCCGCGAAAGTGTGAACACACGTGTGCATACAATGTACCATAATTATATCCCGATTACCTATATTATATTATTATTCCCCTTCCCTATTTGTACTTGTTTTTAGTTGCTGTTGTTTTGTAATATTATTGTACCTATCATTTTCTCACTAGTTTTTGTTTTAATATTATTTATTCTTTTCAAAAATCTTGTAAACAAATAAACAATGTTCTAATCTGTATCCATCCAGGGTGGAAGACGCTGGCGACTGTGACACAGTTTACACTAGTACAGTCGTCAACGCATTTCTCTAAGCTTATAAACATCATTGTTATGTGTATATTGTAAATGTAGATTAAGAGAAAAATTGTAAATATTGATTTGGTTTGAGGCATAAGCCGCAAACCTACAATAATCCTGAGTGGTAACCTCATTTTCATTACATATGTACCAACTTTTCTGTTTTTCTGTGTACTGTAAAATATTCGTGTAATAATGTGTACTTACTTATGTTTTGAAAATAAATACTTACTCACTTTTACTTACTTTAATTGGTGAAATAAACTATTCTATTCTATCTACATGAAACTATCTGGATTTTTATTTTTAGCCTTTATTTTGATATACCTATATGTATATGTATAGTTATTGGCAAAGTATTTCTATGTAAATATAAAGATGCTTTTATAATTTTCTTTAACTTTTTTACTCGTATCAAAACTTTTTTTTGCCAGTTTAAGGGTAAAGGCACTTGTACCCGCACAAGACGAAGAATACCAGTGGAGTTTGCTTCTTATAATTCGATAGCACACCATAACTCGATTGTGTGACATTTAATATACCTATCTGTAATAAAATTGATTAGCTATATCGGAACAAACACCGTTCAAATCAATCAGTCTGGACTAGATATGACGTAATTAGTATAGGGAAAAACGTGTCAAATACTATGTGTAGTAAGTACATACATATCTTTATTATCAGGTTTCATATTAATCGTTTGATTTGAAACCTCATTAATGATATTACGTCAAATGCGGATATTGTGTAGGTTAGATATAGTATTATTTATTCTTTGTGTTTGAAACTGATTTAAATGCGTTTAGGCCACGCCTACTTTATATCACCGCAAGGGTTGCGATGACCCTGTTATTGAGCAAGGTGCACACTCTTAGATTTTAAAATCCAACAAAGACGCGTACAAAATTTCATTTTTCCACAATAAACACAGTTTTCGTGGTTAAAGGTTAAAGGTGTTCCTTCTTTCGTTAAACCACTGAGCCTGATATACATATTTGTACAAAAAAATAACAAAATCTGTTAAGTAAAAAAGCAATAGGATTCCAGGATTTTTTTTATTTTAAAGAATAGTCGATTATTAGCTATGTGTTTAGTATTCATTTTATAATTTATGTTAACTTTTACTAATCAGTAACCATTTGATTAGGATGTCTCATAGGATGATTAATCATTTCATTCGTTACACGATTGAAATGATTAATTAGTCTAATCTCAACTATTTAATCTTAATTCTAATTCTAAATATTTTAGATAACATTGATTATTACTTTGGAAAAATTATTATTTAAGCCATAATTAAATATATAATTATTTTGATAAATTAGTGGTTAATTAATAATGATAAGATTGCTTTGATGACGCTGGTATTAAGCCGACTACAATCTAAATTTCCGGTTCAGGAGAATTGTTATTAAATTTTTCTGTTCAGAAATTATTTGTGACGTTAGGGAGCCTGACACTACTCCCAGTAGATGATAATTGACTCGCTACATATTACGTAGGACCTAATATTATAGACGGCGACATGTAGCTGTAATGCATATATCGACCCTTAGGATAAAATGTACTAAATGCTAAATTAGGTACTACTTTTAAGGAGAGCGAAAAAACAAAACGCTCTGCTTTACTTTTGTTTTTAATTTTTTGTTTTAAGTGCTAAAATAAAACAACAAAAATAAGTGAACATCCTTTTTGTAGCACTTTATGTTTTGAATTATATCTTTTACAGAATTTGTGGCGAGTTAAAGTATTATTTACAACATTATATTATACATAGGTATTTGCCACATTTTAAATACCGACCTGTTAATAACTTATTTTCGTCAAAATGGCTTTTACAACTTTTCATAATAGAGGGGTCGATATGATTATCTCTACAGGTATATAGGTGTAAACTATATGACCTACAGGTCATATACGTGTATGTAATTATTAGATATGGATGGATTTTTTTAGAATAGAAATGATTATCCTCCAGCAATTTCCAATAAAAATTGTATACATATACAATAATATTGTATGTCGTCTGTCGGTAGAATGTAGATCGTTGCTAATTATTGGCGTGACTCGATAGGCCGAGCAGGCGATCCCAGGTTCCGAAGCTAGTTAATTGTAGAACACAGGCTATAGCCGCTCCATAAATCTCCGTCGACTTAACGTCGGCACTGTGAAATATTAACCACACGCCCGTTTTGACGCCCGCCGCACACTACACTGAATAAATAATATAAAATATAGCTGGAAGGGCGATGTAAATATTTTTATAAGCTCGCTTGATTAAGAAACTCATTGTTTTTGAATCGCTGCACATTAATTTTATCTCAGTGCGTTCGCCGCGATTTAATGCCTATACATATTATAAATACAAACAATGAGTCGGAGGAAAAATGACCGTCTTAACTTTAATTAGTTCTACATATTTGATTTAAGAGCTCGAGTAAGGCTTTATTGAAATAAAACTGTCTGCTGTTTGACTTCGGATGATTTATTTCTTCTTTTGTTGTTTATTTACTTGTTTCGAGTTATTGTGAGGCAGATGTTTTTAGTTTTATTTATGGTATTATATTATATCTCTGTATATGTTAACGTGAGTCACTTACCGATAATAATAATAATTTAAATAAAAAATTGATAATTAATTATTCTGGACGGAGATATTTTTAAAACGAAATGAGTCTGAATTTATAATGGTTATAGATAACAAATATTTTAGTTTTATAAGACAATCAGATTAAGAATACCGTGCAAATTGGCTGTAGCGATGAGGTGTCAATAAAGCACTTCGTACATATAATAATAAAGCTATTTATACAAACAAAAAACGGACCATTTTTTCTTCATCTTATTGACGGAGTTCCTTGACTATTATTACCAAAAGATTTATAATTTAATAAAGAGAGTTTCTATATGATTACGATGAACCTATAAAGTAACATCTCTGATGTAGCTGATGTCAAGCATTAGGGTTATATCATATTGTTTGGTGAAAAAAGAAATAGACGGAAATAACTAATAGTCTACCGTTTCTAGCATTGATGGTAATAGTATCTCTGATCTCAAATTATGACTTTACTATGCATACGGTATGACGTAGGAGGGGTGGTTAGCATCAATCAAGGAATTAGGCAGCTAATCTCATTTGTTCGTTTATAGCGGTCCCCTCACGACTATGCGTGAGCAATAGTGAGCATTTGCAATGATAATCACCCGATACCCATCATGAATAACGTATCACACATTAGATTTTAACTGTTACGAGCACGTATATTGGCGTAATTCTTGATATTATCATTACCTTTTAAATCTACCGCCACTCATAACAACTGTCTACCGACAAGACTGACTTCTAGGATATTCGCACAGTTTGCCAAGAATTATTCACAAGGATTGAATATGTTCGTAAAATTAAATCACCCCGACTACAACACTTGTAAATATGGAATGTGTCTAATATTGATCGAGCGTAACGTGATGTTCATATAAATGTACGTTGCCTATTGTGTAAAATACAAGTAATAAAACAGTCAAATGCTAGTAATGTAGCGTAGCTCCCTTGTTCGACAAGAATTAGCGCTGTAACAGCTAGTTTCGCCGAATTTATTTTGCAATTTTTTATTGCTATGCACACTATGCTACAGGCTATAAGTTAGGCCAATCCTATAAAAGTGACGACTGGACGAGTGATATATGAGAGAGGCGAAGCGACCCGTACGTACAGTTTTTACAGCGCGTCCGACCAATGATGGATGGCGATGACATTGACCTGAATCGATTACACTTGCCTACTGAAATTAGAAGTAGCTTTCACATTTCATACATTCCATATAAGTTTTATTTACTTACAATTTTACAGACCAGGTCGAAATATATTCTACCAGAATGTTCGCAGTAGAATTCTTAATACAAAATGTTATAAAGAAACAGATAATACAGATTTTAGGGTTTACAAATTACGGCTAAGCTACCATCAGTCTGCGATTGCAGATAGATATAATAAAGATCTAGAATTTTCAAGCCAATTCAACGAATCTATGACTACGTAATAAACTATTTTTACATAATAATACACTTACGTAATTTACTGAAGTGCTATTTAATTGCACGTGCTAACACTATGTCAACAAAGTAAAGTAATCTATCAATGTCATGATTGTATCAACATTACATTTTATTGTTCATATTAGTCTGGGCCGATTACGATGAAAAATGATATGTATGTATGATTATTGAAGCAATAATTATTAATTTTAATGTTGATAATTATGTAAATCTTCGTCAAAAGTATGATAACAACTCGAACGAAGTGCAGAGTCACGTAACATTGTGAAATAGTGATGAAATCCCCAATTAAACATATAAATTAAACATATCAATTAAACATATAAATTAAACATATAAATTAAACATATAAATTATGCGCACTCAACTAGGTAATCCTACGTGATTGAACGAATAGTATGTTTATCACTGAAAACTTTTGATAGCGATAATTCTGTAACAATAGTATAAATATAATAGTAGTTTAAAAAATGTAATCTTTATAATATGTATTGTACTGCAAACCTTTAAATAGATATCGATTCAATTTTAATTGAGCGAGATTTCTTTATGCTATTACAAAAACATGCATCAACCATAAGAATATAATGGTAACTGGAAAATCTAACAAAAATACTACCAAATACTGAATAAGATACATACTACTTCACTAAAAATGTATACACAAACTGACAATTAGAACACCACCGAAGACTTGCAGGACTGTTATTTGAGTTTACAGCTGGCATAAATTGCCAAGTTTATTCATCGCCTCTCCTCAAGCATGAAACAATAAACTTCGGGCCTTTTCTCCTACGTCATAAATATCGCATTACTATAAGTGAGACTAATAAAATTTAACGATATTACCGTATAATGTCAGGGATTTGGCTAGAAGTGTAACGCGTTACTTGGGCTATTACTCTGACGACGTTAGCGGTAATTAAGTGTCGTGTTGTTGCCTTGAAAACGTAGTAAAGTGTGTACTTATAGTTGTAACTTAGTACAGATCGGTGCGTTCGCAAACACACTAATATGTGAGAAAAGACGTCATTAAAGATTGGGTGCGAGCCAGCTTAGAACTGTGAAATGTTTCTTGTCAAAATGGACCGTTACCATTTATGATTACAGGCGCCATTGCATTTGTCTGATACCTTCAGAAGATCTATCGTAATTATTATTCTTTAATTAAAACCTTTAGCAATCTGGGTTAATTAGATGATTTATTTAGAAATCAATCACAAAGATGAAGTAGGTACTCATTATTATTAGATGTGCATCAACATTAACTGTAGGCATCCGGTTACATTATAAAGAAAATAAGGTTGATTGTGCGTAAAGGTTACACAGTAATTAATATCTATGTTTCAATAGACTAGCGAGCTACCTATATGTACTGTTGCAAGCAATAACTTCAATTATCTATTTATCTGTGACTAGCGGTCGCCTAGTGCTCAAAATTCGACCAAAGTGTGGCTGTAAGATATTGCTGATATATTGTCATTACATATTGATATATGTAACCATAGTTACGCGCTTCGACTGCGTGTGTCAAATGCATGGTTGTGTGCGTGTAGTGTTTTTTTCATTAATTTAATGTATTTCTAATGCATATTTTATAAAAATATTAGGATTCGTCACTCCTTCTCCATATAAACTTTAACTGTGCCAAATTTCATACTCCTCCGACCGCGCAATATTCGTAAAAAGGGGTACAAAGTTTTTGCCCCACGTATTAATATATAGACTAGCGGTCGCCTAGTGCTTGAAATTCGACCAAAGTTTGCCTGTAAGATATTGCTGATACAATAATATGTCATTATATATTGACATATGTAACCATAGTTACGCGCTTCGACTGCGTGTGTCAAATGCATAGTTGTGTGCGTGTAGTGTATTTTAATTAATTTAATGTATTTTTACGCATAATTAAAAAAAATATGAGCATTCGTCACTTCTTCTCTGTATAAACTATAAGTGTGCGAAATTTCATACTCCTCCGTCCGCCCAATTTTCGTAAAAAGGGATCCTAAGCTTTCGCTTCACGTATATATAGATACCACTAACAAGGAAATCAGAATGACATCCGTAATTAGAAAACATTAAAAGAATTACTAGATACACTAAATGCCATAAATAAAAATCAAGAATTGTCTATACATATAGTACCGATAGTACCGCCACGTGCAAAAGTATTAGGCACCCTATAGTAATGTCAGTTTTAGGGTGATTGAGCATAGGGAATGTAAAGAAAACAAAACATATGATTACTAAGATTTATTTTAATAAAATAATTAATATTTTGTCGGTCCACCTTTGGATTTAATGACAGCAGCCACTCTTTTTGGCATTGACTCTACCAGCTTAAAACATTCCTCTTGGGATATCTTTTGCCACTCATGCTTTAACGCGGCGAGTAGTGTTTGCTTGTTGCTTATCGAGTGTCTACGGATATTTTTCTTCAAAATAGACCAAATATGTTCAATAGGATTGAGGTCCGGTGATTGTGGCGGCCAGTCCAAAAGATCTATTCCATTTTGAGCCATCCATGCCATAGTGTGTGCTGACTTGTGGCAAGTGGCGTTGTCCTGCTGGAATTTTACGCCGTCGGTGTTTGTATCACCAAAAATCTGTGTAACAGACGGTGCTAGAGCTGTTTCCAGAACTTCTGTGTATTTGGTGCTATTCATTCGCCCCTCACACAACATCATTTCGCCCACTCCATCGGCAGCCATGCAACCCCAGATCATTATTGAGCCTCCACCGTGTTTAACAGTGGGCACTACACAATCTGGGTTGTACTCTTCGCCCACCCTTCGCCTGACGTAAGTAACACCGGGTGTTCCAAACACCTATGGAACAAGCAAAAAAATAACTTAATTCAAGATTGCGTATTTCCCTCGCAGGACGTGATTTCAAAGACGGCTATGTGTTTTGGTATAATACATAAATTAAATAACAATACCTCAAAGTTAGATTCGTCTGACCACAGTACGTTGGACCAATCCTCCACTGTCCAATCTCTATGTCTGAGGGCCCACTGCAACCGATTTTTCTTGTTGTGCTCCGATAGCCACGGCTTCTTTCTTGCCTTGCAACCTTTTAACCCAGCTGCAATAAGCCTTCTTCTCACAGTACACGCGCTCACTGATCTGCTTTTTCCTTCAGATAAAGCTGCAGCGAGCTCCAAAGCAGTTTTTTACGGTCCTGTAGAGACTGCCTAATTAACAATCGGTCTTCACGATCTGTAGTTATTTTTCTTCTGCCTGTTCTTGGCCTATTCTCATGAGTACCGATCTCTTTGAAGCGATTTAGTGCATATTGCACTGCACAACGCGAGCACTTCACTTCTCGGGCTATTTTCACTCGAGACATGCCTTGTTCATGTAAAATTTTAATTTTTAGGCGCTGCTCTGCACTAAGTTCTGCTTTTTTAGGCATTATTAACTCGATGAATATTAGTCTTCAGGAATATGGTAGCAACAATTGCGTACGATATGTGTCTGTTCACTGCAAGCACTGATAACACACTAAAAGAGTAAACTTTAAAATTGCAAATTTGTAAAAACATTGTTTTAAACTGCACCTGGGTGTCATAAATATTTGATATTGTTTTATTTTTGTTTAAAAATGCCGCCGATGCAATAGTAAGACCATAAAACCCTTATCCGAGCGCTCATTGTTGAGATAGAGACAAACAATAGGGGTGCCTAATACTTTTGCACGTGGCTGTATAATACCATAGTAGTACTTATATATATAGGTTTTGTACTTTCAGCACTTACAGAATGGTGAGAATAAATAAATCGTTTTTATACTTATAATAATTGTCCATCCGTATTATCTAATTGCCCATTGCTGACCTATTTTGTAAATAATAAAAACTAAAAACATTGTTATGTATTTTCTGAGCTAAAACAAGAATTGAATAATTCTAATGAATAAGGCATAAGACTTGCGATTGAGAGGTCGTGGGATCGAATTCTGCCCATTGCATTACTGATGTGAACCCTCGCTTAGCACAAACTTTAGCGCAGCTGGAGGGGTTAACAACAATACTAGTAATTTTTAAACTAAATTGCTAGCAATCTTCAAAAAATGAAAGAAGAAAATGTATTCCTTTACTCCTTTTATGACCCCATAGGAAGTGCCCGAGTTGTATTTATACGAAAAATACTACTTTTATCGATACAATTCCAAGACATTGCTCCTTTTTGGTAAAGGCGATGAGTCCCTTGGTCTTATCTTTTAGAAAGCATTTATGTAATGAAAAAGAGCGGAGCAGTTTGAGAAAAACGTTTATAGTTTACAACTTCCAAGCTTTCGACCCAATCATGATTGAATTCGTTTTCTAAAAGATATTATCGTGGCGGAATAAGGTAATGTAAACTTATTGTGGATGTTCGTAATTCTTTACTGTTTTATTACTGCTCGTTTGGTCCAGTGGATTAAGGACAACTGTTGATAATTCTTTCCCTTTGCATTGAATTTTTTGCATAATTTAGGAGCACTAACTTTGGTATGTAGATAGATGGTAAGATGTTAGTTACAAGATTACAAGTAATTCGAATATAAGTGTTTAATGTCAGTGGAATACGCTTCTATCTTCAGACATTTCGCGAATAGTTAAGTGATTTGATAGATTATGGTGAAAAGAGTATTTAGGTCATATACCCTTTACTGTGGTGTTAAAACTATAAACCTCCTTTTGGATTTGGAGTTCTCGGGTAAAAATAAGCGATTTTCCGGAGTGAGTTGGATTTCATAATATTCGCAGAAGTATTTCATAAGCCTTGCGTGCTTCCGTTCACGTTGTTGAGTGCTCAACATCCATATAATTTGTAACAGACAGACACGATGTACTCAAACATAATCCGCAGTTGTATCTTTTTTACGTCACTAACAATGTACAACTCAGTTTAATATAAAGCCAATGTAACCTCAACTACAACTCTGCACTGACCACGAAATTTAACAGCACTAATACGTGCTACAAGGACTCCAAACTTATTATCTAAGCCGTAAGTTCCTTAATACTTTGCGACTGCTTTCGAACGAAACTTCAGAACTTCATTAAGACGCTACGGTTTGCCTGCACCGGTCAAAGTTAGGCTCTCAGACATGCTCGAGCACCTTTGGATGCCGGTCTTAATGTTACTAACTAAAGATGTACCTTTCTTCGGGCGTTTTCGTTATTTTATCTTCGACCAGCTTAGTGAGTTACGACACTCAGACTTTTACGCTACTTGCTTAAGTATTGACATACTTTGACACGACTTAGCTTAATGTTAGATACGTCGTGTGAGTAATCTGCTTCTGTAAATATTAGTGTGAGCTAGATTGTTTATTTGTATTAATACTTTTTAATTACCGTAACTTAAGAAAAAACAAACAAGGAAAATATATAACAATGAAAATTTTCTCGTTACCCTTATAATGAATACCTCTGAAGGATTCTTTTCGCATAGTTCTGATAAAGAGGAGCGTCGAAACTTCAAATTAAGATTCTTGGAGTTCCTCGCGCAGGGAATAAGATTAATGAAGGATGGCACCTGGGGGTCGCCCGCCCGACTAACGATAGGCACCGGGTCGGAGGGGAAATAACTGTTAAAAATAATAAGCGGGAAAATTCTTACTGGTCTATACATCGACTATAGATAGACATAGTGTAACCACGGTAATGTTTTCTAACAGTATTGTAACTCAGCACTGTCCTTGAAATAATTACCTACAGCCGCGCGGTCCGCGAACGTGCGAAAGGGCTGTCCATCTACAGTACCTATTTTAATTTCATCTACCTACTTGAGCTTCTTTCTAGTTTAGTGATTATTATATGCTTTATTCAAGAAAATGAAATTTGTTGTGGATGAAATAGGAAGTATTCAATAAAAATCATGTATGTTTTTTGATTAGTAGATTTAATAAAAAACAACCTTAAATATTTGAGACTGAAAAATATCTGTGTCTCGACTGAGACGTACGAAAAGCTTTATTGTTAAATTTAATAATATAAGAAAATCCGCATTCCGATAAAAGCTTTAATAAAATATACTTTTGGTTACAATTGCACTTTACCATAATTATTATGTAAGTATTTGTACTTATTTTAATAAAATATTTTAATAAATCGCACGCTTACTGCTTAAAGAACCATCACACTGTCCGTTCAGCGCTGCGGCGCATTCGCGACTGGTTGCGTACTGAGTACATATCAACCTCGAGGCGCATAAGTATGATTCGCGTTCCGACCGTTTGTATGAAGTTAGAATACTGTTAGATAATATTACCGTGGTGTAACACTGTTGATTCGATATAAATTGCGAAAAGGTCATCTAAAAGTAACATCAAGTGAGAACAATTTTGAAGATAGGTAACAGAGTTTGCAATACGATTGTAGGGAGGGATATTCCGCTTTTATGGATATTGGGGAGGGATACAAAAATAACTTTTAGACGGTCGTCCGCTATAACAACTCGGCCTACTGATATGAATGAATTACAACGTGATGCCTGGAGTACAAAATAAAAGATCTATTGTATCCCGGTAGAAATCTGATATCCCAAATTCAAATATGTTCCCGAAATAGGTTAGGTTACGCACAGCTATCTTAAAATAATTATATTCAGCTAATTGAGCTATTTACAGTGTTGAAATCAAATTAAAATATAATTTTATACTAAAGTGCCTTTAACGCTATCTATCGAGTTATTATAATGTTGAATGTACTATCTAAAATTAATTACTCTAAAATTTGATAGATGGCGTTAAACATAGTGAAGTTTGGAGAAAGGAAGTTGCGGGACCGTATTGATGGGAAATAGCAAAACATGCTTTCGATTCAATTGTTTATATATATTGATTTGTAACCGTTTATTTATCTGTTACTACTATTATAATAATATTGTTGACGTCACGAATCATCCGATCGAGCGCGTTATACAATCGAATCGAGTCACTTCGACATCGAGCGGCAGACGGAACGGACGTGCTGTGTGATAGTTGCTGGGTGATATCAATTATTATGTTTTACTTTATTTATTAATATATTTCTTTAATTAACGGTTACAATAACCATCCAGCAAATTTGAATGATTATTTAACAATGAAAGTACGTTAGTAATTTCTTAATTTTTTTGGTGGTTGACTTCTGATTCCTAACATCAGACATGGGATAAAGATTCATTTGCTCACAAGTGATAGAACTAGATATTGGCGTTTACAAAAATAAATGTTTATCACATCGTTCTCTTTTAAGGTTAGGTCTACGTAAGTGAGGTCATCATGTAAGAGTATGCGGAGTCTTTTTTTGGCTACTTTCCGTCAATCGTTTGAGACTATTGTCTCACGGTTGAGAGTTGGAGGACCGTTCACAAGTAATAGTGACACCAGATGCTATGAGTACTGAAGTATCGAGTGCGGCTACTGAGGAGGTGGTAAGCAATACAATCGTAAGGTCTGTAAATAATCACCATAAATTTTTTTTTGCCTCGTTCAACTCACGGCGCTGCGATGCCGTGCAATCCGCCAAAGTCTGCAACGTGGTGTCCTCAAAAATGTCGCGGCAGTCGCTGCAGTGGTGACAACTGGGCGTCTCTTGCCGGCCTATACGACACAAGAACTGGCCAAAACAACCATGGCCAGTCATTACCTGTGTCAGCAGGAAGGTGAGGGCGCCTCTCCAGCTACTCCTCAAACACGGGACTTACCACCACGATCGTGGAGTGCCCGGGCGTGCCCGGGTATGCCGGAACATAACATATACATACATGTATGAGTACATGTTATGTAAATATGTAAAACTAAAACACCAAAATAATATGTATAAAAATGATTTTCCGAAAACTGTTCTCTCCCATTTTAAATAAAAAAAATAAAAATAAAATTGTTTATTATCGTTTTCTTATAAGCTATTTTATAATCAGTACAGGACGTATCTTTCTTTATGTACACTAAAGAAATGTATTACATCTCAACACATTATTCGAATTAATAATCTAGGTTATTAAACTTGTTACGATTCAGAACGAATATAACTAAATTCATAAACTTCTAACACTAGCACGTATCTATCAGTTTTCTATTTAGCGCTATTCTGACGCATTAGAGCGCGCCTTAATAAGACAATATGTATGTATGTGTCTCAAACAATGAGGATAATAACAGCGCATAATGGCGAATGAGAAAATTGCTCGTTGACTGCCACTAGCCTGAATATCACAATGAGACGAGACAACAATGGCCCAGGACCTATATTCTCGAGCCTAGAGTAGCGGACTTAATGAAACAAAAACCGCTTTGGAAGTTGAACAGAGGGTGTACGTAAATTGGAGGCGAACTGGCGGTAGGTATGCAGCTCTCGGTATTGTGATGTAGCGTTCTTTGTCATTGTTACATTTTATTTCAACTGAAATGTGTTTAGAATAGTGCTCTTTGTCGGTATGTGATGTGACGAAGTTTAAAGTTCCACTGTTTGTTTAGTTTTTCAGAAATTGAATTCTTCGGTATGTAGCTCAAACAGTTTTCTACGTTATTTTATGAATACAGTTGCTGCCTTAACGATCGTTAGAATAATAATGATATATATCAGCGTAGTACAAAAATTTTCCCACTGCTGGACTTCTTTTTTCAGTGTGAGATTTCCATGATCTACTGTGCTGGGCCAGTGCAATTTATTTTACTTCAAACATCTTCGAGAATATAACGAGAAGAACTCTGAGACATGCAGGCATCCTCACGTTTTCCTTCGCATTTAAAGCGAGCGATAACTAACTATTTAATACACACAACTTCGGAAAGTGAGAGATGCTTACCTTGGTCTTTCAATAGGCTATCGCTGCTATACGAGAAGTATAGGTATGAGTAAAAAGAAAATTTTGTAATATCAAGTGAAATTTAAGTTGTAGGCAACCACTTAATCTAGTCGTGGTGATATACGACGCAAGTTGATGGCATGACTACATGCGGTAACTATTCATCCGCTTGCTTCGGTCTATTAGACGATGTATACAAACCGCGCGTGTGCCTCAACTTGTGTATGATGCTCGCATCGTACACAAAAGCCATAACAATCAAAATTGAGCCCGATGAAAGCAAAACATCAAACATAAATAACAATCCTTTGTTCTACACATTTAAGCCGACTAGATATTGCAGCTTTCTATGGATTAGTTGCTTTGTTTTTGCATTTTCAATACAAAAATATGCTCGTTGTACGTTTTGAAGTTTTCATTGCTGGCCAGATGAGCGCCTCTGACCGTATGCGGTAACCATTGCTTATGTACATTAGGGTGGAGCTTCCAAAGTTTTAAATCACAGATCTACCTTCACCGCATTTAGATTGCACAAAAAAGAGTTCACACTAAGATGGGTATGCTCACACATTATATAGACAACGATAGCGTATAAATTTCACTCTAAGTGCGCGTAATATTTCTTGATTTATAATTCATGTGTCATGTTAGCATTGTGGGTTATATGTCCACTTACCGTCCAGGAATGTAAGCTACCTATACCTTAACATAGTAGTTCGCATCTATGATTTAAATCTTTGGGCGCGACAATTAACGGAGATAGAAAAAGTTTTATCTTAATTAAAGTAGGGTTGGCTCTGCTCTCTTCACATTACAGAAGAAATACCGAAGTAATGGCAAGGTAATACAGCCAAGTAACAAGTCTACCATAAAGAAAGTGAACATCGTAATGCACTTCATGGTAGGAAAATTTGAAATATGACAAAAAAAAATTATTATTATAGTCTGCATAGATGTGCTCTTTGTTTTCTCTAGTTATAGTTGTATAAAAAGTACAATTATACAATAACACATAGGACCACTAACACAAATAAGAGCAGCGATAGCTCAGTGGGGCGACCAACAGACTGCAATGCAGAGGGTCTCGAGTTCGAACCAACGTCGCGCACCTCTGAATGTCGGAAGTTATATGATTTTTCGATTATCGATTGACAATTATCGCCTGCACCGTGCCTCGGAGAGCACGTTAAGCCGTTGGTCCCGGCTGCCATGAACATCTATGGCAGTCGTTATTGGGGGAGTGTCGACACAAAAGATCCCACTGGGTCGAAGTGTCGCCGGTCTGCACTGACTGACCCCACATAAAATAAGATAAGATAAGATAACACAAATAAGGTCATAAATTACTAGTATTCTTATAAATTATTATAATTTAGTTTTTGCCTCCGCTCGCGTTAATGTAGATTTTGCCAATAAATTTGTATTCCTCGGGAACACATGAAAGGTACCCTATATCCTTTTCTACACCCCTGACAGCGTGTATGCGAAATTTTATGATGATCGGTCGAGTAGTTAAGCTGTCAAAGCGTAACGAACAAACAAACTCACATTCGCATTAGTAGTCTGTCAAGTCTTAGCATATCAGACATAAATATAAATCTATTATGTCTGGTTACTGGTGTGCTGCTGCTACTTTATAGGTTCGTATTAGTTAGGAAGTTAGAATTTCATAAATTACTAATAGATACTTATGTTAGGAGTGCATTCACTTCAGAAATGCAGTGGGTGGGCACTGGGCAACCCACGATCTCTTGCTACAAATAAATACAACTTTAAAATTTATTAAGATACGTAGGTGGTTCATGTTCGCACGTGTAAAGTCGCGGCCAAGGCTAGTACTTAGAAAAGTCTGAACTACTTTTTTCTGAGGATCATTTTATGATCGCACAAAAGCTTATACATATATTATGACATAGCGTAACGTTGGTGATATATACACACGATATAATATCCAAAGTAGGTGCATTACAGTCCATACCTTTCGGCAGCTACATTAGGTCCTACATAATACAAGGATGGCTATTGCAGTCGAATGAACCAAGTATCAGATAGCGAATCGTGCGCTGCAATCTGCTTCGATAACTTTTTTGCATGCCCAGTTATAAAGCTGTGGGTCTATTCGTTGGTAGGTGTGTAGGCCGCCAAGCTTATGCCACTGGTTTATTGAGAACCTATATCAGTATATCACTATGTGACAATAAACGGCAACATAGTACAAATCAGCTGACAGTGAGTATCAACGTGATCGCGGCTCAATAGCGTTCTGATACTATACGTACAGTATTGCGATTGGATTAAGGAATTTGACTCGATAGAAAACATTTTGGTTGCGTCACTGGTCTCGTGGCAAAAGTACACGTTGGTATTTGTGTGTAAATATGAGGTCGAGGTTTTGATTGCCGGGTCGGGAAAATTGTGAGTAAATTTAATTTAAACAAACCCTGGCAGTATATGGAAATGTGTCCGGTAAGCTCGCCATCTATGTTTAAATTCAAACATAGCTGGCATTCTGTGTATAATAAACTCCATGCACACAAAATAACACTACATATACAATATTCTGATGAACAAAACCTTGTTGTATACGAATATAGACACCAATTTGTACGTATTTGTTAAAATTAATTTAGCTCATGTAATCGACGCATGGTATGTATGAACATAAGTTTAGTTTAACAAAATATCCATTATGTGACAATCTGCCTATATTGATTGCCCAACTTCCCTAACAGTCCACCCAGGAATCATCCTTATTCATAAAAATATTGTTAACTAATACTACCTTTAAGTGAATAGCTCTCAAGTTCTCGATCAATTATTTACATTTAAAGTCATCTATAAACGTCAGTAAATGCGGCAGTTAGTGTCGTAAACGTAACATTCGTATTAAAATGATTAAACAGTGTAATACTGTTTTTTTTTATTAAGCAATATCCAGTAATAAATACGGAACCAGTCATTAAGCGCGATGGATGAGCTCGCTTCTTATTTCTGTGGTCTAAACATTTTTTTTCGTGTGTACTATAACAGCAACACTTTTAACAGTAATGGTTATTGAGACAAAATAGATAAGTCTCTGAAAAAAATTGCACGAGAAATGTTACCTCGTGCGTAAGTAGCTTTATAATGCACTAAAGCTGTGCACAGACGGATTTTTATTACTTTTTGCATGTCAACCGTGAAGTTTATGGATGCAATTATTGTTGAAACACGCTGTAAGATTTATAGCAACAATCACGGTGACGCTACGATACTGCTGCCAGATTGTTTGATCATCATTAAAATATTGTGAAGCGTGGTGCAATATACAGCGATTTTTAATTGTTGCTTGGCGAATATTTTTTTGTTGTATGATGTATGCCATAAACGTACACGCGTCTATTCGAAGAGTCATCAAGGACATTATTAACATTGTAGCCAAGGGTGTGTTTCAGACATCTTCTACAACACAATGGAAAGCAGTCAGGCAAACAAATTAGCTAACAAAACCTGTTACAGGAATATATACTATATTTTAAGAGAAAATCTTTAACTGCATTACAATTAGTGCCTTTTAAGCGCTCTAACCTAATCTGCTGCTTTTAAGTTAAGTGATAGATACCTACTCTTTTGAAATAGAAACTAATACAGGTAGGTAGGTGCAAATTATTTATTTTTTATATTTCCTTTCCAATATCTTTTTTTAGTAGTTTATTTCTTAACTCAAAACATTCATACTTAACCCAAATTACTTTAGCTTCAAAATCTTTACAAACAGACCTAGTTCCTTTTGCGTTGAAGTAGGTACAATATCAAGTTCAAGTACAATATTGACCGTGTGGATTAAGAATACTGAGTGTCACCACCCCATATCATCCCGTGGGTGTCGTAGGAGTCGACAAAGGGACTATACCAAGCCGAGAACAGCACTGCAAAGAGAAGGAAAACTTGAAACAAACCCTATACCAATCCGTCTGCCCAGCGTGGTATAGTAGGCCTCCCTCAAGTACCAGTTGTCGTAGGAGGTGACTGAGGTAGTCATGCAGCATTCCATTTCCAACTGCAACGCCATCATCAAAGAAGGAAATCTTAAAACAAGCCCAGGGTGGATCCCCGGAAGGCACGAGCCGGGTCCAGAGAAGGAAATCTCGAAACAAACCCGGTACGGAATCTCCGTTAGGCATGAGCCGGGACCCGGCTCCGAACCCACTCGTGGACCAAGCTGGTGAGGTCGAGAGGGAGGGGCAGGCAGTGGGAAAACCTGCATTTCCTAAATGGAGTCTCAGGCGTAGCAATATAACATCTGCGGAGAGGACACTTCGCCATCGCAATCTAACAGCGGTGGAACCAACACGGGGAATGACAGTCACCAGTGATAAGTCTGCGCGTATAGGCGAAAGCGCGGGCGCTAGGGGTCATTCTTGACAGTGGGAGAGCCCATTGTAAGGCCACTGCCTAGTTACCGCCCGCTCTAGCTGGGCAGTCCCGGCCAATACGGTACTGGTCCGCCTCAGCATTGACTTGTTTCCGTTGGGTGTAAGAGACACTATTTAAAAACTAGATAGATGGTGCTGTAAATTTTTCACCTGCACAAAAACAGAAGAAGTATATTATGAACAAACAACCACATGAGGACAGCCCTCTCGGAGACCTGTGGAGGTTCAGGTTGCGCACAAGACCTACGAAAAGCTTCTGTGATTGACACTGAGTTGACGAGACTTAACATCGCCGTTTCGGCCCTTCAAGAAACAAGGCTTCTTGACACTGGTCCTATCAGAGAAGCTCATTATACCTTTTTCTGGGTAGGAAAGGATCAGCACGCTAACCGCGAGCATGGCGTGGGTTTCGCTGTTCGTAATGATCTCCTTACATCTATTGAAACACCTCGAAGCATATCAGAGCGTATTATGTTACTGCGTTTCTTCAGTAATTGCGGTTTTGTAACCTTGATTTCCGCATATGCACCAACATTAGGTTCAACAACGGAAGTTAAAGATTGTTTCTACGACCAACTCACGCAAGCCATGAGCGCGGTGCCTATCAGCGATCAAATTTATATATCCTTGGAGACTTTACTGCTAGAGTCGGCCAATGAATAATAAAGTTTGGCCTGATTGCCTCGGTAATCACGGTATTGGTAAGATGAACGATAACAGTCAACGTTTGCTTGAGTTTTGTTCTAATCACCGGCTATGTGTTACCAACACGTACTTCAGAGGCAAATCTACACATAAAGTGTCATGTAGGCACCCGCGCTCCGGACATTGGCATCAGTTAGATCTAATTCTAACTCGAAAAAAAAGATCTTGGCTTTGTCCTCCATACTCGTTCCTATCAAAGCGCTGATTGCGACACGGACTACTCGCTTATAGTGACAAACATAGCTATTGTCCGCAAAAGGATTCACTCTTCGAAGCCTCCTGGGAGAATGAAAATTGATCTTGCTCAGACCAGTGTTAGCGCGAAGGTAGATTCCTTTAAAGAGCTGGTACACTCCGAGACTTCATCTTGGGACCAAAATGTGTCACTTCAAGAGGAATGGAGCCTTGTCAAAAGAACCCTCTTAGAGATCGCAGGCGAAGCTTTCGGATATCAGAAAGTGAAGACAGAGGACTGCTTTGCATAAAACATCGAGCACTTACAACCTCTGCTCAACTCTAAACGCCTTGCTGCATTGAACCACCGCATGAACCCATCTCCTGCTACTAACGAACTTGTAAGGGCCAAGTCAGCCCTGCAGCGGAACACTCGCTTTTTTGCAAACAAGGTACTGGCTTGACCTTTGTCGATTCATCCATCTAAGCGCTGATTCGGGTAATTTTGGCGGAGTCTATTCGGACATCAAATGGGCATTTGGCCCAGTACCTAAAAAGATTGCTCTACTGAAAGAACCCGACCGTACGGTTATTAATGATAGTAAACGTAAGTTGCAAAGATGGGTGGAATACTACAGCAGTTTTTACTCGCAGCCAGTGGACATACAGCCAGAGGCTGTAGATTTAGTTTCTAAGCTGAAAACCTGGCACGAGCTAGACGACGAATCTACATTAGAGGAGCTCCATAATGCAATAAGATAACTCAAATGCGGCAAGAGTCCTGGTGGAGACTGCTTATACCCCGAGTTGCTCAAATTTAATTTCATAGCTCCACTCCTGCAAAATCTTCTAATGAAATGCTGGTCTGAGGGCATGGTGCCTCAGGATATGCGCGATGCCAACATTGTCACCGTATATAAAGGGAAAGGTGACCGCGGTGACTCTAACTCATATCGTGGTATATCCCTTCTGAGCTTGGTTGGTAAGCTCATAGGCCGTGTAGTTCTCAAAAAACTACGTCTCGCCGACCGCATTTATCCTGAGGCCCAATACGAGTTCCGGGCCGGGAGATCAACCATTGATATGATCTTTATACTACGCCAGATTCAGGAGAAATGCAGAGAGCAACAGACACCTGTTCTTATAGCGGTTGTAGATCTTAACAAGGCCTTTGATACTGTGAGCAGAGAGGGTCTATACAAGGTACTTGAGATGATAGGCTGTCCACCAAAAGTTCTCAGTCTCGTTAAATCATTCCACGAGGAAATGAAAGGGTCTGTAGTCTTTGATGGTAACTTATCTGATCGGTTTCAAATGTGCAGAGGCGTGCGGCAGGGCTGTGTTGGCCCCTACCTTATTTGGGATTTTCTTTTCGTTGCTTTTAAGGGCTGCCTTTGGCGAAGACCAACAAGGTGTCCATCTTCATAAAAGGGCTGATGGGAAGCTTTACAACATTTCCCTCCTTAAATCAAAGCGCAACCTAGACGACCTATACGCTGATAGTCTTCTTTTTGCCGATGACGCCGCTTTTATTGCAACGTCTCCATGCGAGCTTCAAACCGTGATCAATAAATTCTCTCATGCATGTGATCTGTTTTCCATGTCCATTAATGCCAAGAAAACTGTGATACTTGCCCAAGGGTGTGCGCAAAAACCAGCAATATCACTGGGCAGCACTCCATTAGATATAGTCGACAAGTTTTGCTACCTTGGTTCGACCGTAAATAGCAACCTCTCACTTAATGTGGAAATCGACACTCGCACCGGCAAAGCGGCGACCATGTTTGGGAAGCTTTGTTCAGTATGGGACAATAACCACCTCACAATCAGAACCAAAATATTGGTCTATCGAGCGTGCATTCTCAGCATACTCTTGTATGGAGCTGAGACATGGACCTCGTACGCTAAACATGAACGTCGACTCAACCCTTTGCACATGCGCTGCGTGCGCAGTATCTTGGACATTACGAGGAAGCTCCGGGCTATAAATAAAGCAGTTCTCGCGAAAGTGCAGCTGCCCAGCCTAACTGCACTGCTTAAAAAACGACGACTGCGGTGGCTTGGATACTTCCAGACTGCCAAGGCAGGTCATGGTGGGTGCTATAGCCGATGCCAAGAGAAGTATTGGGCGTCCATTACTCCGCTTTAAAGACTGCGCCAGGCGTGACTTGGCTTCTTTCAATATCGAGGATGGCGCATGGGAGAAGCTTGCAGAAGATAGGGACCGGTGGAAAAACAAGGCATGAAGATCCACGATAGAGCGTGGTTCGACAAGCTTGCCGAAAAGAGGACCAAAAGGCACGAAAGCGACAGCCTTCCATCAAGTCCATCAGTCGCGATATACGTATGCTCTGTTTGCGGTCGATCTTGCCGCTATAGAATTGGACTAAATAGTCACTTCAAGCAGTGTTTAAAACAATCACGCACTGCTTAAAACATCTTATCCTTTGACCGCCACGTCAAAAAAGCAAAAGCGTGCTCTAGGCGCCAAACTACGATGTCATCCTTTAATTTGTCATGTAGTCGTGACTGTGCCGTGCTGGATACATTTTTCTTCGTCATATATACATGACTGTGGCGGTCAAAAGGTTAAATAGATGAAAAGGCCATTATATCTAATGGCCTTTTCACCATACTGGTGATATTGTCTATCTATCGATAGACTATATCACCAGTATGGTTTGCATTTGTGAACCTAAAATCATCGCAATATTCTACGTTCTATAATATTTCTCTTAGTAGGTAGGCATTGTTATAAACGGATAAACAACTTTATCAACGGAGACGCATTAAATCACCCTACAGATGGTGCTAAGACTCCCATACATCGTCTAAACGGGAAATACAACATGTGAGAGAAAGTTCGCCAACTTCAAGGAATCTTGAAAGCCGCTAAGATCCCAACATCTCATTTTGCGGAGAAACAAGACAATGCTTTTAAGCGATTCTAATGTAGGAGGGTCCACAGCTCATATATTTACATTTTTCGTAAAGAGTGTTGCCGAAGTTTGGTGGAAAATATAAATATGCACCCCAAGATGAATAAGTTTTTGTATGCAACAAGGTTGGTTCCGTTTTATGATCTTCGCAAATTGTATTGCGTTGTAAACAAATGAATTATGGTATAGATTTCGTTGATGCAATCAACCATTGTTTTATTACTAGACTACTTAATATCAATCTCGCTACAAGCATGTCTGCCTTGTAATAATATATAGCGAATCTATGAACATACAGCCGCGCAGTAGTATAATTCATAAAAGATATAAGTCTAATTCCTTAGTTTACATTTCAACTATTTACTCATTCGCCGCTAGATCATAACTTTAATAATGTATTCTCGTCGTAATCTTTAAATTTATAAGTAACTAGCGACCCGCCCAAGCTTCGCATGGGTAGTTCAAAACCTTAACAAATTGCACACCTAAATCTTCCTCATGAATAACTCTGTTTATTGGTGAAAACGGCATGAAAATCCGTTCAGTAGTTTTTGAGTTTATCGTACACAGACAGACAGACACGGCGGGGGACTTTGTTTTGTTTTATAATATGTTGCACTATCACTACATATTATAAAACAAAGTCCGCTCTTGATTTTAGTTATTGAATGTTATGTATTCTTTTTGTAGAGGCATTCGTAGTGTCGACATTTATCGAAAGGATAATTAGTCTCAGAGTGCATTTAAGATTATATTTCATGTTTTGCTATAAATAGGTATTTTGAAACAAATAACAATTTCATTAATATTCTACACATTGATATTATATTAGAAACACAGATACAAATGCGCATAATAATAGACATACGGCTTAAAACTATGTACACAGACAATATTTATAACTAAACTATAATCGCCTTGTTATGACAAGTGAAACGTGTTGACAATTATTACCATGTGTCGTATAGTAGCGTATATTTGGTAAAACCAAATTAATTGTTCACAAACATAATGGGACAATCCCATTTGTCATCAACGTCTTTAGTCAGTTATTATAAGTGAAAACGAAACGCTCATGTAAATGTTAAGTATGAATAAATCACCTTACAACATCCTGCTTCCTTCGGATATCTATGCGAGCTTCTTGTGCAACTGCAGTCGTTTAGGTTCGATTCCTGGTGGTCTGTTGAAGTAAGTATTGTTTTTTTGTGAAGTTTAGGCCATATGCTTGTTCTTTTAACTCAGACGTAGGTAACGTCTGAGTTAAAAAAACAAGCATATGGCCCGCCTGATCGTAAGCGATGGTTACATGGGACCTCCCTAAGCAGCTGGCAGTACCAGTAGTATGAATCACGTGCTGCCGCGACTTACTGTGATGCCAGGACAAAGATCGCACGTGATACCAGCATAGGGCCTTTCTCAAATCTCTTTTTAACGGGGACCACCAGTTCCAAATTGTTTGTTGCATGGAATATTTCTCTATAAGAAGTTCTCCTGAATTGCGAGAAGTATCCGCTATGCCTTATTACTTTAAAAATACTACAGATTAAACGCTAAAAACACGTTAGGAACCAGTTTTAATAATATTAATTCTTTCAATGAACTGTCCACCGCTGGCAAAAGACTCGCTGCAGTGTGAGAACTATGAGAAGGGTAAAGCTTTGTCCATAACGCTGACTTACTGCGGTTTTTGAGCAGCGATAGCTCAGTGGGGAGACCAACAGACTGTAATGCAGAGGGTCTCGGGTTCGAACCCACGTCGCGCTCTGACTTTCGGCAGTTATATGACTTTTCGAAATTATGTGCGTACTGATTGACAATTATCGCCTGCTCCGTGCCTCGGAGAGCACGTTAAGCCGTCGGTCCTGGCTGCCATGAACATCTATGGCAGTCGTTATTGGGAGAGTGTCTACACAAAAGATCCCACTAGGTCGAAGTGTCGCCGGTCTGCACTGACTGGCCCCCACATAAGATCAGATACCCTCGCTATGTTACAGAGAGTGACTAGTAACTACATGTTTAATAAGCACTTAACGTGTCAGTCGGACTGTCGTGCTTTCTTTAGTTTTTAGATATAATTAATTTATCCCACCACACCTTCCCACCATTTTTGTACCCTCATTATCATGGTGATACGATAATGTTGGTAGAAAAAGATGAACGAAGAAAATAAACGCAATCAATTTATTTCAAAACTAATTTATGTAGTGCAATATTCTTTGAACATGTTAAATGAATTGATGACATCTGATGCGGCATATAAATCAAAACATGACATCATTTTTAATCACGATATCTTAAACCTGAGGTCTGCAACGATTTGTTATTTACTTCAGCGATTAAATACTATTATACCACACGCGACATTCGTCGAAGCAGTTTGTTCATAATAAATGCATGATATTGCAATTATTCGGCGGCGGCTGGCAAACTTTTCACCTTATCAATTTGCATGTTTATAGAAATTCTTGTAGTCCCTATGTAAATTCACACGTCGAGCTCAAATGATTTATACAGTAATGAACATCATGAATCAATAGGCATCGTGACTGTTCGTAATTGCTTTGCCAATCGAATTAAACCCTTCGCTTAGTATTTTATGGTACAGTTTTTGTAATTGATTCCACTGAGTTATCAATAAGTTTAACTTGTGTTTATAGTGGCCATATTTTCGCATGTTTATTGAGTCAGACCGTGTTATGTAATATCATAAAAGAATTTATAAGGCTTTTACAACAGTAGGCTTTATATGCAGATGCAGTTTAAGTCTGTCTTTGATATACGTTTGAACATAGGCCACGGTATCTGTAGGCTATAAAGTTGTTTGTCACCGAAGATGTGAACTACAGCGTAGACTGACTGACTGAATTAGCAGCAGTCAATCAAATTACTCGACATGAATTTAATTGGCATGTCATTGATTAGTCTGTTAGAAACTAGGTGTAAGTGAGAAAAACATGTTATACTAGAGACTTACCTACTGATTTAACACTTTTCATTACAGCTACCCACTACGAGGAAATGCGAGCAGCATTCTATCCATACAAACGTGTTTCTCTGTTTTCTCTCTAAATAGACTCTAAAATTTAGCCTAAATTTTTATATTTTATAGCTACAAGTGCCACGGATGCATGTATTTTTTTCATAATAAATATTTAGGCCGGGTTTATTTTGGCGGACGAAACAGGACTACTAGATGAAGATTTTAGAGGTATAATCAGTCCGAATTGTAGTTATCTCTTTTGCACATTGATATTTCGTTCGAGCCTAGCACGACAGCAATCAATTATTTAAAAATGTTTACTTTAAATGATTTGATGATCTTATTTTCTCTTGACCTAGGCAATAAGGGAGTAAAGAGGGTTCTAAGTTGAATTTATTATTACTGTGATACTATACTGTCGTGAATACGTTTAAAAAGTCCAAAGGCATCCTTGTAAACTTGTAAACTTTTAGGGCTGCCTTTAGAAATAGTTAAATCAAGCAAAGCCATCGTGAGAGTTAAAATCCGTACGAATTTGTATCCGCTTGTTAATTTACATAATCGTACGGTACATGCGTGCCATCCAATAGTGTCTCTATTTGTGTGCATTTTAATCGCGTAGACAAATGAACGGTTATTGGAGTAATATCGGGATTGTTCGACTAGAAATCCAATTCTAATCTGTTGTTGTGGTGGGTGCTAAAATATTTTGTAGCGATTGTATGCAAACGAAGTTGGATTCACTGCCTCTTGCATACGTATATCATTCCCACTTGCATTGTTAAGAGGAATCACTAAGGGCGAGAGAATTGAAAAATAGGTATTTGTAAAATCTATTGCTGTCGCGCAGTGCCATGCATAGTATCATGAGCGCGATAGAGACAACTACAGCTTGGACCGAAAATACCTATAAAAAGTACACAAAATCAATGTTTCGTAGTCCCCTGATTCCTTTTCCAAAACTTGACCGATTTAACTACTATTTCCATTAAAAATTAAAAGCTTTGGCCGTGTTCCTATGTTTTCCTTTTTTTATATAATCTAGTCAAATTTGTTTTCTGGATTGAACACAGCGGAAAATCTGGCCAATTTATGAGGTTTTTGAAGGCTTATGTCTCTTTTAATAATTAATTTATGAAAAAAAGGAAAACATAGGGACATGCCAATAGAGGCCATACATTTTTTGGAAACATTTTTGCTCTACTGGCAATATCCAGGGAGGACAAAGGGGACTACGTTTGTTTGGAAACACGATCCTTGTGTTACTTCTTAATAGTTGCTGAAATGGTTCGACACCAAACGCGTTGACGAACCACGCGTTTCCTTTGTTCAATTGCACGATCTTTTCAATATTTGATTGCTATTTCCTATTTATATTTTACCATTCTTGTGTTTGCCTGTAAAATTAATTATTTAAGTTGTTGATTTTCATTTACAGATATCTATCGGGGATTATTTCCGTATCACGTTGGATTTTACAAACATTAAAACAACGAACACAAAACAACTCTAGAGTCAAAGTAACTACTTGTGATTCATACAAATGTTTGTCCCGTCTGGGGATTGAACCAATTAAAACTCGGCGTAGCGATAGTTGTGAGGTTGCTATTTAAACCAATACACTAATAGGTGTACTGGTTTACACAGTCAGTTTAAAACTTAATATAAAACAAAATCGTATCCACATATATATCCCCGAATACTCTCACAATTTTGTATCTAACCATAGCACATGTTAACACAGCTACTTGTTTCTGAACCTAAGAGTACTATTAAAACGAACCGTCTGAAAGAGTTTTTTTTATAATACTAAAATAAGATCGAGGTAGCACATTAACCGAGGTTGGTAATATAAAAATGTAAAAGACAATGACATCATACAACTGCCGTAAAAGTTTTACAAGCTTTGTTTACTCGGCAAGATATTTACCACTAGGTACAAACGAATTATTTGTATTAAGGCGACCCGAAGTATTCACTTTTATTACGACAATTTCTTATATTTATATTATACGTCAAAAAAGCAAAATCGTGTACCTTTGCTGTAATAAAAAGTAATGGTGGTAGGCAGGGCGAGGTATCGTTTTGTCGGAAGATGGCTGAATCTCGAAGGGAGCGTCATTTGGCGGCGGATTATGGCTTCATCCCCAAATAAGCATTAAAAACGTGAAGCCGGTCATTGTCCGGGATATACTCGCCTGTCATTACATGTTTATTAACTTTAAGGGTTATTGTTTGCTTGGTTAGACATAATAAGTATATATTAGTCACTCTACATAATTAAGATTGAATTATGACTTGAGAAAAACTGTCTCATTCTCCGCAACACAAACGTGTACAACTTTATCACAAATTCAATATTGTGCTAAAAGCCGATATTCTACAGTCAACATTTTAAGTCACACGCATCATGATAATCTTATTATTAGGACTTGATTTCTGTTTGTCGGAGAGTTGGACGGCAACTAGCTTTTGACATGATGAAGCAACAAAATATAGGCGTGGTATTATACTTCGTACGTATACTAATGTATACTAATGATAATTGTATCATGTAAAGTACTGTGTTCTTGATAAGTGTTCCTATTTACTAAAAGTGTAAATGTATAAAAATTTGCATGCTATTTAAATATAGCGAAATGTGCTCAGCGCCTATAATTATGTACTTACCACCTACTTTTGTAACTACCACATTTTACGCAAATAAATTATTGTTATTCTCTTTATTACTTATTTTCTCTAATAATTACATTTTTAAATATAAATATAAAAATTATGTATATTTAAAAATATAAAAACTGAAATGACCCACCGATATCGGGTGCAGGGACCAAGCTATCGGTGGTTAGGGCTCCAGAGAAAGGAACCTCCGCACTATGCGCGCCGTGTCGAGCAATACTGCCTTCTGAATCGAGGACTTGACCCAGCTATTCAACGCGAGCCTCTTAAGATGGTGGTCGAGGCTCTTGGCAATTAACCCGTTTACCGAAACGACTATCGGTACAATGATCGCCGAGCCTACATCCCACATGTCGACAACCTCGCGAGCCAAGTCCAGATATTTAATTTGTTTATCTTTTTCAGCTTTCACGAGGTTCTCGTCATGAGGGATGGTGACATCGATGATCATTGCAAGGCGCTCTAATCGATCTATCACCACAATATCTGGCTTGTTAGCCACAACGGTTCTATCAGTGATGATAGATCGATCCCAGTACATAGTGATACGACCATTCTCGAGAACTGGATCGGGCACATACCTGTAGTACGGTATCTCTGAATCCACAAGATTGTACTTTAAGGCAAGTTGCTGATGGATTATCCTGGCCACTTGGTTGTGTCTGTGCAAATATTCGCCGTTGGCAAGACGGGAACACCCAGAGACAATATGCCTGAGAGATTCACCGGGCTGGTGACACGCCCGACATATGTCGACCGTCCCATCCTTCAGGATATGCCGCCGGTAGTTATTCGTCATAACAACTTCGTCCATTATTGCAAAGACAAAACCTTCTGTTTCGGCAAAAATATCGCCGAAACGTAGCCAGGCCACAGAAGATATTAAATCAATATCGGGCCCGTGTAAGGCCCGATAGAAGCGTCCATGCAGCTCTTTACCTTTCCATACATCCCTGCGGTCATCAGTACTGAGTACAACAGGTTTGCGCCAGTTCTCCTTAGCCAGAGCCAGCGGGGTAAGGCCATTGTCCACTGAGACTACAGCCCGATGCACACCCGAGCCGGTCTGGAGAAAATATTCTCTAAGACTGCACACCTCACGATTATGGAGGGTCTTGGCACTTAGAAAGCCACGACCCCCGCATTTCCGCGGGATGTACAGCCTCATTACAGACGAGCGCGGGTGATGCATCCGGTATGCGGTCAACAGTGTACGGACCTTTCTATCCAGGGCCTCCAGTTCAGTCTGAGTCCATCTGAGTATGCCGAAGGAGTAAATTAAGACCGGCATGGCCCAGCCATTATAAGCACGCACCCTATGACTGCCCGACAAGTAACTTTTGAGTATCTTTGTCAGGCGGCCAAAGAAGCGATCCCGCAATGTCTGTTTCATGCCAGTCTCTGAAATGCCCAACGCCTGCGACATACCCAGATATTTGTATGTTTCGTTTGCAGAGAGAGTCCTAAGTCTTGAGGAATCCGATAGTTCCATCCCATCAGATTCCACAATCCCACCTCGCTTTACATACATTGCCGCACACTTGTCCACACCAAACTCCATTCTGATAGAATTACTAAAGTTTATTATTATTATTATTATTAGCAAATACAAGAGAAATAAAACAATAAAGGTTGACTGTGATTATCTCTGATTTGATCCGTAACGCAGCAAGTTCGTTCACCAAATGTGTCCTCGTACGAGTCTCTGGCGCTTATATAACGTCAATATGACACTGACAGTTATTACTGGCACTTCAACTGACACATTTGCTTTATGGTGACCTCACTCAAGCTTACGGTTGACGTTCCGAAACAAACCAAAAGATGGCGGTTTATTCAACTCCAATTACAGAAATAAATTACATTCGAATGATTATTTTCTTGACGCTTCGACATGTTCATTTTCACTTATTGGCCTAGCAAATTATTGGCATGTACTAATAGGTTTTCAAATGTTTCATGATAATATTGTGATCACGCAACGGTGTTACCTACTTCTGAAAATATTGAGACGAGATTTACGAGCAGAACGCAACTATATTTAAATGCATTTAAATATATCAAAAATGTAAGGTAAGCCTATCTAAAGATATGCTGAAAGGGAATAAATAAAGCGACAAATCCTTTTATATTGTGTAATCCTAATCCTAATCCTAACTAATATTATAAAAGCGAAAATGAGTTTGTTTGTTTGTTACCTTTTCACGCCTAAACCACTGAACCTATCATTCTGAAATTTGCATATATGTTTTCAGGTGTACAGAAACGGACAGAGGCTACTTTTCATCCCGAAAAAAATTACTGTTCTCGAGGAAAACAACAATAACGTTCCTATGATAATAGATGACGCCACGTGTCTTTCGAATAATTATTGAATTATATTATTACAAGCAGAGTACAACCCGAATTGATTGTCAAATTCTAAATTAACGCAAGCGAAGCCGCGGGCAAAAGCTAGTCATAAAAAAATTAAAAAAGTCTATTTCGACCTATGTCTATGTAAAAGCCTTAATAGTCAGCACTGTTTTTTGGAGCATGATGCATTTGCAATTTTATTGGCTCTAAAATCATAAATATTGCACATTTTCTGACTATAAAATATAAAATTCTAGCTAGAAAGCTTAAATATTATAATGACTTATACAGTCAGACTAGCCTTTTGAAACAATGCAGCAAGAATCTTGCAATAAACAGGCATACTAACACCCGCTACATCTTATATCGTAGGACATTAAATTATCTTGCGTTTATTCGCAGTCTGAAGCATTTTACACCGTCTAATGTGCCCTAACTTTTTCCAATACTCTCTAAAAACGAAATCAGGTCAACACTACCTACGTTCCCAAAAATAATGGCGAATATTTTTATATTACTTTTGTAACTAGTACGCTGTTACTCTCATTGTTGGTATCTGAGTAGTATCTACTGTATCATTTGTAATACACACACTATTTGACGCTGATGGCGATTTTATCATAAAATAAAACAATTTGTTGATATTGATATGACGTTAGTGACATTACTTTTTACGATAACTACCGGATTCGCGCGAACCCCCGCTCCCTCAATAACAATGGTAAAATATACTAGTTTATCGATACTGTGTATGGAATGGAGATATAGAAAACATTGTGTACCTAATAACAGCCGTCATGTTTTGTCTTTATAATTTTACATTGTTAGTTATTATTTTACATGCCAATCATTTATAAATCGTAATCCTAATCCTATCCTAATCCTAATCTTATCCTAATCCTAATCCTATCCTAATCCTATCCTAATCCTAATCCTATCGTAATCCTAATCCTATCCTAACTTCCTAACTAACGAAAATGAGTTTGTTTGTTTCTTACGCTTTCACACCTTAACTACTGAACCCATCATCATCAAATTTCGCACAAACGTCGGGGGTACAGAAAAGGACATAGGGTACCTTTCATCCAGAAAATAAGTACTGTTCCCGAGGGATACAAAAATAACTTTTAGACGGTCGTCCGTTGTAACAACTCGGCCTACTGATATGAATGAATTACAACGTGATGCCTGAAGTACAAAATAAAAGATCTATTGTATCCCGGTAGAAATCTGATATCCCAAATTAAAATATGTTCCCGAGATAGGTTCGGTTACGCACAGCTATCTCAAAATAATTATATTCAGCTAATTGAGCTGTCTGTTCACTTAGTTAAGATAATTGACCAAGTTGTCAAAAGAAGTTTGGTATTATATAGTGTTGAAATCAAATAAAAATATAATTTTATACTAAAGTGCCTCTAACGCTATCTATCGAGTTATTATAATGTTGAATGTACTATCTAAAATTAATTACTCAAAAATTCGATAGATGGCGTTAAACATAGTGAAGTTTGGAGAAAGGAAGTTGCGGGACCGTATTGATGGGCAATAGCAAAACATGCTTTCGATTCATTTGGTTATAAATATTGATTTGTAACCGTTTATTTATCTATTACTGCTATTATAATAATATTGTTGGTTATAAACAAGTGACGTCACGAATCATCCGATCGAGCGGGTTATAAAAGAGTGTTCAGCGCGCATCGAGTCATTTTAACATCGAGCGGCGGACGGAACGGACGTGCTGTGTGATAGTTGTTGGGTGATATCAATTATTATGTTTTACTTTATTTGTTAACGTATTTCTTTAATTAACGGTTACAATAACCATCCTGCAAAATTGAATGATTATATTTAACAATGAAAGTACGTTAGTAATTTCTTTTTTTTTGGTGTTTGACTTCTGATTTCTAACATTAGAAGTGGGATAAAGATTCCTTTGCTCACAAGTAAAAGAACTAGGCATTGGCGTTTATAAAAAAAAATTATGACATCGTTCTCTTTTAAGGTTAGGTCTACCTAAGTGAGGCCGTCATGTAATAGGCACAATAAAACTGTGGTAGAAGATCGCGGTTTACGTCTCAAAATCGCGAGCGTTCCGCAATCTGCAAAGCCATTCGAGTATGCGGAGTCTTCTTTTTGGCTACTTTCCGATCAATCAATAAAAAGTCAATAGTTTGAGACTATTGTCTCACGGTTGAAAGTGTTGGAGGACCGTTCACAGGTAATAGTGACACCAGATGCTATGAGTAGTGAAGTATCGAGTGCGGCTACTGAGGAGGTAAGCAATACAATCTTAAGGTCTTTAAATAATCACCATTTAATTTTTTTTGCCGCGATGATCGCGGCGCTGCGATGCCCAGGTGGGGCAATCCGCCAAAGTGTGCAGCGCGGTGTCCTCAACAACGTCGCGGCAGTCGCCGCAGTGATGACAACCGGGCGCCTCTTGCCGGCTTATACGACACAGGAACTGGCCATAACAACCGTTGCCAGGCATTACCTGTGTCAGCCGGAAGGTGAGGGCGCCATGCCGCCTTTCCAGCCACTCCTCAAACACGGGACTTACAGCCACGATCGTGGCGTGCCTGAGCGTGCCCGGGTATGCTGGAACATAACATAACTTAACCTAACCTTTTTTTACGCGGGCGAAGCCGCAGGCAAAAGCTAGTAGATATTATAAACGACGCTTGTAATAAAAAGGTCTATGTGATAATGATTGTTTGGTATTTCTTATATATACTTTGTATGTATAACAGAAGATGAAACAATGGACCATAGTTAATACCACTGCCAAATGTGGCTCAGCAGGATAGGCACTTATTATTTGGTATTACAAAAATATTGTAAGTTAGATGTTGTAGTGATTGCGCATAAAATAAAGACTGTTAGATTCCAAAATTATCTTAATCCTAGCTAATATTATAAATGCGAATGTGAGTTGGTTTGTTCGTTACGCTTTCTCGCCTTAAATAATCCACCGCTTATCATGAAATTTCAAAGACACATTATCAGGAGCAGAGAAAGGACATAGGGTACCATTTCTGAAGAAATTGAGAAAATCTACAGTAACACGAGCAAAGCCACGGTCAAAATCTAGTTTATTTATAATCCTACAAAGACGATTCTAATTATGTACTGCGCTAGAAAGATGGATATTTTAGGACAAAATTGCGTTGGCAAATTGAAAACTTTAACGTTAATATTTTTAGTTTGGGTTGCTGATATTTAGTGTATTTTTTGGAGTTTCGAATGAAGTTTGCCTTTCCGCGTGACATCGTCGACAAGGGATCGCGTCATGTGTACGCTTGCGATCCGCTTTTTCACGCTCCCATAACTGAATTGCTTATACAAAAACTTCAAACGTACACTTTAACATGCTTCTGTACTTGAGAATAAGGTTGAATTTTGAGGAAAACAACTCTGTGTAGAAGTTTGTCGCGAAACGGGAAACTATCGAATGTCCCGTGGGTCCGACCGTCCGGCAGTGCGCAAAACATTGGATTCTCTTCAAATATTAATTGTTAAACGTACGTTCAAAGATTTTAGATTTTCAATACGACTCTTATATTCAATGACTGTGCTAGCTTTTGTCAATACAAGGCACAAATGGCTGTATTAGAAAGGCTTATGTTAAAAACCTCTAAATATTCCCTACTGTCCCTCCTAGAGGGGAGACGGACACGACACAGAGGCGCGCGTGGGAACACGCACGCCGCCTCTCGGACCTGGTGCTGAACGGATGGCGGGCCAGGCCCACAAAGCCCGCCACCCCCAGGTCAATCCTCAGGGTGGCTGGAGGTCGTCTCGCGCCAAAATAACCATGGCCGGTCATTACCTGTGTCAGCCGGAAGGTGAGGGCGCCATGCCGCCTCTCCAGCCACTCCAGCCACTCCTCGAACACGGGACTTACCGCCACGATCGTGGCGTACCTGGCACGGGTGCACAAGTCGCTCCTCTCAATTGGCCACTAGGACCTGGCGGAGCTCGGACCTCGCCGCCTCGACAGCGGGAAGGCCCGGTCCTTCGCCCCGAGCTTGCGCCTCCTGGCGCCAACGATATAGAAACGCCAGGAGCGCCGCTTCCAGGTCCCATGGCATCGATCCGGCGAGTAGGCTCGCAGCCTCGAACGAGATCGTAACCTAACATAACCTAACCCTTCCGAGACGGAATGCAGTGATTTGAGGCGTGTAGGTGCTCGCTATGATATATTTTAGTAAGCATATTTTGCTGCGCAATTACTATTTTTGGTGGTCATTATATTTAATCCCTATTAGAAATATGAATGAACCTCCTTTTTAAGTTACGTAGTTTGTAGTATGTCTATTATATATACATACATTACATAAGAATGATTCATCATCGTTTAATGAAATGAACATGTTATGTCATTTTCCTGTCGTAGTTAGATAAGATAATGGAATTCTCTGAAAGGGGTAAGCAGAGGCGTATTACACTCACATTTTATGTCACAGTTTGTATGTTACATACGTTTACTGACCAGGCAGAAGATTTTATTCATAAAAAACCCAAAAACACTTTATTTGATTCGTAAGTCACACCCGGGACCCCACGATCTTACATGAATGTAGGTTCAAACCAACGAGGCAGGAATGACATTCCGCAATGGCGATATACCTATATACCTAAAAACATTTAGGTATTCAAAACCTGTAAAAAATATGTCTTTAAAATCTCAGGGCCGTTTTGACCATGTTTCGACTGGTCTCGAGTCAGCTAAATCATGGCATAGCAACAGATTATCTTCGCAAATCATTATTACAATCAATAGAAAGATCGACTGCATTTTGGTTCAAATATGATGAAGGCTAGCCTATTTGGTATCGTGCTTAATTCATTTTGATACACTACGACTACTAATACAAATAGTCTATGATAGGTAACGTCTCTAATATTTGACATATATTATGTACTTCAAATTTATGGCGTATATTTAGATTTCTATTTAGGCGCGGATTCAAATTTATAAGTATGTTTAGTTTCGGTGGCAACAGATGTAAACTTGAGTGTATTGGCGATGGAATAGACCCGGACCGGCGACATGAATTTGTTGGTCTCGTGAGAGTACTTTTCGTTGACCCTTCACAAAAAGACCATATGCACAGAGTATGGGCTTCAGCTGTACTTACTTTTGCGTATTTATTGGTTATCGCTACTGTTATACCACTTATACTATACACACTAACTTACAGATTACCATTGACTCTAAATATACATGTGGCTCTTTGTACAATTGGGGTAAGCTTATTTCTTTTTATAAAATAATGCTGCTGAAATCTGGACTATACAGACATTCAAAGAACGAACAAAAAGAGCATCTAGAATATAGGACCACACAATTTTTTGTTTCGTGTAGCGATCGAACCTACTACAATCGGCGCAGTGACATTGTCGAGGCGACCATTTAAGCATTAGTGCAGTCCAAAGAACAAGTAATAAAAACACTGCGATTAACAACTTTATAACTGTAGTGTGGGTTGGCAAACAATAATGCCTAAACTATAAGTACGTCCATTAAATAGATTTCCTTAATATGACCACTCCCATATTAGATGTTGTTAATATACTGTTTATTCAATTGTTACTTTACAATTGACCTAAATTTAACTTTACTTGTCACTTTGAGCTTGCCATTGTTATACAGTGTCAAATTTAAAGTTACTTAGCACAAAATTTAATAAATATTTACTTTTGTTGCAGTTTCAACTATTAATACCTACCGCCATACTTATGCTAGATCCAATGTTTAACGGAAGTTTGGAACTTGGTATCAAACAAAGAAAGCTGCAACATATTTTGTTACATGTTTTTGCTGGAATCTGCGTTTACGGAGGAGTTATCAATTTATATGTCAAAGGTCCTTGGGAAATGACTGTACATGCAATTATAGGTATTCTTTTTGCTATTCCGTGTTTACGATTTACATTTATCAAACCTAAGATCTTGAACTATTTAAGGTATCATTGAGATTTTGAGCAGCAGCGGCCTGCCGCCGGCGCATTGCGCACACACATACACGTATACAGACATAATAAAAACGCTGTCTGGCCACCGGTGTGCCACTGCGACTCAATAGGTTAATATTCGAAAAGAAAACTTCGCACCCGTTTTTAAGCATATTGCACGCACTGAGATTTGGTATTATTAACGTTTATATGGTGAAAGCGTGCAGAAATCTATACATCTATACAAATAAATATAATTGGAGTGTCTGTTTGTAATGTCAAAATAACAGCTTTTCATCTAATGCATATGAAAGTATATAAGGTACCTATACGAAAACATCTGTTTTTAAAATTTTTGTCTGTCTGTCTGTTTGTTCCGGGTAATCTCCGAAACGGCTGAACCGATTTTGACGGGACTTTCACTGGCAGATAGCTCATGTTATAAGGAGTAACATAGGCTACTTTGATTTTAGAAAAAAAATAGGGTCCCGCGGAGACAAACTTTTTAGTTAAAATCTACGCGGATGAAGTCGCAGGTAACAGCTAGTCTAAAATATAAAACAATAATATTTCAAATTGAATTAAATTACGGTCGTATTCCGACCACTGGCTCACCATTATCTCGAATTTTGACTGCACGGATGGCGTAGTCGTTCAAGTAGTTGTCTTGCCACTGCCACAGCCCCGAGTGTTATCAGTTCGATCCTCATGCGGAACAAAGATTTTGTGTCCCACAAGTAGTTGTGCCAAGTCTGGCTGTTCGTTGTGTCCGTTGTTTGAATGTTAGTCAAGTCCCCCGCGACACAATATTTAATCCTAATTTAGTGGTTGTCTTTATGAAAAAATAACAAATCAACAATTAGTTAGAATTATTCTTTGATTTCAGGACTAGTTGCAATGGCGTTTGTATTTTTAGCAACGCTCTTGGGTCTGTTTATTGTAGGTCTCAATTATATTAAAGGAGAACCACCGCAGTATCCCATAACAAAATTCCACAAAATAGCTGGCATAATTACTTTATCAGTAGCATTGTTACCTCTTAGCTCAGGCTTATTTACACCTGCCTTCAGGAAGTGGTATGTAGCCATGGATTTAAATGAATTGCCGTTCGTCCTAATAGCATTTAGCGTCATATATACAATCTGTATTATCTGGTCTATTTATTGGAAACAGGTTTTATCATGATAAGCTTTCGTGAACAGTGATTATTAAATATTTTAGTTTGCATGCGTTTTATTTATCATTTTATTATAATTATTGCTGCGAAGGAAAATATTTCACATGTATTTGTTAAAATATATTTTATCAGAAGTGGTCTGTCGAGATCATAATCTAATATATTGGCTTGCTAGATCAAGCTATTTGCTATCCGACATGTTGCACTAAAGCTGTTACTATTAATACGTTAGTTTAGGTATCGTAAGCTGATACCTAAACTAAAACCGATAACCCATAACGGGTTTCGTACTAAAATATGTATATATATAAATTGATATATTGCTTTAGAAGTTAAAAGCGCATAAATGGATAGACAAGAGAGATATCTTATAATATAAGATAGATAACTTAGCTTTCCTAAAATATTATATCCACACCATTAGATTGGTTGGTCTTGACATGGCGTCCCAAAAGATTTCAAGCGTAAGTCGTGGTCGAGCTCCTTAAGATCTCAAATACATATATTTATTTATTTATTTATTTATTTATTTAGGATCTCCAACGAAGAATGTACACTGCAAATTACAAAAATACTCACTTAAGGATAAGGTATGTGTACTCCTTCAATTATAGGAGACCACAGCATGCAATTAAAGATAAACTTACAAACTAAGATAACAGATAACACAATTTAGAATACATATTTATAAGCAAAACAGAAATAAATTAAAATTTTAAATTTAAGTATTTTGGTATATTTATAATGACAAAAATATTGTAACACTAAATGTTACAGGTATTCATTAAGATGCTTCTTAAATTTACACAAAGGTTCACAAATATCAATTTCGTGTGTCTTTGATAGGTTATTGTACTGCCTACAGAGTCTTGGTACAGTAGCATAGTGACCGAGATTTGTTTTTGAGGTGGGTACGTCAAAGAAGTTGTACGTATTCTTCCGGGGTATTCGAGAGGGAATCTTAATAATTAGAGAACTTAGTATTTGATTGCAATCTATGGCGCCATTTATTATCTTGTGTAAGAAGATATAGTCTAATTTTTCCCTACGGCTTTCAAGCGTTTTCATATTATATTGTTTCAACCTATCGGAGTAACTTGTGCATGATCTCGCTATATGATCGCCGTAACAAAGATGATATAGAAAGCGCTTCTGTATACTTTCCAAACGATTTTTGTACACATCATAATGTGGACTCCAAATTACAGAGCCATATTCAAGTATCGGCCGAACTAAAGTGTTAAAAAGTTTTATCTTTGTGGATGATTTTTTGAAATCCTTGCCATTACGTGTAACAAACCCTAATACTTTGAAACCACGCGCAACAGTATTCAATATGTGTACGTCATATTTCAGTGCACTATCTAGTTGAACTCCAAGATCGCGAATTATATTAACTTTTTTTATTTGAACTCCTTCTATATAGTAGGTATTATTAATAACAGTTTTATTTCGGGTAAATTTTATATGGTAACATTTTTTAGTATTTAACTGCATTTTATTTAATTTGCACCAATCTGTTAGACTATTTATATCGTCTTATACTAGTCTTAGACTATCGTCTTAGACTATTTATATATATATATATATATATATTACATACAACCCATGATGCGTTTCTAGTTTTCTTCACGGTTAGTCAAAGTCAAAGTCAAAAATTGTTTATTCACTTAAGTCACAAAGTAACACTTATAAACGTCAAAGTGGTTTGCGAGTTTGTTACATTTACTGAATTTACATTTATGTTAGTTGCAAGGTTCAGGCAAAAGGTTGAGCCTATGAGAAGATACCTGCAAGAAACTCAAGGCTACTCTTTTAAATCACCATCAAATTATAATTTCAGTATTTTACAACTCATTTATCTACCAAGTGCTGCAGTCATTATGCCATAGGTATGTCACTGTCCATACAAAACTAAATTCTAAAAATAAAAGTTAATAATATTAGGTAAGAAACATTTCAGGTTTGAAATAATATTTATCTGTAGTCATTTGTAATAGACAGTAGTATGGCATGAGGACGCATACACTTACACTTTGTGACATATGAAAAGGTAGTTTGTGACTAAATGTAGTTAATATAAAATTTACGTTATTACTTACAAAGTTTGTTAAAAGAAAAGAAAGATACTTTAAACAAAATAAACACGAAGTATCTTCACATAACTAAATTGACTTATATAATAGATACATTGTTTGAATCCTGTATGGAACAAGCAACTAGTTCCATGAGTCTTTATCATTTAAGTAATCGTTGATTGAATAATAGCCCTTCCGGATAATCTGACGTTAGACGTCAGCACTTTTAAATTTGAGTAAAGGTAAATTTATAATATCAATCGGTAGTTTATTAAAAAAGCGTATACCGAGTCCCGCAAATGAATTGTGAACTTTATGTAAACGATGATACGGACCTACTAACTTATGCTTATTTCTAATGTTTAAGTTGTGATTACCACTATTCTTATTATTTAAGTGAATATTATGTTTTATAAACATAATATTCGTAAATATATATTGCGACGCAACGGTAAGTATACCAATTTCTTAAAACGCTCTTTCAGGGAAACGCTCTTTTAGGTATAACAATACCCTTCTCACAGATGTATAAGAAGTGTGTATTACCCCGTGTTGTTCCCTTTTATTGTTTTACTCCGTGTCTTTCTATTGAACAAGAATGCATTTCGCCGGCAAAATTTGGCACGTTTTTTTTATTAGGCGTTTCAATAAATTATTTGCTGTTTAATTACTTAACTATGATTGTGCAAAGGAGGACACACCACTTCTGCATTTATTTATAACATTCGTAAGGAGGATTAAGTTTTAGCAATTATTATTACATTATTCTGTGGTAAGTATACTTTTGCTTTTGACAATATTTTTGACATAAATGCTTTTATTATATAAGCATAATTATATCCCGGCTTGATTTAAAAATTAATAAGTATGCGGAAACATATTCAAGATCCTAAAAAAACTTGTAGTCTTGAATGTAAGGATGGCGGCACAAGAGACCATATACAAGAATTCGTAGGTCCCGTGAAAATAATTTTCATTGATCCCACGTGTTCAGAGTATGTATATAAGCAATGCACTCCAGCAGTAATGACTTTGGCGTATTTATTACTTATTGCGGTTTTTGCAACAGTAATATTTGCCACACTAACCATGCAAATGCCAATAAACACAGTTCTCCACATTGCTGCATGTATGATTGGCGTAAGTTAAGTTTTTTACACACTACACACAAATATTACTGTGGTTACGATGTATTGTAAATTTACGATTTCCATATTAGTTAAACTCTTAATCTCAGCTGATAGTACAAAAGATGTACCTACCGCAAACATCTACTACATTTTAACACAGTGGCGATTTAGCCAGTAATTATTGTTAATGTTAGAGAGTTTAGACGATAGCATTTTCAACATAGCAATAATGCATACATTGTTTACTTGTCTTTTGGCCACTTTACGGCAGCCATGATAACAGAGAAACTCTTTCTCGTGGTTTTGTATTTAGCTATTATAACGGGAAGTCTCTCACATGGTCGACGTAAAAAGTCTAACGAGTTCAGTGTTTGCATCGACAAAAACAAATTTTGGTAAGCTTAGGTCACTCCCTTCGTATGCAATCTAGCAATTTAGAGATATCACTTAACTAAGAATTATACTTAAATATACATATAACTTTATAAAAAATCTTTACAGAAAATTTGTAATTTGTATTTCTTGCAGTTTCATCTATTAACGCCTACCGGTATACTTCTATTCGACCCCATGTTCGGAGGTGGAACGTCTCTTGATTCCATTAGTAAGCGGCACCAGCATATTCTATTGCAATGTTTAGCAATCTTCTACATTCTTGGAGGCGTTATCCATTTATCTACTACTACAAGTATTACATCATCTGTGCATGGAAGTATAGGTTATTATATCGTATATTTTTAGCTTATAGTATACTTAATATAAGTTTAGTAAGCCGTCATATCCGTCCCGTCTGCATGTTTTTACGGGTAAAGAGTACTCCATGAGGAGTGGGACATCAATAATAATAGAAGCGGATGTAAATCCATTCCTATAGTTGGTGGCAGAGTTTTGAATTAATTACGGCTTCCCACTTTATGCAGGCTACGAGCAAGCTGGTACCGCAATCCAGTCTAAATCAATCACAAAGCAGGTTTGTGTTACGTAATTGAGGCGGGATAGTCCTTTATTTTAACCATTTCTATTTCGGTTTAGCAGCTTGGTTATATTCCTACAGTGTGGATTTTACAACAAAACGCCACATAATAAAAGCATCTACGGAACAATATCTGGCTATTGGCTAGTTTACCCACCGAAGATAATAATTAGAATGGGTCATTGCATAAATTTTAAAACAGAAATGATTACATTTATGTTATGAGTCTAGGTAATAAGCACTTTATTATGGAGCATATTGATATATCCAGTATCCTACTCTACAAAAACATCGAGAAATTTTATAGAGCTGATTACAACTATTATTTATTTACAGGATTATCTGCAACAATCATCATATGTCTGGAAGCGATTTTGGGTCTGTTCGTTTTCCTTCCACACTTAAACGATTGGATAAAGCAGTCTACAATGGTTTTAATGCACAAAATTATTGGAACGTTAATTTTGCTATTATCGTTAGTCACCTTCTGTACAGGTGTACTCGGGTCTGAATTCATGAACTGGAGTTATACAGCTCATCTGCCAGAACTTCCATATGTTCTGTCGGGATTCAGTATTCTGTACACAATGTGTATTCTTGTATCTATTTATTGGAGGCTATTACAGCAGGAAGAAAAGCAGTAAAGTATTTTATGAATAAAAATAAGGCTATCAGAGGATAGCCTTATTTTCGTTCATAAAATACTTTTATTTTAAAAGATTGACGCTTCAAATTAAGGTGTATTTTTTATTTTGATGTATCTGGTTGTTATTTGTTTGCTTAATTGTTAGCTTTTATTGGGTTGACAGTTTTTTTAATATATCGTAAAATTCGACGATAAGAGTAAAGTAAGTTTTGATCATTAAAGTTTTGACTACATAGACGATGAACTTTAAATGGTTACCCCTACCAAGGGGCACAAAAAGAAAATGATCCTCAGATATTTGAGTAATGCGACGGATGATTCATGTTTAACACTGAACATATTTTCAAAAGATTCACCAGTGTGTTAAAACTTTGATAGGTATTTATTTTAGGCAGCTGGAAGTGCCTGCTACGTTAAATAAAACACCAAATTACGCATAATCGTATAATAAAATAAGTTTACAATCACTGATTCTATTTCAGAAATATAAATTTCACAATAGTACTTGACATTATACATGAAGTGTGAAAAATTACGAATGATACTAAAGTATAAACCACTGTAGTATTAGCCCAGTATTGGAAATCTTTAATAAAAAAACCAGATATCAGGCAGGAGGCAGTCATAAAGAAAGTTGCTAAACCAAGTACCATATGAATGGTTTTCGCCATAGTGTCCATTATTAATACACCGAGGCCGGATACGAAGCAGATAAATGTAAGAACGTATGCGATGGCACCTGCAAATAAAAGAAGTTTATTTGTTGTTAATAAATGATCTTGTCTTAATCAGCCTATGTATCAATCAAATGAACTATTAACCCGTTCAGTGCCTAGAACTCACCATATGAGACGAATAGAAAATCGTTCGTGTGCCTAAAACTCGCATCCGCGTTATAATCACTTGCTTCGCATGCGAGTTTTGGGCACACGAACGATTTTACACGACGTTTTTTTGATCTCATAGGGTGAGCGTGGGCACTGAAAGGCTCGATGCACCGTTATTTTAATTTTAATATAAATTATTACATTTTAAAGCTGTCACTATTTTATTTTCAATTTTATTCCTGAAGCAGCGACAGCCTTGTGGGAAAGTTAAGAGTTAGATTGCCACGCAGAGGTCTCGAGTTCGATGGTAAGGCACGCACACCTCCGACTTTTCGAAGTTATGTGCGTATTAAATAGTTAATTATTATCGCCCGCTTTAACGGTGAAGGAAAACATCTCTTAAGATCTACATAATGTTCTCAAAGAAGACAGCACGAATGGTCGATTTTTGTCCAAAAAGTGGACAAAAATTTGTGTGTTCCACAAATAGTTGTTCCGGGTCTGGGTGTTCTTTGTGTCCGTCGTTTGAAATTATTTCTAGTGCGGGAGTTGTCTTTTATAAAAGAATAAATAAAAAGAAAGATATGTATACTATACTTTGTATTAATTTCAGTTGAGCGTCGTGGTCATTATAAAAATGAAAAGTAATAAAAGTAATCTTGAGTAAACAATGTACGGCTAACTTGGTGGCTGAGCCTCATCCAAAATTCTATTTATATTTTCTTTTTAAAGTATTAATATTTATTTTTCTGTATTAATAATACTTAAGACTGTTGGTAATGCCTGTTATATAGTTACATAGAGCATTATTACATTTATCTTGCCGAGATCGCGCAGTCATAATTTTGCAGCATTGTACGTTATATTTTTGGTTTTTTCTTTCTTAGTATGCACATTATTCAGATATTTTTGTTATATTAATGCGAATGAGTCTGTCCTATTCTAAGTACGTACTAGTGCATAGATAGTATAATTTGTTACCTGTTAAGCAGTGGGTGTTTGTCGTCATACTTGTAGAAAACAATGTAGACATGGTCCCGAAAGCAGCGCAGATGATTCCAATTATTTGTAGTATTACGTGTGCGATTGTCTTATGTTTCGATCGTAAAATTGTTGACCAACCGTTAAAGTAATTGTGACTTAGTATCCCTTCAGCCATGAGGCAGTGATACTGAAATATTAGAAGGTCACTTTCAAAAAGACAGCTGCATAACCCACTTGTATTAGATTAAATTACCACATACATTTATATTGATGATGATGATGATTCATACCTAGAACAAAAATTAGCACAATTTAAAATTATTACGTTTATCATTGAAAATTTTAAGTGTGATAACTGATAAGGATAACTGCTAGGTAGGTACTTACTTACCGCAGTACATAGGGCAGCATGAATATCACCTACATGCATAGAATATATAATGGAAGCTATCAATGTTGCTCCGATCATTAAATGAGATAAACCTACCCCAACGGCTGTAAAAACTGAACGATAATATGTTCCTTGGGACTCAACAACTAATAGTTTTAAGCCAGAAAATCTTATCGACTTGGTGGGCCGTTTGTTCAGATTCATATTTTCCTTTTTCTGTGTGTAGGAATCATTTTTGTAACTGTTCCGTAGAATGCAATCTATGTATCTAGTAAACAGTTGTGTGCTATTATAATAATTTGATTTACTAGGTATATTTATGCCCGATATTGATACATATTACAATCAGATCGTTGACAGTAATATGTCTTCATCTGTAAAATGTGTCAAAACCGTTGAACTAGGTTGAACTGGTCTCGTGGAAATGAAATATATAACCACAGGTAATTATTATTTCGTTCACAGATTACTTTTACTTTATAGGTAATAAGGATAATGAGACCTTTTTCTGTAATATTTATGTGAATGTCATTTGCCTTTTGAAGCAGTATATATTTGTGGCGTATAATGATAAAAGTAACGGGTAATAATGATGATATACGAAAGCTTTTAAGCAGTGTTAAATCATAGATAGAGAAAATCTAGGATAACAACCATTAAGCTAGACATCATTTGACGACTAGCGAGTTGTCCTGTCATGCAGTGTTCATCTAGTGTTCTCTCTTATAAGTTGTGACAGGCATCGTGCAAATTCCTCTGTCGTGCCGAGACATTGTCGCCCGCTGCTGGATGGGTCGCTGATGTAGTTTCAGTTCCAGCGAAGCACCCACCTTACAAAGCAACGAGGTGGCACACCGTGGTGGCTTTAGTCGGTAGCCCCGAAGTCTTGGGAGAACTCGACATAACCCTTTCGCCTCCCTTCATGGCGAGGGGCAATGCATCAGGAGCATTTCTCCACGTAAAAAAAGTCATCGTGCACATTGCCTTGAAACATAATTATGTTTTACAGGCCATGAGTTGAATTGTCTGGTATCACCACTGTATTGACAACTATATGGATACGCTGGGAAAATGTCCAACTCGATCAAGAGATCTCACCTAACCGAACTAAAAAGTACACGACGATGTAAAAATTTCAAATTAATTAGTAAATAAAATTATTATATATTTGTTACTTATTCACGCGAAAGTCGTTGTATGGATTTTTAAACTTGACATATTGATGGACCATGTCATGGATTAACACTAAGGATACTATTTATCCCGGCATATGTTTAGAGTTTACGAAGGTATTGGGATCCTCGGCGTGGAAATCTCAAATAAAGTCCAGTTTGGGAGTCACTTGGAGGACAAAGCTAAATTAGCGAGTAAAAAGGTGGGTGTACTGAACAGAGCGAGGCGGTACTTCATACCAGGTCAATGTCTTGTGCTTTACAAAGCACAGGTTCGGCCGCACGTGGAGTACTGCTCACATCTCTGGGCAGGGGCCCCCAAATACCAGCTCGACCCACTTGACTCCCTACAAAGACGGGCAGTTCGAATCGTCGATGATTCCAATCTCACGGATAGATTGGAGTCGTTGGAGCAACGGAGAGAGAGAGTTCTTCTTTTACGGTAGGCAGCGGCTTTGCTGTGTCCTGACATTGCTGAAGTACATGAGCAGCAGTTACCACTTTCCATCAGGAGGGCCACTTGCTCGTCTGGCACCAATGGCAATAAAAATAAAAAAAGAAGGTAAATACGCGGGAAAAATCTAGTTAACCTATAAAAATTGTTCTAGTTATGTAAATATCTAACATTTTATATTTTATCTTTGAATTCAACTAAACGTTTAAAGATCAAATGATTACGATAGGTTCATTTTATGTTTATTGTTCAGGTTTTCACAATAGTATTCTCGTGACTCTCGAAGTGCTCTGCCCTCTCGACTGATCGAATGAAAAAACAAATTATTATCATAGATACTTATTTATTACATGTTGATAAGTAGTTATGGGTTTCTGGATTGAACGTTCTGTTTTATGTAGGCATTAGATGGAGTATTGTAGGCAATATATTTATTATTATATATTTATTTTCTCTTCACTTCATGTTAAAAATACGCAATGGATACAGATTTTGTCTGATGTCAAGTACTCTTTGTATGACAGACAGGGAGTCCTGGAGTCTTGATTGTTGCAGCTGTGGGACGCATGTGTCTCAAGAGGTTTATTGAGTTTTTTATGTTACTGTATTTATTTTTTAAATTCTTCCTTTTTATTACTGTAATTGTTATTTTTTTATCTTCATACACATTGTGCCCACCTGAAAGCTATATAATCTTTATATATATAATTCTACTGTACGTGTGTATGTCACTGAACTCCTCCTAAACGGCTGGACCGATTTTGATGAAATTTTTGTGTGGGTTCAAGTGGATTCGAAAATGGTTTAGATACGTTTTTTTTTCTATTGTGTACAGGACAACGTCTGTCGGGACAGCTAGTAGCAATATAATTTCTTTCTATCATCTTTCTTTTTTTCTACTCGCATGTAATATACTTATGTCGTTTCTTTTATAACTTACTTCTGGCTAGCTACCAATCAAGGAATTTTGACATAATCAAATATCAAGCCAGAATCTAATAGCAATTTTTGATGGAGGTTCCTGTTATGATATTCTTGCGAAGAAATCTCGGTAAAGAGAAATGTAATAAAATTCTTAATAATTTTCCATGTTAGTATTTTTATTCCTAAGTCTATTGGATACGGCTTTCTAGTTCGACCAGATTAGAATCTAAATGACTGTTGTCAAGCTCACCTCCTCGCGTCACCTCAACTGCAGAACCCAAAAAGATTACAATATGCAAAGTTAGATTAATTGGCATGTCGCAAATCATTCATGTTCATAAGAGTCCGGATCAGTTGCTTTAATATAGTGTGTCATCACAGGCACGGTAAGCCTTTTTTTAAATGATCACCCATCTAAGAGTATAATCGTTGCAACATTGTTTAAACTCGTGGATCGCTCGTTTTAAGTAGAAATAATAAATGTATGTTCAAAAGTAACGATTATTTTTTGATGTTTAAAATTGTGCATATTAACATAATATCTACAGTATAATAAATATTCCATTCATAGGATAAGTCATAATTTAAAATCGCCTTTGTATCAGCATAAAGCGAATACTCACATAGGTACATACAATAGAAAAGTCGTTGCTGTTTTACAAAATAGTTTCATTATTTTCTTTGAACTAAGCTTTCGAATCTCACCGAGTTACAAATATATGGATGCGACTTTATTTTCGCCATATGCAAAATGGGCTAAACAAAAAATTGCGATGTTTGCTATTAGGTCCATTCTGGCCAAATTCCACAGAAACAGCAACTTGTCTCTCTCTTATCTGTCTTTAATTACAAATGGTGTATTGTTAAATCCAAAATTTATATTATGGACTTATAATATACTATACGTTATCAAATCTAGAACCAAATTCTACATTTGGCTTATTTTTGTTATTTGTTACTGGTTTATTTTACTTACAACATTTTATTTACAGCTATTCCGCCGTTTCGGGTAATTTCTAATGGCTGTGGTCACGGGACTTCAGAACAACAAAGCAATTTAAGTAATTGTCTGAGAGTGAAATGCTTCTGCTTGAGGCACATTAGGGTTCGCCTTATACTCGTGCCACACGCAGTTTCAAATAACTACGTAAATATCATGTTAAATTTACGCATACGTAGGAAGTCAGTAGGTCAAACTAATATCTTTAAGGTATCTTTACGTATACTTTCTTCTCATGAACAATAATGTTGTTTAATAGTGGTTATGTGAGTGTCGCACCTAGTATAGACTCTCGATACACTAAATGGGGCAGACATTGTGGTGATATTTTTATTAAGGCTCTAGATATAATTCGTAGACATTACTTTACATAATAGAAATCCCCACAGTTGCAAGAAATACAGCAAAATAACTTAACCACGTCAATTCAACAAAAATCCGTAAAATATATATGTATACCTAGCTTAAAATTAACATTTTATAAAAATTCACCGAATTTTGTAAATTTAGTTTCTTGGTATTTACCGGCATTTGTAACCTTATATCCTTATAATCATAATCACCTATCACAGCATTATGTTGTCCGAGGTGATTATCTACTTCTGATGTGAAGGCTTATACAATTTGTGGACGATTACATATTGTGTGTATTGACTTTCATCGCTGACTGTACAGGACACAGAGTACATTAGATATTGCCTTCAAGCGAGCGTGATTTGTTTCCGTGCTTTGTGACCGCAAATTCTCTGTAGCAGCACGGAGTCTGAGATTATGCTCGGCAGAAGGCAATAGGCTTGCCCCCTATTACGTAGGACATAAAACCGTAACAGGTTAAATATGATTGTAATCTACCTTTGGCATGAGATAAATTATGTAATTTTTCAAATTGATGCCGTAAAAATAAGCTGGTGAAATATTTAAGTCATACTAACTTGTCCTGCCTTGAGCCTCAGTTATCTACAATCTCTAGTTTCTTATGCAAGATTTCTCCAAAGTAATATATAGCATGTAGAGTGTACTAATCTGAATCTGGTCATAAATCCTCTATAGAACGTCTCAACACTTAATCTTACAACAGTTACGAGTGCGTTTGATAATATCGTCATACGTCATGTCCTACCGTTTGTGGATCCGTGAATTCGCCGATAGAATACGAATAATGTCGCAGTAGGCCTTCGGTCAAAGGTCTGCACACTCCTGCATAGTGTCGCATTTATCAAAAGATATGGTCGTATATCTTGAACATTAGCAACGGCAACAATACTCTATTCCAGAATGTGCGTATCGAAGGCCATTAGTCTTCTTGGAGTTTCCTTTATATGTTTAGATGCCATAAAGATAGTCGGTTGCGCACAGACCAGTTATCCGCTGTGATCGCTTACCTACCTGTCCCAATCTAATTTAACGATATCGCTCTTGGTTACGCTTGTACACCTTTAATGTTAAGTGTTTGTATGTGTAAATCTATATCGATTAATAGTAGATAAGGATAATAATAATAGTAGGTAATATATTTGCTGTACTTATCAATTACTAAAGAATTTGTTTTACCGCTTCATAATTGTAAGCGATAAGAGTGGGATAATAATAAAACAATAAGTAAATATCATAAAACTATATTTATCTTAAAGCTTAGTATAACATGTACGGGTGGAGTGTAAAAGCGATTTCGTCGTCAGATGCATATTAAATTTTGATCTCACTATGTATTTTTCTAATAAATATATAAAAACATGGCATTTTCGTACTTTAACAATACATGACATTTATACATAATGGCTCTAAAAAAATATTTTGGCAATAGTTTTCGTAAATGAGATGAAACTTAGTAGAGTGAGATTAACAGCAGACAATGCATTAGGTAGATAATAATCATGGCATCCTAACATTATTAATAGTCTTTAAAGTATATTAAAGTTAGTAGGTTTCTATATATTTTACTCAATAACACGTAACGGTAGAAAAAGAATTGGCACACATATAGACATAGGTAAATTTACGAATACCATAATTATATAATATCTTTTATCCCGTAGGATTCACGCGGGCGGATCCATCGTTAGTTAATAAATTTAGAGAAAACAAATTTAATTAGTACAAACGTTCGCACTAACGAATATGGTTAGTTACAATACAGTTCATATATTTCTAGTTACCTTTAATCTTTGTCACAAAAGTGATAAACGGATTGATGATAATGATGAATGTTAAACAGGATACGAAAGCAATGAGAGTATATGCCGATCCATCACCGGCCCATTGTAGGAAAGAGGTCTTTTCCATTCCGTAGCAGAGAGCGATGCTAGCTGCTGCGAAGCCTACAATACCGAAGCAAATGTGGGTCAACTTCGACAGTTTGGCGGGAATGTAACCTCGGAGTTCGTAAGACCATAGAGATGCTAGACCATTGACCAAGCAAACTGTTGTGAAGACTAGGGCTACAAGCGCTGTGGACAAAAATATATAATATAGATAAGTTGATCACTCATCATTATAATTTGTTTTGGAGGTAGGTAGGTACAAAATATTGTTTGGATGGTGCAGCAGTTAAACCAGTGAGTCTTAGGTCTTAGGCGCGTTGGGCGTCGCGTCGCGCGGCGCGTTGTGCGTTTTTCCGTTTACGTAACGCGTACAGCGGTACGCATAAGCGCACGCGTAAACACAAACATAGGGCAATATACAATGTTGTTTACGGAGACGCGGGGCGTCGCGCGTCGCGGTGCCCGCCGCTGCGCCCGCTGCGAGTCGCCAAGCGTGTAACGAAGCACGCGGCGGTTATCACTGCGTCGTATGCGGCGGACATGTCTGCGGCGCATTTATTATATTATATACCTAGTTCACTTTTTAACATAGAATTTACTTCTAAAAAAAGTCGATTATATCGTACTCCACTGCCACAATGACTTGCGTCTGCGTTGTGGGATTTCCAAATAACACTGGCAGAAGGTTCTGCCGTGGGCATCGTTTCATCTAGAATTGCCGCCGTGTGCGTCGCTGCGTGCGCCGCGCCGCTGCGATAAATGCCGCGTGCGACGCGGCGTTGCCATCCAAGGGCTCCGCCGCAAAAAACGCTCCATTTCAATCAAACGCACGTAAAATCGCTTCTCCGTAAACGCACTCATACAACGCCATATGTTTGAATTCAGTACACTGTGCACCCCGCGTCTCCGTAAATGAGGCCTTACCGAGTGTGTATAGCCAGTCGCATGTAGCATGAGACTGAGATTGATCCGTAAAAACGTTGCAGACGTAAACTATTGTTATTTGGACATTGCTTGTAAAGCTAACTAAATAAATTGTTCGGCATTATCATTAAAAGGATTTGATAAAGTCAAGGCATATAATAACTAAAGGCCTTTTATAAGACATCTCGTACAGCTGTAGATTTGTTAATGTAATACACCTCTACGTAAGAATTGGCCTTGCTTAGGTAATTATTATAAAACAGAAGTACGCAATATTATAGAAGCACTATAGAATAAGTACTTAGAAGATTAGGTGATTTTTCTAAATGCTGTTAGGAATTCCTGTGAAACGGGCTTTTCCCACTGATACTAAACGGTCATTATTTGCTTACGTATTAGTTTGTAAACAATTAAGTGGTATGAGGTACTTTACATTGATAGAAACTTAATATATCAAACGTAATTAACACACAGCTTGGTTTATATGTATTACTGATAATCTCTGCGTGTCTAATAAGGGAATACCTATGATGCATAACAGCTATAAATGCATTACGACTTATTATTATATATAGGTAGAGTTAGATAGAGGTTTGGGCACGCACATTATTTAAAGATACCAAACAGAAGTTAGCGATACGTCGTATACTTGACAACGCCAGTATCGTCCGATTTAAGCATCATATCATATATTCATACTCATACAGCAGGCCATAACATTTTGTCAAGATATTGTATCTGAATGTAATATAAGAATTATCTTGAGAAAATGTTATGGTCTGCTGTTTGAGGATGAAGATATGATATGATGCTTAGATCGGATATGACAAGGTTTATACGGATTGATTACCATGCATGATATATAGCGCCAATTTTATTGTCTCTTTATTGTTGCAAAATCATAATTATAATGTCTCGTTTTTAGTTTTAATAAGGTCAACGCCCGCACTTGTTGTTTCATGTGTGGACCGAGCCTACTACACTCAGCGCATCTGCAAGGCGGCAACTTAAACCACTACGCCTAATACATTTTATTAATGAGTTTGTTTAATTCCATTCGCTCCGTTTCATTCACTTTTTTATGTACCTATTTCATAGTTAGGCGCCAAATTTTTCATTGAAGGTATAAGAGACTTTCATTTTGATCTATTAAGTTGGCGTTCTATGATCCATACATGGATTCTAGCTTAGCTAAATTTAATCTAGATATTAGACTGAGTGCAAAATAAAAATTATACTTACTTTTTAATTGACATTATGACTGACTGATACTATCGTTTGGATTTATATCCGAGAGCGGAAAATGAGGTCATTTAATAAGTGATAAATGCTTTGAATGAAATGTCTGCCTCAGTGACATTCGAAAGACTATTTTTATCTGCCTTACTGTTTGAAAGACTATTCATTATTATAATTTTACATAGTAAGCAAATCTTTTAAAGGCTTTGAACAATGCCGCATGGTTATTTTCAATATTAGTTTGGTAATCACTCGCTTGACCGGTGAAGGAAAACATCGTAAGTAAAACCTGCCTCTCTAATGTTTTCGAAGTTTTGTAAGTTCTGCTAAACCGCACTGGGCTAGGTTGGTATTACGGCCTAAGCCTTATCGCTCTGAGAAGAGGCCTGTGCCCAGCAATGGGACAGTTTGTAAACAGGGCTGATATTATATTATTAGTATGTTACTCACCAAATTGTCCATGATAAGAATTCCAATGTATGTTTTTGTCTAGAATCTTAATGATGCTGCCAGCAATGGCCAATGCGGACCCGACGATCTGTAGGATCCAGTGCGCTCGTCTTTTGTCCACTACCTTGAGGTGTGTTGACCAGCCGTTATGTGGGGACATGCTGAGGATAGCTTGACCCATAAGCAATTGATACTGGAAAATAAAATTTTACGATTAAAAGGGTTTTACAATTTACATTTGCATTGTATGTGTTACGGTTAATAGCTAAAGTGCGGCTTAAACTAGGCGCAACCGAACCTAAGATTAACCAGCTAATATTAGATATAACCACATTTGCCTATTAGTCGTGTTATATCTTATATCGCACCCACAAATGAACAGTTTTGTCCGATTTAACTGCAGATTAACTTATTGCTATGTACATATTACAGCTACAAATTGTGTGCAGCTATCATTTTTTTTACAAATGGTGGAGATACATTTGCTTTAATCTGACAAGTCTTAGAATATCAGACATAATTAAAATCTATTTTGTCTAGCTACCAATGCGCCGCGGCGACTCCATAGATTTATACTTGGACAGTAAACACAAAAGCGCCACCCGAATTTTTTATTGGAAAACCTTACACATTACAAAATAAACGTTCCATTTTCAATTTCAACACAGCTCATCGAATTTGGACAATAAAATGAATCGATATTGCAGTCGCGAAGTTTCTAGAACTGGACCACCCAAGCTAAGTCGTAAAAGAACTCATACGCTAATCGCAACCATTAATATGTCCATCAAGTGCAGTAATTAAATCCGTACCCACAATACCTGCCAACTGTAAACGCAAAGGGAACTTTGCAGGTATAGCTGTGATATTCATCAGTAATGTGTGACCTACATGAATCATCACGAGATGCTTGGGACTACCCAAGCATACTGAAGCTCAGTAATGATATGTATGTTTAATGTAACAATATTAAAAAAATAACATACATACATAACAATCAACTTATTATCGAAATCGATATAATCTTTTATGTTACTTTTATATTGAAATATTTAACCGTATTAGTTTATTTAGAAAGTTGTACATAAACATTTATGGACAAAACTTTACTTTATATTTGTTCGTTATTATTACTTAATGATTGATATGAATTTTACCACATACCACATACTATCAGGCGGCTCATGTGCATACTTGCAATGTCACTAACAAATATTTTTTATTTATATTAATAAATAAAAAATATTTGTTGGCGATTTCCTATTTCCTATTCCTAGGTAATAGAGTTACGCTTTCAGCGAGTCTGCTGATTGATTGCAATTCGAATGAAGATTTCGCGTTGCTGTAGTTCTTATAACATATTTAAAACATATTTCCTTAATAATTTTCTGTGTGTATCAGCTTTTTGGCTAATTAGTTTCCAAAACGCATAAATTGAATTTCGGAATTAATTACAGTATAAAATTCGGTACAAAATATTTGCTGTTAACGCTATACAGGTGAATTTGAACATACGCGTCTGGTATTAATTTTATATTAGCTTCTGCCTCTGGCTTCGCCAGTATGAATCCTGTATGTTAATCCAGGGCACAGACGGTTTGCCAAGTTGTATTTAAATTAATTCAACATCTTATGCGTGATTGAGTAATAATCATTTTCATATCCATTTACATCTATGGTATTAGTAGAATATTGACACAAGCGTTTTTATAAATTCAACAATTAACTGACTAATGTCCTCTTCATTAGTGTCAATAATTTGTATTATATCAAAGTTAAATCTGAGCAACTGTGATGTTTTAAACGTCACCCGAAGCAGTAATATCACAGACAGATTTAATTAAATTTTAACAAATATGTTTGCTAATAACAAAAATGTTGTTCAAGAAGATTACTTGATCTGTAAAAAAATCTATGAAATAACTTACCCCAATAACACATAACGTGACGTGTAAAGCCGTAGCTCCAAGAGGCAATCCATTTCTAAACGAAAATAACAATGCTGCACCGACCACTATACCAATAAGTATATGAGCTAACAAGTTCAGAGATGACTGGAAGATCTTTAGCCTATATTCCTGATGAGTGACTTCAGTAGTCGTACTCTGTGCAACACCATTTTCAGCTGTATTCATTTCCATTGCGCTTAATTTAATTTATATTAATGAATATCCTAACTTCTAGTGTGCATTCCTGTCACAGACTGAATAAGCTAAACGATTTCATGTAATATATGCTGCGACAGAACGAGACGAGACGATAAAATTATTTATCAGATACAGGCGTTATGATTTGACCAATAGATATATGTTTAGTATTGACATTACGATAAATTAAACAAGATAAATACACAGTATTATCAATCAAAATAATTACTAAAATTAAAGATTAGACGTCACGTTTTTAAAGTGTGATAATGATTAACCTACAGAATTATATGCAATACCTATTATGTGATAACTGCATTATATTTGAACTTAACAAAATTAAAACGATATATAAATGCGGCGCATAAATCATAGTGATAATATTTTAAGTTTTATTTGATGTAGACGTGTTGTGGGTTTTGACCCATAGTTTTGACCAGGTTTCAAAGACCGGGTAACGTTCTTAATCGCCAGCTGTCAAACCTTTGAAATTCTTGTCACATTATATGTTACACCACAGTCAAAGACATAAAAAAGCTATTTACGACCACAGTCGACATCTGGATTTCTTATATAACACGTCGTAAATTGTTTGTACTTAAGTTTCATTGATAAAACTATAAATAACTAGTTTTCATCCGCGGCTTCCCTCGCGTAAATGTAGGTTAGGTTAGGTTAGGTTTACAACAGTTATTTTTTCTGGATGAAAGGTACCCTATGTCCTATTCTGTACCCCTGACAACGTGTATGCAAAATTTCATGTTGATCGGTTGAATAGTTAAGGCGTGAAAGCGTAACAAACAAACAAACAAACAAACTCATTTTCGCATTTATAATATTAGTTAGGATTAGGATTACTTTTTGAGATGGAAAAGGGCTTCTCACTTTAAAAGGACATCTTTTAGCTGTTAAAGAAAAAGTATCTTAATAAAATGATTATTTTGTTACGCTCCTGATTCTGATTCTTATCATTTGTTACAAGACAGGCTTTATGTGCTTTGAAATTTTTGTAGATTTAGAACCGTGTGTGTCACGCCATCGTTCAACTTTCTTCGTCAATTATTATATAGGTCCTGTAAATTATACGATCACTTTGTATTATACTGTTTATTACTAACACCAAAAAAACCTTGGCATAACTAAAATAAATTACGCGTATCGCGATAACATAATATGTATTGCTAAGATTAGATAAATTATATGGAATTTTCAAACACTCCTCGTTTACCTTAAAAGAGTAGTAGGTATATTATAACTCTTTAGCTATCATAAGCAAAGTTGATATCGATAGCCGATAATAATAATAAAAAATGGCGATGTCAATCCCGGATTTATCCGTAAATACGTCATATGGATTAGTTCATATTTATTAATTCTCTTGGATATTTTATATTAGAAATTTTAAAGATTTTTTAAAAGTGCGTGCGTGCGTGCCGTCGTGCGTGCTAGCGGGCGTGAAACGAAATTCCAAATTTTGCATTAAAATTAAAAATGAGAATAGCTAAACGAGGCTCACAAGAAACTGTGCATTCGCATCACTATAGATTATAATTTATACTATAATAAGGACTTGCCTGCGTCACAATGTTCGGGAGAAACAAGTGCATTGTGATGATTACTCAAACGAGTTAGCCATCAGTCAATATTTTATATTAGGAAATCACACCAGATTTCAGATAATATTACAGATAACTAATCCAAAACTAAGTGTGCTGTTTTCAATCATAGTATGATATATGTATGTAGGTATTAGTAGTAATACCAATAGGTGTCTACCAACTATCTTCTATTTTTACACAATATTCTGATCACGTGACCATTTGGGGATCAGTCCCAACACTTTAGAGCATTTAGCGGTCTGAAACGACACTGTTATCAAAGCTAATGAGTACTTCGAAACGTGCACCTATTTGGCATGTTGCTTAGAAGCTTAAGAGACAGTAAGTGCATTTGCTTATTCTAAGATTTTATTATATTAACTTAGTCTGGAATTTTTTATATACTTGGATTTTTCTTGTGCTAAATTTCTGTGCCACAGGTATTTATTTTCCTCTTAATTTATTACTTGGTGTTATTTGTATAAAAGTAGTTTATAGGTACACTTGTCAGACGCGAATGTCAAAATATTTGCAACATTAGGCTCCATTCTGGGGTATGAAAATATGAACTTATTAATTATTATTATTAACCTCAAATTGTGTGATTTATATTATTAATGCACATGATTTCGAAAATATAAGGATTTGCTTTAACGCTGTTCGATTTATCTCTATCCCAATAATAAAATACATTAAAAAACCAATGCTTTTAAACAAAAATAAAAAATGTAACACAAATAGGAAACATGATAATGGTGGAGATAGGCGTGTTATTTCATTGTCGAAACAGCTAATCGGCAATAGTGACATCATATTTGAGTTTTGCAACTGCATCCATGCATTATTGTGTGAAATACAAAGAAAATTTTATCACACGGTGAGATACAAGTTGATAGATGGTCAGAACAAATTGGTGCGTGCAGCACTCACGCGCAAGTGCACAACATTATCAATTAACGTGTCGATGTCGTGATCTACGGGTTACCGTTGCCCACACAGCCATAGATAGTGTCTGCCTACGAGCACAGTTCTATAAGACACGAAACACGATTTGTTTTGCATTTATCTTGAGCCTCCTTTTTATTAATATGGCGTGTCAAGAAAGTAACAAAATCAATCTAATTAAAATAATTGTAATCTTAAATCCAAACATATTACATCACATTGCATACCTAATCATTTTGATTATAAGACTATTGCTTACATATAAGTTTATGTTGCAGGCCTCTATAGCTCTTTTAATCGACGCAGGTACCATGCGCAGGTTAAGATTTTGGTAAAGAATGTGTAAACGACGGACATGAGCCAAGCGCAAGAAACCCGTATGATTAACTTACGCATGCGGTCTGCGCAGATAGCCCGCTCTCGTATCTTGCGCATCTAACTTGCTACTTTCACCATGTACAACCGCCATTAACTTGATATTGATTTGTGTACCATTAACATAGAATTTACTTAGTCTATATGCTACATTAGTTATTATAAATAAAAAAATAATATCGGTATGATTAAATTATTATGAAAGTTTTAGCAATCTGCTTCTAAGACAGACATAGGTACAAGATATATACAAGATATTTTATAAACATCCTCCTTGTACTTTTGTAAATTATATTGTGACGATTTTGGTTACATATTTGACCAAATTTTGAAATTTAAATTATAGATTAAATGCTTTTCTTGTGTCGAATTATTATATTTTATTGCTAAATATAGAATTATTGGTGATTTTCTGTAAATTATTATAAAATATGTTTAATTTTGACGTATATACATGTATGCCACCATTCAGTTCATCATCACCTCAGCCGAAAGACGTCCAATGCTGGACAAAGGCTCCCCCACGGTTTTACACACAGACCGGTCTTGGGCCACCCGCTCTCTTACCAGGTGGTCGGTCCACCTTGTGGAGGGCCTGCCCCTGTTGCGTCTTCCGGTGCGTGGCCGCCACTCCAGAACCTTTCTGCCCCAACGGCCGTCGGTTCTGCGCGCTACGTGCCCTGCCCAATACCACTTCAGCTTGGCTATCCGGAGAGCTATGTCGGCAACTTTAGTGTACCTGCCATTCAGTTAGCCATATAAAATCACGTACCTATATATTTCGTCAATTTTAAAGTTACGTTTAGACGCTATATTTTTATGTAGAAATAAAATAAATAAATATTCACCTTATTTTTATACATTTTCGTGAAATTTTTGATGATTTAATTATCCTTAAGGGGATACCTACACATAATGTATCTACAGGCCAACAAAATCGATATAAGATAGCGATGTACCAGTTTTAGCCTTACGTGGCCTATATGTTGCGTGTTTTGAGTCCGAATGTTACAACAAAAAAAGTTAAAATTTATTAAGAACAAATGACGTTAACATTTATTTGCTTACTCATTTACAACATTAAAAAACAAGTAGGTAAAATTACGGTGACCTCTTAGAGGTACTTACTTAATTGAGCTGGAACGTACATAGATGAATGTAGATGGTAGAGGGTATTAGTAAAAATACGTTTTGATTAATGCCCATTAGTTCATTAGGTCAAACGATAGACCTGCGCTACTAACGCTAATGCTTATTTAAACGAAATTAACGAAAAATGTCGTGGAGAATACTAGTTTATCGAAATTATTATAAAACTCAGTCATGACAACACTATTACTGTCACATATCTGCATAAATTTTTTTGTAATACATTTCAGCTGACATTTTGTGTCTTGTACATTCTAAGTGTATATAAATAATTATAGATTAAGATAACATTAGCTAAAAAAATAAAAAATTGCTACAGCCAGTATGCCTGGAGCAATTTTTAATATGTGTAATTAAAATACCACACATTTTAATGAAAAACTCATCTACTGCTGTAGAAATCATGGTGAGTCATTAACAGCGTTTACAATTAATTAAATACAATGATTAAATATCAGTTGTTCAAAAGCGTAATTCGCATCTGCCTCTGCAGTGCATGAGGTCTCTGGTTTGAACCGGGTTTGTTGGGATGTCTGTCACGAAATTATGAATAGCAGCACAACTCCGTGCCTTGGAAAGCATGTAAAGGCGTTTATCCTGCGCCTGCGATCCCTCTCAGGTGGTGTCGGATTGTTGTCCCATCGGATTATGAGAGTTAGGAAATAGAGAGTACACTTATGTTTGCGTGCACTCTAGTAATTTATAATTTTTCCTGAGCTGATCGCCATTCTGCATTAAAATGGAACGTCGTGACCAAAATTTCGCAAAGTGTCATCGTTATTTTGTAGTAAGGTCCTAGTTTTAACTTTTTATTTGTTGTTTATGAAATAATGCAACCTTTGTCCACCACTTCACGCGACAAGATAAACATTTGTACGATCCACAAATAGTTGTTCCGATGTCTGGGTATACTTTGTGTCCATTGTTTGAATGTTTGTAAGGTTTCTCGAGCCCAGGAATGATTCCTAGCGCGGAAGTTCTTTTTTTAAACATATAAAGAAAGAACGATAACTTAATACGTAGATGTTAAATTAAGCCACAGCAAAATATTCGAAACACGTTGTTTTGGGTTTAGAGTCTACAAATAATTAATCCCAATTAGTTTTTAGACATTCTGCAATATACAAAGAGGCTCATTACTATTTTACTGATTTCACTGATATATGAATGAAATAAAATACAGTAGTAGTATTTTAAACAGTCAGCTATGCAAGTCATACTATCGTCTTCTCGCAAACGATTTTACAGCGTGTAACAGAAAGGTGTGGTCATATATTAGGATCGTAATCTATATCTAAAAATATTCATGCCCATAACTTTTTTATGTGGAGGAATGCATTGTCGCTTATCCCGGCGGGCGGGAGGGTTAGGTATATCGAACTCACCTGGGAAAAAATTATGACATCCCGGTCATACCGACTAAACCTACCACATTGTTTCTCGACGTTACCAGAGTCGGCGCGGCCGCGCGAATTATTTTTCCATGCGGATGGCGACGGACGCCACGGAATCCATGTCTATCCGTGCCCGAAAATTTAAACAGATGCACTACATCACTATCAAAATTGCACCTGATCACTTTCGGGTTTATGCAGGTCACCGAGTAAGCTGTTAGTATTCTTTATGTATCAACTGGTATGTGCTGATATTGATAGGTCAATAAAAAGAATATAATGTAAGGTCGAGTCTTGTAATTGCAACTATCTGGTTATTGCAACTAATTTAAATCACTCCATCTATCATCACTGTTTTGAACAACGATAGGCGTTATAATGTTCTTCTATCCTAAGGGCCAATGAAAAAATAAAGATGGCGCTGATAGCTATTGAACTGTGAGAATGACATGACTTTTAGTCAAACCGCCATTTTGTTCGGAGTGACGCGGCGTACACGCGGTGCGTAATTAGTATTTAATTCTGTTTTTTGTGGTTTTTTGTAAGTTTATTCATAAAGGAAGTGATTATCTACCACGGTAAGTTGTTGTTTACGTATTTGTTTCATTCCACGATAAATCTAGCCCAAGTTATGGGTTCAGTTACATTTACCAGACTAAAAATCAAAAGTCAGGTTATTGCAACTATTTTAAAATTTTTAGGTTAGTTGCAATTATCTGACTGCTTTTGTATGAAGTATGATAATGCTAGTGATGCGACAATGAAAATTACTACTACGATAAAAATATTTTATCGAAAGGTATACTATCCATACTAAGCAGTAGTTAAATAGTTCGTTTATATATTTGAAACTTTTGTCGCTAGTGTCGCCCTTTGAAACAAATATAAGTAATTTTTTTTATCCACTTATGTAGTAGTGAATAATAAATGAATTATTTTCAGTTCATCTCAGTATTTGATAAATGGAATCCTGGGCACTTAGGTCACCTTAGTTTATTCAATGTACTACTGTACTACCAAAAAATATTGTATTACCTCTATGACCTGTTTTCTAGTTCTTGAGTATCTTTTTATTTTATTTTGTAGATGCCAAAATATAAACGAAAGAAAGAGACCAAGTATTCTTTAGCTGATCTAATAGAAGCTGTCGAAAATGTACGACAAAAAAAAATCAATAGCTACTAAGCCTCAGTAAAATACGGAATACCGAGGTCAACCATTATTCATCGTCTATATGGAACACGCGGTGCTAAACAGCCAACGCCTGGCAGACCTACAGAATTGTCAAAAGAATGGGAAACTAAAGTAGCTTCTAATCTCCATGTGATGGAAAAATGTGGGTATCCATTAACCTCCAAGGAAGTAAAAATGTTGATATCTGATTATATTCAAAGGAACGGAATTGTTACGAGATTTAAAGATGACTATCCTGGGAAGGAATGGTTCAGAGGATTTAAAAAACGAAACAAATTAAGTTTGAAAAAGCCGCAGTCTGTGGAAGTAGCTCGAAAAAAAGCATGTGATCCGTTCATACTTTGCAATTATTTTGATATGTTAGAACGAACAATACAAGAGTGTGATTTGGCTGACAAACCACAATGTATATATAATTTGGATGAGACCAGCTTTTGTAGTGACCCCACCAAAACTAAAGTTGTGGGTCGGATGGGGTTTCCTTCTATTAGAACGACAAGCTCTCCTGGGAGGAATAACACCACTGTGCTCTTAGCTACGAATGCACTTGGCAAAAAGATCCCCCCATTAATAATATTTCAAGGGAAACATCTGTGGAGCGAGTGGCTGTTTAAAAATTATAACATTCATACAGCTTACGCTGTCAGTACAAAAGGGTGGATGGAGACCACCATTTTCGAACAATACCTCAAAGCCGTTTTTTTGCCAGCTATCGGAGCGGAACGACCAGTCTTATTGATCTATGATGGTCATAAGACACATGTAGACCTAAGTGTCATAGACCTTCTAGTTGCCGAAAACATAACGGTTCTTAAACTGCCGCCTCACTCATCCCATATACTGCAGCCATTAGACTGTAGTACAATGAAACCTATGAAAGACAAATGGGACAGTGAACTCGTGAAATGGCAAAGACTGCATGTGGGAGCAAAACTCCCAAAACAAGAATTTGCCAGAATTATAACTAATATATGGGATGATTTAAATCCAATTATCATTCAAAATGGCTTCAGGAAAGCGGGCATATGCCCTTTGAACAAAGATGCAATCCCAAAAGAAAAATTCGACACGCTGACATGATCAAGATGGGAAGAACACCAGCAGCACAAACAGCCTCGTAACGATACTGATCACAATGGTGAAGAAAATGTTGAAGGAAGTCACACCAAGAAAGATAACAGTCAGAAAGAAAATGAAGTACCAACACTAATAAGTGTGTGCCTTAAAACAATTAACAGTAAGATACGACGATTGCCAGATGAAAACAATAATGGTATTGCAAACATTACACGGGATATAAAAAAGAAAAATATACCGACAGAAAATGATGCAAAGGCTCCAATAAACATGTACTCAAGTACTCAGTTTACGTTTCAAAACTGGGAGACTGTAAAGGACCCCAATACTTTCATACTTTCACGTCCTAAGAATACCAATACCAATGCCAACAGTTATTCTTGTAGCGTAAAAATATTGGACAATGTAGTAGTCAGCTCAACAATAAATAAAAGCAAAGAAGAAGAACGAGTTTCATTCGAAGAGCTTCTATTAAAAACTATTTCACGTAACGATATTCCTAAAACTTCTAAGAAACGGATAAGTCAAGGAAGCGAAGTACTAACTTACAAAGATGCACTGCAGCGTCTGAAAAATGAGAAAGAAAAAAAGGAAAAAGCAGAAGAAACTAAACGGCTAAAGAAACTGAAAAAACCAAGTAATAATGAGAACAAAAAACCACTGATAAATAAGTTCAAAGGAAAGAAAAATAAAAGGAGGAAGACCTTAGAATCAGACAGTGAGAGCGATTGTACATATACTTCAATTAATTCTTCAGAAGACGAAGACCTTGAACTCTTTTTTCAAAATATTTTGGAAGAAAGCATTGATGAAGATTTGCAGGACCCGTTACCATTATCTACTAGAGGACAAGAAGAAAAGAGACCTAAAATAAAAAGTGAAAGATTGAAAGAAAGACAGAACAAAATATTCAGGCAGAATGAAGTAAGTGATTTAGGGTATTGTTATTAATATTATTAAGTGATATAGGTACACCCGGGGTCATAGGATCGTGGGAAATCTATGTTCTATGTTAACAAAATAAGTACAAATTTTCAGAAGGCAGGCAATTTATATGAACATTCTACTGTTTTGGAAGAAAGTTTTGACGAAGATTTGCAGGACCCGTTACCATCTACTTCTAAAGGACAAAAAAGAAAGACACCTAAAATAAAAAGCGAAAGAGTGAATGAAAGGAAGACTTACATTGCCAAGAAGAAAATATTTACGCCGAAGGAAGTAAGTATACATCTCATAAACGTTCTAAGTTATAATATAGTAGTACAGAAAGGGTAACAATTTGATGATTTTATTTCCAGAATAAAATGCCACAACCACAAGCATCTGAGGTAAAAATAGATCTCAATGTGGGTGATTTCATTTTGGCTGGATTTCGGTCGATTAAAGGCAATACGTTTGTCTTATTGAGGAAATTAACCAAGAAAAAATTGTAGCCAAACGACTCAAATCTAAAAAAGATAATAGAGAATTCAAGTTCGTCGAAAACGACATTTCCATAATAGAAAAAGAAGATGTGATTTCATGTTTGCCCAAGGCTGTGTTAAATAAACAAAAAGATACAGTAATATTTCCTTATAAAGTAGAGGTATTTGAATGTAAATGATCTCCTATTTTATTTTGTTACTTTTGAGTATGCGAATATCTCTCAGATAGAATTAGAAATGTCTATGTGATTATAAGACTGATTTTTTTTTAAGATAAGTAAAAATGGCTGTTTGATTACTAAAAGATTACTTACTGTAATTACACCTTAGAAGTGAGTATTTTAAGTTTCGTCAATTTAAATAATTATTAATGTTCGATATTGTGCTTTGATTACGCTCAATATAAACTATTCCTGACTTTTAATTTTGCTACCATGTCGATAAAACCACAACAAGGTTCCCAGCACTATTTGTAGGTAAATAGTTGCAATTACCCGTCCCATGGATAAAAAGTGATTTTGTGCATAATTGAACTTTATTACCAAGGCATAGATATCAAAATCTTATGAAATATTGAACAAGTCATATTTTTTCAATTTAATGGTAGCAGCACCCACAGAAAAAAAGTAAACAATAGCAATTAGTTGCAATTACCCGCCAGGACGGGTAATTGCAACTAATTGTGCCTGTGTCAGAAATTTATAAAATAGTTTTTTATTCTTTACAGCTTTCCTACATTTATGACGATGATATAAATCTACATTAAATTTACTTAATAACGAATCTTTAAAAACAATGCATTTTACATAAGAATATAGAATTATCAAGCGGTGACGTAAGGACTCCAATATTTTTAGTTGCAATTACAAGACTCGACCTTATACGGATTTATTTGTCGCCGTTTTCTATTGCACAGGCGCTATATTACGTGACGCTTAAATATGACCACATTTTCCTGTTATACACTGTGTATAGTTATTGTGTGTTTTAAACGTATTGTAACAAAAAACAAAAGGTTCGTTCTTTACCTACTTTCACATATGTATAATATCAAAACATTAGAGTATAGAAGTTATTGCATATTTAATTACCTACTTATACAACGTGTTGTCGGAATTCTCACTAAAGCAGTCTAGTTAAAAGCATATTTATTTTATTTTTTTTATTTATTTATTTATATAATTAGGTATACCAACAGCATACATATTTTAAAATAAAGAAAAAAAGGTACATGGAAACGGTCTGATACATATGCCAATTACAGGTATACACAACATTTACCACTGAAGCACGCAGTTATTATGATCAGTGATCGGAGTAGGTAGATTGATTTTTGGTACTTGTATCATAAATGCACACAGAAATAATAACATGGATAAGCCATTTTCCCGGAAAGTAATTCCGGTATTTCCGGATTCAATTAAATATTGTTAATGTTGGTAGTGATATTATTCCTACTCAATTCAAAATTTAAAGGAAGGTATCAAAACTAAATTAATTCATTATTTATCTGTTGAATAATAAAAACAATCGAATTCCGATCGAAGCTTTAATTTTTATTTTTTTATTTTTAGCCTTTTATGGCTAGAACTTTTATAGATAGACTTAAATTGTTGCACTTAAATTTAAATATTTTCATAGGGGTCATGGTAATTTGCATTAAGGGTAGAATAAATGACGGGGCCCCATAGAGGGCCAATGCCTGCTGGGGCCACGACTCTGAAACGTAAAGGGCATACGAAGGAACAGGTTGATTTTAGTCAGATTTTAGGACCAAAAAAAAAGGGGTAGAATAAAGAAAAAAGATAAAAATCAACATTGTTTATTGTTAAATATGTACATTTTACATTTATTCACATTTTTAATCTTCATCGATTACAATGTCAGCATCCTGGTAATCCTGATCTTTACAATTAAAATATATAACTATGAGTTTCTCTATATTTTCTATTTTCAACCTATTTCTTTTAACATCTAAAGTCCATTTATAAATGGAAAAAGACCGTTCTACATCTGACGATGTCAAAGGAGCAAATTTTAAAAAAGGTATTAAATTATGTGCTTCATTTTTTTCAATGGCCTCACTATATTCTCTAAGTGTGTCTAAATCTGGGTTTCGTTCCATAACACGTTCTATTTTATTTTTTATATTTTCTGAATTGCACTGATTTATAGCATCTCTGACGTTGTCAAATGCTAAAAGTGAATCTGTCAACGATAAATTATGCTTTTGCAATTCTTTTAAAGACAAATGAATTATAAAATAATTGTCTTTAATGTAATTTAAATCTTCTTTTAAATTTTCTTTTTCTATAATATTTTTTGCCTCTCGAATAGATATCGCATCAGAGCTGCTTAAACAAGATAATACTTCTTTTATTTTTTCAAAGTTTTGAGCGTAATAAAATGCTGCCTCTAACCAAGTGCCCCATCTTGTAACAACTGGTTGGGGAGGTAGCGGCAAATCTGGATATTTTTCTTTTAAAATTTTGACTCTACTTGGGGCTTTCAAAAATACCTTTTTAACATTTGCTATTAAAATGTTAACACCGTGATATTCTAACCTAATTTGCTCAGATACGCGATGAAGAGAGTGCGCCAAACATGTTACATGCTTCATTTCAGGTAAGTATTGTTTTAAATTTCGTCCTGCAGACAGCATATATGCAACGCTATCAGTGCAGAGGACAAGAATGTTACCTACCTTCGATTCAAAAGAATCTTCCCAAAAGTTTTCCAAACATTCAACACAAATTGCGTGATTGTTTGTCCATTAACTACAGTTAGCATTTTACATGCTACCAAATAAGGTAGCAAGGTAACAAATTGCTAGGATGTAATGGTTTTATTAAAAAATGGACTATATAGCGACCTAAAAAGTCTGTCGTTTCATCTAATGATATCCATAGTTTCTCATTTTTATAATTTTGCCGAATCGAATTGATTTTATTCTTAAAAAACTTGTCCAAGTAAACTTTCCGTAACTGTGATTCATCTGGCAGAGTACGATTAGTACACGTACAACAACAGGTACTACACATATATTTTTTAAAGAAATCTTGAAAAGTAGTATTTTTTCATCTGAGACCACGGAATATTGCACAAAATGAGAAATTTTATAAGATCGAAATAAAATTCCTCTTCGGGCCGCTTAAACTTTCACTGGTGTACTGCTCCTTCGATATGTCTTTTAACGTTTCCTTTATTTATGGTTTTCAAATGGCTTTCACATTTTGAACAGTATATTGTACCACTAGCGTGATCGTAAAGTAGTTCGGGATGACCTGATATCCATTTTTCTACAGTTTCAGCCTTGACGTTTGCCATATCTGAACTTTGTTTTAGAGTTGGAACCTCGTATATATCACCTAAAACAAAGACATGAAAAAATTACATTTTATTTAGTTTATTTAGCTTACTCCGTTTGTTTTATTTTTCGTGGATCAAATTTAGTCATTGAAGTTTCACCCTCTTCCTGTCAACCGATTGATCTAGAATTTGGTATTCGCCTTTGATTCTGGTGACAATACAATTATGTATATTCAATATTATTGTCAATCCAAAATGGCTGCCGCTACAAGATGGCGGACAACTTATTTTTTTTTTCAATCCCATCAATATGGGTATCAAATGAAAGGGCTTGTTACGTAGAATATTTTGTAGAGAAGTAGATAAGGCCTATAGTAATTTATTTTACCAATACATTGCAAGAGGACACAGGGCATTCAAATTATATACGGATTCCAGTAAAATGTCGGTTAATAGTGGAGTTAGCTGAATTGCAACTACATTACTAGAATATCATAATTTTGTGTCGCACTAAGCTCACTGGTTCATACTCTATTAAAGATTTAACAATATTAAGACTCATGGTATGTTCAGCAGGTTAAGCGAACAAACACAATACTAAAAATATTCTTATAGTACATCCAAACATGCTTTATACTCCTTGTAACTAGTAAAATATTACTTACCAAAGCTTGGTTTAAATATGTAGATCCAATTCAATAGTGAAAAATCTGAGTCCGTATATTCGAGCCAAATCGTGGTTTAGAGCAGATTCCAGAAGTCAGTATGTACACAAGCCAGGGTCAAGTAACGTTTTCACAACACAGTAACAAACAAAGATGCGCACTCTACGAACCGAAGTAAACGAGTGAGCTACCTGGCATGTCGTCGGCGGGCGTACGCATTGTTCTGATAACCGGTTATTGTACCACCCATGATCCTTTGTTCTGATTGGTCGTTGGGTTTTGTCAAATCGTGACTGTGTGCCGTTAAAAAAAATATGAAGAATAATAAAGAATAATATTGCTCATTTTATTACAATTCCTACCTTTTTTTTGAGGATGGCAAATCATCAAATGACTCCTTCCACTCTGGCAGAATAAAATTCCTACATAAGTTCCGGTTTTTTTTTAATAATCCACCAATTCCGGAGGAATGTCCATATTAATATATACGTTTCGGATCAATGACCCCATTTCAATCTACCTACTCCGATCACTGATTATGATATTACAAATTTAGATAAGATAAAAACTACTAAAATATAAATCTTACAAAATTAATTTTACTTGCCTACATTTATTGAATAACAATCCTTACTAATATTATAAATTCGAAAGTAACACTGTCTGTCTATATGTCTGTCTGTCTGTTACCTTTTCACGGCTAAACCACTCAACCGATTTAGATGAAATTTGATACAGATGTAGGTTAAAACCTGGGGAAGGACATAGACTACTTTTTATTGATGTAGGTACCACGCGGGCGGAGCCGCTCGCAAAATCTAGTATTTAATAAATAAATATAGGCAAACGAGGAATGAGTAGTGTAGTCAACTGTATGAATATGGCGATATTGCAGATCTACCCTTCCTATAAGCACGATTTTTACTTTGACATGCCAAATTCGACGGCTAATAATAGACACACACATGTTATTTTAGTTTGTTTAGTAACTATTTAATACAAATAAATAACAAATGTCTTTTACAATGGTTTATCAACACATCTTATAGTCTCTTTATCGTTACTATCTCTTGATTGTACATACTTAACATGATCATACTTATATTGAATACATATCTATTACATAATAATTATACTTCTTATAAGAGGTATATGTAATGTATTACTTAATAAGATATATGTAGACCATATTATACTTATACACAGCGTAAGTTATAGTAGAGTGTTCTTATCTAATTACTGCCTTATTGGCATATCTTTAAAAGTGTACGGTGCAACCGTACATACATATTTCATAGTCATCAATATTATGTAGATCATGCGTCAGTACGCGTCATTTTATTCATTATTTTGTTAGTTCACGTTTTCGCCTATTTCACGGTAGACGCGTACTCATTGTTATCAATATTCATATACCTATCAATCAATAAACTATTAAAATATCAATTAGTTCTTTTAATATCAATCATCTTAAAATAGTTTGGGGCAACCAAACAAAAAGTAAGATATAAATTGACTAATGAAGGCTACTTAGAGCCACTTGCACGACAACTCACAAAATACGCTTAGCACTAAATAGATTTAAAACATCGTGCTGTCGCAGTCATCCGTGTGAAGGTGACTGAGATGCCACGATGTTTTAAATCTATTTAGTGCTAAACGTATTTTGTGAGTTGTCGTGCAAGTGGCCCTAAGTTCCCATATAAACAATCATAATTTACAACTTAACTAATATTAACAAACCTAACCACTTATAAACCAAACATGTCTTTAAAAGTATAGGTATGATTCCGGGGTCGGACAAAGTACTATTGGGATTTTCTGCCAGGAATTCTTTAGTAGATACCAGTAAAGAGTCTAGAAAGTTCTGTGGGCGGGAATAGGCTCGCTTCTTATTATGTGAGACGATAAACATAGCTTGCGAAAACATTTGCCTACCTCTTCAGGGACATTCAGTAAGACTATACATGTATGTACTAATTTCATGTTAATTAACTAGTAATAACTGAATGTTGTTAAAACATTTAAAAACTATGGAATGACGTTTGATATTTATTTAGCTGAACCTAGTTTATAAAGCCGAGACAATGTAGCTGACCGCAGACTGCTGACTTGTTAGTAATAAAACAAGGATGTTAATGTCATATAAGTGACGATTGTCGTAATGGAAAATAAAGATCTTTAAACTGACGGACGCTACCATAAATACGTGCATTTGATACTAACAAGGGGGTAGTTAACACCTATGTTTGATTTTGTACATAATTTTATACAAAAAAGCACAATCAAACGAAATCTTGTTTGTGAAAACAGTATCAAAATTGGTTGTAAAATAAATGAGTAATTAATATTTTTTATATGCATTAAAAAAAAGAGTAGGGTTTAGTGGGGAGATCGCGCCATCTCCCTCAGACACATGCATTTAAATTTAACGTCACAATTTGTATTTTGCATCTCATCAATGACATTTTTTTTCCTGTATTCCCTTCTTCCTTCCTTTTTCTATGTATTTTAGTGCTTGGGTAATTTGAATAAATTAATTAAAAAAGAATGGAATCAATTGTCCTATTGCTTTGATAATACATTCATAAACTACCGCCTGTATATCCCAGAAAAAGGCAGCTAAAACTATACAGTCACACATTTTACCAGCAGTTTTATATCCTACGTAATAGGGGGCCAATACCTTCTACTTCTTCTATCACTGGATTTTTTTTAAATCGTATAATACTGACTTCGACTATAATACTGGGTATTGAATATGAGTTTCACTGTTGGCCGTGAACAAATATATATATATAAAGTGGTTATTTGGTATATAGATGCGACCGGGATCGTGTTGCCACCATCAAAAAGGAGGGTGGCGGAGTGTTAGTTGCTGTGCTAAAATCTCTTCACTCGACGCTTGTTACATCACATCCTCACGTAACATCTCACATTGATCACGTATTGATACAAATTCCTGGACATCACAATAAAACATGTATTCTAAGTGCTGCGTTTGTACGTCCTAGGTCGCTAGAAATAGTCTACGTTGACCATTTGAATTTCATAAGTGGATATTTAGAAAAAATAAACCCAGACAGCTTCTTTTTATTTAGCGACTATAACCTGCCAGATATTAGTTGGCAAATGTGCACCGACCAAAACAACACCGCTCTATCCTGTGACGCGGGTACAATACTCGGTGAACGTCTGTGTAATTTTATGTCTATACTAAACGCCTACCAATATAATAATAATCACAAGGGTCGCATTATAGATTTATTATTGAGAGGCTCAAGCTGCATGACATATGCACCGTCATGTACTTTAGTGCCTATTGACATCATTATCATTCACCTTTCTGCGCCAGTGTCGCGCTCAAGTTATGGATTAAATGGCATGGCATGGATTAAATGGAAGACATACAACAATCTGTCAGAATATGAAGTATTCACATATCTTAGGTGTAAATTCTAATTAGAATGTAAAATAACTTTTGGAAAATATATTGTAAGTGTCGAGGATAAAATTAAGAAAAATGTTAAATCCCTTTGGTCTTATATGTCTAATCGAAAAGCAAACCCTGGCATACCATCTACAGTATTTTACAAAAGCGAAAGCACTAATAAACCCAAAAAGATATGTGAACTATTTTCAAAATTCTTTCAATCAATCTACGAAGTCCCGACATTCAACAGCACTAAATGGGTCCCTATTATGACGCAATCCGTTCTTGCGCCAACGATTAATAACATCACCATTACAGAAGTCCAAATAATGAAGACTTTGAATGACTTAGATACTACTAAAAGTATGGGTCCAGACGGGTTGCCTGCTCTTTTCTTAAAACTGACTGCCAAGAGTATCAGTTCACCATTGCATATTATTTTTAATAAATGTTTAAAGTAAGGTGTCTTTCCTGATGTATGGAAAAGTGCAAATATAACTCCGGCCTATAAGACAGGATCTAAGCACGATGCTGAAAACTATCGGCCCATCTCCATACTTTCTACAACATCCAAAGTTTTCGAGAAACTGGTACACAGTGTGATTTACCCCATAACACACGGTAGCATAATTAACCAACAGCATGGATTTGTCCAAAGACGATGGACTCTCACCAACCTACTCAGTGAAACAATCACTGACTACCTATTCAATAGTATGGATCAACAGTTACAAGCAGATGCTGCATATACAGATATACGAAAGGCATTTGACAGGCCGGATTATGAGCTCCTTCCGAACAAGCTAGCATAGCAAGTACACGTGGTGACTTGTTGCGCTGGTTTGCATCATACTTAGCAAATAGAGCACAGAGGGTTGTCATTAAGGTCTTCTATTCTGACCCGATCGTTGTTACATCCGGCGTACCACAGGGCTCTATTTTAGCTCCCTGCTATTTATCATTTTTATAAATGATGTCCCTACTTGCTTTATGCACTCTAAATTGTTACTCTATGCCGAAGATCTTAAAGTTTACAATATTGTTCGTTCTCAGAATGACTGTTACCAACTACAAGAAGATTTAGATAGATTCACTGATTGTACAGCAAATAAACTAAATCTAAGCATACTCAAATGCATATCCATTACATTCACGAAAAATAAAATCCCATTAGTTTACACCTATTTACTAGCCGATACTGCCCTTTCAAAAGTTAGTGCTGTACGAGATCTTGGAGTGCTACTTGATAGTAAATTTCAGCTGGAGCAATATATAATATCGTAAATAAGGCCTTTCGTATGTATGGATTTATTATGAGAGCCTCTGTTGACTTTAGACGCCCCTATATGTACATACATTAATTTGTTTAAAGCCCTGGTACGGTCTCAGGTTGAATACGTGGTGTATCCTACTGTTTTGTTTCGTTCGGTGGGTAAGAGTACCGGAGGCCCAATCACCCCCTTATCCCCTTCCCGTTCCTTCTCCTTCCCACTTCCATTCCTAAAGGGTCGGCAACGCGCTAGTGATGCCTCTGGCGTTGCAGGCGTTCATAGGCTACGTTTCGTATACTTGTTTGCTACCAAGGAAATACAGGATTCCCATTTTTTTTTACAAAAAAGTAAAAAAAATATGGATTCCTTTTTACCAAAAATACTCAGACAGATTGGAGAGCGTTCTACGTAAATTTATACGATTATTGCAACATCGTTGTCGCCATGGTTCTGTCGCCAATAATAATGATCGTGAGTCAATGAATGTGCTGGTGGATTTGAGGTCTAGACGTCTCTATCTAGAAGCCACTCTTCTCTATGATCTTTGTTTTGGTAGCCGCAGCAGGAATAGAACTACTGCTACGTAATATACGTAATATATGGGCTATGGGTATGGGTGTTTGATGGACTGGTATATACATAGATAACTATGGATGAAAAACGGCGTCTACCCTGAATACTCTAGTAGCATCAATCGGATAGGCAGACGGTGACTCGTCAACTCACTAGATGGGCCTCCTGAATAGCCACCATAATACACGGCAGCAGAGGGCAACACCGGTGCGATCGGCTAGGGGCGTCGGTTTCACCATCACAGGTCTCGTGACAATGGAGCGGGTTTCCCCGTAGTTATGCCCTTGAAAATGACAGTTCCATCCCCAAGCATATAGCTCTAGCGGTCCCCATCTGACCGGCCGACCAAGGTAAGCCAGAGTTGAGAGTCCTACGGGCGGTCTTGAAGTTCCACTCCAGCCAACCGGTAACGGCAAGCTGGGGACGAGGCCCTAACCGACTCTCTGAGGCATTCAGGACCGCAGTGTCACCACTCACGTTCAGCTCGCCACAAGCTGCCCTGCGGTTTGTGCGCTTTTACTTAACCTGGTGATACATTCTTTGTTTATATCACAAGGCGAAGGTGGTAGTTTAAAAGCTAAAAACTTGTGTACTTTATTATTATTTTTATATTTAATATTATTATTAGTTGAATTTTTATAGTTTTTTTTTCGTTATTATTGAATGTTGCTTATAAATACCTTATTTGTTAGTTTTTAATTATTTAGATTTCTGTATTTATTTAAATGTAATATTTGATTAATTTGTTTTTTTTATTCAATATCTTTATTTTTTACTGACATTGATTTTTTGTAATTTTTATTAGTTGTGTATATGTATGTACCTACTGTATTTGACTTACAATATTTTCATTGTTAAAGTTCTGCTCGCATGCAATTAAGTTCAAAACAAATATTTTACTAACATGTGGATAACGTTGTGAGGTGCATACTTACCACCATCTTTATTTGTAAATTATTTAATTTAGGAATTGTATGTATCTGTTTGTTTTCCCTAAATAAATAAATAAATAAACACCCAGCGCAGTGGAAGAGGTGAGGCGACCAGTTTATCCACTACGCCATCCGTGCAGTCAATATTATATAATAATGACTACTATATTATTATAATAGTACAAGCACTTAGAGCCGTAACTACGTATGCATATTCGCTAGATGCAAAGTGAGGCCATTTGAGGCTCATCGATCAGTTCATTTAAAATAGTCAACGAAACGATGTGAGTATATAAAAATGTTAACGTAGATTAAGTTACGTAGCAATGTCTTCCAGGTCCAAAAAAATGGTTCACTTAAAACTAGCGCGTATGCATACGTTGTTAACTTATTACACTATTAAAAAAACAGATGTAATAAATGACATATAGGTATGGCTCTGGGATCTTAGTCTATAATAGCATAATACAAATGTATTACTATCATTACACAATAATATATTCAAATAAATGCAGTCGTAATTATAAGCGGTCGATCCCACGACAATAATCTCATTCATGTAAATATACGTTACGATCTACATTAATATTATAATATACAATAAGTAAGCGACCAATCATTAACTTGACAGATTATTAACATAATTTTAATGACCATTTATTTAAGTTAATGTAATATCTGTCGTTATAATGATATCTTAATTCTAATAAATTCGGCAGGTATTATGATATATGTATGTTCTTATCCGACTAGATTCGAAACGATTATGACATGGGAACTCAGAATAAATGTTATTTGAAAAGTAAATGTGCCTTATGGACGGTTGTCAATCACCAGACAAATATTAACTTTTTTTTAAGACCACTCACACACTAGAAATAATGTCTGTGTCGCGGGGGACTTTACAAACAATCAAACAACGGACACAAGGAACACCCAGACTCGAAACAACCATTTGTGCATCACACAAATTTTTGTCCCATGTGGGATTCGAACCCACAACACTCGGCACATTGGCAGCAGCGAGGCGACTACTTAAACCACTACGCCCTTCGTGCAGTAAAAACTGAGAAATAAGATAAGCGTTTTTACAGGTTTTAGTAAATTTATAATATATTATATTATTTTCATGGTAGAGGCTATGTGATGATCTCAGTGTTAATTTAGCGATAATTGATGATGAAAAATAAATGAAGTGATTTTTTCTACTCAGGTAATCGTGAAACGTGCTCAAAACTGGAGATTCAACGATTATAATTCTTATGGTTGTTGGTGATCAATGATTAGTATTCTGTGTGTATTATAATGTGATCCTAATAAGATAAGGATTGTCTTATTGCGATTTTGTAACGTGAGAAAATCTGCAGTTTTAAGATATGTCTTTTTTTAATTACACAAGTAAAATATTTTTCTGTGGTCTGTCAAGTCTTAGAATACCAGACATAATTTAAAATCTATTGTGCCTGGCCGCCAATGTGCCTCTGCGCTTACAACAACAGCTTAAGAATCATAATTTACATAATGCAGTTCTCGGCAGGCTCTCACTTATCATACCATTATTCCTATGTGCATTCCATAGTTTAACATTTAAAGAACTTATCTTAAGGGTTACTGTTAATTACACTTAATTAGCTAATTGTTTAACTATAACGAGTACTGTGTGTTAATTACCTTTACTTTGGGTTATTCTTTACAAAGGTTCTAGTTTGGATTAGCCCAAGAACAGACTAAAGTTAGCGATATCAGGTTATTCAACAATATCTTATAATATTGGATGTAAGAGTTTGTTTTTAATATGACATAAGAGCGTCTTGTATAAAAAATATTTTAAAATGATAAAGAAATCACATACACATTATTAACAAAAATACTTAATTCTATACATTTACTAGTTTCTGCACGCGGCTTCTTGTGATCTTCAGGAACGCATGCAAGTATAAAGAGTATTCTATATTAACATATAGAATACTCTTTATATCTGCATGCGTTAACACCTTGGATGTGGCTTATCTATGTGCCAAGTTTCATGAAAATCCATTCAACAGTTACACGTGATCGAATGACAAATATCCAAACCTCCAAACGTCTTAACAAACTTGAAAAATTTTAGTAACATTAACTACTATTTCTAAATAAATTATTTGTCTGATCTAGACTTAATAAGAGTAATAAATTTCTTAACTAAAGTTGTTAGAGGGTTAATTAGGATGATCAATGTGAAAATTCCAGTGAAGGTGATAACACCCATAGCGACGTCCTCACTAGTCCAAAGTTTAAACATGTTCTTATTGAAAGCGTAGCACAGACATGCGGAGGCTGATGCATAGGCAACGATCCCTAGGACGATGTGTGTGATCTTGACAGCTATCGGAGGGATGTATTTTCGAAGCCAGTGTGACCAGAGAGCGGCCACGCCTAGGATGATGTTTAGTGTTGTGAAGATAAAAGCTACCAGGCCTGGAAGATAGAAACATATAATGTTAGTTTTGATAAGAGATCTCAAGGGTATTCACATGTATTATTGTTAAATTGGTTTCAAAGTCTCGTGGTTTGCACGTTATTAACATTTCAACACTCCTTTATTCTTTGTGCACCAAGGCTCTGCTAGAACCAGACCAAACAGAATCTACGATAACAGATGGGCAGCAGAGCCAAAACTCTACGTTTGCAAGTTTTTGCTTTTACTAGCAACTTTTACTAGTTGTACGATTTATGCAGTAAGTGTTACTAATTGTGTATGGCTGGCGCTCATGCAAAATAGGCGATTACCAGGACTTTGGAAAGAAACTGAGTCATTGGTGATTTAATCGTCGAGCTAGTCAAGATTTTTTATGATTTATCTCAACAAGACAGTTTTCCTTAAAATCAATAGTCTTTTAATGTTGAAAATGTCGAAATAACAGGAAAAATAGAGCCCACTCACCAAATTGTCCGTGCAACGTATTAAAATTGACGTCCTTATAAATCATAATAATTATACTTCCAGTCAAAGATAGTCCTGAGGCCACTATTTGCAAGATCCAATGAGCTCGTCTTTTATTATTTAGATCCAGACTAGAAGACCACGTGTTATATGGAGTCATACTCAGCAATGACTGTGACATTATCAGCGTGTACTGGAATAAGAAACAATTATTTATTTAATAAATTTTGATCATTTTGATCACACCGGTTGGGAACATATTATCTTTGTTTTGCGTCATAATTGGTGAAATACTTTTGGTTCAACATTGATTAAGCAGTCTCGTAATTATTGAGTGCAGCGCCATGCTGTGATTATAATGATATTCGATGTTAGTAATCAGCTGAGTACCTATTATGAATTCATCTGATCCTCACTGAGAGAGAGATATATATATATATATATAATGTATAATATTATATATATTATATCTATATGTTATATAGATAATATAATAAAATATAATATAATTATAAATATAAGTTATAATTCTACAGAAGCGGATTTACTTTGTAATCGAAGTAATAAATGACGTCCGATGACAAATAGTTGATTACTCATAACCGACAAAATCGATTAATGGTCAGACAATATTATTAATTATGAAGATAAGCTATCTTCATAATTATATATGGTTTTGCAAAAATACTTTAATTCCCTAAAATGTTGACGTCATTTAATATGCTGTCACTAATATTGTTTGAATTGCGGGTATTATAAAACTGATTACGAATGCACGAGATGTATAGATATGTATAGTATACAATGCAAAGCACAAAGCAGTGACAAAATGTTGTAATAATACCAATGTGTGTATAATATCATTGTGTTATACTGTAATAGAAAGTATTATTTTGTATATATAATCAAATTAGTAGTTTTGTATAGTCAGACGCAAGTATGCAGTAGCGCTACGCGGCAGTCGCCTCTCCGCAACCACTAAGCTAGATCGTAGTTCAACATGTATTTATATTAGTTGTAACTGGCACCAGTGAATATATATTCAAGTTATTTTATTTGATCGCACTACAACAACACATTAAAAAACCTCTACAAAAAGGTTAAGAGAAAGATATATGTATTATTCTATTTAAATTTCATTTAGCATTTAGCTAAAAGGTATTCTAATAGGGGCGAGTTAGTTGCCTCTTACAAGGCATAGTCACAGGCTCAGCTAGTAATCCACTATAACAAAAAATTTGTCATATTTTGTACTATATCGATATGTTACTAAAGTCAATCACTCTATATTTTCAACACTATCAGATTTAGTGTCGTAGTAGAGCGATAACGAAGGAGTTCCTAAAAACAATTCAGGGAATGTTAACCGTTTAGGCCGGTCTTAAATTTCTTTGTCACTGTATTAAGAGTAACTTCCAATACTGCTGTAAAAACGCCATTGATTTGTGTTGCCATAGTTTTAAACTATATATATACGATACATCATGCCCAATTCATTTGATAAGATATATGTAGTTACAACTAAGATAACATGACAAAATGATGCAATTGACTACACTGTGTCAGTAAATTAGATTAGTACAGTATGCATAGACGGCGAAACGATTGTCAATATGCGCAAAAATACTAAAATATGAAAGCAAATATAGTAAAACTAGAGGTGCCCGCGGTTTCACCCGCGTTAATGATTACTGCGCCGCCCCCGTGGGCTGTAGCGTGATGTTATATAGCCTATAGCCTTCCTCGATAAATAGGCTATCGAATAGAATAGAATAGAATATCTTTATTTGCTGTAAACAAGGTACATTACATTGATGTCATACTATAATAAATTAGCACAAGCCTGTTTAGCCGTTACAAATAGCATGCAAATATAGATACATGTTATATGGAGTTAACAAAGTATGTCTCTTCAAACAATCATAACTAATTTTAAATTAAGAATGTCATAATTCCTATTTGATTAGTAGGTCAATTTGGTACTCATCACGCCGTATGTTCCATAAATTCTTTAACAGAGTAAAAGTTTTTCTGCATGAGCCAACCACGTAGAACTGTTATAAATCCAACACTAAATTAATTTTCAATTCGAACCAGTAGTTTCTGAGATTAGCGCGTTCAACCAAAGAAACAAACAAACTCTTCAGCTTTAATATTAGTATAGATATGTAGAAACTTACCCCAGGCACACATAGCAGAATGTGCAAAAGTATAATATTCTCTGGAACTGAAGTGGCATTATAATCCAACTTCACAGCAAAAAGTAATGAGATTCCCACTATCATTCCCATTAATATGTGAACCAAAACATTGTATGAAGAGAGAACTGTTTTCACAACCGCATTTTCTTTTAAAGCAAACATTGTTCCCGACACCATTTTGAAGATCACTAAAGAATAAATTAAATATCACTGATCGCTTTTTCTCGAGATACGGGGCCAAGAAATATTATATAAAGCAAATTATCAGAGTGCTCCTCAGTCGACCATGCTGAAGTGCCAATAAAGCAATATCCGAATGAAATTTATAACTCGACGAGCATGAAAATAGTAATGAAAGATTACCTTTTCTTTATCAAAATCCGGTGATTTTATTATATTGTGATATTGATTATCTGCTGATAGGTTTAATCATGTCACGGTCGTATGCCGCTATACATTTTAAATATATAGCTGCATAGAATATTTGTAACTAAAAGTATAAATATAAAGCATTTTTAATTGGCTGCAATTGCGTATTGATTTTTTTGCATTGCGTTGTATGACAAGTTCTATAATCAAGGGATTCACGATTGATTTCATTCAATTTGGCTAGGTTTATTTGTTATCCATTTATTTGTATTACTGTAATATGTATAGATACAGGATTTGTAACTGTTTTACGCAACTGTCATTTTTGATTTAATAGCAAATAACGGCTTAATATTCATCGTCAAACCAAAGTAATACCTAGCATATAAAATAAGAGGTAAATATATGTCAGCCTTTTTTTAGTAGTCAAGCCTGATTCCAGGCTCAAGACTGCTTCTTACAGATATTTGACTAAAATTTTAAACTTTGTGAAGGCCCATAAACAAATCCAGAAACTTAAGATTACATAAGGAATCCCCTGATTCCTTATGTGATGACTTCTTATCAAAGTAAACCGATTTGATGACCCCCTGGTCATCAAATCAGTTTACTTTGATAAGAAGTCCAGGATTTTCTTGAAATGTACGACTAGATAGCTGTAGTTATTTACCTCCTTTATAAAATCATACATTTTTGGAAATACAATCATATCATAACGTTGAACGTTAATGTATGAATATACTCATTGCACTTGATATAATATCGTATGAAACATCAATATTCACATGAAAGATCTAAAGATACCGAAAAAATATTACGAACATTACAATCATGTATAGGTAGATATTTCTTATCTATGCTCTTTCTTCATAATCTGTGTACGCAATATGTATGACGTGATATAATAATTTTTTTGGTAGTAGAGCATCACGGATTCTCAGTAACGATTTAGGATAGGATTTAGGATTCCGTTGCAATGGAAAACGAAAAATGGATTCCAATGAAGCTTGTGATAGTCTGTTCTAAAAGAGATTGTAGCAAATAACCCTGGGGAAATAGTATATTTAAATATAAATAGTTTTCATAATGTAATTAGCTTAAAAAGTAGTCAAGTTTAATAGGTAGTAGTAACACAGCTTCAAAATTATGTAACTAAGCGTTAAATAAACAACGCGTTAAAATCCGTATAAAGTAGTTTAATTTGAATAAATAACATTATTTTGTATTCCTGCTGTATGTAAGGTTTCCAAAACTCTTTCAGGAAATACTGTGCTGTCATAAAGAAAAACCAATGCACTGTGTTTCTTGACCACTAGGCCGTAAGCAATTTAGTGACGCTATTTAGAAAAAGGTTTAGCATAGATTCGATCAGTTGATTGGTAACGTGGAGTTAATTCGCCAGTCTGGCTGTTTCAGCTTCGAACGTCACATATTATGACATAACGTGTAAACATTTGTAAATATTTTTTTGCTTACCTCTCTTATTTATGCACTAGCTTTATTCTGCGACTTTATCCGTGTGCACCACGATTCGCGCCTCGTAATATACGTAGATAAACTGTCTTACGATACCCGACAATACGTGATATGTGGCTCAGTTTTATGTCACATATTACAAACTAAAACTTAAAATGTCAAAACCACATCCGTTAATGGATCCTTGGTTAGAAATTCGTTCGATAATCTTTACGTGATCTCGAACAGATAGAGATAGTACAGGTAGATGGACAGAATTTCTAAATAAGATCGTGTTTGGTTCAGACCTATTTAAATAGTCCAAGGTATGAAGACCAAAAATCAGAACTCCATTTTAGAAATGTATTTGCAGACGGTTGTAACTGTAACAGTTGTATAATAAGTATAGATAGATTGTGCGAATTACTATACTTAGTATTATGTAACTATATATGATTATGACTTATAGCATTGAGTTTGATATTGCTTCTATTTCAGGTTCATATGTATGAAGCCGTCCAAATTTAATCTAGATATTCTAGATTGCCAGAAACTACTTGTACTGTTAGCTATTAGCAACAGTCTCGTGTCTAACTTAGGTAATATCGTCGCTTTTAGGTATAACATGGGTATGTGTCCAGGCCGTCCGAGCCTTAGAGAATAATATTCGGGTTATATGCGTTACCCCATGTTACATATGTGATGTCTTCTATTACGAGCACTTAGGTCAGAATTGTAACGGGTGTAGGACAGGGCCAACTGATGGAAGCTAAGCGGTTTTAATATCCAGTACTAATATTCTAAGTTGAATATTTGGCTTTATATATATATTATCTTTATATACACGCAGGAGTAGGCAAAAGCGTATTACATTTCGCCAGCTAATGATCCAGGATCACACGTAATATTAGTAGGCGAGCGTCTACCGGGTACAGCTGTAGACTCCGCTACTACTGCCACTGAGAACTACGAATATAGAAATCGAAATCTTTGGCTAGAATTCGATTCGTACATAGAAATTGTAATATTAGGCTAGAGTTCGATCTGGTTCAGCTAGCGGTTGAGTTTATTAGTCAGAAATGCAGTACATTATATTCAGTATTAAAGAAAGCCAAATAGGCATAGGCACGCTGTAATAATTAAAGACTAAATTTATCTAAAATGAGCGCAACACACGAAAAATCTATAAATTGTAAAACATGCGGCAGAATTAAATAACTCGTCTCCATCTCTTCGTTAGAAAAACAATTTGTACCGCTCATGCTGTTACGCTGATAAGCTGGAATAATAGAACTTCTAAGAAAATGTCATTTTCCGAAGTAAATAAGTATAATCATTAAAATTTTAATTGAAATCTTGACTCTTCCAAATTTAAATTCTGCTAGTCGACAATATTACAACGCTTAATTTTATTAAAGTTAAAATTTTGTTAAAACCAGTCGCCTCATAAGAAGTAAATTGCTTGTAGACAAGTCCGAGAATAATGTTAATATCTTGTAAGTGAGGGATCGCTTGTTAATATATTATTGTAAAAACTGTAAAAGACCTGTGTCTTTACATTAAAAGTGTTTATAAAGCGTAGTCAAATCAATTCTGAAATAGCCAATTCTTCATTTGGATCTAAGGGTATTTGCATCCTAAATTATGGATTTTCTTCATGTCTGTTTGTTTGTTCCAGCTGCACTCTAAAGCCATTGAACGAATGTTAATGCAGTTTACACAGTTTGGTGATGGTGTTTAACTTAAAATGTAAGTCACTGTTTATCTAATTTCGCTAAAGTTGTCGTATAAGTCGCTTAAATCGCGTTGCAGACGAATTGTATTAGTATTATTACAATACAGATACAATATTCGTCAAGGTTTACATAAAGTTTCGCCGAAATCAATTGCCTGAACACGAATAATATTATTAATAAGCTTGTACACAGAGCCGATAATTTTAAAATTTTGTAAATGAAGGTTCGTATATTAATATACGTGTAATACTGGCCGATATTCGTCCATGTTTGCAAATGTTTTCCATAATGAAATGACGCACGTTCGGACAACGGCAGGCCAAGGCCCAGCTATATAATAAACCGGCATCGGTCAGCACAATTAAGGGGTCCCATTTGGACCTTTGCTAATGGAATTAAATCCAATTAGATTTTAGGGTTACGAGGTGAAGTTTGCCGACGGTAAACAAATGGCTTTCTATTATGGGATACACCTGCTGTTCAGACTATTTGTCCAGAGATAAATGTGTTGCCACTCGTTAAAACGATTTGACGTTTTTGCCATTAATTAGTTTTATCTTAATTGCTTCTTGCCTGCTGCTCACTGTACTCAGCGTTTACATATATTTTGAGTTGGATTAGCTTATTATTTGGAATGAGATCTCTATGACCTGTTGCTTGAAATTATTTTGAGTAATTCATATTTCATCATACTTGTATTTTGTTATAAGATCAATGTAATATTCGAATGCTTCTGATTGGTTGGATTATTGTTTATGCAACATGAAGAGAAAGAAATAGTATCAATCACATTTTATTTATTTATGCTGTTGCCCTTACACTTTATTTCTGTATCGATAATTTTGAGTAATTGCTGCACTTATATCGGCCTGATTTGATCAATCCGATAGCTAAACGCGGTGATTAAGACAATGCCCCTTCAGGAGCGGTAGTAACAATTACTTATGGTAATTTGTCCGAGTGTTTGCATGAGTTTGGTGAGAGGTCTAAGTTTGGTAGTATATTACATACATACACTAATACTAAAAGCTTACCTATTTTGCCACGATGACTTATATTCGTGCCCTTGTTTTATAGAAGTGTTTTTGGTTTCTTGTAGTGGCCCCGGTTATTATGGATTCAGATGCCTTTTCATTAAGTTGTTTTGATTTGAATGATCGGCGAACATGGCGTTTATCCTCTGAGTGCATTAGTATGATATATTTTTTTAGTGGAACACTAATATAGCCTATAGGAGGCGTTGTTTATATTCCGTATCTGTAATAACCAAATCAAAAATTCACTGGTCAGATGACAACAGATGTTCAAACAAAGAAATTGGATGCACGACTGTTTACTATACGTGTCGCACATACAAATTCTATCCATTTAAAGTGCCAATACGTATCGCTGACGAAAGTATACACATCGTTACATATATTATGATGCTGGAATATTGCGAACGGATCGCTACGACGCTCCTAACTTTTTCTCAACACAAACATGACTGGATAAAATCAATCAAAATCCATCTCACGAGCATCTCAGATCAAACACGCCAAGTGTTCCGAACTTGTTTGGCTTAGAGCGTGCTGGTTGCAGCATATTCAATAAAATCCGTGAAAGTTCCCCTTGCAAGAACATTTTCTCATGCTACAACGTTTCTTGCTACGTGCGGTTTTCGATCAAAGTTTTCCGTTTCATCGTCTGCAGACAAGTGGGAGTTACGACCGTAGGCATCTCTCTGCAAAATGCCATGTCTGGGAATACGACAATTTGTGATTTACGGACATTTTATTTTAAAATTTTGTTGCTGATTTTCATGTTGAAATGTAGCAGTTGTCCGCTTTGAAGGTTTAATTTAAAACTACTATTTTAGTGTTTCCTCTCGGGAGCGAACGTTTCAAATATCAGTTTAAAATAGTTCAAATTACAACAAGTTCATGTTATTATATCGACGCTGGAAAGTTTGAATGTTAGTAGTGAATGTTCATGGAGATACATTTTCTGTTTTATTTGTTAACATTAAAATTAGCAAATAAAACGTAAGAGAAAGAATATTGGCTTCGCTAACGAGATAAATATAAGTGAGTACCGGTTATGGATTGGCCTATGTAAAATAACATTCATATGAAGACTTTATTGGCCCCGAAATAATCGTAATCGCGTTACCGTTAATCTGCCAAACTTTACCTGTATATACAGTTGTCGTCGGCAATCCGTGGTAAGAAAAGGTTGGTTTTGCAGTGTCACTGATGGATAGCAAGATCTCAACCCATGAAGTAAATGCTGTAAGGTCGCGGCAGTGAGAACTTGTGTTTCTTTTTATGACTGCACGGATGGCGCAGTGGTTTAAGTTGTCGCCATTAAAAAGGTGTTGAGTGTTGTGGATTCAATTTCGAAACAGGACCAAAATAATATGTGAGGTTCACAGATGGTTGTTTCGAGTCTGTGTACTTTTTTTTCGTTTTTTTCAATGTTTGTAAATATCTCCTACGATATAGGTATTATAACTAGTACGAAGTAGTAAGATGCAAATACAAACGTAGCATTAGTATGCTGCCAATACATACAGTTCTTTATTGCGTTAGAATTATAGCGTAATCTGTGTGTCCGATAAAGTAAGAGGACTGAAAAAGTATTGCTTACATTTTGTTAAAATAACCATATTTGTTTGTATTTTGTATTTGTATTCTATACAACGACGATATTTTAAGCGTCAATCTGACAGTCGTGTATGAATATAAATAAATGAGAATAACATACCGAATTAAAGACCCTTGCGTCATTACGTCTAAAAGACGTCCTCTACACTCTAGAATATTGCACATACGTAAATAGTCATAAATGTAGCAAGTAATTTGCGACGAAATTCCCTTGGTCCAAGGCGAAAAATTCAATAACATAGAGACATTTGTTAACGCAACAGGACCGGCTTTCATTTGCCGGTATCTCCCCTAGGCACTTAAGTTTACATTAAACTTGTCCAAGCGCGAAATTGATCTTTTAGTGAGGGGATCCCTCAACGAAAATATAAATTGCCACGCGATGCTATTGATATTACGTTCCGATGTCGAAATTTGGATCGAAATTATTTGCTTTTGCCGCTTAAAGATTATTATAAGTGTAGAGACAATAGAACCCTACACTTGTGTATCGGTGCGAGTGCGACGATCGAGGATGTGAAGGAAAACAACACATTTACGGTCTTTAAGTAGTATTTAATAGCGAGGGAAATAAACCCTTTTTAAGATTGCAGTAGCGTTTGCTCGTAAAAGTCGCTAAGGAAATGACGTACGTGGCATAAGAATATGTAATTCGGCATCATTTTAATTGGTGGTGATGCAAACATATAGGTTATCAAAATTTAAAAAGAAAACGTTTTTCTGTCCTTTCCAAGACATTTTTAGTAATATATTTTAATCTTATTTTTACTATTAGATATATATCTATGCAAAACATACGAAATAATATATAATAAACTATATGTTACTGTTGAGATATTTACGTTGATATGACTTGAGTATGTATTTATAAGACTCTTCTCCCTAGAGTTTATTATTCCTAAGTCACTTGGGGTCGGCTTTTCTGGCCTAACCGGATTTGACTGGATATCAGTTTTTACATGGAGCGGCCAACTGACCTCCGTAACCTGAAGGCTAACGATACCCTAAGGCTAGATCAGTGTCAGAATATTATAGGGCACTGACTTCCCAATAACGACTGCCATAGATGTTCATGGCAGCCAGGACCGACGGCTTAACGTGCTCTCCGAGGCACGGAGCAGGCGATAAATTTTCAAATAAATACGCACATAGTTTCGAAAAGTCATATAACTTTCGAAAGTCAGAGGTGCGCGACGTGGGTTCGAACCCGAGACCCTCTGCATTGCAGTCTGTTGGTCTCCCCACTGAGCTATCGCTGTATGTATTTATAAGACAATCACCATTAATTCCGAAAGTATGCAACACAAAATCAAAATATAAACTTACCAAACACTGAGAGTTTAATTGGTTTTAATTCGAAAAATAGCTCATCGGTTTAATACCATAAACAAAACACAGCAAATTTTATTTTCAAGCCTGACACATTTGACTATATTATATAAGTTATTATACCTTATAAAGTAATACATATTTATAAATCTTAGGTATGGATCTTTGCCGCTCCCTTAATCAGAAAACCTACATCGAGAGCGTTAATGACGCAAGCTTCGCGAAAACTCGGAGTTTTGAACAGGGTGAGGCGGTTCTTCACCCCTGGGCAAATGTGCCTATTGTAGAAGGCACAAGTGCGCCCTTGCGTGGAGTACTGTTCTCATCTTTGGGATGGCTCCGCGCAGTACTTGCTGGACTCTCTCGACCGGTTACAGCGGCGGGCTGTCCGTATCATCGGAGATCCAGAGGTCACGAGTTCACTGGAACCTCTGCAACTCCGTAGGGACATTGCCTCATTGGCATGTTTCTACAGAATATACCACGGGGAGTGCTCTGAAGAGTTATTCCACCTTATCCCGCCCTCCCTTTCCTATCCAGAACAACGCGTGCTGGGCTCAGATGCCATCCTTACACGGTAGAGTCGATTAGAGCGCGTACCAAAAAGTTTGGGTCCTCATACCTCTGCCGAACGACCAAGGCATGGAATTCTCTGCCAAGGCACGTGTTTCCTTCTTCCTTCAATCCTGGGTCCTTTAAGCGGGGCGTGAAAAAGCATCTTCTCAGGCCGTCAAAGTAGAGACCTCAACATCGCCTCGGCTGCTATGAGGGCGGTGTGGAGGCCACTGCTGTTAGACCACACGACTGCTTACCATCAGGTGGAGTGTGGTCATTTTGACGAGCAAAATAAAAAAAAAAAAAAAAGAAACAAAATATACATATATTCCGATTATATGATGTGCTAGTATTTTTGGTACTTACTTGTAACTCAGTAGATAGTCTCTGTATCACGTAAGAGAAGCTTGTAACAATACCTACTTAATTAATACCAAACGCAAACATACACGTGGATGAGCCGCGGCATAATGAGCTTTTTAATTAAAAACGTTCCTCAATTTAGCACGGGCATATAAAATTTGCTTCGTAGGATTACATTTGAAAATTTTAAAGTAAACCACGGCAGATAAGGGATGTTGTAATAGGTAAAGGTGAAATATTTCGATTTCCTTAAATATATGCAGGTACCGGATTTAGGCGCGACATTGATATAAAATAAAAGGAAGAGCGATGGGTGATTTGGACGACATCACTTTCTAGAAATTCGTTTCTTCCCTAATTTGGTTTTCGATGGCTTAGGCGTTTGGTTTAATCAATATTCACTGTAGGTACTAATAATTAATTGCTCCTGACACAAGCAATTTTATTTAGTTTAATTTCTTGCCAGTTCTTCTTATTGCTTCTCCGCCCTTGCTTTGCTGAACATGACAACAGGTAAATGTAAATTTACATTAAAACGTGTAACTTTGACGTTCATAAGTGTTACTTTGTGACCTACATGAATAAACATTCATTTGATTTAATTTTTTAGCTGAATAATTTTTAAAGTACTACGTTTTTACAATTATATTACCTATTTGCAAAATATTTTACCAACTTAATATTTTAAGTAACATATTTTGCAGTTGCTCATTCCATTTACTTACAAATAAGCTAAGCTTTTCTGTTAAAACAGTTAATCAGTTGTATTTATTTTCTTTATTTTATCAGTCAACAGTAAACAAAATTAGTCAAACAATTTTGAACTTTGTTAATTCCATTTTCACTAGACATCTTTGACTTTCCCTTCAAATCTGAGCAGGAGTGGTACGTAATCAAGGATTAATTTTCTACTTGGATTATTTTCAATCCACCTTCGTATGTGAGCTTTAGATGTGTCTTCAATTTAAGGGCTGCTCGCTTAATAATTTTGAGACGTGATGTATCTAGGTCGTGAACTTGAATTTCGCGAAAAATTATAAAGTACATTTTGTACAGAGTATGTTTATATCTGTAGGCATTTTAGCTAGGGTATCGAAATGGTTCGTAATCGATTTAATAACGATAATAACTAATACAACAAATCTACAAAATATCATCGAAAGATAAGAACTATCACGTCACTGAAGGGCATTAAGCCAATAAATAACTCAGACGTTAAAAATAATATATATTATAATTATATTGAATTAAGTTGTATACATTTTTCGTTGAATAATAATAAACTTAAATTTCACGATAACCAAGTCGCGGGCTCAGCTTGTTGTGAATAAATTAATGTCATGGGTTATCAGATATTGTATTAAAATATAACATTTAATATGGTTATTCTCTTTTGCTTTAATATTCGCCCCAGAGCATAATATTTAATATTATCTCAAAATATATTTTAGATTTTATTTAAATAACTTACCTAATTGGGAACTTAATGTAGCTTTCTTTTGTTACATGTCTTGCATATAATTTTCTCTATATTTTAATAAATACCTTCGTGAACATGACCATTCTGCAATTTTCTTAAGTAGGTAATTACGTTGATGTAAATTCATGTCAATTATTGTAAATACGACATGTATTTATACATTATAATGAATATATTTCAGCGAATGAATAAACTTATAGCCTTTTTTGAAAACAAACTTAGCACACTTGTATATTAATTTTTAATAAATAAAAGTCTTAATGATATTTAAATGACAGTAAAACCTAGAAATATTTAAAAATACTTGACACAATTACCTTTTATTTATTATAGCTGTAGAGATGGAGTAGGTATTTAATGAAAATACAAGAAATATATTTCGGGCAAACGACACAGCTAGTGAATATTTGGTGTGTATACTATTACAAAGAAAATATACTTGATATAAAATAGAATATATCTCCATTAAAACTTCTTCAATATAAGGCACTTTTTTATATACTATCAAGATGACAAATGAGCATACCTTCTCATGTTTTGCGATTACTATAGCCTATAGACGTTTTGCAATACCCGGGGTGTCATGTGCCTTCCCTTCAAAATAGGAGTAATTATATTGTTGGCGCGAGGGGTAAAGATAGATAGCACTGGCTCCTGTTGATAGTACACCATCTAGTCTAGGTGCCTGAAAATTCTACTCACTGCAGGAACCAAAACAAGGATACTTTGCTGCAATTTTGTAAAGGGCACGTGTCAGTGAGGTATCAGCAAAAGCCGAAATTTAAGTCAAGAATATTTAAAGGCTATTAACTTATGAACGTTAATACACAGTGCCTAAACTCCTAAGTTGTTAGCCTTAAATAAGTTAAGTTTGCCTGCTCAGCAAGTAAGAGTAATAACAAGAGTGACTCGGACCACACCCGGTTTATAGGCCTATTTCGTTAGGCGTATGGATGTACGTCGGGAAGTGAGCGTGCCTTATACAGCTCCGGTACCCTACTGGAGATTTGGGAGGCGGCTTCTCCGTCGGCTTCAGCGAGATTTTCGTTAGCAACTCTCTGAGTTGCGAGTGGTGAGCGGCTTTATTGCTCCCGTACCTATCTGGAGAATAGGTAGTGTCACTTGGGCACAATGTAGCTCGCCTACAAGAACCGGATCTCTGAGGTTAGGGTGAAGAGTCGAGATATGGGGACAAGACCTGTCTATAATTGTTCCCGGAAGGTGCTCTCGGGCACTGGAAGGTACAGCGGCTCCCACTATTATAACTTAACGGTTGGTGTAGGGGAACGCTATATCATAAATTTGACTAGTCGTAGAGAGAGGGGATTTGTGTAAGGTGCGCGGTTAATATTTGTTACTTATCAATATTGAAAGAAAATTATAACTCTCCAGCCTCTACAATACATACATACATAGATTCACGCCTATTTCCCAGAGAGGTAGGCAGAGACTACGGATTTCCATTGCCTACGACCCTGACACACTTCTCTGGCTTCATTCTCTTTCATAAAATTCCTCATACACGCTCGCCGGTTTAAGGTGCTGTTAACCTGGCCCTTATCCAGAGCGTCTCCGAACTGATCAAGAAACGTTCGCCTAGGTCTTTCCCTTGCGACTATTCCATTCACACTAGCCTTGTAAACTTTCTTAGTCAGTTCTCGTCCATTCTTTCTACATGCCCAAACCAGCTTAAGATACCCTTTTCTATTCTCATCACTATATCCACTTTCATGCCGCATCTCACTCTAATCACACTATCACTCAGTAATAAATGCGCGTTACATTGACACACACACACATAATTATTACTGTAATATGTACAGCATAGTTCTTAAATAATTTAAAATATTATCTGTACTTACCTACAAACTGCATTGTAACTATTTTGTATAATTATTTCTGGGAAGGATCTGATTCCCAACACACAGCTCACGCTAGTTTGGGAATCAGGGCTCACACATTAATCGTTACCACCTTTTTGTTACAATAAAGAATTATTATTATTCTCTTTATTCATTTTCTTTCTAATAGTTACAATTTTAAATATAAATATAAAAACTATACATATTTAAAAATATAAAAACTGAAGTGACCCACCGACATCCAAGCTGCCGGTGGTTAGGGCCCCAGAGAGAGGAATCTCCTCACAATACGCGCCGTGTCGAGCAGTACTGCCATTTGAATCAGTACTGCTCGACACGTAGCAAGGACTTGATACAGCCATCTAACTCAAGCCTCTACAGGTGGTGGTCGAGGCTCTTAGGTATTAAACCATTGACTGTAATGACTATCGGCACAATGATCGCCGAGTCCACATGCCACATGTCGACAATCTCGTGAGCTAGGTCCAGATATTTCAACTCTTTTTCTTTTTCAGCTTTCACAAGATTCTTGTCATGCGGAATGGTGACATCGATGATCATTGCTCGGCGCTCCAATCGGTATATCAGTATAATATCTGGCTTGTTCGCCACAATTGTCCTATCAGTATTATTGTTATTATTCCTTATTCTATCTTTCAGAGTCAGCCTCTATAAATATGATGAAAATGCATATCAACATTTTGTATATTTTTTATATTATTATGTATCTCTGTAAAAAGTGCCTTAGATATATATCTAACCTTGTGTACTTTTTATTGCAATATCCGACAGCTACCTGAGCGGAGACTACCGGTAATTCTAAAGAAAATCTATTATGCTATCTACGTCATAGTACAGGCGCATTGTTAAGGTTGTCTGCTAGGCATTTCTTATAGAAAATATTAAATCCTTATACGCATTCAACCTACTCTTCAATATGGGCTCTAATTTATACCGCGTGCGAGATTTATGATGGCATTAAAATAAAATACAATTTCATCTCCTTTTGGCCTCGGCAAGGAGTAGAATTAGAAAATCTACATAATATACCAGTTTTCATATTCAATGGGCATACATTACCTTCCTGATGACACTTATTACGTTTGTAAAGAGATCTAAATCGTGCTAGACGTGTGTTATGAATATTTTTGATAAAAAGCCTCACATCATTGGTATAAGTTGAGTACGCTAAGGAAAAGATCCTGTTATTTATTGCCTGTCTTATAAAAGGTGGGTCGCCATTTTCAATTTATTTACGAATGTATTATTATAAAATGATTGATAAAATCCTTACTAAGATGGCCTGGGAATGTGGAAAGTATGGACGTCAAAGGAGTGTCTGAGAAAGTATATGACATAAATATGAATGGTACAGTCGAATTGGAAATATCTTGGTCTAAGTTTTCTGACCAGATCAGAGAAGTTAGGGTAAGAGGCGAGGTTGAGAGTACCCTAAGCCATTGAACGAAGCGAACGAGCTAAATATATCAATATAGCAAGTGGAACTCCATAGTCTCGGTTTACTCTGCCCGATAACTAGATGTACTATCTATATAGAGGAATACGCCTAATTCTCACATTTTTTGTATATAAGGTAGATATTGATCAAAAACTTTTAATGGAACATTGTATATAATTATAAGGTAGATATTGACCAAAACCCTTTAATGGAACATGGGAAAATAAATTTCTAATCACAATGACGTTTTATTATAAACTAATCTTCCTGTATTATAATTTTATATTATTGCATTAAATTAAGTAAAATAACGTAATTTAAAATCTGCATAATTATTATTTAATTATATTATCAAACGATATATGTAAATGAAACACTAAATCTTAGTCCAAATTTGGTTTGAGACATCACTGAAAATCAAATCAAAAATTGGATGATTTTGGAGATTAGGAGGCAGAATCGTGTAGTCAGAAAACAGTTGAATGCGTACATTCTCAGAATTACATTCAAATACGGATTATTCAAAATAAATATTCGAAATAGTACTTGATCAATTCACAGTTGTTGTTTTAATAGCTTTTAATGTAAAAACTAAAAGTTGTAGCGTCGATGCCTCCGGAATATTTTGGATGGCAACTCCTAACCAGAAGCGGATGTTATGAAATTTATTGCCGCGCAAAATAGACGGGTTTTATCGTATTCCGACAATTTCCCATCGTCATTTTAATTCGGTAAAGAATTTAACGTAAATTCTTTACACTGTAATTAATTCATTGTTTAAAATGGCCAGTTATTGCCGTCATTAACAACTAAATTGATTAAAATGTGTTAAAGCTTGTGTTATGCCAGAGTAATATCAATATTTTGTAGGTTCACAACTAGTTTAAATTTATTTTCTATTAATAATGACAATATTGACTTAAATTTGATTATAATATATTACATTGCTTACAATATATACATTGTAAGCAATGTAGTTGCTTTTTTGGTACAATGTCACCAATTTGAGCCTACAATTCTGCAGTGTAATTTTTGTTATGTTTATACTGCGTGTAACAGAAAGTACGTAGTAACGTAATGTATAAGTAGCTGATAAATAACATATGCGCCCAGTTGTTGTTGTTGTTGTTAGTGTTGTTTAAGTATCGACTATGATATCATACATTCTGTATGTATGATCTGTATGTATCTATATCATACATTCTGTATGATATAGATAAGTCGATAAAAATATGGTATATACTTGTGAAAGTAATGTGTACGGATTTGTTTGTAGCGGTTTTCTCTTGTACAGGGCCTATAATATACGACCCTAAAGTATGACCACACCTTTCTATTACACACTGTATAATACTAGGAGTTACTGTTTCTATTTTATAATACCACCGTTGTTGCAGCTTTTACAAAACGTCTAAAATTCTTCCTTCAGTTCGCATAAAATAGGCATGCATTGGTAAGCTTATTGTATTTTTTTGTGAACTTACATATTTATTCATATCTCGTTACGTAAGTAAATAGAGCCCTCTAACGGGTATTAACTCATTAAAAAAATAAATCTCAACATTTCTCTTATCCATTTAAAAATCATAAACTTGTAAAGATAATACCGCAACGCATCAGTAACAAATAAAATCAATCATATCGATAGCAAATATCTTCATATCCCGCTCAAAGTGGCGCTATAACGAAAGGAGCTTATCAAAACAGCAATGTATAACGTCCGTATCAGTAAAATACGATCTATCACTAGAAAAGCGAGATGCACATTGCCGGCGGACATCCGAAAAGTATTTCCGGGCCGTCTGTTGCAGGAACTGTGTGTACGTGAAGCCATGAATGTTAATGAACAGAATAGGGCACATTCAAAATTATTACAAAAACGAATCCGGAATTCTAAGCTTTCGGGTCTCATTGTATTCAACAATGACGTCACTTTCAAATAAATGCGCGCCCACTTTTTCTAATGTAGGTCTGACTGATGTGCTCGTAGATAAATATTTAATGAATCGAATTTTAATGTCCATTTATCTTGACGTGACATTTAGGTAAGTACGAATAGATAGAAAGTAGACAAATGACTTCTAAGCTATTTATAAAAGAAACTGTATTTATTTATGAATTATACGGAAGCAAAATATATTTTATAAAGTGCTAGTTGCTAGTTACCGTGACTGAAATTAAGTATACGCTACACAGTTTGAACAGGAAGAATAATTGCAGCAATTTTTGCGGCCTAGAAATCGCTATTAAGTGTCTTCGCTATACTTTCATTCCCATTAAGTATTACTAATAAAGACATAATAATATATTTGCGTGACAGTGTAAGTTAGTTTGCACTTAGTATTAAAAGGAAATCGATGAATAAACGTCCATATCTGTTTAGATATTTAATAGCTATTTCTCTCAGTTACATTTAAGGATATGCTAAATGATTATTTTTTGAAATTGAAGTGAGTAAGCGAGCTATTGATTTGCACTGGATATCTTTTTATGGTTGCTTTATTCGACTAGAAATCATTATAGTGACAATTATACATAGTAGGTATATTGCACATTTATCTTTGTATTTTTTTTAATAATTGCAAAGCTCGAGATTATAATAAAGCTTTGTAAGGTACTTCGTCAAACAAAAGTTTCTGTAAATTTTGAATGATAGCGAATTTTCAGATTAGACCAGAATCACAGTCAACGTTTATTAAATGTTAAAGAATATCTATTAAACATTTGTTTAATTGAAAAATATATAAATATATTTTGTTTCTCGCTTGAAGTATCATCACAATATTTCAAACCAACACTTCGGATAATAGGTATATATTATTATGAAAACTATTTTAATACTGGGCTCAAGTGAAATTCGTATAATGTATTGTACCTTATTGTTGGCTTACTTAAAGTATTCTTCTTCTTTGATATTAATACATTTTTACTATATATAAATAAAGTAAGACAATTTATTTTACTCGCAAGTACAATTTGTCCCTGAAATAAGCCCTCCGTTTATCTTTGAATTAAAGACACGACATGATATTTTTTTATCAATTAAACAAGATAGACTTCTCCTAAACATAATCAAGATTTGACATTAGGTTTTTAAAAAAACACACGTGATCGAGAGACTACGCTTTTTGGCAAAATATGAGGTACTGGTTTTCCCCGACATGTCTCCGCAGCAGCAATTGACTCAGTATTCAGCATTGTTTCATAGGATTTAGATCCATCCAATATACATATATCTGTAAATTAGATGGATATATATGTACATACATATAAACCATTGTATTATAATTCTTCAAGGAATACAAACACTACAATATTATTTTAACTAAAACGAAAGAAGTATAGTCGTAATACCTACGTAACATTCTCATTACTTTTTTAAACACACACGGAAAATATTCGAGTAAAATAGTATTTATAGCTCCAAGATGGCACCAAGTACTTACGCTCTACATGCTGAGTCAATATTGGAGACACGCGTCTCCCAAGCGGTGAATTTAAATTGCAAATGGAGTCGTTGAAACATTGAATTCAGAATATTAAGAAAAATATATGAAGAATTTGTTCTACGAAGTTATATTACACGTTCAGGCGTATCGTTATGTCATTAGGTATGATTTTATTAAATATTAAAAGACAATTTTATACATTTATAGGTCTTTTATTTTAAGATCTTGATTAATAATATTTTAAAATGAATTACGTAAGTTTTTGATGGGAAAGATTCTGTAAATGCATTCTAGTGAGCTTAGTAGTAGAATATGGCTCTCTTAGTACAAAATTAGGTACTGTATTGCTACGGGAGGTATATTATAGTACTATTATGTATAATATAATAAGACCTATAACTATTGGTGAATAAAGGGTAAGTGATTATTGGGCATCGTGCTGCTATTAAAATTTCTTAATAGAAAAACCCAAAACGTTTTCCCTTAATCGAATTGAGGCCTGCGATCTACCCCAAGCATAAGCGCGAACTTTTACCATGAAATCGGCAACGCAATCAAGTCAGTTAATACAACTGATATCATTACTATATTATGGTAAGTATAGAAATATACTGGTTTTGGTGTCGTGGTAACAAGGACAGGCGAGTCCGCTTCAACTATTTTCATAGTGTTATGTACTGTATAAGGTAGAATATGAACAATATAAAATAGCTAAATTAACAAAGAAAGAAATTAGCCAATGTTATAATATTTGAAGTGTCTCTTGAACCGCAGTTCTATAAGCAACATTTACATTTTTATTTGCTTCTTAATTTTAAAGTTATCACGACGCTATAAAATTTTATTCACTGACTATTCATTTGCACTTATTTTTAATGAAAGTTCCGAATTTATTTTCTTTCATGAAGCACTGATCTAATTTCTCCCGTCTTAACCCTACGCTGTAAAAGTTTAAAGTTTAGTCGCACTAAAAGTTACTCTTTGTATTTTCGTAACATTCAACTTGGCTATAAAATTATAACTTGGAGACGGGTCGACAGTTGGGACTGGCTTTTGGATCTAGCCGAACGTTGGTCAGACGGAAACTTCAAAATTAATTTCGAAGTTTGATCGAAAAATGTTTTGCTCTGTCGTCAAAGTGAAGCTGCGATCCTATGCTGCTGGGACCCGGGGACCGAGCAGTCTGATATTTAAAAGTTAACTTGATGAATTCTTGTTCTAGACGCGTTTTACGTTATTCACTGTTCCATTAGACCTAACTTAAATTTTCTGGCATAAGATTTTGTAACGCTTTTGCGTGGACATGAGTTGTTTAAAATACGAGTATATTATGTAAAACGCAAAGTGTTAGTGACGACGAGCGTAATGTGCTACATTCTGTCTTATTAGATCTAGTTTACAACTTAAGATATTAAGTGTACTTATTATTTTGAGTAATATACATACTTGTTTTTGCCATGAGGCATTTAAAAATGAATCATATGCCAAAGTTCACAAACACATAGTAAAAAATACCCATACACGTCATCGAAATAAATTCAAACAATACCCACTCACGAGTCGAGCTATGTCATTGATGGACGGTGTAGATTTAATAGATGATTTTTCTAACATTTCAAACAATGACGCTTCTATCATTAATCTCTGGACTACCGGTAACGGGCCGTACCGCGGACAATGATAGCTAACTACGTACCGATGCTATCGGGTTAGATGGAACTAATCGATTTACTGGTCTCCGGTTGGCTTTCATTAAAACTATTGGGTCACGATGAGATGATGATGATAAGTGTTTTGCGCCACTTAACCCATTACTGCTATGTCTCTCGCGTTGGCTACCCAAAACAAATAGTAACTAATACGCTATCAATTAACCCTGCGAGATACGAATCTCCGCTTATTCTAACATGCAGTTCAATTACGGCTTGTAACTTAACTTGTTAGTTGTGAGCCAGTGTTTGATTTTCACACGATGTAAAAGGAAGACGGGATACTTAGTTACATTTAATTAAAACTGTTCAGTTGCTTTTATCAACATCATTATTAACGGAAGCTTTATTTCATAGTACTAAAAAGCGCGATTATATCGTGTAATTTGCTGCAGACATGACTAATTATTTAATAAACTAACGAATGTAAATGAATTGCGTAAATTTTACGCACTTGACGGTAGCTTTAATAAATACTAGATTATTATCCCCTGTCTAAATAGAATAAACCAGCTGAAGTTATCGCGGGCGAAAAGCGTATAAAAGCAAACACGGTTACTTAACACGGTGCACATAAATAAAACTAAGATATTTAATTGGTAGTAGCGTCCGCTCAAAGCCCTTGTATTGTTGCTATCAAACTGTAAATACGAACGTTTGGTAAATTGCCACAAAGCCGACGTTTGTGGAGGCACGTGTGTGATGGAAATGTCGCGTCAACATTGTATTATGGTTTGCCTTTATTGTGCTACCATTTACATAGTAGGAAGTCAAATCTAAAATTATACAGTACTTCTGTTTGAATAATGTCAATAGAATATGAATTGTCTGTTACGTAACATGGAAATTTGTTTAACCTGGAAAGGATCAAATTCACCTAGAAAATGAAGTAAGTTGTCATTAACAAATTGAACTTACAAAAAATCGCTTGTCTACTACGCTACTTGACCAGATACGCGAGGGTTGTGTATGGTTGGGGCACGTCACGATCGTGGCGGTAAGTCTCGGTTTTGGTGCCCTCACCTTTTGGCTGACACAGGTAATGACTGGCCACGGTTGTTTTGGCCAGTTCCTGTGTCGCATAGGCCGGCAGGAGACACCCGGAAGTCATCACTAAGATGAAATGGAGAGGTAAGCGTCAACAATTCACCCATGTAAAAAAAAATGTTTGCATGTAAAATCTGACAGTTTAACTGACTAAAAATTTTACTTATACGTTTTATAATCATTGTATAATATTTTATTATGGTCTCCATAGTAACTACTACTAATTACAAATAAAACAACATTTATTTTAGTCCTTTCAAAAATTATTAAACCTAGATTGCATTAATGTGATTGAACCTGAATGTGTTGTTAACAAAAGAAAAGCTGCACTGCTACTTTACTATTTAAGTGGATCTGGGATAAACATAATATATGTTTATACTTTGTCCGTGACTACATTCGTATGAATTATACTTTGTCCGTGACGTCATTTATTTGGAACATCTAACTAACCATATCTCCCCACTTAAATAGTCAGGTTTTACACAAATAGATAGATATAGGTGTTTGCATTTTGTATTCGAATACAACTGTGCACAAAGCGATACTTACTTTGCATGGTTAAGGACGCACATGTACTTGCCTGTGCAGCAGTTCTAGACTATGAATTGACTTGAATGATGAATTGCATAGCAGTGTAAAGTACATCGAATGAATTGAATAGTATGCGTACTGTACAATTCATTCGAATTGAATTCGAAGCAATTGTGCATATTGTTAGTTTTAATTTTAAGCAGAACCGAATTGTGTAAACTATGAAAATTGGTATACCTAGAGGTTTTTATGTAATGTTGAAACAATTGGACACATTGAGAATAATCTAAAAGCCTTTATTTTGGGTGCTTTTTATATACATGGATGTCAGGATACGATCTCAATACAGTTTTATAATAGCAATAGATTTGTCAAGTTCGAGTATATTTTCAAGCGTATTGTAGTAAGTCAGATTGGGTAGTGAGACTGTGACATATAGATACAAGTTACAACCGGTTTAGCTGTGCCTCTCGAGATGCGCGCACCATGATATCTTTGCAAGAGTCGGAATGGCTCCAAGGAATTCTTTCCGATATTTAGAGGTACCAACAGCGGAGATAGTGACACGCAAGCCAATGTAGGCATCGATGTGTACCGGATTGAATTTCAAAGCTCAGCATTTGCGCTTAGCTAACTAGTCTTTAATATTCTGAGGAATGAAAATAGATTTTAATTGGAATATTAATTACAGGAACGATGGCAATTAGTCGGCAAAAACGATGCTTTGATCCTTTTATGTGAGCGTAAGTGTATATTGCGTAAGCGGACTGTCGATCGTAAGGTCTCGGATTTGATGTCCAGTTCGACTAGTGTGACATTTAAATGAAAACTTACTGAGTAGTACTGCGTAGCAAATAATTCGAAAAATAATTATAATGATATACTAAATAATACAATTTCTGATATAGTTACCTATTTGAATAATAATAACTTGAATGTAAACATTGATAAAACAAAATACGTACAATTTTATAATAGGTGTGGCAAGAAGCTTAATCTTACTTTAAATTACAAGGACCAGGAATTAACTGAGGCTTCAGACATTGTTTTTTTGGGTATAACTTTGGATGATAAATGTGATTGGAAACTACACGTAGATAAAATTTGCAATCGTATAAATAGATTTGCTTATGCTTTATGGAGACTCACCAAAATTACAAATAAACAGACTGCATTAAAAGCTTATCATGGTTTTGTTGTCGCTAATCTGAGATATGCTATTGTTCTTTGGGGCAATTCTGTAAATATTAACAGGGTATTTATAGCCCAAAAGCAATGTGTCAGAGGTATATGCAATAAGGCTCCATGGGAAAGCTGTAAACCTTTGTTTCGTGAACTGTCTTTGTTAACCGTCGCAAGTCTCTATATATTCGAAATGTGTGTATTTGTTAAGTCTAACTGTAACCTGTTTCAATTAAAAAAGGATAATTACCACTTCAACACCCGCTATCCAAATAGACTAATGCTTCCTCCCATAAGAACTGATGTATGTAATCGGAATAGCTACACAATGGCGGTGCGCATCTACAATCACTTGCCACAGGGTGTTTATGAGTGGCGTATAAATAAATTCAAAGCAGAATTATTTCGATGGCTCTGCAATAAATGTTTCTACACACTACAGGAATATTTTGCATGTAAGATACAGTGTGATAGTCTACATTTATTAAGTTAGAATTTAAATTAATTTAGTTATAAGTTTTTGTTTTTATTTTTGTGTATTTTATATTTGTATGTCATGAATATATGACTAATGTTGGAACTCTGTAAACTAAACCAAACATCTGTATACACCACATTAATACAAATAAAGATTGATTTGATTTGATTTGATTTGATTTAGCAAGGAGTCTAAAATTGTGTCAAGTAGTACGTTCGATGCAGCATGGAATTTAAAACATAGCTAGTATAAATGATTGTATTAAACTTTTAGCTTAACGTACCTACAAGCATGATATAATGTAAATAACACGTACATGCTATCTTATAATTACTTACTACATGGTTTTGACTGCATGAATGACGTAGTGGTTTAAGTGATCAACTTGTCACAATCATTGCGCCGTGTGCAGTGTTGTAGGTTTGATCCCCACACGATTCAGACTGAGTCTGGCAGTTTATATCTGTTGTTTAAATGTTTGTAAAGTCGCCCGCGACACACGAATTATTCCTAATGCGGGAAGTTTATATTCTAAAATGATGCTTGTTAGCAAGTTACAAGAATTTAGTACTTTAATAATATACGTATATGTATGATTAAAGTACTAAGTGATTCTAACGATGTAGAGGCTTGAGTATTCGTGCTTGTACCTCCGCGAAGGGGAAGGCAGTGGTACCTATATTTTCCAATATTTAATCTCTCATATTAATGCATACATCTACGCCTATTTTACTGGCGGTATCACTGATAATTTTCCAACCAAACAATCTAATACTAGTTTGTCTGACCCGGAAATATTACCACTTCATACTTAGACAATCTCTATAAGTAGGTTTTATTACAATACAATTGGTGTAATTTGTAGGACTTCAAGTTTAAGTCCATGGAAATATTTCAACGTTTAAAATACTATTCATACTGTGTACATATATACTATATTTATGTATTCTAAGGCATGTGTGAGATGTTCGTGCACGTGTACATGATGCTTTACATCCGAGTGCCTACCCGCTAATCGTAGGAATACGATCGGCGGCCGTCATGCGGAAGCACATCTTTGATCTCAAACTTTAATCAATTGGTATCGATACATCGATGTTCGACAATCGAATCAAATCGAAAACGATTCTACCCACGCGCTGCCTGTCTTATTCTATTAACGAAGGATTGTGATTAAAGTTGTTTATGAAGCGCCCACGCAACTTTGTTTTTATTGTTTGTTTAAGGTGCGGTTCTAAGAACTCCATTAATCAAACAGTGCATAAAGAATGCTTTTGTTGCCATAAATTTCTATGATACAATTTATGACTTTCAAAAACTATTATTATTTAAAATTAAATTGTTTCATACCGATAACATTAATATACACGGTACTAAAAATGAAATTAAAAAATAATTGCTATTATTTTACAATGACTATCAATATTTCAAAAAGATATATCAATATCTTCAGGGCATAATGGTATTAATAAGATTCAGCAGAAAGGGTGCTCACTTATCACAAACAGCCAACTTATTCGATGCATCGCATCACAACACTCATAAATAAAGAACGAATAGCGAATATCGGTATTGCCGAGTCAATTCGTGACCATTAATGTGAATTTGAAAGTCGAACATAACTCGAACGGTTAACCGGGGACCATTAAACACTGATATAATAATGTCGAAATTATAAAATATTGCTTTCAGTGTGCCTTGGGACTATCGGGGCATCGAGCTTACAAATTAACAATAAATATTCATACGGGCAACGATTACACACACTCAATCGATACTTTATATCGATGTATCGATGCAGCCACCGTATATGCCACGATCTCAATTTTTATAAACGTTCACCCATGGAATCTAGCGGTATACGTACATGAGTACCTAATGGTTTGGAGTGTGTGTTGTTTGAACCTAGTATGTTTCCTATTGTGTTCGGCTTTTATAGTTCATAACTTCATAACATTCAAGTTTTATGATTATCCTTCAGTCTGAGTATGCTCTATAAACTTTATAGTCTGGGGATTATTCTGTACTAATCTACAGATGAAAGCCTTGGAATATCAATTCAAATCTGTTGAAAGAGTTATAGTAGGCTTACTTGAGGTTCGGTTATAAATAGACTATTGTAGTACTCAGCACGGCTGACAGCTAGTTGCTAGGCGTGCACAATTATGATAATTTCACAGAATATAAACGAGTTAAACTTTGCTTGTGTGCGTATTTTGCGCTTATGTTAATTTTACTTTGTACTACTTTTCTGAAAGGACTCCATTTATTTGATGGTGTGAGTGTAATTACCATTTTACTCGCCATCTGTCGAAATAAATTTCAGTCATTGGTATGATAGACTTTATTTAACGACTTTACCCATGAGATTGTCCATTAGAGTTGTAGTTTAAGATTAAATTAATTGGAGTGCCTACAGGGTACAGACTAATTAATGTCTACTCATTTCAAAGTAAAGTCATTTAAAATCCGTCATTGACATATTATTTAAGGTATTCTGTCTTGGATAGGTTAAATTCTAAACGTTAATTTATTAACATAGGTATTATACCTAGAGTTTTACATCGGTTACATTTACTTAATCAATTCATTTCATTATCATAAACCTAGCTCTTAAATGTCCTATAATACCTACATAATATTAATCATATTATTAGTTCGTCCTGCGTCGTTGGTCTCGTGCCAGGAGGCTACGTTTTTATTTGGGTGCGATCTTGACATGGATCAAGTATAATGGTTTAGATTTATGTTACGAAATAGTAGCAGCATGGAGTCAAGATATATGTCCATAAGTAGGCTCATATTATGTGGAATCTAAAACATAGTTACCTCATTGGTGAAATACAGGGTATGTATGTAGGTATGTATTTTTAGTTATTTTAAAAATGGACCACTTCTTGGCGCGAGCATCATATAGAATGCTCGCTAGTTGATAGAGTTCATAAATCTTTTTGAACATTATTTAGGACTGTGGAATGGCGATTGGTTCGCGATGTTTTCGTTTGCCGTTAAAGTGGGAATATATTACCTTTTTAATATGTACATGGATTTATGTATATTTTACTTTTTAATAACCAGAGGTTGTACTTGGCAGTCTAATGATCTTAGGTTATCGTTGCTGCATATGGAAATATACTTTTTTGTTTTGTACAAATGTGACAGAAAATATAAAGATACATAACTAAGTAGGTATATTGAGTTTTGTTTTATTGGCATTTCGCATACTTACATAGAATATAAATCCTAAGTAAAGAAAAATATACATGAGTGGATTGGCATTTTTGCTGGTGTATAATTAAGATAGGTAAATAATGAAATAAAATGTAATTTATTGCTTGATATTAAATGATGCTTCCAGTCATGCCTAAAACAGATTTTGTGTTTGAGAGACATATCATTTATATTTTCCATTTTATACGTCTTAGGTCTGTTTACATCGACAAGCCTTATTTTTAAAATAATTTTTACCTTTGCAATGGTAACTTAGAACTATTACAAGTTTTAAACTCGCCAAACGTAACTGTTTTGTTTTCTTATAACTAAATAAACTGATTTTGCTTTATTGTTATGGAAAACTGTATCGATACTAATCTGTACATATAATAAAATCGTAGGAAAGTCAAAATTGTACATTGAATATTTTTTTAAAAGAATACTTGGGGCGTGATCTACAATCGATATCGAAGCCAAAAATATAGTTTTTAGAAATGTTGTCTGTTTGTCTGTACGTATGTCCGGGCTAAACTTAAAAGTACTGCATGGATTTACTTCAAATTTTGCATGAATATTACTAACAGGTCGGGTCAACATATATTATAGGCTACATATTATCACGCTATCACCTACGGGGGAGGAGCTGTGAATCTTTATTTTTCTTACGCATTCTGTGACAGCGTGTAATCTAACGACGCATATTTAAATGTTGTTTTTGAGTAAGCCATGCTATTATCTAGCTTTACACTATAAAAACTACGCCATTTAAGTAACTTGGGCAGAGAAATATAGTTAGGTTCCGCGGCGACAAACACTTTTTAGTTAAAATCTACGCGGACGAAGTCGCAGGTAACAGCTAGTATTAAATAAAGGTTAAATCCCTGGAGCTACTAAACCGATCCTAAATAATCTTTCATTAATACAAAGCTACATTATTCCTGAACAACGTAGGTTTTGATGACATACGTAAACGAAACTGTGGGCGGAAGCATGTTCATGATTCAGGCAATGCTTACATGTCAACATTATCAATTCAATATACCTTCACAACCTAAAACGCTCGTAACATTTTGATGACCTACGGATTTAAATTTGATTATAAGATAAATCATAGTATCCTTTAATATGATTATGCCTTTCAATTAAACGTAATAAGGCAAAAACTACACAAACATTTTAAGATACTGTTGAAATATGTCTACGTCGGTTTGTTAACTTGTCTTATTATACAGTGAAGTGTGTACTCGTAAGTGAAAGTATTTCACATTGTGTAAAGTTTAAGTCAATAAACTGAATGTGGGAGTGATGAGAAAGAATATTAATGATTAATGATGTGAAGCTTTCCGTTGGCACAGCCGTGTGTTAATCATGAACCATTGTATAATCAGTCACTTAGATGTGTCGGCGAATAACAGTGTTTGCTTTTAGATGAGCTTAGTAGAGTTGTGATGAACCTCCGAGCGTTTGATTGAATATTTTGATTGAGGTTATACTTTTTATACGTGTGTCTGTTTATGGGTGTGGTGTACTTCACCAGTCAAATTCTCTGATCTAAATATGTTGTATTCAATTATATATTACGTTTGGACATTATGTTTGTGGCGTTACCCCGCATGCAGACAGCGTTCAAATAGAATCCCTAATAACACAGGATCAGTTAGAAAAGAGTTAAAGGGAATAACCTCGAATACAACAGCATGTCATCGATGATTCGAGAAGCCAGTGCCGTATAACCGGGTTACATGTAGTCGACCAGCTCAGAAATGTGATACCCTTCTGGCCAACTGTAGTTAGTTGTTACAATGTTTCTGAAGTGTACCGGGAGCGCAGCAGGCAAGTGGTAACCTAGCTACTGTTGCCACGTCTGGTGTTGTGGGTTCGAACCTCACACGGGACAATAATAATTATTGTTTGTGTGATCTACAAATGACTTCTGAGTTTGAGCGTCATTTGTGTCCGTTAATTGTACGTTTGTAAAGACCCTGTGAGACAGTCAATGTAGGAGATGTCTTCAAAAGAAGCTGTAATGAATCCTAACTTAGTATTATAATTGCTAATGTCAGTTTGTTTATTTGTTACGTTTTCACGCCTTAGATATCCAACCGATCATCATGACATTTACGCATACACGTTAGTACAGAAAAGGAAATAGGATACATTTTATCCAATAAAGTATTATTTCCGAAGTATAGTTAGTATTTAATATAAGGAATAAGTTATTACTTAAAAATAAATTCTTCAGCCGCACGCCCCAGCAGCGGTCAAACGCTATTGTTTTTTAATTACGTCTGACATTCCAGCAATTGACATGTTACAATATATGTATAATTGTTTGCTAGATGTAGTCTCTATAACTAATTCGTAGATGAGTTATATCGGCCGTGTGTTATCCTACTATAAGGCCAGACCCCTTGTTCAGCTGGCGACAATTAACTATACAGTCAATTGATTGATTGAGGTTGGTTTCATTTAGCATCGTGTATGCCAGTATAGATTTATACATATAAATAAATAGGCCTTTGTATATAAAGTTATGAACTTTTAAACGTAGACATTCAATTAATACTATTACTATTTTTCACCACACCTCTATCATTGAAGAATTAATATTATGGGTAAAGCATCAAAGGAGGTTTCGTATTCGCAAATATAATGCTCTAATGGTTACCTCAAAAGTTAACACATCGAAGAAGCATTATTGTTGAATTTATTACACAGTCTTGTAAACCTGAACGAACAAGACTATTATTTAGGCATAAAGTCTTTGGGTCAACGTAAACCTAAAAGAGTAAAATAATTAATTACTTACATATAGCTAATTCTCTCTATATTTTATTCTATTCGGCCGTGGGTGATGATAAATTTCATGAACGTCAGATATCAAAAAAGATCCCGGCTTTGATTACCGGTATGTATTTTACAGATTTTATTGCATTTATTTTGTTAACATCTATACAAATAAATACAATTGAAGTGTCTGTTTGTAATGTCAAAATAACAGCTTTTTATCTAATGCATATGAAAGTATAAAAGGTACCTATACGAAAACATCTGTTTTTAATTTTTTTGTCTGTATGTCTGTCTGTTTGTTCCGGGTAATCTCCGAAACGGCTGAACCGATTTTGATGGGACTTTCACTGGTAGATGTTATAAGGAGTAACATAGGCTACTTTGATTTCAGAAAAAAAATAGGGTTCCGCGGAGACAAACACTTTTTAGTTAAAATCTATGCGGACGAAGTCGCAGGTAACAGCTAGTTTTTTATAATTTAGTTTACTCTATCTTATACTAAGTTGCTCATTGTTACTAATAATAAGCTTTCACTCGAACTGTAGAAGCTGTAAAGTACCAGCGGTGTTCTCAAACTTAGATGTTCCATATTTTTATATTACCTACCTTCTCTTCAGAAAGTGCAGCAAACATTTTTAAATGAAATATTTCGTACCGTATTTATGGCATATTCCCACAGACTACCTCTTAAAACAATTTTGTAGCATCCAAGTGAAAGGTAACCGAACTCACCGTCGACGTCCGTAGATAGATGTTGTGTATTCACTGACTGATTCGGCGTCGCTGGTTCTTAGTTAGAGGATCATTGTAGTCGCAAGATTGATGGTAGACTAATAGCCAGCGACAAACACGCGCTGGCTTGACTTCCGCCGTCGCTTTAATGAATGGATTGAACTTAGATTAGCTTTTTTATAGCAACAAGACTATATGTAATAAACAAATATTTAGATAAATTAAAATGGAATATCTAAATAAAATTAATATAGTGTTTAATTTCGAATAAAGAAAACATTTTAGGAAGTTTATGTAAAAGACATTGAGTAACTTAATTCGTTAGTAATCCTGATGGCATGCACTTACTGTCGCCTACGATTACTTGCAATGCCTAGGGTACCGCTTCCACGTTACCGTTCTTAGAGATAGTTGTTAACGGGGATTAAGAATCTCATGAAAAGATAAAAACAGGGAAAGGTTATGTTAGTTAGATATGTAAGGTTTCAGAGCTTACTTACTAGGCGAAACGCAGGAAAATTACTGTGGTAACTGGTTTTGCGTATGAGGGTGATACTTATTCGGCGACCTGGCTCATTTGTTCCATCTTGTGATGGAAATGAGGAATAAACTAGCGACGGGCTCTTTCACCGGAAAAAACTATTTTATTATGGTATTTCTCACATTGCAACGTTAAAAATTTAACACCATTGTCTAATGGGATATAAAGCTTTCTCATAGCATTTCATAATGTTAAATAAGTAGCCTGTGTCTTTGTGTTGTAGTATAGTAAGAAAGTGTTTAATAATTTAAATTGCGGGCCCGCAGAGGTCGTGCGTTCACGGTTATTTTGGTGAAGGCTTAGCAAACATTTAAATTGGGCATAAGCAAACAATAAACAAATCATAACAAGGTCTCTGAGGGACAGGCGAACTTTATAAAGGCCTTTATGATTTATTTACTTTTACAATTTCGTCCCTTGTCTCACTTTGATTGTTGAGTGGGTATCATTGTAAATTATAATGTGTGGATGATATTATTTGTACATTATAGTCTCTGTATTTGTTCGTCTGTTTTAGGGTGAAGATAAAATAAAAGTAACGAACCAAGTAAAGGTAGGACGGTGTTATCATTGCCGTTGATGGATTATGGTTATGATTTTTCCCTATTGAAAATTGCATTATCTGAAATTACCGTAGTGGCTAATAATATCAGCTCATTTGGCCGTACTTTCTGAAAAACGTTCCAACCCACAAAGTTAACATTTTGAGATAATCGTGATTGAAGTTCAATCCCGTAGTGCTTCTTCATACATGTGGGTTAGGCTACTAAGTCATGGTTTCATATTTAGAGTGATAGTAGAGCTACCAAATTTTTCCAGCTAGTAAATAGTAACCCCGTGATTAATTTGCTAATAATAACTCGATTTTGACCCGAGTGTGGGTTGGAACGTTTTTCGGAAAGTACGTCCATTTAATTCGAAGTTAACGTCGATTTTGAGCCGATGACTTTCCGTTAGTTTTATTTGGTGTTTAAGTTAGATTAAGCGTTCAAATTTTGTTTAGTGCCACGCGAATTAGACTGGATTTAGAGAGAGCTTACCATTAGCGCGGGATTAGGCAATCTAAAAATTATATTAGTGTAATTATACGACTAATCCTGCTTTTAATAAATATGTAATTCGCAAATGATCCTGTGGCAACAAACCTGGTATCGGCGGTAAAGTTAATCCGCGTTCAAACAACCGATATTTATAATGCTTATTGCAAAATAACTACCAGTATCATCGAGCCGGTTTACAGCAATTAATATCCAATATTGTTTAAGTAATCGATATTATGCAAAATAGATTTCTATACAGTACATACTGTGCTGTAGCTCTGTACATATATGTACGTGATCTTTGTAAAATAATGGGACTAGCTTGGATAATAGCTTCCCACGGATAAGACCACCCATCTTTGTGTACTTACAATACATACATACATAGATTTACGACTGTATATCCCTGAAGTGGTAGCCAGGCGACAGTTACACACACATTTCGCTATGTTTTTGCACTTAAAACATAGACAGCCAATTATGTGTCTGTAATAGAGATCAAGCTTTTTGTCATCTCTAGAGCAAATTTTTAGATGCCGTGCAGCTACTGAGATATTCCTAACAGAAAAGTCTATTTAACAGATTGCCAGATTCGGAATAAAAACCTAAGCAAACAAACATTAGCTCAAATATAAGCTCAAACATACGCTCAAAATTATACCACGAGATAAACGAGGCAGTCTTGTTTAAAATTTGCTAAATTAATACATAGAAAGAGCGTTTTGATCTAGTTTTATATAATCAAAAGCAGTACTTATATAATTGTAACATTTTTGCTGCCTGCTGCCTTTCCAGTCAAATTGCAAAAAATCAAATTGCCTATCGAGGTCCTGGGTGAGCAAATGTTATTTTAATGTCAGAAAATTTGCAGCAGCACAAATATAGAGAGAATACTCTTTATAGTTCACCAAATTAAATGTATATTTGAAAAGTATTTTACAAGTATGTGCAAATGACGGCCTTATGGTTAAAAGAAATTTCCTTACAGGCAATTTTAGAATGAGATTGTAAATTAAAATATATTAGTTTTTATTAGTAAGCAATTTTGATGTTTAAATTATAAAATGCTAACAGCTGTCTCCCGCAGTTTCATCTCCGTTTATGATTACTGCTCCGCTTTTGTGGCTTGTAGCGCGATGTTATATAGCCTATGTTACTTTTGGATAAAGTAGCTTTCAAATGGTGAAAGAATGATATTATTGGTACTGTAGTTTTTAATTTTCTTATTATAAACAAACATAAAAATCCATCCTCTTTGTAATATTATTATAAATAATAATGATCATGAGATATTCAAAGTGAAATCATATATAAAGTCATATCACCTTCACAGAGTAGGTACGGTTCAAGTGCTAGCCATTTTGCGAGATACTAGCCAGATGGAAAAACAGTAAATATCATAGGGAATATGTGGGCCAGTACGAAACAGTCGGCTTGTAAAGTAGATAATCCATTTTTGTACCGGATTACTGTGTGGTTGAAATACACACGTTCGTTCGCGGGTTTCAATAAAACGATCCGTTAGATTTATGACTGGAACAGGCGTTGGTTTCACAATAGACTGAAGGTTTAACTTATGGAAACTGGTGAAACTATCGTTGTAGGTTATGAGTGTTTTATATTTTTGTATTGTATCCAGCTTTTTCTTTTAATTTATTTTTTTATTTCTTTATTTAAGGTCGCTCAAACATCTCAGGTCATTAGCGACCTCTGTAGGTTTACAATATTAGATTAAATTATAGCAATTAATTAATTTTAGTAATTTTACAGAATTTTCTACATTGTTCAAACAATCTTTTAAATTATTAGGTAGCTTATCTTCTAGTCTTTCTGTATTATACATGTGACAATCAATTAATAAGTGCTTGATAGTTAAGTCACTATCACATCTTGAACATTTCTTTTTAGCTTCCTTAGTAATAAGATGTATATGAGTTATATTGCAATGTCCTATTCTTAGTCTGTTTAAAATTACTTGATATTTTCTGCCGTTTATCAGCAAATTGCGTTTTTCAAAAACTGATTTTCTTATCTCATACAAAGCACTATTGTTATCTTTTACCCAATAGCTTTCCACAGCATTTTTATTTTCAGTTTAAGGTACTTCTTTACATCTTGGATATTAGAACTAATGGTATTACATTGATTTATTTATTTATTTATTATGGTTTATCAACAGCAAATGTTTACAAATTCACATCAACGATAACAAGGGAAGTATGGTGGCTGAAACATTTGCCAATTACAGATTAACCAGCATTCATCAATAGTTGTGACAATATTTATATAAAGAACTTAAATTACTATAACAAAGTAAGAAATAAAAATAAGAATTAAGGAGAACATAGTGCAATTTACATTATATATGATTTTATGTGACAACGATATTGCTATTGTTGGAGACTTGAAGGGATTTAAAGATTTTGTATTTTAGTTTGTTTTTAGAATCATGGTGAATGTCAATGTCAGGTACGGATTTAGATATTGTATTATACTCTTGACAAAGTCTATATAGCGTAGAGTGATATTCGATGATCGTTTTAAATTTTGGTGTATGGTAGATTTTAGTTATCGGATATCTAGGTAATTTGCAGGGTACTTGAATGCCAATACGTGACATCAATTCAGCACAGTCCAACTTGCCATTTGCTAACTTATGTAAGAATGATATGTCTATGACTATACGTCGTTCACGTAATGAATTCATATGAAAATGCTTCAGGCGTTGTTGATATGGACACCTATGAGAAATCCCATTGCAAGAGTATGCCAGATGTCGAGTAAATGCGCGTTGTATACTCTCAACACGTTGAGAGTGTACCGCATACTGCGGACTCCATATCATGCTTGCATACTCTAAACGGCTACGGACTAGAGAATTGTAAAGAGTGACTTTGGTGTATGGTAATCGAAAACCTTTTGTACTACGAATTAAGAATCCTAGCATTTGAGAAGATTTCGTTACAATATTTTCGATGTGACTTTTAAAGTTTAATTTGCTATCAATAATAACGCCTAAATCACGGATCTCATTGACTCGAACAAGTGTGGTACTGTTTATGTTGTATGAGGACATAAATGACTGTTTTTTTCGGGTGTATTTTATGAAGTAACATTTTTTAACATTAAGTGTCATATTATTGTGAGAACACCAATCCACGACTCGATCTATGTCGCTTTGCATAAATTGAATGTCATCATCAGAAGATACCGTCTTATAAATTTTTAAATCATCTGCAAACAACAAGGCTTTACAATGGTGAATTTGAGCAGTTATATCATTGATAAACACTGTAAAAAGAACAGGTCCAAGGTGGGATCCCTGGGGAACGCCTGAGCTAGCATAATACGGACACGATTGATATCCATTTAAAGCAACTACTTGTGATCTTTTGGAAAGATATGAAGAAAACCACTTTAGTAAAGAGCCATCGATACCATTAAATTGCAGCTTTGATATCAGTAGTTGATGATCTACTTTATCAAAAGCACTGGTAAAATCACTATACACAGCATCTATCTCTTCTTTATTATCTAGGGCTATCGTTAAATCAGATGTAAATTCTGTTAATTTTGTGTCTACACTTCAACCTGTTTTAAACCCGTGTTGACTGGGTGAAATCAATGAGTTAAAATGTTGTGATTCAAATATTTTAGAAAAACAAGATAAGATTGAAATGGGGCGGTAGTTACTAACATCAGCGGCATCACCTTTCTTGTAAATGGGAATGATTCGTGCGTTTTTCCATATATCAGGAAAAATACCCTGTTCTAGCGAATGGTTGAAAATAATGGCCAATGGCCGTACAAGGTATTCACTGCAGCGTTTTATAAATAGTGGCGGTATAGAATCAGGCCCAGGACCCTTTGATGTATCTAGTTTTTTAAGTTTATTAAGGACTTCTTTTTCAGAAATTCTTATTTGAGTGAGAATATTATTATAATCATTTGGAATAAATGGCCTGCTGATGTTTTGTTCGCAATTGAATACAGAAGAAAACTGTTTAGCAAATAGGTTAGCTGTTTCAGTTCCACCGCTGACTATGGTTTCATTCATATACACCTGCGATGGAATGGAGCTTTGTCCAAGTTTTTTACTATTAAGGAAGCGCCAAAATGCCTTAGGGCTTGCTTGGATATCCTTTTCTATGGTATGCTTATATTCATTATAACAATTATTTATAAGCTTGTGACAGCGACTACGAAGTATTTCGAAGCTGATTTTGTCTCGAGGATTTTTGGTTTTACGATACACTCTTCTAGCCTTTTCTTTTTCAGATAAAAGTTTTATCAGAGCGTTAGAGAACCAAATTGGATATTTGGATTTAGATCGTTGGTATTTTGGGACATACTTTTCAATGGGATTGAGTAAAATACTGTACAATTTCCTGACATTTTCGTTAACGTCTGTACATTGATTAAGTTCGCCCACCAAATCTACGTTTTTTAAAGCAAGTAAGATGCTATCATAATCTGCTTTAAAGAAGTTATAACCGGACCGCGGTTCGGGTTTTAAATACTGATTGCAGATGGTAAATGGTATACGTATTTGTAAAAGAGGGTGATGTGAATCTAATTTGCTTAAAGTATCTGTTGGATGTGTTATTGTGACGTTAGAGATGTTGCTAAGCACAAGATCTAATATTCTGCCGTCTGTATTTGATATATCGTTGTACTGATAGAGGTTATTCATAGAAATAAAGTCAATTAGAGGAAAACCTAATGGACATTCGTAATTAGATGGAGTAGAATAATTTGCTTTGTCGTCGCATGACCATTGAATAAATCCCATGTTAAAGTCTCCAATAATAATAACATCATTAACACTCTCCAGAACATTATTAACTTCATTTAAAAAATACGAAAGTGTGTCCAGTTTAAGCGGAGGTGGTAAATACACAGCACATACAGCAACTTTTTTAATAGAATTATTAACAGAGAGTTCTAATATTACCCATAAATCCTCAACATTACTTTCCCACTGTTGAATTCTAAATGATTTTATATGTTTAGCAACAGCAACAAGGACACCACCTCCATCTTTTTTAGAATTACAATGACATATCCTGTCTCTACGATGAACTATATATCTTTGGTCAATAAATTCACCATTAGCTATATTAGATTTTAACCAGGTTTCTGTAAAAATAATTACGTCATAATTGCAAAGTAAAATATTTTTGTAAACGTCATCGGTTTTGGTTCGAAGACCACGGACGTTTTGGTAATATATATCAAGCATTTTTAAATTAGTTGACAGTAAGAGCATGTTTAAGAAAATAAAATATTATAAATATGAAACAGAAGTTACGATACTTTATTCTTTTGTAGTAGCTTGAGGCTCTCTAGGTTACGAATGCATATGGCCTGCTCGTTGACGTCTTTGCGAACTAAGATACGTCCGTTACGTATCCACACGAATTTGTAGGATAAACTTTTAGCTATTTGCCGCGTTGCTGCATGTAATTGCTTATTAGAGGGAGTCAAGTGTTCATTCACGAAGACAGGAACATGCTTGCCGGCAATACCTAAGTGCTGAGAGTTTAATTTGTCCTTTGGGTGTTTTCTATTGTAGTTGACAACAGCTGCTAAGATATTATCTCGTTGCCGGGGGCTCCGAAATTTCGCAATTACTGTGCGTGGTCTGTCACTCTCCCTGTTTAATTTAGCCACTCTTGTAACCTGCATGATGTCCGTCTCTTGAATTTCGCTACCGGTAATTTCTGCAAGATGTTTAACGGTATTCACTAAATTTTCAGATCTATGTTCAGGTAGACCACTGATTTCAATATTGCATTCTCGCATATTTTGTTCAACGTGGCACAAACGAGTCGTAAGATCGTTGATGTTATCACGCAAATTGTTATTTTCTATGAGTAGTTTATTGATACATTCATCCTTCTGCTCAAGGCGTTTAGTTAAATTTTCAAACTGGGTATAGAAAAAAGAAAATGAGTCTTGAAACTCTGCAAATTGATGGTTCATACTCTGCAACTGATCGGAGACTAGTTGTTTAATAGTAATATGCAAGGTAGCATTCAATTCTTGCTTAATAATGCCGCGCAGTGAGCCTTCTGTTACATTTTGTTCATTATTTGCATTAGGGCTACAATCATCATAGGCTTTTTTCCGTACTGTAATATTGGTATCAGGTGAAATCTGGGGAACCTTCTTATTTGTTGAGCGATTGGAAGATTGTTCTGGTGTGTTGGTATTATCACATTTAGTTTGTTTACATTCAGGGCATATCCATGATGATTTATGATTTACATCCATAAGTGCAAAGCGTTTTGGCGTCAAATTTACACAAGATAAGTCATATTTCGACTTGCACATAAAACAGTGTAAGAAAACCTTACTGGTTATTCTTTTAAGACACCCAGCGCAAACATTGTCATGTGGAGCCATTTTTTACAAGTACTTCGGCGATTATAATTTAATGCTTTTGAAAGCAGAGTGTACTATTGAGCGCTAGGCGTTGAACATTACGCGCCAATTGTCGATGCACATGCACTACTGCGCCTGTGTGCGTGCAATCGAGCGCGCCATGAGTTGTCCAAGGTCAGTGACGGTGTGATTGCAAATATTTTTATAAAGTTATTTTGTGATTACTCACGCGTCCACTAACTTGCAGATATAACACATACACCACTGTATAGACCAAAGCACTAGCTTTGTGATGATATATAACACTAATGCTTTTGTTCACTATAAACTATAATTAGAGATTAATAATTGAGGAGCGTCTAACACTGTGTTGTTGTCACGATTACGTACATTGGCATCATACTTTGTGGCTTCTTTAGCTTCTAAATCTACCTTTTCGTTTCCGGGATTAACTTTATGGCTAGGTATCCAGATCAATTCTATAACAAAATCATTATCGATTAGGTTAAGTAGGTTCTCTCTTATTAGGTTTATTAAAGGTTCTTTGTTTCTAATATTTTTTAAGGCCATGAGAGACGACATTGAATCAGAAAAAATAATACTTTTATTGATGCTCATTTTGTTCTTAATCACTTCAAAACATTTCAGTATAGCAACTGCTTCACATGTAAAGATAGATGAGTAGTCTGGTAATCTGTACTTGTAGCTCTCATTACCTGAAACTATCGCACAACCTGATCTTCCTTTAAATAATAATAATAATAATAATCATTTATTTCAGATAATAATCCATAATTTGTTAGTAGTACTTATAACTATGTTAGTAAACTTATTAATCAAATTATTATTTTATATTAAAAATTACGGGGCGAGATGCATGAATGAAATTCCAGTGTTTAACCACCGGACAATCCACTCTATGCAAGATAGTGCTTAGGAGGCCGCTGGTACTGTCCCGCACGCGACGCATCAGGGAAGCCACCCTTTTCCTAACTATCGTTCTAAAACAATCTGTATTGGCCTCTGCAAACATACCTGATGCGCTGCAAAATCGAGGCAGCCCCAGCAGCATCCTAAAACCATTATTGTATAGGACCCGCAGGGCACTGATAGATTTTTGCGTATACCTAACCCACAGGCTACAGGTGTAAAATGTCTGACAATAGGCCTTAAATAGATCTATTTTGACATCCCTTGTACACCTTGCAAACCTGCGAGCCAGCATATTGCACCTCACTGCCAATGCCCTACGTTCCCTCTCAATATCCAGGTCATCTGAAAGGTCCTCGGTGACCCAGTGTCCCAGGTACTTAAATTTGGTGACTCTCTGTAATGAAACTTCTCCCAGTTTGATCGGTGGAATTTCTTTAGGTGACTTATTCCCAGCCTTAAAGATAAGTAGTTCACTTTTATTACAATTATACCTGAGACCATGTGCCCCCGCATAACCCTCACAAATTTCAATGAGCCTGTTAAGGGCCTTGACAGATGGGCTCAGCAGCACCATATCGTCCGCGTAACTAATGTTGTTGACACATACACCGTCTATTGAGCAACCAACTCCGGTGCTACTGAGCTCCTCTATCAGCCCATTTATGTATAGGTTGAAAAGCCGAGGTGAAGTCAGGCCTCCCTGCCTCACTCCACATTCCAACCCATACTCTGCTGAGTAAGATCCCGCCCACTTAACTTTATTAGTTTGATTGGCGTACCAATACTTAAGCAGATTTACAATTTCTGGCGGTGTGCTAGTTTCCCCTCTAAGCTTATTCCATAGAGTACTATATGATACCAGGTCAAATGCCTTCGACAAGTCCAAGAAACAGGCATAAATAGGCGTCTTTCTAGTTATATAGTACTGGACCGTATGCTTGAGCCTCAATATTGCAGTTTCCGTCGATTGTCCGGTTCTAAAACCAAATTGGGCCTCATGAAGGTCTATGTGTTTACTGAGCTGATAATCAAGCAAACCGTCCAGCACTTTTGCAACTACCGTAGCCAACGAGATCGGTCTGTAGTTGTTCTTGTCGGAGGCATCCCCTGTCTTATTTTTTACAATAGGAACAACGTTGGTTTTCATAAGCTCCCGGGGTAAATATGCATGTCCTATACACAAATTGAACAGCAAAGCAAGTACTCTTGGCAAGTGTACTCCAGCATGCTGCAAGTGCTCGATACTCAGGCTATCTTGTCCTGGAGACTTACCCCTGGACATGCCCTTAATAATACGCGCTACATCCTTCGCTGTACAAATGAACCGCTTACCCTGGACAACCTCAGCCTCGAACACCTGCCACACACAATTCTGTGGGGAGACCACTTTAAAATGTTCTCTGAATACTTCAGCAATCTGTTGTGGTTCATTCTTGCCATCAACGCTTACAGGTATGCATGTACCAGTCTCCAGCTTCTTCGTGTGCTTCCAAAAACGCTTGAAGTCCTTAGCTTTGTGGTGTGTAGCTAAGATGTCCATTTTAATTTGTTCTGCATTGTCTTGACACCATTTAAGCTTAGACTTAAAGCGCTTTCTGGCTTCTCGCATTGTATCAAAAACATACCCATACATAGGTTTACCATACAGTATCCAAGTCTGAAAACTGGCCCTTGCCTCCTGATGAACTGCTTGAACATGTCGGTTCCATCCAATCACATGTTTTAGCAAAAAACCTTTGTTTTAGCAAAAAGTTTTAAAAACCGAGCCCTCGGTATAATAATGTATATAGTCCGGGTTTTTATAATTTGATCAGGGGTATTATTTCGAGGGTATTTGTTGGCTATATCTAAGTGAACTGCAATATCAATTTGTTTCCATGGCGGTTTTTTAGGATGCTCGCGAGGATAAGTAGGAGGAAGTTCAAATTCAATTTCGTTTACATATTTTTTTACTCTTAATCTTAATGGGCGAGGAAGAGATGGACGAAGGTTGTATTCGATATCAGATTGTAAGGTGGTTTTTGAAAGAAACGAATCCTTGTCATTAGTTATAAGGTTGACTGCATATGTAAGGCACAACTCCTTTCTTCTAAACATTAATGGCATTTCGTCTGCCTCAACTAGGATACTATTAATTGGGCTAGTTCTGAAGGCTCCTAAGCTTAATCTTAGGCAGGTGTTGTGTGTGCTTTCTAAAAGTTTTTAAATATTAGGAGAAGCCGAGTCATATATAATAGAACCATAATCTATTTTTTGCCTAATCATTGCTTTATACGTGTTTTTGATGCATATACTGTCCGAACCCCATTTAATAGATGATAAGATTTTAATAACATTCATCCTACTATAACACTCTGATTTTATTTTTTTTATGTGAGTAATCCAGTTAATTTTTTGATCAAATGTTAAACCTAATATTTTAAGATTTTGTACTTCTTTAATTTTATGATTATTTATAGTTAAACATATTTTATCTTTGCATTTTCTGTTCGAAATAATCATAAATTCAGTCTTTGTTTCGGAAAATTTAAAGCCAGTATGTTTGCACCAGTCATTCAGTTTATCCAAGGTGTATTGTAAGAGTCTCTCTGTTGATTTAAGAGTATTGCCGCTACATAATATTGTCAAATCATCTGCAAATAAACAACCTTTCACAGGTCTCTCTATAACTTCTAAAACATTATTTATAGCTATCAAAAACAGGATGACACTCAAAACCGATCCCTGAGGTAGTCCATTTTCTGTGTGGAGCGTATCAGAAAGAATACCATCAATTTTAACCCTTATGGTTCTATTATTTAAAAAGTTTATGATAAACGCAAGAATGTTACCTTTTACATTTAACTGTTCTAAGATTAAAATAACTCTATGTTTCCACACCATTTAATAAGCTTTTTCCAAATCCAGAGCAACCGCTACTACTTTATTTTTATTTGCAAGTGATGTCAGTATATTATGTTCTAAGTAAGCTAAATGATCTAAAGTTGATCTAAATTGCCGAAATCCGAATTGTAAGTGGGATATTAGTTGATTATGTTCCAAATACCATCTCAATCTATTACTTACGACTTTCTCAAACAATTTACATAAATTACAAGTAAGAGATATAGGTCTATAGATTTTGGTCAATGTAGCGGTTTTCCCTGGTTTTGGTATAGGTATGACAATGGCCTCCCTCCACTGGTCAGGAAAGACTTGTGTAATCCAGATATAGTTGTAAATGTCTAGGAGACGTTCAAGAGCTAGGCTAGGGAGATTTTTGATTAATGTATTTGATATATTATCAGGACCCGGACTAGAATCGCCTAACTGGTGTATAATTAAGCGAAGTTCGTGTAGTGTCAACATTTCATTAATTGCATTACTATTATCCTGTAAGCTGAATACATTGTTGGCCCCTTCTATTTGTTCCTTATATTGTAGAAAGTCTTGATTATAAATACTGGAGCTGGAGTTTGCGGCAAAAGCTCTCACTAGTAGATCAGAGTTTATTTTTGGATCAGTACTTAATTCTCCTTGATTATTTTTTAAGATAATCGTTTGCTTTTTCCTTCTGTGTCCATTAATTGAATTAATTTTTTGCCATATGATTCCTATCGGAGTATGACTATTTATCGATGATACAAACTTTTCCCAGCTTGCCTTCCTACTTTCTTTAAATATTCTTCTACTTCTCGCTCTATTTTTGCGATATTCTATCTTCAGAAATTCTAGATTATGTTGGTTTTCTTCGTTAATATATTGGCTGTCTTGAATTTTTCTCTTTTCTCTTGTATATACTCTGTAGGCTTTTTTTGTGTCTTTTAGTGAATTACAACATTCTTCATTCCACCATGGAACTTGCTTCTTTTTTAATTTTCCTGTAGTTTTAGGTATGTATTTTTCGGCAGAGCTGATTATTATTTGATTATATTCGTGCACTAAATTATTTATACTTGTATGAGAGGACAGATTTAATTTATCTAACTATTTAATCTTATGTTCGATTTCTGCTCGAAAGTTGGGCCAATCTGCACTGTGATACTTCCAATGTTGGGAAGTGTTTCGAATATTAGGAGCTAAATCTATTCTTGATGTAATGGTGATAGGAAAATGGTCACTGTCGTAGAGATCATCCAATGCATTCCAGTCGAAATAAGTTGATATACTTCGTGAAGCAAAAGCTAAATCAATACAACTGGTACGACCATTACTACTATTGAAATGACTAGGTTGATGAGAATTTAGGAGTATTAGATTGTCACGTAAATCCAACCAATCAGCTATAATTTTACCTCTCTGATCGCAGTGATTGGAACCCCAATGAAAGTGGTGACTATTAAAATCTCCCAGTAACACGAAGGGTGTAGGAAGCTGATTAACTAAGTCATTCAAATCATTTACACTAAAGGAATAGCTATTAGGCAAATATATATTACAGATAGTTAAAGCTAGTGGGTATTTAATTTTAGCAGCTTCAACTTCTAAGGCGCTACTGATATTAATAAGTTCTGGCAATGTGTGATGTTTTACATAAGTAGCTACACCACCACTAGCTATACTGCTGTGTGTGCGGTTTTTATAAAAACAATCGTAATTTTTTAACTTAGCACAATAGTTATTTTTAAAGTTTGTTTCTTGCATACAAAAACATAAGGGTTCCGTATCATTTAGTATTAGTTTAATGTTTTCAAATCTGGCTTGGAAACCATTAACATTTCACTGCAAAATGTTCATTAGAAATCTAACCACTTCAAAGGAATATACAATAATTAACCAAGAGAAAATAAAAGGAAACTGAACCAAAATGTTAAGGATTGTTACTTGTTGAATAAATGTCTTGAACTTTTCTGATAAATCTTGAACATCTGTTTTTAAGATTCTTATTCATTTTGGGGTGAAGAAGTAAACACATGTTGATTAATTCAGGAATATTTTCTGTGTAGTCCTTGATGACTTCTTGAATATGTTGCTTATTTCGTGATGTATCCAAAAGGCTTATGAATTGATTTAATTTTAGAGGAAAGTGAGGTTGGGATGCTTTTAGTTCAATTTTAATATCATTCCAAACTTGTTCTTCTATCCTATTGTCGAGAGTTTTCTTTTTCTTTTTAATACATTTATTAATTGGTATTTCTTCTTCAAAAGAGTAGCTACAGTCGGTATCATCTGTGACGTCACTTAGTAGTGATGGCTCTTCGATAGGAGTATTAACTTGATTAGGTTCTGATTGTGATGGTTCTGATGCGGTATTTGAATGAATCCGTTTGATGCCTTTATTATGCTCTTGGGCGTTGACTGGTAATGTAGTTTTATTAATCTGTGGTTTGATAAACTCAATAGCAAGGGTAGTCTGAATTTTCGATAAGTTCTTGAGTAGAATTATTTAAGTATTGAGTAGACTCCTGTTGTAGGATAGCTTGAGGACAGTATTTTGCCAAATGTCCATTACCATTGCACACAAAACACTTCATGGAATCATTTGTTAAGTAAATCCAGTAGTTGGTATCCTCATAATTAATTTGCATTGACTCCGGGAGCCTTTTTTCATCCTCTGGTGAAACGTACAATTGACGTCGGAAACTCATAATATGAGAAAAGCCTGGGTCTGGAACGCCTACCCTCATATACGTAAAGGACGACAGTATTTTTACATTTATTTGTTGGAAATTTTCTTGTATTTTTTTTTTATTTTTTATTTTGCTCGTCAAAATGACCACACTCCACCTGATGGTAAGCAGTCGTGTGGTCTAAGAGCAGTGACCTTCACATCGCCCCCACAGTAGCCGAGGCGATGTTGAGGTCTCTACTTTGACGGCCTGAGAAGATGCTTTTTCACGCCCCGCTTAAAGAACCCAGGATTGAAGGAAGAAGGAAACACGTGCCTTGGCAGAGAATTCCATGCCTTGGTCGTTCGGCAGAGGTATGAGGACCCAAACTTGTAGGTACGCGCTCTAATCGACTCTACCGTGTAAGGATGGCATCTGAGCCCAGCACGCGTTGTTCTGGATAGGAAAGGGGAGGGCGGGATAAGGTGGAATAACTCTTCAGAGCACTCCCCGTGGTATATTCTGTAGAAACATGCCAATGAGGCAATGTCCCTACGGAGTTGCAGAGGTTCCAGTGAACTCGTGACCTCTGGATCTCCGATGATACGGACAGCCCGCCGTTGTAACCGGTCGAGAGCGTCCAGCAAGTACTGCGCGGAGCCATCCCAAAGATGAGAACAGTACTCCTCGCAAGGGCGCACTTGTGCCTTATACGATAGGCAGAGTTACCCGGGCGTGAAGAACCGCCTCACCTTGTTCAGAACTCCGAGTTTTCGCGAAGCTTGCTTAATGACGCTCTCGATATAGGTTTTCTGATTAAGGGAGCGGCAAAGATCCATACCTAAGATGGAGAGGCTGTCACGTATCACCAGTGGAGTGTTCTTCAGAGAAGGGAGGGGAAGGAACGGAGACTTTTTTGTTGAGAACGCGCATGCCTGGGTCTTCTTGGCGTTGAACTCGACCAAGTTCTTGGCACCCCATTCATAGATGCGGTCCAAGGTCTGGTCAAGTTCAACGATAAGATTCTGCCTTTTCCCCTCAACCTCAGCCTGTTTGGCCCCAGGATGTCCGAGATATCGCCCATGCACGGTACTGTCGTCCGCATAACAATGTATGTTGCCGAGATTCAACATATCATTGATATGCAGAAGAAAGAGCGTAGGGGACAAGACAGACCCCTGAGGCACTCCTGCATTGACCTGCATAAATTTGGAAGCGCGACCGTCGCAAAGGACCCGAATACGACGCTTCTGCAGGAAACTTGCAATCCAGGTGCATAGTTGCGGGGGCAAGCCGTAGGCCGGAAGCTTGGAAAGAAGAGACCGGTGCCAGACTCTGTCGAAAGCTTTGGCTATGTCAAGGCTGATAGCCAAAGACTCGCCGTGCTTGTCCATAGCCTCACCCCAGAGGTGCGTGACGAACGCTAGAAGATCACCCGTTGATCGTTTAGACCGAAAACCGTATTGGCGATCATTGATCAACGATTGATCCTCCAGGTAGCGGACAATTTGGGTGTTTATAATCCGCTCGAACACCTTGGAGAGCACCGAGGTGATAGCTATGGGTCGATAGTTGCTTGGCTCGGAACGGTCCCCCTTTTTGGGAATCGGTTGAACGTTCGCCTCCTTCCAAGCCTCAGGCACAATGCCTGCGGCGTAAGACGTCCGGTATAGATGCGTAAGCGTGGGAGACAACTCCGCTGCACATTTTTTAAGGACCACAGCTGGGATGCCGTCAGGTCCACTGGCTTTCCGAACATCGAGAGACTGCAGTATCGCACGAACGGTTCGTTTCCTGATACATATTGTATAACTTCATGCGGAATGATAGGGCAAACATTCAATAAAACTATTCGTTTGTTTCTAGTTATTAACGGTCTGATTTCCAATAATTTGTCTTTTACTTTGAGTTTTTTAACAACATCAACCAGTTCGTCAGCGCATTGTTTGGAGTCTAAGTACACACATATTCTTGAGTTGGCTATACGTAAGATAAAACGGATGGACGATGGCTTGATAACAGTGGAAAGTGATAATAGGTAATCTCGTGGCATAATTCCGTCAATAGAATCAATTACGATTGCTTGGTCTTTCTTTGGGTGAATAGTTTTAGAGGTAACGTTGGCATAGCTTGCGGTGGGGGTACTTGTAAAGTTGTCCATTGTGGTTTAAGGGGCCCCTGATGCCAGGAGCACCCTTATAATAATAACTATATTATTAATCCGTACGTATGAACACTTAAAATAATGTTTCATTAACAATTACTCGCGGCGAGTCGGCGCATTAATCGGAATGCGATAAAACGCGTGAACCGAACGGCGGTCGCTGGGTAACTGAGTATCCAGCTTTGTTTATGTGGGAACTTAAAATTGATGACATTAGAACTGTAATGAGGTTATATCACTGTGTACATTGAAGATATTTTAGAAAAACTAATTGCGTTAATATATATAGTTCTTTAAACTGACGATAGATGGCGCAGAGTATAAACCGTGAGGTGTTCAGGTTCTCACAAAAGTAAGCCACGATTAAAGGTAATTAAGGACCACAGATACAGGAATCACTAGTTCAAAAAGCGAGTACGAGAATTACTGATTTAAAAAAATATATTCCACTATTTAATGTTAAGTCTGAGCTCCGAATTTCAGGATTTTCTTGTCATAAATATGTACTTGCACAACGACACACAAAGTTTAATTGCAATTTGATGTATGATATAGAAATAATAACAAAAAACTTAACTACGTTTCAAACAAATACGCGATCACATTCTTACAAATAGACCATTGAAACAGACGAAATTTAAGGATCATTAAAATTTATAAATTGCATGCATTATAATCACGCAATCCGTTGCCCTGAAGCCTGACTCAAAATATACCAAAGAAAATTAACATTTTATACAAGGCCACAGGTATGATAAACGATCAGTTAAGTACATGTAATGTTAAAAGTTAATTGACCTCGAAGCTTATATCTACTGGAACTTTGGGTATAATACTACGGATTTAGTTACGATGATACGTACTTTGCCTCTATAATATGTATTACAAATTATAGAAGCAATGGAATTGCAGTACTTTGCAAATTAAGGTTCAATTCTCGTAATAAAAACTGTTTCAAATAGAGAGATCTATTCTCAGTGCTATAATTTATAACACTGAGAATATTAAATATAACTTATAAATATCAGAAATGAACACAGTTCATATTTGATGTTTATCATACTAGATCGGAAGTCTTTTTAAACAGTTTCCATTGGAACTCTGGGAGTATAGGATGAATGACCTATATCGGTTATGTTATGTTTAAGATACGAGCATGTTAGGTTAGTATTGTGTGCCTTATTTAAAAACTTTTTAAAAGAACAATGATGGTTTAGATTTAAAATTGGCCGTATTTTCAGTATAAGAATATATACTCGTAATAATGAATTTAAGTCACAGGCTTGTGTTAGCTACTCAAACTGAAAACAGATATAAGAACGCTCGATTATAATAGGTATTGAAAAATATTGTAGTATGTTTTTTAACGAGCTACCGCATATTCTTTTTGCATGAAAGAACGTTGATGTAAGTTTATACTTATACTTATAAACGAACCACAATAAAATTCGTAATGATTGATTAATTTTAATATGTAAAATTTACGTCATATCTTTTCTCGGGGTGAAAAGAATACATTAACAGAAACAGCTATGGTAGTCAAAATCTTAAACAGAAGACTAACAAAATGTACCTTTACATCATTATTATAATTCCTTTCATTATTTAATCTTTACCGTTAATCGTTATTTAATCTATAACGTTACTGTCACAAAATTTGTTATGTTCTACTTTAATTAAGGCATTGGATATCAGCAGTAAAGACGGAAACAAAAACAAGGATTGCATGACAGTTTGGTAATTTTTGATATTTTGGCTAGATTTCAAAGTTCATAGATGCAAATTTGCAAATATTTTCACTGTTGAGACATACTAGTCTTATACCAAGACGATCTATAATAAACATACATACATATCTATATGTTTCACTATCTAAGTTTCATTTGCAGCGATGCATAAACTAAATATTTAATTTATCGATTGTAGATTGTAACAAAATATTATCTCTGGAATTCATGTATATTTCCATATTATGTTATAATTATATAACACAATACTCATCACATTGATATAGAAATAACATTTTGATGTTGCATGTACCTACATAAGTTGTATTTGATACGGTTCTATTATTTGATAACATATTTTTAGCGACTAATCTAATCTTTGTAACGATGATAAATTCTATATGTAATGTTAATCATACTTATTAAGTAAATTTGGTAAATTATTGAAGCTAATTTGAAATGATTATGATGCATGAAATGATAGCCATTATTAGCTATCCCATTATCGACTGATGGCCACATACAAAACAATGTAACGTGTCTAATTGCCACCGTGAACGCTACCGCGGCACGCGACGTGATCGTTGCGATTTTAGCTTAACTTAGAACTTTGGTACATAACATGGATTGCTACAAAAATCTTACAAAGATCGATCTTCACCAGTGGACGTTAAATCACTGAAATATGATACTAGCTAGCTAGCTTTGATATTATGTTAAACGTATGGAATAAGATCGTCGTAATTTCTTATACTGTATGATCAAATTAAACGTGAGGGAAAAGAAAGGCATGCATATATATATGAAATGAGAAATATGAGAAGCATATGTGGTGTGACTCTGAAAGAAAGAATAAGAAATAGTGTGATTAGAGAGAGATGCGGCATGAAAGTGGATATAGTTACAAGAATAGAAAAGGGTATGTTAAGCTGGTTTGGATATGTAGAAAGAATGGACGAGGAAAGACTGACTAAGAAAGTTTATAAGGCTAGTGTGAATGGAACAGTCGCAAGAGGAAAACCTAGGTGAACGTTTCTCGATCAGATCGGAGGCGTTCTGGACAAAGGCCAAGTTAAGAGCTCCTTGAACCGAAGGGCGTGTATGAGGAATGTGATGAAAGTGAATGAAGCCAGAGAAGTGTATCAGGATCGTAGCAAATGGAAATCCGTAGTCTCTGCCTACCCCTCTGGGAAACAGGCGTGAATCTATGTATGTATATATATATATATATATAATATATATATATATATATAAAATTTAAAGTGTTAGATACTTAATTATTGTTAAAAGGAAGTGCGAGCCATTGACACTTATTTGGTGACAACCTGACTGGGGACACTTATAGTAATCTGGCGTAAGAATTTACTATAATTAGGCCGGTATGTAAATAAACATCCTAGCGACCTATTTCTCCCATTTTATCCCACCGTTTATTTATTACTTTTCTCTAGCGTATGATATCTCTGATATAGCAAACGATTGTAAGTTACGGTACAGTTTTCGATCGAGTAGGCCATATTAGTATTTGCTACTTTAGTTGTACAAAAAAAAAACGTAAACGAGAACTTGTCCCCAGTAGTAATTTAGTTACAAACTTACTAAACAAATGGGGAAGAAGCGTTCTCAAATAAAAAGATCCACGTACAGGCAAACGCAATGTGTGCTTTATGCCACTGTATATATAAGTAAAAAGGATAGACTCACGATACGTTTTCCCTTTCCTTCACAAAATATGCTGATGTATTTCTGAACACGAGCAAGTTCAAATAGCCTATCATAGCTTGACGTAGATAATTTTGGAGAGGTTTATGTTCAATAGTATAGTTATTGGATTGACAACGCTTTTAGAAAGTAAATCGCTAAAATAAACAAGACAATTCATGCCGAAAGTTCAGATGAGCATACTATCTATGCTGTATTAACTTACCGCACGAAACATAGTGAGCATATAATATTATTATCTTGTTCTAATCTCCTTTTTACTACTGAAAAAAGCATGACAGAATTTTAGGTCTTGTTCCGCTATTAGTATTTTTGTTCTCACGATCGGCATTACGCTTAAGAACTGATCCTTGAATTTTAATTATGTACAGTTTTTAAGAGATTAACACTGCCCTGCTAAGCCAAAAGGCACTATCTCTGAGATACGCCCTTTTAGTTTTTTTATGCCATTCATTAGCTAGAATAATTTTGCATCTAATGGTATAATCCAAATAGCACTATCTAACTTAAAACATTAATAAAACCCACTAAGAAATGTTGTTATACCTATCTAAATTTTTCCTTCAACTACTAAGAGATTTGACGGCATGTCGTTTTTATCAAGCTAAATAGCCGTATATAGACATAAGCTAGAAACGCTTAAAAATGTTAATAGCTACTTCATTTAATTTCTAAAGCAATAAGCGGTAAGTTTTGGAGTTAGCGCTTTTGCGTTAAGTAAATTGTATAATTAGTTCGCTAAGGTTTGAGATACGGCTATACCTAAGTATAGAAGTTGATTAAGATTGAGTTTATTATCTTTAGTAATAATAATTACACTCACTTACATTTCACAATAGAGCTCGTGCTAGGAAAGGTTTAAAAAATCCAGTAGGTATAATATATTCTGTACTGTGGCATAAAGCATTGTCTGGACGATTTAAAGATGAGATCATAAGCGCGTATTATCATTTATTAATGTTCTATCGGGATATGAAAAATATTATATTTTGGATGGAATTGATTGAGAATTGAGGATTGGATGAAAACTGGATATTTTTTCTAATCTATATTATAAATATGGATCATATCAATGCAGAGAAAGAAGATTATTGTTAAATACTTTAAAGCCGGACACACATTTATGTATATATGCAGTCTCTTTTCACCATAGAGTAGAATTGGCGATGAAGCGAATGAAAAATAAAATATATGACTTTGATGACATTTGCGAAGCTGTAAGTAGTGCTGGAAAAACTGTTATGAATGGCAAGACTATACGACCCATTATAAACTTTTCGGATTTCATACTCATTACTGAAAGACGTTTTTTCGAAGCCCATTTCTACAACGCCAAATCATCAAAGACCTATTCAACCAATGTGGCATTCGAAGAAATGTACTATCGGTGACATGAGAGTTTGTATATGTGGCTATTCGTTTCGCCACAATGGCCCAATTGTGGGGCTAAGTGCGGATAACACACGTCTAACTAACTATGTGGCTATTCGGTGAAATGACATATCGATCAAAAACTCATCGGTTAAATAGCTCTTCGATGATTTGGGGTTGTAGAAATGTGCTTCGCAAAAATGTCTTTCGTTATCATTACCGGAAGACATTTTTGCGAAGCCTAAACGACCTAAACGAAACCTAAACTTTACCGGCTGTCACTAAGACCTTACATTAGTGACATTGCTGAAGTGGAAGTTAACAGAGGCAGTTTAGATATTAGGTACAGAACTGGTTTTGAGAACCCATTACGGCTAGCATTATAGGTACAAAGTTCTTAAAATTAGACAAACTTCCATCCCCAACTCAAAAAACAGTACCATAAGGAATATCTTAAACAAAATAGATAATATTTTAAAATCTATTTCCGGTTTAATACCTGCTAATAGGATGTCTTTTTGGCGGGGACTGCCAACTTTTGAATAATTTTATTTCATAGAACGCAAATAATTGCTTCATTTTTGTTTATTGTAATTTGCTGCTACGGTTAATAAAGTTGTTAAAATATATTAAATAAAATGTTTTTGTAAATTACTTAGGTATATTTATCAAATATAAAAAAATTACATTTTATATGGAACGCTCTATGAGCAGATTAAGACTAAAAGCAGTATCTCTATTTTCGAAACTTTTCTTTTTAATCAAAATAGCGATATCTCACAAAATAGGTACATAGGTGTAAAGGTGCAATTTATGGATAATTTGGGTACCTATGTCAATAATATCTATGGTCAAAAATACGTATAAGAAAGCTTTAACATTTTTAAACAGACGTGTTTAAACCTCCGCGGTGGGAGAAAACAATAGACAAAAAGTCATTTTTCTCGAAACTTACTCTGGTTGAGTTAGCGCTTTTTGGCTTATCAGGGCAGAATATTCTTATGTATTATACTACACTTTAACTGCTCGTTGTATTTTCTTAAGTTGTTCGATTCGGACAATTAAAATATTAACTTGCGCTAAAAGTAATAGTGATATAAAATTTATCATTACACTGTTCTCGGTAAGACGAATAAAATTGTTAAATGTCTCGTGTTATGTGAGTCGCAGATCATTAGACCAATCACATCCGCTGGCGCATTGAACAACATGCAACCGTTTTTAAAGTGATTTTAGACAAATAGTGTAGTAGGTCTCACAGTCGGGTGGGCTATAATCACCCTCATTACACGGAACCGGAGGGCACTCGTGCGCATTTTAGGGTTAACACTATTTCATTACAAAATAGCTAGCAAATACACTACTTAAGATGAAATAACGTTTTTAAAAATATATCAATTGCGAATACGAATGTAAGTTTGTTTGTATATTTGTTTGTTACGCTTTCATTCTTTAACTCCTCGATTGATCATCATTAAATTTCGCATAAACGTTGTCAGGGTAGGTAACCGAAAAAGACATAGGGCCTTCCATCCAGAAAAAAAATACTGTTACTAATCTAACCTACGTTTACGCGAACGAAGCCGCGGGTGAAATTTCGTATTTAATAGTTTTAAAAGAAGTAATATATTATATTATGTCTGGTAGGTAAGTACTGTTTTATATAATCTTTAGGTGAAAACAATATCCTGAGGACGGGTCAGACTGGTGCAAATGCCGCACGGTATATGGACCACATTCCAAAATCTATCTCGTGTGTTTTGAGTATGGAACGTGAGTTTGCGTCCCGTGCTGGCTGCATATTTCTTTTGCCCGCCTTTGTCCGCTCATACCAATAATGCTCATACAATCGTTTGACGAAGGCAATGGCAGCCCTAATAACTCACATGATTGTTCACCCCTGCGAGCGAACTCGGCAATGTCATAATTTGTGTATTGCATGTCTTAGTGATTTACGTTTTTACAACTTTTTAATTGTTTCCAACTCAAAACGATAGCAGTAACTAACCGACAGTTATACTCAAATGTGTGCTATTAGGTGCTAATGGTGGTCGAAATGAACGTTTTCATTTCTTTATATTTAACTGATTTGGTAGTTTTAATTATTGCTTTATTTGAAGTTAATGATTACCTACACGAAAAACTGTGTGAGATGATTAAAGAAAATATCAGCCGTATACTAAAATTAGTTTGCGCTGCGATCTCTTCAGGTCGAAATAAAATAATTATTAGATTTATTCTATTTCTTCTACAAAAGCAGTTAAAAAATAAATTACTTTGCCTGACTAGACAGTAGGTACGTGTATCTTATATATAAATAATTACAAAAACATATGTATATAATGGTCATGTGCTTTTTTCAAGAGATGATATATATTATAAGATTTTATTATATTCAAGATTTTGTCGCCGTCGTCATTTACTTCCATCACTCAAGTCATCGTATCGCCTGTTCAACTAAATGTTATCAAGTGCAACGTCGCTTAGATTTAAAGCTGGATCCCAATTTAGTAAACTAGAAAACCGCATCAAAATTCGTTGAATGGTTTTTGCGTGAAGCTTGAACAAACAGTGAAAAGCCAATTTTCGAGATAAATATGTTCAAAATAGAGTTCCCATCTAGTCTAATACGCGTTTGTATATGTAGTAGTAGTATATGAACTGAAAACCATTTTATGATCACATTAATCGTGTATTACGAGAATATAATTTGTGATATTTATGACGCTGAGTCTATGGAAGAACTCTATTTTGAACAGTTATTATTACGAGAATTGTGCCTCAAATGTATCCAAAAGTAAGAAAAGCAAAAACATAGTTTTGAATTCAGAAAACTTTACAAGTTGATCTAGGCTAGTTTTAAAACATTTTATATACATTTAAATACGGCTTCTTTAGTCCTAAAACAGTATCGATATGGACAAAGAAATTTTCAATAACCGATCCGAAAGTAAATAACATTGATCTAACCTCATTCAGACTTTACGGCACAACTCCAATAATACGTAATCCGCTTCAAATTACAGAGGTATCGCCCCACGGTGCGGAGAATGTACGAACCTCTTACTACAACAGTGGGTTATATTTACAATGAAAGCACTGTACCATGTAATTTGAGTATCTAGTATTCGCAACGATCCTTCCGTTAGCTACCTATAAATTAGATTGATGAAATGAGAGACCGATTGAATAAGAATGAACCCTGTGTATTGATATTCTGTAGAGTATTGTAGTTATTTGTGGATTCAGGTTATATTTATAGAAAAGGTTAGATATTGTCTATACATGCTCACTGTATAGATGTTGCGATGATTAAAGTGCTTATTCTCGCCACTGAATGCGCCGAGTATTGTGGGTTCAATCACTTTAAGACACGAAATATTATGACATTTACAAATCTTCCTGGGTTAATTAAGTCAGTTGGTTCAATGTTTTAAAGATCAAAAGTTTTGTTTTTATTTTGGGATTGGATATGAAATTAAGTACCTACATATATACCAAGTTACAATTGCCAAAGTTACGAGTTACTGTTGCTGGACGTCATTTACATTTTGTCGTTACTCGAAGAAGGCAAATATGATACATCCATATTTTTTAAGTCCTGTGTATTAAAAAGTGAGCTTATTGCCGTCAATCACACACAAAACAATCACATTAGCAGAATCCATGCTGTCAATAACATTTTGCACGAATCGGGAATCGAATCCAGTACCTTACAATCGCATGCAAATATAAACTCAAAATTATGCCACGGGACCAATCAGGCAGTCATTATACCGGGTGTAAGTGACGGTTCACCGAAAACTGAAATACTAGCTTCGGACCATCATTCTGAGTTGGAAAACGTAGGAATTTTCCACCGGAAAATTATCGAATTTTCTTTCAAAATTTCACATTTTTCTAACTGATTATGATTACATAATGAGTAAACGACCCATTATACTAGATAATATCAATAAAAACTACATAATACCGAAAAACAGCTATGTAATCCAAACATACAAAATAAACACAGTTGAACCATGATTGGTTCAACTGTGTTATGGTCATTGCCTTGTCCGCGCAAGATCAGCTGATGCTGATCTTGCGCGGACAAGGCAATGACCAACGCAAAAAAGTTTTTTTACGCACCGGCAATAGTGTGCTGTGTAAAAACCCGCCCGCATCGTACCTACTACCACTGAACTAGGGAAGATCTATGATCAATGATCGATATCGAAAAAAGTGTATTAAACAAAGCGGGATAGGTTAATAAATAAAATTGTTGTTTTCCTTTTAAAAGTAAAGGTTACATGAACGTGTTAGCACTATTTATTATTAAATTAGTCACGTAGATTGAAAAGATTGTAATGATTAAAGTAGCCTGTAATTAAATGTTATACTACTATCACTTTACAATACCCATTTGCATTTTAAATGTAAAAAAAAAATATTAATTGTTTTGATATTTCGTATCGTAAATGTACATGTATGAGTTTATTTAATCACTTTTAATAATAATTAATGTAAAAGACCATCTAATTGTTTTAAAACAAAGCTTTTTGTACACAGCGATTCATACAATGTAATGTAATCTAGTAAATCTTTACTTAACTGTTAAAATACAAAACTGTAACAAAAATTTGTTAATAGAATTAGCCATAAACAGTTTATTACTATGTATAAGTATAAAATTAATCGATAGCCGATAACTCTCATAAAAATATTTTATGAGAGTTATCGACTATGGATTTATTTAATTAGATAGATGTATCTCATCCCTATCTAATATGACTACAACTGCAAAAGAAATTTATTTTTGAATTCTTTAGTTCGGTCGCGCTACTGTCAGGAATCGGAAGTACTTGACGTAATCTCTCGTATTCGCGAGTGTTTACTATTTTCGTTGCATTTTGTTAAGTTTTTTATTTTGTTTATAACTATTTTGTGTACTAAATTGTGTTTATTTACTGTGTTCATAACATTTTGTTAACGTTTTTGTTTTGTTTATAACTTTTTTGTGTAACTACAAAGTTGTTTTTGTACCTAATAAATAATGAGTCAGCCATTTAGTGCACGTGAATATGGACAAATGCTCATGGCATACGGGGAGGCATGAGGCAATGCTTCGTTGGCGCTTCGCATTTATATCCAGCGGTATCCTGACGCTCGTCACCCTATGGGCAGTCGTGTGATTTCTCGTACGTATCAACGAGTACTGGATAATTTACCCATAGTACCGCATCAGGAGGGTTCCAGCAGGCCGATTAGAGTTTCCACTGAGCGGAGAATTCTCGATGCCGTTCACCGTAATCCACATCTTGGTACGCGAACCACCGCTAAACTTCTGCGCCGTAACCACGGAACTCGCCTATCGCACTGGACTGTGCATAAAATTTTACGCAGAGATCGACAACGGCCGTACCGTATTCATAAAGTGCAAGCTCTCGTGCCTGGCGATCAAGTTCGGCGTATTGCATACTGCAGGTGGTTGATGAATCAGCAGCGGCAACATCCAAATTTTGTATCCCACATAATCTGGACTGACGAATCCACGTTTACTCGGAGTGGCATGTGGAATCGACGTAACTCGCACGTTTGGGCGCGAAGTAATCCACATGCATCCCAACAAACGGGTCACCAAACGCGTTGGTCAGTAAACGTATTGTATGGTAACTATAACAACAAAATTTTAGGGCCTTACTTTTTACCGGAGCGCTTGAATGGACCCCGATACTTGGATTTTCTACAGCAAGACCTGACTGTCCTGGATGAGTTACGTTCCGACCTTGCCGCAGAATGGGATCAAATGGAAGATTTGCCGCTTGCTCAATTACCTCAAATTTGGTTTCAACACGACGGTGCGCCACCGCATGTCGTGCTCAGAGTGCGCCAATATCTTGACGACACATTTCCTCGGAGATGGATTGGGCGATTCGGGCCTCACTCGTGGCCAGCCCGCTCACCGGATTTAACACCGCTGGATTTTTTTTGTGGGGCTATATCAAGGAAAAAGTGTTCGTCAGTGCACTACTGCGGACGAAATGCGAAATCGTATAACGGCAGCATTTGTAAAGTTAGAAGCTGACATTATCGCAGACCCCTCCATGATGCCTCGCCTTCACGCCGAAACAATCAATCGTGCGCAAGTTTGTGAACAAGTTGGAGGCAGCCATTTTGAACCATATCTTATAAGGCCCGCGAGATCTTAAGGTAAGGTTTAATTACTTTTACAATTTACTGTTAATTCAAAGAATTTATCGTAAATCACCCTACCTTTTTATTTTATAAACGCATTTGGCTTTCTGTTTTTACCTACACAAACATTAACGAAATGTGCGTATAAGATTAATTTTATAAGACGTTATTCAATTTATTAAAATTTTTTGTAAGTACAATAATAAAATTGTACAATCCGATTATTAGTCACAACGTTTAAATTATTATTGTAGTAGATCACTAAAATAGGTGATCCGGGCTCCGTCAGATAATGTGAGCGCGCGTAGCGTTGGTGCGCGGGAAGCGCGATACGATAGCGCGGACGGACACATTGCATTGGTAGCGATACATTGCGTAGTGTAAATTACAATGTACTAGCATAAAACTTTAATCGTACGTTTCAGTTTTGAATTGACATTTCCATTCAGTTGTGTACTTATGGACAAACGATTGTGCAACGTTTTCGGTACACCGTCCCTTACACCCTGTATAGTAAAATGTCTATGTTGACATAATAAAGTAAACATATTTGCTTGGCAAATAAGCAAAAGATGTCATAGTAACCTTGATAAGGAACAATGCCTGGTATTAATGGCTAATCAATCAGGACTGTCGCTTCATAAACGACCATTATTGATCATGGATTCTACTAAAGGCTAAAATTATTCGTCTGAATATCAAAACCGTTAATATATTATTTATTTCGTCAAGATCTTTATCCTTTCACTTGCATACGATTGACTAATCGTCATATAATCGAGGCTTCCATTACCTTTTTTGCAATATCGAGAGTTTAGTCAGATAAACAATAAAGGGGAAAAGGATTTGGAAGTCCATTTAAATTATTGTAGTGCTATTAATTGAATAAATATTGAAAATAAGGCAGAATTGGTTGCCGACATGATTAGCAAACTTTTTGCAAATTAACGATATTGTAAGTCGAATTCTGTTACGGCCTGTACTTTTTTACTAAAATGTCCGGACTGATGTGTAATACTTATACCTAATAAGTGTGTTGTATTTGCGTAGGGAGTAAAATTACTTGGATCTATACTGTCGGAGAATCTAGTGATTCTACATTTGCCATGGAATGATCCCTTCTTCTGCAGGGCATAGCCTACTAATGAGGTTCCTTAATACCATTGAGGTTTCTTATCGTAGGGCAGTAGTAATTGATTACTAGACATTACGCAGGAGACATCCTTTTGTACCACCTCAATATCATTAAAATATACTAATGTTCATACTATGCATATTCAAAACAGCACTTTAATGATAGTGATGTGACTACTTTAATTTCTACGCCATCCATAGTATTTTATTATCAAATAGAATTATTTAAATACTTACGTTTAAAAACATAAATACTGAAAACACTTGAAGTTTATAAGTATGAAGAAGGCTTATTATTGTACTCGCTTTCACTTCATACTCACTTGATAGATGGCACCACTGTTGACATTTTTAGTTTGTAGCTTTAAAATATTATTGGAAACACATTAGGGTACATTTGTAACCAAATGGCTCAATCTAAAATCTATGTCGGAGAGCGTATTTTCTTTCCATTCTTAGCTATTATATTACCCATTATGTATTGACACTTATAATATTTCTCACATGATTTATGACTTTATACGTAACTTGATATATTTGACGTGTAATATTAAGTGCATCATTTAACAGAGATTTCGTGTAATATTTTAGGTTTTACGCACACAGCTGAGTGTGGGGTGTGCGATAAAACGGCGTAGATTGGCTTTAAAAACAGTTTATGGCGTAGTGAACAGACTTCAATTCGTTGTATCTTTATTAGTACTTTCTGTGTTTGTCGGCTAATTTCTAAAGAATCTAGGTTATACGTGAACACCAACGTGTTTTGCCTCGAGTTGATTAGGTTCCCTGAGAAGTTAGCTGCGTGCGGTTTTACTGTAATAATATTTTATGTGGAAATGTTGCTATTTCTCTGTAATAATATTCTGGTTATTGCTGTTTTTGCGCCTCAGGGCTATAATGTGTAATTAACTAGTTTAATAATGCTTTACTGCCGTATTTTGTAAAAGTGTCGATTGTGAAAACAGACAAAGGTGGCGCAATATGTGTTTTTAGTTCCAGGAATCACACAGTTACAGATAAAACAGTTAGTCAGGCTTGTTAATTATAAGAAGTCTTCAAACTTAACATTTGGGAATAAAACAAGCGTTATGGTTTTGTATCTAAGAAAAATCTCAGTGTCGTGGCAACCTTGGGTTGTTAGTTAATAATATTATACTTGTGTAAAAATAGTAACAAACCGTAACTTTGAGTCATAGATTCCATCTCTTTCGTTTTCTGTCAAGATATTTTCAGTAGGTAGCAGCTCAGTGTTTATAGCTGTGTCCGGTAAACGCCAAAAGCCTAGCCCTTTATTACAATACGATTCGACATAAAACTACAATAAAGTAGTTGGCAAAATGTGGTTTTAAATTTTAATACATCTCTGCCTACTCTTTTGCGGATATAAATGCGACTACATAGTCGCGTCGTAAAGGATACCTACATATGTATGTATGTAAAATTCTATAGACCTGTTAACTGAACCACAAATTACAAGATTTCGCCATAATGACATCCCTAGAGTAGACAGAATCAATTAAGTTTCGTAATAAAATAACACAACGTACCGCATATTTGGCTTTCGGCCCTAATTAGAATATATATTTAGGACAACATTGATTGATAAATTTAATTTGTCGCAGGTTCGGTTTGGTACCACACACATTGGTCGAATTATGTGTGAAAGTTACGAGTTTGTATGTAGCCTAAATAAACTGAACCTAAATCTATAAAAGGTTTCATTCAATTTATTTAGGTTAGGAGTTTGATTCTTTCTTTCTTCTCGTGTGGTTAGTGGCCAACCTGTTGTCAAGAGTTGTTCAAGCCGCCCGTAGGCCTCTGACATGGCTTAACGACTGCTGTCAATTTGACAACAACCGGGACCGACTTTTTACATGCCCTCCGAAGCACGGAGACGCTCATACGAGACGCGAAATACCACAAAGCGGTCACCCATCTATAGACTGACCGCACCCAAAGTTGCTTAACCTCGCTAATCGTTTACCGATCAGTGAGTGCCTCAGGATTCGATAAGTAAATATAAATAATATTATGCTCTTATTGTATTAAATTTTCATCAAATGTAAAATAAAATCGATCATAATATGTCATGTTACATTTACATAAATTATGCATTACAATGACATATCTATAATATATTTTTAATATTTTTTATTGACTAAGGTTTACAATAATAATACCATGACTTAGAACACTCGCTTAAACCACTAGGGTTTTTATGCATTTTAAACATGTGTAAAGTTAAAGTTATTTTTTAATAGACTTAGGTACTTGAATACCTCATTAGTCGCGTCTTAGTTTATGCTTACGTTTGAAGATTAATCGTGAGGTACCATATTCGTTTTTCGAGCTGAATTAAAGAGTTATTTGGTGTCTCTGTCAAAAGATCTCATTGAACATTTTTTGAGGCCGGAATCTTATACATCGAAATGGGTTTGTCCCTTAATAAGGTTAAAACACAGTGGGTGATGAAACATGAGTGTTTAAAGCACCTGTGTACACCGGAGGACATACATGCATCAGTCTGTGCATGTATTCAAACTTGTCAGGTACTTTTTTATGGGATTAAATAATATAATGACCACCAAAAATAGTAATTGCACACCAAAATATGCTTACTAAAATATATCATAAGGAGCATCTATACGCCTCAAATCATTGCATTCCGTCTCGGAAGGGTAAGGTTATGTTAGGTTCCTTCTTAAACCCACCCAAAAATAGGAGCCCCGCGAGGCGGGGCTCCTGCGACTTATTTTGATCTCTTTAAAGATATTTTGCTGTGCAATTTGGTGATCATTTACTATTTTTGACTGTTATATTTTATTATATCTGGTGATAAGTTAAACATAAGCCCTTTTTTATCATATCCACAGGAATAATGTCAAAAAAACATTGCTCTACGTCATTTTATTATATTATTGGTGTTGCAATTTGTGCAGGATCTGCTTACATTATTTTGAGTCTAGTTGTGTTATGCTTTGTGCCGGGCTGATGTTAAATCATTACTGGATATCATACGGTTGGCCAGTGGCTCATTCCGGACATTTTCTCTATTGTATTTAGGAGGGTTTAGAATTTACATACCTAGTCACTTTAAATGCCAATGCAAGAGTTGGTGATTTTCGTAAATCGCTATAAAATCCATAAAATCGTTCTATTTCAATAAAAATAAATCAGAAATCCTGATCATACCTTGAGCCATACTGTGTATAGGAAAAAGACCCATACAAATAGGTACTTAGACGGTGAATCTCACCACCTTCCTAAACAGTTAGCTACCGTGGGAATGTCTTTGTTCCAGAGAGCCCACGGGATCTGTGACAAGAAACACCTGGACGCCGAGCTTCAACATGTCAAGCAAGTACTGCAAGACAACAAGCTCCAACAGCCGCGCCGCTGTCACAGATCCCGAGAAAAGCCAGCCACAGTCGAGCGCCAGCCTGCTATACTACCTTATGTGAAGGGTGTCACTGACAAGATTGGCTACATCTTGAAGCGAGCTTCAATCAACACATATTTCAAGCCGCCGACGAAGATAAGTCAATTTTTACCATCCGTCAAGTGCCAACTACCTTTACAAGATGCAGGGGTCTATAAAATAGATTGTGACTGCGGACTCTCATACATTGGTCAAACTAAGAGAAGCATAGGCACCCGCATAAAAGAACACATAGCTGATGTAAAACACCAACGCTCGTTGAAGTCTGCTGTGTGTGAACATGTGCAACAGGGGACCAAATACTATCTGAGATTTGACAAACCACAGATGCTTGCTAAAGAACACCGATTCCTACCGAGGATGCTTCTCGAGGCTATTGAAATCAAAAACCATCCTAATTTCAACAGAGAAGATGGTTGGAATGTACCACCAGCTTGGGATCCAGTAATTCAAATAGTCAAACCCAAGAAGAAGCAAACCACAGCTAGACTTCATGATACTTTGAGCTTATTCTGCGTAAATAGAAACACCCATGATTAAATTATGTTCGGGTACTTTGAAATAACTACACTGGAACATTGAGACAACTACCATCTTAGTCTCCCCGTGACCATGGCTGCTGAAAAACAACCGAAACGTCGGGGAAAGTGTAAACACAAATATAAATAGTATAATAGTATAGTTATAGTTTTAATAGTTTCAATAATTTTATTAGCTTAAATAAATTGTAAAGTTTAGTAGTAATAGTAGTGTAACAGTTTTCAAAATTTTGTAATAAAGTGTCAAATAAACAACGCGATAAAATCCGTATATAGTAGTTTAATTTCAATAAAAAGAAATGTCAAAGTGTCCACATGAAATGAAATGTCGAAAGTTATGAAGCGCTTTTAAATGTTCATAAAAATTTTTGTTCTGGTTTCCCGTTACGCAAATCAGATTTTGTGCCGTTCGTTATTAAGCCACGAGAGTTTTTAATCATCCAAAATTTTATAAAATGCCATGAATTTAGGTACACGTAAACTGTAGAAGTTAAGCTTCGGTGCGGCGCGCACTGAGAAGAATTTATAATAACATTCGCGAAATACTTCTCTGGTTGAAATTTTTAACGAGTTATGGCTCTACACTCCGAACTCAAGACTTAAAATGAATAGAGTCTCTGAGAATTATAACCAAGAATTAATTAGAGGATGGTCCTCATTGAAAAGTTTGGGATTGTCGCCACCTGGCAATCACGGCACTGAACAAAGCAAATACAAAAGCGACGAAATCGTCTTCGCAATATCCTTTATTTATTATAAGCATATCGAATATTAATTTGTTCTTTCAGTACAATACGTACGCTCATAATGAATTCCATTTGATTATTCTTCTGTATTCAATATTAATGAGGTGCGCCGTGAGATGAGAGATAATTATTATTATAAATTTTACTTAGTATTTCTGATTAATATACTTACTCGTGTACAATATTAACTCCTTGACATACTTTTGACGAATGCCTTCGTAATTAATTTATATGAGCTATTGAATTTAGCTCATTATCTATAGCTAACAAAATTAGTATTGGCTAGATTTAGCTACCAGTAAATTGGATGAAATTACATAGTTCTGTAATGCAGTTTAAGTTAATAACGTGAATTATGGTCACTGACGGATTTAAGACGTAATTGCTGGTCACCGGTATCGAGTAATTTTATCTTGAACATTTATTTTACTTCGACAGATTAGTTGCCCTTGTGATGTAAGACATTGTGAGTACAAATTCCGGTCGTAATATTGCTTTTAATACCTCAGGTCAATTTTCTATATGTAAGTCAACTATTTTCAGTAGGGACTATGTATCTTAGTTTCTTATCTACAACTGATTGCGTGAGACTATGTATGCATCCTACCTCTGCCACCTACCCCTTCGGAGATAAGGAGGTTATTATGCCCATCGCCAGCCATGTTTTTATATAATAATAATACCTGCCCTGTATTAAACTCTCTCACTGCTGCACATGTTTTTAAGTCCCACATAATAGTAGGCGAGCCTATGTCCTTATACCAGACCCAGTTCAACACTTTGAGCTGCTACCGAAAATTTCGTGACAGATAAAATCAATCTGGGAATCAAATCTTCATAGCCACAATAGTGGTGTTTATTACCACTTTGTCACCGATAACTGAAATACTTCCTACGTTGCTGTTTTACTCATCAATAGTTTTTTTCTATCACGAAAATTCCAATAACGCTGTCTAGTGGAGCACTGTCATTACATGTAATCCTCGCATTATTTGCAATAACACACTTCTACTGAACCCTTCAAGCGTAACAATATATTAACTTTATTGTATACCTCAATTAAATTGGCATATAATACGTAAGACAGCGTCCAAATTGCGTGATCAGCAGATATGAACGGCTCGACGCCTTGCTAACTAATAGCATCACTAAACACATATGAATATTCATGTGTAATAGGGATTTAGCGAAATTCGATCTGTACTTAAAAGGATATCAAAGGATAATGGCATTACACGAGGTAGATATTACACTACATTTAAAAGACAACGCCCACACTAGGAATAAATCCTGTGTCGCGGGGAACTTTATAATCATTCAAACAACGGACACAAAAAACTCTCAGACTCGGAACAACCATTTGTGGATCACACAAAGTTTTGTCCTGTGTGGGATTCGAACCCACAACAGTCGGTGTAGTGGCAATGGCGAGGCAACCATTTAAGCCACTACGCTATCCGTGCAGTCAATTAATATAGTAATACTACTTTGCCTGAGGCTTTGCTCGCGTAAACGCCTAAATTTGGTGAAAAGTGCTGTTTATATCCTAACCTAACTTTGGTAAAGATAGTAACAGCACTTTTTCTTGGATGAAAGGTAAGTATCCTATGTAATGTGTGTGGGTAGATGTGTATTTTCAATTTGAACAGAACCTATTCTGTGCCACTGAAGACGTACCTATATGCGAAATTTCACGATGATCGCTTGAGTAGTTAAGGCGTGAAAGCGTAGTAAACAAACAAACAAACTCACTTTCGCATTTATAATATTAGTTAGGCTTAGCTTTAACATGCCGTTTTGCTTCTTGGTTCAAATAAAGTAAATGTAATTATATTAGTTCCTGAAATGTGTAACAACCTATATACCCACTAGAACGTCCCTGGTTTATGAATGGCAAATTGAAAATACACATCTACCCACACACATTTCGATTTAATTATTTGCGCTTAAACGAAACGGCAAATGTAAACAAACAAGTAAATAATCGTATCCACAAATACTTACGCGTACGTCACTATTTCTAGAATCTATAATGTGAGGCACACAATGTTATGCTCATTACTCGTTTACCAATAAATACAAAGGTAAGCAGTATAATTTAACTATACAAATATTCACATTTCGAAATATTAACAGAATAATAGTAGCGGTATAAAATAAATATCTTTCATAAACATTGGATTTTGAGAATACAGTCTGGTGGGTGTATCTAAGGCGAGTTTTCGTCTGTTTATCTCAAGCTAAGTATTTGAGTGAATTGTTAGGGACGGGGCGGCGGCGCCTTGAGCGGCCTCATAATAATGGAGTAGGTACGTCGAGTACTGATCATCAAAGGGAGTTAACAATGAGTGTTTTTGACGGTCATTGCTCAATGTTCTTTGATCTAAGCGTTCGTGGAGAAATGTGCGAAACGTTTGAGGTGAAATCACGGTTCCCTTAGGTTAAGCGAGCAAAGGATTTTGTTCAGCACTGACTTGGGTGCCGTCATCTTTATATTCAAGCCTCCTTACACCCACTGCGTTAAAACGGCTTGAATATTATCTAGACAAAATACCTCAGTCAGGTATTTTAAATATATATACGGTACGAGATAAAGGTTTTGCCGCTAGAGTGCACTACTTGCACAATCAGTACAAGTAAACATCTGACGGATTTATTTATATTTTATTTGTTCCATGTTTAAATACCCGTATGTTTGTTCGGACCGTTAAATCGTTTTAACTTGCTGAACTTGATTAAATGGGCGATGATTGTCAATTCTTTATGTGATAAGAACTGGAACGTGTAAGCCTATAGAAAAGCCTTGGTAACTAGTCAATGGCACTAGTGTCATAGATGTTCCTTCTTGGTCTAGACCCAGAATGAGGTATTGAATGAGGGATTCTATGATTGAGGTAGAAATGTTTAAGGTGGTTTGATTTAATAAGCACCATCATAGCTTTCATGTGGATGTATGTTTACAAACAATAAACAACCTCATAGTATGCGATGTAAGTGATCCATCCTACCTCAAAATGGTCTTCTGGGTCAGATAGACCTTATTGTTCTGGTAGTGTAGTGATTATTGATGAAATTGTAACAACGATAGTAAGAAGCCACTATAGAAGCTTTTTCGGCTTAAACACCTACCGCATCATGTGGGTACTTTTTAAAAATAAAATTATGTTAGTTTTATAGGTAGCCTAGTAGGGGACTGATGGACTGTCATACAGAGGTCTTGAGTTCAATCCCAAAACGCGCATCTCTGACTTTTCGCAGGTATGTGCGTATTAAATAGCTAATTATCGCTTGGTTTAACGGCGAAGAAGTAAGAAAACTGGCAGTCTAGAAGTTTTTCATAATGTGCTCAAATATATTTGAAGTCCGCCGACTTGCACGGGGTCAGCGTAGTGGGCTAACCCTTCTCACACTGAGAAGAGGCCCGTGCCCAGCAGTGGGACAGTTTAATATAGGACTGATATTATATTATTATATTGTTAGTAAGCAAGCTTGCAATCCACCTTATTGGAAAATGTTGTCGTAAGCTATGATCGCATGGTATGGAAACCACCATCGTGGTTGACCATCAATAAAATATAGGATGATATTGAAAAGGAATTAGATAAGTATGTGAGCCATCAATACTCATACTTACTTAGTATATGCATTACCCTATTTAGTCGCAGCGGCACACCGGTGGTCAGACACATTAATTAAAAACGTATCTGGTTTTCTAAAACTTGATACATTAACAATATCACTCCTGTTACGGTATTTTCCGGTTAGAGTTATCCATTTCATCACCAAGTATTTTTAATGGCGAGTTCTTCCTGAGTAGCATCAGCTAATCTGTGATATGTTCTCAACATCATGTATGCTAGTATCTGCTTAATCTCTCTGTTGAGACTATGAAATCATAATCTATTTCGCAAAACTGTGACTATACAGGCTTCTAATCATCCTTACAGGCTTGTGTTAATACGGATTACCAAGAACTACAATAGAGGTTCAGTAATTATTAAAACAATAATCTGCTATTTCTAAAAACCTAAAATGGGTAATCTTATTAAATATCAATTATCTAGTTCATTCTAAGGTCTAAACTTCCTTAATTTTAAATAATAATTCATTATATCGTTAGTAGCACGATTTGAATTTCTTTTCACGACAGATAGAAAAAATTACCGAACACTCAACCTACCTCTGACTCTTGATTCAATTATCGGGCGAAGCACGGTGTTATTGGGCTCTTCTGTTAGAAAATTTCCCACGAAGTTTCTAAATATACCCTGTGGACGGCAATAGGCTCGCTCCGTATTTCATGAGGCCTGAAACATAGCTGACGAAGGAGAAGGCGAAATAGTAAGGACCTTTGCCTCATCCTTAACGTACGCTACCTATGGTCCTTACGGTCAGATACTAACCGTAAGAAACTAGAGAATAGTGTTACAAAGGCCTATATAGTCTAGCAATATCAAGGTCGTCAGTAGCACGTTGCCGATCGTAGGATAGCGGTATTAAAGATAGGATAAAATAAATTTAATGGAAAAGATAGATAAGTGCCTCTGGAACTCTTACTTATTGCGAGAAATGCAATAACCACTCAAACATTGCTAATATGTTGCAAAACACTGAAATATTTCAATACTAACTATCCGCGAAATAGTGATTCAATATTTATATAAACAAAACATACTATGTATAAAGGATTCTTGTATTTTTTTAATTATAATGTTATAATTTATTACTTCAAATTTGATATTGGTATAATTATTTTGATTCAGATATTATTATTTTGTGTTATACAGCATGAAACAATTGAGTTAAAATACATTTGAAATTAGTAGCTTAATCAGTATCTTATCAGTATTTAGCAAATATACCAATACCTACTCAAATGTGGTGCTAAAACGAACGTTTTGTTTTAAAAGTTTGATTGATTGATTTATATTTCATTTACGCGGATGTATACACTGAATGCGGATACTTGTCAGCATCCATGGTCACGATGCAGCCTGAGATGTTTGCGTAGTGGCACGATATGTTGAACTATAAACATTAATTATTATACTACTAGTTTTGAAACATTATACATAATATATCTTTTAAATCTTAGCTTTGCATTATTTGTATATACAGGGTGGCCTTTGAAATGTAAATTTCGAATAAAATGCATAGGGTGCGCGGGAGCAGCCGGGACGGGAGCCTTCTGCGCTCACCCACAGTCCGCGTAAAATTGCCAAGGCCATCTGAGGCTAACAACAAAAACACATAAAAAAAATACTACAGTCTGAGTGCTGTTGCGCACGGCGACGCTTCCGCAACTTAGTGGAACTAGCCGGACCTATAGCTCTAGTAGGGAATACGCATGCGTACAGAGGCGCTTCGTACACACGAACACTTTCCGGACCGTGCACTGCTAAGTACAAACTATTGTAATTGTATACCAAATAAATAAATTGTTATATCAACCATCGAGCATATTATTCTACAGCACTATTATATTTTAATTAAAAACTTACAAACAATTAAACGTCAATTTACTTTATTTAATTAAAAACTATAGTTTTTATCCTGATGAATAAACGAGAAACTGTGGGTAAATATTACCATATTCAGTGTAAAAATCTCTAGTAACTTAAATACTGTGAAAATAATAACGGTTAATGTTATATTGTCCGTTTTGTTAATTAGTCACATTAATCTTAATGCGTCAATCGACTCGTATAACCCTAGCAACGCGAACGTGCACATAAGCACAGCACAATACGCATTGCGTGCGTTAATGACCCCTAAACTGGTTAAATCCGTTTCATGCTCGGTTTGTTTCATTCACGATATTTTGATAATGGCGTAAATTTATGCAGCCGTACTTCGAAATCTGAGACTGCATAATGACTTGGTGTCGGGCTTGTTTTATGCTAAGTACGAGGATGAAAGAGCCTGCAAATGTATGCAGATCGCTTGCGTGGGAAGTGGCAACAAGTGGCCGAGACGTTGGTTCCGAAACGAAAAAAAATAGGCTTTTGGGTCTTTTTGGCAGTCGAGATTAACCAGGGTTAATTAAAACATTAAGCCGCGGTACAAGAATTCGTGGAATCATGACGACATCCGACGATGCAGACCATTTGTGAGATACATACGATTGATATATTTCAAGATTATTAAATTACAAAGAAACTTGGTAGGTATTGCGAATGTAATGAAAAGTAAAAGCTATTTTATATTGAATTTATATATTTTAAATCTTTATGCAAATACGGAATAATGCACCTTATAACTTCATAAAATTTATAATTTTGAATATACAGAATGTTGAAATTATCCCAGTATCTAAGTTTCTTAATCTTCCGTCTAGCATTACACGTATTTTTTCATTTCAAATCCTTATTATTGATCCATAAAAAGTAAAATAAGTATCTCAATAAAATCAGAGGTTCCTTGATCAAGAAAATGACAATAAAGTGCGTTATAGGCTAGATTATTATCTCAGCATTCGCAGGGTTTCAAGAGCGTACACAAAGCAACGCATAAGATTGGCGCGCGGAGGGGCGTGTCGTCGCGATCGTATCACTCACTCAGTAATTACCCACCGTCCACTAAATTTTCACAAACCTCCTTATCTGATGTTCGACGTCAGTATGTTAATAGCACATATCCCGAATGCCGGCAGCTCGTAACCTTTTTTCCGCAGTTTTATATGCCTTAAGTAAGGTAGCTAGTTACTGGTGCAGCAGTGATGGATTTTTAATTGTAAGGTTTGTTGGAAAATTCGATAATAATAACTGATATTATATGCCGTGATGTATGGACTTCTGAACTGCCACTTTTGTTTGATGATTGATATAAAATTTCGTTTACTAAGTATATAGATACACAAAGAGGTAATTGCCATTTTAAATATTATGTCTAGGTATATTTATTATCAAACAATTTATAAAATAAATAGTGCAACAACAAGATGTCTGTTAAGTTACGTTTATGGTATAGTTATGTCGGAATCGATGGCGTAGTGGTTAGTGTAACTGACTGCCACGCCTGAGGTCGTGGGTTCGATTCCCGCACAAGTCAAACATTTGTGTGCATGAACATAAATGTTTGTCTTGGTCTGGGTGTTTCTATGTATAATATGTATATATTTACAAAAAAAAAGTATATATGTATGTTTATCCATTGTCTAGTACCCGTAGTACAAGCTCTGCTTAGTTTGGGCTAGATGGTGTTGTGTGTATGTGGTAGAATATTATATTATATTATTTAATTAGTTAGAAATTATCTATTCATTTATTCATAAATTATTCATTTATTCATAAATTATACAGAAATTATCTATTCATAAATGAATAGATAATTTCTGTAAGTTTTTTTCTAAAATCTTATAAGGTTATTGGTTACAATTTTTTCTAAAGCTACTTTATTAACATGAATGCTATTTACTAGATTCGAGCAAAGGGTTTAGCCTATGGGTAGATTAGCAAAAAACTAGAAGTAAGAAAATAACAGCTTTAATTAATAGCTAGTCTATTGACCGTTTAGCTCGAAAACAATACTTATTTACTAGATTACAAGGTAGTCTATATTTTTTCTGTACAGGAGACAACGTGTATACGAAATTTCATAATGATCGGTCGAGAAGTTCAGGCGTGAAAGCGTAACAAACAAACAAACAAACTCACATGAGTGTATAAATAAAAGAAATAAAATGTATCCTAACTAATATTATAAATGAGAATGTTCTCATTTATAATATTAGTTAATTTATATACATTTATAAAATAAGTTATTTCTTCTTTAATAATAATTCCTTTTAAACAAGCCAGATAAACTATGAAGGTGTCATTCTTTCGTTACTAAGCACGTCTGTAACACGAAGAGATTTATTTGGTCCGGTTTGTGACTCCACAGCTTATATACAATAGAACATAATACTCAAGTCTATTAGTACTAAGCTCAACTAAAGAAATACTAGCTGAAAAAAGAAATCTATGACTAGTTTAAAAGCACTCACTGTACAATTGAAAGCAAAATAGTTGCGCGAATGAAAATCGAATTTCAAAGTAATACTTTGAAATTCGATTTTCATTATGATATTGTTTCATAAACATCTAGAGAAGTAAAAAGATTATGGACACGATATAATGTTTGTTTAAGTGTTAATTAATTTTTCTTCTTGCAGGCTGCTATGGCGATATTGTTATTTTATAACATGTAGAAACTTTACATATTTTTCATACGAATACCGAAGTGTATATTAATGAAAATATTTCTTTGGGAACACATAACGCAATATAACAACATTAAAAAAATCCATTAAATTAAATTTACTCTTTGAAATATCGCTGCGTATGTGTTAAATTAAATTCTCATACATCTACAATACATTCGCTCGCGCCAGCTACTCATAGTATTAAAACAAATGTATTTCTTCGTCACAGAAATTTAATAAAGTGAGCTGTTGAAAATACTCTTCATTTTCAGTGACAGGTAACTAGTGCTTTTACCCTAATGGCCGCTTGTTTTAATTGCATTGCGTGAATTCGTATTGTATGCTTAGTTTATGTATTAAATTAGGGATATTATAGTTTTATGTGAGTTGTAAACAACTTGACGTTTTCGTAATTTAGCTACGACATAAAACAGGATTGTAGCGGATTTGTTTTTTATTTTTATTTCCCCTTCCCTTTTAGGTTAATCCTTATTTTATGTTTAGGAAGGAGTACCCTACATGTATTTAGATGACTGTGTAACAATTTTTGTTTGTTGTTGACAGCAGCGACTACTGAGAGAGCTGGCTCGTCCAACAAAAAATCACTTTCCTACGGAAAACCAATGTAAGACTAGTAAAACTGTTATCCAAATCAATTTTTGTTTGTTGTTAATATTAAAATAATGTATGTATATTGTTTTATATCTTGCTAGATTTCGCCCTCGGCTTCGCTCGCGTAAATGTAGGTTAGGTTAGGTTAGTAACAATACTTGTTTCTGGATGAAAGGTACCCTATATCCCTTTCTGTTCCCTTGACAACGTGAATGCGAAATTACATGATGGGTCGAGTAGTTAAGGCGTGAAAGTGTAACGAACAAACGAACAAACTCATATTACGTCACACGTATTTATAATATTAATTAGGTTTTTGGTGTAGGTAAGAATAATGTTATATGTAATGCGACAAAATATGATTTCGAAGACATATTACATATTAGTATGTTCTTTTAAAGACGCATCGCACAAAATCCACAAGATACACACCCGTTGGCTCCATATCTACTTTACTTTTAAACACGAAAAATGTCAACTCTTCCTCCAAATGGAAGTAGTAGAAAAGTTGGCATTTCGTTGGGTGATTCATGAAGGGAACCGACGACGAGGTAGATTTATGGTGCAACTACCTGACGTGTGACGTTTATTGCACAGAGTAGCCCCTCGATCCGCAGAGCAACAATTTTGCTTCGGTTATGTAGTGAACGTGTTATTTGTCATGACGTATGCACTTTAGGGTTAAAATTTGCATTTCGCAGTCGAGCTAAAGTGAATTTGCACTGGATTTGTTGAACTTAATAATTTTTATGTTAGTTACTTGACTGCTGACTGGATGACGTAGTGGTTTAAGAAAAAGTAACGAAGTTGATGTTGGTAAATAAAAATCTTGCCTTTTAATGTTTATTAGCTATGTCATCTAACTGTCTATTGCCGATTAGATCCAATTTTCAGAATCCTATTATCGTTTTAGGGATCTGTTGCCTTGCCTGCGTGTGGGGTCCACCAAGAAATGGTTTCTGCCCGTTGCTCCAATTACCAAAAAAATATCCGCCTCTTATATTGTTGGCCGGACATGCCTTAATTTTGCAATGTTTAGTTTGAATAGATATATTATATGAATATATATATATATATATATTCGGTGTATAATTAAACGATGGTTTAGTTCTTTAAGTATGCGTTAGATGACGCATACTTAAAGAACGTAACGTAACGTTGTCTTAGACGCAAAATATAAAAAACAACTTAAAATACCAACCATGAAAAGCTTAGTTGGTAAAGCGATGGCATGATTTGTCAACGTAGTAGGTTCGGGACTTGTTTCTTGGATTGTTTTTCCTCTTTTATAATTTACATCCTACCTACATATAAACATTTATTAATACTAGCGGTCGCATAGTGCTCGAAATTCGACCAAAGTTTGCTTGGGAGATATTGCTGATATATGTCATTATATATTGATATACGAGTATGTAACCATAGTTACGCGCTTGTACTGCATGTGTCAAATGCATGGTTGTGTGCGTGTAGTGTTTTTCATTAATTTAATGTATTTCTTATGCATATTTTATATAATTATTAGAATTCACCCCTCGTTCTCCATATAAACTTTAACTGTGCCAAATTTCATACTCCTCCGTCCGCGCAATTTTCGTAAAAAGGGGTACAAAGTTTTTGCTCCACGTATTAATATATAGATAGTAAATTGGAAATGTGCCTGAAGGTCAAACTTTAGGAAACGAATATTTATTCTTGCCCTATTTGCTTAGTCAAAAGTCAAAAAGGAGAAAATAAATTATGTGACTATGTACTACTAAGAACTGGATACAATTCATTTGTAATTTCCAGATCACTAACAAGAAGTCTATTAGTAAAAAATACACATTAATAGGAAAGGTCAGACGCTTTGGGGAGACTAAAATGACAAAAAGAAATCAACGAAGCACAAAAATGTACAAAAACTCTAAAAGATAGGTTTGTTGTATAAATACAGAAGAAATTTTGATATTGAACATTGTAAAGATTCCTAGAAATTGTAATTGTGGGTAGCGAAAAACATTTTAAACAAGTTTAGCCATAAGCAAAAAGATTCGCAATTATAGTAATATATTATTATATTTGTACTATGCTAAAAGCAAACGTCCTGCAATTATTAAAGGCTTCGGAATTTGTTATCCGATAAAGTAAATCCTTTTCATGGCTTTAATGTTTTTATATTTCTTGTATGCCTTTTATCATACCATTTTTCTATGTCGTTAGAGGCTGTAAATTATTATTTTAATTTGTATTTACTATTCTAATACTGAACATCGTTACTTGGCGCATAATTACTATTCAAGTTTATTTGGCTGCCATTTGCTAGTACAATTGTGGTACCTATATACCTAATTAGCTAGTTTCAGGTGGAGCGAAGTCAATATTCCGCTGAACGGCTTGTTGCCTGTTATAGAAAATACATGTTTGATAGAAATTTTTACTACTTCACAAATTTAGTTTGGATTAGCGAACGCTATATTATTTAACATATTTATTTTACATAAAATTTAGAGTATACCTGTAGTATTTACTTTTTAGGAATCGTTTCTAGTGCCGTACATGATGATGATGATCATGATGGCAGTTAAGAGTCAGAGAGCCTTAGAGGTATAGTATAAGTAAGGTATAGTAATAGTAGATAAGGTATAATAGAAGTATACTTTATTAGGTCTATGTCGCGGACATAGATACTTCAGTTGAACGTAGCAATTCAATTACAATCCTTACTAATATTATAAATTCGAAGGTAACTCTGTCTGTCTGACTATCCGTCTGTTACCTATTCACGGCTAAACCACTCAACCGATTTGGATGAAATTTGATACAGAGGTAGTCTAAAATTTTGGAAAGGACATAGGCTACTTTTTATTGATAAGCTAGTCTTAATATATACATTGTTTAGTTTTGTAAAAACTTATTTTCAATCGTCAGTTAACCTGTGGAATTAGGATAATAACAAATACTGTCAAAACGGTCAAAACTTATCCGCTGATTGAAAATTTACTGTCAGACTTCTATTTGTTTACCGAGTACTGAAAAAATTTGGGAAATAATAATAACAGTGTTCTGTAAAGTCATAGAAAGAAAAATTACGTTCAACTAACCTATTGTCGAATAAAATATTAGTAACATAAATTAATTAACAATATCTTTCTATAAATAGGTAGCTGTACAAATTCGAATATTATTTTGACAAACCAGAAATGTTACACAGATTATGTTTTATGGAATTCGTATTTTCATTCACTCGATAGCTTGTTATTATACTCGTATTATTCTAGGCTAAAGCTACATTAAAATATTTGTAATGTAAATAGGCTAAATAAATTACAGAAGTTGTCGGCAACATGATGGCTTTAATTTAATTTATCTGGAATATACTATCTCCATAGATATGGGACAGATACAGAGTTATACCAATAATTCAAGAATTTAGTATCGTTAATCTGTTAAATTGCCATCATTGAGGTAAATAAAGCGTAAGTGGTATAATAAATAGCTGTCCATTACAGTTTCAATATTTTAGTGAGAGATAATAGTTATGTCATGATTTCTTATTTTTGATAATATTTCTGTTCGGGAGTTTTTATTTATTCAATTGGCAACACAGCCAACTATCATTTTTAAATAGTGGGCTTATTGTGGAGGGGAAAAATAACTCGTTCTCTCGGCGAACGATCGCTCGGCAGTGAAGAACTAGCATTCAACTGAGTAAGACGTTCTCAATAGTCCGTGTAATTGCTGTGAGTTTGGTAATATAGTCACATAATATTTTAACGATTGAGCTTCATTATTTTTCAGAAGTGGGATGAGTAAGTACACGCAAACATTTTCGATAATTATCTTTTTGTAATGGCGTTATTTCTTTCTTGTTTTTAAAATTTTAATTAGTAGATACTTTTTTCGATTGTTTAACTGTGAACAAACTGATAGGTATAATACTTTAGTTTAACCTATTGTCATTTGCCATCATAATGTGCCGACTTTTACAGTACACTTTACAATACACTACACAAATGTAATAAACTACCCACATAATTACACACAATGACATTATACGCGATTCCCATAGAAATCATCACAACTTGGTGTATTTTCGAGTGTTAAAACTGAACGGTTACCTTGAAATACACTTAGTAACTCTTTAACTGGAGTGCTGTTGGGGAATACCCTCAGTGTATCCTACATATTCAGCTAATGAGTAAGGTTTACTTTCTGGAGGCAACCATGCCGACAAACCAGAGGTCCGCCTGCCTATTGGTTGAAAACTCTACACGCACGAGTGTAAATAATTTATTTCATTGCATATTATTATGTACCTACATTATAGTTTTTATTTATTCAATTGGCAACACAGCCAACTATCATTTTTAAATAGTGGGGTTATTGTGGAGGGGAAAAATAACTCGTTCTCTCGGCGAAAGATCGCTCGGCAGTAAGGAACTAGCATTCAACTGAGTAAGACGTTCTCAATAGTCCGTGTAATTGCTGTGAGTTTGGTAATATAGTTACATAATATTTTAACGATTGAGTTTCATAATAGTTATAATATTGATAAGTATGCTTATTGCCCTTTTAAAACTGTGTCTACTGAGTTGCTCCAAATTATGCCTTAAAGATTTTAAATGTGGATACCTACGTAAAGTTATAAGATTCACATGCGGGAGTACTAAAAAAAATATGTATGTTTGTGTAATATTGTCGGCCTCGATGGCGTAGTGGTTAGTGTAACCGACTGCCACGCATGAAGTCGCGGGTTCGATGCCACATTCGCACAAGTCAAACATTTGTGTGCATGAACATGGACGTTTGTCTTGGTCTGGGTGTTTCTATGTATAATGTGTATGTATTTACAAAAAAGAAGTATATATTATGTATGTTTATCCATTATCTAGTACACATAGTACAAGCTCTGCTTAGTTTGGGCTAGATGGTGTTGTGTGTATGTGATAGAATATTATATTATATTGGATTTTGGCTTATTATTGAAAAGCTTAAAACATCGTGTACATTACTATTCTACTCTCTCTCTCTCTCTCTCTCTCTTTCTACTCTAATGTCGAAATCAGCCTATTCGTTTCGCTCATATATATTATTATTATTATTATAGCAAACATAAACATATAAACAAATGTAGATATCAAATTAAACATACCACTAAATACAATAAAGTAAGGCTGGTATTACAGATGAGATTAAGAATGGCGATTGCTGTATAATTAATAAGTGTCCATACCTATTTTTATGACACGCATCCATCAACGACACCCACAAGAAGTGATGGTGTGGTCTATTCTCAAGTCGACGCACACGATAAACAACTCTACTTAACAACGACTAAAAGCTTAAACAGATATTCTTTATTGTAATATTCATGTGTTCCCTTTTTGGTATAACATTCATTACAATGGAACTAAATACGCATAATGAACATCCAGTGTACTATTTCAGTAGTTTTACAAGTAGATAGGATCACGCGATTTATGAATCCATTGTCTGTGCCAACTATTCTCATTAACGTCTACGAGTTGGGCGATGCACCTGAATATACGGATGATTTTTGTTTCAATTTATCCTTTTGCTGTGCTAATGTAAAATGTTGTTTTTCGTCCACTTTATTTGCGAAGTTGCTCTCCCTACTTGGATGCAATTTAGATTCTTATCATTGAAACTGCTTTGTATATATTTCAGTTTTGAGGAAAACTCGCCCCAAATTTTGTAAAATTGCAATATTTCATAACAACTCTTAAGTAAATGACGGCCTACAGCTGCCAAAACTATAGAATAAAATAATATCGCGCATTTGGACCACGTGTAGCTCCATCCATCGCGGTAATTGCTGACAGGCGGAAGATAGCTGGAGAGTTACGACGTCACATAACGTGCTAATGACGTCATAACTGCATTGCCCCGGGCGCTAGCTGACTTACGCTTCTCACTGTGTGCAATGGATGCGATGCAATTTAGTAAGCAAATCCTGTACGAGACATTTTAACTGGTTTTACACCATGCCATTAAAGGCTCGTAATGACATTAAGTGATAAGTGCTCCTGATAACTACCGCCGTATTTTTTTTATTCGACTTTTTGAAGTGGTCATAGGCGTGCGTGCTGAAAGTTAAACGATTTTATTGGGGCAGCTGCTCGAAAATATTTACAAAATATATTGCAATCGCTTGTTTTAAATATTAAGCGGTAATCGAGGACAATATACATACAGTTAACGATTCTTTTAAGATTTTTATCAGGTTTCTCATTGCATAAAAAACTCATTTATAAATATTATATGAGCAAGACCTAAATTATGATGTAAGTTCTTATCAAAACGGCATAAAAATGTATATAACGTTTCTTTTTCTTACTGTTACTGATGCAGTTAAGATATTAACTTATATGGTATAATATTGTAAAGTAGTTATAATGCCTGTAAATTCCTTTAGATTTTTAGACAACAGACGTTCTGGGTTGCAGAAAATGTAGTAAAAAGGTATATGTGAAACAGAACTCTGTCAGGTTATAAAAATAATAACGGTCAAGCTTTTAAATTAAAGAGATTATTAAAATAGTAAGAAAGAATTCTCGTCAATAAGAGTTTGATTTATTTTGACTTTTACATACATTATAATATAGACGTGCTTTGAACTCTCCATAAGAAAGTTGACCTAGTGACATAATTATTATTTCCTTTTAAGCTAACTAAAATCAATAGGCATTATTTGTAGCTCAGAACCACCGCACCTATGTTGTGTATCTGGATTAAGAGCACTTTAAGTAGTTGAATCGAGCTGGTTGCAATTTGTGTCCAGTAATGTTAGTAAGTACTCGTGTGCTTTTATGATATGTATTTAAAGTCAAGACTTAGGTAAAATAGTCAATTAAACAGTCATTTCATCCTGGAGCGAAGTAGTGAAATATGTCTTGTTGCAAACTTATTAAAATTTGTGTATTTTAATGCAATTAGTTGTAACACCAGTCAGGGTCATAAGCCAAATTTTTTTAATTGCTTTATCTTACACATGAATAGTAGTTTCTACCTTTTTAAGGATAGTTATTTAAAACACGATTCATTACTATAGAAAAACAATAAGTAAATTATCATTAATAGAATACTGTTCCTTTGTTTAATGTTCAGCTACTAGTTATATTGCTGTCCGTGCCGCAGCGGCAGTGAATGCGACTGCTGAGCATGAAGTCTCGGGTTCGAATCCCGGATCAATAACTTTTGTTGGCTCGACCAACAAAAAGTTATTGGGTTTTTCTGCTGAGAAATCTCAATATGAGCCCGGAGTTAGGAAGTTGGTGGTGTTAGATACTCCTGTGCCTCGGAAAGCATGTAAAGCCGTTGGTCCTGTGCCTGATCTCTCTCCGGTCGTGTCGGATTATCCGTCCCATCGGATCATGCGAGTTAGGGAACAGAGAGTGCACTTATGTTTGCGCACATACTTGTGCACTATAATATCTCCTGCGCAGATGGCCAATCTCCGTTAAGATTGGACGCTATGACCGAAATTCGGTCTGGAGGACGATATATAGCTGACTGTAAATACATTACCCATTAAAATCAATTACTATGTAACGGGCCGCTAACCGTCCACCGGGCGCATACTCAAATTCAGTGCTACTACTAAGAAATTCCTAACACTTTGTCTGACCCAGTAATCGAACCCTATCCAGATACGATCCCCACAATTACTAAAAAATAAATCTCCAGCTGCTGCCACGGAAGAATCGAGATACTTGAGTATATGGTTACCCTAGATAAGATGTTAACGCACATAAGTATGTAAAGATGAATAGGAATGTGTAATCATTCCATTAAAAGGCACGTTCGTAAGGATTTGTTGGTGCCCGTTATCCTACGGGATTCCAAAGAAAAAAGGTCGAGTAATTTGTCTTTACTTGGACGATTTATGTTGGGATCACTAGTATAGAGCAGTCGCCTGAGACTGTGCTCCCGGAATGAATTGTTGATTATAATCGCCCTATCGCCTGAGACTGTGCTCCCGGAATGAATTGTTGATTATAATCGCCCTACAAGGATACCTCACGCTACTGATACTGTCTAGAGTCCGTAGGTATAGCAGATAAGGATACAAGAGTTGGGTGAATATTTACACAATTCGTGTTCAGATAATCCATGCACTGTTTTTTATATCATCGTTTTTTGTTTTTAGCTAAGGCGGCAAGTAAGCTAATACTATCTATAACCATAGACGTTTGCGATAGTAATCTTCTAATTCAGATGATTTTTAAAAATGTGGTCATATTTATATCACTAGGGCGTACCTACTGTCTGTAGAAATAGTAATAAAAAATTGGTTGAAAGGAAAGTAATAAAGGGAATAGTATGAGTGCCCTCGGAACTCTTACTTACGGTGATCTGTAAGAGGGTATTACTTCCCGGGTTGAATTGTACCAGTCAATTGTACCAAACAATTGTCAATTTCAGGTACACACCATAAAGATAAACTGACATCACATCAGACGAGAAAACTATGGTTTAGCATTTAATAGAAGTTTGTTCGTTTGTTTAGTCTAACTTTTTACAACATTACATACTTAATACATCCAGCGAGGCCCATAGAACTCCACTTTATCCAACCAACGCTTACTTTTTGCTGGGTCTGCTTGGAATTCCTCTAGGATACCCGCTGGATGGTATTTATTATCAAATAGTTTTATCTGATGATTAAGTGAATATCTAATTTCATAAAAGTGCTGCCGTATGTCATATATTAAATTTAATTTTGCTGCCATATTCATTTTCCTGTAGTCAACAAAGCGCGAATGATATTTTTGGTACTGCAAGCGATCAAAAGCTATGGTAGTATCTTACTATCAAGGGCGCCGTAAGCTTAGTTGCGTTCTTTATTGTATAAAAAAGTATGAAAATAAGGACTATAAGATGCAACAAAGTATAACAACTTACAATATCTGAAGTAACAAAATTTCACACCGATAGTCATTAACGTTCATTAACCAGGCAGTAGCGGCTTTGCTTGATCAGTCGCGGGCCTTTTGTACGTAATTTTCACTGCGTGGTTAGACCGCAGTACCGTTGCTAACCATAGTCGATTGAAGTCCAAATTAGTCCAAGAGCCACGGGATCCACCCGGAAGCTCTGCAGGTACAACAAGGGCCAAATACGCCTGCTCACAGGAGCATTCACTGGCCATTTTGGCACCAACGACTTCCTGTGCAGATGAAGATTGACAAACAATTTGATCTGCAGAGCCTGTGGTGAACAGGACGAGTCCATAGCACCTACTGTGTAAATGTGACGCGTTGGCTGGATTGAGAATGGGTCTGATGGGATTGGCATATCTAAACTCCGAAGACTTCAGGCTTCTCCCTCTGAAGTGTACGCTGCGGCTGATGCAGTACATTCATAAGGAGATAGCTAAAGCATAGATTTTGGGACCGACACAAAACATCCCACTAGCTCGAAGTGTCGCCGGTCTGCACTGACTGGCCCCCGTATATAAGATACGTCCAAATTGAATACGAAAATGCGACATTGAAATCAACAAATTATTTTCATCTGCAATTAATTTACTAACCATTATAACACAACCATCTGTCGGTTGGTTTGTTTATATTATGCAATATTCGGTTATGCACTTCAATTTCATATAGCATCAGTTACCTTGTACATAATATACAGAGTGCTTAGTATACAAAGTTGTGTGCAGACTTCAGCGAGCATCGGAAATCAACAGGCCGGTGTACACTGAGAATTCATGCGTATAAGGCACGGACTCATTAAGTACTAAAGCTCCATGCGGGCGACGCCGCCGGCGCACAAATCAAATGAATTTCAATAAAGTATTGTTAATTATTTCGCCGAAGGCAATATTATGATTAAACTTAGGGGGAACTGTCTCCTCATTATGTTTCCTTTATGGCTGTGAGTGTGAATGTCTTCCGTTATATCGAATCGTAAAGTTTATGTTTCTTGCAAATGTGGTACGTATATTAGAAACTAAGCATCAAAGCTATTGCGTGTCCGATAAAATGGTTCATATATAACATGTTGCAGGTGAAAAAGTAATAAAACATCCTGCAATAATTATATCACGATGATCTAAACCTGTTGGCAGAATTTGATATTGAATTTTTTTGTAGATTTACAGTTCAATTTATCGGCCAGTATAACTTTATCACAAATGAAATTAAAGACTGTACTAACTGACGTGTTTATAATTTGTACGAATGTTTAACTAAGGTAAATCACCGTCTAATCACGCACTGAGACTTTGGCATTCAAAACTTGCACCGCAAAATAAATTAAACGGTTGGTATGATAAGTCAAATAATCATATCTGAACAGGTGGTGCGCATAGTCTAATATATCGTACGGTTTGGGAGACTCCTAAATTAGGTATGTCGGTCTACTACATCGTAAATAAAAAGTATATATATATATATATATATATATATATATATATATATATATATATATATATATATATATATATATATATATATATATATATTAATTGTTGTCAGCGTGTTCTTAGTAATTGTGTAATTTATTTCTGAATAAAAGTTACTTACGATAAAACCTATTTTCGTGTTCGGCTAGACAGTGACTAATAAAGGTCAGTTTTCTTCTGCTTATCACTTATTACATTCACATTCACATTTTGCAGCGTATTTTTTGGTATTACGTAACAGGAGACGAGCCCATTGCCATTTACTTACTAGGACTTTTTTTGCATTTAGAACCTTAGATAACATTTTGGCCGAATGCCGTAGGTATCTATAAACGCATTGTACATGTGTAACACTAATAAATTAGTTTAATTTTGAAAAAGTTTGTTTCAATATTAAATATTTACCGAGCACTAGAAATTAGGTACATTAAATTATATACTTAAATAACGAATTAAACATATATCGAAATCAAGTAAAATTAGGCTATTAGCCAATATTTTGGCAGTTTATGATGCTCCGAATCATATTTTCAATGAAATATTGCTGCATTACGGGAATCATTTTAATTTCATATTTTCATTTGATCAGCTTACTAGAGCTTCCTTTTTGAAACCACCGCATTTCAAAGTTGCCTTATTTGCTTAAGTATAAATAGTTTTAAAATAAACATCATCGATAATAATCGATAAAAATAAATTTCGAACTATTCATTAAAACTTTTTATTTATCAGCTGCTAAAGGTATCGCATAAAAATGACTAAGGGCGTGAATGCACAACAGGACTCTGGGCAATGCGTCTCTGCGTCACCTCATTACATTACACGACGCGATTTACAATGTCGTTGCACGCACAGCGCGTGTCAGCTTGCCAGCATTAACTTAGTATATCCAAGTGCTCTTATATTGCTTTCATATTCCTTTGCGGATTACTTGATACTAAGATATATATCTAATCTAAATTACTCATAGTGCTCCAGATTTAAAGGATCTTGTGGATTGCTGATAGCTACGCTTCATTAATATTCTGTTTGATAGTGATTATGTTGTATCTATATTCAAGGGCTACCCAAGCTGGATTTAGATCTTTAATAAGTGAAATATTAGTTATTAAGAAAAGGAGAATATATGGCAGCAAGATGTTTTATGCAAATTAGATATTCTAATATAAAATGTGGAGTTTGTAATTAATGTTTCTTGTATTTAGAAGATTTATTCATTTTATGATATGTAGTTCTGGTTATCATTAAGTTCTGTCTGTAGAGTCCAAGTGGTTGATATAAGTTATAGTTAAAAAAAAATATTTACGAAGCTTTTAGACTTTTAGATTCGTTTAGTATGAACCTCATCACAGCTGTTTTTATAGATCGGACCTTTTTTATGCTGGTTCATTTGTGTCGAACAGTAATAAACAACAAGGATTATATATCTACTTATGTTTATTAAAACGTGCTAGAGATCTACCACAGAATTTTATAGAACAATAGCTGTCCCGACAGACGTTGTCCTGTACAAAAGAGAAAAAAAAATTAGCATATCTAAACCATCCTCGAATCCACTTGAACACATACAAAAAGTTTCATTCAAATCGGTCCAGCCGTTTAGGAGGAGTTCACTGTCAACACACGTACAGAAGAATTATATATATAAAGATAATTATTTGGCAGCGCGCTATTGCATAGCTAAATCGCACAATAAATGCTCAACTGCTCAAGTTACCTTACTTACCCTTGCCTTAATATTTAACGATTACGATGGCGTAGTACTCGCCGCTGTTACTGCGCCGGGTGCTGTGGGTTCGAATCCCACACGGGGAAAAAGTTGTGTGAACCACAATTAGCTCTGCCGAGTCTGTGTATTGTTTGTGTCGGTTGTTTAAATGTTTGTTAAGTCTCACGCGATACACAAGTTATTCATAGCGCAGGAGTGGTCTTTAAAAAACATAGACATATGATAGATTACTCCTAATTAAATGCCGATATTTAAATATGACGTGTTAGGTGTGTAGACGTACTAAGTGCGACACTATAGCTGCCAGTGCATGGTCTGGCAGTAACCAGATAATAAGAATAATACAAAGTTAAATTAAACACTTGTTAACGCTAGAAAGTATTAAAAATTGTATTTTTAAAGAGATCGTACCACATCACTTTATTTTTTAGTCAGACGATTAGCCTAGTCGTAATCTCGTTACTTAAGACTTGGGTATGCGACTTCGTCTACTAAAGTCACGGTATTCTTGTGTTCCCCTCTTCTAACACAGTCGATGCAGAATCCTATCTTAATAAGGATTTCTCATTAAATGCTGCCTCTAACGGATTAATCGATACCATTCTGTCTAATTCAGGCCCCAAGCAAATTCGCATACCGCCTGAAAGGCTGAATAGACGCGCTTGTTCCCCTTTTCTTAACGATAGACAGCTGCCTTAAAGCAAGAAAGTAAACATAACCAAGAGCTATGAAATAGCGGTTACCACTTACCATCAGGTGGACCACTGTCTCTTTTATCATTAATGGCAAATAAAAACAAATCATACAGCGAATAAGTTATCGATGTTTATTAAAACTACCCTATGACATTCCACCGCAATATTCAAAAAGCTCTCACAAACAATGGGTAACCAGAAATTCGGACAAAAGAGTATTAATTCCAGTCAAGTGACTTTTCCTCCACAAATATTATGAGTGGCCTCAAACAACACTTACATGTATGAGTTGTTCGGTGTAACGAAAACGAAACTACTCGTATATTGGGATATTACACTGTATGAGTATGCGGATATCCTATATAAGCAGTTTATCTACCCTACCTTTATGTAACTGAAACTTCCATCATAAATACGAGGTTATTTGTTGATATTTCACAAGCATTCCGGTAACGTTTCCAATAGCAATGGGAAACGAAACTATAAAAAAAGTAAGAAAATATGATTGGACCAATATTTTAAGAAATCATGACTTTTATATAGTATAGTGCAGTGGTTTGTTAGGTAAGTGGGAATCTAACTCCGACTTGATCTCAAATGGGTTTTTCTGTAAGGCAACTCATAGTAGTAGAGTTCTCGCGTATATGCACGATTGTTCTAGAATGACCGTTGTAGTAACGGTCATTCTAAAATAATCAACAATCATAGAACATTGTAGACAGTTTTTGATCGTCTTTAACAGCAGTCTGTTATTATTTTAATCTATTCAGTAATAGATTAGCATTAGCTAGACGGGGATAACAGTATGAAGTCTGGTAGAATCACTATGAAAACACCCAGACTCGCAACAACCATTTGCAGATTACATTATTTTTTGCCCGTGTTTGATATGAGTCCATAATACGCTGCGTAGTTGCAGTAGGAGTTGAGACAATAGAGTAGTTTTATATGGTTGACGCAACCACTTAAATCACTACGTAATCTAGCTTAGCTTACTGCCATCTGCCTCGGTAGACGCCAATAGTCCCAACGTTAGCCAACAGTATGACCAGAAAATTAGAATATCCAGCTGTACTTCTCTAGCTATCTCTTTTAGAATATGCAGTTGTTAATAATCACAAAAATTTAGTTCATAGAAAATTTAAAATTAAAGTTTAAATTAATGACTTCATGTAAAAAATTACAGTGCTGATTATAGCTATGTAATTTCTATTTTACAACGCCAGCCGTATTATAATCTTAGCAGGTATGGCAAGGTAACAGATGTTCTTAATTTCTCTAAAACTAAGTAACCTGATTTCCAAATAGTGTAATTGTCTGCTTGGAAAGGGCCATGGGCCATTTCCGAATCATCTATCCCTAAGATAAATAGAGGCAATTTCATGTGTTTTTATCACCACGGATCGCCTGCTTCGTTAGTTCTTTTTACGCTTATATCTTAGATTAATCGTGTCATCTTGGGTTTAATTTTGAATCGTAGAGTCAATAATTTTGTCACAATATTTCAGTAGCGGTACGGTGTCTAAAAGTGTACCTAATACATGGCTAAGAGTTTGCGCCCTTTTAAGTGTGCTGTAATGCAGGTGTGGGTATATGCTGGGACGTGTCAACTGTCATTAGATGTGTGTACTCGGCCTTCGAAGATTATAATCTAAAGTAATATAAATGTTAAGATAGCAACCTGCAGTCACGAGACTCATCCTTATCTATAGTATATGTATCCTACATAATATAAGTACCTACCTATTTCTTTTTTTTGACCGTAGAGTATCATCATCTTTACCTTACTTAAGTCCTTTTACTAAGGTTCGATAACGCCCGTGTATTACCCGATGCATGGCAAGTGATCATAGGCATTGGTAAAAAATTACCACTATTGTTGTCTTTAAAACAAATTTTAAGATAAGAAACTCTCTTTGTTTTACTACATTAATATTTCACAAGTACTTCTAAGTATGTCCAATTACAGCTTACAGAAGCATGTTACATAAAGTTCTCGTCCACAGTAGTATTTTCTCAAATATTTTTTATATTACGACATGATTTTTACCTTTGAAGGTAGTAAGTAAATTAGTGTAGGCTGTAGATACTCGGGTCGTAAAGTTTCTGTAAGCGAGGCTGAGTTATCGTAAGGATTACTATGTGAACGGTTAGGTAGAGCTATTAACTTCAGAGTAAGTAACCTGCGCTTACGGTAAAGTGTGTACCTTGTATCTACAACTGTATTTACAGAAGATTATTGTCCGTATCTTAGTCTGTTTAATCCTGGATTATCGTCTTATATATTTTTGGGATTACTGTAGTTTCTGTCACGGTGGCTCAGCAGTTTTTTAGGGTAAGAATCCACGGATAGGGTAAAGGTTATGGGGTTTCCTTAAAAACATTCAGCAGCAGCATAAAGGCTGGAACTATGACCGTCAGGTGGCATTTGTTATAACAGAGTATGTTATTCAGGTTGGCGTGTCGTGATATACCACTAGCACTCCTGCTGCATGACAGGCCATGGTGAACAAGACTGTCGACGGCTTCTCCACAAAGACACCGATGCGGAGAAACACAAGGAGTACCTAAGCGCAAACAAGAAGCAATGCGGAAGGTCGTATCGTCCAACATGGTACCTATGTTGGACGACGGGAGCGCCTGAAGCCAAAGGCCCGACTCCCACTCCCCCACAGCCAGCAAGCGGGCACCTTCAGCAGCACATGGTGATGTATTTATGACATTTTCTCGAACTATGCTGCATAACGGCCCATCCCACTATCTCTGAGAGAGTCGGTTTTCGGGTAAATCAGTGCTTGGGCAAGCAAGTCTTCAAGCGTTTACGGCGTCGATCATGCACAGCACTTCAGAATTAACCAGTGTAGGTGTCAAGATTTGCCTGGTCAATTCCTCCGTGCTATCGACCGAAGATAGGAACGCTGGTAAACCCAAGCGAACTGGCTAGCTCGCTTGTAACCACGCCCGGTCGTTAATGGCCACATTTAAAACTTTAATAAGAGTGATAACTCTAAGAGAGCAATTATTTTTTGCATAGAAATAGATTACGGTCTGGTAAGTGACGTAGGCAGCTTTAAAACTTTTTATTTTCCCGACAATAATGTACGACTTTTCTTTATTTTTCTTAGAACCATGGAAGTCAAAACGCAGTATAATTTTAAAATGATGACATTTCACATAAGGACTTACAAAAACAACAATTTATTTTAATAAATGTACATATATTTTTTGTAATCAATGCTCAGGACTCATGCAAAGTCAGGCTACAATTTAATTAAGTTTTACAATTTAAGAAGAAAAGATTGTATTATAACAACAGAACAATTTACATCATCCTATGCTCATAGACATGTATGCTTTTTGGGTCCCTATCTCTATAATAGAATAAGTAAATCGGTAACCATTTATACACAAACCCGATTTAATTGCAAACATTCGCCATTACAAACGATTACGAAGAAACTACGTAATTATTGATAGTTGATAAATAAGTGCAGCTAACTTATTTTACAAAATTTTATATAATATACCTACTTACTTAATTTACTGTTGTCGTCTATCGATTGTACCATACGTCAACCCGATCATAGTAGACGTACATCGTAGGTATCTTCTCAACGCAGCGCTGGCGCGAAAAAAATAAATAGCACATTCTATTCAACGACACTTTTTATTCCTGATATTCTTCATTACTATATTTAAAGTACAAGACTTTTATAGTACCTTCAGAGCCTAAAAATAGATAACATATTTTCTACAAAGCTATTTTTTATTCTTGATATTCTTCATTACTATATTCAAAGTACAACACTTTTATAGTACTTTCAGAGCCTAAAAATAAATAACACCTATTCTACGATACTTTTTATTCCTGATATTCTTCATAGTTCCGTGATCATAGAATCGCGCGTATCATTTTGCTAGTGACGTGTCGTGCTTATTATAAGGGTAAATTGGATTTCTGATCTTCGAACGTCTTAGATTAAAGATGATCGGATTTCTGTCAAGAACGTTATTTTAGATGTACTCACATTATGTTACTTTGACTTCGTTACCGCATGGTAACGTACTTATATTATTTATGGAACGAATTTGTTACTGTATGACGTAAAGTGTAGCTTGAGTAACTTGTGGTTAACATTACGTGGTGGGATTGAATGTATTACATATTATTAACATAATTTATACTCACATTTTAATATTCTCGAAGGTGTAGCCAGTGGTGTATAGTAACTGCATTTCGCCAGCAATTTTATGAATTACTTAATAGAGCGCTAGCCTATCCGCTTTTAATAGGCACGATTCTAGTTTTCGTTCTGCTACAGGCACTTAACTTACAGAAAAACCCAATTAATAATAATTATCGCATGAATATGCTAACTTAACTTCAATCAATCAATCAGCCCACCGCAGTCCACTGCTGGACATAGGCCTCTCCCATTTTACGCCACAACATCCGGTCTTCCGCCTTAACTTAACTTAGTTACCGAAAAAGGTAATTATTTTTATTTTTTATTTTGCTTGTCAAAATGACCACACTCCGCCTGATGGTAAGCAGTCGTGTAGTCTAAGAGCAGTGGCCTTTACACCGTCCTCATTGCAGCCTAGGCGATGTTGAGGTCTCTACTTTGACGGCCTGAGAAGGTGCTTTTTCACGCCCCGCTTAAAGGACCCAGGATTGAAGGAAGATTAGAAGATTATGCATTGAAATTATACAACTTTACATGGATTTTATCGTTGTTTATTTTAAAACGCAATAAAACCCGTATAAGATAGTTTAATTTCAATGTATTACATTCGCGTAAACGTAAGACAATATTAAGTTAGTTATATATACACTTTATATGATGTATATTTAAATTGGAAACTTGTAATTTATTTTCTATAGGATTAATTATTAATTTGTGGTCGTTTGAAAGTAAATTATAATATATAATAATAATAATAATATTCTATCACATACAACACCATCTAGTCCATACTAAGCAGAGCTTGTGCTATGGGTACTAGACAATGGATAAACATACATATATACTTTTTTTTGTAAATACATACATATTATACATAGAAACACCCAGACCAAGACAAACATCCATGTTCATGCACACAAAATGTTTGACTATATGTATATGTATTTACAAAAAAGAGTTGTATGTTATACATGGTATTATGCTATATTGGCATTATTGTTATATTATTACGTAATATTATAGAATCTTATAATTAATGTATTAATAGTTGGAATACCATGTCTGACCGGTAGCGGCCCGCTGGCGGGCTGACGTAAAATTATCATATTTATGTCAAAGTTCTTCGAAATATAAGCACCCTTCTTCACCCTAATGACTTTTCTCAAAAATGTATTAAAAATTTACTCGCTTTGAAAAATTTACGGAAAATATCTATGACCTCTAAAAACTTTTCAATGCGACATAATTTTAATTTTGATCATATTTGAAAATAAGGACATTATTAGTCTGACCATCCATATAATTCAACAAAACAAAAGTAAAAGGATAAACTCATGGTCTACCGACAGATAACTAATAAAGCTATAGAACAGCTTGTTAGTTGCTTCAAACTCTTTGTGCTTAAATTAATAACTATCCTTTGACTAATGAATGATAATTAATTCGGCGATCAGGAGTCTAGCCTCTCCTTAGCCTGACGACAAATTAACATCAGACAAGATTAAAATTAATGCAAATGCACTTAAGTTAATTAAATCAAAGTCAAATGAAGCTTCTAGCACTTTGTCACAATTGTAGGATTATTTAAGCATTTGATTGTGAATGTAAAACTGACTAATGGTGTCTGCACCCTTCAACTTTGTAAGGGTGAAGAATGGAACAATTTAAACTTTGCTTTTAATAATGAAGTAGTCTTAGCTACATTTACTTTTATATTTTGCGAGCAGATTCGTACAAAAGTATTTTTAATAACAGTGTTATTTTTATTGTACTAAGAATAAAATATTACTTTGCATTAATGTCTTGTAACTTCGTTTACAAAGGATTACGTAGTTTAAATTTATAACGACTGTAGAAAACGTTTTAATATTCAATAAAGTAGGTAACTTAAGATGTCTCAATCATGGATTTTTTCGTATGACAAGTTTTACTATTCGCGTTTGAGAACATATGGTTTATTTAGTTAGTCACTTAAAGAGCTGTTTGTTATAGGATAGATATGGATGCCATTAAAATATAATCAATAAATATATCTATTTATGTAAGTATGTCAGAATATATTTTGTTACATATTATTAATCGATTAGCGCACTAGGGTACCTACCCTATAAATAATTTAAAATAAGTTAAGTCAAGTACCTACTTGACTTAACTTATTGTAAATTATTTTAATCATTAAGTTACGTTGCTATGTTATATCTTACGCTTGTGTCCTCAAAAGGGTTTTGAGTCCCACATGATAGGGGGACGCCTTTCAGATTCCTTGTTGCTACTAAGAATTTATTGTAAGAGGAACCTAACAACACTGACCCGGGAATTGAATCCAGGACCTCACATATATAATCTAATATTACTTTCTTTTAGGGATTAGCCCTGCATCACATGACTAGAACAATTAAAACGATGACAGATGAAAAAGATACCTTGGCTAATAAATAAAATGTAATGATTATTTGTGGATTACACAAATCTCTTCTTTCTCCCGTGCAATGACTGAACCCGCATCACACGGCTCGTGCAAGTAAAATATTATATTACGAGTATTTGTATATAGGGCACATGATAACAACGTTCAGTAATCTCTTTGTATGAGAAGATTGATGTATATCGTTGTGTCCGAAGTTAATTGCAATCAACCGGGCAACGTAATACGACATAAATATTTAACAATCCCAACGATCCTGTGATCCAACATGTCGGTCCAGACGAAGCTTTTCGCAAATAATTTAAATATTAAATTACTTCACTTTTTCCATTTTATTGATGCAACTCCAATAAAACTTGTATCAGTTTAATTTTGGAGTATACAGTATAACTGAAAGATGTCTTGTATTTTATCAGATTTTCAGAGCTAGGGTTTTATACCATTCAATAGCCTGCGTTTTATTCAAATTTGGTTGTATGTTATTACATTATAAACATTCCAAACTTTAAATGTTATACATACAAACAGACAGCTTAAAATTAATAATAGGATCATCTTAGCACTCTTTGAATGCCGATCTTAATAGCTTGTAAATATATTACTAATGCAATTTTTGTGTGATATCTAGCCAACTTCGCGTAAGTAACACCTTTTAAGTTATTGATGTTAAAGACCTGTCGTAAGAATATTATGAGGCAATTGACTCCTTATTTGTCGATAAAGCGAGCCACTGACATGTGTAGGCGTTAATGACAGCCAGAACCAACGGCTTTATGTGCCCTCTGAGACTCAGGGCCATTCTGTACAAACGCCACACTGTTGAGAAATCTTCAAGTAATAACCTAACACTGTTTAACATTGCTTTAGCAGAAGGTAATACACGACTGAAAATAACGCTCACGTTATTGGACAAACAACGACGAAATATAATTAAGATCATGAGACGGTAAGTAATAAGAGGCAAATGAAGGAAATCAACAAAAACTGAAGACACGAAATTTAACATAATTATTTTGACGGAAAAAGCTTTAGTAGTATTTCCGAAGATAAAGCAAAGGTTGAGTTTGCTGATGCCGACCATCTAGAGATGTAGGTCAGCGAATAAAGAAAGCGGTCAGGCGTTCTGATCTATACAAACAGTTCAAAGGAGACTTTACCGTCCAACAATCTTACGGTCAGCAAAAACGGCGAACCGTATGAAATAATAAGACGAAGCAAACAAGATGTTTTGTTGAGATTTAATTTTATTACACATTTAGATGTTATATAAGTATATTTTTTATTATAATTGGCTATTATTAATAGTATAATATCCTAACTCGCTGTTAAAGTCCTAAAACTTTTATTAATTTATTTTTTGTGCGATGGTTAAAGAATAAATTTAATATAATATTTTATTGATGTCTGATTTGAATGGCAGAGTCCACCATTGAACATTTAATGGTACGAAAATACTGTCTCGCTCAAGTTCTACTACTGTTTTACAAGAAACAGTACAACACTGTTATTTGTTATGCCTACCAAGTAAGAGTTCCGAAGACTACCTCTCCCATTTCTTTCCTTTCCTTCCATCTTCAATTCCTTTTGTTTGGGGACGGCAAAGCGGTAGTGGTACATCTGGTATTATAATACGCTTGTAGCTAGAAGCTATCTATTTTTTATAGTATTGTTTTAATTTGTAAATTAATATTCGTGTACGTACTTAACTTCTCGCGTGTCTTATGCACACATGGTGTTCATAAGCGCGAAGGACGTTCCTTTCACTTTTTTTTTGCTAACATTTAACGGGTTAATGGTTATATCATTATGCTGTCAACTTATTTCTAGTAACCGACTAAATCCTATGGTAGTTTGTAATATTACCGATTATAGCTTTGTTACTGTTCTCATAAAAGAGATAAGTAACAGTAACATATTTTGTAAATATATTTAAACTCCAAGTCAAAATAGTAAATAAAAGATTTGTTGTCAGCAACAATAAACAAAGAAAACAAGGTAACACGTAAAAACAAAAATGTTTTCTATGCATCCGAAATTTGTTTGCACCTAGACGTAACAAGGTTCTAGAGACGAGTTGAAAGGAATTTGTGCGGGGAACATGCAAGTATGCAGATGTTAATGAAATTATTTCTGGGAAAGTAAGATCTGAGACGGGTGCAATGCCCTGGGTGCTGCTGGCAATTTGCATTTTGAATACTAATGACGAAGAGCACTCACCACGGCGACAACGTCGGGAACACTATAGAATAATAATAAAATTGTACGAAATTAAATTATTGATTACAAAGTTGCAGGTATGGCAAATTTATATTCAAATAAGTTAAGCATAAATTATTAATGTAAATTACGTCGTCGCATCTCTGGAACTCTCTGTTTGATAGACAGCAATAGACTCGCCCACTAATGCGGAGGACTTTAACATAACTGGTGAAATGTGGGTGTGATGTGCAATTCTCACGACACGTACACAAGGAAGTTAAATGTAACTTGTTAAATGTGCACATCAATCAAATCATACTATGCTATGCTACAGTCTGTATAGTAAATCACTAAACATCATTATGAAACATGAGTTGTTTCATTCCATCCAAAGTGTTAATGTATCCAAAGTATTCATAGGTAGTATATAATATTATTGTTTGCTCAATACTGTAAAGCTTGATTAAGGCACTAAGTGTTAAGCAGTACCTACTCATATCCTTGTAAAACCTTATGTACACTTTATTGGCATTAAATTATTTGAATTTGAATTTATATATAAGTATATGTAGTGGCTGAAAAACGTTACAGTTACGAGTGGTAAAATGCCTAAATTTCATGGCGATTGAAACATTTGCCGTTCTCTCTATTGGCAGTTCTTTGAGCCAAGGTACGTTAATATTGTAGATAATAATGTAAAATACTTAATATTACACCTTAGGGCAGGCTTAGAAAATCTAACAATAGGTTAGCTACAAACAAAAGTTACCGATCCACAATAAAAATAATGATACAAAAACATTGGAACACTTTAAAACACAGTTATGTTAAAAAGTGTCTATTAAAACCGAAGTTAGACGAAATCGATTAAAAGCTAAAATTCATATATACGTATTTATAAAAGTTTAAACAACCATCTCGTTTTAAAACATAGATATAATTCTCGAATCTCCGTTTTCATAAAATAAAAAGTACATCAGCACCATTAGTTGTTCCACGAAATGTCCATTTTGAAAATTTGAAGTGAGTTTCACAGCGGCAAAAACTGTTCTCTACGTAGGACAAGGCGATAAGGAGTGCTTTTATTAAATTTTCTCGCATCGCCTGACTAATGTTGTCCAGCTGACGCGTATCCGACACACTTACTTTCTCTTTTTCGCTCGCTTGCGAAATTTATACGGATTGATGAACACTGCCGTCATAACGTTTTCTGCAAAGTTATTGACTACTTGAATAAATTTAATTAGTAAATGTTATATGTATACTCATGTAGGCGTGTGTTTCTTTTGGTGCTTTTTCTTTTTTAAAAAGATAATGGTTAGGCAAATGTGTAATACATCCGCATTTCAGCAGCCGACAAAATTTTCAAAAACAATCACAGTAGCAGTTTTACCAAGCAAATTTGAGGCATAATGATTACATACGTTATCAATTACGATTAGTCACAAACTTATATGTCAATGACTTATGTATTAGTTAGATTCGATTGGAACATTAGTTAAGATTTAAAGGTCTTATTTTATCTATTCAGTATTCTTTAATGCAGTTGTATGCTTTGATTAGAAGTTATTATAGCAATATAGTTTGTACAGTTATGTTTCACTTGCGCGGTATAGTTGAGGAGTACCCATGACTACTCCCATGACAACTCTTCCAAATGAGTTTTATCTTTGACTTTCTTTCATATTTAAGTCCCAGATTAGAGGACGAACCTATCGCTGTCTACGAGAAATAGGTAGCTTAAAACTTGAGACAGAAAATGTCCAAAACATGATAACCTACTCGGTAATAGAACCTGAGACATCAAAAACTGTAGTATGACGCAACTTAACACTACTAGAGTAGCTAAGCAGTTGACTTTGTACCACTAAACGAAACATTAAATAATTATATCATTATTAATTCAGCAACGAAACAGTTAATTTGGCTAAATTAACGTTGTTGCTGTCAACAGTAACAAATATTGCGGAACATGTATTTAATCAAGACATCGCCAAGTTAATCAATCTAAACGAACAAAGGATTAAATGGAGCGATTTAAAATTGGCTAACATTATTGAACATCTACAATAGCGAAACGTTTGTTCTTGTTCACATTAATTAAGAATGTTCGTTTTGTGAACACTACAGTCGATAGGGAGCGCCCGCTCGTCGATTCCACGAAATTCATTAATTAATTTAAACATTCATGCTTAATTATCGAACTCTTCAATTAAAAAACCCCTTTTATTTGTAGCTTTATTTGTTTACTGAAAGGCTGCAATAGCCATATTATTAACGGAGTGTTTGTTTGCTACCGAATAGTATGTTTGTTTGCAGTTGAATAGGTGGACTGCGTGAATGGTGTGAGTAATTTCAGTGGTCACCTCGATACTGCCACTGTGACAAGTGTTATAGGTTTGATAGGAGGTTAGTACTACTTTACTTTATTAGTACTACTTCGTTCAAAGGCAAATTTTAAACGTTCTTTAAACGAAGTAGTACTAATGAAATTGATCGTAAATAGCGCGATTTTGTGTCTATGTGTTTGTTATGGCTAAAAGCTAAAACATTATTATGTGAAGTTGCACTTTGGCTAGTAAATATTTGAAGTGCTGTTTTTCTATTTTGGGCAAGAAAAATGACTGAAGGCATACCGCCCGGGAGTGATGATCCTAATTTTCTGCGTTTTACACCGATCGAAGACCACGTCTTGGGCCATTTACTTTTTATGTATGAGTAGACTGCCCGAATCGGTTGTGTCATAGACTTTTGATGGTTCGTCTAGCAGTAGAAAACGAATCCAGCTATGACTTGGTTGCACCTATTATAATATTGAATGTAGGAAGAGAGGGACAGAGGTAGTGTACAGTAACAGTAACGCAAAATAAAAATAAAAGTAAAACTGACTTAAAAAAAAATATCGGCACTAAAAAGCGAAAATAAACTTAATGAAACATTTTATTCAAAGAATAGAAATGTGTAACAATTCTCTTTTACAGTTTTCCAATTTCGTTTAAAATAACTTACTTACCTACGTAAATACTAAATTATTACAAAATCTTAATAAACGAAAATCTTTACTTCTGTAAATTGCCTTCCTATCTATTTAATATATTATTCGAGAAATACCTATAACAATATTATTTTACTTCTCAATTATGTAGTATTTAGTATTTACAAATTATGATAATTTATTTACACAATTACATTGTCAATTTTTGTCTAAGTCTCTTAACTATTAATTTAAATAAAGTATGATTATACCTGCTAGGTACCTACTGATCTGTTTGAAGTCGGTGCCTAGTAAATATTATAATTAGCTTCGATAATTTTAATTCTGTTAAAATAAACTTAGTTTCTAGGTAATAGGCAAAGTTTAATAAAAGTTAAAAAAAACGTGCTTTGTTGAAATTTTATTGTACGAAACGCAATAGTTTTTTATGTAACGCCCTCAAATCATATTAAAATGTACAATAATTTGATTCAATTCTGTCATCAGATTTTATGCAAATGATCTAAGCTATACGACTTGACTCCTATTAAATGACGTGTCATTTATAATATAAAATATGTGCAAATATCAAACTTTTTGCATGGAAATCTGTTTATCGGTGACAATCGGCGGTTGTAATGAACGAGTAATTAATGATGTTATTATGTTTAACAGTGCTAATTAGTTATGGGGTGATTTAATGGCGATCAAACACGTCCCCAGAGTTTAATTCAATTTGGCCTTGGAGTGAATCATTGACTAATTGAGGAGTCCATTCACGGCTGCTTTATATTGCTTTTAAAACTCTATCTCTCGTAAACTGGATGCATTTTTTAATTAATTGGGACAAACCAATCTCATGCCATGTTTAAAAATAGTTATTTTCTACGTTGTTGGTCAAAGGAAAGATGAATGTCAATATTTTGGCATTTATTTCGTAATGGTAAACCGCAGCGTATCGCAGTCAAATTAGGTGATAGGAATTACAAAATGGTTGTCCGTCTACGTTTTGAACAGTGTCTAAGATATCAGTACTAGTATAATGAATAACAGCTATGTCCGATCATATAAGACAACATACTTTAATATCACAAAAGCACTTTATTTAAGACTAAAACCAATATTCTTATGGTCAGAGACTGTACAGTTTCGCTTTCCGTTGCAAACAGAATGATTGGATTTGGTTCCAATAAAACTTTCTTCAAAATAATTTTATAACACTCGATACCAATAACTGCAATGATATGATTCAACAATAGAAATTCTGCTTCTACGTACACTTGAAAGTGAGAAATAGGGCTTAGTTCAAAAGAAAATGGTATTCCCTACGTAAGCAGATACGTATCACTGAATCAGAAACTTTTAATGGTGTGACTCGTCAGCGATCTGTCCGTCTGCGGGACTCTAAAGAAGAAGCTCAATTACACCGTAGCGTAATATAATGTAACAATTACAACTGGGGTTTGTATTTACAAGGTTATAGCTGTGAACCTCTACAAACTAGTGTAATTAGCAAGCTACAGTCTAGCGTTAAATGTGGCTGTAATATATACTTCTGATATACCCTAGAGTAAATCATTAATTGGTAATATTATGAACAAAAGACTTAGCCTCAAAAATTGCTTTTTGTTGAAAGAAGGTTTCATAACATTTTGTTTATACAAAATAAAAAACGAAACAATCTTTAAATAGAACCGTTAAATATGGTTAAGTTTTCTTAGTACAAACCTTGCTCTTTATTTTTTTGTGAATGCCAAGTAATCTTTTTAAGTTTAGCTTTCGCATTAAAGAAAATGGTTTAAGTAGTTTTGAAGCACCGTGTTTTAATATAATGTTACAATTCTATAGAAATATTTAAGTACAAAATCTTAATTTTTTTGTATTTATATATATTTAATTGATTGTAATAAAAGAGTTATGGTAAAAAGAAAATGCATACATTCCAATTTTAACTGTCTTCCAATAACTATATGATATTGTTGGAAAATATCTGAAAAGCTTTTATAATTATATAAGATGTTTCTATGTTTCTACCAATATAACTAGTTTTTGTTGATTTTAATATTCTAGGACGTAAAGATGGTAGATGTGCGGTGTGATACGATGATGGCTCACGTGCACGTTTCCTAGAGCTTGTTATTGAACAAACTTTCCACGTGACCACTTCCAATACTGCCTACTTGAACAAATATCCGTTTGCATTTTACTGTATTTTTTGTATTATAGAATCGAGATACTAATAATCGAATGAACTTATTGTTTACATCTTTTAACTAGGCAATTCTCGCTTATATTTGTATAAGTATTTTATGTATTTTTAATATTTTCTTTAATTAGGAATTAAAGTTCTCTTTGTATAATACATATTGCTGCTTTTAATTTCATCTTAGTATTCTTTTACTTGGTAGTTTGTGAACTGTACTTAGTTATGCTACCTAATTTAATGCTCTTTAGTTGAAAAGTAAATTAGGACTAGTACGTGGCGCATGGACCTTGGCTTTAGAACCCAATTTACTCATGTATATATTAATAAATTGCATAAGCACACATTAGTCTTATGACACGCAACATATGCAATTGACCCACATTATTTGTCATTTATAAGTCCGCATTAATTATGCAGATTTTGTTTCCCTGAAAATAATGCGAAGGGGACGATACTTGCATTTTTATACTCAGCAGAGGCATATCGACACCATATATTTTGTTCTCGAGGGTCATCGTAATGGCATATTATTCACTTACTCGAAGGGATCCCCTTCCCTTTTTCGGGGGACCTTTTCAGGTAGTATATTATATAAAAATACGTGTGTCCATAAAATTTCACCATTTGTAGAGGTTAGTTTGATCTGATTTTTATTCAAACATAGTTTTATGCCAAGGACGATCCCTAGATATTGTTTACAAAGCATAAAGGGGAGAAATGAAAACTAGTGGAGCCCAAGCGTACGTTGGCTTGCCTGTGGTTGAGGTCTGGTACAAAACATTAACCACAAAAAAGAACATGTTTATGTATTGTAATTATATAAATTAATTAAGAAGAAGGGTTTCCGTCACAATAAGGGTTTCCGTCATCTAGTCATTCTGGAGTCTAAGTGGCATGATCAATTTTAATGTAGGTGGCACTTCAGCGTCCGGGCGGGACAACCTCTATTGTGTTCGCTAGTATTATATTATATAGTCTTTTTATTACATGAATGATTTATTCAGGGAAAATATACTTATCTCAAATAATCAAAACTAAGTAGATACAAATAAATATAAATACTTATATTAGTATGATTTCGCTACCATCTTATGATTTAAGCCATGCGCCTGAATTTGCATTCGGGGCGGGTGGCTGGTGGACTCTCCCGCCGGGACACTATCTGAATAGGTATATATTTCTAAGTGGGCTAACTCTACCGCCAAAATAAATATATATATATATATATTTTATATATATGCGGTATATATCTTTACATATATAACTCATCTGTGCGTGTATTTGTAATTAAACTTCTCCTATACGGAAGGACCGATTTTGATGAAATTTTTTATGTGTGTTCATGTAGATTCGTGATTTGGTTTCCTTTTTATTTTTATTTTTGTGTTTACAGGACAACTTCTGTCGGGACAGCTAGTATATATATAAATCTACTGTACGTGTGTATGTCACTGAACTCCTACTAAACGGATGGACCGATTTTGATGAAACTTTTTATGTGTGTTCAAATGGATTCGAGAATGGTTTAGATATGTATTATCTTTTTGTTTTTTTCGTGTGTACAGGACAATGTCTGTCGGGACAGCTACTATATCCAGGAATGATTTTTTACTATTGGTATATTATTTTCTTATTCTTGGATGTTATGGTGTAATTATACCTATTATAAGTATATCTATGCATACATTGTGGCAATATAATACTATAGTTTGAGTCAAATGTGTAAAATACTCACATTTCATCATATACGTTTAAAGTCTCAAATAATAGAAGGTAACTAAGCCTATTTCCACTTACTGAATACATTCCCAGAATTTGGCTACCGAGAATTATTAACCAATAATACTATGCCCCACCTGGGGAATCGAAACCGGCCGCAGTATTTTGTTTATAATAGTTATGATTGCGGTTAGTCTGCATTATTCATGTAGGAATTCTTATTCAGCAATATGTGGTATTATTATGTTGTTCATTTCGCACAATATTGACATCTTAGTAAATAATTCTTGCAACAGCGTTTGTACCTCTTAATTGATTAAAATAATTTAGATATAAATGTTACATGATAGGTTTTTAGGTAATTTCAGGTAATATTATTTTATTTGTTGACATTGCAGCGATAGCCTAGTGGAAACAGTAGAGTAGGCGCGCAGAGGTCTGGTCCATCCCAAGGCACGCAACTCTGACTCTTTGGAGTTATGTGCGTATTAAATACATAGTAAATTATATTATCGGTCACTATAACGGTGAAGGAAAACATTGTGAGGAAATCTATGTAGATTCCCTCACATCTTAGATAACATTATGTACAACGCTCAGATACATGTGGGTTGGATTACAGCCTAACCCTCTCATACTAGAGAGAAGAGAAGAGGCCCATGCCCAGCTGTGGGAAAGTTTATAAACATATTATTATTTATGGACAAGTGATATGAGTGTGCAACTTTTATAGATGACTGTTTCTTTCTACGTACTTATCTTAATAGCGGAGCTGTGCAAATATATATGTAGGTTGTTTATTATTTTTGACTCGCGCATTGCCAACCCTAAGAAGGTAGAGTAAAATGAACGAAATGGGATCGTTAGGTCTTGGAGATAACTCTTATACACTGGACATGCAGTAACCGTTGTTCCTTTTTTAAGTTTTCTGCATGAAGGTGGTGTACCCTAGAAGCCGGGTCATTTGGAAACGATACCAAATAATTAATAATGGCGGTCTCTTACTGAAAGGAAATACTATTCCGAATTTTAAGTTAAAAATAAATCTTCCATCAATATAAAATAAATTGGCAAGTTGTTCATAGCAACAGACTCTGCAGCTTTTGTGTAACGTATCATTGGTAGACATCGCAACGTACCTACTCTATTGTTCCAAAATATATTTGTTATTTTGATACGACGCGTGCTCTACTTACAATATGGTGAAAAATCGTCTGTTTACCGGGTCCCTAGCCAAGAAACTAACAAAAGCCACTGTTCTGTATCTACAAAAATTTACTTAATAGTATTTGGCACAGGAACACTTCCAAACCAACGGAGCTGGATTATAAAAATTGCTGAAATAACGTGAGTCGGTTTTAAAAAGAAAATTGGTGATAGCTATTTCGTAAACGCTGTTATTTTAAGTTTAACATTTCTGTTTTATATAGGACTCTCATGTTGTCATTGTGTAAACATATCCTCGAAGGTGAGCAGAGGTATGTTATACCGAGTTTTCGTTGCCTTTATTTTAATATCCTTTGTGGTAGCGAGTCTCTTGTGGTTAGCGGACCTACCAAATGGAAATATGGCCGGTATTAAAAAATTCCTAACAGAAATATCCAATCACAGATGGTTTGATCCGGATGTCCGACCTATCGGATACCTGGAAACTTAAGCTCGCATAGAATTATAAAAGCTTGTTCCTTTTTACACTAAGCAATTGCAAAACTCAGTGAAACGATTAAATAAAGTTTCGTCGACGTCATAAAATTGGTTAAATAAGCACCGAACTACTTGTTTTACTCCTAAATATCGACGACATAACTGGTCTGATATTGAATTATTTTGCCCTGTTTCATGGAGGCGGAATATTAATATTAATAGCAGTCTATATTACTGTCGCTTCGACTATCTCCGTGAAAAGCAAAATAAATTTTGTGGTTGTATTAGTTGTTAAGAAACAAAAAAGTATAATATTCTATTTAAAGAATAATAGCTTCCGCCCACGGCTACGCTTGCGTTGTTTGTCATTAAAACATGTTTGTTAGTCACGCGCAAACTACTGTTAAAAGATTTGGTTAAGTTTTGGCACAATGACAGACCATGATGAATAAAAAATACCCATCTATATTATTATAGGGATATAATATTATATTATATTACATTAGGTGATTAATTATATTTAACTGTAATTAGTCAACAAATACTTCTATTTATAGGGGACTAGCTGTGCCCGCGGTCTCACCCGCGTCAGTGGTATTTATGGTTACTGCGCCGCTCCCGTGAGACGTAGCGTGATGTTATATTCTAGCCTATGTCCTTTCCAGGGTCTCAGGCTATCTCCATTCCAAATTTCATCTAAATCGGTTCAGCGGATTGAGCGTGAAAAGGTAACAGACAGACAGACAGACAGACAGACCGACAGACCGACAGACAGACAGAGTTACTTTCGCATTTATAATATTAGTAAAGAAGTAAGGATAAGGCTGAGCAAAGGAATAAAAAATAATTTTCTTTGTGTATATGTTTTCAGGCATATGTACGCGTATGTAAGAAGCATGTATTTTATAACCATTGTCCCGCTTTACTTGAGTGGTAAGTAGTAAACATGTTTACTACTTGGCTCTTTGCATGTATAGAACGTCTTTAATAAGACGAATCTGGAACGTTATTTTGATTCTAGTGGAAAATTCTTGGGAAAAATAAGGTTTATAAATAGCTGCTAGTGTTTTTATTTTCTTAACCATTTATGGCGTGCCTACTTGGTTATAATATAAATTGTTTGACATCTTATTGTATCATGCTTCGTTGTAACCGTAGCGTATGCTTGCGTTTGATCCTGTGGTTTGGGGTCCATTCTCGAGTCGAGTAGTGTTATTGGGTTTTTTGATAGGATATTCTAAGTAATCTATGTGTGTGTGTGTGTGTTTAAACACATATGGCGGAATAAGTGCTAATCCTTTGCCGATCTCTTCTTCTTCTCTTCCAGAATATATAGATGTGTCTTTTTATGTATGCGTCATATTCTGTTATAACGCAGTCACAGACTTATGGTATCATGAATCGGTAAGCTGTAATGGTTTTCAGTGGCTCACGTGTTCTCACAATAATATGTATCAATCATAGTGTAAAAAATAAACTAAGACTTCACTTTACACTTTGATCTTAGCCAAAAGGCTGAGAAACGACTAAGTTTAGTTTTAGTTTAGCTAGTGAGTTCTATAAATCAGTTTATGAAATTACAGCAGTGTGAACGCACTCCTACATGTTCTAATTTGCGTACATAACCTTATGTGGTGCTTTGAAGTATCTGATTTTCAAGTGTCGGTTATTGGAAGTGATGGTTTTCGTTACGGTCTCGCCACTGCCTTATAACAATTGTGTTTTGATTTCGATCTCCACACGGAACGAAGGATAGATGTGATAGACGATTAGTTGTACCGAGTGCGTGTTCTTTGAGTCCATTTTTTTATATTGGAAAGCTAACTAATTTCTTTAATATGAATAGAAATTATTTTTAGTGCTTGTGTTGCCTTTTCAACGAAGGAATATAGATACGCCGTACACTAAGTCTAACCAGGTTTTAGTGGCGCACACCTATTTGAACACAACAAACCAATCTGTAGCCACCTTTAAAATGGACTCATAAAACGAAATGCAGTGAACCGTACATTTTAGTACAATAGAAAGGCATTGCATCTCATTTGTCGTCGATTCGTCTAGGGGGAGTCCCTCACTGCTCCACCACACCGAGTCGCGCGTCGTTCCGAATTTGGTCGCGGACAGATTTGCATTTAAAACGAGTCTCACTATCGTGACGTTATCGCGACTTCAGCCCAGCTCAATGTCTCGCCCTGACAAAAACTCCCATAGAAAAACTACGCGAGAACGTTTTTTGGAAAGCTTAGAAGCAACCCTTTTAGACTTAGCTAGCTCTATTAAAACGATAGATGTATCTCCATACTTTGTGAGGCGCCGTCTTTGCCGACGTGAAAATAAGAGTGTACTTGTTATTTTCAAGATGTAGGTCACTTTGGACGTTTATAATAAAGCATGGAAGTTTATTTTAATAGACGGCTACGTTTATGTCTTCTGTTTGTTTTATAGGTATTAACACTGAATTGTTGGAAATAAATGAAAATTATTTACTTTATGATTTGTGCGAGCGGTATCTCCAGTATAGTGTGAAACATTAAATTACCTGCAATATTAATGGAGCTGAATCAGAACACAAAAGGGTACTTATATCAGTAATAAAGTACATTATTTTCATAATCCAATCAATCCCGATACGCAGTGTGACGACTAGCGCGGGTCAAACGCTAGCTTGCGTTCGGTTAAGGGGCACAGGTGTATGCGTTTCATTAGGTTAGTGTGCAATTAGGAACACATCTTATCTGCGTCCGTTAAGATAAATGCTAATTATATTATTTCGTGTTTTTTAGTGATACAAATAATATTATACATATTATTTACATAAGTAAATAGTTTTATAATATTATTTAAATCCGTACTACGCCATACTGAAGTATTGCAGGTGATTAAATTGCCACTATCTACACTTTTAGCTACAAAAAAAAACAACTTCAGAAGATAAGTGGAATACATATTTAGATAACTTGAATAAAAATTGAATAAAAATGTTTGTAAAGCAGCTTATTTATGATGTGTATTAAATTTTGTACTCGTGGTTAGTGAATCAGAATTTGTAATTATTTTCATTTGATTTTCGATAACGCTTTTTTTACAACACTAGATGTTCCCGCGGTTTCACCCGCGTTTATCGTTACTGCGCCACCCCCGTGGGTCGTAGCGTAATGTTATATAGCCTTCTTCGATAAATAGGCTATCCAACACTAAAATAATTTTTCAAATCGAACCAGTAGTTATCACGCAGAATAAACCAGGAGAAACATCGTTTGTACTATGTCTGTAATGGGTAGTTATTTTGCTGCAATGTTATTTTAAAACTGCGATATCTCCTAAGATATTCATTGAAATCGAATGATGTAAAGGCCAATTTTGTTTTAAATTAAATGTTTTTGATGAATAACGTATTTATTTGGATAAGGATTAATATCATGTTTATAATAATACCTTCGCAAATAATGCATTATTTTAGAACACATTTGGTTAGCATAAAAATGGTTATAGTGAGCCAACCTTAAAAGATAGACATGCTGACGCGGACTTTTTTTTAGAACTTTTAAAGGGGAACAATTCTGTCATGCATGATTTTTGCGATTCTTTAACTGTTTACGCAACGCACGCAGCGGAAGCTCTCAAAAGGAAAAAAACACCCTCCGATTTTGCAACATTCTTCATTAGTGCTCAGCTCCTATTGATCTTAGCGTGATGATATATAGCCTATAGCCTTCCTCGGTAAATGGGTTATCTAACACTGAAAGAATTTTTTAAATCGGACCAGTAGTTCCTGAGATTAGCGCGTTCAAGAAAACAAACAAACAAACAAACTCTTCAGCTTTATAATATTAGTATAGATTCACAAGACACTGTGCATTTTATGTTTAGTGCTTAGATTCATACTTGTAAAAAGATATTGCCATAGACGTGCATGCCGACTAATTTCGCGATGTAATATAGTAGGTAATCAGCCATGCTAAATTCGATAGCGAAACTCAAGCCCTTTCATTAATGTCATCGTTAGTTTCACTACGTCGCTATTGCCTTCACCGTACGTGGTGTCGCCACAGTTCTAACTCTATAATTATTCACTCAGTGAAACTTAGCGTACTGAGTTGTTAGCCAGCATAAAATCATAAGCGTAAAACCTAAGTACCTAATAAAATTACACGCATATTTTTCTCGTTTGATGTTTAGGTAACATCAAAAGCCGTGTAATAAGCATAACTCAAGCAAATTAGCGTTCTAAATTTTTCTCGCGTATCGCGCTCGGCCCTTAGCCGAGTGGTATCAAAATAAAACGCCTTACGCAGTACGCTTTGGCACATTTCAACGGAGTTCCCTGCAGGTAGTCCTAACTTCAAAGCGGCTTACAAACGGACGCCCCTAGACAACATTCGCTAATTCACTTTGATGTCACCCCTCGCACCCCCGCGCTTTACCCTCCCCACGGTGTAACAAGAAAACACGTCTTAAAACTTTAAACTCATTGCTATGTAAAATATTATTAAACGCTCGCAACAAAATTCTAATATTTTTTCAAACGAGAAATTGTTTTTGAATTACTTCGAATAGGAATTTTGCCGGCACGTCCAAAAGCATTACATCTTTTTTATTAATTTAGAAAAATAGAGTAAGTAGCGGCACTTTGATGTTGAATAATATTTTAATAACAAAGTACGGAATAACAAAATTGGAAATTATAATTATGTACCAGACCTTTTCTATTCTAAATGCCAGGTGGTAGAATCAAATATGTATAGAGGAATGTTTGAAAACAAATGACGCTCAGCACATACACCTTTTCAAGTTGGTAACCATATTCTACACTGAAATATTAAAAAATAAACACCGACGTGTTTATTTCATTGTAAGTATAGTTGTTGCGTGCAAAGTCACATATTGCATTAATAATAGTGGCTAGGATTAAATTGCTTTCTACAATCACATAAAATGCTATCAACATGAGCGATATATCATGCCATAAAGATAATCCTTTCAAGGTACACTCAACCAAACAGACATAAAACAATATGAATATTAGCATATGAAAGTTTGGTCCACGCAGTTAATACATATTAAGCTTTCAGCAATATTGCTCTGTGAAAGGCCAGCGGTTACAACGTGCTTTCATAACGTAGATTGAAAGCGATACAAAGCCACCACAAGAACGCTTTGTGGTTCATATTTTGCGTCCTCTTTTGTTTACTAAACTGTTCAAAGTACGTACATACTTGTATATCAAATAGATAGCTGTGGTCATACGCACGGTCTTAAGACAATATGGGATGTTGGGCTTACTTTTAATTAGTTCGTTATACTGGACTTTGAGTGGTCAGTCTGTTAAAAGTATGTGCGGTTTGGTCTGAAACCGTAAGTCTCGTAACTTAAAAAGTATATTACATAAAAGATTCACTGTAAACCAGGGTAATACAGCCCTTTAATGTTAAGCGTTTCTACTGTACTAAGTTAAGCCCATATGGCGCTTTTTGATACAGATAATCGTAAAAATATTCTTCAGCAAGTAACTGACAATATATATATATGGTTTGCAATGTAAATGGCTGAGTTTTGTAGTTGTAAACATGTGATTAAATTACAATTATACTTTACTTTTGAGAAGTGTATTTCATGAGAAGTTTCAATTCCATAACTATTAATGAATATTTAAACTAAATAGGTATATGTTCTCATCTGTGAGTGTGTTCACGCTATTCGATAAGCGGAAAATAGTAATAAACTAAGATAAATTTGGTCTAATATATTGTGGTATTTCTTTTAAAGTAAATCAGTTTAAAAAACATGTATTTAGACTACGTACGTTAGGATACGTACTAGCCATAATTATGTTTCTTTTGTATACAATAAAGGCAGCAAATAAACGTATGCCTACCTAATGGTTAGTGATATTCTTGCATTGGTAAACTTATAAAATACATTAAAGATCGCATAAAAGGAAAGAAGCTAGAGAGTTATATGAGTCCCTGACGAAAGAGTAGTTAAACAGTAACTACTCTTCTAGCGGTTTTATGTAAGAGGGTGGCACTTGACTGGGAAAGCTGTTTTATTTGTACCGTCACCAAATAATTGGCAACGAGATCCCTGGAAAAGACCACTTGGAAGTAGAGAGGTATGTAATCCCGAGAACAGCTAGTTTATAATGTTCCTACAAACATCAGTTGAAAATTAATGGATTCATACTAATTATCTTTAAACTTGACTAAGATATCATATGCTTTTCCGTAAGTAGGTAAAGTAAACGTTAAGAATATTATATATGGAACTTATATTAGCTGATTAAGACTTACACAATTTGTCTGCTTGTATAAACGCCCACGGTCCAACATTACCTTAGCAAACCACTTTTGATAAAATATTACTTTGCCCCTATACTTAAATCAATAAACAACTAATGAAAATGTACTCGTACTTGTAATAATAGACGAACTCTATAAAATCTTACTTAGTAAATCTTTGGTCGCACATAACGACCACCTTGCAAACATCGAGTTGAGAGGCAATTCCAATTTTATATTTGAGATTTCAAAACAATCATTACTAAGATATAGATTAGCCTTTCTAGAACTAGAGCTAAAAGATAAAGCCTACATTTACATTCTTGATTGTGAGTAAATGTAACAAGCGTTGACGGCTGATTAGAAACAGATAAATTAAAACAGGCTAATCAAATTATAGAGTTCGTAGTATCCGCTGTTGCGGCACTAACCTTAGTACCGACATTCACAATCGACTTCCGAACATGTGTTCAACTCGTCGGCATTTTAATAGGTCTAGTAGAACACGTAATTACCAAGGAATCTACCCGCCGTTTGTGAGTTAAAAGGGCTCTGTATGCAAATCGTAGGTGCGCAATGTGCGACAATGTTGCCAGCTATTCGCATTGTCTAGCATCCTAGTTACGACTCAATTATCTTCAGAAAGTAAGGAACACCAATTAACATCCTTTTATACTGTCCCTACTTCAGTGGTAAAAAACGAGTTTCGCAATACTCGACAACTTTCATTTACTGTTCGCCAACCCTTTTTTTCAGTGAGAATGGACCTTTTATTTCTGTAACAGAGGATGAATTTTAGTTGCGCGATGGTAAAATTATTTTTGTAAGTGGCTTAGGAGTGATGCACACTCATTTGCAAGTGTCCACGGCTAGATTACGTTTTGACATGTCTTAACAAACGTAACCAGTCCAACAGGAGTTGGATCGATTTGTTTTATTAATTTAAAGATTACCTTGAGAATAACGACTGCGCTCGGTGCTTAGTTATAACCAGAAATAACTGGATATTGAATCATGATAAATGGTTATGTTAAAAGGATTATGTGTCATTCGACCAGTCTGTGTTTACGAAATATGCGCTGGTGTTTATGCATTGTGAAATACTTGGGAGGTAGAGCGTAGTGAGAATAGTTGCAACTACAATATATTTATGTAAGCATTAAAAGCAAATAAGTCAGTGACAGCATAAAAGCACAAACATTTCTACGCGAGCCATAGAATAGGGACCATAGCACAAGCGTACAGACGCAAATAAAATTGTTACAAGATTTCCTATCCTTCTTTTTAGGATTACTTTTTAGACCATATATGTAGACATGTAACTGTTTTTGCGTTTCTACTGTAGTATGTGCCTTCGAAATATTTATTTTACTACAGCTTCTGAAGATTAGATTTCAGTATTGTAGATGTTAGCAACCGAAGATTAGTTGCAGTATTATGGGTACTTGTATAATAAATGGCGACATTTAAACTGTCCGTATTCCATATCACCTTTGAGGCATAAGAAGCGTTTCTCAAGTACAGCTTCTTTTTGTCGGCTGGACTTTACCAAATTTGCTTAAGGAAGGAAATAAATTGCAATTAAGAGAAAAGAAAAAGGAAGAATTTAAGAAGAACAATAATTATTCGTAAACATGAACTTCTTTCTTTTCTGATTATTTTGTTATCACTACGACCGACGGTTTATTACTTCTTATGCTATTATGCATATGTTTGGCTGAGTATTTTTTATGTTATGCTCTTCTAGAAAAAATAGAATTATTTAAACATTTCTTTTTTTATATTTACTAATATTATCTATGTAAAATTTATGCAAATAACTGAGTTATGATATATAGATAGAACCAAGGGAGTGAAGTCATGAGTGATATTGTGTAAGAAAACATTTAAAATAACTTAAAAAGTTCAACTGTTTTCACAGCAATAATATTATGTCTAACTTGTTGGTAGATACAAAGTGGTTAATAGATACAAAATTTGCATAAACAAATAACTAGAACTGCGTAGGTAGAATCGTAACGTAAACATAATCCACAGTAATGTTCTAACAAAGCAGTTGAAATCACTTGTACAAACTATTGTTGGTGATATTACGCGTGCACGGCGGTGTTACCGGCAAAGCAGGTGCCAACGCAGTTTCTATTCAATATGGCCCTATTGTACCATTATGGGTAATCGAGATACATTTAGAACGAGATGAGGTGTCGAATTTATTACTAATATCGCCTTGTACGTGGGCCATTTGCTATTTAGGTAGCTAGGAAAAAATAGCTTGGTATAATATTCCCGTATAAGATAGCCTTTTGGTTAGGTACGTGGTTGGGTATTATTCTGTGGTATAATGTTAGCTAAAGGATGGAGTTAGATAGGCTTCAAACCTAAGGAGAGAAACTATCAATGTCAATGTAATGAGGCGTACAAAAACCATTTTTTGTGTCATATCTAAAGCCCTTACTGAAGAATGGCTATAAAGGTTACCGAATCTCCAAACTATGTAAAGAATAACAGCGCTTGATTTGTTTTTATTTGAGTAAGGTAGCTAACAAGCATAGGTTATCGTACTCTATGATTACAGGCAAGTTAACTGCACGTGCGTTGTCAACGTTACAAACAATGAAATAAAAGAAATGGCAAAGGCTGGTAGGTGTGCGAACCTCCGGCACACTTAGGTACTCCCGGGTGAAATGCAGTGATATACGCCGCGCTTTGATGACAGCTGATCTTCTATTTGTTGAGGGCACGATGTTTTTGCGGTAGTAATAATAATCACCAGGAAAAATGACATTGAAAGAAAATAAGCTTAAGACTCTTGTGAGATTATGTTCTAGGCCTTTTGATATTTAAAGGTTTGGCCTCTAATCTCAACGTACTCAAACATTACAGTTGCATGAATTTGTCTATTTTCCTGTTATCAGAGATGTGTATTACATTCTTATTTGACCAGTTACGGTTTTCAAGGTAAAAGTATTAAAGTCAGGTGAGTACATTACTGTTTACAGTCCAATAAAAAAATCTGATAATTTGTACCAAAAGTACATTTAAATTGTTTTATTCCCAAGCGACAATCTAATAAATAAACATTTTGATAATACTATTATATTTTAAGAGAATATCTTTTAGTTAGCTGTTAGTGTTGAATGCATGTAGCATATCATTACTGCGTTTTTCAAAAACATACAATATGATTATTATCTTAGAAATTTAATAGAAAATTCTTACTTCCTTACTAATATTATAAATGCGAATGTGAGTTTGGTTGTTTCTTTGTTATGCTTTCGCGCCTTAACTACTCGACCGAACATCTTGAAATTTACGATATAATTTATTTGCATACACATTGTCAGGGGTACAGAAAAGGACATAACGTACCCATTGAAGAAAGTACTGTTCCCGAGTGAGCATAGGCGTGGTAAAACCTAGTATAGAATAAATCCGCAAAAATGCTATTCGAAAATTTGTTCTAGGCAAGTTCTGTTTCGTCAATAATTATGTGTAACAAGTCTAATTTATATTTGCTCGAATTTAAAGTACGGTCACACCTGTCTTAAACCGTTTTAATGTTCTAAACCATAGAAGATTAGTGATCGCATATTTCAAATACATGCAACGATCTGAAGACAGCATGTATGCAGTTAGTATAGTTTATGGCCAAAGATAACCGTTTACGACATTCTAGGCAGTTCTGACTACATCCCTTCCAATTTCAAACCGCTGTAAGTTATGTATTCGGTAAACTCAAAACTTTACCAAAATTATGATTAGTGTGTTGTGCCTCTTCAAGTCATATGTAATGCGGCATTATATATACTGATGAAGTATATCAACCGGTAAGTGCTTCTAGTTAAATGCGCATTGCAATTATTGTTGCTCGATAAAATTAATTTCCCTTTTATTTCTATACATACAAAGACGCCAGATCGCCAGAGTATTTAAAACTAACATTTCGCTAGATACGGTTTTAGGTCCCACGTAATAGATATCTATCTCTATAACTTATATAGAGTTAATTGAGCACAGCTCCAGTCTCCAAGCTGCTACTAAGAACGTCGTGTCTGAAAAATCTAATTACACTAGGGCCGAACCAGGAGTCGAACCCGAGCATCTCTCAATAACTTCGCACCACCAAAGCAGCTTGTATGAATATATTTTAAATATTTATTTTTATGGGGCGCAGGGCCGGACGAGTTATTTTTCTTGAGATTTCTTTTAAACGGAGCAGCCCGAATGGAGATGTGCTCCCACTTTACATAAGATCCAACACAAACAACTTTATGTGGTGTTCCTGCAGTACTAAAGGCTTTTAGTGCTATAGTATTTTTGTTATCTATAAGGAGGCGCTGTGCAGTTAACGGAGATCCAATAATCTTTGTCCTTTGCTTAGATTTGCGCTGGTAGCACGGTGAACTGTGACCAGCTAGGCCACACAGTCACTGCGTAAAAAACACATTTTCCTTTGATATCTTAGTGATATATTTGGTTTGCAGCGTTCATCGTCCAAGGCATATTTAGCGTGTATGACAGTGTTATTTTTTACCTGCTTACTTTCTATACTTGCTGTAATGCTTTCTCTGGAAAAAGCGAAATTATATCTTTATATAATTAGTTTTCAGTGAAAACAGAATGCATGCAAACAGCAAAGTAAAGAAGATCCTCCAGACCGATGACTTGCCATCTGCGCAGGACATATTATAGTGCGCAAGTGTCTCCGCAAACACAAGTGTACTCTCTGTTCTCTCTACACTCTGTACACTCTAAATCCGATGGAATGGTAATCCAACACGACCGGAGAGAGATCAGTCTCAGAACCAACGGCTTTACGTGCTTCCGAGGCACGGGAATGTGTAATACTACTATGCTTGAAGCACATCGGTCGAGGTGACGATTAATGGAAGAACCCTTTATCTAGCAAAGAATATTTCGGCATCGTGCATTGGTAATAAAAAAAGCTTGCAAAATAGATTACTAGTAACAGATAGCGAAGTCATAATGTTATATTTGGACAAAGGCCTCCAGGCCTCCTGTTGATAATGAGTAAGTAACCTTTTATTCTCCTTACCTTCATATAATATTTATGTACTACAGATTTATAACCCCTAATTCTGCCTATGTCTATAAAACTGAAAGTACTTTAGGTCATAAAATGTTCGCTAGCCTTTCATAGGGGTTGTTAAATAGGACGGGCTCAGTGATCGCTTATCTACATGTTTCATGATGACTAGCTTTTTGTTGACATTCCTCAAGTTTACGATCTGGTGGGTGAAGCCCATTTTGATTTTAATCTAAGTACCTAATATTCTAAGCGTGATGACGAGAATGAATATCTGTATATTTACGAGTTTAGGTAAGGACATGTTTATATCCCAGCGTTACACAAATCTTGAAAACACACTACACACATGTATAGTGTGATCAAAGCATATATATGTAGATAAAATATTGTTTGGATTTTCTTATTTTGAGTCCTTCTACAGCTGCGTAGAGACAATACCACATTGGCTATCTTTTACAGCTTATCTCACGGCTGAGTTACGAATTGTTTTTAACTAATTTGAACGCGGTCTATTAATTGGACTGTCATCCCTACACAGAACAGTCAGTGAACTAAGCGAATTTTACCTGTGTTATATGGTAAAAATCTGGAACGCATTGCCAGCGCACTTCTTTCTATCTTACTTTTTGTCCTGAACTTACTTCAAAGTAAAGATTAACATAATACCATTGACTTATATATTACTGGCCATAACACTTTCAAAATACATACGCGCCATACTGATAGTCGATGAGTATTCATTCCACTTACATTAAATGAAGCCTCAATTTTAATTAAATTTTAGACAGGACAAAGTTTTATAAATCAATAACGTCATTTATTTTCAATTACAGGCACTACATAACTCCATTATTTGCGTACACCCGTCGCATAGAGTATTGCAGCATTAGTAGGCAAGTTAGCGCAGTTACGCACAAATACGTGCGGTGCGGTGTACCACTGATGTATTTACGACGCACCAACTCGACGTGTTGTCTCATCCGTGTAATTTAATCGGTATTATGATGCTCACTTCGTAATTAATGAGTGTTCTATCTACCCTATATGTTGCGCAAACGAATCCCTGCTGTACGGAAATATATACCTACTGTTTTCTAATCAAGCGTATATTCTTAAATTATAGGATCGCTTATTTGTTTAATCGCTTGTTTATCAATAGCAGATTGTTAATGGCTTTTCTCGGACTGTACCTACATGAATTTGTTATCGTGACATGTTTTAAAATCTTCCCAACAAGTTTTATTTTATTTTACTAGATTTATTTACTAACGCTTTACCTTAGTTATGATAGGTACAACTTGCAACACAAAAAAACTTGAAATGATTTAAATAATAATATAAAATTTGTATATTTTTGTAATATTAAAAGCTGCTAAGAACAATACTGCTCGATAATCAACAAACATGGAGATGTATGAAAGTTACCTTGCACGAAAACATAATCAAAATTTCATAACTTAGCTTTAATAGCTGTATAGAATATTGAGTTTTCTTGTAATATAGGAATCATTTACACCAACCCTGTACTTAGAAGCATACCTATGTGAGTGATCTGCCAAATATTTTATGTCACTTCAGTACAGCATAAAACTTTATTGGTATCGTCTTCGACTTAGGGTCTAATTTTATTACTGTGATGTTAAGTTCAGAGTACTCTCTCGGGTGTATCACTTCTTTTGTCTTCATTTTTTAAAAATACATTATGTAGCGGTTTGTCAGCGCTAATCTTGATCAGTTCTACGTTTATGGTTATCGTCAGAAGGCCAATTCTGTTTCTAAATTATGTTCGAAATAAAATTCAGATCTAGTGTTTTAAACTGTAAATACCTTAATGCGCTGTATTTGCTGTACCGTAACTTATGTTATACCTACAGAAAATGGAACACGGAAATTACTGCGGTCAAGCTTTTGCGCGTTTGACATTTCAGTCAGGTTGCACTGCCTGTGATCACTAGGCTGTCTGGCACAGGGATATTACGACCCGTTCGGATACTAGGCGTTTGCCTATTTACTCCTAGTATTTATTTTATTTCTCGTTACACAGCTTGTGAGTACGTCTAGTTGACAGGTCTGATACAAAAAACTCGATATTAACAACCTAATAAATCATGACAGACTTAATTCTATGTTCTGTGTCGTAATTTTATTCAACATTTTCATAAGTTAGTCAACTATTTCATCGACTTGTATATTTTATGTGCTACGGTTTGAATGCCACTAAAACTTTCAGCTTATACAGTAGACGTCTATTTTCATCGACCGTGCCTCCATATAAAATAATTTACGACCCCATGCAATGATAAAATAAGCATTTCATGTATTCAAAATCGACATAGGCACCCCCATAAATGCTTCATCGATAAACCATAAAATGTTTATATAAACACGGCAGTCATGATGTCTGTCGTTATGTTTATACTTTGTTCTCTGGCATATTGTATTATAACTGTTGCCTCACCGGCTAAAGGTCGGTTCAAACTTGCCTAATCGAGAAGGGAATAGATTCTCTTTAACAATAATAGTATTGTTTTAAGTATGCTGCGGCTTAGGGGATTTATATGATTGGTGTAAGAGAGTACGCACTTTTTTACACAGTTGAATATTTAAATAGGAGGGATTGAAAATTTACATACAGAATGTAAAGCGCAAACTGAAAAGTCTTATTAGGAATATATAGGAGCTTTCTTTTTTATTCTTTATTTTAGGAATTTTGTCAATGATATAGGATAATATTGTCTTCTGTTTACGAGAATTTTATTCATTGAAATTAAACTACTATATAACAGATCCCGAGAAAAGCCAGCCACAGTCGAGCGCCAGCCTGCTATACTACCTTATGTAAAGGGTGTCACTGACAAGATTGGCTACATCTTGAAACGAGCCTCAATCAACACATACTTCAAGCCGCCAGCGAAGATAAGTAAATTTTTACCATCTGTCAAGTGCCAACTACCTTTACAAGATGCAGGGGTCTATAAAATAGATTGTGACTGCGGACTCTCATACATTGGTCAAACTAAGAGAAGCATAGGCACCCGCATAAAAGAACACATAGCTGATGTAAAACACCAACGCTCGTTGAAGTCTGATGTGTGTGAACATGTGCAACAGGGGACCAAATACTATCTGAGATTTGACAAACCACAGATGCTTGCTAAGGAACACCGATTCCTACCGAGGATGCTTCTCGAGGCTATTGAAATCAAAAAACATCCTAATTTCAACAGAGAAGATGGTTGGAATGTACCACCAGCTTGGGATCCAGTAATTCAAATAGTCAAACCCAAGAAGAAGCAAACCACAGCTAGACTTCATGATACTTTGAGTTCATTCTGCGTAAATAGAAACACCCATGATTAAATTATGTTTGGGTACTTTGAAATAACTACACTGGAACATTGAGACAACTACCATCTTAGTCTCCCCGTGACCATGGCTGCTGAAAAGCAACCGAAACGTCGGGGAAAGTGTAAACATAAATATAAATAGTATAATAGTATAGTAATAGTATAAATAGTTTAAATAGTTTCAATAATTCAATTAGCTTAAAAATTTGTAAAGTTTGATAGTAATTATAGTAGTGTAACATTTTTCAAAATTTTGTAATAAAGTGTCAAATAAACAACGCGATAAAATCCGTATATAGTAGTTTAATTTCAATGAATGATATAGGAGTTATATATATAACATGTAACGGGTATTAACGCGATCATGCATAATGTTTACCTTTTTTAGGCTTGACGTTTCGACCAGGTTACACCGGCCGTGGTCACAAGCTGACTGGTGCTGCGATGTACATGGACAAACAAAAATATGCCAAAAGTGAGGGTGAATCAAGATTCTTCTGCCTCACAAACGGAGACATGACATTGCATCGCAGCACCAGTCAGCTTGTGACCACGGCCGGTGTAACCTGGTCGAAACGTCAAGCCTAAAAAAGGTAAACATTATGCATGATCGCGTTAATACCCGTTACATATTATATATATATCATGCAACGCGAAAGTTTAAAAGTTATTATATAGGAGTTAATTAAAACAAATGACAGTAACACTAACTACTATGATGTTATATTAACGTGAGAAATGTGGTGATATACGTAGTTTCGCTTCATCAAGTGTGAGCTGACGTTAAACTGTAAAAGCATTTACGAGCGGGTCATTGTGGGGTATCCATTCGTAGGAAGCTATTTAGTTGGTACTAGAACCGCTAAATGTTTATGTGTTAGGGAGTCATATCGCTATCTCCCAACGTTTATGTTTTTGTTTGTAACGACCTATTAAGGTGGAACAAATGAGTCCGAAATTTTAAATTTTATACGTATATGTTTAACAGTTGTACTTACATTTAATTGTACGGTTATGTTTTAAAAATAGTTGTACATTGGTCTTTAAGTAGATTATTATTCGGTACAAAACATCTTGTACTAATGTAAACTAATAAATGACGGGTAAATATAACACTTATACCTTAATGTTTGTAATATTGATAAAAGGTTCCGCGCAAATGTAAACGCGCAATGCAAAATTAATATTTTATTTTTAAAGTAACACTCAGATAACATTTTCCTCAAAACTTAAGTCGTTGGTGTTTTGACGACAAATCTTTAATTTTTATATGCAATATCCTAAATAGAGAATCCACGCACAGATCTTCGGCATTGACGTCACGACATCAAAGAACACTATTAAGTACTTACTTGAAACAAAAATAACTTTTAAGTTGCAAATTATACTTTTGCCTTTAACAAAGCGAAACTGTACTAAGAATGGCTTTAGGTCAGTATGGTAATAAAATAGCTTTAAACTTACAATATTTACATTATGGTCTAAATATTGTAAGTTTAAAACACATTCCACCTATACTGACTCATCGTCCTAAACTTTCTTATAAAAGAGAATATTCTATATTTCCCAAAAGCCAGACAGAAGTGGCTAGTATTATGATTAAACAAACCATATACATGTGTAATAGTGGTATATATTTATGCAAACGCAAACAGTTTGCATCTTTAAAACTCGGAGATCGTAGCCGAATATGACCGGTGTAGCGACGCGTCGCGTCTCTGTACTCTTTGATCACCAAGTGTAAAGCGTATAGCGAATACAAATAAAATATCCAAATCATAGACTGAAGAAACATATTTGGTTTTGAAGCATAAATGTACAAGATCTTATTATTAAACCTATTAATTAGTGGGCAATTAGACACAACGATAAAAGGATTCTAGGCACTGGGATCCAAAACCAAAATTATTTTATTCATTTAGGACACAAAGTAACGCTTATGAACGTCAAGGTTAGACTAACCAAACTATAGTACAATTTACATTTACCTGTTGCCATGGTCGCTGGTCAGCAAAGTAAAGGCGTAGAACCAATAACAAGAACGAGCAAGAAAATCTCAACCGCTCTATTTAACGTTTAGTTTACAATGCTGCTTATTGCACAAATTATATTATGTGTAAAGTACTGCAACCATTTACCTACTACTAAACTGAACACACACATACTTCGAGTGTTGGTTTAGATATTAATTATTTTCCTTTGGCAAATATTAGAATGCTTACTCAAACGTTCAAATTATATGCAGCACACAAAATAAATAAGCTTCGGTGTTCTTATGCGAAGTGTAATTTAAGAATGTAAACAAAGTAAATCAAGCAAGAGAGATATTACGCCCGGAGCGTAGCAAGTGGAAATCAGTAGTCTTTGCCAAATAGGATAAAGGCGTGTGTGTATTTATATACTAATATGTAAATGTAAGTGTACATGGAACATAACAATATATAACACAGACGTATATCTTCTTTATTATTGTGTTTTAGATGAGCTCTCTGTATTTAGAAATTCATACTTTTAGTCAATATAAGATATAACATATACAAAATCGAATTTCTGCGTTTTGATCCTATAATTTTTGATATTTTCCTTTATGCCGACTTGGTAAGATCAAAACACTTATATAAGCTAAATAACTGCTTTATAGAAATTAATAGATCTGTAAGTTCATTTTCAAATAAATTTTATATTAAAAATTATTTTTTGTTAGTAACGTCTACAGGTCAAAGATCTATTCAACTGAATCCTTATATTTAGTTTGAGTGTTATTTTTACAATACTATAATCCTAGAGTATACTCAGGCATATTGTCATGATGCTCCTATATAAAGATTATACCTACATGGTCTCACACCCATTTTCCCAAAGGGGTAGACAGTGACAAATTACAACCACGATTGCTGGCTACGGGGTACAGTAGTAGACTTCGCACTGCTATTGAGGATTTATTGACAGAAAAATCAATAGGTAACCATTACCGATGAGTATCGATCCCGGAACCCTGTGCATGTTGCACAGCAGTCGCAATCATTATACCGCTGTGTTATAAAAGCAGCTAACATAAAGATTATAATGACCATTAACTAGGTTTAACCACAAAACTTGATCTTATTTGTACTAGCTTAACATGACTATTATTGTAATTATACTTTCTAAACATCTTTTTTCTTAGGCCGACAACATTCTTCCAATTTAGGCCACACACGTATTCCCTTGCGGTCCAGTTTACAGTAGTCCTTTGTTTGGCAGTGACGCCCGCGGGCTGTCATCAACCGTTAAACGTTGTCGACCGTTCCCGTGTAGCTTTGTTAATTTCATGCCAGTTTGGATACGTCCTTGGGCGAGCCGTCTAACAAATTTATTTTACAGCTGCTGGATAAATTACCTTGTAACCAACGTGTCTAATTGTTCAACAATTTGTTTGTGGCTTTTAAATGGAATTTCTTTTTAAATAATTATTCTGTGCAAGCGACTTAAGAGTAAATTTCAATTTTTAACGGTCGTAAAGTCACTAGGTATATCGACTTCACCGCTTTTCTGAAAGATTGGTTGAGCGCCACAACAAACAGGAGTGTAGTAGTGAATAGCAAACGTTTGATTCGGTCAACAATTTTGAATTTGCTTTTAAAGACTAGGGTGAATACGATACGATGTAGTGGGGCAAAAATACGTCTGAGATATTCCTATGTTAAGGCTTATATGAAACCAAAATATTTAGATTTTATTAGTGAATCTGAAATTTCATAAATAAGTTAATTTTAATATATGGATTGTATTATTCAGTACTAAGACCTGCTAGGAATTTGTTGTCGCCGTGGAATAGCTATCTTCTAGCCCGATCTAGCAACAACCGTGAATGTACGGTCAGGTGCAAAAGTCGAGTAGCAATTTTACAAAGCAATAGGATCAAAACAAGTTGTACTTACGACCTTTTTCAATAAAATCATTGCACACATACACATAAACCCGCCTCACTTATTCTATCGCCTGTTCTAATTATGATTGTGACTATTAGTTTCAAGTAGTTACGCAAGTGATGTTATAGCTACGTTGGTAATAGTGCGTTCCAAAACTTAACGCTGGTTAGTTCGATCCCCTGTAGAAGTGATAATCTTTTTGGGTTCTTTTTCTAATATTAGAAATATCGATGTCTTGTTATTTTATTTCAAGAGTTATTTAAACCTAAGTTTATTTTCGATAATCATATTTTGACATTGCTTTTTTATAGTAAAATAATGTTATAAATTAAATAAAATTTTGTTTATTTTAATTATAATATTTTGCATTATTTATTCATTAATTTAATAAAACATAACGTGTATGTATACATTTATTAGATGAAATACGGCATGTTTTGGAAACGGTAACTAATATTATCAACTATAACAAAAATACTGTGAAGTCAAGTCATAATGTAATTTTTTACCAAGCGTTTCATAATCTCTAAAGTGCACGATGTAATAAAATAACTTTCTAATCTATATAATATGATATAGATTATAAACGACATGATAATAGATATTAAGTAGAACAGCAATTTATAAACTAATACATTAGATAAATTAACAGTATTAGATAATTTCGGTATAATTAGTTATTCTTGATGTCCCGAATACATAATAGGGAGAAATACAAACTAATCAAAACTGTCGCGACAAACTCCAACATATAAAATCTAAGTCCTTTTGTCAAAGGTGTTAAGCTCGGTTTTCGCCTGATATACAGATGCGGCCGATTACTGGTATTTGCATGAGGAACTGCCTCCTGACCTCTGCAATCCAATTAGTGGGATACCTTTAACCCAAGGCTGCCAGTTAAGGTTGAACCAGTTGAATTAATTGTCTTTCCAAGTTTTGAGTACCTTGAGCAAACTGCTGAGAATCCCGTTTTAAAGTCTAGGTCACATTTCTTTATTCAAAACGAAGATTTTGCATCTCGTACAGTGAATCTATATTGTGGTTTTTGGTCGAATAACTTCTCATACATTTTGATATCCCTATTATATATTATGAATCTGTTTATGTTTTTTAGCAGTAAAAAGTTTTTGCGTGTGCAGTAATTATGTGTCCAATAATTTATGCAATAAGTAATAATATTGGCATCAAGTGATAGATGCCGCAAAACATAAATTCCTTCATTTAAGCATATAATATAAGTATTACTTATATTATATGCTTAAATGAAGGAATTTTTATAAAGGAATATTATCAAAATTATATACTATTAGATTTCGTCCGCGGCTTCATTCGTGTAGATGTAGGTTAAGTTAGTTTATGTAAGAAACTTTATTTTTTTCTGGATGAAAGTTATTTCACCCAGTAAAAATACTAAAAAAATTTCGTTTTCTCTATGTCATTTACAGCTGTACCCCTGACAACGTGTATGCGAAATTTTATGATGATCAATTAAGTAGTTAGGGCGTGAAAGCGTTACGAACAAAGAAACTCACATTCGCCTATATAACTAATTAGGATGAACATGGACTATATAAAATATTATGATAAATGGTCTACAGTAGGTGGATTCGATAATAGGTATATTTCTTTAAAATTGTGCCAGTCTAGACATAGGTATGTATTAAATGGCGTTTCTTTTAAAATAACTAGCACGAACTTTCAGCCGAGCTCATTTTAAAGACAAAGGAAGTCACTTTGTAAGTAAACCCATTTTGCAAACTCGAATCGAAGAAAACACTAAGTCATACCACAATTTATTTTACTGAAGGAGCTATTGGAAAATTGAACTATTATTTATCTGATTTTCTTTTGAAATGGCAGAAAGTGTATGGAAACTCGCTAGAGCCGGACTCATCTAGAGATTGCAATTCTCTTTTTGGCTAGGGTTGTCGCGCAACTCGTAATACCATTTGATTTCACTGTTCATTTTACTTTTACAAGTAAACTATATTTATTCGAAAAATTTCTAGTGAAATATACACCTACTTATCAAAATGATACCTCAAACGAATACAAACATATTACATGTCAAGATCGGTCCATTTGTCGATATCCACAACAAGTAGTATATTAGTAGTAGGTAGGCGTAAAGTAGATTCGCAGTAGCGTATTTTATGAGTTAAAGCGTGGGCTAAGGGGTCGACTCGGGTAAGTGGGAATTTCTTTATCGTTAAGTAATATTGTTTTGGTTTAAAGCTTGGTTAGGCACTAACTTCTTAAGAAAAGTTTGCTAAGGCTGTATAAAATACAAAGTTTTCAATATAGCTGTTGTATTGTATGTTTTTAGACGTGAACGCTAAAAAAGGGAATTACCATTAATTTATTTGTGATCACTGTTTTGATGGTTAGGATTAGTTGCAAGTTTTCGTCAACCATAAGCATAACAATAGGAATGTTCATCCTAAATGAACTTAGATTAATAAACATATAAGCTAAATGACAATAAATACACACTTGTACTATAAGAAATTGCGCTGGCCCAGTGGTTTAGGCTTTTACGTCCAAATGGCATATACTACGTACGTAAGGAATATGAGGAATATTCACGTTTCTTTGTCTTAGAAGGAGGCAAATCTTACGGATCTACATTCGACCCCGATCATGAGTTATCTGTATGCTATTTCTTAGAGGTTTTGTGATTATGTGACGTTTATTCGTATCTTCTAGATATATAGAAAATATATATATTAGTAAATATGATACGAGCACCAACCCTAATGTTCTTGAAGTACTTTATTGCTCGCTTCATTAAGCAAAAAGTATGCTGATGTTACGATCGAGGAAAACAACCAATTAATTAGTTTAAGTAATTGGTAGTATCTGGACCCGTAACTTTTCCCATTCCAAATAAATCCTTTAACTGCTTGAATAATGTATGAAAGATTTCCGCTCGGCACTTTTTAGATGGAAATCATTTGCTGTTGATGTTTAGTGTTTGCTGCGTTGATTTTTGGAAGGGTTAATAGTTCGTGGTATAGTTTTAAAAATTTGAAGTGCAGAATATTATAATTTGTATCTTATCAGCATTTGGTAATTAATTTAACTTTGGTTTAGTTACTTGTGTTTCGAATATTTATTACTTATGATAAGATACGTCAATAATATATAGCTTGTTAGTGAAGTAAAGTAAATTTTAGCGTACATGCACAGATTTAGCTTTAATTCATGAGATTTAACCTTCAAAACCCGAAGCGTGGAAAATTAGTATCTTCCACTAAAAGTCTGAAACTGCACTATGAAACTAATTATAACGAGGATAATGTGAATGATACAATTATTTTCATTGTTTGGAGCGTGATAATTTTTCGTGTGTAGGTGGGTAAATTTTCGAGCGTACTTTTTTAGGCGTCCTATGACTATGATAAAGAGACTATAATTCAAAACAGACTAAACCATACTTTTATGAAAATAGACTTCGTACCCTAAACGTATATTAAAACCAGATTAGAATTAATATTACAAACGTACAAGAAATTCCACGTTGAATATCCGACTTGTACAGGCGGCCTACCACTGGGAGGCTTGTCCCACTTCAAATTGCGCTTACAAAACCACTCACTATTACACGAAATTTTAACGTAACTTTTATCAAAATATCTCATTTTAAAGATATTTACTCCATTTCACATATTGAAACACAAAAACTTTACTACTTATTAAATTAAAAAGCTGAGACGCCAATATGTCTTTGTCCCGCTTAAAGCTGCGCTTCCGATGCTCGCAGTTGACTACTTATTTCTTATTGGTCAAGCGATGTCACGCCATATTTTTGTATCGGACCACCTGAGCGTTAGTCGGGCCCCAACTTGTGTATAGAGTGGACGGTGTTTACGCAAGTTTTAACATGCTCCCGAGGTAAGTTTTCCATGAAATGTGTTTTGGTTACCGTGTGCGGTCAGTTCGGTGGCATGTTTTAAATAATAAACAGAATGATGTATTGTATCGTCAAGTTAGTATGTTGTAAATAAATGCCTCGATATTAGGACCTGTGAATATCTACTAAATTAATTCGGTAGTTGGGTAATTATCATGAAAAAACCATTTTGTCGTCATTACGGTGGCGTCATTGCGGTGGCGCAGTGGGCCACCGGAATGACGAATGAGCCACCGTAATGATGAATGCCTATACAATCAATAATCAATATACTTTAAATACAAACATTTTCATTATTTAATATTTATTTTATCCTAAAACACAATTATGTATATGTGACTTAGTTTGGGGCTAAATGACGGTGTATGTAATGTCTAGCTTAAGCATATTTTGTATGAGTTGGCTACCAGCACGGAAGGTCCACCACCATTCCTCTCTCTACCTTTCTCACAACTAAGAACATGGATGCGGCTTTGCACTCAGAGCCAACATAATAAACGCTGGGCACGGACAATGGATGCGGCTTCGCACTCAGAGCCAACATAATAAACGCTGGGCACGTACAACGGACTGCACACAGTCGAGAGCAGCCCTACCGGCCATCTCACCACGTCTGACACACTGCCTGCTCAACCTACAAAGATTGGACTTTCGGACCATCGCGGGGATCCTAACGGGACACTGTCCCCTGAACAAACATCTGTACAATATCGGAGCGACAGACAGACCACTCTGTAGGGCATGTCTGACGGAAGAATAATCTGCTGTCCATGTAGTCCTGGAATGTGTGGGAGTAACAGCACAAAGTAAGGAAATCCTCAACAACCCGAGGTCACTCCGCGAAGCCTGCGAAGACCCCAGGAAACTTCTGTGCTTTTTATTTGAATATTTAAGAAAGAACATTTGCTTACTTAATTCATTAAGAGTCATTTCGGTGGCTTTCATAGTCATGCAAAATTCTAAAAGGATATTTCTCCGAAAGTACTGTGTTTCACAGGGCGCCTCGCACATTATTAGATTCACAGCATCATTATCAATTATCTAAAGCATTTGGTTTGGATGAAATGTGAGGAAAATAATTCGTCACCGCAATGACGTAAAAAAACCCGATCTGAAAATTTATCCAGGTACGTTTTGAAGACTAATATTCTCATTGGCGATTTCACAACACTGCGGCATCATTTGTCTCGCGATTTGAATGCGCTACAGTAATAAGATCGTGGCATGCTGGAAATCGACTAAATTGTAATGGATAGGGTTGGTTACTTAATTGAATGAACATCTGATTATATCTTGCACGTGTTTAGCCTACCTATAGTTGAAGTTAGATCTGTTTCTGGAAAAGCCTATTACGATTACAAAGAGATGGGAGATAAATAAACCAAGTATAATATGTTGTCAAAAAAGGAATAAGATTCCCCAGAAGCTATTCGTGTATAAACAGACATGATAACTTTTAGATAAACTTTCGTCGTGGAAAAAATAAGAGTAACCGTGTTATCCTTCCAAAAAGTTTTAACGACGTCTGTGAGTCCCTCGTGACGAAACATAAACTAGTCATCGTTACTAGATTGTTCGTTGTACAGCGATTTAGTAGAATTTGGAAATTCTTGTTTGATTTTGCGGGAAAATAAGAAGAACGCTCCTTCTAGTCGTAGTTTTGCGACTGTGAGGAAACAAGTTGTGAAGTTCCTTTGGCGTAAGAAAATTATCGTCGATCAACTTAGTAGCCTTACCCTGGCAGCAAAAGGAATAGTTATCTAAGTGGTTGGTAGAGACTAGTTATAATTATCGTCTAATATCGATACACAACTTTTTCTACATCACACAGATAATCCTAACTTAATTTCTACAAACAAGTAATTTCATTAAGTTTTCAATCTTTTATCATTTTCTGCTAACTTTGCTCTAAACGTTTTAAATATATTATTAAAAAAATAAGTGTAGATGTTAGCATTTAACATTGTAAAAGTACTTCACGAAAGAGGAGAAGGGATTATGACGAACTGTTATTTTATGATAAATATTGAAATAAAATTCTGAGGGTCAATTTATTCTTGTAATAAAAGATGCTCAAAATAGAGTTCCGATCTGGTTTAATAAACGTGAAATTATAACTGAAATGAAATTTATGTTCGTATTTGACGTTTATTTTAATTCAAGAGATTACTAATTGTGATATTTATGACACTGAGAGTAGATCAGAAAACTATTTTGAAAAGCTTTTGTAATGAGAACTATTTCTTAGATAAATGAAAAAATAAATACCTGATTTTTCCCTATCATGTACCAAATAAAGGAACTTCTAAACTAACTACTAAAGTAATACTCGCTAATTAAGTAACTATTTAGTCAGCGATATTAAGCTTTGGGCCAGAGAGCGTTTTGTGTACTTTTTCACATAGACAAGAATTATCACTTAATTCCGTAACTAATAAACAAAGTGTTATATGGTAAATAGAGACATCTAAATAATATATTTAATAGTCGCTCCAGTAAATTACGCAGAGCAGTGTGTTTTAACTTCCATTAAATAATTGTCACACAAACATTTATATAACATTACAACCGTATCCAAATTCTTAGCAAATGCTGAGCAGCACACGTCTCGAAGCGCTGCCTCTGAACGTACAGTCGACGATTTCACGCTACAACTATTCTTCACCCACGTTGACTTTTAACGCACGTTTGTTGCTAAGAAATTTCGCTTTAAATTCTCATTCCGTTAACAAAATGTAAACAGAAACTTCTGGGTGAAGGCGTCGGGTGTGGCGGGAGGAAACTCGCTCCGTTTGCGTTCTTCTACTGATATAATTGAAATTTTGTTCAACGCCAGTGCTTCGCTATCTGTCCCCTCGTTTATGCCGTAATGGGAGTATGCTAATAAATTTTCCTACTTCGCTATTTTGTTTATTATGATGGATACCAGCGGCAGGCATTTGTCTTGGCTTATGAATTGGTATGGCAAACGTTTCGGGAAGTACTTTTATTAAATTTCGCTCTGTGGCTTAGACGAAGAACGTCGTACTTGCTTAGAGAAGTAACCTTATTAAATAGTTTTGCTGAGTTGCCTCATGTTAGAATGAGGGTTGTTGGTCAAGGTAGAGTGTAGCTTTCATTGATTTATCTATCTATAAATGTATTTTCTTTTACAGAGTAGCATTAGCATAAATAATAATTTTATTATTTTATAATTATTTAAATAAATGAATACTAGCTAATCAGGGTTATTTTGGAATGCTCTATAATTACGTAATCTTAAATGAGTTATACAAAACAAATAAAATATAAACTTCAATATTGACCGATGGTGTTAGATTGTATATTAATTTAAACTTAGTATTAGGGTTGTTTCACAAAAACCGTTTGATTTGGGTATCACAAAGTTGGGTGATAAGGGTCGATCGAGTGATCTCGAGTGCTTTTAATTCTGACGAAGCGTTTATTCGTTTTATTCCGTCAGTCGACTGCGATTTATGTGATTTTTGCACAAACGGATAATGCGCACAGAAAACAACTTACTCTTAATTTTTTTTTTAAATATAGCATTTGGTATTATTTTCGATCGAGAACACATTGATATTTTTATGTCTATTAACAGTATGTACAGAAGCTCGAGTTTCTTAAAACGCTTTGATTCATTATCACGAACGTTTGCTGAAGTGATTACACGTTTATGTGTTGAACATCCAGCTGGTATCAAAGAGCGCACGCTACATAATGCCAAAATTGCTCAATTTCCTGTCCCAAGTCTCAACTTTGCTTAACGTCTTTATGAAAACTAACTTTACACAACTTTATTTACATTTTGCCTTCAAAGAAAGTAATTAGTTTTTAAATTATCCTCCTTCGTTTACTAGAATAGTATGAGATAACAACTGTGCCTCGGGATATTTTTACATCAAAATTTTATTGTCTTTATGAAAAAAGTAATTTAGAACATTTTGCAGACTAACGTCTCAAAAATAATTGGCCTTAATGCTACAGTCTACCGAATGTCATAATTTTTTGTAAGAAACTTCCAAATAATTTATGGCTGAGATATTAGATCTACATTTTCTTACATTTTTGTGAGCCGTTTTCATAATTCATGATGCTTTTACACGACGCAAGTAGTTGCCGCAGGCTACATGCATAAGCTAATCGTATGCGTTAATAGCGCAGGCGGGTTGCGTCGTTCGTTTACGCTATGCATATAACCAGCACCATTATATCACTCTGTGCATGCTATGGCTTATTTATACGACGCGGACGTCGGCATGCCGAATGCGGCTTAGTCAAAGCGTCGCTTACACAGAAGCGACTGCCCTCTTCCAACATCACAAGCATCTGTTGCTCAATGCCGATCTTGGTAGCCTTAGGCTGTCAACCTTACTAGATTGACGGGATCTCGTGATTACCCTTAAACGTAAACTTTGACCTACATCGTTTACAAATGCATTTGCACAAGTATTGTTCATTATTAAATTGCCTCGGTGACGCAGTCTTAGTGAAAATATAGTCAAATTTAAAAAGCCTAACAAATGCCGGGTCCGGTTTGTCTGCACACGCAACCAAAAAGCGTGACTGTGTCCGGCTTAATCCGGACGTCTGGCAATGCTAGTCGTAGTAGCTGAAAATGTGTCCGGTGGACGGTTATTTGTTTACCGGACACATTTCCAGACTCCACGCTATAGGGTTGTCCGCAGTACCCTGGGACCTACTAAACTATATTTGACGAAATGTATATGTAAAGCACCTCTGTCTACCCCTTCGTAGATATAGGCATAAGACTATGTATGTATAAAAATTACATTGAATACACTAATTACATGATGGATATAAATTGTGTGATCTATGACATCATTTAAAATAAATATCTTACTTGTATCTGTTAGTCTAATGTTTGTTAAAGCCCATCGCGTCAGATAACTAGGCGAAAACAGTCAAACGAATCCTGACGAAGACTAACGTTATATCGTCAATTTTTTCAGGCTGCGCAAATAACTATCTAAAATCAGGTAATACTGAGTTGACCGCTTTAGCACATTACAAGGAGAACATAAAGAATATTAATCCTCTTTACCAAGTTCCAATGGCTAGTTTAGATACTTCTTTGAAATGAAAATAAAAAATAAAGAACTATTGATCTAGTTCGGGGTGAGATCACCCTGTATTAAGTTTAACTATTGAGTTAACTAGACTAAGCCAGCTCCGGGGATTAATTCCATCAAGTTTTTTAGTTCCCGTTGTCCCCTCGGTGTCCCAGTTAGTTGAATTACTAAGCCTATTAACAGTTGTTAACTAAGGTAAGCATAGTTGTTACTTGAGTTTGAGAGCTAAGTAGAAAATGTACTAGACAGTGTTTTTGCTCTACCTTTGTTCGGTATTAATGGAGATTAAAGAATGTTTTTATAGAGGTTAATGGAACACTATTCATTTAAAAAGGATTAGCCATGAACGTTTTAAAACAATGTGTTGTCATAAGATAATTGCCTTGATGATGCTGTGGTGTAATTGTAATTGTGCCTTAGGTTTGTTTTCGCCAAGTGCAACTAATTATTCTTTAAGAAAATTTTGTTATTATTTTGGACACAAAAAATATTTTAAAACACACGCAATGGTCATTAGGCTTATTCAAGTACAGTGCTACAAACTTAGAGCTACTAGTAAACAAATTCGGTTAATAACATTTGATATTGCTATACCCTATCCAGATGTCGAATTCGTGAACTAAGAATCTGTAACGGCGTTCGTGCTTACACCCACACTACTGACCTGACGACGCTGTTGAGGCTTGAGGTACTTATATCAAAATAACAGCAACATGTACCTGCAAAATGATGTATTCAATATTCTCTTTATCAAACTATAAATGTAACGAATTCCCAGAACCGGAAAAATTTTCTAACAATCATACCATGGATAGCTCCTTTATTCCACGCGAGTACTGATATGGCAACAATTGGCGCATTGGTAATGACAGGGTAAAAATTGAATTCACCACACTATACGTGGTGCTTTTTATTTTTCGATAAATCTATTTCAGCTTTATAGCAACGCAAAAATGTATTCTACTTGCTTATTTTCTATATTTCTTGCCACTCTATAATAGTTCACATGAGTACAAGATATGGGAAGTTTTCACCGACGCGCGTTTTGGCATGTGCCCGGACCTCGTTAGCGCGCCACTTACCGCCGCCCAATTATGAACCAAGTTCAGGTGACGTGGAGCTATCAATTAAATCCGTACGGGCATTTGTCACGAATCAAATGATGTAAAGCCTTTGTTAGACTGGCCGTATTGTTTGCGGGCTTGTTTAGTTTTGTTCCGGTTTTGTTGAGTACTAGTTGGTGTGGCTTAGTGAATAGTTCGCTGTTTGGTTTTGTATGAAATATGCGCTGTGGTTGTAGCTGTAAACTCTGTTGTATAATAAATATAAACGAAACAGGAATTAATGCGATCATGCATTGCAGTATTTTATTCGAAATCAAAACACGTTCATTTATTTAGGTCATAACGTCACACTTATGGACGAAAAACATTGAAGTTGTTTTATTTGAATTTAGGTTAGTTGACTGTAATGAATATGAGGTTGGACACTTGGTGTGGTCGATAGACAGAAGTTGTTTTTTAATACTAAGATTTAACTCATTTGATTTCAACGTGACTTATTTTAATATTACTCGAACTTCTTCTTTTCTTCTTTTCGTATGGTTAGTGGCCGACCTGTTGTCAAGAGTTGTTCAAGCCGCCCGTAGGCGACATTGCTTAACCTCGCTAATAAAATATGAGTAATTAAAAAAAAAGAAGATTACTCGAACTTTATAAATATTTTACGAGAGTTGTTCATTAGCCGCAGTGACTTATCTATTCTCTTTTGTGTTAGACTTAGTGAGTGCTCATTGCATAATACTCATATCTAAATCATTAATGCTGTACTATCTCATAAGCAATCCCCTTTGTACATAGTCCTTTTTTCATGACAGTAGTAATTCCTTACATAGAGTGCTGACTTAGACAAAGAACACACAAGAGAACTTCACTTTGATCGTCAGACACTACAACTAAACAGGACTAATCTCCAACGTTGAAACACCTGTTTGTAGTCTGATTCTGCGAAAGTGACCATGGAAAACTAACTATATAGACAATCATGAAGTCCCGCAAATATTTTAGCTTTCTTGAACGGAACGAATGCAAACACAAATATTTGGAGAAGTTGGAAAAAAGAGTATCACGGAAACGGGTATGATACTACACAGTATTGGAAAAAGTGTTAAAATGGAAGAGAGGCCTGCTCTTAAAAGTTGATAGGAATTTCCACTATCACAATCGGATGGTTTCAGTAGATAGATTGGTTGAAGTTTTAACTAGGTCGTACACATCGTTACCCTCTGAGAGTAAAATGAAAGTGACCTTATTTTAATCTCAATCTCATAGTTCTTGATTTAAATAGGCTTATGTATTAAAGTTTATGATAACAAACGGTTTTTACAATAAATAGCGTTAAAGGTAGCTACGTAGGTGAAAATTTGTCCGATCCAAGAATTGATGCTATTTCAGTACCTAAGTATGAAGTCACACTTACGTCATTATGCTAAGAAAGCAGCCAAAAATACCTATAATAATCTAAATACGTATAACACATATTATTGTAATTGAACAATTATGTGTAGCTGTTTGTCGATAACGAATAAATAATTAAACAAATACTCCGCCCTCCGTGACCTGTCACCCAGTCAAGAAGCCTTGTAATTAAATAGTCTAGAAACAATATGTCTCATGCTGTCATAATAATTATTGGTTTGGATTCACAGAATTACATAGTGTATGTTGCTATGGCTTGAAGGAACTGTAAACAGCCTGTCATAGTTGAATATCAGAGTTAAATACTTTAACACGATAGCAATGCGCTAAACAAAATATTTTGTCATTTAAGTTCTAATGTTTTGGACTGGTATCAGTAGTAAGCAAATAAATAGGGGCAAACCCGTAAGAAGCTTTTTTCATTTTAATGTATTACGTTGTCGTTTATAAAGCTTAATACAATAATAGTGTACATTTTTCTCTTGTGAGCATAGATTATATTTGATGAAAATGTAGTAAGAACAATCAGTAAAAAGAATCCAACTAGTAATTACAGAAGATATTTTTCGTTTTTCCTCTGTGATTATCCTTAACAAATAGTCCTAACATTTGCCTATATGTTTATATGTGTGGGTAACGTGAACGCCTTTGTACACCAGCTTACGAGGGTTGGCAACCGTCTAAAAAATGCAAAACCAACACATGTTTGGCCTCGTTTGTCTAACAAGCTTGCGGTGAACTAGTACAGTTCGTTACTAGCCTAACTACTAAGGTCGCGACCGGACCCGACCGCATCGCAATGTTTTTGTACTACCACTTATGTATTGTAATGTAAGCAACCGGAAAATGTTCGTTTTTGTTACGTCATTTTACCTTTTAGTCTCCCAAGTATTTTCATGACAAACTAGTAAAAAAAGCTGCTTGCTTCGCACGTAGTAAATAGTTAATCATGTCAGTGTGGTTTTGGTACTAGAAGACTTCTCACTTCATTACACTGACTAAAGGAAACAAAAAATAATACATGCACTCAGTTTTTATAAAATTCAGCACGAATACGATTAACATAACCATGCACCGCATTTGCGTTTGAGTTTCTGACATACTACCTCGTCACAGGAAGAAAAAAAGTTATGGTGAGTTTTCCCTAAGTTCGGACCCATCGACTAAAATCATCACGATGTACCTCCTTGCTGCTTTTAGTGTAGGTGGATCGCGGTGACTGTAACTTTATTAACGATGCATCCAGCAGGGCTTAATAATTATATAATGCAAGCTGTGAATCATAATAATTCAACCTAGAACACAGATATAATTTCTTAGTAATGAGAGATTGTTTCGGTCGTAGTTTGGTCAGATGAAAATCAATAATACTAGTAATGAAACCCGATTTCTGCTTATTGTTGCTTTAGGTAGTGATGCTATATCACCTGAGCACAAAAACTTCAGAATATGTTACCTAACCTCTCCAATGCAAGTGGCATTCGTCATCGTCCCTAAGTGTTTAAAAATAGAAATAATCCTCCATTGTTATTGTCAACACCAAAATTAGCAAGTTGTTTTTAATGAGTGATAACGAGCAGCGATAGCTCAGTGGGGAGACTAACAGACTGCAATGCAGAGGGTCTAGGGTTCGAACCCACGTCGCGCACCTCTGACTTTCGGATGTTATATGACTTTTCGAAATTATGTGCGTATTGATTGACAATTATCGCCTGCTCCGTGCCTCGGAGAGCACGTTAAGCCGTTGGTCCCGGCTGCCATGATCATCTATGGCAGTCGTTATTGGGAGCGTGTCAACACAAAAGATCCCACTGGGTCGAAGTGTCGCCGGTCTTCACAGACTGGCCCCCACATAAGGTAAGACAAGATAATGAGTGATAAGTCTATAGCAACAACTGTAAGTAACATACATTTAACACTTTGTGAATACGCTTTAACTAGTTCATTATAGTTATCAAAGCCTTCTCGAAGTTTATTTCAACCTTGTGAGAATTTGGGATCGTAAATAATATACTACTAATACATATAATCAATGTGAAACAAACAATATTTTTTTGGTTTTGACGTCGAAATCATTAAACTAGTTTTGAAAAATTTTGAATTAGCATAGCTTGATCTGACGATTAAACCATTGATTCGATTGAGATGAATATTGGTATGAGGGTAGTTTTAAAACTAGCCTATGGATACGCTGACAAACTAATTCTAACTAATAAAGTCGCGAATGACAGTAAGTGTTAAATAAGAATTATAATATAATATGTAAAAAGTCTATAAACTTCTATGCGCGGGTGTCATGAAGATATTAAATGATAATGATAATGATATTATTATTTGTTTGGGTTGTGAGTTTGAAAATTACATGGGGCAGCAATTTATGTGATTTACTAATATATATATTGCGTATTCCTTCTTTTTATTGTTTTAATGCTAGCAATGACGCCCGTGTCAAAGGTAAATATTATTTAATATTAATTAAGCACGCCTAATTATTTTAAAATAAAAAACATTTGTTCTTTGGATTCTGTATACTATGTAGTAAATGACTAATATAAGCCTTCTAAGTGTTGTATCCAGTTTCCAACATTCATTGTGTCTGTGACAAGCTTCCTAGCTACCCATCAACAATCCTGAGACCTGTCAATTTCTTCCTCGTCCCTCCTGACGTTACTATTTGAAGGCAGACTGTGCGCCTAGCTACCGGTTGTTAGAACGAAACATTGATTGACTTATGATTGAAGTTTTGAAAAAGAAAAGCTGCTCGACGATTCATGGAGGTAAATTGATCACTGGGAAGTAGATTTGTATGAGTTTCTTGGTTTGTTATAGGTAATAAATATTGTCTAGTGTTCCTTCTAGTTAGGTCTGTGGTAATAAGTTTACGTTTCAGTTTATTGCTGATCATGAGGTTCAGAGTTATTTATGTTATTGGGTTTTTTCATTAAGAAATTTCTAATGACGGTCAATCTGGCGCCGTGATGAATAATTTTAGTTTTCTGTCAATAAATTCTTGTCAGCAGCATAGAATCTGAAATTGTGCGTGGTAGACTGCAATATGCTCGCACCTATTACGTGGGGCCTGAAACCATATTTTTGGCTAAATATGGTTGTAACAACCCCTATAAACCATTTGAAAATATGGGCCTAGAGCTTTGTATCTATATAATTATAATATCTACAAACGAGGCGAAGACAATCCATGAAGGACCTCGACTAAACGTGGTATGATTCATGCTGCATGGGTTGTCTTTTCCTCGTTTATAATAAATATTCATATATTGTCTTACGTTTACACTTATGTTATACATTGAAATTAAACAACTTTATACGGATTTTAACTTAAAAAAGAAACATGAGAGCAGAATAAATGCTGTAGAAATGAGAGCGCTGAGAAACATATATGTGGTGTGACTCTGAAAGATAGCATAACGAATAGTGTGATTAGAGAGAGATGCGGTATGAATGTGGATATAGTTAAGTAAGTTAAGCTAATTCGGGCATGTAGAAAGAATGGTCGAGAAAAGACTGACTAAGAAAGTTTATAAGGCTAGTGTGAATGGGACCGTCGCAAAAGGAAGACCTAGGTGAACGTTTTTCGACCTGATCGGAGACGTTTTGGACAAAAGCCAGGTTGAGAGCACCTTAAACCGGCGAGCGTGTATGAGGAAATTGATGAAAGTGAATAAAGACAAGGAAGTGTGTCAGGATCGTAGCAAATGGAAATCCCTAGTCTACACCTCTGTACACCTCTGGGAAACAGGTGTGAATCTATGTATGTATATATAAGGGAAGGGAGGGCAAGATGGAAGCAGCGGTTAAGATGGAAGCAGCGGTTAAGATGGAAACTACGTATAAACCCAAACACGTGACATGTCGCCCGCGTCGTTAGGCACACAAAGGTACGCGGGCATGTTGACTTCAGGCACAAAGTTCAGTTCAGTTCGCGCCAGCCAGTGATAAGCACTGTTGTTTTGTTTATTCAGAGCCGTATTATTATAAAAACGAAGGATTTTTGCAGTGAAATTATTTGTAAAAGGTAATTAATATTACTATTTTGTTTTGACAGTAGACATCTACTAGGTATCGATTGTATGAATTGATATCTATAAGATAGATAAGATAAGAGATTAAAGTAAGGCTACTGATCTATCGTTATATTACTATTAAAACCTTACTATCACATCAATAAGTGCAGCTTCATAGAAATATGCAATATTGATCGGGACTTTACATCGCCGCAACGAAAAAGGCTTCCAAAAATCTACATGGTTTTTGGAAGCGTCTTTTTTTTTGTTGTGGCGATGTAAAGAGCCCGATTGGAACCTACCCAGGTTTCAGTAAATTTTTTCAAAGGATCTTGTGCAGTAAATTTGTGACCTAGCTATTAAACGAGACACGCTATTTTATGGTCTAACAAAAGATAGTTTACAGGAATTAGCTTATGAGGTGGCGAAGTTAAATAATATTCCCAATCCTTTTAAATGTGAAAAGGCTGGGATGGCGTGGATTGAAGGGTTCATGAAAATAGACCCCCGATTAACATATCGAACACCGGAACCCATAGCCCTAGCCCGTTGCTCTGCTTTTAATCGCACTTAGGAGAAATTCTAAGAAGTTCTCCATTCAAAGCCACAATTGAAGAGAGGGCAATATATCAAAGAAATAAAGAAGACAACTAATAACAAAGAAACATATGACTATAAAGGAAAGGGGAAAAGAAAGTAAAGGGAAAAGCAAGATCAGATAAAATCGAGTAAACTTCAAAAGAATGTGTTTTACCTGTTTTGTGAAGAACAATACATGGAACCACCCACAGAAGATTGGTTATAATGTCCGTCGTGTTGTGGTTGGGCACATGAGCTGTGTACTGATACAGAAGATGGTTGTTTCGCATGTATCAATTGCAATATTTAAAGTTATCACATACATTCCATTTTGCCCTCAATATGAGGGTAAAATAGAATATGTCAGGGTTTTACTTTATAAGTAGTTACTGATTTTGGACCAAATATTAATTAGTTTTCATTACAGAATAATATTATTTTTTAGATTTACTCTCAAGACTAATTACAATAAAAGATTTATAACATTTCTTTTTATTTCCAATTCAAAGTTCCTTCCATCTTGCCCTTCCTTCCCCTCCGGATTTTATCGCGTTGTTTAATTTCAATAAATATTCACTCTTAGCATGAGAAATGCTCGAAATAATTCTTAACAACTAGTTCTGAGAAATTTCTAGCTTATTTAATGACCTTTGTAAAAATGTATGTATACGTAGGTAGTTTTATGTTCTTGTCAACTACAATAACGTCACATTTTACATAGACAATGTTACCGACATTGTACGTTTAAATGTGATGTATATTTAGTTTAAAGCTGAATATGAGAATACAACAACAGCACAAGGAGGATAAAAGCTGTTATTTATAAATAAGCATGGTTTTGTTAATATAATATTTACTCTATTTAGTGAAAACTGGCTGCGTTTATGTATTCTATTAACTGTGATGAGTTCAGTACAATGCACGTTGGTTAAGCTCGTTTTAAGCTAGATATTATTTAGGCCATGGTCCAAGTTAAAAGGACTAGAGATTTTTATCAAAATAAGGCAAAAACTACGATGATCAGTATCCTAATAGACGGCACGGATGGCGTTGTTGCATTTGCAGAAGTGTAAGGGGTCGCTGCTCCTCTTTTGGAGCAGCGATAGCTCAGCGGGGAGACCAACAGACTGCAATGCAGAGGGTCTCGAGTTCGAACCCACGTCGCGCACCTCTGACTTTCGGAAGTTATATGACTTTTCGAAATTATGTGCGTATTGATTGATAATTATCGCCTGCTCCGTGCCTCGGAGAGCACATTAAGCCGTCGGTCTCGGCTGCCATGAACATCTATGGCAGTCGTTATTGAGAGAGTGTCGACACAAAGGTCCCACTAGGTCGAAGTGTCGCCGGTCTGCACTGACTGGCCCACACATAAGATAAGATAAGATAAGGGGTCGCCTCGCCACTGCCACTGCGCTGTGCTGTGTGCTTGTTCTGAGTCTGGGTGTTCATTGTGTGCGTTGTTTGTATGCTTGTAAAGTCCCTTGCAAAACAGGATTTAGACATAGTCCGGATGTTTTATTTTTACAAAAGCATGTATTATAAGATTATCCTATGCTAAATGCGAAGCAACTATTTGATACCATTCTTTCTTTCTAGTGCGCTGGGCTGCAACAGCATTCTCGAACATGGATTAGCTGGACCGTGCCACCACAGAAAATCACAGGTAAATAAAATTGTATCGTTACATTTTATTTTGGCAGCTTTTTAATAAGTCGTGATAAAATCCGTATAAAGTTAATTGTAATAACAATAATAATAGTTAAATTTAAATACATATAATAATATAACATTGGCGTAAGCGCAATAGTCCGGTCAAATTAGACCAAAAAATAGGAGTGAAGTTACAATTATTCGCACCCAGATGAAATTGGTAGGATTATTCAAAACACCATTATAAATGAAATCTTAAAAGTTCTCATCGATCCGACACCTGGAAAAAATTTACTCGGGGTCAAAGGTCACAAAAACGGTTTTATCGCGATTTTCAGCAACGCTTATCGTTTTGCTGAAATTTTTTATATTTATTTATAATATATCATAAAATTAGCCCAGACAAAAATTGTAGATCAGATTAGAGATTATCTATAAAAAATGTCTAAATACTTTTTTCCTAAGAGCCACCGTTTTTGAGATATAACGATTCAAAAAGTTGAAAGAGATTGGTGCGAATTTTTGTACCCTCGGATGTCTAAATTGACCGGACTTTAAGACAATAGTATTGAATTTTTACAGTTATTATGTTTATTAGATATATTTTTCGACTACACCACTTCAGGCAGTATGCTGTGACTAAAGGTCACTGTCCCTTGCATAGATAGCACAGTATTTTCTTCTAACAGAGTAGGCAACGAGGCAAAAGCAGGTGGCTACCGAAACATGTGATAGTACTGGTGTTCCATCAGATACTGCGCATGTAGGTAACCAATACCCTTTAAAGCTAGCGTTTCCTACGATAGCAGTGCCGTCATGTACCTAGTGGCCGACATCTACATAACGTTGAATTACGATACTGAAACGTTGTATATATAAACAAGACGACACGGTTTCATAGATAACTTTATTTAAAACGTTAACATTGTCTAGATCTATAATGTATTTTGATATATTACGGCTGCTATTTGACGGCACCGCTTTCGTATAAAACCTTAGCTGTAGACGGTTCTATACTCTAACATTCGTTGCTCTAAACATACTAATGTAAGTCTTATTTAGGTTATCAGTAGGCATATAAATAATAGAAAATATATATGCTTACTGTATAAATTCTTATTTTTTATCGGTGTATAGACACCGTCGTCCAGATACTTTTCTTATCTCGATAAGGTTAAGCTTACAGGTTAAATCATAAATAAGAAAGAGTATATTTATTTACTGCATTAAGTATCTCATGTGTGTTGTTGAAATGAACATTGAATGAACGTACAGATAGAAGCGTAACGGTTTTGTAAATTAATGTTTATACCCCGCTACGCTTCTGTCTATGTACCAATCGGACTGTGAATGTGATCTTCTTCGCAAGAGATACGTGTCGCAAACAAGCACGTGTCGAGGATTAAGTTGTTGCGCTTAATAACCACCCACTTTATATACGCGCTATTTTGATTATGACACTTAGTTATAACGATGCTCAGATATGTACCAATGTATGTGTGGGCTGATAGTTTAGCTATGATTGGAAGTTCGGTTGATTTGTATTACGTTAATATAATAATAATAACATAATAATATTCTACCACATACACACAACACCATCTAGCCCAAACTAAGCAGAGCTTGTACTAAGGGTACTAGACAATGAATAAACATACACTAAATATTTTTTTTATTTATTTTTTGTAAATACATACATATTATACATAGAAACATCCAGACCAAGACAAACATACATGTTCATACACACAAATGTTTGACTTATGCGGGCTTGTGTAATGACACTTCTATTGCGTATAGCTCGGTGAGTAAGAGATCAGATGGCTTACATGGGTATGAAATTGATGAGAATGTTCAAAAGCCAGGTGCCTCTCTCTCTCCTATTAGTTTTCTAGTGTTAGCAATGCGTGAGCGAAACTCCTAGTAAGGCAAGCGTTTTTAATCTGGGGTAGTCTCTTACGGTCAGGCGAGCTACGTTATTGTTGTCAAATTTGTTTTATATAAAAATATTATTGGCAATAGGTACTTCTATTTTAACTTCTGCTTGGTATAAAAATATAGATTATAAAAGTAAAAACATTACGTTGTGATGAAGATCGGTTTGTAAGGACATAGGTATGATATTTCTGAGCTTCGTGATGAGCCATTAATAACAACGACTTAAATAATATTATATAATAAGAAAGGTATTATAATACAATAGTGGTTAGGATGTGCGCAAGGTTTTATTCTTAAAAATGATGATATATAAACGAGAAAATAAATAACAACAAAATGAAGTTGACACATTAGAAGTAATCATAGTACCTACTTCTCCACGTTGCGCTACACTTAAAAATCGATGTAAATATATTATTTTATAAAATTGTGGACCTCTAACCACGAAAAATTGCCTCTATAATACACCTTTCTTTCTTTCTTATGAATTACAATGTTCAGAAGAAAACATTAAATTTTACAAATTTGCTTTCAATTTTCCAAATCTCATTTATATGAGTCAATTTTTAAAATCTAAATGTCTAACGTCAACATTGTACTGTAGCACTAAGAGGTCAGGTAGAGGTGAAGAGCATTACGATTAACTTATTCGGTAAACTACTAGTGTCAGTACAGTACTAAGACTGTTTTAATAATTATATTTTGCCCAATTTAAATGGAGTCCAGTGCCTTATGATCAGCAGAAAATTTAAGCGTAAATTTATGCACAAAGAAACGAAAAGAAATACACGTAGGAAAGCGTCATAATACGCTGTCCGTCACCATCCTTAAATGTATATATGAATAATTATTATGGTGACAATAAATAATTAAGGAGATAAACTTACAGGATACACACGGCTACACATCAAGTTCTTATCTTATGTGGGGGCCAGTCAGTACAGACCGGCGACACTTCGACTCAGTGGGATTTTTTGTGCCGACACTCTCCCAATAACGACTGCCATAGATGTTCATGGCAGCCGGGACCGACGGCTTAACGTGCTCTCCGAGGCACGGAGCGGGCGATAATTGTCAATCAATACGCACATAATTTCGAAAAGTCATGTAACTTCCAAAAGTCAGTGGTGCGCGACGTGGGTTCGAACCCGAGACCCTCTGCATTGCAGTCTGTTGGTCTCCCCACTGGTCTAAGTACACATCAAGTTAGACACCCTATATACGCATAACTACGCTACATACAAAATAGAGAATTGTCGGAAAGGGACTGTGCATAGTGATGTCGATGTAATGGTAAGGATAGAGCATTGCGTCCCGTTCAGCGTGAATGAGACAAAATAACAAAAATATAACGCACTCTCTCGCACGATTCGCAGCGTTCAACTTCTAATAGTTTAAAGTCCAAACATTCTAGGTTGATGTGTCGCTGTGTGTACAATAATTTGCGTTATTCAAAGTTATTTCGAGTCTGAGTGTTATTTGTGGTCTTTATTTCAACGTTTATTAAGTGCCTGGGACACAGTTATAATGAAAATTACGACACTAATCTGAAAGTTCTTAATTAAAAATAAAGTGCCATAAAGTTGTTACCATTAGGTTTAAATTGTATCATAATATTATATCACTGTAAAAGATCAAAGAAATACTATGTACCTATTTAAATGCAAATCACGTAGTAATAAATACATGTAGGTACAAATAAGCTTTTAGAATATTATTATAATGATTGTTAGTATAAGCTAAATCCTTTAACATTTTGAATTAATGCAAAATTTCAGTACAACAGCTGGTGCTTTCTCTTTGGTAATTTTAATTGCTTCATTAGTGCTTAATACAACACGTCATGTATTCTATAAATTGAATTCTGCAAATAAAACACTTTTAGTATTCATCACAAAGCTAGAGTATTTTAATCTCGATTTCAAAGCAAATTCTCGTCTGATTTAAATATATATTAAACCGCAAACAAAATCGGAATCTGTCATCGAATATATTATTACCCAATAGAATATTGTCGGAGTGAGGCTGTCCTCGATCAGAGGGACTGGCCAGGCCCCCAGTCGATTATTTGCCGATACAGACGACAATCAACACAAATTTGCATGTGAGCCGTATTGAATTGAGACAAGCGACCGTCACGAGCCAGTCCTGATGGGTCACGACTAACGACTTCATTTTACTAGATACGACTGTCTTTAATATTGACGTTTTATACTTTCAATATATCGAACTACGCTTTGGAAACTTAACCGCTATTAAGGTATTGTATGGAATGCCATATAGAAAATTTAAGAACCATTTGTTTGACATACAGCTTAACTTTGAAACAATAACACGGACGATTGTACCTAACACATAAACTATCTGTTTAAGGACAATTAATTAAATCCCATCACTCAAATCGCACTTTCCAGCAAGGACTTTGTGAAATGTTACTTAAATGTTAATTGTATGCTTTGACAGGCGAGAAGGTAGGTTCCGTAGTTTACATACATCTTAAAATTATTTTAAACTAGGTGTTCCCGCGGTTTCACCCGCGTTTATCGTTACTTCGCCGACCCCGTGGGTCGTAGCGTGATGTTATATAGCCTATAGCCTTCCTCGATAAATAGGCTATCCAACACTAAAATATTTTTTCACATCGAACCAGTAGTTCCTGAGATTAGCGCGTTCAAACCAACAAACAAATATACATATCTACAGTGCTAATTTAAAATCACGCAGAATGAACCAGGAGAAACATCGTTTGTATGTCTGTAATCGGTAATTATTTTGCTGCGTTGTTATTTTAAAACTGCGATATCTCCTAAGATATTCATTGAAATCGAATGATGTAAAGGGCAATTTTGTTTTAAATTAAATACTTGTGACGAATAACGTATTTATTTGGATAAGGATTAATATCATGTTTATAAAAATACCTTCGCAAATAATGCATTATTTTAGAACAAATTTGGTTAGCATAAAAATGGCTATAGTGAGCCAACCTTAAAAGATAGACATATGCTGCCGTGGATTTTTTTTTTAGAACTTTTAAAGGGGAACAATTCTGTCATACATAATTTTTGCGAAACTTTAACTGTTTACGCAGCGCACGCAGCGGAAGCTCTGAAAAAGAAAAAAACCCTCCGATTCTGAAACATTCTTCATTGGTGCTCCGCTCCTATTGATCTTAGCGTGATGATATATAGCCTTCCTCGATAAATGGGCTATCTAAAACAAAGATAATTTTTCAAATCGGCCTAGTAGTGCCTGAGATTAGCGCGTTCAAGCAAACAAACAAACAAACTCTTCAGCTTTATAATATTAGTATAGATTACTAAGTTGACACCGCAGGACCACATTGGACGAGATGTTGTTGATGCCTATATAGAAGATTATAATCTTCTATAAGAGCAAACCACCTGAGTGTATACTGTAGTGCCCTTTAAATTTCTAGAGTTATGTGACAATTCCACTGCTATTGTTGAAGTGTTCAATAAGCGAACACGGTGGATGTGACAATCATGTTTTTTATAGAATCAAGTTGCAAGTTCATGGTTGACTTTTAGGCACAGCAGATTTAATTTGAATATATCTTTTTGCCGCTTAGTTGTAATTTTGCAGAGCAGTTTGGTCAAACCATCTCTTTCTACTATCTAAAATATAATTTTATTTTAGGTAGCAGGTAGTCATAGTCTAAAATAGGACCAGTTGTCCTATTATTAACACAGACATTCCACGAATCAGTTGTTCAACGATAACCAGACATTATAATTATTATATCAAGAAGACTGTTTTAGTGGATCAAAGGAGTACTGACTTCGCCACGATAATGTCGCTTAACATCACTTGTCTGCCTGTCTATTAGATTAAAAGATTTTATATTGTGGTATAAAATAAGAGATTGACTTGACATTTCTAGTGTATTTAGATCTACCTACAAATTTGCAATTCAGTAATCTACCGCCGAAGGGAAAGATAGCTGGAGAGTTTAATTTAACCGTCTGTATCACGGGTCAACCGTTCCATCCATTTCATTACTGCTGCGTATATTTTTATAGTATGTATAAAATCATTACGTCTATGTTGGCCTTGTAATGGAAGAAAAACACTGCTGTAGTTACAGATGGTTGTTCCCACTCAAATTGTTAGAGGGAAAAGGTCACTATTGTTAGGGTTACATAGATTTAGGTTCATGGCTCAATAAGGAATAAAAAGGTTATTGATGTTTATTGTTAATATTTGTTGCTTTTGATTATATTGCCTGGATTGTTTTCTGTTCTTATGGCGATCTAGAATACTTTGGTATCAGTTGGAGTACCAGGTCGGAATCGGTATAATAAGGTATTGTCAACCCTTTTGGTATCTCGATAGATTTCAGTATATTTGTATATGACGTTTTAGGTCTCTACTAGAGACATCCAGCTTGTCATAAATCTATAGAATCCATAGCTTTTATTTGGTATGCTACTGTTCATAACATTTGATTTCAATGATAAATGTAATATAAATTAGCATAATATACAATTATACATTCTAAACGTGCTGTATGACATACGATGCATATGAAACTTACACGTGTATTGTAGAACTGACAGCTGCCTGCGCTCGGCGCCGTCCGCACTAAGAACGTATATTATTATCACTTTTATCTCTAGTAAAAGCGCAGTATACCTAAAAACTTGAAACAGTATTAAAGTATACGTCTTACTTGATATTATGATCGCTTCATAAATAATTTATTATTTTTGTATCAATGTGCTCCAAAAATTGGAAGAACATGAAAATAAATTCAGAGAAGAAATCACGGATGCAAAGTACTGTCACTAATTAATATAAATTTACACAGCACATATTTTCGTTTCATATTATAACTACCAATTAGTCAGCGGAGCGACCACTTTCCAAATGTGCTACACATACGTAATCAAAACTACAAATTAACATAAAAATCTAAAGCTGACAGTTTTAAAATATGAAGGGTTTCGAGCTAGATAATTGATTTATTGAGAAGATAGATATATACATAGATACTTGGTAACAAGTTTGTTGTTATTGTTTTGATCTAGCTGTAGTCAAGTATCACGAGAAAAACCGCGTGTGTTTTCAAAGTCAAAAATCTTTATTTACATAAAAATGACTTATACCTAAAATATTATAAAGCAGAAAGAAAAAGAAAACTAAAACCCTCTAATAGGCGTCATAAAATTCCTCCGCATCACAGTCGACCGGTAGTGTGCCCAGAAGACTGGCAGCATTGCCACGTTGAATGGCAATGCTTATTCTTTCTGCAAAATAAAGGCCAGCCCTCTGGTCACGGGAAGCGTCGATTAACCTCTTTGCTATGTCTCTATAGAGCGCACGAGCACTGGGACCCCATGGTCCTAGCGTTTCGATCCCAAACGGCTCAAAAACATAATCCCCTACCAGATTTTTGTATTTGCGCCGTTTGAGAGTCTCCGCAGATGCAGCAGCAGCACCAGCACAACCCGCCGTGCTGACGCAAGGGTGTCGAAAAAATATTTAACATTTTTTGGACACGCCTATTTGAAATTGGTTTTGGTTGGTTTATTGAAAATTAGCTTATACAATTAAAAAAAAATTCTTTTAGTAAGGTGTATTGCCTTCACGTGCCCTTATTACAGATTCTAATCGGTTCCGCATAGATCTGATTAGGGTTATTAAACGGACTTGCGGAATATTGTTCCATTCTTGTGAAATCGCTGTTTTTAGAAAAAAAACTGTATATGTGAGAAATTATTTCTCACATATACAGTTTTTTTTTTAAACTGTTCCAAACATGCTCAATGGGATTAAGATCCGGGCTGCATGCTGGCCAATTCATGGTACGTATCCCAACCTCTTCGCAATATTGACGAACTTGTGCAGCGGTGTTAAGTCGGGCATTATCTTGCATTAGAGTAAAATTTTCGCCTATTAATCCCATATAAGGTACCACGTGAGCTTTTAAAACCTCTGCTATATAGCGTTGTGCCGTCAAACCACCTCTTCTACCGTTTTGACGAACCATGTCGATGAACACAAGTTCCGTTCGCCCGATCATAGAAATGCCACACTACACCATACACGAACCGCCTCCAAAAGGACCACGCTCTTCGATGCAACTTTGAGCATATCTCTCCCAACGTCGACGATAGACTATTCTGCGACCGTTTGCACCATTTAAACATGTCCTACACTCATCAGTGAACAATATGGAGGCCCATTGCTCTTCAGTCCAAGTTAAGATGTTCACGCGCAAATCTTAAACGAGCTTGTGTGTGAGCTGCAGACAGCTTTGGACCATTTGCTGATATAAAAGGGATGATTGCCGCTTCCTTCAGCCTCCTTTTTATTGTTAGTGCACTCACGTTTAGTCCACGCACTTCATTCAGCTCTGTTTTGATGTTTACTGACGTGAGGAAACGATTTCGTAGGGAAGTTGAAACAATAAATCGGTCGTCACGACGGGTGGTTGCTCGAGTTCTGCCGGTACCGAGTCTCCTTTTGTAAGAACCTGTCTCTACAAACCTTCGGTATACTCTAGAAACTGCATCAAAGTTCAGGATTACTTTCGAATAAATATTAATTCGAAAGTAATCCTGAACTTTGATGCAGTTTATGAGTCCGTCAGTGTATATAAAATAATCACCGATATAAAAACTTTGCATTGAAAAAAAAATTCTGGCGAAGAGCTTTCATAAAAAGAAGCTGGCTTGCTTCGTTGGTGACATAATCCCGGTATGATTTATGGGTTAAACAAAAGGTGATCTGGTTTTGAGTTTTTTGTAGTTGCACAAAGCCTGGCAATGTGCCCGCAAAGTGCAATAAGTGGTAATTAAAGCATAACTAATGAAATATGGCTAAATATCCCTGCAGAATAGGCACGATATACAGCGAGAGTCTGTGTGTGATTTAAAAATCGTTTGGTGCAAAATCCAGGTACATTCGACAGCAAAAATACTACTAAGCTAGTTCTTGAACTCTAAGTTTACCTTAAAGAATGTACGTCAGCACAATATATTTTTACTTAAATGATGACTGTGCTATTTTTCAAATGAGTAAAAGAAACGTGCATTATGAGCACGGTACTCATCTTCTTATGAAATATGGCGGTCTTTTGTGTGACTGGTGCAGCGAGCTTCGTTCTTTACTAACAATACACTAAACTACTTCTCAATGGAAAGTCGAGTTAATGGAAAAATATTTTTTGAGGAAAAGATGTCATCATAATTCTTCAGAATTTTATTCTTTTTCTTTAGAGCTCTAGTAAGTAAAAATAAGTATGAAGTTAAAATTTAAAATATTTAGATACGAAGTTTTGACCGCTACTGTGGATTACAAGTTCGCTTAAGAGTTTATTTAAGTGGGTCACACTACGTACCATAATTATTAAATCGGTCAGTATACGTACTAAGTGATTAAAAATCTGATTAATTTTGTTTGATTTATCTATTGATATGTACAACTATTTTAAAAGTCATTCTTTTGGAGTGGAGGACCTCTCTAAATAGTTAACCATAATCTGATTTTTAGTAATATCTTTTACGACACAGGTTAATTAGAGTTGTATAATACTATGGATTTGTAATAATATTGTGGCATGAATTCATGGACAACTTGGTCTAGTATATTGTATTAAGGGAGTGTTCACCGAACGACCTGTACGGAACAATTGCGTTCGTTGTTTCACTATTTGTAAAGTCCCTCGCGACAGAAACATTCGAAACATTCGTAGAACGGGCATTTCTAGTAAGCGTATATGTATGTTATATGCATGTTACATTATGGAGAAGTAACTTTAAAAGTAGCTTTTTATTATACCAGCTACGTAAAAGGGGATTTCAGAAACGATTCTCTAATAACTCAAAATGTAGGCAGTCTAATTTTGATGGGACTTCTCTGTATTAAAACCCCTTCCCTAATAAGACTTAAAAGAGCAATAAAAAGTTTTAATTACTGTTCCGTATTTTACTGAATTATCAAAACCGTATGAGTGGTTGTGGGTTTAAATGATTATAGACTATTCGTGTTTGAAGGGTGAAGTAGAGAAACATTGCTCGATATGCATGAGTCAGATGTAGCTGGAAATAATTACTAGTAATTGTTACGACGTGGAAGTAATGGAAGCGCGGTTTCGTTAAGAAAATATTGGAAATTGTGTTGTAATATAATTAAAATTATGTACCTACTAAAGATGAATTTACGTGTATTTTGCAGGCAATTTCTTGATAATACTTGTCGTCGTTGATAAACTATCGCACATTTCTATATCTTCTTCAAAATAAAAGCATTTAGCCACTATCAACCGCTGGTAGATTGTACGGATTTATTGAGTTGTTTTGTTTTGTTTTAAATAAGGTATTGGGTAAAGGCGTGGCGACCACAGTAGCGTAAATTGGTCGCCAGGCCACTACCCAGAACCCTGTTGTCCCAAGTCTGTGTGTTCTTTGTGTCCATTATTGCAATGTGTGTTACTTCCTTCGCCCCACTAGGCTAGTAGTGTTGGAGGATTGAAATTCATTTCAATGTTAGACTTCTAGGTCCGACACTCAAATGCATCGATACCCTAACATCTCTCAATTTGCGCCATGATAGCCGGTCTTCACTATTTCTATTACCATTCATACATAATCTCACACCAATATCTGTACGGTGAACCCGTACATTACTACTTGTATGTAGTTTAAACGATTAAGCATTTGTGCGTTCGGTCGTTTACATCGACCTACTTTAATATTACATACTTATAATAAATCAGTGATTATACAGCACTCATCGCGGAACGTTTTATTTATCATCTCCGTCTCTATTAACTCATCAATCATCATACCTTTTTATCATAAATGTAAGACCCGCAGTCTACATTTTTTTTGGTCCTTCGACAATTTGGGGAACCACCGGGATTTTTTTTCGTGATTAAAGATCTCTTATTGAGTGCTTCGCAACAGTCCCGTCGGCTTACTAAATTTATAACTAAATTCAGTGTTAATTTGTGTGACAAATATCGGTCGAGCGGTCAGCAGCAGCAGGTCGCAGATCAGGTTTTAACGCGTGCGGCAGTTTCCAAGTAAGATTGTTCCATTTATTTTATCATAATGGCAGCATCGAGCTCTCGTCAGGCTGAGATTTTGGAACATATCAACAAAATTAAGGTCAATTTTGGAAAGGATCCGTTGTCTAGGAAAACTCCGGCATATATCGAAAGGAGACTTGAGACACTGGATAACCTTTGGGGAGAGTTCGAGGAAAACCATAAAAAGCTTTCTGAACAACCGGAAAAAGAGCCTAAGTATTTTGGTTCAGACTATTATCAACAAGGTAAGGAGTTTTATCAAGCTACCCGTACATTGTTATCCTCCTTTATAGCGAAGGAAAAATCAACGCAATCCTGTGGCGAGGCGGACGAATTAGTGTCGTTACAGAGAACCAATTTTAGAGCTTTTAATAGGTTAGTAAAGAGCATAGCAGTGGATACAATTGATGAGAAATGGGAACTTGAGGATGAGCTTAAGAGTATTCAGAGTAAATGGGATACGATTGACAGTTTACATCTGCGCATAGATCATATACTTCAGGGGACAGACGTGTCATACGAAGAGGAATTTAATGCGCTTGAGGTTATTTTTAAGAGCACAAAGCGAGCCTTAAATCAGAAAATATCGTCCATGGTTCATGTGCAGAAGTCAACGCCAAAACTGGAGATACCTACATTCACGGGTAAATATAGTCAGTGGCCAACATTTTGCGACTTATTCACAGAAGCTATCCATGACAATAACGCCATTACAAAGGCTCAAAAGATGCAACATTTAAAGGGCAAGGTCAAGGGAGAACCCGAACGCCTTATCCAGCATTTACATATCGCAGCGGACAACTACGACACCGCTTGGGAAATTCTCACGCATAGGTATAATAACACCCAAGTTCTATTTACAAACCAAATAGAAACCTTCTTAAATCAGCCGATAATTCAGAAACAAACAGCATTTGACTTAAAACGGCTGTATGATACCTCTACAGAGTGTATTCACGCCATACACAATCTAGGCGTAGACACAAATACTTGGGATCCGTTATTAGTGCATCTTCTTTGTAAGAAACTAGATCAAGACACTTACTGTGACTATAAGGAAGCTCGGAAGTCACCTAGAGAATTACCATGTCTTGCAGAGTTTATGTCATTCCTAGAAGGCAAATTTATAGCTCTAGAGCCTATGTCTAGGAGAGCAAAAGAGCAATCTAAGCCAGTTTATAGTCAAACAAAGAACAAACCTCAAGAGATTTATTACAAAAAGCAGTATAAATCTGTCGCTACTCAAGGCCCTAACTGCTCTTTATGTAATACCCGACACAATATATTCTTCTGTCGAAAATTTAGATCCATGACACCCGAAAATCGCTTAGCTGCTGTTACAAAGGGTAAATTATGTAAAAATTGCCTTTATAATCATTTTGATGGCGACTGTACGAGTTCAAAGCGTTGTAAAACGTGTGATGGCGATCACAACACCCTTCTTCATGACGCCTTCGCCCAGCATCATCAGGCGACATCAGCAGTAACCTCAGGGATGGCCTCTACTCAGTCGCATTCGTCGAGCTCGCATAACGTTAACCACGTAGCCGCAGATAATGAAGAAGTCTTGCTCACTACGCTAAAATGATATGTTCGCGCTAGTAATGGTACCTACATTACACTTAGAGCCCTTTTGGATCAAGGGTCGCAAATTTCGTTGATATCGGAAAATGCTACACAACTGTTAGGCTTACAACGTCGACAATATCATGCGTCTATTTCAGGCATAGGCCCAGTCGCTAAGCAAAGCAAGGGCATTGTATCACTAGATTGCAAATCTATCTATGGAGATTACATCTTAACGACTCAGGCGTTAGTCGTATCTAGAGTTATAAATGACTTGCCCAACTCCACGTTCTATAAGCAGTCGTGGGCCCACTTACACCACCTAAAACTAGCAGATCCTGAATACAACGTTACCCAGCCTATTGATTTACTTCTAGATGCCAGCGTGTACTCAGAGATAATATTAGGAGGTCTTATAAAGGGTCCTACACAGTCGCCTATAGCCCAACAAACGAAGATGGGTTGGATATTATCGGGAAACGTGAAGAGATATAACTGTCACGTTGTTATCAATAACATACCCGACAGTATATCAAAATATTGGGAACTGGAAGACGTCGACCACTCATCATCAACGCTAAGTACGGGTGATCAGTTTTGTGAGGACTTTTACAAAAACACCACGAGACGTCTAGAGAATGGTCGCTACGAGGTTGGGTTACCCATGATGCCAGACTTCAAGCAACATCTCGGCGCGTCTAAGTATAAGGCGATAGCACAGTTTAAGCAATTAGAACATAAGATGTTAAAAAACAAATCATTTGCTACACAATATAAACAATTTGTACACGAGTACAAAGATTTGAATCATATGACACAAGTCGACTACGACGAAGATCAAGGATACTTTCTACCGCACCATGGAGTATGGAAACACGACTCGACTACAACTAAATTAAGGGTAGTTTTTAATGCGTCGGCTAAAACTACCTCAGGCAAAAGTCTAAATGATTTAATGTTTTGCGGACCTAATTTACAACAGGACTTGTTGTCATTAATTATAACTTGGAGGCAATATAAGTATGTTATAACTGCGGACATCGAGAAAATGTTTCGACAGCTACTGAGAAGAGACTGTGATCAATATTTACAATCTATCATTTGGAGAGATTCACTAGACGAGCAATTAAAACAATACCGGTTAACTACTGTAACATACGGTACAAAGGCCGCTCCATTCTTAGCTATGAGAACTCTTAAACAACTGGCAATAGACGACGCAAAAATATATCCGTTGGCAGCATCCGTGGTCCAGAATTCGTTTTATATGGACGATTTGCTGAGCGGTCATAACTGCATTAATAAAGCTAAGGAGTTACAAAAACAACTCATAAAAATGTTACAAGGGGCAGGCATGAATCTTCGAAAATGGTCTAGCAATCATAGTGAACTCCTCCGAGATTTAACATCTGATCAATTAAATAGTCCCTATGAGTTTAAATGTTTTGAATCCAGAAAAACTCTCGGCTTGAAATGGAATCCATCATCAGACACTTTCCTGCTAGAATGTCAAATAACATCTGAGAGTAATAAAAATATTACGAAACGTCAGTTACTTTCAGATATTTCTAAGATATTCGATCCTTTGGGCTGGCTAGCACCGCTTACAATTAGAGCGAAAATATTATTTCAAGAAACGTGGTCAGCAAAAACATCATGGGATCAAGAATTATCTAAAGGTATTATCGAAAATTGGCTAAAATTGAGAGAAGATATTAAAAATATTAACAAATTTTGCATACCGCGACACTTAGGTAACCTGGATAAAATTTGTCAATTACATGCATTCTGTGACGCATCGGACAAAGCTTACGCTTGTACAATTTACCTAGTTACTTACGATAAGGGCGAGTACACATCGAATCTTGTTGCTGCAAAAACTAAGTTAGCACCGGTGGCCAAGAAAATATCGCTACCGAGACTAGAACTCTGTGGAGCTTTACTATTAACTCAGTTAGTAAAGAAAGTCGTTAGTTCCTTACCGAGTCACCATATGACAATACACGCGTGGACTGATTCGATGATTGTTCTAGGCTGGCTAGATGGAGACATAGCGAGATGGAAGCCATTCGTTGCCAATAGAGTACAACAAATAACGGATATCATCCCATCTAGGCATTGGAACCATGTCACCTCAGAAGAAAATGCAGCCGACTGTGCGACAAGGGGACTTACGAGCTTCCTTATAGTCACAGTAAGTGTCTTGATCTAGTTTCTTACAAAGAAGATGCACTAATAACGGATCCCAAGTATTTGTGTCTACGCCTAGATTGTGTATGGCGTGAATACACTCTGTAGAGGTATCATACAGCCGTTTTAAGTCAAATGCTTAATCGTTTAAACTACATACAAGTAGTAATGTACGGGTTCACCGTACATAGACCTTAAATGACCACAACATTTCATTTATTACGGATTTGCTACATAAGCACAGTTCGTTGACACGAACTGTACGTATTATAGCTTGGGTGGCACGATTCATTGCAAGAATTCAAAATAAACAAATTGCAACATATTATAATTATTTGTCCTCAGTTGAAATAACAAATGCATATAACAATATTATTCGAGAAGTGCAAACGCAAAATTTTACACAAGAATTACACAACATTCAGCTGAACAAATGCGTCCATCCTAAAAGTAGGATTTGCAGTTTGAACCCATTTATAGATACCGATGGCATTTTAAGGGTAGGTGGGCGGTTGAAACACGCTAGATTAAGCAATTCAGCGAAACATCCCATCATTCTATCAAATCATAGCAGATTTACCAATTTGTTAATAGATCTAGCCCACATAACTACTTTACATGGTGGGCCGCGACTGACCCTATCATACATAAGAGACAGATACTGGATTATCAGTGGTGTCAGGACCGTAAAACGACAGTTAAGGCTGTGTGTAAGGTGTCGCCGATTTAACAACACAGACAATCAACAAATTATGGCAGACTTACCAGAGGCTAGAGTAACTCCCGCTAGACCGTTCACACATACTGGTGTTGATTTTACGGGACATGTAGAATTGAAAGCAAATAAAGGACGTGGTATTAAGACTGTTAAAGGATATGTGGCAGTATTTGTATGCATGTCTACGAAGGCAGTCCACCTGGAACTCGTTTCTGACTTAGGCACGGCAGCTTTCTTAGCCGCTTTCCGTCGGCTTTGTGCTCGTCGTGGATCACCTAGCCATATGTATAGCGACAATGGCAGTAATTTCGTTGGTGCTAACCGACTCATGAAAAAGGAGTATATGGAAATTATTCATTGTATTAACTCAGACTTCTTCAATAACATTGGCGAGATGAATATAAAGTGGCATTTCAACGCACCTGCCTGGCCCAACGCTGGGGGTCTCTGGGAAGCGGCGGTAAAGAGCCTAAAATATCATTTAAAGAGAGTCCTCGTGATCAACGGCTCAAGTACGAAGAATTTTCTACATTGCTGTGCCAAATAGAGGCATGTCTCAACTCCCGGCCCCTATGTCAATTATCAGAGGATACAGACGCGCTTAACTGTTTAACTCCTGGACACTTCTTGGTAGGAGGACCGATTATGTCGAGACCTGCCACCGATCCTGGCTCAATAACCCTGAAATCCCGATGGCAATTAGTACAAGGAATGATACAGCATATCTGGAAAAGGTGGTCATTGGAATACCTTCAACAATTACAAACCAGAACTAAGTGGCGACAGTCTAAGACTAACGTCGAGGTCAATGACATTGTCCTTATTAAGGAAGAAAATTTAGCTCCTGGTAAATGGGCTATGGCTCGAGTGCAACAGGTTCACAGTGGTAAAGATGGTTATGTAAGAGTTGTTACTCTCAAAACAAGCAACAGTATTTTACGACGGCCCGTAAACAAACTCGTTCCATTGCCCATAAATGAAATTGAAATGTCATCAAAATTGCCTTCACAACAAGATCAGTCTGCGTCGTCATCGGATCAGGTAGAAAATCAAAATCGCCCCGCGCGTCCTCGTAGAAAAGCACCGTGGAAAGCTTTCATGATAACAGCGCTCTTCCTGTTTACATTTATATCACCCACCGTACAACAAACGGTGACGTCATACAACATAACGCCAATTACCACTACCCAAGGCCTTTATTTCGATAGAATGTTAGGCCTACAAATTATCAAAGACGATTGGAAACTAATTGTGTATTATAATATGTCTACATACTATCGTGCAATAACTGACATAAGCAATTATGTTACCCACTTAAAGAAAACAGCTGATAATATGGGTCACCAATACGACAGTGTTATATTACAATTAGAACATGAAATAAAGGAAATTAAACACTATTACTCATTACTTCAGAGTCCATTTTTAAGTCGATACAAGCGTGGCTTAATTAATGGTGTTGGCTACTTGGCAAATTCTTTATTTGGTGTATTAGATGAAAGATTTGCCGAACAATACAAACAGGATATAGAAAGGATAGCACAAGATGAGAACCACGTACAAAAATTACTTCGTAACCAGACACTTGTCCTGGAATCAGAGTACAACATTTTGCGTCGCAATGAAGTAAATATGAACAAACAGTTCGACATTATAAATAATCATCTTCGTAACGTTTCGTCAGAATTGAATAGGGTGACCATGGATAATAGAAATAGCATATATGTCACATCAACTGCACTCGCAGCGAGTATAATACTTTCGAATCTAATGCGCATTCAGCACATACTAATCGACACAGTGACAGATATTAGTCATGGACGTATCGACCCTTATTTACTCTCTCCGGAACAGTTATCCCTTCAAATCAATATTATATCGGGTCAATTACAAGGTAACCTCGATATTCCTGTAGAAAGCTCGAATTTATCGGAATTGTATAAAATAATAAAAGCGTCTTCGAGACTGCACGACAATTATTTAATTATTGAAATAAGAATTCCACTCGTAAGCAGCGATATTTATGAATTAGACAAAATAATTTCTATTCCTCAGAAACGGGACTCGAATCATGTCCGAATTGTAACTACTTCGCCTTATATCGCTTACAACGTGCAAAGGGACACAGCTCTGCTCTTATCAGACATGGATCTACAAGCCTGCCTTCACGTCTCCAATGACGAAAAGATCCTATGCTCTTTAGACAAGCCTGTTTACAATCTAAAAATAAAACAGTCACTATGTGACTTACAATTAATTAGTGGTGAGACTACATGTAAACAAGAAATATCCACGTGTCATAATAATTGGTTCAAGTTACATAATACAAACTCGTGGCTATATTCTTGTTGTGAAATATGTCACCTTCGCTTATTTTGCAACTCCGATTCCACAACTACGATACTTAGAGACAATGGAATCATTAACTTAGGTCATGGTTGCACACTGAAGACAGACGACTATAGTGTTCACGCTCATAATAACTTCTTACGTCAATTATATATGCAACCAAATATCGAAGTCCCGAAGGTGTCAGTTCTCAATTCCCTTATCAACACGACCTTGCCTGATCATTTTGTTGTACCAGAAAACCACACTGAAGTTTGGAATCAATTGCAGGAGCAAATAAACAACCTTAAGGAACAATCTTCCACTGAATTAAATGTGCACGACATTCATCATTATTCTGTCGTATATTTAACGCTGGCCTTGATGGTCACTTTCGGAAGCATAGGTTTTTATATATTCATGAAGAATAAGAACAAGGGCACGGAACAGCCACCGCGAAGTGTCGCGATAGTGGCAAATGTGCAGAGTCAGCATTCGCCGCCGGGGAAGGCGCGAGTCGTCCTAACGGACGCCTCCGAGAGTGTAAGTGAAGGTGTGCTAGGGATGATCAGTGCGTGTCGTGAAATTAATAAATCGGTTATCAGTGTCGATAAGGGAACCTCACCTATGGTTGCCCATCGATCAGTGGATCTGAGTTTTCTAAATAAGTGTGAACAGGACTAAAATAATAGAGACTTTAATGTTAATTTTAAGCAAAATAATGGTATCACCTTATAATATCATTCATTCACATCTTATAATAACATTCTCATTTCGAATTAATAATCATTTTATACAATTAAACTTAACTATTATGATCATTTAGGTTTAAATTTTATCTTTTCTGTCTTAGAGTTGGCAGTATGTACGGTGAACCCGTACATTACTACTTGTATGTAGTTTAAACGATTAAGCATTTGTGCGTTCGGTCGTTTACATCGACCTACTTTAATATTACATACTTATAATAAATCAGTGATTATACAGCACTCATCGCGGAACGTTTTATTTATCATCTCCGTCTCTATTAACTCATCAATCATCATACCTTTTTATCATAAATGTAAGACCCGCAGTCTACAATATCTTCGAAGGTGTAGGCTTCTGCCTATCCCTTGTACACAGTGTACTACACTAACACATTTGTTTAGTTATGATTTTAAGTCCCATGGAATAGGGGGCTCGCCTATTGCCCTTATCCGGGCACAGTCACACTGTAGCATTCTGTCAATAAATGTTAAGCAGCACCGTGCTACTTAACATATTTAATTGACAGAAAAACCCAGAAACATTTCGCCCGACCCCGGCATCGAACCTGAGATCTCATGCGCAGCAGTCGCATTCACTATCGCTGCGCCACCGAGGCAATGAGTATATAATAATAATAATAATTTGATTAATGCTATTAGAGTATTCAGGGCAGACGCCGTTTTATCATCCATAGTTACCAATATACCAGTCCATCAAACACCCATACCCATAGCCTATATATTAGAATCCATACGTAGCAATAGTCCTACGCCTGCTGCGGCTAGTGCCGCTGTAGGTGTTCCATCCCAGCTTTGATTAAAACTCTCGAAGGGCCTCTTCACGTTGGACCCATGTCTCCGTGTAAGCCTCCCAAAGGGCCGGGTATTTTCCTAACGTATTAGGGAATTAATCGTGAAAGAGAAACATAGTAATAATAATATTCTATCACATACACACAACACCATCTAGCCCAAACTAAGCAGAGCTTGTACTATGGGTACTAGACAATGGATAAATATACATATATAGTTTTTTTTTGTAAATACACACATATTATACATAGAAACACCCAGACCAAGACAAACATCCATGTTCATGTACTTATTGCACACAAATGTTTGACTTGTGCGGGAATCGAACCCGCGACCTCAGGCGTGGCAGTCGGTTACAGTAACCACTACGCCATGAAGGCCTTCAAAATATATAGTAAGTATGGCGTATATGAAAGTGTTAAAATAAATTTCCGTAGTTTTCTTATGATTTGCAGGGTAACAAGCAGTCCATAGAAAATGTGATTCTTAAGTAAATATAATAAGTCTAGGAGCTGATTCCAATATGATAATGAAAACTTTTCTTTGATTTATATGTACTATTTAAGTTTAGTACCCTACAGCCTTTTCTGTATTCAGAATAAAAAGAAACTGAATATTCTCTTGGTAATTTTATTTTATAGTAGATAAACGTGAACGGGTGGTTGTTATCATAAGAAAATAACGATCTAAGAGAATGTTCCACAAAGCTAAATTTTCTTTAATATAACATCCAGTCTTCAGCGATCAAAATGTAAAGTGGGTAAGAACCTGTCGGGCTGTGACCCCGTCATATAAAATGCTCTTTTATATTGTTATGCTCTCAGGTGAAACGGTACTCTAGTCCCCAACCTACCATTGCATCAACATTTATTTTCTTGTAGAAAATTCAGAACTGTATTGGGATTAATACTTCATAAATAGTAATATAGAAAGAAATTTATAAATAAAGACCAAGTATATTTTCTAGGACCCTTTTTGTCTAGGTAATGATTGGCCAATAATGTTGATATACAAATCTTATGTGAGAGGTAGTAAGTTGCAGGAACCTGATAGGGATGGTAACTTCAGCCAATAGAAGATTGCAGCTAAATAACCTCATCTCGATCACGCGATATGTATTGGCTAACTAGTTCTGTTAGCAAAGAAACTGTGCTATCAGGATGAACTGCCGAGTTAGAAGCTGTCTTTGTCTTTTGCGCTGGCATTAATAACTCGGTAACCATACCATACCATATATACCATCAAGCATGCTATATGCTTGTTTCACAGTAATAAGTATAAAAATAACAATAAATGGTAAGGAAGTCATAGTACTCAATCACTTTTTACTTGAATTATTCAACGATCCAAAGTAAAAAGGAAAAATGTTCGAATCAAATAACAGATACATCTCTTTCCTGTTCTGTGCACCACTTCTCGTCAAATAATACCCATTACTAAAAAGTAGGTCAGTTGTCAGATTCTCTAGCCTTCCGCCTTCAGCTGTGAATGTCCCAGATAGAATCTCAAGAACAATCGTACTCAGCAGTTTTATATAATAAAATTATTTTATGAGTACGATGTCGTTGTCAACAAAATTTTAAACAGAACGTCACTAAATTGATTTACTTATTCCATCTTCCATTTTAATTTAAAGCGACATTTTGTTTAGTCGGTTTTAATCGCGCAATTTTACTGAATACATTTGTTTCGAAACTAAACTGAAATCATATTAGAGTTGAACGGAGTTTGCTTTGGCGGGTTTCCAGTCGCGTTAGTCACGGACAAGCGAACTAAGGCTCCGTGCAAAATGGAACTCTTGTGGCGATGCGATGGCTTGATTAAATTTGCTTAAAAACTTCTGAGTAAAAGTATCGCATAAGTGGCTAGCCGTTTTTAAATGATGTTAGATTACAATTAAGACAAACGTTTAAATAAAAGCAAATGAAATATTGAACAGTTGACTTTAATCCGATTAATTATTCAACATTTGGAGAATTTTAACTCTGAGCAAGAACACAAGATTTTAAAATCAATGGTATTTTTATTTATTTTGATGATCTCAATCATTATGATATAAGCTGGCTTTTTCCACAAACTACACACAATCGGTTCAAACTAACTTTAAGTGTGTCAACCGTGTAGGGTGGAAGAGAAAATATTTGATTGGAATACTTTAAATATAGCGCATTTCTTGTAAAGTAAGTCAAAGGGTCTACTTGTTTTACGAACTCAATAGATATCTGATATCTCGTTGAAAGATGATATCTGATATTAGGTACTTTCACCAAAAGTGTTGACCGTGCTAGGTCAAATAGAAGAGAAGAGATTTTATTAAATACTTTAAAAGCACTTTCAAGCATTTCTTGTAAACTAAGTCTAAGAATAACTTCAACCGCCATAGACATTGGAATACCTTGAGCGTCGAGCATTATGAAAAGAGCTCAACGTTATAAAGTATCATAATATCACATTGAGTATGTAGCTAACCTTGTTAATTAGTAATTGGGCGGTTTGGCGAAGAGGAACATGAGAGCTTTGATTAAGATCAATGTGGAGCTTAACATGGGCTACCTAAATAGGTTAAATTATGTATCATACATTTATGACGTATTTGGACCCTCGCAAGTTAATAAAACCAAGTATAAGCAATATAATATAATATGTTGTATATTTCAGATTATGGTTTTTGCCACGGAGCTAATATGCGATTAATATCCGATAGTTATTAGGTTTTTCACTTACATAAACATTGCAACTGAACGCTCAGAACATTATCAAATAATAAAATTATCTGTTCAAGACTATTACGGTGTGCAATATAATATAACATATTTATTAATAATATTGTTATAAAGGTTATTCTTCGTTTTCTCGGTTAAACTTCTCTATACCAATTTTGACGAAATTTTGTATTAAAATAGCGTGATGGCTGAAAAAGGACATATGCTTACATGTTATGTATGTATGTCTGTGTGACAATAATCGCTATAAACTATAATTATTGAACGTTTAAATAAATGGAAATAAGAGATACCAAAAACCATGCCGGTAACAGTATGAATACTGAATTTGAAGCGCAACGTTCGAGTCACAAGAGACAGCTCCTGAGGATTCGCGTCATCTGATTAAAACTCATCACGTGTTATTCACACACTTGTTACTGAAAGAACATCCCATTTTATTTACCAACACATTTACTGTGCTTGTGTTAGGATTCTGTTTTACCACGTTAAAATGTTGTTGCTCTTTCCGTTCTCAATTTGAACGTTTTAATTCTTTAGTTGCATTTACACTTTAAAATAAATAAGTCTATTTTGAACTTTATTTTGTGTTGTCAGTTTGAAATCTATAGTTCTTCTCCCTAGTCTTTACTATTCCCAAGTCACTCGGGGTCGGCTTTGTAGTCTAACCGGATTTGACTGGATATCAGTTTTTACACGGAGCGGCTGCCACCTGACCTCCGCAACCCGAGGGCCAACGATACCCTAAGGCTAGACCAGTGTCAGGATATTAGAGGGCACTGACCGCCCAATAACGACTGCCATAGATGTTCATGGCAGCCGAGACCGACGGCTTAACATGCTCTCAGAGGCACGGAGCAGGCGATAAAATTGTCAATCAATACGCACATCATTTCGAAAAGTCATATAACTTCCGAAAGTCAGAGGTGCGCGACATGGGTTCGAACTCAAGACCATCTGCATTGTAGTCTGTTGGTCTCCCCACTGAGCTATCGCTACTCTAGTTTGATATCTATACTGCATGACCTTTTTATCTGGCTCTTTCGTAGCGATTGCACATCGCTAGTTGGCACTCATCAAGCATATAATATACTTATATAATATATGCGATGAATATTAATAAAATCCCTTGTATTTGATAGTTTAGTAAAAAGATTTAATAGACTGTGACTTAGAATTTATAGTTGAATTTATATTACCCGGTATTTAAAATATATAAATATGAAAAGTGGTCGATATAAAATAAGTCATAAAACCAATATATTGGAATATCGATACAAAACGATGCATTCAAACTAGAAACAATGCGGTGGTATAAAATATAACATTCTAATGTTATGGCACTTATGGCGTCTCCTTTCTATGGTAATAAGGAGATCGTAAATTTTTTATGATCGCCTTCAATAAACTTTCATAGTGAAATTACGCCGCGGTTTAAACTATGGCATCCGTTTTAGTGGCGACAGAAATTAAAAGGACAAAGATTAATGTGAACGAACGCCAACGAAAGAAAGTACAGTCAGTACAGTCAATCACAAAGCGTATTTTCTTTCTTTTTGGCCACAGAAAGAAATATGTGTTTAACTTTTCGTATTTCTAAAGTAGACAAACAATCACACAGCCTGCTTGATAGTACGCGGTAAGGAATCTTACAATACTAGTAGTAAGTAATCGTGTTCTGAGGACCAAAAAAGGACCTGCTACGCTGGTAGTGTAAGGAGGAAGACCATTGTGCCTGCTGACAAAAGCTTTGACTAGTGGGCTCACCGTTAGAAACACAACTCATTGTTATTACATTATCATTTATTACTACATCGGATATTGTAGATGTAGAATCAGGTTAGGCTGTGCCTATCTTATATAGTTCAGACTATCTGTCTGAACTATAAATTCAGCATTTTATAATTTTTAATCCAGGCCTGTATTAATAAAATATGTTAAAGTATAGTCTCGCCATTATGGCAAGTACTAGTTAGGAATGTTAATTATTGAAATAACTTTAATAGCTCTACAACTTACTTAACTAAAAATAAAACATATATTTACAAACTCGTGGTAGTAATACTAATGTAATAATTTTTGATAAATAGTTTATTTTTGATCGAGGTTTAAAATATAAATATATGGAAATTTTAAACTTATTTTAATAATTTCGGTCTCAAAACACACGTAAGAATCAGGCAACATAGAGTATATGCCATAAAAAATTATACCAACGTTACGTTTACAGGTCAGAGGGCATATAAGTAAAGGGGTGCCACTAGCTCAAGGGCATCTCCATGGCGATAAGGGGCTGGAAGGGTTCGGACAAAATCTTGTGCTTATTTGTATCGGTTACCGGTAAGATAATATTTGTATCGATCCTGTAGTAAAGGTAAATTCTTACCCTTTTTGGGTCTGACCGCAACTTTTCACTGACCTCACTTAACTTTGTTTTTCAATTGACCAACAGGCTCGTCAGATTATATTATTATGGATGTAGCAATGTAGTCAATATGCGAACAGTACCTATAGTAATTGCCTTTTTTCAGATGTTGGAGCTTTAATTAGTTTGACGTATTAATTGTATGTTATAATCGTTTTAGCGTAGTATGTATAATACCTATGTCGCAGTAGACTTTAAGAACAACAGACACAAAAAATACGCAGGCTAGGAATGTGACGCAGTAACTACGTTAACGTAACTTCGCCTAAGAGCCAAATGATATAGGTATAGTTATGGGTACGAACAGGCGCGCCTCTGCGTGTAAACAATCATACTTCAACGAAAGCATGTATTCATATGATTTAGTTGCTTGTGAACTGCATTAGAGCTTCAAACTTCTCTGAAATTGATCTAAAATCCATACTGTGCCAAAAATGTTACCACTTTTCGCAAAGTTAGAAGTCTAGAGCGAAGTAAGGCATAATTACCATTAATTGGTTAATGAAAATATATATGTCGGAACAGCAATATTGTTAGTGGGACACTAGCACCATCTAGTGACACAGAAAGGCATTAGGACGGAACGCCAGCGCCATCTAGCGGCGCTAGACGGAGTCTACGAGGCGGCGCGAGGAGCGGACAAAGCTCAGTCTTCGCGTTACCGTCGACCAGTGCACACGTCGTAGGAACTGTCTCGCGTTTCATAGTGATAATAAGTGTCTTAGTGTGAAGTAGTTGTTAGTTGAATTCGAATACAAGTTTACAAGTTATCTGACTACCCACGTGCTTTGATCCTATAAAATGGCTGATAAGGCTGATAACTTATTTAAGAAAATTACATTTATTTATCTTCTTTAGTATTTGCGAGGTTAAAACTTAAGACTGCGCCGAGTGAAGACAGATAAAGACAGAGCTTGTGCGGCGCATGTTCAAATCGGCGCGCGGCCGCCATAGTAAAATTGTATGGAGGATTTAAAGTGCTTTTTTGATAAATATGTATCTTTATTGTCAACCAATAACTTAAATGATTGGGACGGAAAAATTGTAATATAACTATTTATGTTCCGTTTAAGCTGTAAAATAGGATAAATTTCTACTATTATTTATAATCTAAAAATCACGTAACACGAGCTTACGTTTTTGCATTTTACGTGTAAATTTACGTAACTTTATAGGCAATAATATTAATTATTTTAAGTTTTTTACACGGAGTAATTGTAAACACATTCATTGTTATGGTAAATGTATATTTTATATTTGTATTAAACAAAAAGTGTTGATTTTATTCACTTAACTGTGACCGCCTGTTTTGGCACATTTCGCTCGGCGCAGTCTTAAACATAAATAAAGCTTAATGCGTAATATATTACTCGTGGATGTTCACGTTGGTATATACATAGGTATATTTGAAATATGCATGTAACTCAAAGTGTTAACATTTTTTGTTATTATTTTCTAGACTCGTAACGACTATTTTTAAATCATAATTTTTCTAAGCCGTGTGTATTACCAGCAGAAACCATACAGATTGAATGCCTTGTTTCTGCACTGCACATGTATGCACCGAGGAACTCCGTGCGTTATATTTGTGTAGTCTCAATGGTAATATATACATAATATAATTATGAAAACTAAGGCTTCTTGTTCAGCTGCATTGTAATGCCTTGTTAAATCCGCACGTTGCCAACGACACATAGGTACATTACCTGGCTCTAGTGTGGCAAAATGTTTATTAGCACTAACCTACATAGTGCTCGGACATATAAATAGTAAAAAACATTATGCTGTCTCTCCAATGACAATTTTATTTTAATTTAGACGGTAGGTGTTCCGATTGCAAATGTATGCAGATTATTTGCGTGGGACTCGGGCGACAGCGATCAAATTAAGCGACAGCAAAAAGACCAGTAAATGCTGTGTTAAAAATGTATTTAACTTTTTGTTGTAGAAAATGCGGGTTTGTTTATTTATTGCTATTCTATTTTATATCGAGTCCTGGTGATGTTGTTGAATTGAATTGTACATAACAATTTGTTTGCTATCCCCGTGGCTATTCCTGTCCCTATAATCTTTATTTGATATCTTAATTTAGTACTATTTTCTTTTTTTGATGTTAGTCGAATAAAAAGAACAGGCGTGGGTAAAACACGTAGGCACTTTAAAGCTTTTATATTCACAAAATTATAACATTGTTATTTTTAGATTTTAAGCTTTATTTCTTTAATAATATCCTATGAGTATTAATTATCTTATAAAAACATAACTACAAGAAAAAAGTCACGCATCATGTGATATTATTTGTGTATATGCATTTATTTTATAGTGTGGGGTTATAACTGATAATTGTAGGCTCGTAGCGCATAAATCTACCGAATCATGAGGTTAACCAAATAGATAGCGCCCATTTACAATAACTTAGACCCCTCAGCGATTAGCCGAGCATGCAACGTCGTCAATCCTGGTTGTAATAAAAATATTTGATCGACAATACCCAAACGAGGCGGTAGAACAAGTCATTGGACTTGCGATCGACTGGCCGTGGGTTCCACTTACTGCACTTCAGATACGAACTTGCCCTTAATACAAGCATTTGAGCTTAACCCTTCCGGCTACGCTAAAATGCTGAATCCCCAAAACTTAGGAAATAAAAAGGGCCAAGATAATTATGATGGAGTTAAAAAAGGAAATAAGTTGAAGTATGCCATCGCATATTATGTAAAATATAAATGGACGGACTGAGAAATCTTTATGGTCGTAAAATAAAATGATTAATTATGTACTTCTCAATCATATATATGATAAGGGAAGGGATATATAACCCTACTATTTATAAAGGCATAATTTTAAACAAATGCACAATAAGATTGCCTCAGGAATTCTCTAATTAAATAAAATAAATTGCAAAACAATTTTTGTCAGAAGAGTGAATGCTGAAACAGCTTAACAATTGTTGTTCGAGCAATAATTTAAATTGGATTATTTTACTTTCACAGCACATTTCGCGAACAACCTAATTCCGGTTATCCTCGACGACACTCAAAACAAACGAAAGTCTGATAAATGTTGCTATTAATCTTCCGGCCGCTTCAGCGCTCACCCTTGCGAGAAAAGGACGGAAACAATTATAATAAAAATCTAGATTTGGGTTAAGTGTACTTAGGCGGACACTTTATGTCACTTTATGCCACGGTTTTATGCACGAGAAGCACAAATTTATTTATTTGTAAATTCTTTTTATTGGATACGCCAGACTGGGTCTCTTTGTATCCTTTTTCACAGAAAATCAGCACTAAAAACAGGTACCTAATGGTTTTCCGTTTACTCAGAATAATGAAAATTGGATTCGGAAAATGGTAACGGAATAAACTAGAAAAACTTTTTGCGTCCGTCATATTATTCGCAAAGACCCGAACACGTAAACAGTAATAGCGCGTACAGAATTACGGGGACGTTGCGCACTAAACGTTATTTTATTTTGATTATTTTGCGCATGACTAGGTACTTGATTTTATACTGAGACTTATACTGTAGTAAAATGTAAAGGACTTATGAAAGTCGAACCGTGTTTCGGCTCAGTTAATAGGTATGTATAAGGATTATGTTTCGCGACGACGCTGATTTTAGAGGAGTATTAAAACTGAGCTGCAAGTAATGAGAGGTTTAAGTTTAAATAGAGGAGAATGGGGTCAAGAGGCCTTCAGTCTGCTCACCCCGTACAATAGTAACAATACAATGAAATATAACTAGGACAAATTGCATGGGAACATTTTGAATGGCAACAAGTGGACTGAAACTCTCTGAAATATGATTATCATATTCCGGTCCCGTATTTCCCTCACCTGTTTCATAATGTTTTTGTTTTTTGTTCTCCTACGTAACGAGCTTCCTGTTTCGTGGTTAATTTGAATGCGTGTTTTTGTTACTAGAAATTTGCTGTTGGATTTTTGTCATTTTTATTTTTTGATGTGTACCTACCCATAATTTTGGCACAGGGATTTGTTATTTTATAGCGCGTACCGTCGAGTGGTAGTATACGGAATATATTTTTACAAGAATTATAGTATGTATTGTGGCCTAACATAACAACTGAGTGAGAACTGCTTCAGCCGGTCGCGGAATGGAATCCTACTGAATAATGGACGAAGCCGTGGTAAGCAGTGCCTGACCCATATTAGACTAACATGCTGCTTTAAGCGGTAAAAACAGATGTTCGAATGTTAAAATCCCTTCGAAATAAAATCTCGTACTGATAAAACAAGTAGTTTAAAGATTGGAAGCTATAAAATATTTGCATAAAACCTGATATGCGGTTGTTAATTTGTATCTCGTATAACTGAACTACTTAAATATGCATCGTGATTCGATTCACATATGCAAATGAGGTATAAACAGTTCTGCATTAAATGTCGATAAACGTATAAAATATTGGTTGTAATCTCTATAATTTTCAATACATTCAATGCGATCGATAAGAAGAATGTAGCTTTTTAACAAAAGAACTGTGGAGCTTACAAATTAAATTACAGAAATAAGAATGTAAAGTTAAACAAAGTTTGTTGGGAGCTAAGCCTCGCTTTGAACGAAACGAGAGGAGGATGGTACCTTCAAACGTTTTATCCTGAAAACACGTAAATTAGAATTAGATCCGCACCTACAAACGAGTTCACTAATTAATTTTGTGATAATAGCTTCACCGTTTTCGTGTGTTTTTTGTCGTGCAAATTAGTTTTTTGTTTTCTTTTATTCTCCATGGACTAAAAATCTTTCGTTCAAATTCTCCCGTTTTGTGAAATATGTTAATTATTCAAAGTTTTGTTTTATTTATGCGTTAATAATCTTATCTAGGTCAGCGCCTTAACAATTTGAATTATAGTAATGCCTTGTATTAATGAATTAATAGATTTTTGATACATGGATAATAGTATTTACTACCTTTACGTCTTTTTTCTTTAAAATATATAGTTCTAAGTAATTGTGTGTGTACTACGAATATACCGACATGTATCCAACTTAACTTATAGTAACATATCCAGAGGGCATTCATATTACGGAGATTGTACTTGTAATGCACAAGAGAGACTGGCATTTATATATCATTCACGTTGTTTAGACTGATTATTAGTCTAGCAGCGTCATCAATTACTGGTCTGGGTGTTAAGTAGCAATGTGTGAAATGATTATCCATTAGACATTTAAATTATTTGAATGTGCAAGCGAATTGATTATTTGAATTGTTATTCGTTATTTGAATACGTGAGTTTTAGTTTTAACAATTACATATTAATTAAAAGTGTAGGTACAATCGGGCTTATGAAGCATCATTCTATCAAGTCGAATATTCGACCGTCGATTCAAATTATGTTTATTGTATCTGATACAACATAATTTGATTTTATTTTTATTATTCGATATTTTCTTTGGTGATATTTGCGCGTTGCTAATTATTGACAATAGGTTAGCTGCTTGCTATAGGCAAGCAAGATCTAGGTATACATCATCTAATTTATATAAATCTATTTTTTTAATGAATATTGTGGACGGAAAAATATTATTTAATTTACTGCAAATGGACAAGAGAATATAATTGATTAACTACTCTCTGCTTAAGTAAACGTTTCACTACCACTAATGAGTTGACTGGTAACAGCGAGATGAACTGAACTAAAATATCTAGATCCGCAAATAGTAGTGGGTGCAGAATCCGCAAATTTAATAATTCTTTTTCTTTATTTTCTTCTTTTAAAAAACAGCTCTCACACTAGGAAATAATTCTTGTGTCACAGAATTTACAAACATTCAAACAACGGATACAAAGAACACCTAGACTCTGCACAACATCCTGTGGATCACACAAATTTGAAACGACAACACTCGGCGCAGTGGCAGCGGCAAGGCGCCCTCTAAAACCACTACGCCATCCGAGCAGTTAAAAATTCTTAATGTATGGGAATGTAGGGAAATTTTCGTTTAAGTTCAAAAATGCTTAACCAATATAATAAACATTAAAGTACGTTTGTTCTATGGCCCTTTTTTTACGCAGATCCGTTCCACTATTGGAACGGATCGATGTAAATTTCTACGTGGAGTTAGAGAAGTTTAAGGCCCGGAGATTGACGGAACTGTGTGTGTGAGTGACAAGTGCTTTTATCTCGAGAAATGCACGGTTCCTATAGGATAGATCTTTTGAACAAAGTGAGTGAAACTGTGGGCAGAAGTTACTACTAAAATAAATTTAATAATTCTAAAATAGCGTGATTTAAACCCAAAATGGCTAAGCTGGCAGACCATCGGTGTACTAACAAGGTTGTAGCTTTTTAATAGCTTCTTTAAAATATCGTTTTATTAATAATTTGAAACCAGTTTGAAACTGTACAGAGGTCCTCAAATGTAGTATCGGACCAAAGCTGTGCTTAACAGAAGCACTGGCTCAAACTGGGTCAGCGAGGCGACTAATGAAGTAATGCCTATATTGCTTATAGTACATAACGGCCAACAGAGATAAATAACATTGCGCTGTTGGTCCGTGCTCGTGTTATTTAGAGATACAGTTTAATAGTTATTACATTATTTTAGTTAGTAGTTTCATTGCAGTAATAAAGTCAGTATGTCTTGCCAAATGCGAATGCTACATAGGCTTTAGTAAAAGCTACGTGGTATGCCTATGTTTTCTACTATAATACATCCTCGGTCAAGCTATGCTTTTACTTTTGCAGTTTGATGACATTTACTTTACTAATCTGCCACCTACACTTTTATCATTTCCGTAGCTGGTGGTTCAGCAGAAATGACTGAATCATTAAAAATGCCCAGTTGTGCCCCGTAAAAGTGTAGTAACAAGCACAGTTAATCTCAAGTATATATTGGAGGAGTTAGAAATGTAAATTATTCTTCCCTCCATAGCAAAGCGGTCTGCTGCTTATCTTAAATAAAGGAGATATCAGACACATTTTTAAAATCTTCTCCTAATTTTATTTAGTTCTTAACCAAATGGTTGGCTGTCATACTAACAATAAAAATTATAATAGGTATATAAATGTTAAATGTTATTTAAAACACACATTAAGATAATAAACCAAATATACGAAAGGTTAGAAAACGCCAACTAGCCTAGGTAAGTTATTATTCTACGTAATAAAATAACTAACAAACATACTTTTGTATTAAAATGCTATTTAGCTTCAATATAAAATCCTAAAGATTGGAACAAATTCGTAGATACAGCTAGTTACATTCATAGAGCAATTTACTTCGTCTCGAGTTTCAAACCAATAATTGCTCTCCTAGTTCCAACATCATAAATCATATGAAGCATTACTAAAGAAACTTTCGGTTCAGTCAATTTAAAATCAACCTCTATCTTTCAGCATGGTTCACATGTTGAGATATTTTTATCACGTAAATCGGGAGTTCCTTGCAACCTCCTTGCCATCTAAGTGATTCGCGCCACTTGCGTCATCAGAATTCGTCCCTCAAACACAATCTCCCTCTGATAAGGTCAGAATATCAGTCGTTCGCTCTAAATGCAAATATTACCGCACCCGAGAGAGGTGTTATAGCCTCGGTTTTGAGGTAAAAAAGGACGAAAACAGCGCTAAATGGCAAGAAAGCGCTTTTTATGCTGACGGAATTGGGTAGTTAAAGATAAAGAATGGATAGACCGGCTCCTTAGATAGTTGTTTTAGTACACTATAGGTAGATGTGCGCGTTACATTTTGTTTTATTTATGTAATGGGACGAATAAGTTTCTTAGAAATCTGCCTTTTGCTGTAGAACATTATTTTTGATGTTCGAAAGGTTCTTGAATAATATTGGATATAAAAAAGCAAAAATATAGATTTCATAAAGTAAATACTGGGTAGGTGCGTTTTATTTGATTTTCAGGGTAAACGGCTGAGCATTAAGCTGGGTTGGCTTCAATTTGAAATTTTATCTTCTAGGATACAATATTGACATATGGAGTCATTGATATTGAATATTGCCTAACCAAAATAGATTAATTATTAATGTCACTAAATTTAAGATCTTTTTTTACATTTTCATTTTGGTGCCTAGTTCTTTGTCACAATGCCACAAAATCTTTTATAACTATGACCCCAACGTTTTGTTTTGAAATTCTTCTTATTATTTAATTTCCAGTTACATTGTTTCAGTTGTAACAATTTTCATTTATGATTAAAAACTGGAAAGAGGTCGAACGCTTCCGCGCTGGTAGGAAACGAAGGCTCCTGGGAAATGAAACTACGAAGCGCAGTTCATTCTCTTCACTCTTAGTTATGGAACAAATTCATTTTGCGTATATTTTGCTTCGGCACATTATTGCACGTGAAAGCCTTTTGTAAATTAAAAGAATTGGTTGCAAAATCTCAAAATGTCAAGCTATTGACCGGTTCCATGAAATAATAGAAGGTTTTAGTGATGTGCTCAAGAGTTATGAACAAGTACTGTTTACTTTTGGTATAAATATCTAGGTAGGACAACGTGTTTACAATATATACATACATAATCTCACGCTTATGTATATTTCGGAAGTCGTAGGCAAAACTGTATTTCATCCAAATTTCAGTTATGGTTTTAGGGCAAGTATATAGCCCACTTGGCGTTTCTTTGATAGAAAAGCCAAATAACTGTTCTTAGTCGATCCAAGGACCCAAACCATGATCTCATGCACAATAGTTACGATTAATACCGCTGCTCCACCAAGGCAGTGTTTATGATATTTTCTGTAAGGTAACTTCCTAGCAGTTTGGGGACGTTTATCATGATAAATTTACAGCAGTAATCCCACTTTCAGTACGCGAAAACTAATCATAATATGCCATTATTTCCCAAAACAAAACGTTGAATATGTAAGTAACTCTTAATTTTAACTTCTTGGTTAAGTATGTAATTTTAAAGGATCTCTTGAAATTTGGCGAGAGGAATATTTCTTTTCATTTAAAGCTAATGAATATGTTTTGATTTTTGTTATTCAATCACGCGTAAATGTTAAAAGGATTTGAATGAAGCTTAATACTCGGTTGGACTATTTTCTGGATTGACACTTTTTATCTTAGTATGCGTTTTGTAGGAATTATGTGGGCGAAACCGCGAGAAAAGAAAAAAAACTAAATATGTAGAAGCTCGAATGTTCTAAAAAAGAAAAACCATTTCTTAGCATATTGGGACGGTATCTTGGTACAGGATTATATCTGTATATATAATTATATTCAATATTTTCTAAATTTTATGTATTTAAATAATTATCTGGCTTTATATTCCTTAACAAATCTAGTCTGATTAGGTACCACTACTTTTACCGCAACTCGACATTTTGTCGATCAACAATTTTTGCAGGTTGACACTATATTACAATATTTTAGAGTAGTATGTTGCTTCTCAAAGCTCAAAAGTGACCTTTCAGTCAGTATCGATAAATTAAAGTACTCTATCGGGCGCGTCCTGTCCATAATCTTGTTGTTGTTCAAAACGGTCACCTCTTTTAAGTATTTGTTCATTTGACCATAGACATGTTGTTTAACTTCTCAGATCGATAGATCGACAAGCACGCCACTGTGTCAAGGACGCCTTAAACGTCCCTTTATTAAAACCTCAGCATTAAATTATTCACATTTATGACAAGGACTTTATTTATGCCGCCTTTCCATTTAGTCAGTCTATATACTAAGCGAAGTAAATTGGCCGATCTTCACAGTCATTTAATGAATAAATAAAGTTCTAAACGATGAAGACTGAGGAACTGAAATTAGATCATCAACAGCCGCATGCACTACTAACAGCAATCTACAGCAGCGACCACAATAAGATCTTGTTTGGAGTTCGAGGGAGAAGTTTACTGAGTTAGTTGCGAATTCTATACTATGAAACAAGTATGGACGTGTATGTGAATACAGTAGTTTGACTGCACGAATGACACAATGGTGTAGTTGATCTCTTTGACACTTCCAATACATAATTGTATAATGTCTAGATAATTGTGCCAAACTTTACTGTAAACATAAATAATTGTAAACCTCACAATTTCTTTGAAAAAAAATATATATATTTTTGCCACTATACGTTTTTATTGGATGGTGTATAACAATAGTAGTTAAAAGTCTTACTGTTTTAATTTTTTGGGAAACATAAGCACTGCGTGCTACGCAAACACTACCTGACATAATTATGTACATTCATGAGTAGAAAGCATTGAAGATTAAAGATTTCAAATACCTAAACGCATTAAAGAGGTATCAATATAAAACTTGCATAGTTTTTTACATTGATTATTTTAACAATTTATTAATTAATTATATTTGTCGGGTATCATTTACATCTAAGTAGGCTAGCCATCGAAATCACAATCTATAAATTAAACTAATTTAGTACCTTAGATATTAGATGTAATTTTCTCTAATAGTTTTACAGATAAAAAGCAATAAGATTCTTCGTAGACAGTTAAGTGCTTAGAAAATTGATTATTGTTGTATAAGGTTTGTTACCGCTAAAGGTATGAAACAATCACTTAGCTAAGGCAGAAATTAGCACATAGAAAATGTAATCAACAGCGGTAGTTAAGCAACCTATAAATAGTAACGGTTTTATTATTGTCTGTTGAACATTGAGGATAATGTAATATGTTAAACCCGCTTATATAAATCGACAGAAAGAATCCACATTCGTATCCCGAAATAAGAAAAATTCACATATCATCTCAGTCGAAACGAAATATTGAAACATAAGACAATTGATTCGAATCCCCAGCGTTCCCTGATAGAATATTCAGGTTTTACTTGAATATATTTATCAGAAATATAAACGTACGGATATCTGTTGAAAATGGAAGGCAACGTCGTTTCCCTGGAGAGCTCATTAGGTTGTCGCTGGCTGGTCGCGTGGGACTGAGGCGGATCACCGATTCATTGCTTCGATTTCGAATCGTGTAAAAAATAAAAGATGTTGACAAAATGTCGGTTGCATTATTTGTAGGCATATCTGTTAGTAGTTTTTTAACAAGCGAGTAAAAATTATCCCCTGAAGTGAAAATGTTTTATATGAGATCGATTCTCTCCGAAATATACGAAGGATATTTTCCCTATAAGTACCTACGTTTAATAAGAATTTTCAACTCCAGTAAACATGATTGATACGAGATCATAATCACAGCGAAAGCCTTTTTATTACTTCCGTCTTTCGTGCATATGTCGATTTTATGTCAATCATCAACGTCGGCTTGGCGTCTTCTTTGACGGTCAAAGTAAGTCATTCGCGTTTTTTCATCAAATCTCGCAATAAAGTTATTACTCCAGTATTAAATACGAAATACATTTGTACGACGAATCTGCCATATTTCGACAATGTCACAGAACATGATTATAAGTACATAATATATTAGTCCTATGGTTATGTTGAAAATGTAGTTTAAATAACCTAAACTAACTTGCAAATCAAAGTTTTTCGAAGCATCTGTAACACTTGAAACTTTGGAGAGCACATAATAGCAAGCAATAGATCGCAAAACACACTAAAGTATGTCTACTGTTCTCTGCCATTGTGTTCTTGACAGATAGAACTTGGAAACTACAAGGAACAAGTTAAATATTGAAGTTGACAAACTAAAGCCCAAGTCTCTTCGGCGCTGGATTCAATTTGGGGTTAGCTTCGGCTCACACCATGTATGTTTTAATATAATTAACAGAAGAACTGGCCGCTTGTACAGCGCGTCTACATTTTGATTTAGACAAAAGATTTATTAGAACGTGATGTGACTTGCGCCGTAATTTATATTATTACAAGGGCAGCGGGCAATAAGCGCATTAGAATTATTGGTTCAAACTTACGACACACGGGTAGAATATACTGCTCACCCAGATTTACATTTTGTGTTTTTAAACTTTGAGAAAAATAGTTTGATATAAATATGTTATACATTAAATAAGCTAATTGTGCAACCAATAGATTGTCACTATAGCTATCTATGGAATGCCAAACTTTTTTTGGTGTGATTTAAATATTTGTACGTACATATTTTTACGTCTATATCGCCGAACGGATGGGTAATCCACCCACATTTAGCCAGGTATGGTATTAGGTTCATGTAATAATTGGCGAGTCTATTGTACTTTAACAAGCATCATGACCAGACTCCGTGCAGCTACTGAGAAATTATTGGCAAAAAATCTCAATATAATTTTGTCCAACACATGCATAATTCGAAATTTCGTGCAGAGTGAATACGACTGTATTCAGTATTGCATCACCGAACCAAATGTATATTATATATATTAATGTAATTTAATTTAGTTTTCAAAGGGTGACTTCTGTTTTAGGCGTAATCTCAATGCCACAGGTTATCTTTACAAATATTAGCGCAACGGACACAAAGACGGAAAACTATTTATGTGTAACACAATATATTTATTATCACATTGAAATATAAAAGCCTGCGCAATATGGCAGTTGGCTATTTAAGCCAATGTGCGTCACTCGCACAGTCTATAGTTCCAAATACTTTCGCCTGTCCTGTTACAACGAATATCTATATAGATAGATGTATATCTATATAGATAGATGGATTTGTATAGACAAATGAACACATTAGTTTATAGAATTGCGTGCCGACCCCACTGGCCATGTGTAACATAGAAGTATAACTATTCGTTCGGCACATGTGACGGTAAATTACAATTTGTGACCGGGCGTTAACTCCACTGACAGATTTATTCTTCGTATACACGTCCTACTTTGTGTCACAGCTCATAAAGATGTCGTTACGTTGAATTAATATGGCCGCACGTTGAATTAATTTATACTAATAACGTCGTTCTAAGAAAAAGGGCCAACCCAAAATTGGTTTGTTTGTAAGTTTGATGCGTGAGTGTTGAGTTTTTCTTTTAAACTCTCATGAATAATAATAATATGGAATTAGTATTGATAAGCATTTTGTATACAGTCAGATGCAAATTGCAAAAAAATAAAATGTAAGATTTTATATATTTAGGTATAATATGTTACATAATATTGTCTTTTGTTTACGCGAATGTTATTCATTGAAATTAAACTACTACCTATATACGGATTTTATCGCGTTGTTTATTTGACACTGTTACAAAATTTTTTTTGAAAAACTGTTACACTACTATAATCACTATTAAACTTTACAAATTTTTAAGCTAATTAAATTTCAATAAAGTTTAAATAATTTAATTAGCTTAAAAATTTGTAAAGTTTAATAGTGATTATAGTAGTGTAACAGTTTTTCAAAAAATTTTGTAACAGTGTCAAATAAACAACGCGATAAAATCCGTATACAGGTAGTAGTTTAATTATAATATGTTAATTGAAATGTTATATGAGTCTAGGAGGTGTTAAAATATACTATCACTAGATGTGCCCATGGTTTTACCTGCGTTTATCGTTACTGCGCCGCCCTCGTGGGTCGTAGCGTGATGTTATATAGCCTATAGCCTTCCTCGATAAATAGGCTATCCAACACTAAAATAATTTTTCACTTCGAACCAGTAGTTCCTGAGATTAGCGCGTTCAACCAAACAAACAAACAAACTCTTCAGCTTTATAATATTAGTATAGATAAGCAGAAGAAAAGCTTTAAAACAGAACAATGCAAACAATAACCAGATTAATACACTTCACATAGTCGTTATTTAAGATTTTCCAGATTATTTCGACAAAAGGTTTTTATTTCAATACACATAGAAGCTTAACGTAATTGCAACGCATTATTTAAATTAAAAGTTTTCTCTTGTAAGTTTAAGTACAAAAAGCAATTATACTTTCAATGCAGTGCAGCTCTACTTTATAAGTTTAGTAATAATGATTTCTAAGACGCTTCTTTCATCTGGATTAAATTTGTCCGGAGCGATGTGAATAAGAAAATGGATCCTGGGATCCTGAGGAAATTAACTTGAGTGAGGATTTAAATTTTTCATCAAGCCAACCTAATTAACTTCATAATTAAACTTAGCAATCTTGTGAAGTTCTATCCATCTATTGAGAATTGACTCGTTGGCGCTTTGATCAAGTCTAATATATTATTTCGTCTTAGCCCCGACTTAAATTACATTGCTAAATTAATCTTATATATTTTATTACGAATATTTTTTATAAGCAATCAATGAATACGTAGGCTTCAAAATAATATAACAATAACGAAATGGTTTTCCTTCAATAAATGTTTCTGTATTACAAAAGGTTCGTTCCAGATAAATACGAAACGCGAAGGGCAGAGGTCCCTTTAAAATAAGCATTGTTAAATCTTTTTGAAGTCCTCAACTTTTCGCCATTAAGTACAATTTAAGTATAGAACTTAAATGAAGTGGAAAAGTTGACCGGAAAAGATCACCGTAGGGCAAGTCCATCTCATCTACAGTGTGAGCTATAAAAATAATTTATATTCAGTTACTTTAATTACTTCTAGAACTTTCTTTTGATGGATCGGTAGGCTTGTGTTGCCGTTAACTGTACATTTGAAGTTAAATACTGCGGTGTATTGTTAAAGCCCGAAGTAATGGTGTATTGTTCAGTAATTATTACGTTTTATTAGCAATTGTTGATATTTTATTGTAATACCTAAGTTTATGTGTTCATTTTATTACGCATAGTAGCACGAGGAAGTCGTTTTCCAGCTTAATGTGATGTTTTAAACGTCAATATAATATACGCATGTATCTACAGAATCAACGATGTAAGTTAAGTACTGATATTTATGCAGCAATAGCCTAATTGGTAGACCATTGGACTTGGCAAGCAGGGGCTTGAGTTCGATTCCAAGGTAGACAACTCTATGTGCGTATTAAATAGTTAATTATTACGGGCTTTAACTGTGTAGGCAAACATTGCATCGTGAGGAAACTTACATATCTGAGAGTTCTTCATAATCGTCGATGCTATGTGGAGACTACCAACCTGCATTGGGCTAGCATCATGATAGTCTATGGCGTAACTCTTCTCTATCTCTCTCGATATTATTAATATTATGTTATATAAATAGCAAATGAGTACAATTACTTCGAAGAAATAAAGCTTGCATTGTATTTGTATTCAAAACTAAAACAAAATTGTATGTTGGCGTGCCAACACGTCCAATTATTATTAATAACTACAATGTAACATACTAGTCAATTTAATAGTTATGTCAAAGGTCGTTACACTCGTCTGCTAATTGTAACCCTAAAGTAGGTCATATAGAAACGTGCATTTGGTTAATGCACGAACTTTGTTGACAAGGGTCCAATGCATGCCCAAAAACTGCTTCATTAGCATCCGAGTTTTAGTTTGAGATTGTACTTACATTAGTGTCGTTTAAATAACAGGAAGCGGGTTTGTGTCCGCTTGTGTTAATTTATTAGGGTCAAGTTAAATATTATGTTAATTGGGAATTACAGCTGTTTTGTATAAGATTACTGGATATGTAAAAGGAAAACATCACCGAAGCTAACAGTTTGGCAACGATTGCTAAAATCCAACGACGGTAACTAATTATTTAGAACTACGAAAAGAAATGTTGCATAATATTGCACTAAACCAAACCGACCAATATGTTAATTCTTCAAGTGAGTTTATAATCAGTAAGACTGCTATCAAATCACAAGACTTATCGGAATGCTAGCAACTCGTAGCCTATTGCGATTTGATAATGAGCCTGATAAGTTGTAATTTTAATAGTACTGCCTTGGTAGTACATCGGTAGTGTATGCAACTACTGTGCCTGGGGTCTCGGGACAACTAATGTGTCATTGGGTTTTTCCACCAGGTGATTCGAAATAGCAGTACGGAGTCCGGAAAATATAATACGTGTGACCTAAAAATATGGTTGGAGGAATGTGGGTTTAATATACTTACCCCATCGGGAATATAGGCGCGAGAACATGTATGTATTCAATAGATTTGATATGATCGAGAAGATAATAAACGGTAGACATTCAAAAGAGTCTCACGCGCAATCGTGTAAAAAACAAGTCCTTTGGAATAAAAATCAGAATGAATTTGCGAACAGCTGTATGTTAGGTATTCTGGGAACTCCATTCACCAATTGAACGTAGCGTAACTGATATCAAGCCACGCATTTCACTGGTCCCTCCTATTTTTTACGGGGTCTATACAAATTGGAATCAAAGTTTTGGTAGAATTTATTGCGCGACACTACGCTACCCCGCCCAGTGTACGTGTGAGTCCGGAATTTACGCAAAAACTAGTCCTGTGTTTGAGATCACACCTTTGTGGAAAGATTTAGTGTCGGTCGGCTGAATGGGGTTTTTCAATTAATTGGAGGTAAGCCTTGAAACTTTATAGTATAGGTACTGACTTGGCGCTATGCCAAAACTGCTGAATAAAAATTCAGCACTGGTAGAATTTGGACGCATAGTGCTATATATTCCATAAACCTTTTCAAGATCATAGCTATTACACTGAGTTGGGTGAAACCACGACCCGAATACTATTACTCTTGGCGAAGGAAATAAATAGCTGATTGGTAATTTGTTTAACTATTCGATATTCGTTGCAAATTTATTTGCTGACAAGCGGTAGCATATTGGGTAATTGAAAATGTGCAATTTATAAATATGGTTATACTGGCAAAGCCAATAAAACTACATTAATAGTAACATAGACAATAGATTCCAAGGTTAGCTTAAATATATATTTAAAAAACTGAAGTTCAACTTTAGGGACAGAAAAGACCCAATTAAGACAAGAGAAAAATCGCAAAGAAAGCAATTTCATATTATTCAATGATGACACCATCCGAGTTCGCATTTTGACAATATATTTTTCATTCTACACAGGTTTGTCATAGGAGCGTTGCATAACAATATCTTTTATAAGTCCTGTGTTCAATTCCCAGCTATTCGTAATATTCATATAACCTAGGTTACAGTGTAAACTTTATAATAGTTAATCAAAAACTTAGACTTTACATATCGGTAGCTGCAGCAAAACTGTTCAAAAACTAGTATAGTAAAGAGCTTGACTTTTATGACTAAAATGTTCGCAATTTAAAGTTTTATCGTAAACCGATGTGACATTTAAAATCCTAAATCCTTGTGAGTAGCCACTTCAATTTGTAGCTGACTATGGCAGCCGAAGTTGTGCACAGCCCGGGGCTAGCGTCTCCGCCCTCTAGTTTCATACAAATTGATATTTACGGTAATAGCATGAGTTTTTCAACGAGAAGGCAAAGTTAGAGGATAACAGGCTCAGTTGGATACGCTCCGGAATCCAAATGGGCAAAAACGTTGAGCTAAAGAAGTGAAAAACGGATCTACAATTTCCACGAACGGAATTATTCAAGATCAATTTAATGTTTTACGAGTTAGCTTTTCACTGTTGGATTTGGAAAGAATAAAAGCTTCCGACCAACCTCAGTGTGGATATTACATTAACAATGCCACAACATTCCGCCGGAACTCAGCTTTCGAGTGGTCACCTACTTAACATTTATTTTGGATCGTAGCCTTTAATAATTGCGTAACGTGAAAATAATGAAAATGAATTTCACATTTGTATACTTTATTGCGAGAGTTACATTGTTTAATGCAGATTTAAAGGGCTGTTATGTTTTGAACAATTGTTCTAAAGGTTTATTTTCTTTACCTGCTATATTAATTGCGTCATTGGTACATTGGCGTGAGTCATATTAAACTGGGGAACTCGTAACTCAAAATCATCTGGGCAATCGCTGATTATAAATTGATCGGTTCGAGTCATAGGTAAAAGGCGGTACAAAATTTTTTTTTTAAAATTACTCAGTAGCAATGTGGTTATTACGGTTTAAGGAAACAGACTTACACATCTTAGAGTAGCAAAGCGAAGACGTTAGCTGAGATGTGTAATGATTGCGGCATTTAGCTGGAATTGGTATTTTTAATTCCAGCAGTTCCAGGCTCCGTGCTACTACCAAAAATGTCTTGATATCAGAACCCAAATATGTCCAACCATTCAGTACTAAGAACTCAAGAGATTATTATTACAGTTAAAATCATATCGCTGAAGGTCACGAGTTTAACCGTACAGCAGAGCCCAACATCTTATTCAGAACATACACAGAAAGGTCCGGATTGTGTTTACATTACATTAACAACATTTGTCCCATTCTACCCCAAGGTCAAAATGAACGGGTTATTCTCGTAACCCGAGACGTGCCTGTAAACATTTCTTATTCCACCACGATGTACCCTTTATATTAATAACAGCTTCAGAATACGTAACTATTAGATCCAGGTGCATGATTTTGAATAGAGGAACGTAAATAAGCGGGCGTCCCGTCGTCTGTATAGTCGGCCCAATAAATTATGTGGTGGACCACAGCATTCGAGTCCCGGACGCCTGTCGAATCCAACGAGAACCAATTAGTCCTACTCGAGAATATTTATTTGCGGTTTTCTCAAACAAGTGAGCATCCGACACTTTAGGTTCACACACTTCGTGACTTGACTTCTCCATGTAATAGATGTAGTGAAGGTTCGGCTAAGTGATTACGATTAATGCGTTTCTAAGGTATTCTCTTTATTTGGTTGCGCATTCGTCGTCGTGTTTACTTACATGTGACAAGTGCAGGCGTGGATTGCGGTATAAGTTCTGTAAGATTTGAGCCCTTGTTAGCAAGGAATTCATTTTTTAAAATTGAGTGTAATTTATCTAAGCCTTCTCAGTATTCTGTTTAATAAAGATTACAGAGAGCAATCGAGAAATTGCTCTCTGATATATCAAACGCTGATCTCTATCAACGACTCCACAGTTGTTGTCATTATCGTACAAGACATAATTCATAATCATCACCTCAATCTTATGTAGAACTGAACATAGGTTTACAAATATTTTTAAATATAAATAACCAATATATCCCTTGTAGTTCTCATGTTAGAGTGGCAGAAAACAGATGAAATAATAATATGCTCCACTGAACAGATAGCTATGGTAAAAGAAAATATTATATAGGCAAATGCGGCAAGGGCCTTTCTTCTGGATAGCTGGATAGATGTTCAAGTGAAAGTGATGTAATCTAGTGGATACAAGCAACGCACCACCGGTGTTGGAATCGTTACTTCTTACTATTTATTCTGGCTTCGAGGAATCATATCTCAAAGAATTGTATAGGGAAAATATCCAACCATACCTATGGCAATAGTTTCGAACCAAACGATATATATACCGTTCATATTTCAATACCCCAATAAATTAACAGGTAACATAATTCGATAACCGCAACCGTTTTACTTATCTCTAGTTTAGTAGTACGGGGTCGATTCACTAATATGAAACGATGTCGGCAAGTATTCATGTGTCACGCAAGGCAAACACGCAACCGAATATCGTTGATCCCTATATAAAACTATGATTGATCGCTGTTAGCACTTAGTACATTAGCCGTTGTGAAAATATTAAAGAGCTGGCAAAATGTCGCCTTTTGTAGTTATTAGGCGTAAGGTGAGTGACCTTATTGATTGTTAATTCTTAGCGCTAGAATTTGTTAAGCAATATCTGGAAATATAGGGTAAACAGTTTAAGCTTATATATATATTATATACACTTTGAAGAACTGAAGAAAATTCATCAAAATAAGTCATTGAAAATATGACAAGCAATTTTTACAGATTACAGGCGAAGTTGCTTGAGTATGTATAATTATGAAAACTGCATAAGGTGACTTTGCTACCAAGTAAAATAAATAATTCATAGAATTAAACTTAATTCATATGCAATTTAAATGTAATCTTTTACTGAAATGAAGTCATGCTTTGGAGCTTTTATGTGATGGTTTGACTTTAAAATTTGTAGTGCGACGACTAGAGTTTTGAAAAAGGTCAATACCCTTGCAAGGACTGCTTGTGAACACGAAATTTTTCTAAAACATTAAGAATATAACATATAGTAAGAAATTAAAATATGAACAAGAATAACTACAATCCATAAAATAGGTCTTGAACCCGTGACCACAACAAACCAATAAGGCAAATGAATATTTTTGAAGTGAAAACTTCTTTAGGCGCGTTGAGCACTTCTTGGGTGAACAAAAATCATAGAACTCGCGTCATCATCACGCTTCCACGCTTTCCATTTTTGAATTATTTTAGAATATTAACAATATCTCAGAAATGGTGCGTCCTATGCAAAACATAACGAAATTTTGACCCCCTTAATAATCCTATAGCGAGTATTAGGAACTAGCATCCGACTGGACCGTTTTTTTTAAGTGAATGATAACTGCTTTTCAATTATTTTTTGTTTATAATTTGGTTTATAAAGAAGTGTTTATGATCAAGGACTAAAGTTTTCACTTCTATCGGCAGTCCCTAAAGACTGCCCCAATTAAGCCAATTTATTTTCCATTAGTAGCTAAGAAAATAATATGATCACTATTTGCTATGATTTCTACGTGAATTTATAATAAAATTAATGTAAATTTCAGTACCTACTTATAATAATGTACTCTATATTCTATAATCTATTTTCGTTATTATATAATATTTATTTTATTTTATTTTAATTATACTATAACACTTACACATTTTACGCAAGCATATGACTCTATTATTCTATATTATGTCTCATCTTGTATCAAAATTACCTACTAGCATTTAATCGTTATAAATTCATCCTACTGATACAAAGCTACGCTATCTGCCGAGATCACCTCACTTTATATTATCCTACTAGATGTTCCCGCGGTTTCACCCGCGTTTATCGTTACTGCGCCGCCCCGTGGGTCGTAGCGTGATGTTATATAGCCTATAGCCTTCCTCGATAAATAGGCTATCCTGAGATTAGCGCGTTCAAGCAAACAAACAAACAAACTCTTCAGCTTTATAATATTAGTATAGATAGCTTAACACGACTGAGAAAATAAGCTAACCAAAATCTACTTTATTATTCGGAAAATGTAAAAGAGCTATACTTAAGTGTTATTTTCTTTAATTGGGCCATGCTTGAGGCAAAAAAACTTGAACAAGAGCGTTACAAACTTTCCTTTCAATTACGTTTGTAATCGCGCAAATCTTGATTACGTATTAACCTCATTTGTTTAGCAGAAGTACGTAGAAAAGTAAACAGCTATTTTCTTACTCTGCTATTTTGTTTTAACCTAATTTAACTTTAGCTATTGAAGGGCCATTTTGCGTTAACGAAGTTATCGCGTCGGGTGGAATCACGTTGGTTGTTTTGTTACTGGCGATGCCATAACGTAAAATGTTTTGCCGGTAGCGGCGAATGCTAATAAAATTTTAATTTAAATTATGTGGGACGTATACCGGCTAAATATTCTGTACTGCTGTGCTTAATGGAGTATATATGGACGTAAAGCGGTTTAGTTACTGGAGACGAGGTTGAGAATTGTACATAAACATTTAAATACGGCGCTTCTTTAAATATTAAGATGAAATATTGGAAATTTTGTCATTTCAGCATTTGATAATATCATTATTTACATGTATTTATATTATATTTTCTTATTACAATTTATTACTATTTTTGGTAAATTTACTAGCCGAGCTAGAATAAGAACCTGTTACCTCTCAATCGCAAGACCAATGCCTTGTACATTGGGCTACAGCCACTTCAAACTACTGCAAAGTAAACTGACTAAAACATTTTGACCAATTTTGATCTGTGGTATTAGACCTTTCGATTTGTTTTATCTAGTAACATATTTGGCATCGAGTATGAATACTTTTGTGAAAACTTGACATTCTGGTTTTACTTTATAAGGTGACTTCTGCGACTTGAATAACACAAAAGAAATCTATAAAGTAACCGGGACGACATAGTTTTGTTCGTGTCTAGCTCCCGGACGGACAAGGAACGTAAATTCTACGTATTATAGTAGTCTTAAGTTATTAATATGTAGGTGGATTCTTCTCCTATCTTACTAATGTAATTTCATGCCTGCCTCGTACGATGCTCGCGTGGAAGCTACAAGGTAATGTACTCGTATTCGAAGTGGAAACCGCAAGAAAATGTATAGTACTTTTACATTAATACTGGAGTTTAAGTAAAACACATTCGTTTTATTATTTATTACACTGCTTACTTCGAATTTACATGTTTTCTTAAGAATATTACAAACTGGACATTTTTTTGTTAATATAAAACCATTTTTTACAAGCCTTATAAAAAAATATCATGAACAATATTGAGACAGCCGTATTGAAGAAATATATAATCCAAACTATAAAAGATTGTAGCCAAATAACTTTATGCTATCTTTGGATAAAATAAGTCTCTTTTGCTTCTTTCGCACATCCATACTAGGATCGTATTAAATGAAGTACGTTCGTATAAGGTATTAATTATCGACTCGATTAAATCAGTGAAATAAGCCGATGCCATCATGGACGATTCAGAAGACGAGTTCGAAATAGCTTTTGTTTACAGATAAAAATTTTAAACCAATATAATTAGATCATATAAAAGCTATACAGCTCAGCAAACTTAAAACTGTTGAATAAGCAAAGCAAGGCTATGACGAAATAGAGGTACATGCTGAATGTGATACTAAACATGTTGCAGAAGATGGCTAAGCATGCAAACAGTATGAAGTGCTATAAGAACTGTGAAGCAGTTGTAGGTAATGTGGCTACGTTAGGATGTATAAAATAAAAATGACTCCACGCACGGGTACAGCATATATTGTCCAGGTCCGTAGACACATACACAAAAGTTCAGAAGGCACTAGAGAGTAGAATAGACAAGCACAAGCACAGAATACAGTTCAAAGTCAAAAGTACTAAGATATAATAAGAACAAAAGTAATAATATAATAAAACGTTTATTTCAGATTTTAAATCCATACAAAATAAATAAGTAATGTCAAGAGAGTCAGCATTATAAAAAACATTATATCACATACACATACATAATTATATCAACATATATATAAAAACAAAAAAACAACTAAGAAATAATTAAACAGAAAATATTGAAATTAAAATTGGATTTGCATGTCATACATGAATATCATAAATCAGTGCATTATGTTCTAACGTCAAAATATAAATAATTAGTCACTAAAATTAATCCATAAAATAAAATTAGACTATTTCTGTTATATGTTATAGCGGAAGAAATACAAAAGATACATAGGCGTTTACATAAGCGAGTGACAAGCGCTCCGCGTCGTGGTCTTTTAATGACTGCTTTGACCTCTGCGCGTGCACACGCGGTTAGTAAAAATATAACTGTTATGTACTTAGGAGTGGTAATAGGGCCAAGTCCTTGTCTACAGTAAGTTCATTATCGATATTGGTATATCGACAAACCAGCATCCCAACGATGTATGTAATGTTTTATTAATAATATAATATGTAAATAGATATGTAAATACAAAATGTAAAATATGTAAGTTTGTGAAGAAGTGTAAAGTAAAAGTAAATATTGATATCACATAAATATGGTAAAAGTAAGTCAGGGAGCCTACACAGTTATTATGATGATGATGATTGTGAAATTGTTTCTAATGGTCTGGCAATACTTACCTATATTAAATTTAACAATACAAATATGGTTACACTGTTAATAAATTGCCGAACAAAACAAAAACAATAAGCAATATATTTTTATTTACAAGAACAATAGAAAGTTATGAAAGAATTTTTCTAGCAAAATGTGAATTTTCATAGACGACGTATTTTTATAGACTTTCCTTTTTACCATTTACCGGATTAATATAAGGAAACTAGATTGTTCGGACGTGCTCTGGGCAGGTTTTGAAAAAGCGTAGTTATGGCCGAGCCTCGACGTTTACCGTCCGATAAATTGCTATTTATTATTATGAGTAACGTTTTTTACTGGGTAAATGTCGACGGTAGACCCTAAATGAGGTCCGTACTTAACCCAGCTTAGACATTTTCTGAAGATAGTACCCGCGTAAAGCGTTTATTGAAGTAAATGTTTTGTAAAGAATCGTACATTCATATCATATGTATCCGTTTGCCTATATTTTCATGTGTTTTCGGTGGATATGTTATTCGTGTATTTAATAAGAACAAAATATAATATTGTTAACGTCAGATTGGACTCATCAAATGTGTCAATAAATATTATTGTGGATAAAAAAATGCTACGCGAGCTAAAAGTGACTGTTACATAGGATATTGGTATTTATTACAACGCAATTCTTTTTAAAGTTACTAGTTTCTGTTCGCGGTTTTACTCGCGTACCTAAATCTTACACATATCCGAATAATAAGGTATTACCTAAATTAATTTAATGGTTTATTCAGTAACTAACATCATACAAACTAAAATCTTAAATAATAATAATAACAAATTTTTATTCAATAAATAAAAGTCTTTACAAAATACATTACAGGCTACTTATTGTATTAAATTCACGTTAAAACTATATTTAATCTAAAGGAAAACATTATACAAATAAAAAATTGGACACAAAAGGTCTTGTTTATGATATCTGTTTTTACATTTTATTACATTACATTAGCATGAATCTTATACGGTCTGAATGTAGTCCAAAAGTTTTAAGGTTTTGTGAGAACAGTATACTGTATAATATAATAATAATTATAGAAAGAAGAGAGAAAATCATAATTATTGTCATGTATAGGTGGAAAACTAAACCCTTTTACTACTTAAAGTCTCTTAACATGTACCTTATCTATATTATACATATAACAAAAAGTGAAGTCGTCGCCGAAGTTTTCTTTATGTACACAAGATAAAAGTCATTTAAAAATGTTCAAAAGGATTTAATAATTGAATTAATTTAGTTTGATAACTATCCCTAATCTAGATTTTAGTTAAATTAACAAAGTTTCAATTAATTTACAAAGCTAAAAGGTAGGTATGTAATTATAAAGTTTTAGCTCTGACCCAACTTTGGGGACACGCTGAAATTTCAAAAATAACTTTCTTGGATTTGAAAAATTGAGAGAAGCTGTTAAAATTATAGTTTGGGTCTGAAGCCCAGAATATTAATTCTGTCAAAGAAGTAACTTCAGAAAAACCAGTCTATGTCCTATCTCAAGTTTTACTTTAATTATGAAATCTGGTTACTTAACATACCAACAAGTTGGGCAGGTCTTTGAAAGTGTGTAGATATATTAAATACATTAAGCTATTCGAAGACGAAAGAAGATTAGATCTATCTCATCTTCTATAAAATTATTAAGTTCTAGAAACATTGTTATAACAATATTAATTAATAAGCTGCGGACAAACTTAAAATTGTACCTCGTTCATAAAATGGAATATATACTTTAAAATATTTTTCGGCAAACTGTGCTTTATTCTTCGATCAACAATACAACTAGATATCGGGTCACGGACAAAATCAAAGTCCGCTGCTGTCCGCGTGACAATACGTATACTACTACATTTGTTTACCAACAAACACGGAGAAAAGTTTTAAAACAGTTTTAAGTTCAACCTAATTTCAACCATGGCACCAAGTAATAAAATCACAAATATTCAAAATATTATCTAATACTTACAATAATTCGTCACATACAACAACATTTAGTGTGAAATCAACCTTAAAGGGCAACAAATAAAGTACTTTTTCCCGTTATTGCCTTGAGAGCGACAACGTTTTGTTTCGTTTATTTTTGTTATAAAAGTTTGTGCGTGTATTGGCGAGCCTTGGCCAAACATAACATTTGTAGCGGTGGTTTCAAATCGGTAATTTTGTTAAAAATTTGATATTATTTGTTAGTTTAAAGCTTAAAATATAACTTATTCTTTATTTATATTTAGCAATTTAACGGCCGGAGTATCTTACTTTCGGTAAGTACCAAAATTAAGATACTCCGGCCGTTAAATTGCTTTTTGGGACATTATTTTTGCAACTTTTGAATATACACTGCGGCATTATGAGACGTGTTTACATTGGCTTTGTTTTAAGCGAACCAAACAAAATAAGACCTCACTTCTCAAGTGCGATGTTATTTACCGAGACGTATTTTTTACGCTGACCCGATATCTAGTTTCGAATGAATAAAGTCTTCAATCAACAATACAACTAGATATCGGGTCGGCGTAAAAAATACGTCTCGGTAAATAACAGCGCACTTGAGATGTGAGGTCTTATTTTGTTTGGTTCGCTTGAAACAAAGATATCTAGTTGTATTGTTGATTGAAGACTTTATTAATTCGTCTCATAGACCATGTATACACCAGCTATCACTTTGTCTGGACTACCTAGCAGAAAAGCAGTCACACATTGTTCAAACCAAATTACACTCTCATGTTTGGCGACACTGGCGACCAGTGTCGGCAAACATGAGAGTGTAGCACAACTTTTTACCAACATGGAAGTCACTCGCGACTAAGGTAAATTATAATTAAAATTTTGATAACTTTTTGAAATTAAAACTACTAGTATCCGCAACAAACAAAACGGTCAAGTAGAAGCTTACATTTGAGCACATAGCCGACTATAGGTGGGCCATACATTGACGTGTCACTATACGTCACCGCTGAGTTATAGCGGGCCCATATTTTGGCCTGAATTGTTAATTAAACCTCACCAATATGCCACTCACAACAGCTTAATAAAATTATAGACCCAATTTCCGATCAGATTTAAATTGATGCCCGTAATCAGATGTAGGATGTAAGTTGTTCGATTATTGGGATAAAGATTGTGGTGTTATTGATTTCATATACATAAACATATAATGTTATTTCAATTTAAATTCTATCATATAAGTGTCCTGTATTCTCTTTTCGTTTGACTAGGTTTTTGGTTTTATATTGTTAAGGTAACACAATTATTAGTCTATCCTGTCTGATAAAAAGCGATACCGTTGTTTAAAAAAGTATTTGTTCTTTATGGAAATTTGCAGGATTTATGTGTTCCTATGTCTGCTTGTCTCCAACAACTGCAGTTTTGCTAACTTCTTAATTAATAATGTCAGTTTAGTGTAACCTAAAAGTGCAAACATATTAATTTAAAGACCAACTATCCGTAGGGCATATTTTTTTAGTAACGTATACGAATTGAACCTTTAATATAAACATTGATGCATAAAGGGACACCGTGACTACTTATCGCTAAGCAATCCTTGCATTTAAAGTATAGCCTGCTTACTTTCAGTTTTATTATTATAAACTGATGGAAGAACGTTGAGAACTATAAATAATAGGAGAGAGCAGTCATTTGCCACTTCATGACGGTTTCCTAAATCAATCTTAAAAGAAAAAAAAATTCAAGGTAGGACAGTACCAAGAGGTTTAGAAGAAAGCAGAAGATAGAGATATTTGGCGATCACTCGCTGACAAGTGCTACGCTCTTATATTAAAGTCAAAGTCAAAATCATTTATTCATTTAGGTCACAAAGTAACACTTATGAACGTCAAAATATATAGGTTAGTGAGTTTACTAAGTTACTGAAGCTACATTTAGGTTAGTTGCTAGGTTCAGTTGAGCCTATGAGAAGAAACCTGCAAGAAACTCATGGCCACTCTTTTAAATCGCCAATTAAATATAATGCCAGTAGGTATTTTACAACTCATATCAAGGAGATGTTGCAGCCATTATACCATATATTACTGACTATACAAATCTAAAACTTATAACAATAATTACTGACTTCACTTTTTTTTATTTTAGTAGAATTATTTAATACGCGTGGTACCTACATCAATAAAAAGTAGCCTATGTTCTTCCCTAGGTTTTAAAATATATCTGTATCAAATCTCATCTAAATCGGATGAGTGGTTTAGCCGTGAAAAGGTAACAGACAGATAGACAGACAGACAGATAGACAGACAGATAGATAGACAGACAGACAGACAGATAGACAGACAGACAGATAGACAGACAGACAGATAGACAGAGTTACTTTCGAATTTATAAGTAAGGGTTAATCTGTAATAGACAGTAGGATGGCATGAGGGCGCATACACTTATACTTTTTGACAATGCAAAGGCAGTCCGTGACTAAATGTGGTTGTGTAATGTGTATTCATATGTTTAATTCTATTTTCAATAATAATCGAAATGGGAAGGACGATACTTGATAACATCACAAATAATTACGAGGTACCTCTACATTACTAAATTGACTTATAAGTAATACAAAACTTTAATCCTGTATAGAATAAGCAACTAGTTCCATGAGTTTTTGTCATTTAAGTAGTGGTTGACTAAATAATAACCCTTCCGACTTAGCTGTGTTTTTACGGCACTTTTAAATTGAAGTAATGGTAAATTCATTATATTAATGGGTAATTTATTAAAGAAACGTGTACTAAGTTCCGCAAATGTATTGTAAACTTTCAACTTTATGTAATCGATGATACGGATCTACTAACTTATGCCTATTTCTAGTGTTTAAATTATGTATGTATATCACTATTCTTATTATATACGTGAATATTATCTTTAATAAACATAATGTTTTCAAATATATATTGCGTCGCAACATATTATTATACCTATTTCTTTAAATCGCTCTTTCAGGGAAACTCTTGGACCTAAATTATAAATGCTACGTACTGCACGTTTTTGGAGAATAAAATTGGTCTCAATGTCAGCTGCCTTGCCCCACAATAATATACTGTAAGACATGACACTGTGAAAATAACTAAAATATACTAGTCTCGCAGTATCTACATCAGTAAGCTGTCTCACTTTCCGAATTATGTACGCAGCTGAGCTAATATTTCCTGCAAGACACGATATTTGAGCGCTACACTGAACTGTTTTGAAGAATTAAAGAAGAAACCGATGAAAGTAATAATGTAGACCTAATTTACGTCACATGCATTTTGATTTACTTTTTAAAGGGGTTACTACAGCAATAAACTAAGATACATTTGTGTCAGAACCGTGTTATTTTAGGGTACGTATTATTTAATATTTTATCTCGTTTGCAACGCTGCAGCTGTTGCAAGTTGATTTATGTTGGAAAAAGAGTGCCAAGGAGGGAGGATCGCAATAAGACGAGGACCGTAGAATAATATAAGGGAGGGCGAAAAAATGTTACAATTTGTCGGATTGTGGCAGTTTTTCCGGTAACTTACTGCATAAAAATATAAGAGCGTAAAAATTTCACGTTTGAATTTACTGAACAATTTTCAGTGCTAACAGGATTGTAATTTATTTTGTATTATGTGTCCACTTGAAACATTTCTAGCACACCGTAATCCATAACAACTATCTCATAGTCAATGCCTGGAATAATGAGCGATAAAAAAGGCTAGCATTCCTTTCGCCTTATTTCATCTTTCCTTTGTGTTCTTATTGATTGATAACTGCTTTATTTTTTTTATATCATTCTTTAATCTATAATAACATACATTTCTTCCATATTTTCAAAGGTAAAGGCAGAAAGGCATCCTCCTTATTTTTTTTTATTTTAGGCCTTCGTTACAGGAGGCCTATATATAGGCAATGCCTTAAACTGGGCACAGCCTTTTTTTCTTGACAGAAAATTCATTTTTACGCTCTGTGCATTGAATCCGAGATATTATGCACCGCGGTCGCATTTATTACTAAAAACATGGCTTATTAATGAGTTTCTACGTTCTTCATGCATATTACTTTGGCTATATTTATTGTAAACAATTAATTACTAATAGGATTTCTGAAAGCACATAATCGAATTACTGCAAATCAACCGATAATAAGTAAACATTAATTGGTTTACAGCTAAACTCTAAATCAATATAATATCGGCCAGGCAGAACCTTTAGCACAATACCATTATGTCAATAGGTAGAATTCACAGTATGTTCTATGGTAGAATAACTACCATAGGCATTCTCTTTAGTTAACCAAAAATGATACAGGGATGGTTGCTAGGAGGGTAATATTTATATTGAGAAAATAACTTTACTCAATACATCTTATTTATAAACTGTATCAAGCAGTAATTATATTCTGAAGGCAAATATCAATTTCTACATTTAAACGACACGATATTGAGTTCGAACAATAGTCTTTAAATTTTATTAATACCCAATATTTTTGGTTACATCTACAGAAATATAAATTATTACCAATATTGTATTACCGAGCTTACATAATGGCGTTTGGTCTGTTATTTATCTGTGGCATAAACGGGACTTCTGATTGTAAGGTTTGACTTTGAGATTTAATAAATAACTAACAATCTCTACAGCAGCCTGAAGTTCAAAATTTGAGATATCTTATTAAATTATTAGCTTGTGAAAGATAAAAAATTATATAAAAGGCAATAATTTAAAAGTTTCAATTTACATACAAAATGTTACGTCAGAATCGAATGCAGCATGAATTACAGAAAGCATGAATAAGGTACTACATAGCTGGATTTTTATTCATCCTAGTAGTACGTTTATACGTATTACATATTATATAGTATTCATCATAGTACCCCGGACGACTGGTCATTAAAGTGTATCAGAAGGTTTCAGGTTGCTCGAGAACTGTAACAATGCCAAGCACACGAAAAAGGAAAAGATAGTATCACCCCGCGTTGGGTCGCTACCGATAATCCGGTCGTCGTATCGGTATCGGATTGTCTGATCTGACGAAGCTCATTTTACCCGATAGCCTCTGGCGTAAAGCAATTCTAAACACCATTTACGTATCACAGGGTTATCTTAAACTATCGGTATGTAATATTTTGAGAGCATCAATGGCTTTAGTTCGAGAGCGAGAACTGATCGCCCGCCACAAACCCTGATAACGATGAAAACTTTGTAGCTTCGTATGAAACGATCCTTTGCAGTTTCTTGTTCAAAGTGATAGTTCTCATTGATGGGAATTTTTATACTTTACATGAGATTTATTACAGACTATCATATTGAAAGGAAGCTATACAAAATGGTAACAGTGCCTGATATATGCCTATTTAAGCTTGCCTCCTGTCATAGCACCTCCATTTCGAATTCTAGGCTTTAAATAGGCAACTATGCAAATTTATAGGTGTTGGCATTGAGCTATCATAATGACTAGTAGTATTATGGATATTTTTAAACTAACAACAGTTATTAAGCGCCCCACTTGCAAAAATTTATCATTTTCAATTAGGTATATAAACGCTTTATAAGTCAAGAACAAATTAAAATATTATGAAAATAATAAGGTAAGAAAAATATTGAAATGACTCAGCATTTCAATATTTTTTTTAAGAATACGTAGAAAAAGCTTTCACAGTGAATATCTACGTCAACAATGTTTAAAGCAGTTAGCAGTAAAATAAATATGATATGATAATAAAACAGATAGCCTACAAATAAACTGTAAATCAGACTCAACTATACCAATATTTCTGTATAGAAATTAAAGCAACAGTCAGAAGAACGCAAAAAATCCCCAATAATATCGAATACTTTCTCGAGATAGCACTTCACCGTGTTTAATCTTAGAGCTTATATAAAATTTATTAAAGGTAAGGTTTGGTGAAAAAACGCGAAAGAAAAGTAGAATTCAGATTCAGAAATGAAATGAATACGGGGCTTGAGGCGTTTCGTCGCCAATGAATAATTTATTTCAGAACTGGGTTTTCACGAAATTACTTGCCATCTCATTTGAAAGAGTGTGCCGACGTTTGCTGAATCGACTGTTAATGCTGTAAGTACGTAGGTACCTTTTTATATTGTTTTGCGTGGATGATAAAATATGTTATGAACATCCTATGAATTTATTATTATGCGTTGGATGAATGGACGCAAAATGGGTCGTTAAACGTTAAACTTAGAATTACATACGCAATATGGTCTTGTATTTCATAGCTTTGGCAAATACAACAAAATTGGGTGGTCATATTTAAAAATATTAGACAATATGGGTACAATACAATACATCATCATCATTTCAGCCTATTGCAGTCCACTGCTGGACATAAGCCTCCCCCAGGGTGCGCCACAAGGCCCGATCTCCCGTTTTCGCCATCCAGTCACCTCCAGCCACCTTTTTTAAGACATATACAATACATGCAAGATATAAATTTTATTAATTTTTTTATTAGTTAGTAAAACAATGGCTTTCAGCACTTATAATCTGTAATAATAATAATAATTTCAGCCCTACATTAAATTGTCCAACGGCGGGGCACGGGCATCCTTTCAGAGTGAGAAGGGTTAGGCTATAATCTACCACACAGGTCTAGTATCAGTTAGTCAACATCACATATCTTCAAAAACATTATGAAGAACTCTCAGATATGCAGATTGCCTCACAATATTTTTCCTGACCGTTAAAGCGAGCGATAATTAACGAGTTAATACGCAGATAACTTCAAAAACTTATACCTAAATGCGTGCCTTGGGATCGAACTCGAGACCTCTAACGTGGCGGTTTAAGGATGTCCCACTAGGCAATCGTATCTTTTTCAACATAAGGTAAATATAGCGTGAGGAGTCGGGGATGCTTCATAGAACGATCGTCTGTCAACCTCTTGATCAATAATAACAGAAATTTCGAGAAAGACTCACTTATGTTGAGAAAGTTACAAACGAATGATATCAATCAATAATCCTCCATCTTTCGTAATGTTATTAGATGTTTTTCTTAAGGAAAATTTTCAGAAGCTCCTCATAATTATGTATTATGAATAAATCGATGTTAATAATCTTGCATTATTTGTTCCGGCCTACGCCAGAGTTTGCTTTTTAAGTGTGCCGGTTTTAAGATTTCTTGCTCGGCTTTGCGATACCGATTATTAATAAATAATAAGGTTATAGGTTGCTGTAGATGAATCGGGTGCGGTATTATTGGTTTTTCTGCCTAGAAATTCTCTACAACAGCACGGAGTTGGGATTGTGCCTAAATAGCAATGAGCTCGCTCCCTACTTCGTGGGATCTACAACCACAGCTGACTATATGTGGATGTAATGCACCTCTGCGTACTCCTTCAGAGATATTGGCCTGTCAATTTGGATGTATATGTATGTGTAGGTACCTATTGTGATAGTATCTATAATAGTTGAAAAGAATTAGGCTGAGAATGACCTGGCCGACAAGATTATGGTCATGACAATATGTTTAATAGGTAATCATGATTCTATTTCATATTTTCATTTAGTTTAAGTCTACTTTTAATGTTGCCGTCGTCTGACGTCGTACAATTCTTTCTAACTATGGTTACCTATACCTTATTTATATGTAATATAGAAAAACAGAAAACAAAGTAGCAAGCTTAGGAATTTTGGTCGAATTTTGACCATTAGGCGACCGCTAGTATAAATAAATAAATAAATGATCTCTATAATACATAGAATATACTACAAAATATATTATTTGCTGTTACTTAGCATCCTTAGAAAACGTATTCAGACCATAAACTGTCATTCTACAAAAAAACGTGACGATCCGTTGCTCTGTAAAAGATGGACATACTAACAAACACATTACAGCGTCTATAATAATAGTAAGGATTTAACAAAACCAAGGAAACAACCTATTTAATTATGTCATAATGTTTAATGTGCCTCGAGGGAGTACTGGTGTATGGGTCACTTAATATTATTAGCTATTGCAATTACTTTCTGTTGAATAATTTACGTAGTCATAAATAATTAATTAGTCTACACGTTAATTACATCAAGTGTCCCCTACACTTATGTTTAATATTTATTATCGTAGTCACCAAATTATGGTGGTGGCAAATAAGTTCGTTGTGTTTAATGTACGGTATAGGTAGTGGCACGTTCGGGTCAATGATCCCAAACGTAACTATTACAGGAGTATAGAAAAAATATTGATATTGTTTTTAATTTTCTTTTTTAGTATTTTTAAAAGACAACTCCCGTACAACTGGTACAATAATATTGTGTCGCAAGGGACTACACAAACATTAAAACAACGAACACAAAAAACACTCAGACTCGGTACAACATTTGTACATCACACAAGATTTGTACCGTGTGAGATTCGAACCGACAACACTCGGCGCAATGGCTGTGGCGAGACGACCACTTAAACCACTACGCCATCCGTGTCAATATAACGATAAATGTATTTAAAAAGTGATACAAATTTTAATAATAATGTTTATTTGCAACCAAAACTATACACTAAAATGATGCTCTGTCTCCTGAACTAAGTTAAACAATTTATTTCAGTATACAAGGCAGCCTCCACATTTTAATTCTAAGTCGACAAGCGTAAAGTATTGATAACATAACAATGAAAAAACTACCATGAGCTTAATTTTAAGTCTGAGCTTTGACCAATTTTTCATGAACCCCTACCTAAACTAGCTAATACTTGTATATTTGTACTATGTCACTAAATTCCTCATTACATAATAGAATTTGGTAACTAACATTGTACCAACGTCACGTATTGGTAGATATTTTAGTAACTCCAGGCTCTCACTACCAAGTGGACCGTTTGTTTATTTGACAATTTACCAATACATCTATGAAAACTTCACCCGCGGTAACTACTCGACCGAACATCATGAAATTTCGCCTACACGTAGGTACAGTACAGTACAGAAAAAAAATATGTTACGAATCCAACCTAACCTACATTTACGCCTGCGAAGCCGCGGACAAAATCTAGTCAATAATATTTATAACGAACTTGATAAATTATACCATAAATGCTGTGTCGGTACTTTGTTATGAAACTCAGTACAACACCTAATTCAAAATGATCTAGACAATATACGCTCAGCTCTAACTAGCCGCAACTGTCGAAGTTCCCACATAAACAAGGAAAATTAACCATAACATGAAAATGAGTTACCGTCTACTCCAAACTTGTTCGTACTGTATCTATAGGAAAACGCCGCTCTTCTTAGAAACGAGCTTTAATCCGTAGCAAGTATTTATTTATATAGTAAAGGTTCTCTATAAATTATTTTCTTGAAAATATCAGGAAAGTGTAGTTCATAATTGTTTGTTGTTAAAATTACAAACGAATTAAAGCGAGTTCTAAAAAAAGAGTGTTTGACGTTTAGAAACAGTTCTAGAAAATAAATATTGGATAGTCACTAGAAAAGGCAAGTTTAAAATCAGTGTTCATTCGATATAAAAATAATAGCAATAATATAAACGATATTAAAATAATAATAATCAATACTTTAAAATTTTATAGGAAACAATTATGACGACAATATTTATATTAATTGTAGGTCTTGGTGTCCTATGGAATAATTTACATATAATTCATGTTGTCTTAATTTGAATCTCTCAAAGTGTTTGAAAAACTTCAACAAATTTTAGGCAACTCGAATAATCTGAGCAATTTAATAAACCACTTTTGAGCAAACAGGTATCGTTGTCAGGGACTGCTCATAACGGATCGCGTGATTGACATTTACCATTCGTCATTCTTAATTAAAATGAGAACCGAGTTTCAATATTGCCCAATACCAAGTGAATGACAGCCACTCAAACCATTGCCCCGTGAAAACAATTTTCTTGCGATTTGAGGAACGCTGAACACGCAAAATGTAGGCTCGGTTACTGTCTTTAAATAAACCGTTCTTAATTGATTAAATTTTTCTTATTTCCTTCTTGCTGTGTAAAAATTGTGCCATAGTAAAATTTGAGTATAGACTTATTAATATTACTCGCAATTAAAACGCTACTACATAAACGTATCTAATTACCTGAAATGTATGCGATATCGCATTAGATTTATTAAAACTATATTTTTAAGCATTTGCATGTCTAAGTGTTAAAATAAACTAGCAATTTCAGTTTACAATTTGATGAACTACATTACTTCTTTAACTTTCTGCACCATATTTATATGTTCGTACCGCGAAGAAGTCAAATCGCGATACACGACTACCTTACAAAAATACACTAACCATAGTCAATATCAAATTCAAAGCACATTGGGCACGCAAAACATAGGCTCGGTTTACAACCAAGTACCTTCAACCAAATGTTCTAAATTGATTAGGAAAATCGGGCGGAGTTCTTTTAAATTCATGAAAGTGCGGCTATAGTCATCGTAAAATCTAGCCACGTTTCGAAACTAAGTTTCAAATTAGGGTTTCGCAACCGCAAACAAAGGATGCTCAGTGCGAATGTAAATAAAATGGGCTTTTGCTTTTTATTTGTTGGTTTGGAGTTATAGGCTACTACGCCACAAGCCGCAATCCGCCACATACAGTAAAGTTCTAGCGCAAAGGGAATACAATACAGATGAAGTTCGTAGAGCCGGCAGTGGTGTTACAATGTAAGCTTCTAAATAGTAGACATTAAGATAAACTATAATACTTCTGTACATCGAAGTTTATGAGAATTAGTACTCTATATACTCCGCGCGATTAGATATAGCAGCGATAGCCTAGTGGGAAACCGTTGGACCAGGACCAGGCAGAGGTCTCGGGTTCGATCCCAATGAGCGCATGTCTAACTTTTCGAAGTTATGTGCGTATTAAATAGTTAATTATCGGTCGCTGTAACGGTGAAGGAAAAACATTGTGAGGAAACCTGCATGTCTGAGAGTTCTCCATAATGTTTTCGAAGATATGTATGTGAACTCTAATATATGTATATATATATGTATATAGCATTCCCGGTTATTTGAGCTGTTTGAACGCGAAGTGCTAGGAAAATCATAGTGCTCTAGTTTTTAGAAATCTATATTACTAATATAATTATCCTTATTCGACCGAGATGGTTCGATCGATGCTAGAGCATTTGATGATTTGTTTATATCTAAGATCATAACAGAATTAAATAGTCTTTGGGAAAATATTTATTGTATTTCATTTTGATGCAACTTTATGTTGGTTCACTTACAACACTACTGGTATTTTCATGAATTCCGCTTAGCCTTTTGATAATTGAAATAAATAATATTACTGATTTACAATCCGTTAATACAGATGCCGATTGTTTTTTTATATAAACACAATATTTTTTAATTCTGCTTGATATTCTGTTTTAGGTGGTTTGAAAAGAACCCCGAACTTCGCTCAGTTTCAAATTGCACACAAACTTGCCTTAACACGAGTAGTTTGTATTTCGATGTCACAATTACGGCAAGCAATAAAAGTTTTCTAGGGCCGGTACGTGACGACGATACGTAGATTTTACGTGTGACGAATGGACAATACTAGGTGCTGGTGATACCAGAATTACAAAGTTCGCGGATTTTGGGCGAAAATAAAAAAAAATATGCGCCCAGGTATCCACTTAATCAGCGCGTAATTCTTGTACGTTTAGTTTTTTTTTTGTATTATCGAATATAATTTGGCTGACATACAAAACTGTAAAAATTTTCATGTTGTGCCGCTGTAGGAAAACATTTCCATTACATAAATACATAACATTATAAGTTAAGGAAAAGAAAGTAACAAATCATTTCTTAAATAAACCTTACCTGGTAAAGAAAATAAACACATACGATGTATCTGATACATCATTGAGAACGTTTACTTCACACGATATTCCCCGAAATGGCTTATTTTAAAAAGATTTGACATTTTTTCCTTAAAACACCTGGTAGCCCCAAACTCTTCCAATAAAGGAACGTGTTTTGTCCTAACATAAAAGTGGATTGAACAGAATGTTGTATCACTTTGGGAAATGAAGCCACTTGAGCGTTTATCGACGTTTTTTACTTTGATACGTCTCCAAAGTTCGATGGGACGTGATATGATGTGAACAAAGTTTGTATAAAACTTTACATATATTCAAAAAAAGCATTATATTAAGTTCGGTGCTCAGAAAATGTAAAAGTGGAAAGTTTCTCAAATATACACCCGTGCAAAGGCTATATTTATCTCTATTTGTCGTGATAGCTACTAAGCCTAGGGCAGTGAGGGTATGCGTATTACTTAATCAAAACGACTTAGTTCAGGCTGCATTGTTCGCTACTGGCTCGGGTTACCGATTACATTTATTTAACACCTGATCTCTGACTTGATTTACTAAGGAGCTGCAAAATACGAGATTAAATTGTAGCTTTTGGAATTAGATTAATAAAGTAATTTATTGCTGTTCTCGTAATTTTCGCTGTTATAAATACCTTAGCTTCTTTATAAATGTATAATTTATGTTTGTATTCATTTAAAGTTTTGTTAAGAATGTATATTATGTATTAATTGCGTTTCTGCCTTCGACTTGAGGTAATAAAAACATGCAAGTATAAAAACGGTATAAAAATATCACAATTAGAAATTAATAAAATGTACAGTAGGTAACTGTAAGCCTATATTTTGTTGGTAATGTTGTCATATAATGAAGGTAGTGCCTATTAATTGTTATCTGCGGACTTGTATTAATAGAAAAAAACAGGCATACTTTGATGAATCAGAAAATGTAATCATGTACATGACTGCGCGTATGTGCTAATTTTTTAATCATTAAATCAAACCTACTATTTGAGAGAATCGTTAAAAACCAACATTTATTTATTTATTTTTATTTATTTATTTTCATACATACTTACATCTATCATTACAGTAATAGAAATACCAATGCGATAGAGAAGTTACACAATTACACACTTAATATACTAAAACTAAATATTATTTTGATGATCAGAACTAGCTATCCAGTAAGTGGCCTTTGTGAATTCATTTATTGAACACGAAAACAAGTCAATGCGCTCAGCTACGTTGTTAAGTGTGCGCAATGCTCGCGTCAGTGGCGCTTGTTGCAGTAAGTTTGTACGCGCTGTCGGTACCGCCAGCAGCCGCGGTCGCCGCCCCGCCGTCCCACGAAGTCATCCGGAACGCTAAACCTAAGCTCACCCAGTACTGTCGGATGGTGAATTTTCCCTCGCAACACTTTGAAGGGATACGTAGCAAGGGCCACTTCCCGTCTCACTTCCAGCTTGCCTACCATGCCAAGCACAAACAATGTTGGATAGATTATAGATTAATGGAAATCCTGGGTAAACTCCATATATTTTGAGGTAAAGAAATCTAGCAAATTTATTCTGAATTATATAGTCTAAATTTGTTCAAATAAACTATTAGCTACATCTTTCAATTAATCACGTTGTTTAGGACCAGTAAAGCCATGTTATATACAGACCGACGCTGATCGTGTATGGAGTATACGCAACAATCGATAGCCGAGCGTCGATGGGCAAATATTAGCATTGACATAATGACAAAACCGCAGAGTCAATGGGATTGTCGGGCGTGCGGTCCGATTTCAGTCTATTGCGTGCCTACATAACAGTTATGCTAGCAATACGATAGTTTGTAAACGTTCTGTATGTTTATTATTCTGTTTTATTTGTAGTTTTATACTGAGAAAATATCGATTCGATTTCGATTCGATCGAAGTCTGATGTAAACTCATTTGTACTAATATTATAAACTAGCTGTTACCTGCGACTTCGTCCGCGTAGATTTTAACTAAAAAGTGTTTGTCGCCGCGGAACCCAACTATATTTCTCTGCCAAATTACTTAAATGGTATAGTGTAAAGCTAGATAATAGCATGGCTTACTCAAAAACAACATTTAAATATGCGTCGTTAGATTACACGCTGTCATAGAATGCGTAATAAAGATTCACAGCTCCTCCCCCGTAGGTGATAGCGTGATAATATGTAGCCTATATGTTGACCCGACCTGTTAGTAATATTCATGCAAAATTTGAAGTAAATCCATGCAGTACTTTTTAAGTTTAGCCCGGACATACATACAGACAAACAAACAAAAATTCTAAAAACTATATTTTTGGCTTCGATATCGATTGTAGATCACGCCCCAAGTATTCTTTAAAAAATATTCAATGTACAGTTTTGACTTTCCTACGATTTTATTATATGTATAGATACGAAAGTAACTTTTTCTATTTGTTAAGAGCCGATTAAATAAACCGAACCAGATGATAATCGGTATGGATAGTATTTAAACATTAGGGGATGATATAGGTCAAAAACGCTAATGTAGGCACGGGTGACAGCTAAGATACAATTATTTTAAGATGTAAGTGTACTATATCTACCAGTGTTTTGAATATTTTATAATTTTTTATGTCTAAGTCGGTTCCCAATAAAAATATTTTAGGGGCTACACATCAAATATCACCACTTTGTCTGTCTGATAACTCTGTTTTAAATATTTTTTGTTTCAGGCAGGTATTGGTTCTCTGGTGATCTACAGTCATTGTAAGTATGCATGTATGCATGCCAATAAAAAGGCAGCAAAAAAAGAATCATAAATATTTATATTTGTGCTGTGTTATTGTTTAGGTATTGTCATATAGCCGCATCAGATAAATATTATATTTTTTGACAAATATATATTTTTTTTAACAACGTAACTCTCAGTTTGACTCATAATTTGGTTTAAATTTACTATAGGTACCTACCTATACCTTATTAAGCCCCGGTTTGCTGCAGTGCCGAACTGGGGTTTTACTGCAAATTTTTCCATATGTTATTCATGAATCCATTTTTGTGTCCGATAGACAGAAGACGTGGTCTTTTATGTGGTATCAACTCTACCACTACTATTATAACTTACTCAGCCAGATCCTTCCACGATACTAAGACGTAATGATATGAGTTGTTGTATTGTTAGTAAATTCATAATATGCTATTTAAATAATAATTTTTAAATTGCTCATTTGGTTAAAATTTTGAGAACTTCATTTTAACCAAATTTTATCAATATTACCTCAGCGTAATAAATGCAAACGCAACAAACAGATAAAGTGAAATAATAAATTAGCATAGCGTATCAGAATAAATGAGATTTCTATAACGATAACTTCAATAACTACCTCGTGAATCAAAAGTTCACATCTCAATGAATACACTCGAAATAAAGCTTAATATAAATATACGCTAGTCACGCTAATCATCCACTCGTACCGTTTGATTGTACCATATACCACATGCAGTACCAACAATACAAAAGATAGCTAAAATGAACGAGGGTAGAGAGGGTCCGCCGCTGGAACCTTAACGAATTGTTATTTTGATGCATTCATTCGGAAAAACAATCGGGGCTCCTGAATTGAGGGACAGAATTAAAGATTTGTTAAGGTTAACGGTGATTTCACTTGTATTTAAGGGAAAAATATTTTCTTATTTTCCAACAATAAACATTCTTGGAAAATATGTCTTTATTTTTTTTCCTTACCTTTCAATTTGTCGTTGTGAACAATAAAAACAGTGTTGTGGACTTTTGTGTTATTTTTGTAAATACCAAAAACTCGCCGTCTCAAGGGAATGTGAATTTTGACACAGTTAACTGACAGTTGTGGTAAGCAACCGTTTAGGGGCCAAACGGACTAGACAAATACCCGCTAACCACTTGATTAGTTGGTACATTCTGTAACCTGTCAACGTTGGTTAACAGTATTTATACAGTGTAAGTATTGTCATTAGATAGACAATCAATTTGTTCACGTTTTGACTAACAGGCATGCGGGTTACATACGCAAGTGTCTTGTGTGGCCAACATGCGCGAGCTAATCATACGTTTTACTTAATAAGATAGCTCCCATTAGTCGTTCACACTTTTTTTTTCTTTTGCTCGTCAAAATGACCACACTCCACCTGATGGTAAGCAGTCGTGTGGTCTAAGAGCAGTGGCCTCCACATCGCCCTCATAGCAGCCGAGGCGATGTTGAGGTCTCTACTTTGACGGCCTGAGAAGGTGCTTTTTCACGCCCCGCTTAAAGGACCCAGGATTGAACTTGCACATGTTATTATTATCATGACAGAATATTAGAATCTTCGTTCATTACAAACCTATTTTAACGCCAAAAATAAGTACCTTGACGATTGTAATCTACTTTTAAACAGTTTAATTTGTATATTTAATGAAAGCTATTGTTAGTATACAGCTTAGGACAACAAATCAGTTTCCAAGTACCCTTAAGCGTAATCTCAGCGGTAAAAGGTCTTTTTGAAACTACGGCAACATAAAAAAATATTTTACACCGAGAGAAAAATTGTTCCAATCTGTATAATAAAGTAATCGCGGGGAGTGCTCTCCTCTGAGGTGCCAGTTAACGCCTTCAGGAGGGTTAAGTGAGGATAATTTCCCTTTGCGTGCCCACTCCTAATGACGAGCGGGAGCTTGGAGGGACTGGGGGAGCAACGCACCCTCCCCGAGAGGGAACGTTGGACAGCAATTTCGATTTTCTTGGTCTTGAATATTTTTCTTTAATTATTCTTCTTTTTTGGTTCAGTTGCTAATCGTAACGTGAAAAGGGTAATAAGTTTAAAATGGTGCCCAATTGTAAAATGTTTAAGGAATAGGTAATTTTTCATGTCTTAAAAAGTTAAGGTGTTTTTTTCTTAATCTTATTTGCATGAAGTCTTTTTATTTAATTTAATTTGTGTGCATGAACATGGATGTTTGTCTTGGTCTGGGTGTTTCTATGTATAATATGTATGTATTTACAAAAAAATTATATAATATGTATGTTTATCCATTGTCTAGAATAGAATATTTTAATGGGTACATTAAAATATTCTATTCTACCACATACACACAACACCATCTAGTCCAGAGCTTATACTATAGCTCTGCTTAGTTTGGGCTAGATGGTGTTGTGTGCATGTGGTAGAATAGAATATTTTAATTAACGTACTTTGAAAATTTGTTTGACTGTGTTGTAGTCTGCTTTCAAGTCTAATCAATTTGTTTAATTATATGGGCAATTATTTATTCGTCTGAGAGTTTTTTATAATATTCTAAAAGATAACTATGCAAAATCTGCCAAACCGCATTGGGCCAGCATGCCATGCAGCAGCTATGGCGCCTTTCCTTTTCTTTAAACTGAGCCTGTGCCCCGAGCAGTGGGGTAGTTTATAAAGATGACTGAAATTATTATTAAAAAACAACGCGTATATTCATAAATCAGTAAATTGATAATAATATCAGTGTCACTTAAATCCTTGCATATAAAGCGATTAAACTCAATAGAATCTCGTGTCCTGTTGCTCGAATTGCAAGGGAACTAGCTTCTGACTGCCGATGAATTATTGCGTCTCTCAAACCACATTCGAATCGTCTGTGACTTCGTGCGGTTTCATTGTAGCTTCCTGCTTCAGGTTCCTTTCATCACATATTTGAAATTTCTGATAAAGTATGACGGTTAAAATTGTGTTTAGAAATCTATCTGTTTACAAACATATTTAGTTTAGTTTTAGAACTTTCAGAAATGGAACGTATTTAAGAGGGCTCCAAAATTTGTAATCTATCTATCGTAGTCTCTTTCTGGAGATAGGCGTTTTCTTTAAATGTGCATCGAAAGGTGTAGTACCGAAACTAAACGTACGCGTCCTAACCTTCGCTTTTATACTTTCTGCGTTATATTCTTCTCAGACACTTAGTATGTAATCCTACTGAAGGAGACAAAAATCTAAACGAAATATAAATTGTCTGAAAAGTGACAGCTAAAATGGAATCCTAAGAGGACGGTGTAAAAAGCGAATGAAGTAAAATTCAGCGTTACATCGCAATGAAGCTGACGACAACGTTTTCTAAGTAAACGTTCTCTCTACACCTACATTGAATGTAAATATCTAAGCTCGAGTACGTTCGGTATTCACTTCTAGTCTAATTTGATTCGGTTGATTACCAGTCCGTTACACGAAATGAGTGTTGTCTGGCCTTCACAACCCACTTCACTAAAATGCCTGTAATCTAATGTAAAACCTGAGGACAGCTTCAACATTAGATTATAGGTAACATTCCGTCCTAATTTTGCTAATGTAAAGCACTCACATTCGTACGAACAGAAAATTACATTTCGGGAAACGGAATGTAGTGCCTTATCTGTTTTAAAGTCGTGACTGCGCATTAATGTGAAAAGACTGCTTAAAATCTGACGTCACTTTAAATGAAACAGTGTTCTAAATTTGACAACACAAATATAGGATAAGTCACACATGATTTTCATTATCTCTGGCTGAACGCTGTAATGGAATGTCCACATCGCAGCCCCGTGCGAGATATTTGCCTTAATTAAAACTTGTCCCAGTCCACTAAAACATGGAAGGAAAATTTACTGGATACGATAATTGTGGATTTGCGTGCAGCTAATGTATTGAAAGCAAGTCTGAGGATTACAATGTTACTATTATTTTTATTGTTTTGTTTCTTGAATAACTGTTGTAGAGCTGAGATTCGCGGGAATTGAACACAATTAGACAAAGTAGTGCACTGCGAATTATGTCAACTCGACTGTCTGGTGTTGTGTCTTATACGCCGAATCTACTAGCCTACTTTATCAAATCGGAGGAGGTTTATTTTTGTGAGTGGCCTGTATACACTGATTAAATGTTCATATAACTTTTAAGGCAGAGACCACTGATTTACATTTTTTACTTGCTTGCTATGTAAATATATACATAATTATATATGCTAGTTACGTCGTCATATTTTGTAAAGCCACTACTATTCATCAATACGAATTCTAACAAAACCATAACAGCCAATTTGTGTTACATATTCATCAATAGAAATCAGCTATTATTTATTTTGTACGAAAACATAATTATGTTTGTTTATAAAACCACAGATTAAATGATCTAGTATTCGTACATCTGGGTAATCGCGTTCGTGTCCAGTAGCCGAACAGTTTGTCTTACAACGGAACTCATTAAGTTACGAGCAATATCGAATCGGTGCTTCAGCTCGTTAATTGGCGCAATGTCAATTGCGTAAATAGGTCGTCATTTAAGAGTATTGGCTTTGGAATTATTTCTAAATTTGGAAAATATTGGGATAGATTACATCGTAAACCAACAAAGACAACTGTGTGCCAGTACGTAGTAAAGTTCGATAAAATGTTATTTCTGTTCAAATTGGATTTTACAAAGAATATTATGAACTATTTTCATTTCATAGTATTCTTTAAAAACAATACGTACAGATTTTATTAATCACGAGATGTTTTATGTAAATATTTTTTGCTTATACTTAATGCGATATTATATAGGTGTTTGTATTTTAATATGCATAGTGTGACATTTAGCATTTCTATAAGAAGTCTACATAGTAGTCAATATATTTTTTTATCTTTTACAGTAAGTATTACGTGTACACATTTAACTTTATTTGTACCTACAGGTACCAGAGTTTCTGCATTTTGATAAAAAATATAAATTCCTATTAAGTTCAGAGTGGACAAATAAATTACACATAGATGAAACCCTACTCATGTTTGCAGGAGGTTTCTGGCTAATAAATAACCAATGCACCATTAGGCTTCTTGTCCTAATAAAACACACATTTGTCCAGAGTACTCCGGACCGGACAAAATTTATTGATGTATACGATAAACTGGCGACACGAACACGAGTGCGGGACGGGACCGGAATGAAAGAATGACGTGGGCTATCCGGTACGGAAATACAACACTTTATGTGTAGCTGACGAATGTTAACTAATATTATATATGTCTTTGTTTGTTTGTCCTTTTCCATTACGTAGAGGAACAGAGAAACGACATAATATCTTATTAGAGCGGTAGCTACAATAACATAAAAGCCCTCAAAAAATATCTGTAAAAATATTTATAACCATAGTAGATAATCATATTAAAGTACGTGGGCAAAGCCACAAACGTAAATATAAGTAGTAATTGAAAACCAACTACTTACTAAAAGATTTAGTAGACGCTTGATTTGTACCTTAATTGAATAGTTATATACATGACTTGCCTTAATCCTGTAGCATAAATTTTCATTTAATATGTTTGCGGCCGCTTAATGTCCAGATACGGTACGGTTATGGCGTTTTCTGTTCGCAATTTTTGTATTTGGAGAGAGGTTCGGTAGATGGCAATAGGGTGGCCTCCTATTTCTTTGGACTTAAAAGCTTGTGTAATAGATACATATCTGCCTTCTCCTTTCGGGGAAATACATACATGTATGAACGAATAAACCTTATATTTTCATAGCATATTATGTAGTATAAGCGAATATGATGTTTTATTTTATTATGTTCAACTCGTAACGTACTCGATTAATAATTGTGTATGTAGTAGATGTTGTCGAGAATTTTGTTTATGTATATAATTAAAACAAATGCTACATTAAACATACCATATTTCCTTTCATAACATTACACGAGTACCTTTTAACGTATTTATTCGAAAAACAAACAAGAATTTGTGTATACATAATTATGCAGGTAAAAGCATTTCGTTTTAATTAACTTAATAACCTTTGACTCCGGTCGTAATAGTAGCGTTTTGTAAATTACAAATACTGTGTAAAACCCTAATACAATAAAAGCTTGGTGTTAACAAATCACACGGAGGTAAGGGCGACATTAAGCGAGTGCGAAATATTAATTTTAATATATTCAGAGTGTAAGCTCGCTTCGGCCGCGGTAGTAAATTAAGTAAGCGGAAGAAATCTCATTTATTTTTGGGCGGATGCGGCGAAATTCACATCCGCGTTAAATACACAACCCTACGAAACGCGCACTTTCTCGTTTCGAGTGTTTTCTGTTAAAATTTAATTTCTCGCGCAAATTACTGTCTTTTTGTTCATTCACTTTCTGAATTTCTGATGACGAAATTAGCTCGTCGCTTTATCATTTATTCGTACGCTGTAACATATTTAATTGAGAATTGCTATTAAATATTAATCAAAGATTTCAGCTCAGTGATGCGTAGATAAAACATACATATTTATGGATATTACTTTAGTGAATTAATTATTCTGTGCTACGAGAAAGTATAGTAGCTAATCCTCGAGCCGGAAAGTGGATTTGGTGTACGAAAGTAGGGAATAACGTAGTTGAGCGTTCGTGTGGGGTGCCGCTCGTGCATTAACTAGACGTCTCATGCCCTGCCCCCAAACTAAGTGATATAAATAGTAATCTCGCTTATCCTGTCTTAATTCTATTAATAAAATTCGGCAGGTGAGGTTTTAATGAAAGTTTCCCTGGAAATAATACGTAATCTTTACGTGTATGCTTCCAAAGTGTCGACCGGTCTAAAATGCTTATTACTAAAGATTTGATCTCATCCCAACATCCCAAATACTTAGGAATCATTCTCGATAGGTCTCTCACATACGAAAAAATTGCGAGATATTGAAGGTCTCACTACTACTAAATGGGGAACCTCACCGCAAGTATTGTGAACTTCTGCCCTGGTGCTAGCATTTTCTGCCAGTGAATACGCGTGCCCTGTGTGGAGTCGATCGGTGCATGCAAGGTCTGTGGATACAGCAATTAATGAAACTTGCCGGATTATCACGGGTTGCCTTAAACCGACCCAGGTAAAGCTACTGTACCCATTGGCTGTCATCGCACCTCCGGATGTCCGCAGGGCTGTGGCGAGCTCAGCAAAGAGAGTAAAGATGAATGGCACGGCACGCTTTGTATGGTCACAGGCCAGTGCAGCAAAGGCTGAAGAGCGGTAACAGCTTTGTTAAATGTGTCCATGCACTGACTCTGGAGCCATCAAAGGCGAGATGCAACCTGTGGCGAAAAAGAATATCCCTACCTACACATTTCGTGTCACCTGCTGAGAGCCTTCCACCTGGACATCAATTGCCATGGTCGGTCTAGAAGTCGCTAAATAGACTCCGAACCCAGGTCGGTCGGTGCAACGTAAACATGTTTAGGTGGAAACTCTCAGACGGTACCGATCTGGCTTGTGCATGCGGTGCAAGACAAACGATGTCCCACCTCACACCGTGCCCTGCATGGTCGACAACTTGCACGTAGGAGGATCTGATGGCTGCCTCTGCCAACGCAGCTAGTGTAGCTGCTTTCCGGGCAGCAAATATATAATTTAAAAGTGTTTGCCATCGATACGCAAAGAAGAAGATCTTTGCTGAGTAAAACTATGTTACGGAACTATACACGATTTGATTTTTGAGTCTGGGTGAGACGCCATATACTAAACTTAAATTTGCACATTGGCATATTGCTCATGTGCCTTTTTTGCAATTCAACAATCATGCTCTAAGGAAGACACATTTCAGTTAAAATAAATAAGTTAGGTACTAGGTCAGAAAAAATTTTGTGCCCGTGCTTTAGCGAACCACTGTATGCAGTAATTGTGTTACACCTACACTACAATTGTTGAGCCTTAGTCGTTGTAATGTGATTGAAAGCGCTTATAAACACAGATTCGTAAGCTAATGGGCTGACGACAGTAGACTTGCCATTCTCACCGTAGCATCACGCATAGTTTATTAGTTACTCCTGAACAAATTACAATCTATCAAATAACTCTTATGTGACTTATATTAGAGTTGATAATCAAGTAATTGCTAAGCAGCATGTCGTCATGCAAATTGTATGAATAGCAGTGGGTTAATATGCGTGTAGGCGTACTTGAGGATCTATGGACAAAATTATGGTGTTAATGCCATCGTGAATGTGACTGGATAGGTGTCAATGTATGCAGCCTTTAGATCCCCTTAGCGCGTGCGCTAGTCGTATACTTTCCTCAGAGTTACGCGCGTTTGGAACCAGTTTGTATTTTCTAATTCATATTTCTATGTGCATACATAGACTTACGTCTGTATATTTCTACATGAGCTGGCAGAAGTGTATTTCACCTTCGTTAACTATGTATTACGAAGAACGAACTAAACGTCAATAGCCTCGACCACAGCTATTAAAAAAATCCTTACATAAAAATTGTGCGATCCGTTAAACTAAATCAGGACAATCGCAACAAACATGATTACAATCGAAATATCATTATTTTTTCTAAAGTATAATCATGATACGACGTACAGTAATGCTAATTTGTTTACGTGATTTGCGCGTTACTCTCTTACTGTTTCACGAAAATGTTTGTTGTTACAGCTTATCATAGCCCGTAGAAACATATTTAAGAGAATAATTCATATTTATTATTTTGTGAAAACCGAATGTATTGGACCAAACCACATTCGGCAAAACGATTCGTGGAACCGAAAGAGGGGTAAGGGTGAACGCACGTCTAGGAATGAATCGGTTATTTGGATTTTCAGTAAATTATAATATAATTTACTGTTAATCTAAATTATATATTATATTGACAGAAGCATATTATCTAGTGAGGAAAACTTGTTAATTAGATTACAACTATCTTGTTGTCTTAAATAGAGAACAATACATTTTCACAAGCTTACACCACAAAACGTACAAAGTTACGAAAGGTCACTAAAAACGAGGTCCCGACCTTTCCTCATTAAGCCTAATTGCACCGAAACTTGTTTCGTACACTAATATAGCACAAACATTCCCTAAACAAACCTCTAACACGCAATTACAAAACAACATATCGCAACAACAACAACTGTCCACATGTTGTCCTATTCATTAACCCCCCGGCTGCTGTATCGCACATCTAAAATACAACAGCGAGCCAATTAAAGTTGACCCTATGGCGTTCCACTACTGCACTCTTAATCAGCCGGCAGATACACGGTTAATTAATGTGATCCGCTTTTATTATTTGCCTCGTAAAATGGGATATTAGGATTTTAAAACGGTTTTAGTACGGGTTAAGATTATATTCGGAGCACTTGCTGGGTATAATGTCTTCACTCAGCCATTTAATAGGTTGAAGAAAATAAAAGTATTTCGGTAGCAGTAATAGTGCAAGCGACCGCTGTGCGTGAATTCTCGGGTTCGATAGCCGCGTTGTGCATAGTGTTATTGGGATTTCTGTCTCAAAATTCTCAGAAGCAGCACGTATTCTGGAACTGTAATCGATTGCCGGCAATAGACATGTGGCACTTTCAACCTTAGCGGGCAAAATGTAATTGCAATACATTGAATTGTAAGAGCCTGAATGTATTATGAAACCGACAATGTGTGTACCACGCTAAAAATATTTTATTTTATAATGATCATAGTATAATGACACTAACCATAGACCTATATTGATATAATTTTAACAATGTATGTACCTATCTAAAGATATTTGGTTGTAATACTACTTATATGTAAATACAAACATATTATCTAATCAGACTTACGACTATGTATAATTGAAAGATTAAGGACTGAAGCGTTTTATTGTTTTTCGCCAGTCGTAGCTTGTTAGTAGAGGTTCCATGTAGGCCCTACTGCCATATACTAAACTCTATGCCGCTAATAAAACTTTCTAACAGAGATTAAATAAAAACCAAAATAAGAAGCACTATTAGATAACACTCGGCACCTGAAAGTAGGACAAAAGTTTCACCTCTTCATTGCTGAATATTGACTGCCATCTGATCTAATGAATCTTTGAGCCTTAAGAAAGTGCCCCGTTGTTATTTTTGTATAATTGTGTTTTTGTAACGGTATGAATGAGCTAAATCGCTCAGGAAGTGTCACCCTTTTAAGGCATCCAGCATAAGAGTAGTAAAACTGTGACAATGATTCGCTCGATAAGTATTGATGCGGAAGGCTCACATGCCTGATAACTCCGAAATAGGAGGGCTAGGTCGGTAGTCCGTTCATGCCATCTTTAATATCTTTGACAACAACGTGTTATTTCCATCAAAGTTATCGTTTACATGTTGCCGAGCCCCTTGTCAAAGTATGTGAATATCGACTGTACTGATGGCGTAGTGGTTTGAGTGATCGCCTCACCGCTGCCACTGCGCCGAGTATTACGGGACATGGGACAAAGAATTGTGTGCTCCACAAATGGTTGTACCGAATCTGGTAGTTTTTGTGTTAGTTGTTTGAATATTTTTAAAATCGCCTGCTATGCAGGCATTACTTTAAGTGCTAAATGTGTCTGTAAAAATAATATTGCGCTAACGAAAACCGTATTTTCTCGAAAATTATACACAGAAAATACTTAAGCCTAAAATCGTATGTTCACCAAACAGTATTTACTCGTAATTCTACCTCGCTAAGTCTCTCTGCTCGGATAAAATCCTAAAATCTCCATTTCCGACTCAATGTCGTGTTATACTGCTTAAAATGAAACGGGGAAGTGCTAAAAGCGACCAGAACGAGACGACGAGTACAGAAATAAAACAAAAACGCGTTACAAAGCCTAAATTGAAGAAAGCTTTGTATAAGTGCTTAACGACGTTTCAAAATGTCTGAATATAATAATTGTTAAAAAAGAACGACGTTGCAACTATAAGACGTAGATTTGCTTTTATTCATACACTCTCTATTTTTCCAGTTTTTAAAGTTTGATGGAATTTTATTCAAGTAAGTAGACAAAAGACAAAGTGTAGGCTTCTTCTGGAACGAAGACTAGCAGATTGGTGCTTTTCCAATCGTTTCAAAGCTGTAAAAGTCTCTGAGAAACTAAATGAATTACTTTACTATAAATAAATGTCATGATCATAAAAACTATACTTGTTACACAACTATATTTGACATCGCATGTAGCTCATATGTGTATATAAGCGATCTTACTAGTTGGAAAATCTATACAAATAAATAAAATTGAAGTCTGAAGTTTGTAATGTCAAAATAACAGCTTTTAATCTAATGCATATGAAAGTATATAAGGTACCTATACGATAACATCTATTTTTAAAATTTTTGTCTGTCTGTCTGTCTGTCTGTTTGTTCCGGCTAATCTCCGAAACGGCTGAACCGATTTTGACGGGACTTTCACTGGCAGATAGCTGATGTTATAAGGAGTAGCATAGGCTACTTTGATTTTAGAAAAAGAATAGGGTTCCGCGGAGACAAACACTTTTTAGTTAAAATCTACGTGGACGAAGTCGCAGGTAACAGCTGGTATTTAATAAACTTGTGAAGTGTAAACCGACCGCCGTTTTATTTCTATTTGCTGAAAAGTAACCTAATGTTTTTATTTGTATAACAAATTGTATATATTGTATGTCAAAGCAATGACAAATGTTACATAAACTCAGTAAAGCACGTAAGCATACTATATAATATCAAACGTCGAATAAAATACAAAACTGCATTTGCTTATGACAAATCGATTAAAATATAGAACTCAGCACTATCCTCGAAGTCGTAAAATAATATTTGATATATCACACTACACGTTAAAACGTAATACATTAAGAGTTTGGCTGTGCTTCACACGAACACCAGTAATACGTATTCGGTAATGTAAATGCAATATTTCGAGCGTTGTCCCTCTGTTGTTCAAGCGCGTTGCGTGATTGCAATCTGCAGACTGGATTAGTTAGTGTGGGCGTGATCGTGTGCGCGTACCGAATATTTGACTATTTAATATTGAAGGCTAATATAATAAAATGTTTGTAATACATACTATATCTAACATAACTGATTTAAATACCTGCAAAATATGAAGTCACATCCGTTTAAAATGGAGTATATAGACAAAACAACACTACTAACTTGTGACGTAATAAAGCTAACTTTATTACGTCACAAGTTAGTAGTGTTGTTTTGTCTATATACTCCATTTTAAACGGATGTGACTTCATATTTTGCAGGTATTTAAATCAGTTATGTTAGATATAGTATGTATTACAAACATTTACGACACTACTGTTTACGACCATAACTAATATGGTGGTAAACAGTAGTGTCGTACTCGTTTTCTTTTAGTAGTAAAAGGATACCTTTCTGCTTTTCACCTATATTTTCAAGTATGATACGAAGATAAAATACCAATTGATATTATTAATCTTATCATGTATGTTTGATGAAAACACCGACATTTTGATTTTTACGTCGCATCATAAGTCAAAATGTCCCTGTTTACTACAATTGCCGTTTGACAAAAATTTTACAGCAGCTTTTTATCATACTGTAAAAATGAAAATAAAATTTTAGATAATATTGTCTTCTGTTTACGCGAATGTTATTCATTGAAATTAAACTATAAAGTTTCAAGTAAACAACGCGATAAAATCCGTATATAGTAGTTAAATTTCAATAAAGTTTTAGTTTAAGAATTTAGAATAGTAGATTGTCTCCAGCAAAATAATTATGTAAATGTTTTCGATTGATATTATATTTTCAGATTCATCATCATCATCATCATCATCATCAGGCTATAATAGTCCACTGCTGGACATAGCCCTCCCCCAAAGAGCGCCATAGCGCCCTGTCTTCAGCTTGCCGCATCCAGCATCTGCCTGCAGTCTTTCGCAGATCGTCATCCCAACTGGTCGGAGGGCGTCCTACACTACGTTTGCCGAGTCGCGGTCTCGACTCAAGAACACGCTTACCCCAGCGGTTGTCGGTTCTTCGCGCGATATGGCCAGCCCACTGCCACTTCAGCTTGCTAATTCTCTGAGCTACGTCGATGACTTTGGTTCTCTGTCGGATATATTCGTTACGAATCCTATCCTTCAGAGAAACTCCGAGCATAGCTCTCTCCATAGCTCTCTGAGCGACTTTGGACTGGTGGACCAACCCTACCGTGAGTGTCCATGTCTCGGCACCATAGGTCATGACGGGTAGCACGCACTGATTGAAAACTTTCGTTTTCAAGCATTGCGGTATGGATGACGAGAAGACTCGGCGTAGTTTCCCAAACGCTGCCCAGCCCAGCTGGATCCTCTTCCTGGCCTCCCTCTCGAAATTTTTTTACCTAACTGCAGAATCTGCCCGAGGTAAGTGTATTCGGAAACGATTTAGAGAGGGTGACTATGTACGACGATCGGTATTGGACCAATGTGGCCATTGATCATGACTTTGGTTTTATCCAAATTCATGCCAAGACCGATACGTCGCGAGGCTGCAGCTAGGCCGTCCAGCATCTGGTTCAGCTCCTCTAGCGACTCCGCCATTAAGACTATGTCATCTGCGAATCGCAGGTGTGAGATGTAGTCGCCGTTTATATTATTGCCTATTCCTTTTCAGTCCAGGGTCTTAAACATATCTTCCAACGCGCTTGTGAACAATTTCGGGGAAATAACATCCCCTGTCTCACTCCTCTGCGCAATTGGATGGGTTTAGACTGCTGGCCCTGTACTTGGACACTTATGGTGGCGGCTTCGTACAGACATCTCAGCACCTCAATATAACGATAGTCTACTTGACATCGCTGTAGGGATTCCAGAACAGCCCAGGTTTCGACAGAGTCAAAGGCCTTCTTCTTTCTTTTCAGATTATTACCAACTAAACAATAATATATTCAATGCTGAATTCCCAGATAACAAACCTCAACTTTAGACTAAACACGTTTAATGTAACCCGATACATGTATAGCAACACAACTAACTTTTTGAGCGACTCTTAAAAGTATTACCATGTTTTATAATTTTATAGTAAAAATATTTAATATTTGTTCTATTGTTTCTAATTTAGAAATTTCGTGTTTATGTTTTTCGTAACTTTTATATTTCTTTTCAACCTTCATAGGCAATATACATAAGCTTAGAAGAAAATAAATCAGTACGATTGGCTAGCTTTACGTTGTATTATTTTATTCATATTTTCACTAACATAGTAATTTACGTAGAAAATTGGCATATTCAATTTCTGTACCACACTACCAATGAAGTCCGATTTATGCAATCGCTGAATACGTTACATATACTTTTGCCAATATTAGAATAGTACAATCAACATATTCCAATATGTTCCATTGTTTAACCAACTTAACAATATTTGCTAGGGGCGACATAATTCGGTCTGTCAAGGGGTGTGTCACTCATTCGCCACGTTATTGCTACGTGCTTGCAATCAGAATACGGACGCAACGTTTCGTGCAACGGAAAACTTTGTTATGAAACTATTGATTTTTAGATCACCTCTGGTTACCCGTCAACGAGTTTATTGAAGTCTGCAACTTTCATATTGTATAATAGAAACTAGACGGTATTATAACTTGTATCGGAGTGTTGCAGATATAAATTAGAGACTAAATGAGTTTTCGTTCTGTTTCAAATATTGGAAAAATAAACTTTGTATTTCAGTTCTGTCAGCGGTTGATTGGAATGTAGTTGGGTTTTAGTAAAGTTCATGAAACTTATGTGGAGATTACGACTCATAATCTCGCTTATATTTGACGAGCATGAACTTGACACAACATTCCCGTAGATCTCTCTTTATTCATATGGGCAACACCATACGCCATCTTCAGTTCTAGTAAATTGAATTTGATGAAACATAGCTGATAGATAGATATTTGTACACCTAACTGCCAAATAATAAAAACCGCGTTTTAATCTGTTAATTTGTTTTTGCTTGACATAAGATCAAACAGAAAGACAGACAGGCAAGCTTTCAGATCACGATGAGTAAAATGAGATAAAATAATACTCCTAATTTTTTTAAAAACATCTACTTTGTACGTTTTTAAAATTATACATTTTCTATCAATACCAGTACATAGCCCGTATGGTGAAATGGCGTAAACGTAAGGAGATCGTTTTGAATTTTCCAGATTCAGTTACCTGATCTAGCTAAATTTTTATGATATTTTTGTCATAAGTCTGTTAGTCAAAGATTGGAAATTAAAAGGATGCTTCTTCTTTGATTATGTTAGATATTATTATCGTACTGCATCAGAATTAATGATTGTTAAAAATTCGGTTGCAGTACACGTAAGCTAAGGAGTGAGTTCATGCATATCTGTATGGATGTACCTATATTTGTTTTTAACTCAAGACAACCCTTTCCTATTTTTTTAATTACTCTAAATTATTAAGCAAGTATCCTGAAATTACTCTCTATTACATGTCTGTATCTACATAGAAATAGAACAGCAAACATAGAAATTTATGAACTTCGAATACATTATCAAAACAATTTAAACCATGAGCGGCTATAGAATAGCTTTCATTAATGTTACCTACAGTTAATATAGTCAAAGTTGGCGCTGCTAAAGCGGTTAACTCTTCACATAGAAGAAGAATGTGCATTGAGTAAACTAATTTATAAGTTTTAATCATGCAAGACGCATGCGCATATAGCCGAGGGTTAACTAAGACCTGACGCAGCGGCAAATATTCGTATTAACAAAATACACGCTCTACTTTTTCTTTACTATTGTTTTGATGTACAAAAATTTATGGATATATTATGTTGCTATGAGTGTAAGATAATATAATGCTACTAAGAACGCTCTACCGTTGGCACCAGGTAGCGCTAGCTCCGGGCAAAGGACCAGGTCTTCCCACTTTAAAGGCGGCACGGTCCAAACTTCGCCAGGTTCTGGTGGAAGAATGGAAAAATCGACTTGTGCACCCCAGTGCCGGGCACGCCACGATCGTGGCGCGATAAGTCCCGCATTTGAGGAGTGGCTGGAAAGGCGGCATGGTGCTCTCACCTTCCGGCTGGCACAGGTAATTACTGGCCACGGTTGTTTTGGCCAGTTCCTGTGTCGCATAGGCCGGCAGGCGATGCTCGGATGTCATCAGTGCGGCGATTGCCGCGATGTTATTGTAGACAAGGCGCTGCATATTTTGGCGGATTGCCCCGTCTGGGCATCGCAGCGCCGTGAGTTGAACGCGGCAGTCGCGAAAGTCTATGGTCCGGAGTAAGAGATCTTGGAACACCGTCGCTTCCTTTTGTGAGGAAGTAATTTTGCATCAAGAAGGCGGCGGAGCGGGAGAGAGAGCGCTTAAACCCTCTCTCCAACCGCAGAACCGAGCGCCGGAGGGCGCGAGATGACCTCCAGCCACCCTGAAGTTTGACCTGGGAGTGGTGGGCTGCGTGGGCCTGCTCGCTACCCGATCAGCACCAGATCCAAGAGGCGGCGTGTGTGTTCCCACGTGTCGTGTCTTTATCCCACCCAGGGGGGTGGTGGAGGAAGTATTTTTGTGTAATGGCCTGCCGTTTCACACGGCGGGCCGATACCACGGCGGGGTCGCGATTGCATGTGAAAGTGATTCGCGCGACCCCGCCGAGGAACAACGTGGTGGGTTTAGTCGGTATTATCGGGGTATCTTTTCCCCGGTAAGCCCGACATAACCTCTCCGTCGCCCCGCGGAGAGGTATGTGTCAAAGCATTCCCACACGTACAAATAAAAAGGCTACTAAGAAATACTAAATTGAAAGATTTCTCTATGATCAGATTTGGTTATAGTATGAAAATGTAACCAAATTTGGTGAAGTACCTACATATTTCTTAGAGGGCTTAGGTTTCATACATCTATGAGACACGTTCTTATGTTTTTTCTTTTCTATATGTTTTGCATTTTATGACACATTTTTGTTTTTTAAATGTTGAAGCCGTATCTTCTAGAAAGAAAGATCTGTATGTGTAATAATGTACATATGTCATTAACGTAATAAAAATAAAATTGGTGCACAAATAAGCATTACTTCTGAAAATAATTTATTTTGCAATCATCCTCATTATTATTATATCTCTATAGAAATAGGTATTTATATTTTCAGGCGCCGCGTTATTAATATTTGAGTCCCTCAATTATAATAAAATCTTAGTCATTTACAAGGTATATAAGACGTCTACTTGTAGATGCGGTAAACCGTTTCATCAAGTATGAGCCAAGCCTTACTTGAATGGAGTTCGCCTGCATTCTAGAACTTGGAACAACAATCAATAACAAAAGTTTTGTCCTTTTTCATTGGCGTGTTCACTTTGAATTAGACTTCCTATAAAGATATAAAGTATTGCTTTAACTTCTGCGTTCCAATTGCACCATTGCAATATTTTTCTTTAATAGTTTAGACTTTACTAGGTTCAAGTTTTTACCGTTTGTGTTAAAGTTTTACGTTGCAGCTCGTTGCATTACTTGCAGCATGGAACGTGAGTATTATTGGAATGGAATATTGTACTTTATGACATTAAAGAACGGCTTTCAATCTTTATATTTATATTTTATCTGAGTGGAGTTATAGTTTACTGAAACAATTATTTCAAAACATTATTTCGCGGCGTAGTGGCAAAGTAATTCATTGCACCGTTTGGCCAATCACAGTTTTCAAAACTGCTTTTTAATCCTATACTTATATACTAAAGCTGAAGATTATTATCATTATAATTTGGAAAGGCTAGTCTTAGTACTTAAATCAACAATATTTAAACGAATTTAAAGCTATATTCGTAATTTTAGCAAGTAAACTCCACATACCATATTATACAATGTGCATTTTAGAACAGCCAGCTAAAATTTAATACACCCACGTCAGTCGAAATGCTTGCTTAGTCCGTATACCTACGTTACGTTTATGTGTCTAAATAACAATGCAACTCCGGTGCAAGTAAACCTTTAGAAGCGTAAGCTCTGAAATTGGGCTAAATCCCAGTTTGCTTAAGTGCGATTCCAACTCGGAACACAGGCGACACTGTGTAAAACCCGAGTCAAAACTGCGTCTACTACATACAAAGTGACGGGCGTTATAGTGTTGCGTAGTTCTCCGTGTTGGTAATGGAAAACCTCGTCTATATAGTGACTAGTATGCGTTATTTGAATGTGTAATCCCTATACTCTCGCGTGCCAAGGATTTCGTGGATTAGAAATATCAACGGCATAGCTTTCAGAAATATTTCGCAATAACCGTTATTGTACATATGAGCTTCTTTCACTTGAGCAATCTTGTTCGTTGTAGAGGAGTTTGGCCGAATTTGCAACACAGTTTTGTTTGATTATTCTGTTTAATAACAGTAGTAGTAGTAGCAAACATTTTGAGCTACTTTTCCCAGTTCGTGGTTCTAAAATGAGCCAGTATTTTGTGAATTCTCTCAAGTTCCGAGGGAACATAAAATTTTAAATTGTTGTAGCTTCTTAACTGTAAGCTACGTGGTTTGTTTAATTTTACTTTTCATACCTGTGCACTCTTAAAATGTGGTTTTCACTATATTATACTTCTAATACATGATGATTTTTCTTCTAGGATAAATTTAGTATATTATCTTATCATATTATTCTTGCGTGATATTTAGTGGGGGGATCGTAAAGTCATGGTGATTGCGAGTAAATAATTTGGCGTAACCTAGCCATCATTACCGTTATCATCATCCTAGATTGGTGACTATTTTACAACATCTCACAGTCCCTTTGTGCATCAGGGAGCGTAAAGCTGTCGGTTTGGGCTACCATAAATATGTATTGTAGTCGATATTAAGAGTACTCTCAAATATTCTGACTTTATAGTCAAAATATCTTGACCGCATTGCATTATCAGATTGCCGTCGCTCCGTGGAAATGTTTATATTTAGCTGAATCTGGTTAGAGCGGAACCTAATAGCAGTATAAACTAAGTAATAAATCTAGGTTATTGGTTATGTTCAATAGGACGTTTCGGAATTTGAGCAAACAAATAACAAAAAACCATTAATATATCGTCATGTATTATCGTGTGAATTTTACAAAATTTTATTTACATGTTAACACATGCATATAAAATTGTATTTTACATCTTATGTGGCGATAGTGCTAGTACACTAGAAGGCTTACTCGAGCTTCGCATAAAGCACGACTACGGCTAAATCTATACTTCTACACTAATATTAGAAAGCTGAAGAGTTTGTGTGTTTATTTGTATGTTTGTGTGGATGAACGCGATAATCTCAGGAACTATTGGTTCGAATTGAATAATTCTTTTAGAATAGCCTATTGTTATATTGTTCTATAGTGTATTTATGGAGGAAGGCTTATATAACATCACGCTACGACCCACAGGGGCGGCGCAGTAACTTTAAACGCAGGTGAAACCGCGGGCATAGGTAGTCAATTATAAAACAAGAAAAATGGTTGCATTGCATAACTTAATGTGCGATCATTAAAATAAACAGCAATAATAGTCATAATAATTGATCTAGGCATGAAGCTTCTACATAGAATTAGGGGTTTAAAATGAAACTCTGACAAGAGATAAACTATTAAAAGTTATCCTGCACAGTCGTCAAATTGTTAAACATAATGATACATTCTCTCTTTACAGTCCCAACCTGAAACGAGGATCACAGTACTTCAAACAACTGACTTTATAACACGCACAACAGGTCTCTACGTGAGGCACAAAGCCTAGCAAAAGCTGCAACAATGTACGAGCAATCCGTTATTCTCTATACCAGTCTTCCCTGAAAGGTTCTTCACAACGTGTTCAGCTGTTATAAGCTCTTTTAAGGCCACTTTACTGTGAGTATAAGTTACAGTCAGCTAGGTTTACTTTGTGCTTTCAACTATGAAATTATTGCTGCATAATTTCAACGCCAGCTTGAAACGACGCCAGGTATATACTGTCCAGGAACTTCCGATTTATGTTTTGGTTTTTGGTATGTTTATGAACTGATAATTTTGACTACAGCTATTTAAGTTGTTTACGTTACTGCCAGGATATGCAGGTCTGTTTAGGCTAGTACGTAATGAAAATCAATGGAGAAGGGCTCTGTATGTTATTTCAACATTCATAAAGTTAACATAGGGATTAATTATTGGATTGTATAATAAATATAGTTATATTCGGGTTAATGTATAATTGTGTTAATCATCCACATGTGTGCCGAAAACCGATAATAATAGATATCTAAGTAAATGGACACTATGCGGATTTAATTAAGATGGATGCGATCTTATTATAATTACCATCACACTATTATCATATTAGATGACTATTGATCTATGTATAGTAGATATACAAATTCAACACTTATCTTATCTTATGTGGGGGCCAGTCAGTGCAGGCCGGCGACACTTCGACCCAGTGGGATCTTTTGTGTCGACACTCTCCCATAACGACTGCCATAGATGGTCATGGCAGCCGGGACCAACGGCTTAACGTGCTTTCCGAGGCACGGAACAGGCGATAAAATTGTCAATCAATACGCACATAATTTCGAAAGGTCATATATTATATAATATATATATATAATTCAACACTTACGTTAGTTATTTATTTTCAGCGTATCTCGTTACAAATTCGAATGCTTAAATGTAAATTATGTTATTCTTGTGAAAAAACAAAATACATATTTTTTATTTCAAATTAGGTGAGCGTGTTTGAACATCAGCATACCCGCAGTTAGAATGGTGTTAAGCCGAATCCGAGATAAGGTCGCGTTTCATTTGGTGGGCGGATTTCACAATGGTCATAAGAATTTCGTGGAACCTTATCAAGGGGACGTCTATTCACGTTAACAAATACCGAATCCACGAGAGCCATGGGAACAATCCGGTTCATATAGAACGCGGCTTTGACGCCGGGACGCGTAAAATTTGCCGGTTGCGGCTAAATTGCATCTCTCGCGTTCCGAGGCTGACAACTTTAATCAACTCGATGGGAATTTGTCTTACTTGCGAGTTCAGCTCACGTCGCCGCGAATCCACTGAACAATGAGATTTGCTTTAGATAAATTCTTGCGTTGGGAGCGCGAGAACTGAATGGATGCCCTGTTCTGTTATTCTGTGTACCCACATCTGTTACACGGTGCAAGCGAAAAACTACTTTATTTTCTTAACTAGTTTCAGCTTTCAGAATAGCTTTTATTCTTTATATAGTTTAAAAGTTTAGACGTCAAAGGATAAGCTCTTGATTAATAGTGTAGAATATTAACAGGTTTAATTCCGAAATAATTCTTACGAGACAATAATGTTGTAATGCTTGTAAACACTGAATAGCGTCCCAAAAGAACAATTATACGCGTTCTAAAAACATATTTAAATGTCATACAATTACCCTCGCCTGGCGGATGGAGTTAAACATTATAATGAAATACCAGCCCATTCTTTACGACTCCATTAAGTTGTTGGAGAAAAATAAAGGGAAAGAGGAAATGGCAACCACTCAGCAGAGTCCAGCCCTCGTCAAGATTGGACGGAGCCGCGAAAATTCTTTTCTCGATCGACTGACTTCCATGAATACTAATGCTCGGGGGGAATGGGTGAAACATCACCAATACAAATGGCGTCGCAGATAATGGCGTGAAGGTGATAAGTAAGTGCCGGATAAATTTTATTCATCTAGTTTGAATTCAATACGCGTACCTACAAGACGTGCACATTTTAAATATTTTGTAAAAAAAATTAAGCGTTGTCGGAATGAAATGCGTTGCCAAATTATGTAAATAAAAATAAGCTAGAAGCAATGTGGACATCCGTGCAGTAATCTACATCTAAAGTAATAATTTACACAAACGGGTGCCTGTGTAAAAGCGAAATATTCGTCGGTACGGTGGAGCGGCGTTCAAACGTAGCGAAATTTAGCTCAATTTCTATGCAGAAAATTCCATGAAAATGCACATAGGGGAAAATTTTGTTCTTATAATTGGACAGGTGCAACACCTAAGTCGTGCGTGGCATTTCTACAGCGCTGCATTAGCATATAAATAAGCGACACCCTCTCAAGCCGACGGCAAAGGGCGGTTCAGAAACCGAGCAGTTTTTTTACATTTTTATGACCGGAAATCCAATTATCACAAGCAATTATCGAGTCAGCTAGATAGAAAGTGAATAGCTTTTTCAAAATGCGAAATGCAATTTAGAATTCAATGGTCGTGGTTATTTCGGCATTTTAATTTTGACGGAAGATTTTTTGGGAGAGGCTAGTTGAATTCCGCGTTGCCGTTGGTTGAATGGAACTTTATGTAATGCAATTGTTAGAGAAAAGCGAACAGTGCGAATTTAGGCACACATCGGCTCTCACACATCACTGGCGCACACATTAATCTAGTGATACATTGTGCTGTACGCTTACCATCTCACATGTTATGCGTTTGGAGCAAAATTCGAGCGTAAGCGATGCAGATCTGAAAATATTAATCACGATATTTAATAAATACCTATTTTCTTTGTCAATACAGAATACTAAATCATGTTATATATCTTTATTTTAATAACAAAGTAAAAATAGTAATATAAAAGGGTGAAATATTCACATTTCAAAGTTAATTTTACATTTAAGCGACATCACGACGAAGCCTAGGTAAACACGACCGAAGTTTTGTGATTCATTATCATAATCTTACACAAATATTTAAGTCCAGTAAAGGTCAGGCTGTAATATTAATATAATATTTATATTATGACGTCATCCGCCGTCAGTCATCAATTACGCCGTATGACGCCACGTCCGTCGCGCGCCGGTTAACCGCAACGCTGATGTAGCATGCTACCCTTCATGACCAGCCCTCGGGGCGACCAGTGAGCTAAGTAAACAATGCATTTCAGTTTAATCATCAAAGATAAAAACCATTTTATAACTGCTCCAGCGTTAATATGGACTATCTTTCTGGTATGCACTGGACAGAGGAAGACGTTTAATTAATTTCCGGTTTTCTGAAAAGTTATGCGTAGCAAATATTAGTCATTTTCGTTCTATTGATTTTCATATCATATATCTCATACCCAAGACACCTCTGATTACTCACTTATTTACTTATATCACATTAAATACTCAATATTCTCTTCTTCAGCGAGCAAAACTATCTTTTGGGTATTCCTAAATGGCCTTTTACATTATTTTATTGCGTACAATTCATAAAACAAAGTATTTAGTATGTCGGCTGAATTGTGTCAATGTCACAGTTGACAGAAGGTCTAGACTAGAGTAAATAGAACTCGGAGGATCTTATAAAATGTGCATTGATACCTTAGTCTGTCTTCCTAATTGAAGGCGGTTAAATGATATCCAAGTATTTCTTTATTTAAACTAACTCGTTGCTAATTAGTTTAGAAAGCTTGGCAGAATATCAAGGCATGTCAGACACGTATCAAGTGGAAAGCACTAGTTTACCTTCAGGAAATAGTCAAGCCTGTGTATTTACGGATTACTATTACTCAGGCTGTTAATGCTTTGTGTATGACGTTGAATTACGATACATTGTGTTGTCAGTTTTCCATAATGCTTACATTGCATATATATGTACATCATCCTGAGTTATTTTTCATCATTAGTGGTGCTTACAGCATTGTGACTTTATTTATAAAAGTAAAATAGTAAGTGGATAAGGATGAAATTATATTACACTGATTGTATTTGGGTCTACTATTGAGAGAAGAATTTTAAATCATACAAAACAGAACGGCAGATTGATATTTGTAAAAGTAAGTATTCTTATAGACTTAGTAAAAAACACAATTTTGCAGTTTTAATTTTGAAATTACTTCAGACAAAAATATTTGATTCTTTCTTAAAACCCTTTTATATTTTTGTAAATTATTTATATCAGTCATATTAAAGAAAAATACTAGATCCTTTTTTGTATTTAAACGAACACTTAATAGTTTCACGCTGTACAAATAAATTTTCTTATTATACCTAATTATATTAAGATCTGCATAAATATATACGCATTAAAACAAAAGCAACAATTAACACGTATCTTCTAAACAATTAAAATATTGTTTTGGAAAATCAAATTGTTATCAAAACTGCTGAATTCATAACAAATTCATTCTAGATTACATAATCTAGAATGGATTCATGGTTTTTCTGTTTTTTAATATTATTAGACATATTAAATGCTAGTTTCCATAAAGTAAAATAAAAGGGAAATATCAACAAATTATAGAAATAAATTATGTTACTGTATTTCGCATTCATTAATGTAATATAATGTGTTAATTATTTTTTATACCAAGACGACAAATAATTGACAATCTATGACTTAATTAAAAAAACAAACCATTTTTTTACATAGTAAGCAGTTTCTAATAAGGCTTACTTTCTATTTTGAAGGTTGCCAGTCGATATAATTAGTATCTAAATGAACATCAGTTTATTACAAAGTACTAGTATTTTAATAACATTAATTTATAATTCAATTATCAGATATAATATGTACATATTATGTGTCTGATAATGAAGCCGTCCTCACTCGAAGCATACAGTACTTATAACTAGTTCTAGCGCGTTTCGATAGATGGCGTTACGAGTGAATAAAAATTCACAGATAAGCGGGATAGACTGGCGTGCTTAGTGGATTAACTGATTAGTTTTTAAAGCTTTAAAATAAAAGAACTTAGTTAATAGATATTATTCTGTTGAAGTCGACGACATAATATATAATGGATGTTTCCTATTGTACAAGGTAGCAATAAATAATTAATAGATCGGTTTGCACGAATGACGTCATGGTTTGAGCGATCGCTTCGCCACTGCCACTATAATAATAATAATAATATTCTACCACATATACACAACACCATCTAGCCCAAACTAAGCAGAGCTTGTACTATGGGTACTAGACAATGGATAAACATACATATATACTTTTCTTTTTGTAAATACATACATATTATACATAGAAACCAGACCAAGACACACATCCATGTTCATGCACACAAATGTTTGACTTGTGCGGGAATCGAACCCGCAACCTCAGGCGTGGCAGTCGGTTACACTAACCACTACGCCATTGAGGCCGACAAACTGCCGCGCCTGAGCCGACCACTGCGACATTGTGGGTTCGATCTCCGGAAAAAACAATTGAGTGGTACGTAAAAAGTTGTTCCGAGTCTGGGTTTTCTTTACGTCCGTTGTTTAAATGTTTGCGGAGTCCCTGCGACACAAGAATTAATCCCAGTGCGAGAGCTGTCTTAAAACTAAAACTCTAATGCAATATGTTAACTGTAATTTTAAGCGATAGAAATCAAATTTGTTTTTACCAAACTCAAAGAAGATGAAACACTTTATGGTATCAAACCAACTGTCTTTGTTTATAATCGCAGTAAGTTTATAATGTTGCCTATCTGAGAGTTACATCCTATTTGAAAGTAAAGAGCAGCAACTATTACACAGTTTATGCCAAACACCCTTAAGCGATAAATAAAATAATAAAGAAACACTTTAAACGGCTTGGTCCCAAAGGTCTAATGGACTAATGGGCTACGTACATTTATATGAAAGAATAAAAGCTATACGCGACTAGAGTATTAATATAAAAGTATAAACATGTTTATTCCAATATTTGTTTTAATGTAAGCTAGGCGTTATTTTTATGTTTCAATTTAGTTATTGAATAATATCTACAATAATTATGCAATTATACGTTAACCTGAAAATATCCAATCACGCTTTTTCGGCAATTACGGATTAAAGAAATTTCGGATTAATATAGGATTATATTAGATTATTCTCCAATCTCTGTATAAAATATATATTTAAGCAGCAAAAATATGTAACCCAAAAATATTCTGTAACGGTAACTGATATCTCTAAAAGTATGTGTTACATGTGTTAGCACGATACAACGATATACCTACACTTAGTAAGTCTGTATTACGCTGTACTGTTCTCTCACATGCATGTTTCAGAGATGATAATATTGTAGAAATAACCCCCTTACTCTTTGCTTCTAAAATTGACAGTATAGTGATGGCAACAACAAAATAAAGTCGAGTCCCAGTTGTTAAAGAATGATTCCCTTTGCCTCCATTTCATTCTTCCTTTAATTCTTCCATTAATCCTGGGTCCTTTAAACGGGGCGAGAAAAAGCACCTTTTCAGGCCGTCAAAGTGGAGACCTCAACATCGCTTCGGCTGCTATGAGGGCGGTGTGGAGGCCACTGCTCTTAGACCACACGACTGCTTACCATCAGGCGGAGTGTGGTCATTTTGAGGAGAAAAAAAGTCTTCACTGACCTTGAAATTCCAAATGTGAGAAGAAAGCTCCTGCATGCCAACTCATTCAAAGGAATCATAGTCATTTAATAATGAACACAAGTAACTGATTTTATTATTCTAATAAGAAGCTGTGACTATGTGAAACGGATCATTTTCATATCTGTCATATATTTAGACAATTGACTGCACGGTTGGCGCAGTCGGTTAGCGGCCGTCTCACCGCTGTCACTGTGTTGAGTGTGGTAGGTTCGATCCTCACACGGGACAAAAAAATGTGTGATCCATAAATAGTTGTTCTGAGTCGTACTTTGTATACGCTGATTGTATGTTTGTAAAGTCTCCCGTCACACATTGCTAGCTCGGAAGTCATTAAAAAAGAATAGAGAATCAATCAATTAAGTGCTTATTTGTAAGCAAATACAGAGTTGAAAATACCCAGCGTACAAATTTTACTAAAAATAAGATAAAATACATTAACGAAATTTCGGCATTACAGCAAAATGATGTAACATTAAATCATATAAATTAAAGTAAATAAATGTTACAAATTCTAACAATTATTACGTATAGAATAGTTCACATGCAAATTACGAGTATGTATGTAAGAATATTTAATGTTTTAATGTGCAAGAAATTAGTGTAATCTTAATACATACATATATTTTAAGTATAGACATGCCTCATATCAACTATCATATGTGTTCATGACAGTCGGAACCAATAGCTTGACGTGCTTCCTGAAGCACAGTGAGGGGAGTGACGACCCCTGATCTAAATTAGAGGCCTCCAGTCAGCTGGAATGCCGTGAAATACATGCATAATTGTACTGAAAATATACATCACACCACTATGAACCAACACACAATCTTGTACATTCACAAACATTTAAGTAGAGGTGTGACACATTCCTAAGTTTTTCTAGCTATGTGTATTTACTTAATAGAGGGAGGCATATTTGAAGTAATAGCACGGCATTATAGTGGCTTGCCATTACCTTAAATTATAGTTTAAATATTCTATCAAAAATCTTATTTTATTCTGCCTTACAAGAACGAATAGAGCGTTCAGCAACATTTACATTTTATGACAGCCTTGTCAAGTTAAGTCAAGCAAAGTTATTTATAAGTATGATTTCATTATTGTAGTAGATATTTATTGCAAAATAAATGTAAGAACAGACAGTAAAATCTTCGTTATCTTTTGACTAGTAATCCTACCAAATATTATAAATACGAATGTGGGTTTGTTTGTTACGCTTTCATGCCTTCATTTCTCGACCGATCATCATGAAATTTCGTATATAAGTTGTCAAGGATACAGAAATGAACATAGGGTTACTTTCATCCAGAAAAAGTACTCATTCTGAACGAAGTCGCGGGCAAAACATAGTAAGCAATATTTTTCTGTGAAAATAAAAAAATAGTTATGTCTTGAATATTTTTTTCTTAGACCTTCCTTTATTAGGTGAGGGAAAGAAACTCTGGCACAATAATTATCTTTTTATCGTCTTATGATGTGTGCTTGTGCACAAATGCGAATGCTTATCATAAGATGGGATCGTACATAATGCCGCCGGTGGACTTTATTGTCAGACGACTCCTAGAAGCAGCAGTTAGCAAAACGGATTCTAAACCTATGAGATCAGTAATGTAAAGTTTATATGACAAAACAAACTTTTGTGTTTAATTATAATTTTGTAAGATCGCGCTTAATTATGTCAGGTTCTAAACATAATGCAATATGAATATAATACACCTATATATTTTTGATTTACAGAAATGACTTTATGTACACTTATTGCGTGAAATACATAAAATACGCTTATTAAATATTACGCAAAAAATATTTTACGAAATTATTTAATATAGGTATTTATATGTTTTGGAACGCGTACTTAGATGATTTTAAATCATTTAGCATTGAACTTACGACTGAAAGGTCGCAGGTTCGAATCCCACCAACGTGAACCCACTATTAACACAAGCATTCTAGTTTAGCTGGTGAGGTTAACTAGAATAATACTACTAATTAGAGAAAAGGTTTTTGAAGTGAAAACTTCTTTAGCGGCGTTGTGCACTTTTTTTGTGATGGGTAAAAAATGTTAAACTCGCGTCAGGAGACGTGACCTGATCGAAAATTCGTAAGACGGAGGGAGAATTGTCATGTTTGTGTACGATAGCGCAATAAATGAATATTGTATTTTACCACATAAATGATAGTACTTTTATACTGACTAGTGTTATTGTATTCGACCAAAGTTTGCTTGTAAGATATTGCTGACATATTGTCATTATATATTGATATATGTAACCATAGTTACGCGCTTCGCCTGCGTGTGTCAAATGCATGGTTGTGTGCGTGTAGTGTTTTTTCATTAATTTAATGTATTTCTAATGCATATTTTAAAAAATATTAGCTTTCGTCACTTCTTCTCTGTATAAACTATAAGTGTGCGAAATTTCATACTCCTCCGTCCACCTAATTTTCGTAAAAAGGGATCCAAAGTTTTCGCTTCACGTATTAATATATAGATAATTAAAGTAATTCGTGCAAAATTATTCCCTAACCATTCCAAAATATCAAAAATGCACAACGTTAATTTTCAAGTTTTTACTTCTGCCGGCACTCCCGGAGTGCAACCCGTTGTTTTAGGTGCATTATAATGTATTGTAATCAATTGGTAATATAAGAGTAACCTTTGATGAGACTGACCCAGCATAACGTAACAAAACAACGTACGATAAATATGAACTAGGAACATAAGTGGTTCTGTTTTCTATAGTAGCTCACGTCACTTATTTTTGTTATCTTTCTTCCAAACTGTCACAAGATGTGATTCAGATATGATATCGCTACAAGGGGATTAATCATAAATCTCAAGTCTTGGCATTACATATTATCAACTTTTTTACAAGTCGTGTAAATCATTCTTGAACGTTTACAACTGTAACAAAACTTCTTCCGGCCTTATTCGTTCGTGATGCTAAACTTTTTTACTCTGTCCTAAGACGAGGGTCACCATGCTATTGACTGAGATTTCGAGACAGCTTCTTTCATTAATTACTATAATTAAAGCGATTGCACGTCTGCAGCTGTGATTCGAGAACTATTTTATGCCACAAATTGCTGTTGATTTTTCGTTAGATTTTAATTGCAAGCTCGTTCTTACTATTGGTTATAAATCTAACAAAACTAGCAGTTTATAAATATTTGTTATTATGACTTTAAATTATGATAGTTCGTATTTTTAAAGGACCTCACTTATTCTCTAAAGCTTTCGTAAATTTTTGCGTCGTTGTATTTTTAAATATCTTTCCTTGATATTGCCAAATTTAACGTATTGCTAAAATAGCAATAAATACAGCTATTATGCTATTATGCTTCACCCATTCAATGCGGCGGACGCCGATCGGCGTCTTATTTTTTCCTACTCAGATTCGGAGGACGCCGATTGGCGTCATGTATAGTTGTTTTATATTTTACCCAAATTTAAAGATATTATATTAATAAAACAACAAATGTGTTTGGAATTTACTAATGAAATGCCTGATATGAGTAGTTTTTAGATATATTGGTTTTTTTTATTTCGTCAAGTGCGGCTGACGCCGATCGGCGTTTACGTTAAATATGAGCCGATTCTGGCTAGTGAAAGCAAAATTTGTTGCCGCATTGAATGGGTTAATACATTTCAGGTATTAGGCCAATGCCATTGTAGCGCATGCTTAGTATGCATTAATAAATGAAAGTGCAAGATGACTTAATTTAACTGTGCTTTAGAGAATAAAATGATAACCTCTATTTTTCTAAATATTTACATGAATTATCTGGATGGTTTGTTTGAAGTTATGAGATTAAACTACATAACATCAATATCTGTATCATTCATACACTCTTGTCACACGTATTTTATTTTTAAAGACATTGCCTGCGTAACCAATGTTTCCTGTATCACGGAGAAGAAGGATAGAAAAAAATATTGTTACCTACTTTGAAATAAATGTGAAAGAATAGCCATACTTAGAGTCTTGTGTGGAGATCAAGACCTCAAAACTCAACATAATATCAGTGGCGTGGTGGGAACTTAAATAACTGCACCTTCCGCGTAAATAGATGAATACTAAAGTCATACTATATTATACTTAATTAATTCTATTTTTAACTTTAAGATACCAACGTGATAACGCATGAGTATTTAGTATACAGCAAACACTGGTAAGTAATATGCGTAATGTCCAAAGATTGCAACATTTTTCTTGCCTTCAAAATACCAATATTATGGAGTCCCTACTTCCAATAATTCAAGATACTGCTGTCAAGTTTTTTTATGGCTCAAACGTTATCGTACAAACATTATTAGTTCATGCGGTTATCATGTCTGTTAAGAATTATTGTCGTATTTTGATCAACATTATCACAAACTTGTGTTTTGGCATAAAACTTCGTAACAGAATGTGTAGCTTAGAAACTAGACATTATATTTTTCATCTGAGCATAATTGGTCTTGAAGTGAATATTTTTTGCCTCGAGAACAAGCTATGTACAATCATATTTCAACATGATTTATTACCAATGATATATTAATGTAATTCCAGACAGCTTGTTCTGAAATTGAAATTGATTATTTATTTAATTACATTAAGCTATTTAAAGGACTTTCATAATAAAAAGAATGCTTACGAAATCATCACATGAAAAACCTCTTTTATGGTGATTTCGTATACACCCGTCTTCCATATTTACTAATATTATTTTTTTGTTGGTTTATCACGTTACAATCATTGTATTTTGCTAGGTAACTAGAAGTGTCGCGATGTCGTAATTTACTTTGTATTGGTAGTCATGGGTCTGCAGTAGAGATGAGCGAAATGTATCACTGAAATGAAAAGATATATATGTATATATATATATATATCTTTTCGGCTCAGTGATACATATCACTCTTTTATATCAGTAGCTCACTAGTGATTTAATGATTCGTTGACGTCTGAGTGAGCTCAACGAGTTAGCTGCCCTCGCTTTCTCTCCTACTTCGGGCGTCTGTTTCTTCCTTACCTTCTATAATGTACACTTTACATCTTGCTCTCATTTTAGAGTGACGTAGTGAAACAAACTTTGAGCGGAGTCATGACATACGTTCGCAAAAATGAATCTTATCACCTATAAATATAAAGCTGTATTTTGAAAATAAATGAACTGAGGAACTGAGCTAATAAATGAGCTAGTGAGCTACTGATATATTATTTCTGATACTGATAATAATTTGCCTGAGTCAATTGAGTGAGACACGAGAGTGGAGAAGTGAACTGTAAGCCGAACGCAACATTAAAATTGAATCTTGTCAGTAAAGATATAGTTTGAAGTGAAATGAGCTACTGATACATTAGCTCTTTGGGAATTATATATATCTTTTACATCACTCACTTGTAAGCTACACATCTCTAGTCTGCAGTCGAAGCATTGTTATAAGCTCTGATAAAACTAGTGAATAGTGGATCTCAATCACGGGGATTCTCATACAAATATATCCCGAAAGGGGTATTACACCTACATTTCATTGATTTACATTTCGCCAACAAAATTTGTCAGGCACAAGTAAAAGAGCGCAAGCCTAGTGCCTACTACCGGACACATTTACAGATTCTGTGTCTCAATAGCACTTCGCACACAGATATAAGAGCAAACTTATACTACACAACAAACGTAGTTTAAATAAATGTTTTCAAATAGACATACTTTGATATTCGAGAATTTGTAAATAATTCAATTATTATGGTAGTCACCCACAAAATTTATAATTATGTAGTATGTAATTCAGTGGGTCTAATTAATTGTTACTTTAAGGATAATTGTTTATGAAAATATTGAAACCACGTTGACCTTGATATTGTAGAACTTATTGAAATTATTTTGAAAGGTGCCTTTTCAATATAATAATAAATTGTGGTCCCTTGTCAGGTGTTTCATATAATTTCTATCAATAACTTCTAACTTAGTTTCCAAGTACTCCTGGTGGCACCATTAGGCTTTCATCAGTTATTCTAGTTATCATTTAGGTCTAGAAGTTTTCATTGAAAAGAAACTTCTGTACCTACTTTATTTTAATATTTTATTTAGAGACTGCTATTTAAATAGCTGTATTTTTTTTTATACAACTAAGTTGGCAAACAAGCACGTATGCTGCCGTAGCCCACCTGATGATAAGTGGTCATCGTAGCCTATGGACGCCTGCAACACCAGAGGCATTACTTGCGTGTTGCCGACCCTTTAGGAAAGGAAAAGGAGCGGGATGGGGGAAAAGGGTGATTAGCCCTCCGGCACTATAGGTATACTATATACTAGATTTTGCCCGCGGCTTCGCTCGCGTAAAAGTAGGTTATATCAATATTTTATCCCTCGGGAACAGTACATTTTTCTGAATGCGAGGTACCTTACGTCCTTTTCTATACCCCCCCGCACAAGGTGTGTGCGAAATTTCATGATAGTTAAGCCGTGAAAACGTAACAAACAAACAAACTCCCATTCGTATTTATAATATTGGTTAGGATGTTATTAAATAAGATATTATATAAGTACCACATACTGACGACATACAGTAATGTTTCTACTTTTGCATATTGATTGCATAATGTATAGAGATTGTGCAATATATAATACATTTATGTATGTAGGTAAGACCACATACTGGTTGCCAACATTTGAAGCAATATACAATTAATCACTAAGCATAGGTATGCATAGTTCCAGTAAGCTAGAACAGATGTTAATATCGACATTAATTATCCTCAATACTTATTAGACGGTTACCAGGTTTGATACGTCAGATTAGACGTAATTTAGCTAAATTGTGATAACGATAGTGACCTTTAAGCTCCATGTTGCATTGCTTGAAGCGATATTCTTAGATCTGATACGGTACACAGCAGTTCCTACTTGTTGAGTTAGAGAAAACGTACATAAAATGTTCTGCTAGATTATTTAAACGTTTTGCACTTTATTTTGTTTTGATTCGACTAATTGACTTAACTTTAATGTTCGACTACGACGTTAAGTGACGTTGACGATGTGGATAGGGGACAAGTTTTTTTTTAATAAGTGTTTATTTACTTGTTTCAGTGACGTGAAGAGCAACTGCAGCCCAACTGCCATGTATGTATTTCTATAACAGTCAATATTATAAGTTAATTGTCACTGTGAGAACAGGTCACGGAGGTTGCTAGGAGATAGCAGGTGCTCTCTGGCATTTAGAGCTAACTACAAATTCTCGATAATTTAGTTGTTATGTAGTTCAATGTTATACTAGGTACTTGATATTTTTAATTGATAATCATATTAACGTCAGTCCGGTTAACGGAGTCAAACTGAAATTGTTTACTTAATGTCAAACGTCAAGCGTTTCTAAAAGGTACAAGTAAATATAGGTATTTACATTTACACGTACCTTTTAAAAAGTTGTATTCAAGTATATGATTCCATCATCACGCTTGGTTATCTAAAAGCTTGCCTTCGATTTACGGGTTCGAGAATACTGAGAATCTTGGGAATAATAGGGCTGGGAAAAATCTACTGTCTTACCTACTGTAAAGCTACTTTTGACAAGACAATGTTTTCTATCTAACAGTTTCAATAACAAACAGTTAACTTGACCGAGAAATGAAATTGTAACCTTAGAAATGTACTCTGCAACCACGCTTCACAAAGCTAATGAGGGAATCGTGAAAACGTATACCGTAAAACCATGTCCCACGGAAACACGAAACTGCTACATTAAATATTGAAGACACGTACATTTCAGATCGTAAATTAAGTGGATTAATAAAAATTAAACACGCTATCGACAGTAAACAAAGGTGCAGTGGAGTTTAACAACGCTGAGTAGCGAAATTTGAAATTTTATAACGGTCATAAAAGTGAAGGTTAGGTTTGAGTCGGCGTATCCGCTTAACTCGCCTTTATACACGAGTGCCGGGCTAATGAAAGCGGGCTACCATGTTTTATTATCCACTTAAATGTGGATGGCACAGCCTAAAGTCAGCGCGATCTTAAACGTTGACAAATATGCTCGTATCTTAAAGAATAGACATGACCTCAGAACAAAGTTACTGCGTACGGAAGGAAGTTTGCATGGCTCGGTTTATAGGCTTTAATTAAAGTAGATGTTACAATGTTGTATTAGTACCTCCATACCATTCGACAACGACAGTTAGGATTGCTCTTTGTGGTGTTGAAGTAATTTAAATATATCAAGTTTGTTGTGTATTTGTCTCTAAAGATGCTTTGTCCGAAATCCAATAGAATTGAATGGAGTTTTTCATTGATTCTTTATTCCCAACAACGTTTTTTTTTTTTTTTCTCGCCGAAATGACCACACTCCACCTGATGGTAAGCAGTCGTGTGGTCTAAGAGCAGTGACCTCCACATCGCCCCCACAGTAGCCGAGGCGATGTAGTGAAATCTTATTGCGAAATTATCAAAACGTAGGTACTTTAAATATTCCTTATTATAGAACTAAATAATACGTGAATTTTAGATGCAGTACATCCTAACTTGTCTAAGTTAAGGAAGTAAGACAGATGTGATGGCTAGGTTATTGTAACTTAAATGTCTGACATTGTGGGTTTGATCCTCACACGGGATAATTTATTTATTTATTAGATCTTAATCAGAACGGCCGCAGACCACTTGCACTAATTAAGAGACAATTGTTAATCATCATCATCATGTCGGCCAAAAGACGTCCACTGCTGGACATTGGCCTCCCCCAAGGTTTTCCACACAGACCGGTATTGGGCCAGCCGCATCCAACCGCTTCCCGCGACCTTTACCAGGTCGTCGGTCCACCTTGTGGGAGGCCTACCCCTGCTGCGTGTTCCGGTGCGTGGCCGCCACTCTAGAACCTTGTTGCGCCAACGGCCATCGGTTCTGCGTGCTATGTGCCCTGCCCACTGCCACTTCATCTTGGCTATCCGGAGAGCTATGTCGGCAACTTTAGTTTTCCTGCGGTTTGTTAATACATAATATATTATAGATTATATTAAAACTACACCATACAGACTTCTCGCAAACACACGTGTTATCAAATAGTTGTTCCAAGTCTGGGTCTCCTTTGTGTCCATTGTTTAAGTGTATATAAAGTCTCCGCGACACAGAAATTAATTCTCGTGCGGGAATGCCTTTATTTTATAAAAAAAAATCTGCACATCTTCCACCATGTCTTTCTTGTTATTACTACTACTAACTAGTCCTCCTCAGCAGTGGTAGCCAATAGGTTAAGCTATAGGGCTTGCTAACGAAAAGGTCGTCGGTTTAATCCAACCCATTACACTACCGACATCACCACTATCCACTCCTAATACAAGCACTTAGCTTATTTGAAGGACGTTTTTGCAAACCAAAGCTAGTAATCTTTATAAAAAATTTATAAAACATAATATATATCTCAGATAATAAGAATGTATTGATTATCAAACGTCTTACATTATCACCTTCAACATTTACAAGGTACATTTGTAGGGTTGTATCCTTACAGATATTTCAAAAGCACGGTTAACCTGCATAAGAAACAGCCTCGTCTTTTACCTTATACTTGTACATGTGAATCTTTAAATATATCATGGCTTAAATTCACATTATTTTCGGTAGCCCATTTCTTACGGAATATTAACCTGTATTTTTCATCCGAATTTAATGCGGGATGATAAACTGATGCCTATTTCTTTTATCATCTAACCATAGCGAAGCAGAACAAAGTAGCTACAGTACTATAAATTTTTCGCGCAGCTTCGCCCGCGGGTCCGCTGGTCTTATTCGGGATTTGCTTTATTGCTCATTCACTTTAGACAAACCGTACTTCGTTGTTACCGGAGCCAAAATTGGGGTTTTAGTTTCTAAGCCAAATATCCAAACAAGTCTAATATAATGGAGTATTTTCATTGGTGTTTCGTACCTTAGTAAGATATTTTTAAATTATTCTTATACAGAATGATATATACTGGTTTTACAAATAAAATGAAAGAGTCTGGTAGTCTTTATGCTGCATCTAACCACATAATATTAACTCTACTCACAGGTTTCATGTCTACACATGCATATTTCACCAGCTATATTGAGACACTATGGACTGCTATCAACATCAGCAAATAGTTTTAAAAACTAACATACCTAAGTCGATGGGCTGGTCTGGCTGGTCATATCCGATGAGGGCCGATAATAATAGTATAGTCATAAAACAATGCAATTTAGTAATTTGTAATATCAAGAGGACCACCAACCTGAAGGATATGGGTGAAATATTCTGGATAAGAAGGCGGATGAGTAGATAATGCGACAAATCGGGTTAGGCCTATATGCATGCATAAATCGCACCCCCAGTGCAATTACGTCGATTTTTTTTATTGCAGATTAAAGTTGATAATACACAAACTCAATTATTTCCGTGGTGTTTTGAAAAATAAAATAAAAATAATTCGGGTAGTCTTTGGAGACTGCCGATAGAAGTGAAAACTTTAATCCTTAATCATAAACACTTCTTTATAAATAAAAAAAGGGGCTGGTCGGCTGCTAGGTCCTGATACTCTCTTAGAGTTTATTAAAGGGGTCAAAATTTCGTTATTTTTTGCGTAGGATGCACCATTTTTGAGATATTGTTAATATTCTAAAAAAAAATAATAAAGCGTAGAAGCGTGACAATGACGCGAGTTCTATGTTTTTTGTTCACCCAAGAAGTGCTCAACGTGCCTAAAGAAGTTTTCACTTCAAAAATAAATAACTTTAGAGGTGAGCAAAAAACGGTTTTCTCTGATATATTTATTAAAGGAACTACGTTTGTAATATTTTGTATAATTATTCTTCTTATGCCTTTATTCCACTGGGGGTGCGATACATTAAGCAACGGGCTGTGAGATACTGATTATTTGATTGATTTTCGTATATACGCTTTACAAGATTGTCAACAATAACCATTGCGACTGAAAATATAGGTATCCTTTCACGTCTCAGAACTTGATTCAATCTGGTTATTTTGAATAAAATCCAAACTGGAGAAGACTATATATCGGCAAGTTTTATTTTTAATATGTAGTTAGAGCAATGCAACTATATCGTCGCAGCGTATCTAATTTGTCATATTGACAGCCAACGAGGTAAATTATGTGCTATACGTGAAGTATTCCTTGCTTCCCGGGAGCGCGCAGTGAGGAATACTTCACGTCTCGCTCTAAGCTTTAATTATATAAAAGCAAATTTCACGGTAGGTTCAGATAGTCGGACTATGCGAGCCTGATGTACAACTTCCACGACAAAGTTACGTCGAACTATGCAAATTTTAGTTAACACTTTCAACAAACGCGCATTCCTTAACTACGACGTTGCGCTGCGTTTTTATTAACTACCCCCGTTTGGAATTAATGAAAACATTATTTCGTTACTTTACAGCACTTCCCGGCTTTGAAGTTAGAATTTTAATTAGTTTTGTTTTTAAGTTCGTTCGTAGTCTGTTGTAGAGGGGCTGAGGAAACGAAGATTTAGAATGTATAAGGAATACGAAATTTGTTTTGTTAGGGTAGTAAAAGTAAAATTCTGGTTTAAGTGTCTGCGTACCAATGAAACAATATTATATATCCCTATTTATAATATTATAAATGCGATAGTAACTCAGTTTGTCTGTTTGTCTATCTGTTACGCTTTCACGCCTAAACCAATAAACCGACTTTGATGAAATTTGGTATAGCGATAGACTAGACCTTGAGAAAGGACATAGGTTATCTTTTGTTGTAAAAAAGGGTATGAAGGGGTTGAAATAAGGGATGAAAGTTTATATGGGAATTCGTCATTACTGGGCCTAAACCACACCAATTTTGATAACATTTGTTACAAAGATAGACTAAACCTTAGGCAAGGACATAGTTACCTTTTGTTGTAAAAGAAAGAATGAAGAGGTTGAAATAAGCAATGAAAGTTTGTATGCGAATTCGTCATTATTGCGCCTAAACCACATCTGATTTTGGTGAAATTTGGTACAGAGATAGAATAGACCTAGGGAAAAGAAAGAGGTTACATTTTATTGTAAAAGTGGGCATGAAGGGGTTGAAATAAGTGATGAAACTTTATATGGGGAATCGTCAGTATCGAAGATAAAACCATGAGTCTTTGTATTTTGGCACTTGATAAGAAGTAAATATGTCAACAATGGACCCAGCGATTTTGAAATTTCAACCTACATGGGGATGAAATAGGAGACGAACGGTACTTATAGCTGGTGACTTTAGACAGACCCTGCCGGTTATTACTAGGGGAACACCGAAGATTAAATAAATGCCTGTTTGAGGGCGTCTGTATCATGGGTGTACGAAAAATGTTTTATCTGACTACAAATATGCGAGTAGGTACAACTACACAACGATTCTTAAGCAGGGCAATATGCACTGCTGCTCTTCTATATAAGTATATTATAACGGCATGATTACACTGAGACGAGAATTCTGTCAAATTGTCGGTAAAACGGATGATTTAAATAATAATGTCTATCCAGATCTTTCGGCGCCGACAAATGAGACAGTAGGCCAGATAAACGAACAATTTAGTTTACAAATTAGTTACATAAAAAATTTAAAATGTTGCCCAAAGTAACTAGGAATAGTTACTTTGGGCAACATTTTTAATTTTGATGACTAGCTCTTGCCTGCGACTGTCGCGGGCAAAAGCTAGTCATTCTATAAGTTTAATTATTCATATGATTCGTGAAGAGTAATAGATGTTCCTTCGGCATTTCAAAATAGCTTGTTGCATATTTTATGTGTCCAAAGTGAGTCTTACACACATGAGGCAATAGCACGCCTATATGTTTGATAGTTAAACAGATATACAACCAATCACATGCACGTAAACAAATTAATAAATGTTTAATCACATTTTAATTTAAAGTAATAATTGGTAAGCTACATATTATATTGCTGTCTATCAGATTCAGAGCTAAAGTACGTGCTGTTATTGAGACTTTATTAGAAAATCCTTATAACACTGTGATAGAACAGGGTATTGATCCTGCGACTTCACAAACTATTGTAACTGTGGGTGGAAACATGTGCTATCAGACCTGCAAGGCTATTCTTATAGGTACATAAATTACATATACAATCGAAAGAATAATACTTTATTAAATAAAACAAACTTATCAACTCGAATCAGATCCACAAATTGAATTCAAAAAGTAAATATAACATGAAGTGGGAGTTAAATAATTAATCAACATTGGTCCCGGCCCGTTTGTACCAAGAAACTAAGTTTGGTCCAATATTTGTCTTTCTCTACTGTGTTGAAGTTACACATAGCGAACAGTTATTACCTGTTCGTACCTATCCCAAGAAAGTTGTGCTTGTAATAATATTGATTTAAGTTGGCTTACTATTAATGCATAACTTATACGGCCATACTCTCTTGGACGAGTTTCTGTAAGCTTTGTAAAAATATTTGTTCGCTCTGTTTGGTCAGCTTGTGAAAATTATGTGTGTTTAGATGGATTTCTGAATTTTAATGTTCAACATCAATTGTGTAACGATTCTTACTAATCATAACACGATTCGATTTCATTTGAACAAACATATTTTAGGTGAAGAAAATGTCACTTTATTTAAATAGATGTGTGCCTAATGCTCATTGTGTTTTAAAATACTGTGATGTAAGCGTAAGAGAAATTACAGACTATGAAGTATTGGGTTGAATTGCGGATGGTCCAAGAACGAAGAAGGGTACACATACAGTTTTTATTAAGATTACTGTAGGTCAGAATTTTCCACCTATCGTTTTATCTATGCTACCTTTTTTACGTGGTACAATGCATTGACGCAAACCTCTCCGCGGAGCGGGTGGAGGGGTTATGTCGGACTCACCGGGGCAAAGAAAGACGGTAACTAGAGACATGCCGATAATACCGACTAAACCTACCACGGTGTTCCTCGACAAAACCACATTACCGTGGTATCTATGCTGCCTGTGCTAAGAGATAATAATACACGGAAAATAATTTAGTCGACCGCATACAACATAGTACGTAAAGAAACATAACAAGAAAATGTGGGTGTAACAGCCCTCTACTGTATTAAAATACAAGTGCGAAGTTATGTGTAGGTACTTAGAATATAAATATCAATATCAATCTATAAATTTTTATTATCAATTTCAAAATAAAAAAGAAAATCATCTTGAAGTTTGTAATAAAAAAGGTTGCACCGCTTCTTTATTGGTTTTTGTTTTACGTGCACATTGTAAAGCAATATTAATATTAACGATCGCAAGAAATGTCGTTATATTTTTATAAAGGATCTAATAAAAAAAATGTACAAAGAGAAACAATGTATGAGATCAGAACAATATAATATCGTGTCTATGTAAATTTTGAAATACAAAAAAGATATAATTATATGTAGGAAAGTTGGACGCCCGACTCGTCTTTGACATGTTGAAGCAACAAAATATAGGCGTGGTATTATACTTCGTACGTATACTAATGATAAGCAAATACAAGAGAAATATAACAATAAAGGTTGACTGTGATTATCTCTGATTTGATCCGTAACGTAGCGAGTTCATCCACCGAATGTGTCCGCCAGGGGGGGACACTGCCCAATATCTTTCCTATATCCAAAGATAGGACTGACATCTGTATTTTTGGCCCCGTACTTGTGCCGTAAATCAATCGCAGAAGATGGCGCTTAAACAAATTTTTAATTTATTATTTAGTGTCAGTTCTTACCTATCTATACTTTTATTTTTAATTTATCTAGAATCATATTTTATTCTCATTTTAATTGTTTTATCATAAAAATGTCATAAAATACAATTTAGTAAATATGTCGATTAAAGACTATGATTCAAACATTGGATTTGTAAGTCAGTCACAATATGGCGCCTGCATCTTGCCCGTGCGCACGTTTGTAGTTTTTCGTCCTATATTGTATATTTTTCGGCTGTGAAGGTCTTATGTAAGTGCGTTGAGTCGAGCCCTGTGTTCCTCCACCTTGTGTCAATTAATCTTCCCATCGAAAACTGTTGTTATCAATGTGCGATAGTGACGCTTAGTGTTTAGTGTTGTGCAGTTTTTCCAACTACAAAAATGCCGAGACGCTGCGCATTTCACTGTGAACCTAGAGACCGCTGCAGTTATATTTTAATAAACATAAACATAATAAAATGTTATTTGTTGTTGTTTTATTCTTATACTACGATATGTACCCTATACTTAATGTATTTAAATTGTTTTGTTTGGATCTATTTTTGTAACATTCTACTTGTTCTATTTGCAATTTTTATTTGCATATTTTTTATGTTACAAAAATACGATTGATACAAAACAATTTAAATACGAATTCTGAAGTAATACATAATATAAATAGCTATAGGCACAGAATACGGAATAGCTATAGCTATGTATAGAAGGATTAGTTCGGGGCCAAAAGTTCAGATGTCGCTGTTTCAAATAGGGTTGGCTGAAATTGACCATAAGAGGGCTCTCTTTTCCCTATGTATTACTTTACTCTTTGTTGTCCGCGCACGAATCTCCGGCGCTTATATAACGTCAATATGACACTGACAGTTATACTATATATATAGTCACTCCAACTGACACATTGGCTCTATGGCGACCTCACTTAAGCTTACTCTTGACGTTCCGAAACAAACCAATAGATGGCACTTTATTCAACTCCAATTACAGAAATATATTGCAATCCAATGATTATTTTCTTGACGCTCCGACATATAGATATAGCTTTGCTTATTATCTTAACTGTGCAGGTTTCCAATATGGAGCGGCAGTAGTTCAATGAAAATAAAATAACAAACTTACGGTTGATTCTCATTGATGTTTCTTAACATTTATATAAATAAACACACAAAACAATTAAATTAACAGTATATATTTATGTTAACCATAGTCAATTAAAACATAAACATATTTTTAATATTCCTTGTGACTTGAAGTAATGAACACGTATAATTACTTATTAACGATAAACATATTATTTGTTCTATTGCGATTTTTATTTTTACTCTTTTACTGACAAAAAACAATGAAAAATGAGAATATCGAAGTAGAAGTGCCAATATAATCCTGGTTTAATTTTCATCAAAACTGCACATCACTTTCGGGATATTTAATAATAAAAAACCAAACGGATTTTTAACGGCAGATCGACACAAATATTAGTTAGCAGACGATCAAGCACATGTTAATTGCTGTGATTGGCTAACTGAATTAGCGACACTCCTTGACATGACTTTGATTTTGACAGATTGTCAGAAACTAGATTTTATTCTAAACAATTCCGGTTAGTTACGACAGTGACAACAGCATCGGCACTATACGGTAACTGTATACGGTCAATTTATAACCCGTTTACTGCAGCACCCCTGCACTGTGACAGATGACAAACAAGTAACACAACAGAAGCGACACCACGCTTAGACGTAGTATTTACAGCACGAGGTATACGAGCATATGGTACGCTATAACCGTAAAATTTTATCGCTTTCGATGCTGAAATGATACACGAAACAATCTAAATTATAGCGGGCGGCGTGTCCCTGGCACCGGGCCAGTGTATTGGTAATGACAGGGCTTATCCAATTTGTAACGTTATCTCTACAAAAGGTTTGACAGCTACCGTGTCTGGACTTCTACTGCTGACTACTCGTAATATCCGTTATTGTTAGAAATATACTATTTCTGCTTGTCTTATTGTGTGTTGTATCGGTTCTATAATTAAGTGATAATGATGGCGAATTATTTTTGGAATGACTTTATTTAAAAGGAGACTGACCGGGTCTGGCCTAAGTGTTGCCAGAAATGGGAATACTTTTATTTTTTTTCCTTAAAGTAACAGAAAGAAAAAAAATTCCCTCCCGTGGTTTCCGAGAAGATACAAGTCTTATTTTTAAATATTTATTAGGTACATTATTTTGTTTTTTGAGACATTTACATATAAAAACAATTGTCTGCATTCATATTGGGTATATGTCTGTTTCTCTCACGCACGTGTTGCTCGTCTATACCTACGTTGCGCACGCACCGCTGTTTTGCATCGCACTTCGCACAGTCTAACATCACTCGTGACGTGAACCGTTGTGGACGCTTTTATGTTTCATATTTCTTAAGCATTCGGCATTTCTTCTGGCAAGTCTGTAATTATACCATGAACCACTTTTTTGCAGACCTCAGAATCGCTGCAGCTTTAACAAATGCCTTCCACGTTGATATTATAGATAGCTCTTATGCCCTCGAATTCATTAATATATCCAAGGAGCGGCTGAATGTTGCCAATCACTTGGCAGATTTTGTAGATCAAAGAAGGTTAAACCGAAGTAGAGCCAACTTTGAAAATGTTTCAGTAGTGGAGGATAATGTTGCTAAGTTTCCTGTGTTAACACCGAAGGAGTTGACTCTATTCGCTGTAGGAACCTACCAAATCAAACTGGCGTCAAGCGATTACAGAAAACATGTACGCATCACTGAGTTATTCATTATATACAAAAATATAACAGCCAGCTTAATGACCTCTCAGATTCTTCGATGCCTTCTTCCAATAATGTCCAACTTATACGAGCGCTCATAAAGGCACATGTCCCCTAAAATCTACCATAGCTATATTTTAATTGACGAGGATAGTCATGGACTAGATTGCATAAAACATTATTGCTGCTCTTCTTTTAATGGACGAAGAATAACTAGCAGCTGTGCCCACATTATGTGCATAGTTTGGTATTTAGGGTAGGCTAGGCACCAAGACGTTGTTAGCCGCCTTGCTTTAATTTTCGACAGAATTATTCTGGACGACGATGATGAAAATTGATAAATAGCTAGCGCAGGTTTCGGTGACGCAGCGGTAGTAAGTGCGACTGCCGTGCATGAGGTCTTGGGTTCCAATCGCGTGTCGAGCCAAAAAGAGTTATTAGGTCTTTCTAATTCCCAATAACAGCCCAGAGTTAGGAAGTTGGCGGTGTTTCAGCCCCGTGTTTCGGAAGGCTCGTTAAGCAGCGGGTCCTGCGCCTCACCTCTCCGAGATCGTGTCGGTTTGCCGTCCCATTACCAGTTAATTATGATTTTGCTCAGTTAAAAATCTGTACAAAAGTATTTTTCTAAATACTTTTCGGATAGATTTTGATGTGCTTTGGGTTACAGACTAGTATTAGTCTAAGGAACATTATGCACTATGTGTTACTGTTGGGCAGCACTTGGGTCAATAGCATATGTAAATGGTCAGTCTCCTTTATTCTGCAAGTACTAATATGGTAATATAGACATATCCACGAAAATATAATTTACATTTCATATAATTATTACATTTAGGAGTGTATTTTTTAAGATCTATCGGTTGTTAGAATACTTTTAGATCTAGCTTATAAAATAAATCCTTATAATTTATGTTGACATTATTGGACAATATTTTTTTAAGGCTTACAATATAGTCGAGAATAGACATATAAAGAGATTATAATATACATATAATACAATCATTGTAGACAAAAGGTTTTTGATTTTCTATTTGATTGCTTAACTCGTGACGACAGTCGGCGTTATATGTAAAAGGTAAGAATGACTCAAATCAATTATTAAATATAATCAAAATTGTTGTTATGAACATTTAACTCAGTTTTAGATAAAAACAAGGTTCCCTCTGTCTCTTAGAAAACTAACAATTTTGTAAGTCGATTTAATGAGGTTCCAAGCAGATGTATAATCTAGCGCTAAGCCTTTTTCTTTTTGATATATTTATATAGAGTATGTTCTAGCCCAGATTGTTGGTAGTTTGTCTAGGGTAAATGTTATAACAAATTATGTCCACAATCGCATGAAGTCATAATTGAAATATAACTTTATTATAATCAAAAATTTATTTTCCTAAACAAATAATGATATTATTATATAATGTAATTATTACGTTATCGATACTGTATTAGAGAATCGTTCTGAAATATCGATCATCCATTTCGATTTATAAAACAGCTTCGAAACGATACCAAAGTTATGCTTGATCGATCTTTTATTAATCAAATCGAGGATCGACGCGTTTTCGATTAATTAATCTCAGATCAACATGCTAATACTGTTACACTACTACAACAATCTCATTCAGAACTCCAGGACATACGAGTATATACACATGCACATCACATTGCAGTCATAAATTATCCATTTGTCACAGTTCATAGTTTATTATTCCTATTAAGACCACGGCTGCCTGCCTGTAAATGATGACCGGTTGTCAGGCCATCGTTTGCCACTATGCGTTAACCCGTTTCCTTCAGTTGACTTTTATGACATCCGCAAGATGGGAGTATTCATTTGTAATTTTCTTACGTTGTTGGTGAAGTAATGTTTTCTTCTTCCGAGGCTTATTTAAACAGTGTTACAGCATATGATGTAGCTAAATAATGATAACATATCCGGCAATTCACAAGTAACCAAATTTTAAATTTTCTATATCTATGGTTCTAAACTTTATGCTACTACTTAATATTTTGACAGAAAAACAATACGTTATTTGTTAAAATACTGTTGTCAATAACAATATAACTGGGCGTACAACCACGAGTGGTTTAGTATACAACACTAGATCAAAAAACAGTCCATAAAATAATTTAAAAAATACGGTATATAACTCAATATCTAAAAAGAATCTCAAGAGTAATGTTATTTCAAAATTCATTACAAAAAAGACGTTTTTGTTATACATACTTAAAGACACGGCGTTCCTTTTGAGACTGATCTATATATGAAGTTTAGAATTATTATTATCGTCTTAAATCTACATGTAGTATCGTATTTCAGTATTCGGTCGTACCATTACTACACTTGTTAAGGGGGACCTTTCGAACTTTAAATTCCATTTTAACCATACCCATCGTAAAACGTATAAATAACTAGGGTAATTTATTTTTAAGACTTGCGGTTCGATCATATTACGATAAAGTAAAAACTTAAAACTTTTCTACTTTATCTCGAACACCAGCTTAAAAGGTTTGTAGTGATTTCGCGGCGGCTTCTCTATATTTCTTATAGCAAGTAGCTGCTTTTATTGGCAAGTGAGGCGGGCTAAGTACACTACTTTACGCCTATATTGCCTGGTCGACGACGTCGTAAGAAAACTTGCTCCGCTGATCTTTCTTATCAAAACAGTGTAGCATAACCCTGTACGGTATAAGTAAATAATAAAGTTTATTTCTTATGTTGACTTGTCAATTTTTTGTCGGTCTGGCATTATTTCCATGGAAGAGATACGTTTATGATGTGGCTTAGCTATTTTTTTTTGTGAACTTTCATTTGTTTGACCGGTCTTCGTTGGTCGTAGGCGGTCAGCTACCGGAGAATTTTGTATTATATTTGAATATTATGATATTTGATATATTGTATTTCGTAAATCGAAACAATATAGCATAATAAATAATCATCTCGCACTCTCTCAGCATAGCTTTGAATAAAATCTATAAGCACTACACTATACCTAAACAGTCTGTTAAACTGGTATCTTTAGCCGCATGTGGTTATTTAGAAACTAAAATTAATAGCCCTTTATTATATACCCCAGCTTATAACTTCAAACCCACTTTAAAAGCTCCTAATCGCATTATTCGAAGTGCATCATAAAGCCACGCCCTACAATTTTTAGATAGCGAAAATGAACCGCAAGCCATCAAATCTGCACCGATGATTAACCCTCAAGTCGCCATTAAAAATAGATAAAACAAAATACTGTTCGAGCTCGGTCCCTTGGGCCCCGCGCACGTGATGCCGACGCGCGAGCTTGCAATTCAATTACCTATCTATACTGGTCTACACATATCTGCGATGAAATCAAATAACTAGAAAACAACGTGCCTTGGGAGAGTACTATTTTTGATATAAAGCTAGTTTATTTTTAGAGCCCTACGTAAATTTAGAAAGAGAAATGTTGCTTTTGATAAAACAATAATTTAGTGAAGATTTTTTAATTGAATAATGTTAATAAAATTTATTTGTGTTGCTGGCAAACAAATAAAACTAATGCATTTGTTTAAAACAATAAAAGCAAAACTTATTATGATGCTAATAGCTTCATTAGTTTTATTGTAAAACATTATATCGTAAAATACTCAGAACATTGATTTATTTCCAATATAATTAAATAAATAAAATAATGCTCTTATTATATTATATGATTCTAATTAACTGTTTATTACTATTCTCATTGTATATCTGTAACAAATGCAAATATTATATTAATTCACTTTCATATTTTGATTATTCCTAGCAAATGTTGTATACGTTAGTGGAAATTAAACCTATACATTTATAGGTATTTAAATATAATTTTATACTAAGTGCAATGTTCTGTATGTTTTCCAAATATATATAAAAGGGAGGTATGCATAATAATAATTGTTTACTTGTTTATGCTCGCGGCTTTAAATATTTGTTTGCTCAATAATTCAAATCAATTTCGCGTGTACATTTATTCTAACTTTGACGTAGCTTACATTATAAATAAATGTCAAATAGCAGCACAAAACTAACATTGTCCATTCTAGTACATAGCACAGGGATATTTAGTCATCGCGCGGGTACATGCGCCAAACAACAGCGAATTAATTTTGCATCTAGCAATCTGGGGATGCACCCGTGGTAGCAGCTGCCGTGACACACACTGACCGATTTGATATGCACCCTTCCGTTCGGTCTAGCCTTTCTATGATTATATCTGTGCCTATCGGGATACGTAGATTTGAATAAACATAAACATAATGTGCCTTCGATCGATCATATTAAAAACACCTGCGTCAAAGGGTTGTCAAGGTTTTATTAATTTTCGTATATCATTATGACGCTTATAAAATTGAGAGAGTTTTTTGATTGCATGGATGATCCATGATTTAATCAAAGCTTTAGACTTAGTTAATGACATGATCAATTTATGTTATAGGTTTGCTGGCACAGCGCGTATGCTCAAAGGTTGCTTCAATGTTTGTAAAGACTACAAATAATCTTCCACAGATTGGCTAAACATTTTTATTTAATGAACGAATGATTCGTAGCTTGCAGTATCCCAAAACTAACGAAATGTGACTGAAAGGACTGAAAATTCAGTTAAATAGCAGTGAAATTATGAATGAACTCAACTCGTTAAGCTAACTGAATCACGGGTTTTGAAACAAAACGCAAATTAATTCGTTCACGGAACCAAACATTACGAGCGAAATCCAACAAAATTATCACAATTAATTTAATTTGGCACTGTTATAATAAAATTAAAAACGTATAATAGTAACACAAGTGAATGTCGCTTAATGAGGCGACCGATTGGAAATAACGAAATAACATTTTCAATGTAGTGAAAATATTTCAATTTTATTTAACGTTAAGCAGAATTAACGGGTGTGCGGTTGAAAGTTCCCGGTTATGCAGCCATTGCATACGAATCGCCCTTTCCGTTAATGCAATTACCCGTTATCGTAACATTTATATTGCGTAATTGTTTAGTGCGCTGTTTAATGTCCCGTTGACACTAATTGTTTAAATATTTAGACAAACTATCATTATCATAATTTGAACTAGAAGTTTGTTTATAATTTGTTTGTAATTAGAATCTTAGGTGGGTGGGGTGCGCCCAGCAATCTGCCACAACACATTGATAATTGTAGGCAGTTGTTTGTTTATTCACTAAGTATACCTATAGTAGTATATAGTAGTCATTTCATAGTAGGTATTTCTCATTATGAAACTAACTCACTGCTTAAAATGTTTATTTGACTAAAACGTTCAGAAAATTGTCACTACGGTTGATTTTTATAACTTTTGTTTTATTTTAATAATTATTATTCATCTTATTTTATATTTTTACTGCGTAAGAATTGGTGGCCGTTCAGACAATAATAAGAAGGACTTGAAGACTGTAGTAATAACTGACCCAAAGTAGCGTATGGCAGGAGACGTGATAAATGGAAAGGATTTGTGCCTAATAGCCACAAGACTTCCGATTCCATCACAACACATCCACTTTAGGTTTAAGTTTACTTGCCAGGGTTATAAATAACTATTTACTGTTCTGGTTTTCCGAATTCCTGGTTTATTACTTTTTATTATATACTTAATTGTAATTTATTGATTTCTTTTACTCACACTCTCTCACACTATGTATTTATTAGCTACCATTCAAAATGTTCCTCATTTTACTTCAGTACTTTGAAACTTTACTTCTACATACATACATACATAGATTCACGTCTGTTTCCCAGAGGGGGAGGGAGAGACTACGGATTTCTATTTGCTACGATCCTGACACACTTCTCTGGCTTCATTCACTTTCATCACATTCCTCATACACGCCCGTCGGTTCAAGGAGCTTTTAACCTGGCCTTTGTCCAGAACGCCTCCGATCTGATCGAGAAACGTTCGCCTAGGTTTTCCTCTTGCGACTGTTCCATTCAAACTAGCCTTATAAACTTTCTTAGTCAGTCTTTCGTCGTCCATTCTTTCTACATGTACAAACCAACTTAACATACCCTTTTCTATTCTTGTCACTATATCCACTTTAATGCCGCATCTCTCTCTAATCACACTATTCCTTATTCTATCTTTCAAAGTCACACCACATATGCTTCTCAACGCTCTACTTCTACTTTTAGTAATAACTAAAATTGAAATAAAATACTATCAGCTACAGTACTTTTTACTGTAGCTGATAGTATTTTATTTCAAATTCTTATTATAATTAGAACCTAGCGTGTCATGTTTAAAACCAACTGTTAAACTTATTTAACAGCAATGGACTATAAGACACGGTTTTATTTCTCCAAAAAGTGATAAATAAGTTATATAATAACTATTAACTAATAGTAAGTTATTCCTGAAAAGTATGTTTCTTACATTGTGCACAATGTAAGAAACATACTTTTCAGTATTATATATATTATATTGACATTTAAATAAAAAATTTGGATTTAAAAGAAATATATAATATCTACCTCAGAAATATCAATTTCAAATTACACATATGTAATATATCTGCTATATTATATAATTCAGCAAAGCGTGATGCTTGTTAAAAGCATTTAAAAACAATTAGGTTGTAATAACAAGTAAATTTCCATAAACCTTTTGAGAACCTAATAAGTCTTTACTTATGAGAATCAACTTTCATCAATTATGATTATGAAGACTCCTCGGCTCGTATGAAATTTCAATGAAATAATTTACTTTAATAATGATTTGTTAATAAGCACGAAATATGTTCAAGTCACTTACTATAAAGTAAATCAATTTAAATATTTATACAGAGAAAAGGACTTTAATATTATCATAGACTAACGTCAAAAGGCAAAGTTTTCTATAAATAGAGTTTCTCTAATTGTTATTATTATCTTAATCGTAATAATATTTAGAGCTAACCACATTTACCATATAAATAAAAATCACTAACTATAAAAATCGAATATTTAAATTTTATTAGTTGTTAGAAGAAGATACGAGTATATCTAAAGATTTTGCCTCGTTAGCCGGCGCTATCGCCTAAGGCAGTCTGTCGGTCGGTTTTCTAGGTAGATTTTTACAAAGGATAGAATATTGTGTTATAGCTTGCGATCGACCGTGGGCAAAGTCTTATTTAGTTATTTTTTACTAAGGTATTATAACAACATCACTGAATTTGGAAGTTTAGCCGACAGACTGGAATAGGTTCTCCGTCCTATTATATGAAATGTGGCAAACTTAGCAGGCAAATGCGTGTGTAATACACCGCTACCTACCTACTCAGGGATACAAAGGCGTGAATCTATGTATGTTTCTCGTTTACTCATCACTCGTTATTTATAAACCAAATAATGAATTCGTAAACTAGTCACTGTCAAAACTAACAGTCCCATAATTGTTACGACAACAATTTCCGACGTGGAGTGCCAAAAAATGAAAATAAAACCGTTGTACCAATTGCATTAATTCAACTGCATAAAAATCAGCCAATTATTCAAATACACGAACGCCATGAACCGAAGACCGTATCGATGAATATTAATTGTTTTCGATCGCAATAAAAAACAGTGAAATAAACTGAAATAACTGAATAAACCAGTAAGATTGTTTACGGCGACAGCGGTAATTAAGTGGCGATTGTTACGGCTTGTTATTTTGTGTTACAGATGTTACGAGTGCGGCTATATGAATTACTAAGGGGTGTTTTCTCGTTCATTGTAATTTAAGAAGCATGAAAAATGGCGACGCCTGAAAGTTTTTGACCAAATACTGCACTAATAATAATAATAATATAATAATATTTCTTTATTCAAAAAGTTACAAATGGGTACACATTATGCATATATACATTTATTATATATATATGCTAAAATGCTTTATTATATATATATATACAATAAAAGGATTTACATAACAATTTGGAAGATCCATTGTAGTAAAAATCTGTATACAATTATTTTGAAACCCTGTCTCTTAAACTGGGATAGGACTTGTTAACATTAATAATCGTGTCAATAATTTTGGTATCTTTTAAAATAGAGGGAAGTATAAATACAGTAAGGATAAAACTATTTTAGAGCTGTTGCTAATTATTATCTGATTACGGTAGGAATAAGCTGTATAGCATGAGGGCATGCCATGCTAACTGGCACAAAAGCAATAACACTGTTACCGCGACCAGTAAGTAGGTAACAGTTTCGGAGGCTCATCTACATCTGTATTCCGTCCTAAGTTCCTTTTCCCTAGCTTGCTTCTCAGGTATTTAAGCAAGGCAAGACAAGCAACCAAGGGGTTCAAAAACTGCTTCCATCAGGCGGATGGTATACTTGAAGATTTGGAGACTTTAGTTGCATGACTTGCCTTACTTAAAATACCTGAGAAGCAAGCTAAGGAAAAGGAACTTACAAAAACCCAAAATTCAAAAATTGAATATTTTTATATCAATGAATATTTTTTGTCCTCAAACACGTATATGGCTCTTCCGTAATTATATATGTAGTGTTGCTATACATCTAACATAAATACTCAAAGTTTTACTTGAATTCCAAAGTAATAGCTTTTGTTTTAAATTAATTTTGTTTCCACCCGTATAATGTAGTCTTGGATAGTAAACAGTAGATTAAGTTTAATTTTGTACACAAGTTACACGAACGGACAGACTATTTTACACGCTAGTGTATTTTCCACCGAAAATTGTACATTTGTGAACTGTAATCTGGCTTACCTACACGTAATTGTAGGGTCACCAAATATACAGAAGCATCTCGAGCATACAGGATTTGTTTCAAAGCATGATAATAACAATAATTCGGTTTTTGACAAAATTTAACAGTTTGAGTTTATTTAAAAACTATCTTTGGTCCGTGGCTTCGCTCGCGTAAAATAGGTTAGGTTAGGTTAGGTTATGTTATAAGCAGAGCGGATCCGTGAGGAAAGTATTCTTGCGGATCCGAGCCGCCGCCGCACCGCCGGCGGACCGGGCGGCACAGGCGCGCCTATGCGCGTCTGATGCCGCCATAGTAAAGGCCGCGGCCGGGAGAACGGGGGATCTTCCCTCCGCAAGCTATTAAGTCGGAGCGACACCCTTTGTCGTGCCGGGGCGTCGCCAGGAGTCGAGTTATTTTCGCCCGACTGCTGGGTGGGTCGCTGTTGTAGTTTCAGTTCCAGCGACTCACCCACCATTCAAGGCAGCGAGTTGGCACACCGCGGTAGGTTTAGTCGGTAGTACTCGGGACTTTCCATCTTTTCCCGGGTGAGTCCGACATAAACTCTCCGCTCCCCTTTTCCGCGGAGAGGTATGCGTCAAAGCATTCCACCACGATAAAAAAAAAACAAAAAAAAAGGTTATGTTGATAACACATTTAATTTTAAAATAAAATGTAGCCTATTTGTTACTCGGTGATAATATAGCTTTTTAATGGTGAAAGGATTTTTAAATCGATTGAATAGTTTTTGAGTTTAATGGTTACAAACAAACAAACATACAAAAACCAAATATTTCCTCTTCATAATATTAGTATAGTATTTTACATATGTAAAAGCTAGAAACGAAAATTTCAACATATTGTGAACATTTGGCGATTTAAAAGCGTGGCCTCGAGTTTCTTACTTGCTTGGGAGAGCTCTACACCTCGTACAGGTTTATTTTAATGCTACATATACATTTATTTCCTGTTATTTTTATAATTATATTAATATATTAGATCATTTACGTGTCTAAGAAGTGTTTACATATTTTTATGGAATTAAAGACTTTGACTTTAATTTTATTTGACATACGTAGCATAAAGCATGTCTATGCCTAAGATTATAGCCAAACATATATAATAGAGTGCATGCATATCACCGTGTACCGAGTATTATAAGGTTTTAGACTAAGAGTAGCTATTGAGAACTTCTTTATACCAAAACTCAGTAACGCTACTCGGCTAGGAATCTAAGAGGGTACTTTATGACGGATAATTACGCAGTTTTATATTATACATAGATGTTCCCGCGGATTCACCCGCGTTTATCGTTGCTGCACCGCCCCCGTGAGTCGTAGCGTGGTTTTATATAGCATATAGCCTTCCTAGATAAATAGGCTATCCAACACTAAAATATTTTTTCAAATCGAACCAGTAGTTCCTGAGATTAGTACGTTCAAACAAACAAACAAACTCTTCAGCTTTATAGTATTAGTATAGATAATAATTATATAACATACTAGTTTCTGCTCGCGACTTTTCCCTGGATAATAGGTAGTCTATATCCTTCCTCAAGATACAATCTATTTAATTTTCCATTCCATTTGCCATTTTCAAAAAATCGGTTCAGTGGTTTAGTCGTGAAAGTATAACAGACAGATAGAGTAACTTTCGCATTTATCATTTAAATATTAGTATGGATTTCATTATAAAGCTTAATTGGAAAATGTTTAGTCAAATAAATATATCGAATAAGCTTGTGAAAATTCTATTATAACAGTTATTCTGATATCAAACGTATTATGCTCCGACGAATTACAATATATCATGTAATGCTAGTATAAAAATCGAGAATCACGAGCAAACGCGATGAAATTGATATAAAAACAATAAACGCAAGATAATCAAGTTTTATTCGAATGAGTCGCATTCACATAAATATCAGGAAACGAATTCGTTTATTAACAATGAATATTTCATAATAATTTTCGTTCAATAGGTTCGTTGATCAATTTATGTCGTCGCACAAAATTAACATTCGTCACATAAACTACGTTATTCTTTTAATTAACGCTCGATACCGATATTCGGTTTGCAGATGCCAAAATCAGTTTATGGCTTGAAGAAATAACTCATTTTGCCACAAGAATAACAATAGGTTCGAGCCTTTTACTTTATTCATAAACATAATGTATTAAAGTCTTGATGACGAATCGGAAGTGTATGCGTTATTATATATGAAGTCACGGGTTTATATCAGTGTTATTGGATTTCTGTCAAGAAAATAACTTCTAAGTATTAATACTTAGAAGTTATTTTCCAATATCCGTTTATCGTACGATGTGTTGTACTATTGTATAATAGTTTAGATTTCTAGAAATTACACATTTCCTTACCAGTGTTTAAAAAGTATACCTATAATTTAATATTAGTCTTGTTTATAAACTGCTAGGCAAGTAATCTCTTCTCAATATGAGAAAGGTTAGACCAGCAATCCAGAGGGTTGGCAAATTTTACATATTTTCATTTTAAAGCGAGCGATAATAAACTATTTAATATGTACATAACTTTGAAAAATTAGAAGTTCGTGCCTTGGGATGGAAATCGCGACTTCTGCGTAACAGTCCAACGGTCTTCCGCTAGGTTATCGCAGTTTATAATATAATGAGTATACCTAAGCATATTGACTTTCATCAGTGTTAAGTTAACTACTTGAATCTTAAATAACCTCTCAAACAAACCAAATTAGTTCAATATAACCCTCGTCCATCCAAAATACCTAGTTCAATATAGGCAATATTGTTTGTTAATACTGTAACAAGATTTGCTTTGACAACAACCTGAACGACAAAGTGGTAAACAAGTACGTACTTCGAAGGGTATCTAGTCACTTTAGTTTGAAGACCTGAGTTTGATACGCTATCGAAGTTTGTCTAAGTCCGAAGGTATCTCCAAGAAAGTTTTCGTTGAATCCTAGGGTTAGAATTTGGTATTGAATTATGCTCAATACCGTCCTTTATCAGACTGGGCTTAAATACTGTCATTGGCACTGGTGAGTCCAGAAAATAGTAGGATAAATGATATTACAGATATAATACTAGAACTATACGAACTGAGCCTAACTTTTGTTCGCAATTATTCTGAGGAAATTCAGAAGGCAGGACATTTTGACTTTTTGAACTTAATTATGTAAAATAATATTAATTTAATTGGGTAATTATTTATTTGATTCAATTAAAGGTTTATTATTCTAATTATTTTAGGTTGCATTATCGTCTGGTTCGGTATCTCCAGAAAAAAAATTTTCAAAGCTATGAAGACATTACATACACATTTAGATTTGTCTAGACGTTTTTGGCGTTGTTAACTTCCTAGCCTTTTAACACAATAGGACTGCCGATTAAATAATGACCGGCTACTAGATACTTGCTCATACGCATCGCTACCTCGTATATTCAAGAACATAAACAAAATAACTTTTACACAAAATACAGTTTAATACTAATATTGGCATTCTTGTAGCTATGAAATATGTCTATAAGTTTTAATATAAATGCTATGATCGTAACGTAGCCTAGAACTAAACAAATTAAGGACATATGCAATGTACAGGCATCTGTAACAACTTTAGTTCCACAAACAGGTACATTCACACAGATAAACACCGAATAAATAAAGAGCAGCAAATGTAAATCAGGATTTACTCCAATATGTATAGGAGTACATTCTGTACCGCTAGACGATCCTACAAAATGTATGTTTACATGGAAACCCTATCGGCATTATTACTTGAAACTAGGAAACGTATTTCACGTATACAACGCACATTCCTATACATTCGCTTGTTCCCTGTAATATATGCCTACGGTAGACTTATCACCTAAACATTATCGTGTTTCCTAACGATAATGGAACTTTCGAGTGTCTGTAACCCAACATTAATTTAACTGGTACTTTCGTCTAATGGCGTCGGTTTCGCTAATTGTACGTTAGAATAATTATATTGTGCGACGCGTATTCATTTTAATGGATTTCGTATGTTATATACGGTTAAATGTCACTCGTAGCGGTATTAATGTGAACTAATTTAAACTGACATTTATCTATCGTCTTAATGTGGATCGATTGTGACCGTATTTGCCATCTGTTGTTATATTTACAATACAGACAGCGAATGAGTTATGAAAAAGAGAGTGTTTAAAAATACACGCAGTGTCATGTGCACTGTGTTTGCATAGAAATGAGTTCCAAAGTTAGCAGTTTGATGAATTGGCCAAGTTGGTTACTTAATGACCAATGTGTAACTAGGAATAGTTCCTGTATCGCGGTGTATTTCACAAATATTGAAACAATGAACAAACATTTGTGGAACACACAATTTTTTGTCCCGTATGGTACTCGAAAACAATACTTGGCCTAGCGGCAGTGGCGAGGCGGCCTTTACGCCTGCCGTGCAGTCAGTATCTTGTCTTAGCATTACCAAAGTATTTAAAATACTGTTAAACCTGCAAAGAAAGAAACGGTAACAGATTCTTTGCCCTTCACTCTAATTAGCTTGGCGACTAAATAGATAAATATATAATATGTAACGTGTATTAACGCTATCATGCATAATATTTATCTTTTTTAGGCTTGACGTTTCGAACAGGTTACACCGTCCGTGGTCACAAACTATGACCTATATATATCATGCAACGCGAAAGTTTAAAAGTTATTAAATAGATAAAATGACAAACAGGTCCGGGCTAGCATTTATTGGAAAAGTTCTACTAATATGTAAAACTAGTGGTAAAAGAGTTGGGTAGCAATAGGACATTAATTATTACAATTACTGTATATCAATGGCGTTTTTAATCGGAGGTTAAATATCATAGTCACTCATCTTGAGACCGAACAGGTTAAGGATAGCCTGAATATAACATTTTGTTTTCTCGAAACAGTGTTTTATGAAACTACTCCATTTCTTATATTTTACTCATAATTAGTCAAGTCCTTGCTTAATATTCAAATGAAAAAATATAAATAAACACTTAATTTCTATAATCTCCTGGCTTTTGCCCTGACTGCCAAGAAACAATGCTTTTTCACTGTGTTTGATTGCCGGCTAATTGAAGAGTTTATTATATTTGGTTTAAATTCGTCATATTTTTTAATTTGTCTTATTAGAAGAGAATATTATTTAAAAAATTGCAATTGCTTTTAATTTATGTATATAATTCTATAAATCTTTCATCAATTGATGTGACCACAAATTGTTATAGTGAATGCGGTTGTTGTGCAATAGGTCTCGTGTCCGAATCCCGGGTTCTGTATAGTGTTATTGAGTTGTTCTGTAAATATATTTTCAGTAGTAGCAAGGAGTCTGGATCCATTCCTGATATACGTAAAAGGCTAAAACCATAGGTTAGGCACCTGTCACAGTCATTATTTGGTCAATAGAAAACTTACTGAAATAAACTATGACTTCAATAAATACACAAAACAAATTTAAACTCTTTAATGGAAATACAAGAAATTATTATAGCTGGTGGGGAGACGGAAAGAGGTGGGATATACCACTACCTATCGGATATAAGCATGAGGCTACAAATGCAGACAATGTTGAAAACTAATTATTAGAATTTTTGTTTGTTTGTGTGTTCTGACAGTGACAGGCGCGTTTAAACTACTGAACGAATTTTGATGCAGCTTTTACAGTTTGGTAATTTGAGGTTCCTATTATAATAGTTTGATCGAATCACTATCAATTGAACCGAAGATATGGTACATACTGCGACCCATATAAATTACGTAGCGGATGAACAGTTATGTAACTGATATAGACAAAATACATATTATTCATTATCTAAATGTGTATTTTAAAAACAGATATCTCTCGATTTAGAATTATTTGCTATATGTTGGGTTTTTAAACATTCAAACAAAGAACAACCAAACTCGAAACAATCATTTGGAATCACACAAATTGGCCCCTGTAGAATTGGAACCCATAACACAGAGCGCAGTGGTAGTACTGAGGCTACCATTTAAGGCGTTTAACCGTGCAGTCGCTTATTATTAAAATTTCTACGAATTGAGTTGCGATTCGTGTTGTAGCTTCTTTTTGTACGAACTCATTTTTATGAACGCTGAAGGTCCTAAACTTTTATATCTAAAATACTCGCTACGAATAGAATTACTCAAAGAGTAAAACCTACATGCATTTTAAATGCGTATAAGTCTTTCCCTTTTGAGAGGCGAGGCAAGTTCCTAGAAGTACCAAAATGAGGCATCCTTTGAGGAATACGTGTATATCTATGTATGTGTAATACATCGGGGCAAAGTTCTTACAAGTAGGGTAGGTTTCTAACTCATCGACTACGAGCATTATTAAATTACATCCCTGACGTGTATGGGTTTACCTTCCTGGTACATTTTATTTTGTACGGTTCCGCAGGCTAATGGCAAATACGGCATCCTTAAAATTTTCTCGTGTATTCTTGGCTAAAAATAGAATAACGTAACAAGTTTTGCTTTCCGTGTTGAGAAACGCGATTTCAAGGTATCATTTGTTGACACCAAAGGACAGCTGTAGTCTTTTCATATTATTCATCGCTTATTTATGTGTTGCAAACTATAAATATAATATGAAACAGGACGATATAACCGTATAAACAGAATAAGTGTATTTTAAAGCGTTCTATTAAACAACGCCGAATTAAATTAATTAACTCCAAGCGAAATTATGAACCGATATAAAATCCGTTAATATTACCAAACATCTAAATGACTGCATGTATTACGTAGTGGTTTAAGTGATCGCATTGCCACTACTACTACGCCATAAGTTGTGAATTCGAATCCCACACACGACATAAATTGTGTGACCCGCAAATAATTGCTCTGAGTCCGAGTGTTCTCTAGGTCCATTGTTTGAATGTTTGTAAAGTTCCCTGTAATACAGAAATCATTTATAGAGCTGAGCGTTATCTTTTTGAAATAGAAAAAAAAACCATGTATTTTAATTTATTTCTAAGTAATAAGACTGTCTATTTAAAGACGTTTTGTTAAAATTAGTGTATGCTATAAAACTATAATTAACATGCGTGTGGGTGTAAATTTTCAAATATCCACCATCCACCGCTTATCTAAAAAGAGAATGCCCGCGCGGAGGAATGAATGCCAATGTCGCGAAGGGCTTACATACATGACACAGCGAACCCTCAGATTTGGCACTTTTACAAAACAGACCTTTTCGTTTAGGTGTACTCTACACACAGTAGCAGCGATGTGCCCCAATTATCACTTTCCACATTTAGCTCTTTATTGCTACACATAAAATGACAGAACAAATATACAGTCAGTATTACTAACGATCTCTAACCCAAATAATACGTGTTCACTTATTCCAAGATTCTTATATATCAAGCAAATACTAAAGCAAAAAATAAATAATATACGTGATAAATTTTTCTTAGCCAAGAATTGGTACAAGCGTACTTACTTTATGACATAGCACTTGCGCTCGAACTAAATAAATTAATCACACAATTCTATTTCTATGAAATACTTAGACGTTACGTACACGTACAAGCTGTAACATTAAATCACAGTAAAAAGTTTTACGTACAAAAATGTTTGTATATTGGAATAACAAGCCACGATGGAGCATAGAAAATGGCGTCTTCAGTGCCAATATATTGCTTTCTCGCGTGCTGTCGTTATGCCCAGCTGTTACCATAACCTACTTGTTTTTGCTGTCAATGTTTTAGCCAACAATATAAAATTTTCTACTTTATCATTCCCTGGTTTATATAGTTGGTTTACTTTACGATATTAATTGCAGCCGTGGCATGCAATGCGACGATCGCTTATAATCGTATTTTATTACATGCAATTTAGTTTTGCGAAGTAAAACTGGTGATTTTTACAGTGCATTGGTACGATTTTATCGTGCTTTGTTTATTTTTGGAGTGACTGCTATAATTTGTATGAAAAAGGCTTGATTATATCCATATATTTTATACTATAGAAACATTGTTTTATATGCGTCTATCTCTGTAGGTATTGTTACAAAAAGGATACGTATTCTAATAGCAAAATATTCAGTACAAAGACATAAAAGTAAAATCCGCGTATTAAATTAAAGGGATTTTGAGCATTAAGCATAAAAGAGGATAAGGAAAACATAAAAGTAAAGCGTGAAATATTGATACACGCGAATGGTAACGTAATATAAATAATCATTATTTCAACGCTATAAAAATCGTGCGTACAAAACAAATACTAAAAATGTTTACAAGCAATAACTTTAAGAATCGTTCAATAGATCGGAGGCCCAAATCATAATAAATTGAGTGGAGGTTAAAGGATAAAGGGAGATTGACAGCGGTCTTTAACACTGCCCCGAGGCAGGCATCAACTTGTGTTTCGTGGATAAGTCTCAATTTTATCGAGTGAATCCGGCTGTAATAATTTTTGAGGCGTTTATACTGGAAGCTTTCCCTTTTGATTGTAAAAGGCAATTCGGTGAAGGTTCGACAATACGGCCTGTGTCTTATTTTTTGTGTTTCAAAGGTCACGATTCCCTTATGTCTCTTTTTATAAGATAATGGTTTACTTTGGCAGATTCTTTTTCTCGTCCTTCGTATATTTTTGGACAAAGAAAACTATATATTCATAGCACTGGATATTTTTCTTTTGTACGTTATTCTGTTAGTTACATACTACTTACTAGTAAATATGGTAATAGGTTTTGAATAGTCGTATTATAACTTCAATAGCGGCGATATATAAGTAGGAATATTATATAATATTTCATTATGTTCAATGTGTATTTTATGTCTGCACGATATTGTTCTAAAACATCCCGAAGAAAATGTTTCCGTCAAAATGTAATACCTTCTCCGAAAGGTGTAAAACTTTTACGATAATGGAAAGTGAAAGAGGTCGAAAGAGAGTTTAAAATTCATATACACGAAACGGAAAACACCTATAAAAACCAATTTCAAAGGGTGTCGGTGTGAAAATAGGGCGTTTAATAGAGCACTCTTGCTCACGTGTGATGACATGCCTATCGCGTCCTAAATCTGTCCTGTGTTACCTTGAGAGTGTGTTAGTCGGTCTGTGTGTACACTGCACCACAAATAATGTTGACATTTCCAAGTATAAAAACTTGTTCAACTACCGAACAAACTTGAGGCTAGTTTTTCGACGCTTTCATAACGGTCAGCTGATTTCCGCAACAGAATTAAAGTCAAAGGACATCGTTCTAACGTTGGCAAAAACGTATATGTACATATATTAGTAACGTATTTCACCTAAACCTCGTATAGTTTTAATAGGACGGTCTACTGCAATTACATTCACATTAATAAATTATTTTAAGTATATTATATTTAGTAATAGAGAGTAATTTAAAACTCATTATGAATTCCCTTCATGCGTTCACAAATAAAATTTATTACATTATTTACCCGTAATTGCCATTATCATACAAGAGGCAAATATCATTGAAATGCAATTTAAATTATATGCTAACTGAATATTTATTATGGTAGGTACTAATGATACACATTGATGCGTTTTTGAATTGTAATTCCATATTTATTATTACAATAACGTTATAGATGTTTCATCTCGTTTAAACAATATGGCAGACTATGTCATTTGAATATACGAGTTATTGTTAAAGATTCTCTTTCTCTTTATTTCAAGGCCATTTTATAAATGTGAAAATAACTTTTTCATTGTGTTTAAATTTGTAACTTAAAAGCTTGGTTGTTCGTGACGTAACTCGTATTTAAATATTATTATTTCTACTATCTATTTATTCTAGTGATAATACAAAGTGAAATTGAAAAAGTTCTAGCGCATTCACTGGCTGACTCATCAGCGTCGAAGCCAAGCACGTGGACCTAGAAAGCTTAAATTTTGCATACAGGTTTCCTTTTAAACATAAGCAAGACATTCTGATTTAATTGCCATAGTTTAGGAAATAAATAGGATTGTTTATTATGTTATATATTATTTAAAGAAAATTATAGTAACTAAAAACTATTTTCAGGATATTCTTTCGGGATAAGATAAAAGCACTTCATACATCTAAAGTCAATAAAGTCAGTGCGCACAAAGTTGCGGGCAAAAGCTAATTTGCTAATAAAAATTATTAATTTAAGTCACATAGTAATATTTCACTAACATATAATATAGAATGCATTATTACAAACCTACGTATCGCTGTGTGTTATCTAATTTATGTTATCAGTTTTACCATATTCAGGTCACTTCATTTCCCGTCGGCTCCTAAGTGAATATTTGCATGACTCTAGTGGACTGTAGGTTACGTTCAAATTGCCTATAAAAAGTTACTAGCTTTGTCTTCGGCGCTTTAATTAAAAAAATACGGTCGACTTTTTATGCTGAATAAAAAATAATTGTGTTATGAATATTGATTCATTTTTTATGTAGTAATAGGTGGCTAATTATTTCTTGGAGATTTTTATTATGTTATTATAATTGCATTCTTTAGTTTGATCAACTGCTCCGTCAATCGAAGTACTAAACATCAGACATCTGGTCGTCGAACTTATTCGCTAAAGAAATTATAAATACAATTTCAATGACTTTAGAAACTTAAAAAGTAAATTGTTTTGATTCTGGCAACATTTGTTGTCACTAGTGTATTATGTGTATTTCACGCGATACTCATACGTCCTTGTAACAACAACAATAAAATGTTGCGTATACCCCACAGTACTTTTGTTGTTGCTATGTGATATGGTATCAAAAATCAAGTGGAAAATTACTATTACAACAGAAAAATGGTCATTAAAGCTTATATTGTTCTAGGTTTTGTAGCGGATGACCGATCAACCAGTTTACTACAAAATGGTAAGTAATAACATCTATATAACATGACGATATTCTTTAGATATCACTAACACTACTAAAGACATACAAGCAATAAGTCAATTATTGATGCTACCAAACAATAATAGAAAAAACATATCTGTTTCTCAAACAAAGACCAGTAACATCCACGATCTAGTGTTAAGTCCCACTTAGCTCGAATCATTTAGCCGTAGCCCGCCGTAAACTGCGAATACAAAGCAATAACTTATTTATAGGCAATTACATAGACAGTTACAGAAATGTGTCATTTAACGGTACTCATTTGTCCGTTAGTAAACTGTGACAGCTTTGCGCTCCGCTGCTTAGGGTTAGGTCTTACTGGGAGCGGGTAGCGAATTGGGCAAGAAGTGAAAGAGTCGTAAATTATTATTTATTATAGCATTTAACTGTGTAAAGCAAACACAGTAATTATAAGATAGGAAAATTAACTTTAAGGTAGAAAAGCTGATAACTAATTTATTATTTATATATCAAAAGTAGTCACGATTTTTGTATCTCTCTATAATTTTGTTATCAAAATAATTTTAATAAAAGAAAAAAGGGAAAAGAAAATGCATTATAATAAATATAATATAAATGATGTTCAAGAAAAGCTGCGACCGATGGATTGTGAGATTACCTTTCGCTAAGCAAACCAAAGATTTTAAATTAAGGAAAGAGAATAATGTTATTTAATAATCACAATTAATGTTCTCATGACAATCTTATAAAAATAACTGATTCAGAGAAGTCTGCAATAAAATATTGAATAAGTTGTCTATAAATGAAACGTCAAGTTTGATATTTATCACAAGATAAAACTATTCAACAAACCTCACGAGAGCTTTTGTAATTATTGTAACAAAGAGCGGTATTTTTTATCGTTGTTTGTGGCAAATAACATTTTGTAACAAAAGCGTTGGATGTTTCTTTTTCACCAATGGAATGGAACGTACTGCTATTACCACGCCCAGAACAAATTCTGTTAAATAAACATAAATAGCAATTAAACGTTTATTGGCCAAGAAATCGTTGACACCAGGACACTTGACGTCTGCAATTAGACACGTGCTTTAAACTGAAAGTTATAGCTACAGCGTACTGTGTTACCGTGACACCACGTCATTGTATTACACAGTTATGCTGTATACGAGTGATAAGATTCGTCAGTAGTGACAGATAAAACAAATAGTGAGGATTCCGAAAGAAGCTGGTGTAACAAATAACAAATAATATCCGTATATCTGTGCTTATCTCTTTAATAAGGTGTTGCTGTGCTTAAGGTCCTGGTGTGGTATACGGGTCAAGAAATGCTCAGTATTAGTACAGAGACTGGAACTATGCCTGGAAGACGGCATTAGGCTCACCCCCTAAAAATCTCTTTAGTTGGAACCTAAAACAATCGCTGGAGAGATGTGGGTGTAATTCATCTCTGCCTAACTCTTAAGAGACATAGGCGATGTATGTACGGCCAGTTGCAAAAGTTGAGTAGCAATTTTAAAAAGCGATAGAATCATAACAAGTTGTACTTACGAGCTTTTTCAATAAAATACATACACATAAACCCGCCTTACTTATACTGTCGCCTGTTCTAATTATGATTGTGAATAATAATAAACAAGTAACTGATGTTGTAGCTACGTAGGTAATAGTGCGATCTAAAATATAATGCTTGTAGGTTCGATCCTCAGGAAGATATAATCTTTTTGTATTTTTTTCTTAAATTAGAAACATCGATGACTTGTTACTTTACTTTAAGACTTATTTAAACCGCAGTTATTAAGAAAATGAGGGTGGATTTAAAAAATATAATAATTTCTCACTTGAATAGAATTAGGTATGTGATGTTGTTTGTTGGTGATCTATGTTTCGAGCGTTTGTGTCATTATTACTGCAATCATTTTTTTTAAATATTCTGATTGAAAGTCTACAGTTAAAAATGCAAACTAATATAAATATTGAATCCAGGGCAAATATATAGCATAATTATGGGCTTAATATATCTTAAATTGGTAAGTTATTTTTTAAATATTATGTTAAGGTATTTTTTTTTAAATCTTTATTTATTTTGGAGTTTTATTCAATAAAATACCTAGACTCCATCGTGCCTTATTCTTAAATATAAACATTAAGCACTCTTGCTATAAAAATATTACAAATTAAAAATAAAAACCATATAACACTTAGACTTATTTTCTAATCAATGAATGTAATTAAATTGCACAATTTCTTTGCTATTTCAGACTTAGGATTAGCTAAGATTGTATGGATAAGTCCAACATCAACCACATTTAGATTACATTCATTGATGAATGACTCTCTCTCTCGCTTGTTCTTGACATAATCCATCAGCAAATGTTGCACATCCTCAACCCTATTGCAAGTCGTACGATTAGGTGAATTGATTTTTTTCATCAAGAATGCAAACTTTGCTGATGGATAGTGTCCCGAACGTAACCTTAAAGCTAACTTAATATATCTCCTACTTAATCCTCGTACATCGAACCATGGCGAACGAGGAAGCTCACCCTGGACTGCTTTGTAGCATATTCCTTTCGTTTTTGACAAATCATTAAAATAATTTTCTCAATTATTAAAGCATTTTAATTTAAATTTCGGCACGAATTCCCAGAAATCCAGTTTAATAGCTAATTCATTCCCTGCAACTGCAGCTAGTTTTGAAATACGGTCTGCTTCCTCATTGCCATATAATCCAATATGCGCTGCAACCCACTGCAAGGTCAATTCTGCCCCATGTTAAGGTATTGTGATTTATAATTTCGCTGTTAAGGAATCATTATCTACGATTATGTTACAAGATTTTTGATTTTATTTCAGAGAAATAGTACAAGTCGTTGGGTGAAACGATTTGAAAAAGGGAGCTTAAAAAGTCGGACGGGAAGTGGAAGACCGCTTATGAATCAAAGGGTATCATACCGACGAGACCGTTGCGAACTATGTGTATTAATATTGTGACCTCCATGCATAAACGTGTCTTGAGCTGTATTAAGAACAATGGAGGTTACGCTAAATATTAAACAAAGTTGTTTCAAATAGGGGACGTGCTGGTTGACGATGTTAGAATTGAGGTTAAGTTTCAATCCTCTTTTTCTTGTGAGAAATAATTAAGCTATAACCTCAATTGTCATTATAATTGAAAAATATTATTTATAAGTGAAATTAATATAAATAGTAAAGACTAAAGATGTTTTTTAGGGTTCCGTACCTCAAAAGGAAAAAACGGAACCCTTATAGGATCACTTTGTTGTCCGTCTGTCTGTCTGCCAAGACCCTTTTTCTCAGGAACGCGTGGAGGTATCAAGCTGAAATTCATATCAAATACTCAGGTCTCCTGTCCCTTGGAGCTGTGAAATTTCTTAATTATAATTTGCATTATTTATTTATTTATTAAAAATAAAAACGAAATGTGATTTTATGTAGTTAAACTAATTCTGATAAATAATAGTTATTATAATAATAAAATAATTTAAGTTTTAGTTTATTTCCTAAGAAAACACTGTGTTTTTTTATCACTCTAGCGTAATAATTAATAGACAAAAATAACGTTTATCTTTATTATTTGAAAATTTCAGCAATAAAAAACAGAAAGTGAAACTAGAGGACCCCAGGATTTGAACCACCGTCATTATATTTTAGTGATAAAGTGAGAAGACTCGTTAACCGCTCAGCGATACAATAGGCAAATTTAAGCATTAATTGTAAATGCGGACTAACAGAGAGACTGTTGTTGAATATAAGGGATAGTAGTTATTATAGTTATATATACAGGAACTCGTATTTGTCTCGCCTTGCACACATGCGCATGACGAACTTCACCTACTATCATTACATTAAATATTGTTTCATTGTTTGTGTTAAAACATCACACACACAGAAATATTCGCTCGGATCAATATTTGAATGTGTACCTTACGATGCTACTCGACTTTTTGTCTTTGACTGTACATATGTTGACACATATGTACAGTCAAAGACAAAAATGTCAAAATAAAAATAAAGATAAATAATGACTTATTTATCTTTATTTTTATTTTGACATACAAAATACCTTTAATAAACATTAATGACTGTGGTTATCGTAGGTCGACATAGTGAGAGTCGGTAGCCTCTCAATTTCTGACGCTTAGTCTAACAGTGCCTATCCGTTTAAGTTGCAAAAATTTTATACCAGTCACTCCATAGGCATTCAAATAGGATAAAGAAGATTTGAATACAGTTTGTTTAAATAAGTTATAATGTCTTTTCCTGGAAGGCTGTTGCGTGCATTGTAACAAACAAACGAAGCAAGTAATAAGTTGCAGTGAATTGTTAAATTGAGTATAAACAAAAACTGTACATTTTTTGTACCTTTATTTAGAGGCTTATCATTAATTTTATATGGGTTGAGTCTTATCTACACTTTCAAAACGCATTAGGCCGATAAACATCTGTTACACATGCGTGCAACAAAATAGAAATGAAATGGTAGGGTCACGTCATTGTATATAACTACTTATGTGTTTTATCTCTAGTCATACAACAGGTAGTAATCATTAAGTACTAAATCACACAAGACAAGGCAACAGCTATCAGAGCTGTGACCAATTTCAACACATTTGAGGCCGCAAGCGGAATACTATTAATCATAACTCAGCATATCCAAACAGTGCCGAGTGTGCAATATATTACCTACGATGGTAAGGAGCACCAATGTGCACAGTTGGCGTTAATGGCCGGCCTTACCCCAGGGAAATGCGCTCTTGATAATGTGAACAGCAATTTTCTGTTGCAACAATAGCGGTCATATTTGATTCCTACGCACAGATAATGTTCAATTTAAATATTAACAAAGCTAATGGATTTTTTCAAATGACTGTACATTCTTCCTTTGTACTATCAGGCATACATTTATATTTCATCCAAGAATTCTCTTTGTATCTTTTCTTTTTGAATCCTAATATCTCATTTCTTTTGTTTCTAAGTTTTATAATGTATGGCCCATTTATATTTTATGTTCTTGACTTAATATAACATTTCTTATTTAGATAAGTAAACATTAAACTTTGGTCCAGTGCTGCTGTTGAATATTCATAGCTGCATTGTTAATTATCAAAAGAATACTGTAGATGAGAACAGGTGCTTGCGATAAGGATGTTTCATTTATTATAAAAATATATTTTAATGTCTCTCTTCCCAGTTTATCCAGTTGAGTAACTTTTAAAAGTCTTTAAGTTTTATCACGTCTTTAAAAATAATTACCCGCTCATAACTGAACAATGTCTAAGACTAAATCATTGGCCATAATATCTGTGAAGTCATAATGGTTCTATAATGGCCAGTCCCACAACTAACAAGTAAAAGTTATCTGAAAGATAAATCGCATGCTATCTCACGCTTGTTAGATTAAAGAAGAGAGATGGCGAGACTTTTATCTTATAGACAAATACTATTTGAAGGTGGTGGGACAAGCCCTAAATATTTTCATAGCGTATTGTAACTTGAAGTAAAAGTTGCCAATAGGGAGGTAGTTTGAGTTTTAACAGCAACGTGTGCTGTCTCGTGTTGCGAGTGTTATCTACCCTCCTTTAGCCTCCCTTTGAAAAAGTAAGTACTGAACTCGATAAATCACTGGGCATTACACATATCTCATGTAGTGTTGGGACTTATCGATAAAACGAGTCACATGTAAAAAATACATTTTATTGGTAAGTTTTTAGAAAAATAAATATATCTCTAGGTTTATGATATACATATAGTTGATATTAATTAAAATGGTGATTATTATTTTGTCTGAACGTGTCTCGACAACGCAGCGTAACAAGATAGAAATGACTAATAATAATTTATAATATTTTGTCATTCTGATTAGATTGGATTTTACCTATTGCTCTTTTTCTTTTTTTTTTTACTAAGGTGGCGCACATAATCTCTAGAATATAACTAATTTAGGTTGTACATTTCTAGTAATAGTAAGTAAACTATTAACCCCTACACCTTGACTTAACGTGTGAGTTCACGTCTTAGTACTATGAGTGGCGTTGAAGTTACAATCTTTTAATATAAAATCTTACGCAATTTCGAAATAAATTGGATTCACACTTGTACACTTACACAATTGACTCAAGTAGAATATTGGCACACCACTACAGGGTAACAATCGAGGGCTAAAGGTTTCACATAAGCTCCCATTACTAGCAGGCGCCTAATGGAACGATTTGAAAGAACTCTATGTACATACTTACGGCGCCCTATAGACATTCCAATTCAAGAATTCAGGTCGAATAGTACGGACACTGTGACATTGACGAAGAAAGATACATTGAATTCCTTAGATACCTACCCCTGGATTTTATTAGAGCATAGAAAAGGGCAGAGCAGACTTGGCACTTTCTTTACAATCTGCGTAATAAAATAGTATTCCGACTTTTGTTGCCAACAAAATTATTCCTCGATAGAGATATAAAATGGAACCACAGCGGTTAGCACTGATGTTTTATTTTACAAAACTAAATACAACCCGTTAAATAAATGTTATTACTAAAGGTTACCAAAGAATTTGTCTCTACAAACTAAATGAAATATAACAAAGACAATTTCTAGATATTGAAATACAAGGGCGACCTACGCAAATAATGTACGGAATAAAAGGGATCTAAATACATACGCAATAGATCTCCTCGGGCTTCTTTTACTATAAACATCCATTTGCAAATCTTACCTTTTGAGATGTTACGGTATTTGAAGTGCGTGTTCCCAAAACCTTCGCATATTGACAGGCTCTGTCGAGTAATAGTACGCAAATCCCTATAGACAAACACTGACACAATCCCTCCGTGTCCGCCAAAGGCCGATGTATTAAAGCATTGAAAGGACAGGATTGCCCAATATCTGAACCTCTAATTCCGACGAGAATCGACTAAATCCACTTAAATTTCCTTATTCCCCACTCGCTCAATGAAAATCTTTCTGAAAGGCTCTTTGTTGTCGTCTAACAACGCGAAATAAAATACTATTTTCTTCAGTCATTCTCTTGGAATTACGTTTTTGCTTGCCATTTTAATATTACCTTATTTCTCACCGTCCGTCTGCCTTGACAGAGTGTAAAATAACTGAATAGAAGGTAAAAGTGGATGACCATTATACGTCTTACAAAATATTTTCATAATTCTTAATCGAAATTAAAGTTCCGGAGCAGAAACGGGCGCTGTTACGTTTATTCGGAGGCAAAGTGGCGTTTTATTAAAAAATTCTAACTTCAAGCAGCTAAATACAGAGTTAATGTAAGAAGGACTCATAATAAACTATAATTAATTCAAATTTTCTTGTGTACTTCAAATTCACAAAGGCGTATAATGGTGCGGTTGGTGTGCAAGCGGGGAAGTTATCTATTCAGACATATGTCGGTGCCCTCCGCAATTAAAGCCTACACACCCGTAAAACATTAAAGTAACACATGTTTAATTACTCAGCGGAGCAGGATGACCTATGGCTTTGAATGTTTGTCCCCGCCTGAAGTTTGGAAGAGATCCTTGATTTTAACAGTCAAACAGTGGCGATGTTTGCGCAAACAAAATATGCAAAGTAGGTGCGGGCGGGCGAGATACGGGTCTCGCTAATTATGTGGGAGCACGGCGTGCTGTGTCCGACCGCCGTCCTACATTCGGGATGGCTAATAAAAATACAAAAATGTGGCAAATTATCAATTATAATTAGCCACATGCTCCGTAGGCGATTTTGAATTCAGCGCTTTGTGTACGAGCAGCATAGGCTTACACAGCATTGTTACACAAATAGTCAAGTTCAATAAAAAACTTGAAAGGAATCTTCTCGGTCACTGGTCCGTCATGAATGTGGACTATAAATATTGACCCAGTCTTTGCTTACTTACCAAACATGGTGGATGTTACACGTGACTATTTAACATTGCTTTTTTAAACCAGAGCAATGAGTTACTACTTATTACGTACTTATGGTTTGTTTAAATTGAAAACGCACACCTTTATCTTATTTGAACAGAACTTGAAGGGTTCTGTTTTAAGTAGACGCAGTTATCTTACAATCCTCACAACTTAACACCTAAATATCGTTTTTCTACAGGATGACGCCATGATTTATTGCCAGTAAGACGAGCTAGCAAACGAAGGTTTTATCTCCCCTAAGTGCGACTTATATAACACCAAGATGTTTGAGATATTTCAATAAATCAAAAATGCGTGTCGAATTTCAAAAGTAAAGTCCCCTTCTGTTATTTCTTTTTGTACAGGGCGCGATCCAAGGGTTGGTCGGAATGTTAATCTTTAGAGCACATTTTTAATCACGTGTTTCAAGCGTATCGAACGTCTTGTGATCGAGTAATCCTATTAGTTTAAACGATTATCGATTATGTACGTAGGAAACATCGAAGCGTTAAGACAATGTTGTAATTTGTAAACAAGTTTGTTGCGTCCGAGTGTAAGGAGATTGATAAACGATAGTGAAGCGTGGGCGACGAGCGCCAACATAACAAAGCAATGTTAAACATTTGTTTTGCTCTATAGATTATTCTGTAAGATGTCGTGTTGGTAAATATTTTACTATGATGTTACGTCGCAGACAGACGTGATTTGCACCTTGACAAAACACAATTTGTTTCTTGGGAGTGCTTTGTGTCATTTATTAGGCCCTTATTAATCTTTCATCTTACGTAACTTTTGTAGGTAGACGCATTGAAATTAATTTCTGATAAATCTACAGTAATGTATCCCTTTAAATATTTGTAGAGATTGTTAATTATGTAAGGCCTTGGCTCATAGTATTGAGAAATCTATTAATTTATTAAACGAGTACCTGGTTCTGCTAACGTTCAACAGCTCAAAGTCAAAGTCAAAGTCAAAAATCATTTATTCATTTAGGTCACAAAGTAACACTTATGAACGTCAAAGTATATAGGTTAGTGAGTTTACTAAGTTACTGAAGCTACATTTAGGTTAGTTGCTAGGTTCAGGCAAAGGGTAGAGCCTATGAGAAGAAACCTGCAAGAAACTCACGGCCACTCTTTTAAATCGCCAGTTAAATATAATTTCAGTATTTTACAACTCAGATTAACAAGGTGTTACAGCCATTATGCCATATACTACTGACTATCTCTAGCTCAGAAGCAATTATTTTAAATAAGGTTTTGAATTCTCTTTATTGATCTAAAGTGAAAGACTTTTTCAGTCTTTGTTGAAAATCGATACAGTATATCTGATAACGACGGCAAACCGTTTGTTTGATTTGATTTTCACTATTTATTTTACTTTTTGCTTCGATAAAAACCTTTGTAGATTCGAACACTTGAGAAAGAATAATATATTTTCATTATATACATATGTTGACAGACATTGATTTGACTGACTTACATATGTTTTAAGTAATGCTTTTATAGTGAAAGATTATTTTATTATTATTGCATTACCTAAATGATTTAGAAAGCTCGCAAGTTTTCATGTGAACGTTTTCAATTACACAAAGTACTTATTTTGAAGAAAGAATTCGAAATTCAAAAAGTTAAAGAGTTGCATCTCTGCGGCCAGTTCGCCGTGAAGGCTGCATCGTGTGCATCGTGAATGTAATGAATACCTGTCAGGCGCGCGTGTGGGCGATCCACCGGGGCCGCTCTAAGTCGAACGCAAACATTTACCCTTCGCTCAACAGTAATTGTTTAAAATTGAGCCTAACTGTGTGGGCCTCGCCTGTTGCCCGAGTCCTGCCATACACTCAAATACGCCGTCTTTCTTTGTTCATACACAATAAGTACTCACTAAGTGATACCGCGATTTTCGAATGAATTACGCGTTCGATGAATTCGCATATGATTTTGTGTTCATGTGTGTATTTCATGCGTTTTGTAATTGAATCTTCTGCTCCAATAAATAGAGATATCGACAAGTTAATGGAATTAATTGGATGTTGGTTGTAAATTAAAATAGTCGCTACGTTAATTTTAAGCTTCGCATTTTGTATAAAATAATCGGCGCTACGCCACCTAATACGATAGTAAATTAGGGTGTTTCGGCACAGTGGCTCGGCAGCCATGCTGACGCGAACAGTGCTAGCTGATTTATGCCTTGCCGTTATCAGGATTACACCGTTGTCACTAAGCTCTAACTATAAAGCATTAAACAACGTTTGCTGTGAACTTTCTGCTTTAGTTAATTGTCTTATGATACAAGCGTTTTACTCGCAAAATGCTGTATTTTCTATTAATTTCGAGCTTAATTTAATTTAAGGCAAAGCTTGTTTGAACAACTAAGAAAACAGAGGCTTAGATATCTAGATTTATGTTTGTTTATTTTTGCCTATCTTACCAAAATGTTTAATTATGTTTTAGTAAGTTTATATCATATTTAAATTAATGTTTCTTATATCAAAATAATAGAGAAGACATTGCGAGAGTTTTGAATAGTTCAATAATGATAATATTAGCCCTGTATATAAACTGCCCCACAGCTGGGTACGGGCATAGCATACAACAAAATATCAAATATCAAATAGCAAAACGTCGATCGTTTCATTTTGCAATAAAATTACTAATTTCGTATGGTTAAAGGTTATGCATCGAAACATGTGTTGAAAGGCACTTTACAAATAAACAACTAATGGGCACGAAGTATACCCAAATTCAAAACGATAATTTGTGGATTACACTTATAAAATTATTCACAACACTCAGCGAGGCGCCCGCTTACTTGCTCTCCAATCCGTGCAGTAATGTCATCGGTGTAACAGTGAAGGAAAACATCGTGCTGTATGTGCGACCCGAAATTAACTGGGAAGGCGTGGCGAAAACGATCTTACGCTGCAATTTTATTTATAAATACTAAACGTTTGATTAAAGAGGTTAAGGAATATTGTTCTTGCAATTATACATATTCAACGGTTCATTATTTGAAAGTTTATAAACATTCAAATAAACAATAAAAAGACAAACCAGAGACAACTAAATATACCTGGATAAATCAGTTAGTATCCTCTATGATACTCAAGTTAAGGGTCAGCACTTTAACAGTCAAAAGGTAAACACGTCGCCAAACAAAATGTCCATCTTTACAAATAACTCTTACGATTCAATTCCTACACAAACCTTAGAAAAGAAACACACACTAAAATTGAACATTCCAACATGTTTACGCGGTTACAGATCGATGAACAGTCCACAGATAACCAAACAGATAAACAAAACGAACGACAACAAGAACTAAAAATAAATCAGCCTTTTGCTTTATAAATGGAAAATAGAACATGATCAGGGGTTGGAAGAAATACAATGCACAACCAGTGGACCATTGCGATGGCACAAAAGACTATTGTTCTTGCCATGTCGAATGTATCGGACGGAACGCCAATACGTGAACTTTATTACTGAGTATGATAGAAAAACGCGGGCAAGGCTGTAGGTGTTATTTTAAGGCTTATGCATTTGGGGCAAAGCATAATGTAGTTATAGTAAGACTAGAATTATTGGTTCGATTCATGGTGGTTAGGCAAGTAATAGTGTTCAAGTTATTGCGGCAATATGACCGCACAATAATTACCTACTGTAATTAGTTAATACGCGTTTCATCAATCTAATTCATAGCGAGCATAGCTTTGTACTTCTTTTTATACTTACTTACATCTAAATTGTAAAAAAGTAAACATATTCTAAGGAGAACTATTAAAACCATTTAATCAAGTATAATGTGTTTATACTTTAACGTATTATTTTCAGAGTAGTGTATTTGCAAAAGTGTGTTTGTCATGATTAACGAGCTTTAGTTTTTTAGTTCACTACGTTAGAGCGTTCCACGTTTGAAAGATGAACCAAATTTTAAAAAAGATTTTGTGGTATAAGGAACGTGCTTGTGATTTCGTATTTTAAAGATGGAAGCATTGGTTGATGATCTATGATGCAAAGGAATTACATCAGTATTTGTGTCGGGACCGTAGCAAATAGCAATATTCAGTCAAATAAACCGTTATAATGAATGGCTACAAATATTATATTCATAACTTACATATTTAATACATATCATATTATTATAATTATGTGACTGGTGTAATACTCATAAATATCGCAATAAACGATCGGCAATGTAACCGTGCAAAATGTTGTTAATGTGCTGCAATTAATAAATCTAATGTCATTATAAAGTTATTAAGCACGTAATGTAATAATGTTATGTGCTGTACGACAGATACTGCGCTATCACAGCGGTTCAAAATAACTAATAATGCAAGTACGCAAGCACAAATAGGGCATCATAAGCCTGCGCGTCGTACATCATATCATTCTAATTATTGTTGCGGCCAGTCTAAATCAATTTTGTCCTGCCGCCCCGCTCAATTCTTAAACACATTTCTATAATAAAACAGATTCACGTACAGTTCCCTGCGCCACACGACGCAATAACTTCGCTTCTAAATGGCGCATACACTACTGTTATGACACATAACTCTCGGCGTCCTCGGTTTTTAAAACAAAACCTTCGGCCAATACAATTTACCCAGTGTTATTAAATAACGTACACAGTATTTACTTCGGCCGCGGTAATTTGGCTCAGTAAATAGACGAGCGTGACCCTACGGTCACAATTTGGCCCGAGATGCCCCTCGGCCTTGCTTGAACTTCGGTAACATTGTTACACCGTCCCCTGTGTCCGTCGAGGCGCCGAATGTCCCTACATCTGTTCACCAAGTCCACGTATAAAACTGTAGCGTACTTTACAATCCGCAATTTCATTTTATAGATATTGCACAATAAATCATGATGAGTAAGAGTTTCATTCGGTCTCATTGTTCCGTGGTGGTTAAGCTCGCTGCTAAAGGATCTCGGCCGATTGCAATTGAAAAACTGCAGCCTCATTTTCTTCGGAGCTATTGTTTTATCTGCCTTTATTTCAACGGGGTTTCCTGTTTTAATATTGGAGCTAATTGTTTTCCTCGGAGATATCTGTATTCAGTTGTCGTTAACAACGAAGGGTGGTGTTCGGAGATTGACCAGGATTTCTCTATTTAGCTGAACAGGTGTCGTTTCCCAGTATAAAATGTTTTTATATCGTGTTGCCTTCGAGCGATCCGACGTCCCCCGGGGACGTAGCAAGTCGTCTTAATAGACTTAGAGATGTTCCGTAGACTGTATCCCTTGGGGCTAACGTGTCCCCGACCCACCCTATGCTATGCCATAAAAAAAAATGAGATTAGCTTCTTTTGTGGCGCTTCCACTCGTTTATCTAGAGACATTTCGTTTAATTCCGGGGCTTAAACGAATTTTTAATGTAAGGAGACTATTTCTTTGCTCTAGACTTCTTACTTTGTTGCAGTAACTAGGAGTTGAGTAACGTTTTAGGATTCATAAACAATATGCTAACGACGTAGCTGAGGTCATAAACAGTGGAAAACTGGGAATAACGTTGGTTGTAACGGCGAAACTTCAATTTACCTAGTTTCCGGACAAAGCTTGGCGTTGAAAATGTTTCCAGCGTTGAGTGAAGATACATATATAAATTTTGACTAGAGAAAGTATTCAAATACCATAGAGACTCTCATAAATATCCATTATTAACAGACACATTAAAAATATTACAATATCAGCGAGAATAACCGTACGAAATACAAAACAAATGCAAACAAAAATCTTGCAAGTGTAATTACCAATATGCGAATTTCATGTTACCATTATGTCGTATCAGCACGTGCCCACGACATAAATATTCACATTATTACGTAGCCCTAACGTTGCACGGTTTTTTTCTTCTACCGTTCTGCATTTATTTGTGAGGGGATCAGGGCGTAACATATCGATGCAAAGCGACAGAGGGTGACGCCATTCGCCTACTGTTTACCCATTATTTGCTATAATGTGGGTGAAATTTAGCTTCGCACACCGTGCAATAATTGTCTCCGTTCTTTTATTGGAAACGCTTTTATTTATAGCAGCAGGGACGAAATCCCGGATTATTTGGCTAACAAATTATATCGAATCTGTTAAGAATAGGACGGGCCTGTCAATAAATCATTGTGCGGATTTATTGATGAAAGCCGACAAATTTTTCTCTATACAATTTTGTGCAGACCCCTCGTACATTGATGACGATGTAAAAATATAATGTATCTGCAGCCATGATTAGTTGTAGTTAGCTGCAACAAATGTGGGTAGTTTAGTTGTTGTACATTTGCAGCCATTTGGTTTTACAAAGAACATATTTCTTTACGATGATATCTATACCTACTATATACATAAGTAATCGTATGTAGTACAGTAACATAGCTTCATGCATTTTAAAATCCAAAATATTAGACAGAGGAACATTCACATTTTCAAAAATGTTTTGATCTCAAGTAATCTGAAGCGAGTCTACTGCTGATATTTTGACAAATACCAAAACTTGCACTTTAAAAAAATAAAGTTGTCACTCGAAACGGGTATCGAACATAATGCCCAACAATTAATATCAAACGTAGGTACAAACTATTAACAAATGGACTAATGAACCAGTATTTTAAGGCAATCGCGATACATATAACATCACAAAAATAATGTTACTGTATTTAAAAGGTCTGAATCTGACTGATGTTAAACTTCCACTGAAACTAGAACTCGAAGTGTCAAAAGGTAAATTGAACCCTCGGGATGAAATTCCTGAGGGATTTATAATCACATTCACTGCAGGGGGATGAGCGATAATGCCGCTGCAAGACTATAGATACGAATAGTCATCACATCTGGTGCAGTAGCAACAGATAGCCATACTATATCACGATCGTTTAGTTTCAGAGGGACGTGCCAGTTTTGTTAAGTCTTATATAGTTAGCAGGCTGCAGTCTACTACTGTGTTGTTTGTTTTCAAAATTCAACTTTATTCGGACCGAATTTAAGTAATATAAATGTTTTAACTGATATAGGTATGTTGACTTGTATAATAATTCATAGTTGATTAGTCACGAATACCTTTGAAAATTAGATACATAATATATACTAGCTTTTGTCATTGGCATTGCTCGCGTGTATCCTACGGTAACACATAGCGGGATAAAAAGTATTATTACGTATTGGTTTAAGTGATTGCATGGTCACTGGAATTGCTGTGGGTTTGATCCCCATACAGGACAGACATTTATGTAATCTCCAAATAGTTGCTTCTCGTCTTGATGTCCGACGCGTCACTGGACATAAAGTGGTCATTATAGAAAAAAATCGCGGATATTACCTTGCCTATCGTACGTTCATATTGACACAAGCGTCCGACAAATAAATGGAACGGACCTTAAAATATTTGATACGAAAGCCAAATTCAATCATAACATCAGTGAGATAATAAACGGGCAATATAAATCTGTCAAATTTAATTTAGCCTGATAAAACATACGGTAGCAATAACGGCCTGTTCAAAACTGGGTCATAACCAGAAATTAGAACAAAATACTGAAAACATGTATATTAAACGAGTCTGCAACAACAACAAAGTTGGTTATAACACCAAATATTTCAGACAAGCCATATTTTCGCACAAATAGAAAGATATGAGAATAAATAAAATGAAATTATCCGAAATCACTCAGTAGATTACAAACATTTCTGGCACAAATATTGTCTAGGACAGGGAGGAAAATAGTGAAATATAGGAGCGTATAGGAGCCACAAGGCAAGCTGAAGTGATTAATGAATCCACACGATAACAAATATGTCGCATTCGTAAACGTATTCTGGGCTCATAGCAGCACAAGCAAATGTTCGTGTCGAAAGCGTTATTTATAAAATCATGGCAATCGTGATTAAGTGCTGTTACTGTTTCCTATTTACTCACTGACGATTGTGTATGGAATTTATGCTAAATATAGATTGGGTGAATGAGCTTTTTTTCTTATAATAATTAGATGATGTGGTGCTTGTAGCAATTATTGTAATTAAATGATATTTTATAAGCACAACTAAATAATAAATTTGCCAACAGCATAATACCATTAATATAAATTAACTTGTGTAACAGGCACTTCATTGGTGTAATAATGATTACTCATTATAAGAAAACTATATGTTGTACGTTAATGAGATATAAGTACTTAAGTATATAATCGTAACCTTTTTTATAAAGAGATAACCAAGTTTTTTGCGCATCAGACATCGCCCGATTTTGTTCAAGAATGTGCAATTTAATTCAGTATCCAGTATTCAGTAGTTGAATAATTTTCTACCGATTCGCAGACAGATAGTACAGGTTTCGACAGTCTATAAACTATAACATTGTCATTGAGTTAATATGTGTTATGCAATATTCTAGAGGTGACTTAACTTATTTTTTGTAATGGACGTTAGAGTGCATCTCTTACTCATTTAATTTTAGCCACGCGCTTATTTAATTGTACATGTTTGAGTGCTAAAGAGTTTTTAAAATAATGACAACATCATGTTTCTCTTTCTTTTTAAAAAGCTCCCGCACTATATTTGAATGCTGTAGAATGAAAAAGAAACTATTTGTGGATCACACAGATTTTTTGTCTCGTAGGAATCGATCTCACAACACTCTGCATATTGGCAATAGCGAGGCAAACATTTAAACCACCATACCATTCGTGCAGGCCAACTTTTACTATTGTACTGTGTAATTATTATTGCACTCAAAAGTGTTGTTGCAGTAAACGCATATCTCACACTAAGTGAGTTATAGAGCAAGGAATGTAACGCGTGTTTCAATGTTTCAAACAATCTAGTAGAGTTATCTCTAAGTCAAGTACATACATATTAATTCAATGGGTATTGTAGCGTAATTCTTCATATTAGCCTCGTTTGTCGCATAGTATATGTTTATTTCATACTAGATTTTCCATGCGGCTTCGTTCACATTTTTGTCCCTGGAGAAAAGTACTTTTTTCTAGATGAAATGCACCTACTAATGTCCTTTATGTAGGTGTCCTGACAACGTGTATGCAAAATTTCATGATGATCGCTTGAGTCGTCAAGGCGTGAAAGCGTTACATGGTAAGGAGTTTTACAAAACCGTACAATCTACCTATTGTACCGTCCTGGTTTCGATAACTGGGCGGTCTAGTCTTATCTAGTGTGATTTGGAATATCTGCTCAGAAATTCTTAGAAATATGCCTTATAGTCTGCACAGACTCTCCATTTGTAAAGATTTTATAAAATACGTTTTCATATATTTGAAACGGCATTTACAAAGTTTTTGTGAATAATAAAATTTCTAACTAGCTTATAAACAAAACAATCTAGAAATATGGAAATACTCGGAAACATCGTATAGGTATGATGTACACTTTGAATGTATACAACTATGAGCGCTTGTTGTTTAAAATTCGGTCATCATCATCATCATCATCAGGCTATAATAGTCCACTGCTGGACATAGCCCAAATAATAAAATTAATAAAATTCGGTCACCTGTTACAAAATATTAATTCTTGTTGCTTTTTTAGCTATGGCGACTGTTGTGCATGAGATGTTGGGATCGATTCCTGGGTAGCGCAAAGTGGTATTTGGTGTTTTCTTTCAAAGTATTCTTAAGAGCATGGAGTCTGGAACTGTGCCAGTTATAGGCATTTTTTAAATAATGAATTTTTAGATTTTCTTAGAAGACAACTAGTTCGTTTCTTGCATCACGTTTGTTGTAACATTAGAAAAATACTTTGCCCTTTGGGAGGCTTACACGGGTACATGGGTCCAAAGTGAAGAGGCTCTTCGAGAGTTTAAATTACTTATTATATCGTGTTATTTTAAGTTTTCTAGCAAGTAGGTTTACAAAGTACTTGTACTCTTAAAAACCTTTCGAGGTGAGCTTAATTCTTATGTTACAAGTTGATTGTCGTCTATAGAATATGGGTAGCGATTGAACTCACGACCTCTCGACCGCAAGTCCTATGCTTTATCCATTGGGCTACTGTCGTATTTTACTACTCCGTTAGTGCAGTCGCTCTAAGAAAACTGCACGTGTGCTTGTAATACCCGATGCTCTGTTTTCGACTACGACAAAATAAGTGACAAAACATTTATTTCCAATAAATTTTTAGTAGCAACATTACATTTCTGAAGACCTGAGCATACTGGCGAAATGAGAATAACAATCCAATCGTATCAGAAATAATTACATAACTGATACAAATATGACGTATTTATTAATCGTAATCGTAGGCCAGTGCCCGCTCAGAGGTGGCAATAGAGCACAAGTCTGACTGATGGCAACCAGTTATGGTAGCCTAGGTATGTGAAACGATCTGTGGGCGAAGGACTAGAAAAAGAGTGACTAGGGTGATGATGGGTACAAATAGAGCTATGCCATAGTACTAGTTATTTAATAGCAAGGGCTGTAAAACGAACATATCTTAATATTCAGATATTGACTGCGTATCAAAATACTATCTATCTATATAAAAATATTCAAGTCATTATTTTTCTCAAGACCGCTGCCTGTATAGGTTCTCAGAAACCGAATAAGGATGGAGACATATACGCAATGAGTTCACACACGATTCTGCCCGTAACGCTCGGCTAATACAATATTAAATTGAATTGTCGTCATGTTCCCTATCAACATTGAACAAAATACCTTGAGGGTCATGTTTTTTTATTTACACGAAGTGTATTCACAACCTTTTTTAACTTATATAATTCTTGTCAACATGGTCTTCATTGCGTAATTTTATTATAAAACTAGCTGTTACCTGCGACTTCGTCCGCGTAGATTTTAACTAAGAAGTGTTTGTCTCCGCGGAATCCTATATTTTTTTCTAAAATCAAAGTAGCTTATGTTACTCCTTATAATATCAGCTATCTGCCAGTGAAAGTCCCGTTAAAGTCGGTTCAGCCGTTTCGGTAATTATCCGGAACAAACAGACAGACAGACAGACAAAAATTTTAAAAATAGATGTTTTCGTATAGGTACCTTATATATTTTCATATGCATTAGATAAAAAGCTGTTATTTTGACATTACAAACAGACACTTCAATTTTATTTATTTGTATAGATGTATAGATAATAATTGCATATTTTACAGCTAGGGTTTCTTTCAAACGGATGAGTTCAGCTTCAGAAAATTTAAGCTGTCTGAGTGTAGATTGTCAGACTTAACACATTCTCAAAACCCTATGAAGTATCTTCAGACTTACGAGTTGCCTCGCGATGTTAAACATGCAACGTAAAAGAACGAGATAATGCGCTGATACTTCTTCAAACGCCAGGAGTGTATTTATGTCTTAGGATTTGTAATAGTGACATGAGAGCTAAAATTACTATTTTGACTATCATGCTAATAACTCCTGTAATAAGATATGTATTCATACAAAACTAACCAAGTCCAAGGTCATAGCAAGGTCTTGCAGGGACTTAAATAATGGCATACATAACTACTTAAAAATGAGCTACGCAAAGTTTGTAAATAACAAACAGAGTAAATAAACGTATATTGTATTCGATAATAATGACACCAAACACAGAAAACTAAATATCAATATTTCTTTCATAACCATTAAAGGCTTACTTCACATGTATACCTAGGTAATTAATTAGTTGACTAAATCGTTTTCATAAAGCGTATGATCTATCTATATGATAAAATAATTACTAGTATTATCCAGAATTAACTCTTTTAGGCATGCTAGACGAGAGATTGCCCTCACAGAATTTCATGTAGGCAATTTTATGAAATAGCACAAAATATGTTGTATATAATTATTTTCGTCAGTCGTTCAAGGTATAACACGCATTGTAATCATGACTTTAGAGTAACGAGCTGTTAGAAACCTGTCTACATATCGCGAAAAATTGTGTATTTACTTTCTCCGAGTTTCTAAGGCAAAAGTAAGGACCTGTATTTTTATCGGCAAATAAGCGAGGAAGTATTTTTATTGCGTAGTAGTATGAGGCGGTTTAGTTAAAATATACCTGAGTATTATTTATAGATCTAGACGTTATATAATATAGAATATTATTCGATTTTATGATAATAAGTAATATAATTTTTCTCTTTATTTGTTCATTTTCCAGTACAGTACTGTTTGTAATGGTTGTAATGGTTTATCGTTGAGCATAATTAATATCAGCTGAGTTTAAAGAGGGATTTGGTCACAATACACTGATATGGCTGTGTTGGCAAAGTTCGTACAATTTCTAGGATTAAGAACTTTGGGCCAATTAACCTTTTTTAATATGTTGAATATATGTTTTTTAAATGTGAGTTATCTTATAATGCCAAAGTCTAGACATATGCCTTGATAAACAAGCGCCATCTTCACTAGGTTGTTACTTATATAATATTAATTGGTATTGCTATAATATTATATACCTATGTTGGCTTTAAAATAATATACGGACAAGCAATGTCATACGCGCAAACTAGTGTCATCTTCATATAGTAACGTATTTTAAGTGTTAATACAATTTTTACTAAATGTAAGCTAATGCTATCACAATCTACATCGCAGAGCACATTCAAAGTACTTCAGCTATAGTGCAGATTAGCATTTACAGATGAACAAAAATAAAAATGAAAAGACCACAGTAAAAGAATAATTCGCATAACTTCTTTTATATGTTTATCTTCTATCAATAGCATAAATTTCCTATCTTCAATGGAGTAAAAAATAGGTACATGATACCCAGGATCAACCTTTTATCTCATGCAAGTCATAAAATTCTAATATTATAGGTGAGGGGTATTACAGATAAGCAACGAGTTGGATTTCGTGCAACATTGCCATTTAATAATCCTTTGCATTTATGCCATACATCGTTCAAATAATCCTTTGGTTGTTTGAAATTTAGATCCACTTTAGTTTTGGAATATAATAAATCAAGGTTTTAACTTCGGTCATTGAACTTTCATATTGACATCTAAACTGCCTAGTTTAAACTATGTTTCAGATTATAGGTCTAAGAATGATTAATTTTTTGTTGAGCAACATCTATTTAAATAGATGAAGCTGGTAAAAGTAATTAAAAGTAAAGTGTAATTGGTTTGATTAAAAATAAGTATTACGATTGACTCGTACCAGACTTTATAAAATACACATCTTTAAATTTTTTGCTCCCCATTGCATTTTTCTTTCAATAATTCGTGGCTTAGTAATGTAATTAAAAATGTAGATTCAGACAGAATATGGTTTGAGTGATCAGCACGCAACCTCAATTAATTTTTTTCTAATACGTAATAAATAGGTGTATCTTCTTTAAATATGAGCGTAGTCCTATTCGATGGAGGAATCGCGACATCTTTTTGTCTTTTGCTTTCTTAGTGACGAAAAAGCGAGAGTCGAATCGTGTCGTGTCAGAAATAGGTGTGAGATCGACTAGTAGTGTATGTAGATTAAATAATATAGAAGATTTATTCAATCATCAGTTCGTGCTCGTTCACTCAATTCTTCTTTAATCATTAAGTTTGTAATCGAGTGAAATGCCTGTCATTGCGAATAGGGTATGTTTGTTTTTGTACATTATTTTACATACAATAGCAAATAGCAATCAAAAGAAAACTTTTTATGCAAACCGTTGCAAAATAAGGAAGTAATTAATATTTCTAATTTGGATAATTATACTCCAATTTTAGGGTCGTAGTATAGGGCTGTCTCACTATCTCTCTCGCATAGCTGCGGTTAAAAGCTAATACATCAAAGGTTGTACCGTGCATCTTTTTCCTGTCATTTGGAAATGAACTCTTCTAACAAATTTAAAACGTTTGTATCTTAATTATGTATAAGTAGATTTAAGAAATCTTAGTATTTTAATTCTTGCTTGTTACAGTTTTTCATGTAACTGTTTAACTTAAATAAGAAAAATATTAGCTACAAATGCAAGTCCTACGTTTTCCCACGAAAACGGCGTAAGAGAGCTAACTCTTCCTTAAGTGAGGAGTTCCGGAAGCTTATTTACCTATCTCACCGGCGTTTTTCTTTTATTCCATTTTTAACTTCTTCTCCCGGAGGTTGCCAATACGCAAGTCCGATACCCTTGATATTGCAACTATGGTTGCAATATGGCCATCTTTGTTGTCAAAAAATAATTTAACGAAGTCACAGTATATAAGCGAATGTAAAGACTTCCAGGAATCAGTGTAAAACGACAAAAAAACGACGTTAATAATATAAAACTGCACAGATATTAAAGCTACATGAAAAACAAAGTGGTGGGTTAATAAAGCTGTCTCCTAAATCGCTGCGGTGATCCCATTTCGTCGAGCGCCGTACTTCATAATGCAATGAACGCACCATTACACCTCTAAATTACAAGTCGGACAGACGATATGTCACATTGCTTTATAATGCAAATATCTCGTAAACCCTATTTGAGTCTCAAATATATTTAGAACGTACAAATTGAAGTGAAATTGTCTGGAGATTGGTTATGATTATTCTGTGTGATGCATTTAATGTATGTTAGTGACGTTTATCTCGAAATTCCTTGGCACATTCGGTATATTAATTTATGATAATATAAAACAGAATTACTCCAAATATATAGAGTATATACAGTATGTAGTAGAAAGCTATTATTATATTTAAGGGCCATTTGCATGTTATTGTCAAAAATAGTAAAAATATTATTATTTCTTACAATCTTTATGCTTTATATTTTAAGAATTGTTTCTATCACATTAAATTTATATATTATTTACATATCAGTATCCTAACTTAATATTATAAATTCGAAAGTGAGTTTGTTTGTTTTTCAGGGTTTCACGCCTTAAATACTTGACCGATCATCACTAAATTTCGCATACACGTTATCAAGGTGACAGAAAAGTACATAGGGTACCGTTCATCCCGACAAAAGTACTTTTCCCGAACGAGCAAAGCCGCAGACAAAATCTAGTATTTACATACTTACATATATTTCACTATAATTCCTTATGACAATTTCAAACTGTTTAAGTCGTTCTCTCTATACGGACATTTCGTTAAGTCTCCTTAAGTCGTTTATCATTTTCTTCAAGATTAATAACTGACAAATTGATAACGTTGTCGTTGACGTCAGTTATGATGTCTGAAAAGAGATCCATAGAATTTAAACAACAAATAGTAAAAGTGTTTTTCATAAGTGTGATCACAATAAAGCTAAATTTAACATGTGTCGACGGCTTAGCTTATTTGAGCGCTATGCGTGAGATTTTATTTGATTCCCAAGTTGGGAAAAGACTTATTGAGTATATTTGTCAAGCAATTCTCAATAGTAGCAGAGCAGCAGCAGAGTTCTAATATGCACAGTTGTGCACGTTAGAACTATACCAAATAAACTAAAAATAAAGCTAGCAGATTGTGGGTGTTTTATACCTATGCTTACCCCTTATGGGTTGGTTAGTTCGATAGAGTAAGTTAGATGACGTATGTAATATAGCGGCGAGCCGTTAGATGCAAGCGGCACATTTATGGACTTTATGTGAGACCAAGAGCAGCAGCGGTTGACGATTATGATGAACAAACAGCGGTAGCCTAGTGGGATACCGTTGAACGGAGAGGTCTCGAGTTTGATCCCATGGCGCGCATTGTTGACTTTTCGAAGTTATGTGTGTATTAATATTAATATTAATAATAATAAATTATCGCTCGCTTTAACGGTGAAAGAAAACACCGTGAGGAACCTGCATGTCTGAGAAATCTCCATAATAAGATATGTGAAGTCTGCCAACCCGCACTGGGCAAGCGTGGTGGACTTTGGCCTAACCCTTCTTATACTGAGAAGAGGCCCGTACCCAGCAGTGGGACAGTTTAATACAGGGCTTATATTATTATCTTAATCATGATTAAGATACCATAGCCCAGACCAATCGACCAGTATACCAGTATGTTGGAGTTAGGCAAAGGATTTACAAGTAGAATGAAGTTCACTTGCTTTCTCATGAACGTGTTGCCTTGGATATTCTTTATATGGTATTTTAGTGTATGAGTATTGATATTGTTTTATAAGCTGTTGAGTAGATACAAGAGAAAAGGTTGATATAATATTGAGTCAACAAAATGATTATAATATTGTAAATAAAAGATAAAATGGACAATTTAATAAAATGTAAATATTACAATATACAAGTACATACATAGTACGATATTACTATAAAAAATTACACCCGAGACTTTATGTACAACCGTCGCATTCACTGCCACTGCAACACCACCGAGGCAGTCCAAAATATACAGTTTACAAGTAATCATTGACTCAGTACACAATTAAGCTTATTCATAATTAATGAGAGGAACAGACTTACATAATGAATACCTAAAAACGCTACTAAAATACTGACTTCGGTAATAATTTGCTCAGCGCAAGACATGGTGTCAAAAAAAAAATACGTTGGACATTCATTTATGGTTATTATATGGGGAAGCTGCCTAAAATATTATTATGCATTCAAATCTAGTTATGCTCATATTTGCCGACTGTGGCCATATAAGAGAAGGCTAAGACTATTAAGCCAATACTTATAAAATAGTATCAATCCTTAGTAAAGGTGCGGTTAGTCATAATCCGACAGTGAATTGGTAGGTAGTAGAGCCTCGCTGATTTCAGCATGAATGGGCCGGCTCAACTGGGGAGGGTCTACCCTCTCACAGAATATCAACGTGAAATAGCAGTATTCCTACTGTTGTGTTTCGTTTGGTGAGTGAGAGTGCGGGAGGCCCAATCACCCCCTTTCCCCCTTCCCTCTCCTTCTCCTTCCCACTTCCTTTCCTAAAGGGTCGGCAACGAGCAAGTGATGCCTCTGGTGTTGCAGGCGTCTATAGGCTACGGTGACCACTTACCATCAGGTGGGCCGTTTGCTTGTTTGCCACCTTAGTTTTATAAAAAAAAAGAAATTAATGTATCTATCTATTTAGCTGTTTAATGGAACAGGTAGCTTACTTATATGGTATTTTAATTAGATTTTCTTTTATTTGACAAATATGGAAGTTAGCTTACTGCCCGCCTGGCAGTAAGCGTAGACTATAATCGCTTGCAATATCAGTAGCTTTACGCGTCCGTTGCCGACCTTAGGCAAAATATGGTTTATTAGGAAAGATGAAGAAGGTTGGTGAGCTCTCCCTATTATGAGCTACTTCTATTATAACTGCGTTAAATGTAGGATACATTTAAAGCAGACATCATCATACAATTCCTCTGCATAACAGTTGATTAGTAGTGTAAATAAAAAACTTTTTAACAAAAAAGAAACCAACTTCCAAAAACTCCCTATTAGCCCTAAAAAGTATAAAATTATACTAAATCGAATCTACTTAATCTTGAAAATCGAACATATTTAACCTAACCTACCTAACCTATAACAAAATTTAACAATTTTTGGAGTCGGTGCCAAGTGCAACACGATAGAATCAGATGACGACAATACTAATACGATAAGTTAAAAGATAGTTATATGTTATTTTTAGTGATAACATTTTAAACGTAGGTATTGTCATCCATGGAGCGACCGCGCCAAGCGTAGCTTAACCTTTGATCGAAAATTTATGTAATAATCAAACTTGAATACGAGTACTATGTGCTACAACTAGCTTCTAGTCGCGAAAAAATATGTAACTACTACTAACTTTGATAGGAAATGTGGTACCCTGATATACTGAAACATTTTGCGTAACCCTTTCGAGTGTACAGACGTGATGTTATTATGTGTGATTGCGTAAACAATGTATATTTATGCGAAAGCAGCGATTGCGTTTGATTTGCTGTCATTTTTTGAAGAGTTCCGTTGTCTGTCTCCGAAACCCATCATCAGATCTATATGAAATTTAAATGGGACCATTTCGGAATAAACCCCTTTCGATTAAAAAAATAATTTTGCAAAACCGTCTATATTTGATGGAGTTATGCCCAAACATACATAAAAAAAACATACAAACATCCGAATTGAGAACCTCCTCCCTTTTTGGAAGTCGGTTAAAAAGAAATTTTTTAATTATTGTCCTTTTTTTCTTGCTTTCTTTAAAATGTTGGTTTATGTAAACTGTAAGTTATGATTTGCACAATATTTGTACATCATAGGATGGTACGATCCTTTTGATGTCAGTTCTGTTTTTATCTGTGAATGACGCAAACAAAATTTTGTATCTTGTCCGATCAAAACTACAACACTAGGCACAATAGTATTGGAGTGCTGACCACTTAAACTACCGCGCAGTAATTGGCCATGGTAACCATAACACAATAGCCGATAATATTAATATAAGTAAAAAAAAGCTCCCTTCACCGCATAATGCTGAGTGCAATATTTACAAACAGTCCTATTTTTGTATGCACCAAGTATATGTTTTATTACTCTTTCACTGTGCTTTTTATGGACTGTGAATGACTCGGAGCATCTGTGGTGGATTTCAATTTCCTCTACTCACCGAACTTCCGTTACTTATGGTACGTATTGGTGATAAAAAATTAACTACTCCTTTATTTTTCCATTCAAAGTGTGAAGTACAAGAATAACTTTAGTACTTCCTTTTATATATATTTGTATGTATTTACTTAATTCATCTTCCTTTGTTAATGTCGATCATATATTAATACATAAATAAAAATGTTACCAAAAAATATTTCATTTGACCTGCATTTGAACTGCATTTAAACTACAAACTATTATATTATATATGTATGTAGCTAAAACGATTTTGTATCCTTCACGTGTACCAATTGTATGATTAACAGCATAATGATTACTTGGTTGCGTCTCATCGAATCAGCAAAGTTTAATAAAGTGTATTTTAGGTAGTTATACTGACAGGGCCAAAGATGACTTCTTATATAAAACTCCATCAGTAAAATCCATCAAATCAATACTCAAGTGACGCGTCGATTAATCATTTTAGAATCTCATTTATTCCCAAACTTCCAAAGTAAATTGGGTTACTTTTAGTATTTTCTTAAAGTCATACTACATCTATAAACTTGTTAGACTTCTTTAATATAAATGGCGCCAGTCGACTAGTAAAATATTTAATTATAAATGTAAGTAAAACTAATTTGAACGTTATAAAAAATTTAACAAGTTCATTAAAAAAGCTTGGAGAAATTAATTCTTGTGTTGTTGACAAAGTCATTCGGGCCTCAAATGTGCGCGGGCTCAGACATCAACAAATACATTCGTTTGAAACATGTGGCACCAATTAAAGTTCTTTTACAGAGAGGATAATAAAGATAAGACTTGAATAATGATCTGTGAAGAAACGTTTTACGAATGGCTGCCACTTGTACAAGTGACAAACTTATAAATAACTGTTTTTACAATGTAAGTATATCGTCACATCTGTAAACCTAAAGGGTAATAAAGGATATCAGACATTCAGGCCAGTCACACCAATTTATGTAATTAAAATAACCGCAAAAACTGCGATAAATGCAAATATAAATATTTGCAGGTTACTTTATTAACAGTATTAAACAAGAAGTTTAGGCGTCGGACGGGAGACAAGACGCACGCAATCTTAAACTTCTAAAAACTATTGGGTTAAGTACATATTTTTTACAAGTCTTAGATAGTACTACGTACTTAAGGAGACATTCCGGGTTAGACTGCATGCTCTCATATTGCATGCTCATTCAATTTGAGTCAGGCGATTACTGGAACAACACGTTGGAGTGCAATATAAATTAAGCAGAAGCGTAATACACATAATAGGTACTATGTTTGAAATATAAAAATTTTGCAAATGTGTCGTTGCAATAATTAAGAGAATAAGTAACTCTTACTACAAAAACAAATACTTGAGATGTCTCCTCTTACTTAGAGGAGACATATTAATTTAATGGTTAAAATATGTTTATGGGATAAAGTACATTTATTTAGTATTGTCGAAAGTGGTAGAATAAAATATTTAGAATGATGTATACATTAAGTATGATGTAAAGAAAATACAGATAAAATTTTATATTTTTTTTTATTTAACCCTGTTTTACATTTGTGTACTCTTTTCAAATTTATTTTTCTTCGTTTTTCAATTCAAAAGCGCCTATAGTTCTATCGATTAATTTGCGACTTCACATGTCATACGATTACGAATTAGATGTACGATATCGAATTATTAATTATCTTGCCGTTGGATCAGCAGCGCATGAGTGATTCCCGTGATCCTGCAGCGACAAACTATATCTACTATATATTCATTATTATTGGTATGTGTGTTGATTTACTAATTTTGCTTAATAATACAAAAAATAATTTGGGCAGTCTTTGGGAAATGCCTATAGAAGTGAACACTTTAATCCTTGATTATAAACACTTCTTTATAAACCAAATTATAAACGAAAAATAATTCAAAAATGGAAAGCGTTCGGTGACGATGACGCGAGTTCCATGATTTTTGTTCACCCAAGGAGTGTTCAACGCACCTAAAGAAGTTTTTACTTCAAAAAATATAGATCAAAACTTAGGTATCATTATTCGCACCGCTGTATTCGTTAAAAACAAATGAGATATCAAATAGAAACGAATGCCAAATACAATTTCACGATTGTATCATTAGTAAGTTAGGATTACGATTTTTAAAATCATAAATGCTTCAACCAATAAATGGCATGGCGATTGAAAACAAAATTTACTTGACTGCGAGGCTGTAGAAATTCGTTCATAGAAGTTTGTGAATGCAATCGCGTTGCCCGGAATGAAAACAAAACAATTAAAAGTAAAATTTCTCCCAATTTTGCCAGTCCCAAATTTGTGGAGCTTTTTCTACTGTGACCTATATTTATGGGGAATATTTAGACAATTTGACAGAGAATGGACGGAGCAGTGATATAAATTCGAATATAAATAGTTTTAAGAATGTAAATTGACAATCTGATTGACTTGGGCTCGTAATTCAATTGCGCTCCAAAATAGATCGGCAAATAGTCATTTATGCTCTTCTATGTACATTCAGTTTATTTTTAATAATATTTATTTAAATGGTTTATAAGAGTTATTTATAATTTATGTTATCTTTTGACACTTGGTGTGATAAATATAAAAACGAATGGATAGGTATTTCAAAGTTACGGCAATTATATAATTTAATTATTATTAGACATGAGCAGTATTTTTTCGTATCTTTGTTTATCCGATTAAGCTGAAATCTTGAGTTTTGTGTAGTTTTAAATTACAAAACTAATTAACTGACTTTAACGACGTTTCAACAATTCACATATTTTTTTGTCTTAGTTGTGCTGACTCATAATTATTATTAGTAATAATTGTTTTAGATCTGGGTGTTTTTGTGTGCATTATTTAATGCTTGTAAAGTTCTGCGAAACAAGGATTATCCCAAGTGTGTAAGTTTCATTAAAACAAAAACAGTTATACCGTACCCGTGTACTCTAGCAGCGTTGCTAATATAACTAAGATTTAAAACGCAACAGCATAATTTTAACCAGTATTGTTTCTTTTTTGTAATTTTGCATGCTTCTCTTAATATCAGCTACATTAAGAGAAGCATGCAAAATTACAAAGAATTGACCAATGTTAATTTTTTGTTCTTTTGTTAACTTTACCATCTTCCGATTTGTTACCTATAATTTAATAAAAATAAAAATATTTATAACAATACGTTGCTAGTAATGTTTTTATTTTAGTTAAATAATATTAGAGAGCTTTAAGAGCCATGGCTCTTTAAGCTCTCTTATGAAGAAACTGAACTTATTCTTCTCAATCACAGTTGACGACAAAGATACAACATTCACACACGAACACACACACACACACACACACACACACACACACACACGCACGCACGCACATGCACACACTCACACACACACACACTCACACACACACACACACACATACACATACATAACTCACATACATATATACACATACATAACTCACATAACACATTCATACCAATCATCAAAACCCACACATTTTCATCACATACAACAGTAAATACTTCCCTTTTTTATTTCCTAAATTTTTATGTTAATATCTTCACTTCGTTTGATGTTATTTTATAAGAAGTTTAATTTTTGTTAGTTTTTGATATTTTATTTGTTTTCAAACCGATGTCTGCATACTCTAGATGTTAAGCGACGAATACTCTAGATGTTAAGATACAAGCCGCGAGCTTAGTGCGGAAGCCGCTTCCAAACATTATAAAAATGTTTAATGTAGTAAATAGATACATAAATAAATAAATTTATCTAAAAGAAGTAGGTACCTATCAACAAACTTTTCATTATTTATTATCTATATTAGGGATTACTAAAAAGTTATCTACGTGAATCTTTAATCACGTTAGGATAAAAGACGATACAGGTATAATTATAACACTGGTATATTTAAAATATTCATGTTAAGCCTATTAAAACGTATCTTAATAATACCCTCCACACAAAGGTTATGGTAGTCGTGTACTTGTTTTAAGACGTTAATGTCAAATAATTTTGTTGTCTAATACAATTTATTCATACAATATAATTTTATTATCATACGGCAACCGGTAAGAAGTAAAGTTGAATAATCATAGTAATAAAATTCAATAAACTGCTGAATAAACAAATATAATTACATGTTCTAGGGCTTGGATGTCACTGTATTTCTTTAAAATGACTCGCGAGTATACGCGCAGGAAACTGCAGTAATCATTTTGCATAAGCAAGCACTCGACGGGTTCAATTAAAATTGTAATTAATTGTTTTGCTCAGAGCACTGACAGGTTCACGGCGAACATCATTCACTTTTATATTTATGCGAATCCACTTGACAGGTGAAGAACGATGCTCATCTTTTTCTAATACGCGTTCACTTCATTTACATCACCCTGATAGTTAAAATAAATGGCGGTACATTAAATTTTATGAATAAGTGTATAGCTAATTTAAAAAGTTACTTTAAAGGATTATGCGATTAAAATGTGATCGTTGAATTATAAGAAAGGAAAGTATTAACGCAATTATATATAAAGCTGTATGCATGCCACTCATACACATGTAAGAACATGTGTATGAGTGTATTCTGCTTGTATATTCAATGTGCCTGTTCCTGCAAGAAGAATCGGGTTGGATATTGCAACGTATATATGTATAAAATTTTATATTACATAAGGATTGGTCAAATCACCTAGTGCTCACCCATTCTTCTCTCATTCAACTAATTCTTCATAGAGTAACTATGTATCATAAATCAGCAGAAAATCTAAAATAATTTTAAAAGGTCCATAGTACTGCCACATCAGTTTTTTGTGTTAAATCCCTCTACATCTGTTCATAAAATTTGGTATAATAGCATCGACCATCAACCAGAGTATATCTGAGAAGTCTTCATCTAGTGTCCAAGTCTATCAACTTATTAACAAGGTTAATATAATAATTATTTATAAAATTAACTTATGTCGCATTACGTTGTATTATTTTAATCAAAACTTTGCACGCACAGCAGTACTAGATACACACAATTATTTAAGAAACATAAAGCGTGTATATGCCAAACTTGTCAAAGCCGTAAATACTCCGTATTAAACAGTAATATCTTGACATAGTAACTGTGATTGGTTAATCGCTGGATATTCAGCAAATGTATGGAGATAACTTCAAAGTTAGCTACTTATCGAACTCGAATGAAACTTGAGCGAATTTATCGTACTTTGGCATAGGCATGTAAATGACATTAAAGAGACATTGTCTCGGAACTTCGAAAGCTATACACCTAATACTACGTTCTTATCAGGATTATGATTTAAACGTTAATGAACAAAAACGATTATAATTGGAATTATTGTAAAGTAGGGATGAAGGATAATACTAGGTTTAGCTCTAGATATAATCTGTCCAAAAATAAAACAGTACAAACTAGATTTACTTGTAACTGAATGTATAAACCTAGTTTTATCCTAGGTGTGCTAAAGATTAGCTAGGACACAGACTGACTAAAGATAAATACCTATATAAACTGCAATCATCGCACTAAAACGATCGTGCGGGGCAAGATAGAAAAGCAAAACACCAGCTAACTGATGGGCAAATTGGTACGTTCTGTCACTTGTCAACAATGGTTAATATTTGTTGGCAGACTATATGGATTAGTATTAGATAGATATTGCTTAGAATCTGAGCAGGTGTAACATTTGTTAAATTCTCCGTTTGGAGTATTTTCGTTTACATTTTTGCATAAGATTTTTTTGACAGAAGATTCTTGACATATTCTGTCAAACAAATTTGTAAACCTGACGCTCTCTTTAATCTGCATTTTATAGACTGTACCAGTTTTCCTACACAACATATTCATTTTTGTGTTATATTATCCTGCATTATGCGGGTGCTCAGTTTTGAGTAGTCGCACTATACGCGAAATGGACATGGTTATCACTGTTTATTTTGCTGCCATTTTTAATGTAAATGTGTGCATACAATTTTAATTATCCGACTAAACGTTCTTTCGACCACTAAGAGGGTGGTAAAAAATATTACCTAATAATACGTGAGTCGTAAATCACAAAACCAATATTCGTAAATGTCTATTGCTAGTTAAAAAAAGTGCAGGCACAGTTTGGAAATGACTGCTTTTTTTGTGTGTGAAAAGTTTTTGTTTTTGAGCAGGTAATTATTTGTTTTGCTAAATACATAGTCTCACGCCTATATCATCGATGGGGCAGGTGTGTTACACCCACATTTCGCCTGTTATGGATTTAGGTCCTACATGGTAGAAGGCGAGTACCATAGCTCTAGAATCCATGCTGCTACTGGGGGAGTATCTTGACATACGAACCTAGAAAATTTTGTGCGATCCGGGCATCGAGTTTGAGTCTATAATGTACAGCAATCGCATACACTACAGCTGCGACACCGAGGCGCTTAGATAATATAGCGTTGAGAAGAGTTACAATACACGTATGTACTCCTTTGTAAAAAATAAATAAATCTAGTATGAGTGGTTCAACACTGCCAGTGATCCGTGTTATGAGTTCGAACCAGGAAAAGAAAGGATGAACATAAAAAAAATTAAGTCTAGGTGTTCGTGTTCAGTGTAAGTAATAATAATAATAATATTTATTTTTCAAAAACTTACATTTAGCATGAACACAGTACATAATAAATGAAAACAAGTTAATACAGAATTTGTTGTACTCTGTACTAAGTTATGTCAATATTTATATAATTCCTCGAGACATAGATACTTTTATAATTAAATACGCCGCTGTATTTAAAACACTTCAGGATGTTAATGTTTTACGACAATCTAATATTATTAAGACATAATTGTAAGTGTGAGGTAGTAATTGACTACACTCATATTTTACAAATCATGTTTTATAGCACCCATAACTCCTATTCATTGCGCATATTACAACTAATGTGTTATTAGTCATTATTTAGAAACATTTGCAGTCTTCGTCAACTATTTTCGAGGTGAAAGTTTCACTTTCATCGCACTCAGGGCACGCTGGAAATGGTGTTGACCTTTAAAAGAAACCATTAATACGTATGGAAGGCATTGTTTTTATTTATTACGTTACTAGATTTCTACTCGATGCGATATTTTATAGGGTTTCTGTTCTACTTTCCAGGAATAACTGCAGTATTCTATTAGAACTCATCTGTAGGTCAATGACTTTTATTTAAACAAAACAGTAGAGTAATGCAAATGATCGGTAGATATATTTGTGTATCTTCTGTACGTGTATATGTTTTCATAAATGTTAGATGACAAATGATATAAGTGGAACATCCAGTTGGACAGCGAGGCGTGGACTTGTGATGCGAATTATTGCATTAGAATGATAAATAATCGAACAGTTGTGTACAACGCTGTACCTCATATTTTGTACGGTCAAGGACGCAGCGCTGATAAACAAAGCTTACTGTCATATCTTCTGATATACGTAGGCAAGGACTAGAATCTCTATTTGTCTACTCTTACTGCTGACAAAATTTACCATATTGAGATCATTACTTTACAAACAGTGCTTAAAATATCATAACAATTGCACCTCTTCTAAAGTTTTCGATGATATACAGATGTTACCAAAGAAATATGCAGAAACGTTTTGTCAACTTTTAGATCTCTTATGATCTTTCATTATATCACATGTCTGTTGCTTTTGGAGTTACCTATTAGTAGCCTCCGTGGTGCTAATCAGAATAGTCTGACAGAAAACCATAATATAAAAATATTATAATACTTAATATATAATAGATATATTAAGCTTTTGTGGATATAATGGGCGTCATAAATAGATACTCTATATCTAAATGTGGAAGAAAAATCTTTCACAAAGAATATGTTAGCCACATAAGTATCAAAAGACTTTGTATCGTGCACAATGGGTTGGGATTGATCGCGTCCCTTCGGACGAGCATTTTATCAGGCCATGGCAGTTGAGAGGCATCCGTTGTCCCGCGTTCACATAAATAGGGTTTGAGAGGCTACGAGGATTAACCTGGATAGGTACTAATAACCCTGTCGGCTGTATCAGTGGAAGAAATAAGTCTTTTTTTACATTGTGTTACTTAGTTCATTTCTCGTAAGAGGTCGCTATATATCATTTTGTTCGCGACACGGCGCTTGCCATCGCTCATATGACATGGCTTAAAAGAAGCAACTGTGGTTTATTTTTAGTACCTTAGGAATATTTATTAAAAAAGTTTGCAGGTTTTCTACATTAATTTGTAACTCTTTCTATAGTCTGTTAATACACTGAAATGTTGTATTATAATAAATAATAGTATTTCTTGACAGCCAGTTGTGTTAAAGATAGACCTTTTGATGTTTTGCGATACATGTTTTTTTGTATTAATAACCTATTGTCAAGGTGTAGTTTGTTGAATTGATGTCAGACTTTTCAAAAGACTTCATAGATTCTAACCTGATACTTAAAACATCGATAAAATTGCCACGAATTTTCATTCAAGGTACAGTAGTGGTGACCTGGAGTTCGAATAGTGATAACCTACGCGTGCCGCTTTACTCAAGATGCAGTTTCTTTCTGATACAGATTTGTACAGTAATCTGCTTAGCTTCTTTTATATAATTCATGCTATTTATTGCTTAAATAAATCTAGCTAATTAATAGAGAAACATATTGACGATGTTTACATAATTCGACATCTAGTAAGAAAAGAGAAACACAGTGAAACGTTTCCGTAATTCGCCAACAGTGTTCAATAAGACGCTGACAACACACAATAGATGTACCATCAATTTTGTTCAGTAAATCGTTCAATCTTGTATAAAATTCATGGGGTGTAGCACTGAGGAGAATGATAAATAAGTCGGAGGCTCGGCCGAATATTCTCATTTAATACGTGACTTGTTTTGTGAAAACAGCTCTCAAATATGAGTATCGCGATGGATTGTAATACTGGTATGTTATCTATCACACGTTTTTATCAGTTTTATTCCTATTTCAGACGTTTGAAAAAGGAATAATAAATGTTAGGCAAACGTGGCTCGACCTGCTTTCAAGGAAACGATTTGATTCGAAATCGTGTCACTGGATTCAGTCATATTTATTTCCAATGTACAATAGCTTCTTGTAAGTGCCTCAAATAAATTTATAAATTCATATTTTTTTTATAGCAAGTCAGTCATTTGTGTCGAATTTTAGATATCTCATTAATTGCGTGAATGTTATTTGACTTTTAAAACATCTCGCTCTGTTCAATTTGTTTAATATTGCAAATGAGTTAAACGTGGTAGTTACAAAACTCTTTTCTTTTGTATAGTTGGAAAACCGAACATAGTGGTTTTTCTTCTCAGCCATTATTAATTAAGTGAATCTAAATGCCACGGTAGATATACAGCGATGTTGTTATTTATTTTTATATGTTACCCAATTACTCCGCTGTTTTTTCCTTTGGTTCTAAATATCTGTCTATTCCTTTCTGCTATCATTCATTTATTTGGCTCATAAACCATGTTATATGCCAAAAATTACGTCAATCCGTTACTGCGTGATGGAAAGACCAACCAACTAACAGTTTCGTATTGAAGATCATCATCATCTCAGCCGAAAGACGACTACTGCCGGACATAGGCCTCCCCTAAGGTTTTTCACACAGACCGGTATTGAGCCGACCGCATCCAATCCGTTCTCGCGATGCTGACTAGGTCGTCGGTCCACTTTATGGAGTACCTACCCTACTGCGTCTTACGGTGCATGGTCGCCACTCCAGATCCTTTCTACTCCAACGGCCATGGGTTCTGCGAGCTACGTGCCCGGCAGATCATCGGCAGAGAGCTATGTCGGCTATTTTGGTTTGCTTGCAGTTCTTGTCATTTCTGATTTAATTGCGCAGGGTAACTCCGAGCATAGCTCTCATAATATTTAAGATACCACTAAGGATTTTTCTAGCAGTCTAACTTTGTAACATATTGACAAAGACCCCAGGAAAAAGAAAGTGAATACGATTTACCACATTAATAATTACTGTGTGACAGCGTTGGGTACTGTAAGGCATCTTTCTAAAAACAATGCATTCCTTTGGAGCTCCCAGAGCAACAGGCACGCTGTGAGGATGGTCACCAGGGGAGTTTTAGTGAGTAAGAATCTTATATAACCCGGATTCCTCTCCCGAGGGGTCGTATCTTTCGACGATTTCCTCGTCATAAATAAAATGTTGACTCCAACAAACACGCTTGTTTTATAACAAAAATATTCAACATGACATAAACCTGTGTATCTTACAAGTGTTAAACGAAGATGGATTTTGCTAAGATAGCGGTACCGTCACATACACATATAATTATGGCGGACGTAAAAATAATAATATATAGCGGCTCAGAAAAATATCAGGCAAATATTTTATCACCGTTAAGCAGTTTTTATACAAACGTCATTTAACTTTATATTAAGGTCGCTGTGCCGGCATCGCTATACTAGAAAAATCTAGCTTCAGGGCTCATGGTGATTGACATCTACATGACAAGAGAAGCAAACTAAGAATTATGCATTCACAATATGACATATTTTCTAAAATTTGTTTCGCAAGACATTAAGTCGATAAGCTCCGTTGTCTATGGAATGTCACTTTTACACACCAGATTTAATAATGGATTGAGCAGGCTATTCCTAGGCACAATTACTCCGTTGCCTACTTAAAGATCTCTAGGTCAGCTAAATGCGACTATTACTTATCGCATATCTTGGGTATAGGAGATCATAGCTAATATATTAAAATAATGCTTAATTTTCTCCTGAAAGAGAACCCGTCAACAACTTGAAATTGGCTTGAGGCCATTAGATATGCCTGCTGCTTTATAATTAAATCAACCTTGACAGAGCTGACGAAATTGTGTAATTTCTTCCCTATGCTTACCTCTTTAGGGAATCGGGCTTATACTGTCTAGAGTCTTTGAATGTATTACAGTTATCGACCTATTTGTTGGTTGGTCAATAATTACAATATTCAGAGACATCTATGAAAACATCTTTTGTTTCGGTTTCTGAACCATTTAACAAGGAATAACTGCAGTTATGATCATGAGATTTGAATGTTTCACAAACTAAAAACTTATTTTGTAACAATTTTGCAGAAGTTTATATGGCTAGTATTTTACAGATAATTATAGTTATTGTAAGTTGATTATATTTTTCACATATATGTACCTACGTAAATTCCAGTTGCCTACACAAATATTACATGGGTATTCTCAAAAACATGGCTAATTTTTGTAATCCAAATAAAAAATATACGCATCATTGTAACTATTAATCCTAAAGAAAACATCCAAAATAATATGCTACATTAATTACTTACATTTTCTTTTTCTAGCAATACGTTCGTCACGGGAGCTGTTGGCATAGTGCCTCCACGATACCGGACGTGCTAACATCCGTTTCCGGAAAATGGCAGACAGTGCAAACGGCTCACTTTTATTGTTTTCGTGTTACAAAAAAGGTCCGAGACGGTGATTAGCAAAGTATTTACTTGTGTAACGGTTTACTTGGGTTTAGTGACGATTGGTATAATTGTACGGTATTCTTGGCACCTACTTTTTAACCAATTGTAAAAGAAAGGCGATTATCAGTTTGGTAACTTATGTGATACAGTAACACTCTATTACACATCTCTACGTAGTGATAGGCAATCAAAGCATATTTAATCCTACGATATATCATGTTACACGCTTTTTTAAATATGTGTTACTTCTATACCGTTGAATAGATTGTTTGTTTGCTTATTTGAACGCGCTAATATCCGAACTACGTGTCCGATTTAAGCAATATTTTTAATATAGGTAGTATGTTTATTGTAGAAGGATAAAGGATATATAACATCTAGCTACAAATCAGGGGACTGAAGTTAAAGGTGGGTGAAACTGAGTGAGCTAATCAGTTATATAAGAAGGTCTGAGTAAGTACTACACGTATTTTTTTATGTATATTATGCATTTGACTGCCGTATCTTTGATATTATACGTTGACTGCTTTGTTGGTCCTGTGCCATGTTTAGCTCAATGCTTACAAGTCTTTAAGAATGTATAGAGGTGAGTTTGTGTACCTGTTTGGCGGTGAAAACTGATTTTACTATGTATGCTGAATTGAAATTAAACTACTTTATACGGATTTTATCGCATTGTTTATTTAATACTTTATTACCTAATTTAGAAACTGTTACACTACTATTACTACTATTAAACGTTACTAATTTTAAAACTATGTATATTTAAGTTTACATTTTCCCCGACGTTTCGGTTGCTTTTCAGCAGCCATGGTCACAGAGAGACTTTAATTTAATTTCAATGAATAATATTCGCGCAAACAGAAGACAATATTATGTATGCTGAATAAGAGTCGAAAATTTTTTCGTTGTATTATTTTGCTACTTCCTTTATTTAATAGGTAATCCTGTAACTATCGTGGGCATGCTAGATATTTACGTACCTTTTTGGCACGTAACGCTTCATATTACCACCCAGTTCAACTGGCTGGGTTCAGATACCTAGCATGATCACATTAACTCCTTTTTCATGAAATAGGTAATAGTAATTAACGCATTTGATTCGATCTGAAACAAACTTTTTTACTTTTGCATTGCTAGATTCATGAATCAAGACATATCAAGGAAATAGTTCAATATAATGCAAATCAAGCAAAATTTACAATCAAAATGTAATACTCTGCTAGTTACCCAGTATTGAATTAATTTCTAACATTAGTTTATGATTTAACATTTTGAAGTTTTTATAACGTATTTATTGTCATTAAATGAACTATCATTCAACTATTGTGGTTTTAAAACATGATAACGATGGTTACTTCGAATTACGGAAGAATTTGTAACATTATAAATATCCAACGACTTTTGTGTTGTTGACTGTACACATAGGTATTAGGCCGATCTAATGTTAATGACCTATCACAAGCATTAGATCGGAATTAGCTCAAAAAGGCTAAATTGTCTGTATTCAGACAGACTGTATAAAACAGACACTAATGAGCCCATAATGACTAATCTTGTTTTTGGTTTAGGTAGGGCTACGATAAATACTCCTAATAAAATCAGCGCAGTATTAAACTGCTCCACTGCTGGGCACGGGCCTCTTCTCAGTGTTAAAGGGTTAGGCCAAAATCCACCACGCTGGCCCAGTGCAGGTTGGCAGACTTTACATATCTCCGAAAACATTATGGAGAACTCCAGATATGCAGGCTTCCGCACGACGTTTTTTCTTTACCCTTAAAGCGAACGCTTTACTATTTAATATGCACATAACTTCTTAAAGTCAGAGATGCGCACCTTGCCATCGATCTCGAGACCTGCATGGCAGTCCAACGGTCTCCCATTAGGCTATTGCTGCTTACCTCCGCCTAGTTGAACGGAGATCTATCAAGTTGAAGTCTGATTTATAATGAGTTTCACATAAAACCCATTAGTTTATTCATATATTTACGCAGTTTCAATGTTAAACACTGGTATATAAATATATATTTAAAAACTAACTATGTTTTTACAGAAATATCGGTGGCAATTAGTCACAACACGCAATGGCAGAATAATTAAACATAAACAGAAATAAGTAAATTAGTACAAACATTTATTAAAAATGGGATTTTTTAAATGTTTTAAATACTTTTTGACAAACAGTCATAAGTTTTTTGTTAATATGAATAATAGCATATATATATAAGTTTAATTTTAATCACCCGCAGAGTATAAACTACGAGTATTCTCGCATACAAATTGATCTGAATCCGATGATTTAATAAAGAATTCACTACGACATTCCACAACTGTTAACATCACCCGTCTATAATTAGGCCAGTGCCTTAAAACGACGGTAAATTTTATATATATTTTCTTTATATTAAAGTACTTGTCTTACTCTCTTCCTTGTATACCAGTATACCGATATCATTCTCGATCATTCGTTTATTCATTGTTTTAAGTTATAAATTCGAAGGTAAGGTATACTCGTATGTACGAATGCATTTGAAGAAGTTTGCATAATAGAACCTTATTATCTCATCGATCTAAAAATTTAACAATAATATTTAGTGTTTCATTATAATTTTCTAGAAATTCACGGCTATGAAAATAAACAGTATAAACCAAACAAAGCGTAATAGAAAATTAACACACCGAAATCAAATCAAGAAATATATTTGCGAGCAAATTAGTTTTAGAATAGACTCAATTTCAAACTGTTAACGCAAACAAGGCTTTAAATTGAAACAAAACACTATCACGCCCATACTCGCTGCCGACCCTTGAGTAGTGTGAGAACACACATATGACGAATCAGTCGCGCGATTTTGTAATGTGATTGTCTTGTTTACTTTTAATCTGTGCATCTAGTTAGCATCTTGATGAAAATTAAAAATATTATGTAGATATTTATAATACTCTCCATTGTTATTGAGCATGAGAACGTGGTGAGGCGCTTACAGCCGTTAAAAGATCGTGGTTTCCATTCTAGAGTTAAAGATTTTTCTAATTAAAAATTTTTAGTAGCAATACAGAGTCTAGAAAGTGTCAAGCACTTGCATCCTTCTCTCAGTATAAAATTTGATTATCAGAATAATGTATTTGATTATTATTAAACTGATTTAATAAATGTAGGTACTGACATAAAGAAAGTATATAACTGAAAAATACGACTATTGCCAAAGTTAAACCAAAAAGTATTTAGTTTGTAATAGACTAAAACACTCTGTTCTAATTACTAAAATAATCGCATAAATATTCGTCTTTCGACTATAATATCAACGATTCATGTAGGCATTTATGTATCCAGCTTTTGCCTGCAACAGCATTTACATTGGTCATAATTATTATGAGCCATCATACTAATTCTACTAAACATAAGATGAAACATAGTTTAGATTTCAACATGAACTTCAAACTACCAGCTTGCGAGAACTGCATTATAATCTGTTCAGTAGTTTTGCGTGATAATACAAATAGCTAGATAGACAGTATTTTTTTTAAATGATTTTATTATTTTTATAATAATTCGTCCCAATTAGTTTCACAAATATAGCTCTGATGTACTAACATTTCTCTGCCTACCTCTTCAATAAACAAGAGTCTATGTACTTATATACTCGTATGTATGTACAGAGTATCATTACAGTTTTAGTAGAGTAGTAATAGATAGACAATGTACCCCATAATAGCTGTACACCCAAACCGCCCAGTTAATAAATTAGTTTATACGAATCCTGGCAAATTGCCGGCGGCAAATTGGGATTAAGTAAAAACACTACACTGATCACTGACACCGTATTAAATCAAAACAAAGCCTTTGTACATACATTTCAAATGTATATTTATAATATGCGTATATTCTCAAATGAGGTAAGCAGAGGTTTATATTACCTATTATACGCAAGCTACGGTTTTATGACGCACGTAATAGAGGCAAGCCTACTGCCGTCAGCAGCGACAGCCTAGTGCGTAATCGTTGAACTGCCACACAGAGGTCTCAAGTGCGACTCCAAGGCACGCATCTCTGACTTTTCGAAGTTATGTGCGTATTTAATAGTTAATTATCGCTAGCTTTAACGACGTAGGGAAGAAAGCTTGCATAATGCTAAGAGTTCTCCATAATGTTCTCGAACACATGTGAAGTCTGCCAACTCTCACTGGGCCAGCGCAGCCTGGGAACTATGCTTTAGGCCATAGAGAGCTCCTTCTCATACTGGGAAAAGGCCCTCTGGCCGGCTACTGTGTCCAGCAGTGGTACAGATTAATACAGGGCTGATATTATTGTTATATATTATTTTTGCTGTCTATCGGACACTATTGCAGGCTCCGTGTTGCTACTCAGAATTTCTTGACAAAAAGAATCCGAGCCCACTGCACGCCATGTCACAAATATTGCACCATCGAGGTAGACACCATTGTGAAAAACAACAGCTGTATCTACAGACGATAGCAGACTACATGATACACTTCTAAAGATACGATTGTCACGTAACCCTAATCGAGAGTACGCAACCGGCCGATCAAGTTCAATGACCTTAAATTCGTCGCAGATTTTTGCCAATAGGAATTAAATCATAAATGTCGGATGGTTAAACACGGCATTTTTCTCCGAGCTCTGATCATCATTCAACGTCAACCTGTAATGAGGCAGGACTCGGTTCCGTAGAGACGATATACATAAATCAGAGGAAATTATTCACTCACGCCCCCCTACTTATATATTTGGATGACGACGTGTCCTACATGGTTACCAGATGAGCTATAGCTAAGTACATTTTGTCGCGATACATAAAATGTACGTGCATCGAATTTAGTGTTGTTTATTTATGTTCCTTACTGAGTCGCATATTTTGGGCGGTTGTGGAAGTAATTCATATTGATTAAGTCTGGTTTTATTTAAATTTCTTCTCGTGGGATTCACTTGAACATATTTTTGCGTGTTATCGAGTGCGTTGCGTGTTATTGGGTTTTGTTATAAAATTCAGTTCTAGCATGGAGTCTGGAAGTGTGGTCAGTAGACGCTAATAGGCTCGCCTTTTATTTCTAGTAACTATTCTGGTAACACTGCTTACCTTTTTAGTGATACTCACGCATATACATATATGCGTAAATTTACGCTATTATTTAATTACCACAAAATGCAATTTCACAAATAAATTAAGAGTATGTTCATGCTGTTATAGTTTTTTGTAGTTTATTTCTACACGGATGTTATACATCCTTCATAATTAATTCTCAGGATCATTGATTATTCTTTTATAACCACATCACGTACCTACCGTTCAATAATTATAATTATTCGACCATCCGTTCTTCATAAGGTAGCGGTGTTGTAAACTTTTTTACAGCGGAATTATATGCTAATACAAGCAACCGTTTACCCACACATAACCGTTAAACAAGTTCTTTGAAGTAGATATTAAAATAATTGGCACAAAAGTATTAAAAATGTAAATATGATTGGAACCGGTAAAATAATTAAGATCAAGTATCCATTGAGTCATAGATACAAAATTATAGTGTTCCTACTATAATTTAATTTAATTTGTCCTTTATAATGAACATAATTACTGTAAGCGATTAAAATTTTGATCGTTTTGTTATAGATAATAGCACCCGGCTGAAGTAAATAAAAATGTCGACAAAAACACTACGAAATGTCTTGACCAAAATACCATCACAACAAAAAGAACAGTTAATAGGCAATGCCAGTAATATAAACAAATTTTTCACAGAGCAATCCTCGTAACACAAATTGTTTACAGTGTCGTAACCTCCAAAAAAATTGATTAAACCCATAAATAAAATTGTTCCGAAAAAAGCGTACCCAGTAATTTGGAAACACCGAAAGCGTTTGGTCGAATGGTTTTTTAAAAAGGCGTCGCATCTAAAATTTTTACCTACACCATCTTAATTGTTGCTCGATCGATGGTTCAAGTCGTACCGATTTAATCTCGGATCGGACGCGTTATTCTGCAACACCTTTTTTTTTTTCTTCAAACTTTATGGCGATTATCAGAGATCAAGCCAGTTTAGTTTCAGTTTTATTCATTACTTTTATTTCCTTCGAAGTGCTTTAAAAGAGATTACAACTTTGATGTTTATTGGTAAAAATAAACATACCTTTTTTGCAAGGAGAATTATTTTTAAATTACTTGTGTGCCGCGACTTTGTATGCGGTTTTAAGTATACTAATCTTTCGTCAAGCACCTAACTTCCCTTAAACCAGATTTTATCAAAATTGGGTTTATTGGCCTTGAAAGCATAATAAACAGACAAAGTCTATGCGAATTGAATATTTATAATGTTAGTACAGATGAGCAACCATTTTTCTGAAGGTATAGTAGCACTATAGCGAAAAGTATTCGAATTCTATGAGTAACACAGTATTTTATGTACTCACAGTGTACTTGTTATATACGTAACTCGATTATGGTTTTTAAGTAGGTATAATCTACTTTAAATTTATAATTAATTAGTGAGGTGGAGTTGAAAATAAATTATAGCTGTTTATTTATAATATATAGCTTTTATATACACTTACAAAATAATATTAACGCCGTTACTCTGTAATATAAATAGTCAAATTCACAATTTAACTGCATGCATTTTCGTTAGATTGTAAATTTACCGAAAATTTAGAATCTAACGTACCACAGGCCATTCTGGTTTGGAGGAGGCTTGTTGCCCATAACGTGAGATCTAAAACCATAGCTGGCTAAATGTGAGTGTAATACATATCTGGATAGGCAGATATCTTCGGGAATAAACCGTTAGAAAGCTTACTAGAGAACACCAAGTAAGCTTTGGCGTTTGCTGCAGGTGTATAGTAGGCCCTTTTGAAGTCGAGGATACTCGACCGACTGATTACTGCTCATCTAGTGACGTGTTGTGTATAAGAGGCGAAGTTGATGGCGATGGTTGCTGTTGCTGATCATTTCCGTGAAGTCTGATTTCAATCAGGTTTGTATCTACAATGGGGATCGGGGTATGATGTTTTCTCCAACAAAAAGGAAGGATCCTCCATCCAGGCTGGGTGATCTTGACTGGCGGGCTGTGGCCCAACGGTTGATGTCGGGGTCTTGTATATATGTATATTATAGTAACACGTAGTGTTAACTCCGCTTACGTGATTTAGGATTGTGTGCAGTGCCATATCTTGTCAAGACTGTGTTGTGAAATCTTCGCCTTTTTTGAGTCACTACTCAAGTAAAAACAGAAACTGAAGTTTAGGTCAATTTGATTTATATACATTCATTGCCATAAGTACTTTCTTGCCGCAGAAAATCGTAACTTAGTAAAACTATACACTGATTAATGTAAGAGGGTACGTTGCTTTATATATAATTTAAGGGCTGGATGCCGTAAGTTGGATTTTGACAAAAATAAGTAAATAATATTATTCATATTATAGTCACAATATTCCGTCACTTTATAATCTGACTAAAATAAAAGGTTTTACAATTTTTCGACGACATGTACATTGTGATAAAAATAAAGGGGAAATAATTACGTGAGAACACCTGTAATATGTAATTTACGTTAAACGTGCTTGCCTGTGTTTATTTATTTATTTAACCCTAGATTTTGCCCGCGATTGCGCTCGCAGAAAAATTTCTGTTAGCAAACTAACCTAACACCCATATTTATTATGGGTATTAGGTTAGTTTGCTAACAGAAATTTTTCTATGTCTTTTTCTCTTTCCCTGACAACATGTATTCATGATGATCGGTCGAGTAGTTGAAACCTCAAAACGTAACAAATAAACAAACATACTCACATTCGCATTTATAATATTACTTTCCTAACTATATATATATATACATGTCCGAGAGTAAGGACGGCAACACTCGCTTTTGACATGATGTAGCAACAAAATATAGGCGTGGTATTATACTTCGTACGTATACTAATGATAGGCAAATACAAGAGAAATAAAACAATAAAGGTTTACTGTGATTATCTCTGATTTGATCCGTAACGCAGCGAGTTCGCCGACCGAATGTACCCGCGCACAAGTATCCGGCGCTTATATAACGTCAATATGACACTGACAGTTATAACTGTCACTTCAACTGACACATTGATGGCGACCTCACTCAAGCTTCCGCTTGACGTTCCGAAACAAATTAATAGATGGCGCTTTATTCAACTCGAATTACAGAAATAAATTATAATCCAATTATTATTTTCTTGACGCTTCGACACACATATTATGTACACTGTTGATATCCTTATCAACAGCATACATATGTATATAACACTGTAAAAAAAAGGATAATGGGACATGTTCAGAAACGCATGCTAAGTACACACAACATTCATAACATTTAAGATGACAACATACTGTATGGAAGCAATATCTAAACAAATGACTTGACCTAAAAAGAAATGTCCATCCTTAGTGCGGCATTACAAGAAGGGGTGCCATATTTTGAGAAAATGCATTAAAACCACAAAATTCATCAAAAGTTGTAATCGAAATGTAAACTTTGTTAAGTTGTTCAACTTTTATAGAATAGTCCACCGATGTAAGCGCGGAGTCCGGCGCCGCCCGCGGCCGCCCAGTACTGTTATTACTACCAGCTCCTGAGCCCACTTCTGCAATTGATTTTTATCATGACGACATTATTATAAGCTAAGCTGATAAAAACCAAACTCTCATTCTATATAATTATGTTTTTATTTATTAACAAAAAATCTATTATCTAAAGATAAAACTAATATTTACAAGTAAATCGGTCGCCCTTTGTTCATTTGATCCACAAATAGATTTTTTATCAAGTTTAGACGATAGCCGTGAAGTTTGAAGCCTGTCCTTGAGTCTCATTATTATGTGAAACATTGGAATACAGAGACAAAAAATGCTACTTAGGTAACAAAATTGAAAAGTCTTCTATACGAGATGAGTCAGAATTTTCCAGATTAAGATACACCCAATGCGCCGTTTATAGCCAAAAGCAGCTATCAAGGTGTTCTGTTTCAAGATTTATAGTATCGTAACAAGCTGTTACTTTAGTCGACAAACATGTAAACAAAAAGTAACTTTCTTTGATAACAAAACAAGTAAATTTTGATAAAACCGTTTTGTCTCAACATCTCTATCAAGTAAAGGTTCTTGCATAATTCAAAGTTCAACCGAAAAACTTGTGTCGAACTGTCGAAGTGGGATAATCTTGTGGATCGGTACCAGACGAGACCAGACGTTCCACACAGAAATTTATGCGTTAACTTTTGCACATCACTTTTTCTTATCTCTAACTTTGTTAAAGCCAGTAATCTGCGCTCTTTAGTGGGGTTTTCATACCGTTAAATCCTCTTATTTGAATTGAACACCCGTGAATATTCATAGACCTCGTTCATGCTGCAACTTCGGTATTCAATATCTTATGGAATTTACTACTGCTGGTATACGGCCTTCATGAGAATTCCGGCTACCGTTCAGTTGTTTGATTGTGGTTTTTTACAATAACCACCTATTATAACTCAACGACAATGAAAATGGTTGTCGTTTTCGCAATAATAAATTTTAATGCTATCTACAGAATTTACTATCATTTTATTTTATGTTCGCGACGTTTATAGCAGCGTATAATTGATATAAAATATTAACGATGGCCACTTACGGCCAATATGTATTCATTGGTGATCAGATAAGATTACTTTAGCGTTCCTAGGATGTTTAACAGAAGTATAATCCAGTTTACAAGCTTGTACGACGCATGCGCGGTGGGTGGCGTTTACTCAGTCTCGGCTTATCGAAGCACGCCCTTAATGACAGCTATTCGGTAATGGGCTCACGACTAAAGCAAGGATGTACTTTTATGATAATTAGTACGATCCAATATTTATTCGAGCGGCTTTATAGTCCGCTCTTTTATCTTGTTGTTTATTAGTATTGCCCCTGCTCTCAATCCGGCTTACTCAATGCTAATTACGTATGTTCCACGCGTTCAAGTTTTCGAATGCTCTGATTATTATAATATTTAGTAAATCTAGTTTATAGCAGGCAATCAGTCATGTGTTCTAACAACTATGGCATAATGTAGGTTATGAAGCTTTGTGTTTGTTGTGTAGCTTCGTAGAAAGATTATTGTGTAATGATGTAGAGAACAATAACCGGTAGTGACGTGAGAAATGTTTACAAAGCTCGGAGCGATACGCTCACTCTAATGTTTGCCGTAACTACCGAAACATGTAACATCGTTCCGTCATTAGACATAATCGAGGTAATTTTTCACGCATTTTTTTACCACGCAACACCGAACACACTTAGGCCGTAATTCATTTCCATCATCTTGCATCGAAAAAAAATGATTGATGCTACGTTAGTAAGTTTTTACTCAAAAATTGCGACATATTTTCTGTGGTCATTAAACATTAAGCCGGCACAAAAAATCAATAATCGAGATTGTCTCATATCGGAGTTAATAAAAAATGTAATAACGTATGTGGGACAAAAAATATATTAGCATCTTAATAATGTTGGCTGTCATACAACAAGAAATTCAAATTAAGGTGTTAGTTTGGCGATACCTAAACATTATGTAATATACTAATGACATAAAAGCTTAATATTTATAGTAGTAACCCACAGTAGAAGCGGTAATCTTTTAATATTTTATTAAGGCCTTGAGTTTCTATAAGAAACGATGATTTATTAATATGTAATAATTAATTTATTCAGGCAATCAACCTATATAAAATCATAATATACCAATCATTATACATATATGATATTACACTTAATTACTATGCGAAATACTACTAACTAACTATTCACGAGTTACTAAAATGTCCACATTATTAAATTGAAACATCTATTTTTAAATAAACCTTCAATTCAATTTAATTCAATTCGTTTATTGCACTCCATAATGTATATACAGGTCTTATAAATGTGGAGAGAACGATTATGGACCCCGTCGGGCACGGCAAAATAAACATATTTTCTGCCTGATCAGGATGTGACTATTATATCTACTTACATATCTAAACAAATTATTTTGTAAATAAAAGACGTCTCTCGAGATAGCAACGGACACAAAGCACACTCAGACTCGGAACAACCATTTGTGGATCTCACAAAGTTTTGGCTCGAACCTCCAGCACATAGCACATAGCAAGTGGCGAGACGACGACTTAAACTATATAATTACTTAGACTGATTTATTTACTTGTACACTATTTACAACAGACACGCAGATGCAAATAACAACTGGTTAGAAATAAAATGTTTGAACCCTGTGTGTTGTTTGTGGCAAAATAATTTATGTAACAACTTTTTATCCGCGACTTCACTCCCATAGCTTTAAGGAAACATAACTATACTATAGAACCCGTGTATTTTACCGGGATAACTTATGTGAGATAGCCGATAGAGTGGAGAGGTGCTTCGACCCATAAACTATTACTATACAAACAATCACAACCAACGGTTGCCCTGTTGCTATGTGACCGCAGGACAAACCAACAAATACTTTTGCATTAATCAAGGATAGAGAATCATATATTTTATATTGTGAAGTATTTTATCTATATTTCAGACTACTAGTTTCAAACACTATGACAGACGTTTGAAATGCAAAATACTGTAGAAGATTCTTATTGAAGTACAATATTAACATAAAATATTAATAATAGTCTGCCGAGCACTGCAAGGGTTTTTAAATAACATCTGTGTTCCCTATTATTATAATATTCATTTATATTCATGTAATACAATTTTATCCACCGTTCGCTATAGTATAGTGACTAGGATACGAAAAGATAATAAAAAGAACAATGCTCTAAAGTCGAATTACTTAAGCTTTTAAATACTATATAAACATAGCAAAAGCCTTGTGGATTATAAATAATATTTATGTCTGTATTTGCGGCTATCTACAAAATGTTGGGACGGAGAAACAGGGAACCGTCTATCATGAAGCAACATTGTAAGCTCTCTTCAGTAGTTCGTAATCTTGGACTAGTTGATTGATTGATCTCTATTAACGTTATTATTGCTTTATTTCATCTTATTGATAGAGTTCATTTTCTTTAAACATATTACTGTTATTCTAGATTTAAAAGTGCTTTATTTATTTTTATTTATTTAAAATAGTAAAGAAAATGTAATGTTGTTGTCATAATGTAATCTATTAAACAGTTAAATTCATTTGTGTTAACTAAGCTAGCTAATCCGAAAACAAAATGTTAGTTTAGCTGCTTTAATAGATTACATTGAGAATTATATAAATAATACAAAATGGATATCATTTGAATTATTCTATGTTTATATAGTGTTATTGGCAACGGATTTTATTTGCAATTTAGATTGCACATTGCTAGTTTTTTTGAAAACATTTCTGTTTAAATTATATACATATATTGTGCAGTTAGTGCATCTGTTAGGTTAACTAACTCTTACTGATACTTTATACACTTAAATAAAATCAAAGCATCTTGCTTTAATATCATGTTTTAACAAATTAAATTTTATCTTTAATATCAGGATGAATGCCTTTAGGCTATATATTAAACGCAGATATTTATTGGTACGGTGCAAGACATGAACAACTATTTAATCATATATATTTTTTGGCTGCCTGTATGTGACTAATATTCGAAATAAACTAACCGATCGCAATAAAACATCACACACATCAAACTCACATAAAGCATATATAATAACAAGAAATTTAAAATTTCGTCGTAACTATAAGCAATAACACATATTGTAAGGATTAAAATAATAATGCCTAACACACGCTGTCAAAGTTTCTACTATTGCTGCGTTCGTTATTTCCTATTTCTCTTGGAACATAAACGTAATTATTGATAAAGACAAAAGAATAGCGATTAAGCTAGGCGATGTTTAACGTGAGCAAATAGATAAACGTACATGCATAGACTTACATATACATCTCCGAAGAACTCACTGACATTTCGGTCCCATATCGGTTACCCACATCATAGTGGGCGAGCTTTAGCTGAGAGCAAAACGTAATAATACTGCAACCCGCCCGAGCATCATACCTTATGCACAACAGTCGCATTCACTTCCGCTGCGCCACCGAGCCATTCAACATGAACTATTAACGACGGCACTGCGTATCTTTTAAATTTGATTTTCAATACATCACTCCGACAAAGCCGCGGGTGACAGTCCGTCCATTTATAATTAAGGAATTCTGGTTTTTATATCATAGGTAGAAGCAACTACTAATTCATAATTTATACTAAAACCAGAATGGAAACATCAAACTTTAATTCAGTTATCCTAGGTGAGAAATATATGAGCACTAAATCACAACTAAAAAGATAATAAACATTTCATTGTTAGCTTGTGACAGACACACCGTATTTCATAGAGATTTCGTTCGAACATAAATCCTCTTCGCATTGTTCAGTAATTATGCTTAGGAATACATTTTGATATTACCGGTCTATTTATTCTTCTTTTCGCATTCTTGGTACGTCGTAAATCATACAGAAGTATATACTTAGAATTTAGACGAATAAAAAATAATGTTTGAGTGTATTCTATAGTACATATATTGTATAATGTAAATAAGGCAATAAGATATCGCCTGTTCAGTTAAAGTTGATGTAGTAACAAGAATTTTATTAAAGGTGGTACGCTAAGTTGGTTTGGATTTGTGGAAAAAAGGACGGGTGAAAATCAACTTACACAATAACATGATAGCCTCAAGGCGAATACCACAGTGAATTTACTGCGATAGTATCTGTGTTATTCTAGAGAAAAATCAGTTAGAGAGTATCCTAAACCAATCAGAATGCTTGAATAATGAGATCAGAATTTATTAAGCGATAGATGAATATAGGTATAACAAGATCGTAGCGAGTAGGAAAGCGCATTCTCTCTCTACCCGTTCTGTTGATATATCATGTAACGGCTGCAACATCTTACTTGCAGTAATTATTTGAAGAATAAGTACTGCAAAATTGGAAGTTTATTGCAATTTACAACGAGCTACTATGAGCTTGCTAGCGTTATTTATATAAATACTTATTCTACTGCTTGCGAAAGTAGTTTTAATGTAAATCGAATTTCAACATTAAAAAGATCTTTGTGATTACGAGTTTGAATATCAATCAAATCGATATGAAATTTATTCGTACAAATATCGATTATATGATCAACTTGAAAGTCGTCAATAGATTGACAATAATTAGTAATTGATGAAAAATTATCAAATGCGTTGAATGATTTTCAAACAGAGAATGTGCAGTAAGAAACATGTTTACAGACATTCTAGTTTCAAAAATGCTTGTGTAGTTGTCGTATTATTGGTTTTGTAACGAGGACTGTAGAATTTTTTTTATTGCGAAATCTCTCATATAAAATCAACCGAAGAAGACTATTTCTGGAACACATAACTGTTTGTAACCTGTGAATATTGAACTCACAACACTCGGCATACTGACAGTGGCAAGGCGACAGGTCACAATTTGTCCCAGTACACCTGAGAGTTCAAACTTGTCCATATATTTCACTACTGTCTTACTGGAGCAAGCTGTCCGACAGCCGGTACATGTGAAAAGGCACTAAGTGGTCAATTTAGTAAGGAACAGACCCGAGTGTGTTAGACTTCCCTTTCAATCGACTTTTACAGCTTACACGGGAGGACATGCTCACAGCCACAGTGTTTTATTGCACGTCAAAGAACGACTTTTAAGATTTTATAGAATTCTTTTCAGTGATTTAATTGGACCACGGATTGCTTTTCGATTTAAGTAACAATTGCATTGGTTCAATGTTATGTCTAAACATAAACATGCCTGCTATTGTTGCCATGTTTTAGGGTCCGACTATTGGCTTTATTTTGCCAGTTATTTGTCATACGCATATGTACGGTATAATCTTACCATGATATACTTAAAAGAAGCTACTGGCTAGCAATTGCGACTTTTGTTTTTTCATTAATTTATTGACTATGCTCTCGTCCATTACTTTCTTAGTCACGTTTAGTTAATGAGGTACAGTAAATATTTAACATGATATACTCATATAATAGTTTTAAAATATGACTACTAAAGTTTTATAAAAATAGTTCACATTCTAACAGTTGATGCGCTACCAAATGATTTAAGTACTCATAAATACAATCAAAGAAATTGTACAACAATTTTATAATATAAGATACATAATCATTAAGCTTACATAATATAATTTATTTTAAAAGCTAGGCAGAGATAAATATAGCATTAATATTTAGCCAGTTATTTTTAAGGTCTCATCTATCAAGTGGCTATTTAGCAACCTATTAGATAGACCCCAAAAATAAACTACTAGGCTTTTGCTAAAGTTTGAATAACAGTAGTATAGAAACCCTACTGCTACAAAAGCTATATACCCTACAGCTACTAAAACTTTAACGAATAACTTAGTAACACTTTTGTTATCTCAAACCGAATGGAAGACCTCACAGACAGTAGTAAACTGAAGCGCAAATTTACGCCACCAGAATAAATTGGCAGTCGTTTATATTAATAAAATACCTTTAAATTTGTTTTATTTTTAATTTACAGTCCATTACCGTGGTTGTATTTATTTTGATTAATATGCCCATTGAAGCTTATCCGCGCGCAGTAATTGCGCTATTCACTATGATCAAACCGGTCCCCTCGTTGAACTTTAAGGATATCAGGTTAATCTAAGTATAATTTGTCGTAATTTAACTTACCCGTAATTCTTTAATGCTGTTCGTATATTATTTATAGAGATAATGTGGATTATATGCTTGGCGACGATAATATTAAAATATCGATACCTACGTATTCATTAAAATATAACATCCATAAAATAAATACGAATACACTAATTTAAGTTAAAAATATCGTAGTATTAGTTAAATTAGTAAATCCTAGCATTTACCTGAATATTCGTTTCCAATGTTCTAAAGAAATAATTATCATAGCAGAAATTGTGCTGTTTGCCAGGATAAAAAGAGCGTTTCTAACATTGACGGGTATATACATACATACTGCAGCTATGCCTATTTGTAAAATGTAATACCGATTTCTTTAATTTTAAGGCAGACACAAAATAAAATATTCGCAGTAAATATAAATATAATATTAACCTCCCTATTATAAACAATGATATTTATTATAAAAGCGCTTATATTACTGCTATACGTGTGTTTAATCATATTCCTGTGTACATAAAACAATTAAATGGCAATATGTTTAAAAATGCCTTAAAGAAGTGGCTTATTATTGATGCATTCTATAGTCTAAGGGAATGTTTTGATTATAAATAATATGTATAGTCTTTAAGTACTTCTTGATGTTTACTAGAGTTACTGTTTTCTGTAAAGTTGCAATACCCGAATGGGTAACTGTTGATTCTAATATTATGTAACACCATTGTACACACGGTTTTATGCAATAAATATATGTCTATGTCTATGTCTATCTGTTTCACAAAATGTTGTGTAGATGACATTAATGAACAGATAGAAACAATATAGTTATTACTTAAGTCGTTGCCGGTCGGCACACAATGAAAAATATACTACGATTTGTATCTGCACAATAATAAATATGTACATTTAAGTCTAAAATAATTTATTTATACTATGTAAAGCGGAATATCAACAAGATCGGTGCAATTTCCAATTGATAGCTCCTTGCCTTCAAACTACATGCTCTACGTGAATGTCACCCATCATCTAACCGCATATATTACACAAATCGACCGATACATTCGATATGACTCTTATTCGAATAAAATAAAGGTGATATTTGCTTGTGTTAGTCATGATTGTATTTGCATAAGAGCACCTAGATCTCACTTCCAAGCGGTCAGCTGCAAGCGATGGCTAATTAAGAACGTAACCTCAGAGGCTCGGTGGCCTAAGGTTCGCTAAATGCGGACTAAGTGAGCTTCTGAGCTTGTCTTCCTAAGCATTAGGTACCTACGTATTTACATTTCGTAGAGCTGAGCAATGAAACTACGTTTCGACGTCGAACGATAAATTTTGCATGAATTGAATTGCAAATAGTTGTTAAGTTTACAGTTTCGTATTGATATGCGGGACACTGTTTGCATGTGTGCTGTTTCGGAGACGAATTTATGAAGATTTATGATTTGATAATTTATGGGTTATGGGTTGTGTGTTTTCGAACGTAACTTTGAGGTACAATAAAGTTTATTGGTTGCGTTATTTACTTATTCAATGAGTTTGGTTGTTTAATATTTTGATGAAATTTAACAGTAGATACCTATATAATTGCACAAAAAAATAAATATCATATGTTTATATTTTTTTTGGTTTTTGTGTATCATGAATACGTTATGTTGATCTTAGCTGAACTTGTCAACCAAATAAAGTATCTTAGACAAAATAATGTGATTATTAGCTTCTGCCCGCGGCTTCGCTGGCGTGAATCCCATGGGATCACATACTGGGAAAACTATCATGCCAACCAGGATAAGGTTTATTTGTGTACCACATTTCATCCAATTCCATCTAACCGTTAACGTGTGGTGGAGCAACAAACATGCATACATCTTCACTAACTTTATCAGATGGATTAAACGGAGTTTAAGTTCAGGCATTTTAACGCCCAAATCTCAGAAAATTTTTCACCGAAACGTGATGGATTATCAAAATACCCATGTTTCAACGATAATTCAACAAGACTACGAGTTCAGACAAGGTTTGAAGTAAAACGGAACGGTGTATTAATATTCCGAGTATGTACGGAGAATGCGATATGGCTCAAGATCCCTAGCGGCAGTTATTATGTTCTAAAACTATATTATCCTTTATAAGACTTTGCTCTAGAGAAAAATACGTTTTTAAAGTAATATTTAAGCTTTACTGCGGTATAGTAACTCAAAGCGGCCTGTAAATGTCTGCTGAACATAAGCCTCCCTGGAGACGCAATGAAGTATTCTTGGTGAGAATGGCTACTGGTTTGTTGTGGGTAAATCGTTGTTATATACATAATTCAGTAGAATGAAACACTATTAGCTATGATAAATCAGATGAAGCAATTTATATCAAGTTAATGTTATTTTCCTATAGTTTCTATGAGTCACGCCATCAGAATGCTTTGGTTAACTTATCTAGAGGTGTAAACAAGAAAGTTAGTAAATTTAAACATAAATTGCGAAAAGTCTTTAAAAAAAATTGGGCTGGTCTTATTGATATTTTTATAACATACGTTTATAATCATAATTATATAACTTGGCAATCCTTATTAAAATATATTAATGTAAATGTTTGTTTGTTGTTTCGTTTTTCTTTCATGCAGCAAATGAGCAACAGATCAGCATGATTTTCCATAGAGATAGTTTATAAGTAGCCTTGAGAGTGATGTAGGCTATTTATCCCGAACAAACACATGCTTCTTTTTTTTAGAACTACGGGAACAAAACATTAATTCGGAATTACTACAGTAAATGTAGTCGCAGCGGCTGAGCAGATATTTGAGTGGTCACACAAATATTTAATCGGCATGGGAAATTAATTTACTTCATGTGGTACACACAATAAGTTCGATGTTAAATATAAGTCGAATTGTGTATAGCTGGCAAATAGACTGAAACTGAAATCAGTTTCAGTCTATTTGTCTGCTATACACAAACACTGACTATCATCCAAGAATAAATATTCTTGGATGATGGTCAGCGTTTACCTAAAATATATAAAAGCATTTTTAATTTTATATTGCAAAGCATAAAGCACGTCGCGTTAAAGTTTATTGAGTTACACGCAACGCAAATCAAAAGTCTAATGCCAAGGTTTAAAATTATATTAAAAGGTAGTAAATATAATATGATACCTATTATATCCCTTTGTACCGTCAGAACGCAAACTCTTTTTATTTTGTTCTATCCGATAATGTTACTTTTCTAAGCACGTCCCTTGGATAATAACAAAGTCCAACACAGGCGGGAGAGATAGCTATACTTATAGTTTTTGTATCAAGTATTAATATCACTACGTGTTGGTGCCAATATTATCTTTTATCTCACTAATTGTATAAAATAATAACCTTACTCAAGCTCTTTCAATAAAGGTAGCTAAGCATTATTCAATTGTCTAATTACAATACTCTTCTTGCTTTAGAATTGTAATATTTTCGTCAGCAATGAGCAAGTGAATACAGTTAAGGTTTCTAATAATCGTATTGTCTTTTTAGTAATCATATGCTAACTAGAACTAGAATCTTGTCTTTTCAGTCTTTAAAAGGATCTTGTTTCTTAACTAAAAGAAATACAAGTGCTTTATGTTCTGAAAAAAAAGTAGTAATTCGTAATCTAACAATCTGCATGGCAGACAAAATTAAGTAACTCCTTATAACATAGAACCTAGCCTGGGTAACAAGATATAACTGGAATTTGCTTCTGCGTCACCTTTTATGGAGATACGGCAGGAATATTATTCATAATGCATTATTAGAGCCAAGTAATAAGATTGATTTTACAGCAGCGTGTAACCACAGGTCTTATTTTTGAAGATACACGACTTTGGTATCATTTATTTTCTGAAATAGTAAATATTCTGTATAAAATTCAATAAATTATACTTGATCAAGATCATACATACGGTTTATTGTGACAGGATATCACACTCTGCGGGTTTACCTACGTTTAGGGTTAGGTACTGCTCTTCTCCCGTAGTATATAGCGTGATGTTATATAGATTATGTTACTACTTGTCAAAGCAGCTTTCTCGTGCTGAAAAATTATTAAAATCGGTTCATTCGTGTCAGTTTATAAATTACTAACAAACAAATCTTTCCTCTTTATAATATTTGTATCTGTCTAAGTTGATTGTTAAGATTAATTCAAGACTAACATACATAGGTAACTGAGATAAGAATTACTTACGGTACATTCATATCTTCGTGCTTCTACAAGTCGGTTTGCGGATACGACTTGTTGTATAGGTTAAAACAATTCGGTTTTCACGTGTCAAGTATGAGCACACGCATAATTTTATCACGCTTTCATACTTCACTGAAAACTATACCAATAAACCGACTCGTAAAACTGTAATAGTGTGAACGCAGAGCTTACAATCAAACTAAATTCTTTAGTGATATAAAAGACTATAAACATTTCCCTGTACCTGCTATACAACTTAAAGAAGCTTTGAGACCCCAGAAGATGTCGTATTGTTTGTAGTCTTTACAAAGCATATGTTTCAATAGAAATCTAAGTATTATCTTTTTCAACACGCACATAAATATAACAGTGTATTCCTCTACAATAAAATAACAAGTATACAATAACACTATTTTATTGAGAAGCCTTGTCGCCTACGTCTCGGCTCGTATTGTAAGACACCTCTGGCAGATGAGAAAGAAATTTTCAACATATTTTATTACGTCGTAAAACCAACTAGATTATTTATATTGAAGCACTTTTATAACCGATATCTTTTTTCATGGTAGATAATTATTACGAACTTCCTTCCTTAAATTAATTTAGCTTTCGTAGATACGAAAATAACTTTGGAATTTGCTGCTCGTAAAAATATGGGAAAGAATTTTAATAAGCTGTTTGAAAAGTTGAGACAGTGTTTGATAGTGATTTTATGAGCTTTATGATTTGTGCGCATAGTTTGCTATTTAATTTAAACGCACAATACGCAGGCCAAGTCTACGAACCGACCGTAAAGAACATTTACACAAATCATATTGAACCATCTACACGCTTCTTACCTAGAACTATATTACGATGCAATTAAGGTGTAACATAAAAGAATAACGGAGGTTTTTACAATATATAATATTTTTTGTTTATAAGATACTAGATTTTGCCCACGGCTTTGTTCGTGTAAATATAGGTTAGGTTAGTATCATTACTTTTTTCAGTATAAAAGGTACCTCCTGTCCGTTTCTGTTCCCACATTGACAGCATGTATGCGAAATTTTATGATGATCGGTCGTGTAGTTAAGGTGTGAAAGCTTAAGAAACAACCTCACCTAACTAGTCTCTGTGTTACAGAGGGCTATTCACACAAAAACAAAGGAAATTATGAATATATAGACAGAAAAACCGACTATGTCACGCGTCTAACTGCTGCCTGAATACTTGAAACAACTACATCGTATATTAAAGACCAAATGATATATTTTTTTAATACTGTTTAATTATTTTTGCGTTACGAAACTGGTTCACACAAAAATTATTCATTTTTATCTGGTGTAACTTTTAGTGGTACTATAAAATTCTGCTTGTAATATTGCATCTATATCAAAATACCAAAAAATGTAACGAGGATTTAGTATCATCAATGGCGTTTAGCTGGTTTTTACTGTTGGCTATTTTATTTTAAAGTTTACACTATAATTACTTACAATTTGTAGCTTGCTTTTTTTAAATAGAGGAAAAGCTTAGAAAACGTTTTGTTGGTTTAACTTTTCATTTAGCCGCCGTAATAACACTTTGTCACATTCTGTGAATGTTACAGTTAGCTATCAGCTACCCATCATTGTTCAAAGTAGGACAGACAAAAGCCGCATACATATTTTAAATACCTAAAGGGTACCATCGAGGTAATCTTGGTTTCGTCCGCATACAAGGTACCGAAACATTCACCTTACGATTATAGCAGAATAACTAATTGTCGCAGCAAATATCTTTCTAACAAGTGAACATTAGTTTTATTATATAGATATATAGTTATGCTTTCACAATGCAAGTAGCTAGCGGGCTACATGCGCAAGCTCGCGCGGGAGTTAATCATACGGGCTACTAGCGTTATAGTCTCGCGTCGACCATTTCAACATTGCATACAACCCGCGCGAGTGCGCAAGCCATCTAGCGCATGTAACCCGCGTCGTATACAATAGAGCAGCTAATTGTAGCTAATGGTAGCTCAAGTTTTTCTAATGGACAATAAGTATATGTGAAAAACAACAAAAAAAGTCTACGATAATCACTAGTTTTCGCAATAGCAATATGTACAAATAGTAAAGTCGTTTCAATGTTTTACTATAATTACATGATGTTATTACAATTAAAAACTACACAAGTTATGCAGAAGACACATCTTGATGGGCTTAAATGTTGATGATAATGATCTCAACAGACGTATTAAGTTTTTATCAAGCACTGTAGATCGAAGTAGACGATGAAACATGTTTATTTAAACTCTCAAACTACTATACACATAATTTTTATTGTAAAAGTTACTTATAGTATTATCGTAACATTTCATTTATGCAAAGCACAACAAAACAAAATTATTATGTCCCAAGACTAAATTTCCATTGGGATTGGAACGAAGACGTTTATCAATATAGCATAGCATTTATTGAAAATGGGCAAAGCTGGGTGTCTTTGTTTCTTAATATCTAACGAAGCTGGTGTTCTGTAAAAATAAGGCAGGTTTTCTTAACGTTTTCTGTTTGGTCATAAAATTGGTTTGATAGCAAGTTCCAGTCCTTCGTATTAAACAAGTGTCCGTCCTATAATTTAATAAAAGTTTAAAATAACTTCTATATAGTTAGTAGACAGAAAATGGCATAAAAAATCCATAGTCGATGTCGCCCGATGGGGAATGGAGACATTCAGAAAGTTCCCAACACATAGGTTTTATTTTATTGGCAGATGCCTCCGTGTATCAGTGAGGTTTACGATGCACTACTCTCTTTATTTCCGAGTGCGGGCTTGCATTTTATTGTAATAAATTCTCTTTCTGTTTAGAACAAAGCTTCGGCTTTGGAAAAACTATTATGAACGATGTTTTATGTGCCGTATGAGTTATAATTTGTGAAGCTTATAAGTCTTCCCTTGCTTGTGTTTCTGTGGATGCTTAAAGATTCGTACAGATAGCTTACAAACTTTATCTCAACAAAACTTATAGAACTACTCATCTGTCTTTTCTCTATAAACTTATTTAGTAACTATGAGGATTTACTTTTCAACCTTAACTACTTTACAAATGCCTTGTGTTGAAGTATACACAAATGTTATGAAATGAGAAAATAGTACACGATGAACTTGGCTACTTATTTTTAAACTAAATGTCAAACTTCAGAAAGCAACATGTTGCTATACGCTATTCGTATGCAGTTAAATTAACCGCGGGATTAAATGTGTCTGCATTCATGCATTTAATTTTCTAACGTAAAATTTCTGACGATACTGATTGAAAAAAATTTTCTACAGAAATGTTTATACTCTTTGCGTTGTTTTAAAATATTATTCATTTTCAATAGTAATTATAGTAAATTATAGATTGAGCTTAAAATAGTGTTTCTATTGGAATAACTATAAGTAGAATGACAATTATGCTTTATTCAAGCGTAGTGAGGTAGTAATTGTACATTTATTACCTACTGTGACTATACTAATGGCGATCAATCTAAACTATGCTAACCTTACGTAATACATGAATTGTTCTTATATGCAATATGACACAATACTTTTATGCGGTACTTAACAAAATGATACAGTACATGCGCAAGTTGCGTGCATCGTATAAACCCGCGGAAGTAGCGCATGCTTGCACATGTCATGGTACTTGCGTCGTGCAAACAATGTTAATAATACTGCAGAGTAAGACTTCTAATATTTCAAAGCTGAGGCGTTTTTCATGATATTATTATTTGATACTTTTGCTTACTTCGTACACGTGGTACTTGGAAGTAAGTATGTACTCTTTTTTATTGTAATATTTTATTTAGTTGTATTTATTATTTACGGATAGACTGTTAGATAGCAAAATATTTAAATTTTAAAGTAACAACAAAAAACATGTCTTAGATTATAAGTTTTTCAGACCTACAACCTTCAGTAACACAACTGCGAGAAGCGCATTTAATTTTGTGCAGAAGTTTTTTTGTCATGCGTGATTAAATAGAAAGACAGCAAATCAAAAATAATGTTTTGGCATCTATAGCTCTTATAAAGACTCCTTACATTATATTTACTTAAATATCTTCTCTGTACAGACATCGATCAGTAAGATACAATTTTATTATATGATGTACTTCATGTAAACGGATTAATCACAGCTATTAGGTAGTTTAATGTTAAACTGTTTTTGCATCGATCAAATATACCATTGATTGATGGCTTTTTGAGTTTTTATATCCAATTTATTAAGTAAGGTTAAAGGCTATATAAGTAATAAACTACTGTTTTATTATATAGCATCAACCTACAACCCAGAAGAACGGACCTGTACCTAAGAATAAACGTAATAGAACACAGGCGGAACCACGGGACACAGCCAATCTCTAATAAAAGCATACACTATCAAAGATTAATTTTAACGGCCAACTTTATTACGCATTTGTCTCAAATTAATAAGTATATAATTGGATAATTCTATCTTGTTAAGTGATATTTATCTATCATTAATTTATTATCTAGTGAGAAAATCAAAGATCACTAGTTAAATAAATATTGTGATGCCATAAATCATATTTGTCGTAAAATAAAAAGTTATCTGGCAATATAGGAGAAGGTATTAAGTTTTATATTTCCTGTATTATAAATAACTATACACTAGAAGAAGTAGAATATTATCTCTATCGTTACAGTCTTATTAAGTTCTTTGCTGAATATAAGCCTGCATCGTAAATTATTTCGACCGTAGTCAAATATTTATGCTTTGTAAACAATACATCTCACCCTAAGGCTTGGAGTCGGTACTACAATGCTTTTTATATTTGATAGTTTTTAAAGACTATTACAATGCTACACATAATTATGTTTTCGCAGTTTTACCACCATTGTAGTACTGGGCTCAAGCGACACAATAAGAATAACATGCATATAAACAAAAGCCCCGTAAATTGTTATAAATGTGAAATTTTGTCACTTAGTCGCAAACGGCGGAACAGATTTACATGCAACTTAGCACACAGATAGGCTGATTATACAGCACACTTTTTATCTAGTATATGTGATGAAGGCAAGCAAAGCTGCATGAAGAAACTATTAGTACAAAAGTAAAAGTGTGGTTATCGATAAGTTCTTCTTTAATGCAGCAACGGAACAAGATGATTTTTCAAAGAAATAGTTTAGGTACCGAATATAAGTTAGGCAATAACTATTAACAGTACTACTATACCAGATATCCTCAAAAATCTACATTACACACAAATTTTGCTTTTAAATTATTTTCGAAACTTGACTTTAAGCGTGGCTCGATGTTGCAAACTGTACGCTATAATGCAAAATCGGCATACAATAAATTTGCTCACGAAATAGACGTGCGTGCGGGGCGCGCTTACAGTAATAAATAAATTTTATGTATGTGTGCCGATGTACCTTTGTTTTGGTCACTTAGAGCTCACCCGGAACATACTGCGACTGTGCTTTCATATTGTAGTTATTCGATAATGCTACTATGGATACAAAAATATAGAGATCTTATTCAGTTTGAAGATTTTAGTTGGTATTTGCATAAGACCTTATGCCTATAGTTACTCTAAGACCAAATTCGCAGTAGGTACATGTAAGCATTTCTGGAGTGCAATTTATGTTTTAATTTAGGTGAATATCGTTAGCAACATTTATGATACCGGCACTAGACAGAAACTCTGTTTTTATACGGGTTTTATTACTAGACTTGACCCTCTGACCGCTACACCACTGGGGCAGTTTTTAAGCAAAGTAATTTTATAGCATAATATTCTAAAAATGCTATATAAATACTCTAAAACTTGGTCCACTATGTATAACCCAAAACAATAGAACATAATCGAAAACGAAAACAGTACGAATCGTTTGCTTATCAACCATCACATTCCAACTGTTGATGTTGATCAGCGATAAGTAAACAGTATGTCTGATTCCTTATTTATATAAACATAGTTTCAGTTGAAACAAAGCTTTGTTGCTAAAGTCAACTTATCTATCCTTTGTTCAATAAAAGTTAAATACACACGACCATTTTGGCATTTTTATTCGCAAGTAAAAATAAATATATTCGTGTGTGAACGGTAAACCTGGTGTTCAGTTTGCATAGATAACGGATGGATTTTTAATGCTGTATGTGTAGGTTTATTTGAAATAAAACAGCGTAGCATTGCGCTTGTATTTAAGAGAAAAAGGCAGAGATGTACCTATTAGACCAAAACCGCACCGCACCGCATTTTGTTTCGTCATAGCATATTGATGTCAATATTGAGATCAGTTTTAGAGTACTTACCGAAAAATACAGAAAGCTCTAATTACATTTTGCTTTCTAGAATCTAATTTAGGACCTCATTATGGGTACACGTGCTCAGATATACGGCATTGTATTAATGAGGTAACTAATCAATTATAATATAAGCTTACATAAGTTAAATACATAAAGTATAAAGATAACCGACTGCAAAAACACATTTGAAGAAATGACGACTGATTACGGCAAAAACTGATATATTTATTTATTATCTGTGATTACTAAAGAAACATATACACCTTAGGTCTCGTCACTAAGACGAAACTAATTTAAACTACCAAAAGTGTCAAAGAAATGGACATAATTATATACAACAGAGCACATACATCCGAAAAATATTAACCTCTTTCTAACGCAGTCGGATAAAAATAACGTTCATGAATAATTATTATCTATAAAATGCATGTTACATTTTTAATTAATACCAATTGTGCATCCACAAAGGCCTAATACTAATTAAATATTAAATCACAATTACAAACAAACATAATAAGCCTTTTTAATACGCCAAAAACTAAGGGCTCCCACGAGATTAAAATAATCCGATCCGAAACCACGTTGGTACAGAATAATTTCAAATTTTGTGACTGGAATAACAATTAATATAAAACAGCGCATTAACTCCCAAACTTTTTACCATATACAGTATATGTCACAGTGCAAGCGGGCGAGCGATTAACTATTGGAATTTCACGTAATATTAATAAATAATGAACATATTGTATCGTCGGCCCCGTGTTTGTTTGCGTGTGATTGTAATGTCCCGTGTCAAGCAAAGTGCTATTAAGATTTTTTTAATCATTCTAAGTAGCAACACGGTGGTAAAATTGTGTTCAGCTAGTCTTACCCCGATGTTGTGGAACCTGACAGACAGCTAGCGTAATGTGAACGTAATATACACCTCCCTACTTTTATAGGTATATGAAAGTGTCTGTTTACTACTAGACACATTAGAAATCACTTTGACGCTAAATAAAATAGATAAAAGCAGAAGACGAAACAACATTTCTACCAATCTGCTCACATCCTGAGTTTACCAACAATTACACTGATAGAACTACATACTACGGCGAATATATTCTTCTCCTTGGCTTTTATTATTCCTAAGTCATTTGCGTCGGCTTTCTAGTCTAATCGGATTTAACTGGATATCAGTTTTTACACGGAGCGACTGCCATCTGACCTCCGCAACCCGAAGGCTAACGATACCCTAAAGCTAGACCAGTGTCAGGATATTAGAGGGCACTGACTTCCCAATAACGACTACCATAGATGTTCATGGCAGCCGGACACGACGGCTTAATGTGCTTTCCGAGGCACGGAGCAGGCAATAATTGTGATGCACATAATTTCGAAAAGTCATATAACTTCCGAAAGTCAGAGGTGCGCGACGTGGGTTCGAACCCGAGACCCTCTGCATTGCAGACTGTTAGTCTCCCCACTGAGCTATCGCTGCTGCTACTACTACTACGATGAATATAACATATATTATATAGAACATAGCGCACAATGGTACGGTAGTTAGTTACATTTTGTATCGCTACTCGTTTGCAATGAGACATGAACACAATAATGAGAATTGATCGTATCGGTTTATTCTGGGGAAATAAAATTCTCTTCAAATGATATTCCGTGATACGATTTTCAACGACATTGACTTAACATTGTATTACTACAAAATAATTTACAGAATTTAGCGAGCATTTAGAAACATTTAGAACATTTAGAAAAAATACACCAGGACGATTCCTGGTGCAAAGGCTGAATATTTTAACTATATATCTAATAAATGTAAAATTTTTTTGCACGTTGATAATATCTTGTGGTTCTCTCACTCATTAAGGTTTTTTTATTTAATCGATGGAATGCGTCGACAGCATTGGAAATAAAGTTAAAATCATTGAAATATTTATCTGTACGTCGTCGGTCGCAGAAACTCCAAGCATAAAACATTCATCACGACGACTCACTCGATTTAATACTCTGATATTTATTTACCGTAATACTTAACGATCAAGGAAATGAGCGAAACGGTCATTTATGAAACTATTTAAAGCCTAAGTGCACAAACCTGCATTAAGTCTACTAGGCTTAATGCAGGTTTTATAGCAAACTGTACTTTAAAGGCAGTAATTAAAGCATAGCAGTGTATTATTATATCATTAAAGTGTTATTTTGTAAAAGCTCAGCGTGGGATGCAAGTAGATGGACAGACCACCTGGTTAAAGTGAAGAAAAGTCGTTGGATGCGTGATATTGATCACAGTCATTTTGAAGAGGCTGCTGATCAGTCGTGATATGTTTACAATTATTATAATAAAAGTCTATAGAGCTTTTTTAAAAGAGTGAATAAAATTGCGATGGGTAGATAGAGCTTAGGGAAATATGTACCTAAGAACCATCTTGTAAGATCTTTCCTTAAGGATACTTACACTGTATTACTATCATAATTATATAATATACATCTATTTCTACATTTCGAATTGAATGTCACGTGTCAATACAACATTTGATTCTGTCAAGTCACGTGCTAATCTGTTAAAGATGTCATATTATATTTTCATTTATTATGAGAGGAAAATTTTTGTCGTACATATTGAAATAGATTTAGTTGTAATTGACAGAAAGGCGTCACGTGCGAGCTTTTCTATTTTGAAATTATTATACTAAGTTATTACTACATCTACTACATACTACTAGAATAAAGATAATAATAATACAGAATATATTTTGCAACCTACATCAATCACATCATCCAACATCTCACTTACACAAATACCCTCTACTACGATAACAAATTCGCAGATGACATCACTTACTCAGGCGCATGTTTCTACTCAGACGGGATCTGATCCAGTCACACAACTAACAGAATATACACAGTCACATCAAATTATACAAATAGACACAACGGTACAAGAATTAATAAATCAAGTAGAGACCGCACTTATACAATACAATGGTACCGACCCAACAGTCCGTCCTAAACTACCAAAACTTAGAGAATGCAGAAATCTTTACGCATATATAGATATTTTTAACAAGCAAATATTAAGCAGATTTTTCTCAATTGATTCCGATTTAAATCATATTCACACTTTGATGTACTGTAGCGCACTTGTAATTTCCGAAAACCTAGGATATAAAATTCGAGCCCCTAACGCTAATACTCCGCATAAAACCTATAAATCTCTAAAGCCCGCATGGCAATTACGGATAGAAAATGACATTAAAAATTTAAGAGCAGATATAGGCAGGTTATCCCAGTACATTAATAATAATAAAAGTAGAAAAGTAGTTGCAGCAGTCGAGGTAATTTTCAGAAAAACAAAGGTACACACAATTCACGAACGTAATAACATAAGACCAGAGGAATATTTAGACACATTAAAACAAAAACTTACAGTAAAATCACAACGGTTAGCCAGATATATGAAAGCATTGCGAAGAAAGGAAGACAACAAATTGTTTATTACAAATGAAAAAAGATTTTACAGAACATTTAGAAAGGATAACATACAACGTGCACAAGAACTGCCCAACTCAGAAGACCTAAAAAACTACTGGACCGATCTCTGGAAGAAACGGCATGATCATAATGACTCAGCAGGATGGATAAAAGATGAAGAATGTAGAATGATGAATGCGGAAGATATGGAATTTTGTGATGTTACGGTAGATGATGTAGAGATAGCTACGAGAAAAATAAAAAACTGGAAGGGAGCAGGAACAGACAGGCTACATAATTTTTGGTATAAGAAATTCCATACTTTACATAATATGTTGGCAAAGAACATTACAGAAATCATCAAAGGTGAACAAGTACTACCCAAATTCGTTACAATGGGCATCACTTATATGTTACCCAATAGTAGTGACACTGTAAATCCATCACAATATCGTCCCATTACATGTTTACCAACTATTTGTAAACTTATTACATCATTAATTACACATAAAATTAACAAACACTTAGAATGCAATAACATTATGTCTGAAGAGCAGAAAGGCTGTAGGCAAGGACATAGAGGATGTAAGGAACAACTAGTTATAGACTCCACTATTCTAAAACACGCCCATAGTCACAAAAGGGACCTGCATATCTCATTTATGGATTATAAAAAAGCCTTTGACAGTGTACCTCATTCATGGTTAATTCGAGTCCTTCACATCTACAAAATCAACCCTGTGATAATTAGCTTTCTGAAAAATGCCATGTATGACTGGAGAACAACATTACACCTTGCTAATGGTACAGATACAATCACTACAGATGAAATCAGCATCGGAAATGGTATTTTCCAGGGAGACTCTCTTAGTCCACTATGGTTCTGCCTAGCATTAAATCCTCTGTCAAACCTCCTCAACAGCACCACTAATGGATATAAATTAAACTCTGAAACATTCATTACACATCTAATGTATATGGATGATATTAAACTGTTTGCTAGAACTCACAAATGCCTTGATAATCTCATAAAAAATACAACCCAATTTAGCAAAGATATATACATATATGTCATTTGTCACTACATATACAACAGGGAAAAATAGTAAAGTATCAAAACAACGCTACTGATACTAACATATTTATATCCATGCAACCATCAGATACATATAAATATTTAGGAATATACCAGTCTAATATCATTAACCATACACAAATCAAGGAACAGCTTCTATCAGAATATACTAAGAGACTAAACTTAATATGTAAAAAACAGTTACATTCGAAAAATCTATTTAAAGCAATAAACACATTTGCCATACCCATATTAACGTATTCATTTGGATTAATTAAATGGATACGCACTGACTTAAATAGATTAGAGATTAAGACTAGAACCACACTAACTAAACACAACTACGCACATCCAAAAGCAGCAATAGAGAGAAGTACAGTAAGTAGGCAAAAGGGCGGTAGAGGACTGATTGACTTGACCATGCTGTGGGAAGGACACATTCGAAAGCTTAGAGACTTTTTCTATGATAAAGCCAAAAATAGTAAAATTCACTCAGCAATTACAGAAATAGATAATAACTTTACTCCTTTAAATCTATACAACAGAGATACTATTTTTAAAAGTTTAGATGACCACAGGCATGAAAAAATATGTAGATGGCGAGGTAAGGAATTACACGGCAGACATATACACGATTTAGAACAACCGCATGTAGATTCAGACAGCTCAAACAAGTGGCTAAAATTGGGCTCACTCTTCCCTGAAACGGAAGAATTTATGCTAGCAATACAAGATCAGGTTGTAAATACAAAAAATTATAGTAAATTTATTATTAAAGACCCTAATACACAAAATGACAAATGTAGAAAGTGTCATCACGCATCTGAAACCATCCAACATATTACAGGAGCCTGCTCATCTCTAGCTCAAACAGATTACACCCACAGACACAACCAAATTGCTAATATCGTTCACCAAAAACTAGCCGTAAAATATAACCTAATACCAAAAACTGTTCCCTACTACCAATATACCCCAAAACCAGTGCTGGAGAATAGCAGCCACAAAATATACTTTGATAAAGCAATACTTACAGATAAAACTATACACAACAATAGGCCTGACATAACTATGATAGATAAATTAAATAAACATACATATTTAATAGACATAGCGGTACCCAATACACACAATTTACAGAAAACCATAACAGAAAAAATACATAAATATACAGAATTAAAAGAAGAAATAAGTAGAATATGGAAAATGAACAAAGTATACATTGTGCCCCTGGTGCTCTCCAGCACAGGCGTCATACCCAAACACCTTCTTCACTATTTACGACAGATAGAGCTACCCACCAATCTTTACATCACTATGCAGAAGGCCGCTATACTCAATACTTGCCGTATAGTTCGTAAGTTTTTGCAGGACGAGCCCCTTTTAATAAATAATGCCCCAAATGAACCCCACTTGGCCTAGACCCGTGGTTTTCATTAAATACCGAATTTTATTTCGAGAAAAAACAAATTAAACCAACCAAAATAATAATAATACATGCTGGCGCAAGCTACATGCGCGAGTTACTGCGTAACGCATGTAGCTTACACCAAAGTGTATAAGCATACCAGTGGTATAATATTAGGGGTTAAAGTATGAAATTGCCGATTTGTACTGAAAAATTAGAACTCGTTTTTTCTAAGATATACCATATTTATTTAATCAAAATATTTACCCTCATTATCTATACATTGCTGCCATCTAAACGGAAGTTCATTTATGCCTTTACGATAGAATTCCGGGCATCTAGATTCGACAAACTGTGTGAAAGCATTTTGTAATGCCTCCTGAGAAGAAATTTTTTTATCACGTAGAAAATTGTCCAAGTCACGAAAAAAATGGTAGTCCGTTGGAGCAAGGTCTGGCGAGCATGGAGGATGACGTATGGTTCCTAAGTGCAGCTCCTGTAGAGTTTCAACGGTTTCTCATGCAGTGTGAGATCTTGCGTTATCATGGAGCAATAATGGTGAAGATCGATTCACGAGTCGGGGCTGTTTTACTGCCAGTTTCGTCATCATTGTTCGAAGTTCGCTTTTTGCTTGATCACTTGACCAGATCTGAGAAAGCTATAGTGAATAACGCCATGAAGAGACCATCAAATAGTTACCATTACCTTTTTATTGGTAAGCTTTGCTTTAGGACACTTGCTTCGTTTGACCTGGAGTCAGCCATTGCATTTTTCGCTTACGGTTATCGTAAAGAATCTACTTTTCGACACATGTCACAATTCAATCTAATATTCCTTTATTTCTGTACCGATTCAACAAAGCAAAACAAGTTTCAACACGCATTTCTTTCTGTAGATCAGTCAAATCATGAGGCACCCATTTTTTATATTTTTTTATCTTATTGATTTGATGCAAATGAGCCAATATTGTAGGTAGGGTAACGTTAAACCATGCCGCTAATTCTTGGGTAGTTTGACTCGGATCGGCTTCCACCATCTCTTCAAGTCGAAGTTTCCATTATGAAAGCGTTTAAACCAAAAACGCACGGTGCGTTCATTAGCAGTCTCCTCTCCAAACGCAGCGTTGATATTGCGAGCCGTTTCTGCCGCGTTAGTTCCGCGTCGGGACTCGTTTTCAAAAATGACACGGATTTTCGAAGTTACCGTCTTTCCCGACTAAGCTGAATAAAAAAAACAATTGAAAGACGAAAATTGAATGTTGCACATTTTTAAAAGAAGAATCTTATAGGTATCATGTGAAAAAAGCTTCACTCGAAAATCTCACACCATGAAGGTTTTATGTCAATTCAAAATATATATTACTATAGTAGGGCAACTTCATACTTAAACCCCTATTATTTAATTCAACTCGAGCAGAAGAAAACAACTGCTATTCGTTCATAAATATTTAAAATAATATCTTATTTATGATAAATTTATCTTATGATTTGTGCATGCTACTTGCGCTAACATGTATGTTGTAGCTGTATTACATAAAAGTAATACATAAGTTGTTAAAGGACTATGCTACAGAAGTAGGCAGCTGCAAAACGATTGCGTCCATTACTACGTACTCCAGTTCCACGACTATTGAATTGTAATAATTAATATCGGTATTGGAGCCTCACTTTCGGGGAACTTAACTACCTCATTGGTGTATTGTCGTCGAGACTGACAACTTGTAGGTTATGTTCAATTACGATATACGAGGGATGCCTATTATGAGGGAGCTAAAAACCGTACCTGGCGAAATGAGGTGTAACATAGCGCTCCAGGCATATACGCGTGGCGTATGTGTTTAATATTAAAACGAAATCACAGGCATATTAACATAAACATAACAGTTAGAGATATGAAAGAGCGGGGCCTTCAGTTACAAGTATATTATATACTTAAAAGGAGACCAAAACCACTACGTTTAGAAGGACCCAATGTTTACGAAAATAAATATATTTCTATTTATTTTTATTTTATAAGGATTTATGTTTATAATTGGTCATTCTTGAAACGTAGCGTAGAACCGGTAGTATCATTACACTACCGGTATGCCATTAGCTACATCATTTCAAAAACATAAATATACAATATTGTAATAAAAAGGATTGTTTACTTAATGACCGCTGACTTAATGACAATTTGACTAATAAAATTATCATTTTTAGATAATCGTTTTCGAATAAAAGCGGTTTTATTATCTCTGATAAAACAATAATGTTTTATATTATTTAGTATAAGTAGGTTGTCACAATATGATAACTGGCTTAAGTATTTCGCTTAGATCCTCAACATTTTTATGTAAATATTAATTTACTACTTTTATGTTACACTATAAAAAAATATCCCATTTCAGATAAGAACAGAATCCGTTTCTTATACGTTGTACGTTCAGGATATACAAAATGGCTTAAACGTTCTCGCTGTCGGATTCAGATGCACGGTGATCAGTAGCATTTGCAAGTATGGATGCTCTTACAAGTATGAACATAGTTTACTCGAGGTACTCGGATACCGACTGAGTCCTTGTAAGTTTTTTCGCCCGCCAGCCGGAAGCCTAATTGTCACAAAATAGTCAATTTGGCTAATATGCCAAAATAAAAACAATATAGTGGATGTCTTTTGAAATTGGTTCATCATCATCCCAGCCGAAAGATGTCCACTGATGGACATGGGCCTTCCCCAAGGTTTTCCACACAGACCAGTCTTGTGTCATCTGCATCCAACTGTTTCTTGCGACCCTAACCAGGTCGTCTGTCCACCTTGTCGGAACCTACGCTTGCGTCTTCCGGTACGTGGCCGCCACTCCAGAACTTTTCTGACCCAACGGCTAGGTAGCTAGTACGTCCAACTAGTAGGCTATGAGAACAGGCTAAGCTATATTGTGATGAAATTTTGGAGAACTGTCGTAACTGTAGTTTAGTAAAACTGCAATGCAACTGTATTCTTGCTGAGCATTGCGGTGCGGTCTAGACGCCAGTTATAAATTCAACTAACTGTAGCCGTATAACCGGGCAGGAATGTGTACAAAGGTACGCGATATCAACATTTAGTTACACATCTGAAATAATATATATTATAACAAAATTGTTAAGTAGCTGTAAATTAAAGAAGTCTGCGTTGGTTTTATTATGATATCAACATTATAGTCGCTTGACTTGTTAAGCAATTACACCTTTCATAATTATAATTCAATTCAATAAAAGAAAATTTAAAACATTAAACCGGTGCGACGTTACAGTAAATAATGTTATTAGCGAAAATAAGATTGCCAAGGAACGTATAGTAACAGGCCTTATCTAGTAACCAATAAGCGCCGATTTCACTTGAGTTTATATAATATTATTATAATGACTAGTGGAAGAGTAATTTGGAACTCACTTTACAGCATAATTTTCTAGGATTACCTATTGTAAGTTACATCAGATAATTCTGCGAAATTACACTATAATATTCAAATGACTTTCTCAAAAGTCGTTATAATATGACACGCCTTATATTTTAGTTAATATTTATTTTATCTCAAAAGATTGTTAGCAAAAATATGTAGCCACAAGAAGGAAATCGTATACCTACCTGATACTGGCTGATACAATATTTAAAATTCGAACCTTCCGTATTCTTATATAAACTCGTATTCACCGTTTGGATCGTCCATCCATCCGTCTCATGGGGATAAACTTCCACTGTATATTCCTAGTCTGGACCTAGATTCTCCGGGCATAAATTGGTTTTATATAGAGCAAGTGTTTGTTTTAAAGGTAACCAATTCCTTTTCAATTCATACAATATTCGTAGACTTTATATTTAGTTTGGCTGTCTCTGTTTGCAAAGAATGTGGCAGACGGTTCGATCGTGATATCGCGGGATACTGTGGCTTTTCTTAATACCTACTTATCCAAAAAGATTATAAAAAAAAATAGTTCATAAAATGTTATTCACTTATTTTGAAAACGTACTTACTATACATTGAAACGAGCATATTATTCCCAAACAAAAATATCTTATAGGGAAAAATAATTTGACAAATGAAGACCGAAATAATAAAATTGAATGTCTAACATTTACAATAAAAAGACAAGACAATCTAACCCTCCAATGCAACGGTCGCATGGTTACCTTTTGTTGTGACACCAATAAATCGGATTTAAATTTTGCGTGTAACAATCGCACGCGCGTTGACAGCGTGACATTGCCGTGACATGGCATCGCTCAGTGACTACACAGGGGTTCAAACATTATAAAAGTACTGTTTATTCGTCGCGTGCGTTGCGTGCGATCTAAACGTCTTTTTATACACCTGAGTACTCTGTCTTACTTCGCAGTTATCAGTAAGCGACAGTACTTAGCGGCTGGGCATTGTGTTTAATACGGATTTATGTAATAAATGCACGAGTTTGACATCGTAAATAAGGCAGTAATTAGAATATATTGCTCCAAACTATAATTTATGACTTATCCAGCACAATAAGTTGCATGATACCATTGAAATTAAATACGAATTATGGATTTATAACGCCATTACTTATTTCCGAACAGATCTAAACGTTAAAGGAGCTTCGTAATATATATTAATTTGCACCATTTGCACGCCCTTACTAACAGAAATTGCATAATTAAACATGTCCGAACTAAAGTTCTTACTAATTTGCAATAATATTGTCGAGTATATACGACCAAACCATTTTTTTCAATTATTCTAATATAGGCATGCTTATTAATTCATTCCAAAGCGACTACTGTTTCACTTAGACGTAGATTATTTATTCCACTAGTTAAAAGCTGTACATTTTATACCTGGCACCTTTAAGTGCCTGTAAAAGCTCAGAAACCTAGACATATTTGTTACTTGTAATTTCCGGTCATACAAGACACGATTGCAACTATATTGGCACAATTGCATTATTTTTGTACAGGTGTTTGACTTTTGTAATATTGTCATTTCTAATACCTATGATTAAACTAACTCTACATTAAATGTTGATTTTATGTGAATTTAGGTGATTTAATTAAGATTCGGTACCTGAATTCCATAGAATTTCTATAATCTATCTAATAATAGAAGCCTCTTTTATGTTACTGGATCCTTGCCTCGGATTTATAAATGTTGACACAATGGATACAAAGAACGACTATTTATATATTTTATAACTTACGTATTTGCCTTGCACATCGAATTTAAAATAAACACTTACTATACAGTAATAACTAGAACATCCCTAGAATTGCATGTAGTAGCAACTATAATAAGTTTTACTTTGAAGTTGCGTCGTGGAGTTTATGTGACATTTTATACACATTGTCATATCAAATTATTTCCACCATGAATGCTAAAATGTAATACGTACTTTAAATTACCAGTTGGTAGTTCGTGAGTCATGTGTTCTAGACCGTGACGTCGTATGAAACGTGCGTGTTTAGCGTGACAACCCGCCACTAGATTGATTGACAATGTGAACACACGAGCAGTGAAGTGTTGTTTTGTGAAATTGCTAATATACTCACGATTTTGCAAATGCGTTTCCTGTTTGTGGAAAAATTCTGCTTATTTAGCGGGTCGGGTAGGAGTCGTGAACTATTGTTTAACTTAAGTTGAATTTTTAATAAGAAAATGTAGAGAAATTCAAAGGGAAAGGATGCTTGGTTTTTGTATGCTATTATAATTTCAATATGTATCCTTAAGAATTAAATGTGACATTTGTTTTACATATGATTAACCTACCTGACCTAGTCAAAAATAAAGACTTTATTATATTGTGTCAGTTAAACTCGGTAATTGTGTATCATTTTTGCAAATATTAGTTGTTATATTATAATAATATCAGCCCTGTATTAAACTGTCCCACTGCTGGGCATGGGCCTCTTCTCACTATGAGAAGGGTTAGACCATTGTCCACCACGCTGGCCTAGTGTGGGTTGGCAGACTTCACATATCTTCGAGAACATTATGGAGAACTCTCAGACATGCAGGTTTCCTCACGATGTTTTTCTTCACCGTTAAAGCAAGCGATAATCAACTATTTAATACACATTTAACTACAAAAAGTCAGAGATGCGCACCTTGGGTTTGAACTCGAGACCTCTGAGGGGCAGTCCAACGGTTTGCCACTAGGCTATCGCTGCTGACTAATATATTTTATTAATATATTAATATTGTTATATTGTTAACTAATATTTGCCTATAAGTTTTAAAAGTAGTGATAATGATTGAAGGCGGCAGTTCCTTGGTCACTCGGCAACAGATCAGCCGTTTTAAGATTAGGCTGAAAGAAAAATTTAAATTCATGCTCAAGTCAAGGAAAATAACATATTTATGTGGTATCAATACGTAAAGAGTCAAGAGATACGAGGAAAGCGTTTCGTTTGATAGTGAGCTTCCGAGATCGATTTCTATTTGTATCTTCTATCTGTTAATAAATTCTCATTCATTCTAGCAGATTATTTTGGGCATTTTTGGCCCCTTTTGTCGGCAATAGGCCACAATTACGTGGAACCTAAATATAAACCAATTTTGATTGCTGCTGATTGCTATGCCTTTGCCTATCCATACGTGTTACTATTATGTTATATATAGTTTTCTAGAGATAAATATAGGCCATATTGCCTTTAGTCACGGCATACCTATGTGCGTTAAATATAAAAGGTTTTGGAATATACAGCAAAATATACTTACCTTCCACCCATTACGTGGTAAATTATTTTAAACCGCGCCAGAGAATTTATGACTTGTCCTATGACATTCGACCACATGTAACATTACCGTGTCTTTTCCCATGAGCACAATTCAAGGGGTTGACTTCCTATTATCCACCTGTGCCTAATGACGTCTTATTGCGTTGCCGGTACACCCCTTATTGCATTCAAGGAAGATTACAGGTGATAATAGACAACTGTTAGGAACAATAAATATCAGGGAGTTGACTTAATTGGAAATAATAAAGGGATGAGGAGCAAACCAGTAATTCAACAAGATAATGCAAGTTTGTTGCCACCCTATGTTAGAAGGATTACTTATTAAGTGAAAGATGCGTCATTGCGAACTCAACAATATAAGGATTTAAATTTTGTTTATTAAGTAATTATATTGTGTTGAATGTCAACTGTCTTGATGACACCGCGATCCCGGATCGAACAACTCGCTATTCGGATTCTCTATCGAGGAATTCTTAGTAGCAGCACGTAGTATAGAAATTGAGAAATGTGGGTGCGGAACCCGGTAGACGCTAATAAGCTTACCCACTTACCACGTGAACCTAAAAACATAGTTGGCAAAATGTAGGTGTATCTCTGCCTACCGACAGAAGTAAGAATTGTGACGCGGTACCATCAGGGGTACGAACGTTAGACTATGTATATTGTACTCTAGTAGCTCAAAAAATGCTTAAGGGTTTGAGATCCCTATAGCATTTAAGCACCTTATAATAACTTGATTAATAGCTTGAATCCAATAATGTTGTCGTTAAGCTTGTTGGACTAGACCGATTTCAGTTTAAGTCGGGTAACATTCGGTGGAATATAGTCCCACTTGATCCGAGACTATTGTATGCATACATGACTCTATTCATTTGGCATCTGAATTGAGCGCTTGTATCGAGTCGACCATAAATCTCTATTTAATTTGTGCCTGTAAATTTACCAGTGCACTGCCAACCCTTTAAAAATTTAATCACTACGCTGTATCAATAATCAGTTACCGATCAAAGCCACTGTTTAATCTCGCGCAAACAATTGCCTTGACTTGGCTTTACCATAACATCTACTCAGCAAAACTCAATAGAAAGCGAAAAACACAGAAGACACATATTTCTTTATAAAAGGTCTATCTAGCAGTGACGACTATCTCTTCTGAATAATGTTATTACTAGGGGTCACATTCAATGACGTAGAAAATCTTTACGAACGACGTACTATCAAGGATAGCCAGGAAATGGAAAACAAATATAAGATATCATTTGACCTTACACAAACTGAGAATACGCAGAATATTTATTTGCAGATATTTTTCTATTAGTATTTTTGGATAGTAAATCTTGCCGTGTAGTCGGTAAAACCGTGCGCTTGTGATATTTGCTGGTAATACTCAGTATGTCCATAGATAGTCTCGAGTTCCATTAAAGTGATAAAACGTTTTGCTTATATTTTAGTTGTTTTAGTAGTATGGCAAGGACAAAAATGCCTTTATCATTATGATTACTTACTTATGGAAGCTTATCGAGCGAGGTGCAGGAAACTCATCTACGTGATGAAAGAACTACGAGACGTCGCCAGTATCGAGCTTCTTAAAACTGTGTACATCTCACTCTGCCAGTCCATCTTGACATGCTGCCTAAGCATTTGGTGAGGCTCAGCTACGTCTCATCTGATACAATTGGAGAGAGCGCAGAGGTCGATACTTAAAGTCAAAAAACCATGAACTTTTCCAACAGTTGACCTCTACAAAGCAGTTGACTTGTTAAGCATACGACAGTTATACGTTCAAAATGCGGTCATCCAGATGCATAAGTCGGTTCTGAATTCCTCTGATTATAAGGATATGTTAAGTGCAAGAGTTTTCAAGATTCCCATCACAAAATGCAAGACTACGTTTGCCAATAGGTTTAAAAAGTACTTGTACCCCTACTTATATAATAAAATAGTAAAACATTGCGATCTTAAGCATAGCACTATGCGGGAAGTCCAAGTTAGAGTCAAAAATTTTATAGCCAACCTAAATTACCACGACATGGAACAACTCCTTAACACCATTATTTAAATGTACCGCTCCAGGCGTTCTTTAATTCTTTATAAAATTTCTCCACTCATTTACACACACACACACACTCACACACACACACACACACACACATACATACACATACACACACCCTCACACACACATACATACACACACGCACAAACGCACACACGCATACACGCACACACACACACACACACACCCTCACAAACATAAACATCATACCTCACAGACTATCATACATACCCACCGTAATTAACCTAAACATCCACTCACTCACACCACTCTCACATCTATTTATTCATGCATATTAGTTATTTGTAAAAGTTAAGTTCTGGGTATAATTATGTTAATCCGTATAGTTTGATGGCTACGACACAGGCTGTGCCTAGTGTAGCTATCACGGTAAATGTTAATATATGTGTAACTTAACTGAAATAAACATTATTATAATTATTGTTGTGGTAGAGCAACTTCAAAAAGGAGAGCTTTTAACAGAATGCATAAAATAAATATTTTCTTATGATACCTCATATCTCTAGAATTTTAAACCGATTTTGGTGATAATTGATTTGAGAGGACTTACTTACATTGTGGTCACATATAAATTAGATTAAGCTCTGATGTTATTGTTCGGAAATAATTTATGAATCTCTTCAACGGTTAACAGCAAATTAGTAACGATAACTATTAAGTATTTAGTGTGTATCTTGCTATATTTGACTGTACATACATAATATCACGAATAATATACTAGAATTCTACACATGTAGCTGGTACATTTTAACAAATAAAAAACATAATAAGTAAGTTAGTTTATACCACTAGGCCTACCAGTATAGGTAACTTTACGTGGAGTAAAAAGTCACCGATCTAGCGTTAGGCCTTGCCAAACGTCATTTAAAATTGTAAAATATTAATAACATAAATTTAATATTAACAAGAACAATAACCAGCTTGAAAAACAGTAAAAATAAAAAGAAATATAAGACTTATCATAACTAACCTCCCAATCGAATCTACCCAATGCGAAGTCGGTGCCAAATAAACAACTAACAAATATAATTTAATTACTTAGCACCCATTTTTGTTATAATACTGGACGCAATGGTAACCGTACATCATGGCCATAGATCATAGCTTGTAAGCTAACAACTGTTTTACAAAGAAGGCGAAACATGTGAAATACCACGTTGTTTGGCTGCGATTTTCTCCAGAGTAGTCCAGTTCAGGTCCAGATGGCGTAAAAAAAAGATTTATATCTCTATTTTAATTTTTTAAGTTAGGATCTAGTGCCAAGAATACCAGAGGTTAAGTTTATTATACGAATATAATTGGTACACATAAGAATATAATTTTTATAGTTGGTGACTCGTTTGTCAGCAAATATAAAAAGAAAATCTAGATACGTGACAGTGCGAAGATGAGCAATAACCATCACTTATGGACACGAACATGTGACCCAGCTGCTGACGTGACTTCCAAAGAAGGGGCTACAACAACTATACTCAATGCAAGCATAGATTGACATCTGTAATACAATCTGGGAGTTTATTTCCCCGTGTTTGCCAAGTATACCATAGCATACAATGACTGTGGTCATACCAGTACAATTTCGGTCGTAATATGTCACGGTACATATAGTTTTGGGACACCCACTGGAATGGCCCATGACCAAACAACATAAAGCGCATTGACCGGATTAGCAACAACTTCGCAGTGACTATAGTAACGTTCTTACATAATATTATCAGCCGTGTATTAAACTGTTACACTGTGCCTCTTCTGTGTAAGAGTGGGAATGTTGAGATATGGCCAGGTTGGCAGACTATTGAAAAAATTATGGAGAACTCTCAAACATGCAGGTTTTCCCACGATGTTTTCCGTCACCACAAAAAGTCCGAGATACGTGTATGCGTGGATCGAACACAAGATATCTGCATGGCAGTCCAACGGTCTTTCTAGGCTATCGCTGCTATGACGTTTTTACATGCTCAATTGAAAGTACTTGTTTGACGCGCAAGTACACCGTTTAATTGATTCCTCATGCATGTGACTCACGTGAGTATCATGCACATATAGCCTACGTCAGCTGCTTGTGTCAAATCCAAGCACCTTATATAGTATAGTCTCACATACCTCAATACAGTAGATAGAAACCTTTATGACCTACCTCATTACCGCGTAATTATAGGTTTATACACCCAATGTGTGAAGACAGTCAAACGACAAGGTATACTCAACATTAATCATTGGACCGATGATGTAGTTATAAAAACCTTTACAACACAATTCAAGAATCTCGAACGTGTACAGGTTATATGACTAATTTCCTGCTTCGACACAAAAAAGTATCCTTGTTAAGTTAACCCTACTTATATGACTTAACAAACAAATTAACATAATAAATTAACCCATTCGTTTCGTGAATAAAAATGATGTAAGAGCCGTCGCACTGGTGAATAAATTAAGTACAGTGTTGATAATTAATCATGAGCTTGCTACCTTAAAGCAGTAAATAAAATAATTTACATTATATATGTATCATTCACCTCCAATATAATACTGTACCTACTATAAAAGGTGTGGGCTAAAACATAATTGGAAATGAAGTAGCTGTACATAGAAAAGTTGTACTAGTAAACAATATCTTATCAAAGTTTTAAGGACATTACAACTTTACACGGAAATTTTTAATACTAGTGCGTTAGTAACAGAAGTATATTATATAATGCATAATTATTCGTAACTTTAAAATTATGTACCGTTCTGTTTTAAGACGCCTCGCCTCAGTTGAAGTGGAATATTGTACCGGCTCAGTACAAAAAAGAGGCAACTCTTACAAACTCATTTCTAATTCATGTCTTACTCAACACTAGTTAGTAATGTGACATGTGATATGTCGAATAGTAATGGATCTTATACATATTGCAAGAAACAGGTGCGTGTTTTGCCACTTTTATATGCATCGTGTAGTTACCAAGAAATAAGTTGCACGAGTCCAGTGACTGACGGGAAGCCACGCTCACTACTCACTAAGCCGGATGATCAGTACCATGCACGTACTACTTGCGCAGATAGCTAACGTTGGCTATCCGCACGTAATAATTGCTTAGATGAAGATATGCGAGAGTTGGTGATAATAGATAATCACTATGATTTGATAAACATCAAGTGACATTATGCGGCACAACTTGTAAGGACTACTAGAGTGGATTAAATAAAACGAGTGAGACATATGTTCAAGTACCTCGCACGAGCAAATTGTGCATGTGCTATGCCAGAAGCAAATACGTCCTTTTCTTCCTTCACCTTATTGAACTTTGTATCAATCGAGAGTCAGTAATAAGAAAATGCAAGTCAAGCGAGCTGCTTGCACTTTAAAAAGGGACTTAAGACATTAACAACAGATAATTGTTTTGTAATAATGTTAAATCATAACATAACATATTATTATAGTAATTTTTGGAACGAAGTTCCTTACGGCAGGCTTGGAGGGTATAGGGATTTTGCTGCGCGACCGAACTGAAAAAAATGTGATAGTAAAACCGTAAGAAAAAATCCGTGGAAAAAGTGCGTGGAATAAAACCGTTAAATGAGACGTGCGCAGGCGCGACAGTCGCATACACAAGCGAGTAGTGTATAATACCAGGATATCAGAAATCACTAAATGACCAATATATTTAAATGTTTGGAATCATTTAAATATATTGGTATAAATGAATATTCTTTATTCTATTTAGTGAATTGAGCACGATTTTTTTTGCAATTTGTGTCGATTCTACATTAGCCGAAGGAACTTCGTTCCTACCTGGTGTCCCACGACACCACATAATTTTTTTTTTGGTTTGTATTCTATGAACCGGATTAATCAAAAATGTAAGTAAGTCATTATTTTACGAATAGAAACATAGAAGCTATCGACACTAAAAGGTATCAAGAGAACGTTTAGTAAACATTCACCGTACTATGGACAGGTAATCTTACAAGTACAAGTAGATATTTGTAACATGTTGATGTTATAAGTTAGTAGGTACTTATATTTACCAACAACATGGATATTTGTAAATACTAGCGGTCGCCTAGTGCTCGAAATTCGACCAAAGTTTGCCTGTAAGATATTGCTGATATATGTCATTACATATTGATATGTGTAACCATAGTTACGCACTTCGACTACGTGTGTCAAATGCATGGTTGTGTACGTGTAGTGTTTTTTCATTAATTTAATGTATTTTTGCGCATAATTTAAAAAAAATATTAGCCTTTGTCACTTCTTCTCTGTATAAACTATAAGTGTGCGAAATTTCATACTCCTCCGTCCGCCCAATTTTTGTAAAAAGGGATCCAAAGTTTTCGCTTCACGTATTAATATATAGATATATGTAATCATAGTTACGCGCTTCGACTGCCTGTGTCAAATGCATGGTTGTGTGCATGTAGGGTCTTTTAATTAATTTAATGTATTTCTAATGCATATTTTATAAAAATATTAGGATTCGCCCCTCCTTCTCCATATAAACTGTAACTGTGCCAAATTTCATACTCCTCCGTCCGCGCAATTTTCGTAAAAAGGGGTACAATGTTTTTGCTTCACGTATTAATATATAATGTTAGAATGGTAATGATGAATATAGTATTCTTCTGCTTAGTATGTCAGTAATATTTATTAGAGAAGCTTAGTACCAGCAATTTAAGTAAAAAATTGGTTGTATTCTAACCCCTGAAATAATAGTATTATGATACAGATATTATTTTTTAACTGTAGGGAAACATCTGAATAAAAATGCATGTGCATGGGTTTACGTCGTATTTACCTCACCCATAGGTGGGGATCGAACCTACTACCACTCGATCGTAAATGCGACGCCGTAAACATTGCTAGTGCTTCGTTCAATTATTTATTAATTATAAATATAATTTGTAAAACCATTTCCTTAATATTTTTAGTGAATATTATATTCGCATGGTGCTAAAAGGAAGATTTATGTTACAATTAAATTACTTTAACTGCATCTCTATAATTATTATTCCAAGAAAAATAATGGTATTACAAAAGAGCCGCATTCAATCTAATACAGGATGACGATCATTCGCCTTTAATATAGTAAATTAACGACCGGATTTTCATCTAGACTTCGATCAATCTAGACAGCAATAAAATACGACCTTCAAAGGACGATAGCATTTACGAATCGCTATAAAATAAAATAAAAATTGAGCGCAACAATTCTAAGACGCTTAAGCTATATTGAGTTTAGTACAAAATTCGATACGAGTCGAACTAAACACAAGTATCTACGTAAGTAGCTAAGTACAAAGAAAGAAACAGAATGAATAAAACACCCGCGCTGGTAACGAGCCTGCCTTCGTGTAGGAGTATTGCGAATGTACCTACACTACTTGGCCGTTTGTTATTTTATTTGCTTTCTACTCAGTAAACTCTATTACCCAGTCGATGGTTTTGATTCCGAGAAGTCGATGTTTACATTGAATGTTAAACTTATGTCACTGTTGTCACAATATTTTACTTTCAAGCGTTTCGTCCGTTGTGAAAGTTTATGAACGTCGAATGCGGTGTTTGTTTAAGTTCGTCGATAGCGTGTACATCGGATCCATCCATGTAACCTTGCGACATTCCCGAGACTCGAATATCTAACGAGGATATTGTTCTTATTTTCAATTTGAAGGAACAAACTCGATTGTCGATAGTTTCCGGCGCAGCACTACTGCGGCATCGACTCCTTGACTCGAAACAACTAATGGACTACGTTATTACTAGCCACCTCAACGAAAAAGTGCATTAGCGTACCGTAAGTGGGATAAAAGTATTTGAATATAGAACTTAAGTAAAGTGCGGTGTGAGTGCTTATGCCACTTAACATACAGCGATTTGCCTCATTTACCGTAATCGCTACAGTTTTATTTCACTTCGGTTTCGGTAGCCGACGTTTCATGTTAAATAAACGACTTATATTTAAAGCATTCGATATTCAATTTGAATTTTCGACGAAATGGTTTTTAATTTTGGCTTGCTACAATTCACGAAATTTAATTTCCGTGCATGACTTTAATATGTGCGTATTTTTGTATATGAGGCATATTTGATCTTTTAGCCAGTATAACTAGACCTCTGGGATTGACGATTGTGATACCGCAGTAAGAAAGTTGCAAAAGGAAGATATATGTAGATGTTCCTAAACTGGGCTGTGATTTAGTTTGTGAAGTTTTTGAATCCCGTTCTTTGACTCTTATCACGGTTAGTTAGGTGCGCTCCGAGAGTAGCTTTGGGAGTATGAAAAGAGAGTGCCTTTTCTTTGAATATTGCATTTGACATCTGAGAGTTTGGCTTATCAGCTTCCGCGCCGGGGCCGTGCCGGTTGATCTTTTGTTTAACCAATTACGTACGCAAAGATTGGCTTGGGTGTCCCTTTGAACACGTAAAAATACTCGCATCTTTTTAAGAAATCACTAAAAGTGTAGGTGTTATGTCAGTTCGTAAATACTTTGTAACATTGAACAAACATGTTGCCATGCAATAAATTGAGTCATTAAATGGCAAAAATTATAGGTCTCGACGCCTTGAAGTTAGTGCTTAGTTTGTATTTAAGCGTCGTAGGTATCTGCAGTTTTACAATTTCTCACTTAGTTTCAATACTTCTTGCAGACGTGCGGTGGGACAGACAAAGGCGGATAGACATAATGAATTTTCGTTTGTGAATTGGCAAATAAATAATTCATTGTGAACGAGTCGCGGGTTCCTAGTAATGTAAGAAAGCATATTTTAGCTCATATCGTAAAGTGCAACGAATGACAACACTCGTAAAATTTTATGTCCCGTACCATGTCGTCCCGTCTCAATTACAATTACAAATTATTACAAATTTTCAACTGAGCTCGTTGTGTCATGTGTAATATGCGAAAACCGATGCTTACAATGTTTGACGTTAACTTCATATATTTTATTCATACGTACTTTTTCACGTACAGGCGGGATTTACGACGTATAAGTTTACGTAGAGTATCTATGCAGTGTCTTAAGGACAAAATAATATGATACCGCACACGTATGCCCGAGAGTTTATTAGGTAAGAGTGTGATTTCTAGATATTGTCTCGTTCTGTACATGTTTTGTCAATTATGTCCTAAGTCTTCAAATAGGAGGAGCAAGGCTTTTTAACTTAGTGTCCACATTTATATTGTATTTTATTGCCTCACCAACAATTGATAACACCGCTGAATTAATAGGTATCGTACAGTAAACATTGAATATTATATTAAAAGTATATTATAACGTATTTACTATAAGTGCGTAAAATCTGTATGAAATTCAATAATTGATAATAATTAAAGTAATATAGGTTCAATCTCTACGCACATCGAAGAATGCTACAGTGAAAAGAGCATTATATTATATATTTCTCAAAAACTCATCTATGGATTAACGTATAGGTTAATCCAACAATCTTTATACATGAAAGCGTCGATGCAAATCCATGTAAATCACACCTACCATCATCCACAATTACTAAATTCCAAACACGTATAATCTACTTCCTCTCCAATATATCACAGTAGACGCAAAACACAAGACAGGCATATCTCCATTAGACGCAGAAAGCAATCTAGGAACGCGCCACATAACGCCTGAGGCAATTCTGGCCAACTATGACCTACTATTAAGGACTGTCTCAAAGCATTATGCCCACATGCGCTCTCCAGGTCTACAATTTCTGTAATACGCGACAGCGTACATGATTTATTTACATAAACAATAGTGCGTGGTGTTCCAAGGCGGGTATTATTGATTTCATTCTATCTAACGTGTAGTGCGTTAATTGTAAATTGCGGTACAGTTTAGTTTTGCTTATTTTCTTGGGAATTAGTAAAATAAAACATTCAAATAAGTATGTAGAATACAGTCGTTATTCTATGTAAAAGTTGGAATTTATTGGACATTATCGAAAGTTGGGTTCGAAACCCACCCGTTACTCAACCGACATGACAAACATACCTACTAGGTTCACTGGTGTCAGTGAGTTAACAAGAAGTCCAGTACTTTGTACCCCAAATTGCTAGTAATCGTAGGTTCTGAATAAAAAACTGGTGTAAGAATACAAAAGATCGCAATCACATGATCATCATTTGCATTTGTAGAATCGGTCATACACGAGTGATTCTTATCCATAGTGATTAACCGCTTATTAGCAGGCAATCAGCAGTTTTCATGAAATTTTTATTTTTATTGTTTCGTCTATATAGCATTATGTTTGACTTGAGATACTAATTTCCTTGATGTTCTAATTTTGTTTTAAATGTAAAGAGTCATTTCTTATTAAAATGAAATAACAATTATGTACACGCTTCTTTAATTTAGGCGAATATTATTTGTGACATCTATGATTACAAGACTAGATCGCCACTTAATTTTGAACAAATTTTGTAACGACGATCGGCCCCAGTTGTAATATTTTTAAATTCCTCACGACGCAAGGAGTATTACAGGTACAGGAGCTGTAGATAAATAAGTATCGGGCAATGTTCATGACATGCTAAAGGTTTTATAAATGCGCTTTTCATGTGACTTTACGTTAACGGTCAGCCGTCTAGATCTTGAATGCAGTAACTTTGTTTTACTTGGGCGATCGATCTGTGCCACGGGCTGTTCCGCGGCTACTCCATCCTTTTTTACCTAAGCTCGCGATTTTGTAATATACTAGTTATTGCCCGCAAATTGGTACGCGAGAAATTTGGAAGTAGTTATCTTTATTTTTCTTTCATTGCGTGTAAGAAGAAGCTGATCTACACACGATACATTCTTATTTATTGATAATACCTGTAGATACACATATTTATTAAAAAATGGGTAATGCACAACCTAAATACTTCTTATAAATAGGTACTCGATTTCTAAGCGGCGTATCACGATGAAACATGCTCCAGATAGAAGTTAAGCCTACAGCAATACAACTGTACACCGTATTCAATTGTGTGTCATTGTTTTTGTATGACGCGCATACAAACATGCAGATAGTTTTTTTTTTAAATAGGTCTTTGTGTTGACATCGACCAGATACAATTTTATTATACGTATAGATGAACTGTGAAAATATGCTTTTGGAAAGCATTGTTTGTTTTGGATGAACTATGAAATTGCCATTTTTTATGAAAAATATTAGTAACATTGTTTTCAAAAAAATATTTTTTTAATCTTTTTGTTGGCAAATCGAAATTCAATGATATTATAAATGTATGACTTGGCCAACATGTAATTATGGCTAATTGAAGCGACTATATAGGAATACACTAGACACAGATTTAACTATGAACATAAATTGTGTAAACAAAATGTATGCAAACATTTTTTTTATTGTGGAGTACAAAATAAAGAATCCAAATAATATGTTTGTATTTATCTGCCATAGCTTTTATTAAACGAATTCAAATTGATATCGCCTACCTAAATATTTTATTTCCAACTAATAAATGCCATTTTGCAGATATATGTACGGTGCGTAATCAAATTATATGTTCCTTCAACTCTTATAAACATGTAGATATAATAATTGAAATGTCATAAAATAACAAGTTTACTTCAAATGTATTTACAACAAATAAATGTAAAACACAAACATAAATGTTAGTAGTTTACTGACTAATAAATATATCAATGGATATTTTATACCTTTGGATCCTATAAACGAGGGTAATAATAGGCCATCACACATTACACGTTTGCTTAATAACAAGTTGTGCCTCATTCAATATTTATTTTGTAACACTGCCATGGAAATACAATGTTTAGTTATTTTCTACTAGCTATTTAAACTACGAACAAATATATGTGTTAAAGGTGGTGTATTAATAGTTTGTTATGTGGTGTGGTGGTGAATTAATAGTGCATACAATGGTAGTGTCATTAAAATTATCTCAAAAGTAAGGCCTCTTTTGTGTTAAGGTGTTTGTAAAAGCATTCTTATGCAAGAATGTGCATATGAACAAAATGTTTGTATAGCATTATTTGCGGTATTATATAACCTGTTAAATATACAACTGTTCTTTTTGGATTGGATTATGACTGGATGTGGCGAAAATAAAACTGTTTTGTGTACTACTAAGATGTAAAACAAACATAATTATGTCTCTTCCACAGAACATGTCTCTACTAACTGTAAGGTGTTATCATAGTCCCTTGCAACATTAGTCTATAGGAAGTGTCAAGTGCCTTACTCACTGCCTGCACAAGAAGTAAAAATGCTGATAGCACCTCCAAAGAAACTAACTGATTTCTTTAGAAGCCTGACTTCTAGAAACACAATACTAGGTATTTTAGCTAGGGCAATAATACTCCCTAGCCTGATGCATGGTGAGCTAAATCCCAGTATAATCCCTTATTTGCAACTGGGATTTAAAACCGCGCGCGTTAGAGAGATAACCAGATAAGGGTCTGTCTGTGTCCCTATCTCTATTAGCGCATTTTCGAATGGAACCAAAATTCATACTATTAATTTCACCTAATGTTTGACACAGGTACTAACCGAAAGTCAGACCAACAGTCTGAGATTTAGTCTATTACCATACATCGATAACAGCTGCCAAATATCGACATTAACGAATATGAATCGAATTTCGGTTAATCACCTCTACACCTAATTATTCAATATGCATATTTTATTAACAAATAAAACATTTAAAAACACTTGTTATTCAGACTGGTAGCAATTTATTTATATATTGCGAAACTAGTTTATTGTCTATAATGCTTACCACTTTATTTTATATTCTTAAATTATTTCAATCAACGCTGATTTTATGTGAGCTATTTGGAAGATGTTCTAAAACGCATAAACATTTTATGTGTTAACGTTTTTAGACTTTTGTATACTTATGTATTATTTATTATGTACTATCGGCTCCAGCGACGGATGACTATTTCAGAAAAATTTTCGCTTGGACATGTTGACCAGTTGAGTTTGTATCGCCTTAGAATCAGTAAACAAATGTAAAGTGGAAAAATACTCAAACAAAGAAAGGGGCGTGTCACGGGTACGGGTACTAAGTGTTGGCCTGCTATGCGATTTTAATCTTAGGAGTGGTCATCCTTCGCTGGAGTCAATAGTACGTCTAATATAGCAGCCAAGTGACTTGTTTGAATTATTGAATATATAATACATACAATATTAATACTATATTCCATAATTAACATAAAATAAAACCCACTATATTTCAAGTTTAATAATTACGGGAATAGAACTCACAACACTCTGCTTCATCCCTATACAGGACAAACATTTGTATGATCCACAAATTATTGTTCCAAGTCTGGGTGTTCTTGTCCGTTGTTTGAATTTCTATAAACTCCTCGGCGACACAAAAGTTATACCTAGTGTGAGATTAGTCCTTTTGAAAAACAAACAATTATTCTCTTCGCTGTTATACAGAGGGCATCAGCTGACTCACCAAGGGAAGTACCACTTTCGCCCAATAAGTTAAGCTACTGCATTTCGCCCAATAAGTAAGCGTTATCAAATGTCTATCCTTTCATCCTATATTTAAATCCTTTACCTTAGTAAATTCTTATACTTTAGGAAAATGGTTACGCGCGAGTAATACCCTCTGTATTGCAATTGGCTGTGGCGTTTAAGCCACTAACTATCACACGTACTTAGAAAAGCACTGAGGTCACATCCCTAACGATAAACAGCTTTAAAACTCAGTTATTTTATTCGCAGTCTAGTAACTAGAAATGTAATAATAATATTTTTATATGTCATACGTTTTTAAACGTTAGCATACTATTATTATAATATGTGCATTATAATTACTCAAAAAGCTTAGTATCATACAATTAATGTCATAAAATCACATAAAACGGAACTGAGGCAATAGTAGTGCATCCCGAACAAACAAGTTTCAAACAATTTATTGGACCAAATAAAAATAAATGTCTTGGGCAATAAAATATATTTAGATTACACTACGTGATTTGAGTGAGCACGAGGAACGATATGCATTAGATATCTGCTTTCAAAGCTTTTTTTTAAAGGTCAACATTAAATTTACTTTTAAAATACGTATATAAAACATCCATACAGCCATGGACAAAATTGTATGTAACTGACAAAATGTGGGTACATTTGGTCAGTATCATTTTAAGTCACAGGTGACAAGTTTATTGCCGTCGCACAGAAACATTCCAAAAATCTGATAACACTTATAGCATTTTCCCCGAGCGGGTATCTGAAAGAAAACCAATGGACACCTGATGTACTCTATGGCCTCCGATAGGCAGCAAACATAAGCGCGTTTATACCACAAGACCAACGTGGCATAATTTATTTAAAGATATTTTTAATTATTACACGTATAGTCCATTTTAATTATGATAATATGAAGATAGCGGATGCACAAGAATAATCTGTATTGCCAAGTTATTTATAAAACTATAACTTATTAATTAAATTAGTTTGCCAAAATTAGTAGGCACCGGTTTAGGAATATGCAGTTTTTAGCCAGCTGACACCGGTTTTGAAATTGTTGTATAACCATTGCTCAATCCGCCGGCATCCCAAATTACAGCTAGTGTTCCTTTTCTTTAATAAAATATAGCTTAAGTATACATACATACGGTAATATATAGATGAAGTGATTATCGATTTATTTTTACTGGATCCGGTTAAAAATAGAATAAAGGTCAACGAAACAAAAAGGGAAAGCTCTCTATAGGTTATACCCCTGTCTATTTCAATTGTTACTTTGTCATTGTTTGCCGTATATTCTCAGCTAAGGATAGACATGACTCGTGGGTGTCGTATCAAGACTTAGGAATTATATCAGGTCATAGAATATCTGTTCGCGAAACAACAATAATATCGAATATTGTGCCAACTGTAATAATAAAATCTTTCTCTGCGGCTTCCAACAACGGTTGCGGCTGTTGGGATACGATAACTTATTCAATGAAAACAAGCTAATAAGATCGAGTAACTTCTACTACTGGACGTTAGCTACCGAGGCATCTTTAACTGATATTAAAATGATTTCAGTACATTCTAAATTTAATTAGATATTATAAGAAAATGTAAAGCAATTCCTTTTTGCATGTGTACTTGTATACGAAAGGACACGAAAAGGATTTTTTTTGTATATTGCCGCTACTATAGCAAACAAACATACATGATACAGGCCACCTAATATTAGATTCTATGGATATCTGTTGCAAGAGCATCATTCGCGAGTTGGTGACAAAGCAGAAACCTTGTTATGGCTTTTGCTTTTGTGGAATTCGGGGTTTAATACTAAGCTTAAAGGTCCAAGCATTGTTAATTTTCTAGTTCCTTTCTCATATTTTCAATTTCATTTACTACTCTCCAGTGTCCACATGATGTTGTACCAGCTTAAAGCGTATTTAAATCAAAAGATAAATGGCAGAAGGTGAAGATAACGTTCAAATTAGGAACACATAATTATAATCTATAGTATAATTTTATCGGCCTCGATGGAGTAGTGGTTAGTGTAACCGACTGCGACGCCTGAGGTCGTGGGTTCGATTCCCGCATAAGTCAAACATTTGTGTGCATGAACATGTTTGTTTGTCTTGGTCTGGGTGTTTCTATGTATAATATGTACGCATTTACAAAAAAAATAGTATATATGTATGTTTATCCATTGTCTAGTACCCATATAGTAGAATATTATTATTATAATTTTATGCCGTGGCGTAGGCTAAACATGTTGCCGGCATAACATCTAACAAGTTAGATGTTACATAATGAGTCATATTTATGTTCATTTTATGCATGAGCAAATATCGAGTCGTTTTAATTACCAAGAAAGCCGGTTAACGAACAAACAATCATAATAACTTTTTGTTTGTGTCGCCATCCGTGTTTAGAGCGGTATCTCCTTTGAGAGATATAAATGCAATTCCATTTAAATTATGGCTGATGAAGAAAATACGGTGAAATACTAAAAATAATGTAAGCATAAATTATTTAATTATTATTAGCAGGACGATTTTACGAAATTGAATTGTTTCTTCGAATTAGACTCGCGTCATTGGTCTTATACCGAGGCCAGTACATATTGGTAGTTATCGTATTTCTATCCGCTAATGGTGTAGGCCCATTATATTTAATAGCGAAGTAATCTATGGTTGTCCAGATTATAACAAGGGGAGGCTTGTGTCCAGCAATGGAAAAGTTTAAAATATCTTATAATATAGAGATTGAGTAACGGTTAAGCTAATATTATTAAACAGATTATTATGGCAATAAACTTACAAATAACCTTAGAATCAGCAGCATAAATATAAAGGTTTTTATAAAGAGGAAACATCCGCTCTAGAAACCTTGAAACCTTGCGTCGCGGGTGCTTTACAAATATAAAATTAAAGGACGCAAAGTACATCGAGTTTCAGAGCAATCATTTGTGTCATTATCATGACTGAATCCCCTAAGTGGTAAGCAAAACTATATTACACCCACAATTTGCCAGCGATGTTTTTAGGTCCCACATTATTAAAGGCAAGCCGATTACCTAGCAATATGGTACCTAGTATAAATCTTTAAAATTATGTAATAATAGTGTATTCTAAAAAATAAACAACGATGAAATCCGTATACAGTTGTTTAATTTCAATTTATGCCCATTTTTATAAATGTATTAGATCTCTCCTGCAGCTTCGCTCGCTCAAGAACAGCCTTTTTTCTGGAATAATGGTAACTTCTGTATGCGTGAAAACGTAACAAAATTCACATTCGGATTTCTAATATTAGTTAGGATTGCGCAACACTTGAATGCTTGAAAGCAGAATTCGAATTAGTTTTTGTTTTATAACCTCACTCCACTGTTACATTAATGACTGTTCCAACAAAAATATACACTTGATTCTACGACTACAAACAGTAAAAAACTACAACAGCAGATAGGAAGCGTGACGGGGCTTAGTAGCGTTATTTATCGACATATTCGTTAGTATGCTATAAATTACAAGAAAAATATTAAATACTAAACGATTTCTGACTCATAAAAATATGAAACTCATTTGGAATATTTGTGTAGACGAGTTTGGAAACGGTAGAGCGGATGGTTCTGTTTACTTCGTTTTTGTAATTACGGATGTTAAATGACTGGGTGCAGATGATAAATACGTTCATATAATCTACTGTTGTAAGCTGCAGGCTACGCAGATTAGGTAGGTTTTAACATTATAATTGACTTTGGAATGTCCAATTTACGACCAAATTCTTAAACGTTACATAGATTTGAAGCTGAGTTTTGATGTTTATCTTTGAGTATTGAGATTCATTTGGAAACAGTTTTTTTTTTGGATGAAAGATATCCTATGTCTTTTTCTATATCCCTGGTAACGTGTATGTAAAATTTCACGCTTAACGGTCAAGTAGTTAATGCGGGTAAGCGTAACAAACAAACAAACAATTAAACTCACATTTGCATTAAATTTATAATATAAGTTAGGAAGTCAGGATTATATTAATATAATTATATATTTTCTTTTTAAATTATTTCACCACGTTCTGTTTATTGACACATACACATAAAAGCCACAAAGATAAAGACCTAAAGCAATTATTTGCATTGCATTACACAAACATTTACTCCGTACGAGCTGTTATGCGTGTCAATATTTACACAAAGACGCAAAGTGCAAAAATTCAAACTTATTATAAATCACACTTGGGTTTAAAAGCTAAAGAGCCTGATTTTGATTAAATTTGATATGGATATATGTAGCTTGAATTTTTGAGAAGTAGGTAATTCATGGGAAACTTTTGAAAAATTTGTAATAGGACTTAATCTAGCGAGTGCTAGATTAGGTCTTTTACTAACATCTCAATATATTTTTGAGTTAAATTTTTGTCATCTTAAGCTAAATTCCAAAGTTTCACTTTAGCTAACAAGTGGCATTTAAAATTGTAGGTTACAATTAATGTATCCTTTTTTTTTTGGTACCCAGGAAAAATGCTTGATGCACTACCCGCCGGCTAGGGGACGGCACCGGCGGGGCGTGTAGTATATCTACTTAACTAGAAAGGATCTCTATCTGAGTAGATACATCACATCAATAATGCAATAAGTAAGAGTCTGAAACTCTAGTCATTCACTTAGCACTGCATACTCATGTTTATTTTCAAATAAACGTAGGTATAGGTAAGTAAACACGGCACTCAATACTAGAAGGTAATATTTGATTACTAAACAAGATCGTGTCACATCATTCCAACAACTACGGTGCCCGCAACCGTTAGAAGCAACGTTATATAATTTAGTTAATTAAGTTATTATTCCTCTGAACTTATCTTTGAAGGAAAATGAAAACAAATGAGAATTGCGGAGCGGGAGATAACAGTAATTAGATCTAATAGCCGGTCCAGACGTAGCCGCGGGGTTTTCTTCAATTGCAGCCCTACCGGAGATAGCACGTCCATCAAATTATATGATAATCGGTCTGAGTTAATTCCATTACCCGCGATCTCATGCGGCTACCTTACGTATTACAACTTACGGCACTTGTGAATCATAGAGTAGTTTATGTTTCATAAAATATACTTCCCAAAATCTCAGTTCGACAACTTTCTTGCCGAATATTTCTTATACTGTGGCAATATAGTGTAATGTGTTGGTTATAAAGGAACGTGGTGCTACCAGTTAGGTTGAATAGTATATGTGGCTACCATTACTTCGGATTATGACATCACTATAATTACATATTAGAGCAGTAAAATGAGAAAGTTCAATTTGTTATGACGAGCATTCTTTCTTATAATGTCTCATAGTATAGAATTTTTAAATGAATTTTCTAAAATCGTGAGAAAATGTCTTAGACCGCTTATTGAAGACAGCTTTCGTTGAACGACTAGGTCGTTTAACTTGGGATTTAAACATTTGTAAGTCATGGAATGTTCGTATTGGCTGATCGACTATTATGTTTACACATTCAACTTTTAGTTGTTGAAAGACTAATCGTATGACTATCGTCGACTGAATGTAACATATTCTGTTTTATAAGATTATAATAGGGCTTTGTTTCAGATTATGTAACTTATTCACTCATGAATCATGGCATTGCACTTAAGACGCCTAAACGTCAACTAGTCCCAACGCTCTGTTTAAAGCCTCATTTAGCATAAATGTGACAAGTTACGTGACAACAAAGTTGCTTTTAACATTGATGATTTGCCAGCTTATTGCTAGTCTACTTTGTAACAAAATTATTGTCTACGTTTGATTTAGAAATCCATAAAAATGCTTGTGTTTGTACTAACATGCATACATTTAAACAATATGTATGACACGATATGGTAATATTTACGGATTGTTTAGTTGACCTCTGAGTATCGTTAGTTAGGTAATAATAACATTAATAGGTGCTTATTTTTATAAAAATATAAGCACCTATTCATATGCCTTGGCTTCTTATAATACTTAGGAGATATCCCACAGGAGTAGTCGATTTTTGGAATTCAAATCTACCCTGTGTATATTTCTTTCGAGTTCTAAAACTAACTTTATCCAACAAATATGTTAATTCGTTGCTACATGACAGAAGTGCAACTTAATTAAAGATGTTTTTCCATTTATAATAATACCAAGGAATTTTTTGCACATTTGCACAAACATATACCCACCACTGTCTCAAGAAAATGAGGATTAACCCTTGAATCAAGAGGTTTTACATTTTGAAATAAAGTACAATTAGTATGACGTAAAAACAAGATTAAGCAAGCGATTTATTTTAAATATCGAATGCGTTAGATTTATTCATGCACATGGTGGGTATTGTAGTCGAGGACCACTTGCGATACCAGGATTGTCGCTCGTGCGTTGCCAATCTTAGTAAAGATTTTAAAGATAATTATTACGCCAGTTATATATGTATATTTCCAGTCGACCCGGCTCATTCATACGGCCACTAAATGATTGACAACAGCGTGAATAAACTGAACTTTTGGTGAATAGTAAATAGGTCATACAATTAAATATTGCCACATGATTTAAATATTAAATCATAATAACGTCACTCGACTGATAAAAATCGTTATCGTAATTCATTCAATACTTTAACGTATAAATCATATCGTAAATTATTCGAAGACTTGCTATTCCTGGTTAACTCTATTAATAATGCACAATATTTTGCAGTATATCAGAGCTAGAATAATTCATGAGACGTAAACGAATTGAGTTGTTGTTGAAGTCTTATCGGACAAGGTGAACCTCTTGACTAAAACAAATGCTATGCTACCTATCGGCATTGTCGTAACCCATTCTATAATACTGAATCTATATATAAGTGATATAAGATATTTGTTTTCAGGTAGATGTGAGGCTATTGGTGCCTACTGGTTAGAAGACCTACAAGGAGATGTTGCATTAAAATTATAAGATAACAAAGCAGATCTAGAGTATAGAGAGAAGATTGCAATTGACAGTTGTTTAGTCCCTCTTGGACAATGACCATAAATAAATAGGTATACAAATATTTAAATTGGCAGCCACAATAAAAAGTTATGCATAAATGCTGTCGGAATATACATATGGGTATAATTCCTTAGTCTTGAGTCAGTTAAAACTATTACCAGCTAGATTTTGCCAGCGGCTTTCTTTTTTTTTCTAAATGAAAGGTACCTCTGACAACGTGTATGTGTAATATCATTATGATCGGGCGAGTCAGCGTACAAGCGTAAAAAACAAACCAAACCATATTTACATTTATAATATGAGTAAGGATAAGGAAGGAAGTTAGGATTTTGTCTGTATATTACTAGTAGGTACATGGTACCGTACCGGCTTAAATAAATACTTTTGTTATAGCGTATTGGAATAGCATTTTGTTACGTTTTAATTACAGGTCAATTTACTTACAAGTCTTTTAACTTTTTTTTAACAATACTTAATGGAAGTATCGAAATAGTGCCCAGACAAGAAAACCAAAACAAAAGTGATTTTAAAATGATACTACCTAAACCAAACAAAACGATCACCTTAAAAAAGCACTCGATCAGTTAACAAACATTCATTAATCGAACTTAGACACTAATAACGTACTGGCTGAAGATTAATCGTTCAGGCGTAGTAATAGAATATTCAGTCACACACGCAACCTGCAGGTTATTATAAAATTGAAGTACGCTTTGATAAATTAGCCCTATCCGTCACGATTGGTCACGGAAGTCGAGCAGGACGGCACCGTTGTTGAGACCCTTGTATACTTGTTGCTTTTACGCTGCGACTTCGGTGAGCGACGACCTTTTTTTGTTCACCTGCTGCGTCCTAAATTACACTACGAGTTAATTTTCTTTGGGTATTTGTTATGATACTGAGACAGTTCGGAATCCGGATGAGTCAAGTTATTGGTTCATTCAATTTGTTTTTGTTATACTGTTGTTATGAGAAAGCGATTATTATACCGATTAACAATTGCATAGGTATATTGTGTAACGGACTCAGCACTTGGAATAAAACCGTGATCGATAGCTAGTTTATACCAGTTCGATCGTTCCTTGTATGCGTCATAGTAATACTTATAGAATAAAATATACATATACCTACTAAACACATAGATCGGCATCTGCTACAGAATATAACATATCTCTGACTACCGTTTAGGGGTGTTGAATATATGTATTACACATATTTATCGCCACTATTGCCGTCTACCGAGCACTTTTCATTAGAATTCCTTAGCAGAGAAATATTATAAAAATTTCCTCGACTCATGAATCGAAACCAAGGCTATACAATCGACTCCAAACTTAACATACAAAAACAATGAAGCAGCACAATTTAATATGTTGCAACATTCATATTCTTAAGTAATAAAACGGGTACTGAAATTGCATTTGGCATGTTGAATTATTATGGCAACAATCTCTTCAAATACTGCATAGCAGTCTATAAGAGCAGCAAGCGTACAGCAGATATTTATGGCCTCCGTTGATTGGTATGGATATAGAATCCCTCAAACAAACATCACAGTTTCATACACACTTCTATTTTCATCATACCCAAGAATGTAAACATTCCATTAATACGACAATCGCTTTTTGTAATAGTCATTTTCTTTACGGTTGTGTAAACAGACTACTTTTTATTTATAAATAAACGATAGGAGGTTAATTTGCCTTGCTTAATGAAATTCCCTTGCCTGTTATTAGCATAACATATACACGTGTAAATATAATATAATATTATGTTATTATCCGTAGTCTCTGCCTACCTCTCTGGAAAACAGGCGTGAATCTAGGTATGTATGTATGTATGTATTATGTTAGATTTACTAGCGTGATACGATTATCGCGCTTGGATAATATTCTCGCATCAATAAGCAGAAGAACGTCCACATTTCTTCAACTACCTTAAGAACCTACATATTGTTAGATATAAGAAGTTTTAAACTACTGCAGCTCTTAAGTATTCACAAACAGAAAACAATAACAGTTTGCTTAAAGGTTCATTGAACCCGGCATCTCATCGATAATAAACACAAACTTACGTGTAAAAACAAAGTATGAGGAACTTAAAAAATAAATCTCCTTTTTAATATAACTAAATGGCTGGCGTTAACTTGCCATTATTATGAGTGAAATCTACTAGCACCTTAATAGTTTGACACGTAGTACGAAGGGTTGTACTCGTAATGAGTCATTATACATATTATGCCACCATTTTGTATCCGGATGTACGCTTAAATATCGCCATTGTATTTATGTGAGACCTGAACGGTACAAACCATTTTAATTAGTTTTTTAGCAAGGTGTCCTGTTTAGAAATCACTCGGTAGAACTATATAAATAAAATAACGGTCACGCATGAAGAACTTCAAAGGGGTAGCGATGTACTTAGTAGTCACTTTGCGATTATTCGACGTCAATGTTAGATAGTAAATTGACGTGGGAATGAGATAGTTTATTTATTCAATGTTATTTGAATTTCTATCAATATTTAATTAAGGTTAAATTGTTTTCTTGGTTAAATAGTTGCAATAATATATTCAGTTGATTCAGTGGATTGAACATAAAAATCAATCCACTGGTCATAGAAATTACTATTATTACAGATCTAAGTGCTTACCGCATATACCTAAACAATGTATCTTGAAGTTGTTTGCTATAAAATAAAACTATTAAGCTATGAATTCTTGGAATGCCAGACATAATTAAAAATCTATTGTGTATCCACTAAATTAAACGATTTCAACAAATTTCGGTTATTTGGGCCGTAGTTGTTGTTAAAGAATAATAATATTTCAGTCAGTTTAATACAAGATCTAAATACATACACAATATATAATATTATATTTAAGATACATTATTTCTACTAACAGTTAGATACGCCCTGTATATCATGAGTATGCAAATGAGCAAGAGATAATCTCACAAAGCTGTAAAACTCTCAGTATTAATTATTTATGCCCCAAAATGCACTGGAATTATACATTATAACTCTTTTACTTATACTAATTATTAAAATTTACCTACATGCAATAAAATGCATTTTACGACATTATCACACACGCATATTGAAATGAGCACTAAATATGTTGAAGTGTTAAAAATGTTACAAATCTAGGGCTATAAAATCATTAAAAAATACATTTTATTACGTGCCGACATCGTTAAGACCACGATTTATATAAAACATCTGACTCGACGACAGCGTTTATTTTAAAAAGTCTGGTACAAATTCATTAGGCGAAGTCCCGAAGCACGTGTGCAGTAAAAAATGATAAAAGACCTAATTAAACGTCAAAGACGAATCGTAGGCAAGAATCAGATTCACAGATGATTATCTAAGTTTTACGATTTATTTATTTCATATATTTCTAAATGTGTTTTAATTTCCCAGAATTCTGCACTGACACGATGTTGACAAGACAGTCTGAGTATTTCTTTGTAAAATTTCTTTAACAAAATTTAACTTGGCTTTAATCTTTACTGGTTAAAAATAAAGACGTAATAATAAAAAAATAATGGGGTGGAGGTTATCAAAATATCTTAGAAAGTACCCCACCCTTTTTTATATTTAAATTATTAAATTATTTTCTACTTAAGCGAGTTTTTTAGTTTTTTTTTTAACTATCATCTTTTTTTTTCTAAATTATTGTATCATCGGTCCTCGATAAGTGTGCAAAGTTTCAAATCAAGACGTCGGTTTGAAAGGGGTGAAAATCACGTTCAAAGATTCCGTTACATAGATTCATAGATACATACCAAGTTAATGAAAGCGTGTTAAAAAGAGGATCTTAGCAAAAGTTTTAAGAACTATCTTTAAATTGTACTTAAAGAAAAACGCTTATCTTTATTTAAGTGCTGTAGGTAAATTTTAATTAAGAATTCAGAAGTTGATAAGACAATATTTTACTTAGAATAAAATTGTACGAGTATATTACTACCTTGCCTTTTATCACTATTCATACGTTCAAACTTTCAATTTTATTAATGACGTAATAGTAAGAAGTTTTGAGGAAATCATTCATGCTTAACTATAGACATTTTAATATTTGGATTAGATTTTCCCTCGGAATAAATACAAATCTAAGCTCTGCAGATCGCTACACAATACTTTGATTATTGCCGAAATTACGACTAATAGGTACTCTTATACGTACATTCATACCACCATAAAAACATTGTAAACAGCGGGTGCAGTCATGTCTTAAAATCCAAACATCTTTTTGCTAAATACTTATTTTATTTTCCCAAAAAAGATCTATTAGCATTCCGAACAATAAAAAATAAACAATTATTTAATCTTCTTTATGAACTTTTTCAGAGAACTAAAGCATTGATACCTCGATACCTCGGTCTCTCGCCACACTCAACACTCTCCTTGTGGACAACACTCAATGTGATATGTTTGCGGATGAATGGAAGAAGATACTGTCAGTGTGTAAGGAATATTGTGAAAAGTTAGTATGATAGTTGCGTCCTTAATTAGTATAAGTGGCCTGCGGCCGTTCTAATTAAGTAAATAAATAAATAAATTGACACTGAATCAACTGCCATCGAATTAATTACAAAAACTCTATAATAATTAATGTAAAATATTTTTAGGGGGAACAATATACCCCCTTCACTACCACTCTCTTAAACCATAGGTACCTTTTAACCATAATAAATAAATAAATAAATAAATACCTTTCTTTCACACGAACACAAATAGCAATATTATAAAAACACAAATAACCACATACGTAATCATTAAAATAATTCATACACGTATACCGTACGTAACTTCAATATTATATCATAACCCTAAAAGCGTCTCGATCCAGAGAATTTTGGAATATTAAAAATGTGTTTGTGACACAAAAGACATTTAAATGACGTGAGGTATCACCAAAACTGGTATGACACCGAGCACATGGCGCCGTAATGGTTTCCTGTTTCCTCGAACCCTGCACAATGGTGTCTACAGCCTAAAATTATAAATATTCTCATGCAAAATACCCCTTTTTTGGCAGAAATAATAATGTCTGCCATGAAAGATGATATTGTGTGTGGTGATTTAAAAAGCTGCCTTTGCGATGATATTTACGGATAAGGATGTGTGAGCAGTTTTAGTTCGCTTGTATGAATAATAAGTTCCATTTACAGTGTGAATGATTTTAACGCCTGCGTAAAGAATATTAATATGAGAACACCTTACAAAAGATCAAAAATCTGTTTCAGTGTTAAGGCATTTTTGTAATTAACAACAATATTTTTTTAACAGCTGCTCTTAAGAAATTTTCTTAATAATATTCTTCAGACTGAATTTTAGTAAATTTTGAAGTATACTAATCCATTATATCGGAAATAGTGTATGAAAAGCTAGCAAACGCAAATGCACAAAACAGTCCGACACGACCAGAAAGAGATCAGGCGTAGGATTAACCTCTTTACGTACTTATCGAGGGCAACTCACTCCTCAAGACTCCTTTTATTACCGTAACCTAAGCATCAAACCCGAAACCACATGCACAGCAAGCGATTTTACTGTTGTTGTTTTGGACTAAAAATCTCGAATCTCACCCAAAACGAACAATGTATTATTATAACTGCATTCGCAGTATGTGGTGTATCTCCTGTTCCACCTTGAATGTCCACTTGAAGCATCACCTATGTTATATAATTATATTTTCACAGTGATTATATTTCGATTAGAAGTTATCAATAATTCCCAAAAAAGAGATTTTAGTTTTTTGGCTACTACTTTTTCCATATTCGCAAAAAACACAACCGTCACAAAAAACGAGTTTGCCACTAAAAACTGGTCGAATACAAAACGCAATTGAGACTACTCCTGACTATTCCATTCAAATGAGGGATCGTGGTAACGAATGGCTAACATCGTCGCAACGCATATTTGTTATACGCGGGGGGTCAGTGGAAGCACGTTCCTGACATTCTTTCCGAAATAACGCCCTCCCATGTTCCGTTGACATCGATTAATCACTTCACACTTGCGTCCAACTACCAAATGTTTAGGGTCTAGCTTTTATGTTTCGACCTTTTGTTTTTAAACGCGATTTGGATGGCACAATTTTACGGGCAGTTCACAGGGCATGTTGAGAGTAAAAGCATCAGGACTGACGAATTGTTGTACTTACCTGACGACTCAACTAAACATTTTTAGGTAGACATTTTGACTATAGTGGTTTTTCTTTTTCTAACGTAATAACGGAAAGGTTGTGCTGATGTATTGCTATTTTTAAAATTTGATTGTAAATCTTAATACCTATACTATACGTCACGATTATAAGGAAAAATAAAAGCGAACTGCATTCGATAATCACACATAAATGTATGTGAGAACACTCGCATATGCTATTCCTCACTGTAAACCACTCTAGTACACAGATACGTAAAACCATGTGAACGCGGTGTTAAATTTTTCTTTGAACATGTAAATACAGCTAAATATCTGAATATTTGATTCTATTAATTTGTAAGTAGAAACCATTGTTTCATGACAATGACAATGCTAAATTTAACTTATCATAATATAATAAAATAATATAAAATACTTACACAATTACTTATAATAGTCACACAGTAGGCAGTGGTTTGGTTGTGTTAGCTTGACATTACTTCTTCTATAGCAAAAGAACATAAGCATATTCAATAGCGACAGTTACCGCTTACTGGATACTGGATATGACCCGATGGCTAATTGTAGTCAGTTAGGCCGTAGGTCATATCCACCAAGGAATATAATAAATACTTGGCGTAACAAAAAATAAAAGTTATATTAGTTATAATTAGATGGACTATATTAAGTAATGTATCTGTACATTATAACGTAATAAAGAGTTTACAATAGAAGCTCATAAAATATGTGTACCATGAATGCCATATAAGCGTATAACGATACAAAGTAAACAAAACAAAAATTGCGGCGGAACAAAACTTTGTTCCGTTATATATTTACACAACAAAATTTTACCACACGCCGTATCATATACTCCTAATAAACTTCCTAAGCGTGCCAACAGCTAAAATGTTTTTGATGTATCGTCTGTGCTTGAATGTACCTGAGTTGTACACTCATATTTTCACTACGTGACTTCTAAGCCCGTCTCAGGATAATAGAGGATAAGTTCTTTAATATAATCCCTTTTTTTAATTTCGTTTTAACCCGCGCCCCCGGTACAGTCGCAGGCAGCGGTCACGTCTAGCACAGGTGCTCGGCTTAGCTACGCCCGCGCCAGCCAAATTGAGCATTGTCCCGTTTATTTACGTTCGCCTGAAGACGGTGACTGCGCCCGACTATACCTACCTGCTCTGCTTTTGCCATCAGTTTATTTTTTACGCTTGTTTAAATTAAATTCCGAGTAAAAAGATGTGTGGTGGTTTTTATGCTAATGAGCCTCCAAAACTTGGTTGTGGATTGTGACAATTTTGACATAACAAATAGTGACTGGCTTTAGGTATACATATATTACATGTCGAATAGGAGGAATTAGGTACTCGAAGGCACAAAGTGTTACATGCACATATTACATTGTAATTAAATTCTGTAAAATAGATCTTGTAAGAAGTGACAAAAAATATTTAAATTCCTTGTAAAACTGTCGTTTCATTTTTCTGCTTATTTAAAATGGGCAACTTTAACTAGGTTATAAATTATAATAATTATATTATTTTGTTATTCTGAAACTCAAGAGGCAGCTCCTGTTGAAATATTTGTCAGTCTAACATTTACCTGCTACACTATCATGATTACTAAGTGTATACTTAGTAATAATGATAGTATAATATTGATATTCAAAGCATACACAATACCGTACTTTGTATTTTATTATGATAAATAAACTCGATAAAATCTTTATTGTTCAAGACTTTCTTTATATGTCGTAATGTACGTCTGCTTTTAAAATATACGTCAAACAATGTTTCTTTAAAAGTGTAACCATATTAATAATTGATATCCGCTTAGTTTCATTGTAACAGTGTCCCCACATAATACTCAAAATGTTTCTTCACGCGTGAAGAGAAAAAATATCTCAAAGAAAGGATTATCTGAACAGATGCAGGTGAAACAGAGATTATGCGCATTTTCCGCCATCCGCGTACATAATGTAAAACGTTTTAGAGCACAGCTACGTGACTAAATACGCTTCACTCACTAATATGAACAATGGATTTGCTGGAACGGATTACTTTATGTGACTTGAATGCTCAAACATTTGAATGTTTTAAACGAACACTTTGTTGGTTTTACAAGCTAAACCCAGCCAGCTATGAGAAAATGGATTATTACACTTCCGGATACATACAAAGAACAAGCTCTTTCAAACATCTAATTCAATTATAATTGAATGAATACTTCGGATAATGAAAAAAGTAGGAATATCCGTATCATCGCAAATAATGAAGGCAACGTACGACCGCCGACCACTAACACCGCTCTGTCATTATAAAATAAAAACTAAATTCGACGCAAATTATAGTTAGCTCGAAAAAACCTCTCAAACTTTTTGGGGACACGAAATGACAACGAATTCGCGTTATAAAGTAGCGTTTTATCAAAAGACGGGCACTAAACGAAGACGGCAGACCGATTGCTACCATAAAGATAACAATAATTAGGCGTAATGACCACGTCGTCTGTGGGCCCCGGTCGGTTTTTTTTAAGTGCAGTGGGCGGCACGGAGCCGCGATCGGGTGATAGTGCGTCCATCAAATCATATGATAATCGGGCTCGGTTAATTCCATTACCAATAATAAATGCACGCATTAAATTAGACCTGTCGGATGAGTCGACGGAACGCAGTCCCGCGATCGCTCCCATCACTCGGATTATGATATGAATAATTTATCAGTAAAAATAAAGGAACTCGAACTTATTATTGTTTTGAATTTGGAACGTCAAGCGCAATATGTCGTTGATCGTAGACGCGATTGTGTCTGCGCTCAGAATAAAATGATCACGTGTACAAATGTCGCCGTGCCGACGCCAAGGTTAGTGATGTGACAGTCCGCATGAGTTATGCTTTTTTATTGAACTGTATCGGGTATGTGTGTAGTTTTACCTTTTTATACCAATTTAAAACAGGTATATACACAAAAATGTCGTCTTAAAATTAAATAACGCACGCTTGTACGTTCACATAATTTCCGTATTTGGTTTGCGTTGTACAGACCTTCAGGGGTATCGCGTACATTGTTTTTCTTTCATTCGCCGAGCGTTTGTTCAAGCCCTTATATGGGTGGTATTCTTACGAAAATATTGTAACAAAATTTATGAGAGAACGCTAATATAAAACTCGTTTTTAATATGATATGCTGAGTCGTATACCATACATCATTTGAACAAGGAACACATGGTTCTAAACAATCTAGACGCCTACGTTCTGTGACAAAGAGAGAGGTTGCATTGTTAGCGAGTGTCGCGCTTAAAAGAACATAATTCATGAGAGATTTTGTTTTGGGCGTAAATCACAAACTGTCACAATTTTATATACACAGTGATACTTTTTAGGAAACAGTGGCGCAACGTGTGTTACAATAAATTGTGGAAATGTACTAATAAATTGTTGCTATATCATTATATGAGCACATTATGGTATAGGAAATAGGTAACAAATTTATATGGAATTACATTATTGTCAATTGCATTCATTGGATATGTATGACGCAATATTAAATGTATGAGCGTGGTTTATGTTGAGCACTGAATGTCAAGCAGATACAATATGACAGAAAGTACAGTTATTTAATTTCATATAAATATGCGAATATGTATTGTATTTGAAACTGCTATATGATTTGAGTGTACGGATGGCGCAGCGGGCATGTGACCGCTTTATCGCTGCGTTGAATGTTAGATTCAAATCCTACATGGGAGAATATTTGTGTGATTCACAAATTATATACTAAGTAATTTGTGTCCTTCGACATCAGTCTCGTTTCAGACCTACATGTACTTTGCTACCGTAAATGATATGTTTTGTCAATTCCACGGCTAAAATTAATTAGTGTGGGAGTGGTATTAAAAACAAACTTACAATTTTAAGATCGCTATTTACTCGCCAGTATAAAACGTTCGTTTCAGTCGCAAGAGGAAAACCTAGGCGAACATTTCTCGATCAGATTGAAGGCGTTCTGGAAAAAGGCCAGGTTAAGAGCACCTTGAACCGACGGGCGTGTATGAGGAATGAGGTGAAAGTGAATGAAGCCAGAGAAGTGTGTCAGGATCAGCCTACCCTCTGAGAAACAGGTGTGAATCTATGTATATTTATATGTATATAATACGTTTGTAATAGGGATCGGAGAACCAGACATGTACTATTTGTCATTTCCAACGTCGTCGTCTGAAACTAACGTAAAGAGACAAAACATATTAGGTACCTACTATAATTACCAGTTCTACGACGGCCCGAATAATAGATATAAAGCCTAATTATAATATATTAAGTTGAAATCCAAACTTCAAAACCGAATTAAAATCTGTTCAGTAGATTTTGCGTAATGCCGGCACAGAAAGATTGACATACAGACAAAAGCAACAGTATTCAGATAAAAATCTGTATATCATATTATGCTTTTGTGTGTTCCCTATTTTAGATTCAGTCAGATCCCCTAAACAGTCTATCGTAATTAGTTTTTTAGTTTATAATATCATACACAGATAGATAGATTCACGTCAATGTAAAGCATTTTTATTCATACTAGTTTTTCCCGCGGCTTCCTTGGCGTTAATATCTAGCTTTTTTTAACAATAAATTTCTATAACTCAAGAACAGTATTTTTTTCTAACTGAAAGGTACCCTATGTCTCTTTCTGTACCTCTGACAACGTGTATGCAAAATTCAATGATGGTTAGTCGAGTAGTTAATGCGTCAAAGCGTAACAAACAAACAAACTAACATTTGCATTTATAAATTACTAGCTTTTGCCCGCGGCTTCGCTCGCGGTAATTTAGAATTTGACAGTCAATTTGGGTTGTACTCTGCTTGTAATAATATAATTCAATCATGATTTGAAAGAAACGTGGCGCCATCTATTATCATAAGAACGTTTTTGTTATTTCCCTCGGGAACAGTAATTTCTTTCGGGATGAAAGGTAGTCTATATCCGTTTCTGTACACCTGACAATGTATATGCAAAATTTCAGGATGATCGGTTCAGTGGTTTAGGCGTGAAAAGGTAACAAACAAACAAACAAACTCATTTTCGCTTTTATAATATTAGTTAGGATTAGTAAGGATTTGTTTCATACGTTAATGTATTATTAAATATATATATTATAATACCACCTTACCTACTATAAACTGTCCCACTACGGGGTCTCTACTGATGGAGATCTGTCAGACATGCAGGGTTCTTCATGCTTTCTTCCACCGTTGAATAGAGCGATAATAAACTATTAACTTCAAACATTCAGAGCTGCGTGCCGTCAATTGAACTTGAGATCTAACCGAGGCAATCCAACAGTCTCCCACCATCCTTTCGCTGCTTTATGAATCATTATACTGCTTTAATATAAGCTTACACACAAAACTGAGCAGCAAATAATTTTTCGGTTATAACCTTCTAAGGACACGCAAGTGAAATAAGTCATTACTATTTATTTATATAGTAGCAATTATCTTCATGATAGATACCATTAGCTTTTACGATGCTACGACTATTATAAAAACAGCTTATGTCATTATTATCATCCGTTAATTGAACAGTCATGTGGGTGACATGAGTTATTTTCGTATGCGGTGAATTAATACATTGTCACCATTCCATCTTAATTATTAACCCGTATATGTAATTGTATATTTTGAGGGCTCACGTAAGTCGAAGGGATACAGAATATTTTACATATATGCGTAGTCTCACACCTATTGTCTTGATAGGGTAGGCAGAGCTGTATTGCACCAACATTTCGCCAGCTACCAAGTTCAGTGCCAGATTCAATTGATGAAAAAATTGAAGTGACTGTTTGTAATGTCAAAATAACAGCTTTTTACTAATTGCATATGAAAGTATATTAATTTTTAATTCTTTTGTTCATCTGTCTGACTGTTTGTTCCGGCTAAACTCTGAAAAGGTTGGACCGATTTTTACGGGACTTTCACTGGCAGATAGCTGACGTAACTAAGGCTACTTTTATTCTAGAAGATTTTTTTTCTTTTATATTATTATGTTATATTCCACGTGGACGAAGTCGCGGGTAACAGTCAGTCTATCATTAGATAAGCTGTATTCTTGTATGCTACCTCGGTAGCGTGAAAAATCTACTATTGTAGAAGAAACAATTAAATTATGAATACTATGACGCATGACGTTTTGCGCAGTAGTTTCATTTACCATTTATCTTACCATTGCTAAGGCGTCGACTGTGATGAGTTCGTTCGCCATACAAAACAAAAATTGTGAGATCCACATCCAGTATTCATGTCTTCTCGATAGCGAACACTTGAAATCAATAAACAATCCGGATCTTCGCTTACTCTGCATCCTAATTACAAGGAAAGTATGCTTCATTCATCTCTGCCTGATACTTCACAGATATATTGAGTTGGTGTTATTTTAAGTGTAAAGGGTTAATTATTATTGTCACAATAACAGGCAACGTGAATCAACAATATCACAAATACAATAACTAAACACACCACAGTTCTGATGTATAATACCTCAAGATTTGTATTGTCTCCATATAAACCTATTATGTACCTGTCATAACAACAACAGTAATTTTCAATGGCGATATTGATATTCTAATCCCTAATCTATTAGAATAAATGCCATATCGAATCATCATTATTGTTTATACAGTGTCATATACGTGCGAGGTAACTGTTTTTTTAAAAGACTGCTCCCTCTCTAGAAATAAATCCTGTATCGCGTAGAATATTCTACCACATACACGCAACACCATCTAGCCCAAACTAAGCAGAGCTTGTACTATGGGTACTGGACAATGGATAAACATACATATATTATATACTTTTATTTTTGTAAATACATACATATTATACATAGAAACACCCAGACCAAGACAAACACCCATGTTCATGCACACAAATGTTTGACTTGTGCGGGAATCGAACCCGCGACCTCATGTGTGGCAGTCGGTTACACCAACCACTACGCCATCGAGGCCGACGAACTTTACATATTATGTATATTCAAACAACGGACTCAAAGAACACCACACTCTTCTCTTTTTATTGTTCCGTGTGGGATTCAAATCCACAACACTCAACGCCTTCTACTACGTCATAGCTACTAAACCAACCGTGCAGTTAATTTAATATTTATAAACATATTGTACAATTTTATTATGTTACAAAAAATCTTATTGGTATTTCCTTTATCTGAACATAATTTTATAACTTCTTATATTTTAAAATATAATCATGGAAATTATGTCAATATATGGAAATATTTGAGAGACCCAGCGGTTCCGTCACCAAGCCACTGATGGTCGGGGCTCAAGAGAGAGGAACCACCACAAATTATTTGCGAAAACTAAGTTATAAAGATATCCAACGGTAATAGAAAGCAGCGCTGTAATCGACATACGCTATTATAGTGCGTCTCTATTAAAAAGGAGAGAATAATGTCTGCTAGAATATTATTAAAGGAATTACGTCCACTCTATAAATAATAACTAAATATACCTATATAATGTGTTAATATATTTTCTAGAAATGAAGGTAGTTTAATATCACTGTGTGTCATGTTTCCATAAGACTTCAATAGCTGTTTAAGGAGAGCTGAGCTGTTAATATAGGAGTGACAATCAGGTTTTGCCGATGACGGGCTACTGATATCTTTTATAAACGGCTGTTATAAACGCCGCTTACTATCAGATATCACTCACCATCATGTCGGTCTGCTACTTTAACTGATTAAAATATAGCACAGGTCTATTAAAAATCCCATAAAGCTGCTTTCACGAGCAGGATCATCACAATTAAATATTATTTTGTTTTATTATAATTATTCTACTTACTACATTTATATGCAGTATGTAAGTATCAGAATAATAAAAGAGTCATCTCGTTTATTTACTGCTACTACAAGTAGTAGCTATGTTTATTCGTCTATTGCATATGAAAAAGTATTGAACCATCTTCTGATATCTGTAAAAAACCTCTTAGGGCACTAGAGTCACGGCTGTCTCGACGCCAGTCGGCATTTCCATTCAAAGTGTCTGCGAACTCAGTCAATCGAACCGCCGCCGTCTCCAATGTATGCAAGCCCTAAAACATATCCCGATAACTTTCGACAAATATGATAAACTCAGTTCGTAAAGCAATTAATAAGCCGGATGACTTTCTGTTCAATGACGAAGAAAACGATTAACTTAATTTTGTTGCGTACTAAACCCCTCCGAACTTTATTCCTGACTCATCGTGATCCGCTATATTCACTGGACTGCTACCTAATAAAGTGTTTTTTATTCATGCGTCAGTTTTAATTACGTGTGATACCTTTTTAAGTTTATTGTCTCAGTTCCAAGTAGCGATAAAGACTTGTTTTATTGCATTGTTAATAAAAGTGGCAAATCTCCCAGCCATTATATCCAACTGTGTAGGATGAGGACCAAGTAAAATATTGGCTTGTAAAATGTACCAAATTATACAGCCGATAAATAAGGTCGACCGTATCGATATTAAAAGTTTAGTGTTTTATATTATCCGTAAACTTACAAAGAAAATATATGAGAAAAATATTCTAATACTTTTAAAGAAGAATTTAGATGCGACGACAAAAACTAGGACGCTCTGCCAAAAAGTAGTACAGTACAGCGTTCGTAAGTCGGCGGCAGATGTTGGCCAAAGCTCGCAATTTTCAGATGTAAAGTTCGAAGTTTTGTAACTTTTTTCCAACATCGTTTGTACAGATCAAACCGCGTTTTGTGTTATAATTAATGGACTGTCTCTAGTCGTTACAGAAGCTAATTAGAATGGGTCGGGACACAAACGAAGTCAATGGGTAGAGACAGGTGGCTTTGGTAGATAACAGGAGAACGGCATTAGCGAATGGGGATAATTATTAACATGTGGTGCTGTACTAAATAGTTTTAATTGGTTTTATCTATGATATTAATATTAATGCAGAATTGTTTGTTTTGTTCTTGCAGCGGCTATTTATGATACATTTGCATTTTATATTAGGTAATTGCATACTTAAGTTTAATAAACTTACTTTAATGGCAGTAGCAGTAAAAATGTAACAGCGTTCGTCCTTTATCGAATATAAAATATTATAATGCTTACAGTTAAAGTGGAAATTATAACTTTTTAAGTACTATTACAAAGTAACAATCAAGGTGGTCTGACATTAACATTAAAAGTCATAATTTTTATAATAAAAATGTTGATAAAGTTTGTTGCTCCGAATAATCAAATAACCTTTCATTTCAGTAAACGCTTTAGTTAACTTCATTTCAATAATAAAACGGTTCCAAGAAATCGTGCTTCGCAATGGCATTGCAGAACGCATTGATTTTATTTTTATGCCGACCGTTGTGATTAATGTTTTCAATCTTACAAGAATAACGCGATGCATTTTATTTGAATTATATATGTGACAAGAAACGTTCAAGAAATTTGATATAAACAATCAATTAAATTTAAATTCAGATTACAATAAAACAAGAACATGAACAAAAATGCATGTTATTGGCCTTCAAAACGGCATGACTTAGACTTAAAAAAAACAAAACAAAAGAACAACAAAAGTTTCAAAAACAATAGTGAGATTCCAAAAACAGAACGGATAAAAAATAAAACAAAAAAGAACAGGGACGTAATTAGAGCATAAAGTGTTGTGTTAAATTAAAGGTAGCTGAATGTAAGGGAGGAAGAACAAGCGAGCTGGCGAACCTTTAAGTCAGCACTTAATTTATGGTCAATTAACCTGGTGTTAAAGTTAAATAAGGTGACATTTAGATAGCCCCGGCTTAACGTACTGCTACTGTGAATCTAAAAGTGGCAATTTTGTGGCGATAACTATTAAGTTATCGTTATTTTGTCATGGTAATGCGTATGAAAACATTTTATTTATGCATAACATAATAAAATTCTAAAGGACTGATATAATTTTTATCTTTGTATCTGTTTGTACCTACATGTTATAAGTGCCACAGAATGTAAGTTCATATTCCTGAGTAATATTTAAGCTACTTATTATCTTGGATATTTTAAGTATTGCTCTGCGAACAGCTGATAATAAGAAAACAATTTTCGTTAATGACAGCCTAGGTAACTATGTATTAATGTAAGATAAAATAAATGCCATTTATATTATAAAAAGATTTACATTTGAACGTGTAATTTTGTCTATAATTTTAATAATATATTTAGAAGTGCAATATGATGCACTCACGAATGTTTCAAGAATTTCATAATAAAATATAGGTAACTTTGGATGTATCTTATTTAGTAGAAATTTCACTACTATTACTTTTATTTTATATTAACCTTAACGAACCTTAAAAAAGAGATTTAAGCCAGGTATCAAACGATATCATATGCCACGTGCGGTAATACACTATCTAAATAATGATCGTATCAGTATCACTTCTAACCATCACCTTACCCACTTCATTACTTACATTCTCTACGACGGCTACACCCTATATTTCGAGAATTTTAAACCAAATTTTCAATCTACAAACCATCAAGAATAATAACTGTCACGTCGACATAACAAGGTACACGCCCTGTTATACTTGTTACATTGCGTTAACTATCTGAATATCGGATCTAGATACGGGAATAGATACTGCATTGGATAACGTCGATCAACGATCCGGATTACTTGGGAATTAATTAAGTATTCCCTTGGAACTATGACACCTCCGTGTATTAGAAAGTTGTTAGAGCGTTGTGTGATATTGGTGATGTATGGAGTGGATTGATTGTGAATTACATTATTTTGTTTTACATATGTGAGCTCGTACTTGTTTTTCCGTGGAGCTAATGGACTGTACAGGATTAAATGAAAAAATTGTGGCGGCCTCGATAGCGTAGTGGTTAGTATAATCGACTGCCACGCCTGAGGTCGCGGGTTCGATTCCCGCACGAGTAAAAAATTTGTGTGCACGAACATAGATGTCTGTCTTGGTCTGCGTGTTTCTATTAATATGTACGAATTTACAAAAAAAAATTTAAAGTATATTATTATATGTATGCTTATCCATGATTGTTTAGTACTCATAGTACAAGCTTAGTTTGGGCTAGATGGTGCTGTGTGTATGTGATAGAATATTAGTAATATTATTATATTAATAACTTTTTACCAATGTCTTGTGTACATTATACATAACTTTTATTCTACCACTTTTTACAAAACTCAATACTTTGCTGATTTTTTTTTTGCGACCACGTGAATCTTAGTCGTGCGATTAGATATCAAAATCAAATAATGTATTATGAAAAGTAGTAAAACAACATTTGTTCAGTAAGGTATAAATAAGTCATGGATAAAAAGGCTATTTATATTTTCAATTAACCTTGTAGATAGGCAAATTTGTATTTAAGATGTAGGTTCTTCTTTCCTATATAAGATCGCTATCAAATAACATACTATGAATTCTTGCGGTAAGTAAACTAAAAAGTGAACCGATATAACATTAGAATACGTCACAATACCATTCGTTTATCGTAACGTGAATACGTGATGTTATAATTCTGCAAGCATCTACTTAAGGATGTTTTATCCAGTTTAATTAGGTCTAAGGAAGATTCAAGTACCTACTCTTATTAAGAGTTTAAATATTTAAGTGGTATAGTTTTAAAAGTTGAATATATTTTTATCTATCTACACATAATGAAAGTATTTATTCCATTTTCCTTTCCCACAATGGCTCAGGGTTTGTATGACCGTAACAGGAATAAATCCCCATATCGCGGGGAATGAACTGACATTGAAACAACGGACCCAAAGAACATTTTAACTTTGGTCTGTGGCTCACATATATTTGTCTCGTGGGAGGTTTAAATCTCTCTAGTTCAAATCTCTAATGATAGCACAGTCTTATTTGCTGACGAAGCCTCATAAACTACTGCACTATAGCGACCTTTCTACACTATGAAACATAATTACCTACTCATTAGTCCAGTTTAAGGCCAAATACAATATAGGCTAATGAAGATACAAGTAACACACACACACACACACACACACACACACACACACACACACACACACACACACACACACACACACACACAAACACATACACGCGTGCGCACGCACACACACGCACACATACGAAAAAAGAGTCTTTGGAATAGTGGGTAGCAGACGTCAAAAACGCACCGAGTCTTTATATTATAATGTGCAATTTTCTTAAACTTTAAGTGTCTCAAATGAAATAGCTATAGTGTAATTTCAATACACTGCGTAATGATTATTGTATACTGAATTAGAGTTACTTGTTTCGATATAATATATATCAAGTCTTTCATCATGCAGAGGGTTATCATTTATGATTGTGAAGTCTTTATAATACTATACGATAACTTTCTTATCATTATAAGAAACATTTAAGGATTATATTACTTGTTTTTATGTAAATAGTTACTGGATTTAAGCTGGTATGGTGGCTATCAGCCGCTAGTGACATTGTGCAGATCGTAATGGCCAAGCAAGGCAATTGAGCGGATTAGGTGTTCATTGCCCGTTCACGGGTTATTTAATATGCAGCACTAATGCAGTTTCAACCTAAAAGCCTCATTGATTGCACATGTATTTAAGTGATTCTAAACGTTTAAATTAATTTGCTTAAAATGGGCAGTCTCTCAGTGGCAATAACTGCTGAAAAGCAAATGAAAAATGTAAGTTGTGATAAAAAATTACGTAACAAAAAAACCGATTTAAAGTCCGTGTAAAATAGTTTATTATCTACAAGTAAGCTAATAAGCTAAGTAGGAGTTGACTTCATAAAACTCTCATCAAACATGATTATAGTTCCTCCCTAATTATATTTGAATTGATTGCCGTGATATACTTTGACTCATAGACTCTCATACTTGCGATTGCCTCACGAAATTATTAGTCTTCGTCAATGCAAACGCTGGTTAAATCCTTTTTAAAGAAAGGTACATGCGTTTTAAATGTCAACCGTGCTTTATTTTTAATATCTTCGAGTCCATTAGATTATATACTTCTTGTCTAATGTAACGCTTTCTCAAGTAAAGGTGCGCCATTTTATAAACATGCTGAAACGACCGATGCAAGCTACTCTTGCATTTACCCCCATGACTAACTCATGCATGTAGTACGTTGCTTGTGCATGTTGACAGCGGCAGCTACTTGCATGTTTCACTTAAAACCGAACAGACCTGATTTTAACTATCTACATACGACAATATAAATATGGTTTTTATGCTTACCTAAGACAGAATGTGAAAGTTTGTTAGACTGAGTATAGTGCGTGAAAATGGCGACCGGTACCAATTAACAAGCACCAACTATAGAATAAAGTATCATTATAAGGTATAACGTAACTTTACTTGTTAGTATGTTTGAGTCAAATATTGCTATTAAATATTAAACCAGCTTACACAAACCCATTAGCTGGGTATGCACACACCTTTAATTTAAGTAGGTAATAATAATATGGTAAATATGACTTTATAATACCGATAGGATTGTTACATTGGTTTCTTAAAGCTTAGTAAAATATACCCGTAATAGTAATTAATTTTTAAGAAACATCAATTTGTTATAAGGATTTATTTTGAAATTGGTTCTGGTTTTAAGAGCTCAGGTTAACTTTATTATAAGCAATAATTTGTTGGATTTACAGAACAGCGAGCTTTATACATGCTGGTGCAAAAACAGGCTCTTAGTTCATATTATTATTATAAACTATAAGTATTATTATATTCATATGTTTTAAGATACCGATTAATTATTATTAATAGCTGACCCGCGCAAATACGTCTGCGTCATATTATAAGAGAATTTACTCCGTTTCTGCAACATTTTTCATTGATTCTCCACTGCTATTAGTCGTGGCATGATGTTATAACCTTCCTCGATAAATGGGCTATCCAACAGTAAAATAATTTTTCAATTCAGACCAGTAGTTCCTGAGATTACCGCGTTCCACCAACAAACAAACTCTTCAGCTTTATAATATTAATATAGATTGTAAGGTTATTAATATGTGCTCATAAGGTTAAAGCTTTCGTTTATATTTAATTTCGATGTTGTATAAATAAGTAAAATTATATTTATCATAATTATATTTCATGTGATTTTATATTTCTCGTCGCATACAATACTTTTGTGTTTGGATGTATTCGTACATTTATTATATTATATTTTTTTAAACAATATTCTCGAGTAAATACTGCACAAAATATATTCAATTTGGATACTCGTAGTATTATATACTTATATATGTTTGTTCTACCAAAGCTCTCAGTACCATCTTAAGTCAAAGTCAAAGCAATGCTCTATGCGTCTATTAACTGCAAATAGGTAAGGACACATTCCTTCCTTCCTTGGCCATCTCAAGCATCTCTTCGTATTCTGTATTTTATTATTACTGTATTTAAGTATCATTATTATACGTCGTATAAACAAAGTGTATACGTCATAAAATTCTATTATCGTAATTTGATTTATGTAGAACATAAAATATAAAATAAATCGCTTCTGCCATTACACTATTCGGTAGAAAGAAAATGGGCAGTCAGATAAAATTGCAATTAAAATTTAACAGTCATAAATATAGCAAAATTAGCACCCAGTCACTGCTCGAAATAGTACCGTAGTCGTTATTAAAACATCTTAGAAAAAGCAATCAATTCTTCAACCTGTAATTATTAATCATTAATTTACTACACAATTTGGTTAAATAAAACAACCAAATATCTACACAGAATAATTTATAGCATACACATTACACACACACACATAAAAAGATTATTCACACAGGTATAAAAGTTTATACACACATAAAAATGAATGTGGAATAAGTTTAAGCTCCGGGTACAAAATAAAGAGCAAACGGCTGATTACACTGACCCCAGGCGAAACAAAGCACAATTATTCCCATTTGATTTATAATGTTTGCTTTTAATAGCTGTGAAGCGTAATCGTTTATTTATATTACTCAGGTATATTACGGACCGGTTCAGTAATCTACGGGTTTAAACTACGGACTTTACATTTCGTTTCAATGAATCGTCTCGCGAAAATTGGGGGAGGGAACTAGCAACTATTGTTAGTGAGCTTGGAAGGTTTAAATGCTAGAGAACTAGATGTTTAATTGTGGCTTGGTATGTTCAACTCGGCTTTTAAGATTTAGTTTTAACTTTAGTCTACAATGATCCAATAGTTTCCTCTACCAATTTAATTAAAGAATAGTAAAATTCAGTTCAAACGGTTATAAATGTCAACTTAAAAGCTTAGAGACGGTGACAGGCAAGACAAATTTAAATGCTAACGTATCCATGTCAAGGCAAAAGCAGGAGCCATTTCAGAATAGTGATCGCTAAAGTTCTATTTTGTATTCCGAGCGAGTAAATGTGATTTGATAGCAGTCGTTGAACGCTTCGAAGCTGCGTCTAATAAAAATATATTGAGTGTAAACTTCGTAGTGCAATAGCACTAAGTAGTTTACAGTCAATAACGAGCAGTTGCCCGAGCGAAGCAGACAAGCTGAGTCGAGCGATCCCTCCGTAATATCCCGAGTATTAAACACGTTATTTAGTAACCAAATTAAGATTCCAATACAGAATGAACATCTTCTACAACCCTTCGTTTTACGTAAGACGGAAAACGAAAATTATCATGGGGCTGCTTTAATAAAGAGTACAATAGAAGGGCAATATGGTGCTCGAGGCTACAGGGCACAAAAGACCGGATTAACCCTAAATTAGATGTATAAAAGAGACATAATTAAAAAACCAATTTGCGAAATACATGTTGGGAGAGACGCCGCCAGCAAAAATAAATGATTCTGTGTATTATTATGTTTGGTTCTTATTTTTGTTTTGTACAACATTGTTCATTATTCACGTATGACTGAGTTAGCAAATAATTTTACTTCATATTTTTAAAATACGTTATTTTCCAGTCTACTGACTTAGAATTGAGATTCGGCGTCAGTATTAACATTGGTTGCTAAAACAGTCTCAATGTCAAGCGTACAAACATTTAAACCACAAAATAAATTTAAATATGTTTGACGTAGTTCTTTCTGCGTCGTTTTCTTGTATTAAATTAGAATCTAATACAACTATGCTTGTACAGTTTCAAATATAACACTTTCATTCATAATCATATCAAAAACTGTCAGCAACATCCGACCACAAATAAACCAGAGACAATACTTTGTTATTTCCAATTAATAGTGAAGGGCCGCCTGTCAATGGTCTATTAGCGCCAAGATGAGATATAATCAGTACTTGAGCGAGACAATAAGTATCCGCAGGGAACCTTGTTATTGTTTGTCTTGTCTCTCTCACCCAGCAGGACACCGCACTACGAACAAATTGACAAAAATATAACGGTCCACATACAAGATTTATATTTATAAATATTTGATAGTCGTATAAAATGCAAATTTCAATACTTGACGGTCGTTGATTACATTATAACCTTCGATCAAACCATGAGAATATGTACTTTCACAATTTTTAAAAGTTTTTTATGGTGATTTTCATTTTAAAGTCCGACCCTGCTGCGTTAAATGGCTAATGGTGTAAATCTAGACAATTTTACCTATTATAATTCAATCAAATTTACTTAATGTATTTACATAGATTTAAAAGTATATTTATTGCTGTATACTGCCATTTCTACGTGTTATAAATGGGGTAATTCAAATTCTTCGGTCATGTTGATCGTTATGTGTAATTCTGTTATACCATGTTGCATGTGTAATGTAGCCCATAAGATTTCCTCTAAAGAATATCCATGGCTTGTTGACCTTTTTACATTAGAATTAACATGAGGCGTACCTCAGGGCACTATCATGGTTCCATTGATTATTCTGTCTACATCAATGGACATAGTTAGTGGTGTATTAAATATAATGTTTACTTTTATTATGAATAAACTATTAATAACAATGGTGAGTACTAAGGATTAGGTAGAAATATTTTATTACACATTAAACGCTCTCTTACAATGTTAAACTTGTGGGTGTCTATCATTGTTAATGCCCTTCCGCTGCTGTTACACACATTTAGGTTTATTTATTACAGCATCATACTAAAACGCCAAAGATGTACGTTTTCCTTTGATGTTTCTGTTGCTACAAATATTATGAGCTTTCAATAAATCAACATGCTACTCTAAAATCTGAGTAATACAATATTAGTAGCAGCAAAAGTATAATATGTAATTTCACCATTTTCTATAAATGACACTTATAAACACCAACTCTTTCTATAAATGACACTTATTAACGTATTGGTGTAAATTCGATGGATATACGTAAGTTGAGTTTAAACGGAAACCTATTCATTCAATTATTAATAGAACATTTAATTTGATATCCCATTTCGAACACCAGCACCCGCTCGCAATTCTTAGTTTAATAACAGCAGGTTATTTCAGCTGTGGCTTTATTCACACGTCATCAATACAAACCCAATCAATTGTTGAAATCGATATCACATCGATCAGTACGTATCCCTTGCCCCAACCAGCTCATTGTGGGACATAATTAGTTTTTGTCACTTCACATTGACAAATCCCATTCGAATCTATGGGCCGATAGCACGGACCCCACCACTTATGCCACTGCAAACCGGTTCTTATCAAAGAGAATATTATTTCAAACGCCCCTGTCAACCCCGATGGGCTTTTCGAACCCCAAATCCAGTTTGTTATGAATGAAATTACAGAAATCGAATAAGGTAAACACAACTCGGAGGCAACAAAAGCTTGCTCGAAAAAAAGCTAAATTGAATTCAAATTGGTTTCGTCGGGTATTAGGGATAGCCGGGGGACGTTTCAAGACGAGTTCAGAAACATATAGCGGGCAATGATTTAAAGTAAGTTTTTTTTTGTCAGAAGGCGACAGCGCGAGTCAGATAAAACCCACAGAGGTGATTAACTGAAAACAAAACACAAAGCATGAGAAGCATTCCAATAAGTACAAAACATTTATTAGTGCAGAATTGTAAGCGGCCATTGCAATTCGATTAAGGTTCGAAATGACGACACATTTAAGTAAAAGTTAAGATGGAGTAATATTTAAGAAGCATTTTATTATTAGCAAAAAGCATATTTGCTTTAATTTCTACTTTTAAAACATGAATCTAAAGTTGTAAATGGATTTCAATTTATCCGACACAGTTGCGGTGACGTATCGACAGCGCATTTCAAACACACAAGAAATAATGTAAAACAAAATCGTTTCACCTCCGAGACCCGATGGCGTGAGTTTTCAACCGAAGTTCAACAGGTATGCAAATAGTTGGTTAAAAACATTGATGCGCTATTTGAAATATTGAAGGGTTTCGGTTACAAACTGAGAACTCTAAATGTAAACTTTCGAATCCATGGTTTACCTGACAGAAAGCGCTGTGGTTAACCGCGCAAAACGATTTGACTTTGTTGCCTCCAGCTTATTTTATAACGGTTTGTTGAATTGAATTTTGCGGTTATTTATTTAACTGGAGCTAGAACGGCAACATAAAGTTGGCTGATGATGAAAAATGGCATACTGTTTACGCTTTTGCTTTTGAGATTATTAAAATTGCAATTTATATAAATCACGAAGTTTTATGATTGTGTCTTTGAAAGAACTAAATTTTATTATCATCTTGCTAAGGCTCCGAAGCATTGTTCGTTATTGTTTAAAGCTTACAATATTTATATTCAATAAAACTTGTTCTATTCACGCGCTCCTTGAGTAGTAAAGTCTGAAATGTTTTAGAAATAATATATATAATTATATCATTATTATTTTCATTGTTGTAATAAAAGCATATTATCGAACATAGTTCTAGTTGTTTATCCATTAATTATTTGTAGTATTTGAAACCTCTAAGATGTTTTGATGGAGATAAATTTGATTAGTCTTAAAACATACTGAACTGAAAATAAAGCTTTCCGAGAAATCCAAAACATTTCAAACAAAATCCTTATAATTTATAGAGAGATAATCTCTGATCTTTTTGGGGCTGATACAGAAACACATTAGAATAATTCGCATGGGACTAATAGAGCAGCCGATTAAAGGTAACGTCTCAATGCTCATAAATTAAGTCGTATCTCTTTTATAGTCAATTCAAAAGCTAAAATATCGTTAAAACGTGGTATCCATTAACGTAATCATTCGGGAGCCAATAACGTCATCCTAACATGCAAAGGTTGAACGCGGAGACCAACATTCGTTGTATGTATATCTATCAACTGCTAACATTCCATTAATCTTATCTTATTTACATGAATAATTAATATGGCTTTTAATATTACTTTAGTCTTTTATGCCGCTATATCAACTGTCTGCTATAATGTTAGCCTTGGCTTCTCTATCAGAACCATTATGTACTTTTCTTATCGATTCCCTAATCAATAAGACAAATATATTCTTTAAATGCCACTGCCATTGCCGACCACAAATTTAAACACATTTAAGTTTATCGCATCTAAGTATTTTATATCAGATATATGAATAGATTCTATTTGATTATTATTGCTAATACATATTGATTTGCAAAAGACTGAAAGTCAATTGCAATTGAATTTGTTACAACCTCTTCAAAATTCATGATCGTTCATTCCATTCGTTATACTTCGGTCATGTGAAATTAACCAACCTTTACATAAATATAATATAGTTTATTTTCATTGCTATTTATAGTAATAGACTAGGAATTGAAGTATGCTGTCATTATTGTACTAATGTACGAAGATCCAATAATAATATTAGAATGCCTGGTATATTATTTATTAGCGATATTCATGTTAATAGGTAGGTACTCCATTGTTACACAGAAGTACACTAATCTTATATTTTTAACTGTACAACGCATTGATGTATATGCTGTAATGTTGTGCATGTTGTAGCTTTTCTAACCCAGTGCCCAGACACAATACATTTTAATAATGTCTGGTATTCTAAGTCTTGACAGATACATAAATAAATTGCATAGGACAGTTTCAAACGAACATAAACATTACAAAACATAGCGGAAAACATGCTGCCAATATAGAGAATGCTTTTCAATCGAACGAAATAGCTACGAAAATGGGACAACAGAGAGACGTTATTATTATATTAAGTACAATTTTACCATCTGCCAACTGCAGAGGGTAGTCTGCACGTGACGCCACGAACGCTTGCGTCGGCCTCACCACAACTGACGTGCTTCCGGTCAGACGTATTCGATTATGTATTGTAGTGCCAATTTACATAGACTGGAAAGAAAAGTTTGAGCTGATATTGATTGTGAAATGTTAATTATTATGACACTGTCACTATCAGAGATGTTTCGAGATAGTCTTTTAACAAAAACTGGCGTTTCTTCTTTTAAACAAAGCGTAATATCTAACATATTTTTTGAAGGAAGAAATAGTATAAGATTTTTGTAACATGCTTTGGTCATACGATTATAATGGTTTTTATAAATCATTCTGATTCGTCTACTTGATATGCTTACGTCAAGGTAGACTCAAAAAACTGAAGTATCTATATAGTAATACGTGAAGCAAAAACTTTGTACCCCTTTTTACGAAAATTGCGCGGACGGAGGAATATGAAATTTGGCACAGTTAAAGTTTATATGGAGATGGAAGGGCGAAACCTAATATTTGTTTAAAATATGCTTTAGAAATATATTAAATTAATGAAAAAACACTACACGCACACAAGCATGCATTTGACACAAGCAGTCGAATAGCGTTCGTATTTCGACATTGTTCGTTTGACGTCGTACAATTCTTTGTAACTATGGTTACCTATACCTTATTTATATGTAATAGAGAAAAACAGAAAACGAAGTAGCAAGCTTAGGAGTTTTGGTCGAATTTTGACTACTAGGCGACCGCTAGTTCAAATAAAACTACATCATAATTAGCGAAAATGCAATGCGCAGTCTGATTCAACAATTTTTACTGACGAGCCTTTTGAGTTTTTTCCTTAGTTAATAATAAACGTCATAGGTGTGATCATAATTTGCATTTATAGCAATAGTTGATATGCAAATTCAGATGAAAAATTTTATAATATATCTTAATACTAAAAATTTTATAATTGGAAATTACCACGATCTCTGAAGTTCTTTATTTCGATAATTAACTTTATGAGCACGTCTCAACTTAATGTCAATCTCAGAAACGACAAATTAAGATATGAATCACAAATTTATTATACTAGTCTAAACTCTAATGTAATATTGAAACGTGGTCAGAAGTGCCCAATCCAATCTGCTTCAGTGGGCGTAGTGATTGGTTGTAATGGTTGCGGTAACAAATTGTGACTAATTCAGATAATTCAATATTTTTATTTTATGTCGCCGTCGAAATGTGACTTTTCGTAACTTATGATTTGGGCATTTGATTGTGGGCGATGTATTTTGATAGGACGACATTAATTAAGTTTTATCTTCGTACATTTTGTATACTTTATATTCATTGTAAGTAAGAAATAACGAATGTGGTTGACTATAATGCTGACACTTATAATTTCTCTATTCTTCGGGCTACATTTGAATCAACTTTAACAGTTTAACACGATACATTTCGTAAATCGTTTATGATATTATCCGAGGTTACTCTGAACTCAAAATTACTTCGTATTATCGTGTAAGATAAACAATTCTGTTTACTTATGAAAGTACGGGCGTCGCCGCGTCGTTGCGCCATTTAATAATCACTGGAATAATGTAAGCACCTGAACTTCATCATGCTATAAAATTTTAACGTCACTCCCGCAGACGAGAATGTTAGTTAAGTTTCCACTATTTTCTGCAGTCACATAATACTGAGTGTCTGTCACGACTAATAGTTCTTATCTTTCGGATTTATCATTCGCTAATAAACTAAATACGTAAACAAAAACATACCCTAATGCTAATATATAAAGTCTAATTTTAACTTAGAAGTTTGTTAGCTGTTATTTATAAACTGAAGTCAAGTGGATTGTGGATTTCGTTATGCTCAATTGTTTATTGGTAGGAAATCTGTCAACTTTATTGCATTTCCTAATCTTTAATTGCGGACGATCTGATAAGTATTTAATGTTAGAATAAATTCTTGAGTTAAAATAAAGCTGAACGCTGACACGCACACAGCAAATTCACTGTCGGCATACGCAATAGATTTGCTGAAGAATTTAGTTTATTTGTATTCTAGTGTGTGTACGCCAAAAGCACCATCTAAATGCCTGGCTTATACAGAAATATTATTTAATTAATTGGATTTCAGTTAATCATTATTATATTTTATATAAATAATGCTATCGCGAAAGATTATTATATTACATTGGAACACACTGAAATTTGCCTACGAAGTAACAATAAATTAAAAGCATGCGGCGCATTCGGTGCAGGCAAATAGTGTAGGCTAACCTTTAAACAAATTGTTGCTTAGGATTTTGCAAGCTTATTGCAATCTATCTAGGACAGTCGAACACAGGTGCATGGCAGTATTCCATTTAGCATTAAAGATAATTGGGTGATTCTTATCAATGCTAGTCGATGTACTGGTCAAATGTAATGGAATTAGCAAATACCGTCACGAAATGATTCAATTAATTTAGGGATGAAGTTATTTTAGAAGTATACCCATAACTAAATTTGTAGATACATACATAAACAAACATCTGTGTACCCTAAAGAGGAGAGAATAGACAGGTATATTACAACGATATTTTTTTCATTATATTCTATCGGGCACAATGTCGACTCTAAGCTGCTACTGAACATTTCTTACCAGAAAATTCAACAACACTTCCCGGGAATCAAATCCGAAATGGTAGGATCAATCGCAAATATAAGCACAAATTGATGTCACAAGACCAATGAGAAGTTATAGATTTATTATCTGTAATAAAACTACATACAGTCTAGATTGTTTGCATATGTAATTCAGTGGCCTGCATATATATAAGATAGTGACGTTAACACTCCGGTTGTGGTCCGTCAGGCAAGATCATTCGGCCTGCAGCCTTAATGTCTAACGCAATGACCAGAACTACCGCACTAGCGTTGGTAAATTAAACCGTTACCGGTAGGCGAGTGCTTCAAAATCATCATGTTCTGTTCCTCTATACAACAAATTCAATAAAGTTCTACATAAATACATGTTAGGAATGCTTATAATATTCTCATGTCCATCTTAATCAACCTCGTGCTGGATGCATTAAGATGCAAATATTGGATGATTGGAAATAAGGAATTAGATGTACATATGTCTCAATATTTAAAGATGCACTAACAAAATTAATTGTTAAATAATGACATATTTTATCGTATGAATAAAAAATCTATAATAATAAAATGAGATGAAAAGAACGAAATTTACAAAACTGAAATCTGATTTTATAATAACTAGTTGAAAGATTTTATGTTTAGATAAGTTAGATTTAAATCGTTGAATAAAACTGTTTAAATTGAGTATTGCTCTGAAAACTTATCTAGGATAGTTCGTTTAACATTAGTATAATCAATTCATGTATATTATGTTATCATCAGTATATTTTATATCCATTTTTAAATCTAAGTTTACGAGCTAAATCCGTTGAATAATATAATATAGCAATGACTCATTTAAGATCAAACGTGGATAAACATATAAGAAATAATTTAAATTACCATATCTATTATCTTAATATTCCCTGACAAAGAGATCATCAGTAAAAAATCTGACTCATGTAATACATTAACTTCTTAGCTTTATCTAGATGACGCCCCAGTGACACAGCTGAGTTCGAAGCAATTTAAGGTCACAGACCTCAGGTGATTTTGACTTTAAATTAGGTATAAAGTCGTGACATGATAAAATGGATGTCTTATTTTGTTCAATTACAAAGGTGAGGAACATGCAGCTAAATTATTCAACGTGCACAGATTTGCTTTCTTTTTAATTTTAAAATGGAACGTTGAACTCTTTGAATGGTATGCTGTTTTCGCGAGTCCAAAATAATTTCAGTGATAAAATTAATTATTCAAAGCTGCAGCGCGCTATGTAAAAGGCAGCTAAGTGCAAAAGTCCAGTTTCAGGGTACAAGCAAAAATACTGAGCAATAATGTTACTTTGCAACGGGAATAAGTAGGGTTAAATAGTTAATAAAAATAGCTATAGTACTTTCAGTTTATTTTACAGAACCTGATTTTGCTATTGGTTTAAAAGTCAGTGGTATATTTGCACTAAACATGTTTTTAAATAATACGAGTACCTACGTGAACAAAATATATTATACAAAGACGTGTTCAACTGCTGAACTTTGGTCAATGTTGGCTTTAAGCCTTTATGCTTGACAATGATCTTTTCTCTTTAACAATAGTTAAATAAGAGCGATTACCAAATAACAATACATAATTGTATTCGTTAAGTTATGAAATGTCAGATGTCAGTATTCAGAATTCCGTCTGCCCGCATCGGTTAACCGCAACTGTACTGCGGGCGACATGCCTCTCAGCTTCACAATTTGACCAATAACAATGTTATTGCACTCTATGTACCTACGTATATTATGTACTGTGAACTTCCTCTTGACTGACGTTTTGGTACAGAGTAATAAACGGTACAGAACCGAGTAGGTATTCAAGTAAAATAAATATATTTTGGAGTGTCTTATCAACCAGGTATTCAGGTAATGGTCAGTGTTTTTGTGCAAATAATTTAGTATTATAATTTTTTTTATATACTTAAAGAGGCTTGAGTCTTCCGACATAGTAGACTATTCCCGAAAGGGTGGCAGAGGTGTGTAACAATCTCATCGCCAACGACTATTTCAAGTACCACGTAATGCGAGACTATTTCTGAGAATTTATTGACTGAAATCCCAATACCCGGTCATCGAACCTAAGACACGATGCTCAGCAGCCGCATTCAATACCGCTGCGCCGCCGAGGCAGTTCAAAAAGTCATAATTATATAACAACTTATATCTTCTCAATTATGCGATCACGGGGATTATCACGTTGGACAGACGACATCGTAAGACTATAAAAAATCAAACCACTACTTGCTTCAGTGAACATGTAAGGTTGTCGGTCGTTCTAGCTGTCGTAAACTACTATAATAGTCGGTATGTAGAGTCAGTACCCTCAAATATTCTGACATATAAGAATATTTTTATCGTTTTGACTTGCAGAGGTCAAATAACGGTAGCTCCGCGAAAAAACTGACATTGATTCGAATCTGGTTAAACTAGAAAGCCAACTCTAATACATAGAATAAAATAAGACATTGATTATTTATTTACTACTAGGTTTTCCCGCGGCTTTGCTTAGGAACAATTCCTTTTTTTCTTCGAGGTAAACAGTACCTATTTCCTTTTTTATAGGTACTGCTGAGATCGTGTATACGGTCGGGCGTAAAAGACTAACAAACTCGCATTCATAATATTATTTAGGATTGTGTACTCGCCTTCTTCAGCTAAATTGTCCGAGCTTCATCATTACTGTAGGCAACGCTCTAATAAAAAATATTCGTTTATGTACCCTTTCCCCGCTGCAGACAGCGACAGGATCAATATTATTCATATCTATGTTTATTTACTAATTATCGACGTAACGTCCGGCCCTACCTCGTATGTTAAACTGTATGGTCTTGCATGACGAAACTCTGATATCATGTAAATGGAAATGTTACTTTTCATCTGTTTTACATCTTTTGTACACAGTTTGCATTTGAGCAGCTTTTATTTGAGGTTATGAAACTGTATGTTAATTTATAAAACGTTTTAATGAATATTAAGTATATTTTACAGTAATTTATGTAATATCGGTTGGTTATTTTTCAGAATGCAAATACGAGATAAAAAAAATAATTATCTTTTAGTCATTATTGTATCAAGACTAGTTTGTGGCAATATTTTTTTATTTAGTTGTTTAGCTGGAGCTATTTGGGACTGAAAGAAAATCATATAAAATATTTTAAATTTTCTAGCACCGTCGCCAACGAAATGTTGAGGAAACTACAATAGCCAATAAAAATATGAAAAACATATAAACGTTAAAATTTATCGAATGGTATTGTACTCGTCTTAAAAATAAGTACATACACCAATAAACAGATGCGAGCTATTTTAATGCTGTCCAATTAAAAAATATATTATTATAATAAACGAGAATATGTATCATAAATACCTACCTCATCATCATATTGCGTCTGACAAGTAATACAATACTAAGGAACAAAAAAATATTAATACCCGGTATCGATATTAATAGTCACCACAATGTCACTTACAATGAACTTCAAGTAACGCTCTTGTCAGTTCACAAAAAACAGCCTTATGTGCGCTGAAAACAATTGAGAAATTAAAAAAGCACATTTATTTTAATCCAATTATACAGGCAACCAGTTACGAAGGACAAGTTGCCTGGTCTATGAATAAGGGTAAGATATCTGACCGGTTCTTTAAAAGATTAATCTATACATTTTTTCATAGTATGATATGTCAATCAACATCAATTTACCATTAATACATACAATGTGCAAGTACAAGTTTTTGTGTTCCTATCTGTAGTCCGTATTATGTGTAAATTTATTAAGTACACGATTATCTGTGTTCGAAAAAGGCAAAGTTTATCGTTTCATTGATCGATTCCTGTACACGCATTATATTTTATATGGAATGTAGCTTTTGTCTTTTACATAAACATTACAAATAAAGAAAACCGACGTAGTGTCTGTTGTTCTTTAACAATCTGTGCTGGGTTTTGTAAAAAGAAAAGAAAGGGAAGCTGAATTCATTAAAATAGTACACTCATTTTTTTTCATACCTACTTGCATACTCATATCGAAAGGGAAGCCTAAACACACTAGGGGCGAGAATATTGCCAACCCTAGGCATGCTTACAGATCATGTGAACTCAGAATGCCCTAACCATAAAAGCCGATAAACCTTGTCCTACTCAAGAATCAAACCCAAAAATCCTTTATCAATCGGAAACATAAGCGCAAATTTATTCCACGAGACTACTAAGGCTATAAATCTTTGTCGATACTATATTAATCTAATCGTTATGCATGTTGATTTGATACAATATCCGTTCGCCATAAGCTTTAAATGCCAACACATATCATAACAATTAATAATGTGGCGTTTTAGCTATAACTTGTAAATCGATTAAAATATTTTGACCCTAACACGATCGAAAATATAAATAGACAATCGATGTTTTTTTCTATGTCACTTCCATGGTTTCTAACATGGGTGTTTCACAATAAAGCGCAACATGGTGTCCAACCATTACCATTATCATTTGCTTGACAATGAAAAGGGCCTGTCCTGATCTGATTCAAAGGAAACCCATTTCGGCCTAATAACATTAAACATAAAGAAACAGCGGGGTGTATCAGTGTCACCCTTTTATATTCGTTTATGAGTTATTTTAGATGAATCTACTACAATCGCAAGTAGGGTTATATTTTATATGTATTTAGATTAAAATGGGCACTTCGCTTTACCGGTTTATAAAAATCAATATTTTTCAAATCTATGCATGTTATTAAAGTTTGAAGAGATAATGTGCGTACGTTCTCTGTGTTGTTGCAGCGTTTACAAACATTTAATGAACTGACATAAGGCATTCCTGTATTGAGTTCAAGTGAATACACGAATTCTACACAGGATTCTCACACGATTTATAGATATGATCGTGTGAGAACCAAACTCACCATACTAGTGTGTTTAGCAATGGTGATCGCTTACGTCAATTAAATTAAATCAAATAAGAAATTGCATTTCACCAGTTACATTAATCTCTTGATTTTTACATAAAAAACAGTTTATTGCGATTTTAGAGTTCGAAAATCTCTTATACTACAGCTTTGTTCGTCCGTCCGTCTGCCTGTTTGTTATAGAACCTTCAACTCTAGATCCGTAAGAGCTAAAGACTCGCAGTCAACGCCATTTGACTTAACATTGTCGATATACCCCCGAAATGACTATGACCTTTGACCTCTGACCTCAAGGTTACGTGGTATCACGTGACCTTTGCATATTATTTGAACCATTTTTTGGAACTCTAAGATTTACAGCAATTCATTGCCGTTTGTCACTTGTTTATTCTTATGAAATTTTAGCCTTCCATCGACCTATGAATTTTTGACATGTCTATTATCTCTATGACTTACGAGTATGTCAGCTTTTGGCGAAATTTATTATAATAAATAAATTTTCATTGGCCAACCAAAACATAGAAACTTATAGTAACTAAAAACACTATAAAGTGCTCCCTGAATTATAAAAAGCTGCACAGCTGCTACAGCTGGTTTATTTACACAAATACAAACGAACACAAAGAACCTCCAGCTTCAGCACAATTATGTATTTAAGTATGTGTGGAGATCGATTCCGCAATTCTCGACGCACTGGAACTGGCGGGGTAACCATATAAACCACTACACCATTCTGGCATTTCTCACTTCCTCTGTCATCGATTAAGCATAGTCTCAAACTTGACTTTCTTCCAGAAATTCTGATCAGGACGTCCAAATTCGATGCAACTACCAACAATGCGGCTGTTGTCGCATTGCGAAATTCCACGCCTCAGGGCTAGGTTTCTTGAATCAACGATATATTACAAGGCGTCTTAATCTTAGGAGCTTCCGTAAATGACGTTTCCAATTTATACCACCACTACTAATAACTAGGAATTAAATTGGCAAACGTAGTGTAGGACGCCCTCCGACCAGGTGGGATGACGATTTGCGAAAGACTGCAGGCAGATGCTGGATGCGGCAAGCTGAAGACAGGGCGCTATGGCGCTCTTTGGGGGAGGGCTATGTCCAGCAGTGGACTATCATAGCCTGATGATGATGATGATGATGAAATTGTAAACTATAAATTGAACTTTCCTCATTCAATAAGTATTTACTTCAGCATTAATAAAATAATCATTGGCTTACGAATTCTCAGACAAGACTCCTGCCTATAAATTCATCGTTCTAAGAATAATAAAGGCTCTGTTTATCTCTATAAACAGTTAGCCTACCGGTAATAACAAACAGCGGCTCGGGAAGTCTTGGGGCGTCATACAATTGCTGGCATTGACGAGAACTGAACGGCAGCGGGTATTTTATGTAAATAAGTGATAGATGCAGAGAACGGTAACAGTTTTCTTTAACAAAGTACCAACTTCAATGAAATAAATCTATCATAACACTAACCTTATTATTTAGAATTGGTAAGATAATGCAACATTTGTTTATAAAGTATTTTATTGCATGATGAGTTATCAATTTACGAATGTTTATGATAATAACTGCCTTATTTGCGCAAGGGTAGTTTACGTAACTGAAGTCTCGGGTTTAAGTCGGGAATAGTTATTGGAATATATTCTCAAATTTCTTAGTACCAGTCTTGAGTCTAAGAACTTCACCCGATATACGGGTGTACGCTTGCTCTCTATTACGTGGAATCCAAAACTATAGCTGATATAATATGGGTGTTATTCGCCTCTTACTCTTACTTACTTAATATCATTAGTGTGAAAGTCTGTGTATTTAGATAATAACATGTACTTTAAAAATACTGTCGAATCAAACTTCTAGGCCAACCACAAGTACCTTATTTGTTTTAATAATATCACAACCGACACGTTGTTTTAATCTTTAGGGTTAATATAACCTCGATAAAGCACATTATTTATTTTATAACTTAAACTATGAAAGTCGCGCATCTGATGGAATACGATTATGCTCCAGTGCCAACTACGGATGAAAGGAGTCGCTGCGTTCCTTTTTTTAGATGGATAATCATCATAAGATCGCTACTTGAGGTACTTAAACAAGGAACCTTACATACATTTTAATATGGCATCATGTAACGGCAACTCACTACTATCTCCTATCGTTCACATTAATGGTTTAGGCCTAAACGCGCTATCAGTACAAAGAACAAAGATAATGTTAGTAGGATATCTAGGGCGTTCAAAAGCTGTCTCTCTTCAGGACACAAACTATGCATTTGGCAGTGGCAGTAGCGCACACTAAAACTCGCCTGCTAGCTAGCCACACATTTTGCTACTTTCTCTCCTTCTCTTGTTCACATTAATCGTATTTGAAGTCCTTGAAGCGCTACTAGTACAAAGAACAAAGACAATGTTAGTAGGGCGACTAGTCCTTTGTATAGACGCCTTCCCCATGGCTCAAGCTGAGTACTGCTGCGCTTAAAAAGCTGACCGTCAGATCAACTTAATATACATATAATTGGCATTTAATTGTCCGAATCTTATCTTATAAATATGTATACTGTACCATTTTAGCTGTATGTTTTCCAAAAACAATAAATCAAAATAAAAATAAAATAAAATATATTTTGAAATGTTATCAGATGACCAGAACTCATTACTATCTCTTCTTGTTCACACTAATCTATACTAAAATTATAAAACTGAAGAGTTTGTTTGTTTGCTTGGTTAAACGTGCTAATCTCAGGAACTACTGGTTCGAATTGACAAATAAGTTTTGGATAGCCCATTTAACGAGGGAAGCTATAGGCTATGTAACATCACGCTACGACCAATAGGAGCGGAGTATTAATGAAAAATGTTGCAAAACGGGGCAAATTCGTTTATGTAAGGCAGACGAAGTTGCGCGGTTCAGGTAGTAGTATATAAACACCTAAAAGACTTCTATAACAAAGTAAAAAGTTAATGTTAGTAAAGTTACTAAAACTTCAAATGAATGTCCTTTCCCAGGGCTCGAGCTATATACATATATCTTGATCAGTGGCAGCCGCGTGCAGTAAAGTTAATATACATTTTGATATGCCACCAGGATGCCCCAACTCACTACTGTCTTTTTGTTAACACTAATGGTATACTAAGGAAACTAGAAGCGCTTCTAGAACAAAGGAAAATAAAATATTAGCAGGGCTTTTAGTGCGTCGGAAAACTGTCCAGGTCTTAAGATATACAGCTTATTCTTGAAAAAATACATTATAAAAAGCGAAAGAAGAAGCGCCATTTATATAAGACACATTGCATAAATCATTTTCTATAATAAAACCGGTACGCAATCATCTTTTTCGCCGAAATTTATTTTATAATAATGGTGTTAGCGGAGTAAGATGTGCGATATATTTATTAGTCATCGTCTAAGCATTGTCTTGCTGCCGCTCTTTTATTATAATACACACGAAACATGTTATTAAGTGTTATTAAAACCAGTCATTCATCTATTTAGTAAATAAAAAATAAATCAGTTTTAAAACTAAAATCAGTTAAGAACGTTATCCTGCCTCGATGGTGTAGCAATAGTATATGCGACTGCTGAGCATAATATCTTCGATTTGATTGCCTCGTTATTGTGTTTTCTATCAAAAAATATTCATGTCTTCTTATGAACTACAATTTAAAGTTGCAACTAAAAGAACCTACTAGGTTAAAATCTCAGACATGCATAGACAACTTTGCCCACAATCTTAAAAGTAAATGTAAAGCTGAAGTCATAGAACTTGCTTTGTCTGACCACACTGCCCAAATACTGAAATGTAATGTTAAGAGATTATGTTTGATAAAAAGTTGGAAAATTACTAGAAGGGATTATAGCAAGATAAATATTGAAAAATTTAAATACTGTTTAGGGCAATTGTCATGGTTGGAGTTGTTTAACACAACTGACCCAAACATGGCTTATAATATTTTCTTAGATGCATTTGAATTGTTCTACAAACTATGTTTTCCTCATAGAGTTATAACTGTGCGCGTGCATAAAAAACCAAACTGGGTCTCACGAGGTATAAAGGTCTGCAGTATCAGAAAACGTGAGCTTTTGTGGAAATATAGAAAAGCCCCTACTCCGGCTAACAAAGTTGAACTTATCCAATATACTAAGAGATTTAAAAAAATAATCAAATTAACTCAAAAGGCCATTAACATAAATAGCATAAATAATTCACAAAATAAATCAAAAACTGTATGGCAGCTTATAAATGCCAATTATAAACAAAATAAACCACAAGCAGGTATAAGTCATATTTTAATTGATGGCAATACTATAAAAAAGCCATCCCAAATCTCGGACATTTTTAATAATTATTTTATTGACAAAATTTTACCAATTAATAATTCAATTAAATTTCAATATAAACAATTTTTGACATCTTCACAAAATTCAATGTTTATGCAACCAAGTGACCCACATCAAATATTAAATATAATTAACTCACTCAAAAATACTATGAGCGTGGGCTATGACGGACTGTGCACTAAGGTTATAAAGCAAGTAGCTCATATTATAGCTCAACCCCTTAGCTATATTTTAAATTTAGTTGTAGAAACTGGCATATTTCCAGATAAATTAAAAATAACAGTAATTAAACCAATCCATAAAAATAATAGTAAAGAGGACATTGGTAATTACAGACCTATAGCCCTGGTGCCAGTATTCTCAAAAATATTTGAAAAATATATTTATGAGGCTCTTTATAATTATTTAGAAAAGCAAGCAATTCTAGTACAAGAGCAAAAGGGATTTAGGCGTAATAAGTCTACAACTATGGCAATTTACGATTTCTTAAAAGTCGTGATGTCTAATGTAGATAATCGTATACCCATATGCGCAATATTCATGGATATGACCCAAGCGTTTGACTATGTGGACCATGAAATATTGTTGACCAAGCTTGAGAGGTACGGCATAAGAGGTAACATTCTTAAACTCTTCGAATCATATCTCAAAAACCGCTCGCAGTATACAAAACTGGATAAAGTTGATGTAAACACTAAAAAGGAAGTTTCTTACGTGTCCAAACATCGCCAAACAATGTTCGGTGTCCCACAAGGAAGTATCCTGGGGCCACTTTTATTCCTCTTGTATATTAATGACCTCCCAAAAGCCACATATAACCCAATAACGCTATTTGCAGATGATAGCACAGTTACAATAAAATGTAGTAACACTGATACTTACGAACAAGAAATAAAAAACACTTTAGATGATGTCATTAAATGGTTAGATGCAAATAATTTACGAATTAATATTGGCAAAACTACCCTAATGACTTTCAGTCAACGTACGGCTCAGACTAATTTAAATATTTGTCATGGTAATCAATCAATACGTGAGACTCAAACTACAAACTTCCTTGGGCTAATAATCGACAATAAACTTACATGGAAACCACATATTGATGCACTTTGCAAAAAAGTCAGTAAGTCTGTTTACGCACTACATGAGCTGGCTCAAATAACAAATGTAAGTTCTGTTGTTACTGCATACCATGGTCTGGTCGTTTCGTTACTAAGGTACGGTATAATTTTCTGGGGAAATTCAACAAATAAAGATATTATCTTTAAAATGCAGAAGAGATGTATTAGAGCTATGTTTGCCTTAAAAACGACGGATAGCTGTCGCCCGTATTTTATAGAACATAAACTTTTAACTCTACCCTGCTTATATATATTCGAAGTAGCTGTATTTGTCAAATGTAATCCAACTCTGTTTATGTTAGCGTCAGATTTTTACAACAGACGTCAAAGAGATGTGTATCGGCTTTGTATACCTAAAACTAAAACTGCTCTGATGCATAAGAGTATATTTCATATGGCATCTCTTATTTACAACAAACTGCCTAAAACAATTAAAGAATCTGAGTCTAATTTGTTCAAGAAAAAATTAAATGAATATTTAATAAATAAATGCTATTATACGGTTACTAATTATATAAATGACAAATTATACAATGACATTTAAACAAATTTATATTATTATTATTATACAATTTTAATTTAATTTACAATTTATTCTTTTGCTTTGGTTATAATAGCCGGACATCTATTAATTATTCATCCATTAATTGCTATTTTTATTCTACAATTGACTATATTTTAATTATATGACATTGTATTTAATTTTTCTGAATTTTGATATAAAATGACTTATTTTTCGACTTTACATAATTAATTTATTATACTTTTATCAATGTTTGCATGCCACTACTATGGTCCAAATACTTGCACCTTTAATGCCATCATTTGTAACACCATTTGTCACAGTATTTCTGCAAATAAATATGATTTTGATTTTGATTTTGATTTTGATTATGAATGCGGAATCTGGAACTGAGCCCTGTAAACAGTAATAGCCTATTATGTACAACCTAAAGTCATAGTTGGCGAAATATGGGTACAATACTACTCTGCCTAACCCTTTGGGGATGTATGTGTTGAACTATGTATGTATCAGGGATGTTGCAAACATTCGCATCCGCATCCATAATTGCGGAGCTGCCGCATCGATTTGGACGTCTGCATCCACATCCACATCCGCATCCGCAATAATCAACGCGGATGTTAATGCAGAGCCAGATATAGCGCAGGTTGCGATAAAAAAGAAAATGGGTGGGCCGATGAATGGCGCGATGATCCTTCAAGTGAAGATGAGAATCAAGAAACACTAGAAAAAGGCATAGCTACATTTATGATCCTTTGAAAAACAGGTTTGAACCTGAAGAGGTGATATTAGATACTTTTTATTAAATAAGATGCACAATTTTCATCAACATCCGCATTCACAATTGCGGAGCTTACGCATCCGCATCTGCATCTGCGGATGTGAGCCTTTAAATATCCGTATCCGCATCTGCTGATGTCAAAAAATCTGCATCCGCACCATGCCTGGTATGTATATATCCATATTACTAAAAGTATGTTTATTACTTTTTAATGGTCGAACTGCTGCATCGATTTTGATAAAATGGTACGAAGGTCGGTTAAATCTTTAGGAGGGACATAGATTACTATAAAAACATGGGTAATAGCTAGTATATTAACTGACGATGAGAACATAATCCCAACTAATATTATAAATGCCAATATGAGTTTGTTTGTTTGTTACGCTTTCAAGCCTTAATTATTCGACCGATAATCATAAAATTTTGCATACACGTTGTGAGGTATACAAAAAGGGACACACCTTTACCTTTCATTCAGAAAATGGACTGTTCTCGAGGTATATAAATTTATTGACAAATATATATTAACTCGAGCGGAGCTGCGGGCAAAATCTAGTTTATTATATAATACCATGACTTTTAAAGACCTTCAAATTAAACGATATAATCGTTTCGGCGAAACATATTATCTACTATAGCTGCTTCTGACCGTGTATATTGGCGAGACTCACGTGATTCGAACAGCATACAAATGGGTCTAGCTGCTTAAATGAAATTACACAACAGACGAAGGGTTGCCTCCCGAATAACTTGTCTCTTGAGATACAGGTCCCTGGTGATTTGGCAAAATCAAATATAAGATACAAATTAAATGAAAGCCTTTTCTGTAAGAATTATAAACCTTTTGATATACTAAACCACAAACTGTGTAATGAATAATAAAATAGATGTATCTAGCCTACTTTCCCTCCATTAAGCTCAACATACTTCATTCTACAGAATTAAAACTTATCTTATTAAATATTACAGTAATTAACCCTGTAATGCTACCGCAACTGGTATTTAGCGAGCGATACAAAACCAGTTCTTGCCTGCAGTTATCAATCATTGTTGAAAAACTTCAAGTTCACTCGTTATTAATACTCAGCGAAGCCGCTATCAGAACAGAACCGGATGTTTTTGTAACCATTCGTAATAGAATTGCACAGAAAACTATATAATTATTACAAGCCAACTATAGAAAGAACGCTAATACTTTTTATATTAAACAGAGAATCGCGAGCTACTAATATGTTAGAGAGAGATAGTGATGAGTGCGGAGGGATGTTTTGTGTTGTTGTCTTGAGTAGTATGTTTCGCCCGAGTTGAATCGAGCTTTTTAGCTCGATCTGACATTAATGAGTTACGCAGCCCAGCCTCTTTGTTTGTGATATTACAATAATGTACATATTTCATACGATCTATTTGGTTTTTTGTATGTCTATCCGCAAGCATGAAGCTAATTCAGTTTCACAAGGTAATGAGCAAAAACTCGGTCATGCACGAGCGCCAACTTTATTTATGGTTTACGAGCAAGCGGCACCGTGAGATTTGTGATCGTTCGTTAGCAAACCCGTGGAAAATTTTATTGGTATAAAAATCAAAGGTAAACTGCGGAAGGATGGGGCACGTCCACTACTGAAACTGTTTTTTATTTTAGTTTGGATTAAACGTAAAAGTGGTGGTTGTAACTTATACGTTACAACCACCACTTAAGACTATATACTTAAGACTATAGTCTTAGCTATATCTTTTGGTAAATTGTTGCTTAGTACAAACACATACCTACATACATTGCACTAACGCTTATCGAATGGATAGCGAAGGCATATGATACACGAAAATCGCAAGCTATATTTTTAGTTCTTACATAATATGGGCTGAGCTTAATGTCGTTTACTAGACACATTGCCAGATTATGCGCTGCTAGTAATCATTTCCTACCCAAAACCCACTAATACTTTTCCCGACCAAATCGAACCCGAGACCTGCCGATCGAGATACACCCAGTTGGTATTAACATTGTCTGCATAGTAAAGAATCTTAATATAGTTATTATGTTAACGTAAGTCCACGAGTAGTTCGCGATAACCTCACTTAACCGTGCAGATAACTTGACCTTTATTTGCAACATCTATCTCGAAAAGGATAGATGTGCTTAAGTGAACACAAAAGTAAAGATTCAAAATAGTTCGAGATGTTCCTTTCAGCTAGTGTATATCTTACTTCTTTTCTTTTTTAAATGTTGTACCCTCGTAGTGACTAAATAGATTTTAATGTTCTGAAAAACAGGACAGAGGATACTATGAAAATTGACGTTGACCTTTTTTATAGGTAGTAGAGCCTCGCTGATTTCAGCTTGAATGGCCGGCTCGACCGGCGAAGGACGGGTCTTTCGTCGATTCACACCACGGGTTGTTCGCACCACGGTATGAATCGCAGAAGGACCCATTTTGAATTAGTCGTTTCACACCATGGTGTGAAACGGTGAATGCTTTTCTTGTACTTCGTCGATTCGCACCATGGTGCGAATCACCGAAGAACTATTTTTGACTTCGTCGATTCGAACCAATGTTATTTTACTACTATTGAACAATCTCGCATAAAAGTATTAGTACACCAATTTATTTTTATTTATTTATCCACTACTAAGCTATCGCTTTGGAGATTCAAACTATTTTTCATGCTTAGATGCAATTTCAAAATAACAATTCTTTGGTTACTAAATAATAATAATAAAATTAAAATAAATATATATATTTATAATAATAATTATTATTATTATATATATTTCTTTTATATGATTAAAGATAATCAATATTTTGTCATGTGACTAAAAGAAACTAAGACGACAATAAACATTGTTTTTTACAACTGCTTGTTTCAATAAACGTTTTCTACCCGTCAGTACCAAGAAAGTACATTTAAAAAATAAAAATGGTGGTGATTCGAATCGACGAAGTACACAAAAGCATTCACTGTTTCACACCATGGTGCAAAACGACTAATTCAAAATGGGTCCTTCTGCGATTCACACCGTGGTGCGAACAACCCGTGGTGTGAATCGATGAAAGACCCCGAAGGACTACCCTCTCACAGAATTTCAACGTGAAATAGCAGTATTCCTACTGTTGTGTTTCGTTCGGCGAGAGAGAGTGCCGGAGGCTCCTTTCCCCCTTCCCGCTCCTTCTCCTTTCCACTTCCTTTCCTAAAGGATTGGCAACGCGCAAGTGATGCCTCTGGTGTTGCAGGCGTGTATATGCTACGGTAACCACTTACCATCAGGTGGGTATGCTTGTTTGCCACCTTAGCTGAGTAAAAAAAAAGAATCAAATAGAGTATGTACCTATTAGTTTTCTGAACACTTTTTAGCATATTATATCACTAAATTTTGTCATTTGTTGTTTATTCGTATATATTCTGTTTCAAAGGCCTAATAAGCTAGCTTTTATAAAGTAGGTATATCTAGTGGTGCATGAAAATTCTTCTGAGTTCATGGTTTTAGAAGGTTTTATAAAGAATCGTTACATGTCAACAATGTAATTGTCTATACAAAATAAATCTAGTATTACCAATATTTTCAAATAAACTACCGTAGTTATACGCAATGTTCAAGCGGAGACTCCTTGTGACTATGACGTATAATATAAAACTTAAGAAACACAGATTCTTAATCCACGAAAATAATTGAAACCCCTCGATACAAATCCTGTTTTAAAATCAGAGTTATAATGTAAGTACGTATCTAAAATTATTATTAACTCCTACAGTTTTAAACAGAAGGCTCCTACTTGATATTCTGAAATTCAAATGACTTCGGGACCAACTTTAGAACACAATCGCGTTTTAGTAGAACAGAACTTTGTATACAAAAGACCTTTTTTTAATTTATTCGGATATCTTAAAGATAAAAGCTACATAACACAATTGTAGAATGTTTTAACATCGACGAAACTTTGTGGCGCATATCTAAATATTGTAATTTACCGAACATCAAAGAAAATGTTGTAGATAACATAATGACGAAGACTTGAAGTTTTAATATAATGATTTTATTCCGAGAATCCCAATCGTGATCTTCTCAAAGGGCCGACAATAGGGTAAATGGTAACCATCTTCGCGTATCTGAAACGATGGTAAGACGTTTAACAATTATGCAAACCCTGAGGCTTCTTCGAAGGTACTTGATCAAGAACCACTTATTAAGATATCGCGGTCACATCGACCATTACGCAATGGAGGAGGTTGGCGAGGCAATTTCTTTACCCCGTAATACCAGCCCGTGGAATTACCATGACAGTCATCAATAAAATTTTACCGTTCGTTCAACTTTCGCGAACAACGAGATCATCGATTTTCATAATCTGATTTGAGGAAGATAATTTATTCGATGCGTCTTTTATGACGAAACATTTGGAAATTATAATCGAACATTCCGATCATTCGACGAATCTAGCATAATATAATCTTTACTACAAAAGTTCCTTAATAAAAGCTTGAATACATCAATCACATCAAAATTAAACATTACTCAGGTAACAATTTCATAGTTGACATGTTGCGTGGCCGCTGCTGTCGGACGGGGCGGTCAATTTACATCAAATTACATCGAGTGTCATTAACGAAACCGGGCCAACCTTTATTTGCTTACAAGATCAAGCCATACAATCCTTATGCCACTATGATAACGATTAAAATCCAATAAAAGTCGGCATCGTGGTTGCCAAAAACGATTTGGAAGCGGTGTAAAACTAAAAACTGCAACAAAAAGGTGGTCCCACGAAAATGGACGTCGCAGATGACACCGAGGTGACTTTAATGACAATTTAATAGCATCGCCTTCTGTTGTCGAGTGAGAACGTGTAATCAGCGCAAGCGATAAGACCCCATTATGGCAGGATGATGTTTTTTGTCACAGCAACAAATTTACTGTTTCTTAGAACATGATCCAGTTCGGCCTGGTAATGATGTGGATTGAAATTACAAACGCTGTGTTGTTATATGAAACTAATGGCGTTTTTGTTAAATAACCTTCTCGCTCCACAGATCTGAATAATAATTTCCTAACACTCCTTTGGAAATTGAATGGAAACCCGTTTGTACCCCTTTTCTCGCTTGCTTCAATGAATAGGATCTACATGTTAACACTTGAAGTATTAACTGTTCGTGATATTTTTTATAAAAACATATAAGTGTCTTTTTAAACCATTTCCTCGTCTTTATCAGTATTATTCTTGTCATGTTCCTCGGTAATATTTTTACTAAGGCTTTGGGTTAAAAGTTTTACAAGCTGACTTTTCGCGTCGACTTGGCTAAGGATTTTGACGCGTTAGGTATATTTGAACGCTTTGATATAGGTGTCACGTCCTGGGTTATCTTAAACACTCTGACAGCGGCACCCTCTAAAATGATAGGTAGGTAGATACTGGCATTTTATATTCTCTCCGAGTTCCTATTACCATGCACGGGATGTCTCTTTAGTATGCAGGGTTTGCTACGACACTTATTAGTCTCAAAAATTCCGAGATTCTTACAAACTTTTCGATGTAAAACGTCCCTACTTCGGCCGCATTTAAAACTTAGGTACCTAATGTTTAATACATAGACGATATTGCTTTTGATAAAGCGGTTTACGAATCTAAAATTTAAAGCACGATCGAATACTAATGCGAAGATGTTTTGTTTGTGTCGCAGTCATAAATATTAATTTGGAACACGGAGAGGTGAAAATTTAGAGATGCACTTTTTTAAAACTCCCAAATATAAGACATGGAATCAGGAGTTTATAAGTGTTGCATTAAGCAAAAACTAAATGTACATTCGGATGTAATAAGAAATCAAAATGGCGCACCACTCCTTGTATAAAATTTTCGAGACAGCATAAAAATGAATGATGACTTTAGACATCAAAAAGTAGTCATAAATAATGATCAAAACCTGTCTATTTGTAATTTCTCCAACAAAAACTACACTACATTGTTGATCAAAAGATTTTTTTGTTTTCGATAGTCATTGTTCTCAAAATGATCTTACAAGACTCTGACGTGTCTACATCAACGAGTGATTGCGAACATGAAATATTAATTCATCCGTGTCACTTTGATGTTATACTATGGAAATCGTTAGCGTACCCATTGTTTAGATAGGTTACACAATTTTTCGTGTTTGAGTGATATGTTGTTTTGAATTTAATGTTAACATTTTATGCGTTGAAAGGTTTCAGAACAAAACGAAAAAAACATTTTAATTAAAATTTATATTATTTTGTAATACCTACGCTGTGTGTTCTAATTTTAATAAAAATGTGTTTATTTTCTAGCTTGTATGTACCACAATTAAGCGTAATGAAAGCATACTGAGAATTATAAAATGCAGCGGTAGCATTTATTTTGCATATAGTTGCGGCTCATTCCTACGATTCAAAAGTCGAACGTGCTATTTCCGCTCGGTTGTTTTGTTGCCAACACTACACAGTTTCCCTAAGAATTACTGTTGGCCACACGTCTGTTCCTTTTATAATAATTTAACCGATAATGCGAAAAATACGTGCCTTTCGCCGTCTCAGCAATACGTGAGTGGGACCTTATTGCCACTTATTGCTCTCGAATGAAGCGAAATTATAATCTTAATGTGGTAACATTCCGTTTTGATTGGAGGAACTTTTACCTACACGCTGCGAAGGTTCTATTGTGTGGAATGAGCTCCAGAATAAACAATTGCCGCCCTAATTAGACACGTTTCACGTCATTTCTGCCGGTTATTAGGGATTGTGGTTGTTAGGTTAATTTCCTGTGTGGTTCTATGTTCATTATATAAAATTCTGGTGTGCTGATCCAATTAATTTTGTACCGTAATAGTGAAAGATGCTGATTTAGTTATGTAAAGGTAAACTGCATTTGTCTGCATAATTTTTGCTTTTAACTTGAATTGATAATACTTAGAAATTCCAGCTTAAAGTGACACCCACACACTATCAAGAGACAACAGGTATTTATTTTATCATCATTATGGCTTCCCACCATTTCTTCAGTTCAGTAAATACGCTAATGTATCCGTGGTAGTCCAAAAAAATAATAAAAATTAGATAGATAATCAAAATAGAGTTTGAACTAAAATAATGCGGGTGTATAAAAATATACAATTTTCCGCTTCTGTGCGTCGATATCGACGTCCGTAAATTGTTCGACGTGACGTCATATTCGTTGGAGCAAGATTGACTTGTCTATCTGCGTCTCGACGATCTTATGATAAATCTATGATAACTGATGAGCACAACATGCAAGCACGGAGGTTAGTTAAGCCCACGTCATGTCTGTGATTCTATCTATCCACAGAGTGTTACAAGATATTATTTTAAATATTTGCGATAAAGTATTTTTAAAATAATATTCAAAGCCAGTATAATTTAAAAATGAAGCATTTTATATTTTATGAAGCGTAAGTTATGAATCAAGTGTCTGCCAGTTCTTTTTAAATAGTAAGTTTTAAAAAGCAGCGTGTATTAGAATTTTTAAAACCCATGTGTCATTTTTATAAGAACTTTATTAACTATCGTTAAGTCTAGTGATATTACATTATCTTTACACCCGAGAACGGTTCATCAATCATTCTTGAGTTTTAAAACTGATTTATGAAATTAATAGCTTAAAACGAACGTTTCTTTAGAAAGTCGGATTACTCATACTTATGACCGGTCAGTATAAAATATAATTATTTTTATAACTTTACCAGGAGATTTCGTTGAACCCTGTAAATGATCGGTGGATAACATCAGTTAGTTGACGTTTGAATCAAATCGACTTTATATGTGAATGTATGTTGATGTAGTAGTTTAAGCGTAGGGTTCAATTCACGGATGTTATAATTATTGCGTTGATATAAATGGTTCTGTGAATACAAGGCTCACATACAAAACTTTGCTTTTTGGCTCCTCAATGCCAAAAAGACTTTGCTGGAAATAATAATTACCATGTGAATGTATATGTACAATGATTTTAAAAGTTTGTGGGCAAACGCCCGCCTTTGCCGGTTATTTGGTAATGGAACGTACGAGCAAGCTCAAACGTGGGAGTACCATCCTTAAACAGAAAACCGGAGTAAAAGTTTTTACTGCGTTTCGTCCGGAAAGTAAGAGAGTCGGCGGTCTGCATACTTGCTTTTCTTGAACCCCTTTTACCTAGGCATTGCAAGCGATCATAGGTTACTGTCATCGCTTACCATTAGGAGGACCACAATCATGTTTATCACCTATGAGGTATAAAAAAAAACAAATTACTTTTATATACAGACCAGCAACCATACAATTTCCCAATCCCAACCAGCCGCAATCCGAACACTACAAGAAAGAGCTCATCGCCACCATTAAATATATGTAATTAAAACATTTATTTGAAACATCATATATCATATTGTATCGGGATTTGACATATAGATTGATTATTCGGTAGTAAACGACACTTAAATTGTGATAGCCAACCTGCGGTCAATGCCGTTGGTTATGACTCTACCCTCCAAGCAGTAGTAATAGCTTAGAGTAATAACCATAGAAATTATTATGGCTATAATTATTAAGTACCCAGACGGCTCGTCTTAGTACTTAACAATCATGGCCAAGAACTACTGTGCCAAGTAATAATGCTCTTCTAAGAGGTATACTATGCCTGGGGGTTTTCATATTGTATAATATATTTTGAAAAGTGTTTTCTCTTTTATTAGTTTATTTTATTTTAGGACTGGAAAGCTTATAGGGCAATTGTACTTAATTGTAACATTTACACATTCAATATATGTATGTATATACATATATATTTTATTTTCAATGTATATTTTTGTATAGTTTTAGTGTAGTAGAGCCTCGTTGATTTCAGCATGAATGGGCCGGCTCGACCGGGGAAGGACTACCCTCTCACAGAATATCGACGTGAAATAGCAGAATTCCTACTGTTGTGTTTCCTTCGGTGAGTGAGAATGAATAAATGCCGGAGGCCCAATTACCCTCTTCCCCCTTCCCGCTCCTTCTCCTTCCCACTTCCTTTCCTAAAGGGTCCGCAACGCGCAAGTAATGCCTCTGGTGTTGCAGGCGTCAATAGGCTACGGTCACTACTTATCATCAAGTGGACCATATGCTTGTTTGCCACCATAGATGTACAAAAAAAAAATATTCTATAGCATACTTATTGCAAATGATCTGTTTCAAACAGTTATACTACTTGTTGGGTGAGTTAATATAATAAAAATACTATACCCGAACCAGACAGCGTCTCCTATTGAGAAAAGTGCACGTACTCTTATAGTTCAGTTCAGTTAGTACCTCTTAAGGAATATCAATATCAGATTCAGAACTACTCAGATTAGGACTACAATTAATTTGAGGATCAAATCAATATGTTGTACCGTGTGAGACGAATTAGTGATCTGTGAAATGTGTAAATGTTTTCGAATAATGCCGTTTATATACAGATATGATATTATTACTATAATTCGAATAATGTACCAACGTTATTCGAGTTGCATTTTACAATTTAAGCGACACTGATTGATTAAATGTATTACATAAATTGTTGATTGCAGCGATAGCTTAGTGGAGAGACCAACAGACTGCAATGCAGAGGGTCTCGGGTTCTAACCCACATCGCGTACCTCTGAGCTTCGGCAGTTATATGACTTTTCGAAATTATGTGCGTATTGATTGACAATTATCGCCTGCTCCGTGCCTTGGAGAGCACGTTAAGCCGTCGGTCGTGGCTGTCATGAACATCTATGGCAGTCGTTATTGGGAAGTCAGTGCCCTCTACTATCCTGACACTGGTCTAGCCTTAGGGTATCGTTAGCCTTCAGGTTGCGGAGTGCAGATGGCAGTCGCTCCGTGTAAAAACTGATATCCAGTCAAATCCGGTTAGACTAGAAAGCCGACCCTAAGTGACTTGGGAATAATAAAGGCTAGGGAGAAGACATAAATTGTTGATTAATAAGGTTAATCAATCAACCTTATCAATCAATAATTTATATGCGTATGTGTAGATCAGTTAAATAAGTTATCTAATGCTTAACAATACATATTCAGTAAATTCAAATGAGAACCAAAAACACGATCAAACAGAAACGAAAGAAGTATCAATATGTCTTAAAATCGTAATTTAAATTCCATATCCGAATAATACTGACCAGTAACAGCGAACAATCGACATTCCAAATTGTAAAATTTTCGTATATATATCTATATATTACTATCACAAAGCTCCAACAATATTCACTCTTAAACCCATGCGTCATCTGTTCAATCAAAATTAATACTAAACGCTTCTCTTACATAATTCCGCCGTTCTGATAGAGTATAAACACAGTGCTAGGATAACGGAACACAGATTAAGATGGTTGGGTGACTGGTGCCTAAACTAGGCTTCAATTATCTATGCCTATGCGTTAAGACGGTTTTCTGGTACACGAAACCGCCATAGGCTAATGAACGCTACAGGTTAATAACTAGTATAAGTAAGGAGTATTAGTTTGACTATACCACGGTAATACTACTGTGACTATACAGAGCCCTGATTAAACGTGATGTAAGACGCGAGGCACTGAAAATTATACAGTGTTAAGCCGTTTTTTGTTAAGCCGTTGTTACTTTTTGAATATTATGATAATGTCTTTCTTAACGATTGATTTGGTACGTTTTTCTAAGCAAAGCATTTATCTGATATTTTTTTAAATTTTATTATAATAACTTAATAATTACTCTCTTTAAATCAGCATTAATAAAGTCATGATTTTTAAATCACCTAAAAACTAAGCATAATTATGCTTTATTAGTGAGAAACGTTCATGCTGTTCACCAAAAGAAAACAGTAGCATGTATTTTTTATTGCTAAATATGATGTCAATTTCACTGTTGTATTTATTAAATATTATTATCTGACTGTGGCTTTGCTTACGTGAAATTTTACAAATTTCTTCAAATTCTGACCAGTAGTTTAGCCTAAGTGTAACAAATAGACATACTTACTTTGGCATTTATAATATTATAATGGATCGGGTACGTCGATACCTAAGTAATAAGTACTAAGAATGCAATATAAGTATAATATGATATCTTTGTCACCGCTAAAAGTAATTTCTTCCTTACAAATGCCCTAAAAACCGAGCAAAGCTATGACAATCGACAATCGCTGACATTTATTCATTAGAGTTAATTAACTAAAAGAATTTCTGCCTACGTGTGGGTGAAGAAAATGACCTCACATTTCGTAAACTCAGAAACAATCTACTCTTTTATATTTAATTTCGAGGTCCTTTAATTGAATATACTGATCCTAACATCAAACGCATGACAATGAAAGATAGTCGTGGCCATTGTTGTCGGCCGCATATATTTATTCTAAACTTCACAGTCATGGCGATGGCGAATCACATTTATCTGAGTTTTATCTTACAAGCCATCTGCTTATAAAATATAATGTAATATAGAATATACAGTATCTATTTTTTAGAAACAATATATCACAGTAAAACAACAATTTATAAAACTCTTGAATCACAACAGAATCCGGTCCTCCTCTTAAGCCGGTACGTGCCTACTTATGTTTTTGTTGGATATTATTCTTAGATGACGATTTTTAGATCACACAATTCGAGATTTAAAAGGCAGCTAATAGTTTTGATTGTTTTCACTTATCAAAACAGCTCATGTCATTGTTTGAATTATCACTTTTTGTGTATAAAACAAACACTTTCAATTAGAAAAGTATAGGTATAGGTACTATATAGTTATTGATTAAATAATTAATCCTGAGCTAATTTACTCGGTTCAATCGCCCATCCGTGTACTTAAGTCAAATATTTTGCGTGATTGTAGACATCTGTAAATTGATTCAGTGATAGAATTATTTTTACTGAAACATTAGCTAGGTTCCTGAATTTCAGAAAGCGATTTTGGTTACAAGTGCTGTAACTATAGACAATCCTGTTATAGCAAACCGTCATTGATATTGAACGCCGATGTAAAGAGAATGGTTATTGGTAAGATGTGTGTGTGTCAAATAACTGAGCGATTGAATAAAAAAAAAATGAACAAAGGTTGTACAAGAATCGCGTTTTTTGAATATTATGTTGGATTAAATGCTATTAAAAAGCAGGAAATCACAATATTTACAGAGTAGTATAAAATAATTACGCAATTGAGTTCGGAAGCCATCATTTACAATGAATTGTTATAATTGCAACTGAAGCATAGGTACAGCATGAGCCATTGACATTATATTATGAATTATGGTTTATATATCATTGTAATTTTAATACTAGGTATATCATTATAAAAATATTTGCCTCTAGAATATGTCTGACAGAACTCGATATCTACATTAAAACTTCAAGAATACATTCAAGCCAACACGAATGCATAGCTAACGTATCTAATGCATAAAATATGAATCGCCTTTCTGAATTTGTCATATCACAACGATAGCAGTCGATACAGCGCGGATAAGCCACGCCCACCATACAAACTGCAAGAGATTTCACTCGTTATGACAACTGAAATATATGCGCATAATTTGTGTCGAGTGACTGTCTGATTGGTAACAAATTGAAATTAACCATTTAGGTCAGTTAGTAAAGGTCTGGTCCAAATGTTTCGTCATATTTTGTTTTGGTGTGTTGCAATGGCATAATAGCATTCAAATACACAGAAAATATCTACTTTAATAACTTGACGGTTAATTGCTTTAGAATGCGCGTAAAGAATGACAGTGTTACATATATTTAGTTTCAAAAGTGGAGTCATAAAATTGTTTATGTGTGCAACAATGATAATATGTGTGTGTAAGTGGCAACTGGCAAGATTAATGTAACTAACTACTTACCAAAAATGAACGAAGATCATAAGGGTGACCCTCAAGCCAATGTCAATAGTGTGACAATACAACTAGTCAAATTTCTAGAACGACAATGAACGCTTGATCGCAGAGGACTGAAAGACAAGCGCATTGTTGAAAAGGCCTATTTATAGATTTTGCCTACATTGTGCCTCGTTTTACATCACGTCAACGTTGGAGCGAAATGGCAAATTTGATAAAAGTGTTACGTAGTTACACTACGTTCATCAACATATGTACATGCCTGCCAAGTCAATTCACCAACAACAACGCATTTTAGGAAAATAACGCTTTTATACTTCTTGATACAATTGCGTTTGAGTACCAAAGCTTTTTCATTTTGCGACCTCTGCTACCGACCGACGCTCGACGCCGCGTAATAAATGTAAGATTTGTTAAAAGTTTTAGAAAAAGTCATTTACAGTTTTTATCAGCTGATTCTCACAATCATCAGTGGCGTTTACACTCTTAGTTACGTAGTTATTCGTGACTTGATACTTAGGTTCTTGGCGGTGAAGTAATTTACCAATTAAGTTTGTTTTCAATTAATTCTGGTCACTACGTATATAATTATGTTAATGCATGCATTTTTCTTAATTGAAGTAGTGGTAGCTTAATGGTTCAGGTATCATTCTTGCGATCAGGAGGTCGTGGTTTTGATATCCAACTATTAAACTTCTGATGTGAACTTACTCCTAACACGAGAATTAAGCTCAGCTGGTTAATAAGAGTACCAGTGATTCGAACCTCTTGTCAACCCATTTTCTTTATTTTGTTAGTAAGTACCTATATAGTAATATTATGCAGAGGTAAAATTTCTTTGTTTATGAGTAGGAAGATATCTCCAAATTTTTTATTCCAGAGATATCTTACTTCTTATAACTAAACAAAATTAGGAAATTAAATTTATAGACGATAGTAGGCACGCGCTATTTATGTCAAATTTAAAACAAAACTGCCTAAGAACTGATTACTCTTTCAGGGAATCACAGATAGTAAAATTATCATTGTATACAGAATGCTCATATATTATTATATGCAATGGAAGCGACAGTGATAAAGTTGTCGTTCCCAACTTTGTACACTAACCTATAATTTCCTACGGATGTCATACGCACCGACGTAGAAATTAAAACATGACTGCGATTGCACTAATAACATATTATGTGACTGCAATCACTAATCTTTTCGACGGACATGATGTTTACATGAATTTCAAATGTAAATAGTAACTATGAATGCATGAAGTAGCAGTTACTTATTATTTTATTTTGAGATAATCTTTTCTGTGCGTTTCAGGCAAGTATAAAGCCCTCGCCCGACGCCGACGGTCACGCCTTTGATACCAGGGACAACAATCACGCTTTGCCAAACCTTCAACAAGGGATGACGCAAGACAACAATGACATTCCTGCTGAAAACACAGCATCTGAAACATGGTAGCAATTGTTATCCATGTACCTAATACAACACACGGATTCCCTTTGTATATTCTCTTTCGTATGCTCACGGAAAGTAAGCTCTTCACCATTTTTATATTTCCCTGCTCCCAATTAGAGTTGGCGCAGTTATGCCCTAAGGCCTTCCTATACATTTTTGTCCATTTACATATTCTTAACTTTATAGTTACGCATTTCATTACTGTGTACCGTGCAAACGATTCCCTTTCAACTTTTCTACCACTCTAACATTAATTTCTGATCTTGGCCATTCCTTTCACAGGTATTCATCCCAATGTCTTAAAGTGTTTACACTCTACACGAACGAACGCGAACACCACCTTAGTCTTCTTGTGAACATGGCTTTGCATACCAACGAGCACATTTCAATGTTCCATTCGCAGAATATCAACAATATAATTTCATTTTGGTATCTATATAATCGCAACACAATATAATTTCATTTTGGTTGTGTATCATCAGACATCTGACCCATTTTTTTCAGTTATGATAATTTAATCGAGGTTATGTAAATGATGAGCCTATTACTAATACCTACTGAGTTACAGTCTCTAAGCAAATACTGAACATGTTTTTTTAACACAACTAATGTGACTGATGCATTCAACTCGCTTGACTGGAAGCGGTTGCGTTACCCTTCGGTTGCTTGCAATACATCAAGTATCACTAGCGTATTGCCAAAAGGGAATCGCCGCGGCGTACCAATTTAAAAGTATAATATCTCGGCTCAATATAATAATCAAGTAACTTCGGCTTATATGTTCCAGATTATAAAATAAACCCAGTTTGTAATAGATATAAAATCAGAATGTATTGCGACTGTTTGCTACGGCGACAATAAACGTTATTATTATATTTATGTTGAACAGAAGCATTCAGTTCTCTGAAGCAGTGATATTTCAGTAAATGTAAAGTTAAATGCAAATAAACGCTTAGTCACACGCGTCGCATCAAATAAAGCGAATTCAAACAGACTGTAAAGTGGCTTTTGCATTAAATCTTTGTTTATTTACGACCCACATCGAAGCCTCGCTGTATTGTAAATTATTACCGGCTGAGTTTTAAAACGATAAAATGTACGTGAAATACAGTGCTCCGATCAAGCGGAGGGTGTAAAAACCGGAAAGCAATTAAAATTAGTCAAACGGCAAAACTGGAGATCTTTATAGGCAGCTAGCGTCGTAAAATCATTCGATTTATGTTAAAAGACGACTCGACGGACGGCGAACTGCTTCGTTGATGTCATTCTATTCAAAAACCTGGTCGAACAGGTGTCCGCAAAACGCTCTAGGGAAATTATTAAGAAAATTAAAAAAAAGAGCTCGAACTATGAATAATAAGTTTTGCATAGTGTTACAGATTTAATTCGATACGCCGGTACTCCCACGTACCAGGAGATCGAGATATTCGAATTGCTAGAAGATTTAAACATGCGATCGAATTACATAGGCATTTCATTTCTATAAGATTTTGTTTGTAATCAGGATCGTATATACTTCTGTAAAAAGTATTGTATTCTACAATAAAAAAAAGTTTTAATATGCAAGCTTGTGATTTAGGAAATGCAGAAAATCTTTTGTCACGCTGAGAGGTAGTTATCATAACAAAACAAGATACAGCTGATTTAAATGACTAAGAAGAGTGACGTAAGCAATATATGAATTAAAATGTTTACCCGGTGGCAACTCGTAAATGCCTCACTCACCACTCACAATACATCGTATAGACAAATGACGACTCTTCGTGCAAAATCATATAAATTCGTAATAAAATGTAGACATTATATCTAGGGAGTGCTGCACTAAATTACATGGATAAAGAATCGTGTATCTCAGTACGCTTTAGAACTAAACTAGTTGATCGGTATCTTAAATTATGACTGGAAACACATAAAACAAGCAGCAGGTATTAAGCTATAAAATGCGATTCAAACGCCACAACTCGATTTAAAAGTAAATTATTGCTGAATCAGCGCAATGGTAAATTGAATATCCGATCATAATGACCTTCGTTTGTGCATAAAGGCGCAGAGTCCGAAGGCGGATGCCGGCCAACTTCTTATTACCCCTATATGGGACACACGGACAGGCCGAGTATAAAACCCTAATTACTTTGAATAAATTATCATTTTAATCGAAAGTTTACATTTCGAGGACGAAGCCAAAAACGTTTGCAAAGCGAATTGGTTTGCAAACACCAAGACAAACGAGAAAAATGACGGCGGAAGATTTTTAATTAACAACTTTTTAGAAACGAGTTGAGAGTTTTGTGAATATTTAAAAGCTATAAAATTGATATTTCTGAGTGTTAATATCCATAGTAATCCTAATTTCCTAACTAATATTATAAAGTGATGGAAATAAAAATAAAAAAATAAAATAAAAATAAATAAATAAAAGCGAAAATGAGTTTAATTGTTTATTTGTTTATTACCTTTTCACGCTTAAACCACTGAACCGATCATGCTGAAATTTTGCATATACGTTGACAGGTGTACAGAAACGGACATAGGCTACCTTTCATCCCGAAAAAATTACTGTTCCTGAGGAAAACAATAATAACGTTCTTATGATAATAGATAGCGCCATGTGTCTTTCGAATCATGATTGAATTATATTATTACAAGCAGAGTACAACCCGAATTGATTGTCAAATTCTAAATTAACGCGAGCGAAGCCGCGGGCAAAAACTAGTATTTAATATTTCCTAAAAGAAAAATCAATCATCATTGATTTTAATTAATTAGTAATTCCTGTTTATTCCCTGCGTGTATACACATAATGCAATAGGTACATAAAAATAAAATGTAACGAGTATATTAATTTACTTTTTTCACCACGGTCCAATCCACATTCTCGTTCCCCTAGCTTTACGAGTAATGCAGTTATACAATTACATAGTTTAAGTTGCAATTCTGCATAAGTAGTGATCGTTGGCCATTGTTAGTTACCAGTTTCTGAGTTAATTCATGCACTAGCGAACAATTAGCTATTGTTTGTGGAGATCGATATAATGAGCGAATAATTGAAAATTAAGCGAACAAATTTTATGATCATGTGTTAATGTTTTGTGTATTACGGAGCGCTATGTCGCCAGATATAAGCAGAGTTTCACGCATCGATTACTATCCAATTTTGAGCTCGTCGAATACCTGTCGGGAGATCTTTTGTCGCCTTGTCACGTGCCAGGCTACCTCCCGGCCTTTATTTTCCAACGAATCCAATGAAAAACGTGCTCTTTCTTATGTCAACAAAACTACATTGTGTTGTATGGAGCTTACTTACTGATACCACTGTTCTGTTTTATTTATGTCTCATTGTGGCCGAAATATAACAAACTAGTAAACAATTTGGAATGGTTTATTTCTTGACTTTTGACTAATGTTAAAGTAAGGACCTAACGTAAAGCTTAATGGTAGACTGTTGATATAACAAGTCATGAAGATTAAGTTGATGTTAGTACCGATTAAATAAACTATTATTTAGCTTAGTAATAAACAAAGACATGTTACAACTTACATAATTAAAATCGAGACTCCTCAATTATTTGCGTAAGCTTATACAATGTAAAGACTATTTTGTTGATTGAAACCTAGAGGTTTTTTAAAACACAAGAGGAAGTTTTTTAAAACGTTACCAGGTTATCATTTGGCCACCACGTGAAAAGTTTATAAAACAAACGATACCTAAATTTCTTATTGCTATTGCTTGTCATATTGCTCACATGGAGATTCACAAGGAAATCCTTACTAATATTATAAATGCGAAAATGAGTTTGTTTCTTTGTTTGTTTGTTACGCTTTTACGCCTTAACTACTCAACCGATCAACATGAAATTTAGCATACACGTTGTCAGAGGTACATAATAGGACATAGGGTACTTTTCATCCAGAAAAAGAACTGTTGCAAACCTAACCTAACCTAACTTACATTTACGCGAGTGAAGCCGCGGGTGAAAACTAGTACGTTTATAAATATGAAACTCATTTGATAGTAAGTTCGAATATAATTCTGTGTTGTTATAAATTGAACTTTCAAAAAACTACAACCGTCGTATATTATTACTGCTATAAAATCGAAAAGCACACTTTTTTTCCAAGAGCTGTGAATATGCTCGCGTTTCGTTAGGATTTATTATAGTATATCCGTGCAACATCCCAAATCGCGTGAATCGTAAAAACGTATGCTGTAGGTATATAAAACTATGCAAAACTAATACGTAACAACAGTTTGTCGGTTGCATCGGTTTGAGCTCCAGATAAAATTACTATTCGCGCCTCGCGCACGGTCACAAAAAATGATTTCCGCCTCTATTGATGTAGCCGCTAGTTATTTTTTTGTTTCATTCCATTATTATTTAACTGCCATAAGTTTAGGTTTTGTGTTGACTAAAGTTTTACAAAGAACATCATGTTGTTGAAATGATTGTTAATAAATATCCGTATGGCCACCACCAAGTTGCAGTTTACACATATTAAATCTAAGTACAACATTTAATAGCTAATAACGCTTCCTAATTGCCTCCAGTATTGCAAGTTATTATTATGAACCTGTTTGCATAACAGCAATTATCGCATAACAGTAACTAATGGGCATTAAAATTTTAATAAACAAGTAACTATATCTAAAGATTTATTTTGTGTTTTGTACAAGAATCTTAGTCGCTTATCTTGAATATGGCTAAACTAAAGCACGCTAAGCAATATGTAGGCCAATATAAACTTTCAGGTAGCTCCAATAGATCCTGGCTTAAACAATCCAAGGACTAGCCAAAATAGACTAATACGATAAGTAACTTAGGATAGAAGTGCATCTTGAATCAAGCTTCTAAGCAAATAGAGGTAGGATGTGAAATAAGTTAATTTCCATTATGTACAATAAACACGAAAGGTATTTCCAAATAAGTTGTAACATTGAAAGTTTCGATCCTCATTGGCAAAGTAAAACAAATATTTCAATCTTAGAGTTAATTTCACCAATCATAAGCAAATATTAGGTATCAGAGTAATTAGAAATCAGCCCGACAATCCATTTAACTTTTATTGTAGGTTTTCATTAAAATGGAGAGATGCTTCATTTTGTCAACTATTCTTAATTAACAGAAAATGAATAGTAAAAGTAAAACGTAGTGTAGGACGCCCTCCGACCAGGTGGGATGACGATCTGCAAAAGACTGCAGGCAGATGCTGGATGCGGCAAGCTGAAGACAGGGCGCTATGGCGCTCTTTGGGGGAGGGCTATGTCCAGCAGTGGACTATTATAGCCTGATGATGATGATGATGAATAGTAACGCTGGAATGGAACAAATAAGTATGTGATTTACAGTATATAACCTTAGCTTTTTTAAAAAGACAACTAATGTTGTCTTCTGTTTACGACAACTAATCTAATATAGTTCACATTAGCCTCGTTGCTTTTTAAAGAGGTCAAAATTAAATGGGAATCACGACCTCCATCACTTTTTATCTCTTATGGGTGGGTATCAAAACCCATAACATTTTGTACATAGGTCGCAAAATCAACAATCACTCAAATTACTCCATGCAGTCAAAACACGAGTCAGTTCAAGTTATTTTATAACGCTTAAAATAATTTATACTTTTTCAAAAAGTATCAAAGTAAGGCAAGCTGAATTCACACTGGTTATATCTCTGCTTTAGTGTAACCCGGCCTGATCACAGCCCTTTAAACCCCAGTTGTAAAGTCAGTCAAAATCTAAATGTTATTTTTTATTTCTATGTTAATACGGGTATAAAAAGAAACGTTAGCTATTTCTTTTTACTGTGTGTCGTAAAATTGTTTAACAGAAATCCTTATCCTAGTCGAGACTACGCTTACTCTAGCTATCTTGAGTGTTAATTTCAAAAGGGAGCTCCGACAGATGGTGCTTGACAAAGCAGTGCAATTAAGTGACTCATGACTTTGTTAATCAACTTTTCTTAACATATGTATTACAAATCGAGTTGAGAACGTGTAACACGGTCGGCAGACAACGAAAGAGGACTTACAAGAATAAATTACAGCGTCGTATACGAGTAATAGCGTCGATCCGTCTCTTATCTAGATTAGATCATGACTCCGATTATGACACGATTAAAATTCATATCGTTACCGGCCAGGCCCTCACGGTTAATTCGATTAAACTTATATTGTAAGGGATTAAAGGCACATGTCAATCAGCTTAATAAGCAATTCAAATTTGGTTAATCCAACGAAATTGGTGCATGGGTATAATTACTACCCACCATACAGGTTAATTGAAGTGCCACCATTTTCCGTTTATGGCCACGAAATAATTGAGTTTTTTTTATGACGTAAAATGACTTGAATATGATTATAGCTTCATTACACGTGTTTTCTATGCTCATGGCGATATTAGTACAAGTTTTATGTTTGTCATTATGAGCATAGAAAATATGATGACGAACGGATATTTGAAAACGATTCTATAGTATTTTGTAAAATTACTGGCTGAAGTTTGTGGCGTCGTTCTCCAGAAATTAGAAATAAATGTACATAAAGTATTTTAATATACTGCTCAATATTATAAATGTCGACTATTAAGAGCTCACTTATGCACAACTTTATGGATTGATGTTCAAAAATACCTTATTTTATTACAAAAAGAAGGCATTTTTAATATATTACTCAAGCATCTACATACTGTAAAGAAACAAGAAAGGAAGAAAATTTGGCAGGCTCCCTTTTCAACAATGAATAAAAAACTAAATTCCCCAGTTAAGATTAAAATCAATACACAAACATGAAAAACAAAGAAGGAATCGATTTGCATGATTGTGTAATTTATAGTGTATCAGTGATATGTCACTTTTATATGACAATTCGAAGAATAGATAAAGAGAGGTAGTCAGTAAGAGGTGTTAGATTTTTACGTGCTGTTCTTCTATATACGTCTTTTATTTTTCTTTCGTCTCATTACCTACGTCTCATACTCTGCATTCTAAAATGCGCTATTTTAACGTGCCTCTAATTTTGTTTGAGAATCCATTTTGAGAAAATAAATTTTATATGTTTATCAATGTCTAAATAAAATTATTTAATTATATTTAAAGCAATTTTAGACACATTAAGAAATATTTGTCCCATAAAACTTCTCATTATAAAGGTACCTATATTATTAGAGACATAAAAAATTTATGTTGTAAATATGTCACCTTTCTATATTTACAGCATAATTATAGTTTTATTACATCTACTCCATCACATAATTCGGTGCGTGAGTACAATAAAGCCTAATCTGACTAATTAGCATTATATTAAACTAGTTGCCGCTTGCGACTTCGGTCGCGTGATTGATTAAAGCAATGACGTCCTTAAGGTTTTAAAATATCCATTTGATACTTATCTGTATCAAGTTGAATAGGTAAACATTTAATGAAATCATTATGGTCACAAAATGAATTCGTTTTCTTTAAAAGTGGTTTATTATTAGAATTATGAATATTTAGAGTTATGTTATGAATTAACATGCATAGTTACCATCTACCAACAGCTTTGGGTCTAGCAAGTTATTTCTTATTCTGTGTGAATAGTAACATTAATAGTTAAATAATATTAATAACTTCAAGATTAAGACGAACACCACCATGACCAAGGCTGATTAAAAGCAATCAAAACGTCAAGATTGTGTATTTTAATGAGACATAAATAGAACGATTTAAGTTTTAATGTAATATAAAATTAGTAATTAAAATAAGTCGCGATAAAGTTCGTATAAAATTTCATTACAATATATAACAATCGCGGAAACGTATGACGCTAAAACTAAGCTTACCCTACACAGTAGATATTATTATTGATTTAATTAATTAATCTATGCTAAGATAAATGAATTTGGTACTAACAAATATTAATGTACAATCTGTGATTTAATAATTTTTATTTATTTTATTTTATTTATTTGTTTCATTAACATTTGTTTACACTAATTATACACAATAAAAGGAGCACGAACAATAACAATAGTGTAACAAACACTTATAGGCACATCACACCACATCTGATTTTTATGAGTGCGGTAATCAACATTCAGCATTTACAAAAGTGACAATGTATACATGTGTGACATTACACTTATACAAAAAATCTAAATAACGAGTGCAAAACCAGCTTCATACTTCCATTTATCCGGTATTCTTCATGGTGAAACCGGCACCATCAGACTTACCGGTATTTATCCATGTTACCTATATCTCTTATATACAGTTGTTTACGGGTGAGGGAAAAGGCACGTCTCCATTTTCTACCAGAATTTAACCTCTAGTAGATTTGAAGGTGAAAGATAATATTATTGATATAATATACACATATAAAATACTGAAATTACTATTCAATCGCGATTTGAATGAGTGACCGAGAGTTTCCTGCAGGTATCTTCTCATATGCTCAACCTTTTGCCTAAACCTAACATCTAACCTGAATGTAATTTCAGTAACTTCGCTAAATCCACCAACTCATAAATTGTGACGTCCATAAGTTTGAGACCAAATACTTAATGACTCAATTCTTGACTTTGATTAGACTTAAAGACCATTTTATCAGTGTACATACAGAAAATATTTTGACGACTCTGTTAAGTTTCATATTTGAGTATTTGCCGACCAAAAACTAAATTTAACTGCACAAAATAAGTGAAGTAACCTTACAAATACTTGAGGCACTTTCAGAACAGAAACTAAATTCAAACGGACAAACTTACATGCATACTAATTTAAAAATACTTAGTATGGGCTAATAAGTCAATTAGATTAAAAATCTCGTGAAGAATTTAGATTGTTAATACACAATTTGGTAATTAACATGCTAAGATATAATAATATTTATATATATATTCTGAATGTTTATTATACTGTGGCATAATGATGGCGGCATCTATAAATCGTTTAATGTCAATTATGCCGGGAATTGCCATACCAATTAAGATTAGGTTGTAGTGATTCAATACATTGAATAAAACATTCTTCACTGGTGTATATATGTTACGTTATTAGCAAAACTTCAGACGCGATTTTAAACCTTAAGACCTAGAATATAAGATGCTATGTGCATAGATTCACACTATGCAAATTTGAATCCAGATATAATAAAAGCTATTTTGGAACAATATTGTTTTGAGTGTGTTTTTATTAATTATATTATGTTTAAAAGTGACGTCGTATGTTTTTTTATTACGCGGACCGGTAGCTAATTCATTTGAAATATAATCGAGAAGGTGATAAGAAGACCAGCTACTTAAAATGAGTATATTGTAATTCGGTGATGTGGGTGTTTCATTAGGAGTCGAATATTTTTATCGATACAAAATTATTCTCCTCACGTTTTCTGAAGTAACATTCAAAGTTAAGTGGAATAGACCATATATTATATTCATTAAATATGTATATTTCTATAGTCTGCTAAGTGAGTATATTATTATATTATGTGAATGTTTGGAGGTGAATTATCATAATCCTATATTGCTGTTCACAATTAACTGCCAATATTATGTTTATGTAGTGTTGTAAAATACAAGTCTCGCACTAGGAATAAATCTTGTGTTACGGGGATATTTACAAACATTTGTACAACGCACACAAAAACACATAGATTCGGAACAACCACTTGTGGACACAATTTTTTGTCCCGAGGGGGTCGACTCCACGAAATTCGGCGCAGTGGTGATAGCGAAGCGACCATTTTAACCACTGCGACATACGTACTGTCCTAAAGTCAGCGTAAAAAAAGAATAGAATTTCCTGAAATAATTAAATTACTTCGATATTTATAATTGTTGGTTAATTCATGTCAGCCATTCTCTCTGACTTAATAGTTCTAGTATCAGCAAAGTTTTATCATTGTTAATTCATGTTGAGTCTACGGAGTTGTGGATTGTCGCATAAGTGTGATAACATAACGAAGTCTTTTAGTTACAAGTTGTTCATCGTTAGACGTTATATATTATTAAGTATATACTTTACCTGATAAATATTCTAGCTTGACAAATACTTGAAAACTTGAAATTTAAATAATTGGCTTATTCAGGTCTATGTACAAACTGTTAGCATAAAATAAATTGAGAAAATCGTGGGCTTGAATTCCACCCATTACACTACTGACGTGAACCTATTCCTGACACTAGAATTTGTACTTGACTAGTAGTTAAAATTTGACTATAAACGATATAATCAAAATTAAAACTTTGAGTCATCCATATATGAACATGCATTTAAAATAAACGCTTCAAATGTTTTTTATTGTTGAATCTAATCTCGTCTATATAGCTTAAAAAACATCGGTTGGCAAACAGAGGAGAAAATTGCTAGTAATCTTTATATAAGAACAAATGATCTCGCCTGGTAAAGTACCATCCTCTTCCAGGAAATTGGCGTGACAGTAATAACAGAGTTACTGCATTTCACATAGTAAATAAGAGTTTTAAAGGTTTATACTTTTACCTACAATCTCTCCCATTCCTTTCCTGTATGAGACAAATAAATTATGGGATATCTTAAATTCCCTTTACCCAGAATTATACAAATCAGGATTTTATTATAACCAACTAAGGTTTTATGACAGCCGATTCATGTCAACTGTTCGTTCTAAAGAGTTATTCGCAGAATGTTCAGAAGGACATTATCAATCAATATACATTTTTATGTTAAAAGCCATTATTAATTCTGATTCGATTTTACGACTTTACATTTTATTTATGAGACCCTACACGATTCTTATTAATGCGGCCACACCTTTGTGTTCGCGTTTATACATTTATATATTGACTCACGTTTGTATATTATGTTAGTTTATGTCGCTAAAGGGGTAAGTTGAGATATTTTATACCTACAACTTGCCAGCTATGTTTTTTGGTCGATAGCCATTTACGTTCACTTTTATAATCTATTAGCTGTTACCTGCGACTTCGTCCGCGTAGATTTTAACTAAAAAGTGTTTGTCTCCGCGGAACCCTATTTTTTTCCATGATCAAGGTAGCCTATGTTACTCCATATAACATCAGCTATCTGCCAGTGAAAGTCCCGTCAAAATCGGTTCAGCCGTTCCGGAGATTACCCGAAACAAACAGACAGACAGACAGACAGACAAAAACTTTAAAAACAGATGTTTTTGTATAGGTACGTTATATATTATACATTCATATGAATTAGATAAAAAGCTGTTATTTGGACATTACAAACAGACACTTCAATTTTATTTATTTGTATAGATGTTGATACTGAAAATTTATCTACTAAAAGCATAATAATATTGCGCGAACAGGAGTCAAACTAACGAACATAAAAGCAAAATTTTACCAAGAGAACCACCACATATTTCAATACAATGATAATTACTAAAATTATTTACGATTTTGCAAGAATTCAATAACTTATGATTACAAAAGGTTGTTTATGAGATTAATACAATAAACAAAAGCCACGAATCGTGATTTGTCAAAGGAGCGTAGTTTATTATAATTGTATCAATTAAATGCCAATATTTCACTGCAACAACTGACGTTAATACGATTTACCAACACCGCCTATTAAATTGCAATAGAATGAATACAGACTATGAACGGAGAGAGGTTTCATAACGTTTTGAAATAATACTTACCTCTTTATATGAAGATATATTGATAAATATTGTTTAATGGTACATTTGCTGTAACGTAGTAGGCATACTAGTTTCTTCCTGCAACTTCACTCGCATGAAACCCATAGGATCGCGTACCGGAATAAAAGTCCAAATTCGTTCTTTGGTTTATGCATGATTGAGTAATAAACATAAAAGATCTTTACAAACATTCACATATTATGTCATCATTCATTAGTAAGATCTTAAAACAGAATGTTCGCTTGAAAAATAAAACCGCAGAGTTAAATGGCTGACATCGCGCATCGTGTATACGACTAACGCGAGCTACCCGCATACATAACCTGTATCAGTAGCACGCACATGTAGCCTACGTGTGTAGCTAGCACATGTGTCCCACGCAAGCAACGTGGTATCAGCTAGATATTCAAACAGTTATAGGTATCATTATAACGAAGTTCACTTTCACTTCTTACTTACAAAATTTTATTTAAGCTAGTATTTTTCCTATATTTAATCTAGGTGATTAAGTTGACATAGGTGCAGTAGTTTTAATAGCCGTCTTGCCATAACACCAAATGTAGTTTGTTTGTGGATGGACCAAAGATCATACTTGGATTAACATTTTGGGATCCGTAAATATTTATTCTGCGTCTGGGTATTATTTTATCCATTGTTTAAACGATTGTCCCCTACGACACAGGGATTACCCTTAGAAAGGGCGTTGACATATTTTACAAATAAAAGAAAATCTCTATGTTTTTGTGTCATTTGCTTCATTGCTTGCAAAGTCATCTACAACAATTTTCTTTAATACCATCAAAAAGTACCAAGCAAAAAAAGTGAACTGAGCTTTTTAAGAAGGCCCTAAGCGGTCTTGAGCAACGGCTAGGCCATGGTAATTTAGCTTATGGTTTTATACATACCGTTATATCGACTGCGAGCTATTAGATCTAAGTAAACCAGCTAAGCCATGTATGACGAAACAGGTTACGCGTGCTGCATAACCTAGTGTAGCTAAGCTCGTGCTTCCTCTCATGATTTCGCTCTTGGTGTTGTTTGAATTTAAATATAAACAAAACCACTACGGTTTAATTTAATGAGAGTATGTTAAATTTAAGAAATATTTGCTAGGATTGTATGAAGTGCAAATTCATAATTTCTGCCTAACATTCCGGGAGAAAAACTTGAGTTTAAAAATGTACCTACAGTAATATATTATGTATATGAGCAAAAAGTAACTATCATTAAAGATTAAAAAATCTTTTACTCTTTTTACTATACAAGCCAGCGATTCGTCTCATCGTGAGCAGTTCCGTACTCTATTAATATATAAGAAGACTCGACTGATACATTTTTAAATACTCTTGAATGCCATGGCATAGATTTCTAGGACAAACGATGGAAATTTTACCCATAAACCGTAAAGAAAATTTTCTTTAAAGTCGTTTATTTAGTACGTGATTTGAAATTGATTGTTGAGGTAAAGTAAAGACCACCTTAAAAATAAAATCAAACGAAGCATACGAAACAAGTTTACATTACAGAAGCGCCTATAAAAAGATAAGAAACGCATTCATTTACCAATAGAACTATCATAATAGCATTTTGGAGCTAATAGAACGGTATTGTGTATAGCAGTTTGTAACGAAATTACCTTTATTGCTGGGTTGAGACACGGTACGGCGGTATGCCGCGACGTCGAGCGCGTCCTATAAATCACTGGTCGACGCAACTGATTCAGATTACTACAGTACATAGCGATGTGAGATGCAAATGCTGTGTAAGTATCTACTGTATGTGACGGTGTTTAGATTTCTTGGTATATTTAAATCAAAACATTTCATGCTGCTTCTGTTCCTTAAATATAATTCTAAATAATATAAATAATATATTGAAGATACTTGTAGGTACACATATGTTCATAGTCTCACGCCTATTCTAAGGGTATGTAAGTGGTAGGCATAGGTATATTGCATCAACATTTAATTTGAGGTCCCACATCATAAGGCTGTCTACCAAGAAACCAGGGTTCCTCTTAGTGTCTACGAAGAACAGTTCGAGACTTCGTGCTACTGCAAATTTTTTGACAGAAATATTGATAAACGACCTCATCTCGACCTGTGAATCGGACCCGAGACCTCATAAACCGCAATCGCATTCGATAACACTGTTCCGGCGAGGCCTATTCTTTTAATACCCAAGTTCATCCTTTTGAATATTGCACGTACTTTCTTTATTGGAACATTTATTTATCACAGGATGAGTAACGAGGCATGTTGATTTAAAAATGCAGATATATTTCGTTTATGTCGTTCTTTCTGAAAAATGCATTCATTTAAGCCATATGAAGTCTACTTAACCTATAAATGCGTTTTTTAAACAGAAACAATTGTCTAATATTTAATTTACGTAGTGTAGTTTTGATATACACTGTATGATCTTTAAAAATGACCACCATTCTCAATACATATTGCATATTCCAGCACAAAATGAAAATAAATGTTCTTCCAGTATCGCGTATACTACATCTAGGCCTAAACATCCGTACAGCGAGATTGATTATACTGTATTACTAAAAAGTACAAAACGAATAGGCTAGACGGGCGCGGGTTGCCTCGGGCACTCCGCGATAGAAAATTATTAAGAAAATTAAATGATCTACCGTGTGCCGTTCACAGATATGCCAATTATTGATACCATCTAAAGGTGATGGCTGAAAAATGTGTAGGCCGTTCCACTGCGTGTTGCAATTTACTTATGTTTTATCTGTTAACCGTCGGCTTTAAAGCTAATAGTAATTGATTTTATGTTTCTAGCAACGCATTGAGAAATGAGTCCGCTCGTTTCAATGTTTTTAATGAGGTGAAATGTATAGTTAGTTTATGTTCGAGTCTCGTATTACATGTGGTTGGCAATAAAAGTTTAAATTTACATTCGGTTTTGCTCGGAAACGTTTTGTTGAATCGTTTGTAGGTTATGGTCATGTCATTGAACGAAAGTCGATTGGGTGTAATTATAGGATTCGCTAGTAAAGTGGGCATGAAATTCGTAATTTACATCACAAGTGAAGTTAAAATGGGAAAGGGTGATTTATCGTTCAATGGGTATTGGTTGCTATATTAGTTCTTTTGTGTTTTGCAGCTACGTACTTCTCATGCGATTCATAGATATCATCAATTATAATACTGTATTTCATTGAAATACAAGTTTCTCATTGTTCTGTTAGAGGATATATGCATCAATAGAGACGGCAATTTCGTTAATTTGTAAGAAATCGTAATCTATCGCAATGATTGGAAGTTATCAGAGTAATTTAATGGAATAAAATAAAATCTCTTACTTATTTCAAATTTTTACAATTTTTCTAGTTAATTACGGTCCTATATTAGGACTGTAATTTTTTGTAACGGATTGTTTAAGACTGATGAGACAGGTACATTATATTTACAAGATCGCTGCTTGTTGTTGTTGCTTTTTAGTACAAATTTTATACAAATTGTAAGTATACGTACTTGCTTTATCTAGTTTATTAAATATAAATATGTGGAAGTTAACATCTGATTTGTTGTAAAGGTTAGATGAAAAATAATTGCCTGCTATTCAGGTTAAGTGGTGTCATCCAGCTGAAAATTATAAGACAAAGAAGACGAATGAGAGTGATATTCGATGTGTAGAGCATTGAATTGAGGTAAAGCAGTCATTTACATAAATAATGTAACTATGGTACATAAAACAAAGTCACCTGATTTCATAAGCAATGAGACGACATTTTGATCTATGCTCAGATACATATGCATTATTAAAACAGGGTCAGGAAAACATGCTCAAGAGCTGCAGATACAATATCAAAAAGCTTCAGACCAAAATTCAGTAAAGACATGTAAGGGGATTAGAAAAGTTGACATTAATCGGATGGTTTCTTAGGCGAAGGGAAGGTATTTAATCGCCCATAGCCTGACTACACCGAATGTTCTCTTCCCTGGTCAATAACCCCACTAACAAAGACGTTATAGTTGCGATGTGGTGTAATATATTTGTGATTTATTTTGTAACCCCATGTTCCTCGTGTCAGTGGGATGCGGTACAGGCTTCCTGCATTATACATCACTATACAAATATAGTGTACAGATACTATAATGCCTTAATCATCTTTTATGACACCCACGGGAATTGATGGGACGACTTGGTTCTCGTACGAAGTAACCCGTTTTCCTAGCTGACAACTTACATAGATCTGAATAAAGCTAATGCATGTTTTCTGTGAGCAATCGCAATCCTGCTACAAATCTAAACATGTATTTCTAGATCATTCCTAGACGTTGAAAGTAGTTTGTTGTCGAATTGAATTTAATGAAATTCTTGGTAAAGTATGTTATATTACAAACGGACATGCTAGTTATTAAAATAGAATTGTTATCTTCTTTAATGGTAACTCCTGCTTTAATGGTAACAACGGACACGCATGCCACGCCTTAATGGTTACCGTAGCCTAAGATTATTTACAATACCAAAGATATCTTCCTCGTATCACCGACGCCAAGAAAATAATTTTTGGGACTAGATTTTGTCCGCGGTTTCGGTCGCCTTTTCCTACTTTTTTTGTGGATGAATAGTACCTCATGTCCTTTTCTGTACGTTAGGCAACGTGTATGCGAATTTTATCAAAATCGGTGGATAAGTTAAGGCGTGAAAGCGTAAGAAACAAAGTCAAATTCGTATTATAATATTAGTTTCCTAACTTACTTACTTCTTTTACCATCCTTGTATGAAAGGAAGATTTTGTGAGCGGAAGGTGTCAAATACGGCAGTCTTTTTCTAGATTCAGGTAAATTCATCTAAGCTAGCCTTATGTTTTTCATTATATGAAAAGACCGCTTTGAAAGCATACGTGTCGCGTATGCTTTAAAAATGTTTTATGTCGCCGTTACGTACATTAATTAAAACTCAAACATCTCCAATAAGAGGCATAATTGGGCGCATGCGTGTATGTTTATAAAAATAAAATTACTACGTTATTGGTATCCAAATAATTACCATAAGCATCTTTAGTTAGTCCGTCCATCTGCTGCTTTTATTATTTTTATAAAAAGAATATTTATGTATAAACAAAAACTGAACGTAGCAACTCTATTTCCCTGCTTGTGGGTATACAGAATGCATGTATTGTAGCCTATCAGATGGCTTGTCACGTAGGCAATAAAACTCACAAGTTCACCACGAACGTTAGTTTGTCACAAAAACTTGGCCGCCGAGCCCTGCAAGTGAATTAGACTATTAAAGCTGTAGGTAGTACGCCGACATGGCATTGGCACCAATGTTGGCGATAGAAATTTGTTGGACAAAGAAACGTTGGTTTCAGAAAATATTATTTAGGTCCAGACAGGCGCCACGCTTGTTCTTAAAATCAATATTCAATTGTAAAAATCCGAAGCGGTTACCTTTTATATTATGTAACCAGATGAAGTTACTCACATGGTTTATCTCAATTATAGTTTAAATAACACTAGATAACATGAGGCAAGTACGAAATCTAAACAATAATATCTTAAATTTATAGAAGCCTCTATTTTATGCTATTATTTGCAGCTGTTTAATTATTAGTTTTAGTAGAAGTACTTTTATGTAATGTGTAACGTCGTGGGCTTTGATCAACCCTTGGAACCAACATTCGGCCAACCTGCCAGTCACGCTCCATACGCACGAACAGCGCACGCGCATCGCAAGCTAAGTAGAGTTTAGTAAATTGTGCGCTGATTGCTACGTGATATGGAGTTATTATTTTATTTTTACTGCAATGTTATGTGGTTAACATGTAGTTCCTACCTATAGTTGTAGATATGCTAGTAATGTGTAAAATTAAAATGACTAATATAGAAAATAGACTCAGAATATTGACGTGAAATAGCAGTATTCCTACTGTTGTGTTTCGTTCGGTGAGTGAAAGTGCCGGCGGCCCAATCACCCTCTTTCCCCCTTCCCGCTCCTTCTCCTTCCCACTTCCTTTTTCTCTTCTTGCTTTCCTAAAGGATCGGCAACGCGCAAGTCATGCTTCTGGTGTGCAGGCGTCCATAGGCTACGGTGACCACTTACCATCAGGTGGGCCGTATGCTAGTTTGGCAACTGAATAGTAAAAAAAAAATTGTTACGTCTGGCTCCTCGCTGGATTCAGACTTTGTGCGTTCTATTAAAACATTCACTCTTCAATAGAAACATTGCTTACTGTTATCCAAACTGCGAATTGAACAGCCTTAATACAATTTATAAATTTTTGCTTGCTATGGTTAGGTCCAACACAGTATGAGATTATCTTAACTACTCGTATCTACGATATCAAACACCGTCGTGCTACTGAGATTTTAGTATTATAATACTCTATAATGATGTCCGGATCATGTCGTTCTTAGGACTTCACAATCGGGCATAAGCGTGCATGCAAGTTCAAGTTTATGTCGCGGTACCAACAACACGACGAATAATTTTATTTTGTCGTTTTACATATAATATGATATTGCATCACGTTGTAATATTGGTTTCATAGAGTAGCCGTAAAACGATGTATGTATTTATATTCCTTTGGATACAATACATAGACTCGCTATAAAAAGTAATCAGACGTTATTTATAAACGCATAAAGCCTCCACACCGCCAACTGGCAAGTTATGTGTAAGTTAGCCGGCAAATACTTGCCCAAATATTACGAAGAACTTCTAGATTGCTTGATCTTCGTATATATGAATTGTAATGTAGCTTTCGTATGTTTGTGTCCGCAAAACTCGAAAAGTGATCAGAAGATTGGCTTGAAATTTTTAGACAATTTTTAATTTCTGTATAGGAGTGTTTTTCTATAGCTTTCATCTCGAAATTGTCTTAGAAATGGGTAATGGAAGATATCAGAATGAACCATAGTGAAGCATGGCTCGGCTTAGCAAGTAGGTATCTAATAAAACTAAATTAAAATTAAGTGATGTTAAACTTTAGACAGTTACTAAAACTCCTTTGATACTTGACCCAAGCCGTGGTCACATGCGGCCCGATACAAACAACTGATAACTAAATTCCCACATCTCATTTGTTAAAGTTCTCAATTCAAACATCTGATATCACCAAAAATGCCCACTTACGACATCGTCGCGTGTTAAATTATACATGAGCTTGAGTTGCCGAAAAGCGACCACGCCTTAACGGACACTGAGGCCCCTCCCATACGCCCCCCATACTAATTATTATAACCGGTTTGTTTATAATAATTAACCCGCTAACGCCACCTGTTGTACTTAATCAAGTTCGGACCTCGAACCGACTATTCATAGGTAATTGCAAGCGAAGTTCCGATCGGATATTGAAGTTGAATACTAATTTGTTTATACCTAATGGTCGGTTCGCAGGTTAATCGAAAGTTTTCGGCTTTAGATACGTGGTGTTAGGTATTCTAACAGTTAATACTTTAGCGATATACGTATTATGTATGTATATTAGAGAATTATACAGCAAACCTGATGTGTTAATGTAAATAAGAGCGATTTTATTGCCCGTTACGATATTTGTTTTTTCTATTATCTGATTTTTATGAATGTCCATATTTTTTATCTTAACTAGTCCGAAATATTTTAATCCTAATCTTCACAAATATATAAACGTTAAAGACTGTTTGTTTTTGCTTCACGTTACAAAAAATGTTTGTTTTATTCCTTTATGATTATTATCTTAACAGAGACGTAACTGTAAAAAGTAACATAGGTTACTTAAAGCCTCATCATCGTTGCTACTCCCTGTTCGCAATTCAGTAAGGGTCAGTGTAATATAATCTTTCAAGTATTCCAGCCGTTATCTCGTCATATCAGTCATCTCACAATCCATCCATCTTTTCTTTGGACTTCCTTTACTTTTTACACATACGCGTTTCATCACTTCCGATAACATGTCCAAATAAATTATCAACTTATTTTGGCAACATTTTATTATAAGTGTAAAAAAATAATATATGAAAGTCATACATACCTTAGCGAATTTTACTGCAGTTTTATTCTCACTGCAGCGTATCATATATATCGCTTAATGCATGTCCCAAGCGACTTGCTTACATGGTGTAAGCAAGTCGCTTGGAACCTTTAATGAAGCAGTTTTTGTTCTGCCTGAAGGTTAAAATAGCTGTGCCTGCTGCATCTCTTACGCTAGATAGTGACTTGGCTGCGGTGCATCTAACTAGGCCAAAGGAACATAGCCTTTACCACCTACTATCAGATTGGTCGCTACCTGACTACCACCAAAGGCCTTAAAAGATAATAATATGAATAACTATACCATAGAGGCGAACCCACGGGCAGTATCTAGTTAAATTACAAGATAATTTATGTAAATTATATGCTATATATTAGCTACTGCGCAGCTACAAAGATGTATATTATTCATCACCTTGGTCGAAATTTGTGTGGTTGATACCGGTCCATATAAAAAGGCCACGTATCATCGTAAAAAGTAACATAAACCTTTTTTTTATACAAGCGAGTTGGCAAACAAGCACGATATCCGCCTAATAGTAAGCGGTTATCGTAAACTATGATTGTTTTCAATAAATGCCAGAGGAATCGTTTGCACGTTGACGATCATGTAAAACTAATGAAATATGAGAGGAGGAGAGAGGCACTTTAATGAAAAAACCTTTACAGAATAATCTATTATTTCTATACCTAATCTCTGTATATGGAAGGTACATATCTCCTAAATTGTTTTAATCTTTAATAGTGACCAAGATAATAATTACTCTTCAATAAAATTTATCCTTTTTTCATATATGTAATAAATAATTATATTATATCGCATCGATCGTGCTTAAGTGGGCACTTAAACAAGCCAACGTGTATTCAACTTCAGTAAAGTTTTTTATACTTCAGTGTTTCCTGAAGTGCAGCACTTTTTTGTTTATTTCATGTCATCTTTTGTGTAAGACCGTCTTCAGCGAGAGCAACAACTTTCTTCTTTGAACATCTACATAGTACAAAACGAGGACGCGATTACAGAACACAATTATAAAGATCGGACTAACTTACCTAGTGACGTCCGATCCCCAAATGTGTGAAGTAATCTCGTCCTCATTCTATTCAAACCCCTACCTAAGTGCTCCCTAAAATATATATACCTATTTAGCTGATCACCATTTTAATTTATACTTAACTTACCATACCCCATATTTTGGGAAAGTTATGTTTCCAGGGACATACTTTGAAATAATGACGTTTGACAGAGCCCAACTTGTAAGCGCGCGGAACGCCGGACCACAGATACACCATACCATAGACACATGCTGGTATTTTCTCTTTGATGAAGGTTCTTGTTTGAAGATTGTGTTAGTGTAATTATGCAAGAGTGCAAACTACATAGTACAAAATGACGACGAGATTACTTCACACAATTGGGATCGGACGTCACTAGGTAAGTTAGTCCGATCTTTATAATTACTTTGAACTTAACAAAAGTATCTAGAAATCAATTCGTTATTGCTTAAAAATCAAGTTATGAATTAGCAATTGCTTAACTACTTCAAAATGAATGTTTAAATTATAATGAGTAATAGTTTGTCGTCTCGAACAACAACAAACCATTACAAATCTTATTTTAAGCAATAACTGGTAAAACACGCATAAACAATGTGGTAATCATGAAATAATCTTAGTAAATAAATAAAGACCTAATTATAAGTCAATTAGCGGTAAATTAATGTATTAAAATAATTAGTTAAATAGACTTGCGCCGACATATATATATATACGAGTATATATACTAAAAACCGAAAGAGGCAGATAAAACACCTTTGTGTGAGCATTCCATAGCTAAACAAAGACCATGTAATCATGGCTAATAATATCATCCAAATTATCCATATCGACTATAAAAGTAAAATCAACAATAAAATCGCAATATCATTCACATATCGGTATCATGAATCGTTTCCTATAACACTAATAGGATAACAACTACTTACTATTCCGCGCAACTTGTAAGAGTCAACTTGAGTAAACAAGTTGCTATCGTGATCGCTGGCGATGGACTAACGATTTGTTTTGTTTCAGTTCGAAATTTAAACCTGACACGATTTTGTTGTGCGTGATATCGAGATTGACTGACGGAGCACGTAACACTGAAATAACTTGCTGCCGCCTTGACATAGTACAGCTAAAGTGGCTGGACTATTAGATGGACGTCACGACTCCAATGAATGTTGACTTCAGCTTTGTCAACTTATTCCTAATAATTTATAGCGGCAATACTACTGCCTCATTGGTAGGTATATATTCAAGTAATAGCACGACTGTTGATCGTAAACACCCGAATTGGACAGCAGTATTACGTTTCTTTTTGTCACTACAGCTACTCTTTTTAGCAGCGTCCAGATGGTGCTAATAAGAATTGTCACAGTTTTAGAATTGTTCTTGGTATACTAGCATTTTTAGCCAAAAAATGACTTGCCAGATATTATGATAAAACCTAGGCCTAATGCTATGATAAAATGCAAATAGATGATATGTACGAACAATAATATTATATATAGAAAAGAAGCAGATATGTTATTAGCGTACGAAAAGTGAAGACTCAGAAACGACCCAGTTGGATCGTTTTTTTATTGTTCTCAAAACAAAATCGGTTCAACAGAATCCCTTGCTAAAAAAGAACAATTATTGTTCGAATGATAGCTATTTCCTTCACGTAAGCTCTGTTGTATCTGTTGAGCTACTTATATATAAAATTTGCAACACAAGTATAATTATATTATTAATAACAAAATTGTATGGACTAGACTTTCGATGTCCATTACTATGAAAGTGACATGTCTATTGTATATGTATAATGTCATAGTACACGAAGGAATATAAACAAAGAAATCATATACTGGATACTACGTCAAAGTGTGTGTTCAGTACGCTCATTCGTTAATTAACGTTCATCGAGCTTCCCTCGTATTTGATCAAACGCTAGTATGTAATTTCTAAATGGTTATAAACAGTTATTTCCAGATAATTCCTTGCTTCCGCGAATTATTGATTGATTGCTACCAGCGGGAGGCAATATTCTGTGTTGCCATATCTCAAGTGCTCACCCCTGAAATAGGGGTGGAAGATTATAATATATACCGTTTTAATAACATGAAAAATACGCCAGGAATGGAAACTTTTCTAAGAAACTCATCTTGACTGTACATTTTGTTTATCAAGAAACATTATTATGTCTAATTCCACTCTTTATATGTCTTTTCTTATAAATTGTCAATTTCGTATTAATAAAATAGAACAAAATCCTTCAGGAAATATAAAGAAATGTACTTATTCGTTTATGCTTTATAAAATAGATATCTTAGCATTCACTCCTATATGTTAAAGAGGTAGACCTTATCTATTAGGAATGTAGATCTCACGTAATAGTGGTATTAATAGTCTAGATTCCATGCTTCTACTAAAGATACATTGACAGAAAATAACAATAACACTCAAATCAAACCTGAGGCCTGCACAGCAGTCGCATACACTGGACACCGAGGCATTTTATAATCATTACCGAATTATACTTGCCTTACTTATCCAATACTTTTAAATACATGAACTTATCTATGAACTTATAATTATTACTGGCCTACCACAAGGAAGCCTGTTTAGTCACATTCTGTTCCAGATTTATGTAAATGAACTTTGTATACTTCACTTTCCCCCTTCTCGTATAATAGCATACGCCGCCGATGACACTGTTATACTAACTAGTAGCCACGACTGGAAAACCGTCAAAGAGAAATCTGAATCGGTATTGACTACTGTCATGGCGTGGCTAGTCTCACCTTGAATCTCAACAAAACCAACTTTGTGACTTTCGGCACCAAACCTTCCACACTGCTACCCGCAAACTCATACATAGTCGAAACACACCTTTGCAAAGATTCAAGCACTGACTGCAACTGCTTCTCGGTGCCCAAAGTAACGGTGGTTAAATACCTGGGGTTGTAAGTGGATACCTGTCTTTCCTGGAAATCTCAGATTCAAACTGTATCTGCACGCCTGAGGAAATTGATTTTCGTATTCAAAAAACTAAGGCCTTCTGCCCATACTGATGTAATGCATATGGTTTACAGTGCCTTATGCGAATCGATTATAAACTACTGCATCACAGCATGGGGAGGCGCCGCAAAAACAATGTTTAAACTGCCTGTACCTACTGGTAGAAATTGCGTGTACCTTTTGCAAGTACCTGGTATAATTTTCTTGTTCCAATTTTATTTCTACTTCATATTAGAACCCTAGATCCTACCTAGTGGCCTACCAAACTAGACTTTTCTACTTCCAAACCAGGTTGTTTACGTGAACAATAACGAACAAGTTAAAGGTTAAAATCGCTCTTCGACTTTGACAATATAAAAATACGAGCAAACTGCTACCTACAGTGAAATTAAGTAATTTGATTTGATTACTTAATTCCTTTGTTGTTGACGCAAACTTAGAGCAACTTTGTATAATAAGAGTAATTTAGGCCGCCGGAGGCTTCTGACTTAACAATTTTATTATTCCACTGTAAAAGTCGATATTTACGATTTTCTTACCAAAGATCGACGAGGTCTGGCTTAAGGAACAACGAGCAGGTTATCCTACAAACTCGTCAAATATAAATAATAATTTTTAATATACCTAGGTACCTTATCTTATTATTTGTAACATATACATAATGATTCCTGCCTAGTGTTGACTGCAGTCATTTATTTAAAACATCCAGCTGTTGAAGCGAATAGTTGGCTGTTCTGCAGATGGAGGCTTACGTCGTCTATTTTTCAGTGTGTTATATCAGTCTTTGATTGTTACTATTTGCAGTCTCCATATGCATTTTTTAAGTTAACTTGCTCTCCGAGGCACGAAGCAGGCGATAATTATCAATCAATACGCACATCATTTCGAAAAGTCATATAACTTCTGAAAGTCAGAGGTGGGCGACATGGGTTCGAACTCGAGACTCTCTGCATTGCAGTCTGTAGGTCTCCCCACTGAGGTACCGCTGCTTATATATTATATAACTTGACAAATACTTATGAGTTAATATATTAATTTCTAAATGCAGCGGCAAGTCTGCATGCTGGCGACCACACGTTGACTAAGGAAATTAAAAGAAAATAATAAAGAGACAAAGAGTGCTTACATTTAAAAAAAAAACGGGTAGCACTCCGGGAGTGCCGGCAGAAGTGAAAACTTGAATATTAACGTTGTGCATTTTTGATAATTTGGAATGGTTAGGGAATAATTTTGCACGAATTGCTTTAATTATCAGTATAACAGTACTTACATTTATGTGGTAAAATACAATATTCATTTATTGCGCACAAACATGACAATTCTCCCTCCGTCTTACGAATTTTCGATCAGGTCACGTGTTTTGACGCGAGTTTAACATTTTTTACCCATCACAAAAAAGTGCACAACGCCGCTAAAGAAGTTTTCACTTCAACAACTATTTGAAGTATTTTATTTTTGTTCCACAGCTCGATCTGTGGCAGTCATTAAAACATTACGTTACTTATAACATGATTACAAAACAAATCTTTGTCGTCCTATATAGAAATGTATATAACCACTAATATATTATTATATGAGTTAATTATTTCCCCATACTAATCACGATGTAAAAAGGGAGTCATTTCTCTTGAGCTTAGTAACCCCGTAGAGGCATCAACGGGTTGCATTCAATATCGCTAAGTGTTTATTCATAAGTACTCCGGTATCGGTATCTAGAAGAGTAATAGTTATGTCGGGAGTAATCTCAGATAATCACTGTACAGCAAGTATTGACGGTGTAATACTTAGACTTGTGTGTATTCTGGAGTTTGTGAAGTAGTAAAGTTGCTTTGAGAAGACTTATTGTTTGAATGTTTATTTGAGTCGTTTATGTTTACTAGATGACTTGTAGATAAGATGATAATGTTATTTATTATATAATAATCAGACATTCAATTAATAATTAAATATATGTTACTTATTATTTGTAACATATATGCATATTGATACCTGCGTAGTGTTGACAGCAGTCATTTATTTAAAACATCCAAGTTTCAATAAAATTCCTTTAAAGTTGTTACCAAAACTTGAAGTTGCGAAGAATCCCTCTCTCCTAAAGTTAGACAAATCCCTCACATTGCAAAATAAAATATTTTAAATCCTAGAACATTAGTAAACATATGAGGTGAAATATTAGCCTAAGCTTTAGTGATGAAATTTAATATTGTATGTTTGATGTGTTTGTAGGCTTAATATAATTTAAGTACCTATTGGTTGTAGAACATATTTGTAGGTTTTAAGTATAATTTATATCATTTAAAAAATGCATTTAAATATGTAAAACCGTTATATTGCAAACTCAAGTAAAATGTAATAGTGATACAAATTATCCAATATGGCAAGGTATTGAACAGCTTGAATTACAAATAAAGTTAATCTACCGTATTTATGGACTTGTAGAATGGGCAAGTAATAGCATGTTTAGAGCATAATGTAATTTGAATACGCCGAGCTATTGCCTGCTCTATTCAGGCTGCGTTCGACTAAGAAATATGAAATATTACGCTGTTAAGTTATTTTATTCAATTTCGTTTATTAAACCGCATCTAATAATTTTATATACACTCTCTAATAGCTCGATATCCCCGAAGGCAAGATAGGAGCAATATGTTCAACTACCATACAACATAATTACAACAAAAATTTTAGATCTTTAAATTTTTGTTAAAGAACCTAAGTTCTTGTAACTTACAAAAGAACCTAACCTCGCCGAATAAGCAAGTCAAAATAACCATATTTAGTGCAGTCACCTAAGCAAAAAAGATGGGTCAACCTCGTAATGAGAAATAAAAAGCTGTATACATCTTCATTTTGGTGTTCTAAAAGTTGTCTCAAAAGTATCATAAAATCTCGTGTCTGCGCCGTAAGTTATTCAAGGTCAAAGGTCACGAAAATCTGATTTTCGATTTGATGTTAACATTTATTATAAAAATTGTATACCATAAAAATTTTCATACGTCCAACCATTTTTGAGATAGAGTCCGCAGCGCTCAGCTATACTCACTGTAATGCAAAGTCAACTGTGAATCTCAGTGAATAATACCTTGTATACATACATACATAGATTCACGCCTGTTTCCCAGAGGGGTAGGCAGAGACTACAGATTTCCATTTGCTACGATCCTGACACACTTCTCTGGCCTCATTCCTCATACACGCCCGTCGGTCGGTTCAAAGTGCTGTTAACCTGGCCTTTGTCCAGAACGCCTACGATCTGATCGAGAAACGTTCGCCTAGGTTTTCCTCTTGCGAATGTTCCAATCACACTAGCCTTATAAACTTTCTTAGTCAGTCTTTCCTCGTCCATTCTTTCTACATGTCCACACCAGCTTAACATACCCTTTTCTATTCTTGTTACTATATCCACTTTCATGCCGCATCTCTCTCTAATCACACTATTTCTTATTCTATCTTTCAGAGTCACACCACATATGCTTCTCAGCGCTCTCATTTCTACAGCATTTATTCTGCTCTCATGCTTCTTTTGCCATACCCAACTTTCACTTCCATACATAAGTGTGGGCACTAATAGTCCTCTATGAACATACCTTGTATAAGGTTATTAAATTATTGAAATATTATTAATAAATCATTTTTCACATAATAAAATTACATTTAATAACATTTTGCATATATCTTATATTTTTTATGCAAATGGCAGAAGACTGGATTTTGAGCGCACATTGGGGAAAGTGTATGGCTAGTAACGGAATAGAAAATCTCATTGACAAATTCTTAAGAATTTGCTAATTATCTCATAAAAATATTGTCTATCGAGGCAGCAAACTTACAGAACAAACTACTAAACAAACAACTAAAAATTTGCAGAAAACATAAATGCTTTATGCCATAGGACAAATTTTACATAATAATAATACTACACCGGTTCTCTCCTGCCATAACACACTAAATTTACGTACAGCTTCAACTGTAAAATCTCAGAGATCAATTTAAATTCAAAACCTTGTAATTTATACTTATTCTGAACATTCAAAGCGACATCGTAACTACGGGAAGTATAAATTCACAAGGCATTCGACATTCAATTACTTGGCATTACAACCATATTCCTCTTTCGCAACCCGCTTTTAATCATAGATATCACGAGCTAAATGCACAATCTTAACTTGTTTTAAAGTTGGCAAACTTTTTCAACGAGACCTTCAACAAATAAAGAAATTAACAAAAATATCACCAGCTAAACATTTTCGAGACATTAGCACCTCAAATTGTGTTTAAATACTTAATTCATTTAATGAACCGTCAACGTACGTACGGGAACAATTACAGTAATTATATTGAAGACAAATATTTACTGTGTATTTACAACGTGATGTTTAGCCGATCGCCCACGCGCTGACAGCCGGCCATTACTGCGCCGGCGCAGCAGCTCCCTTAGGCTTAAGCCGCTTCACATTACCCACTCCGTTCAACGAATCAAACTGTCAGAATAGTTTCGCTTAAGGTTTCACTAGTATATACAGGAATTACAGAAGCTAATATTTCCAATTTATATTCGCAGGCATTACGTTGGCAAGTGTAGATACAAAAGTGTTTTTAAATGAGTCGTCTGTTATAGGTTTTTTATCCGTGAATACGTATCCGCCTTCAATTTTACTGGCGTTGTGTGAGGTCTTGGGTATGATAGCCGCTTCGGACACAATTTTTTTTAAATAACGGGCTACTACAGACTTTCTGAAAATTGTAAAATACTAATGTGTATAAAACAGCCGACAAGATAACACCTTGGCGCACGTTTACTGACCATATTCGAAACGTTCTTAAGAAAGACTAGCTTAAAAGTATGACGAGACGAGAGAACATTATAAAAATATAATGTATGCCAGGATCCAAATAGTAACCAGCCTACCCCTCCAGGAAATCGCCATGAGTATGTACATTATAATTTTTCTGTTACTAAATTATGAATAGCGCCTCGGGGTTTTTGTTTGTTTGTATTGCTGTGCCCTGTAAACTGCTATAGGGCTAGCTAAATGGCGGCGTCATGTACTAAAGTCACTAAGCTAACCTAACCTGCAAGCGTAATGATAAACAATATTATGAAAATACAAAGTTTAAAAGTATTTAAACCTTCGGGGGAACTTTGTTTTAAGAGTAATTTATAAATATAAAATATATGTTTTAATAGTGACGCGATAAAATCCTACAAATGTGGATACGATTTTGCGTCTATTTATTTCTACAAACAATAAAATAATAATCTAAAATTTATAGAGATAGTGTTTATTATACTTAAAAAGGCTTAGCAAATTGGTGCTAATTGCGGTTTTAATAAGATTTATAAAAATTATGATACCTATCCGTGAAATATACATCTGCGTGCAAATCAATTTTTTATTGGTCATTAATTTATTAACTATAGACAGTTACAACACATTTTATAGATTTAATTATTTATTACAAGATTTTATTTTTAGATAATGACGTCGAATCGCAGATTATTATTTAGACAACGACGGATGTCCTATTGCGCAATGTCAATTCAATAGTTGAAGAAAATGTTTCGCATAATTAAAATTTGTTCGTTTATTTCGACATACCTATCTTCATCATGTTCCAATGGATGGGCATCTCCCCTGGGTGTGAGAACGATTGAGTCATAATAAAACAGAATACACGTAGCAATAAAAATGTAAACAATCTCTTTGTTTTTGAATAAAAAATCATCGGCTACGTTTGGTTTTATCGCGAATTTGAGATTCATGGAAATTTTTGCTATAAAAATTGTAAGTGTTACAATGAAATTCGATTTCTGAAGCGTAAATATAAGTTAACGATAATAGCATCCATTATTATTGTAAATATGAAATAAAAATCCTACTAAACATACTATACTGCGTTCGTTCCTACCGTAAATATTGCTTTATTGGCATGTAAAAACAAAAGGTGGCAGGGAGCCGTTAAATGCAAATGGCACAACAACGTTCATTCTGGAATACCTCGGGAGAGCCCTATGTTCAGCGCTGGACGTCTTACGACGAACAAATAAATAATATTATGAAAATAAATGAAATTGGCTACTAACCTACTACGTATAGGTATATTTTTTGTAACATGAAAGCTCTATAAATTACGTATACGTATATCTAAGTAAAGGATTATGATTTTTCTTGGTAGAATGCCCATAATTATGCTGAGCATACTTTCGGTTGCTGATGTTAAGCGATGTTTTCATGGACGATTTGACTTGGTGTAATCATCTCATACGGGTGCCTTAATAATTAACATTTGTTAAAAAAGACCCGTTATTTTTAACTCTGCCACCGTGTGAATATTACTAAATTCTTTTGGTTATTTGCTAAACAGCCGCTATTACAATGGCATGTATTTAGGTCCTGTGTAGTCACGGATACAATCATATTTTGAAATGAAGGTGTTTAACTGTTTGAATTGTAGCGAATAAGTAATTATATCCGCTATAAACTATTAAATTTATACATAAGCTTGTAAATTTTAAATAACTTGTTTGGTATTCTACAATTTTATTCACTGAAATATATATTATTTTTAAATATGCGTATTAAAAAAAAAATTCATTTAATATTGAGGGTTATTTATTGGGGCATCTCAAAAATTATTTTACTCCGAGTGAAGCTGGAATTCGCTATACTTTAGTAATTGAAACAGCAACCAGCTATCTAGGAAACAAACTAATACTAAATGTTCTAAAGTAAATCCGTGTAATACAAGTTTATTTACCTTTATTAGTAAAGCGTGTAGTATGAAACGGCCGTAACTCTTTGATAAATGCACTAGCGCGAGTGGAGATAAGCAGACATGCTGTAGGCTCTTGAGATGTCCAGTTGACAGCCGAGACTAGTGGTAATTGCGCAATGTGAATTTCCTATCAATTAACATTCAGTATACAGTAGACTGTTGTGTTGATTTACTGCGATAAACAAAGTCTGCTAACGATGAATTTCCAAGTTTTATTTTCCAGTAGTAAAATTTGTAGTAAGACTTTGGAGTAAAGCTTTAGGCACAGGCTGTCAAAAACAATTCTCAGTCGATACGGAGGGCTATTCACAAAAAAATATCTCAAAGCATTGCCTAAGCACCCGAGCATTATGTTGTGTCTAAGGCCTTCGGACGCGGTGAGAGTGCCACTTAGTTAGCTGCTAACGACACGATTAAACAAAAATGAAGCAGCTTTCGTTTTGCTGATGTGGCTTGCTTTATTATTTAGGATTTTTATCCATTCAGATATGGCAATACACCCGTATCTTTAAACTCACACAAACGTTATTAATATTTTATGAGAGTTTTCTTAACTGTGTTGTGACCTATCTGTATGTAACATGATAGTTCCGAGTTAGGCTTTTTACGGCACAGTGCATAATACCCATAAGCAAGTAATTCCCTTTGTATATTGATTTTCAACCGTTCATTGATAAATATTGTACATCGTAATACCACATTTACATAGATTCACGCCTGTTTCCCAGAGGGGTAGGCAGAGACTACGGATTTTCATTTGCCTACGATCCTGACACACTTCTCTGTCAGATTTTCTCAGAGATTTAATTATTAGCAAGCTTTCTAGAGTTATTATTAACAAAGTTACAAATAGATATTATTATCAGTAAATAATCACTCTATGTTGAAGTTTAGAAGGTTTAGCCTTTAAAGTATGCGATATACGAACATTGATGACTAAAAATAACTTATGTTAGTTACGCCTATTTGGAAAAGATACATTGCTTTTGATATTGTACTTAAAACTTTTGGTATAAGTATTGAAAAGAAAAATAACAAGTTAGTTTCATAACTTTTAACTAGGTACGTATATTTTGGCAATAAATTGTATAGCTATTAATATTTTAGGGGTGGACGGCATCGATCAAATTTTGATCATAGGTGGGCGGCATCACGGACGGAACTATTTTGAAGTATTACAAATAAAAAAGGATATTATTGCTAATAATACGAGATGTGTTACGGCTGCACAGGTTACCAAAAAGGATGTGTTTTATAGATAATTTTGCTATTTTCTGGTTGATCTTTTACCAGTGTTTAACTGTTTATAAATAATAAGTTATAATAATTGTTTACAGAAAATTATCGATACCTAGACACCTTTGTCTGTCTGTAAATACATATCTGTAAATACATACCTATAAGGACCGATATTTATGCGGATTTTTACTTACAAAATAAGAGTTTTAGTTATATGTTTGAAGAAATTTATTTTCAGTTAGCTTTCCCGTCGGTGCAGACAGTACTTAAACATTTATAGCAAGCTTATTAATGTATTTTTATCATAGCTATTAAACAGTTGTCTAGTAATCGATCAATTGATTTAGACAGTCATAATCAGCTATCTAAATCAATTGATTGGAGCGTTCACACCATGCAGATTGCCCGATATTAAACTCGGATACATAAAGCATTTCTCGCCATATAAATATGATAACGGCTCCAGATGCAAAGCTGCGGTGTAGATAAACTACTTCAAGCTTTTCAAATGTCTATCTGACAGTCATTAAGGCTAGTAGTAATCGCATAACGTGAGTTTCCGACATCTAATCTTCGCTGGCCGACTCAAAGTGAATGGATGCAATAAAATGTTAATGTGCTGTGTGCGTTCGCATTAATAATATGTAATTAAAAGTATTTTAATTCTTAAACATCCTGTGTGGTTTAATACCTACATTAATTTCGCATACATGTTGTCAGGGAAACAGAAAAGGACATAGGGTACCTTTCATCCAGAAAAAAGTACTGATTAAGTGATTACTAATTTAACCTAACCTTACCTGCATTGACGCGAGCGAAGCCGTGGGTATGAACTAGATTATAATATAAGTATGGAGTTTCTGTAGTCTTTACTTATACCCTATGTCTTTTACTGTTAGCCTGACAACATGTATGCGAAATATCATGGTGACCGGTCAAGTAGTTAAGGCGTTAAAGCGTAACAAACAAACGAACAAACTTACATTCGCATTTATGTATGCATTTAGTTAGGTTGCGAATGTGAGTTTGTTTTTAAAGAACTGTTTGTTTGTAAAAAATAGTGTAAAATAAACTGTTTAGCTAGCCTTTTATAATTTTCGGTTAGCATGACTAAGATTTTATAATGACTTTAGTTAAGAAACTTAATTAAAATTTGAAGCATGAGGTATTTAAATACATTGTCGGCGAAGAAATAAAATATATATACTATAATTAAATTTATTCGTGGATTAATCTACCCAACTAAAGATTTGTGGGATGAATTAATTCTTGAATAAACGCTTCGACTAAAACAATCATGTTTTTGACAATAGTGTTTAAATTGTCTTAGTGTTTTAGTTATGATAATAACTAAGATACACATGCTTCTATTTTAAAAAGGCTATTTATTTTATTGTTTTTGATTTTCTTGTAGCTATTATCTGTATATTGGTCATATATTTATTCTTATTAATAGTGATTTGATACTTTTTATGATTATTAGATTTTATACTTTCACTGGACGGTTTATTTTTCATAAAATTTGATATTGCACTTTCATAGGAATTATGATATACCTACCCATACAACATATTATATATAACACTTGTATTATTAATAACTACTCCAACAGAAGTAAATCATTCTCAGTAAATGTTATCATTCAGCTTGTATTGAGTCTTGAAATAGTAGAATTTTCGATGTCTTTGCCAAGCCTCTTATCCCGATGAGTCAATAGCATAGGATCACAAAGTAAAGCTGCAACAATTCTGCTTGTGCAGCTATTTCAACCCTTTAATAAGTTACCCCATCATTTCCCTAGCGGGTCATAAAAGCCCTGCACCACAAGGGCAGTATCCTCATATAATAACACTACATTATACCAACGCTATTCGCCTACTAAGCGTATCAATAATGGCAATATCCTTTCCGATCGTTAATTGCACCGGTTCCAGCTACTAATATTCAATTGCGGGATGTCCACATCCGCGGTAGGTTTCATCCATACTAAGTTTTATTAGATAAACTTTAAATGTTAACACTTTAAATGTTTTAAATAATAGTACTAAGGCTAATTGCCTTTATAATTGACTGCATAGATCAAGCAGTTGTTTGTGATGTCGTCTCGCCATTACGAATGCTCCAAGGTATTGCGATTGATCTTCGGGACGGAAAAATGTGCGTTAACTGTACTCAGTCTGGGTGTATTTTATGTGCGATATTTCAATGTTTGTAAAGTCCCATAATCATCATATTATCTACGCGACAGGAGGTAACATTGTAAAATAAAATTATGCCATTAAAATGCTAATAGGTACAAATTATTTTATAAAATAAACCACATTTCGAAAACATAAGAAAACATCACTTTTGTTCCATCCGTTATATATTTAAAAGTTGTTATACTCAAATTCAACAATTAATGTTATAGAAATACATATATAAAAAAGTAGGCCTAATTGCGACAGTTCCGTGTTTCAGTTTGTCAAACAAAAGGTAATAAATGTAATTGCTGTGCATGAGATCTCGAGTTCGATCCAGCAAAGTGTTAATAATTTTGTTGTTGTGTAATATTTGTTATTGGGTTTTTCTGTAAAATAATCCCTATTCGATAGGATAATATTAAAATCATAACTGGCGAAATGCAGTTGTAATACAACTCAGCCCTTCCAGTATAAATGTGGATGATTCTTGCATTACGATTGGTTTAGCTGTTTCAAACAAAAATACTCTCGTATTTATAATATTAGCATATACGAGTAGTATATTACATTATTAGATATGACTATATTAAGCCTCATTATTCTTACACACTCGGTAGCTTCCAACTTTAGACCTTTAACACCCATTTTATGGTCCGCCGGAGTAAGTAACGAGCGACACCTACGTCAGACACACAGATACAACTTAAAATACAAACGTGCCAAGCAACAACAAACTAACATTATCAGACAACATTTCAGTAACATAAAAGATAGTTGTACTGAAAGTCGTTAACAAGAAAGACTGTCCCACACGTTCGCTTTGCATCGGCAGTTAAGATAGGATCAACTTAAAATATCCCGATTGCAATATCTTTCGCAATAAGTTAGGTTATCTATCGACGTGGAGTAAGGATTTGTAATCGCGGGATAATCCAGATCATGGCGCATAACATGTTGTGTTCGAATAACGCTCCATGTCAATATATCACGATTTTCCTTGAACCTTATGATATTCTTATAGAGTTTTATCTTATTGATGATGTTATTTTTGTTGTTCTGTCATGAGTCGCTTTATGTAACTACCGTGAGCGACTTTGTCCATCCCATACATCCAAAAAGCCCCCAGCAATCTGCATCCCATAAACCATGTAGCTTCGTTATTCTTTTCAGGTGATACATATACGCAACGAACGACATTAATAAGAACACTTTGGCATTTAAAATATTTGTAAGGAGATTATATAACATTCACTATTCTTTTGTGACCCAAATAGACATAACGGAACCGATAAGCACTAATTTGAGATCTACAGTCCGGTCACAGTAAACAACTTCAAAAGATTCGGGTCACGAAATTAATACCAATCAGTATGATTAAAAACGAAATGCAACCAAAAAGTGTCTACATTTTAAGGGACTATCGTAACCGAAGGCACATAAGGAATAAGTAATGTGCTCAAGTTCTGTAATAAATCTTAAAAGAATGCTTTGGCTGCTCCCAAAAGGATACTCGTGAAAGCGTTCACCTTCTATTTTCCCCGTTATTTATGAGCCTATGCTTTATACTAGAACCGCGGCCCACGAATAAAATGGGTAACTAAAATAAATGGCCGTACGTTACCATAATCATAGATTTCCAAAGCAAACTGAATAACTTTTTTCTTAATGAAAACGAATGGGAAAACTAGAAGTCGATACTAAAAGGCGACTATCTTAAGTATTTTTTCTTTAAAAAGTATCGTGATTCGAGTTTAACGATATGAAAACAAAAAGCCTATATCTAATCTCGAGACGAGAAATATGGGGATCCGTGAATGCAGCCATCTATTATAGTTCAGAATGTCGGTTCTGTCTTCCATTTACACGTAATTTACATTAAGATGCCTTCGCATTTGCATGTCGGAATAACCTTTTCATAATCGTCACGTCGGTGGCTCCTAACTTAGCGATTAGCTTAATGGATTTCTCAATTTAATGAAACTCAAAGTTCGTAATTGGCTTTTTAATAGATAGGACGGAATTTACGATTACTTATTTCGCTTTTTTTTTGTTCAAATCGCCCGCTGACTTAGTTGTTTTTTCTACGTGCGTTTTAAAAGGAAAGGCATTGTTGTGGCCCGTTATTTCGAGAAATTCTGGTTAAGTAGTTAAGCTGGCACGGACGCGATGACAATAGTTCGAATGGGGTACCTTATGCTATGACGCACAAATCTTTTTGTTTGATCAGGCGTTTGTTGACAACAAATTCGTTGACGTTAATCCCTAGACAATAGTACCGTTTTATCCGGGGACGTATGACGGTCCCAATGCTCTCCTTTAACCGAAGTTAAATCTCTGTGTTTGTCTAAAGGATTTTATGAAATGATTGCTTTTATTGGTGTTTATTCAAGCGGTAAATCTACACTAAGCTTAAAAAGTATTAAATTTTAATAAATCATATTTTTATTGTTATGAAATCTTTAGACCGACACGTAACGTGTAATGAATATATAAAAAATAAGTTCTACACACTATTTATTTTGTTAATATTTTTTCTATGTTAAATAATTTAAATATATTTAAATTAGAGTCTTATGTGTGATAGTATTATCTAAATGTAATCGTATAATGAATAAACATAAATTTAAATATTTTGTTTGTAGTAGGTACCACATTAAATAACTCAATCCCGAAAAATACTAGAGAAGAGCTCATAGGTGAACACTAGCCTTCGGAATGCGCCAAAAAATGCCCTAATACTGAGGTGTTCGATGCCTTTAAAGTATCATCGAATAAAAACGGTAATTGCCCAACACTCGTTTATAAGCCGTCAAGAAAGTTCGAGAATGAAATGAAAAACTTCGGTAATCTCGCTTAAGGTGTCAGAACCGTTCGTTAGCCGTCATTCTTTCCCTCCACTCTAAATTATATAAATTACAAAAGTATTTAGTTTTTATTCAAACGTCGTTTCGGCAACACTGCAAAGATTCTTCGACCAGTATTTTGAGACAAAAGATGATCAGAACAATAGCACCTTTACTTTTTCTAGACTTCACTGAAAAACAATGTCGATGGATTGAAACAAGGCTTTAATTTGGCAGACATATTTATTTATACACGTTAAAGATCAGCGTCATCGTTTATAGCAATTCATTATTTACAAAATCGAGTGAAGGTACGAATTAATCACAAAAAATAAATAAATTTAATTAAGCTTCTAACTTACGTTCTACTCGGATTTTGGTTGTCACAGAACCAAAATTTGTTTCAAATAATATATAATTTTGGTCTCTTTCACACTTTTGCACTACGAAACGAAACTTAAGTTATTAAGTACATCAGTTTAAAGCCTAACATCAACTTTAAACAAATAATTATGACACTACACTGTGATATAGTAACGCACTATTACGTATATGTATGGCTAAAACATTCGGAGAGACACTTATCAAGGGGGAATGGGCATATCACATACGAACAGAAATAGTTCTTATTCTGAAAACTCAAACATTGATACTTCCACCCGTAAATCTACAAATATCTGTCATAGGCCAAGAAAAATATAATTTCTCTGTTATGTTTTTTTATACAATAAATGTTTCCATTATTTACAAATACATACATGTATGTTTATTGCTGAAGACGTCGTAAAGTTTCACTAGAATGAGTAAGAACCTCATCAAAACTATTATCGTAAAATATATCTAATTACTATGTTTTTAACTAAACGATAATAAGGACTAGTTGTAAAAATAGTTCTAGATTAGTCTAATAAACTTGATTCCGTATAACAGTCCGCTACGATGATACGAATATATTTCAAACTCTGGTTTACATTCCACTGTAAAAATACACTTTTTGACAATGTGAAAGGGATAACTGTGGAACCTAAAACGAAATTCGAAACCTATTCGTAGCTTTATAGTAGATCCCAAGATTTTACTTAGAAATACAAAACGAATTGAAATTGAACATCGATTCCGGTACACGCATTACAGTTATTTATTTACAAGCAGTACAAACCATGATTTATTTTAGAAAATTATCATTTAGGTACTATTTTTCTTAACATAATTATGTACATAGCTAAGTTATTCTGGTGTTAACCTTACTGTGTTTCATAAATACATTTATAAGTAGTAACTTTTTAATTTACAATCGCCTAAATCTACGTACAAACAAAATTACACGGGTAATTTTTATTACAGCAGCATTTACATACAGTGTTCCAAAGTTCCATTACAATGTACAACGTAACGAGTTACACGACATTCCACAATAAATGCAATTTAACTTTCACTTAAATCACTCGTACAGAGTTTTAGAGTATCACAAACAACACTTGTCTTCACTTGAACTATTTGTCTTTAATTGTAAATTTCGTCCAAATGCTTAGGAACTGAAGACGCGGTCTTCCACCGACAGCATATCGAAGCTGTGACGTCACACCACCACGTCACGAGGCACCGAGTCGTTGGTCGGTGTCTCCGGCACAAGAACGGGTTGAAAACAATGTGCCGATGGAGCGAAGTCCTCAACTAGCTTTCGCTTCAAGACTGAGGATGAACCGACGTACACGTTGGTCCCTGGGAATGTTCCTCGTCGTCTCCGCCTCCACAGAACTGCAGCCAGGACAGCTAATCCGAAAGCGATCATTGCTGACAAACAACCCAGTACTAATTCAGAGTCAGGAGAACGTTCTGGTACTCTTTCTCCTCTCATTGAGCTTACAAGAACAGACATCAAACGATCTCCCTCACTGACTTGAACATCCTGAACGCTTTCTGTTGAAACGCGTTGAGCTCTACTGGTATCAATAGTCATTGTTTCAGACCGCTCGTTGTCCATACCAGGAGTACGAGAAACAAGTTCTACTTGTATGTGATAGACGGTATCAGGCCACAATGATAAGGTGACTCTGGTAGAATCGGTGAACAGGTTGCCCTTCAAGCCTCCACCATCAACTTCCCAAGTGACTAAATAAACCCCTCGCGATATTCTCGGTTCCCATGCTATTTCACCAATAACAAGGACTTTTTGGTGGATAAGGGATACTTCTTTCAAAGTCCATTTATGTTCATCGTGGTTAGAAGTGTTTGTATCGTGAGCTACCCAGGTTTCATCTGGACTATAAATAGTGACTAGTCCCAATGGATCAACAACAAGGACACGAAGAAGGGCTCCCTCGTTATTTGGAGGTACACGTGTAGCTAATGCTTGAGTTTGTATAATCTGACGCCAAGGACCTTCAGCGGCGCGGCGCATGACAACGTAGACGAGAGGTACGGGGCGGGATGCGGCGCGGGGAGCGGGCGGTGGCCAGCGGGCAAGCGCTCCACTCACACGCATCACCCCTTCGCCCTTTGTGTGGATGACAGGCTGCGTTTGCGATGCTCGCGCCGCTTCCGCGTGGAATTCACAGGCAATTTTGCAACCAGGGAACTGCAAATAAACATTCAATATGACCTCTAATTTCAAAAAAAGTAAAGTAAACAAAGCTTTCAATTGTATAATGTCAACTTACACAAATATCTTTCTCATCGCAGATTGCCCCCCAAACCTGGTAGTTGGACTGCAGTAGTTCACAATTTTCCCAACACTGTAACAACAAACGGATACTGTACAAAACCATCACATCACATATTTGTCACAATTAAACGAGTCTTTTGAACTCCTTTGATTTATTATCATGTCGGTCATTACGACAAATGAGTAGTGTGTACTGACATAGACAAATTTAAAACTTAATGTTCATCCGAGAGGCTGTGTTCAAACGAAATATTTTTTGTCAAATTAGTGTGTGTTATCGGGTGGTCGTGGCGACTCGAGTGTAGATACAGTCGTTTGTCATTACTTTTGGAATTGGGGCGAGCTCATTACCAATGATATGGAAACACGAGAACTGGAAGTTATAGCACAGAGTAAAATAATGATCAGGTATGCTAAAACGTTTGGTAACACAGAGGTAAACAATTATGAAAGCGATAAAATAACAAACAGTAGGCGTAATTGTTTTGTTTTATGACGTATAATAACAACGTCGGCTACTGCCAATTGACTACACTACACAACGCAGTAAAGTTGGAATTTTAAAATATATTTTTTAATTTGTTTAGTTTAGTGTTTTAGGCATAAAATGCGAGGGTTCGAAAGTTTATTTTCCATTTTTGTTGTATAAGCACTACACAAACTTGGTTAATCTTGCGGAGAGGCACATCCAGCCAAATTTGACTACTCAGCCCCTCGAATGCAGCATTTGTCATTGGAAACGCTCATTAGTTGGAGTTGACGTTAACTTGACGCCGCTCTTGCCTCGGTAAGCTTTAATAATTATAAGAACGAGCGAACCGCGATTATTAATTACTGGTATTGACAAAAGGTACCGTCGGCGTCGCACGGAATCCGCGTCGTTCCAAGTGAAAATTTATCGGTTTTAGCTTTAAACCTGCAGATGGTTTGCACGAAGGAATTAAATTTTCGTCATAATACTTTAAGACAGAATGTCGGTAGTGAAGCAAGAGTCACATTACATATTTTGATAGCAATAATGATAATTGAAAATCTTAAAATAACGTACTAAAACTGGTTTTGAACACGATACCTATAAACTTAACTTTTACAACCAGATTTGTAAATAAAGTGAATTGCAAAGCGAAGCATAAGGAAACTAAATTTATCTTTACATTGGCAGAAGACTGTTTATAGTCCATTACCGATCCTGTATTTGAAAAGGTACGATCATAAAATCGCCAAAGATCATCGACGCTCTCGCTCTTTAATCGTACACTAGAAGCTAGTAGTACTATAAGTTAATGCTAAGGTAAAAACCAATTAGGCAAATTTTATGCTTTTTTCGACTAACATAATTATTATTCCTTAGAACTGCAAATTTAAATAATCACAACTACCATTTTTGCTATTTAAATATTGTAAGCGAAACTGTGAAACTTGTTTTCTAGTCTTAATTGTCTTAAGAACAAATTAAGATTATTTTTGTTTTACAACTGAATTCCTTCGTACGTATTTAGCTTTTAAATGTTTTTCTATTTTATTTAAGGATACAAAGATTACAATTAGTTATTACTTGAAATATTTACTAAGGTACGTATTTAACAGTTTTAAATAATTCCGTGCAGTTACAATACAGTTTAAATATAAAACATGGAATATTTTAGCAAGTGGAACATTAAACAATACATTCAGCTGTGAATGGTAAATAGTTGAATGTTAAAACTTTTAGTCACAAAAATGTACATCTCTATTGGACCAAGAAGTCTCTATTAAACAAATTAAAAATAATAAATCGCGGTTATACTATGATAACAAACATCAAATAAGGACCTCACCAAACCCTAACATTGTAGACGACTATTTGAAGTTTATCTTATTGCTTTTATCACATAGTGGCGTGCACTAGGTCTGCAGTTAGGTACATGTCACTAACACTTACCATAAAACAGTCGGGGCCTTGCAAACACGATGACTCCCCGCCGGGTCGAGGCGCCGCGAACTGCGAACAAACATCAAAAATGTCATACTACCCACATATAAAAATACTCAAATTTAAAATTAATACAACATTAATTCCATCTTTATAATGATTATAGACATTTTACTACTCAATAATAAGACTTTATTGTTTTAATTTAAAATGTTGAGATTGCTATTAAAATTCATTTCATCGTTTTTTTAAATGTCATATATCCTGCAGATTTTATTGTAACTGCCACGCCTCGAGAAACAATAAAAAAGCGTTTTATTGGTTTTACATACTTATAAACAAAGGCTAGAGACTTAAATATTACAAGGAAAATAGCCCGTCCAGACTTATTTATGACCCTCGACTATATGTTTAGAAATTGACAACGGACGCTTAAAATCATAGTTTATTAGTTCTAGACACTTTAAAGAGCAAATAAATATTGGTAGTCAGTGGCTTGACTTAAGCGTAATTATTTGCAAGTTAAGTAAACTCACTTAGTACGACTTAGATAACGTACTGTAATAAGTGCTTACATGTACCAACAGCTTGTTACTACTGCATAAATCAAATAACAGGAATATCTAAACATAATATTATGTATATTAGACCGGAATTACTTTGCAACTTTCGGCAAATTCAAGTAAGATAAAAGCCCTAGATTAATTGTCTAGTATTTTCTTAATTTTAATGTAAAACGCCTTTTATGTTTTTTACAAAGTTATCGATTTTGCGAATTGAAACCTTTGATCCTAGAAACATTTTAGTAAAACTTGAACCATTTTTGAAATACATGCTGATCATACTCGTGAGACTTGGAGCCTGCCAAGGCATCATAATTCCGGAAACTACGGTATATATTCACTGACGGACGAGGTTTTTTTGCGTTGGTCTATAGTTAATATCTGACTCGAGACAGACCATAAATACTGTTTACCATTGAATACCTCACTAAAGCTTTAACTAGACCAATATAGCAAGAGCTTAGAGTTGATTACTTTTATACCACGCAGATGCTGATAAATTTGAATTCCGATTCAGCATGAATTTCCTTTATGTCTAACCATATCCGCTTAATAGAGTTGCCTTACAGTGATAGAAGCTACCAATAACTTAAAGTTCTTAATTAGAACGTGGATATCGCACTTTAATTTCGGCCAAACTCAATATATAAAATATAAAAGGGACATTTAATTATTCGTCGGGGCACCAATACATTACTCGTTATCTCAACTCAGTTCCGAGAGGGTTTTATGTGCAGACTAAAAAAAAAGAAAATAAATGTTCGATTCGAGCAACCAGTTTAATGTATTTGATAAAACTGACGGGCATCTGCTTACCGTCGGCCGAACGGTCGCTTTAATTGCCTGATATGCCAATGGAGCACTGCCGGGACACAGTGTAGTGGCCTAAATGTCAAATGTTTTATGTCACGGTAAACAGTTTATGTGGAGAGTGACAATTCCTGCTTTTAATATTTGTTTGAGTCTCAATGCTTCGTAAATAATGTATTATAGCATTTGTTGGGCAACTTATAAGCCCACCTTGGCTGGAAAACAGATTTTTATTTAGTGAGCTTATTCGTGAACAGTTGCTGAATTATTTATATGTATTAATGAAGTCAAAACATGCATATTTTTCGTTATTTATTTTACAGTAAATTTTGTCTCACATTTTTAGAGAAACATCTATAGTTATCTGTGATTCGTGTATCGTCTTATAAATGCATGTTTAATCGCGTCTTTATCTAAACAGTCGTTTGATTAATCTTATTCGTTAACCCGGATGTTATTATTGACATTGAGATAACTTTACACGGGAATGTTAAGCTTAGTATAGAACGGGAATGTTAAGCTTAGTATAGACCGAGTTTTATTTACGGCCGTAGCTATTCCAACTAAGTCATAAAACAAATGCTTTAGAAAGCAAGTAGCGAACAAAGAGTAGCAAAGGAAAACAAAATTACTCTTTTAGGTCACTATCATTGCGGCTAATGATGCCAATCTGTGGCAGAGGCCATCAAACGACTCCGACCATCCACCCGTTATTAGATGTAATCATCGTAATTTTTCACACAATTTATTTTTTTCCTACCACGATACTACAGCTCAGGAGTGTTATTTCACGTCAACTAATGACAACAAAAAATACACTCGAGATTGAGTGCGCAATGCGCCCACTATAAAAACTCTAACTATACTTACAACATTCTTATTCCAGTTGCTCTTAAAAATAGATCTCATAAATCAAGCGAATTAAAAAGATACTACGCTCAGCGTATGTCTTATTCCGCACTATTAGTTTTACTTTATTTTAAGCTCGAACGTGTTGTTAATATAAATCAGATAATCAACTTTCGCCTTTCCAAATACGCAAGACTTCTAACCGATTCAATTATTACAAGTATTGTATCGCACGACTTCGCCTTTGAGAATTTAAAATATGAAAGTTAAACAAAACAAAACGACGTGAATATACTTCGGCAACTGCAAAGGGAAGTGAGTGAATAATGAATGACGGTGATTGAAAACACAGCCCGTCGAGTGGCCTCGTATTTGTGTTAGATGCCGCCGCAGATTACCCTTTTGTTAATCAAACAACGTTTATTGAATATTATTTAATTAATCTTTCGTATTTGACTTCGGATAACGTCGTAAGAAAAAGCGGATCACTTAGAGATCGAACGCTAGATACCTACTAACAGGAGGAATTTAAATATCGTACAGGTCAATAAATTAAATCGATGTACAGAAAAAAAAGGAAGCCGATAAACGTTCTAACACGAGTCTTAATAGTTATTTCGAGTCAACCGTTCATCTCAACAGAAAATTAGGGTTCAAGGATGTATTACATATTGAAGGCAAGCCAGGATGTTGCATACCAACACTTAAGAGTATACGAAATCCATTAAAGATAATCGTCAATAAGTCGGGCCCGGGGCTGCGCCTGAGCAGGAACTAATCGATCGATGGGCACACACGATCGTTTACAATCAATCCATCAGCGTTTATGTAACGTGCAACTACCGATGATCTTCATTTATCATTTTGTTTTGTGGGTAGCGAGCGCGCGCTCTTGGGGGTCAAACCAGAGGTCTGTACAGAATAAATGCCAGTGACTTACGAAATATGATATGTAAACAACTTTTTCTCCTTTAATCACGACACATCTTAGAGATTAATCACTTGTGCAATCGGTAGTTTCGAGTTGATTAAATTTTGATTTATAATGTATCTACTGTGAAAGAATAGCATAATTGTATGAAGAAGAAAGTCGTATTTAAGTGGACGTAGCATCAATTAAATTGTATCAGAAATTGTGATCTTATCGACGCCTATAAACAATGGTGAGTGCGACATTTGCATGTAACTGAGATAGAAGGGAAACATTAAACACCTAACAGCCTCTCGAGAGAAAGAGGCAAAAACAGCATGAATTATGATTTCGTATAAAGATAAAATACAATCTAAGCTAGCGCCGAATGGTGAAAAAAATGAGATTTGTTCCGCTGAACAGATTCTGAAGAGTTGAAGACCGAACAAGAAATAGGGACAGCTATAGTCCTTGAGGCAGATTAAACTGATCGAGCAAAATAATTTATTGAATACATTGAGATAGAGCTGGATGATAGCAGAATAAGTTAATAAGAAAAATAAACATCTTGTTACTTGTAACTTATACGTATCAGAAACAAGATAAAGTATTTTTTAACATTGCCATACAAAAAGACTCAGACTCATGTGCAATAAATGCCAATACAGCTATCGATGCGATTAAACAAGATGTATAAATACATATTTATTTTTTGATTGGCTTTTAACAATATCTAGTAGGTACATTACAATAGCACTTGTAAGGACTTCTGTGGCGACGTTGACTTATTATAATCGGCCATTATAGTGATTTAAACACCTGGATGACGCTTATGTTGATTAATTTGATTAATTTTCTACAAATTCAAATGTCTTTTTTTGCCCTGTATTCCACTAAAATAATAAATTTGAAAGTTTGTGAAGGTGTTTGTTACGCAAAAAACGTGTAAACCGTTGACCAGATTTAGATGGAACTTGCCACATATAGACCATGTTTTGGATTAGCACATAGGCCTTTTTATTTAGATGTTCTGCTTTCCCATGGGAAACACGCAGGCAAATCCACGAGCAGAAGTTAAATTGTTAGACGCGTGAGAACCGTAGATACCATTTAAAGTTCCAAAAGCAACAACATCGGATTATTAAGAAACAATCGTTCAAAGTAATCCGTAAGACATAATATATAATGCAATTTCCAATTCAATGTAATTACGTTGTCCGATAAAAGTCTGTTGAAACTATCGGACTTTAATACGAAATGGGGTAAGTATCCGCAGCTGTGTACCCTGTCTCTGCCGTACACTAGTTGTTATTTTATTTGATCTCCCGTAGGTAAACTCTATTACCGGTCCGTTTTTACAAGTTGAAATTCAATTTCAGTTCCGTTCGGTTTCAGGTTCTTAGTAGAAAATAGGTTAGTCGATGTAGAGAAATGAAAATAAATAAAATATTTGATGAAACAGAATTTATATAGAATTTTAATTTTCTAGTTCAGCAACTTCTTTTCTTCGTGAAATATTATATAAATTTTCTTAGCTTGGTAATAAACTATATTGATTATTTTTAATTGCTAACCAGGCGTAGTTAATATTAATTAACAAATTCCTAGTGCATGAACGGGTAAAAAACGATAAATGGTGAATTAAATAACCGCACGCCAATGCTACGTGTCTGCCTTCCAATTAAATGATACTCCTAGTTTATTTTCTTTCTATATGAACTTGAGTACTCAGAATACCACAAGTATGTATCATAATAAACGATTAATGAAAAATATGTCCCCGGCGGCAATAAAAGATGGCATCAACATCATTAGGTCCCAACGAAGATATGCATTTTTCATGAAATACGAACTCGCTTAGCTGTCGTATATCGCTGCGAGTATAACTGACCGAGGTATCAACATTATTATTTTCATCAGTTCCATTCGTTGAATCGTTGTAGAACTTTTTGCCATCGTCTGACAGACCACAACAATTTTATCTTGCTTTTAGAACAAGACCATAAAATGTATTTCAAAGTCGACGGAAAACGTGAGTCGGCATTCATTCCTCACTTTCGGAACAAAGCACGTAAAACGACTTTCTTACTTAACTATAGATACAGAATAGTTTAACCATAAACCAAAAATGTTAAATATACATTGAACAAAGTGTTGACCCATTTACTTATTATGAATACATCCTGCCAATTTACTTTATTGATGTTATATCATTAAGTTTTTATACACATTGCTTCTCTGACGAACCGCCTGTAATTATGATGATACGAGGCCGTACTTAAACTATTTTTAAATTATACCAAGACGATCTAAATTCTACCCCAGTATTATAAGGATCATGTATTTTGTGAAGTCAATATCTTGATTGGTGCTCTCCGTAGTTTGAACCCTTTAAACAATTGCTTTTTAAAGTATGAAAAACGATGCAGGCTTAAGGGGGTATCCTTAAGCCTGCATGCAACAACATTATTACGGATGGAAATGAAATTGTATGCTAAGCAAACGTCTTTCTGAACGCAGTGTCATGTCTATGTTATTTGCATGTACGCTGTAATTTTGCGATGATTGCAGAGGAGGGGGTACTTAACAGTTCCTTCAGACGTGTACATAAATGGGTACAATGTCGCCAGCCGCGGTCTGCAAGTCTCCACAGAAAGCAGAATTAAATAAAGCTGCCACTGTCGTCCTAACAATGATATAAATGGTCACAAACACGTACCAAATTTGATCATGCGGCGAATAAATTAAATGGGAACACAATCAAGGATTAAATTACTGGTTCATTCTGCCTCCCACACGAACGGGCGTTGCGACACATGTGCGACACATCGCGCAGCCGGCCGCGGCCGGTGCGCGTTATGTATGTAGGTGCCTTAACATATAATATTGTAGCACATTGTGCCGCTCCGCGACCGCATATAAATGCGCTGAGAGCAAATAAAACGGTGCTATAATTTCAAATCATACGGACAGAGAATGGGTGTGGACGGCGCTCTCATTGTGTGGAAATGATGTAACCGCTATTAAAAGTGTGGGCCGTATCCCTTGAATATTTCTTGCAACGAAGACGTCGTAGGGTCATATCGGTATTTTATATCTCACCGGAGACAATAGCATACATTTCCAACAAGAAAACTGGCTCTGTACGTTAAGTGGTCGTGGGCCCGCATTTCAATATTCGCCTCGATCCACCGGTATTGCTCCTTGACGATTATGTTATTAAATATTCCAAATGAGATAGCGATCAATGATTTATGTGTCAGTAGGCTTCTAATGATGGAATCGTATTATCTTGAAACGCTTTGTTACTCGATTGCTTATCATAAAAAAGACTGATTTTTATAGACGACGTCATTCTTTGTGACAGTCGAAACAACGACGATAAATCTTACCACTTTATGTAAAATAAAACGTCTATTTTTATGGCATAGTAAAATGTTTCAAAATTTGAGGCGTTTAAAAACAATATTTCGTTAGTGGCATAAAATACCCAATTTATTTGGCTTCCATCAAGTAACCGCTATTAACGATTCAGATTGACAGAAGAATCATGAAATCTCATCAATTCTGACCATATATGCGAAAGCCATTTTAAAAACACATAAAACTCAATTAAGGATATATAATTTTGGGTTCAATGTTCGTTTCTAAGTCATCACATACCAACAATTACGAACTAATACCAAAATCTATTTCGTAACAAATCCCAGTCACAAATCTCTCCCCTAAGATAGAGACGTGTAAAGGATTACGGCAAACTATTATGTTCTGTTTTGTTTTCGAACCCTTTAGTGTAGATGTTCGAATTTCAAACCAATTTTGGTACATTTTGAGCCTCATAAAATAACAACTTAGCTATCTAGTCACTGTGCTAAGAAAGCGCGGGTGATATGAAAATAAAACATATTATTAGACCAGAATTATAAACAAGTAGGAAATGTAGATATTATTATTCCATGAATTCGATGAAATGCAATTTTTGTTAAACCAATAAGAATTTTCTTCGAAATTCATTGAAGTCTGAGGACATTCTTGTAACCATTGGGGATAATACAATACGATTTTATCCTCTTCTGGCGAATGGGTGTATCATGTATCGCTGTCCTTTTCGAGACGAGGTTGTCGGTTTTTGTGAGTCTCAGAAGTTCTGTGGAGCATGCGACAGATGTGCGCATGGCTGCGGTTACTAACGAAGCATGTTTCAATCAGAATAATCAATCATATCTTTGATTGTTTGACCGCTGTGCGGTTCTTTGACGTTCAATTGACAAAATAATTTACATCGCGTGTTTCATTCTCGGTTAATAATTAAATAACCGGATTCTCATTTGCTCATTGCAAATCTCTAGATTACTAGAGATTTGCAAATTGCAATTACTAGAGATTGTAAAGATTTTACGCGATTACGCGTAAAATCTTTACCTTAACCGTAGGTCCCTTAGTTGTGAAATATTGCTTTATCATAAGCAAATCGCAATTAAACGCAGTACAATTATTATAAATCGAACGGAAATAGAATAGATCAATGCGGTGTTCTTATTTGTTGTTTTACAGTCATAACACATTCTTAGAACTCATTTCAGATAAAGCGAAGCATAATCAAGATTCAAGTTAGAAGGAAATCGTGTAGAATGCAGTCCCGATGCAAGGACCGTTACGAAGCGATATCGGCACCGAATCCGATTGCCGCAATGCGAAAATTATCCGCAACCGTAGGGTACAGTGGAGGCGTAAAGAGGTCTCAGAAATGGTTATGTTTTGCTATGTATCTGATTTAAGTTGTGACGTGTCGTTTATACTGCTTACATTGAGTTAGATGCGATCAGTTTATTCCTATTTTATGGTTATTCCACGTCAAATATAACTGAAATAACGCCAGGAAGCTTCAGTATTTTAACGCTTACGATGTTATTTTATTTAAATTTACAGTCCTGAAGCCACAACAATGTAAAAGAGAATTCATGTTATTTTATTCATACTCGTAAAAACTATGTTACTTATTTTATGCTACAGAGCTCGGGAATTACAAAAATGTAAGGGAATAATTAAAACAACAACGTGTCGCGCATTACAAATAAACTGCTTTAAATTCCTATCATAAATATATAGCATTACTCAGGCTGCATAACAAGTTGGTAACGTGAATTATTTGGAACTTTGATCGTTCATACTATCTAAGATTTAATGTCATTGATTGCACGGTTGGTGCAGTGGTTTAAGTGCTCACCTGGCTCTTACACTTAGTGGTATAAACTCAATCACCATACGTGACAAACATTTGTGGGATCCATAAATACACTGAGAATTCTTTGTGTACGTTACTTCAATATTTGAAATGTCCTCCACGACACTAGGACCAAACTTACTATGAAAAACGTATTTGAAAAGTAAGTATATTATCAATGTATTGTAGTGTAACATTAAAATAAGTATTTTTTAATGTTACTTTACAATCTTCTTAAATAAGAACAGCTTAGTTTACAAGTACGCTGTTTTACTTTGCGATGATATATGATTTAATTATATTTTACAAATGATTTCTTTATATAAGACTGCAACCGTTATTCTATATTACTCACAGAAGCTCACATTAGATTATATCTAACATCGTTACACGCACATAAAATATTTCGCTCACGAGCGTACTTATCGATCAGAAACGTGAACTATAGAGATATCATTAGTCCGAATGTACAGTTGCACGAAACACTTATGCCGAGATCTCACCATCTAAAGGGCACCTCCTTTGATCTGAACCACTGATGAGTATCGTAACCCATATCAAATCGAATATGGTCTTAATGAGATTATAACTATACGTTTTTTTTAAACCCAAACTGGGGCACACAAACTCTTTTAGCTCTTTTACGAGTACGTTTACGACCGTCGGCTTAACTCAAATTTATCAAAGGCCATATTTCAAAAGCATAAAATAAGAAGAGCAATTAAAGGGTTCATAACTGTGTAAGTAAATGGCCACATGCTATAACAAATATTTATGTAGGCAGGCGGGCAAACAGTAGCGTTAAAAGCAAAGACATGCGTTTAATCCAAGACAAACAGGCCGAAAGAATTACCCGAGTGGGACACAAACACCATAAAAGTTCTTGTACTTCTCGTTCCCGTAGGGTAAACAGGAGAGGACGGTGCGTGAAGTGAGCTAATCCCTCCTAGGTGCACCCAGCCTATGTAGACTATTAAGGCGAGTACCTCCATTCAAAATGTAAATGACTTACTTAGAAATTCTTTAGTGGATTAAGCTGCAATCTGCATGTGTATGCTAATGTTATACACTGTCATTGGGCGATTTCAATAACAACGGTAATTTATATAGGATACATACTTTGCATGCTTCGGAGGACATTTCAACGGAAATTAGATTACTTATGATACTTACATACATAATGGCTTTGTACGTATATAATTATTAAAATACTTGGATCATCTATATCGATACTTCATATAAAATTAATGAGGTATGAGTACGAGTATGCAAATATAGCAAGTAAAATCTTTTCTTTTTGTATATTGGACGTAATAATTGGATGTGTTATTAGCAAGGGCATATTAATATGGCATAGGAAGGGAATATGACTATGTAATATACACAAGCAAAAATTTCATAGATCTAACTAAATACGCCGTTTTAAAAAAAAATGTGGCCTAATCAAAATGGCATAGACAAGTTTACCTCCCCTTAACAAAGTACTACGCAGCGAGTTGCAAAGGTGGGCGTACATCACACACTTAGGTACTCTAGTTTTGCCGCTAATTGTGACTCCACCTGTTTTAAGCCTCAGCGACTAGGAACAATCTTTGTAGAACAAGGAGGGGAGGCATCAGTATGCAGCGCACAATGTGTACTTGCCCTTATGAAACATTCACACATCGTGTTAATATTGGCTGAATGTCAAGATCAATGTGAATTTTAAATTTAGAATTGTTTGTGAAAATGGCTGCAATACGGTATTCTGAATGCCAATTTCACTTGTAAGCCATGTATGATATGTTTGTCGATGGTGGACGTTAGCATAGAATTTTTATTATCATAAATATACTATGACTTCATCATCGATACTATGAAATAAAATGCTTGAGTAAGACGCATCATGATATCACCTCGGCATTAATACTTGAACAAAGTATAACTGTTTTGGTAGCAACGTAATGATGAGATCGAATAAGCGTCAATAATATAGGTACCTTTTACGAACTTAAACATAACTTCTCAATAATGAGCCGAAATACACCTTTGTAATTCCTCTTATAAATATACCTTTAAAGTTATATTACGTCCTTTAACAAACATAAAAAGAACTTATGGATAATATTCTATTTTAAATTTTATGGAAAACTATATGACCACAAAACGCATCTCAAACCTTAAAGCGGGTTTAAAATTTTAATACAATCGAAACTTACCGGTGGTTCACTAGACAATAAGTATTTATTATGTCCAAACGCGAGGACTTACAATACTTACATAAATTTTCCGCAGTTACATGGTTACGATAGGCAGATCTAACAAGACGAGAAAGCGTACCGTACGCTCAGTAACTAGCTAACTTGCAGCCGCTTAATTTATAGCCAATTAAGTTAGTGTTAAGCTAAATAAACTGACACGAAGATACCACAAGTAACCGTAATACAAAATACCCGCCCCCAGCCGCTAAGCACAACCAACAAGTTTATGTAGGCCCACGATAAATGCTAAATCCCTCTCGACGACTCAACATTTTAAATAACCCGGTTTATCTACCAACGAGCTTTGATATTGCGGCATTGATGACAAGAACACGACTATTTGATTTATAATATTAACCACCGAGCTAGAAAGTGCCCCGCGTTATTACAACTACAGTTCTTGTCTTTCATTATTACTTATTGAATCCGCTTCCAAATGAGGATTAATAAGGATTTATGGACGCAGAAACAGAATGAAACTTTCCATTGCTAAGTCGATTAAATATAGTTCATTTACCATTCATCTGTCTAAGCGCGCATTTGTTCTTCAATCTATTGAATATAGTGAGTTATTTTGCAATGCTACTGCAGCCATCAGGTACCGAAGTTAGCGAGCACCCTTTAAAATGATTTTACGTACCAAGTTTAAAATGACAAAGTTCTTGAAATGGCGAGTAAAAACTGAACTAAAGAAGCCAGATGTTGCAGACAGTTGGAAACAACTGGCCGGAGTTGCTTTATAAAAAGTTAGCTTTTAAAACCCTCGCTATAAATCAATAGAAAAGAGTTCAGAGGAAGTGGAAGCGTAAGGCGGATATTTACGGTGATGCTATACTCGCTCCACTTGCAACGCGATAAATCTTTGGCCAGCACGCTTTGTTGCTTGACTTTATGGAAGTGCTAATAATTATTGTAATAGCACACTCGCCTATAAACTCGCTGCCAAAGAAACATACGGATAGGTCAACAAATTCCATTGTCTACATTCGACATTTTAAATTCGCTTTAATTCCAGTTTGCTAAAGGCGCACTTAGTCAACTTCATTCTTTATCGTATTTTCCTAAAAACAGCTTTCGGAAGTGGAACGGTTACGAAATATTTTCTTTTATCGCGAATCTGGAGTAACGGTTCGATGCCAGACAAGCGAATAAAAGCAACAGACGTTCGGCGGTATCGTAACATTTATTCACAATATCATAATATTATTCTTTACGAGAAGAAAGAACCACCGAGACCTGTCTATTATGTGCACAGAATTACGTAAAGATACCAAAGAAAGGGTAAGAATTTTTTATAAGATAAAATCGTCACGCTTCGATTGGTATCCAATTTACTTAGTTGAGGCCGCCGTCCAATGCTACCTGACGCTTTGTCGCGCAGTCACGCCAGCGAACGCTTCAAACCGTTTGTAAACGTAATAGCTTCTTATTTATGTTGGTACTTTCAAATTAAAATATTCGAGATACGATATCGTGCTTGACAAAAAACTAATACGAGATGACTTTGATGAGAATAAATTGGATTGACTCAGTGACTAGTTTCGTAATAGAAGATCAGGTGAGACGTGTGTCAGCCAGAGCTAAATGTCATGAGGCTACTCATGACATGAAACCCGTGTTATGTAAAGCCTGAGAGGCTAATACAAGCTTACATGATCTGGGCATTAAGTCGAAGACCTTAGACACGATTCACCTAATGCCCAAGGTAGACCATTTGGATAATTACGTTATGCAACAGAAAAAACTTTGCGCAAAGTAATAACATCTTAAAATGTCGAATATAAAATACAAAAAAGTAAAAATGTAAGAAATAGCAGATTGTCTAACAAAATAAATATGTAATTGTAGTTCAGAAACGATGAAACGAAATAATTTTATTAATGGAAAAATATGTAAAGGAAGACTTAACTAAGCATTTCTACATAAGTATGATAATTTATCCTGAATGTGTATCGCAGGCTGCCTACAATGACAACAAAACAAGTTGGTTCAAAGTATTTGATGTTTATTTCTAGTAGGTAACGCAATAACCATTTTCAAAAAATACAACTCAATTAAAATCCTCTTTTGTTCCAATATTCCATGTCTAAACAACATCAAAATCATAGCTGCGCATATAATTAGCGAAACAATACAATTTCTTTTCGAAGAATTTTCATAAATATTGAACAAAGGCTTTCGAGAGAATTTCCTTGAGAACATTAGGAGAATACAAAAGGAAAAAAAGATTATCTACTTAATGAGTAATACGGAGTCTGACTAGCCACTTAGGGCATAAACGCTACTTAAATCAGCAAAAACAAAAGCCGACTAAGTAAATGCCTCTCGTAGTGCCAGCACTTTGTAGTTGTATATACTATGCTTATCTATGTATAGACTAACTTTAGCTAATTCTACAGATTTGGCTGTGGCAAGACATTTTGGAACTCTAGTTATGTAAGTTTCTTGCTAGTTACAGTGTTCCTGAACTAGTTTTTGCTTTTAAAGATAATATATTTTATGTGAGTTGTAGATTATATCAGACTTATGGTTTACAAATAGACCGGTATCGTCTGTTTAATTATTTACTGCTTACTGACGTAACAATTTGTCATCTATACGTAGCTGGTACAGAACTTACAGTATAATGTATTCTCAATTTATTTTAAATATTCATTATACGTTAAATACATATATATGTAATTTATAAAGATATACCGACAAAAAGCTACATACAACAATAACAATAAAACGACATAATTATATAAAATTATTGTAGAAGTCAAAGTAAAGGAAATAACACTAACAATATATTTAGGTTTAGTGTGTCAACATCGGCGGAAATGCATTTTTGTTCTGCTTATTGGCAAGAATGCAAAATCTTAGAATGGCAACTGAAATGTAGTGTACATTTAGGTTGCCAATCGCTATGATACATATAATAGATAAAACTCGAACCTAATTGGAATATACTATTATGAAGTTAAGTCCATAAAATCGTATAAATACACATTATTCAGAAATTACAATCATTTATACCCTTTTATAAATAAACTGAACACAGGTACGTATCCTTACGTTAGCACGACTAAATGTAAATTATTGGTCGTTTGGGAACCACCTCACACACCTCTTGGGTTGTAGACTTGCCCTTTCAATGAGGTAATGCGTTTACGTAACTCTAATGCACTCTGCGTATGTTTTGTAATGAAAATAAATATATTTACTTTACGTATATGGTATGGAAAAGTATACTGCTAACGAATATTAATTTTCAAAATCAACTATCACAAAAAGCTATTTATTTTCTCAGACTATTGATGAGTCTTTGACAAAATAGCTGTGTAGATGTGAAAGTTACATAATTGCATAATCCTCTTTAGGTTATGCAAATTAAATCAACCTTTTCAAATCCGCCATTCGATGGTGAAAGACAGTCGCGTAAATCTATTTAATAAATGTCGATTTCCATTCCTTGTTATATTAAAATGGAAAATCTTTTATGATTACTATTTTATCTTATTCGGTATTATATAGTATTTCGAATATATACAATACAAAATTTGCTCATATAAATGGAATAGTAGTAGTAGCAGATAACACTAAGTCTATGTTGGAGCTGATTGCTATGTGTTAGAAGACACTGATGATAGTTCTGGCAGTGCACGCATCTTTAGCCTGTTCACTAATCTTCAAGTAGTTATACTTGTTTGCGTGTATGGTATAAAAAATGTAGCCATCAAGTACTAGCCTCAACATATACATCCAACAACACAGACAAGAGTGCAAAACAACAAATTAAATTCAAGTTTTTGCAACGTAATAAAAGTCTTTTACTGGTAATTACCTTGATGCCTTTCATCTCGATAGAACTTACACATCTAACACATAATTACTTCTTTAAATAAATTACTAACCGCAGTTTTACATTTCTCATCACCATTCACTAATAGCACATCACCATTGATTTCTAATCATACAACACTTTATAAACTTGCGGACATAATAGATGTGAGGGTCGTTATGAAGGCTACAGTAATAATATTGATATGTTGAATTACATTCAAACTAAAGGTTTTGAATATCCAAATACCACTTTAACTATTCATTTGGATCTATTTTGTTGACTACTTCTAATAACTATTTGTATTTACACTTTCCCTGTGTCGGTTGATTTTCAACGACCATGGTTCCGAGAGAGGGAAGAAAGTATGGAAATATAAATATTACTTAATTAAAAATTTGTGAAGGAAATAAATCGCTATAAAATTTATGTAAATGTTTAATTACAACGTGTAACATTTGCCGAAACGTAACACACTATAAATTTAACTATATATATGTTTTTCTTTTTGCACTGATTATGTTATTTTGGTAATTCGCTTAAAACATATCGAGAAAACAACCGTCATGAGTAACTTGTAAGTATGGAATTAATAAGTTTAAGGAAACACGGAAGTAATTTAGTTGTAATACTTACTACTAAATTAATTACAAGCTTTTAGTAATTAATCTTGTGAATTTTATTACAATAGTTGGATATATCATATCAAATCAGTGTAAAATTAAAGTAAATTTACAACTTGAGCAATTAAGATATTGCCGTATTGTAAGTAAGATTATGTGTATCTTAAGAACGAAGAAAACTTAAAATATATTAGAATTTCTTTTTTCTATCTTTAGCGTCATAGCTATCATTCATTTCTATTTCGTTCGTTATTACTCATTAAGTGCCAGTATTTATGTTCTATAATTTTTAAATGTTAGGCATCTGTTCAAAATACAAGGCAGCCTTATAAGTCTTATAACGGACAACAAAGACTTTATTGTATGTGTAACCATTAACGACAGAACTGTCCCCTATGCGTGGCTTGCATTGACATTCGACCGTCTACAACAAGCTGCCGTTAAAAGACAGACATCAAAAGTAAGTGACGCTTTTAATAATGAACATGAAATGACTGTCTTAATGCTTCAACGATGTTAGCATGTGCGTTTGAGCAACTACTGTGGGATGTAGATTCACGGTTGGAGTAGTGTTCTTGGATTTTTCTGTCTGAAAATGATTACGTCCAGTAGCCGATTATAGATTCGTTCTCTAGTTCATGGTACTGATTGATGCTACGTAACGAGTGAAATATGGGTGTAGACAGACATTTTAAACAAAAAATAATATCTATATTTCACATAGCATTTATTAATTAATTAAACTTTTATAAATTAGTATTGACTGTATGTTGTTTCATTGTCTAATGATTTATCCCACATGGTATACATCTGGTTTACCATTTGAGGGTTTAGAAGCGTGATGTCTGTTATAAAAAGGCTTCATTATTTGAATATTCTAGAGCTCGAGAGAGATAAAACATTCCAGTTAGATTTCCGTTGCCCGTTATGTTTTTTCTTTAAACTTGTTTCCTGTTATTAATAACGCATTGTAATTGCTCTTTGAGATATGCTTAGACTAAACAGATGAGTGGTCGATCGTTTGTTTTTCTTTGTAAGTGAATGCTAAGCTAAGGAATGCTTCGAATATGGGCTTCTGTTTATTAAATATGTTCTTGCTTAGACGGTATGCTTTGGTCATTGCTCTTTAATGTTATGCAATCTAAATATTGTTTTGATATACATTTATCAAATACAAGCTTTTTCCCGCAGCTTTGCTCGTGTAAAAGTAGGTTAGGTTATGTTAATAACAATAAATCTTTTTAAATAAAATATGGCCTATGTTACCCGGTGATAATATAGCTTTCTAATGGTGAAAGGATTTTTAAAATCGGTTAAGTAGTTTTTGAGTTAAATCCTTACAAACAAAGAAATAAGCAAAAAATCAAATTTGTCCTATTTATAATATTAATAAAGATATAGAATTTTTAAATGACGTCTCCAGCCCTACGGGCACAAAGATCACCCATACTCGAAACAACTATTTGTGAATCACACTGTACCTCCCTTGTGGGAGATCGAACTCACAGTACTCGGCGCAGAGGCAATGGCGAGGCGATGATCTACACCGTTTAGCTTGATAGTTTATTTTAACAACTTGTGTAGAAAAAGTCCCAAATAATACACCGATTCTAACATAACAGGATCAACCGTCTCGCCGTGAATTGATTGGCAAAGATGCATTTTACCCATTTTATGCTACTATTGTTTAAGTGTTATGAACCTAATGGATGACGAGTGTATAGGGCTCGAATGTATTACAGTTTTATGCTGCTTCCTGCTACAATCAATTTCAAGCCCGCAATTACTCTCCGTTCGATCTGGGAATCAAATCAGATTCCGCACGATCGGCTTACCTTGAGTGCGCTTCCGCTTATTCCAACTAAATCAACAAGAAATACAATACGTCAACGGTCACTATTTGAGCCAAAATGAATGTGTTTCCAATAAATGAAGTCACGGTCAAAATAAATGTTATTTTTCGTTTTCATAGTTATGTACTGTTTATATGTGTTAGAGTGAATAATAAATTTATCAATGCGAACGAAGTCACCGGAAAAAGCTAGTAATCGGTACTAACACAAACTAAGCTCGCATTTTGTCTTCCATTATTGTTTAATAGACGTTCAATATTATCTCCGAATGAACGTCAAACAACTATAAACTATATCTCATAAATTACTAACTAATAAATCTGTATATCGGCTTGGAGCGTATCGAGTCAGGATATTCAGTGTGATATGGAAGTAAAGCCAGCTTTCTTAGATAAGTCGGGCTGAATGCAACGCCGGCTCAGCTTGACAAATGGTGCTATGACGTCACAAGTGTGTCTCGAGCGAAAGGAGTCTGCGATATTAGATTTAGATGCTCAAAATTTAAAATTCGTATTATTGATTTTTATATTACTGGTTGGAAAGACCAGCTTATTGAAACATTGTTCAATCTTATTTAGGTTGACATTCTATTTTCAAACGGATTGCGCGCGTTTGTCTTTTATTGTTACTTATGTCATTAGAAATATATTCTTTAATTTTTATTAAAAACGAAGAAGCATCCAATATTCAAGCTAACATGCAACTAGAGTGATAAAATAATACAACACTTGACATGTGCGCGTTATTACAAAGACGGTGATTAAATAATTCATAAATAATAATCTTTATCACATTGGATTAAATTTCTAATGAAGTGATTACGCCCATTTAGCAACATATCTCTGAGCGCTTAAAGTTAAAATATCTCGCTTGATATTGTATTAGACCATTTTAATATAGTTCACAAACGATAATAAAAATCACATAAACAGTTAACGATTGACCCACTAGGAGGTCTCGACTCGAAGCCGATAGTAAAAACTGGCCAGCGGTATTTGATCTTTTGAAAGAACACTGTTTCGTTTACGTTGTCGTTTATAAAAGGTACGAGAGAGTTCTTTGTGAAATGGTTGGCGTAAGGCACTCGGTGTATCTGAGTATCAGATGCAGATGGGACCAAAGATAACGTCTATCATGGCGTATGAAATATCGGAGAATTAATTATTAACAGACGTAATGCGATTAGCTATCGCGCATTCTCGCGGTAGCCATTGTAATCTGACTACTGAACGGGGATTATGAGAAAATTCCTTGAGAAAGAAATGTTTTGACATTATTTTGCGGGCCGAGGATCATTCTTAGGTACGTATGGCGGTTTATTAAAGAGAATTTACATTTATATTTCAATAAAATATATTACCGCAAAAGATTAAACGAACGACAACATCGTAAAGATGTAAGGTATTCTGAGTTTTAATGCACTTTAATGATAATTTCTGTTGTAGTTAAATTGTTAAATTATAGTATGGATCAAATATAATAACTAAATTCAATGTGTATAATATAGCATAATTCCGACGTGGAATACATTATAAATATGTATTTCAAACATAATTATTTTTTATTTATAAAACAAAGTTTAATAAATTAGGTTAATAAGGTTAATTAAATATCAAGAGTTAAGCGTATCGCGCCTACGTATCAAAAGCTTTATCTTTTTAGAACGACTTTATCGCCAAAACCGAACGGACTTTACAAGAAAAAATCTACATATTATAATTATATATTTAGAAAATAGCCGACTATGAAAACATGACAAACATAAAATTTAGAATCCTCTAATCATATAGCACAAAACGTAATGATAACTACACTTCATTATTCGATAACAATTTTTGTATATTACTATTTTCTTATTATGTATAAGTTACAACTTAAATATATTACCCATCTATTTAATAGGTCAGTCATCAATTTGCAACTCGTGTACAAAAGAACAAGTAAAAAAACGTTATAGAATACCAAAAGGGATGAGGAATGAGTACTCAAGAACAACTTGTATCTAAAAACTGTAGTTAAAGTGCTTGAAACATCCGCAAACGTAAAGTAAAACTTGAATAAAAAGCATTGCGTTTTGCTTCACTCTTTTATTTACTACTAGCTTTTACGCGCGGCTCCGCCCGCGTGGTAGCTACATTAATAAAAAGTAGCCTATGTCCTTCCCCAAGTTTTAATTTATATCTGCACCAAATTTCATCTAAATCGGTTGAGTGGTTTAGCCGTGAAAAGGTAACAGACAGACAGAGTTACTTTCGAATTTATAATATTAGTAAGGATAGATAGGAGATCCAGGAAAGACTTAACAAAAACGGTATCAATATGACAGTATTCATTGCCGATTTTCCCTCAATTACGTTATTTATCTGGTTATTTGTACGTAGTGTGAAAGCCAATTAGAAAGGAACTGCATCGGTCGCATTCGCACACAATGGCTTTGGCGGCCATTGGACGCGTTCCATTACACGCTCACAATGGACAAATTATAAACAGTCCACTTGCCTCAATACACGGGACACATCACTTCCTGTACCCATTGTCAATTTTCAATACAATAACTTTTATTGAAATGACGCTAGACCGTGTCTCTTGCCAACTTTGTATGAACGCGATTTATTTTGTGGGTTCGATTGTCAGCCGACCGCTATGTATGATTTCCGTTCCATAAAGGTTCGGATGTATAGAATACAACACTGACGAAATACCTTCGAGTTACTGTAGTAATACAAAAAGGTTTAATATCTCTAAAAACTGTAACACTTGGTTGTAGTTGATGCCATTTATAATGTGTGGTTACTTACAATTCAGCTGTCAATAGTACTAAGGAAGTCAGCTTTGAAATTATCAAATTACCTGCGACAAAAAAATAACATTTGTTAGCTATATTTGGCAGATGCGGATATAAAAGCGATAAAACGTTCTACAGTTTCTTTTTGTAATGTACGAACAAGATAATTTATTTAATTTACGATCTAGCCTAAAGACTAATGAGTAATATAATGATAAACTAAATTACTTACTACGTTCACATAAATCTAAGATAGCGTCCAAACAACTTCTTTAATTTCCTTTGTTTTGCTCTCTTAAGGAAATGAAAACAAAAAATAATTTGAATCAAAGAACTACATATAAGAAAGTATATGTATTTATGTCACAACGACAACGATTTCGCTAGGTATTACTGCTACCAACGAATATTCTGTGTTCAGTGAAGGTCAGTGTATTACTTATCCTAAATAAAAGTAATCAGCCCTCAGCCTTATGTATTGAACCAAAAAGCGATAAAAGCCTTGATGACGTCAGCAACAGTAGGTGGTACAAAAACTGGAGCTAGACAAAAATATATGTAGCAATCCATTTAGTAGATTGAACTCTGACAGACGGATCAGATCCACTGATAGAAAACACATTTATACTGTAATTGATTTCATTTGTAGTGTCTCGGGCCGTCATAATTCAGACAAAAAGTTCAAAACTAAGATAGATCGTGATCAGATTGATGGTCAAAGATCATATCGAAAGCGTATTTTAGCAAACGTCGTCGATACTAAAGTTTCTACAGTAGAATTTATTCTTACTGTTGTCAATTAAATGCGACTGATATAATCTTTCAATTAGGTTTTATCTCCTTAGTTATAAAGACTGGATCTACGACTTATGTTTTAAAGGCCTTGAGTTTAATTTCTATCGTGGAAAAACATTATAAATTATTATTTATAAATAAAATGCCAAGCATTGCTTTGTTTAATAGATGACCAAATTCAGTTAAGAGTCTAAAACCAAATAGATAGAAAACGAAATGCGATATACAGTAAAGATAAATATTTGTACTCAAATACCCACTAAGTTCTACTGGTGCTGATATTATTGAAGCCACATGTAAAGCAAGGCATCTTGTTTAAATACTGCGTAGCGGTGAGCGTTCGCCAGTAAATCCTCTACACCGGTATTACGTATGTACAGTAGAACAATGGTATCAGTTTACACAATAAAAGCAGATGTTTCCCAGAAGAAAATGAATAAGTAACATCGATTTAGGCAGTAACATTCATAATTCGACCAAAAGTAAACTCCAAACCAAGATAAAGAAAACAAATACGAAAGGTCTGCATGAAAAAACAGGAAGAGAGAGGCATATAAATATAAGTGCAACTTACAACATAAATGATAGTAACTTAAGTCTGGAGAGTGCAATGAATCGTGAAGTATTTATGTTGCAATACAACAAAGAATAGATAAATAAAATACGGGAAATCAAGCTCTTGACAACAGTGAAACAAAACGGCAGACATAAACATATTTCAATAATACATTAGAAGGAATCTATTCACTAGGCGATACCAAATCATTTGTATGCAAGTTGTTAGCAAACTTCATTTTATAAACGCATGAACTTATTATTATAGTCAGAACACATCGGATGTGGGACACATAATAATCGGTATGTATGAAGCAACGCTACTTAGGAAGTAGTGACAGCTATAACTTTGCTTGAGACATACCTTATTATAGTTTATACATGAAACAACTATTAGCACTCATTTACAGCATAAACTACATATATTAAAGGAGGTCATATACTGTGTGTTCCGTTATCTTAGGAGCATTCTAGAGCACTAGTTACTCGGGGATTGTGAAATCTACTAAATAAGGATTTGCACTAGGGTACATACAATAGTAGCAAGATTGGACAAGTAAAGCTTCTAAGATCCTCATCTCGACTAAAAAGAGCTTATAATGCGAAGCTAGCACTGTCTTCTGAAAGTAAAAGATGTTATTCGGACTCTATTGCGGCCATTACCAAAGACGTTATTAAGGCGAAATTTTTTTACTCAGACGTTTCAATTTATAGAGCCAAACTAAAGACTTAATTTCAGCCTTATATTATGATTCAAAATAAACTTGCGTTATAAAGAACTTTCAAAATATTTCCTTATCGTTATATTTTTTTGATAGGTTTGTCACTTATCGAACGAGGCAGTTATTTATATATCCAGGTTTAACATGATACTTAAGATGCATTAAGAAGTAGCATCATGGTTCGAGATCTAAACCAAAGTCTGCGCAATCAATTTTCGTTCATTGTAATAATGTTAGTAACCGTGAAATAACGTCTTTTCGCCTGAGTATTGTAGTCTTATCATTATAATTACGGTGGTCCCAAAAGTAACTTTAGTGTCAAGCGATGGGAGCAGATCATATATATTCATCTTGATAATATTTTGTAGAAATAATCTTGACTCTTTTGTTCTATACAAATAAGTTGAAAAATATCAGGCCAAGTAATTAATTATTATCTAAACTATAAAGAACAACGCTTTATTCAAATGATTGATGGGCTTTATAATACATATCTAATGATTACGATACACCTACTGGACAAATATTTAGCTGTAAGGCAATTTGACAGCAATGATATATGACCTCTCAACAAAATACCGTATCCATATTTTGTCTTATGGCTTGCATTGTTGAAATATATAAGGTTTTGTTAGACTATTGTTATAACGAGAGATTTTATTTGTTGATAACGATTGATACCTAGGTCAATAATCTTAAAATCATATATTATGATTATTTTATTGCAGAAATAGCTATTTACATTGTTTTAAAGGTTATTATTTCGAAAAACTTGCAAAGCATAATCAGCGTGATCAAATGCATGAAAATAAAAAAACTATAATGACGAAGTAAAAAATTATTCTCTATAATAATGACATGCTGATAAAATAATGTTTTCAATCTCTTGACTGAAAACATTAATTAAAAAAAATTAACAAGCATTAGATTTTTCTGTTAAGGCTAAAACTACTGCCAAATATACCTAAATTTATATTTTAAATGGTATTTATCTTTGGCTTCATAGGAGTTTCATAGGATCCTGTTAGCGCAGTCATAAACACCACATTAGACGTACATTTATTTTATGTTTCTATGGATTTTCAGTTCATTGTATTTCAGTCATAAATAAATTAGACGAAATGTTTCATCATTATTACTCCCAGAAATTGTATACAAAAGTTAGCAGGAAGTCGTGTCGTGCCCGTCTAAACCTAATAGATGTTTGTCCTTTTTGCATTATCAATTATTATTCTTGAAGAAACGGATAACAAATTACCTTAGACACAAAAACGTAGGATTAAATGACTCGTTGCAAAAAATATCAACACCGCACTGGATGTGTTTTATGTTTTTTAAGACCCGGTTCATATATTCAAGAAAAAAGTTGATTTAACTAGGGACAGTTAAATTACGACATATTTTTTATAGAATATGCCTCAGAAATTAACTGTTCGTCGGTAAAACAATTCGTTTCTTAAATATTTTTACTTTTTCAGCTTTAGGCCCGGTTCCTATATAGGAACCGGGCCTAAAGCTGAAAAAGTCACAGCAGCTATTCGAAATTCAAATAAATTTATTTGATCAAACATTCACAAACAAGCTTTCTAAATATAAAAACAGTACGGTTTATCATATTTGTTAGCCGTTTACCTAAATATTCGCTAACAACAGAAACTTATACTAGATTTAAGTATGGGTATACGTTTACAAGTAGGTCAAAAACAAGATACATTTGAAAGGGCGTTACTTACACAAAGTTCAACTAAGTAAAGGATCTAATTTTCATGAGACATCGAACCGTGATGCAACCACTAAGGAGATTAGGCACTTGTTACTTCAGCCGCCCCTGGACGAATCTGTCCTTAATAATGTGTTGGGTGAAGGGTCTTTGAATTCACAATTAGTGGGCATTAGTTTTACGTTCAACGATATTCTAACATACAATACCCCTGCTCATGTCATGCAATGCGCAACGAAAATGTTGTATCGTATGTTCAAATTGTCAATAAATGTCATATTTATTTTCCGATGTAATACGTCATAGCTCACTCGTATGGCTGACTGTCGCCAAACATGTTTGAACAAGTTACATTACTCAAAGAAAGTGATTATGTTTGTTGGCCCTACAAATATTTATGATAGATAACCTTTCGTCAACGAGGTTCAACGATCTATCAAATAAAATGTCAACATGAATTACCTTCGTACAATGTGTAAGTTGTTCGGTTATCATGGCGCGTGTCCAAACGAGTACCACCTGCGCGTGCGCATGAATATGAACGGATTGTATGACAATTATACAAACCAGCTATTGCTCCACCCGCCATATTAATGCCCAGTCAATGACTTTCTGATTATCCACCTTACAATACCACAGCGCTGTAAACGATATTATGCAAATCGCGAATACTCACAACCAATAGCCTCTTACGCCTTTAATTAAAATAAAACCTTTTAAATAATTTATGCAATCCAACGTTGCGTAAAGTCTCCACGGCTGCAACAATAAGAATACTTCATTCTCAACTTGACGTCACATAAAGTCGTGGGCGAGGAAGACAGCGCGAATAAAAATTTAATCTTTTTTTTTAATTTAAAGCGAAGAGACAATGAGCAAACACAGCTAGCGGAATGCAAAACGAAACTGAATAAAGGGAGAAATCCACGAGTTGTGACATTAGCCGAAGCAATCCTCGGTAGCACCGAACAGTCATGTAATTTATGTGGAAACAAAGTGTCGGGGATAAAAGAATTGTCACGTCACGTGCGATAAACAAAAGCTAGGACAGTGGGAAGAATGAGCTGAGAGAGTGCGGTGAGGGGATTGCAGCGATCGGCGGAAAAGCTTTTTATTTAGTGTGCAGATAAGTACGAACAGGACAACGGACGACTGACGCAGCCCGATAGCCTCCACCGATACTGCTTACGACATCAGATAAGCCTCGAAAGCGTCCCCGGGCGACTAAGAAAGGAAACGCGACCGCTCAAGATGTATTATTGTTGTGACTATTGCCTACCATAAAGCGTGGCCGCGAATCCTTAATTAACAAGCAACGGAACTGTATCGAGCGGTGTCGCGTCCGCCGCTATAAAACTGTGTACGAATGGCTCACTTAAGAGTGCGCTTCGATGCTTTCAAATAAATATGTCCGATTAACACGATTCATGGCTAAAAACAGCGATATTTAGGAGTCAATTAAGAATAAACATGTTGGAACGCCCGGTGCGTCTCGCGTAAAACGTAACTAATAGCCGTTTAGATGGTAACACTGAACAGCAGGAAGCCATGTTGAGAAAACCTGTGGCATTTACGCCGCGGGCGCCGTGGACCACGGCCGTGTTTACGACACCTCTCCTGTTCTTATTGATTGAATTCGCCACAAATTAAAAAGTTTATTGGCTAATTCTGTAAACTTCCCTCGAGCTTTTTTACGTTCGTTAGTAAACTTTACAACACAGCCACCTTCCAAGTTTTCGAAACGCGTAAATTTAAGTTAAGGGCTGTCTGACATCACGTCGTATTTAAGAACAAAAATATTTTTACAAAAATAAATCGTATAGCAGACACTTTATTAGACAACCGATCTACAGCAAAAAAATAAAGTTGAAATAAGAAACACATATTTAAAAAACAACCAAAAGCTATATTAAACTGGATTCCAAATCGTAGCCATGCAGCAAAAAATACAAAGATCAAATTTATAGTGAAATGAAAATACAATATTCCTTATAAAAAGACAATAGCATCTATTGTGTAAGGTGATACCATTTTACGACTTAAGAAGCCATACGAACCAGACTGAACGAGCATTGAGGTGTCATTTCTAAAAGCGCAAGCGATACGTTAAATCAGTTTTAAAGTACGAGTGAATTCACAATAATTATAATATGGAATGATTGATAAATCGTGCTCGTACGAATCCAAAAATAAAAGATGAGGCGCGGCAGTAAAGTCTCCAGAATGTATAACAGTCATCTCATAAATATTCTAAAAGACTCAAAAGACGCGTCAAGTCGTCAAGCCGGGGTCCCCTTCAAGGTACGTCCCGAACACGTCAATTTGTTTACGAATTACGCATAAATTCGTCCCCGAAGACAAGACATCTCGTGCGGCGATCGCTGTTGCGACATTTCAATAAAATTTACGATTGTGACTTAAATGGCGTGTCCGATGAACAAAAAATGTTCCGACATGTTCCTCTTTTATTTTAGACTTACATTCGGTTCGTTAAAATATCTTGGCCGTAATAATAAAACTGTCTGTGTACTGTATTACTAATAAATACGCCATTGAAATCGATATTATTCTGATAAAATAACTAGCTAATTCGATTCCCAATCGATGCTTACATTGGCATTTTATAGACGAACGTTACTTTTTCGAGAATACAGTGTTCACGCATATTAATTCGTATTTATAGCCCTCAATATAGATTTTATATTTTTTTACACGTAATATTGAACATTTTGCTCGCAGCTGCATATTAAATGTAACGGTAAGAGCAGTTTGTATATTTTCCTTAAATTTTTATGAGCTTTTTAATGTGTGAATTTCGTTTTATGTAAACGATTAATTTAATCAACACTGATACAATCTAAGAATCTACGACGTTAGAAATTAGTGGTAATGGTAAATCGGTGTTCTAAATCTAATCGATATAACAAATTCCCAATTAAAACAGGTGTTTATCAAACATTCTTATAGATTTCTCAAATAAATAAAACTAGACCAATGCATCTTTTATTTCCAACTGCCTAACACACACCTTTAAAAAGTCACAACGAAAAAATAAACCTAAATTCATAGTTACAATTCGTCACTGTCGCATCGTGTCTCAGTTCCAATCTCCAGATGCTAATACACAATAGTAGAAGAGCCAGAAGAAACAATATTATTTTAAGATTCTAAAATAAGTGTGTTACGTGCTTCGGCCAAATGTACGGAACATTGATGGGCGCTATTGGCCATGACAGGCGTCTTCGAGACGAATGGCTCGGAACCCCAATGGTATTTTAGACTACTCGTTGTTCGAATCGTTTGTGTTTACTCAGATGAGTTTGAAATTTAAAATTAGGAGATGATTTAGTGAGGAAGAATTCGTGAATGGTTGAAAAATGATTTATTTTTAAGGTAAAAGTAGATGGGTCGACTACTGTTTGTGATTTCTATATTGTAACAAACTTATAGCGGCAACTACGGTAGTCAGTATTTCTTAAACAGAGATATTATTGCTAAACTTCCTTTCAATTAAATTTGAATATATGTATGTATAAAGGAAGGTTTCAAGTGAAGCACCAAAGGGATAATAATGTATGACACAAACTTTTTCTTAACTACTAAGTATGGGGACAACAAGATGTAATAATTTTAATAAATTACGGCACCATTTACGCAAATTATTCGTAAAGACGTAATTGTTTGAAATGGCAAATTTGACCATTTTAATAATGTTGCCTTATTAAGGTATAATTAGATAAAATACAAAGATAGTATGACTGTTGCTGAATAACATACAAAACGGCATTAACACAATGGTAAATGTATTCGACGGTTGAAAAAATCCATTCATTTAATTATATGGTGATGTTAGAAGATATGACATGTTTATATCAACTTCGTCTTATTGTATTTGACTATTTATTTAGTAACCGTAATCAATAGGTACTAATCTTACACAGTTTATTCAAACTTTTTACGCATCTACCTGCCATTTGCCCATTGTATATTTTGTACTCAAACATAGAAGCACAAACAATATACACAAAGGCTTAAAAGAAGTGTACAAATATACAAATAGAATGCTATAGTCCTATCCTGCTCATTCACATGAATAGATTCATTTCCTCGTAGACCATCTGTCTAAATTGAGGCGACCTTTCGTTCAGCAAACTTGATTCCATTATAATTATATTCATGTTCATCTAATTTAAAACTTTCAAAGCGCTACCATATAATTCTCACACGTTAATGAATTTATTTAAATGTCTTATATCTCTATCAAATATGAATATATATATTTAATGAAAATAAAATTCAGTTATACCTATATTATTGAATGTTAATTTTAAAAAACAAACATTGAATATAAAAAAATCGCTATCCTATTTGTATTCCAAACGAGTTCGCCGCGGGTTGTTCTTTAAAAAAGTACCGAATGCTTAAAACTCTCAACGTTTTACATAAAAAACTTTATAAAAAGGCATATTTCATTATTTTTTAAACGCTAAAACCACGGGGCGCCGTGTGTTTTTTGTATGAAGAATACCAAGTGTGTCGCGGCCCACGCGATCCCCAATAATCGTTTCACACTTTGAGTGGCAGTACAGTAGTGATATATACATGCTCTCACTATTTTTAAAACAACTTCAAAACGCAGGCATTTCGTATGTGGGTTTGTAATCAGCCATTATTATGTTTCTGAGAACTATATTATTTATATTGTTTTTAAAGACCTTTTGCCTGTCTGCAAACAAATGACAAACCATTATTGTAGAAACGCAAATATTTTACAAACTACTTTTTTAAAATGTGCAATAAAATTAATTAGGCAGAAGATAAAATGTCTATGAAAGTAATAAAACGACAGTAAAATTAATAACTGGACCAAGCAACGATGTTTTACAACCTCATTTTCCTAGTCATTTTAACTACGTCCCTTTGAATGAAAAAATAAGCTGTAATAAAGTATAATCTGTTGCATCTGTGACATGCTGTTAGCTTGTATCGACACCTCTAAGAATTTTGATTGTCGTATTATAGATTTGAGATCTAGATAAAAGATGGTCCCCCATCAATTTCGTACAAAATATTTGGTAAGATCTGAAGATTCGTTTTATGGGTTTTAAAAGATTAATGCGAAGATAAAGAGATTTGGGGCGGTCCTGACGAACAAGAATTTTCGGAACACGATAAATTCCGACACTTTTATTTTTGAAGGAAACAAATGGATCGGAATTATCCCTACTTAGTTTTTATGTAACTGATTTCCTTTGAACGTTTTAATTAGGGTAGAAATAATGGTTTCCCCCCACTTAGTTCTTACCCTACCCCACGTATAACGTTTTTGCCTTGCGCGTACGCACGGCTCCGCCCATCGCGGACATCCTACTGTGCTTTGTTTAAATAACGAATTTTTTGAGCCGTGAAGCGTTTATGTTTTTATTCATCATACTAAATGACGTCATTTTATTTTCAAACTACGGATTACGTTTCTTGTTGTAATGATGTTTGATTATTATTTATTCTTTTTAATTTATCAAAGGAAACTATGGAAAATTAAGTTGATTTAGAAATAAAATAACGTGTGTACAAAATGTATTACGGAGTTGGTGCACGTCTTCAGGTTCTCAGAAAATGAAGGCACGTTGCAGGCGAGCGTCCTAACTAAAAGCAACATATTTTGAGTGCAAATTTTAGTTTTGAAACTAGCGCAAATACCCCTACGAAAGTGATTAGTTGATCGGACGTCGGAGTCTCGGAATGAAATTTACGAGCATTAAAACTATCTCCATTTCATCGCAGCCTGTAGGGCTTAGTCTACGCCTTTAGTAAGGGCAGCTGCTTTTAATCGAATCCCAATCAACTACGGAACGTTGTAAAATAGTTTACTGAAACATTAAATATGTAATCAAAACTGCCGCTCCGGTTCACTACACCATTAAAACTGATTAACTGTTTCATAATTTTTAATCTTTAGAGCGCCGATGTAATGTTTATCTTATTTCTTTGTTTATGAGCGATAGTAATTTGTAACCGAGTGGTACTAAAAAAGCTATAAGGAGCGTTCATTATGAAATAAGTGTCCTAAAAAGCTCATATGACATCGTCAGGCCTTTTGTTGTTTGGAAATATTGTATTGTAAAATAACCAAACACAAACCATTAGATAGCGTGAGTATATAGTTGATTGATTGTAAAAAGAGATAAATGGGAAAGGATCATTAATTTCTTATTTACCGAAACCTAAACAACGCGTGTGTTTGTGGAAGAAAACGGTTAACGTCAAAAATTGGACGGCGACACAATGGTGGCGCGAGGATTAAAAGCGAAGCGGTGTAGCAGTAGCGGACGCATCATTTATCAGAACAAGTCGACGAGACCAAGCCGAGCTTTAACACCGACGGAAACGACCCAACAAATAATATAGAACCAAATTACCCATACCCATTTCTTTCTCAAATTAAAAATGTCCAATAAATTAGACTTGTTTTTCGTAATCAAAAGGTCACAGACCATTTGTCATTGACTATTCGGTATTTCCAGTTTAATAAAGATTTACAAGATAAACGCGTCGCGTCGGTTTAAACATCGCGAAAGCCACTTTAACGTTCGTTCCATTCGTACGATTTATTGCAGATTTATTATCTCCGGTACAATAATCGACGAACAAATTGATTGTAAATTATAACGTCTTGTTGTTTAATGAAAATTCACTCGTTGACGGAGCTTAATAAGACTCTTAAAAATAATATGATCGAGGCTCCGAGCAAAGTCCACAAAGGCAGTATCAATCAGTGTTTGTGTTGGAATCCAGTCCGAGTCCACGTTTTACTTAGTTTAGCCCGAAGCGTGCTTTATCGCCGTATCGCGTGACAAGAGGCTTTACGTCAACTTTAGGACTAACGGAACGTCATGTAATTTCTAGTAACGATGTGTTTCTTTTATTGTCATATAGCACCGGAATATTAAAATATTATTGACTTATGGCCGTCTAATAAGCAATCGTAGAGTCTTAACAAAGTTATGGCTATATTTATCTTTGTCTATACTAAGATCATATCATCATGGGAAACTAAAAAGAAGCCATAAAGTATTTTTATGGTCTCGCAAAAGTAACAACGGGCTTAATAGCGATGAAAACAGATTTATTTATGTACTTCAAGTTTATTTTTATAAAATAAAATACATGGTTTTAGCAATGTACCTGTTAAAACTCGTGAAAAATATTGGAAACACGAATCAAAAAATTACAGTAGAGAAAATATCTACAAAGAGAAATGCTGAGTTACGTTGGTACCTTTATGGTATATTTTAACATTAACATTTCTGAGCTTTGGTTGAAATGCTATTATCACAAAATCAAAACTAGTGGAAATACTGATTGGGTTAAAATAATAATAAAATATAATTATATAGAGGTCCAAGTGGTTTACTATTGACAATGCAAATAAAATTAACATAGCTATCAATATGGCTGATTAAGAAATGTAAGATAGTTATACGAATGTGTGTATTACAACTACATTTTATAAATTGAAATAAGTGCATGTGTTTAAATTGGCCAAAGTTATTTTTATGTTTTACAATACTGGTGTAGAATCGTATACCGGACACCGTCTAGTGGGGCGAACAGAAATTCTTAGATGGTCTTATATTTTATTGAGAAGACGATGCGACGTCCGAAACGATACATATCAGAGCCATATGAAACCTATAACTTAACACTAAAGCCGATTGTAACATCAGCTTATTGCCACCAAACGAATAAATTCCTTCACCTTCCTTATCTAAAATCTTTAAGAGAAACCCGAAACCGTAAACATGCACGTTGAGCATACAGTGTTAACTATTCATTCGGTGTCTCTAGGGAATATATTGAACAAAAGACGGGCTCAGCATCCGACTACACTATTTCTCACTACATCGGTGCGATGTAATCAGAGAAGACGACGTGTCGCGCTTATTTATGTATGAACGGGGCGCGGGCGAGGGTGGGCCAAACGCGCTGGATACAAACAGAATAATATTGATGACACTGCGCTACGAGGGGTCATGAATCATTAATCGTCTGCTCTGCTATACGGCTCTATTACGACTGCCTTGCCGGATAAGCCACCCTTCACGAGGTGAGGCCGTATGAGCGCGAGCCGCGAGCTGCGCTTGCCTTTTTCACATTATTATGAGCTCGCCATACTTTTTGTCTTGAAGACGGTGAAGAGTGAAAACTCGTTTGTTTGTATCTCATATCATTTGAAAGTTCAAACAGTGGAATTGTCAAATTGGGTTGTTGTAATAAATAAAACAATGCTCTGTAATAGGGCTGCAGATACGTATTTGCTTTTTACATCCTAAATATACTTACTAACAATATGACAAAGAATAAAACACATCTGGCATTCCTTTATTCAATCAGCTGTTTTTAAACGTACATTTATTAAAACAAAGACAGCATGACTACTAGATATATAAACTTATACTTAAAGCATGTGCTTAAAGTTAGCAAAACATGCATATGCTCATGCCAAATAGGTAATACATATTTATTTACGTAACTCTTATTATTTACTTATTTAATTACATCAAAATCAAATTATGGTAATACTGATCTCAAAATTATCCTATATAAGCATAAGCAGCAATGGTACTATATGTATAGTTGACTTTCTTTTCAAGATTCAATCCGGATCCAATTATATAAACCAAAACCAGATACATGAATATAAAGTGATTAAAATAACAACCAGAATTATTAAAGCACAACTTGTTCAATTGTGTCAACCACTACCGAAATTATAACCACAAATGGAACTTAAAGCAATTTACTCTGACACAAAAAAGCAAGGCAAGGCAATTTAAGTTAATTCAGTAAGCAGCAGACATGGCTACTTCCAAATGAACTCAAACGTAACAAAAACGAAAACAAATCGTGTACAAAAACGCAGGTCATTTCGGCGTAGACTTTCTCGTTTATTTTTTCTAAACGCAGCATGGCCCGAGGACGTGCATCCGAAACCTTGAGGCGTTTTTTTATATTTTTACTCGAACAAAATTTTATTCTACTTCTTGTGCATGGCTGAACAACGATAAAATAATAATGCTCGAAGTCGCAGTGACTGCTTCAAAAAGGGACCGTAAACGGAGGCAGGAACGTTCCTAAATTTCTAATCGAGATTTTATTTCACGTTCACCCGGCCCGTTCTTTATGGTCTCTTTTTGCAATATTTTAGGTCTCAAGGTGAAGTCGGTATTATATTCTTTTATAAGTACAGTTTGACGGGGAAAATATTTTGGTAAGTTAAAATCTGTGCCCTAAAATTTATAAAATAGAGTAATAAAGGTGGTTGATTCAAAAATGAAATGATGATGATTGAAACTGTGCCAACAATCAGCTAATGGTTTCAACAAAATTGTTACCGAAAACGGTATGATATGATTTTAAATTTTATTTATATATACGCAGATATGGGGAGAATATTATTAATACTATGAAAACGTTATCAGAACTTAAGAAAATTATTTTTATACATCGGTAAAATTACATGAGTATTCGTTTATTATATAGTATTCAATTAGTCTTGCTTTATTAACATCAAGCGTTTTATGTTGATCAATCCTTAATGAACACACTAATCTTATTTACCAAATTTGCAATATTCCTTTACAAAAGAAACAATACTTAACTATGCATATTTATTCTATACAGGACGCTCCTTGTAAGGTAAATAAAGTTGAATATATTACTTACATCTTAAAATAGTTATATACGACTGCAATGCGCGCCGATATGGTGAGAAAAATGGAGCAGCATAATAAAAAAATGTAGAAAATACGACCAACATAATAAAATAAATAATAAAAGACCTCATTCTGATTCTAAGCATACACATCCCATAACAATTTTCCAAACATGAAAGTATTCAAAACGAATTTTTATAAAGGAACGGCACATAAAATTTACATGACAAGTCAACTTACATGCCATGATGTAGTCATAACCATATCTATATCTTGGCACTTAAAGCACTTTTTAAAATTCATCACGTGTTCCCAAAGTCTGACTTGCCATCGAGGGAGGCACGGTTCTAACAAAAAGGCTACCCAAAAAAAGAAGAAACAAAAAAAAACACAAGCCAATATATTTTAAAGGACCATGTTTCAATGAGACACAATAGGAGAAAATAGTTTCTGGCGACAGCGCGTGGCCCGTCAATGTCTGCATTTTTTACGGGGAGAGTTACTGTTTTGTTACAAAGTTTTTAGAACCAGTTTTAATTGTCTTAGTGTACGCTTTGCTTATCGGCTTTAGTAGTACTCTTAAAATAGACAACGCCATTTAGAAAAATCTTCAATCCATTTTCTCGTTACATTTTGAATCCATCCGTTCACAAAAAGGGAACCTTTTGCAGATCAGCCCAATAAATAAAAATAGTAATATTATTATAAAATTACGCCTAACGCCAATTTAGCACAAAAGCAGGTAGGCAATCGATTTCGAAGCCTATAGTTAAGTAATTTGCGTATTTCCTCACGTACCCTAATAATGTTAAAAAAGAAACTACCTATCCTTCCGCCCCCGGCAACGTCACGCACATCCCTTCACAAATAACCCGAAAAAAAAAGAAGATAATAGTACAAGATCGTTGTACCTTTGTCGCAGGTAGAATTTAATAAAAAACACCTACTAAAAGCAAAGCTTTAGGTCCGCAAAAAACCGAAGCGTGATCGCACTAAATACGTCGAGGATTAGCAGCAGATGTCGATTTTTGAAATGTAGATGACACGGATGATATGGGTCTTATTTTTTGCCCCAACCGAACTTACCTGAAATAATAAATATATCGCCAAAATTTCGTTGGAATGTTATACTGAGAATAGATTCTACATTTGCGTGCGTATCATGACGAATTGGGAAAAAGGATTATTCAGCTCCCCTAAACAAAAATGCGATATTTAGCGAGACGATTAAATTTGAACGGAAACCTGTCTTGTCAGGTCATTTTTTGTTCTTAAGGTTGAAAATTGTTCAACAGATTTCGTAGCTAGATTTCCAAAGAGTAGCAAAAATTTGTAAAAAATGAAACGTAGTATGAGGAGATGCCAAGCTCGGAAAGTGCTTAACATACAAAATAGCGCACGGCGTAGTGTATGCGATCAATTTTCTCCAACAAAAGGTTCGATTAAGGAGGCATTTTCGATCTAAGTAACTTGATTCTACGTGAATCAAATTACTTAAGTAGTTAACGTGGCTGACACTACTAATTTATGATTCCATTGAAATCTGATTTGAAACGTGGTCCCCGTTTGATAAAGTTAATGGATTTCGAAGTTATTTCATCGGCAGCTACTAAGTTATTCTTTAGAAGCATTCTTTAATGCTCTGCTATCTAAACATTTATATTAAAAAGACAACTGTCGTACTAAAGAATTATTTGCATCGCAAGAGGTTTTACAACGCGACTTAAATGGATAACAAGCTAACAGAATAGATTAATATTTGTTGCATGTGAAAATCAAATCTACTACATTAATAAGGAACACTTAAACTATTGCGCCATCTACGCAGTCAATTTCTCTTACAGTTTCGATATTGACTATTATATATTTTTTACGAAACTTTAACTAAAATTAAAATAGTAAATTCAGTATGCAACTAATAGATATTCTTGAGCTTTTGGACAGTATACTGATGATCCAATATGAATATATAATTTTATATTCATTGGCAATAAATAATATTTAATATTAAAATGTGGCGGCATGTATACTACAAAATAACTTAATTAAAGTTTACTAAACCAAGATATTGATTAACCAACAAAATAATTTATAGCGTAATCTTTTAGCTGCTGAGCTGGAACAAATAAGTTTATTCCAATTTAAAGGGTATAGCCGATACAAATTACGTTTATGGACGCATGGTTCGCGTACCGATAACCAACAGGCAACCTGTTCCGAATGAGTCGAATAAATAATGCGACCATTTTAGATAAATCCTATCTGTAAATACTGATCGTTATATGTACGGTACGTATGCTTTTTTAATCGATTATTATCAGAAAGACTACTTCGTTTTGTATTTAATCAGTCGATGATGTTTTTAATTTCTGATGTCGTCGACCTTGTAGTTACATTGAAAAGATTGACACATGTACGAGTAGCTATCAGTTTGACTATAACCGCGTTCTACATACGTATTATCAAGGAAAACATCAATTATGAATAAAATTCCATCTAATAAATAATTTTACTTAATGCTTGTCTAATTTTTGACATTATTGGTAGGAATCGTTTCATAAACAAATGCAATGAAATTGTTCCACATAATTGTTTAGTCAGGATATAATAATTCATATAATTGTTTAGTCACGTAGTCGCAACGTGAGATTTAATAGATGAAATATTATATAATTGTATCGTTAAAATTATATACTATTTTTTCAAATTATCAAACTTTTCTGTAATCTTGTATGAAATAATTTACTTCAAAAGTACCCGCCAACGTGGCGAGTATTAACACATCCCAAAACGTTAATAGAAAATATTGGCAATAATATGTTCCACGATTGTCGTTTAGGAGCGTCATTCCAAAACGAATAGTAGGTATTATTTTTATACACGTGTTGAACCACACGGCCTTTACCGTCTAAGAAATACCGTAATAAATATCAGTGCAGACATATTGTCAATAATGTAATTGCACACTGATATTATATAATTAAAATTCTCATGTATTTAACATTGGACAAGGTGTTCACATGATGGAAGAAATTAATTAATTGAATATCTTTGGGATATATTCAATTAGAATATATCCCAAATTTCTATTAAACCTGCCAATCATTGACATACTTGCTACTTCTACTAAAATGTACTCACGGCACTTAGTTACTACGGTAACTAATTGCCGTGATCATCATCATCATCATCATCAGGCTATAATAGTCCACTGCTGGACATAGCCCTCCCCCAAAGAGCGCCATAGCGCCCTGTCTTCAGCTTGCCGCATCCAGCATTTGCCTGCAGTCTTTCGCAGATCGTCATCCCACCTGGTCGGAGGGCGTCCTACACTACGTTTGCCGATTGCCGTGATCACATCTTATAAATATAGAAATACCGATTAAGAATGTCGTTTTAAAAAAATGTAGGTACATAATATTCAGAAGATGAACAATAATTTAGGTAATATAAAAAATACGTCGGCTTTTTGTCAGATTAACTAAAAATATTTTTCTGAAAACATTAATTTATTAAATTCTTTGTCAAATGAAATTTTGTTCTACCTACAAAAATATATACAGACCATTATTAGTCATGCATCTTATCATCCATAAACGAGTAATTGGCAATTTGTAATATGGCTTACTCAGTCCCATTTAAAAGTTTTTTGTTTTGACTTTCACCATATTTTATTCATTTTACCCCTAAAACTTTTTCACTGTAAATGCAAAAAGTTGTTTTATGAAGTTTCTGATTATTAATTAATATTCCGTATTGAGCAAATTGTACACGTTAAATAAACACCAAAATGATATTTACTCAAGCAAATATACTCATTTCCATGTTGACAAGTGCCAATGTACTTGGAATTAAGCCTCTTGTAAACAGTTACGTTGAATTCAAGAACTAACAAAACTAACTTTCCGTCTGCAAATTAGTAATAATCTTCAGTTTGACGCAACTAAGCTGTTTGCATAGTAAATACGTGCGGAATAATTTGAACATAATTTAAAATTATTTATAATACAATTAATTAACTAGTAAGTCCTTATTAAAGTAAAATAAAAGGTAATCTTTTTTTCACATCTTAGCATACATACATATTTGGTATAATCTGCGTCAGTGGTGCGTTATGATAAACACTCAGAATCAAAACATTTATTTGTTAATCGAACTATATTCCGTGTTTTTTTACTAGGGGAGTAATCATTTAAGCCAATGCGTCATGCTGACAAGTTTCAAGAACTGCTTCCACGTTGCTCAGATTTGACAACGCTGTCCGTCTGTTTTTTTTTATTGAACCTTAAGGTAGCTGATAATAATTTTAGTATGTATTATTAAGATAAACATCTCGGCAGATATTTAAAAAAAAATGTGGTTGTATCTTAATTAATCTTTGTTTTGTGAGGACTGTGTCTCTGTCGAAGCAAATTGAGTTGATTATCAGTCTTTCTTCATTACCATGGTATGTGGTGTGCACAGTTAGACAAGATGTCAGTTTATCTAAACACTGAGTCCACATCTCAGTTAAAAAGATAAATGTAGAAGTTGCGTGTTCACTAAGAAACAGGAGTGTGACTGTTTACAAATGGTCACCCATCCCAGAGCATGATAAAGGCAACGTTGCTTAACCTGCCTGATCAATCGGCACCTCTTATTTGACCATACATTTGGTAGAAAAATTCGTTACAGCGAAAGTATAATTTTCAAGCGGTTCAAAAGGTCAAGGCAAGCAATGTAAAACAATAATACTAGTAGAATCGTATGTGTTCTAAATGCACTGCAATATACTATATGGATAGTGCAGTGTTTAAATAGTTGTCTCGTTAGTACCAGTGCATCGATTCGATGCGACAACAAGCTCGAACGCTATACCGGACAAAATATGTATAATCTACAAATAGTTGTTCCGTAAACGGGCATTCTGTGTCCTTTGTGTTTGTAAATTCCTCGGCGACACATGGCTTATCCTGGGGATACAAATCAGATTCGGAGAAGCAAGATTGTTATAAAAAAACAACAAACAATAATTGAGGAATAGGTACCTATGTATTCTGCTATAATTTAAAATCCCATCTAGTATTTATTAGAATACTACTTGGGTCAAGGAACTTTGTATCATCTGAAATTCGTAATCCGAAGTAGCATTTCCCATACAACATTTTTAATTTCAAATTTTTGACAGCTACCTTGGGGTGTTTGCCTATTTTTAATTTCTTAAGCCAACCTAGTATTGTGGCTAACAAACCAAACACAATAATCAAATCGATCGAACGATTTTCGAGTTTTGTGCGAATAATTCACGGCCATTGATTTATAGATGTATAGATTTTACTTTTTTTGACACTATAAATATGCCGAAGAACGTGAATATAGGTACATATTAATAAAAATAAAAACAAATTTTCAGTAATAATTTAAGTATACGAGTCCATATACAGGGTGTCCGGTAATTAATGGATAACCTTGAAATGTCTTATAGTAGAACTGATGGCCGTTCAGAAAAATATGAAAAAAAATATAATAAAGTGCATTAGTCGTACTTTCGACTGTCTATCTATTAGCATAATTAGTGTTTAATAATAAAACAACAAAAAACCGATAGAATTCGGTCGTAGTGTACAAGAAAGTTAAACATGGTAATTAAAAAAAAAACTTTACTTAGGTAGTAGTTAGGATAGATTTTTTTCATATTTTTTCTGAACGGCCATCAGTTCTACTGTAAGACATTTGAAGTTTATCCATTAATTACCGGACAACTTGTATATATATACATATATATCCCTACTAGCTGTGCCCGCGGTCTCACCCGCGTCAGTGGTATTTATGGTTACTGCGCCGCTCCCGCGAGCCGTAGCGTGATGTTATATAGCCTATGTCCTTTCCAGGGTCTCAGGCTATCTCCATTCCAAATTTCATCTAAATCGGTTCAGCGGATTGAGCGTGAAAAAGTAACAGACAGACAGACAGAGTTACTTTCACATTTATAATATTAATATAATATACAAGTAAGGCTTTGATGTACTATGACGTCAGTTAGAATAATGTATGAAGGAGAGCGTGAATGCGACGAAGAGACAATAAAAAGGAGCCAATAATAATTAATACAAGTTGCCTAAAGTAAAAGGAAATTGAGAGGATTACAAAAAGCCTATTCTTTTGTATAGGCCTTCTGTAGCTGTCCATTTGTCTGATGAAGATTGAGAAGAAAACCGTCGAAGTGCAAGTCGCTATCACATACAGAGGGTTCTGTGCCCGACTCACACTTGGCCGATTTTGGATAGTTGTATGTATCTATAATTTATGCAAAATTCGCTGCAAGTTTGAAGCTTGTATGTTTTACCGTTGCTAAAAAAGAGCAAAAACAAAAATCTTTGTATAACACATTTCTCTTTTCTTTTGTATTTATTTACACATTTTTATAATATCACACTCATATTGAGCCAACCAGCTACCTATTAAGGTTAAAAAGATAGAACCTATCAAAGGTAGGATCGACCAACAGTATATTATAAACTTAATAATGGCGTCCATTGCCACCCTTTGGGTACGGAACTCTAAAAGTAAATGTATATTGCTATAGGTATAGTAACTGGTGTTTATATTTTTCATAGTTACATTTAAAGAAATATGCTCCGCAGATGGTAATTTAAAATAAAATAAATAATATCACTTAATATACTAGATATTTTATTAGTTAAATTATGACTAATTAATTAATTAAGTATTTTTATTCGCCCAGCCAACTAAGCTAGACTAAGTAGTCTAGCTTAGTTGGCTGGGCGCTTCTAAGTAGAAGCGAGTTCACGTCGGTAATGCAATGGGTTGCAATCGAATCCACTACATTACCTTTCAACCGTAGGTCCAATGTCTTATCCATCGAGCTAAAGATTTCGAATCAAAGGAATAAACTCTTCATTAATAGGTATTATCATTATCAGCTTATTATTATAAAATCTAACTAACAAAGCATATACAAAGCATATATGGGCCGTCGCCCATATATGCTTTGTTAACTAGATGTTATATTACACTGGCTGTTACCGCAACATTGCTTCAAGAAGTATCCATGTCACCAATTTTATGGTACCAGGTCCTTTTTCGCGATTCTTACTATTTCAATACCATTAATATTAATTACCCGGTTCGAGTCTGATTGAAATAACAAATACTTACATATTATAATAATATATTATTATTAGAAGAATAAATCCATGCCAAATATTGTATTTTGAAATAGATGCTGTAGATTTTCATTCCAATCATTGTACTAGGTAGGTATAGCTATACAAGAATGTGCTAAAATATTATTTCTGTCTTTCAAGGTTGCCATACCTCCTCCAGTCATAGTGCAATAATGTGTTTACCTTCGTGAGGCGAATTGACAAGAATTCTAGTGATATGAAAATACTATAAAAATACAAACAATAATTTAGTCGTGCTTAAACAATAAAATTACTACGTATAGGTACTTTGGTTTTCTAAACATGACTTAAAATATTTTTCTTCGACACAAAAAACAAAAACGGAATATAAAAAACAGAAATGTGTGGGGTTCAACGGAGGAGGTTTTTAATGTCCTTTGGGTGTTTTTATATGCTTAAGATTTTTCTAAAGTTCTCTGCTCCAGTCGAAAATATTGTTTAGTGTTTTTTACTTTTTATTATTGTTTAGAAGAATAAGGCCTTAGTTCGACGCATCGAGAATTAGCGTTTCTATGTCACATATACATAAGTACAATAAATTGTAGATACTACTACTAAAACATGCAATAACGTTGTGTAAATAGCTACATCCATATTCACATACAAATAACCAAAAGAAAATATGATTTTTTAATTTAGGATTCTATAAAGGCAATTATTATTGTCATAGTAGCATACATCTAATGAAATACTATATTTTGGTGTTCTCTTGCTGGATGAATAAAATCATGCTTTCTTTTATTTATCCTTGTCTAATTATGTAAAAAGGCTTGAGTGGGGTAATTATTCACAATAAAATATATTCTAATGTTTTCCTAGACATCTTATGCTTTTAGTATCGCCGAAATTTATGAATTCAATCAAAAGCGGCATCCACGAAACAGGTATGTATGTATATCGTAGCAGTCTGATCGAAGGACAGACGAACAAAAAGGCATTTGCGTTCTATTATGTATTCTAATTCTGTACAAGATTCGATTTTGATTACAAGTTCATTCAAGATCTGGTTCAACGATAAGTAATTTGGAAAAGTCAATACAATCAAATTGGATCACGGCCTTGTTCTCTTGTTTTCTTTGCATTGCCTTTGAAATGCCTTCAATTATTACAGTTGTTGAACAATGAGGGTACTCTGTGATTGTGTCCATTGCTTCCCTCTCAGTGTTTTTTGTAAGAGTTCTGGTATACAGTCACGTGCTATTATTGCAAATCTCATTTACTTTTTGCAAGAATGTTATCTCTGTCAGCATCTAAATTGCTGTTTAGTTTCAGTACACTATACATTTTGCTGTAGCTTCAGTATTTGTAACTACATCTACTAGCTGAGATTTAAGAAGTGCTACAAGAATTAAACCGTCGCTCGTCAAAAAGAACGCTTGGCTAAAGGATCAAAGGATGCCTAGACATCATTACATTCAAGGGGATTTCAAAGCCAACGTCCTATGGTTAAATAAAATGATATTTGACGAAGAACAGGATACGGTTTTTGGAAATGTAATGGTTTAATTATTGAACAAGTTTTGACAAAAGTAAGTTAGGATTGTGCAAAAGATTTATGATTTCCTTACCTTTTGCAAACACGTTGCTCTGCATTGTGCTACCCGCAACGGAGATGACACTTCCTCCTCTGCCGACACTCCAATCCATGACATTATGATAGTAAACAAGGAGAAACAATAAAATAACATTTTGGCACACATTTTCTTTGGTATCCCTCTTTTACAAATCCAAGTTTTGGTCAAAGCTCCGAGCTTATCATAACCGGCACATAATATATCTAAGCGATGAATTATCGCTCATAACGTCTTCTTTATATTCCTTGAATGTTTACAATTCAGATCTTTACAAGTTTTTCGTCACAATAACATCGTAAATTATAGAACTGGTCAAAGTCTATAGTTGCGGTGCTGAAATCCGTAATCCAAAATTCAGCGGTGATCGTAGCATATCAATAAAAAACTTATAGTAAACACAAAACGTTAACAGTATGAAATCGCACTTGGAAAATATTTTCACAGTTCGAATCGTTTCCGGCAGAATGTCTCTCGAGAAGCGACGTTGCCGCCGGCGCGGTCGAATGCGGACTAACCACCCCGCTTGAAGAAGCTCGGTTCCTCTCCCCTCTGTTGGTTAATTTTTATGTCTGTCTCGCTCGCTCGCGAGAGCTTTCCCTCGTCTCTTTCCCTCCCGGCACAAAGCACCCATCCATGGCTACGTTCGTACTACTACGTGTGCCGCTCTCTCTGTCCTCTCTACTAGTGCATATTACATATACATTATTCTATCTCGTTTCATCTCAGGCGGTTTCGCGTTGTTTTTCCTTGATGCAGTTTAACGGATGGGAATGTAGTGGTTATTGTTAGACAAAGATGGTGGTAGTAAAAATTTTAGGGTTGTTTAAAAGGGGTGACAAAGAACCGGGCTAATTCAGGGCTTGAGTTTTATGGGAGCCCACGCGGTAAAAAGTATCCCGCCTCTCTCGTTTGTTCAACTTTATGGTCCTTGCATCGTGAAGCCATATTAATAATATTAATGGCAGCCACATCAACCATTAAATCAACTTTTTTATGATGGTGTTTATGAATTTTTAATTTTATAATAGTTTATGTTTGCCTAATATAAGGTATATTATGGGCAGCTGAAACAATTTTCTAAACACGTATAAATATGTATATAATATTAAAGATAACTCGGTTGATTTACGCTTGAGATAAAGCTTAATATAAAAGCTTGTAATCTGTTGATATTTCGTAATATCTCTCCGTCAAATTCTGTCGGAGAAGAAACAATACATTACGAGAAGGAAGCTGGCTCGCAAAACCCCTTCAGCAAAAAGATTAAATAAGAATACAGTGTTCGTGACAGCGCACAAGCCTTTACGTAAAGGCATTTTTCGTTTTCTTTCTCCAGAATCTAGGCTCGTTCTATTCATCTCGCTGTCTTTAATCTTCCAGCCTCTTGGCAGACTTTGTCTAGACGAGGCCCGTCCTGAGGTAACTGTGCACAATTTCGATACGGTCGAGTCAGGACGAATGTTTCTGTCGGACCTAAGTTATTAGTTTTGTACTAACTATAAAGAGCTACGTACAGGCAGGCTTTACTGTTATTTCTCTGTAACTAGACGCATAAGCTCGGTAGTAACTATTTGGTTGGATCTGAGAAACCTGCAAATGCTGCGGTACAATTCTTAGTTCAAAGGTGAGACTAAGAATTTACTTTTAATCCGAGAAAGGCGATTGCGTCTTATTGTAGCAATGTTTTCATATTTTATTAAGACTTCTGTATATGTTAGCTTTTATTTTAAGTATATATTAGATTCCTAATAATAGAAGTCAGTTTCTTACTATTTGAGACTTTTTGAGAGTGATGTAAAGGAGAATATAAAAAAGGTAAGTACTATAATTCTAAGTTACACGATTTAAGTAAATTTTAGTTGTTGTTATAAATGTAGTGAGCGAGAATAGACATCATGTTTTTATCTGTAATTATTTTCCATAACGTTTTATCAAGTAGTTTTTATTTTTCAACACTTGTAACCTGCAACTGGCCAAATGCCAGCAAAAATGTGGCAAACCAATTACACTGAAAACTAAAATCTGCCATTATAATGACCTATTTACTATGGAAATAGCCGCATAGTTATTTGCTGGAACTTTTATATGAATCACTGCAGTGTTATTTTTTGTCTGGGGATATAATTATTTAGAAGTTTCTTATCAACTTTGTCTTAATTGCTTGGTTATTTTTCAAAGCTGTCTCGAAGCGGAACTGAATGCAACTATTGTGCTTGATGTCTTGGATTCGAATCCCGAGTAAAGCATTGTTATTAGGGTAGTGATTTTTGTCAAAAATTCTAGTAACAACACGAAGTCTGGAACTGTAGACGTAGAACGGCAATGGGATCTTTCGGTAATACCCGGGAACTAAAACCATTACCGGCGAGATATAAACGCGGATATAGGCGTGAGTACCTATGTATTTTTTTATTTATTTACAATAAATCATCGAGATGCTTAGGGATTATAAATTCAATTACCACTGTAAAAATTGTATTCAAATTGAGCAATATTCCTATTATAATTGCTCAATTTGAATACAATTTTTGAAGGTCAGCTGATATAGAACCGAATTTTAAGCCGAAATCACATAGTATTTTTAATGAAAAGGACTATCCTTAATTTTGTATCTCTTTTTGTCTTTGCTACAACGCAAATTGCCACTATGATTGCAGGCAATAGTATTGTATAACGCAGAGATATGTAGAGTAAATCTTTTATATTTTCGGCGCAATATGTAAACTTCGCCCACGCAACCCAAAAATATAGATAAATCTTTCAACAAACAATTCAGCTTTCTTCATTAAAAATATATTCGTAATAAATTATATTTGTGATACGAAGAAGAGACTTACAAACATATATAATATTCTCATATCAAATCTTTCTATCCACACTTTAAAAAACTGTATCAAGGCGATTTCTGTATACTTTATATTTATATATTTTTTAAAAGACAACTCTCGCACTAAATGTTTTGTGATGTATGTATGTATCCTCTATCGCGAGGGACTTTACAAACATTCAAACAACGGACACAACTGGAACAGTAATTGTGCAATTTACAAAAGATTGTACAATGTGTTTTCGACGGGGGTCGAACCTACAACACTTGGCGCATTAGCAATGACGAGATAACCACTTAAATCACTGCACTATCCGTGTAGTCATATACTGGATATAATATATCCATATTATGTATTTACTATGTACCTATTATTAAAAACCATAAATTTTATTTATTCATTCCGGTCCGCCCGCGTGTGTATCGGTTATCGCGTAAAAAAGCCTATGTCCTACACATCTCAGGCTAAATCTCTGCCAAATTTCATGACGATCGGTTCAGCGGTTTAAGCATGAAGAGATAACAGACAGACAGACACACTTTCGCATTTATAATACATATTAGTATGGATTTGGATTGAACCGCAAACAACGGTTTTATAATATATGTCCGTCTATCTATTTATTATATTTTACGTAAAACCCACTGAATAAAATTTGATGTGGTGCTTGTAGTTTAGGAGGTTGAAGTTTAACTTAATATCTTGCCACGTGTCATCCAATTTCGTTCGTTAGAACGTGAAATATCGTGCATGATTCACGTGCATTAAGCCGGCGGCAAAATTTAGCCCACGCGATGAAATTGCGAGACATCCATAATAGTGTATCTATATTATTTAACAATAATATTATTACAAGTAAATCGAATCGCAACACGTGCTAATTTTGTTACTTTGCTGAATATTAGTAAACCACGACACCTATTTAAAAATAGAGTTTTACAATTGACTTAGGCGAAGTCAGGGCGAACCGTTAGTGTTAGTATAAAACTCTATAAATGTTTATTAAGATTTCTATAGTTATTAGATTATATTAATAAAAGTGTGGGTTTTCATAACATTATATTTTTATGGCGCGCAATATAATTTCAATCAGTCAGAAAATCAACTTGTTGATTGTGTCCCCGTTAGCCATAATTATTAATATTTTAATTATTGACATTTTAACTAAAGCTTTTGCCAAATAAAGCCATTTAAATATTTTCATGAGTTTCTTTTTTGTACTTGTTATACCTTTATTTTACCTATACAGTGTTTATTTTAGGCTGTATAGTAATTATGTACCTATTATGTAGGAAAAATATTTACCATCTACGTCGATAAAGGATTTATTTGTCAACAAATTGTTCTACTGCATATAAGATCTTTTTTGAAGCAGCGGACAGAACGATAAGAATTATTTAAAGAAATAAAACCAATGGTAGCATACTTAGCATCACGGCTGTATATTCTCGAAGGATTAGGCAGAAATGTGTTGCTGACAAGTTCCATCTTATAATTCCAATGACACCTTACACTCTGACAGTAATTCCGAGAACACACGGAGCGGAACTACTTTCAATATGTATCGCTTAGTCACAAACAATTACACTTAAAAGCATTAAGTATCGGACTACTTTATTTTTGGTATCTAGTATTATTCGACTACTAGATTCACCCACGTTAATCTAGATTTTGTCAATAAATTTCTATTCCTCGGGAACAGTACTTATTTTCTGGATGAAAGATAACCGATGTCTTCTTTTTGTATACTTACCTAAGAACCTGTACCTATGCGAAATTTCATGATGATCGGTCCAGTAGTTAAGACGTGAAAGCGTAACAAACAAACTCACATTCGCATTTATAATATTAGATACGTTTAATGAAGGAAAGCAAAACAAGTTAGCTACTTAAAAATAAACTCCATTGTAGTTTTCAGCACCAATATTGGTACAATTTCAAGTTGTACACTGTGCGAAAATGTAGCGAAACCAGTTGGCAACCGGTTTTAGTTTCGTTTTAGTTACGTCTCGAGATAATAAGTTAATTATGTTAAAACGCTTTTTGAATCAATTTACCAAAAAATTGAGAATAATATTGTAAATATTTTAATCGCTTATTATCACTAGTTACGTAAATGAAATAGCTGTTAAGATAATGAAGCGATGGTTGCTTATAATGGCTTAATCACCAGCAATTTGACTCTAGCTATTAACTCGTGAACCTAGACCATACAACTCCAAATTCGCATCTAAAAACATCATATAAATAAAAGTAAGTTGATATATGTTCACTTCAATACAGCTGCTATAATATAATATAATATTCTATCACATACACACAACACCATCTAGCCCAAACTAAGCAGAGCTTGTATTATGGGTACTAGACAATGGATAAACATACATATATACTTTTTTTTTGTAAATACATGCATATTATACATAGAAACACCCAGACCAAGACAAACATCCATGTTCATGCACACAAATGTTTGACTTGTGCAGGAATCGAACCTGCGACCTCAGGCGTAGCAGTCGGTTACACTAACCACTACGCCATCGAGGCCGTCAAATAGAGCCGAGGGCTATAAAGCCCAATAGATGAATGAACCCTTATAAGGTACGCCAGCATGATCTCAAGTTTATATTGTTGACAAATGCGATCCGTCCACCACGTCGGCAGTTTATTGCGCGCCATGACAGCCGACTCATTGTTGACCACGTACAAAGGTTTATGGCGACCTCGTAAAAACAAGTGTACGCTTTTGGCAGGTCAAAGTCTGCTTGATTGTTTGAAGTGGGCGCGATTCCGCGATCGATTGATTGGCTTGAGAAAATTGATGGCGTTTTTAAGGTTGAACAATTGGTTAACCCCAATAATTGTGAATTGATGTTGATTAGCCTTGGCTAATAGGTTAGTCTATTAAAAGAAGCGATTAACGGGTTTGACAATAAATATCGTGTGTATCATAGAGAGATTAACGAACGCAAAGAGACTAAGGATTCTGCGGTTACGAGATCTATGTTTGGGATTAACTTTTTTTTTATGGATAAGGGGGCAAACGAGCAGATGGATCGCCTGATGGTAAGCAATTACCGCCACCCATGGACACCTGCAACACCAGGGGAGTTACAAGTGCGTTGCCGGCCTTTTAAAAAGGAGTACGCTCTTTTCTTGAAGTGTTGAAGGTCGTATTGATCCGGAAATACCGCAGGTGACAGCTCATTCCACAGTTTTGTTGTGCGAGGTAGAAATTTCCCGGAGAAAAACACAGTTGTGGACTGCCAACCATCTAAATGAACTAAGTGTTATTTTAACATTTATACAGAGTGTCCCAGAATATGTGAATCAAATTGTAACGGGAGATTCCTTAGGTTAGGATCTTTCAAATGAGCTAACTAAAAAAAAATTAAAATTTATGACCTTTATGTAAAAATTAAAAAATCATAGTTTTTAGAAAAGTACGACATACACCAAAACAATGCTGCGATTTCAAAACTAAACCAGTTAAAAAAAAATCCTTTGTAGTTTGTCGAATCAATCCTTCACAAATAATATCTAATAGTGAAAAAAATTAAAATTAGCCTTAATCGAAGCACCTGTAGCTGAAAGTCTGAAAAAGCGTACTTTTTTAAAAACATAATTGGGTTTTCTTTCTGGAAAATCTCAATTGTCTTGCCGTCTGTTACGTGTGGTCTAAACCCATAGCTGATGCAATATGGCTGTAGAAGTAGTACAGAAGAACACTTCTCCTTGCCTCTTCGGGTATATAATTATGACTGTGGGCGACTATGTATGTATATTAATTAATTCTTCTTAGTCGCATAGAGTTTTACATAGGTTCTAGGAGATGTAGCCGTAGGCAAGCTCACATAGCAAGATATGAGTAGTGTGATATTTCGACCTAACCCTAAGGACAGATATAGCATGAAATTATGTATGTATTTATAAGGAATATGGGCCATAAATATGAATATAATTGTATCTAGACAGATTTGGCAGGCAAAAAAGTCTTTCATGTACCAAAATAATGTCTAAAGGTTTTATTGGCAAGTCTTATGATATCGAGTCTCCATTTCGTGGAACGCAAAGGCCTAAGAATTCAATAGGAATAGAAAACATTTTTCCTTACAATTTTACTAAGCAACGGCTTATTCTACTACTATGCCCCAATTCTAATACAAAAACACATTTTTATAACAGCCTGTACTACAATAAGTACGTTATGCGTGTATTTAGAAGAATAAGTGTAGCGATAGCTATCACATTTATTATGTACACATTTTCCTCGCTTACGAAAGGAAAGCGTCAGTGAAACGTAACGATAAATTATGGAGTAAACAGATACACAGACGATGTTAACAGGGAGAAGGTATATTACTGGATTTCATTATTGCTGTATGTGATGAGTATCTTTCTTGTTATATCAAAATTCATAGAATATTTACGGCACCACTTGTGATTGAAAAGCGTAGTCATATTTTTGGGGATGTAGGTTTATATATATTTTTGTAAGCCTAAAAACTTAGTAAAATATTATATTGCGTTTTTATTTAGACTTTGTCTGTGATGGCGTTTACGTGCATCATACTATGCCGAGTTATTAGACCGGTACTACAAAACTAAACTACATAAAAAATGGCTTAGATGTTAAGTTGAATCCCAAGTTATTAAACTGTGCACAGCGTGTCAAAATCAGTTAAGCGGTTTTATGTAATATCGTAACAAACAAACATACTGACAGATAGATGACTATTTTAAAACAATTTTATCGTTCGGAATATTTCTATATAAACAGAAACTTTAAAATTTATCGATGATATACAAAATGTCCTCTTGATTATAAATGCTAGTAATAATTACTGCACGTAATCAATCGTTTCAATGATGTCTCTTTTATACTTAATAGCTTCATTAATTATTTATAGTACGTATGTGTGAACAGACACTTAATGCTGTATAACAGAAAAACGAATGATTGATTTCTGTGTGTAACTCAAACTGTAAATGCAACTGCAGTGTTTTGTGTTTTTTAATATGACGTGAAGCTAGTCATACTCTACTACCATATATTTTTAATTGACTCATAGAATAAATACTATAAGTATGCAAGATAAGACGTAGAGAATAGACTAGACCTCCTTTTACAGGAAACCGGCGTAAAAGAAGTAACCATTAGTACCACTGTTCCTGTTTCACCCAATATCTGTTCTCATATTCTTTCCTGTTCCTTTACCATTGTTCCTACCTTATAATATAACTACATCTAGACACAACATAAAAACGAAACAAAAATATGGTACCTGCCAACATATTCAAATGTAGCTGTCATATTTTAGAGCCTAAAACTTTATAGTATGTGTGATGCACTTTACACAAAATCAAAATACAACAGAAGTTAGTAATAATAATATTAATATAATACTCTGTTCCTGAGAGCCAACTCTCGTCATAAAAACTATTCAAAATAGACTTCCTATTACTTAATGTTATAAATATCACAAATAAGTTTCTTCTAAATTAAAATGATACGTCTTATGTAAATATAAATTGCATTTCAGTTCACATTTGACTTTTATTAGATCAGATTGGCACTATATTTTGAACAGATTTTACAAGAGAAATGGCTTGGTGACAACTTCATAACATGCATAATACACTTGACAAGGCCAAAAACTAAGGACTCCAATATTATCTTGCCCATAAAGCAACATAAACTTCTGAAATGTAATAGAAATATCCGAACACCGCTGTAGGTAGCTGTTTCGAGAAACAAGAGGGCTAATTAGAACTTGTAAGATGGTCGGAGTAAGTAACGTTGAGGGCTTAGGAACAACTTGTGGCATTAGCGCGACAGTATGTACGAGTAACGTACATAGCTACGTATGTGAAATACTGGAGGCGTACCATGGGTTCACTACTGTAGTTCGGTTACTAGTTTACATATAAACGTTTTAGTGATTTTGCCGGACAAAGAGCATATAGAAAAATTATACATACGTACAACATATGTAAGTATATAGATTTAAGCCTATATATCCTAAAGTGGTAGGCAGAGGTGACACACATTATGCCAGCAATGTTGTAGGTTTTACATATTTGGATCGAGTCTTGTGCCGTCTATCGGGCGCGTTACCAGACACCGCACCGTGCTGGTACTGAGAATTTACTTACATACACACATAGTAACTCACTTATAACCCCGAAGGGGTGGCCTAAGGTTATACCCCCACATCTTACCAGTTGCTCATGTTTCAAGTAATAGGCTCGCCAGAGCCTATTACCGTTTGCCTTACACATTACCAGACTCCGACTGTCCCGACTTTCTTGCCAAAATAACCCAAGAGTACTTTGCTCGACCCGTGAATCAAATCCAGAAACGTGATGATCGTACGAAATTATAAGCGCAAACTTATGCAAACGAAATAACGAAGCAATCTTTGCTAGTAACTAGCTATGTACTGTAACTGCCGAAATTCAAATAAAAAAAAAACTATCATATCAATATAATCGTGGTTGTATTTCTACATAATCCCGAAAACATTAGTAGTATTAAGGAACCATGTCATATTATGCCACAATAGTCGTCAGTACTATTACGTGATTATTAGATTCATATGGTTCATCAAATCTAATAATGATGATGGCTGGAGCAAAGATTACGAAAGCGGAAAACTAGCACCGCTGCATATGCAATCTATAAATAATACATTCGATACGACGACACATGAATATTGAATAAGATTATATCAGCGTCTTGGACATCTTTCGGTCTTATTATACAAGGTTAGTCTGCAGGACGGTACTAAGCTAAAAAGACGTTAGGTATAGTAAGTCAGCACAAATGTAAAAGTGCGGCTTTCGTCAACTATTTGCTTAGTATGATTGTGAATTTGAATGCCTTGTTACTTTTTAGATCACGTCTCTTAATCTTTCTTGACTTAATATATGGGGATAAATAAAAATAATTATATAAATTATAAACTTTATACGAGGTATATTACAGGTAGACTGTCCTGTATTATTTTTGCATGTGTGTTATCGTGAGATGCCAGACTGATATCCCAGGTCGTCGGCAGTGTACTATAAACGTACTATAGACTAGAAATTTACGCGTTGGGTAGCAGTTGTTACACCCCCTATAACGTTATTTAAATTTAGAAGCATAGTTTTCTAAATGAGGTGCCGTACACCTTTGCCTACTCTTTCGCGGATATATAAGCTTAATTCTATGTTATTCATAATTATATTCCTCAATAAACGTTTTTAGACTATCACGATTTGTACATATACTTAATATCTACATCTTGGAATCCAGTCATCAGCAAATGGAAACGTCGCCGCAGTGACTTAGGTCGTCAGTGTGTAGACGTCGTTAGTGTTGTGTGTCGAAATACCGACTGTGCTAATATAAATAATAACGACCAAGTGAGGGTAGTTGCCGAAAACCGCACTTCACGAAGGCGCCACTGAGCTCACACCAGTCAACCCGTGACAACGATCGACGCAAGTCGGTCGATACGTCGGCCAATCAATAGGTATTTATTTCCTTTTAAATACTTTATCGCGAATAAGACCCGTTAACTAGCATTATATTAAGTAAGTAGGTATATATTCCTCAATTGTGTCTATAAAAAAAGTTTACAACAGTCGTATATTTCTATTATTTTTGTACCTAGCTCAGACTATCAATACAAAATAATTCATTATTTAAATAAATAAAACATTATATCGTGACATTAATCTTTCAACAAACAACCATTATTTATATTTTTAATATAAGTGAGAGAGCACTGACAAAATTTCTAATTACGTGAGTCAAGTCTACATCAAATATTACCCAAAAACCTATCCACTACAGGCCTTGTATTGCGTCATAGAGGTTTTACTATTGCAGTTGCTATCGAAATGATTGCTCATGGTAAACGTGGATGAGATAGGTAGATATTCTATAGTCCGTACCTTCACAATGTAGCTACGATTTGTGTCCGAAAAAGCCGACCGGATTAAAATTGGCCTTGTAAATTCTAGGGTTAAGAAGTCTTTGATTATTTTGTTACATAAATTAGGATGGTAATTTTATAAAATGTAAGTTAACTTAAATTTTGGTCGACAAAAGGTTCCTAATTATAATCGCTATTGTTAATAATTTATTGTAAAATGTTGTATTTTCAAACCATTATTCACTCTCCCTTTGAATAACAAAGATCATTTCGGTGGAATATTAGCAAAACTTTTACAGTGAGCTCATGCGTGCATAGAGCTCAAGTCTTACAATACCAGCCATAATTAAAAATCCATTGTGTCTGGTCGCCGGTGTGCTGCTGCGACTCAATAGGTTCAAACCATAGTTATTATTATGGTTTAATCGTAATTTTTATGGTTATTACTTATAACTATTTGGTACACCGGTGAACCAAACCTACCTGTAAGACAGTACATAAAAATACTTTCTGAAAAGCATTAAACATCTCTTTAGTCTCCTACCAATAGGCATTGATAGGCTTTGCTTTGTCTTAAATCTTGTTAAACATAAACATAGTCTTCTACTTCGAATAAAAGCAAAGGTGTGTAATACCTTATTTGCCATAATATATGCTTTGATTTTAATCCCTACGTAATAGGTGCGAGCCACTTGTTGTTTTCTTCTTCGTATTCCTATCTCAATGCTATTACTGAGAATTTCTTGACAGAAAATTCAATAACATATTGCTCTACGACCTACCCTACTTTCTCTTGGAGTTCCAGTCTCCAAGAGAAAGTAGGATAGGTCGTAGAGTTCTTGGTGTTTGGAAATGGCAATAGGTTTACCCCCTATAACGAGGGAACTAGAACCTTAGCTGTCAAAATGTGAGTGTTATAGATCTCTGCCTATCTCTTCGGCGATATAGTGAGATTGTTTATATATTTTAAATTTTGTTGGAATACTCACTGCACTCAAATCCATTCTGTTCATGATTCTAATACCGAATTACATTTCATTTTCAGAATAATATGCTTGTGTATAGCCTTCGTAGAAGCCACAAGAATATGTCTCCGCTCTACAATGTTGCAATATGATACGGTTTGTTTTTGCGTCGCGTACATATACCTACATATGACTTCAGACATCAACCACATACGTCATGTTGTATTTGCGGTCTACGCTTTAAACCACATATAGCTGCATCTGATACTTTGAACGGTTTTAGAAAATTCCTTTGATATTTGGATGTAGACTGGCTTGTAAACTATCTGTGTGGTTGATACAACTTGTTTCACAAAGGTGCTTTTAGATTTTAATTCGGAGCTAATTAATTAATTTGTAACTTAATCTCTTGGGGCTTATTCGGAGTAATTATAATTCACGGTGATTATGTATATACTTAATTTTAAAGTACTTTATACTAGTACTACTTATATATTTCTAATTTTATTTAGAAAAAGTGTACGTAAGATACTCAGTCACGCGTGAACCCTTAAACGGTTTTGGATGCAACTTAGCATACAGACTATATCGTAGATTAACACAAAGAATAGTGTTTATTCCGGTATGCGTTCAAGTGGGTTTCAAGCCCAGTAACAATCATATTATTCATGAATAAATAAACATCTACTAATAAAAAAGAAAATTAAATAAAGAAACGCTTGAGTTTCGTGTCAGGCGAAGTGTTATTAGAATATGTCAATAAAATTGCAGTTTGGAAATTTGGAACCCGGAGTTTGGAACTGAGATCTGTAGACGGCAATAGCTTATAACGTAAGACTTATAATGCTACCTATCCCTATGTGGATATTATCGTTGGACTAAATCTGTACCTACTCGTATTTTGCGTTTATACATTATTTTGTCAATCCGGCCCAAAAACCTAAATTAAAATAAATTAAAGCTAGGTATTCTTTATATGGATGCGGAAGGCGGAAGACCGGATGTTGTGGCGTAAAATGGGAGAGGCCTATGTCCAGCAGTGGACTGCGGTGGGCTGATTGATTGATTGATTGATATTCTTTATATTGGAAAAATAATACATTTATGATATTTCTACTTCATTATTTAGTAATTAGTTATAATGTAAGAAACCCCACAAATTACATATTTCTACGGTAGATATATAATGTTCTGTGGTAGATATAATATTTAGTCTTTAAATATGACCCATTTTCTTTTATAAGTTGTAACAGAATTGCAACCTTTTATAAATAGTGCAGCATTTTAAAGCTTTTGCTAGTGAAAAATGTCACTAATATCAAATACGTGTAGGCAGTGTCGTCTAAAAGCTGCGGGTATTCATTTCTAGGAAAACGTATGCATGTAATAACGCTAAAAATAAATAAATTCTACTTATAAGAACGATGTCTATGTTTATCGTGATGATAGACTTGCTATGGATACACCTGATGGAGATTTCGTTGTCATTTCAAGCTTTAAGAAACATGCTCAATATTTATATAATATTTCTCACGGTCCGTATAGATTGGTGGAGCCTCTATAAATCCTGGTTTTTGTATAACGACATTATGATAAACGCTCAATAAATATCCCGATTAAGGATCACAACATAAATAATTATCAGAAAAAATATTGAATATGCTTTCGCAAATGGTTTCTACTGCTGAATGGGATTTGAGGAAAGGTCTATTTAGTAATGTACCTACACGATCTCAATCAGATACATTTCGTTGTTTTGTTCCTCTTGTTAAGTCTAGGAAGACATAACAAGGCAATCAGCGGTTTAAAAACATCTAATCATCGCCACCGCTGCACACGTTGAGAAAATTGCAATTTATAAACCGCTTTATAGAGTTTAAAGTTTGGTATATTTTTTTGCAAATGTTGCAGGGTACGTTGTTAACGCAATACAAGCAGAGCTGGTGGAGGAAGCTAGTTGTTTCACTACAAGTAAACCCTCGAGAACTTTTATCCAAATTAAAAGTAGTACGTCTGTTTTATTGTTGGCCATACACAGTAGGACATAAAAAGCAATCGTCAATAATTTTCATTCGTATTTGCGGAAAACCAATATGAGTTTCCCAAAGCCGGTCGTAAATTTTCACGCTTACAGAAACAAATATAAAAAATAACTACTGTTGTGTATGTTTTTCCATCGTATCATCTAGTATGCATAAAACCTGCGGTCGGGGGAGCTGGAGACCGCAATCCTCTACTCCTTCATTGATTTTACGGTACTGCGGAAGGGTCTGAGTCGACGTTCCGATAAAAATATTGCTTAAAACGATTTACTATGAACAGGTTTATGGTTGGGTGTTTTTGTACAAAATCGGAAATAGATGAATTGCCTGTAAATAGACAATTCTTACTTCATTTAGTTTAAAAGACGTGACCTATTAAACCTTTAAATTTCTGTTCGTTAAATGGGTTAACACATTAACAAAGATGGCTCATACAGAGACGTGTAAGGCTCCTACGAAAGTGCACTATAAGCGATGCATCGTATTTAACGTGTTGTAGACAACAGATAAAAACCACTATTATGTTCAAATTTCAGTAAATAAAATAACATAAGCATTGAGAGCCATGTATTTGTTGGCTTCGCTAAAACGTGATTCCCAGAATACGCTGGCTTGGTGTACCATGTTGCTGATTAAGAATTTATATTTCGTTGGCTTTTAACGAAATCCAATTGATTTATAATTTAAAATACACCCTTTTGCTCCTGTTAATATATAGGCTACTGTTCTTATTTTCTTACATCATACGACCTAAATATAACAATAAGTATGTTGTATGCCGTATCTTCGTTTCCTATTAACAAAGACCGTCTATATTAAATATTAACCACGTGTGAATATCTGGTAGTAAATATATTTACTAGCGGCTTTTTGTCTATTAACAAAGTGATGTATAAAATTTTAATTAACATACCTAAAATTATTAATAGATGACAAAATTATTTAGGAATCTATTTTGACAAAAAATATTGTACGGCCAAGGAATCTCCTTACATTCCTATTCGGAATCGTCATCATAATAATGCATACTTTCGTTTATTTCTTCAGTCTCAGCATTTTTATTTCACTCGTTCCGTCTGCTATGCAACTACAGATCTTAAACCGCAGAGATTACAGGAAATAATAAAAAGGCAATTCTATTTTTACAGGTGGCAGAGCTCAAGAATTATTTTTATTTATTTATAAATTACTAGCTTTTGCACGCGCTCAGAGAAAGTACTTTTTTCTGCATAAATAAAACGTACCCTATGTCTTGTTCTATACCACTGACACCGTGTATGCGAAATTGAATGATAATCAGTCAAGTAGTTAAGGCGTAAGCGTAACTAACAAACAATCTTACATTGATATTTATAATATTAGTTAGGACAATAATAGTTAGGATTTCAGACTTATATGTATCTTAGACTTGGATCTCATATCGTAAACAATAAATTCTCTCTCTCTGTATCCTTGAAATTCCAGACAAACAGTGCCACTAAGAATGCACTCTTAGCCAGCAAAATAAATCACTAGTATAACCCTATTTGGTCCTTTTTTATGTTTAACATTGATTCAAGATCATAAAAAGTAATAAATATATATTATTATGTAGACCATCAAGCTCAATACCATTATTTAAATTAGAATACAAAGTCATGTTTATGATTGGCAAAGTGATTAATTTTAGAATACAATCCAAATGACATTAACAGTCGCCAGATCCAATGAAATGTAAAACTTACTCACTCTTCATAAAAAATGGGTAATATATTATTTCTATTCTTTACTACTACGACTTTAAACCACATATCCTTAATATTCTTGGAACAGAGATCGACACGATTATTATTTAAATGACTGACTTGTTCCTCGTTATTTATTTATATTATGCAAAATTACATTACATTCGACATTTTCCTCAAATCAAAATTCATTTACGTACCGTAATTTCATTGTTTAAGCGATATTTAATGGGTTTTTTGTATCCTTCCCTTAAACGCAATTATGTGGATTCAGTATAAATACTCTTTAATCGCTACAGCATTTGCTTATTGCATTTACTTTTGAAAAAAATATGCATTATGTTGTTTAACTAAAGGTTAAACTACTTCATAGGTTTAAGAATTTGTTATATTTACTTATGTACTTGTACTCGTGTCTTTTTTCTTTAATTATTTTAAGATAAGCAAAATATAGAAAGATTACAAAATAGTTAAGTACGAGTATAAATACGGATTTATCTTAAAGACTAACATGCAGAGACTACATTACTTTTAGCCTATTGTATCACACAATTTTATTTAAATATGGATTTCTTAAGCCGTCATATCGTCTGACTTAGTGCCATTTTAGTAAATTATCAATACGTACAATTGCGCGTATGGATAACTTTATATTGAGTTTCTGAGTTTGGTTCCCAGGTCAAGAAAAGTACTGTTGACTTAAGAAATAATATTCTCAGTTACAGCATGATACTTTTACGTTAGATTGTATAATAACTTCTGCTTATCTTTGTAGATATCAAATAGTTGAACATAAGTTATAATATAACTATGGAACGCCATGTTTGTGCCCGGCGTTACATTTATACCTAGCTTTTACAAGTCTTTGCTGATGTGAATTTAAGGACCTAGAGATTCTATAGGAACTGTGAGTTTTATCTGGTTAATAGTCGGCATTCGTCACACTCCAGCCTATAGTCTATCTCTATTCAAAATTCTGTTATTAAGTGAAAGAAGGACAAACTAACAAACACAATAGGGTAGTTGCATATTTTTGAATTTGTACCTAATTTTACACACAAGAGCAAATCAAAATTAATATTTTTTGGAAACTGTATCAAAATTTGTTGGAAAAAGGAAGTAATTAATATTTTAAATTTGGATATAAGTAAAAATTGGGTTTTTGTGTGGATGTCTCGCTGCTTCCCTCGCACAGCTGCTATTAAATATCGGTTACGACACAAGTTGCATCGTGCATCCTTTTCCTGTCATTTGAAAATTACCACTTATACCAGATTTGAAACGCTGGTATCTTATTTATTGTTTATTAGTTTGCAAACATACCTTGCATTTTAATGTTTGAGTAATGTAACTATTACACTTAAATAATAAAAGATGTGTTTGACGCTTATCTATTTATTTTTCACAGTTTAGTAAGATAAGATTATAATTTATCATCATGTGAACAAAAAAGAACTGTCGATTACAGCATACAATTTAAACAATGTAGTTTCTACATTGGTAGGCTACTCTGCGTTCGAAATGTACAGTTGTGAAGATGGAACTGTTACACCAAAGGAAGAACAGAGCCATCTCTCCTTATTTAACTATTTTTATGACATTATTTTAAAACGAAATGAGTTTTGTACTTTTCATATTCATGGCGATGTCAAAAGGTCTATACAATTTACAAGATTAAATCTTGGAATCTTTTCTAGGCGCATTTATTTAGGGTATGGCTTGTTTTAATGATGTTTTTAAATTTAAACAAAGGAAACGCCAAATCTAGTTGCTTCGCTTAATGAGAGTTTTGCTTCTAGGTCTTTAAATTTTCATGTTGACAAATACTGTAGTATGATTTTGTTCTTTCTGTTATAACTATTAATATTGTTTATTTATTTTGACGTTTCCTGCTTATCTATTGTTTTGGTATACTCTTAATTTAAACTGCCTCCGTAGCGCAGCGGTAATGTATGCGACTGCTGTGTAAGAGGTCTCGGGTTCGAATCCCGGTTGGGGCCAACAAAATTTTATTGGGTATTTCTATCAAGAAATCTTAATAACTGCCCGGAGTTAGAAAGTTGGCGGTGTTAGACACCCCGTGCCTCGGAAAGCACGGAAAGCCGTTGGTCATGCGCCTGATCTTTCTCTGGTCTTGTCGGATTACCGTTCCATCGAATCATGAGAGCTAGGGAAAAGAGAGTGCACTTGTGTTTGCGCACACGCTGGTGCACTATAATATCTTCTGCCAGTCTCCGTTAAGATGCCAGATGGCCAGTCTCCGTTAAGATTGGCCATCGTGACCGAAATTCGGTCTGGAGGACATTATTAATTTGAATTTAATTCTGCATAATCGTTAATAGAATTAATACAAATATATATTACATACGTATGTAGTTACACGCCTATAACATGGAAGGAGTAAGCAGAGGTATATCAGAACCACAATTTGCTCGCAATGGTATAAGGTCCCACATAATAGGTGACACAGTTTTCTACTCTGCGCTGTTCCAGAGAATTTCTTGTCAGTAACACTTTGCCCGAGCCGAGTGTCGAACTCCACACGCATGCATAGCAGTCGTATTCACTACTGCTAAACCATAAATATGTTGCCTCGTTTATACTGCTAATTTGAACGTAGTAAATTCTGTCCTTTAACAAAAATAAGCAGCGATAGCCTAATGGGAAACCGTTGGACTGCCACGCAGAGGTCTCGAGTTCGAACCCAAGGCGCGCATCTCTAACTTTTCGAAGTTATATGCGTATTAAATAGTTGATTATCGCTTGTTTTAACGGTGAAGGAAAACATCGTGAGGAAACCTGCATGTCTCTTCTCTATAATGTTCTCGAAGATATGTGAAGTCTGCCAACCCGCACTAGGCCATCGTGGTGGACTATGACCTTACCCTTCTCATAGTGAGAAGAGGCCCGTGCCCAGCAGTGGGACAGTTTAATACAGGGCTGATATTATTATATTATATATTATAAGAAAAGTAAGGCCAATCTACTTTTTGCAAGTTAAGTTTAATTTCTTATCGGTTTAAAAACGGTTAATAACGGTGTAAGCCAATTTTATACGTACGATCAATGATACCCCTTATTTATGCCGCAGTTACCTGGTTTCAACAATAGTCAGCCATAGACTTGATAGTATCAATAAAATGCAAAAATAATATTAATAGTAATTGCAAATTTGACTGTACACTTAAACCACTACGCCATATGGCTTTGTGTTTTAAGTTGTCGCCCCAACACTGCTTCTGCGTCGAGTGCTATAGATTCTATTTCCACTTATTTGAATATTCGTAAAGTCCCGCGATGTGAAATATTACAATGCGGAAGTTGTTTTGAAAAATATATGTCATCAAAATTTTATTTAACACAATCATGCATCAATACATACAAATATTACCTATGTATATACGTAGGTAACTTAAATTCAACTGACATATTCTTGTATTATTTTATCCGGTATTTAAACTGCCTCACTTAAATAGCAATTTGAACACAGCATGTACATTATTCATTAGCTCTTGGTCATCATTAAACAACGCTGTATTGAAAATAGTTTATTATTAGCAACAGGATTCCGGACCCAAACCAAATATAAAATTAACCGAGAAAACTCGTCTTTCAAAAGTTAGCGTACCACCATCCCATTCTTTGAAGATATAAAAGAGCTTTCGGTCTCAAAGGAGGAGGTTGAGTTCACGTCGTTACTTTGATTAGAACTTCGCTGGCTGCCTATTGTAGTATAAGTTAGCTAAAGTATTAATGATACTTATTTCATATAAATGTTAATAAGAGACATATTCAAAGATTCTAATTCAAACGCATGTATCTTTTAAATACACTTGTTAATAGAAAATATCATCATTATGTTACAAATATATCACATCTTTCGGTTATTTAGAAGACACAAAGCAATTTATAAAGTTATCTACAAAAGAAGTCAAGAAAATAACGTCAAAATGATAAATGAGTAGTTACTGTTGCCTGCGCCTGTTTTATAAATATTACAAAATCGAATGCCGTGCTTTCAATCTTTATTAGGTAAGTTGCAACGATCAAAATCAGAATAGAAAATATGTATTACTTAATTTAGAAACATACTAAAGTGTTATGAAACAATTAAATAGCAGACTCGCCTTTGTTTTCGAGAAGGTATATTTGCGTTCATTAGGCAATCTTTTTAAGGTATAGAAACATTAATTGTTTTCTTCTTAATACTTGAAAAAGATCGGCCATCAACCGCATGTTTAGATTAAGCATCAGTTGTGGCAGAAACCTGGCTAATGTGTTCCTTAGCGACAGTTGAATACAACTCTATTTTAGTATGATAAGAGTTAAGCTATAATCTAATATGTAGGTCAAGTGTAGATTGGAAGAGTTGGCACATCTTCGAGAACATAACTAATAAAGATCTTGTACGCGCTCTGCATTAGGTTGGTAGACCGCTCGATAAAAACTAGCATTATAAAAACTGATCATAAAATTTAAGGCAGATAATATAATAAAGATACATAAATAATAAGAGGGGTACAATTTTTTAACTATCACGTGCTGAGCTTACTGCGCTTGTTCAACATTCGGCCAAATAAACAATCTAAACATAGTAGTTACAGCGTAAAGCATAAAAGTACTTATTATTTATTTATGATCCAGCTGGCTCGTGCATGCTGAAAGTTTCAGTTTGTTTACGAGTCTAGACTTTATTTTATAGTTCCAAAATTCAATCCATGTTTAATTTTTATTTAGTCTACGTGGACTATAAATCACAAATACATTTAAACAAGACATATCTAAAAAAATATCTTCCCGCGAATGCTGTTTATGTATTTATTATTCATATCACGAATCGTGTTAATATTTCAGTAGATTTTTAGGAACACTGAAACAAAATCCTATCTTCCCCTGGTTATGTAATATAAGTCTTAGCGTACAAATCCGAGTATATAGAGAATAATACCGTGTAGATTAGCTATCGTAAACTTGATCATAATATAGTTTGCTCTTAGAATTTTATATTAAGATTATAATACAAGCCAGCGTTGTCAGTCCAACGTTTGTAGCGAGTCCAGAATTACTTGGCCAGTATCTTTGGCCAACTTTAATGAAGTTTCGCTTTTATTACGACAGAGACTTAACCCCAAGGATTTTTGTGTTTATGATCCTGTTATAACTTTAAAGAGATTGCAACAACCATCGTGATGTAGGTTTTTTATTTACTCACTTAATCAGAAAATTTTATATTGCCTGTATGTGTCTGGCACGTCTACGAATAAGCACTGAAGTTCTAGCAGCAATAAAAATTCGTTGGGGCCGATGTTCTTACTTTGTTAACACTGCGAATGTAAATCTTATAAGCCTTCGCTCTCAAGGTACAATAGACAGGCAAGGCCACGGTGTTATAGATAGCTACTGATTTTTTTACTGCGAACTTACATTTCACCCTCATATCGGACATAATGCGGAAATGCAATTTCCATAAATTTTACACACAGTGAGCAGCGTCCCCATCCGAAAAGATTGGACGCGACCACATGATAGATATGACGGAGATCTCTTGTGCTGCAATAATGCAGAAAATATATTTAGAATGTGATAATTTTTAATATACTACTTAACTCAATTACACAATATGAGTAGCGATATTGTCTAGGAGACAGATTAGAAAAAGCTAGACACAAAAAAAATATTCTGAATTATTTAAAGCCTTTCGCATGAATGACAAATTTTCAATGTGCATCTACCCGGACATACATTTTCATGAGAGCTACTGGGGAAGTGCGGTCGTAACAAACCCAATAAATTATAAAAAGAGATCTTGGGAAGGAGACAAGGCTTTCCTTGGGACAAGTCGTAAATTTAACGGTCGAAAGAATCCTTATTTCCCTCGGCTATTCACGTGGTTGAGCTAGCAAAACTATCTCCTTTATGAGTAATAGAAAAAACCTGTTACCACTAAAGTATTTACCGCCACAAGCGCCACATAATACCATTACGCATAAAGTTGAACGTTTGTTTAGATCGTTTTAAAAAGCTTGGTTTTTCTGCAGCAATTATTTTATCAACAGCGTCCAATTTTTTTCTCTTCCAACAGCAAACGTAATCCCAAGTGTTCCATTAAAACGTAACTCCGTGTGTAACTCCCTTAATTAACGCCGTCGATCTTCCATTCGCCTCAGAAATTGCTCCATTGTACAAAATTTGTAACGTAGTAAAATTCTTCGACCGCAACAGAATTACCACGGAATTATGAGAATAATTTAATTAAGACATAACAGCACCTTTAATACCGATTAGTCACACGATCCGTGGTTTGGGCGTACTAGGTAATTTGAGATCTTAATGGGTTTACTGCGGCTTTGGTCATACCTCCTACTCCGCTCTGACCAATCACGAGCGCCAACCATTCGGTGCTTCGACGGCTTCACTGATTCATCAAGTGATTAACACTTGGTGGTATTCTGCGTAAATTTACTTACGCTCAATAAGCAATTTGTTATTCGATCAAAGTTAACTACGAGATTGTAATCATCGCTCATCATACTCTATGAAACAGAAGCTCGGTGTCAGTAATTTACGATAGCACTTCTCCTTCATTAAACGTCTTCTTTGATCTAAGTATTTGCTGGACTGAAATTGTTTTGTTTTCACAGCAAATAACATTAGTCTTGTCAGATACAAATGTTGGCTATTACTGGAATATTTTATTATTTTTTAGCATGAAAACAAGTCATTTATATAATGTTTCGGAGTCTAAGACAAAGCGGAGCCTACTGGCCGTCACAGCGGGCGTGCTAATAAGCCCCTTACGTCAGTTGACTCAAAGCTAGTATTATTTTTCTTAAAGATAGCATTGCGGGAGTTTTCAATGTAATTGCCCCGGTTTCTTCAAGAGGCTGACAGCTCAAAGGCCAGTCACTGACGTGCTCATTGTCGGAACGCCCACGGTTTACCTTATTCAAAGTTTGCGGGCTTTTTTCTTTAAATATTTACTGGGAGTCACTTGGTAATACTCAGTAATAAGCGTTTTATTTGCCGCTGTTTGTGTAAATTTTCATGTTAAAATAATCGTTTGGGCTTGTGGTTTCTACAATATTCTACCTCTATTCAATTAAGTAATTTTTAAATTGCTTAAATACTTCCTCTGCCAGATTGTTTTAAATGAATTTTTAATTCCTGTAGTTAATTTGATCGACTGCTTTCTTCGCTTTCCTTTTGGCTGATATAAATATTACCGAATTTTCGCCACTAACATTTTATAACGTAAAATTGTAGGATACCGTAATAATTTCTTTATACTTCATTGATGCCGTGCGCTTAGTCCTCCAATAGAAAATGTTTCGATGGTCATAAAACTAAATTGTGGTTGTAAAATCTCGTAATTAGTGAAACTAATGGCGGTAATCCACTTCCATATGAAAATTACAATCGTAAACTTTTTCAATCGTAAAACCCTTAAATGCTTTTATAAAATTAAATTGTCTTGATGATTTTACAGAAAGTTTATTATTTATGGGAACGAACAGTCGGGATATTTGGTTTGTGTTAGTAATGTTATCGATTCATTTTGTTCGTATTTCCTTAGGTAAAGCGTATGATAAAATATACAAAAGGACCAAAAGTGAGACCATTCTTTCCTCTTGGGTAACCTGATATTGCTCATTCAGTTGTTTTCTGGCTGTTTGGGTATAAGATTACAAGCAATTTATTTCAATATGGCAATCGAATTTACGAACGCACTCGAATTGTTTAAAGAGACCATTTTATAGTCGATAAACTTTTTTTTATTTATTTGTATTCTCTTTATAAAATTAGAATCTTTCAAACGCATATTTATATTAACGTATATCAAAAAAATATATATTTTGGATGTCACGACGATTTACTGAGACTGATAAATGTATTAAAGCTAGGCATATACATATGTATACTCACACATTTACACGTAACCTCAAGTGGTGTAATTACGTCAGGGCCTTAGTCATGTGGTCTACGTCCAAATATACGTGGTCGGAGCCACGAGGAAATCATGCATTTGCTGTGGATGTAACATGCAGCTAATCATGTTAATTAATATATTAGGAAACTGCCTAATATTTCATTAGCAACAGTTTTTTATATACATTATAATTATTAGTACGAGTAAATTTAAAGCATTACAAGAGAGCCTACGTCTCAAACTGGAATACAAAATGCATTTTGTTTTATGGGTCTGATTCTTGTACTGAGCTTAAGGTTATGTTACACCCAAACGTTTATCAGGAATGCCAGACGTAATTAAGAATCTATTGTGTCTGGCCGCCGGTGTGCCACGGCTACTCAATATGTGAAATCTCAAGCTTCTGTATTTGGAATGCTCATACGATAAAGCGAGATTCTTCATATAAATAAAATACAATGGCTGCCGGCGATATAACTACCGACTCTTTTATATAAAGTAAATGGCAGCATCAGGATAGAATCTGGCAATCGATACTTGTATCAATTGTTAGAACTTCAAAGGCTGCAAGTCGAATAGGCCCGTTACAGTGGGAACTTATAAAACCAGTACTGGCATTCCTGTTGCGTTTCAAGATACCATTCTCTGAGAAAACATGACTCTTGTCTTTAAGGCAGGCAGCAATTATTATTGAATTTAATGACAACTTGTTATTATTAAATATATAGTTATTATTATAAACTGCCATTTTGGTCCAACGCCGTGAGCTTAACTGAAAATATTATGACAGTTTATTATATATTATTATTATTATTCGATGGTATGATGGTGTGATTTCGAATTAGATTATCGTATCGGATGAAGTGTGATTAGGTTAAGTTAAAATTTAAAAAGCAGCATGGATGCAATATATAGAGTATAGCTAAAGACTCATAACCCAATACGTGATATCTCAACATTAGGTCACTAGCGAAGTGTATGTCTCGTACACTTCGGCCTAAAATTCTAGGCCATCAGAAGTCAATTATGTTTTACTCTATTACGTAGCAAAACCTGAACCCCTGATTAAACTATATGCAAAAGTAAAAAACATTTCGTTTACTTCAGTAAGTTGTAGTTCGACTAAAAGTAAAACTACACAGCCCTAAAACTAATTCTTACACACTCCTTTAAAGGCCAAAAAGTTGTCGCATCTTTAATCCCCTTTACGGACAACTTTATAATTCAATAAACATTTCCAACTGTAAGTTGTATAACTTCGACAATAGACTCTATCTAAACTTCTGAACCTTTTTGAGACGTTTTTCGAGAATATCGGTTATCGCTACAATTATATCGATGGCGGGCACTAGCGGTCGAAAGATTGCAATCTCCAGATAGGTTGGTTTAATCCGTAGATTTATAGTCGCTGCTACCACGCTTTAATCCGTTCTCTGTGAAAAACTAACGCGATTTTTATTTCATAAGAGTTTATTTTTTTCGATTATTTTCCTTGATGTCTTGATTTAATTAATGTTGAACTGGCATAATAATTATGATCACTGTTATTTAAATAATAATCAATAAACAAAAAGTATTATACACACAGTAAAAATAAAATACTATTAATTTTAAATAAAATATACCGTAATATACATTGTAGTTTTTGACATAAAAAATATTATTCTGTTACCAGTAGAACAAAAAAATATTACCTACCAAATATTTTGTAATTATTTGTTAAGGTTATTTTTTCTCTTGAGGTGGTTTAGCGCAAAATTAGCAATTTAATTAATTAAACAACTGTATATCAATATAAACATAAGACGTCACTGACCGCTGTTTACATACCAAAGCCCTCTGCGCCTCTGAAGCCTCCGGGCCTGGTAGTTATACAAACATCTATGACAGCCGTTACGGACAGGCTGAAGCTTGAGAATTCTTCGAAAACTAGCTGAGTTACGGAGGTCAAATGGCAGTAGAACCGAGCAAATACTGGGATTCAGACGCATCAACTTAGATTGGAAGCCGACCCAAATAAACTTTGGAAATAGTTGATGGTAACACAACCTCGCCATGTTCTTAACCTACTCAGCAAAATAAACCTAAAGGTGCTAACATCAAAATTGGCAGTTTAATTTGCTTTTAAAAAGCCGCCAGTTATACTAGTCCTTTTTAGACAGTCCCATATTTGGTAGCTTTAACGAATCTAGTAAATAAGCAATAAAATTCGTCCATTACTTCTTGATAAATAAATTCACCGTTTGATGTGAATTAAAACTATAAATAACTCGAACGTACAGATACAACTTGTCTACTTTATAATAGTTTACATTTTTTGCGTCTGAGCAATAAAGATTAGTTACACTTCTGCACCTTATTTAAAAGCTTACAAGCCTTTTCGTCTTAAGACGACACGATGACGATACGACATCGACATAATCAACATTCATTTTACTTTACAAACTTTTATTTCTCTTTGACATCAATTCCTTGATTCTTAATATCTATCACATAGGATCTGTGCATTGTTGCTGAGATAAAAAGTAATCTATTTTACTTGCCGGTCACAAAAAGACTCAGGTAGATCCGATACTTCATAAAAGAAAAACAAAGCGAAGCACATTTTCTATATAGAACCAGTAAAGACAACATAATTATACAGTTAAGCAATTGCTTCCAATATTATGGATAGAAAGCTCGCTACCTGCTGCAATGTGTTTGAAATGAGATTTACATTTCTACACAGTTCTTCAATTTAAATAGAAATTATGAAAGTGTAGTGTCTAAAAACGCGAGAAGGCCTGACGGTATAGACATGAAACGAAGTACAATCAAATGTGTCTCGTGCATATAAGACTTTATTGGGTAACTTGACAGGTAATGTTGACAATAATTGCTATAATAAGATCATAATCATTAAAACTATTTACATACTATATCGAGGTATCTAATTATGGACCTGGTTAATGCGTGTCGGCTATTATAAAACACCCTCAGTATCTGGTTTGTTAATTCCTCAAGCCGATGTTCTCACTAAAATCACTAATGAGTACTATAAACTTAAGAAGGAAACTATTTGCGTTCATTGTTATTATGATTAGCATCTATTACATTTGTCCAGTTGTCTGATTTAGAGTCTTATTCCTATTGGAGTTTACTTGTTTGTTCGCTGTGTGGATTGCAGGGCTTTGGTGTACTATAAGAATATAAGTTAACGGATCATGTCCGATATGTGAAGTGTTTTCGACCCTTTTTGGTAATAATAATTCTGATATTTTATAGTTGGGTTTTCGGGGCTGTAAGAAAGGAGTTTGCTGCGTGAATATTGTTCAAGTAACACTGTGTATATTACGGTAAATAACTAAACAACGCGAGAATCTGTAGTAAATTAAAGTTGTTAGTTATCCCAGATTCTTAGCACTTTCTTTAATAATAGGCATAGGTTTATGAATACTGGAATCGTTGGTTAGCCGAGTTAAATTTAGATGGCTCAATTTAATATTATTGCAAGTGGTATTAACTGCTCGTTTTGTGTATTCATAATGTTTATTTCACATAATAAAATGAGCACGTGTAGTGCGACTGTTAGCCGTACCAAACAAAACCATACCAGGTTTTGTTTGGTACGGCTAACAGTCGCACTACACAAACGCAACATATTTTCACGCATATGGGTGTATATTAATAATAATATAATTAAAGAAGACCGTTTAATCCTTCCTACTTGTGAATTAAAAAAGAATCAATTTATTTGACACTTTATACTTTGATATTTGTACATACATAGATTAACTTCAGCATATCTCTGAAGGGGTACTATGTCCTCTAATAGTTTTAAATAGCCAAAATCATTTTTCCTTCTAGTTTTTTGTAAACTGTTTAAAAGAATTGAACAATCTCATAATCAACTGATAAGCCCCAATTTCGTCGATGACTATATTTCGCAATATAATCAAAACATTTTATGGTGTAACAATCCAAAATCAAATTGATATAAATTATCATACGTTTTTCGGTCTTAAGAAATTAAAACTAGGTATTAAGGATAAATATCAAATAGCTTCTGGGCTACAATTCCTATAATTAAAATAATGTTTTAATAGCTTTAGTTGAAACATAATTATAATTATTTTATTTCTCAATTTAACAAAACAAACCACCAACGCACCACATGTTATCTTACCGCGAAACATAACGTTTACTATTTCACTATAAATTAGCTGCCGCCCGCGGCTTTGCTTGTGTGGTATATCATTAAAACATGCCTAGCCCGTGTTACTCAGGAATAGTCTAGCCTTATAATTATTAAAAATCCAATTGATTCATTCAAGTACACTGAGTAACAGTGTTTAAAAGACAAGCAATTGTTTATGTATAGCTTGGGTAGTGTTATTGGGTTTTCGATCAAAAAATTTTTAGCAACACCACGGAGTCTGACAGTGTGCCTGGTAGACGGCAAGAGACTCGATCATTTATGGGACCAATGTGGGTGACATATACCTCTGCTTACCCATGCACCTACATAAGAATGGAGCTATGTAGTATGTAAACACCGCAGCAACTGCTACAAAAATTGTATTTTTTGATGACGAGTATAGTAATATTATGCGGTTTGCCCAGTAACTGTTACTGCCCGAGGCACACATACCTCTTCTATCCCTTTTTTGACTGTGTCCGATTTGGGGCAATTGTATCCGGCTATCTGTTCCTTTTAAATTAGTGACTAAACTGATAAATTAATTTTGACTAAATATAAGAACAGCTTAAATCCGGTAAACACATTTAAAAGGAAGGCCTGATGTAGTCAAGGATTTAGTTTAGAAATTAAAAATAATTACTCCTCTATAATTTTAATACTTACACTACTAGTTTGTGCGAAAAATTCTCACCCACCGCTTAAACCGTTTTTATATCTAGAGGTCCCGACCTTTAAAGTATCGATCAAGTAAATCGATTTGTATCACGGCGTTTAGCTTCATTGGACAAGATAGCGAGAATCGATTTAGTCGTGATATAGGATAACAGATCGCAATAAATAAAGTACTTACTAGATTTTTTTATATATTTCATCTCCGTTCAAGTCATTGTAAGGATTAAGATCGAGTGATATACAATTTGTTGATGTGTGTTGATGCCTTCTCGCTATATTTACAGATATGATTATGAATATGCACAATATTCTAAAGATGAATCAATAAAAAAAATTAAACGCTAAAAAGGTATGTTATAGTTTTTTTTTTGTTATTTACGTCTCCCGCTCTAGGAATAATACCTGTATCACGGGGAACTTAAAAACACTCATTCAACGAACACAAATAACACCCAGTAGACTTGGAACAACTGTTTGTGGATAACACAAATTTTTGTTCCGTGTGGGATTCGAACCCAAAACACTCGGCACAGTGGCAGTGGCGAGTCGACCTCTGAAGCCACTGCGCTATTCGAGCAGTTACCGAGTGTATGCTTCCAAGATTATGAAAATGGAGATTAATAATTCGATGTATTAGGTATATACCTTTATCGCTAATAGCGAAAAACAAGTGTTTATTATTTTATGTTTTACTGCTTGTAAGTTTGGTTTACATTGCCTAAAAATTAATTGTCTAAGATTTTATTGCCTCGCGTAGCAGACGTGCCTGTAGTCCACATATTATATATACGTAGATAAGCTATGACTACATAGTAAAGCACTTTAATCCTCGTTTAAAGAAGGATAAATCATAGCACTCGCGGAATACCACAATCTAAGTTCTACGAAGTATGGAATCTTAAAAGCTGGGTTCAAAACTAAGCCATAGATAACGGCCATAAATTAGTTCTCTATTACGCTGAATTCATATTTCGTGGGTGTGGGCGATCGAGGCAAAATATGCAAAAAAGTAGAGTTCAGATATAATTTTAAATTGTAATACGTTTAGACTGTGATTATGTAGACGCGGATCGTACATAAAATTAAAAAATAACATCTATATACATACCCTTGTAAGAAAACAAGGTATCTATTATTTTAGTTTCCAGATGCCTGCAAATATTATAAATGTGAAAGTTTGTGAAGATGTATTTAAATGTTTGTTTAAACAGTTGAAACGATCTGGATAAAACTTAATTCACAGATACAACTTGCCCTGGATTAACACATACTATATTTATCTATATATTAATACGTGAAGCAAAAACTTTGTACCCCTTTTTACGAAAATTGCGCGAACGGAAGACTATGGACTACTAAAAAAATGTATGAGAGTTCGCCAATGTTCTTTGGCACAGTTAAAGTTTATATGGAGGAGGAGTGGCAAATCCTAATATTTTTTAAAATTTGCATTAGAAGTACATTAAATTAATGATAAATCACTACACGCACACAACCATGCATTTCACACACGCAGTCGAATCGCGTTCGTAGTATTTCGGCATTGTTCGGCTGTTGTCGTAACTATGGTTAATATATCAATATATAATTACATATTTCAGCAATATCTTACACACCTTACCTTTGGGTGGACTGGAATGATATATATTATTTATATTATAATATATTTACGTATTTATATGTAATAAGAAAAAGAAAACAAAGTAGCAATTTAGGAATATTGTCAATTAAAGAGTATAGTTAAGTAAATAATAATTTGTTTGAAAAAAGGTAGGTAAATTAACCTGTATAGCCTTGGCGAAATCTAAATGAAATGTGATTATAAGGGGATAGTTCTAGACAGTAAAACCTTAATAACTATCAAATTCAAAATTTAAATCAATTAGGTCTGGTCGAATTTCGACCACTAGACCACCGATAGTACTTATAATGATGTGTTCCAATTAGTTGAGAAAATAGTTAAATATAATAGTGTTAAGTAAGTTTCGTTTTGTTAAAGAGAAATTTTGATACGACGGTGAAAAGAAGGCCTATAGAACAGGTCACTAAACGATCTATTTGTACGTAGACAATCAATTATTAGGCACAGGTAGATCCAAAACGAGATGACAAAATAGAAGCGATCAAAAGATCGAAGACGATGGGGTAGCAAAAGACTAGAAAGACAGGTCTAACAACCATGTGGCAATAACAATTGTATAGAAATTACTGAAACATTTACTTTAATCTGTCAACTAAACCATAATATAGAGACGATAAAAGCATTTTTCCTGAACACTACCATTTGTACGCCGATGTATAAATTAATAAACCTAAAATAAGCCAAAACTTGTTATAACTAGCCGCAATTCACGTTAGTCTATTTAATATGGCATCCAGTGTCACGGTATGTGGTTATTGTATTTGAGAATGAGTGCGACAAACGTATAGCTAATCTTTTCTGTCATCCTCGGCTGACAGAGAATATTACTTTTATCCGCGTCAAAACCCATAATGCCATACAAAACTTTAGTCATCTACATACATAGCGGTAAAATAAAAAAATTCAGTTTGAGCTTTATTTACAGTGTTGCAGCTGCATCGGGAGCCTCGTAATAAAAGCGCATGTGGGTGTATAAAAAACAAAGGCAATAGACGGATAGCAGATCAATAGTAAGCGAAAATTACGCTTGACATTGCGGCAAGAAATGAAACTGCAGTTTTAATCCTTTTGGGAATTATGCGTTATAGTTAGAGTTGGTTCACCTATTGCAATTTGTTCTTAGTCGTGTGTTGTCAGTGTAAATATTTTTTTTAAGTGAAAACTTCGTTAGGCGCGTTGAGCACTTCTTGAGTGAACAAAAATCATGGAACTCGCGTCATCGTCACGCTTCCACGCTTTATTATTTTATATTATATTAACAATATCTCAGAAATGGTGCGTCCTACGCAAAAAATAACGAAATTTTGATCCCCTTAATAAGCCGCAAGAGAGTATCAGGAACTAGCATCCTTTTTTTTTTGGTTTATAAAGAAGTGTTTATGATCAAGGATTAAAGTTTTCACTTCTATCGGCAGTCCCAAAGACTGCCCCATTTTTTTTAATCATTACTGTTATTTTAATCGCACTCACATGTCACAATACTAAAGTCATAAGTCAATTGATAATTAACTGTTATTTATTTAGTTATTAATTAGTGCATGTTTTCAAAATCTATCTCTAAATCGTAATTTATGATTTATCACGAAATCTAATTTCATAGGATTGCAATTCTTCAAAAACAAATAATAAAATTTCAAAAACAATTACTTTTCTCCAAGCAAAGATAATTCATCAAACATTCTCAAACGTCTCTTATTTAAAATATTAAAAAAGCGCGCAATCGACCGAGTAAACAATTTACTTTTTAAGAATACGGCCTTAAGCCTTTTTGCTTAAAACAAAACATGCACTCCAGTACCCGTGTGGTATAATTTTGATGACTTAATAAGAACCAATGTCCAGAGGTTAACAAGAAAATTACACGAGTGAAGCCTCCTTATGTGCAATGCACTGAACAAACAGAATGTCGTAATTGTTTTATGTACAGCCATTTATTTTTACCGTTTACACAAAGGCCGCTTATGACCTTAAATTGCTAATGAAAAAGTCGGACAGTGGAAACCATGTTTGTATTTCTTTGAGGTACTTGAAACATTTTTATTTAATAAATAAGTTCTCAACGGTCCGTTAATAATGATTGTAGATACAAAGACCGCCTGCTTTATGCATTTAATCTATAGAACATATTTTTACAAGTGAGAAAGGGATTTATGTATTAAGATGCAAAAAGTAGTACCTAATGCATCAAATGTCTAAATAAATGATAAAAATTGTATCGAATTTTTTGTCTCATACATTGTCAACCGTAATACGCAAAAAGTACTTTAGCAGAGCATGGTTTCGATCCACGGACCTCTGGGTTATGGGCCCAGCACGCTTCCACTGCGCCACTCTGCTCACATATAGGAAGCATGAAACATTCAATCTATAGCGAATCCTGGTGATGTATTATTAGAAAAATATGATGAAAATGACTGTATACCTTTACACTTAGTAAACAAATATCAAAAAGTTTTTTAGCAGAGCGTGGTTTCGATCCACGGACCTCTGGGTTATGGGCCCAGCACGCTTCCACTGCGCCACTCTGCTTACATGTACTGAGCACGAAACATTAAACCTAAAGATCGATCAGTGCTGCAATGAGGACAAAATAATGTTGTGATGACAACAAATGTGACGATTTACAGTAAACCGACCAAGATCAAAAGTTCCTCTTAGCAGAGCATGGTTTCGATCCACGGACCTCTTGGTTATGAGCCCAGCACGGTTCCACTGCGCCACTCTGGTTACATGTACTGAGTAAGAAATATAAAACCATATAGCTCAACTTAAGAATTCAATATCAGCAAAGTATGATGGAAATGAGCGTACATATATAATATGAGGCGAGAAGAGTCTGAAGCTGGTGGTATAAATGAAAGCGAAGGACTTAGACTAGTGACGATGGCACGATGAATGATAATAAAAATCTTAGATAATAGAATAACTTTCTATTGATTGATAACCTAGCAAGTGCAGCTTATGCAATACAATGCGCTAGATTTTGCCCGCGGCTTCGCTCAGGTAAATGTAAACATACCAATACATTTTTCTGGATGAAAAGTACTCGTCGTCCTTGTCTGTTCCCTGACAACGTGTGTGCGAAATTTCATGATGATCGGTCAAGTAGTTTACGCGTGAAGAGTAACAAACAAAAAAATAAACTCACATTCGCATTTATAATATCAGTTAGGATACGCACGTACTATGTTACGTATAGATATGTACAGTTCACAGCCAGTATTGTCTATAAACGACAGTTTGATTGCGTCATAAGCACATACAGAAAGGACCACTCAAGTTTAAAATTTACAACAAATTGACCGCAGCTTGGGTCGCTTAAATTTAGGTTAGGTTAAGTTAGTAGCAGTACCTTTTATTGGATAAAAGGTACTGTAACTGATAACGTGTATGCGAAATTTCATAACGATCGGTTCAGTAGTTATCGCGTGAAAGTGTAACAAACAAACTCACTGAAATTAAACTACTATATACGGATTTTATCGCGTTGTTTATTTGACACTTTATTACAAAATTTTGAAAAACTGTTACACTACTATAATACTATTAAACTTTACTAATTTTTAAGCTAATTAAATTATTGAAATTATTAAAACTATTTATACTATTACTATACTATTATACTATTTATATTTATGTTTACACTTTCCCCGGCGTTTCGGTTGCTTTTCAGCAGCCATGGTCACGGGGAGACTAAGATGGTAGTTGTCTCAATGTTCCAGTATAGTTATTTCAAAGTACCCGAACATAATTTAATCATGGGTGTTTCTATTTACGCAGAATGAGCTCAAAGTATCATGAAGTCTAGCTGTGGTTTGCTTCTTCTTGGGTTTGACTATTTGAATTACTGGATCCCAAGCTGGTGGTACATTCCAACCATCTTCTCTATTGAAATTAGAATGTTTCTTGATTTCAATAGCCTCGTGAAGCATCCTTGGTAGGAATCGGTGTTCTTTAGCGAGCATCTGTGATTTGTCAAATCTCAGGTAGTGGTTGGTCCCCTGTTGCACATGTTCACCCACAGCAGACTTCAACGAGCGTTGGTGTTTTACATCAGCTATGTGTTCTTTTATGCGGGTGCCTATGCTTCTCTTGGTTTGACCAATGTATGAGAGTCCGCAGTCACAATCTATTTTATAGACCCCTGCATCTTGTAAAGGTAGTTGGCACTTGACGGATGGTAAAAATTGACTTATCTTCGTTGGCGGCTTGAAGTATGTATTGATTGAAGCTCGCTTCAAGATGTAGCCAATCTTGTCAGTGACACCCTTCACATAAGGTAGTATAGCAGGCTGGCGCTCGACTGTGGCTGGCTTTTCTCGGGATCTGTGACAGCGGCGCGGCTGTTGGAGCTTGTTGTCTTGCAGTACTTGCTTGACATGTTGAAGCTCGGCGTCCAGGTGTTTCTTGTCACAGATCCCGTGGGCTCTCTGAAACAAAGACATTCCCACGGTAGCTAACTGTTTAGAATGGTGGTCAGATTCACCGTTGATTCACACCAACTTACAGACTGGCTCAGCACGTAGCGAAGATACTCTCACCACTCAGAGGCAACTCGAGAGCACATGTGAAGGATTCATACCATTTTGTGAGTGAGATTAAACACCTACGTCTCACAAACAATGAAACTATGGTTAGTTTTGATGTACAGTCATTATTTACATGCATACCTGTACATGACTGTATTGAAATAACTAAAAGGAAGCTAATAGAGTACAATATGCCTGAGGAATATGCAGAACTACTTAAGCATTGCTTAACAACTGGCTATCTGTTGTGGGACAATAAATTCCACGTACAAGTCGATGGTGTGGCAATGGGCTCCCCAGTATCGCCTGTTGTTGCCGACATATATATGGAAGACTTTGAGGCTCGAGCTTTGCAGACTGCCCCCATCACACCCAGGATTTATAAGAGGTTTGTAGATGATACTTTTACAATATTACCAACAGATAGTGTAAGTGTATTCCATCCGTCAAGTGCCAACTACCTTTACAAGATGCAGGGGTCTATAAAATAGATTGTGACTGCGGACTCTCATACATTGGTCAAACCAAGAGAAGCATAGGCACCCGCATAAAAGAACACATAGCTGATGTAAAACACCAACGTTCGTTGAAGTCTACTGTGTGTGAACATGTGCAACAGGGGACCAACCACTACCTGGGATTTGACAAACCACAGATGCTCGCTAAAGAACACCGATTCCTACCATGGATGCTTCGCGAGGCTATTGAAATCAAGAAACATCCTAATTTCAATAGAGAAGATGGTTGGAATGTACCACCAGCTTGGGATCCAGTAATTCAAATAGTCAAACCCAAGAAGAAGCAAACCACAGCTAGACTTCATGATACTTTGAGCTCATTCTGCGTAAATAGAAACACCCATGATTAAATTATGTTCGGGTACTTTGAAATAACTACACTAGAACATTGAGACAACTACCATCTTAGTCTCCCCGTGACCATGGCTGCTGAAAAGCAACCGAAACGTCGGGGAAAGTGTAAACATAAATATAAATAGTATAATAGTATAGTAATAGTATAAATAGTTTTAATAGTTTCAATAATTTAATTAGCTTAAAAATTATTAAAATTTAATAGTATTATAGTAGTGTAACAGTTTTTCAAAATTTTGTAATAAAGTGTCAAATAAACAACGCGATAAAATCCGTATATAGTAGTTTAATTTCAATGAATAACATTCGCGTAAACAGAAGACAATATTAAACAAACTCACATTCGCATTTATAATGTTAGAACGGATAAAAGCAATTGTTATTGTATCGACATACAATAACAAAAATTATTGCCATTGTTTTTCCGTTCCCACTTCCATTTCTCTAAAGCAATTCCTTAGATAGACGTATTTTTTGTATAATAAATAAGTACGACCTTTTAAATGCTAAGTTTAAATAACTAGGACTTCTAAAATTTTACGATGTCTGTTATTATTTTCTACCAAGATTCATAAGCACAGCTTATGAATCTTAAACTAATCTCTAATTATTTTTTTACAAAAATAAGCAAAGTTGCAATGCGAAATTTCGTGATGATCGGTAGAGTAGTTAAGGCGTAAATACGTAACAAATAAACTTACATTCGCATTTATAATATTAGTTAGGGTGTCTATATTACCTAAGGCGACGCAAGCTTAACTTAAAATCTTGTTTGTTAATAACAGTTTTGTTATGTTCGTTTGACAGGGAAATTATTATGGTACTCAACAGAGTAGTAGATAATTGCCTATTTATTTTTATTACTAACTACTATTTATAAAAAAAATTGTTACAACTGTTTAAATACTCTTGTAAACAAATACAACAATACAAAATCCAAAAAAATGTTACCCTAGAAATCACGATTCGAATCGATTTTCGACAAAATACATTACATTAATAAACATTTTACAATTTATATATGCCATCTATCCTACTAGTTCGGCAGCAAACAGTCGCCATTTATATACAGAGAGAGTACAGACTCCCAACAGGGGACCTAGTCCGCGCCGGCATTATGTGTCAAGGATGCGCTGTTTATTGTCAACGATTGGTGTTTATTCGTTTTACTATAAAGATCCAATGTTTTTGTATAAAACGACGACGTCGCGTCGTGCCTGTTACGATGGTTGTGTTGGCGCCCCCGCTATTTAGTTTTCTATGAATATACCTACGAGGACTGTTAAACTATAGTGTTGTGTGTTCAAATGGACAAACATTTGTGTGATCAACAAATTGTTGTTCGAGACTGGGTGTTCTTTGTGTCCAGTCTTTGAATGTTTTGTTGACACAAGATTGACAAAGAACAAAATCTTCATTCCTAGCAGGGCGGGGTTTTGATCCACGGACAGAGGTCAGAGGATTATGGGTCCAGCACGCTTCCACTACGCCACTCTGCTTTACAATATGAAACACAACGTCTTTAGTTAGTGTAGGAGCTGAAATCATAAAAAGCGTGATAAAAAGACTATGTCTATTTATACTAAGCAGACCAATAACAAAAAACTTCCTTCTTAGCAGAACATGGTTTCGATCCACGGACCTCTGGGTTATGGGCCCAGCACGCTTCCACTGCGCCATTCTGCTTACATTCCCAAAGGCTAAAACGCTGTGTATATAAATTGGCTGGGTGCAGCAATAACTGCGATATAATACGACAAAAGTATTGTTGACATAATATTCACCAATAACAAAAACTTAATTCCTAACTGAGCATAGTTTCAACCCACGTACCTCTGGGTTATGGGCCCAGCACGCTTTCACTGCGCCACTCTGCTTACTATATCTTATCCCAAACATCAAACTTACAGCTATACTTAGCAAAATATTGCATAACTAGTTTTAGCTCGCGGCTTCGCTTGCGTTATCGCAGGTTATGTCAATAAATTTATATTCCTCGGGAATTGTATTTTCTGGATAATCGGTATCCTATGTCCTTTTCTGTATCCCTGTCAGCGTGTATGCTGAATTTCATGATGATGAGTCGAGTAGCTAAGCGTGGAAGCGTAACAAACAAACAAACTTACATTAGCATAGAATTTGTAACCGAAGTTCCTAGTAATATTTATAAGAAAATGATAATTGAAAATATTCGTTATATTATATTGTTTGATATTGTAAGTTATAGGTATATTATTATTATTTAAACATTAATTAATTTATACAGGCGTGAATCTATGTATCTATGTAATTAATTCTTAGCCATAGATGTCAACTTAACCAAAATTAAAAGACCGTCAATTAACGGCCAAGGCAACCTTGAGTTTAAATAAATATTTTCTAGGATGGGACGAAATATATAAAATGAAATACCCTGCACACTTCCACTTTCACTTCAATACATTTATTTTTACAGCTACATAACGTCAAATGAAATGCCACACTAATGAGAGATTAAATAAAATGCACTAAAAAGTTAATAAATAATTGCATATTCTTATGAATAATTAAATTATTGTTATTAATGGAGTCGGTGTCAGCTAAGGTAGGTTTGTAACTAATTAAACATGAGCTGTCTTACTATAATCATAACATAGGTAACATTGGCATTCACAATCGGGCTGACACCGACTCCAAAAATAACAATAATTTAATTATTCACAAGAATATGCAATTATTTATTAAATTTTTAGTGCATTTTAAGTTTTAGAATATTCTTTTTTGAAGTCGGTTTTCTTTTTTGTTTATTTCTCGGTTTTTAGTGAACCTTGCCAAAAATGAGAACATCATCAATGTAGCCAAATACGCATTATTAAGGATAACTCAAAAACGAATGGCCAAATCTTGATCAAAATTAAATGGGACCACATGGGAAGCACCAGCTTTCAAATAAAAAAAAATCATCAAAATCGGTTCACCCAGTCGAAAGTCATGAGATAACAAACATTTAAAAAAATACAGACGAATTGAGTACCTCCTCCTTTTTTTGAAGTCGATACAAAGCAGTGGACGTTAGTTTCTTAGAGTTATCTTTTCTTGAGCTCAAACCTTTTGCTTGGACCTAGCAAATAACCTAAAGGTAAGTCCAGTTACTTTTCTCCTCACACTAACCACTACCTATACTTTGACGTTCGTAAGTGTTATTTTGTGATCTAAATAAATAAATTATGACTATGTCTACTAAATTCAACGGAAAAAGTACCTGACTTAATGTCTAATACTTAAACTTACTTGCTTTTGACCGCGGCTTCGCTCGGTCGGGAACAGTAATTTTTCTATACCCTTGACATTGTGTAAGCGATATTTTATAATGATGAGTCGAGCAGATAAGCGTAAAAGCGTAACAAACAAACAAACTGATATTCACATTTATAATATTAGTAAAGATTGTACGAAGCTCGAACATTAATGTATTTAAATCTTCAGCGCCATCAAGACCTTTTGAATACTGACAAATTGTATAAATGATAATTATTTTACATCCAATCCTGGCTCTCGCGCTGTCATCTTCGATTCGTCGATATAATTATTTTCTTCCGCTTAACTAGCGACGAACAAAGACAATCTGACAAGGTGGGTACTGTTTCTTCAACCCGAAGCGTTGTCCCGTGAAATTGACAGATGTTCAAAATAATAACACAAAGTTACAGTCCAACGGTTATGATGACTGAATATAATTGGGTTGGCAATGCCCTCAAATCAATTTTGAACTAACAAAGATAATGATCAAAAGATTTTAATATAAGTTTGAAGAACTTCTATGAAAACTATTAACTTTTCTGGTACTAAAATTATTATGTTCAATCTATACAAATAAATAAAATTGAAGTGTCTGTTTGTAATGTCAAAATAACAGCTTTTTATCTAATGCATATGAAAGTATATAAGGTACCTATACGAGAACATCTATTTTTAAAAATTTTGTCTGTCTGTCTGTTTGTTCTGGCTAATCTCCGAAACGGCTGAACTGATTTTGACGTGACTTTCACTGGCAGATAGCTGATGTTATAAGGAGTAACTTAGGCAAATTTGATTTAAAAAAATTGGGTTTCGCGGGGACAAACACTTTTTAGTTAAAATCTACGCGGACGAAGTCGCAGGTAACACCTAGTACTTAATAATATTAAAACACATATTTTATTATTTAGTAGCAATAAACCAAGGCACGCTAATTTGCGCAACCTAAGAACCACTAGAACTCTCACGGTTCTCAGGTAAAATGATTGTCTCAAGTGCATTTCCCGAGATAAAAATAATCGTATTATGTGGCTTTCCGTCTCATAAACTAGTTCTATGCAAATAATCGTGTTGGTCCGTTAATCCGTCGCTACGTGGAAAAAGGGCATACAAAGAAATAACTTTTGCATATACAATATTTATATAAAGACTGGTAGGAAATCGCTTTTATAAATAAGAAATAGTAAGTTTCCTATTTAATCAGATAATAACGATATTTTGGTTTAAGATAATATATACATAGTATAAATGCAAATAACAAAAAGTGCTTCTTAGCAGAGCGTGGTTTCGATCCACGGACCTCTGGGTTATGGGCCCAGCACGCTTCCACTGCGCCACTCTGCTTACATGAGTTTGGTGTCAAATATCACACATATAGACAAGGTATGTGATACGAATACGATTAAAAGCTAACATAGCACGAAATACTACAGGCAGTGAATGTAGTAGAAACAATAGTAGAAATCAAATTCCTGTCAAGTGTCGGACAGTTCTGAGCGCAAGTTACACCATCTGTTTGAGACGAGCAACACATATCTCGACAAGCGACACATATTTCGATAGATATGAGGCTATCCCGTACGTACGTGATAGAATATGACAAATGAATTAAATAAGTTTGTGCTGACTGTTGTTACTAAAGCAAAATTTAGTCTAAGTACGATGTTATACATAGCCGAATGGTCTTCCATTGTCTTGAATTTTATTAGGTCAGCCTATGCAAACAAACTTTAGGATCATAAATTATTATTGCAGTACTAATAAAAATGCCGATACCTTTTCTTGCCGTAATAAAATTGCCGCCTAATAATATAGCTTTATTTAAAAGGCAAGCAATGTTTTCAAAAGATAGAATCAATAGATATTTTAACATATTTTACCGTAAAATTAAGGAAAATAATTAGTACAATATATTTTTATTTTATTTAAAATGTAAAATTAAATATGTAAAGAATATTTATTGTTTCTAAAATAGTATTAAGAAATTAAAAATGGACTAAATAACAGAGCATAGTTTTAATCCACAGACCTTTGGGCTATAAGCTCAGCATGATTCCAATGCGCACTCTGCTTACATTAACTTGAATCAGTAGCTCGGCCTGGTGATGAAACTTAGTAAAATTGTTATAATGTTAATGAGTATATCTATTAACACGAATTCGACAAAAATAGCAAAAAGTTTTCTTAGCAGAGCATGGTTTCGATCCACGGACCTCTGGGTTATGGGCCCAGCACCCTTCCACTGCGCCACTCTGCTTACAGGAACTTAGTATGAAATATGAGACCCCTAACTAAACTTAAGAATGCAATATTAGCAAATATAATGACTGTTCCACTAAAACAATATAAATCATAATTTATAGATAATTATGGTGGGTGCAGTAAAAGACAAAGTCAAAAAAAATTATTTCCATAAAAATGTGTAATAAACGTGGACACATCAGTTAACTAATAATAATTATTAAAAAATAAATAGAAGGAAATAAAAAATCAGCATTGAGAACGCCTCTTCGACGAGTAGAGCTCTTACGAGAAGAAGTAGCCAAGAAACTCATGTCCACTCTTTTCAATTGCCAAATGTTTATTATTATTAGCTATACAAATCAATATTATATTATTTTTTCTTATATGTGCTGCTGGGTGTAGTCGTAACACTAGTTTATTTCAATAAGATTTAAAAAGTAAAAGTTTTGTAAATCTAAGGTGCATATTAATAACAAATAAAGTAATAGTCACAGCAACTCATATTTAAAATAACTTAGTAATATGATTAGAAATAGCCTATGAGTGCAAGCAACTTAATTCCAAGCAGTTTTATCTTGTATATATTCTATAATTGAGTAATAACCTTCTGTATGTTCAAAAGGTTATTTACGTTTTACTACAGTTTAAAATTTATTAAAACTTAGATTTTGAATGTCACTTGGGAGTTTATTGTAAAAGCACACTTATTGACCTTAATATTTTTTTGTTGCCGAGAGGCCGACACTAGTAATCTATTCTTATTTCTTGTATTGATATTATGTATGTCGCGTTTCTCATAATATAAGTCTATGTTCTTAAAATATATGTAGAATAGACTAGGACTATTGTATTATGATACATTACAGAATACCGATAGTGAAATATTTATAAAATTTTAAAAAGAGGATTAAGCCAAACTACGGTGTGGCGATAAATAGTCCTAACCAATGTTATAAATGCACATGTGAGTTATTTGTTTATTACGCTCTCAAGCCTTAAATACCCGACCGATCATTCATATACACGTTGTCAGGGGTACATAAAAGGACATAAGGTTTTCATCCTGAAAAAAGCTGTTTCCAAGTGAGCGACATCGCGAGCAAAATCTAGCATAAAAAATGTTGACTTTTCGTAGAACGTAGGGTTGATCTACAAGCAGTTGCGTTATGTGCCCAGTATTTCTCTACGTTATTACTTTGGCTCTGCCATATGTATATAAGTAAATAGTTTCTAAGTTTCTGTACATATCTTGAAACAACGTATAACATAGGTTAGCTTTGGAAGTTTGCCATATTATTACATTCACAAGCCAACTAGTCTAAGATAGTATTGTATTTAAGGCTTCATTGAACTAAGTAAGTAATATTATTATAATTCTGCTTCAGGGAATTTTACTCTATATGTATAGTTAAGATATCAAAATATTAGGTGAGTTTACGTTATCTGGCAAACTCACAACTACTAACAATTAAATATTCGGATGTATGGAGATGGAATAAAATAGGTAAACTCTGATAAATTATGATTATTTTGATTCGCGTAAACTGAAACAGTGTAATAAAAGGAAAACAAAACCTTTTTGCAATAACAGCTGTGACAGACAGACGGACTGACAGACAAAGCCGCACCATAATGTTTTCATTTTGCCATTTTGATACAAAAATCTAGCCCTAAACATCTAGCCGTGAAAATAATATTACATACTGTAATCATAATTGATTAATATGTAAAAACTTACAGCAGGTATGTAAGTTCTTACTTATTAATTAATTACAGTTACATTATTTTATAAAATTATTCGAGAAATGACGTTGATTTACCAAGCCTAGCTAAGAATTCAGTATTTGTTTTAGGTATTTGAGAGTAGAGTCAAGCCGGGTAACTCTGCTGGGTACCCAAAACCCAGTTGTTAATGAATTGAAAATAGGTACACTGCAAAAATAACGTTTTGTTATTTGTCCGCACCATGTAAAAGTAAATGAAAGAAAGGCGGGTATAATAATTTACATTATAATTATTTTGGTACATACACCATAGGTTTAATGTTTCTTACTAAATTAATGTAAGCAGAGTAGCGCAGTGGAAGGGTGCTGGGCCCATAACCCAGAGGTCCGTGGATCGAAAACACGCTCTGCTAAAAGGGAACTTTTTGTTTTTCGTCTACTTAATGTAAAAAATAAGGCTGTTTTAATTAATCATATTTATCTAATATTGCGACATCAGGCTTCACTATAGGTTCACCGTTTCATACTCAGTAGATGTAAGCAGAGTGGCGCAGTGGAAGCGTGCTGGGCCCATAACCCAGAGGTCCGTGGATCGAAACCATGCTCTGCTAAATAACTTTTGTCATTTGTCCGTTTTGATCAAATTTAACTAATAAAACATTACTAAGGTTAGTTATAAGTTAACTGTTTCGTACTAAGTGCGTGTAAGCAGAGTGGCGCAGTGGAAGCGTGCTGGGCCCATAACCCAGAGGTCCGTGGATCGAAACCATGCTCTGCTAAATAACTTTTGTCATTTGTCCGTTTTGATCAAATTTAACTAATAAAACATTACTAAGGTTAGTTATAAGTTAACTGTTTCGTACTAAGTTCATGTAAGCAGAGTGGCGCAGTGGAAGCGTGCTGGGCCCATAACCCAGAGGTCCGTGGATCGAAACCACGCTCTGCTAAGAATTAACTTTTTGTTATTTGCCTGCTCACTGTAAAGGGGTTTAATCGTTATAAATATATTTTTGTAATATTACACAACATAGTCTAAGTAATGGTATCATGTTAAGTTAAGCAAGCAAATTGACGGAGGGCTAGGCCTAGGCTAGGCTAGAAGTCCTTGATATGGAAACCACGAACTGCTGAATGGGTTTTTATTTAAAGCCTAAGGTATCAAAAAATAAAATTAGTTCAAACAAAAAGCCTGCATCTTTGCATTGTAATGTGCGCTATATTATACATTAATCTATTTTATCTTTTATTTGTACCCACCTCCTTAAATTTTATTTATTTGATGGTGACGTATTTTATTTTTTACCCCTGTTCTCGTATTTTTGAAATGTACCAAATTTATAAACATAATTTAATATGCCCTATACGTTCTCCTTGTGTATGTATGTAGCAGAACCACATTTATTGTATTTTTGTTGTAATGTTAAGCATTTGCCTCCGTCCGTGCACCACGGTATCGGGTGACCAACTGAAAACCAGCGCTGGTGCACTCAATTTGGGTGCCCGGCTAATGCTGAGGTGGTGACCCTTTTAGGCGAGGGCATCCACATTTTGTTTTTAATATGTATAATCATATTTCTTCTCTCTCTGTACGAAATAAACAAATTTCTTTCTTTCTTTCTATTTAATTTATTTGGTTTATCGTGTGGTATATCAGCAAACTAGTCCTCCAAGTCGCAGAGCTTAGCAAAATGTTTATGATGTCATACAATAAAAAACCAGCCAATGGCATAAATGCGAGTCGGACTCGCGTATCTAGGAAAACCCATGGTACATACAAGTAGGTAAAAAATAGTGATCTAACTACAAAGGACAATAAACAATTTGGCCTATGAATCAACACATATTCCACCTAAACAATAATTTGTATTTTATTTTATGACTTAATAATAATCAATCATTACAATCTCACGGACACTTTCAAATCTTATTTTCGTGTTAAAAAGTATTTCCGCGATTCCAAATACATCGGCATCCATTGTTTACATCTGAGACATGCAGTGTTGCCATGCCTACAGTTTTAGAGTTCGAAAAAACTCTTATACAACAGCTTTGTCCGTCCGTCTGTCTATCTGTTATACAACTTTCAAGTCAAGAACCGTAAGACCTAGAGACTCGCGGTTTACGCCATTCGACTCAGCATAGTCGAAATACCCCCGAAATTACCTTTGACCTCTGACATCAAGGTTACGTGGTATCACGTGACCATATTACTTGAACCATTTTTTCGAACTCTAAGATTTACAGCAATTCATTGCCGTTTCTCACTTGTTTACAATATGTGTACGTACTAACGTAGTGAATACGAATGCTATTCTATAAATACCATTATTGAACTTCATCATATTCGTGCGCCGTCTAGACTCCCGCGAACCTTTATCACTCCACTGTGTCCTCCGCTTAGGCGAACAGTTCTAGGCACTAATTCACCATATGCCAGACTTGTAAAGTTATAAATGGCTGCAGCGATCATATTGACCTACACCATGACTCTGTTGCAAATCAAAAATCTAAGATCCTCAAATGTTTGCCGGATATTTAATATTTTTATCTTTTTATTTTTATCGAATTAGTCGAAATTATTGTCATCATCCTTGTCATAATAATTTAAAATGACAACAAGCTGGCTCTATCTTTGTATCTTTCTTTGTTATTTTTGCATATTTTGTTTTTACCATGCATAGTTTTTTTATTCTTATTCTTATGTTATATTAGCAACCGTGTTTAGATTATAAGTTTATTTTGTTAACATTTAAATAACTCATGTGGTGTTTACCTATAAGTAATTGTTACACAATGTTATTTTCTATAAGTTTGTATTAAGTGTAAATAATTGTGTATACAGTTGTTGGTGGACCAAACAAATAAAATAAATCATAGATATGACCAATTTCTTAAAAAGTCAAAGGTTTAGTGTAAAAGACCATAATAAATACCACTTTCTCGGTATTATAAGTTTTTCTATAGTGCAAGCATGGCAATACTTTTTTACGTGGGTGTATGCATTGACGCATACCCCTCCGCGAGGGCGGGCGGAGGGGTTATGTCGGACTCACCGAGGTAAAAGAGAAAGATGGAATAGGGATGGTAATAATGGACCTCCCAGATCCCTTGTGCTTTAAAACATTGCTATTTTTTATACTATTAAAGTGGCAAACAAGCATACAGCCCATCAGTCTGATGGTAAGTAGTCAACACCACAGGCATCACTTGCGCATTGCCGACCCTGTTAAAACCTTTTAACACCATTTTTGAAGAACCCCATACTATAGTCAAAATTTCAAGATTCTAGGTCAACGGATTTGATTCCCGTACATGTGATATGCGGCATAAACGGCCATATTTTTTATTGCGTTGATTTAGAAGTTTGATTTTTTAGCAGCTCTAAGGGATTGCAGGCTGAATTATTTAATAATAATTTAAACTCCACGCGTTCCTTAGAAACAGAGTTGTGTCAGACAGACAAACAACGAATTGACCCTATAAGGCCTTATAGGATCAATTCGTTGTTTGTTCTTTTTTCCTTTTGTGGTACGGAATCCTAAAAATATGTCAATATTTTTTAATATCAAAAACCAAGCAAACTATTTTTACAACATAAAAAATAGCTCTCTATTTTAACCGACCGTTTCTAATGGTATTACAGCCGATAATTAGAAAGCGATTTTATTAGGGCAACAGAAGGTATCGGCAACTTTATTAGTCCTGCAATTATGGTTTATGATTCTCAACGTTGTTTGAATAGGATTACGTAATAAAATTCAAGGAAGTGGAAGATAATACTGCGGCGTTGGCTCAAAGGCTTGTACAGTTTATTGTATTGCCCATGATTCCAGTAAGGGAGTTTTTGCGGGGATCGTCTGTAGCCGCCACATTACGTCAGAGGGGCATCATTATTGAAACGTCTTCGTCGCGACCACCCGCGTGGGACACACAGCTATGCACTTGGAAGCACTTGTGCGTCAGGTCCCAAGTTGCGGGAATCACTGGTAAAAAACCGCGACAGAAACGTTCAACAGATGTAGGTTAAGGGCACCACTTTCGATTAGCAAGTATTGCTGTACAAATGAGGGTTGTCAAGTAGATTTATTGATAGTATATAAACGTTGATTACACGGGTCGGTTTATATTTGTGTGCACATACATACACAGTCTTACGCCTGTAAATCCAAAGGGATAAAAATAAGTAAATTATATCTATATTTCGCCTGATTTTATTTTAGGTCCCACATAATAAAAGGCAAGCCTATAATCGACTGCTGGGCATGGTTCCAGACTCCGTGCAGCTACTGACAAATTCTTGACAGAAAAATCCAGTAACAATTTTCCTTGGCGCAACATATTAAATGAATGCTATCGGAAAAAGTATTATTTAATTTTTCTGTATACTTTATAGGTGGTTCCAGCTGAATTTTATAGTATGAATCTAAACTAAAATTATTCAAGCGAATGTGAGTTTATTTGTTTGCTTGTCTGTTATGCTTAAGCGTCTTAACTACTCAACCCATCATCATGAAATTTCGCATAGGTACACGTAAGTTGTCACAGGTACTTAATAGGATACATAAAAATTGATTCACAAAATCTAAATTAGCGCGAGTGATGCTGAAGGCATAATCTAGTAGAGATATATGAAATTAAATTTACTACGCAAGCTATTAGCTTCTTTACATATAAATAATGAATTAATAAATGTTTATGAATTTCAACCCAGTTTAATACAACAAACCTTTTGTGCGTAGGTATGTCCACAGTAATGAGAGACCAATAGAACTGGTTTTATTGTCATTTTACACTAAACGGGCGAAGTTGTAGCTAATAACTAGTAAACAAGGAACAATAATAACATTAATCTCTTGTGATAGTGGTTCTGTTTAAGCAAAGATCTTTACTACATCTATTTAGCCCACCTTGTTGTCGTCGGCCAGTCCAGCCGGACGTCTGACAATTCTGGTAAAAAATATTTAACAACTAACGCTAACATCGAAATGCTCGCGGAGCGCAAAATCAGTGATTCCCGATAGTCGTTGGTGGTCGGCGACGGGACTATTCCAAATATTTCACAAATTGCAAGATTGTCTATAGCGCCACGACATCACGACGGGATACGACCAACCGTGGCAATGTCAAAGATCGTTTAGGAATAGTTTGAGAATTTCTCATAGCAACATGAGATTAATATCTCGAATCTTGTATTTCTTTAGACTTTATAAATTTATCGTAACTGCGTATAAATTATTACTCGACTGATTTACATTGATAATAAAATCAACAAACTTCAATATACAACAACAATATCCATATTCTAAATTGAGTCCTCTCTAAACTTTCGTTGAACATTATTAATTAATTTCTTTGAAAACTCCACTTGAATGTTATTAGAAGCACGCGTATAAAAACTTCAGAATTAATAGCGTTATTATTAGGTAGGCGAAAAAGACGGTCCAAAAATTTGTCTAAATTTGATGGAATTGAAATTGTAAATACCTCTAACTACTTAAAATATATTAACTTAAAACCGCACATATCAGTTTTTAATTTGATATTGAAACAAAAAACTACTATAAATGAAGAGAAAAATACATAGACGCAATCGCGCTTTCCAAAGTATAATATTACTAAGTACAATCATAAGTGAAAAAGTACAGTTGTCAGAAGCCTACTTCAGTACCTTCTTAAGATGTAAACAATAACCACATGGTATGGGTAAAAATCACCATAACACATTGCGCAACCGACGCAGTTACTACCACAAACTAACTCTGCCAATAATCCACATGTGATACACAAATACATTTGCAATAAATTAGAAGACGCACAAAACGTTGGTTAAACTTATCTGCAGCTTAACTACGGCTTCATTACAGCTAAATAATGACTTCTGATGGAAGTTTTCAATAGTCCCGGCTCGGAATAAATCAAATAACTGAGTTGGATTCGCTGTCGTTGGCAAATGTGTCTTCATTCATGACGGTAGACCGAGTCTTCGGGGTGGTGTGGAGATGATAAGTGAGTACCGTTTTAATACAAATTTATATGATATGTTCTAAAATGATGAATTGTTTAGGTTATGGCGGTCAAAAGTTACAAAATATTAATAAAAGTAGGTCATTTCCGTTTTCTTCTAAATGGAATATAATATGTTCATTCTGGTTGTAGTGCCTCGGAATCATTCTGCAGCTAATATAATATTGTCTTCTGATTTATTAGAAAATGTATTTTTAACCATAATATTAAGTATGCCTATTAAATTTGAAGTCTAGGCGTTAAGATAAAAACAAGATAAAAATAAATATAGAGATACATAAGAAAGGCTGTAACTGCCTGATAGAGGAGATATGAAACGATTAATAAATATAGAAGATATAACAGGTTTAAGACTTATCATAAATAACAATATTGTCAACGCCAACTAACTTCTACATCAATATCCTCGTCAGAAATATAGATAACTAGTTTTTCTCGCTTTCACTTGTGATCAGCACTTTTTCTGGATGAGAGGCTATGCCCATTTCTGTGCCCCTGACAATGTGTATGCGACATTTCATGATGAATAGTCAAATAGAAAGCGTAACAAACACACATTCGCATTTATAATATTAGTTAGGATTGTGTACAATAAACAAAAATGCATTCAATTTAAAAATTTGCAGTCATTGTAACAACTCCACGGCAGTTTTTCCATGACAGACGCAGACAGGTTCGAGCAAAAATAGTCTGGCCGGTGATCGGGTACGTACGAACGGACAATACATTCATTATTGAGATACGAGCATTGCTGACACTGGACAAGAACTTCTAGATTGTATGTGTTTCGTAGAAACCTTCAAAATACTCGTAATTATAACACAATTTTCATATATAGGTGATGTAGTTAATAAAGAACATTATAATTTTAAATTTATAGATAGGTAGTTTTATATTATAATATGTTTTAATATTGTATAATTAAAGTTCACTTCAATAATTCCAGTTCTCAGCTATACCATTTTGGTATTTGCCGTCAGTTTCATTAAGTTTCTCTCGATACTAAAGCTCACAATCACAATAAGAAATCTCAGGAATACTAAGCATTTTACTCTTTCATTCAGTTACTCTAAATAGTTTAATCTCGGCATCAGAGCTTCGATTATTTCTATACAAAAGCATCATCTAAATATAAACGTATAATATCCAAAACATTTCTTTATCTCGCAATAGTTGAACGTCATTCTATCGGCAAGCGATCTCAGAGCAAAACGAAATAAAAGCCAAAGATCACCGTTCGCCGACCAAAATAGTGTTGGACTCTATTCAAAACTCTTTGGAATTACTATACTATTTGTTGCTATCGCCCATTCAGTAACTCAACGCATCGCAGTAATTTGTTGCTTCAAGAATTCGACAGTTATTAGACGAATATAAATTTTTAACGTTCACATGTTGCTATGGTATATGTTTACATTATATCCACTGGAACGCAAACGGCTTTAGTTATTTATTATACATATTAATTTTGATGATTTGAAGCAAGCATTTTAATATGGCGACTATTTGTAGACACTTAACCACGAAATGCTTTAGACATGTTAAATGCTAATGTTTATTGGTGTACGAAGCTGGCACTTCTATTATGAACATCTACACACAATAAATAAAGAGGTGTAAATAAAAATCTTACGCTGCGTTCATAGGAATGGTCATCTTGAAGTATGTTATTTATACATTATTATGCTCGTTGTCTCATTATGCATTTAAAATTGGTTCTTTTTTCAAAATGTACAAACCGAAATGTTGTTTATCATTCAGCACCAAAAACTAATCGTCTCTTTATAGTATTTGTATAAATAGCTTATATTCCTTTTTTTACTTAAGAGTATGTTATTTAAGAAAGCAACAACAAAGGCAAAACAGAAAGTGAAAAAAAAGCTACGTCGAAGTCGTGCTCAGGATGTTATGTCCAGGCAGCGTACCACTGACATTTTACACATTAATTACGAACCAAAGGCAGACCACTAACGTTAAACAAAAGGTAATACGCTCTGCACTTAATCTGATTCGTATTATTGCAGTCGTAACGCAACATTCTCCGGATTTATTACAAAAGAGCTGTTAAGAAAGTGCTTTACACTGAAGACGGCATCAGCGGTTCGAATCAGCAAAATGAAGCGTTAGAATGTTTTAAACGAAACATGATTTATCGAGCGGCCCGTAGTTTAAGAGCTAGTATGCGCTTTGATGCTTACGCGAATCGTAGCTTCGTGCAAAATGGAATTCTAGTTTCACACGCAACAAATGTGCTCATTATCTGATGAACTTTGCGAAGCGGCGCGTCCAACGTAGACTAGCTACTATCACAGACGCGAAATTTACTATAATTGCTTATTGTCAAATTAAAATTCAACTCAATAAAGTAAAGCCCTGCTTTAATTTGTTCGGTTAAGTGGTATTCTATGTTTGTTTTAGTAGTCGTTGACAATATATTAGACCGTTTTGGTGTATATATGCGTTAATTAATGGAATAAATTAAGAATATGTCACTTTGAACCTCAGGATTTTTATAGTGCCTGATTAACTTTCAGCATAATTCTCGGTAAAATTAGCTATGCAATAATTAAAACTAATTACCATATTCATTTTTGCCTATTAAGTATATTCAACACATTAATTGCTTACATTTTCTTGTTCAATGCTTTCGAAAACAATTTACTCTTGAGAATATTAATGATATTGGTGATGTTTGATTATGTACTGATTGTTTTGTAGTATAAGCTACATAATAATGTCCTCCAGACCGAATTTCGGGCATAGTGGCCAATCTGAACGGAGACTGGCCATCTGCGCAGGAGATATTATAGTGCACAAGCATGTGCGCAAACACTAGTGCACTCTCTGTTCCCTAACCCTCAAGATCCGATGGGACGGTAATCCCACACGACCGGAGAGAGATCAGGCGCAGGACCAACGGCTTTACGTGCTTTCCGAGGAACGGGGGTGTCTAACACCGCCAACTTCCTAACTCCGGGCTGCTGTTGAGATTTCTTAATATATAAACTCAATAACTTTTTGTTGGCCCGACCCGGGATTCGAACCCGAGACCTCACGCACAGCAGTCACATTCACTACCGCTGCGCCACGGAGGCAGTTATAAGCTACATACAGTGTATATAGTTAGGCGTTATTAGGCAGATATCTAATATAAGCCAAAGGCAAAGTATCCGCTACTAAGCGATCTTAAGTAAGTCCCGTGTGTAGAAACACGTGTCGAAGTATTTTATTTGTTATCTCTAAGGGGCACTGGGGTTATACTTGGAACCCATGACGTTCCTTTTCAACAGAGAAGTTCGGTATTGATAACCTTTTATTACTGCAATAGTTCGGTCTAGCAAACCGAATATATACTTATCAAACAATCTTTTGCCATATGTTTTGATATGTTACAAAAATAGATATTAATGGAAACGTTTGCTAGTAATCCATACTATATCTATAATTATATAGCACAATAAATACACGTTACATTTCTATTTTCCCGAACAGTTAAGTCTGTTAAGCGCATTCGATCGACTAAACTATTTCTGGTTATTTAATCCTTCCTATCTTGGATCTAAGCGTCACCGTATACGTCGTCCCGGTTATTGTCATCCATCAACATTCCTTTATACTAAGTCAGAACCCTTTGGTGTTATATATAGTCTTCTGAAATCAACTGTTAATTCTGACAAACCTATTCCAACTAATGTTATAAATGCGAATGTGAGTTTGTGTGTATGTTTTTACGCGTTTACGCCGTAACTATTCAAACGATCATCATGAAATTTCACATACTCTTTATCAGGGGAACAGAAAAGAACAGCCTTTCATCCAGAAAAAGTACTGTTACTAATCTGACCTAACACAGCCTACATTTACGCGAGCGAAGCCACGGGCAATAATAGTATACTATACAATTATAATCGGCCACAACAAAGTGCCACTTGTGCATAGCTCACCGAACAACAAAGGCAATAAATGCAAAAAAAAGCCAATACATTACCGTCGTAAATCTCTGTTCACCTCTGGGCATTGTTGGTCTATGTCCCCTGCGTGTCGTCGCGGTTCGATCCAGATCGACATCGGCTTGTATGGGAGCTTCGATGCTCTGTATTGCCTCTCCCACTGATATCATTAATGCACAACGGGAGGTTGTGTTGCGCAATCAAACTTAATTACCTTGGCTAAAGCAAAGTTTATTTTTTAATTTGGGCGTAATGAACTTTTGGGTACTTTGCGGGTATTTTTAGCAAAATACGGTAGTTACAAACTAGAATGTAGAAATTATCTAATACGCGTCTGCCTTATGGATTCTTTGTCAGAATATGAAATGTTGTGAAGACATCATCTTAAATCACATGTCGGCCTCGATGGCGTAGTGGTTGGTATAACCGACTGCCACGCCCGAGGTCGCGGGTTCGATTCCCGCACAAGTCAAACATTTGTGTGCATGAACATGGGTGTTTGTCTTGGTCTGGGTGTTTCTATGTATAATATGTATGTATTTACAAAAAAAAAAAAAGTATATATGTTTATCCATTGTCTAGTACCCATAGTACAAGCTCTGCTTAGTTTGGGCTAGATGGTGTTGTGTTGTGTGTATGTGGTAGAATATATTATTGGTGGTAGAATGTAATATAATAATAATAATAAATAATAATAAGTATCTATATCCACTATCGCATACAACAACTATTTTTTCTTTTTAAATGACATCTCTCGCACTGGGAATCTTTCCTGTGTCGCGGGGGACTTTACAAACATTCAAACAAAGGACATAACGAACTTACAGACTTGGAACAATAATTTGTGGATCACACAAATTTTTATCCCGTTAACCCACAACATTTGGCGCAGCGGCAGTCGCGAGGCGACCACTTAAACCACTACGCCATTCGTGCAGTCAAACACTTTAACTCTCTAATTTTTTTTTAAGACTACTCGCTCACTTGGGCACGAGCTCTGTGTCGCGAGATACAAACATACAATTGACACATGCAGAGTACACCCAGGCTCAGAAAAATCATTCGTGGACCACACAGACGTTTGTCCCGTGTAGGATTCGAACTCCCAACACTAGGCCCATCGTAAAGGCGGTTTGCCCACTGCGCTATCAGTACATTGACTTACACAAGGAGCGATTTTGTTAATATCAGACTAGCTTCAGGCTAGCAGCTTTTAGTTCTACATAGTCGTACAAATACTTATTTCTACAATCTATTATATTTTACCAAGTCCATTCATGCTTACTTTGTTTATAATATGAATCACTACCAAGCTAACGACAAGGTATTCGAAACCATTATATACAGTTACTTTCCATGTATATTATCATTATTAACATTTTAAGGTTATTTATTATTGCTCGTGTTTCGGAAACGTAAAAAAGGTTTAGCAAATCTAATTTGTTTAATCTGTGCTCGGAGGCAGTTAGAATTAGATCGAGAACCATTTTAAAACTCACTTCCACATAATGATGTTCAGCTGAGCAAAACATGCACTTCGAATGAAAATTGTGTCGAATTACGTAAATTATCTCAAATTATCGTCTGGCTCGGTTACTGTGGACGCTACCCATCATCAATGGGAAGCATTAAGGTTTGGCCTCGGGCAACCCCGTTGCGTGACAGCGGCGAAATATTAATAATTATTATAAGTAATTATGGTCGATCAGATCCTTACGGGCGCACGAATCTTATTTTATGCAAATAAGCTTTAATTTGGCAAAAATTAAAATCGAGGTTATATATTTCGAGGAAGTATAAGCGTATTTTAATTGCGCTATGAATTTCGATATGCGAGTAAAATATTGGGGTGCGAGTTTTGTTACCTGCTTCGCGATCGTTAAGGCTAACTTATGTAAGATGTGAATAATTTGTTCAAGCTAAACGAATGTTTAATCACCCTATAAATTTAAACCTACTTTGATCGCTGCACAGTTACGCAATTTTTCTAAGTTCCTCGTATAGTACCGCACGTGTTTCCACCTACTATAATATACTTTCGCTGTGTAACACATTTGTGCATAATATCGACAACGGTTAGCAGCTGATACATTTGTCAAGGTGTTAGTAGCTGCCATCTGTCAACTTTATCAAGTGGCGATTTCCAATTGCAACTGGGCATAGCGTAACTTTTAGGAGTTATAGTCTGAGTTGTTGTATAACAACATAGTTATACTATTGGCATGGTTTTGAAGAAAGTACGTCAGCATTTTTCCATTGGTTTCTACAAACTTACAGTTTTTATTACATTCCTTGAATTTCAACAATGCTTATGTTGTTGTTGCAAAATGAACATTCAAATATAAATAATGTCTAGAAATCAAACGATTTGAAACAGGAAACTTTCTAAGAACTCTAAATAAACTGTAATCAATACCGTATTATAATATAATGCTTACCTTAGATGCTTAGCGCTTTAATACGATATCTAATATTTTTATTTGTGTGGTCTAAACGTCATTATGTGACGAAGATTTACTTACAATGTGCTGGTCGCATGAGGATTATGGACCCATCTCAAATTTTAAAAGAGAAAAAGTTTAATGTAAAGATCACTGACAAATTTGTAACAGAACAATGAATCGGATATTAAAGTATCCTCTTTCATGACACGGGCGAGCGGATGGGTAGGTTAGGTAGCGCACATAGTGTCATAAGACGCACAAAAATATTGAAAATGTCTACGCAATGTTTATTTTTTGGTTATGTAACAGACAGTTCGTGAAAATAATTTACTCGTAGTTACATTTCGTTACCGTTTTTATTCGCTTCGCTCGACTTAAATATACATTTAAACTGCTGTAGACCTTTATCTAAGAGCTAAAATTACCTTGTGGCTGCAACTTAAAAGCTATGCCAAACTAGTACAAAGCACGTACTAACCGTGCGTGACATCTAGTAGTCTCCAGCAAGATTACGGTCGCAGTGGAATAACTTACCTGTGCTGAACTATCGACGGCGTCCTTCGACCTACGCTTGCCGCATCGCTCATCGCTCCGCTTAATGCCTTGCTCTCACGCGACGCGACCGCTTGCGAACCTCTCGGTGGTGTTAAATGTATCCGCCTGCTTGTATCAGGTTACCGTACCAAAGGCGTGGGCATTGACATGTCCAACTTGTTTTGTTTTGTTCACTCGACCATCGTAAAGGTTGACTTTCTACGCGCATCGACGTGACGTCCTCGCCGGTTGAGTTACTTTAAACTTTATAGGAGACGCTTGTCAACTGTCAAGTCGAAGCACTGCTGCACCGTTACAACCCTGTGAACAGTAAACTCCATGTTGTATCGGCAACTAGTCATATTATGCGCGTTATTCGAAATTGTACACGTATTAAAACAATTCAAGCGACAAAAATTTATGTTAAATTGGATTGGTTCATTTTATATCGAAATAATTAAATTTCGCCTCGACGCTAAAATATTTATTCGCACTTTCGAATTAATGTAGTCGTAATTTCTGGACGCAGTGGAATTATTTATTTCCACGTAAAATGTCACTGCCTTGAAAAATAATTACGGTTGTGTTGGGTCCGCGTCATGCTGGCCCGACACAGCCCTTCAACGGATTATTAAGATGTTCGAGTGTAGTGCGCATTTAGCGGGTTGTCTCTCATTGTTGGCGGACAGAGATACGCCGGCTGATAATCGAGATGACCGAACCCGGAGCGACGACTCGTTTAATGCTTGTCGATTTGAATGCAAGCCAATATCAGAGGGTCATAATTAATATTTGTACTTTTTCTTTATAACATTTTTTATCGCGAGTCATAAAAATTTCTTTGATGTATGAAATGTTGCTGCAAAAGGTGGCAGATTATTTTGCTTGTCATGCGACCTGTAGCCATTTTTAAGATCAATTACAGTGGATGATCGCCAGGAGATAAAAGGCTCAACTAGCTTTATATTGCATCTTCGTCATTTTAATAATTAACTTATCGCTTTAATTATAATTTCCGTACTTAATACGAGCACCAGCTATTTATGATTTAATTTTATAGCGTCATAAATATCTTATGTATTCATATCAACATGCATCATTTATGAGCTATAGGTACTATCTAATAAGGGCAAGGAACTTTTAGTTGCTACAAACCACCGCCATGCGGCGCCACCGGTTCGTGAGACCATTCTATTACATGAACAATATTATTTTTACGACTTTATTAAACTTTATTTAAAGGAGATAAGGTTGAAAATGTAATGGTATGGATATAAAAATTGTTGTAAGGCGACGTAGAAGTAAGTACTACACTTGAATACATATTCGGTTATTATGTTGATAAAAACTGTCGCAACATGGTTGGAACTAAGTCGGGACACGAAGGGAATACATTTTAAATGCCGTTATGTGTGACTGAAATCATTGTGATGATGTCATTTACTGCCGTAATATCCTAATCATGTGGAGAGAATTCCAAGTTCATCTTTTAAATTGAATTTAAATTTTAAATTAGGAACTAGAAAGAGCTTTTATCGTGACTTACACTTTGAAATAAACGTTCCTTGAGATGCAAGTTTTGCTGCCATAATTTTTTGATGATTTTATTTTAATCTAGTTTTAAAATATTACTAGGTTATCCAAATATTATAATTATAGTGCATGTGTTCGCATTTTAATTCTTTGTACATACTTCATTCATGTATATGTTATCTTCTTCTCCTTAGCTTTTTATTATTCCCCAGTCACTTGGGGTCAGCTTTCTAGTCTAACCGGATTTGACTGGATATCAGTTTTTACATGGAGCGACTGCCATCTGACCTCCACAACCCGAAGGCTAACGATACCCTAAAGCTAGACCAGTGTCAGGATATTAGAGGGCACTGACTTCCCAATAACGTGTGCCATAGATGTTCATGGCAGCCGAGACCGACGACTTAACGTGCTTTCCGAGGCACGGAGTAGGCGATAATTGTCAATCAATACGCACATAATTTCGAAAAGTCATATAACTTCCGAAAGTCAGAGGTGCGCGACATGTGTTCGAACCTGAGACCCTCTGCATTGGTCTCCCCAGTGAGCAATGTTATATGACATGCTATAAGCAATCCATCCAATTTAAATATATACCAATAAATAATATGCTGTTGCCATCTTAACTGATGTTTCGTAGTTAACAAGCCCTTGTATTTAAATATGACTGAAACACTACTCAGCCTAATAGCGACTGTTTTAGACCTTAAAGATATTAATCTGTGTCAACTGTTATTTTAGCAATAAATACAATCTTATTAAATTTTTCAATCATTATTAAATAATGAATAGACAATAAGCATTTCTACACATCGTATGCAACTTTTATTTATACAATTTTAGGATGACTCCCACACTAGTAACAAAAGTTGTATCGGGATGGACCTTACAAACATTCAACTAACGGACACAAGAGATACCAGACTCACAACACATGATTTTCTTTTTCTTTTGTTAAAAGACAACTTACTAGGAATAAATCCTATATCGAGGGGAAATATGCAAACATTCAAATAACAGACACAAAAAACATCTAGACTTGGAACAACCATTTGTAGATCTTCAACACTTGGCGCAGTGGCAGTGACCAGGCAATCACTTAAACCACTACGCCATTTGTGCGATGTCTTATGTCAAGTCTATTATGGATCACATTTTTGTAATCCCCCTTTTAGGGGTTGAACTAACGACACTCAACTCAACACTGGCAGTGACGAGGTGGCTACTCAAACTGCTGTAGCGTCGATTATGTTATAATTATACCTAAGGTGCGTTGAACACAAACGTGGCGGTATTCCAACGACGAGGCGACGGACGAAGATGAGTGATGACGCAGATATTTATCTGTCAATAAAATGTGCAAAGCAAACAGAGCTGCGAAGCTACGGGTGCCAAATGGTTAAGCTATCGGACTTCCATTCAAGGGGTCCTGACTTCGAACCCTACGCATTACATCACCGATATAAATCCACTCTAAAGACAAGAGTAACTGGAGGGATTTACAATAATATTGGAAATTTGTAACTCAAACTCTTAGTAATAATAAAAACAACATTTTTAATACTTAGGTACTCTGGACGTCTGAGAAATTTAATCTTGATTACCCATGTTCTGCCAACTCGCATGAGATATGTATTAAATGAACCTACAAAGTTAAAAGAAAGCCGTCCTCTAGTAATACATATTTATAAAACAACGATAGAGTTCATCATAATAAATAATTACTAAAAGATATTCCAAGTTACAAAACATGAACACTGTACAAAGAAAACTTTTTGTTCTTTGCAAATTCACGAAGTTCAGAAGCATTCGTGACTCCATGATTCATTAAGCACAGTTTTCTTTAATTTAAACCGTAATATAAACGTAGACGTCTCAATAACAAGGCCGTATTTCATTCTTGAACAAAGGTCTAACAAATTGTTATCGCAAGGATAAAAATGCAGCATCGTCAACTACAAACTGTACCTCTCTTTATAAAATCCACTGCTTACTTATTCAATAAACGTTTACAGTGTGGGAACGAAATATAACCCACTTTGTTCAGAAGAAACTACAGCAATTTGTCAAGGTGCATCCGTATTCTGTGTATTCGGTTTGTATTTAGCTTTTTAGCTATATACGAATGGTTTAACGTATTTTGAATTTGAAATTTGCTGTAAATTTACTGGGTTAATACATTGCTTGTAGTACCTTACTTGGTAATATAAAATGGTAACTTCCCGTCTGTTTACTGGCGGGTACTTGTTAGTATATTCTTATTAACGGCTCTTAGAAATCTAGTAATAACTTCTAAATTACATTATTACTTTGTGATTTATAAATAAGTGTAAGTAGACTAAAGACTTTTACGATTGAGTAAACATCTTAATTTATATTTTAATATTTAATGAATAAAGTATTTACGAGACATTAACTAGTGCAAGCTGACAATGGTCCTATTAAAGGGCCCTGATTTACTAGTACTGTATTAACTTTATGTAAATTTCTTAAAGCAGCGCAATCAATAAACACAATAACCTACGCGCGGTACATAGGACACAATTTTGACATGAAAATATCTGGTGAAATAAAATACAAGGCCAGCGACCTAGTGGGTACCAAAAAAGCATAAATAATAATATACAATTTAATAATTCTTTTATACCTATTTATTTTACTGGAAAAATATTGTTTTAAATGAAATAAAAATGTTTACATCTAAAGGCTACTAGTAGGTGTAACGAATGCCCTAAGGAGATACAGGTATAATTACCTCGACATGGCAGGCGGATTATTTGCAGCTTCGATATAATCAGCACAGAGACATACATAACTGACAATCCGGCTGACTTAATCCTTTAATTACGTCCACAATATCTATGGCCAGTGATTTAATAGACATGTGCTCATAACTAAGGCTATAATTACGTCATACATATTTTTAAAATAAAGAATCGTATTTTTTAAATTACAACTGTCGCACAAGATGACGGTATAATATTAAGAAATGGAAAAAGCTGTAAACAGCTGGATTGTAAGCGGTATGCTGATTACTAAAGCTTTTGCGCTAACCATGCATATAAAATATTTTTACGAAATAGAGGCATTTGAAAACCAACATGTCGAGTACAGAGCCTACGTGACAAATGTGACACCATTGCCGCCATACAGGCAGCACATCACCAGCATTACATCTAAATTTTACTACCGTAGCTCTATAAACAAATACCTCCTATTCCGAACAATTTCACGCCCTATTTTACCGACGCGAATTTTCTAGTCCGGTGGCAGTTGAAAATTTCACGTAAAGGCTCATTCTTTCCATGTGGATTTTTTATTACACACCATTTTAGTTTCTCTGAATAAATGACCTCCATTCTTTATTCAATTTAATTTTACTACTAACATGCGCTGTTGGAATAAATTGTAAGCAATTTGTTTCGACAATTCGGTTTAATTTTCGTGTTAATAATATAATATAGCGTACAATTGGTCACTGCGGTTATTGTAAATAATGTGAGGTTCGACAGCAATCATATTTACATATTTAAGGCTTCATTTCGGGATCAATTTAGCTTTAAATGGTCCACTTTACTACATACAAAAACTTGTAATGAGTAACAATAAAGTATACGTAAAGCTGTCCTCATATGATACAAACATTTTATGAAGTGATGTATAAAACATTTTGTACGACATTTTAGTTCCATTACCGTTCCAGTTTCTAGAAATTTCAACACGTCAATACTGTGCTAATATAGTAGAGAACTGACATTTTAATCAGACAGATGTGGCGAAATCCAACTGCGTGGATTGAAGTTTCTTTAGAGACTTCATTTCTTTCGTAATAGCAACCGATCCTGTTTTATTTATTGTTGAAATACAAGAAGTAAAGGATACCATAGAACTTTGGAAATGGCAGGCAATATTTTTGTAATATATTTATTATATAACTTATCTAGTAGATACATGGACTACAGAAATTAATCATAAGGCACAAGATAAAGTTGTCTCTACCTATGGCTGGCTTGGTGCGGGTTCAAATCAACGTGTGATTTTTAAATATTGCTCTGGATTTGAGATGTTTTGGTCTTTGCATTCATTGATTCAAAGTTAGCAAATATTCATAAACAATCAATCAAGGTGTGTACCTTGCATAACTTCTGATTATCAGAAGTCATGCACGTATTTTAACTCGTGTTGGTAAGTGTAGTAAATTTTTACTGCGGGACATTAAAAAAAGATTAAACATTAAAAAAAGATTAATTTTGTTATTGTTATGCCGTAATACAAAAAATCATCTAAAATTAAAAAGAAGATACTCAATAAATATAATTATATCTATATCGAAAGAGACAAAATACTTGCTGCTGCTCCGACATTCGACAAAACGTAAACAGAATGAAACGTGAACGAAGTGATGCGTATCTAACTGTAATGATTTCGCAAATTCACAGTTACATCGTGCAATTTATATTAAATATACATTCTGATATTTACTGTTATAACTTTTGGCGTCACGAAATTTGTGAATGCTGGTCGGTCAACCCTTCTAGATATATTTTGTTTCCTTGTCCACCGCAGTGAGCGGTAGATGTGCGCTGCAGGACGCCACTCCACGGCTAAGTGATTTTATTTGTGTCCACATTCCGAAGTGTATCAAATTACGTGGCCATGCGACCAGCTGCTTGATCGATTGTCTGCCGCCTTGCTAAAAGCGCTATATTGACTCAAATAATTATCTCGGGGAAATTGCGTTGTGTGAATTTATCTGTGAGCCTTACATGGGCGTGCGAGTGATTGTCGACGGTTTTCGTGGACCGTTTTAAAAACATATTATAGTCACGGTTTTGTTCTAATATGGTTAAAACATACCGCTGGTAATGTTGTGGGTGTAGAATTAAAAATATTAAACTGGAAGCCCGTTTTTAAAATTGAAGCCTTTGAACAACTTTCTGGCAATCACACAATTTTCTGTTAAGTATACCAGCATTAGCTTTAAGGGTGTCTTTTTGTTAATAGAATAGCGTTTCGCATGTGTATATCTATAATGCTTAAATAATTGCGTAATCTATCAATTCTTAGAATACCAGACATCATTGAAAACCTATTTTCTCTGGCTGGCTCTGACTCAATAGTCGCAGCGACACCAGCGGCGGCGATTAACAGAAAAATCTAATAACACTGCTCAACCCAGCAATTGAATCTGGAACCTCACTATCGCAAGCGTAAGTGCAAAGTCGCTGTAAATAAAGACAATACCGTTATAAACTACTACCAATATTAGCATGTGTTTTTTCGCAAAGAGGACAATTTTATGGCCTCACCACAATTATTTCTGAAATATCGATACATAAAAATACCATTATTTTTAAACTACCGGACTCATGATTAAGTATATCATTTTACGATATACTGATATGACAAAATGTTTCGTACCCGAGACCAGTTCCAAATAGTGTTGTCACTTACCTCAGAGAACATGTTCCATATATGTACTAAACCTTGTTGTTTTCAAATGGCTCTAAAGTCAGATGCAATGTACTGGAAAGGAAATTATATGGACAAATTCACTGGTTCGTCTACGTCGCAATAATGCCTTGTCCAACACAGAACTACTCGTATGAACCGAGGTGTAGATTTGGCAGCGCTTAGTTACGTTGGAGGTATTCGAGGATATGGCGAAAACTTAGTCTATGTATGTATTATGTAGTCCATGTTCATTTATTAGGGATTTACAGTTTATATACGACTAGATTTTGGCTACAGCTTCGCTCGCTTAAATGTTAGTTAGGTTAGATTAGTAATACAACTTTCTTCTGTGAAATGTATCTTATGTCCTCTCAGTTCCTCTGATCTATTCTACATACTAACTTATATTATAAATGCAAATGTAAGTTTGTTTGTAACGCTTTTACTCCTGAACTTTTCAACCAATCATCATGAAATTTGTGCACATATATACGTTGTTAGCGGTACTGAAAGGGATATAAGGTTTGACAACCAGAAAAAAACTGCCACGGGCAAAAACTAGATTTTTATGTTTGGATTTATTAAGGAACTTATACCTAGCAGTATAAGTTCCTAGCAAGCAACTAAAGTTTTGCAAATCATTGAACACCGCCTAATCTCGGAACAACTATCCGTGGATTACATTTATCTTTGCCCCGTGGGAAATCGCGAACTATTGGTATATTGGTAGAGGCGAGTTGATCACACTGCACTACTGCGTCATGATTGAGATCTTTCTGTTATTAAAAAGTATCTTGCAGATTATGGCTATGGCTAATTTAGCAAAACCTTGGTTTATCTGTAACTAGACACTAGATATTGATCCCTGTCATCCATGAAATACAGGATTATTCACAAGCGCATACTTTTTCTTTTTATACAATATTGTTGTTTTTAAATACGCATCACTATCAATATCGGACTCAATATTTATTGTTTTAAAAGCCAGACCTACCTGACTTTGAAATCGATCCGCAGGCTAAAACGACAGGGCTCAAAAATATGGTGGTACCCTTAGATCGATGGGCGATAATTTAGATTTTATCACCATATTATATTAACAGGTAAACGTATCGACGCTGCTTTTTTGTTGTTAAATGTTTGTTTTATTTAACAGTTACAATTTGGGTAGGTATCACTTTGATAAATTATAGTGAACATGTCATTTATCAAATCTTTGGCGCCTTTTTATAATATAGATTATATAATATCGATTGCCACAATGACGCAGAGGTAGTGAATGCGACTGTTGTACACGTGATCACGCATAACGTGATACTATGTACTATCGGCTCCAGCGGCAGATGACCATTTCAGAAAAATTTTCACTTGCACATGTTTACCAGTTGAGTTTATATCGCCTTAGAATCAGTAAACAAATGTAAAGTGTAAAAAAACTCAAACAAAGAAAGGGGCGTGTCACGTGTACGGGTACCAAGTGTTGGCCTGCTATGCGATTTTAACCTTAGGAGTAGTCATCCGTCGCTGGAGTCGATAATACATATATAATAATATGTAAATATTTAGTTGTGTTTTGCTCTAACCTAAAGTAAGTATCGTAACTAATATTATAAATGCGCATGTAAGTCTATTTGTTTGTATGTGACACTTTCACGCTTTAACTAATCGACCTGCCATAATGAATATTGCTACACACGTTTTCAGGCGTACAGAAAATAATTAACTCTTTCTTTCTTTCTTTTACCTAGGCAAAAATGTATCTACTGTTCCCGAAGAGAAGCTAGTAATTTAATAAACTATTAAAAATGTTGTTATAAAAAATATTGACACCAAAGGCCGGTTCAATTGTATAACTTTCTTATTAACAATAAGCGATAACCAATTTTAGGGTCAAATCTTTATAACTTTGATAAATATATTTTGATACATTTGCCTTTAAAATACGTTCTAAAAGGCAGCTTTCGCTATGAATTAATCCTGTGTTGCGACTTTATAAACATTCAAACAACGGACCCCAAGAACACCCAAACTCGGTGCAACGATTTGTGGATCACACTTATTTTTTTCACATGTAGGGATCGAACCCACAACACTTGGCGCAGTGGCAATAGCGAGGCGACTACTTAAACCACTACGCCGTCCGTGCATTATTATTTGATTATCACGTTAACCATTTGCAAATGCGTCTACAAAAAGACACTAGTGTGTAGCGATTTCAGTTTATGTCATTGTATGAGTAATAATTACTACATACGACCAACTTGATCCAAAAATGCAGTATGCAGTAAATATCTCTTCATCATATTTGGGTAAACACTGACCACAATCTTAAGTTTCTAAAATGGAACTCTTGAAGCATAGAAATCATTGAGCCAAATGCTTTCTTATCCTTTCGCCCGAAAATTACAACCGCATTTCCGTCAAAATATTCTTAAGTAATTACTTCAATACAAACAAATATGACGTGTGGAATCTCTTCAATAAAATAATGTTCTCCTCAGGCCCCCAATAGGTTGATGTGTTAAATGACGCGCACCGGGGTGCAATAAAATGGTTGCGGGTGGCATAATGTTAACATTTGACATTTTTATGTTCATTTCACGCGAATAAAACTTTGTTGCTTCCTTTATGTTGTTTACTACTTATTTGTTCTTATTATCATTATTTATCATCACGTCTGTATCTCCACAACGTACAGTTCAGTCAACAGTTAGACGTATTGTTCGGTATGTAGCTAGTGTTATTAAATTCCAAGCAGGAATTCTAATTTATGAATTTGATTGGATCGAAGGCGCATTGGTTAAAGGGATTACCAAGCCACCATGCCGAGCTGTTGTTGTGGATTCGATACACACACTAGCCGAACATGATAAAAATTGTGTGAACTACAAATAATTGTAGATGTTTCTTGTTTGAATGTTTGTAAAGTCCACTGCGACAGAGAAGTTATACCTTTAGCGGGGTTTCTTTAATCGATAAGTTTCATCACTAGTTTAGTTTATAATAAGTTATCGACCCACATCTATTAAAAATATATGTACTTGCTGAATCGAGATAGCATGTGTACAGTGAAAAATTTGGTCGTTGCATCTAGCTATGTATTCAATCACAATTGCATATCTGCTAAAAGCTTTAGATCCCACGTGATATAGAACAAGTATATATGTATATTCTAACTTACAATTTTAGGTTGGATTGCTACTGGTAATTTCTAGACAGAAACTCAAATTAATCAACCAAAAGTCACGCTTGAAATGATAGAACAAACGTGGCAGTCAATTTATTTCTAATTTAATATAACCACTGCAATGCTGTCCCAGACTTCATATTATCATAATGTCTCTACACTGTTTTGCTTGAACAACGTCAAATCCAATATTACATTATTATACTCACTGACAGAAATGGTGTGCAAACAATCTACGAGATTGCATTCAATTCAGAATAGTTATGACTTAAAAACCAAAACGGTAGATTGCAAACCTCTGTCGCACATACACCCATATCCAATATTCGTCTTTCTATTCTTTATGCAAATGTAGAAACGGCGAGACGCGGGCCAACCTTATCCAAGAGTGTCACTCTCAGCTGTGGAATCGATTTGGAAGTTTATTCAGGCTGACAACGCGTGAAGCAGGGCTGAGCTCGAAATCTATTCCACTCTGTACACCTATATAAGCTGACGTCTCAACTCCGAGCACGCGTATTACCAGAACGTTCAAACGCCGATTCGAATTTGGTACGCGAGCGCGCTATCCAAATCCAATCTATCGAAAAACATTAGACTCGGATAAGTTGAGTGAAACAAGGCGTGATGGCAAAGTAGTCAGCCTGTAGGCATTTCACTCGAGTATCTAAATTAAACTGCGCAGGGTTGCTATTGTTAGGACACTTTACGTTAATAATCTTTTGTGATGTTGTATATTTAAATAACTCTGGAACGTTGGGCGATAGCATCGAAATTTATGTGTTGGGGTTGCGAAACGGTGGCCGTGTACAATTGGATGTGACAGACAACGCGTCCAGTTTCCCAGAACAGTTCAGTCGAACACAGACTCGTGGTGTAAAATAGGAATATTGTAAAAGTAAATGAGAATGTAGACGGACAGCTACCGTTTGTCGCTGCTGTTTTGTCAAAATTTTTTAGCATACTTGTTAAAGTTGTAACGTTGTGCATGTTTTCAGGAATATTTTAACCCATCGCATACAAAGATAGGAATGGGAACATTCCAAGTTTGTTTGTATCTATATACCTAGCGCAGAAAGTATGAGAATGTATTTCATTTCATTTTATTTTCATTGAATCGTAGGTTGATATCTATATGCATCATATATTTATATACATAATATATTGAAATTACATTATTGTTAAAATCTCTACGACTTGATAATTTTAATGACTGTTAGATGATTACCATGTGGAAATAGAACTGACATCACTTGAAGTAGCAGCGAGGTGGGTTGAATAATTGTGCCATACATGTAAATCTTTATGACAAACGCTTTAAAACTGGTCAAGATCAAATAAAGTTGCCTTAATACATAATGCTCATGCGTGCAAAGTCGTTGAGGGTCACCATAAACAATATTAAGAGTAAGATAATAATTATTTTGTCTTATTGTTTCGGCGCCAGTGTGTGGTCTCAGATATAAATAGCCCTACCCGGGAGTTTCGGAAGAACAGACTAATAGATTATGTCAAGAGGAGAAATAGTCTTAAGTAGCTAGTATGTCACGCTACTGTTATCAATAAAACTTCGTATAAAGTTGGTTATAAGAGTATTTCCGTTTGTATGTTCTCGAAGAGGTCGGCAAAGTTCACAAGATACAGCACCCACTTTCTACCAGCTAAGTTTTCATGTCCCTATTAATAGAGGGAGAGCTTACCATCTTTCGAACACATATCCAAAATTATGCTTCTACCGAGGAGTGCCTTCTCTGGACCCGGGAGTTAAAAACCCTAGAACTCACTATTTGTTTTTATAAACACTAAACGCAAACACACAAAACTATTTTCAGAAATTATTAACACTTCCAGCGCGGACATACTGCGATATAGCCAATGCGCTTTACCTGTTTTCTTTATTTCAAACCCAAATTTTCAAACAACAGATACAATAAAAGGTTACTCGTTTGGGTGTTTTTGTGTGGATTTTAATCCAAGACCATGCGGGTATTGCTAGCGTCGAGATGACTAACTGTACCACTGGGAAACATGTGCAGTCAGAATCTAAAGACTGTTATCTGTTCAGAATCTGAGAAGACTGATTGCGCGATGCGGGCTCGATCACTGTTATGTGTATGTCACACAATATACTAAACAAGATTGACCACAAGTGCTCACTTAAAAATAATGGTATATTAAAAAAATATATATTATCAGCCCTGTATTGGGCTATCCCCACTGCTGGTCGCGGGCCACTTCTTAGTGTGAGAAGGGTTTTTAGTAGTTAGTTTAGTAGTAATAGTGTTAGCCACTATTACTACGAAAACTTACAGGTTTAAGTCAGCTCATTCGATCGCAACTCTAATGCCTTATCCATTGGGCTATCACTGCTTCATATTTATATAAACTATGGTTTATATATACGAACTTTTGCTCACGGCCTTTCTCGACGTAAGAATGGTTAAACCTAACCTTTCTCGCACCAAAAACACATTTCCGAGAACCATATAGAAAACTCTCAGTATGTAGGAATCTTCACAATGTATCCCTTCGCCGTCAAAGAGAGCCACTGTTAATATTTAATACTAGCTGTTACCCGCGACTTCGTCCGCGTGGATTTTATCTAAAAAGTGTTTGTTCAGTTCGCAAAGTTTACAAAAACTTAATATTTCTGAATTCCTTGTATAGAAATTACCTATAAATGCTAAAGTTAATATCATTCTTCTACTTTGTGGGTCGATTTTAATTTATTATAATAAAATATAAGGATTCATATTGGATATATTATATTAAAATAATAATTATTTTATATACATTTCCCTATTTGAATCGAAAATTTGTATATTATTTTTGTTTACTATTCCATAGGCTTTAATTTTTTTTCGAGAATGGCTTATTTTTTCTAAAATAAAAGTAGCCTAAATTACGCTTTATAACTTCAGCTATCTGCCATTGAAAGTCCCGTCAAAATCGGTTCAGCCGTTTCAGAGATTAGTTGGAACAAACAGACAGATAGACAGAAACAAAAATTTAAAATTGAATTTTTGGTTTAAGTTCCGCATAAAATTTCATATGCAGTAAGTAAAAAGCTGTTATTTTGACATTACAAACAGACACTTCAATTTTATTTAATTGTATAGATGTAGATCAATCGAATATTGTTCACCATTTCATTGGTTTTTATTTTATTCCGCGGAACCCTATATTTTTCTAAAATAAAAGTGGCCTAAGTTACGCCTAATAACTTCAGCTATCTGCCAGTGAAATTCCCGTCAAAACCGGTTCAGTCGTTTCAGAGATTAGCCGGAACAAACAGACAGACCGACAAATAGACAGACAATAATTTGAAAATTAAATTTTTGGGATAAGTTCCGCATAAACTTTCATATGCAATAAGTAAAAAGCTGTTATTTTCACATTACAAACAGACACTTCAAATTTATTTAATTAAAAAAATAGTAAATTAATAGATAATAGTATATATAAAGTATAGATATAGATATAGATGCACATTACTTCCAAATATCAAAGAGCCGTGCGTAAGATCGAACTTGAACCATCTGCGTGGCAGTCCATCGGTTTTCCCGTTAAGTCTCAGATGCAAAAGGCTTTGTAAACATGCATTATAAAAATAAAAAAGGTCGTGGTCAAGTCACTTTGCCAATAAAACTTGAAACAGTAATCCTATCTTACGAGTTAATTACAAAAAGTTAATTTCACACATAATTGCAATTCGCAGTAATAACCTTTATTACGAATAAAATACATTAACCGTATTATTTAGCATAATAAGTATAAACTACTGTCTCAGCCAGCATTACGGAGCAAATTACCTTAATTCAATAAAGTATATATTTTAAAATGCCAAGCGGGTTTGCAACACTGTATATTTGATACGGAGCTAAAGGAACAATTATCATTACTTACGTGTTTCTTTTATTTACTTCATGTAGAGCGAATAACATGTGTTTATTCGATGTCGAACAGAACTTAATATTTACACCATTTGTTTTATATATTCTTGCATACATTACCCAGGTGTCGTGGCACACGATAGCGATTTAAATTTCATTTCGCCTCGCAATCATGTCGATTCTTTTTGTAGACTTGTTGATGTAAAATGTGTTGGTATTGATTTTACGTCTTGGTACTTCAACAGTGCTGTATCAAATTACGATGTAGATAGTTAAGGATAGAAAATAAAATAGTGTTGAAATGTTGCTTAAATATCGATTTCTATTTTTATATTGTGCGTAATCTTACGAATGTTTGTTGTAAGATGTGCACGACAATAAAGAAATAGCTTTTTAGCTCTTATGACGCTAGAAGTGCCTCAGAAACATTCCTCCTTATCCTTCCCACTTCCTCTTTCCTTAAGGGTCGGCAACGCGCAAGTAATGCCTCTGGTGTTACAGGCGTCCATAGGCTACGGTGACCAATTACCATCAGGTGGCCCGTATGCTTGTTTGCCTAGTTAGCTAAATAAAAAAAAATTTATTGAAATAATAATAACTGCTTAATATAAATATATAAATAATGATAATCATTTGACAAAAGTTTTTATTTATATAGGCGAAATACTCTCCCGTAGCCAAATATTACATATTATAAATCGTATTCTCCTCAATTATATTAAGTGTAAAATGTGAACATAAAATGCATTAATCACAATTCAAATTTGACGTTTATTAGACTAGATCAAAATTCAATTTTGAACAGTTTTATTACGAGAAAAACGAGCTTTACTATTTATATTGAAACTGCGATACTCTTTCGTACGAAACTTACAACCTAATATGTTACTCTCTAACAAGAAATCCAATAAAATGAATGTGTTATTTGTACTATATATTATAGCATGAGAATTTTGATTTAATATTTTTGGACTTAAAAAATATGCCCCCTTCTATTTGTTGTAAAGCTTAACTTATTCATCCTAGCGAGTGGGCTGTAGAATAATACTCACGAAATGCTAGTGCATATATTTATCATTGCAATATGTCCGCTCATTAGAACAATTTATATCAAAACTAAAATTTTACTCAACCAACAAATACTTACTAAAATCTTTACCAAATTGTAAAGGACCCACGTCATAGGATAATAATTACCTTCAATACTATAAAGCATGGTACAAAGAATTTCATCTGTAGATCCGTGCTTTCAGTACTTGTAAGTCAAAAAGCTAAACCCGAAGCTCGATGGACATCGAAGCGTTATCAACGTACGTTAGGCAAAATTGTTTCAAAGATAATAAATCCAAGCAGAAAAGGCTTTGACTACCTCAACAGACTTTATCTGTGCATCGATACGTGAAGACATAGAATTCTTTGTCCCATTCATCTTTGGTTGTCATACGTGGTTGCTCGCATGAATATCCTTTTGATGAATGCAAGCGTTTCTATACGAAACTAGTCGTGTTGCGACCTAGTTAGCAGCTTTAATTCCTAGTCCTAGTTGGAATTGATTAAAATCAAAAAATCTGTTCGTGTGTTTCAGGTCTGTTCTAAAGTAAAAAGTCGGACTATGCGAAATTTCTTCATAGAAATTTCTAGCACACATAGGTACTGTAAAAGTTTTAGCAGTATTCCCAGTATTAAAATTTTTAACTAATTATAAAATTTTACTGCTTATATATAAGGAAGTGAATGCATGGTGGTAATTCATAAACTTGGTAATTTAATCTGCACGGGTATCGCAATAGTTTAAGAAGTCAGCACACCATTACGAATGCGTCGAACATGTTATTCTTTTTTGTTCCTTTTCTGTGTAAAATATGGAGTGTAAAGATTCCGAAATAAAGATTTATTATTATTATTATTATTATGACTAAAACTAAAAGAGAAAGTCAGATATGAACCACAAACACCTGTCTCAATGTTATTTTAATAATAATAATAATGTTGTTATTAAATACGGTATTTCTAAGCTTAAATTCGCATCATCCATAGAGAGATAAGGTTTTTTATAAAATTTCTACCGTTACATCGTTCTTTTTTTATCCTCGTCAATCTCAAATTCCTATGACAAGCCCATCCAGAAGAAAACCCATTTAAAATACAAACATTTGCTAAAAACTTTTAATGTTATAAATAACTAGTGAGATCAATATAAATTTAACAACTTTTACAAATCTGAGAGTAAACCTGAAATAACAAAATACATCCTATATTGTATTATTTTAAGCCGAATACGGTTTGCAGTTTTATATGGAACAGTCGTCATTTTTTTGCAATTGCAGCGATAGTCTTATAGATACACATATAGGGCCGATTTTCAGTGATAAGGTAATCCTTAACTATAGAATCAAATTTATAAGTATCTTATTTTATGTAGTTTTAACAAGTCTACTACCACGTTTACTATTTATTTGTATGAACAAATAAATAATTACTTAATTTCAATTATTTCATTTCATTTATAATTTGGTGTAGGTAACAGAAGAAATACAGATATTTCTTTGTAATGTAAGTCATTTGACGATTTGAAAATTGGCCCGGTATCCCTAACTTCATAATTCTGCAACATCCTGCAAATCCATATATGCTACTTTTTAGGTGCAGGAAAACACTGAAACGATTTTACACTAACCTGCTTTCGCATGCAGCTAAAATTTTATGGCTTTAGAACTCCAATTTTTGTCTTAAAATATTCGAAACGTCATAAATAAATTGAGCTACTTTTAACCAATTCATTAACATAGTCCACGTAACCGCTGATGTTTTAACCAACCACAGCGGTTTTATGAATAATAATTAATCGAAAAAAACGCGACCAGAATTTTAATTACGGAAAAGTTAAATTAAAACTGATTGGAAACAAAGTTACAAGAAACCAACTGACCCGAATTGCGTTGTTAATGCCAATATTAATATTCTGTTTAATCAAATATGTACGGCGGATATTGTTGCCGTAAGTTTGTTTCCATCTTTGTCTTCTAGGTGAACTAATAAATTAATATTTATTATTTTGTTAATGTGGAGCAGAAGTTGAAGTAAGTAACAATTGTTTTTGAAACAATAATTATGAATATTGGTAGGCGTAGATTCTCAGCTAGCTTTATAATTTCACCGATTATTACTGAAGGACTACTTTAAGCTTTTCATTAACAGCTTGGCTTTTTACAGGATTACGAACTCTGATATAATATAAGAAACAATCATATTATATCTGGCCAATAATCGTATTGTTTTCCAAATTGTATCCCGTTCCAAGTTTTATTGTTTCGTAGCTTTACAGGCTATCGTTGCCTACTGCATTGAAGCTTTATATTCAACCAACCAAATAACGGAGGTATTCCAAAGGTTTAACTTAATATTGGTGAACGCATTGGTTAGCAAAAGGATGTCAGAACGCTTTTGATAGCACTGCACACTATCAAATTCGTTGGATTCCTAGTAATGCCGTATAACAGGACTTTAGAAATAAATCGTGTATTTATTAAAGACTTTATTGAAAAATAAATATTTAATTATGGTGTATTGCTTGGAAGTTTACTAATCCGAACTAATTTTATAAATGTGAATGTGAGTTTATTTGTTACGGTTTCACGCCTTAACTAATCGACCGACCATCATAAAATTTCGCATACTTATTGTCAGGAGAAAAGACATAGGGTACCTTTTATCCAGAAAAAGTACTGTCATTAATCGAACGTAACCCAACTTACATTTACGTAAGCGAAGCCGGGGATATTATCTAGTAGTAAAATATTAACACGATTTTTATTTCGTCCTATACGATTATCTGCACTGCTCATACTTATATTGGGAATGGCCACTTCAATCAGTACCATTCGTATGTCTATTATCATAGTAAGTGTATAACCCATACTACATAAAAGCAGTGATAATCTCAGGAACCTGTTTAAATAGACAATGAGCTCGGGTACCTATAGAAAACTTTTTTACTGCGAATCCTTACAGTTCTTAAAACAACACGTATATACTTACAAAGTAGGAGAACCTATAAAGCTTTATGGCAAATTGATACACCAAATTAAGACTAAACTTCTTGATGTTACGACAATTCCAACTTTCTTTGGCATCATATAAAAGAATCGTTATTTGACTTTTTATGAGTGAATATAGTTTAGGGTTATTAAACTTTATATAAACGTATTTATAGATATACACTTATAGAGAGTTGATAAGTGCATTCGTCAGTAAATTTAGAGCTCAAAACTGAATCTGACTAAATGAAGATAACTGTTACAATAAGGAATAATGCCTGTATCGCGCAATTATACTAACAAACAGGCCCATATTATAATAATATAACAATATGTGGATCGCATCTGCTCCTTGTATGATCGATGCATATGCAGTTTTATACCCAATTGTTGAGAAAATACAACTTATATTATAGACGTAATTTTAAACCTAAACTTAAGCGATCCTGCTAAATAATGATATTAGCACATTTATTTAATCTTACAGGTTTAATAATAACACAATACCTGACTGTAGATAGCGCGGCAAGCAAGCGGTGCCTCGCTGCTGCCCCCTCTCTGAGTGTTGGTGGGTTCGAATCCCATACGCGACAATTATTTGCGTGATGCATAATTTTTTTGTTTTAGATTTGGGTGTGCTTTATACCTGTTAATTATATGCCTGTAAAGTCCCAGGCGATACAAGGCTAGATCTATAGCGCAGTGTTATCTTGTTAAATAAAACTATAGGATTTTAAAAATAAATAAAAATGATTACTGTCTTGAAATAACGAGAAATACTACTTAACAAAATTAAACAAAATTTGCAACACAAAACGCCTAGTCCATTCTATTCCCACCGCTTTCGGTGGGGGCTTATTACCATCGTAGGCTTGGGTGGGCCTGTTCCAATGACGACAGAATTATCGACAATTACGCTTCGCTTCGTACGACGCGACACGACATCATTCGTCGTCAGCCCACTGTCATCTAGAAATGACGTTTAAGGGCCGTTAATTGTTCGTTCAGAATTGTCGTCGTGTTACAATGTGTGGGAGTAATTTTGTTCGTGGAATAGGTTCAATGAAGCGTGTCGGATATGTGTTTTGTTGAATGATTCATCGGTGCCAGCGAATAAGATGACACTAATGATTGTTTTATATCGAATACAATTAAATTTACACAAGTACGTTTCGGGTTCATTGAGCCGGATTCAGATATATTTTCACTAGATTTTCTCACGTAAATATAAGTTATGTCAATTGTTATCTCTCGTGACCAGTTTTTGTGGATGTAAGGTAACTTATATCCTTATCTGTACCCTGACAACGTCTATGCAAAATTTCAGGATGATTGGTCGAGGAGTTAAAGCGTAACAAACAAACAAATATAAGTTAGGATTTTTGTTTAGAAGTTCGTGGGAATCCCGTGGTTCACGAGTGTTTTGTTTACAGATAGGTAATTCTTAGTAGCAATTCAGACGCAGAAACATGTGGAATTTAAAATTTTAAACATACATGGGTACGATCCCCTACGGGACAAAAATTGTGTGATCCACAAATAGTAGTTCCGAGTCTGTATGTTGTTTGTGTCCGTTGTTTGAATGTTTGTAAAGCCTCTCACGACACAGGAATTATTCCTAGTGCGGTAGTTGTCTTATTCAATAGAATTTAATTCTTGTAAACAAAAAGTCTTGTGATAGGAGTGGACGCACATATGTAATTTGACCACGACCTCTTTAATCGCAGGTTTGATAAAATCATTAGGCTATCGCGGCTTTAGATGGATTTGATCACAATTATTTTTATGTTTGCTAACTTTGAGTTAATAAATTATAATAAAAATTTAGATAATAAACGTTAAAGAATGTTAAAAACCGAACTAATAGCTTTTTTAATTTAAAATAAGTACCAGCTGTCAAAAGTAACTTTCAGAATATTATTTGAATATTTTAATTAATATAAAGCTAATATCAACATCAAACTTAAATATTTCGCAAAGTAACAACAAATGTCAACGAAATACAAGTTCATCAATCTCATTTTCGCAACACACATCTTGGAGATAGTCAAGGCTATAATACAATAAAGTCCAGAACCTTAAGGTTTAATAAATATGTGATATGTAAGCGAGCGAAGCACAAAGCCTCGCCCGCCGCAGTAAGCCTTGCCGCCGATTGGCGGACGAAGCATGGCTTACCCACTGTATAGGGTTTCAGCCCCACGTGGATCACACTAGTAATACTACGTCACTCCGATAAAAGTTTTAAGCTGTTTTTTAAAGGGATTTTTCTGGCTTCTTACTTGACAGAGAGGTGTGAGTTTTATTACTCTATAGATTTATGTTACACGCACTGTAAAAAGAGACGGTGTTAACCTAAATAAGAACATAAAAGGTGCAGTATATAGGCTTCCTCGTAAAGGTGAACGTAGACTAGCCTCTATGGATTTTGTATAATTATGTACTCCAAACTATCTAAAAGATTATTATTAGCTATAACTGCATTAGAAAATCTTGCTTGTACTACGCGAATTACTGTAGTTTTTTGATAATCACGAGCATTAATTTTATGTCACGCTAGCTGATCCGCGTAACTTCGTCTGCTTCACATTAGAGAATTTGCCCCGTTTTTGCAACAATTTTCATCGATGCACCGCTCCTATTGGTCGTAACTTGATCTTATATAGCCTATAGCCTTCCTCGATAAATGAGCTATCCAACACTAAAATAATTTTTCAATTCGGATCAGTTGTTTCTGAGATTAGCGCGTTCAACCAAACAAACAAACAAACTCTTCAGCTTTATAATATGTATTAATATAGATACTAGCTGAAATCGCAACTTCCATCACGCGGTGGTTTTGGTTAATGAATATTACACACTTTATTAAGATATACAATATGCATCGGTATTTAAGTTAGAGTAGCATGTGTTTATTAATATACATTTAATTATAATCCGCTCAGCCATTTTCCAGTTTTGAGAAAACAAACATACTGACAGACATACATGCCAAAATATATACCTACTATCGAACTTTTTTCTATTTTATAAATTATCCGGCTGATTATTAAAAATCTATTTTTCAATTCGGATCAGCGGCGTCGGCCTCGATGGCGTAGTGGTTATTGTAACCGACTGCCACGCGTGAGGTCGCGGGTTCGATTCCCGCACAAGTCAAACATTTGTGTGCATGAACATGGATGTTTGTCTTGGTCTGGGTGTTTCTATGTATAATATGTATATGTATTTACAAAAAAAAAGGATATATGTATGTTTGTCCATTGTCTAGTACCCATAGTACAAGCTCTGCTTAGTTTGGGCTAGATGGTGTTGTGTGTATGTGGTAGAATATTATATTATATTATATTATTATATTATTATTTAAAAAAATAATAATTTGTAACAGTGTCAAATAAACAACGCGATAAAATCCTTATATAGTAGTTTAATTTCAATGAATAACATTCGCGTAAACAGAAGACAATATTATATTATATTATTATATTATTTAATCTTAAAAACTTTTTGATCTCTACAGTTTAAATATAGTCTAGATAACACACGCCAAACGTAGAGACTCAACTAATATCTTGTAAAATCACGATGCGCAAACCAACGTCTACGGAAGTAAGATGCACTACAATATAAATAGTTCTGTATTGCCGTAATTTACACATTGCAGTGACGTCATCGGCATGTATCTCACAGCAATTCATTGTTGCACTCACGGCACAGATACATGAGTATCGTTACATATATACATAAAACAAATCTGAGCGTGCGACGCGCACGGTGTATGCATGTTCGCCTTAATTATGTTCTATAAATAAAAGCATCAAAGACAACAGAAATATTACCGTAAGCACGCGACTGGCAGGCGAATTAGAGATCACAGTAACATGTTTGACGATAAACAGGTGAACTGCTGCCGATTTATTTTTCTTATTGCCATGATCAAGCCTATTCTTAGAACAAAGCAGAGATACCTTAACACACAAAGTCATCATTCACAAGTGTACGTGTTTATCTCGCGCCTGCAACACATTCATAACTTAACAAAAACAAGGACGACCTCAGTATCTTCGACAAAGCTCGCAACCTTATTGCCAATTGACATCCAGACACGAATACCGCTTTCGGTCGTGATCGAATGAAAGAAAGATACTCGTTATTTGCGAGTCGGCGTTCGTCCATAAACGTTATCACTAACTAGCGATCTGGGCGGATCGATCCCCTTGATTCGCTCACGAAATTAAGGAAATCGCTCATGGGGATATTATTCTCGGCGAAGATACCATCTGTTCTGGATGTGGAAGATTTGCGCTGTACTTTTGCGAGATTTTTCGGTTCCACCAACTTTTTGTTGATGATGTGCCCTTATCGGTTGATGAATCTTTGGTTGTAGGATAAGATACGATGTGGATAAATAGGCTTGCTCTAACCAATCTATTTTTGTAATAGATATCTATTTTCGTCATAATATGGAGGATTTGTGTCACAGTAGCAAAATGTAAATCGATCAACAATGTCCTCATAGTCATTTGGTGGGTAACTATTTAGAAAGCAATGTGTTCTGAAACCTTAGGAACTAGATAAAGCTGGTTATCACGAATATCTGTTGTAATACTTATATTCGATAAGTCAGGTTGTCACGAATATCGCTACAATCTAAAATAAGCTCATATACTTTCTTATTAATTTAACCTTAAAATTTAAATATTCCCTAACTCAACGGTTAGAAAACATAAGTACTTACTTGTGTTATTAGGCATAAGCTTCTCAAAGATCAGAATATACAAATGTATGGGGTAATGCAACGTGCGGAGCATATTTTCCCTGGTCCTCAGTAAGGTTGCTAGAGAATAGTAAAGCGACACTACCCTCTATAATCATTTAGAGAACTTATTATTTATAAGTATCCTTTTCATTTTAAAAATTCTGAATTCATAGGTATTTATTATACTACTGAGGTACATAATCGATTTTAATATCAAAACCCTAGTTAGTATAATTCGGTGAATTAATTTGTAGCGAAATTAATATCGTAATGACTTTCGTCAAACTAAGTCTATGACCCTATAAAAATAAATTCTTAAACGATTGCAATTAATATAAATCTCATCCAGGTCCCCTAGATAAATTTATTTAATCGAATGGCTTAGATTACCTCTTATCTAGATTTGAATATCATGTATATAAACAATTATATCGTTTCAATTTGCAGTTAGACTCGCGTTGTATGGTAGAAAACTCCTGAGATAGAATTTATCTCATCGATATAATACTTACAATTACTTATCTATTGTAAGTGAATAAACTTAATTATAGCCTACAATATAGATAAGAAAGGTTACCCAGTGGCCAAATGGTCACCTTGCTAAAACTATTGCAGTATTTATACTAGACTGGCCCGAGATTTAACCCGAATGAATTTCACAGAAACTTATACCGGTAAAACGTATATAATGTGTTTAATCTAGGACATGGTGTATCTATGCGCCAAGTTACATCCAAAGCCGTTCACCTGTTTACGCGTAATTCGGTAACAAACATCCAAAAATAATCATCAACTTTCACGTTTATAAAGATAAAGATCATTTTATTTGTTATAACATGAGTATACATACATATTGCATGCAAGTTGTTAAATTAAATGTCAATGGCAGTCATGTCATAATATTAACATGACTATCATTGGTCTGAATTATGCTGAAGTGCAACTTGAACTCTGATTTCTTACAGTGACATAACTATATAAGCCACGTAGCCATTAGCTTGATATTGAAAAGCTTGTGTTATCTGCATATTTACAAAACTGTTTCATAACTTTATCTCTAACTTTGTCTAGTGTAGTATTTATTGGACGATGTTGACTCGAAACCTAGGATTTCGCTAGGTCGCTAGGAGTAGATTGGTGACATACCTTCACCCTACAGAAGATTATATCCTTGCAACTATGTATTGTATGCCTGCGGTGAGTAGTTGTCAGACTCCTTAAGTAGACACTTAACAAAGCACCGAAAGAAACATCGTTAAAAGTTAAATAAATTCTTAACATTTTACCTAAGTTCTCATGCCCAATAAATATTGCTAATAACAAACACAAAAACCTTTGCGTATTACTCACGTCACCAAAGATAACAACGATCATACATAAGCTTGCCCGAAATTAATTCAACGCCAACTTCATATTCACACTACAAAAAAACACAGCGAAGCATACTACCAAAATATAAAGCCATCCACACACAATACGTGGAATCACACCATTCTTTGGGTTCAAACAAAAGCAAAACGCCCACAGCCTCACAATTATCAGCTTTCTAACCCTTTTTTTCTATGGTAAGATGGTAACAAATTGTTTTAGTCGTTCGTAGGAGATGTCGCCGTCATCGTACATTTTGACGGATTCTGGGTGGTCTGTCTAATTGCCCTGTGACGTTGTGACAAATCTGGCTAAGTCAACAGTAGATAATATATTTGATCAATGACCTCCGGCATACGACAGGCTTTGTTTTTTTTTAATTTGGTTAGTTGAGCTAGATTAGTAATGGTATAATTTTTCTTTGACGAAATGTTGCCCACGGTTTTGTTCGCGTTGTTTTAACCGGTATATATAGCGATGTCTAAACCAAGCAGCATTTTAATGTTGAACTGCTTTTTCTTACAAATTTTATTTGCCGTCCTCTTTTTCTTTGTTTAGCTATCCAACTTTTAATTGTGATTTTTATTTTTGTCCTAGTGGCTAACGAGTTATCGGGACACCTGATGGTAAGTATTATTCTTTGCTAATGGACTTCAGTGATGTCAAGTGTACACAAACAAACCGTCAATATGTGATTGAAATGCTTACTTTAACCTCCTTTACTTAATACTTTTTGCGTTTAATGAAGCACTAAAATGTGAATATGTATTTGTCAATTTACCCTATGCGTAAGCAGATTTTCATATTAAGAATATTAATTATACTAATATTATAAAGCTGAAGAGTTTGTTTGGTTGAACGTGCTAACCTCAGGAACTACTGGATCGAATCGAAAAACTATCTTAGTATTGGATAGCCTATTTATCGAAGAAGGTTATAGGCTATATATTATAACATCACGCTACGACCCAAGGGGGCGGTGCAGTAATCATAAACGCGGGTGAAACCGCGGACACATCTAGTCTACACTAATATTATAAAGCTGAAGAGTTTGTTTGTTTGGTTGAACACGCTAATCTCAGGAGCTACTGGTTCGAATTGAAAAATAATTTTAGTGTTGGATGACCTATTTATCGAGGAAGGCTATAGGCTATATAACATCACGCTATGATCCACAGGGGCGGCGCAGTAACTATAAATGCTGGTGAAACCGCGGGCACAGCTAGTTGTTCAATATATTCGCTTGCAGTTAATATCATATTAGCAGCAATAATAATTAAAGAGGCTTTAACACATCCAATTTAAAGCCTGCAAAACACCAAATTACATGAGAGCATATTTAATTTATTCCTAAATAAATAATAATCAAATGTGTAAAACATGTATAAAATATGTTATAAAACCATAATCCGATATCACAATAAATCTCGCAAACAAATAGTTCAGCTTAAAATAAATGTAACTTTGTGTTAAACACTTTTACAGCTCATAATGATACATTTTATTTTATGTAAGAATTTATCTTTTTTATTGCACCCAGTATTACAAGCTTACATATTATATTTATATAACATTAATTCAAGAGCACACATTACATTTAAAAAAAATGCTTCTCGCATTTTTGGATACCCCACCAATCTTTACTTCGGTCTTTTAGGTTTACTTCGGTTGTGCAATTAATAAAAATAAAATCCGTATTCTATAGACTATAAATGTACATATATATTGAGAAATTATACACTCCGCAACTATTGGCTGAAGCTGTCTGAACTTTCCTGTTACATTTTGCTTGGTAATAAGGCAAAAGTCATTTGACACTAACATTTCGTAGGATTGTTCGTCAGTTTAAAAGTATGTGTAATTGTCGCACGTTTATTGTCTAAGTAGCTAAACATTAAAAGCTCTGTATTCAAGAATATCATTTAAGCTGTATATATATTGCAGTATACGAATCTAATAGATAGACTATATATCTTCAAAAGTGGTTTGTTCCGCATTCGTCCCTCATGTTTCGTCCCAAGCGTTGAAATACGCATTAGCCCAAAAAAATTCCTTATACGCCCCTAAATTTAAATAAATATTAATATCTTAATGTAATTCCTCTATCGTCTCGGATTATGTTCCGATTTTGTCCCTGGTTTTTTTGTATAGATATTTTGTTGAACCGAAAAATATTTTAAAATAACTCGTTGATCTCTCAGTAAAACTTTGGACTTATGATTGTATGACATCATGAGCCTGACAACGAAATATTTGAAATAATTTTAAACCACGTTTAGTTTTGAAAATGTAGGGCGAAAAAGGAATAATTTAAAAAGAGGGGGGAATGTGGAACATTTCGGAATGTGGGACGTAATGTAGAGGCAAATGCGGAACAAGCCTCAAAAGTTTAGGTTAGGTAAGGAGGTTCATTTAGTTATTTTTAGGTCCTATGTAATAGAGGCTATTGCCGTGTATCGAACACATTTGCTTACTCTGTGCTGTTCCTGAGAAATGCCTACCAGAAAAACCAAATGACACTTTACCCGATCCAGAAGTTGTTCACGATTGCACTCAAACACCAATGAAAGCTTATGTCATGAGAGCATCAAACCTAACAATAATTTATATAATTAATTAATACGATTTTTATTGAAATTAAAGTAAGTACTCTATACGAATATTAAAGCGGATTATTTACAACTTATCTTTTTAAAACAATTATTTATTAAATGCAGACAAAACGTCGGGGAATACGGATCTATGTAAATAAAAATAGTTCAATAGTAATTTTTACAAGTTGTGGTCAAATAAACCGTGGTAAAATATGATATATGTAATTAAATTTTAAAGTGTAACATTCGCGAAAACGTTACTATAATACTATAACTAATTATATCACATTCTGCTCAGTATAGACTCTGGCGTCTATCGAGTATATATTTTTATGTGCTCTATAGACGGCAGTAGACTAAATTTCTCTTACGACGTGGGACCTAAAAGCTTGTGAGGTCCTCCGCGACAAGGGCAGTAGTATACCAAGTGCAGGAGTCATCTTCAAAATACGCTTTTATTAGCTTGATCTGTATCTATACATCTATGTAACGGAATTGAAATCGGAATCGATTTTCACCCACTTAAAACATCAGATTAACTAACGAATAAGAATACTTCTACAAAAAAGTACAGGCATGTAAGTATGTAGGTATTAAAATCACAACTCTATTATCACCGACATATTATGTTTCTTGCAAAAACAATGAAGTAGACGGCCTATTCCTATAACCTGTGAAACAGTATCTCAAAGGAGTATTAATACGTTTTCATTTACATATAAATAATGCATTGATAATTTGAGTTGAATTACTCCAGGGAGTCCGCTCGCACAGTAGGATATTAAATGCATATTAATCAGTTTAGTGCCGGTTTGATGCTTTGCTATGTTGAATATTTTCCTGTGCGGAGGAATAAATAAAATATGAGCTTATATGAAATGTTAGATATTAAGTGGAATCCAGTGTTTTGTTTGACTATATACGTACTTAATGCTATGCTGAAAACGTTTGATTTTAGAAGTACACATTATGACGTTTATACGTTCTTCTAAACTCACCATTTTATGTTCGTCTAAGATACATCAGTTAAGAAATAAATCACTGGTTCCATTTGTTTACACCAGTAACGCAAAGTTTTAGAGGTCACCTCGCCCAAGCCAGTATACTGAGTGTTGTGAGTTTGATGACAAAAATTTGTGTGATCCCCAAATAGTTCTTACGAGTCGTTATTTATCTGTTATATTGATGTTTGTTAAATCCCACGTGACACGCGCGAATCACTTTTACAGTCATGTGGTTGCGACCTCGCCGAGGTTTCGGTCTACCGTATGAAATGGCAGGCCACTACTCAATAAGACCTACGCTTTAGGCACTTCTCACTTTTAAAAGCCTTACTGTCCCTCCCCCTTCCTAGAAGGAAGACGGAAACATCACAGAGGCGCGCGTAGGAACACGCACGCCGCCACTTGGACCTGCTGTTGATAAGATGGCGGGCAGGCCCACGAAACCCACCACCCCTAGGTCAAACCTTATGGTGGCTGGAGGTCATCTCGCGCCCTCCGGCGCCCGGCTTTGCGGTTGAGGAGAGAGTTTAAGCGCTCCCTATCCCGCTGCCCCGCCTCCTTGATGGAAATGACTTCCTCACAGAAAGAGGCGACGGCGTTCCACGACCTCTCATTCCGGATCATAGACTGAACTGTGGCCGAGAGCGAGAGGCCAACCAATCCAACTGCCGCGATCAAATCACAGCGCTGCGATGCCTAGGCGGGGCAATCCGTCAAAATGTGCAGCGCCGTGTCCTTAACAACGTCGCGGCAGTCGCCGCAGTAGTGACAACCGAGCGTCGCTTGCCGGCCTATGCTACACAAGAACTGGCCAAAACAACCATGGCTAGCCATTACCTATGTCAGCCGGAAGGTGAGGGCGCGACTCTTAGCGTGCCCGAGAATTGGCACACTAGAGTATCCAACTCAATGTTTTAAATAAAAATTTACTTAAAACATTGAGATCATTGACAGATACATTGAGTTTATATTAATTTATAATTAAAACATCAGGATCAGAAGGTTATGTTATCTAAAGGACCACAGAACATATAAGAGTAGGTTTAATGATCCGTGTAAAGAATAAACATTTCTAAACATTCAATTTTAAAAAAGTAGTAGTCTTTCAGATATGGCAGAAGGTGGGGTAATTGTAAAATGACAAAATAATATAGATAAGGTTTGAGAGCAATTCTGTTAAGTTAAAAAACCTGTGTTAGAAGAGTCCCCTCTTGTATGGACAAGAGGGAACTCTTCTAACACAGGCGTGTATTAAAACAATGTAATAGAATAACTAAGATAAGGTAACATGGGTACATTTCATAATATTTGTAATATAGAGTGAGAACTTAAAATTAAAATTAGAAACATGGAAATATTTTTGGTGGTTAAATGTACGTATTACTAATACATGGTATAGTCACAGATTGTATACAGACAAAATGGACGCATAATGACGCAGTTACTATTTTGTGACTTAACCGCTATTTGATTGATGGCGTGTGTGTGAGATAGCGAGTAGGTACTCCAACTTCGTTTCCAGTTTTCCTCACACTCAAAATATTAATTGCTTCGTAATTTGGCAGCCAATTTGGATGCGGTTACCACGGCAAGATTTTTAATGGTATTTGCTGTTGCGTATAAATGAAGAGCAAATATTGGTCAATACCATATTACATGTGGAATACAGACGTCTCGTTCTATAGCGAGACAACGAATTTGCAGCACTCAATACCTTTATTATGCTATTATCTATATATTAATACGTGAAGCGAAAACTTTGGATCCCTTTTTACGAAAATTGGGCGGACGGAGGAGTATGAAATTTCGCACACTTATAGTTTATACAGAGAAGAAGTGACGAATGCTAATATTTTATTAAAATTATGCGTAAAAATACATTATTTTCAATAAATAACACGCTACACATACAACCATGCATTTGACACACGCAGTCGAAGCGCGTAACTATGGTTACATATATTAATATATAATGACATATCAGCAATATCTTACAGGCAAACTTTGGTCGAATTTCGAGCACTAGGCGACCGCTAGTTATTATAATTCGACTTCATATCTTACTAATATTATAAACTAGCAACCTGCCCCAGCTTCGCACTGGTAGTATAACACCTTGACACATTATACACTTAAATCTTCCTCATAAATCACTCTGTCTATTAGTGAAAACCGCATGAAAATCCGTTCAGTAGTTTTTGAGTTTATCGCGAACAGACGCAGCGGGGGACACGACTTTGTTTTATAATATGTAGTGATAGTGATGTGAAAGTGAGTTTGTTTGTTTGTTACGTATTCACGTCATCGTCATGTAATTTCGCATACATAGTGTATGTAGTCAAGGGTACAAAAAGGACAAGGGGTCTTTTATACAGAAAAAAATACTGTTCAACAGCGAGCGTAGCCGCAGACAAAAGCTAGTATTATAATAAGTTGTTCACACATACTCCCCTTGACTATTTACCTACATTCATATCCGCCAATCGTAGAATTGGGAACTTAAGGATTTCAGTTTAAATCCTGTTTGAGCAAGCAATTTTAAAATATCTATCCGAAGGCCAATTACTCATAAAAGGACTAAATACTTTTAATACCTTCCTTGTCCCACAATTGGCGAATAGCGAGAAGTGAGTGTAGCGACAATCCCTTAAGATTTCGATAAGCAACGAAAGTCGAATAGTTACGACAGTTTTACGAGTTGTTCTACGAGCACATGAGTGCGACAAACGGCTAATAAGGTCACTCGTGAACTAAAATTCAATCACACTGGTGTGGCATAGGGTTTAATTGAGCCCTAAGAAATGGTTAGTACTAAGAAATGGTTGCCAAGCGAACTGAGTCTATAATAAGTTCTTATAACCACAGTCTATACCTAGATCAACCGCCGGTATTTTACAAACTTAATTAGTATTCGGTTATTAATATCTCGATTTTAAGAAATGGTTTCAGTATAATTTTATTAGCTGGTTTGGTCGATGACTCTGAGCTAGCCTGATACTCATAAGGATGCACACATGCAAGCATCGAAATCACCATTGATACAGGAGGAATAGGTGTATTTGCGTGCTTCTATTGCCTAATGGTTCTATTTTTTACTACACGAATAGCGCAGTTTTAACGTGGTCCGCTCCGTATATTGTGGTCAATCGCTACAGGGGACAAAGATTTGTGCAATCCACAAATAGATAAGTCTAGGTGCTATTTGTATCCGTTATTTCAATGTTAATAATAAATAATGTATTTCCCTTTAAAATTACAAATAGTACATAATGATATGACATGATTACTTAAGAACTATAAACAATGCACTTATGTGTATAGGACTCCTGTCTCCCAAACTAGGTATCTGTATCTTGAGAGTCAGTGTTCCAATGTTTGTAAAGTTCTTCGCTCGCGCCTTCGCTCGCGTAAAAGTAGGCTAGGTTATGTTAGTAACAGTACCTTTTTAAATATTATAAAATAAATACTAAAAATGTACTACTTATGTTACTCGCTAAAAATATAGTTTTCTAATGGCGAAAGAATTTTTAAAATGAGTTGAATAGTTTTTGAGTTAAACCCTTACAAACAAACCATCAAATAAAAATCAAATCTTTCCTTGTTATCAGATTAAATAGTACAAATTACAATAACGTAGGTATGTTAACATTATGCCACACCTCAACAGAATTATAATATTTTAGCTGTATGATCGACCTTTCTTAGCAGCATAAGTCATTTAAAACGAGCAATACCTCACATTGTTCAAATTGCACGAATTCATACAAACTTTATAGAATTCTTAAAACTCGCCTAAAACAATTATGTTTACTCGAACTTATATGTAAGCAAGCGCATGGTAAAATTGCATAATTTGTGTTATTTTCTTTATCTAAGATCGTCACTACAGCTCGACCAGTTATGGCATTAAAGTATAAAATATTTTGCCATAAAAGTTTAAGCATACTTAAAATGTTATCTTGAAAGTCGTCGGCGAGTGTCGCTGTAGAGTGTAGGGACGGCAGATTAGCTTCGCGCAATACTTCAAAATGAACAAAGAAATAAACATTATAGGAAAATTATTGCTTTTGCTCAAACTTTGGTTTTATGCGATTAGGTAAGAAGCTACTTTTCCTTCTATATTAATTAGATTACAATAATTATACCAAGCATTGCTGTAAATGTACGAAAATAAGCTTGGGCTACATGTGTGAGTCAATCTTACGGACTACTTGCGCGGGCGGCTCACATCGGTCGTTTAGACAATGCATATAACCAGCACAAAACCCTCAGTTTACTTCAAGTTCGAATAAACCACATTTATTTAGAGAAAAGTGCAAAACCATCGTTTATTATTCTGATAAGGTATAGTAGTAATTATACCTCGTAGTCAAATCTCAAGGTGAGTTCTTCGCCTTTGGACAAATAGGTTAGCTTGACGTTTGTGAGTGCAGGTGCTTTAGCGGTGCGGCGAATCGATAATAGCCGCAAGTAGTGTCCTCCCAATGAATTTAATGCCTTAATCGACTTTATAGCCGCTGTGCATAATGGTGGTCTATTTTGAGCCGAGAAACGGAGCGCGGAGAATCTTCAATTATTTTTTTATGATCATTTTTGTCCTGAACGGTAAATTGTTACATTAGTTTCCTGTCACAAGCATTATCGTAATTGTTTATTTTAATGATTAAAATAATTTCATAATAGGTATGGATGTCAATCCTCTTATAAATAACTATCTATCCCTTAGGCATTGTATTTTTTCTGAATGAAAGGCACACTACCTATGTGCTTTCTACAACCCTAGCCACGTGTAAACGAAATTTTATGATGATAGGACAAGTAGTTATGGCTTGAAACCGTAACAAAAATACTAACTCACTTTCGCATTTATAATATTAAAAATTGTTCTTATTGAAATTGAAAATAAACGTTTATTATTATTTAAAAATAAAATTACTTAGAAGTGCAAACAGATCTTCTAAACTTCTCATTAGAGATACTACTCAGTTTAGAAGATCTTGTAGACTGTACGATCTACCAGTATTTAACGTTCACTCCATATCAAGTAATTGACTAACTCACACCTTATGTATATTTTCTTCTTATGGTGTAGGTGCGCCATATCCTTGGTAGAAATGCGCTTATAAGGCCGAACCTCATCCAGTCATTTCTCCTTAAATTCTAAGTATCTTGCCAAATATGTGTAATAGATATGCACATCCTTTCTATTTCATCACATGTTTTTAATCTATCTCATATCAGGACTTTAACAAGTCTGTTACGGGTAATTTTGATGTAAAATTACAGCTCAGTATAGAGTTGTATACGATGAATAATGAATCGTTCGTCACTTAATTGAGCATTGTAATAACAAAGCCCAATTAATTGACCGTGATGGATACATCAAAGGACATGCCGTATGCCAAATGGGGCAAAATCACAACAGACTGGGTAGCAGACCTCAGTGAGGATCGTTTAGTTAAATAGATGATTTTTAAAACGCCTGGATAACAATGAAATATTCATATAAGCTTAATAGTCCAGCTTGCACTAATAACTTAATATATTTAATCTAGAACTAGGTTCTTTCAGTGAGCTTTGGCAAACTCACCCACGAAATTCAAGTGAAATCAAAGAATAAGTAGGGAAAAAGATTTTACTTCGTTTATTACTAAGAACCATATGTCAAGTTTACCACACTATGGAACCCTAGACACGCTATAGCTTGATAATACACAGAGAGTATAGAAAAGGAAGTAGGGAGAGCTTTATGATGATCGGTCAAGTAGGCGTGGAAGCACAAACAAACTCACATTCACATTTATAATATTAGTTAGATATTCAAACAAGAGATGTATACACAAGCTGCGGGTAGACCTTAAAAAATAAATAAAACAACAAGTCTATACTTCTGCCTCATTTCCATACCACGCTCCCCCTCACATTGTCTCCTGTCGTTACATCTAAAGGCACATGTCCTGCTCGCTGTCTGCCTTAATACGGTTTAGTCTACAATTATTTTCGTCTGATGACATTACAGAGTTAGGGGTGAACTGTTCGCCGAACAGATACTGATCATGAGTTTAATTGTACGTGGCGCTAACGTAACGTTTCAGCTACAAGTGACGACAGGAGAGGCTTACATGACGCTGTGTTCTATTTATCTTTAAACGTAATAAAGTTCAGCTTCATTCGTCTTTACCTAAAAGTATTTGCTTCAAAATTAGAAAGTCCTATCTGGAGGCATTGGAATATGTATGGTAATGTCAAATAATATTATCTTTTTTGTTCATTTACCTACTAACTTAAACTTTAAGAATTTTACTAACCCCATATGGATCTCTGGTCTGAAATAAATTATTATTATTTTAGTTGTTTTTTTTCTTTCAGCTTGCGCTGGTAGTTTTAGTGAAATTTATAGGGACTCACGTCAAGTAAAGGCCACATATTTTAGAAAGAAAAGTCTGTGGACTATTGTCGAAATCTTGTTCGTCTATTTGTAAGAATTTTCTCATGATTCTAAAGGTGTTCAATATGGCAGCTTATTGAAGTTGTGTGTACGTGTTAGGTTTTAGATCAATGAGTTTCAGACTGTGGTGTATGTGTTTGGGGATGACGCAAGTGGTAGATAGATATTGGTACGATGTAAACTTTATCTTGTTTCCAGATCCTTAAAACTTCGTCCTTAAGGTCAGTATATTTGTGTACTTTTCAGTTATTGTTTTTTGCATATTGTGTGTATTCGGGACAGCTATATCGATTAGGTAAGTAGTTTTGTTTAATTTGTCTTGCAGGGCTATATTGGGGCGAATGTAATGTATAGTTCTGTCGGTCAGTATTGCGCGGTCATAATACATTTTGAAGGAGCTATTTTTCAAAACTGGTTTAGGGGTGTATTGATAGTATGGTGTGTATATATCCGGTATGAGCTGATGTTTAAGAGGAAACACAAGGGCCGTTTTTCCATACAAACGTAGTCCCGTTTCCTCCCTGAATAATGCCAGTAGAGCAATATTTTTCCAAAAAATGTATGGCTTCTATTACCTACGTTTTCCTTTTTTTTCATAAATTAATAAAATTATTAAAAGAGACATGAGCCTTCAAAAACTTCAAAAATTGGCCAGATTTTCCGCTGTGTTCCAACGTCCAGAAATCAAATTTGACTAGATTATATAAAAAAGGAAAACATAAGAACACGGCCAAAACCTTTCTTTAATTTTTAATGGAAAAAGTAGTTAAATAGGTCAAGTTTTGGAGAAGGAATCAGGGGACTACGAACCATCGATTTTTTGTACTTTTAATAGGTATTTTCGGTCCAAGCTGCAGTTGTCTCTATCGCGCTCTGCTGGCACTGCGCGACAGCAATAGATTTTACAAATACCTATTTTTTAATTCTCTCGCCCTTAGTGTTTCCTCTTAAGGGCTAGTCTTTGGTGTATAATATTAATAATTTGGTTGTGTCTGTGTGTGTATTCTGTTTGTGTAAGATTAGGGCATGCTCCAGTTATGTGTTGTATAGTTTCGGGTTGGCTGTGACATTTTCTGCATCTATCGTCTGTTAATGTAGGGTCTTTAATAATGTATTTTCTATAATTTCTTGTGTTGATAATTCGGTCCTGGATTGGTATAATAAAGCCTTCAATTTCCGGAAACAGGGATCCTTGAGTGAACCATTTGTTTGATGCTATTTTGCCTACGTGTGGTTGTTCAGGATCGTGGGGGTGTCGGCCATGAATTGCTTTCTTCTTCCATTCCATGTTCTATTTTTAAGTTTTCTGGACTATTTTCTATGTTATCTATTTTTGTCTCTTGGGCTAAGTTAAGTGGTGTGTGGTTGAAGTCATTACAAACTATTGCTTTATGATTATGACTATTGTTCGCTTTTTGGTGGAAAATGATTTTAGTTAAGGAATTAAAATAAATGTAAGCAAGACGAAAGTAATGGTATTTGAAAAGGAAGAGTGCGTGACTATGTGTAATATTATGATTGATGGAGAAAAAGTGGAGCAAGTGAAAGAGTTTGTATATTTGGGTACTTTGTTTACAAGGGATGGTAAACATGACGGAGATATTGAAAGGAGAACGATTGCTGGCAACAAAGTGAATGGAGCCCTACGCGCTTTTATGAACAGTCGAAATGTATCCGAAAAGGCACGTTTAGCTGTTCATAGAGGACTATTAGTGCCCACACTTATGTATGGAAGTGAAAGTTGGGTATGGCAAAAGAAGCATGAGAGCAGAATAAATGCTGTAGAAATGAGAGCGTTGAGAAGCATATGTGGTGTGACTCTGAAAGATAGAATAAGAAATAGTGTGATTAGAGAGAGATGCGGCATGAAAGTGGATATAGTTACAAGAATAGAAAAGGGTATGTTAAGCTGGTTTGGACATGTAGAAAGAATGGACGAGGAAAGACTGACTAAGAAAGTTTATAAGGCTAGTGTGAATGGAACAGTCGCAAGAGGAAAACCTAGGCGAACGTTTCTCGACCAGATCGGAGGCGTTCTGGACAAAGGCCAGGTTAAGAGCTCCTTGAACCGACGGGCGTGTATGAGGAATGTGATGAAAGTGAATGAAGCCAGAGAAGTGTGTCAGGATCGTAGCAAATGGAAATCCGTAGTCTCTGCCTACCCCTCTGGGAAACAGGCGTGAATCTATGTATGTATGTATGTATGATTTTAGTTATTACTAGCTGTTACCTGCGACTTCGTCTGCGTAGATTTTAATCAAAAAGTGCTGGTCTCCGCGGCACCCTATTTTTTTCTAAAATCAAATTACCTAAGTTACTCCTTATAACATCATCTATCTGCCAGTGAAAGTCCCGTCAAAATCGGTTCAGCCATTTCGAAGATTAGCCGGAACAAACAGACAGATAGACAGATAGATAAAAATTTAAAAAATATATGTTTTCGTATAGGTACTTTATATACTGTCATATGCATTAGATAAAAAGTTGTTATTTTGACATTACAAACAGACACTTCAATTTTATTTATTTGTATAGATATGTATAGATTATTATTTACGTTTGTGTATTTTTCTGGGTCAAAACTACGTAATTATATTGTTTTGTATGTATGTTTTAGATGATTAACTAGGCATGAATGGCGTAGTGTTTTAAGAGGTCGCTACGCTTTTGTCATTGCGCCGAATGTCATCGGTTCGATGCCAACACGGTACAAAATTTATGTGATCCATAAATAGTTCTTACGAGTCCTGATTTTATTTGTGTCCGTTGTTTGAATGTTTGTAATGATTCCCGCGACACAGGATTTATTACTAGTGCGAATATAGTCTTTTCCTAAACAAAATAAGGAAAGCACCTATCTAACTGAAATTTGGTTATTGAAAATTGGTTCCGGGGCATACGTAATTGAGAGACTTATTTGCGTCCGACCGTGAGATCCCGGGTTCGATTTGTGTATCGAGCAAAGTCGTATTTGATTTTGATTTTAAATTTTCAGTAGCTACATAGAATCTGGAAATCTCTTTACGTAGGACTTCAAAAAAAAGACAACAACTAAAAGCAAAAACTTTTTTAAATAAAGGTCCGTGTATAGAAACTAAATACATAATGTCTAATCATGTCACAGACAACATTTATTATTACACTAGAAGTCCCATTGATAATGGCGACACTGCCTGTACCTGTAGTCATGCACACGTGAGCGCGTTCCGTATAATGCCATTATAATGAACAGGGCTTAGACAAGCGTTCAGGACTAATTTACAATTATAAATATAATTAATTCTTGAAAATATGCTTGTATATTGTTGTTGTATTATCAACCCTGTTAAAACTATATCATTACAGGTTACTAGGATCTCTCAGTGTTAGAAAAGTTAAGCTATAGTCCATCACACTGGCCCAGTGCAAATTGGCAGACATCACATATTTCCGTAAAAATTATTTATAGATCTTTGCAATGTTTTCCTATACCGATGAAGCTAGTGGTAATTAATTATTTATAAGCACATAAATTCAAATAACAATAGGCAAGTACTGTAGGATCGAACTCGAGACCTCTTATTAGCATGCCAGTATTGTCTCCACTATGCTATCGCTGCTTTTGCCAATGTCAGTACCTAGTTATGTATTACAGATTTTAAACAGGAACAAAAACTAATGTGCTAGTCAAAGTCAAAGTCAAATCAAAGTCAAAAATCATTTATTCATTTAGGTCACAAAGTAACACTTATGAACGTCAAAGTATATAGGTTAGTGAGTTTACTAAGTTACTGAAGCTACATTTAGGTTAGTTGCTAGGTTCAGGCAAAGGGTTGAGCCTATGAGAAGAAACCTGCAAGAAACTCACGGCCACTCTTTTAAATCGCCAGTTAAATATAATTTCAGTATTTTACAACTCAGATTATCTAGGTGTTACAGCCATTATGCCATATACTACTGACTATAAAAACTAAAGATAATAACAATAATAACTTAATAATATTATAGAGAGGAAATATTTTGAGCTAAGATATATTATTTAATATAAATCTAAAATAGACAGTAGGATGGCATAATGGCGCATACACTTACACTTTGTGACTATGCAATGGCTTAAATTGACTTATAAGTAAGACAGATCTTTGAATCCTGTATGCAACAAGCAACTAGCTCCATGAGATTTTGTCATTTAAGTAGTCGTTGACTGAATAATAACCCTTCCGAATAAGTTGTTTTTTAACAGCGTTTTTAAATTTAAACAATGGTAAATTAATTATGTTAATAGGTAATTTATTAAAAAAACGTATACCGAGTCCCGCAAATGTATTGTGAACTTTATGTAAACGATGATATGGGCCTACTAACTTATGCTTATTTCTAGTGTTTACGTTATGGATATCACTTTTCTTATTATATAAGTAAATGTTATGTTTAATAAACATAATGTTAGCAAATATATATTGCGACGCAACAGTAAGTATGCCTATTTCTTTAAATCGATCTTTCCGTAATTCCGAAATTATTATAATTGAGAAAAAAAATAGCAAATAACTATTAAATGTAGCGTCTATTTAATACTGATGACGTTTTTGTAGTACAAGTATATTAATTGTAGAGGTTCAGCTCAAAGTTTGTAAGAAAAACAATGGGGTCACGTTGTAACCATGATATTGCGAAACAAAGGATATAATCAGTTGATGAACATTTAATGTGTCACATTATTATAAAATACAGATATATGAATATCCATATATGGCCTGCATAAATCTGATATGACAATTTATTATTTCGGGAACATTATTAATCTTTACGATTAATAATAATGTTGTTTTTATTTATGTTTATTTATAGAAGAACTCACACGAAATAACATTAAGTAACCCACCTTTAATGTAATTGTTGTTTTCTCTTTATTTCTATAAAGAGCAATTATTTATCGTTTGACTTCGGCTTTGTATAAATCATAACTATTAAAAAATTAATAAGTACTCGTAACATCGCGAAATCCTGGGTTTGCCGGGTTGAGCAAAATATAATCGGGTTTTTCTATTTGGCATTTCTTAGCAAGTACGGAGTCACAAAATGTGTCCGATGCATTTTACTGTTTTGTTAAGATAAAATCGATGAATATGATTCACACATTTAATAAAGCCAATGGCAATCGGTGCATTGACAATTACTAAAGACAATATGTGTTGTTCCACTGATATTACAAATGTGTAAGTTTGTAGACAATAAATATGATTTTTTTCTACTAATATTATAAATGTATTATTGTGAAAATGTTCGGGTGTTTGTTACTCAATCACGTGTAAACGTATTAATAGATATAGCGTTGTTCAGGAATGTTGTGACTCCCGCGCTCGCAGGTAGTAGCTAGCTGAGAATATATGTATGTACAAGATAACGGTAATTAACGCGATCATGCTACGTATTTTAACTAATGCGACCTGGCCGAAACGCCAACCGTTATAAAAGAGTACGTAAGTACCTAGCATGATAGCTGATTTAATTGTTGGCATCTATTACATAAATCATGCAACAGTAATGTATAAAAGTTATTATAGCTGTGAATATGTATGTATATGACGTGGCCAAATCTTAGAATTGATAACTTCATAATGTGGTCGTTTTTCATAAAATGCAAAATATACTTCATAATATGTTCTGGACAGAGCAATAAATAAAATACCCGCTGCCCAAATCATTATAATATGGTCTGGCCAAATCAATAAATAATTAGCGTTTGACGATATGAACAGCTAAACGCGTTACTACTTCTACTTCGACTTAAGATCAAGCCATGACATACATATATGGTTTCAAGTCAAACCCACAGACGTGTAGAAAACTATTACAAGCTCATAATCACACAATGCATTGTGTGATTATGCCTGCTGGCATAGATAATTGTAATGTCCAAAGAAGTAATTTAATCTAACACAAGATTCTCTACACTGGTACAAATTAATATCCCAAATACTATGAATTTAAAGCTATACTTGATGCACTACCAATAGTCTTTACTGGCTTAGAACAATAATAGAGTAATAGATGCCTCTATTAGCGAACGATAAAAGCCCTCATCGTGTAATTTACTGCTATTTATTAATGAAGGCAAATAACCCTAAATGTGAACAAAATGTACATAACATCAGTTTTACTGCCAGCAGTCACGGATGATTTAACAAAGGAAGAAATTTGGAAAGGGCTCGCCCTGTTCACATCATTATCAAATTATACTATCTTTGAAAATATATCAAATGTTAACTATGTCACAGTTTCTCAAACTAAAACGGGAAGGGAACACTTGTTATTGTTATATTTCTATATAAATTCACTCTGCGAGTAAATAATTGCATGACGTTATGCCACGCAATTATTTACTTAGGACTTCTTATATTATCAGTATCACCAATCGTCGCAATTCAAACCACTAAGTTAAGTTTCTTGTTAGATGCTACATTTTATAAACTTGTCTTAGTCATTCACTTTATTGAGCATGTTTCTATGCCACTGTGTTCGTACATTTCTACTTAAAAATAGGCCAGTTTCAGCGCTTGTCTTTGCATAAACTTGGTCAAGGTTTGTAGCAAGTACTATGTTTTATTTGACTTATCTGGTCACATACGTAGAATAAAACATAGTACTTGCTTATTATGACATATTATTTGTGCGAACTACTCTTACACAGAAAAAATCAAGACAAAAATCAAGATTACAGAAAGGAGCTTAGTGATGGCTTATACTTTTACGTTAATGGATGTTAGATTAATTTATAAAGAGGTCACGAGGTAATTTACTTTAATTTTAATCTTTTACGGGGGCCATACTTAAAAAGTTTGAGAAACAATTTACTGATATATCTACACTATACGCACAATAAACATTGTGAGTGACTTGTTTAGCCTATAATGTATTGTGTAAATACACAAAACAGTAATGGTATTTAATTATGTGAAACCTGTTTAGGTAATTTATTAATATTTCACAAGTTATTTGGGTAAATGTAAATCTGTTAACGTCATGCACAGCGTGAAACTGTACAGTGATAAATCTTTTTTATTAATAAATAATTACTTATTCCAATCACACGTGACGCCATCCAAATTGCCGTGATAATTATTTACCACGACATTTTAAATATTTTTGGTATGCCGGTATGGGTTTTTCAATGAGTTGCTTCGTGCTGTGTAATAAATTATGAGATATGTGTACGAATGTGGACTGGTGTAAGGCAGATGTCTTAGGTAAAAAAATTAAACTCTTCTTATGTATTAGCCTATGCTGATACAGTCAGTCTGATGGTAAGAGATTACCGTAGCACGTTGGAAGCTTGCTACACCAGAGATAACTTACACACCTTGCTGACCTATAAAAAATGAGACGTTTGTTTTACACAATTAGCGTCGTGGCAGCTTATTTCTAATAGAATTTTCAAAATTTAATTATGATGGTTATGTCATGCCTTTTGTGTTATCGTATATTTACACTTCGTTTAAGCTCTTCAGAGATTATAGTATTTATCTATGTATTTATTCAAAGATCTCTGCAGCCCTTTGAAAGCCTATATATAGTTCTATACAAACAAATTAACGTACCTAGCATACCAGAATAACCGTATGTCTCTGTAAGACTCGATAGCAGTGTAGGTACTAGTTCTCTACTTTTTATGGTGCACATTTTTTTGTGCCAATCACATCACTAGTAGTAGTACTCCACCGAATATGGATCCTGCTAATTATATTCTTAAATCAATTATTTTAGGATATTTTATTCTTTAAAACAACATAGATGATGACGTTTTATGCTTATGACCGAATTAATATTCAGTACCATGTAAATCGCACCAAGGCGTGCGTCTAATTTGGGCCAAGTTGATTTCGTCGTTTTCTCATTATACCGAATGCCCGGGTGGCCGTCGCTTGACAAGAGGAAATTGTCCTCAGGGATAAATAAAATTTGACTCGGTTGAAAGTAGCCCGCATTTATATTGTTTATGACTGCAATTCACCATTGCGGAATGTAAACGAATAAAATTTGCGACCACGAAACATGAATTATTAAAGCTAACACTGCAGTTACAGAATGCCACTGATTTTTAATTCAAATTTGGCCGTTCTATTTCTAATTGAGACTCAATTACAATGTATAATAAAAATACAACTAGTTATTATTTATTGCAAGATGAATAATTAAGCAATAATTTCAAACCAAATTATGTTTAAATTGGAGTAGTTTCTGTGTCCAGATCCGAGTAAAAAAGCAATATTGATGTCGATGCCCCGGGAGTGGACATGGATGCAATTACGCTCTCCCTCGACAAATTGGTCCACTTATTTATGGTTAATGAAATTCAGATTTTATAATAACACCCTCGGTTTTACTCTCTCGTTTACGCGTTTGTACTACAAGCCCATTATTTTAAAGAGCTTACGCGTCCTGTAAACCTTTTAATATCGCTGTCTCGTTATTTTATTCTAGCCTTTTTTAGATTTATTACTAATTGTCTGCATAAACGGTTTGTAGATGGGTACGTTACGTTACATAGTACTTTGTGGTGAGCTCAAACGTTATTTTTTTTAAATTAGCGCGTCTTTTATTTAACTAAATTTAATTACAACTACCGACATGGAAATTTTATTACATTTTACTCATGTTTAAATATAAAATTAAATTTCGTTGCTAGGTCATGGGGCAGTCACCTAAAAATGTAGAATTTAAAGCAATTATACTCTACAGAATTGTAACTTTGTGAAGTTAACATTTTATACAAAAGTACCGGAAGATTTAGGAACAATATGATGTCATATCACACATTATATTATCGAAGATAATCATAAGATCTAACATAGCGTACGAATACGATACCGAGATTGCATCAAATTTATTTTGGTCACAAATAAATCAATCTTGCGTATTGCAATTTGACGTAGTTACACTTTAAATAATATTTCCTCAATAAAGTTAATTTCGTCTTTTCCAAAACAACTACTAAATTCACATTTATCCCAGCTCACTCCACTTAATTTATCAGCACCAAACGACACACTACGAACTAGTAGCCACATACATTTTCCCTTGACACTTTTACACTTTACCGGAATATTAACTAAGTTCATCCCTTTGAATCCGTGACGGAGGACTTCAACCTTCGAAAAGTCCATCAAAAAAGGTAATTAAGATGAATTAACGATCATAGGGCCGCGTTTCGTGCTAGCCCTCGCTGTAACCTTTATTCCTTTTAATTGGCTCCCACGCCACATAATTTTTACAGCAAATTACTGGACTAACGATTAAGTTCACCCGATGTTTAATTTTCTGGGACAATAGTCGACTTAAAATTAAAGAAATATGTTAATTTCTATCTTTGTCTCGGATCGGCAGAGCGGAAGATTATAATTATTAGGAAATTGTTAAAAAGCACCTTGCTTTGTTATTGGAGTCATCCACTCGGATGGGTGCTTAATGGATCTTTTTACTAAATCTTTTTCAAGTCGAGAGTACGCTATCGTTTTCCTTGTTCGTGAACAACCATTCAAAATAACGGAAAAGTAGAACACGAAACAATAACGTCACTCAATGTTTTACTTTATATTGGACTTCCTTTTTTTAGCACGTTTGATTTTTGTTTTTGAATACAAATATACACCGAACCAGCCTAATTTTCTCATAGTAACATTTTTTTAGCTATGTTTTAATGTATTTTCTGTTTGGCTGCACATTCTATCACCAGGACACCTGTTTTACTTAGTGATAAAAATAAATTGTCTTCACTAAAATGTTACCAATAAAATTGTTACCAAGGCATTATTTTCCAAAAAACCAGTATATTTTTATCTTGTACATTTCCCCTGCTATAGTAAAAAGCGATGTCCTCTTAATTAAAATGACAACGAACCGTACACGTGTGTTAATATTGCGAGTAAGGGTCAGGCGCAACTGTCACTACTTTTAAATTTTATTAAAACAAATTTATCTTGGACTTCCACTGTTTGTACTCCGTACTTAAAAGTTAAACTTGTAGGCACAATTAATAGCTTTAAAGTTAACAAGGTCGCATAATTGCTGACCTTTTTATATCGAAACCATGCACGAAAGGTTACAATTTTGCGCACTGCGTTTCTGTCTGACACTGCAGTATTTTGATTAAACCGCATACCTAATATGAAAGCCGCATCACACACAAAACACAGGCATATTTTTAGGCAACCTTCTGTTTCGTTATTTACATAGGTACAAACATAATTGCCCGCTTATATCCGAAATTTTGCCATCGTTGTATTACATTCGCAATTTGCCAGCAATGCTTTTAGGTTATAGAGAGTAAATATTATATAATAGGCGTCTACTAAGCACAATTTTAAAATCGAATTTCTTGATACAAATATCCAATATTCGACCTCAGGTGTCAAACCCGAGACCTTAAGAACAGCGGTTGCCTACTACACTAACGTTGCGCCAACAATTGTTTTCTCACATTGGATATACAACGAATACAACGTTATAATTGAGACGAACTATGGGTAATAGAAAAAACGTGGTTTAGAATGTGTCTATACGCTAATAACAATCTATAATAATAATATTCTATCACATATACACAACACCATCTAGCCCAAACTAAGCAGAGCATGTACTATGGGTACGAGACCATGGATAAACATACATATATACTTTTTTTGTAAATACATACATATTATACATAGAAACACTCAGACCAAGACAAACATTCATGTCCATCCACACAAATATTTGACTTGTGCGGGAATCGAACCCGCGACCTCAGGCGTAGCAGTCGATTACACTAACCACTACGCCATGGAGGCCGCCAAAATCTATGTTTATACTTACGTCAATACATACATAGTTTAACAAAATAAAAATAAGGCAGCGATAGCTCATAGCTTCTAAAGCATTCGATCCTTATTAATTTAACTAACAACACGAATGCACTACTATTTCAAACAAAGATATTAACTTAGCTGAATTACTTAACAAGAACAATCCAGAATATATTTAATTATATCCTAACTAATATTATAAATGCAAATGTGATATTTTTTTATTAATTTGGCGTTCATGCCATATTACTCAACCAATCATCATGAAATTCTAGCAATCGCATATACGTTTTCAGGGGTACAGAAAAGGACGTAGGGTATCTTTCAACCAGAAAAAAGTACTTTTACTAAGCTTACCATGTTAGGTTAGATTAGTAACAACATAATTTATTTACATTTACGCGAGCGAATCCGCGGGTAAAATCTAGTTTAAAATAAATTGTCCGAGCACTTTGTACATAGTCGATTCATAATCAATTATGGTCAGTAATTATCTACATTAAATTTTAAAGTACGCGTCATAAAAAGCATTACCTTATATATATATATATATATATATATATATATATATATATATACCTATAAAAACGTAATAGGTACTTATTTTAATTGAGTATGTAATAAGAACAAGTGGTTGATTGATTATTATTATTATGAATCTTTTGCCACAGCACTATTATTATATCATTAAAAGCTGACAACCCAGTAAACTTAATTTTACTCTATCTAATTCAAAATCTTACTGTAGTATTTTTTCTGTTTTATTTTTAAAGAAGAAAATTGTTTATAAATATTTATATAAAATTATAACAAAATAACTGGCAGGTGACTTTGAAATATGAAAAGAACCTACGATCTGTTTAAGGACGCTAGTTTGAACTACATAAGAAAGGCGGCAAACTGGACGTAAGGGCGCAAATTAGAGAAGCCTACGTCGAATAGAGGTCGGCAACAAGCTGATTGATAAATTATTTTTCTGATTTGGTCAGTAAAAATAGAAGTGAAAACTACCACCACAATAAAACTCTTCCACCAAAATATACCACTTCAGTAAAAAACAACGCAGACGCGAAAAGCAGAGGTCACAATATTCTGGCGTTTATCTACCTCGGCAAGCGTCAGCGGTCGTTATTCAATAAATCGTCCCAGGGTTCGCCCTTCTGAGCATTAGTCGCAATATCTTTCACCACCAATAGCACAAAAAACTATGGAGTTATTATTGAAGAACCACAATCTGCCATTATGGATCTATAAATACGGTTTTTTATATCCTGATATTTACTTCTTGCGCTGCAAGAGTTCATATCGAAATAACCGTGTACCCACTGCTACTCACATTGCAAAAGTGTTTTAGTTAACAACTATATGTATAATTTATTTCTGTATGATCATTTGTAATAGTATTATTTAATCTCAGATAAGATGACTACCATCAAAGTGTTGGTTAATTATTTGTTATAATTGAAATAAATAGTATAAATAATTTAAATAAATCATACAATACAATAGTTAATTAGACAGATTAATTTATTTGATAAAAGCATGTTTTGTACCTTATCTACAAAATATAACGTGTTAATGTTTCAAATTAAACAGGATTACCAGCAATTATGGGTAACTTTCTTATTTAACTATTAGAAATTAGAAATGCCTGTCTACATAAATATTATATTTCTAGTTTTAAATTTATTTTTAGTTATTATCAACGTGAAGTTAAACATTACTCATTATTTTTACAGAATAAAAGAAATAGAAATTATAGTCATTTCATGTAATTTATCAACTATATGCAAAATGTGAATCACGTCTCAATCTCAATACAAACTGAATAAATGTTATGTAAATGCAAACTTGATTTATTTGATTTTTAACCAATTTAAGAGTTAAGCCGTTGTTGAAGTACTTCTTCCACTTCAGAAACGCTAACGAACTATTCGAACAAGCTACGATACAATTGCCAAGTTCCTAACAGATGTTATCATACCCAACCCTCAAAATATAGGAAGTATTCACTTTAGCATAGTTCCTGATTAAATTCAATTCAATTTTAGTGAGAAGGGGGAAGTAATAAATATTTAAGGTAGTTATATTAATTTCCTACTCCATTCCTATTCCAATAGTGCAAAACTTCAGTACGCCTCTCAACTTCCCCGTTAAGTCTCTTCCAAACTGTCTGTTGCCCACAAAACGAGATAAATTAAATTAACGTGTTAAAATGCAATGCTAATATATTAATGTGTGGTGTGTTATACGTTACTATTGCATATAATGCAAATACAGGTTTGTGCGTTTATCTCTTTAGTTGAAAGATAACCTTCCGCGATCCATTGATCGCATTTAATATTTTGTCATCATTATGACAAAACATTAAATTACGATAAAAAAACCTGCCATATGATTTTATCAATCGGAAATATTGTTTTGCAAGAATTACTAATTACTCATTAATAATAAACTTACACATGATAGAAAACCAAATAGACCTTATTTTTATTTTGTCAAGATATTCTCATGTAAACATTCAGTAAATACAAGTTTCCACATATAGCCATACTTATGGTTTACTAAATAAGCTATTATGATGTATGACGTAGAACGACCATCATTATGGGAATATCATAGTTGGCAAAGCGAAGACATTGTTGGTCAAGGTCGCAAATTCAAGTCATGCTTCATGGATTATCGTTTTCCTTGTTTAAGTACAATTTATTTACATTTTAACATGGAAAAAGCTAAAAATTAAAACTTAATATTACTTTTAGAATACATATTTGTGTGGGTATATAGTTTTTTAAATATGTAAGAAGTATAATATAATTCATTCTTAAGCAACCGAATGCTTAAAAGAATTAATACCTATTATATTATATTTGATTTAAATGTAGTATTCATACATAATTTTACAAACGGCAACAAAACCGCGATAGACCTCGAATCAAAAGGCATCGCACCAGGATTTTCACCGATTGCCTTCCTCATCCAGATTATCCGATTTGAATGTCGGCGACGAATAGCAAAGATAATTTATCAAATTAACTGTGTAGTTTAAAAAATATGCCAAGCGGTATTATGTTGGGCTTGAGTACTACAATATATATATATATACATATCTTTATATAAATTATATTAGTCTGAGGTACCTATTGCACTCTTTTTAAAATGTTCATTTATTCACAAAATTGCCTCCAGTATTATCAACATCCGACTTGCGCAAAATTCGACATGCGCCGCACAATCTATAGAAGAAAATGGTCCGTGAAATGACGACCCGTGGTAAGCCACCATTACGTTTTCGTAATAAAGGAAATAGTTTACTTGCAATAAAGTTTTTATTTTCCATAACTAATACATTAACATAAAATTTAATATAATTAGAAAATTAAGTAATTATTTAAATTACGTCGCGTTCTTAATAGATCTTAATTACAAATGCTAATACCGTCGCCAGTTCTGTTACTTACCTCTCAGTTTATATTATGTAAATCTAAACAGGCACAAATACTCCTGATTCGGGAACATCAGCCCAAACTTTTCAATTACTGTCTCGAAGTTTAGTGATCTTACATTTCGTCTCGTAATTTATTCGTTCTGTCTGTGATCATAAAGAAATAAATGTACGAATTGAAAGGACTTCAATGAGAATTTCTTGAGTGATCCGAGTAATATCTAATGATGAGACACATAATCCGTGCTCGATAGCCTCTCCGCTTATTGACTCGGAATTTTCGATTAGTCTGTGATTGATTGAAGCGACTTCTCTTGGAGCGACGTGCATTTTATGATCCGTTCTACTTCTTAGATCAGTTTCCTTTTATATAGTAAACGGTAAAATGAGATGCTACATTTGCTTTTTCTAGATAAAAAACTAAGTTCGCTCGCAAATCCTGTAAGTTTCCTCGCTGTCCCTTGAAGTTTTATATAGTGTTTTATCCGATATTCTAAGATTTTCCTCCGGTATGAATTACACTTGTTATTTTAAATGTTAAGTCCTATTATTTCTTGGGTAACAATATAACGTTGCTTTTATAATGTTTTTAACGAGACATTTATATTCTTATAGTTTTATTACCTCCTTTAATTTTTCGTAACTGAAATATATTGAAATTTAAATACTTAATTGTAAGTTGATTTGGTTATATTGCATTTAAATTGTAGTGACAACATAAAGATCTTTATCAACTCTGTATTAGTCCTATTTTATAAACTGTACCGATGTTGAACATGGGTGCTTTCGTAAACCACGGTTCACTAAGTTGGCCAAATGCGAGTTGACAGACTACATACATCCACGAGAATATCACACGGAACTAGCAAATGGACAGGTTTTGACAACATTATCCTTTACCATTACACATAATATGTATGTAATATTTAATATTGTCTTCTGTTTACGCGAATGTTATTCATTGAAATTAAACTACTATATACGGATTTTATCGCGTTGTTTATTTGACACTTACAAACTTTTTTGAATAACTGTTACACTACTATAATCACTATTAAACTTTACAAATTTTTAAGCTATTTAAATTATTGAATATTTGTAAAATTGAGAGTATAATAATGAGTGAGACGACCAAGAGTTTGCAAAGAATTCGTATTTCTAAAAAATCTTATTTCACCATATTTGTAGTACCGTCAAGAAATCTCACCGCATTATAAATTCATGCGCTTGCAGAATTTTCTTCCTTAAAAATTCGCACAATGAAACTTTGTTCACATTTTCCTTATACTATGAAATATCCACACAAGCCTTAATGCAATTTGCGGTAATGCTGCATCGGAGCGAGTACGTCGTCGGTACGGTACGTTTGCGATACCAACTATATACGTCACTGCTTAATGCTAAAGGATTTCGCACACTGTGCGGCTAATACTACGAACAGAGACTACCGGGCGACTGTAAAAAGTAATACAAGTGGAGTAATCTGTCTGTCTGTGATATAGCAGCAAAGGTACGCAACTTATTTTTGATTTGCGGCTCAATCTCGTAATTGTTCAGTGTCGTGCCCGCGTAGTGCACGAGCTACTTAAAGTATCTGAGATCTTGGATTACAGTCACGCTTATCTAATCATGTAGACGATTGAACATCACATTTATACTTTGTAACCAAGTTAATTCAGTCTCGAGTAAAATCCTTGGAGAAACAAGGTCTTTATCTATTACTTAGTATAATGGCCTTTTTATCTATCAATCTGACTTTCTATAGTATACGTTAGGAAATCTTATAATGTATATTTGTTAATCCTAAATTACCATTGTACTATTTTCATTATACCTGAGGGCAAAGAGTCAATTTAATTATCTCTGGTATACATAAGTACCTATACTATATATCAAAACTGAGAAATTTCATCTTCACAACACACGTCCCAACTGCAATCCAAGTATCCATTCACTTAATAAATTAAAATACATTAAGTTAATAATGCAATACGCGTTCCCGTTGAAAACAAACCACTATTTCATTTTGTAAGCACGAAAGCCGTAAGCTGAAATTTTTATGACTCCCAACGTCTGGCTACGGGAGAAATTTTTAAAAAGGTTTTCAAATTTTCGTGATTCATCTTCTCTTTCCCCGGTGACTGGGCGCCATCATACGCGTATCTTTGTTTAACCTCGACACATTAAACATTTGTTCTACGCAAACATAGCCCTACATTTGGAAAAATGGACTGAAATCAGAAAGCTTTACCAACGAAATTCATCAACGTCAGATATTATCTAAGAACCAATTACCGGGCTAAACCACACGTGAATCCTATTAAACTTTAACATAAAAAGTAGAGTACTTTTTTATTTAAGTTGCTACGGAGAATTTTCCATCGGTAATGCCATTGCTGATAATTATTCAAAGAAACAATAAATGCGTGTGTTTCTCTTTGAGTCGGTGTCGTCCACGTTTTATTTATGTGGTGGGCATTTTTCCACAAAAGCACGCGAGGTCAGCTTAAGAGGGAGGAAACGACTTTGGCCTAATCCGCTGACTTTTATTTATTCAGTGAATTAATCTCGGCGTAGCCGGGGGTGGGGACATTGGCCCTTATTTCCTGTCGCCTGGGCGCGATACCACGGATTCTCGACTGCATACTGTGATAAAACTCAAGTCGTAGTCTCTTGACAAGTAGGATTTATAGGTGGGCCACGTATCGCGGTTGTCCACTGCGTCACTAAGCTTTATGTTATATTTAACAATAAAAATTCTCTGTTAGCCGCTGCGGTTTTCTCCGGTGGTCCCGCGTACACATTTTCTCTGTATTTTTGCTTCGAAAATATAAAAACGAAGGCGAAGTTAAAAATTCTCAGAAGTGCTTTTGACTTCATGATGCTGCAAACTTTATTAATTTATATCTCTTGCATAAATTAATATTTTGTATACAGACGTTTAGATAGAAGATGCATAATAAATATTTTACGATAAAATAATGCAGATATAAAATCATTGTAAATAAAATTAAGACTAGCTATTCTTGAGAAGGTTAATGCTTTAAGTGATTATGTCGCCATTGCTATTACATCATACATGTGTGATCTCCACAAAGACCATTTTTTTTTTTAGTTTTATCTATTGCTGTTCTGCGTCTGTTAGTTCTTTGTATTCGTTACCTGTACGTTTGTAAAGTCTACCGCGATACAGAAATAATTGCTAATAAAAAAATATAATTTCTTGTATATATTACATAATATGTATGTACTGTATACGGAATCAGTGAATATTGTGTAGCTTAATGTATACAATATAAATTAACGCCATCATGCATGAATTTATCACTGATTGCGTGACATGTCACCGTGTGTCAATGCAACCGATGAAAATGTCAAGTAATGAAAGGGAAATAAAAAACATGTTCATACTATTTATCGATACGGAATCATTTTATTATAAAATAACTTGTTTTTAGAAGCTTTGTTAAGTCCGGTTTTATTTGAAAACAGAACTGTACTTTACATTTTTGACGCATCTTTGAGCAAGAGTACTATGATTTATAAACGATGGATTCTTTTAACACGGGCTGCTCAATAAAAGTATTTTTAATTTCAGCGTTTTTATATGCAATATTTTTAAAACGGCCTTGCATTATAAAAAAATGCTTGCTAAGTTGTTGCATTTGAAAAAATATTACGGTTTGTTTTTTAATAGGAGTACTCAACAACAACACAAAATCTTCAACAATACTCTTTAAATCTGGTATTGGAGCTCGTTACTGGTACGTAGAAGTCGAACATAACTGAAAGTTCTCAGTAGCAGGACAAAGTCTGGGACTGCATCCAGTAGACTTGCCCTCTGTATCGTTGATGCAGTACCTCGCTATTTAGGTTTTGCAATACACCGCCTAAACCGTTGGTGGTATATTTTAGACGTACTGATGACCTTAAATGTAAACGGCGCGAATAATTTGATTTGATTGTAATATATGTACGTACTTTTATCTTACTTAGTTCGATATTTGGGACAAACCAAACCTCAAGATTTTGTATGCACCAGAGGGAGAGTGCTTATCTATTGTCAGTGTATAAATATCATAAATTAAAATAAAATTTAATTAGCATTTCAATTTACATTCTAATTTGACCTTTTTTAAACAAATATAAGGTTCTGACCTGGTCTAATTGTTCTCGTAATAAAATAATACGAAAATTGGCCATCGGACATTTATTTAGAGCTCAAAACCATAAAAATGTCGTAGATATATGATAGGTTATTTATATTTACATTCAGAAATATACCAGATGTATAATGCTGTATTATATTATTATACAGAATGTTACTTCTGGTTCTCTGTTGTTGTTTAGTTTCTGTCAGAATTAGTCTATGAGATGACCTACAACCACCCTGAGGTTTGACCTGGGGGTGGTTGGCTTTGTGGGCCTGCCCACCATCCGATCAGCACCAGATCCGAGAGGCGGCGTGCGTCTTCCCACGCTTGTCTCTGTGTCGTGTCCGTCTCCCCTCTAGGGGGGAAACAGTAGGGATTTTAGAAGTGTGTAGTGCCTAATGGGTAGGTCTTGTCGTGTAGTGGCCTGCCGTTTCATACGGCGGGCCGAAACCTCGGCGGAGTTGCGACCACATGTGCAAGTGATTCGCGCAGCCCCGTCGAAAGCGGTTTTGTCGAGGAACACCGTGGTAGGTTTAGTCGGTATTCCGGGAGGTCTATTATCATCATTTCAACATCTTTCTTTTACCCTGGTGAATCCGACATAACCCATCCGTCCGCCCCCCGCGGAGGGTTTTAAGTCAATACATACCCACAAGAAAAAAAAAACGATTTTGTCTATTATCCCTGTTTGCTCACGACGCTGTCTAAGGCTTTAGACTAGAACAAAATCAAATTTAGATAAGGTTCTGCTACATTACAGGACATCAAACGGTTGTTAATTTGTTTTAATTACATTGTAGACTCTGGTACAGCCTTCAGACGGAACAATTCAGTACACAAGAGAGGATTTGAAAATAGTGACAATATTTACTACTAAGTTTTCTGATAATTTTAACAATTTCGTTATACATTTTCTCTTAGTTAAATTTTACGTATAGGAATTATAGAAACTAGAATTGTATTGTTTGTTTAATTGTTTGTGTAGAATATTATAAATGCGATTGTGAGTTTTTTGTTACGCTTTTACGCGTTACCGATCATCATAAAATTTAGCATACACGTTGTTAGGTGTCATATGTACCTAAAGTACTGTTCCCGAGGGAAATAAATTTATTTACAAAATTTACTTTAACGCAAGCGAAGCCGCGAGCAAATACTAGTAAATAATAAAATGGACCAAAATTCCATACATTTTATTGATATTTAATTTGTAATGACTAATATGAATAGTGAACAATGACTACTGTTTTATATTTTCTTTCTCAAGCAAACCTTTTCTGTATTATTATGTTCTGGTCACTTAATTATAATTAATCAACTAATTAATTGTTTTAATTTGCTATATCATTATGTAAGTTGTTTTTAATTAAATGACTATTATAAAGTTAACTAACAATTTGGTGTTTCAAGTTACAAGTACTCTTGTTAAATAGCTTAGCTAAGCGCTTGTTAAGAAAGGGAATGAAAATCAATTTTAGTACGACCTTAGCTACATCATACATAAATCTAACTTTTGCTAATAATATTTAAGTTACTTCTCATAGGAGGATATTTTCAATTGGCTTATCTAATACTACTATTAGAGAGATTAGAAACCGCAGGAACATCTAGATGTTCCTGCGGTATCACCCGCGTTTATCGTTACTGCGCCGCCCCCGTGGGTCGTAGCGTGATGTTATATAGCCTATAGCCTTCCTCAATAAATAAGCTATCCAACACTAAAAGAATTTTACAAATCGAACCAGTAGTTCCTGAGATTAGCGCGTTCAAACAAACAAACAAACTCTTCAGCTTTATAAAATTAGTATAGATTGTTCTATAAACCGAAGCATTTTAATTACATTCGAATATGTTGACGCACTAAATATGAATGCCTACGCTGTATTTTTGACCATATAAAGCTGGTAAATGCACAACTATATTGGAATATTATTTTAGAATTACGCGCTAGCTTGTACGAATAACCTACTCACAAAAAATGCAACCCTAACTAATATTATAAATGCGAATGTGTAATATGTTGTTTGTTTGTTACGCTTTCACGCCTCAACTACTCGACCAATCATCATGAAATTTTGCATACACGTTGTCAGAAAAACAAAAAGGACGTAGGATACCTTTTATCCAAGAAAAAGTTCTGTTATTAATCTAACGGAACCTAACCTACATTTACGCGAGCAAAGCCGCGGGCACAATCTAGTTTACCATAATTGATATTTATTAATGGTTTGACCAAACAAGCTAACATACATACATCTCCTAACCTCACACCTAAAACCCTGGAGAGTTAGGCCGAGGTATATAACACACCCACATTTTAACAGCTATGATTTTTCCTACCTCATAGAGAGCGATGCACATTTTTACAGTCTACAACCTCAAAATATACCAGTTTATATAATTATATACATACCATGATTTGTCACGTTTGCAAAAAGAAAAACAAAACACCAACCAACCAAAAACATAATGACATTACAAATATTACAATCATGATTACAATTCAGGTATGTACTAGTGATGTAACGAATGTTAGAATTTTCACATTCGCGAATGCGAATATTCATCTCCAATATTCGCGAATGCGAATGTTGAATTTCAAATAAAGCGTGCGCGAAATATCATACAGGTTTGACATTTCGTATTAGCCATGTTTAAACCGAACATAGCCGAGGTTAACCGTACAAGTTGAATGAATGAAGCAAGTCACATGAAGTTCATTTGAAAATATTCATCATGATTTGAGGTTAGTTTATTAATATTGTATCTGCTAAATAAGTACAAAGTTTACACAATTAATTGTAACAAGACTTATTAGACCTAGATATTATTATTACCTAATATGATCAAACCTATCAAGTTCTTTTTACAAAATATATCATTATTTAGAATTAGATATTTTTAAGGTAACCATCGAAATTATATTTTTTGTTTATTTGTGATTTTGTTTATATTTTAATTGGACTAACAAGAACAAGAGCGACAGTAGTTCTAATTTCGTTGCCTACGCCAAGACTGTTCCATAATCATTTGTTATTCAAATATTATAAGTAAATAAAAATTATAAATCTTGTCAGTTGTATTATCATTCCATATCCATCCAATCTATATAATAGTATAATTTTCTTTTAGTTTGTCAAATACATTCGCCAAACATTCGCATCATTTCTTGCGAATACGAGTGCCTATGCGAATGGCAAAAAATATGCGAATATTCGCAAATGCGAATGTGAATGCGAATATTCGTTACATCACTAGTATGTACGTCCAAATATATTATTTTCAGTTACGTCTACCCACTTCATTAATTCACCTACGTTGGTATGTAAACCACACCCACGGCAACTTGTAGGGAAAATTCAAACATTTTAGGAACTCTAAAAATAGAAATTGGATATTGAATAAATTATTATCTTATTATCCAGCAAATTTTATTGAAACATTAGACTAACTTTAGTATGTCAAGAATAATAGATGTAAAGGTACACTATTGAATATTTTTGTTATGAATATCCAAATGATATAATATATACTTCTTGATAAATGTACAAATTACTAGTACGACTGACTGACTAACAGTGGTTGCGAAGTGGCGATTGCCGCGTGGCGCTATAGCATATTTGCGCCTAACTATAAAAACTAAAGAGTCAGTAGTGTTGCTAGAATAAACTAAAATGTATTAATTTTTAGTATAATTATGCATAATACAAGTTTTAGCCTACCGACTACTTTATACTTTTTCTTTTTTTAAGAACATGTCAATCTTGGGATCAAGTCCCGTATCGCTAGGGATTCTACAAACATGCAATTCACGGGTACGAAATACCGCCGCACTCAATACAATCTTTGTGAATCACACATTTTACTGTCTCGTATGGGATTCGAACCCGCAACACTCAGCGCTTCGGCATAGCAGCCTAATCGACCGTGTAGTACACAAAGACAGGTTTTAGATTAATATACAACTACAATCCTATTACTGTATATTTTAGTTATTGAAGAGAAATTAAGCTAAAACTGGAACATGCGGTCGCTTCGAATAAAGCCAAAACAACAAAAATATGAGACAATTATTTCATTTATTCACACCAATTGTTTCCCCAAACATTTGTAAAGCATCGTCCAAATTATTCCAAAAATAAAATCTAGACTACACTAAAACAAATTTAAACTTTCTGTGAAACAGTTAAATGCAGCAAATAGCTGACTGTTGATATATTTATTATCATTACAGTTGAAAACACAAGGAAATCTGTGGCTGCTTCCGAAAAAAGAACTTTTATAGTTACCGCTACTCTTTGATCGTGTGTGGTCTCGTATATATCGGAATTCAGTGATATTAATGTTGTATTTATTGCTTGATACTTTTTTGTGACTATTTGCTTTGCATTATTGGTATTGATGGCTTCCTTCATTTTGTAGGCGTGATGTTAACCAGATATTATTTTTGAGCTGCAGTGGAACTATCAATCAGTGATGATAGTTTTGTTTACAAGCTGTCAGAATTCTGGACAAAAGCCAGAATCAGTAAGGTTAGATTATAATATAGTACTTACTTATCGTGTCGATGGCAACACATTTTATATAATTTTCGACCAGTTTTCAGCAACGTGGATTGCATTTGGTTTAGCCTGGTACAGGTCATCCAGTGTGCACGATTCTGGGCTCATGGGGCACGACAACAGATGCCTCATTGTCTGTGGTGATACGCCACAATCACATGCATTCGTACTTGTGTCTATATATCCCCACCTTGACAGATTGTCTTTACATCGGCCAACCTGGGTACGCAACCTGTTGAGTGCCTTCCAGGTTGGCCAAGGCAGTTTGGCTCCCGGAGGTAACTTTTCTGCCAGTGTGATAAAAGCAGGCAGTAAGAATTTTTCGCACCACAGGTTTACTCTGGCCTCAGGAGCATCATTGGCACTTGCAGGTACGGTGTGGAGGAAACTGTTACGGCTTTTTAGCCGTTTGGCAGGTGGAATTTGGCCATATACTGGGTGTCTTCGATCAGTTTCCTGTTTCCATTTTTTGATTGCAGTGGCTACTTCTCTGCGGACAGCTGGAGGGGCAATACCTGCTAATGGATACAACATCTTTACCGGAGTCGGCTTCAAACATCCTGTTATTTTCCGGCACGTTTCGTTGAGAGATGTATCCACTTTTTTGGCATGGGCCGATCGATGCCACACAGGGCACGCATATTCGCCCGCAGAGAAATACAACGCTAGTCCTGTGGTGCGTAAAATAGAAGGCGTAGCTCCCCACTTTGAAGATGTTAGGCGTTGAAGTAAGTTGTTTCGAGTGAAAATCTTTTGTTTAATATTTGCACAGTTGACTTCGCAGATCTATTGCGTAGATGGAATGCACATGATTGGTTAGTATATTGGCAGGTTTCCAGGTATAACAACAATTCCCAAGGAATCGATGTTGATCGAAAGGAGCGACTTCAGTCAGAGCCGATTGACAGCAAACGTCGGCTATACAAAACCGTCGAACGCCGTTGAGTGATGTCATTTTACTATAGATTGATAGCATCGATCGATGTAGATTCAGATATAAAAACACCTTCACACGCTTTGGAAAATCCTCAGCAACTTCGAAAGGATCCCTCCTTTCGAAGTTTTTCGTAAATATCCCGGACTTTTTACAAATTTACCTTTTGCAGCACACAAAAATTGAGTATTTGTAATTGAGCATCTGTAATAAAATAAATTCATTGTAAACATTCGAAATTTTACAGGTAATTTTATATTACCTCATATATTGTGTTTCTATTAAATATAAGAATATACGTCAGCCCGCGACATAAAATTGCCGGCTAACGGTTTTTAATTGTGACCAAAAGGTAGCCGCTTTCATTTGGTTTATTTGTATTCATTTCTCAAACACAGGAAATATTTACCTTTGTTCAAATGCCACGCGCTGTTTATAAGTACGTAATAAAAATATTACAGTCATAAAAATAATAATTAAATTACAATTATAGTTCATAAGTACGAGGACAGAAGATCCAAAGTTGTATTTATTAAATTGGCTTTGAAAGACCGGTCGTTTCTATGTAGTTGAATAAAGTGACATTAAAGCTAAAACAGTTGTGGAATGTAATTATATTATATTACTAGCTGACCCGCGCAACTTCGTCTGCTTCACATAAGAGAATTTTCCTAGCTTTTGCAATATTTTTCATTTATGCTCCGCTCCTATTGGTCGTAGCGTGATGTTATATAGCCTATAGCCTTTCTCTATAAATGGGCTATCCAACACTGAAATATTTTTCTAATTTTTACCCGTAGTTCCTTAGATTACCGCGTTCAACCAAACAAACAAAATGTGAGTGAAGTCGGCGCGTGAGCGCCCCCGCCTTTTTATAAATGCAGCGGATGGCCGTTTCGCGCGTTAAACAACAATCAACCGTATAGCCGTACCCATACTGGCGCGGCGAGATTTGGAAGTTTTATTTCATCTATATCTTGTGTGTTTATAATCCGATTCCTATATTTTTTTTATAATATAATTATTAAAGTGTACTTTTTGAATATGGGAGTTTGATAAAGATATATCTATGTGAAATACAATATATTTATGTATTTTAATACACTTTCAAGAAATGCCTAACGATTAAACACGTTATTGTGGCTAATTTATAAAAGATAGATATATACTATTCAGGACTTTTTTGTAGATCTTTTGAAGACCATCATCTTTGTAATACATACTTTTGGTGTATGATCAACGTATGCGAGGATAAGAGCTCGAAAGCGCATTTTCGTCCGACTTGCTTCAAATTTATCGTCACTGCTCAGCTCCTATGTGTCTTAGCGTTATGTTATATAGCCTATAACCTGCCCAGGAGTATGGACTACAATCGTACCAAGTTTGGTTAAAATCCCTTCAGTAGTTTTTGACCCATGCGTGCACATACAGACAGACAGACAGACAAAAAATTTACTGATTGCATTTTTGTCATCAGTATCGATCACCATTCATCCTCCAATATTAATTTTGAATATATATTCAATGTACAGAATTGACCTCTCTACAGTTTTATTATAAGTATAGATATCGATATTATTACTTCATTTTATTTTAGCGTAACGCGTTTGTAAATATCTTCTGTAATTTTTGCTATCTTATGTTTATTTACAAACGTTTTAAGTCAATTGATTAATCGACGCCATATTGCTGGAGAGAGCGTTTTGACAGTTTAAATAATCAGTATATTATGTAATGATTTATTTATGACATATCTAAAATAATTAAAAATAAACATTATTTGTGGAGCCCATAGACACCGCTAAATAGTTTAAGATTGTTTCCAGAAACTAATCAAATACTTCTCTCTAATCTCCTTCGGGCTCTGTTATAGATACTGCGCTGTTTCAGATAGCGATATGACTTAATAATCCGATAGCAGTTTTAGCTGCAGTAAACGTAAGCACAAACTTATACTACTGAACCAAGGAAGCAGTTAAAATACATTATTTAAATTTACTTTATGCTGTACCAATAGTATTTAAAAATTAAAATAAACGATTATCTACACAAACCAAGCAAAGAGCTGATCGGTCATAAAAAATAAATAACAAGCGAATGAGACTGCAGTTTTACAACATCATTTTATTCATAAAAGTTGTAGGCAAACATTTATATCAATAATAAAACATCTTATTGGACCTACGTTACAAGTAATTCAATTTTTACTACAGCGACATCCTTTGTAGCTATTGTGAACTAAATCACAAGTTTCATAAACGGAAGACGGCTTACAATCCCAAATTCAGTTGAGTGACTAATTTATAATTAATTCTGTAAAGTTTTATAGTAGGCAGCTCAGGGGTGAATCAAAATCTATTGTTTCACTTACTTAAGAGCCAAATTTACATATCAAAGCCTTAGAAGGAATATCTAATAGGAGTTTTTGCAATCGTAACGAACCACGAAAATCGATAAGAATTAAATGGACCGTGCTGAAACCGCCAACTAGCTAGGGTAACCATTTATTGCCAACTTTGTCATAAAACTCTCGATTCTGTTGAATAAGGTCTGCTTCATACTATAAGCCTTTTATTGTTCTAGGTTTTATTATGTAGATCACATAAACTATTATTTTATTGAATAGTGGTTGCATTTTATTAGGAAATACTTTTCTTCTTCTTTTGTCTGGCCTTTTTCATTTCGGGTTATCCTATAGTCCACCTTCGTGCCTTCTCAGTAAGTTTCCTTCATTTCTCCCATTATCTTATGTTAACCTTTGGGTCATGGCACTTATCACAACAGCTGACCAACAAGTAATTTCTTGAGAGCATTTACTTACAAAGGCACGTTGCCTAAAACTGACAACTAACACACATAACATGGTAAATTTTAATTATGACATTCATACGTGTTGCTCTATGACCCATACATATGTAGAGTTAAGGGGTAAGAGTGATTATACTATTTATCCACATTTCACCAGTTATATATACGTTATAGTAGACAAGTCTACCAGGCGTATTTTTAGACTTCGTGCTTGAACCCCTTTGGATCCTCACGATTGGTCGTAAGCGTAAATTTGCGGTACGGGACCAATAAGTTAGTTTGAGAGCCATTAATAAAATATACTCACACATGACAGTGAAACAACTCAGCCGTACTCATACTAATGAGAAAGGTTCAGCCATAGTCTACCACTTTGGCAAAATATGGATTATTAGACATTACATATGTTCGGAAATATTATGGAGAACTGTTAAAAATGCAGGTTACCTCGTGATGTGAATATATCTTTGCCATTAAAGAGCACTCCATTTTATTAATTATCACTATAATATAATTTACTATTTAACACGTATTCGAAAAGTCAAAGGTGCTTGCCGTAGGGTCGATCGATCGAATTCATGACATCCGCGTGATTTTCTAAAATACACCCACTAGGCTGTTCACTGGTCTGCTGCTTATTTAGAATAATTGTGACTTAAATAAATTAAAGAGCAGCGGCTACAATTTCATAAATCCAACATACCTTTGTCCCAGAAATCTTGATCAGGAATATATATACAAGAGTTTATTATATTTTAATACTAGCATGCCTACAGTAAAGTTTCTTTAACACAATTATAGTACATGCAAGTTAAATTGAAGTATAAAGAGAAAACAAGATCTACCTTGTTATAAAAACGTGCAACTAAATAGGAATCTGTAATAAATATGTAAGAAACGCTAGTACTCTTTATATTATTCGTTCACGACGCACTAGAGTGAAATGTTTGCCAAACTTCACGAATGCAACCTACGAGTATGTTACAGAAATGGACGGAGTGAGTTTTATACTGCCCATACAGTGTGGTTCCCCAGGGATAATGAATGAACTAGTCTGAAGTTCTAGTTGCGATATTTGACATTCATGTGACTGAATTGTGTAGATAATTGAATATGTACCTACATATGTATAAATATGACTAACCCATTTGTTCATAAAGTCTCTAGTTAAAGTTCTGGGAAAAACTAAATATTTTAGAGCTGCCTGAAACTCTTATGGCCAGGATAATCTTAGTCTGAAACTGTTATTTTTTTTTAAAACGTCTCCCGCTCTTGGAATAATTCCTGTATCGCGGGGACTTTACAAATATTCAAACAACGGACACCAAGAACATCCAGACTTTGAATAACCATTTGTGGATCACGTGTGAAAATCGCGACTTGATTATCGTAAAATAGACCAAGTGGTCCGACAATCTAACGAAAATGGCGAGAACTTAATTAGTTAGTTGGACGTGTGTTATACACACTTAGCTCCACAATTAGGCCAATTCCACGTCCATACATAAAATAAAAAGAAATTGCTTGTTGATCAACTGTTATGAGAAGTAACATAAAAGTCAAAATATTGGGCGAAACAAAAGGGAATTATTGAAAATTCAAGTATAATGGTATAAATTTGGAGACACATATGTCTACTAAAGTTTGATTAACTGAAAAGTTATTCACAAAACGCGAATAGGATATACTTCTACTTAACCGTTCAAACAAATAAATAACACGCGAAATGTTATACTGTGTATTAATATAGATAGTATGAATATAAATTACACTAACCTTTTGAACAGGATATTCTGTTTGTATTTTTTGTATGCTTATAATCTTACATGGGTTACTCAAGCGACGCGCGTACGCCACGTATTAAGTTTTATTTACCAGAATACCAGGTAACTTTTATTGATCAAAATGTAATATGATATACGCACACTAACTTGTGTGTTACTTGTGTTTTATATTTGTTGCTTGACTATTACTTTAATTTATGAATATGATCGTTTAGGTTTATTCTTTAAATAGTTTTATTTAGGCCGCGTACTCACTGCAATTGAAATTTCTTCTAGGTGGCCAAGAAACATGCAGTAGGCTCAGTTTTGAAGCATCGGGCGTAGCTGACATCTTAACATCAGGTAAGCCTACTGCTACAATAGTGGCAGTTACAGCAAGCCAAGAAGCCAACACAAGGACTATTACTCGCGCTTAACAGATCTTGTTAATACACGTTGCTGCACATACTGCCACTGAAAAGCAGAAAAGTTACCAGTTTCACGGGGACCGTTTGCGCTATGACGGCTGCGCGCAAGCCGATGTGGTGGTGGCGTCCCTCTTCCCCATCCTGCCCACTGATAACTCCAATATAAGCAAGACCGCGCCCAGATGCTGACTCCTGCCGCTGCGCTGCCGTGTCGATGATAAGTGGTATTTTCTATCAAAGACCACGAAACATACCTTCCGCGAACCAGGACCTGATTTTCTACTTAACATCTAGTCCACATTGTTTTATTTAATTCGGTTTATATATTTAAACAAGTTGTTATCTGATAACAACTTGTATATAACCTTTTAATCGTGTAGAATAATATTTTAATTATCTTCATTCCTAGGTCAACCACGCCTCTAAAGCGGGTTAAACCAAATATAACGTTACACCAGTATACGATAGTACACGGATGGCGTAATAGTTTATGTGGTTGTATCGACACTGCCACTGCCGCACCGAGTGTTGTGGGGTCCCCTACACGAGATATAAAGTTCGTGTGATTCACAAAGTTTTGTCTTTGTGTCTGGTTTTTGAATGTTTGTAAAATCTCCCGCGATACAGGAATTATTCCTAGTGCGCGAGTTATTTTTAAGAGAGAAGAGTACAGAACTTCGATGTACTACTCTTCGTAGATGTATTAGAAGTATCACGTATATACACTTATTTTAAACGTTTAAATAGGCTTCTCTAGTTTTAGTAACAAACACGAATCCCAGATCTAAACGAGGATTCTTCTACGCATTATCTCTAATTTCTCTAATTTACATAACTAAAGTAATATTATTATATCAATTATTTATTTTGTCTGTATTATGCTTCCTTTTGGCTTTTTAAAATGGTTGCCAGCAATTTAAATTACAAATTACAAGTATTCTTGTTATCCAGCTAAGCTAGAATATTTGTGTTCTAAGCTAGTTCATATCGACAGTGCAATTGGAGCCACGAATTTTTGATCGCAAGCCACCCTAGACATTGGATTATAGCTGCTGCCGTGCTGTTTGTATAATCCAACCCACTATTCATATTTCTTGCCATTTCCCCTCTAATATTCCACTGCGGTTCTATAAGTTCTATTGGTCGTTAAAGTCACTAGAAATGACATTTACTCATCCCTTTAAGCATCAATCACTAGACATAATTTCCAGTCCATTCTAATTCCTGATTACTAGTTGTATGTATGTAGAACTACGTTACCTAGTGAAACGCCTTTTCCAAAGATTATTGAGCTTTTATGCGGCTAAAGTTAGCTAACTCTGGTTTTATTTCGATACAGGAATACTAAATACGTTGTTAACTTTTATCACTAAAGACTCAATGCTTGTTGTAGTCAATCAGGCGTAAGTGAGATAAATTAGTTCTAGCCGATGAGATCTAGTCGTAATCGTAAGCGTGTATCGGCTTTTAGGCGTAACATAAGAAGAACTCTAAGTGATTGCGAAAATGTGGTAACTTTATTGACATTTAAGCTTACAAAGAACATTTAGATTTATAAATTGAATTAGTTCAAAGGATAAACGAATAAATATTTTTGCTTTTAATGGTTTGTTGATTTATTTAGATACTTTCAGCGCAACATTTCAACAATGAAACAAAACGTTTATTATTTATTTTCTCCAAAACCAAAGACGGGAGCAATAAACGAAGTTTGCCTATAAACCAGATCATTTGGCGCAATGAATTTAATTTGCTCTAGTAACAGTTTTAAAATATGCTCTCTGGAGCCAACTAAAATTTAATAAACACTGAATAATTTAATTTAGTGTTACCACTCGTGCATGGAGGATGGCCAATAAAGGCAATTTTATGGGCATTTTATTATGATGCATAAACGTGAATCACTTATAATGGGCACCATATAGTAAGAGAAAAATTACGTCTGGCACTCGACAAATATTAAATTATACATTTTTAAATACGGATGGCGGGAATAAACAAATAATTTACTGCTTCATCTCTGACGTCGGCTCGGCCGGTCGAAACGAGGACACTTAAAAATTCATGATAATGTACACATCGTAAATAGCTTACTATGATTTTGATGCACTGTGCGGTTCCAATTCAGTTTTGTCCAATTATCTCATTGTTGGTGCAAATTAAAATGTTAATATTTGATTGTGATGTGTTTAAACAATGAACGCGGTATAGTACACTTGTAGATACTAATGATAGTGAGCGGCGAAGTTCCTAAAGTGATAAACTGAAGTGTATAACACCCACATACAAGCAGTTTTATTTAGGTACCACAAGAAAAGCACGAGCCTTTTGTACTTTATTACATAATATTGCCTTACGTTTCCGCGAATGGTATACTTTGAAATTAAGTTTATTTTAAAACATTTTTATTACATAATTAAGTTCTAGAATTAGCATTGTTTTCTAGCGCAAAAAATAATTAATTGAATTTTTTTTTTGTTTCCCTTGGTAGTAGACGAGCAAGTGGCCCACCTGATGGAAAGTGGTAACCGCTGCTCATGAACTTCAGCAATGTCAGGACACAGCAAAGCCGCTGCCTATCGTGAAAGAAGAACTCTCTTTAAACCTCATTTGATAGCGCTCTGAAACACCGAAGCAGGCAATTCATTCCAGAGCTTGCTCGTACGTGGGAGAAATGATCGCTGAAAGCGTACCATCATGAATTTAAACGCTTCCAGGTGATATGAATGAACCCTGCTTCCTTGTCGAGTGGTACGGTGATATAAAGGGGTCGCTGGTACCAAATCAAACAGATCTTCAGAGCACTCCCCGTGAAAGAGTCGATAGAACACGCAGAGAGACTCAAAGTCTCTCCGCTGCTCCAACGACTCCGATCTATCCGTGAGATTAGGATCATCGACAATTCGAACTGCCCGTCTTTCTAGGGCGTCAAGTGGGTCGAGCTGGTATTTGGGGGCCCCTGCCCAGAGATGTTAGCAGTACTCCACGTGTGGCCGAACCTGTGCTTTGTAAAGCACAAGACGTTGGCCTGGTGTGAAGTACCGCCTCGCCCTGTTCAGCACACCCACCTTTTTGATTGCTAATTTAGCTTTGCCCTCCAATTGACTCCTAAACTGGACTTTATTCGAGATTTCCTGGCTGAGGATCCCAGTACTCTCGGAAATACGGAGAGTAACTCCTTAGAACTGTGGCGCTATGATAAAAGGGTCCTTCTTGGCAGTGAACGCGCACACTTGTGTCTTCGCGGGGTTAAACCGACCTAAGTTCTGTTCACCCCATTCGGAGGCCCGCTCAAGAGAGTCCTCGACTTCAGACAAAGTTGTGTTCGTATTTTCTGTATCATGCTGCGAGGGACATTCTGATAGCTGCTATAATGCGCATCACCCGTGCTGTCATTCACATAGCAATAAATGTTCTCGATTGACAACAAATCATTGATATGCAGGATATTATAGACATTGTTGGGGAGAGCACCGAGCCATGAGGAACACCAGCGTTAATGGTTTTGGTTTCGGAGCTACAGCCATCAACGATGACTGTAATGTTCCGAACATCCAGAAAGCTGGCAATTCATTTGCAGAGTCCTTCAGAGATTCCATAAGTTGGTAGCATCGATAGAAGGGCCCTATGCCAGACCCTGTCAAATGCCTTAGCGATATCGAGGCTAACGTCCAGAGCCTCTCTTTCACCCTCCAAAGCCTTCATCCAGCGGTGTGTGAGGTACGCTAGAAGATCACAAGCCGAACGACCATGGCGGAAGCCATACTGGCGGTCACTAATCAGCTGATGATCTTCAAGGTACCGCAGCAGAAGGCGGTTTATTAATCGCTCCATTACTTTGGAGAGCAAGGAAGTAATCGCTATCGGCCTATATAGTTTGAAGGATCCGACCGGTCACCCCTTTTCGAGATCGGGGGAACATGTAGTCCGGGATCCCAGCCACTCTTTATGGTGAGAGTTAAAATCGCCAAGGACCACCAACTCCGTGGATAGGTACCTCTCCAATATTTGGTCAGTCCCCTCTTGGACGTTCTCAAGTGGCTGAGTTGACTCCGAATCCCTGGCATGGGACCTGTAAAGGCATGCGTAAACTTGGTTAAGACCCTCATGGTCTACGCGTAGCCATAAAATTGACAGATCCCGATGCTCGAGGCCCCGAAGGCGGCGGCAACAGATATCGCCCCTAACGAAAACGCACAACCCGGCTTTATGACGGAAAGAATCCTCCAACTCATAGCCCGGGTATTTTAAGTACGAAATATCGTCCGGGGCGCATATCTGCGTCTCCGTTAAAAAAAAACAAAACAGGACGCACCGTCTCCAGGTGGTGGTAGACGGCATCAAAGTTACTGTGTAGACCCCTGACATTGCAGAAATCCACGAAAAATGTTGTCCGCCGTAGAAAATTTGCTCTTTTTCTTACCTTTCATGTATTAAATTTATAAGAGAAAGAGCAAAGTCTTAGTGCGAGGTAGGCCCACGAGTTACGCAAGAAGCCCATACGAATCACGGAAGGGTCCCCGGTGGCCCCCCGCACATAGAGAGTGAATGGCCCTCCGGCACTCTCACTCACCGAACGAAACACAACAGTAGGAATACTGTTACTTCACGTCGATATTCTGTGAGAGGGTAGTCCTTCCCCGGTCGAGCCGGCCCATTCATGCTGAAATCAGCGAGGCTCTACTACTATTGAAAATTCGGAAATTAAACGTGTCTTCCAGCGCAAAAACAAATTTTGTTGAATCCCGGATGGCATTCGCTTTTGTACTTAATCTTACGTCATCATTGCAGTCACATCGGATCACACAGGTATACAATATATGTTAATAATAACTATAAGACTGATTTTCTCATATAACGATATATCACTACTGTTTCTTCAAGAACACTTCATAAAGCCGTCACATTAAGCAATACATTTTTAATACCCCATAAGAAAGCAAAGTTCTCGCGTGAAATATACCTTAACTCGTCCGATAAACAAGGCATAGAAGCCAAACAAAAACATCAAGCCACCGCTATTAATATACACATCGCGCGCATTATTGAAACGTATTGCACCCTTAAGAACACAGCCCCGGACGTACAATAAATTATCTGGAATCAATTTCTAATACGAGACATAGCTTATCGGTAGGAAGTGCATTGCATTGAATGCCGGGGAACAAGGACGTAGGAGTTGAGAGCCTTTCCACCTGCATTATTTATCGCGTTACATTATTAACTGCATATCAGCCGTAGATGACTATCGGGTGCACTACACGCCCAGACCGAGGCGCACGCGCTTTCGAGTGAGAGAGAGATATGGATCGCGGCGCGTCATTCCATTGTTTGGTACGAGACGATTTGATGTATTCATTGTTTATTTTTATTTAGTGGTATTTTTGAACTCGCTTCAGTATTTGTGCATTTCGAGTTTGTTTGTTGAAGCGCAAATGGTTGCGGATGTAAGTTTTTACTTTGCAGGCAACCTAACTATTTAATATTTGACTAAGTAATAAGTTAAAAAAAAACTTACATGAAAATATAAAATAAAATATTTGGTAAACTTAAAAAAATATATATTTATATTTTATTAGGTATTTGCTTCGATCAACAATAGCAAGTAGATATCGGGTCACGTACAAAATCAAAGCTAAATGCTGTCCGCGTGAAAATACGGATACAGCTACATTTGTTTACTAACAAACTGAGAGAAAAGTTTTAAAACAGTTTTAAGTTCAACCTAATTACAACCATGGCACCTAGTAATAAAGTCACAAATCTTCAAAATATTATCTAATACTTACGATCATTCGGCACATAAATACTAGTACGGCACATAAGTACTTTTTTTTCCGTTATTGCCTTGAGAGCTACATCGTTTTGTTTCATTTATTTTTGTTATAAAAGGACAAACATTTGCAGCGGTGGTTTAAAATCGGTAATTTTGTTCAAAATTTAATATTATTTGTTAGTTTAAAGTTTAAAATATAACTTATTCTTCGTGTAATTACCGAAAGTAAGATACTCCGGCTTTTTCGGGCATTATTTTTGCAACTTTTGAATACACACTGTGGCATTGTGAGATGTGTTTACATTGGCTGAGTTTCAAGCAAACTAAACAAAATAAGAGCTCACGTCTCAAGTGCGCTGTTATTTACCGAGACGTATTTATTGCGCCGACCCGATATCTTGTTGCTATTGTTGATCTAAGGGTATTTGTTATACTTATTCTCATCAATTATTAATTTATTTACATCATCATCATCATCATCATCATGCTATAATAGTCCACTGCTGGACATAGCCCTCCCCCAAAGAGCGCCATAGCGCCCTATTTATTTACACTTCACAACTATTATTACTAAAATAAATTCAATTAGAATCAATTTTAACAATAAAATTTAGAACTGTTAAACAAGCTTACATTTTTTATATGGGATGATTAGAAGGAAGAAAATATGTAAAACTTAAAATATAAAAAAATTCAACATTAATTAAAATAAGGATTATATATGTTTTTATAGAGTATGGAGTAATAATAGACTGTTTATTGTTTAGTAATTTAATTAAATATTAAATTTGTAGGGCTTATAGCGAGGCCTGTACTTTAGGATCTTCAAGGTGGCTGTAATAAACATGGTGTTTTCCATAGTAAATGGTATATTAACCTGTTCATTCTAATATCATAATAGTTGTATTCGTTATATTTTTTCATTTTATGTTTAAATGTATCTATACTTGTAAAGTGCTATTGTAAACATATTATTGTATTTTGTGCATGCGGTGCTAACCTATAAGAGATTGTTACACTAGTCTAATTACTTAAGTGAACTGTTTATTATAACGTTAAGTGTAAACAATTGTTAGTTAGCCAATAAAGATAAATAAAAAATAAATAATATATTACACTATGATAATAATTGGCAATAAATACAATGGCCCGATTACAATGTCGTTCAAAAGAATTATATAATAAATATCAATTCCTACTCTTGCCTTTCCTTGTTTTCCTTTTTCCTTAAAAAAGACTCCTAAGATTCCCATACTATGAATAATTCCTGTGTCACAGGGATTTTACAAACATTCAAACAACGGACAACACTGTGAGCGGCGGCAGTGGTGAGGCGACCACTTAAACCACTATGCCATCCGCGTAGTCAATGTACTGTGTATACTGTTATGTTATGTGTGTACTGTTTCACATTACATTGCTCAAGGAAGCAAGTTTTTGTAACACCATAAAAAATGTATGTAGGGCATTTGTACAATGATGTACAAAATTAATTTAGGCACGAATAAAAAGCGGCTATGTAAACACGTCATAAACAGTGCAATGGAAACGCGCGGTGTTTTGAACCGCGCGCACATAATTCTTTTGTCTTAGCAATTACACTTAAAAATATTGATTTCATCTTTTCCATTATTTTAATACGTAGAATACTTTTATTAGATTCTATCGGCGATGTGTTTTACAGATTTATATTTTTGCTAACGTGTGAAATGGTACTATTGAAAAAGTTTTGTAAGCAGTTAAAGTTCTTATCGAAGGTAACTTTACTTAGTCAAGTTCAGTTAATTTTACAATGTCTCTTTCTACTATATATCTTGAACAGTCTAAGCTAATGATCTACTTTCTTTATTCTCGGGTTGCTAGGCAACCTCTTCAGACACTTATCGGTTACTAGAACACTTTTTATGTGTTACATTCGGTAACATTTCGCACTCACCGGTTTCCGGATAGCCGAAGTATATATTGATATCGGATATCTAACGGCGAGTATTTGGCAACCGTAGAGTGTGAAAAGGTTATCCCGCAATCGGTAAATGCAAACAAATTTATTAAACAATTTAATATGGCGTATGATGATACGTTACCAGTATGCATCATGCATGCTTATACCTGATATACCGTATCCCATAAGTGTCGGAAGTAGGTAACGAGCGGGGGATTATAATATTATCAAGATGCGAACATCCGCCTCTATATTAAAACATCTCATTACGACCACTAGCTCACCTCACAAATGTGGTGGCTTTACCGCGTTAGAAGGGCTCTTTGTGACGTGTCAACGAACTAGCGTAACATAAATAAGGTTCATAACTGTATGGAACAAAATTTCGTGGTTTTAGTTGGGAATCACGACGATAAGTACTAAAACATTTTTAATCGTAACTAATGTTATAAATGTGATTTTGAGTTTGTTTGTAACGCTTTCACGCATTAACGCCTTGACCGACCATCATGAAATGTAGCACACACATTGGCAGGGGTATAGAAAAGGACATACTTTTATCCAGAAAACATTACTGTTTCCCTGGGATAGAAGTTCGCAGATAAAATCTGCATTAACGCGAGCGAACCCGCAGGCAATATCAAGTAATATATTTATATGTACGTGATAAAGTCTTAGTTGCACCTCAAAATTTTTAATTGTGATAATAATGCCCACCATTATGAATATACTAATATGAATAAGATATTAATTTACAAATCAATTTAAAATTGTATTAGCTGTCGACACCTATATTTCAGGCGCTACGTAACAGAGGCCGGCTTATTGCAATCTACCGGAGACGTATCACACTCCGTACGGCTAATGAGATGTTTCTAACAAAAAACATTAACACATTTAACATCTTAATCTGACACATAGCTATGTAACATACTTGCTTTGTATACCGATAGAATAAGCTCATTTGTAACAAAATCTGAATAACAAAGACTAAAATTCAAATCAATCAAAATCAATAACACTGTACTAGACAACAAAATCAAAGCCAGGATCTTTGCTCAGGTATAAGCTCACTGAAAACTATGAGAAAATATAAATTGTTTCATTTGACCACTGAAAAGTATTTGTTTGGTTTTATATATTATATTTTATTTGGTATTCTAGTTAATTTTTCTTTTCTTTACTGTTCGTATGGTGGAGTGTTTCAAGTGTTCGCTTCGCCACTGTTACTGCGTCGAGTGGTGGGGGTTCGATCCCCACATAGGACAAAAATTTGTGTGATCCACGAATAATTATTCCGTGTCTAGGTATGCTATGTATCAGTTGTTTGAATTTTCGTAAAGTGCCCTGCGACACAGGAAATATTCCTTGTGCAAGAGTTATGTTTTTAAAATAAAGAAGAATAATTATACATTCTCCTCAATATAGTGCCAAAAATATATTTTTCATTTAATTATTACATACCCTTCTCATTTCACGAATCACTACTTTATGAACTGCGGTTATGCTACAACGATAGCCAATAGAGAGAAATATATTCACTCTATTTATTAAAATCTCATTGGACAACCAGTACGGCAGTGTTCATATTATATGCCAATATATTAAGTACCAATCCTAATCTCTATAAATATTATCGACTATAATTCACAAATATGATCCAAAGTAATGGAAAGAATAATTGACAAGCTTGCAGAAAAAATAGAATGGAGTCTGCGAAAAATCTGAAAATGTTAAACGATATCCAGTAATGTAGTCACGTAATCCTTCTCCAGTCATCTCTTATTGCGATTGAATTTTCAAACGGACTTTGATTGATTGAAACGACTGCTGCGGGACTGAATTGACTTTTAAGTAGACTTAAGTAAGAAAAAGCTTTAATAAATCGCCCAATATTCGATATAAAGAAACAAGAGGATGAAATTCTATTTACAAGGATTTGACAGAAATAAGATTAAGGATTTTGTTGGTTACATTTTATTTTAAATTAATTTTGTAAAATGTTTTCGTTGTACTTACGTAATGAAATCATCATAGCATTATCTTCTTCGGGCTTATTTATTCCGCTTAATGTAAACACTTTCAAGAAAATTAGAATTTCACATATTAATGAACAAGGGATTAAATAAGCCTTGTAAGGTGTTCTACGTTCTATAAGATACAAGGATAACATTTATTTAGGTAATATTTTATTTACTTGTGCCTAAAATAGAAAGAACAATACAACAATATTTTAATGACAGAAACATGATTACAGGATAAAATATGAAAAACTCGCGCATAAATTTAACGATTACGTTGTCAGTTGTACCTAAAAACCCTTTAGATCTTTTAGTTCTTTCTACAAATTCTTAAAGAAAGTCACGTGTACAGTTAGTAACAAATAAATTTACACAAGGTATCATTTCCAAATATTTTAATTTCGGTGCCCCTAACAATGAAGAGAACTTAATTATTAGAACAACAAACCACAGGTCGGACGTAGACATAGAGATACAATATTTATAACGTCTATTCCCTTTAGTGGCGCATCGACATTCAGGTGAGGCCCAGAATTACCATGAACAAGGTCCCAGTTCATTTAGAGAAGACAGGGGTGGGCGATGTGATAAAGAATCACTGGAATAGGTAATAAACTGAAATAGGGAAAATGGTTAAGGAAAAAATGTTACTCAGAGTAATGCGTACTTTTGTGCTGAATGGTGAAGTATTTTATTCAGCCATTGTTATTCGCCACGCTTAAAAATTTTAAGGAAAATAGCGCAGGAATTTTGTTATTTTTATTATTACTTATTTAACACATGAGTGATATTGTTCAAAGAATTAAAAGGTATTTTTTAAACTTGCAGTTCTCTCTAGTAATGTACAAAAATTGGAATTATGGATACAAACAAAACTCATCTAGACTCTGAGAAACTGTCTGTGGATCACAGATATTTATGTCTCGGTGCCAAACCCCTTTCAAGTCTTTCAATGTGGTAAAACTGGATATTTCAGCACTAGAAATAGAAAAATTATTACACCGTTACAACATACGTGCTATAAAACAAGAACATAGCAAAACTAATAACGCAAACGCTCGACCAAGTATTCGAATTCAGAAATGCTTGTGTCCACTTCTAGTAATAAAATTCTAATTCCACGATTGCGGCCGCCTCGCCTCGGGACTTGTCCCAATGCCGTAATTACGAGTACACACCCTACTAGCGCAAATAGAAACAAAACCGCATACATTCGTATATGTAAATAGGGGAGGATCACGGCCGAAATTCGGCGTGCATGCGGCCTACCACGGACTTGCGAAAAATAATACGTGTGCTTAGAAACACGATGTTCTATTTGTGGAACTATTTATGTTGTAATCCTAGAAATGGAATGTGTAAGCAGGTATTAATAATTCCGTGTGAGTTGGCTCGAATAACACGAGACTGTGTCTTAGCGTGTCATTTAGTGAATCAGTGAGCTAGGATGAATTTGACGGAATTAGGATATTGCTTTGTATCCAAGGCTAGTAAGAGTGAGCGAATACTAAACCAAAAGAGTATTACCTAATATCTAAAAGGGGATGTATCACTTCTAGCTGATCTTTATTTTTATGTTTATACAGTAGCTTTTGGCACAGGCTAGTCTTGAGTTTGCCTTAAAAAACCCAAACATCCAACCTGATGTAATTGGTAAGATTGATTGATTGATTGATTTTTGGTAAGTCGATATTTCTTAATAGCATGTTACCTTAATTCCTCTAGTTACCATTCGTTTTATACAATGAAATTCCAATGATAGAGGCGACATGTGATATCATCCCAAAATCCTTTGTCTTTGACAAAAAATACCATATCCAACTTCATGAGGAATTTAAAGATAGCTCTGGCATACATGAAGTGAGAATGTACACGGATGGATCTAAAACAAAATCAGGAACAGGAGTCGGAGTCTTCTCCCACGACCTAAACATAAATTAATCAACGACCTTGGGAAACCTCAACACTATCTTCCAGGCAGAATTTATTGGAATCACCCGGGCTGCAACAGCGGTTACATCAAGGGGTATAAGCGATAAATCAATACGCATTATCTCAGATAGTGCCGCGGTACTACAAGCTCTGAAGAGCAATTGCTTCAACAGTGGACTCATCTTAGAGTGTCAACGTGAGCTGCAAAGTATTGCAACAAAAAATCGGGTAACGTTGCAGTGGATACGCGGCCACAGTAACTCTTCTGGCAATGATGCTGCAGATCAACTGGCAAAGAGAGGATCGAACACCAAAATGGTAGGACCCGAACCAATTGTCCCGATACCCTTCTACCAACTCAAAACATGGTTATGCGATAGAACCACGGAACTACACGAAAAACAGTGGACAGAAACAAAGGAATGTAGACAGACGAAGGAAGCCCTTCCATGCATAGACAAACAACTGCTACGTTCCACAAGGAAAAACTTACGCCACTTAGTGGGTATAATAACAGGCCACTGCTCACTCAACAGACACCTATTCAACATCGGCATCACTGACAGTCCCTTATGTAGAGGCTGCATGGAGACCGAGGAGACACCGGCTGACGTGCTCCTACATTGCAAAAGCGTGAGCAAACAACGGGCGAAATTTCTAAACAGTCCAGAGACGATGAAGGAGGTACTGCGCAACATCGGTCCCCTATTATCTTTCTGGATGGAGCTTTCTGGATGGCTCCGCGCAGTACTTGCTGGACGCTTTCGACCGGTTACAGCGGCAGGCTGTCCGTATCATCGGAGATCCAGAGGTCACGAGTTCACTGGAACCTCTGCAACTCCGTAAGGACATTGCCTCATTGGCATGTTTCTACAGAATATACCACGGGGAGTGCTCTGAAGAGTTATTCCACCTTATCCCGCCCTCCCCTTTCCTTTCCAGAACAACGCGTGCTGGGCTCAGATGCCATCCCTACACGGTAGAGTCGATTAGAGCGCGTACCAAAAAGTTTGGGTCCTCATACCTCTGCCGAACGACCAAGGCATGGAATTCTCTGCCAAGGCACGTGTTTCCTTCTTCCTTCAATCCTGGGTTCTTTAAGCGGGGCGTGAAAAAGCACCTTCACAGGCCGTCAAAGTAGAGACCTCAACATCGCCTCGGCTACTGTGGGGGCGATGTGGTGGCCACTGCTCTTAGACCACACGACTGCTTACCATCAGGTGGAGTGTGGTCATTTTGACGAGCACAATAAAAAAAAAACGAAAAGAAAAAAAGCTGAGGTGGTATGAGTAACAGAACAATATTTAGCATCGGTTACTTACGCACAATGGCCCAATTGTGGGGCTAAGTGCGGATAACACACGTCCAACTAACTAACCATTCGTTTTAACCCAGCCGGTTAATTTTGTACGAAGAAAACTGGAGTTAGTAATAACAGTCCGCTGAACTAAACCAGTACACAAACTATTAAAACTCTAAAACCAAGTTTCGACATTATTTGTTGATTACTTAGGCCATCTATTTTATTTCCTTGGGTAATTGTAAGTATTGGCCAATTTGTTACTTAGTTAGCAACAGAAGAAATAATAAATAACAAATTTAAAACAATAAAAGATTTCCTTTTGTATTAAATTTATTATATGCTATTATAATCCAAATATTTATGTAACGTTTATATTTATCTTCTCTGTTTTATCGAGTTATTAATCGTCAGTCATAACTCATATTTATTAGGTATGTTTACAGCTGTCTTAGTTTATTAGTATCTAAGTTTTTCATTACATCTTGGCATTCATCTCAAAAATATTGTAAATTTATAGTCAAATATTATACTGTGTAGATAACATAGAATAAAGGAATACAATTAAAAAATTAAAATATTATCAGATTCTAAATAATATTAGGACATAGCAAATACAAAGTGACTATCGCCTAGTATTCCACAATACAATTAACCGATATTTTTAAGATAGCAATTCAAAAACGAAGGTAAAAATTGTGATTAAAAATTACTTGTTGGACCTCGACTACTCTTGCCATATTCTATAATTTCAATAGCTAATTGGACGTATGTTATGCGCACTTAGCCTTACAATTTGGCGATTGTGTAAGTGACCGACCCGAACAACAGAGCCGAACAGTTTACGTCATACGTCCTCAGCTCTATTCAGAAACACAGCATAGAGCCTATCGTGCACAGTACTTCCTGCCACTATAATTTCAATATAAAATCATTGCATTACAGGTACTATCACTATACTTTCTAACTCAAATGGTTCCTAAATGATCAAATACTGAACATCTCAGGTACAGTAAGTTCAGCTATCGTCTCCGTTAGGAAGCACCATTAAACAAATACGTACCTCGGTTCCGTGACTAATAAAACTGAAATAACACAAATACAATAACATATATCTTTTGCAATCAAGAAATTGTCAATAGTACCACAGAAATTGTGCCCAGTACAGAAATAGGCCCTTATTACGAAGAACCTAAAATAATAGTTGACTTAATGTCGGTGCACTTCACCTCTACCTAACTGCTCCTTCGGGGATAGAGGTATGAAACTATGTATATATATATATTATTTCCAAAACGTACGATAAATAATACTATTCACACGAGAATATTATAATCAAATACCTGTATTTACTAATGATATCAATAGCAAATCCCTCGTGCAGAACATCTAGCCCCACTTTAATATTTAACAAGGGACCAATAATTATTTATTCAGTGGTCTACATAGCAAACAGGGCCTGTTATAACTAACTACGTACAAACTAAATATGTAAACAAAACAGTCAATGAACCATAATTTTGTTACATTATGAGTATTATATTGATATTAGTGGATATTCCGTTTTGTAATCTTGTTTTGTTGCGATTTGAGGGGTTAAGTCGGCTAATTCATATCATTCTCGTGCACAGGGTGACCTTGATACTTGTACTAGTTTTCACTACAATTTGGTATTGTGTTGCTGTTGTATTTTAATATCACGGTTGGCCATGGTCATGGTAGTGTTGTTAATTCAGACCACCGGATGAATATTAGTATGATTCAAAGTGTAATTTAGGTTTATTGTTTTAATAAAGTTCAAAGTCTACCGCGACACAAGCATTTTTAAATGTTTTTATTGCGAGAGACAATTAAAAAAAAAGGTGTTTAGAATCATAAGCGTTGCAATAATTATTGTTGAAGTAATTTATTATTATTTATGTATATCGTATAAAAGTCGTCGTATAGTGCAAGTAAAGCAAATTATCCAAATTTTATTACAAATCAAAATTTCTAACACCTGTTTTTGTTAAATTTGGCATAATTATATACTTTGTACAGTGAATGCCAAAATGAGATATTATTCTCTCGAGTTAAACTGTTTTAAGGCATTAGTAATATTAAATTTTACTAGCTATGTAGTTAGTAATACTAAAAGGCGCTTAGACATTTCTTCATTAACTGAATCCTTAATAGTAATAACTTTAGTGTCCGAACCCGATTCGAATTTAACCTGCGTGGCGTTGTGAATCATTATTAAAAATAAGAACAATATTGCCCTGCCTTTAAAATAAATGCAATCGACAATGACCACGTTTCAATACAAAATACATCATTTTAAATCGAAATAATGCTTTGCCACGTAAAATACAATTTTAAAAACCACTCACCAATTTTAAAAGTAATAAATTTTAATATTTTCTGCATTTAAAGCTCAGGGCTGCCCACAAAGTATTGATTTTTTCGCTTTTTGCGCTCAGAATCATAAATTATCTTATAATCGTCAATAAAGAGTTCCCGCACTCACCACCCCTGGAATATCGGTATCAATAAATAAAATAATAACAAACATTTGGACAACCCTATCGAAGTCAGACACGTGCGGGTTAAATGATCCGAAACGGGAAGTAATAAACCTATTGTTTACAACACTCAGTTGTCGTTTATCAATATTTATAATATTCAATAATCTGATAATGTCGAGGAAGATATATGATGCCATGTTTTACAGAATACGTGCGGTTAAGCATAAGTAAATTAAAGACCAGAAGGCCAATTCTCGTAATAAAATATGTTCAAAAGAGAGTGACAATCTAGTCTAATAAAAGCAAATATCAACAAATTATAATTTATGTTTACATTTGACGTTTATTTTAATTAAAGATAAACACTTGTGATATTTAATTTTGTAATCGTAACACTATTGTGAACAGTTTTGATAATAAGAATCGGCGCTATATAGACCTGCTATAAATCGTATATCGCGATGTTTTGGACCAATTATTCGTGACGGGCTTAGTCTTAAGACTAAGACCTAAAAAGAAACAAAATTTAGTTCTTAATCTATATTTATTTCGAAATAATAATTCATTTTGTTGTTCCCAGTTTGGTGGTCTTTTGTGTCCGTTGTTTGAATGTTTGTATAGTCCGCCGCCACGCCACACAGGATTTATTCCAAGTGCGGGAGTTATCTCTTTAAAAAAGAAAAATTGTTTTAAAGATCAGCACGTAGCGCCATAATTTTAGTGGTCCAAAAAACAAAATAATTCGGCATATGACATCCTGGCGTTCGGGACTTTAAATAAAAAAAACACGCGAACTGTATCTGAAAACCAGAATTAATTGTGGAATATTTGTAGTTGGGCAGAAACATTTGGCTATATTGGGCTTGACCGTGGAAGAGCCACGCTTCGGCACGAATGGGCCGGCTCGACCGAAGTGATACCACGGCCTTACAGAAAACCGGCGTGAAATAGCGCTTGTGAGTGAAGGTACCGGAGGCCCAATCCCCTCTGGGAGGGGGCAATTTTAAAAGGCCGGCAACGCACTTGTGACTCCTCGGGTGTTGCAAGTGTCCATGGGCGGCGGTATTCGCTTACCATCAGGTGATCAGTCTGCTCGTTTGCCTCCTATATCATAAAAAAATAAAATAAAATATTGTGAAATCTCTGGTTTTATGTGCTGTCGACGTTTAAGCAGTGGTAGCCTAATAGTTGAGAAGCATTTAAAAATAGCACGGAATCTAGAATAGTGCCTGATAGACTCGACTTATTACTACGTGAATATTATAGTTTCTGTGTTACTGGTAGAATTATAATTGGATAGAATATGAAACAGCTTCTAAGCCCACAACAGAAACATTACATGACAAGTGCTGCTTATAGGATAAAATATTCGCGCATTATGCATATAGGTTTTAGAAGCTTGCGTAGTTCTTATTTGTAGCTGTCTTTATCCGTAAATACATACGCGTCTAGCTCATACAAACATTTGAATACAATATTTAACATTCGAAAATAATTTAAAAATATCATTTGTTACGTTGGCAAAAACTAAAATTGTTAACATTTCAACTGAACGTTCAGTAGATCAAGATTTTATTGTGATTAGCACATGGTGTCGTAACTTGAATTCCTGCACAGAACAAAGACAAATGCGCTTCACCGATAGTAGTTCAACATCTAGAGGTACTGCATATCTGTAAAATCAATACTTACGTATTAGTAAGAAATAGGCTTCATTTTCAACACATTATTATAAAAATTGTTAGCAGATTTTAGTCTGTTTACATGTACCTTCTTTACTCTAATCTTTACGATGGCTGATTCAATATAGATTTGATTTGCGGTGATGTATTGAAGTTTGCTTTGGCTAACAGTTCCAGTTCATGTTTATGTTATTTTAGAAGGTTTATAAATAATAATAATGATAATTTATTCATTTCTCTGTCACACAGAATGGTCACAAAAAATCAGGTCTTAAACTAAGTTTTACATGATCGAGTGGGTGAGTCTGTGTGAGAGACTGGTATCTGCACTAGGAGGACCTGTATGACCTACGACAATGCAGTATAATTATCTTGTGATCAAATAAAAATATTTGCCAATCAAGAAAATCATATTAAAACGTAGATAATAAATGTATGAAATCACGAGCATATCTAGTTATAATAAAATTAGGACCATGCCTATTTAAATGAATTGATGACATAGCGATCAAAGCTGTTGGTCCAAGTTATGATGTATAAAAGTAGAAGTCAGAAAATATGTGTATACGACCGCTTTTTTATGCATTTGGCATATTTATTACAAAACAGTGTCGTTTCATGGCTCATTAAATATTATAACAGGCATGAAAAATTAATTAAATGCTAATTTTTGAACTTTTACTTCAAATAGATTCAAATAGATTTGCATAAAATTTGATGGCTAATTTCAATTTCATTTTCATAAGATTTTACGATCATGGAAAGTTCTTTTAAGACCGAACTATACCTATCAATTTAAATTTTGAGGTACTTATATATTTTGAAACGGCTCATAAAATAACAAAATTCTGAGTGAATTTCTAAAGCAAAACCTATTTTATTATCATTTTAATTCAGTTTGTTAGTCGTTCTTTGCCCCTAGTTTATATTGGCAGCCATTTTGGTTAATTGATACTCAGGCTCCATAACCGCAACTCGATACTGCAGCGGAGGGGTTGAATGCCGCTGTTCTTGAATTTTTAACCAATCAGAGCGCTTCACTTTGTTCAACACTACATGTGCATAGCCTTTGTTTTTTTTACTTGTAAATAATCACCACGACATTATATTCCTTACAATAGGTCAGTACCAGTATATGATAGTGGGAGGTGGTAAATTAAATTCTACCCAAGTTATATTTTAAGATTCTAATACTAAAATTTACTATAAAATGGTAGTAAAACAATATTGTGCTTTAAACGAGTACAAATTAAGTTGCAATTTAAATTGTAATATGATCAGCCATATTATTTTCCTTCACCATTAAAGCGAGCAATAATTAAATATTTAAAATCTACATACATAACATAGAGAAGTCGAAGGTGCTACGCGCAGAGAAGTTGCTGAAAAGTCCAACAATCTATTTCTTTACTAGGCTTCATGAATTAATATTAATAGCAGTATCCACATAGAAGGGTAAAACATAAAATATATCTACTATAAGGACAGTTCCTACCCAGAAAGATTAAAAGCAAGTAGAATAAGATAAATAAACGACACATTCATCATCTCAGCTAAAAGACTTCCACGGCTGGACATAGGCCTCCCTCAAGATCTTCCACACAGACCGGTCTTGGGCCACCCGCATGCAAGCGCTTCCCGCGACTTTTATCAGGTCGTCGGTCCATCTCTTACAGCACGCGCCGTTGACACGGGCGCTGCGTGCGCTCAATACAGTATCAGATCGTATCGATCTATTTTCAGGTTCATTGAGCGAATTCACAAAGGCTACATACTGGATATTAAGTTATTTTTAATATAATAGATTTAAGATGTTTATTATATTACCGTTTTAAATGTTACATTTTAGTTATGTTACTATACTATCGCATTAGGTTAAGAACCTGTAATGATAGATAATAGTTATTGAAATAAATAAAATCTTGTAGAAAGCCTACCCCTGCTGCATCTTCCGGTGCGCGGCCGCCACTCCAGAACCTTTCTGCCCCAATGGCCATCGGTTCTGCTCGCTATGTGTCCTGCCCACTGCCACTTCAGCTTGGCTATCCGGAGAGCTATATCGGCAACTTTAGTATTCCTGCGGATCTCCTCATTTCTGATTCGATTCCGCAGGGAAACACCGAGCATAGCTCTCTCCATCGCCCTCTGAGTGACTTTGAGCATTCTAATAAGGTTCATTCTATAGTAAGCAACCACGTCTCGGATTCGCATGTCAACACTGGCAACACATACTGGCTAAAGACTTTTGTCTTGAGACACTGCGGTATATTGGACGTGAAGACAATATCTTCACATGTTGTAGCTTCCCGAACGCTGCCCAGCCGAGTTGGATTCGACGATTGACCTCTTTCTCGAAGTACCTACCAAGCTGGATCATTTGTCCTAGGTATACACTATACATACTTGTCGACAACTTCGAGAGTAGAGTTTTCAACCTTAATAAGAATAGTTATAACTGGACGTTGGACATGATTTCTGTCTTGTCCATGTTCATTTTAAGACCTACTTGTCGGGAGACTACAGAGGCCATCGAGCATTATGCTGAGATCTTCCATAGTCTCAGCCATGACCACGATATTGTCAGCAAATCGAAGATGAGTTATGTACTCACCGTTAATGTTAATGCCGAGTCCTTTCCAGTCCAAGAGCTTGAAAATATCTTCCAGCGCGGCGGTGAATAGTTCATCTCCCTGTCTCCCCCTCGCTGTAGTTGTATAGGTTTCAAGCTCTTGTCTTGGAGATAGACTGCCATGGTAGCGTTTTCATACAAGCACTTCAGCACTTAGACATTCCGATCAATCTGGCACCTTTGGAGAGACTGCAGCACCGCCCAGGTTTCAATCGAATCGAAGGCTTTCTCGTAGACCACAAACGCCACGTATAAGTGTCGGTTATACTCTTCTGATTTCTGTATAACCTGCCGCAGCGTATGTATGTGGTAATTATATGGTACAGTAGCCTTTACGGAATCCGGCTTGTTCGGGAGGCTGGAAGTTGTCTAGCCTACTCTCGAAACGATTCGTGATGATCCTTTAAAATTGCTTGTAGACGTCGCTCAGAAGTGAAATGGGTCTGTAGTTCTTTAAGAGGGTTTTAACGCCCTTCTTAAAGAAAAGTACCACCACACTTCTGTGCCATGCCTGTGGCATTTTACCTTCGAGTATGACGAAATTGAAAGCTTCCGTAGAACTTCCATAGTGGTTTCGCCGTCGGCTTTCAGAAGCTCAGTCGTAATTCCGTCATCACCCGGCGCCTTGTTGTTTTTAATCTGTTTAAGGGCCATGTTGATCTCGTGCAGGCTGACGTCCGGGATATCTTCGGTATAGTGTCGGTTTAATCCAGCTCTAGGGTCCGTTGCTGGAGTGGAAACAAGTGGTCGTATAGTCGTGTATAGCTGTCCATAGAACATCTCGATCTCTTCCAGGAGCTGAGGATTAGACGATACTATTCTGCCATCCTCCGTCTTTAGCTTTGACAGCTGGCTCTGTCAAATAGACAGATCCTTCGCGAACACTTTCGAGCCTTTATGCCGCTCAATCGCCTCACGAACACAATTAGTATTGTATTGGTGAAGGTCGCGAGTCAAGGGTTTAGAGATCTGTGTATTGAGGTGCCAGTATTCTGGCGTATCCTCGGAGGATAGCAGAAGCATCATACCTCTTTCGTATAAAAGCTCCAGGGTTGGACCTGTGATCTTATTTGAACTCTTGGTCTTTAGGGGCTTGTAGAATTTAGACCCTGCCCCATGGAGAGCATCCAAGAACCTGTTATGGTAATCGTCCACATCTACGTACTCGTCCAGGCATTCAAAGCGGTTTTGAAGTTCAAGCCGAAAACTTTCAGGGTTTTGAATATGAACTTGTGCTGGTCGGAGCGTGGACTTCATCAATCTAGACAGTTATCTAGGCTTGTATTGATGTTCAATGTGCCCCTGGAACAAGGACATAGTAAATGGCTTTAAATGTAATTAGTATTTAGCAGCGAAAATATCAATAAGTAAAATCCTGAAATTTTTGTATTAAAATCCTGAATTTAAATGTTTACGTGAGTCTTGAGCTTTATTGTACGATTCGTAAATACAATTACATCTTGATGGTATATAATTATACTGTATATTATCATCTAAGCACGTCTTTTGATTGTTTAACTTAAATAGCAAATTAAACTTGTATTTCTAATAAAATGAGTAAGTACTTTAAAATCAAGCCATTTGTTCTTGTGCCTATTCAAACAAACAAACTCAGTTTTATTAACACAGAAATTCTAACATAAAAGGGAAAAGTCGTGGAGTGGGGGGAAGCTAGACTTGTAGAACAATGAGTAACGTCTGTAAAGGGACGCTCGACGACCAATCAGAGTCTGTCACGGCCGAGAGTGTACTTTGTTTTAATAGCACTAGGCTGGATTAGTTTTTAAGTACAGCTCTAAACAATGGTTCCTGCATGTCTGTGGGGGAGCCATCGCGACGCCATGTTGGAAACTAACTTTTTATGTGCGGTTTTATGTGGAGCAGCCTATGTGTTTGTATTCAATTATCTGTTTGAAAATAAAGGAATTTTTAAATGTATACTATATTATTTTTTAAGCCTACACGTTTTACTAAATACGAAATATTCTGGCTTTATCAGCCTATGTTTTGTAAAACCATCACATTATTACGTAACATATATAACAGAATTTTATAAATTTAAAAGAAATACGTGGTTACCAGTTATACAATTAGGAAGTTACAAAAGAATAACTTAAACAAAAAATGTAAGTACACAAAGTAGATAAAAGATTAATACGCCCATTTTAATTTTTTTAATTCGCCGGATTATGTGAGCATGTACGAACAAAACTGGCGAGCTCCAAGGCTTTGCTGGAAACCGCATGAGGATTTAAAAGGATTTAGTCCTGTATAAAACGCTGTCTGCCATAAACTTATAATTTTAAATTTCCTCGTTAATACATCAGTTTCGGGCGAAATTAAAAAGGTATCATGAATTTAATCATGTTCTTATGTTTACGTTTCGTTACAGCTGAAAAGTTGCCTTTATTATTAAACTCTTAAACCATTTCGACGACAAATACTATTACAATAACGATAAATGGTAAAATAATTTGCACATGGTTTATAACTTGAAGCTACCCAATGTGTAACAAAATTTCCTCTTGTGATTGCTTTTGCGATTCGAATCAATGATGTTAGTAATTCAATGCATGGCTTCGAAACAATAACATCTCTCTAACGATTGTTGGGCCGCATTCTAAATGTAACAATTACTTTGTAACGCAAAATGTATCATACAAATCTCAACTGGAGCTATTTTCAGTAGTTAACGTTGTACTTGCAATACTTATATAGAATCTCACTTACTTCTTTTCTTTCAACGGTCAACCATTTTATTACGGTCAGACTTAGTACTTACACTGTGATTGTCTTGCGTACAACATGGATATCATAAGCTATCCTGTTTTTCTAGTTTCAACAGATATGTATATCCTGCATATACGGAACTTTACAAATATTCAAGCAACGAACACCCAGACTCAGAACAACTATATGTGGATCACACGAATTTTTTCCATGGGTGATTCGAATCCAGAACACTCGGCTTGCCACTGCTGCTACGCCTAGCAGCCGTGGCAAGCCCACTGAGCACAGACCACTTAATCGTTTAAGTAGGTTACGTGTACCGTGTAGTCGTCTACGTTATCCGTGCAGTTCACCCATACTAATAACAAACACGCCATCTGAATTGTTAAATTTCATAACGCGTAAGGCCTTGCAAGACGTCAAATCCCTGCCCCAAGTTCTCAGTCATAAGTCAGTTAATAAAATTCTTAAAACTAACACTGCATGACAAATGGCTGACACATTTTGTCAGGTTGACAGCTAGCCGACACTACGTTCTCTTGAAAATATAACGTAGAAATCAATGAGCAGTGCTCCTCTTGTCATCGCGTGTGCCCCATCTGGCGTCAAACGTCAAATGTCAGGCGTCATTAGTTAAAATTGCTAAATGACGTCCGTTTACAACGGGGCGTATGCCATACAACAGTTGTTTCGTTTCATTTAGCGAGCCACGCTGCCCCCTTTTTGGATTCGCCACAAAATGTGGACCGTATAAATTACGTGCGACATGACACGTTTTATTTACGTTGCAAGTGTTGCAACGTTTGTTCTTTCGTGTCATAAATAATGTTGTTAATCAGGTATAAATACGTTGGTGCTTTAATAAAATTATGCGCTTGAATGCAGCCGGAGACGACAACGTAACTGATGTTTCGACGTATGTCATAATTTACAATTCCCTATTTTTTCTGTTTTTCGTTTTGCATTACAACACTATTATTAGGCAATTGTACTTACTAAATATAATATATGATTTCTGATATGCTAATTCTATTGCAGAAATCATATTATTTCTACTGCAATATTATTAGATTTATCATTATCTAAATGCAATATCGCAGGAAGTTCATTTATATTACAATTAATATGAAATCAAAGTAATATTGGATTCAGTTGCGGTAATGATTGCAGATGCAGTATAATGTATTAAGTTTTCAGTAGTAGATACAATGATATTGTAATAGAAAACCGATAACACATTGTGGAGATGGAATGAACTGATAGACATCTAAACCTAAAAGCTTCCGTTACGTTGCATTGAATCCATTTTCTGGATTGGTTTTTCTCCAGCATTCTAAAAGTGAATATTTCGAATGCAAAAATCTGTTATGTTCCTGATACCTACAACAATTTTATCACTTACTAGATGTGCCTGTGGTTTTATCCGCGTTTATAGTTACTGCGCCGCCCCCGTGGGTCGTAGCGTAATGTTATATAGCCTATATCCTTCCTCGATAAATAGGCTATCCAACACTAAAATAATTTTTCAATTCGAACCATCATCAATCATCAACATAAATCTTATTACGCCTGAAAATAATATATTATTTGTATTTAATAATCTCACTTGTTTCATAAACAATATATGAGTAATTAAAATAATGAATAATGTTTGAGCTAGTTTATTTATTAGTTAATCAAACAAGAGAAGTAATTGTATTTTTATAATCAAGACTTTTAAATGAATTTTATGAAATAAAGGCATCTTGCTACAACAGCTAAGGCAACCGCAGTTTGCAATTTGTTTATATTAAAAACAAACGGCAATCAGTGTTGAACGAAGAACAGAATTTAAGATGCAACACGAAATTATGCAAATACTTTGTTTTGTGCTCTCCAAATGTTGGCTGAACAGTTTGGAAATAGCCTGCAGTTATTATTGGTCGTACCGGTGCTAATTTGACCGAATTTGCTTAATGCCCTACAATTTACACGCTGACCCAACAGTTATTATAATAATTTAACAACCAGTTGCGCAACTTAAGATTATACAAATGTATTTCGGAAGAGTATCGATATTGTTCAATGCGTGAATGATTCGTTAAAATCACTTTCAGTAATTTATATTTTTTAACACGAATGTGTTTGTGTATTTACTTTTTATTTATGTGCATTTCTATGTTTCTGCGGTTTTGGTAATATTAGTAGTTATAATATATTATCGTTTAATTTATTTTTCTTCTTTATTTAAAAAATAAGAATAATGGCACTGTATATAAACTGTCACACTGCTGGCAATCGGCTTCCTATAATGAGAAGGGCTTGGATGGACAAGCGCTTTTTATAACGTAGATAGGCTAGTGTAGTGGACTGCCTGCTTCGGTGTTTCCCGAGCGCTGTTATATGTCCTTGTTCAAACAAGGTTAACGATAAAGAGAGTTCTTCTTTCACGGTAGGCAGAGGCTTTGCTGTGTGCTGCCATTGTTGAAGTCTATAAACAGCGGTTATCACTTTCCATCAGGTGGGTCACTTGATCGTCTGCCACCAATGACAATAAAAAATAAAATAGAAGACTATGAAGTCTACTACACTGGCCTAGTACGGGTATGCAGATGTTATATAACTCTGAGAACATTATGAAGAACTCTCACTATGAATTATTTATTTTTCTCCTTACTTAATCGAATCAATTACAATAATTTGGAATCCATGTTACATTTATTTTTTTGTAACAGTGTTATGGACCTCGGACTAACAGTATTATCCTAATCCTATCCTAATCCTAATCCTAACTAATATTATAAAAACGAAAATGAGTTTGTTTGTTTGTTACCTTTTCACGCGTAAACCACTGAACCGATCATTCTGAAATTTTGCATATAAATTTTCAGGTGTACCTACAGAAACCGACATAGGCTACCTTTCATCCCGAAAAAAATTACTGTTCCCGAGGAAAACAACAATAACGTTCTTATGATAATAGATAGCGCCACGTGTCTTTCGAATCATGATTGAATTATATTATTACAAGCAGAGTACAACCCGAATTGATTGTCAAATTCTAAATTAACGCTAGTGCAGCCGCGGACAAAAGCTAGTATTTTTATAAATAAATAAGAATGTTCTATTTTTATGCATACTAACAACACAGCTTTATGGTCAATTGAAAATTTCTCACTTATTACATATCCGAAGAGACGTATTTTCGCCAGGTATCTTTTTGAATATCTCCTCATCTAAAATACTCTTATATTTGTAGGCTCTTTGTTGCTACACTTCTACTCGACCCGGACTGAAATCGTAGATTTGTTTGCATGCCATTAAATACATAAAGCCATGTATAAATTATTATACAACTATAGAACCAAAAAATACTGAATTTTTCTGAAACTGGCTACATTTAGCGCGTGTCGGTTGCAATTTACGTAATGAGCGCCATTGTGTGCGATTTAAATTTTATTGCGGGTATTTTTTGGAGAACATATGTTGTGGTTTTAAACAAATTTTAAATAACAATGGTCTGGCCAGATGCCAACCTAAAAATATATAATACACCTGACAGTGAGGCAACAAAGATTCACAAACAAATCATAATTTGGTACCTATTGTTTGTACTTTTTTTTATTTTGACAGTTTGTGTTAGCGATAACGTATTCGAGAGTGTTAATTGAGGAGTTGTGACAAAATAGGGGCGTTGCGCGTGTGAATAAGCACACAAAAGATAACAGAGTGACAGTTTTTTTAATAATTTTAGATATCCGTAAAATATAGCTTGGGTCCTGTGACACTTATGCCGAGGGCTGGGACATATTCGATCATATTTCAATATAAATTATAGATTACGTTATTATTCTCATTCACATTTGTATAATTATTGTAATTTAATATATGTATATAAGTCAAAGAATAGTTCCTAATAAATAAAAGAATAAAAAGAAAAGAAAATCAAAGAATAGAACGTGCATTTGGCTGCTGAACACAGCTGAAACGTCGGGAAAGTGTAGGAGAAAGAGAGATTGTATAGGAAGAGATTTTTTTTAAATAAATCTATAAAATCCGTGTATAGTAATTTAGTTTGTAGATATGATGACAGAGGGATTTATACCCACATTTTGCAAGGTATTCTTTCAGTAAAAGGTAGCGAGCCTATTACATCTACTACTTCGAAACCCTGTGCTACTATTGACATAAACACTCAATGACACTTATCTTGGAAAGGGAATCAAACTCAAGAACTCGTACATAGCAGATGAATTCACTACCGCTGTGCCATCAAAACAATCAATCATAATCATTTATTGCCTTTTTGACATATATTTGTAGCTAACATAATGTTAGCTATCAAAAGCAGCTTAAGTTATCAAGTGGTATACCCACAGTATGTGATAATGACATAACACAAATTTTTGCGGTGTCTCGCTATACTTCAAAACGGAAAATAATCACTTAAACATTAATTTATCTCAAATAATAAAACTATTATAAACAAATAATACTATTTTAACTAACTTTCGCTATTTAAACCATTAATAATGATCTCCGTTAATAAAAATACTGTCACGTACAGCTTCATAGATTTTGTTAGCGACCGTTTAAATTTTTATTATTCTTGGTGCTTTGTAAAATATACAGTTTAAAAAGAAGTGAAGCTCAAAGCCAAACATCGCGATTAAGATCTTTGTGTACAAGAATAAATTTGTCCTCAGCCGCCGCCTGTTTGATCAACAGATTAAAAAGTCGACGAGAGCTTCAGCAAATGGTGCATTTTAAAGTTCTATGTATAGCTGCTTGTTGCACAGCTTCGCACATCATATACCTCTGAACTAATCGTGTATTTTTTATCTTTAAGGCAGATCTTTTTTTATTGCTTATGCTATTCCAGATGATATGCGGTTAATCTGTGAAAATGGTTTATTTCTTCTGTCTAAGGTCTAAAACATACATATCTATATTTGATGTTAGTAGGGAATTAATTAAGACATACTCCGGCTGGGATATGTATTTTACGGATGGATCTAAAAACGAGATTGGTTGTGGTGGGTCCTATTATAATGTCATTTCAGGAAATACAGAATTAGTTAAAAGTAACATCAATGTGTCCATTATGACAATGGAACTCATTGCAATCTATAAAGCGCTTGAGCGAATTGGCGAGAGCATAGGTACGGATTCCATAGCCAATCAAAAAGTTGTCATATGCACTGATAGCCGAAGTGCCTTAATGCACCTGGCTCGATGCACCTCTGGAGTCAGAGGAGTATCGATAGCCTATGCAATACTTCAACAAATTCATCGGTTAGGTAATATTACACTTAGGTTGCAATGGGTTCCATCTCATATTGGTTTGAAGGGAAACGAGGAGGCTGACAAACTGGCAAAGTTAGCGATTTCAGAGGGATCAGAATTTAGGATAGCCCCATATTTTTCGGAAGTATTGTCTAAAGTTAAAAATATATGTAATAATAAGTTTAAAGAATATTTTGACGAGAGGAGCCAAGAAAAAGGCATATGGTATAAGACCATCCAGTGTGAGCCTCCTCGTATTCCTTGGTTCGTCCATGTTGATATGAATAGATTATTAGTGGTCACAGCACACAGGTTGCGTTCAGGTCACTTTCCGTCAAATAAGTTTGCATATCTCATGAAGAAAGTTGACTCACCAAACTGTAATCTTTGTGACGTCATTGATGATGTGCATCACTTATTGATGGAATGTAAAAAGAACCAAAGGGAAAGAGAGTGGTTGATCCATAATTATAGTGTAAACATACATGACATTGGTAGTTTTTCTAGCATATTAACGAAGCCTGACTCGAAGCTAGCTAGATATATATATAATATGGTGTTAGTAGCAGTTAATTTTCGTCAACTTATGTAATGCATAAATAGTTAATAGGGTGGCGATATTGTAAATAAGGGTATGATGGGGCTGACATACCTTTTAAATGTAAAAGCCCCTAAATAAAAATTAGAATAAAAAAAAAAAAAAAAAAAAAAGTTCTATGTATAGCTGCTTGTTGCACAGCTTCGCACATCATATACCTCTGAACTAATCGTGTATTTTTTATCTTTAAGGCAGATCTTTTTTTATTGCTTATGCTATTCCAGATGATATGCGGTTAATCTGTGAAAATGGTTTATTTCTTCTGTCTAAGGTCTAAAACATACATATCAATCCTTTAATTCAACAATAAAACCATTAAAAACAACTAGTTTTCTTTAATGTAAACCACGAGACAGATTTATTTTTAAAATGTCGTTTTTAACATAATTTTTCAATCAGTCATCACACTATTATACTACTATAATAGTGTGATGACTGATTGAAAAAATTGCACATTATAATTTTGTGACGAATCTAAACATTAAAATATTTCTAAATCTTTCGTTTAATTGGTGAATTTCTTTGAACTTGGAATATTGACTAGTTATAAATGTAATGTTTTTTAAGACATCTCTCGTAATCTATTGCTAGAAATGGCTTAAGTCCACACGTCACAGGGTAAATGCCTAGATTACCCATGTGTCGCGAGGATATCGACAAACATTGAAATAACGGACACAAGAAATACCCAAACACTGAGTAACTATTCATTTGTGAATCACAATTTTTGTTACTGTTAAGGGATCGAACCTTCTAATAACCGGTATAGAAACAGAAGCAAAGCGACTTTTGAAACCACTGCGTCGTGTAGAGTGGAGTCAATAAATCTATTACCATAGGTGCTAATATCGATTGAAATACGTTTTTAAATACCTATTGTTTATTCGCCTTTACCACAATTAACAAACTTTTCCATTCTTTTATTTAGAGCGATCATTATCCAAAAATATTCCTCCGTGAAATCAACCATCACGTAACCAGAATCTTAAATAAGTGGAGCCATCTTTCTACGTTATCAGACGACCAAGCTGACAAAAGTGTCCGATAATTCAAGTACTCGATTACCGTCTTGAATGATTATCCTATCTTTAGAGAGGGGAAATAAACGAATTATTTGTCACCCCTTTGTTGTTCTCTAGAACGCTTATTAACAAAAGCTTAATCGTCTAAATGAAGCATTTTCGTACTTAATCTTTGTAAAAGGTATATTTAACGTTCAACATAAATCTATCCTTTTGTTTAGAGACTGATTCCTAGTAACTGTTATTGAAGATTAAGGAGTAATTTTATTTGAGTGTTCCGATGGATCCAAATTAAATTGTCTTGTTTAATAGTAACTCGTTGCTAGCAGTATATATCACTTCCTAGTTTTGATACAGGTAGGTAGAAATGATAAGTAGATAATTATTAGGTACTTTAATAAATGTCTACTCGTATGTTAGGTATGTGATTTCTTATTCGTAATTTGAAATATAGTATAAAATTATGCGTATATCGCCGAGAAAGCTTGACAGAGGTTCATTATGGCACGTAATAGGGCCATAACCATTGCTTTTTTCTGTTTCAAACTGTATGGTGCATAAAAAAACTAGGCATTGATCCTGAGGCAGAAAATGAGAGTTTGAGATACGCGATTTTCGATAAATCTTCGAAACATTCGATTGTGCAAGTGACTCTAAAATATCCAAAAATCATTGATCATGATTTTAACGCAATATTTGTTGATAGATTATGTTTAAGATTAATGATTAAGATTTTTATGACAACCAAAACAGCAAACGGCTCATACATGATCGGCCATAACAAAACCAACAATTTTTAAATGTGTTATCAAACCCTGATTAGCAAAAACAATAACATTATTTTTGTTAGATGTGGTTACCTGTAAGGAAATGAGCACAAGGTATGTCTGTAAATTATTACTTAGATGTGAGAAATGTGTATCATTTGTTGAGATCCAAATAAATAAATAAATAAAAACAGAATGAAAAAGTGCATCAAATCTTGAATCAACTATTTTATCCTTATTCGAATAGTTATCAGTGACAAAATATAAATCGACATTCGAATACGAGATCGTACAATTTTCGATCATTCTATATTTTTCGGTTGCAAGCACACATCGCTATTATCAATGAAGTCATTATTAGATCTCAGTTTTGTCTACCTAAATCTTTTTCATGTCATCTACTGCATATCCTGCCGCTACTCATCATCGATAATGCATTGAACAATTGAACACAAGTATTTAAATATTTCTACGATTTCTAACTTCAAAATAAAGTCTTTCATGATACATGGATTATTTCTAAATGCAAATACTGCTTTTTTCGAATAAAAGTGAAAGATAAGCTAGTCCCTGTTAAAGATCTAGATTGACATTTGATATTGAATTATTGGAAGTCCCTACTTGCGTAAGCTGAAAATATTTCAGTGATGAAATTCTGTTCACATACTTCAAGACAGGCCATCAAGCTTAACGTTTATAGAATAAAACGTTCAATTTAATATCGAATAAATTTTACATGTATTAATTTGACTATACAACAATATATTGATTTAACATAAAATTTAATGTAATTCATTCAAACTAATACATACCTAGACTCTCACCTGTATGTTCCCGAGGAGGTAGGCAAATCTATTGCCTACTAGGCATATTAATTACAGACTGCGCATTGCTACTAAGAATCAGTGATCAGAAAAAAAATAACGCTTTGCTCGACTCGAGAATCGACACCATAACCTTACAATTAAACCTGCAGTTTAGGTTAATAAAGCAATCAAAATCCATAACACAATCAAATGCTAAAAAATAGTTAAAATTACAACTATCTCTGTGAAAAGCACGGGTAATTCCTAGTGTCGCAAACTTCTAGTGGCTTTTGCTTGCCATAGGACGTTAACCAAGTAGTAGTACAGAAAAGCAATATGTGAAATAGCTTCTAAAGGCAACAAGGCATTGCACTTGCGATCGAGACGTGGGTTCGATTTACATTCATCTCACTATCAACTTGAACTTACACCTGACACCAATATTTAGTTAAGCAAGTGGGGTACCTAAACAAGGATTCTAGTAATTTCATTCTTAGTTTTTAATATGTAACATTGTCCTTCGATTTGAAAGTTTATTAAAAACACGCTTTCAATAATACGTTTTACTGCTGCTGTAATAACGGCTATACTTTATTTCTAAAGACTAATTAATAATAGAACCAAGCTTTCTTACTACGTGATATTTATGATGATTAGTGAGCAAACTAAATGAACAATATGATGTTAATACTCCGCATGATTCTGCTTAAGTTACAAGCAATAAAATATAAGTATTGCTAGCGGGAGTCCGATGCACTATTCAGACAGAAATTACGAGTGCGGGTGTTTCATAGTAATGAGTAAAATAATTAATATGAAACTAGTTTCTGGCCGCAACCTTGCCTGCGTGAATATATAATATTATATCAGAATAAAAGGTAGCTTATGTTCTTCCTTACGACACAATCAATATTCTTGAACATATTTATTAAAATCGGTGCAGTGGTTTAGTCATGAAAGCGAGCGTAACAAACAAACATATTGTGTTACTTTCGCATTTATAATAAGTATTCCTTGTAACGAAGGATATAACATCGCAAGTAAGTTTTTTTAATAGTATAGGACGGTTGAAACCAATATATCTTTATTACATACACGGTACCAAAAAAATCTGCAATCAATGGGCAGTTGGTTCGTGCCTGGATGTTGTGTGTTTTTAGCTCCAATATACGTAAAGCTCCCGCAACACAAGGATTATCGCTAGTGGTGGGCTTGCGGCGGCTTTTTATGAATTTTGAATAAACTGGTACTGGTACTGAAGATCGTAGGCAGGCATTCCAGTCTTGTGCCTGCGCAGAGAAGTTTACACTTAACAATACCGATAGGTATTGACATTAACCCTTGCGCTGGTAAATAAGCTACCCTATTTTTTAAAAGATTTCTCTACGCATCTCTGTGCTTTGCCTAACTGCTTACCGTCAAACAGTAATACGGTAAAACAGTATGCTTGTTGGCTATCTCAATGGCATAAAAACAAACAGCCACCAACCTTATTAAGTTTACTTTGTGGTTGTAGGGAAATACTATAAAAAAATTTGAAGTTATTTTTTATAGAATTATATTTCCAGAAGCTTCGGACAGTACACCGCTAAAGGCTAAAATCATTTGCATATTGCGGTCCTTTGCAGGCCTCGCGCAGACTCATAATCATTACTTGCCAAGCGAAATTAGCCCCTAAGGTACTCTAGCTGACTACCACTACCACTTTATTATCCCTCAAACGTGCCCGCTCATGCTAATTCGGACCTTTGATGTGGTTTACAGTATCGGAACTTATTAGTATAGAATTAAATACTATGAAACGGTGAAGGCACGTACGCATTACGTATGGAAATTGTTTTCGGATGGACGGTTGATTACCCATCTAATACAAAGCTTCACTTCCAAATGAGTGGTATTAACGAATGCTTACTATTGATTATATTATTACAAGCTCCAGGAAAGTAGTTTCTTTGAAATTCAGAACACGTCTTTTCAAAAAATAATTATATTCAATACACCAAGACCAAACAAAGCATAGCAAATGTACAAGATATTCTTTAACTCATTGTACGCAGGGTAGGACAGTGTATTCTCGCCTTTTTCTATACATACTTGTTTTGTGATAGTGTTGATCTTTCTTATAGGTTTGAACTTTATCTTGCCGCCTTGGTATTAATCTACCATAATGTAACATAATATTATGCAATATCCAAATCGTTATCACAATCCCATATAGTACGATGTTTATCGATTAGTCACTTACGAGTAGGCTAAGAATAATTTATGATAACAAGGAAATCGATGCCGAATGCAGAATCGATAAGGGTTTTGTTGTCGGTAGAAATTGTAGTGATGTTTGTAACTCCACGATTAACATGGAGTCCCCGGAGAACTTTAACCAAATGTTGGAGTTGTATAAATTACCTATATACAAATAAAGGTTGTTCAACAGTAAATTAGCTAAAATGTGTTTGTTTTGTTTAATACATACATGCTCACAATTCTACATATATTTACAAAGGGATACAATGTGAGTTTGTTTATTTGTTTGTTAAGTTTTCACGCCTTAACTACTCAACCAATTATCATGCAATTTCACATACATGTTGTCAGGAGTACAAAAAAGGACATAGGGAGATATTCATCCAGAAAGAAGTACTGTTACTAACTTATCCTACATTTACGCAAGTGAAGCCGCGGGTAAAATCTAGTCTTGTAGTAATCTAGTATCTTTCAAAGTCTTCAATTTGTTTAGCTATTTTTAGAAAGTGTTTATTAAATATCAATATTGAAAAGAGCCTATAGTGTTTGCTATTGGTATAAGGTACTAGGAAAGCGTCTTATCTGATGGATAACATTTGCCTGATAGCCCAGTAGCAGCCTGCAGCGATACAAGCGCTGTTGCTATCATACTGGCTCTGTGATCTGACGCGGCTGACTTATTTGCACGATTAAAGCACTGTACATGCAAAGGACAGGACGTAGATAAATATACCACATAATATTTTTGAAATGAAAACTTCTTTAGGCGCGTTGAGCACTTCTTGGGTGAACAAAAATCATAGAACTCGCGTCATCGTTCGCTTCATCATCGCCACACTTCCACGCTTTCAATTTTTGAATTATTTTAGAATATTAACAATATCTCAGAAATGGTGCGTCATACGCAAAAAATAACGAACCTTAATAACCCCTATGAGAGTATCAGGATTCCGACTCGCCACTTTTTTTGAAGAAGTTTGTGAAGTTTTGATCAAGGATTAAAGTTTTCACTTCTATCGGCAGTCCGCAAAGACTGCCCCAAATTTTTTATATGACTTCTTTTGGTTCGTGGCTTCACTGACAACAAACAGTACTTTTTTTCTGGATGAAAGGTAATCTATGTCTTTTATGTACCCCTGATAACGTGTATGCAAAATTTAATGATGATCGGTCGAGTAGATAGGGAATAGGAAAAGTATAACAAACAAAGAAACTTTACACACACACGCCCTAACACGCACACGCACACACACACACACACACACTCACACACACTATCACATGCACACACACACGCTACTTAATAAAAAATGTAATTGTCTAATTGTTTTACTTACTACCACTGCTGTTATTAATTCTAATAATTCAACATGGTACGTGCATCAAAAATAAAAAAATATTTATAGGGGATTGGCATTGTACTCCTAAACACAGGCTATTCAGTAGCCTATCTAGGAGAACAGTACTCTACCCATAACTTATTGTAGATTACGCATACTGTCAACTAAGAGTATAAATGAATACCTGTAACACATAATAGCCTAAGTCAATGTTAACCTACAATCTCATTTCTGTAAATAAATAAATTATTATTATTATTATTAAAGAAACGCACATTTGCCTGTACTGCGCTTGTAAAATTGTTAAGGCGTTACTTTGTCCCACTATCTGTAAATGTTACACTGTAGTTTTGCCATCTTTAATGTAAAAGTAAACATAGCTGGCAAAGTGAAAGTGTTGTTAACTTTTCCCTTACGATTAAGAAAGAGCTGTAATACTATATGTTGTTCACTTAGGTTTGTAGTAGCATTATTTAAGAAAGAGCTGTAATACTATATTTATTCACTTAGGTTTGTACTAACATGGCTTATTACATTATTTACAAAGTGCGGCCTTATTACTAAGCCAAAGTTAGCAGGAATAGCAGGTATACTAATTTTAAGTGTTAGCCAACGGACTAAAGATCAAGAGACCTCTGGTTACACTAATAACGTATTCTCTCTCCTAGTATAAGCATTCATAATTATACAGTTTATTCAGTTAATTATGTGGGGTAGCGTGGAAGAAGATAAAGTAACAAGAATTGAGTAAGTTACCAAGGCAGTATACGCATGTAGATGGACGACAATTAAAACTCTATGTGCATTTAGAAAAATGGAAGACAAAAGATCTCATCGCAAACATTCTGGAGAAAAACAACTTTAAGCGTGTCATATCACTGACGGGTGTGTACAAAGAATTTCGAATAAATAAAGCAGGAGGAATATATTAGGATCGTAGAAACCGACAACCAATATTCTCTGGCTACCTCGCTAGGCAACAGACTTAAGGTTATGTTATTGAGTGCATAGGTATAAATAATAGAATGTAGTCGCTTTAGTTTCTTATGTAATGGCTACTCGTCTGTATTTTATACAATAAAAGAGAAAACTTGCATCTCAAAAACATGAAAGTCAAGTACACGGTACATGTAATTAACATAACATATGAAAATTTACATACATTTTATAATAAAGACTTTATTAATACATTTCGCCTCACTTATTATGTAAACTAATTTAACCTTTGAAATGGTTACAAGTATCTAGAAACGTGGAATGATAGCTCTACAGCCTAAACAGGCTCTTTCTATATCATACAGACAGTTATAGCAAAACTTAAACGGTTCCTTATTTGACTAGCAAATCCTACAAATACCTACTCACTAAAGCATTCGCCTCGGCAGGCGAAGGTAACTCATAATAGACCTTAACATAATTGATTATACTTGTGGTTAAAATTAACACGAATTTACATGAAAACATAATTTTGGTCAGCATGGGCGTGGCAATTGCTGTGATTTAAGTGACCATTTCACATTTACGGCTTTTGTCACGCTTACATTTAATAAATTGAGACATTTCGCCACGTAATATGCTATGTTTTAAATTAAACTTGGTTATTTATTGTGACGTTTTTATGATCATTACTGTTTTTAATGTTATATTTGTTTTGTTGTGTAATCAAGAGCTGATCTCACAATGATACGAAAATATCATCTGGACACTGACGATGTCGGCTTTATTCCGTTTTGGATAAAAAAGTACACCGGGAATTTATTGAAACGAACAATAGGTCTATATATCAACATTTAATTTGACATAATTATTGTGCTCTTGTTTCTGAAAGCGAAAATAGAATAAATTGTCACTTATTTTGTCAAAATATCGGGAAATACCTCGGGACCGGCGGCAACATTAAGTCCATACTTTTTTAAGTAGAGGCTTTAGACGCCGCAGGATTCTTTTTGTGAGTGAGAGCAGTAGCAGCCCTATTTTAAGTTCATTCTATAGAAGAGATGCAGTCCAACATATTTCAGCTAGCCTCGTTAAGAAAACGCTTTGCTAGCAAATAAGTAAGCGGTGTGATCTTTACCCCTTACTCTGATAATGCAATGACGTCTTTGAAGATTCAACATGCGCAATACCCTTGTGCTGTAGGCATCTACATACTCCGGTTACCAACAGGTGTAACAAGCTTTTTAAAACAACCTTACATAAGGTACGTTAAAACGCAAGTCACTTATTCATAGTTTAAACGTGCCGTACATCACTTAAACCCGTTGATGAATATACATGTTCATTGTTATGTGAATCAAAAGGATAAACATGACCGATATACTATTGTAGAAAGAAGCAGTGGAAAATATATATTTTTTAATATTCGCGTTTCAATAGCTCGGCCGTGCACAGTTTTCGGTAGAATCGCGTAAAACTACGTCATCGGCGTTAATCCGCGGATTCAGATGTATGTTGAAACAAAACAGAATCCATCCGGGATACCCGTGAACCGTGAAATTGCCAAAAAACTTCCGAAATCCATCACGAATCAAATGACACTTTGAAATTGTAAAGCTAACTGAAGAGCGAATTGGATCGACTGGGAAAACAATTAACGGGAACGGCCGATGCGAAAAATTGGAATAATCAACGGATGCCGTGTTGAATAACGTTCGGAAATTTAATAAATGTAATTTTTCAAAAGCGTCCACCTCTCTTGTCTCTTATGTTTGACGCTCGCAATCGTATAAAAGTGCTGCTGACCGACTAACATGTTTAAAATGACGAAACCGCGGCTTGAAATTCGACAGCGCTTTTGTTTGATGTTCCACGAAAGCTTTGAAATTTTAATTTATCATACTTTTAACGTTCACTGCAAATCCTCAACAAAGTTATGAAAGCTTTAACGATTTATGAACAACTACAAAATAACATTTTAGATCTTCGCCTTGTTGGACGGCCATTAATTATAATAATCTAGTAGCTTGCTCCACGACTTTGCCCGCTTGGTGCATCGAAAATGAGGCTAAATGGACTCTCAGAGCTACAAGATATTTACCCAAAAACTTATGTCTTCAGCTATCCTTATTAAATTAGACCATTCCATTGCTCTCCTTCAACGTAAAGAAATTATAGAATAAATTGCATTAGAATTTCGTTTTACTTGAGCCGTTGCATCAAAATAACATGTATAATTACATCCGTAAAACCTTATGTTCAATGAGTCATAAATGTTTTTATGTGAAATGAACTATTAAGTAATTAATTTCCACTTCCTTTCTAAAACAATGAATCGCCTTATTAAAACTGCTAATTATCTATCAACTAATTCAACCAAGTCTTCCTATTAACATTTTAGAGGACAAAGTTACCGATAGCTACTCGTTGAAAGCCAGGAAATTGAGCATAACGTACCCATTAATATTTCAACAACTTCCTGGCGATTAACAGACTTAAATACATATAGGGAAAATGGGCTTTATTGAGAACGGATAAGGTTGGAATTTAGGTGGCCTAGTAGGCCTAAAGAGAAAATCCGATGTAAGGATATATAAACAGTTGGTAGGTGTGTATATGTGAATACCAAAACGCATCGTCTCGCGCTCCCCAAAGTTAAACTGTGGAAATTTTAATACATCCTGTCTGAGGGGGTTCAATTCGTACGCGGCTTACATGCCGCTTTTTCCCGTTCCCAACTTCCTACGCTAAATATGGCAGCTATATTTTTATTTTAAAGAATATAATGGCATCGGAGTATTCAATATAAGTTTTATGTAGATTAATATCAATATTTTCAATGTTTTGACCTATTCAGGTCAGGTCTCATTCACATCAATTTTACAAGCGCAATGCATGAAAATACTTGAGGTTTTAAACTATATCGATGACGATCACAGTTTATCATATTTTGTGTCATTCAAAAATTATTATGTAGGGTAAATAGTTTTATAAGGCGGACATAAAAATAGCATCTGTATATCTCAGGTTTTTACTGTAATGGCAATTTTCGATTAAATGCATTAATTGTAAATGCTATCCACCCTTTTAAATATGAACGTCTTTTCGCTTAGCAACTGCAAATACACTGATTCTTACACCAAATAAAAGGCCCGACTACCACTCCCCCACAGCCAGCAAGCGGGCTCGTTCAGCAGCACAGGACGATGTATTTATGAGATTTTCTCGAACTATGCTGCATAACGGGCCATCTCACTGTCTCTGTCTGAGTCGGTTTTCGGGTAAATCAGTGCTTAGGCAAGCAAGTCTCCAAGCATTCACGGCGTCGGTCATGCACAGCACTTCAGAATTGACAAGTGTAGGTGCCAAGATTTTCCTGGTCAATTCCTCCGTGCTATAGACCGAAGACAAGAACGCTGGTAGACTTACATCAGTAATTTTTAGGATGCCGAGGCCGCCCAAGCAAATTGGTAAGCTCGCTTGTAGCCACGCCCGATCGTTGAAAGTCGCCACATTTAAAATTTTAGTAAAGGTGTTCTGTATTCTGCAGTTGTATATATTTACATAGTATCGCATTCGTATACCTGAAGAGGTAGGCAGAGGTAAATAACAGTACCAACATAACAGAGGACTAGCTCATTATCATCTACCGGACACTGTTCCAGACTCCGCAATGATACTGAGAATATCTTTACGGTCAAACTAAAATTGAACCTAACCACATGCACAAAAGTCGTATTCACTGCCGCTACCGTAATTATGCTCTTGAAATAAATAACCTACAAAGTAATATATTACAAATAACAATCTTCCGTATACACTCCACGTCATTATAATTTACACTGGATTATCTGCAGTAAAGTTTTCTCTTAAACAGTACAACGTCCGATTGTACAAGGCTCGCGGTTCGATGTTCTGGGCCTTGGGGGCTGCTACAAACCCACTTTACAGTTCGACTCGCTCCCTAGGTTATCGGCCGTTGTCTGACATGCTACTCGGTATAACTGCTCCTTATAGTAGTATACTTTAGATTACTTGCTTTATGACTTTATTATCGTGAACATAGAGAGTAGACTGCATTAATAGCGCTGTAGTTTAAGTGGTTATCTGACTGATATTACGCCGCGATGCGTGTTCAATCCCCGCGGGAGATATTATAAATTTGAGAGTGTGACTTAGTTAGAACTAAGTTTGACTTTCATTAGTCACAATGTGACCTAAATGAATAAATTGTTTAATATTCTAGTTTCAGTTGTTAATGTTAGGTTGTGTCTTATTTGTCTTAGCTTACATTATTTCAATGTCTTCAGATGGTAGAACATGTACATAATATATTTGATGGTAGCTTTTGCACGCAGCTTTGCTCGCTTAAAAGTAGGTTAGATTAGGTTATTGTAACAGTAATTTTTTTTAAAATAAAATATGGCTATTGTTACTCGGTGATAATATAGGTTTGGTGAAAGTATTTTAATGTCGCTTGGGTAATTTTTGAGTTAAATCCTTAAAATAAAAACAAAAATTCAAATCATTCCTCTTTATAATGTCAATATAAGTAAAGTATAGATAGTATTTCTAAGTGGTATGAACAACAGAATTTGAGTTTCGGTCTAAGTAAATTTTTGCTTAAACAAGTAGTACGAAAATATAAAACGTAATGATTGATACGGGGTCGTTTTAAAAGCTCTCCAATCATAATGCTTATAGCAAGTTAATGTAATAGCTACTTGAGATCCAAGACTTTTTCTAAAGTGTAATAATCTGCGTATTCACCTTTCAAGTGCTAAGGAGATAACTATACTGCAGCGATCATAAGCACTTAAAAGGTGAATAAACTATAATAAAAAAGGTCTTCGGCTCTCAATAAAAACGAACGTATGTACGTAATGCATTGATAGGTACGCGTTGCTTTTCATTTAAACTTGAAGGACAATCATTGACAGCTTAAATTATAAGACCTACAGTTCAAGAACTTTTTGTTACACCTGTGTATATTTATTGCTGTAGTAACAAACTTTTGAATAATTAAGAAAGAAAAAAGGATGGTTTTGGTATTATATTCTCATCCGTATTTTCTTAAAAAGGACAACTCCCTCGCTGGCTCCTGTGTCATGTCACACGCAAAGAAAATATAGGATCGAAACAAGTATTAATTTTAAACCAGACAAAGCTTATACTGCGTGAGCACCCAACACTGGACGGGGCGTAGTAGCGAGGTGACAACTTAAACCATTGCACCATCTATGCAATCTATCATAAAAATAAAAGTCGGATCCCTCAAGTCTCATGATGTGCCAGTTCCCATTCTCGGGTCAAGCACAGTGTTTATTGGGTTTTTTACAAAAGCATTACCCATAGACAGAGTATGGAAAGACGCCTGGTTGCATAAGTTTATATATTCTGCAGATAAAGACCTTTAAAATAAGTTGCTACTGCGTAACTCGCTTCAAAAATATATAGACAGACCCTCACAACCACTCCGAGCCGATTTTATTTGATTGTAAGATATCGTTCGCATGCATGCAAAATTGATTATAGATAACAAATAAGTGACAAACGTCACTACTTCAAGTAATAATAACGACAAAGGCAACAGCCGACAAGAACTTAATAATATATGCACAAATAACTCGTGTAAGCGGTTCAATCCCAATTATTTTTATCTTTTGATAGTTTTATACGGAGTAGCATCATTTTTCTTCTTCACGATGAAGAGGAGAAAGAAATCTGCTCTTTCTTTAAATAAGCTCATAGTTTTTACTAACAATGGCAACTTTTTACTAAATAATAATATACATAACACATTAATATACAAATCAGTGCTGAAATATCTGCCAGTGTCAGTGAACAAATTTTTAATGTTATCGATCCCGTATTTAATATCCGGCCCAGGCATTTTCTTGTAGGAAATTTGCAGTAGCCACTGGGAGCCTGACAGTGGACAGCAGTAGTTTTATCCTTCTCTTTGTCCCAACATTACGTAAAAACGACTGAATGATTTTAATGCCACTTCCACAATATAGGAACCTGGAGAACAACATAAATTTAAGGCATGTTTTATCTTCACATAGTTCATAGTGTAATCTATGCACAAGAAATTATGGGTAAGATCTAGTTTAAGTATAATATAATAAATCGTTTCTAAGAACAACATAATGTCAGCTAACCGCTGACAAAGGATTATTACATTACAATTTCGTACGACATACAAACTGAATCTAAAATTAAAATCTATTTCACTACCCTGTTCCCGCGCGCGCCCGTTCGCGAATTTTAGAATTTTCGACGTACTTTGTATTTTTTTAATAAAAGGGGATCGCTTTGATTCACCGCATGAAACAGAATACATATTTTGGTAAGTAATGCGGACAAGTGATATTTTTTTAATAAACAACCCTCTGTGAATTGTTTAATATATGTATGAACAACAAATTAGTTAACAAAAATATTGCAAAAAGTTAAAAGCTCTGAGTGATCCCTCCGTCTGTCTATATTTTATTTATGCGTGGCCTAAAAAGGGAATATATTAATTATCACTATACCTATGACATATTTATGACCACATACACTCAGGTTTATTTGCCTGGTGGCTGCCAGCTAACAAAAAATTGGCAACGTCAAGGAACGCGCTGACTGGTTATTTTAATTTTATAATAATTTGAAGAAGTTGACCATCGGAATTATAAATCTGGGACTACTAATAAGCCGGATCACCCGGGCAAATACCATCACCTTACACAAAACAAGCTCGGTTTTCCTGCTAACCTCATATACTATCTCATATACCCATTCCTGTCCTTTAAAAAGGAATTTAAGGACTGAAAATTCCTTAAACAATCCCGGTAATTTATATATTAGTTTGCTGCTTTAGTTGTAGAAAAACAAATATGCCCAAAAAATAGCAAAAAATAGCAATCGTATTATAGTCATATTAAAAAATATTAAAATAAGAAGTATAATTATTACCTACCCGATAAATGGTGTTTTAAGCCATATATATCAATATACTATACCTACTATCATATTTCCATCATTAAATTAAGATTTAATAGTAACACATTTTCCACGAAATTAGGGATTATCGTCAAATAATTTTAATTTATTTTCCATTTGCAGTATTAATTTATAACAATAAATACCTGGAATGGAAGTTCTAATTATATAATCAACTATTAATTAATCAAGAAGCGTCAAGAGAGTAACACCCACTCCACTTTATAAATAATCCATTAAAATTCAGCCTACGCGATATTATAAACTCAAGTCTTCTAGTGTCAACTGGTAATACGGAGTTATCTTCTAATTGAATATTTATCAATCTAGGAGGCACTTAAAGGATAATCAAAGCAGTAGTTGTAAACAAACGAAGAAAGTTCCCGGGAGCCCGTGCAACTACATCGAAGTCAACTAGGACTTGACCCAAGTTTAATTATAAACTGAATGAACAAGTTGTGAGAACAATCACGAACTTAGATCATGCTGCCGGTATCGAAGTAAGTACTCTTTACCGATACATCAAGGTTTTCGGTATTATTGTTGGTGTTTATTTTTGTACTAGACTTTGCCCGCGTAAATGTAGATTAAATAGGTTAGGTTTATAACAGTACTTTCTTCTGGATGAAAGGTACCGTATGTAATTTTACCCCTGACGTGTATTATATGTGTGTGAGTTTCATGATGGTCGGTCGAGTAATTAAAACGTGAAAGCCTAACAAACAAAGAAAAATCTTTACATTTGTTTCCATTTCCCAATTAATCCTTAACATAAGCGCATGCGCTAGTTGATAGTGATTCTAGAAGTTCGATTTTCGGCTTACGATATCTGTATGTAGGTAGTAACTTCATTCCCTATTACATAGACTTTAAACTTAGATGGCGCAACGTGGGTGCCATTTACTTCACTTCGAGAATATACTGCTTTAGTCTATGTTCGGCAAGCTACATAAAATGTACTTTCCTAACATAGTTATAAATATAAATTAGCTTTTAGGATAATCACAAAACCTTTGCAGAATAAAGACGGTCTGCCAATCGAGACAGTTTTTAAAAACGATTTGATGTGAATATCAATCTACATATTATGTATATTTTTCGTCTCTATTCACAAAAAAATATAATTACTACAGCTTTTAATAAAATAATATTGGTTTAAATTTTAAGTTGTTTGCGTAATATAATTATTGTTTTATATACTTATTTGTTATTGTGCATGCTATGTTTTACTGTAATCGACTAATATTTAAACAATCTTACTTTTTAAAATTCTATGGATATTCTTAGTTAGAGTTCCTAAATAAATAAACATAAAATACTGAGTATATCAAGCTAGTGTTACTTACAATACCTTAAATGAATCTTATTATAATATCAAACAAAAACTTGGCGTTTCAAGCCTATCTTTTCATCAAAAGATCCTATAGAGTACTTATACAATCTCTATGACCTAAAATCTCAAAATAAGTACCTATGAGGTAAGTCTTATTCTAATTTAAACGAAACAGGCACAAGGAAAAGTAAAAATATCTACTAAGCTTTAGGTAATATGATAAGAATCTTACAGGACGCTATTTATATATTACTGCACGGATGCCAGTAGTGGTCTAAGTAGTTGCTTTTGGGATTGCTACTGCGCGGTGTGTTGAAAGTTCGATTCCCTCACGAGACAAAAATTTATGTGACTTGCAAATAATTGCTTAAATGTTTGTAAAGTCCCACGTGACTCAGGATTTATCCATAATGCAAACGGACTCTTTTAAAAAATAAGTTAAATCTCTTGTGAGCTAGCTTAAGTAAAGAAGGAGGTTATACGTTTAACACATAGGTATGTTTAATTAACGTATCTATTATATTCCTTTAGTCAATTATAATTACCGCTCTCGCAAAGTACCTACCTGTGCACATTAATCCATTATAATCTACCCATTAATCGGATATTTCGCAATAATCGTTCGTTTCTCCGTCCACTGGCTTGCATGGGCCTCCCCCATGGATGAGTGTAATAAATATTCCTGGGGCGATAACACCACAACATAATCAAGCACGCTTCACTGGCGAATTGGTGAATGATTCACGGGTATGTAGATACAGTTTAGTCAAATAACACGTAAAATACTGTAATGTCTTTAATATTGAAAATACTAGGTGCTAATTGTTATTAAATGCTGGCAAAATTCAAACGAATTAAAAAAACGCTTATCTAATTCTCATTGTTTAAGTAACTTATAATTTAAAGCAACGGTCAAAAGAAATAAAACAGCAAAATGTCACTTAAATAGATACTTTACCAACACCTAGAAAATTAAATCAAATAAAACTTAAAAACGAATATATAATAAATAATATTATATTATCATTTAACATTAAAACAAGATTCACCTTCTATATATGCAAGATAAGCCATATTTACTTTCCCTTATTGCTTGTTTCATATTACCTGAAATTATTTTGCCTTGAGCTATCTGAATTTTAACACTATTATCATAAGTGACGTAGTTTTAACCTATAAAGAAAACTATATCACATGTTCTCAGATAACTTTATGATACGCAAAAACAACAGACACCGAAACGTAATCTAATTACCTTGCTTTTTAATATGAGTATCTGACATCTGCCCTTATCAATCCTACGTATGAAGCAAATTTAAAATCATATAAATTATAATAAGTCTCCAAATAGTTGAAACTAAATTCACCGCAATAATTTAATTGAATTAATATTACACCGCCTCGATTTGATTTCATATAGGCAATAAATCTATACAGAACTTATTAAACTAGACACTTAAACGTAGAATCTGGAATCATTATCGATGCTACCGGTTTCGTTTAATTAAATCTACATTGCGAATATAGTAATGCAAATGCAGCATTAGTCAATGAGCAGCAAATATTGCAAATAATAAATCAAACTCATGATATTACAACGCTCGGATAGAATATTGCAAACAAGCGTAATATCCAGTTTATACATACTTTGCATGTATGTTTCTGAAAATCTTTAGGGCTGGCAAGAGTATTTCATTCCTAATTCCATCACGTACTTGAGATTTTGCGTTGCCTTCATTTGAAAGTTTAATCTAGCGTTTATGAACACACAACATTTTGAATACAGGAAACGTTGTGGCGGTTGTGCAAGCCCTAGAATAGATAGTGTCAACGCTTTGAAGTTACTACCCACGTAACTGTTAAGTGCTATCGTGCCTGGTTTTAACACCCTGTATACCACTGTGCAGTTCAAACCATTGTTTCACGAGGAATGGATGTCGTGTCCTAGACTCCGAAAATGTTTTGAAACATCTGGCAACAGTTGTCTATGTTTTGATTTATTTTGAACGCGTTGGATTTTCGACTTCACTAGAAATAGTACTAGTAATTCGAGTTTAGATTGTTTCGATATTTGTTTATTTATATGCAGAGAATTATTTGATAAATACGTGAGCTGCTATTGAGACCAATTATTATTATTTGTACTATGTGCTCAAAAAATAAATAAATTATGCTTGTACACAAAGCAAGTAGCTTGCGTGGGGTAGCGCAAGTTACTCGCACGGGCTACATGCACGGGCTACATGCACGAGATAATTATAACGGTCACTTGCGCCGGTGGATCGATTCAGTCGTTCACAAGATGCATATAACTCGCGCAAGTTAGGGCAACTTGCGCATATTATCTGCGTCGTGTACAAGAGCGAAGAATACGACAAAACTAAAGTATGCTTCAAATCCGGTATACACTCTTTATTTTTACTAATTTTTTAATTATTAATGCTGAACAGACTAATATCAATTTTTCCACTTTTGTACCATTATTATTTTCTTAGGTACTTTCTATTCAAATTTGTTTCACCGGATTGTAGCACATTAACTGTTCAGATATACAGTTATAGTGACATTTTAATTTAGCTTTAATCTGTGGTACTCAAGGTTGCTTAAAAGTCATCTCTTCGCGACACATCATCACGTGCTATCTAATATTTTTTTATATTTACAAAGGACACCGTCCATATTCGGCTTGTACGTGGACAATCCTTTTAAATACAAAGTAAAATATTGGTTACCATCCAGTAGTATTAAATTGACATATTTTATTTATATATTATATCAAAATAATACACACAGCCTGGAAGCAATAAGGCAGTATTACTGCAACTGCATAGTCGGCCGAAGGACTGTTGGTTGCTGTGCTCACATAATGTCTGTAATATGGTACCTAAGCTGGGCAAGATATGAAAATGTCACTCCACCAGCTTAGTTTTTGGAAAATAATTTAATAACTTATGAAGGTGATGTAAATTAATATTTATTTTAAACAATGTGTTTTATATTATTATTTAACGAACTTGATACTAAACTTCAAAGAATAATGTTTTCTACTTAGTTTAGGCTACTCAAAATTAATATTGTTATTGCAATATAAAATTGTTCACGCCCAGGCCAGGGTCCTATACAAGGTGGTCGGTCTCCTTTAATGTGCATTTTGTTATTCTGAATCTAATTCTCAACCTTTTGAAACTATGATTGAATTTTGGATATTTATATTATATATTATATTTATTTGGGATTTTCCTAGCGGGAGCACGATCTTTAAATTGGGAATGTCTGTGTTTAGGTCTATCCTCTATTGCGTACAAGTTGCAAAAACTAATGAAATGACGTAATCCTTTAGGTATATAAAATATATTGAGTTATATTATGACATTAACTATAATTTCACTTGAGTTGATACTCTGTCAGTAACGCAGCGGTAGTAAATACGACTGATGTGGATTCGATCTCGCTTCAACACACGAGTCGGGCAAAGTATAATTAAATTTAAATTCTGTAAAAAAAAACAGTAGCCGTGTCTGGCAATATGCCATTTACGTGAGATATTAAAACCATAGCTGGCAAAATGTAGATGTGATACGACTCTGTCTACCCTCTCAAGGCTATAAGCCTGAAACTATGGATTTTTGTATAAATAAACAAGTTAATTCATGTGTATCTGATACGTTATACTATTGAAAATTTGACAAATAAAGGATTATTATTAATATTGGTGGTTAAATGCATACAGTGACCTAATTTCAATACGTTTATCTATGTTATCTCTGGTATATTAAAATTTATAGGCATACAAATTAACGAGCTAAATGCAAACAATTAATGCTAATATATCAAATGTTTAGTTTATAAACGTTTCATTACTTATATTAATGATAGTAGTTTTTCTAATATAGCATAGTAAACAGTTCGATAAACCATAACCATACTAAAGACAATTCCTAAAGCGCTAATTTCCAAATCATCAGGTAATAGTTATGTGTGGCACAGGTTTACTCTAGTACAGGCAGTCAGGCATCCATATATTATACTAGCTTTTGCCCGCGGCTTCGCTCGCGTTAATTTAGAATTTGACAATCAATTTGGGTTGTATTCTGCTTGTAATAATATAATTCAATCACGATTGGAAAGACACGTGACGCCATCTATTACCATAAGAACGTTATTGTTGTTTTCCTCGGGAATAGTAATTTTTTCGGGATGAAAGGTAGATTATGTCCGTTTCTGTACACCTGACAATGTATATGCAAAATTTCAGGATGATCGGTTCAGTGGTTTAAGCGTGAAAAGATAACAAACAAACTCATTTTCACTTTGATAATATTAGTTAGGATTACCTATATTAATTACTTAATGGACTGTATTCATGTTTTACCACTGTTTAATTTTTAAACTATTTATTATGATCTTTATTTAAATATTATCAATACATTTTTCATATCTAAATATGTATAAAATACATTTAAAATGCGTGTCGTATCTAAAAGCGCTGCCTTCTGCATCAAACCATTGATCCAAACACCTAACGCGAGCCTCTTTAGATGGTGATCGAGCCTCTTGGTTATTAGACCATTAATAGACAGTAATGACTATCGTTACAATTATTGCCGATTCCACATCCCACATGTTGACAAAATGTGTTTATCTTCTACAGCTTTCGCGAGATTGTCGTCATGACGAATGGCGACATCGATAAATCATTGTGCGGCGCTCTAATTGATCTATCACTACAATGTCAGGTTTGTTGTAAATTATAATAATTATTTTTAATATGATTATTATCCATCTACAGCGTGTAATAGAAAGGTGTGGTCATGTTTAAGCGCCACATAATATAGCTCATGTACAGTGAAAAACCACGACAAATAAATCCGTATACAAGTTATAACATTTTCTTTTTTATCGACTTATCAATATCAGCACTTTCTAGTCGATTCCCAAACAACACTAAAACCTGACTCGGCTACTTGAACCAAAATGACCAGGCGAAATTAAAATATGTAAAAAACAAATAATTAAAATGTTTGAAACTGACATAAAATTTATAATAATTTATTTTGATTCAGTGGTACATGGGTTAATTTTCAGATTTACATTATGTCCCAAAAATATGACCACACCTTACTGTTACACACTCCTATGTGGTCTTATGATCACGCGAATGTTACACAGAAAAAATAACTTATTTATACGGATTTTATAGCTATTTATTTTAAAACACAAATTCTTTACCATTGCTGCTAAAAAGCAATCGAAACGTCGGGGAAAATGTAGATTCAAATAGTTAAATAATATTTTCAAAAAGTTATGTTTTAAAATAAACCGTGATATTTTTTTTACTTTTCCATGAAGTATACTGACTGACATGACTGAACGTAAAAGTGAAATAATTGAACAATTTTATTCATACAACTTACATTTCTGATGTGTTTATACAACATATTATTAGACTTGCTTGTTAGACGCGTTATAGTGCATACTCTCTAACTCACTGAGTCTGAGATAAGTGATTACTGGATCAAAAATGGAGTGCACTAATGAATCGTTGTGCTAATGTATTATAATATTATGATGTGCATAGTTAAACTTTAATATGTGGGAATCCATTGTCACCAAAATCCTAACGATTACTATTATATCCTAAGAAATTTATTGACAAAATCTAGATTAATCTAAAACGTGATTTCTATAAAGCTCTATTATATTACAAAGCATCAAATTTATATCTACAGATTGGATAGGCCGTTTCGTCTGCTGTAGACCATAATAACTATTACGTACTCCTTGAAATTGTTGTTCTCCACACAACTTAAGGCATTTGATGGTATGCATAACAAACATGGACCTAAATATTTATAATTGTACATTACATATACAATAGTATTATTTCTTTTCAAAACTTCACAAAAATCAGTACCAGAGTAATAAAAAAAAATTAAATACATAAGAAAGAATTTATTTTGATTTAGAAGATATCATTTCTACCGCGGCAAACTCAACCCAAATATTTTTTTTACTCCGGCAAAAGTTTTCAACTTCAAGGTTAAAATAATATTTGAATAAGGAACGCTGAGAAACCAGCTTGCTATCAAGAAATAAATCTCCCAGTTGACATTTTATACGGTAGTATCAACACCAGGGTATAAATAACAGTGCAGACATAAGATGATTATGTTGGTAGCTTGGGACAGATATATAAACATTTTTTAACCGCCGCGAGCCTTACAAAGCAATTTGCTCGAGTAAACAATCTGTACTTTGCAGGCTGAGAAGTACTGTGAACAACTTGTGAAGCTAAGCGCGGATGGCGCTGCCTATACATCTACCTTTAGGTAAATGTTGTTTTAGGAGTGTGTTACTGTGCGACAACTGGAGCGCGCTTACAAGAAATGTAGGAAAGGTATATGTCGGTAAAATGTTAGCAATTCATTTGCGTCCTCGAGAATTTTGACAAATTGCCATCGCGACTATATGACTCTACGGAGCTAGATTGAAGTGTTTTACGGCTCGAGGTTGTATTTATTAGGTCCCACGCAATAGTCTTCTACAGTCAAAAATAATTGAATTTCATAGATGATGCAATTATTTATGTAATCATGTGCGCCAAGTGCAGCTGGTTGAATCTTAACATACGACAAAAATATGATTCAGGAATTAATTACGTCGATATTGCAGTGGGTAAAGATATATAATCGATGATCACTTGATTTCATTCCCGATGTTATAACCACTAAGTAGTCTCCTTTATTTTATCAAGTTTCGAAATAGGTGATCTCAAAAACGTCAGCAATTTTACATGTTATCAGCACATGAGTAGATAAACGGAACAGAGTATAAGCTTCATATTACCGCGCGAATCGGTTGCACTACTACAAGCACATGGCGCATGTATGCATGACCACTGGCCGCTTGTCGAGTACGCGGCGAGACTTGGAAAAACCGGTTTACGCTGGCACAGCCAGTGGACAATCTCAGGGTCAGTGCGACGCACGTTGTTTGTTTTGTTAGTTGCAAGTTTGAATATTTTAATGTAAAAACGTGGTATTTTATTAGTAATAATAATTGTTTATTGTACTGTATGTATGAATAATACTAGAAAAATAAAAATATATCGTACTTTAACTATCCCAAGGAGTACAATAGGTAACTATATATTGGATTATTGCTTTTTCAAGTAAGTACCTTTATTTTATTTTATGATGTTTTTTTTAATAAGAAGAGGGTACTACACGGTGTGTTTTACCTTTTTATTGTTATTACAAGCTTTTACTAAACATTTGTAGGTATGTATTTGCGTTGGTATGTAGTAGGTATGTGTGTTAAGTTCAAATATTGCTCTATCATCTTTCAAACTCTGTAATAGAAATACGCTACTGATAATTTCCAATTTAGGCATCGAACCCGGGTCCTTAAGATCAAAAAATGTATGCCACAGCACCGCCAAAAAGTAATACATACTTACAAATTTAAAGAAGTATTTTTTGAAGTGAAAACTTCTTTAGCGGCATTGTGCACTTTTTTGTGATGTGAAAAAAATGTTAAACTCGCGTCAGGACACGTGACCTGATCGAAAACTCGTAAGATGGAGGGAGAATTTTATTACCATGGTTGTATACGATAGCGCAATAAGTGAATATTGTATTTTACCACATAAATGATAGTACTTTTATACTGATAATTAAAGCAATTCGTGCATAATTATTCCTTAACCATTCCAAAATATCAAAAATGCAGAACGTTAATATTCAAGTTTTTACTTCTGTCAGCACTCCCGGAGTGCAACCTGTTGTTTTTTTTATACAACTAAAGTGGCAAACAAGCATACGGCCCACCTGATGGTAAGTGGTCACCGTAGCCTAAGGACGCCTGCAACACCAGAGGCATCACTTGCGCGTTGCCGACCCTTTAGGAAAGGAAGTGGAAAGGAGAAGGAGCGGGAAGTGGGAAAGGAGGTAATTGGGCCTCTGGCACTCACACTCACCGAGCGAAACACAACAGTAGGAATACCTACGGCTATTTCACGTCAATATTCGGTGAGAGGGTAGTCCTTCCCCGGTCGAGCCGGCCCATTCATGCTGAAATGAGCGAGGCTCTACAAGTCAAAAAATTGATTTAAATCACAACCTGAAATTGACACAACTAAGATGATTTATTTGCATTCGTAATCCAACAAGCAAGCAAATTACATGCTCAATTACATATCTGTGACAAAATTCTCACAAAGATGGCGTCAAGAGCGCGGCCCGACAATCAGTTAACCACTGAACGAGGATACGGGCGGCGGGAACACTCGGAAGATAATCCAATTATCTGCGAGCAAGCTGAACAGGCGGCCAATTAGACACCAAAACTACAAGTACGCACTACCTTTATTAGTACAACGGGATCTAGCCGATTGCAAAATACACGCTCATTTTTACTGTTTGTTGCTGGAGGTTGTTCGTGCATTGAAAATTCCAATTAGGTTGAGATATTGCTTTTTGTTTTGAATCAATAGTGTAGACGTTCTTAATTTGAAATAATTTAAATTTGAAATAGAGTTCGAATCTATTTATCAAATACTAGCTAATCTCGTCATGATTTGCAATACGATAAATATTCATTCCTGTTCTTTATTTTTATTTTAATTCGAGTTCCGAGTCGAGCAAAGTATTTTTAGAATTTTCTTTTCAACTTTACTGAGAAGCATAAAATGACAGCACTACAGTCCGTGATTCTCAATAAATCTAGGCAAAGGCCTGACGGGCAAAAGGCTTATCTTTTTCTATGTGACACCTAAACAGAACTGGCAAAACATCCTAGTAATATTATAATAAATGTGAATGGACGGATGCAATGATGTTTGTTACTCTTTCACGCCAAAACTACTGAACGGATTTTGATGCAACTTGACAGTATTATTGTTTAAACATCAGAATAACATATTAAGCTACTAAATAATACCTATATCTTAACATATATCTGCATTAACGCGAGCGAAGCCGCGGGCAAAATCTAGTAGGTTATAATATATGCCTCTGCTATTATGCTATGTTTATATCAAAAATAGAAACGAATTTTTCCTTCTATTGACCTTTGATAATTTTGTTGTCCAGAATGAAAAAAGAAATACGTTTATGTTAATTTCGAATTTCAATTTAGTAATTGTAAATACGAATTGGAACGATGATTGCCTCCTATTATTAGATATTGTTAACTTAACTTAATTACAAGAGCAATACGAACAACTAAAATTCTATTTCAAAACCTAAATAGTTTTGTTTATGTTCTTAAAATAATTAAGGCATTTTGTATTATTCAGTGGTGCGTCTAACAGGGTGCCTAACTAACCCGCTCCTTTGGGTAGGACAAAACGTTACTGCAGTGGTAAGCCTACACAACATGGTAATACAGTCTCGTCGTCCTGAGCTAATTACGAGATTAAAAACATAGATCTCGGCGATAGAATCCGCACTCGAGATAAGTCAGTTACAAGGAACAATGCAGGCAAAGGAAGTGGCATATGGCTACTGTGTGCGTGCCACAATTTTGATTAGACGACCATGATTTGAAAGAACTAATACATCCGGCATATAAGCTATTAGAACTGTCAGAAATATAATATAATACCGTTTTAAATATATCAAGCTGTTAAATGTAAATAGCTGATCACGTTTCCAAACTGCTTAATTTAATATGGGCATCCATTTTAGAAAATATACGAAGTTTGAAAGTATACGATGCTTCAAGAGGTTTTTCACACCAAGTGTATTACTCGTATGGTCCAAGTCTCTCAAATAATGCGGCGCTTCTTGTGCAGGAAACGAAATCTGACACTGACCTATGAACGTCACCGTGAGGCCCTAGACAAGCTTAGACAGATCTTCTTATAAAGTTGATAGAATAGGAATTCTGTGTGACCCTCTGTCTGCTAATAGCACAGATTCATTTTAAGGGACTATAAAAACTTGTTTAGCCAATTTTTTAAGAACTCTAATACAAAATTTAATACCATTTCCATCAAGTCGATTCCTTAGTACTCCTTGATCAGTTCACATAAAACGACTACGTTATTTTAGAAGCATGTACGAGGAGCGTAGGTGGAAAACTCTTAGTTTATAATCCCGAAGGTTTAAACCATTTAAATTAAAGTGCGCTCCACATGTTTTATTTCAACCAAGTTAATTTTATTGCGCGAGTCTAGTCTCTTTTCATATTACATCTTCACGTATAACGCCAGTTGTAGAGAGATATTATACTGTCTTCATTTTGTTCGTAATGATAATTTTGTCTGGAATATTGTAGTTCAAATTGAGTTTTCGTAAACTAGGAGACTAATTAACGTTCTTGTTATGATGTTAGTATGCGTCTAATATACAAAGTGAAATTTCGGTCAAGGGCCTTAAATTTTATGCTGTAGTTATTATGCTTACGTGGATACCAGGTTTTCATTTATATTTCGGACCTTTGATTTATTTTTGGTAATTGTAGTTTTATGGCAATACCCAAAACCACTGGCGCTTATAAAAAGGCAAATATATTATTTTATAAAAAATCGTTTTATATAAACAAAATATTTCATTGCAATTCAACTATAAACAAAATACTAAAAACCTTCTTTGAACTACTAAATTAAATTAAGAGCAAGATTTCGATTATTCTGTTCGTTGATTTTGTCTGAAAAACCACTTTCAAATGTGTTTTTAAGATCTTATTTATGTACATGCAGAATATGTGTACGTCGTAATATTTTGTATACGACTGTCGTGAATTTATACATGTGTAAAGAAATTGTATAGGTATTCATTGTTCGTAATATAAATAAATGAAACATATATTTTTTTAAATCTTCATAACTTCCCTACGCTGTAACTTTGTCGTAAGCGTAATATAAGCAAATAAATTTAAACAAAGAGATTAATTTTAAAAAAGAAATGTTAAGATAAACCTACAAATAATATTAACTTACGTCTATGTAAATGTTACACATTTAAATTAAACTACTTCATACGGAGTTTCATCACAGTTTTTATCGTCTTCAAATTAAGACGACACCGCAACCTGAGAACAGCTGAAAAGCAACCAAAATGGGTAAAATATACATTTGAATAGATAACAGCTAAAATAGTGTTTACATTAATTAAAAACACATGTTCTGTTTCGATAGTCAAATGCTAAAAGCAATGGAAGTCCAATTACTGACAGCAAAGGACCGAGACAGGTTAGACGAAATACTATAAAGCTTTTTATTAGTAAATTTTTAATAGAAATATAATACTTATAAAATGTTATCTTCGAAATTTAAAAATTCTCCACATTATTTTGTTTTATATGAACGGGGTAACATTGAACAGAGAACAGCGTGTTTTAAAGCTAAAATGCAGTCGACCTAAATCGCACACAATGGGCCGATGTGTTTTGGGAACACAATGCATCGCCATACCTCACTCGACGCTCAGCTCACACAGGTGCCTGTGACTTTTGCGCACCAGTATTTTTGCTATAAATGTTTTTGTTAGGAAATATAATTTACCATAGCCAAAGCTTTCGTCGCAAAAGAAATGAAAATAAAAGTAATACCACGCTATCCAGGATAACAATTATTACTATTGAAGTAAACTTTCACATAATTTGACGTCGCTTTCGATACCTACATGCTAAGAGTAGTAGAGTAGTTGGTACGAGCGCCGAATTCGGCGATCTTACCAACTTAAACAAAGAACAATCAACATGTATTTTTAGCGGTTTCGGTTTTGATTGTCTGGTTAATTTACTGCTTCACATAGTTACCTGATTACAGTCAAGCCGATAACTGTATATTATAATTTAATATCAATAAAATTACCAAACAAATAGATATTTGAACATGTTAGAACCGAAAACTTCGCGGTTGGTAGTCTGCGGCATCAAAGACGCAGTCTAAACAGATATTAAAATCCATTATTCCGCTGTGAAAAGATCTATAACATTCAGTTCTCTCGATAAAAGAACGTACAGTTGGTATCGGAAATTCCCCGAGGAAACTTGAACAATAAGTACATTGCATCTTGTACATTCGACCAATCTTAAGTGCAGAGCGTCGTCGTGTTCGTACATTTAGACGCTCGCATTCAGAATGGGAGTCTCCTTACTATAGTTAAGCATGTCGATAAGGGAATTTAATTCCTTTTGCTGTATAGTTTTAGTATTGAGCCGAAGTTATTCGCAGTTGATGTCTTAATGTAGATTCGCAGAAGAGGTTAAACTTGGCTTTGTTTGATTATGTTTATTAATAGTAATGTTCTAACTTTATAATGAACTGACGAGTTAATTAACTTGTCTAATTGACTGTTAATCAATTATCAAGCTTTTATTAATATATCTATTGTTTTGTACATATAGTCTTCTAAAGAAGTAAAAGCCCGTTGCAGAAATAATTAAAATAAAACTATTTTATTTTTGTATTTTAAAAATAACATCTACCGCACTAGGAATAAATCTTGTATCCCGGGGGACTTTACAAACATTCAAACAACGGACACAAAACATCCAGACTCGGAACAACCATTTGTGGATCACACAATTTTTGGTCCCGTGTGGGATTCGAAACCACAACACTCGGCGTAGTAGCAGCGGCGAGGCGACCACTTAAACCACTACGGCATCAATGCAGTCAAATATAGTCAGTTTAGTAATATTTTGTTGTGTTCCAGTATGTTATTCATCCACTAGGTATAATATATAATCATATTGAAGACACTAGACATTAGTAAATGCGCTGCGTTCTTGAATATGCATACCTAGTAGGTTTCGCGTTGAGCTCAATAATTATTGCACAAGACATTATTACTTGAGCTTGCGTATGTACCCCTGATTGAAGAAGGTATATTAAAATACATAAATATTAACCTTACCTTACCTTGTGTGTACCTCAGTGGCGCAGCGGTAGTGTATATGCGACTGTTGCGCATGATGTCTCCGGTTCGATTCCCGAATCAGGCAAAGCATTACTGTGTTCGATAAGCGTCAATATAACGTTGGACCCAAAATCATAGCTGCTGCTAGCGAATATGGGTGCAATATACCCCTTCGAGATATAGTCGATGGCGTAGTGTTCAGTGTAACCGACTGCCTCGCCTGAGGTCGCGGTTTTGATTCCCGCACAGGTCAAACATTTGTGTGCATGAAATGGATATTTTGTCTTGGTCTGGGTGTTTCTATGTATAATATGTATGTATTTACAAAAAAAGTAAGTATTAAGTATGTTTATCCATTGTCTAGTATCCATAGTACAAGCTTTTAGTTTGGGCTAGATGGTGTTGTATGTATTGGTAGAATATTATTATTATTATCTTACTATCCTTCAAAATGATCCCACTACTAATCACTACAAACCTAATCCTCATATCGAGGAAAGCGCTTAACCATTCATCCGAGTATTAGATACACACTAATACAGTCACGTAATAATTCACTAGTAACATCATTATTGTCGCTAAGCATAAATTCCCGGTTGAATAGTGTGCGTTAATGAAGTTCTGTGTAACAGGCAAAACGTGCCTCGAACTGATAAACTTCGTCCTCCATTACTAGATATAGTTGAGATTGTTATACGTTATGTTGATGAATTGCTCTAGATACTTCAAACTAAGACAGGTAACTATAATTATATAGGTATATGTTTGTCATTGTTACATTATCCAATTAAATATTCTTACTTATGAATCCGAAATTAAGTCTGCTTCTATAGGTAAATGTCTTATCTTCTCAATTTGAAAAATAGCAGGGTATAGTTCTCCAAGTCGGCAACGACATTTTTTAAGATATCACCTGCGATTCGAATAAATTCTGTCTCGCCGGACAAGTATTCGATCAAATGATACAATGAACACCCAGAACCGGAACGACTATTTGTGTATCTCGCAAATTTCTGTCCCGTGTGAGGGTCATGTAGTCACTTCAGCAATGGCGAGGCGACCATTTGACACATGCACATCTTCGAAAAATGAATGAATAACTTTCAGATTCTTTTAGAAGGAGATATGGTTGCTTCACCACTTTTTATCGGATAGTATAACAATTATATCCCAGTAAAGTGAGCGATAGGAATCAGAGGCCTCGAGTTTGAAACCAATGCAGCTAGTGTGCTGACCACAGCATTCAACCACTCAGCGGTCGCCTCACTGAGCTACCAATATTTTTATAGAATTATTTAATATATAGAACGGCTTAGTAAACTAACCTATTAGATTAGCTAACTAATTAATTATAAACTGGTAACTGGTATCTACTAGGTACCAAAGTTTATAATGAATAATTTATAGTTAAACCTATCAATATACTTCCGAATATAATTATTTAGAATTAGTACCCAATCATAATTAAATCGTATCAATCAATCAATCAGCCCACCGAAGTCCATTGCTGGACATAGGCCTCTCCCATTTTACGCCACAACATCCGGTCTTCCGCCTTCCGCATCCAGTCTGACCCAGCTACCTTTTTAAATCATATAAAGACTCGTATTGTTTTAACAGGTGATTTTAACATAAACACATTGAAAAAAGGTAAAATTACAAACGATTTCACTGACCTAGCACACAACCATAATATTATAATCCACATTAATGTAGCTACTCGTAAGTCCTCTTGTATAGACCATATATTAAGTAATATACCAGACGCAATCGCCACAGTACTACCACTTCACCTATCCGATCACGAGACAGCACAAATGCTCACCTTCCCTTTGATATATAAAACAAAAACGTCAATATACTATACTTACAAAAGAGATTATAATCTGGATAATATACGTAAATTTAAAGAAAGCTTACAAAGTTTATCTTGGACAGATATATATATGGAAAACGATGCGAATTTGGCATTCGATTGTTTTCATGAATTAATATGTATATTTTACGATCTCTGTTTTCCAAAGCTGAAAGTGACGGTAAATTTAAACAATAAAAAAAACCAAACTTGGATCACTAAAGGCCTCAAACAAAGTTGTAAGATGAAACGAACCTTACGATACGGTTATTATAAAAATAAAAGTATAGGGAACAAGATTAAATACACAACATATTCAAAAATATTACAAAAATGTATCTACAATGCTAAACGAAATGCTAACATAAAGTTTATGAACAATAACAAAAACAAGTGCAAAGCGACATGGACAGTCATCCGCAACGAAATACATAATTCAAATCATAAGGACAATATTGAATATATTCAGATGGATAATGCTATACTTACAAAACCTACAGAGATAGCCTCAGCGTTTAATAACTATTACGCAAACGTAAACCTACAGAAACACCCACAGAAATGTGTCAATAGTAGTAGTTTTTGCGACACCCCTAACTCAATGTTCCTTACAGCAATGTCTGAAAGTGAAGTAAGACTACAGATATTATCATTGAATAATACAAACTCTGAAGGCTATGATGGTCTAAATACTAAAATTATTAAGATATGTGTCAATGAAATAAACACAGTTTTGACACATTTAATAAATTTATCGTTTTCGCAAGGAGTCTTTCCCAACGCTTTAAAAAGGTCTATTATTAAACCGATCTTCAAAAAAGGAGAAAAATCTAATATGAGTAATTATCGTCCTATCACGTTAATACCAATCTTGTCTAAAATATATGAAAAATGCATGTACAAAAGACTAATTAGCTATTGCGATAAGTTTAATATAATAAAGAAAGAGCAATTCGGTTTCCAAAAAAATAGGTCGACGACTTCAGCAACTTTTTCTCTTCTGAAGGAAATATTAGTAAACATTAACGACAATCGACTGACGACAGGGCTTTTCTTTGATTTGTCAAAAGCTTTGGACCTGGTTTCACATGAATTACTTTTACAAAAACTGGAAGCCATCGGAATCAGGGGATTACCACTTCAGTGGATATCGACGTACCTAACTAACAGACAACAAAGCGTCACTATTTCCAAAATTGATGAAAATAAGATATTGACGCCATATTCATCTGAATATAAAAACGTCAAAATCGGTGTGCCCCAAGGCAGTATAATTGGTCCTATCTTATTTTTGCTCTACATAAACAATATAGTTGACATCACCAATCATAAAATTTTTCTCTTTGCTGACGACATTTCTATAATTGTAACAACTGACAAGAAACATAACTTTTTAACTGATCATGAAGCAGACATAAATAATACAATAGACAATTTAATTAATTGGCTAAATAATAATAATTTATCTATTAATCTCAATAAATCTGTATATATTCAATTTAATAAATCTTATAATAATAAATTCAATTTTAAAATGAACATAACTAAAATTACCCAAGTACCACATACGAAGTTTCTAGGTGTATTCATAGACGAATACATAGACTGGAAAGCGCAGATTGATAATATATGCACTAAAATAAATAAATTTGTATACGCCCTTAGACAGATTAACAACCTTACAAATATAAAAACAGCAATTATGACGTACCGTGCATACGTGGAGTCCTCGCTCCGTTATGGACTTACTATGTGGGGGAATAGCACCGACCATGATAGAGCATTTAAGGCACAAAAGAAATGTATACGGGCCATATACGGGATTGCACCTGACGAATCATGTCAACCTATTTTCAAAAGGCTTGGCTTGCTACCGCTTCCGTCATTATATGTATACGAAGTGTGTATGTTTGTACGTAAACATAAAGACATGTTCAAAACAGCCGAAGATGTAAGTTCTCGCAATCGACGTGATAAACATAGACTTGTTCTAGGTGTGATCCCTCGATTGACAAAATATAATAAGAGCTGCCTGGCTATGTGTGTACGAATTTATAATAAATTACCAGTGCATCTAAAGACTTTAAATTGCAGACTGCTTAAAATTAAACTATACGAATGGCTGAATCAAAATAATTTTTATAGTATTAAGGAATTTCTTGAGCATAAATTATAGTTCGTAATGTTCACAATTTTTTGCATGCTTTTTAGCCAAACATGTTAGAACTATATTGTAACATAACATCTTTGTATACCATGTTTTAAGCAAATAAATATATAATTATATTATTATTATTATTATTATTATATTTTAAGTAATTCTTTTGTCCCGAGATACTTTACAAACATTCAAATAAGGGGAACAACGAATACCCTGACTCAAAACAACTATTTGTAAATCACAAAATTTCATATACCGTGCGGGGATCGAACCTACAACACTCGGTGTATTGGCAACGGTGAGGTGACCACTTTTAACCTCTACGCCACGACGTGTTGATATTTGTAAATAGCGTAAGATAAATCAATTATTATATTAACTTTCGCATATATGTATATCAAAGAAACAAAATTATTACACGCAAATATTTTCTTCCTTCGCAATACTAGAGACCAAAATTTATAATGAAATAAACAAATCAGAAAATAAAAATAAACGAATTTCAACGGATAAATACATAGGTACATATTATATTTAGTATTGTATTTTATTTTATGTGGCTCTATACTATACGGATAGAGCCACATAGAATATTGATCAGAGGGATCGCTCGGAGAGCCCTCCAAGCCAAGGGCCGGTCATTTGGTCGTCAAAGCACTGTGGTAGACCTCGAGTGGTTCCCTTTAATGTACTAATTCAGAAAAAAACCGGGTCCATTTGTAGGCTTTTCAAAGCACCCATTCTTTTGATCTGCATGAATGTATAATTAGAACTAAGTGGCACTAAGCCTGCGTCCTGCCTCTCTTTGTTGCCACTTAGCGCTTAACTAGTGACCGCTCGCGAACATACTCGTATTACATACATGTTTAATTTAGTACTGCTAGTGTTCTACAAAGGAAAAGTGTAGTGCTGTTTTAGCTTTACGGCCTAATAAGATTTGGTATGTAAAGGAGCTTTATTCTATTTACTATGTTTGTTAAAAGCTTTGTATGGGTTGTAAATTTTGAATAACCTTTAGAGTTACGCCAAATGTTGGGTTAGGCTACCTTTATCCATTTACAAATACATTATGCTCTCTCGATCGTAATTTTGATGTTTTAAGCATACCAAAGGTAGAGGGGTACCAAAAGATATTATTTCGCTGAGTACCTACAATAACTGGTGCCAAATGCTTCTTTCTAAAAACAGATTAAATCTAAATCTAATCTAAAACATATTAAAAAAAATTATGATTGAATTTATAATACCGTATCACCGACGTTTGCAATAAGGCTTGCAGTGGAATTAGGCGGGCATTTCTGCAGAATGTATTCGCAAAGGTAGACATGCACTACAACGCAATGATTTTTATACTACCAAGTCTACAAACAAAGATATGGCCGCCTGATGGTAAACGGTTACCGTACCCAACCAGGAAAAACTAAATGATAAACTTGACACCTTTCTTACAAACCGGAATAGTAAGGCTAGAGGTAGGTCTGTGACAAAAATGTGGGCATGATCTTCGCCCAACACTGGGACAGTAAAAGAAAAGTAAAACGTGGTTTAAGCGTTGCGGATATCTAAAAAAACTGTGTTGTTCTTAAATCATTTTCATATCTTTGAGAATATAAAGTTATATATTATATTATACCATAAATGATTTTCTAAATGATAATAATATTGCTATTAAATAATAATATACGATTTTGTGATACAGACCAATTTCATTAACAATTAAGCATTCTTTATTTATTATTGACAAATACACTAAATGGATTAAAAAGTAATGTAAAGGGTTTTTTTAGACATATTTTGATTAGTTATTTATTTATTGTTATTTTAAATAATTAAGTGTAACATTTGCATGCCAATTACGGTAAAATACAGTGGACTATTTTGCTTTATGTACCATCATCTCTAACCTGTATTTAGCAAATAAAGACTTTTGATTTTGATTTTGATTTTATAACTAAGCGTGTATGAGGAATGTGATGAAAGTGAATGAAGCCAGAGAAGTGTGTCAGGATCGTAGCAAATGGAAATCCGTAGTCTCTGCCTACCCCTCTGGGAAACAGGCGTGAATCTATGTATGTATAACTAAGTATTTTTGTTAAGTTGATCTTATCTTTACCACACAACCAAGGCCATAACCAATAAATAAGTAGATAACTGTTGTATATATAGAGTTTCAAATAAAATGTTTGTATCATACCCAAGGTATTAAAGTATTACTGTATGACACAGATCCGATCAAAATAATCTGCAATTAATAACAGTGCGGTGACAAATTTGACATATCTGTAACGTAAAGGATACCGTTAATAACATTTGCAAATACCGCCCAGCTTTATATTAATATAAAGTGGATGCCGATAGCAGAACCCTGTATGTTTTGTTGTAAAACTTACACCACCCTGCCCCACAAGGATTATATTTATTTGTTTTATTACAAAGTAATCAATACATCTGCACATTTGCTCAAACTGCATGACTAAGACAACCAATATTGTCTTAAGTCAGTTTATTTGACACGAGTTTGTTCGCGCCAGTTCGCAACGCGGACGCCAAGTGGCATCCGCGTTGCCACCGCGTACACTCGCCTTAAGACCACGCTTTTATGGGATATGATTCCAAGTAATTTAAACGTTGTTACCTAGAAAATAGGATTTAAATCCACTGAGACCCTACGTGAGAGCGCGGTAGCCAGACGGATGACGCGCGGCGACCGCACAAAAACTTTCGCGTCGTATAACTGCAGCTCCATCCAGACTTAATCACCCAGACTTAAGATAACGGCTTCATAATATTATCAGTGGACATACCTAACAGCCTTTACTCAGTGTGGAGATCAAAACAACTTATATCTTATATCGTGCCATCCATACAGACATTTATTAAACAAGTAAATAAGAAAACGTAATAACAATATTAATGTATACGACGTAATACCATTGATATGAATATATAATATGAATATAATTATGTATATATGAGACCCATTGATACCATGGATACCATAAAAGTTCATCGTGCCGAGAAAAACGTGAAAATGAAATACCAAGAAAAATTATTAGATGAGAAATTACCATGTTCTCGAAGATATGTGAAGCCTGGCAACCTGTACTGAGCCAGCGTGGTGGGCTATGGCCTAATCTTTCTCATACTGAGAAGAGGCCCGTGTCCAGCAGAGTCGGGCAGTTTACAAAGGGGGCTAAGTGTCTGTCAGGTCAAAGTAGTCAAATGCTATCTATAAACATTTTTTTTCTATATATATAATTATATTTATTTACTATTAGATTACACGATTAACGAAATGGTTAAAGGGGTCACGTGACCACGGCAATGAGTATTGTGGGTTCGAAACATATAAACACAAAAAAGAATTATAATTGTTCCGTGTGCTACTGTTCTTTGTTTAAATTGCTTTGAATATTATTGTGTTAATTGAGAGATGACTTCTTTAATATAAAAGGAAATAAAAATAAAACAAACGTAAATTACGTGCTCGTTATAAACCTTATTTCTTTTTGTTACACAAATACATTAAATACATAGTTTTCTTAACAGTTGCATGATATACATACCCACAACCTAACTTTTTCAAACAATAAAACTACGGAATCTATAGTCCGTCCCGACGTTAGATATGCGCCGTCCGTTTTGGTACCAACATTTATTAAGGATTTCCCATAAAGAATATACACAGAATTGAACAAACATATAAACATAAGTTTTGTATAGTAATCCTTCATATAGTGTATCCTTCAGTTATAGGAGACCACAGCAAGCACATAGGTATATATAACAACAAGGCTCACACAAAAAAAAAAAAAAATTAATTTAATTAATAATTTGATGTGAGTGATCCAATTGCCTTCTACCGGGCACAGTTCCAGACTCCATGCTACTATGAATTATCTTCTCCCTAGCCTTTATTATTCTCAAGTCACTAGTCTAACCGGATTGGACTGGATATCAGTTTTTACACGGAGCGACTGCCATCTGACCTCCGTAACCCGAAGGCTAACGATACCCTAAGGATATTAGAGGGCACTGACTTCCCAATAACGACTGCAATAGATGTTCATGGCAGTCGGGACCGACTGCTTAAATTGCTTTCCGAGGCACGGAACAGGCGATATAATTGTCAATCAATACGCACATCATTTTGAAAAGTCATATAACTTCCAAAAGTCAGAGGTGCGTGACGTGGGGTCGAACCCCAGACTCTCTACATTGTTGCAGTCTGTTAGTCTCCCCACTGAGCTATCGCTGCTATATATAATACATATATAATAATATCAGCCCTGTATTAAACTGGGACAGATGGGTTTGGTTGCTTTGGTTGGGTTTGGTTGCTGGGCACGGGCCTTTCTCAGTGTGAAAAGGGTTAGGCCATAGTCTACCACGCTGGCCCCGTGCGGGTTGGCAGACTTCACATATCTTCGAGAACATTATGGAGAACTCTCTGACATGCAGGTTTCCCCACGATGTTTTCCTTCACCGTTAAAGCAAGCGATAATTAACTATTTAATACGCACATAACTTCGAAAAGTCAGAGATGCGTGCCCTGGGATTGAACTTGAGACTTCTGCGTGGTGCGTACTGAGAATTACTTGACAGAAAAACCCAACTTTGCCCAAACCGGGAATCAAACCCAAGACCGCATGTTCAGCGGTCGCATTTACTACCGCTGCGCCACCGAGACCGTAAAATCAAAAATATAATAAACTTCGCGAACCTTTTCTTCCACAAATTATCTTAGAGTGAATTTTTCGCAGCACAATTACCGTAATTGAATATCTCGATACCTGAGTAGCTCCCTTATAAAATTAGTCCATAAATCTTCCCCCCATTGGCTGCGCTCACGACTCTGTAAACTAATCGGTAAATTAAGTAATTACTCTGCCGGTGAAAATCAATGTGTAGGAAATTTAATTTGCCCGCCAGACAGAGGTGATTTTCAATGTAACTCCTGAGGGGGTTCGAGCTTCATTCGTTTTTCTTTATTAGTCAACAGCAGCATAAATTAATGGGGGCTGTTTTATATTAGCCGTAATAAGGGTAGACCACAAGCGATACCCCAAATCGTTAATATTACAATTTGGAGCGACTGGGTATAGGTTTTATTATATATTTTTAATGGATATTTTACAGTCTAGTAGTAGAGATAATTTAGTTTTAGGCTTTTTAATTTTGATATTAATTTATAGGTATAAGGTAAGTTCGTTCCTTTGTTATTTTAATAGAGTTTGTAATTAATGATAAAATATAACTATATTCCATAAGCGTGTACTAGGATCCAGATTTGGTGCCTCAACCGGCAAAACTGCCTATGTTTTTCTTAGATTTCATAAATAGTTAAGCAATTAATAAACTCTAATTAAATTTAAGCATGAAACTCTCATAATATCACATATTAATGTATATAAGGAAAGTATAGAACCTTTTGTTCTTAAAAAATATTAAGAACTAAGTTTCCTTAATTAACTTGATAATAAATACAAAAAGTATATTACTCACAACAATATGAATGTCATGTTTGCGATTTAATAATTATTTATTTATTTATTTATTTATAGTGTTTACTTACTAACTCATCTATGTATTTGTGATGAAACATGACTGAATTTATTCAAATAAGTAACTGATAGTAAAATCATTAAAGAGATTATTTAATTTATATTATATATAGAGATTATTAGAAACATTCCTTGATTGCCATTTTGCAGAAACAAACGAAAAAGCAATGCAATATTCTCTCTATTACTGCCACATTATTCAAGCCTTCATGTCCACCCCACTATCGAGTTCAGTTGTAAAAAAGCGCACCAGAAAAATTTCATTAGGCCGCGACAACACAGAAACAACGATCCTTTGTCCCATATATTGACTGAGATTGATTGTCAGTCGGCATGTGCTAAACGAGTTGCACGACGAAATAAAAGCAAATGTTCGCAACCCCTGTCGACATCCGTCACGAACACGAATCGTTTTATTGAACTCCACTACGACCATATTAACTTTTGGTTACTCTCTGTTTATTTCTCTCGCACGATCCCTCTGTACCGCACCTATGTATATTCCGAACGAGAAACTTTTAATCTCATTACACCGTACCATTCGTTGTACGAAAGCTTCAATCTCAGATTCCACAGTCAAATTTTTAATTTCCTTATCTTTGTAAATTCTTTTGTCATGCCAGTCATTTTCAAGAATAGAATATCATCACTGGCGCATTGTATTTATTTTAAAATTGGTATCATTAGATGCGTTCTTAGCTTACTTCTAAGATAACAAGCATTGTTGAAAGTCTCTCAAGCTTCCGACCCTTTTCTCACTTTGACAAGTCACCCGTAAAGATTGCTTAGATCCCTAGTGACTGGCCCTTAACTTGAAACAGCCTTATCGCCGAGATAGGATTAATTGCGGAAACACCGGGACGATAACGAGCCAGTTATAACTAGCTGAGCTTTGTGAACGCCCGTGAGCTTCAGTTGTGTTGTTCAACGATTGTTTCACAGTGGTTTTACGGTATTATAATCCATCCCACAGTTATGGGGACGAATAATTTCAGCTGTCAACAGACACCGCAGCGTAGACAACAGACAATGTCACTTCCCTTTGCGGCTTGACATACAAAATTGCTTTTAGAAGTTATAGGAAACGTTCGGGAATCTTTGCCTCGCTCTTACTTAGTTTAACTATACTATAGGTATTACGTGTTATTGATGAAATCAAATCTTATAATCCTCGATCGAAAACTTGTTTGATTCACACATATGTGGTTCCTAAATTGTTCTTAAAACAAGTCAGCTATATAGATACATATTGGCATATGTCTCGTGATCCTTTACGAGCAATCCTCTTTTATTATGTATGATTATATATAAATGTCGCCAGCTTTACTAATACTAAAATAACTAACGCTAGTATAATATCTATAGACTTGTAAGCTATGTCTACATTTACGTAAAATATAAGTTCTTTTTAATTAACATAGGTAGATAAGGTTTTTTTTTAAATAATTGCCGCGCTGGGAGTAATCAATGCGAGGCGGGGGCTTTGCAAACATTCTTATACAAAAGGCATGAATCTAGAATATTTTCGTTACATACAACTGAAGTTGTTTTATGAATATCCTATTTCTGCATTATAGTACTTGTAAACTATTGAGGTATCGATCTCCTAACTAATATTATAAATGCGAATGTGAGATTGTTTTGTTACGCTTACACGTCTTAACTACTTGACCGATTATCTTGAACTTTCGCATACACGTTGGGGGTCATGCCGAAGAAAACTATTGATACCATGCGAGCGAAGCCGAATAAAAACTAAAAGTAAAATTTAGAATTTATTTAAGATTAATAAGGAATTTAAAATTAGTCAATACTATTATTATAAACGTCATAATTTATGATGAAAGTTAGCCAGAACATCATTATTTAAGTATCATAATAAAATGTAACAATGCATCTGCATAATAATATAAAATGTCATTGGACGTGACTGCACGTATTAGAAATAAATTATCACTGACTATAACGATACAAATATATCGTGAGAAAACCGTTATACCAATGATCTTACGCTCTTAAAGAAAATCTTTAATCTTACGATCTCGTTTTAAATACTGATCAAATAAAGTCCTATATACTGATCTCTGAGATTTGTTTAAAAAAACAATGCTGAAAATGCTGTTGCAAGTCTATAGTGCCATAATCCTTTCGATACCTATATAGTGTCGTGCTTATGTCGCTGTAGAGATAGGCAGTAGGTGTATGCCAGGCGCATTAAGCCAACAATGGTTTGAGATCCTACGCTGTAGGGGGTGAGGGGCTACCAGTTCCTGAATTCGTGTATCTAATACAAAAATTGGCAAAAATGCCTAATAATACTATGCCCAACCTGGAAATCAGACCCGAGACCTCATGCACAGTAGTTATATTTGTTACTGCTAAACCATTGACAAACACATCTGTCCCAACAATAAATAGTCAGAGGATTATACTGATTGTGTTTTAAAATGTTCTTATTCCTCGGCTTCTCGAACCATCGATGCTGTAATTCCTTACCTATCTGCGGCATTGGTGATATACCCCTCCCGGCCTCTCGTAGGTCTCGTAGGCCTCGTGTAGGTCCCTGAATTCATTGACACTTCCCTTCACTTCACTTCCTGACACCCTCTTGATGATGACGTCCCCACTAGAGATCGTGATAGACTCTTATTTATTACCTTGCAGCAGTTTGGCTGTGGCTCCTTGTTATTGCTTATGCAACAAAGGTATTTCAGCCATACCCATGAGCCAAAACGTCGTCGCCACTTGTCAAGACGTCCGTGAACTCTTATATCAAATTAAAGACATTTGGGAGCTGGTGACATGTTTAAAGACTCACTTCACACAACTCACTGACCACTATTTTGAGACATTCAAAAGTGTTACCTAAATGAATTAAATGATTTTCGAGGTTTGTGGGATTGATCTTAATCTCAAAAAATGCGTGATTTACAAGTACTTTTCTCCATTGCTTTAAAGTTTGTAAAGCCCGCGCGAAGCAGGATTTATTCCCAGCGACTAACAGATTAAGAAAAATTAATATCAGTATTATTGAGTGACAATTCATATTCTGCCCATACCTCTCCATACCACAGGCGTGAGTGTATGTATGCAATAACAATGAATCTTATCTACTTAATTTTATGTTTATAACATAAATAACAATAAAATTACGAATATGAATGTTATCTTTGTCCATGTACCTATATTATACATTTATGGCAGCCTTGCCACTATAATACATATATACAAGTTTGTGTGAACCCCTTGACACTAACAAACTTTCTCCTGTATCAAGCCACCCCTTAATAGTCCATTGCTAAAATTGGACTATAAGGCAATGAACGACCCAAGGAGCATAGCTGGAGTGTAATAATTTGATAGCACAGTCGTTATATGTTCGGGATGGGAGGAAGGCTAATGACCTGACACGGTTGTTACTAAACAAAGGAATAATTAGTCATACAATTTTAGTTGCCTGTCTACAATTACTGATATAATTACTATACATATATATTCTATATTTTATTGCATGATGCAGTGGTATAAATGGTCGTCTTGGCTCTTATGGCGCGTAGAGTTATGAACTCTCCCATACGGGATAAAATTATTACATTCTCATTTTAAAAAGACAACAATGTATAAGTGCGGGATGCTTTACAATGACTCAATCAACGGACACAAAGAACCCGTACCATTTCTGGCTAATTCCATATTTTACATGTAAACAAATAATTTTGAAAATAACCTGTTCCCGTATTGCAACTTTCATTAGAAGGATCATGAAGAATATTAAATGTATAATTATGCATCTTACACCAGTATCTTGTAAAGATAGCTATAAATTTCTCTAAATGGAGTTCATTCGACCAAACCTAAAAGTTTAAATATAAACTGCCAAACAAACTAACATCACATAAAACATAAGTTCGTTACAAAATAGCCCGCAAAGCTTTAATTACCAAACTTTTTATAAGCAAACAGACATTAGCATTGTAACTTTTGTCACTAAAATATCTTTGACATGATACAGATAACACAATTTATAGGACTGTATTATGTTGTGGTTTGAACGAATTCTACGAGTCACTGGGAACTTTCTGATTAATGATAAATCCCTCTCGGTGTGGAACGAATTATATTAAAATACAGGACCTTATCACATGTCAGTGATAGATAGCTCGTGTTCATTGCTAGCTAATTTTCAATCGCCAGATAAACTTTAGAAGAAGAAATATGATGCTTGTTAAAAAAAAACATGGCGTTATGAGTGCCAAATAGGGATTTAAAAGAGCTTTTGTGCTAAGTGCTGTTATGAAATATAGATGAGAAATAAAAAAATAAATTAAAAGATACATTATACATTACAGGTTAAGAGCTCCTTGAACCGACGTGCGTGTATGAGGAATGTGATGAAAGTGAATGAAGCCAGAGAAGTGTGTCAGGATCGTAGCAAATGGAAATCCGTAGTCTCTGCCTACCCCTCTGGGAAACAGGCGTAAATCTATGTATGTATGTATGTACATTAAAAGAATGTGGTACCTTAAAACAGAGTGCAATAGTAATAAATAAAATTAACTTTAAAGTAAACAAAATACTATATTTACAGAGAGAATATGTTTATATATAAAGGATACTCCTAACAGGAGTAACTAACTACTCCTTTGTTACAGGCAATCTTATGCTTAGAATTAATAGAGTATTACAAAATAAACTATGTATTTATTTATAAGCACAACCATAGTATACATTTTAATATAAATTTGCGTTACACATTATTTTAATTGACATATAGGCCTCGGTCTTGAAGTCAGCGGTCGTTAAAAATCAAAAAGTAAAATGCACAATACCTACATCAATGCAGATGCGCGGATCACCGCCGCTCCGCGCCCGCTGACTTCGCGTCCGTAGTCTTACGGTGGCTAGTTATAGTGGAGTAGAAAACTAAACAATTTTATATAACTATTTCAACATAATAAACTATTTAACAACGCTTGTGACATATTATGTACACGTATTTTGCACGAATGGCGCAGTAGTCTAAATGGTCGTCTCGCTTCTGCCGCTGGGCAAAGCGATATGGGTTCGACACGCGACACAATAAAAATTTGTCTGTTCCACAAATAGTTTTTCCTAGTTTAGGTATTCTTTGCGTCTGTTATCCCAGTGCTTGTCAAGTCCTCCGCGTCATAAGAATTATTACTAATGCGGGAACTATCTTGTAAATAAATTGTTTCTTTTTTAATACATGAATGTATTCTTTCATATACACGAACAATATTTATGACTTTGTGACGTGAGGAAGTTATTTATCATCTACATAACCTTTTAAATTCAATCTGAATCACAACAAAGCTCCACAATGGCCATGGACATTGCAAGATTGTTGCAAAACGTGTTTTTAACCGACTACTGCTTGATGATTCGGCCACATATCAGGCATCCTTAAGTATCCTTAATTTTGTGACAACAGAATTGGCACCATTGTATGTCTTATATGAAAAGGTTATAACCTTTTCATATAAGACATACAATGGTGCCAATTCTGTTGTCACAAAATTCTCTAAGCTTAACTAAAAATCACAAAAATTTTGTTTAGTCCTCTCAAATGACATTTCGTATTCTGAAATCGTTAAAAGTGACAGGACTAAAAAAAATTTTTGTGATTTTTAGTTAAGTTTAGAGAATTTTGTGACAACAGAATTGGCACCATTATTGAATTTATAACTCTTATTTATACAGCTAAGTTAAACAGCTCTATTATAAACGAGTTCCGTAAACTAAGGATGTTTGCAACACTAAGCACACTTACAAGTTGCCAACCTGAAAAAACTGCATCGGCAAAGCTATTGGCTCCAATGCTTACAGTAGTGTGCCTCCTTAGCTTCCAAAGTTCAAGAAATCCCACGCCACAGAAATACAACGCAAAATTAAATGGTCATTTGTGTGCGACCTCAGTTGGACTAACCGAAACCTAAGTGGATTGGTACAATGCAGTACTCTTTTTGGTATACAATATCGGTTGTAAACAAGAATATAACCCGCTTAATGTTAAGCTGTTAACGTGGCCTATGAACGCTTGCCATACTATGGGTATTAATCGCCTATCCGATCACTGTGGAATAGAATTTAAGATGGAATTAAAGAAAAATATGAAGTAAAATAATGAGGATCTTTTTTTTAAATGAATACTAAAATACCATACACAGCTTATAATAGAAATGTGTGGTAAAATTTGAGTACCATAATGTGTTTTTGAAAAATAATATAATAATATGTGCCCTATACCCAGATAAAAATATTTTTTTATAAAATTTATGACAATTTCAAACATTTTATTTATTTATCATCTAAACTAATATTATAAAGCTGAAGAGTTTGTTTGTTTGAACGTACTAATCTCAGGAACTACTGGCCCGAATTGAAAAATTCTTTTAGTGTTGGATAGGTTATTTATCAAGGAAGGCTATAGGCTATATAACATCACGCTACGACCCACGGGGGCGGCGCAGTAATTATAAACGTGGATAAAATCGCGGGCACATCTAGTTTAATATAAAATCAAACGCAATACATCTCTATCAAAATAGCGCTTGATTATTTTCGGGATTACGTAGGTCAGCAAGTCACCTATTAGTGTTGTTTAAGTGTTATCTGGAATGTGCTAATATTGATAAGTCAACAAAAAGAAAATGCTATATCTTAGTGAAAATAATGTATACGCATATACGGCTGTTATGTGACGCTTTAATATGACTACAACTTTCTGTTACACGCTGAATATGATAATAATTGGTGAGGTATGTATGTGAGTCTCCGGCACTCTTTCTTACCGGGCCACTATTCTTCACTTTCCAGTTTCCAATAAGCCCTACCCTACTTCGCATAATAAACTTGTTAACGCGGCAATTACTGCAGAGCTATTCATTTTAAAGACATTGTTTAAATATGTTGCATAGTAATGTTTAGAAATAAATCAAAGTGCGCTGTTATATTGAGCCTTAATCTGGTTTATGAATTAAAAACTAGTGTGGGTGAACTGGGTGCCCACTCAATGTTGTGAATAAAGTGGTTTACAAGTGGGTGGACAAATTTTGTTTGAGTGTATTATAAAATTTATTTACGCCATATCAAACTAGTTACTTACTAGGTTAGTGTTCGCGAGCAATTTAATAGTTTTAGTGCGAGCACTCGAGTTGAAGCGTAATTGCTTGACACAAAATATATAATAACAAAATCAGCTTGTCAACTGTCCTACTGTCAGGCACTGCTTGATTTTAGAATACTTTAGACTGACGTGTTTAGATATGGATAGGACGAAAAGGAAATGAGTAGTATTTATGAAATTACTAGCTTTTGCCCGCGGCGTCGTTTAGGACCAATGCTTTTTTCTGGATGAACGGTACCCAATATCCTATTCTGTACCTCTAGCAAAGTGTGTATAATTATTTTTTTTATTTAGTTTATATTTTGCAAATTTTTATTCTCACTAATTAGTACTTGTTTTTTTGTTTTATATATTAAGATAACAGTATTCATGATATGATAACACCATAATTTATTCATGCTGTGACACCTTAAAATGTTGTGCATTTAGTTACTATTTATGGTCTTATTTAATTATATAGAAATAATGTAACAACTACTGAATGTCCAAATAAATAAAGTGTATGCGATATTTCACGATGATCGTTCGAGTAGTTTAAGCGTGAAAGCGTATCAAACAAACGCCCATTGGTATTTATAATATTTGTTAAGATTCATTGACTCATAAAAGCAGAGTACTCTATACATCTAATTTTACCTAAAGCTAACCGACTAAGGTATTGTTCCGCTTACTACTAATCTATACTAATATTATAAAGGTGAAGAGTTTGTTTGTTTGTTTGTTTGAACGCGCTAATCTCGGGAATTACTGGCTCGAATTGAAAAATTCTTTTAGTGTTGGATAGCCTATTTATTGAGGAAGGTTATGAGCTATATAACATCACGTACGACCCACGGGGTGTCGCAGTAACTATAAACGCGGGTGAAACCGCGGACGCATCTAGTAGCTAATAAGGTCCATTTGCATTTTTATTAATAGTTATTTATCGTTCTGTACCCAAGGGGTGCTAATGGTACAGTCAACGATAACGGTTTGGTTTTTGAACCGTGGTAAATAGAGGCAGCATGGTAGGTAGAGTGTAATTTTTTACTATTTTTGTACCTTCTTTGCGCAGAACACGCTTCAGGCTTTAATGGTCGACTTTGGTATTTAGCAAAGTTTTATTGGGTTTCTCTATTAAGTCATTGTTAGTAACAGTACGGCATCTGGAAATGTACTTAGTAGATAGCAATAAATTCACGCTCCAAATACTTAAAACTAAAATCATGATTAGCAAATTATGCCTTACGTGTAACCCTACCGATGTGGAGGATCATAATTGTTTTATTTAGTCACTAAATTTTACCTACTGCTTCGCTTGCGTTTATGTAGATTTTGTCAAGAAATTTCTATGCCTCGGCAACAGTATTTTTTCCTGCATGAATATCCTATATCCTCTGTGCCTCTGAGAATGATATGCGACATTTTTCATGACAATCGGTCGAGTAGGGAGTGAAAGCTTAAGAAACTAACAATCTCACATTCTCATTTATAATTTTTATTAGGATTACATAAACTAAGTTAACAGTAACGATGAATCATAATACTCATCCATACTTAAAGTTACAGTTATCATCACAAACATACAAAGCGATGTTCGACTTGACACGCTCATTCATGTTTCAAACACGAACCAAGCTTGTGGTGTGTACCCACCTTTATAAATAAATTGTTCCAATTCGGATTTGGTTGATTAAAATAGTAATTTATGTTATGTATTGATAAATGAACACACTAAATCTATTTTAATTTGGATTACACTAAGTTAACAGAACCTAACGATGAATCATAATACTCATCCATACTTAAAGTTACAGTTATCATCACAAACATACAAAGCGATGTTCGACTTGACACGCTCATTGATGTTTCAAACACGAACCAAGCTTGTGGTTTGTACCCACCTTTATAAATAAATTGTTCCAATTCGGATTTGGTTGATTAAAATAGTAATTTATGTTATGTATTGATAAATGAACACACTAAATCTATTTTGCTGACGCGATATTACGCTGACATAACGAATGTAATGCTATTAAACTTGCTGCCACTAATAGATGCGTTTATGAATTTATTATGGTTGGACAACTGTTGTTATTCAATCAACCTGTTCATTAAATGAGTATTTTACCTCACGATATATTGTGGCTTAGGTTAATTTGCCGATCAAACCTTTTAATAATGCTGAAGCTCACATATTGTGTTTACTCGGATGCTATAATATGTGTGCGTTAATTTGATCCTTATATTAATTAGAGCTTTAACTAATTGCAAATATGTAGATATAGGTATTATGTTATGTTTTCAGTTTATCGTATCGAGATATTAGATAAGAACTACGCTCTTAAAATATATTTAAGAAGAATCAAGTAGTAATGGTAGGTACTAGTACTAGTAAAAGTAGTAATCCTTTTGGAATATATTCAACTGACGGCTAACAAAATCAATCAGTTCAGCCACAAATATGATTATCGGACACCATCTCAAGTCAATTGAAAAAGAAGAAACATGAACAATTGTCTGATTAAATTTTAACATTTATTCTTAATTTAAACGTTATTATAGCTCTCAAAGACCTAGAACAATGCATGACCTATGAAGAAATTGCTTTATTAAAATCCATAATGCAGTAGACCGTAGCGTAAGTTGCTTAGTTATCAAAGTTATTTTGTAAAAAGAATGTGATTATACATATTGTTTAAGAAAAACGTTGACAAGGATCTTAACCTATTATCCCCAAGTTTGTATTAAAATTTAAATTACCGCCCACTCTTATTAACAAACCCACCTTGTTTGCTGCAGCAAAATTGTCTCAGTAAAATTATAATACATGCATTTGCTAGCCAGCTTGCATTCTCTAGTCGTACCCGCAGTCGACCGCGTGTAAACAACCCTCTGTATGGGGTTGGTTTTGTTCAGCAACGTTAACGAGAACTTGTTAGAACATTTCTATTTACTTTTTAAAATCCCTCTTTAGGATTATCTTTATTGAAACAGCTAGACCGGGTGAAGTATTGATTGGTACGATATCTCTTTCTCTTAACGATCGTATATGTACCTACACTTTTATATACATAGACACACGTCTAAATATATAAGAGATAAGCAGAGAATATAATTACACCCATATTTCGTTGGCTTTAGTATTATGAACAGCAAGGCAGCGTGTGAATGTTTGGCAAATAGGTAGTATTATAAATATGCACAGTTTAAGACCTTATGTTGTTACTGATAAGCTTGGGGATAAGCATCCAAGCTTTTGTTGTTAAAAAGAGTCTTGAAGCTGTCACTGTAACTAAACAAGGCTGTGAGGTAATTTGGCTTTTGTATAACAAAGCAATAGCAGGTGCCCTGCTGCGAAGAAAAATAGAATGACTAGATTTTGACCGCGGCTTCGCCCGCGTTAATGCACATTTTGTCAATAAATTTTTATCTATATAAAAGGTACCATGCCCTTTACTGTACCCGTGACAACGTGTATGCGTATTTTCATGATCGGCCGAGTAATTAGGGCGTGAAATCGTATCAAACAAACAAACGAAACAAACTCACATACGCTTTTATAATATTAAAGCTGGGATAATGTATGAATAGCGTTAGGTACGTAATAAATTCTTAACTTGTTAGCTAGAGCGAGTGAATATTGTATACGGAGAAAATGTGTATTTTTTTAAATTAGTTATTTATGTATTTTTACAAAAGGTTTTGTTACTTTTAATGAAAAAGCTTGTCTGAGAGCTTTTTTAGTAATTGACTTTACAGATTTTTTGGTAAAATAGAATATGTTAGTATTTTTATTAACATTGTCATCTATATCTATACTTATAATAAAATTGTAGAGAGATCAATTCTGTACATTGAACATATTTACAAAATAACTAGTGAGGGGTGATTGGTAATCGATACTGATGTCAAAAATGCAATCTGTAATATTTTTGTCTATCTATCTGTTAATTACTGAAGGGAATTTAATCAAACTTGGTACAGGTATAGTTATTAATCCTGGGCAGGTTATAGGATACTTTTTATACCAAAAACAAAAATTGAGAGTCGAGGTATTCGTTCAATCTATGGTAATATTATAAAGCTAAAGAGTTTGTTTGTTTGGTTGAACGCTCTAATCTCAGAAGCTACTGGTTCGAATTGAAAATTCTTTTAGTGTTGTATAGCCCATTTATCGAGGAAGACGATAGGCTATATAACATCACGCTATGACCACTAGGAGCGGAGCATCAATGAAAAATGTTGCAAAAGCGGGGAAAGTTCTTTTATATGAAGCACACGAAGTTGCGCGGATCAGCTAGCAATTAATAAATAGCTGCCCAGCTCTGATTTAAATATGATTATATTATATAATTATAATATTCTTTGGTTTTTAAACTTATATACAAATAAGAGTAGGTTTGCGATTTAATCATGTGTTCTTCAACAGTCCAAAGTATTTTCTTTTTGTTTTAAATAACAGTTTTTATATTTGCGTATAATTTAATTAAATTATTACTTTATACGGATTTTATCGCGTTGTGTGTGTGTGTGTGTGTGTATCTGCGTGTGTGTGTGTCTGTGTGTGTATCTGCGTGTGTATGTGTGTGTATCTGCGTGTGTGTGTGTCTGTGTGTGTGTGTGTGTGTGTGTGTGTGTTGTGTGTGTGTGTGTGCGTGTGTGTGAGCAAGAGCAACAGGGGACCAACCACTACCTGAGATTTGACAAAACACAGATTCTCGCTGAAGAACACCGATTCCAGCCAAGGATGCTTCGCGAGGCTATTGAAATCAAAAAACATCTTAATTTCAATAGAGAAGATGGTTGGAATGTAGATCCAGTTATTCAAATAGTCAAACCCAAGTAGAAGCATACCATAGTTAGACTTCATGATACTTTGAGCTCATTCTGCGTAAATAGAAACACCAATAATTAAATTATGTTCGGGTACTCTGATAACTACACTGGAACATTGAGACAACCACCATTAAGATCATAGTTGTCTCCCTGTGATCATGGCTGCTAGAAAGCAACCCACGTCGCGCACCTCTGACTTTCGGAAGTTATGTAACTTTTCGAAATTATGTGAATATTGATTGACAATCATCGCCTGCTCCGTGCCTCGGGGAGCACGTTAAGCCGTCGGTCTCGTCTGCCATGAACATCTGGCAGTCGTTATTGGGAAGTCAGTGCCCTCTAATATCCTGACACTGGTCTAGCCTTAGGGTATCGTTAGCCTTCGGTTTGCGGAGGTCAGATGGCAGTCGCTCCGTGTAAAAACTGATATCCAGTCAAATCCGGTTAGACTAGAAAGCCGACCCCAAATGACTTGGGGATAATAAGGGCTAAGGAGAAGAAGAAGTTTTAATAGTTTTATCAATTAATTAGCTTAAAAAATTAGTAAAGTTTAATGGTAGCCGTACGCGACATAAATTTAGATTAAAACTGCCCCAAATTAGAGTCGAAGTCTTTAGAAAAAATGTATACTGTATGGCCATAAGGGTATATAACCATCTACCCAATGATCTCACTAGGTTACCAATGACATTGTTTAAGCGTAAATTGTTTAATTTATTACTTGATAAAAGATATTATTCGGTAACTGAATATTTTAATGATAGATTCATAATCTAGATGATATTATTAATATAATTTTAAATACATTACTGTTATTAAAATATTTTCAATTCTAGATTAAGATATGTGTTTGTCAGATTTTCTTTTTTTTTCTAATTAATATTTTAAATGAATGTTTAACGTGCTGTATATTCATTTTATTATCTTATTTTTCCTGGATTATATACAATTCATTAATAAATATCAATATATCATTTAAATAATATGCATGTAATTTTAAAATTGTACCAATGTCATTTAATTAATTAAATTTTGCACGCCACATGTGGCAGAACATGCAGTACAAATTTAAAAAATTACCACCTGTATACCTGAACCATATTCTAGCAAATAAAGATTATTATTATTATTATTATTATTATTATATAGTATTAGTAGTAGTGTAACATCAGTTTTCGAAATAATTAATAAGCAATAAAGTATTAAATAAACAACGCGATAAAACCCGTATAAAGTAGTTTGTTAATTTCAATAATTATATATAGTTCGCTTAAACGGTAAACAAGAACATCGTGAAGTAATAGAAACATATCTGAGATTTCTCCACAATAAAATAAAATAAATAAAAATTTGTTTATTGCCAAAAACATTAACAATGTCGAATACAATATTCTGTGGCCCCATACTAGGCAAGCCTGTCCTGTGGGTACCTGACGCGACTAAATTATTTAACATACATTGTTAGCTCGGACGGCATCATAAAATATATCTATGGCTTATAAAATTAAATAGAAAAAAAATATATATATATAGGTACAACAAACTTATAATTACTATAACATGCGAAGTTTATAATACTAAAATAAGTGCATTGGTCTCGATACAATTAAAGTTGCAATTTAACTAAGGTATGTATTAAATTATATTATGTAATTAAATATTTTATATAAGTATATAAAGGGAATATATATAGATAGATATGTATATATATAATGTAAGTTATATAATATTACGTAGGCAAGTTGGAGTGTGCGTTTTATGATGTGGGTACTAAGAGACTTTCTGTGGAATCGTACGATAGGGAAGCGAGCCATTTTGTTATTTTTAGTTTTAATGTTTCCGAAGATATGTGAAGTATACATCCCTGCTAAAGCAGGTTGACCATTAGGCCGATCCAAATGCAGTAAAAATCTGCCCTGTTATTCTTTTAGCATAAGTTCCAGTTTCGTCACCCCGGTACTGAACATTACTGAATTTCTCTTAAGTTTATGGAATTTATTTTATGAGATGCTTAGTAACACATTCACGCGCCGAGTGACGTGCGCCGCGCGCTTGCGCGCTTGCCGCCGAAGCGCTCGGTGGGGCCGGACGGCATCCCACCATACATTTTTAGGGATTGTGGAGCAGTATTGATGGAGCCTTTACAACATTTATTTAACGTGTGTATTAACACTGCAAAGTATCTCGACCGATGGAAGCTCACCCGAGTAGTACCGGTGCCGAAGGGAAGGGGAGGGCCTGCGCCGAATGATTATAGACCCGTGGCGGTTCTGTGTACTCCGGCCAAGGTGTTCGAGGCGGCCATTCATGGCTGTCTTTATCCGCAGATTAGTTCTCAGTTGTCCGACGCGCAGCACGGATTCCGTCCTGGGCAGGGGACAACGGGTAACCTGCTGAATCTGATGGCGCATCTGGAGCTGGCAGTGGACGCAGGGCTATAGGTGGATGTCGCGTACTTTGATTTCCGAAAGGCGTTCGACACAGTTGACAATGACGTACTTCTATCCAAGCTGGCCGGTGTGGGGTGCACCCCGCACACGCTCTCATTATTTGCCTCTTACCTGCGTGACAGATGTCAGTATGTCGACTGTGGTGGACACCTTTCGGACCCCTACCGTACAAGGTCTGGTGTAAGTCAAGGCAGCAATTTAGGTCCCCTGCTGTTCATTCTGACGGTCAATGACCTCCCGAGGGTAGTATGTAAGTCCATACCTTTATTATTTGCAGATGACTTAAAACTAGTTTTAGAAATAAAACACAGCACAGATCATAGCATACTATAACAGGATATCAATAGGATCTTCGCGTGGAGCCAAGACAATAAGCTGTACTTCAATGTGGATAAGTGCTCCGTACTATCGTTTAGCCGAGCACAAGCTCCGAGCCAGTACCAATATGTCATGGATGGGTTGCTGTTAAAGCGCGTTACAGAGGTAAGAGACCTGGGCGTGCGCTTTGAGCGCGTGCTACAATTTCGGCAGCACATCACAGACGTATGCACGAAAGCGTACCGAAATTTGGGGGTGGTTTTACGCCAGGGTAATAATTTTACCAACATTGGGGCCTTGAAAGCTCTGTACGAAGCACTCGTAAAGAGCTACTTGGAGTGCAATGCGGTCATTTGGTCTCCACACGAAGAAAAGTACAAATTAATGTTAGAACGCATACAAAACAAATTTCTTAGGTTTTTATATATGAAGCAGTATGGCGTGTTCCCAGGGTACCCACTGCTGTATCCTACTTAATTTGTTTTAGGAATGGTGGGATATTACAGACTCGAAGTAAGAAGGGAAGTAGCTCTTGCTACCTACGTGTTTAGTGTAATGCGCGGTAAGATCCACAATCCGGGTAGCTTAGAGACGGTGCAGCTGTGCGTTCCGAACGAGTACCTCGGTCGTCGCCGGCGGCTGTTGCTGCTAGCAGTGCCTCGCGCGCGCACCAACCTGTTGCAGCGCGCGCCGCTCGTGCGGGCGCTGCGTGTGCTCAACACACTGTCTGACCAGATAGATTTGTTCACATGTCCACTGAACGTATTCACAAATGCTGCTTATTTCCACTGCAGTAACTAGCTTAATTTAAGCGTATAGTATAGTGTATAGTAAGTGTATGTATACTATAGATATAGATATAAGATAGTCTAATTCAGCTACTCTATCGCATTAGGCTTGCCTGTAAAGATAGACGTAAGTTTTATTGTCAATAAATAAATAAATAAACATTGTCTGTCTAAATCGGACAAAAAGCCAGACCAGGCACATATATGTCAAAATGACCTAAACATAGTTAATATCTCTATGTATAATATACCATTGCCTTCGAAGTGGTACGAAGACACAGTGTCAAAGTCAGATAACTTAATATTTTTTCTTTCTACATACAAATGTAGGAAGAAAATTATTAATTCGTAGAAAAATACAAACAACGTATTCATTAGTAGAAAAATATTCTAATTTTCATTCGTAGAAAAATTCATCATCATTATCATTATTTTTTATTTATTTTTATAAAAACGATCTAGGGGTTTGGGAGGAACTCCGGATATTTTTACATTGAAATGTTTAAATCTTAATTCAATCTATAATACTACACCAAATGTGGTAAAATAAAAATCATTATGTCTATGGCTGCTATAAAGCAAACAAAAAGTGTCGACGAAAATATAAACAATGATAAAAAATTTGTACAAAAAAATAAATTACAAATACATCCATTAAGTTTAAATTCAATTTGTAACATTCGCGTAAACGTTACACAAATAACTAGAACCTAATACCTTAACTTAACATAATTTCGAAAAGCATTGAAAACCTGAAATCACTTTCGAGTTTACGATTTATCAAACCTACTCTCCGTTGTAAATTTTCGGAAATTCCTTATCGTAGATTAGCCGACAACTGTGAAGGTATTATTGGTAATCGCCTGTTTTTCCTAACACTATTTCAGTCTTATATAAAGCTAGGTACAAACAACGAACCAATATTTTTTCGTTGATTACACAAATGTTTTATGGTTTGTATTTACAAAGATAAATGTATCTACTTGGCATTTACTTTTATGTATATTAAGCTCTATATTCTTATGATTGTGTCCAAATATGACTTCTTGAGTTCGATTACCAGATCCGCGTTCTTATTAGGAAATGCTTAGTAGCAGTAGCTAGTCTGGTAAAACCCAGAAACCAAAAAAGTCTTGTTTCCTTTACTTGAAACCTAAGAACAAAACGCAGGTATAAATACAGTAATACCTACCTCCTCGAGGAGATAAGGAGAGAAAAGCTCAACCAGTCTATGTATATGTGTAAGGTTTATCCTAATTATGTGTGAAAGCACACCCCTAAAAGTCATGGCAAATAATACCAAAAAAAATTATATATATCCCTCTGAAACTATTCTAAAACCTAAAACGTAATAAAAACAAACAGCCAACACACGCACAAATGATATCTGGTTTTCAAGAATGCCTCGCCTACACAACAGTATGGTATTTCCAACTAAATTAACCCTGCAACACACCACGGTCGCCATTAACACACCGCAGTTTAGGGTTATGTGCCAAAACTACACACATATGCCACCTTCCACGAACAAACATACTGAATTAAAATTCAGTGATGTGACAATGTTATGGTGTGTTATGACATGATTAGTGTGGAATGAGCATATGTAAGGTTAAATATGGGTCTACATTGTGCTGGTAAGCCGAGTAGTTTATAACCGAAAATTGTTTACCCTGCTAGTCTGCACGCCTTGAACCACACATCTTACCCCGTACATTTATTATTATTATGTTTTAAAATTAGTAATGCCTCATTGTAGACGATTTTACAAACACATATTCTGCATTAGTATGTTTTATAAGGAAAAATATGATATTACTAGAGTGATTATTTATATTCAGTCAAATATTAAAAATAGCACAAATAAATAAATTACTTATTTAATACTGTATAATTTCAACAATAAATTACAACAGATAGTTTTTAATTTGTATTCCTTTTGGATAATGCGTGCTTTTATAGACATTCATACGTTAATATATTAATACGACCACCACTCCAGTCCAGTCTTCCTATGACCAAAGTTGAAAAACATCCGAAATTTTGGCAAATGTATTACAAGTGTACAACAACAGAAGTTTGTAAACAAAACAATCAGCGATAAAATTCATAAAAAGGATGATTAATTTCAACATTGTAACGAAATATAAAAATAATTGACTAAATAGTGATAGTACTTAGTGCTGTAACTGTTTAATCTATAAGGATTATTTTAGATTGCCGGGTGATTTTTTGAATAAAATGACGTGTAGTTATTACGAAGGTTTATTTGCAACTGCTAAATCATTCGACATCAGTCGACACAGTGGACTGTAAATATATATATGTATATATAGTATGTACGTGGCTCATACCACACAAAACTCAAAACCATTTGGACATTTAACTGTAGTAACTGCCTCCGTGGTGCAGCGGTAGTGAATGCAACTGCTATGCATGACTGCATGAGGTCTCGGATTTGAATCCCGGGTCGGACCTTCTTCTTTCTTTTCGTGTGATTAGTGGCCAACCTGTTGTCAAGAGTTGTTCAAAGCCGCCCGTAGGCCTCTGACATGGCTTAACGACTGCTGTCAATTTGACAACCGGGACCGACTTTTTAGGTGCCTTCCGAAGCACGAAGACGCTCAGATGAAATACCACTAAGTGGTCACCCATCTATAGACTGACCGCACCCAACGTTGCTTAACCTCGCTAATCGTTTACCGATCAATAAGTGCAACTGGCTATGAGCGCCTCGGGTCGGGCCAACAAACAGTTATTGGGTTTTTCAGTTAAGAAATCTCAATAGCAGCCCGGAGTTAGGAAATTGGCGGTATAAGACACCCCCGTGCCTCGGAAAGCACGTAAAGCTGTTGGTCCTGCGCCTGATCTCTCTCCGGTCGTGTCGGATTACCGTGCCATCGGATCATGAGAGTTAAGGAACAGATAGTGCACTTGTGTTTGCGCACACACTTGTGCACTATAATATCTCCTACGTAGTTGCCCAGTCTCCGTTAAGACTGACCACCGTGGCCGAAATCGGTCTGGAGGATATTATTATTTAGTTAGTATTTAGTCAATTATTTTTATTAATCGAGACTTTATTATTCTCAGAAAATTATTAAGTGGATTTCTTACTTTGAAGAGTCAGTCGTAACAAGCAAAGTTTAATAATTAATTACCTCGGGAAAAGTGAGATTAGGTTATTGACCCGATTCATTACTGATCAATAACTCGAATTTTACTGTTTTTTTATTATAACTAGCTGGATGAAAGTCTACCCTATTTCCATTACTGCACCCTGACCACGTGTATGCGAAATTGCATGATGATCGGTCGAGTAGTTAAGACTTAAGGCGCCAAAGCGAACAAAGAAACAAACTGGCATTCGCATATATAATATTATATATGACTTACGTTGATGATTGCCATTAAATACAAATTTTAGAGATAACTTTTTTATCCTAAAATTATAAAAAAATGGCAGGCACCAAAATAACCCTCTCAAATGTCAAAACGTGGAAGCGTCTCTATTCAAATATTACAAAATTATTCTCCTCATTCATTATTCGAGCTCGTTCAGCACGGACAATTTATTACAACGCAGAGCTAAATACACTGCGTTTAGCGAAATCCTATTTCGGCAGTCTCGGAAATGACGGGGAGAATTTGCATGGCTGATTGCCGTCCGTTGCTCAATCAAGGATATTTAACAAAATTAACTAATTGAGTGAACGTTCCACCAGGCGTCCCCTCGCTCCAACTTGTCGACGTTAAATTGGCTAGATAACAGAAAAGCAATGTATCGAGGAAACCTAATAAGAGGTAATAAGATGATGGTGCGGTACCATCGTTGGACGCTCATTTCACATAAACGTTTCGACAAAACAATGTCATCGTTTCATTTTGTGTAAGAATTTATGGCACTTTGAAGGTGGTTTACGTTTCTTAAGAGAAGTATCGATCCTTATGAATGAAGAATCGTAAATGGCTAACGGTTTGCACACGCGTGTAATATATACTGTGATTATTGTCAAATCAAAACAAATGTGCCGTAACCTTAATCTCGCACCAGCTAAACTAAAGGACAGTTATATAATGGCGATAAACTTTATCATGACATATGTGACTCTAACTATTCTAATGGTTGGTTCAGTATTATCAGCGTAAGCATAACTGTCGATGCCGGTACATTACTGGGTTTACTGTGTTTCATAGTCAGGCAATTTCCAATATTCACCAATGCAATAATATATAGGCAGATTAGTAAGCGAGCCCTGTGTTATAGTATGCCCAACAATATATGTATGTATGTTATGCCTTTAATGCGCTGTTATCAAGCATCGCATAAGTCATTGCAGACAATTTCTTTATAGCCGACTTTTAAAAAGTGAGTAGATTCTTAATTTGACGCCTCAAAGGCACAGAAGTTCCGACATATGAAAAGAGATAACGCTGAACACAATTACACACTTCGCCATACAATCAAGTTTACACGACGTGATACATAATATAATACAAGATCCCGACAACAACCGCTGGGCTGCGGCCCGCCAGGCCCGCTTACTCAGCCTGGTGGTAGGATCCTCTCTTTGGGTTGGAAGGATATCAGACCACGGTTCCTTCACTTATTGCAATAACTGTTTATGGCTTTCAGTTCCAGAATTACATACATGGACAAATATAATTAAAGTCATATTTACATATAACTGTCCAATCTTAAAAGATTTGCCATGAGTTCTTTGCCAGTATCTTCATATGGGCTCAATCAACTCTTTGCCTAAAATTAACAACTAATCTAAATGTAACTTAGGTAAACTCACTGGCTGCTAAAGTTTATCGTTCATAGATGCTACCTTGTGGCCTAACTATGACTTGACTATGATTTTTGACTACTACGTGAGTTACGTGATCTATTAACGGCTATGGTGTGACCAATGCCATTGATAGATCGCATAAACTTTTGTAATAGTTATGTAGTCCTAAATCTGGTGGTTTACTACAATTTGTTCTAAACTAATTAAGTCTATGCTAGCTAATTCATTTGTCCTAAATAAAAAGCTTCTGAATACACAAAATAATAAAAATAGAACTGAAATTATAAGCATAAATACCATGTTTACTTTTAAGGTAGCATTAGAATTTAAGATTGGAATTTTTACAGATCAGCATGAAACTAGATTGTACAAAGCCCGATTGTTAGTCTGACAACTAACCATTTATTTTTACCGGTCTAGTCAATAATGAATCTAAAACCAAATTACGAGGACTTAGGTTAGGAGAGGAGAGTCACAAAAGCTGTTATCAATTTTAAATTCACATCTGTATTGTTATTCTTATTAAATTTCGGATTACAAAGCCTATTAATTACTCGCCTCCACTCTGGAGTTGTTCCAAAACAAACTCTAATTAGGTGATTGAGTTACAAATTTGTTTTCCTCACGAAAGTTTCTAACATTATGTCAAGGCTATTGTTAGACGAAACCCTTAAATGTTTTATTTCAATATGCTTTTTTAATTATTGTGTTACTTGAGTTTAAACTTCTGAAATAGAATATATTTATAATTGCCTATAGTGAAAGCTGATATTATTCCAAAACTACTCTCGGTGTCTGGGATTTAGCTACAATTGAATAATTGTAGACATAAAAAATTGTTTGATATTCTTTGTAAATATAATTTAGTTTAACCAGGCTATCATAATCAATGATAAAAAAATAACCTATGGGTAGATGGCATCCAGTTTGTATGCATTCTCAAATATACTTCTATAAAAATATGTATGTTCTAGTTACATGTTACAAATTTTTATTATACTTATGCGCGGGAGTAATGATACATACTTACTTTCAGATATTCACATTTCAACTAAAGCAGCAACAAGCAATTTTTCAATTAATATATTTTGTTCTTATTTCTTTAGTATAGCGTCCACCATCAAAATGTAATACGAATCATTAAATTATATTACAATGAAATGTGATCGTAATGTACTTAATTTAATTCGCATTTTGCTGACAATTACCGAATTTAGCCGCTCTGATAGAAACCCGATGACAGAATGTCTTTTTTGTTATATCTCACTCGACCCTTGAGTAAAAACAGAAATACCGAATTGGACCTTCAGTCGGTAAACTCTAGTAAAAGATTTATATCCTAGACGAATGATTGGTATGTCGATAGGAACCGCTTTCAGATCAAGGAACACAAAGGACGTAGAAATTCTGATTTAATATTAAGGTTTAGCATTATTTGAACAGTCTTTGATTAATTAATACCTTCCTTTGACCCGAAGAAACTTATTTAATTTAAGAATGGAAATCACAGAAATTCTTTGTTTAAATCTTGTCTCAATCTGGAGTTCGCTTTATGAATAAAAAATGGATTTCAAGGTTGAACTACGGCTGCTTGGCTGCTTGGACAGTCCTTCAAAGTTTTTATGGGTGGTTATAATATGTAGATATATTTATAACGGCTTTTTTCAAAGTAGTGTCAAAACTTATTAACGATGTGATCAATCTATATAAAAACAGTGCGACTAGTATCAGATTACTTTCTGTTTACTAGAATTTACTGGACCGATCATCATGAAATTTCATATACACGTTGTCATAGGTACAGAAAAGAACAAAGGGTACCTTTTATCCAGGTAAAACGTACTCTTCCTAAAGGATAGAATAGTAGCAAAATCTTAGATTAGCGCAAGCGAAGCCGCGGGCAAATCTAGTTAAATACAAAGGCAAGTGAATGGCGTACACCTTAAACCGTTAAATTGATATACAAGAGATTGCCCAAACTGTAATGTAATATAGGCAAGGAAGGGCCAATTCTCGTAATAAAAACTGTTTGAAAAAAGAGATCATATCTACTCTAATAAGCGTCAAATGTGAACTGCAAATGCTATTTATGTTCACATTTGACGATTGTTTTAATTTTATTTAGAAAAATACCATTTGTGTTTTTTATGACACGGAGACTAGCTCAGTACTCTATTTTGAACAGTTTTTATTGCGAGAATTGGCCTTCTAATTACGATTTATATTATACTAGCTTTTGCCCGCGGCTTCGCTCGCGTTAATTTAGAATTTGACAATCAATTCGGGACAACCCGAATTGATTGTTAAATTCTAAATTAATGATTGTATTATATTATTACAAGCAAAGTACAAACTTTGCTTGTAATAATATAATTCAATCATGAAACACGTAGCGCCATCTATTATCAGAAGAACGTTATTGTTGTTTTCTCGGGAACAGTATTTTTTTCAGGATGAAAAGTAGCCTATGTCCGTTTCTGTACACCTGACAACGTATATGCAAAATTTCAGAATGATCGGTTCAGTGGTTTAGGCGTGAAAAGGTAACAAACAAACAAACTCATTTTCGCTTTTATAATATTAATTAGGATTCTAGCAGTTCTATATAAGTAATAGATCATTGAGTAAATTCAATTATTAAGATACCTTTACTTATCTTTCTGTAATATTATTTACTACATCTAACGGTCCTAAGATACAGTAAGCCCAGGAACTTAACTAGACAAGTTCCCGGGGCTAGATTGATAGTAAATATAGGATTCGTAAAACTTACTCATTGGCAAACCACGCTGTGGTTGATTATCAATAGAACCACAACACCAATTACGCTTTGCGATATTTTGTGTTCACCGCAACAAATTATGGCGTTGGCTTTGGTTAATTAGCATTTTTAACTTTTCTACTTTATATGTAATAAATAAATACGAATATTCATGATCAGTAAATTTCGACCGCCTTGCCAATGATTGCCTCCTTCTATTATGGGTCATAATAAAAAGAGGAAGAGACATCATATCAGATGTAAGTAATATTTTTTTTTTATTAATATAAATTAACTTTAAAATCTATTATGTTCTCATGTAAGTGACATGTATGTGTTTTATTGAGAAATAAAGATCTTTAAACCGAAGTAATAATAATTAAAGGTAGTAGAGCCAAGCTGGTTACAGCAGGAATGGGCCGGCTCGACTGGGGAAGTACTACCCTCTCACAGAAAATCGACGTGAAACAACAGTGTTTCACTGCTGTGTTTCGTTCGGTGAATGAGAGCGCCGGAGGCCTAAGCATGAGGTGACGATTCTCGCAGCTTATGAGGGACCTGCAGAGTATCCGTAGAGTCATTGTGTGGGTGGCGCGAGTCGACCCGGCGGCCAGGGAGAGCCGTAGAAACGGTGCTCTGCTGGCCGCCCGCGGTATAGTCCAGGGGCCCAACCGAGTCTAACCAACTAGGTTGGCTGCCTTATCATGCCGCGCATAATCTCGAGGTGGCTCGTCGTGCCTGATGGTGACCGGAGGGTGGGTCCCGGCGACCACTTTCGGGAGGGTACGGGGGTCCTTCCGTCCGTCGGATCGGCTATCGCCATACCATACAGTTATATAACAAAACTTGCTCTGCGCCTTGCCCCACTTTGCTGCGAGAATAGCCGCCTCTTTTTTTTTCACGCTTCCCCTTCCTTTCACTCTATGGCAGTACGAACAAAGCATTGTCGTTCAACAGCAGCCAATCGCCGTAACCCCACTGCTGCTTCCTGTGTCGTGGAGTTTATTAACATCAGAGGACTCCACGCTAACCTTAATGCCGTCCATCACCACCTGGAGACGGCTCGGCCGGCAATGCTTTTTCTAACGGAGACACAAATACGCCGTCCTGCAGACACGAACTACCTGCAATATCCCGGCTACGTGCTAGAGGAGTGTTTCCTCGCGAAAGCCGGGGTATGCTTGTTTGTTAGGGCGGATATTTGCTGTCGCCGTCTACAATGCCTAGAGGACCCTTCCTTCTCTGTCCTTTGGGTACACGTAGATCATGGCTCTTTCAGCCAAATCTACATGTGCCTCTACCGATCCCATTCAGGAGACGCTGAGACTACTCGACTCTTCAATTACCTGAGTCAGGCGGCAGACGACGCGCAGGAGCGGTTTCCTTACGCTGAGTTGGTGTTCTTGGGAGATTTCAATGCCCACCATGAGACCTGGTTGGGTTCTCCCAAAACAGACCACGCGGGACGAACTGCCCATGCGTTCGCTCTCACGCATGACCTGTCTCAACTGGTACTCCAGCCCACCCGGATACCAGATATTGCAGGTCAGGCGCCCTCTCTGCTCGATCTGCTCCTGACGAGTAACCCGAACCGGTACAGTGTGTCGATTCGTGCTCCTTTGGGCACCTCAGACCACTGTCTGGTTTGTGCCACAGCTGTTGTTGTTACGCCCCCACGACCCGAGGAGGCAAGACGACGACTGTGGCACTACTCGTCAGCAGACTGGGATGGAATGCGGGAATACTTCGCATCCATCCCTTGGGCTCAACGCTGCTTTGAGAACAGGGATCCATCAGAGAGCGCTACTGCTGTCGCTGGTGAAATCATCCTGGGTATGGAATATTATATTCCATACAGTGATGTCACGAGCGGCGGCAGGAAAAGGCCCTGGTTCGGGCGTGAATGCGCCGATGCTGTTGAACGCAAACAGACGGCGTATCGCGCTTGGACCAGGGCTCGCACTCTCCACGACCCTAACGTGGATCACCTGAAGGCAGCGTTCAACCAAGCCACAAAGGTCTGCAAGAGGGCATACTTAAGAGCGGATGCCCAGCGCGTCGCACGGTTCGGCCAGGAACTAATGGCGCATCCTACGGGCAGTCGTAGCTATTGGCGCCTGGCCAAAGCCGTGCAGTCCAATTTCTGCCAGACCATGCTGCCCCCTCTGAGGTATCCGAATGGATCACTGGCTCATCGGCCGCAGGAGAAAGCAGATCTGCTTGCAAATCTCTTTGCGGCCAACTCCCGAATCGATGACTGCGGTTCGCAGCCGCCTAACATTGCCAACTGCGGCTACACCATGCCTGATATATGTATCAGGCAACAAACCGTTCGTGCGATACTGCAGTCTCTCGATGTTCGGAAAGCCAGTGGACCTGACGGCATCCCAGCTGTGGTTCTTAAAAAATGTGCAGCGGAGTTGTCTCCCACACTTACGCGCCTATACCGGACGTCTTACGTCGCAGGCATTGTGCCTGAGGCTTGGAAGGAAGCGAACGTTCAACCGATTCCCAAAAAGGGGGACCGTTCCGAGCCAAGCAACTATCGACCCATAGCTATCACCTCGGTGCTTTCCAAGGTGTTCGAGCGGATTATAAACACCCAAATTGTCCGCTACCTGGAGGATCAATCGTTGATCAATGATCGCCAATACGGCTTTCGGTCTAAACGATCAACGGGTGATCTTCTAGCGTTCGTCACGCATCTCTGGGGTGAGGCTATGGACAAGCACGGCGAGTCTTTGGCTATCAGCCTTGACATAGCCAAAGCTTTCGACAGAGTCTGGCACCGGTCTCTTCTTTCCAAGCTTCCGGCCTATGGCTTGCCCCCTCAACTGTGCACCTGGATTGCAAGTTTCCTGCAGAAGCGTCGTATTCGGGTCCTTTGCGACGGTCGCGCTTCCAAATTTATGCAGGTCAATGTAGGAGTGCCTCAGGGTTCTGTCTTATCCCCTACGCTCTTTCTTCTGCATATCAATGATATGTTGAATCTCGGCAACATACATTGTTATGCGGATGACAGTACCGTGCATGGGCGATATCTCGGACATCCTGAGGCCAAACAGGCTGAGGTTGAGGGGAAAAGGCAGAATCTTGTCGTTGAACTTGACCGGACCTTGGACCGCATCTATGAATGGGGTGCCAAGAACTTGGTCGAGTTCAACGCCAAGAAGACCCAGGCATGCGCGTTCTCTACAAAAAAGTCTCCGTTCCTTCCCCTCCCTTCTCTGAAGAACACTCCACTGGTGATACGTGACAGTCTCTCCATCTTAGGTATGGATCTTTGCCGCTCCCTTAATCAGAAAACCTATATCGAGAGCGTCATTAAGCAAGCTTCGCGAAAACTCGGAGTTCTGAACAGGGTGAGGCGGTTCTTCACGCCTGGGCAACTGTGCCTATTGTATAAGGCACAAGTGCGCCCTTGCGTGGAGTACTGTTCTCATCTTTGGGATAGCTCCGCGCAGTACTTGCTGGACGCTCTCGACCGGTTACAGCGGCGGGCTGTCCGTATCATCGGAGATCCAGAGGTCACGAGTTCACTGGAACCTCTGCAACTCCGTAGAGACATTGCCTCATTGGCATGTTTCTACAGAATATACCACGGGGAGTGCTCTGAAGAGTTATTCCACCTTATCCCGCCCTCCCCTTTCCTATCCAGAACAACGCGTGCTGGGCTCAGATGCCATCCTTACACGGTAGAGTCGATTAGAGCGCGTACCAAAAAGTTTGGGTCCTCATATCTCTGCCGAACGACCAAGGCATGGAATTCTCTGCCGAGGCACGTGTTTCCTTCTACCTTCAACCCTGGGTTCTTTAAGCGGGGCGTGAAAAAGCATCTTCTCAGGCCGTCAAAGTAGAGACCTCAACATCGCCTCGGCTACTGTGGGGGCGATGTGGAGGCCACTGCTCTTAGACCACACGACTGCTTACCATCAGGTGGAGTGTGGTCATTTTGACGAGTAAAATAAAAAAAAAAAATAAAAAAAAAAAACTTCAATCATCAATATATTCAATATCTAAATAATTGTCAAATATTTAAACCTAGCTGAAGACTGGCTTGCCTAGGCCAGTAGTAGAAGTAGTCAACATTTTAGTAATCTACATTATACACAACCTGCCAATTTTGACGAACATCGGTATTCATGATAACCATTAGACCTGAAGATGTTCTCAGAGCGGTCATAGCCAGCCATTGCCTCAATTTGGTTCTTACTTTGGAAAATGCCTTTTATTTCCATAGCGTGTCGATGGCAATCGAAATAGTGCCAGCCTAGAAGACGAACACGAATATGAAGTTATCATGAGCTTATCCATGAGTTTCTCTAATATGTGGGCAAAAGAATACGCTGCCCTAGAACCGTAGTTTAAACAACGCTGCTGGGCATGGATCTCTTTTCATTGTAAGATGGGGCAAGTAGAATCCAAGAATACCCTGAATACAAAACATCCCATTGGATTAAAGCTAGTATCATATATTAAATTATAGAAGAATTATTTTATATTTATGTAGAAGGCGAAAGATCGGATTTGTGGTGCAAATTGGCACAGACCTATAATCAGTGGCGGCCTACATCAAACTAATTAATTAATTTAATCATTCAATGCGACAACCAAACCACAACCAGCTCAGCTGTCACACTTAAACTACCGCTTACGCTATTAATTTAATACCAGAACCAAGAAGGCCATCAAATAAAATTAAGCATATGATCAATCATAAAAGAAAAAGCGCTCAACAGACTGATATCAAGATACATTACATATACGATCTAACATTACAAAAAGTATCAAAGCTTTCCAACTTTGTCGTAAAAACCAGAGTAACCACAAAAACTGTACTGCTTTGCTGTAAATTGTACTATATTCATCAATTCAGGCTTTGTTGACATAAAACGTTTAATCTTAACCGGTTGAGAACAGGTTATTAAGTACTAAACCTTAAGTAAAGGCGCTTGAGCCCCCATCATCGGAGCATTATGTAACTTGACTAATTTCGCAATTAATTCAAAGCCGCCCAAGTTCACCACAACTATATGCCAAAGTTGTCTGAAACCGACTAGGCCTCATAATACCGACTGAATATTTTAACAAACTTAATTTTGTTTTACCACAATATCTTCATATTAATTTAGTCCACAAAATGTCTGCACACTTTATTAAAATATGTCTTTATATAGTTGTAAACTGTGACGAGGTTGTGTCTGACTATTAAAACTATTTTCAAAAAACTAATTAAGATTGATTATTAAGATAGAGATAAGGATGGCCAAATAAATTTCATGAGTTCGTGATCAGAAGTGGAGTAAGTGTACAAAAATAGAACCTACTACATTCAGTTTGCAGTCAACTTGGAGTAATACCGGCATCCTGCATTTATATTTTAGATTAGCTGTTACCTGCGACTTCGGCCGCGTAGATTTTAACTAAAAAGTGTTTGTCTCCGCGGAACCCTATTTTTGTTCTAAAATCAAAGTAGCCTATGTTACTCCTTTTAACATCCGCTATCTATCAGTGAAAGTCCCGTCAAAATCGGTTCAGCCGTTTCGGAGATTACCCGGAACAAACAGACAGACAGACAGACAAAAATTTTAAAATAGATGTTTTCTTATAGGTACCTTATATACTTTCATATGCATTAGATAAAAAGCTGTTATTTTGACATTACAAACAGACACTTCAATTTTATTTATTTGTATAGATTATGGCAGGTATCGTTAAGGTAGTCATTTGGATTAATTTTTGTACTTTAATCTACTATAAGTTATATAAAGATACCAACAGATTTAATAATTATAATAATCATGGGAAGTCCTTAACTAGAAAGAAAGATTAAATTATTACATAGCTACGTCATTTATACACTTATTCCACTACTAAAAACACTCTACAAATGTGTCAATACCATATAAAATGTGGGATTTGCCGCAAACATTTATAGTTTTTAAGTCGGATGTTCAATGTGTTTCAAGCTTAAAATAGCTGATTTTGTGCCTGAATTATATTCACACTTTAAAGCATTGTGACATAAATAAAATGGATTATTCAATTAAACGTATAACCCCACCTTCACGTTCTCGTTAAATTTTAATGTCATTTTATGTTTTATTGAATAGATTGCATTGCATTTCAAAGTGGAAAGAAATTGTAGTCTAAATTGGGAACTGTCTCAGTTAAGGGTCGGAATCTCAATAAAGGCGCGCACAGACGACCCGTTTTGTTCTATTTCGCACACGTCGTTTAATGTGCGCCTAACAGTCGCTTGCAGGCCTCATCGTGATTTTTTTATCTCTGCAATGGTTGCACAGTTTGTATAATAAAATATTGCGGTTATATGAACTTATATACAGGCCGATATATAAGATTCGAGTCGTCTAAGCCAAACTTCAATGGTATAAACATAATATAAATATGCATGAATATAAAAGTTTATAGTTATAAAACATAATTAATGTTTTATTATAAATTAACCGTGCAGTGGTTAAGAAAATATTAATATGCGTCATTAGCTGAGGTGAACGTATATATTTAATATAATTATATTTCATATGACAGCTGTTCAGATTATGTTATGTATTACATGTATGTATGTATTTATAAATATATACATTGCTAGCTGTCCCGACAGACGTTGTCCTGTACACATGAATCAATAAAAACCAATCTAATCCATTCTCGAATCCACTTGATCACACACAAAAAATTTCATCAAAATCGGTCCAGCCGTTTAGGAGGAGTTTAATTACAAACACACGCACAGAAGATTTATATGTATAAGGATTTCCCAAGCATCTAAGAAAATCATAAAAATACTAGAAATAGGCAGTAAAGCATTAAATTGGTAACTACCAATAACAAGCTTTCTTCTAAAAATCGACAACCTTCCGATATCTAAAGAACAACCTCGAAACAAAAATGAACAATTCCTAGATAACTTTTGTTACTAATGTGGATACCCTGAGTACAGGAAACAATTTTATTTGCTCCAACTAGCGATGCGCTGACATTTTTCTTTCGTCTCTTTCTATTTGGTGCGTTTCGCATGTGCTGCATGCTTTGTTGACGACATTGAATGAATATGTTCTTTGTTTCATTTTGGTTCAGCTTAGATTAATGTAGCCAGACTTGAACTCCAATGGCCGGTAGAGATGTTGAAGTGAGTTATGTTCGGTGATTTCACTCAGAATGAAGTTGCTTGTGAGTGATAGCCGTTTAGACTGGCGTGGTTTGGAGTAAACTGAGATTGTAAAAGCACGAATATAACATTGTTTGCAGATTTATGGTTTATTAGACGTAGTAAGCATATTTAGGTATGTTTTGGTTATCTTGTGATGTATTCCTGTATTCACCTAACTTTTTAATGCAATATACATGCACGCACTAGACCAATAGATTCATATATGTAGCTAATATGGAGGTAAAAATAAAAAAAAAACAGATTATTTGGTTCGTTTTTTACGGCTTTGGCCTTCTAAATATGTACTTTAGAAAGTCGTAAACAAAAACTTTATAACATTGTCTTATTATTATTTACCTCTTAGCTACAGATACCTATATGTTTTATTAGAAAATTGGGGACTTCCATATTTATACAGATGTAGGATCATACTTCTCTTATTTTAAGTTTTTTTTCTTTCTCACTTGTTTTCATATCCTTGTTAATGGTATGAAAACAAGTGAGAAAGAAACATTTTCGTTCCGCAGGAAAAATATTTTGGAACATTGCAATTAAAAAAATCTTCTGTAAATTGGTCTTATGGCACATGTCAGATAAGACATGCTCAGAAATCTTTGTTTCAGAGGTAACCGTTCTAAAAAAATGCGTTGAAAGCACCAGCAAAAAATTTATTAATGTTCGGGTTTGTTTTTCTGAAAGATTTCCCTAATCAACAAAAATACATTGACGAGTCAACTTTCTTTTTTAATAAAGGTAAGCATACATTTATTTTGACTACTTCATGACAATGTTGAGTACGTATTTCTCAGCGTAACCTCAACCAAAAAATAAGTGAAATAATTTAAACGTTGGTAAGGACACTCGTCAAAGCAAATCTGTTGAATGGGAATAATGGAGAATACTCGACGGCCCATAGCCGGGGAAAGGAGTGCTTATTTCTGTTTTTATATTTCATTATTGGCCCTCTCATCTCATATTGCACTCCATTCGAATTCATAGAGGCCGCCATAAAAGATTGAAACGTGAGAGGGGCATTTGAATGGCGTAATTGCAAGTGCAATTTTTTTTTAATTCAATTCCTGTCGGCTATAGCAAAGCTGGAATGCACTTCATTGATATCGTTTTAAAGTAATGAGTTTTTTGTACAGCCTTTGTTTGTTTGGGACAAATTGTGGTTGCATTTGCATAATACAGGCAAGTTTTGACGAATATTCTTTAGGAGCAATGCAATGAGAGCATTTTGTTATGGTTTTTTATTTGTAGCTTTACCTGAAGATTTATATTTTGCTCGCAACATGATCGTTATGGAAATTATCGATGAAACTCTATGCTCATCTATGTTGGTGGAGATTCGTCTGGCAATAGTAAACCTCACATGAGTACCTAAGATCGTTCTTTATTTAAAGTTTAAACAGATTACGTTTCATTTGGATTACTAGTATTATTAAGCCTTATAAGTGTATTTGGAGTGTATTCACAACATTAGTGCAATGAGTCAGGATTGAATCCATTATCACACGATAAAATGTCCAATTGCTTGACCACTGTGCTATCGCCGCTGCTCCTATGATGGTGAAGAGAAAGTTTCATTTTAAATTAGAAGGACATTGAGGTTAGTAAAAAGTATTTGCACAGTTTTGAGTTTTAGCAGTATGTACCTATAATATAACTTGTTTCTGCCCGCGATCTAGCCTGCATGAATCCTACGGGGACGTATTACAGTAAAAAATAGCTTACGTATTTAATCCTGTGTTGATCCCGGATGTCGTTGTGGTTTAAGTGGTCGCCTCGCCCTTGCCTTTATGCCGAGTGTTGTGAGTTCGAATTCTAGACAATACAAAAATGTATGACCACAAAAGTTTGTCTCAAGCCTGGATGATTTTGTGTCCATTGTTGGAATGTTTGTAAAGTCCCTCGCGATAAAAGATTTATGCCCAATGCTGAAACAATTTTCATCTTCACAAATTTTCAGATTTATAATATTAATAAGATGTAATAGACATCAATAACATTTTTTGCTTTCTTTAGATTGAATAACATTGTATGGACCCCTACAGGATAAGCAAAATATAAAGCTTTTAAATATATGTTTAATTCCTTAGCACAAAAGTTTTATTAAAGTAATAATTTAGAATTACAACTTAGTTTTAAGTACGAACGCAATAAAACCCTCTAGAAACACTACTATTATTTTATTAGAACAATTAAATACCAAAATAGTATTACCCGGTGAGGATTTTTACAGGAGATGACGAGGAAAATGAGCAATTACACGACGGCGGTGGCTCGACTTAAACGCCTAATGAAATTTAGAGTATGCCGAATGGAAACTGACAGTCGTGGAGACGACATTACGTGTAAAGAAATCTGGTCGCCTTTTAAATCTATTCTACACTATTTTCTTAAGGGTAAAAAGTGGGTAATATGCCTGGTAAGATAAAGAATAATGGGTTAGAATATCCACGGTAAGCAACCATTGTCAAGTCTTAGATAACCAGACATAATTAAAAAACTATTGTGTCTGGCCACCGGTGTTGCTGCGCCTATTTTACATCTTACAAAACCGTATTAACATGTCAAAATTAATCAGTTGATTATACAGATAGTTTGTATGTAAATTAGTAATTTTCTCATTTTCAAAGAAACCAGACACGGAACAAGTATTTGTGGATGACACAAATTTTAGTCCCGTGCGGCCGTATAGGGATCGAACCCACAACACTCAACGCAGTGATAAAGTTGAGGCTTTAATCACTACGCCATTTTGCCGTCTAATTATGTTACGTAGTTTAACCGTAGTGACATATCCTAATAATTCTTATGTGAAAGGACACCGGCTTAATGCGCTCTTCTATAATTATAATATAAGAGATATAATTATATACATAGATAGTTTCATAAGAGAAAACTCAATAACACTATGCCCGATCTGAAACTAACCCGGTGCCCCATAATCAGCCGCAAACGATCGCCATACGTAATATACAGGTTGTCCGGTAATTAATGGATAACCTTGAAATGTCTTAGAGTAGAACTGATGGCCGTTCAGAAAAAAATCTATCCTAACTAGGTACCTGAGATATGATTTCTTTTTTAATAGTCTGATAATTTTTACCTTGTTTAACTTTCTTGTACACAACGACCATAAATGAATGAATTCCATCGGTTTTTTGTTGTTTTATTATTAAACACTAATTAGTGTTTAAACTAAAAAAATAAAACAACAAAAAACCTGATGCTAATAGATAGACAGTCAAAAGTATGACTAGCTGTTGCACTTTCTTTCTTGAATAATGAAACAATTTTTGATGTAGAAAATTAAAAAAAGTAATAATTAAAAAAAAAATTGTATCTTAGTTAGTAGTAAGTATAGATTATTTTTCATATTTTTGCCTGAACGGCGATTAGTTTTACTATAACATATTTCAAGGTTATCCATTAATTACTGGACCCCCTGTATATGTATGTTTAGTCATACATACATACCCATTGTCTAGTACCCATAGTACAACCTCTGCTTAGTTTGGGCTAGATGGTGTTGTGAGTATGTGATAGAATATTATATTATATTATTATTATTATACGATACTACATTTAAAAATCTAAACATGTATGTTTGCATAGTATTTCTATTAAATATGTTTTGTTAACTAAAATTGTTTTCTATTATAATGAAATGTTCGAGATATTATTTTGCTTTTATTATAAAACTATAATAAAAAGCCCAAACTTTCTGTATAAAATAATAGATTCATCAGAATTCTATTTATATTTTTGATGAGATAATAAAACTAATAATATAGTCCGTAAACATGTTATAAGTAACTTAATTTATTTTTTATTTTCTTTAACCAATAATAAAGGTCTGCTCAGAAATTCCAAGATTCGCCAGCGGCAATTCGTATTAGGCAATGCCGCCTGCCATACTGCCTAATCGATTTTTAACTTATCACTTGATTATTATTTAATAGTCTAGGTCCTCACCACTCAACATCTTCACATCTTCATACCATCAGCTAGCAACTCTAGAATTCAGGAGCACGGAAAATTATCCTCAAATACAATTAAAGTGTAAAGCAATTTATTTTAATTTTAATCCGCGTCTACCCGCGTTCCCTCCACGGGGCTATGGCCCTTAATAACCGCTGTTAATATTCACAACTTCGACTTACATATTCCTATAAGCTTCTTTACTCAATGGAATCTTTAAGAACATTTTTCGAAGAGATGTAACCCATAAAAACATCAGATTAATATCATCGTACTGAACTGCCCACACAAGTCAATTATTTATATATTATTATTATAAAAATTCGAATTCATTCATACGTATTTAATTAATATTTCAATGCTTACAAATATATGACGAATCAATTTGCAAATGAATTTAGCGTTCCCTCAGTAATTGGTCCGGTCATCAATCATATTCATAACCTATTACTGATGGTCGCACACATCTTGATTACTCTTGCGCTACATGCCACAGAGTAATCGCTCGCCATACAAATAGTTTGTCTTACTGCATAATTCTTATACAGAATATTTAAAGAGATTTATTCGATTATGACTGCCGATGTTAAAGTCGATGGAGTATGTACGCATTCTGACACAGTTTGGTTCAATTGGCAGCTACTCAACAAAGAGAGGGTAACGTTTAACTACTCTCTCAATATTGAGGGTGAAATGCATCTTTATATTGTGAAAATAATTTACGATCAGTTCAAGAATGTCAGAGGCGGTTTAATAGTCAGTAATATAGTGGAATGATAGTATTGTTTCAAACGCGTTCTAAAGGCTTATAACTTTATAAGAAATAATATACATTGTTTTTAATGGGCAGTATTACAATATTAGCATGCAAGTTTTTTTTTCATGTAAGTTAAACTATCTGTAATATGTGACTTAGTGTACGTAGTCGTTTTTTGTGTGTTATTGTAAGCTAATTTTAGTGAGACTTAGTTAAGCGATTCAGCCATATAACTAAACATAGAGACACAGTTACTTTAGGCTTATGCATACTAAAGACTAGAAGCAAGCATATTATGAAACAGGCCAAGAAATAAATACTAAAACTATTGAATATTTGTTCTTATAATAATGTTTTTCAGCTAAACAAAATGCAGAGTAGGGCAGCGATGTGGTATTATCCGCAAGGAATTTCATTACGATGACAATGTTGGCAAGTTCACTTTTCTTGCGAGATAACGAGCGTAGCTGAGATTGTTTCAAGCTTCTAACTTGAGGGCACTTTGACCCCTGGCCCGTGAACATCGCGAACATTCTCATTAGACGTCCACAAAAGAATACTGTTTTATTTAAAAGAGAACTTAAAGGAAATAAAAACGACAAGTGAATATTTAAATGGTTCAGATTAAAAGCATTTTGTGCGTTACCAGTCTCATTTGTGGTCCTTTTATACGTAATTCTTTGTCAGAATTATTTCTGTGAAACAATAATTTAAAAATTGCTTGTCTTTGCCTTCATTTATATTTTTGTGCCGCTCTTAACTTAATGTAATACTTTTGAATTTAAATGTCTTTGCTACACATTACCATAAACGTTATTGTCCGTCAAATTAACAACATTTAAGTGCATTTCGACATGCGTTTTACATTCACATTTTTTTATCCCGAATAAAGACATTTTAATTTAAAATAACAGCACAGATTTATTAAAAAATTGTATATGTGCTTCATGTCTGTAACATAGGTATACGCAGAGTCGTTTCTATATCAACTAACTATATTCTTTATTTACTGAATTTTCAACTTCCGTAGGTTTATTTTCGCAAAACTCAGCAAGTAATCGATACGTTTCCATATTATAAGTCTTTATTGGTATTTTTTTAAATTTTTGATGTTTATTTACAAAACAAATATAAAAAACTTGAGAGGTGTCAAGGGACACCCGGATGGAGCGAAGTTCCTTTCGATTAATTAGTGAAGGAATTGTCATAAAATTTTATTTTTTTAAGTTATAATAATTTTTATACAATACATACATATTAAGAAATAACCTTGAAAACTTACAACTATAGCAAAAAGTGTCGTTACAAAAAGTGCTCGAAGGATCGAACCCGCAACACTCGACGGTGTAGTAACGAGACGAGATAACATCTTAAACCTATTCGCTATATATACACAGTCAACATATAAACTAACATAGTTTATGTAATTTAATTAGGGGACACAATATTAAAGACGTGCCTACTTACGCGAGCTCACCCGTTAGTTAGCTCCTGTTTAGTGCTGTTTACTTTCAAAGTAACAGGCTTATTTTATACAAGTGGGTGGCAATTTCCTACGAGAAAATATATTTGGCTTTAAACTGTCTACAATATTTTTTGTAAATCCTTATCCTTACTTAATATTATAAATTTGAAAGTAACTCTGTCTGTATATCTGTCTGTCTGTCTGTTACCTTTTCCCGGCTAATTCACTCAACCGATTTAGATGAAATTTAGTACAGATATAGTTTAAAACCTGGGGAAGGATATAGGCTACTTTTTATTGATGTAGGTACCACGCGGGCTTGATCATTTGTCCTGAAAGGACAACATCTTATATAATCATTCGTTGTAGATGTTTATAAATATAATATGCTGTCATCCCTCTTTGTACACGTAGTCAATTATCTTTGGACCAATATCAAAACATTTTTTTAGTTAAATTTCTTAACAACTAATTTAACCGTTCAAAATATTTCTATCCTTCCAGCTTACGAAAGTAAGGAAGTGCTAGTTGTCAGACAATAATGATGTTCAGCCGTGTTTGGTAGCCGGTACACAGCTTTCTGATAGTTGTGATATCTATCGATTCGGCTTAAAATGTACTTATTATATTTTAATTCATAACATAACGCATCGACAATCGACAAACCTTGATAAATAATATGAAGATAATTAAACTGATTCCTAAGATGCATTAAATTAACGTAAATATCACCTCGGATATAATCTATATATTAATACGTGAAGCGAAAACTTTGGATCCCTTTTTACAAAAATTTGGCAGACGGAGAAGTATGAAATTTCGCACACTTATAGTTTATACAGAGAAGAAGTGACGAATGCTAATATTGTTTTAAAATATGCATTAGAAATACATTAAATCAATGAAAAACACTACACACACACAACCATGCATTTGACACACGCAATCGAAGTGCGTAACTACGGTTACATCTATCAATATATAATGACATAAAAAGTGTCGTTACAACTTTTGGTCTTAATTTTTTCCCTCTAGCCCCCTTTCGCAACGCACGATAAGGAACTTCGTTCCAATATGTATTAGGTATGTTTTTATATACTTTTATATCTAAGTTCCCCGGGAATTGTTTTATAAAAACATCAGAATGAGCCTCGACAAAGCGTTGCCGGTGACAGCAAATATCCAAACAAATATACCAAAACAACCAAAAAAAATTACCACATAATATATACCACAGATAATCAGGAGAGATAAGGCGCATAATCAATATTTAAAATAAAGATTCTGTGACTGTGCAACTGTTGAAAATTAAATACATAAAATAATTTAAACCGTTTCTTAAAACAAAGGTCTTGACGGACATACAGATTATTAACATGGATAAAATATCAGCACATTTATTTCGCGTCTAAAATATTTAAAATATATTTCACCCATGCTATTTCACAGGCCTCAGGGGCATTACTAAGGCAGTTCATCACAATTACCACGAATATTATACTAGAACTTAACATATTAGGCTGTCTACACATTAACACAAACACGGCCGGCCGGGAATGCTATGCCGTTCCATTATAATTGCATTAATTCCACGGCAAACTAATTACAATAGCTGTTAAATCATTGTTCACGCAAATTGGTCTGACCACACAAATCGCTTTAAGTTACTGAGGAGTATTTGACCGTGACGTAATATCAGTATTGCTCACCAAATCGTATATAGAAAATAATGAAACAAATAATTCTATTCTACTTTCATCTAGCATAGAAGAAAATTGCCTTTCCTCGTATATCATTCGGCAACAAAACAAATAATTTTTGAAGTATTATTTTATATTTAAGTTTTTAAACCCAGTGATGACTGGGATCCTTGAAATCTAACCACAAATGCAGTGTGCAGTGATATTGGTTTCGAAAAAGCCTTTACATAAGAAAACTTATAAATGGCACATAGCATACATACAACTTCTATAAAGCAAACAAAAGAAAAGTAAAAGCCTACAAGTATAATTTAAGAACATATAAACTAACTAGTAGGAAGCCGTGACAGAGTACAGAGACTCACGCCGTTTTGTGGAGCGGTAGGCAGAGATTGCGGCTTTTCACTGGCTATGAACCTATAATATATCTTGGTTTATACACTATCATCACTGTCATTTTCTTCACGCTCTTACACCAATTTAGGTTACACTTAAAGTTTTCTTTCTCCAGAATGTCTCCGATATAGTTAGAGAAAATTTGCCTTTGTTCTCTTCTGGATTTCTTCTTTTTCGAGTCCTCTTCATACAGTCCCGATCTTATTAATGTAATATATGTACGTCTATTCTGGGTATATTGCAATTCCAGTTTACTAGGCACTGTTTCAAAGTCTGTATAGAAGTACTGATTGGACAGGACATACTTAGTAGAAACTAAGTATGTCCTAACAAAATACGCACATAACATTTAGCGTAGCAAAATTACATAATTATATTAGTAGTAGTCTGGTGGCATTCTATACAGTATTATTAATTGATTGTTTGTTAAAGTAACGCGAACTACGCACAATATGGATTAGTGTGTGAAGTAAACAAATCCGTTGAGTGCAATGCAAACCTAGACCGCGTATAACAAAATTATCAGATACAATGTTTTGGCTACCTAAAAATGTATGCAAAAATTAAAATATAATTCTTTTAGTTATTGGTTATAATTTCCGACATATACAGTATTATTTTCAGACAACTCCCGGGCCATGTTTAAATTCTGTGTCACGTGGGAATTTACAAACAGTCAAACAACGAAGATCTAGACTCGGGACGACTATTTGCGGATTACATAATTTTTTATCCTGTGTGGGGATCGAACCCATAACATTTGGCGCGTGATGAACGGCGTAACAACCACTTAAAAAGATCACTAGAACTTGACAGTTTGATCACGTGCTTCCAGTTTTTCTTTTTATGAAAATACAGAATGTATATAAATCTGCTTGTTATCATAGTCGATGTTATTTCACGTGTGTTTCGTCGACAAGTAGGTACTGAGCCGAAATGTTAACATATCTACGGTTAAAACAGATTTTGTTTGGTTTTACAAAGAAGTGAGTTCACGTAGAAATAATGTCTGCTGACTGAACAATTTGTACGAGTTAAATTTAATTTATACGTTTTTCATTGTTGGAGTACCTAGTCTTTTTATGACCAAAAAATACATGTAAAACAAAATGAATACATAATTATGTTTAAAGGTTTAATAAATGTGAATGAGAATATTTCTTTTTATCTAAATTACCTACGTATTTTCACTTGTATTATTTTATTTAGGTAATTGGTTGCGTATTCATTCGAAGAACAATGAGATTGCACACTCTTAAACTAAAGGTTTATCACCTTTAATTTAAGAAAAGTGATGTATGATTATTGATTACATATTTCTTAAATTCTTTTGAGAAATCTTTAGACGTTACTAGGTATTTATTTAATAGAAACTAGATTAAATTCGTAAAGCTCCACATAACATGCACCTAAATTGAATCCGTGCTCAACATCTGAGCTTGCTATAGTCGTACAAAAACAATTCTATACTGCTGTCTGTCCATTTCATTAGTGTTCTACCTCAAGTATGTAGGCAATACGCATTTATTCAGTAGACTAACCAGTTGATGCTTGTTATCAAGACTATATAAATAGCTAATGCACGAATGTAAATCATGAACTTACCTACGTATTGTCCAGAAGACCAATATTGGAAAAGCACTCAACTATGCGCTAACGAGATGCGAGTCTAATGAACTTGAAATCCTCCGCTTCCATTTTGTATAATGGACATAAACACAAAGCTACGAAAGACTAACCGAATAGACGGAATGGAAATTTTATTTATAGACGTCACTACATCTCATCGCTGAATCTTACAACGTTCTCTTTTTTTAATAACACTTGGCTATGTATCGCGGGTTAGTTTACGAACATTAAAAAGCAAAAAGCACATATACTTAAGATACACACAGTATATGTATATTTGATCACACTTTTTTTTAAATTCGTGTTTTTAATGAGGATTGATATCGTGGATCAATTGATAGTAGCGAGGTGACCACGTAAATCACAGTGTCATTCTTGAAGTTTAACTTTTAGATATTGATAAATGTATCGATATATTATGTGTGTCCAGTATCCGAATAGATTGTTATACTTAGAGTTGACTTTGCTCGATATGTTTTTAAAAGCCAATATTAAAAAAATCGATTGTTACCTAATAATCGATTTTTAGATATTGGCTTTTTAACCTGAAATAGCTCTTCTATACATGAATAACAATTTTTATCTCTATAACTAATGTTAGTATAGATATCGTTTTTCTCCGCAGACATGATTACGCTTAAAATTCCCGCAGCATTGTATACTACATAACCACCACTAATTACTTGTATTAAACTTTGATTGTAGGTCCAAATAGAAAGACAGAAAGCTACATTTCTGTTGTAAGCAGAAGGCTTATATTATCTATTGTATCTAGCAAATTGTGCCATATAATATTAGTATACATAACATATTAAATGTTGGTGAAACTTGACTTTAGGTCGTTACTAAACTACATACAATTCACACAGAACTATGTTCCAAGGGAATTATTAGAACTACATATAATAAATGGTAACAAAAGCAAACTATTATGAAAACACCCACACGAAATTAAAACGACAAGTATTAAAATTCGAAAAGAATAAATTTAACAACATTGTTGTATGATTGAAACCCGATAAAAGCTAAAAAAATAGTATTGTACTTATTTACTGTATTATATTATTATCAGAAATTTTACAGGAAAAAAATATTTTGTTGCACTTTTTAATCCCCATAGAAGAAGACAAAGGTGTATAAAATCCATATTTATGTTTAAGGCCTGTACGTGTCGGCTATTGTCTGTCAGTCATATTTGCCAAGGAGAAGCTAAGAGGTGCTTGGATCTCTGGCTCCAAGTCTTAACCAGGTTTGAATAGCAGGATTTTTTTCAATCAAACAGCAGTAGTTTGTGTCCGTATAGATAATTTCTTAAATATTTTCATGACATTAATATACCTTTATTAGATATACATAGTCTACGTATCTAAATTAACTTTATGACAACACTAATGAGTTCTCAAAGGAAGGAACGAATTATCTTGAGTGCTACTATAAACCGATTGAACAGCAATAGATAATTGCGCTCGTTCAAATACAATGGTAGTAGTTAAGTAAATAAAAATGTATGATGCTATCGAAGATTTACTACACTAAATTATACTGGAACTATTCAAAAGCAATTGTGTAATAGAGCGCCTTTATATCATAAGTTAATAGAAGATATAGGAGTAATGTTGAGGAATCAAAATATATACACACATACCCAAATTAGAATATAGAATGTTGATAGACAAACAATTTCCTGCAGTAATGGCACATTGATTTTAGTGGTTTCCCTTAAGTAGTGCAGTAACGTAGGGTCACTGCACTACTTAAACTGCAGCAGTCTTTAGTCAGCTCGTCACCTCGCTTCAGCATGTTTGACTACTTCATTTCACTACACAACGAAAATAGAGTTGTAAGTAATGATATTATGTTAAAAAGGAAGCAGGTATGCTATTAGCATACGCAAAATTTTATAAATCACTATTCCTAAACAAAATCGGTTCAAAGGAATCCCATGCCAAATATTCAATCGAATTATTGCTATATCTTTTATGACAGCTCTTTTCATATCTATGGTGCTATTCATTAATTGCGACTATAAATACATTGTGGTTATTAATAACAACAACTATGTAAAACTACGTACAATTATAATACAATGTTTTAATATACGTGAACAATTTTTCGCACCTCTATCTCTTCGCAACTCTCCGTAATGTTTCATCAATTGTGATGACGCGTTCCGATGTGCTTTTCGTACAACGTAAGCCCCGCAATGCGTTTGCGGGAACGAGTCGATGTTTGTAAGCAGGATTATACGGTTAAAATGTCCGATGACCACTCGCGTATTGACCGACCGCCGATATTTTGGGACACGTCATTTAGGATTATGCAAGCCAATTATTTATCGGTGAAATTAATTAAAGTTTTGCTGGGTGTTTCATTTGACTAATAGTTATATTTATCAAGTTAGTAGAATTGGATTGAAATTTTTATTGATATTTTTGGTAATATGGTTCTCATTATCAACATCTGACTGCACGGTTGGCGTAGTGGTTTAAGTGGTCGCCTCACTGCTGCCACCGCGCCGAGTGTTGTGAGTTCGATCCCCACACGGGACAAAAATGTATTTGATCTACAAATAGTTGTTCCGATTTTGGGTGTTTTTTGTGTCCGTTGTTTGAATGTTTGTATAGTCCCATGTGATACAGGAATTATTCCTAGTGCGAAAGCCTTTTGTTAGAAAAAACTTATATAATAATAATAATATCAGCCCTGTATTAAAGAGCTCCGCGCTTAGCAGTAGCACAGACTGCTAAGCACGGATCTCTTCTTAGATTGAGAAGAGTTAGGCCATAGTCCACCACGCTGGCCCAGTGCGGGTTGCCAGACTTCACATATATTCGAGAACATTATTATAAAACACTCAGACATGAAGGTTTTCCACGATGTTTTCCTTCACTGTTAAAGTGACCGATAATTAACTATTTAATACGCGCATTACTTCGAAAAGTCAGAAATGCGCGCCTTGGGATTGAACTCGAGACCTCTGCGTGGCAGTCCAATGGTCTCCCGCTAGGCTATAGCTGCTATACCTACTTATCATCATTATTATTATACTTAAGACTTGGTTAAATAATATGATATTATTAGATTGCCTGGTCATTTTTCTTTTTTTTATAGCCCAACTGCCACGCTAGTAATAATTCCTATATTCTGTATCATGGAAGACTTTACCAACATTCAAACAAGGGACACAAAGAACAAATAGGCTCAGTATAACCATTTGACACACATTTATTTTGTATGGAATTCTAATCCACAGCTATCGGTATGGTAGCAGCGATGTGGACGTTTTCTGGCAACCACTTACTTTACAATGCCATCTGGGAATTCTATGATTTTGATGATTCTATGGTCGGTATATACATATATATGACGGGACAAAGTAAACTATGGGTTTCACGCACATACTTTAATTTCCTATGCTAGTGTTCTCGCGCTAATAATTGTACCTAATTAACCTACAACTAGTATGCCACAGGCTAGTAATCTATTAGTGCTAAGGTACATATTGATTTCATTTGTAATCAGTGATTGTTGATATTATGCTGCCATAGATACACAATTAAGGATAAGATCCTTCTAGTACATTGCATTTATAGTTTGCAATCAACCATATTAATCTTCGGTACAGCAACTCAATAATTGAAAGACCGAATCATAGTAATTTCAATAGTTCATAAATCGAGCCTAGCCTGGATATGATAGTATTGTTTGCCTACTCAACACGCAGCTATCTGGAAAATTGTTATTACCGAAAAAAAATTAACACGATTCGAAAGAAGAATATATTAGATACATACGTAATATTATAAAAACATCTTCCGCACTACAAATATTCCCTGGATTACGAGGGACTTAACATATACTGAAACAATGGACACTCGCAATAACCAGACCCGAAAGAACTATTTTTGATCTACACTATTTCTTGTCTCGAATGAGCACACTTCGTGCACTGGTAATGGAGAGGCGACCACCTAAACCACAACCAAACGTTTACGATATATGTAAGTAGGCGGCCTACATAGGGCTAAGCGGATACCATGGCCTATACAAGAGGCATTCACGCATTGCAAACCCGAAAATGCTTTTCCAGGTTTCTTAAAGTGGCACTATGCTGCCAGTTTGTTGAACTAGCAGTACACGCCTTCTTTGATTTGAAATACCTCTGCTATTGCAACCATAGGCACATACATGGTAACGGCTTAGCATCATGTGTGCTGTCTATTTAATTACCACATTGATTGTATAGAAAATACTAGTAACGATCCTGCCATTTTCCAAGGTTACTATGTTATTGACCACTAAGTAAAACCATCACTTTCATTCGATCCTAGGCAACTAATTATTTAGCTAACTCAGATTTATTATATTGGCTATTGTTATCGCATGTGTTAACAAATTTCATTAACATGTAAGAGTTTTGAAGTAAGTTTGGGCCAGAGACAACTTCAATAATCCTAATTGCGGCCACAGAGTTTCAAATTAGATTTGCCCAATACCGAAAATGTAACTGAGAGAAGTACGTGCTATAAAAGTGGACAAATATTAGATAAACTCATGTTTTGGTTAGCTTGTACTTTTCTTTATCAATTACTACGAATATTAATCTTACTTTAAACTTCAACTTAATTAAAGATGAATAATGATGAAAGAAGAATGATGATTAAATGATTAGCTCAATAAGAACAAAACCTTCCATCTACCACTATCTAGTAGAGTCACAGGCGTAAATGTATATCATATATAACCTTATCTATCAACTATATTTTGCCTGCGGCTTCGCTCGCATAATATATACTTTGTCAGTAAATTTCTATCCCTTGGAAACAGTACTTTTTTTGGCTGATTGCTACCGTATGTCCTTTTTTCTGTACTCCTGACAACATTTATGTAAAATTACATGACCGGTCTTATAGTTAAGACGTAAAAGCGTAACAAACAAACAATCTCACATCCGCTATAATACTGACTCACGTATTGGCCAATTTATCAACGTTTAGCACAAATCCTTAGACTTAGAAAGCTGACAATTTGGGATTTCCTATGGCATGGCATGATGATAAAAACTGGCACGTAAGTAGATAATCATAGTTATAAATAACTATTTTCAGAATTAATGAATTATGAAAATTGGCTAAATATGTGGATAAAGTATCAAGCAAAAACTAGTATTTAATAATAATAGTATTTAAAAATGTAACAGGTCACACATCACGGTAAGCGGTTGCCGTAACTTGTGACAGTTTGCAACAATAGAGGTTTATACGCCAATTCTGCATAAAGGATTTACTGCATTAGGAAAAAGAACAAAAACCTTTGCTTTTAGCTCAACACATTATACATTTGTAAAAAAGGTTCCTTCTTATCCTATCCTCTTGGTTAGATAATCCATGTTTATATTTGCGAAAACGGATAAAACAGACAGTAAATACACGAAAATTAACACAAACTAACTCATTATTTATTAACTCAAATGAAAGTCCTTGTCAGAACTTCGGATCTTAGTTCAAAATAAACACTCCCACCTCAACACTGAAATTTGTAACAGAAAACAGTTGTATGCATTATTCAAGCCAACAGAAGTTTAATCTCTCAAAGAGAAATGTTGGAGAACTTAGAAACATGACCGCACTAATCATATTAACTATTCTATAGCTACTAAGTACTGCTGCAAATAAACGAAGAACGATCTGTCCACCCGCGTCTTATCACTTCGTCTCTTTCTAATCTTATAGTTTTATTCTGATGTCTCAGTCGCACGCGGTGCGAAGACTCATTGGTCTTCGTACATTTGTAGTGTTGCTAATGCTACCGAAACTGGCTAAATGACTAAGCAACTGGCTTTTAGCTTCGCAAATGTACGTCCACTATTCCGACCCTCAGCTGCAAGCTTTTAGCTTGATTATGCATTATAGATTATGCGGACTGCTCATAAATTGTACTGTAAATGTACGAAAACTGTTTCAGACCAAAAATGAAACGGTCTCAACAGTTTAAGTAGACGAGAGGGTGAAAATTAAAGTTTATTGCCGACTATGGTTCTAGTTACGCTTAATTTAAAGAGTCAGAAGTTTGTGTTTTACAAATCAGCAAATATGAAGATTCAAAGTCATCATAAAACAAAATTCCTGTTCAGTATGGTTATACCAAAACTATACTTTATATTATGACGTGATTTGTCATGTGTCATGACAAAACTTCTTTACACTCTGTACCGCGAAATCGCTAAGTATACCGATACTAGCGCCGCGTTGAGGAAAATTCTATTGGTGAGTGATATTAGATATCATTCATATACATATAGTGAAACAAGTATTGAATAAAAGTTATCCACCATAGTTTTCGGGCGCAAGATGTACTAAAACTGAATAATATATATACAAGTACGACCTTGAGATATGTAACTATGTACCTAATCGCTACTCACTTTCCTTTCGCTCTGAAGCTTAATTCAATTTATTAGCAGCAATGCACCTGAGACTTGAAACGTTGTCCTAATTCATGTAATTGTGTAACATTCACCGTACAGGATAAAGTCCGCTTTTCTGCGAAATCGTTCCCCGAATGCCAAACTAATTTGGGAACCTTGCAATCAACACTTTGTCACGTCTGAAAAACTACTTTCGCAACTCAGCTACTGTTTCGTTAAGGAACCAATGTATAAAAACTTTTAAATATACTGTTTTCCTGGTTCAATTAGACATGAAAAAATATTCCATTTTCGTTTCGGCATGTATACTGCCATAACTGTACATCGCCAATCGTACGTCAATCTAAAATACCTAAATTAAATAAAGACCATAGCTGTTAATAATGATTTAAATTTTAATCATGGTGATTTTAAACAGACAATATTTTTACTTCAGCTATAGTCCGGTAGTAGTTACTTATTAGATTTTTCCTTTCATTATTTTACATTTTAAAATATATTAGGCATACGAAAATGATGAACGAAAAACAAAGTACTACGCAATATTCATAAAAAACAATATTGATTATTCTATACAAAAACAATATATTTTTCGTCACGTCATTTTGAACTGATTAGTTTTCTATACTTTAGGCTTAATTTTCTCTGACGGATCGTTGAGCAAATTTGGGCAGAATCCAAAGAATTTAATATATCACGATCAATAAAACATGATAAATTATATTAAGTGACGTGACAAAACCCTAGACTGCGTCATTATCCAAACTTTCTATTTGGTTAGTAGAGTCTAGAGTGACCAAATAAAATGTTCGAGTTATTTTAGATAAAAATATAGGATTAGATATATCTAGAAAAGTGGCACAGAATTCAATTTCGAGGCTAGTGATATATTTTCTGATAAAATACAACAAATTCTGTACCTACATATTTTTATTAAAAATATGTAGGCTCAGAATATATAAAATACATATTTTCTGCAAGGAATCCTCTACCAATGAGTCAGTCGGTCTGTAGTCTCTACATAATTTATAATACAGTTCCAGGTCCTCTCCGTAACGATGTTAGCAGGATTCCAATACATTTAGCAAACAAACTTGAACATTACAACGCGACTGTTTCGCTCCATAGACTAAGCATTTAGCTTCATGGGAAACAATACAATTTGTGTTTTTCTCTCATTCCTAAAAGAGCAAAAGAGCAATTTATTACAAAAGTATGTAGTGTAGCACGTTTAGTAGATACAGAACTTTTCAGACATAAGACTAAGTTAGAAGAGCTTTTTCCCGTGTTCAGGATGCAATATTGCAGTTACTAACAGACAAAGGCAGACAGACACATGGAATGATGCCTCTTTTTTAATCTAAGTTTTGAATAAAGGATAATGACTAACAACGTACCATCCTTTTTATGCAAGTCAATAGAAATTACAATACCAGTCTATTGGAATTAAGGCATAGTTCTTCATAAGGTTCTGGTGTGCATTGTTCGTTTTCCAATTCGATAATAAAATAACTATAAGTATCTTCTGTGTGTTACAACAGATCTGAGAACTATATTAATCAGAATAGCCACTGTTTAACAGTATATTCATCCATTGCACTATGCCTTCAATCCTTTCTAGAGTAAAGCTAATCCTTCCGATTTTCGACATAACAGCTGACGACCGCAGGCTGCGAAACCCAATTCTGAACAAGTTTACCGTAGTGCTATTTTTGCCTTACATTGTAGAGCAATACTAGAAGAGAAACCACGTCAATTGTTTAAGCAGTAAGCTTAAATATACTACTGCGTTATGAAATCAACGGTTGCATAACATAGGGATGTAAGTGGCATGCGTCGATATTCTGATGAATCATGAGTGGCAGGTTATTTCCTAGAAGTCACAATTGTATCTGTTTCACGTATTTAATGACACGTGAGGCTACAGACATAACGCTATCGATGCGCAGGCGTTCGTTACATTGACTGACATTCGATTAAGTATTCCAGATTACCGAAATACAAGCTTGCTCTTTACCGGAATATTGGTAACGAATTATCTGTAAATTGGTAGGTGTATTTATTCAGAATTTCTCGTATTATGCATAATTAATATTATAAACATATTTATCATTAAAAAGCTTAATCCCAACTTAATTTATAAATGCGAGAGTGAGTATATCTGTTTGTTACGTTTTCACGCCTTACTTACGCGACCGACCATCATGATATTTTGCATACACGTTGTCAGAGGTACAAAAAAGCATAAAGGATATATTTTATCCAGAAAAACATTTCTTGAGCAAGCGAAGCCGCGGGCAAAACCTAGTTCTGTTATAAATCATGGTTAGAAAATATATCTTATTCTTTTAAAACGTCTCCATTCTATTGTAATCTATTAATTAATTTTATAACATTATTACTACAGTATAGCATCGAAAATTGTTAGCAAAGCTAACAGCTGCTGGAAAGTGAAATCCAATAGCATCTACACACGTTAAAAAATGCGACACCAAGACACATTGATGACGTGGTCCTATGCAATTCTGACATAAATCGCATGACGCATATCGGTGATGAAGAGGTTACACTTTTCGAATGTTTTCATTTTACTTTTAGAACACGTGAGACAAGTTTTAAATAAAACTGTATATCAATTTATTTCAGAATCCCCGACCAGCATGACGTGGTCACTTTTCCCTACAGCGGAAAAGCATAAAAACGATTACTATGCATTAGTACTAAGAATAATATATATACCATATACCACTATGATGGCGCAAATCACTTTGCAACACGACGTGGACATGTTGATGCATGGTTAGTCGATGTGGTTAGTTTGTACTTTGCGATTTTACATTTTGTCACCCTTGGTTGTTACTAGTCATAAAAAAATGGCCAAACAATCTGATCAGTGATCAGTCACATAAGCGTATCATTTACTGGAACAACAAGGCCACGGTGTATGTACGGTGTTCCTTACATTTATTCATTCTATTTGCTTAAAATCAAGTCAGTATTAAGCTTCTTAAAGTATAAATAGGTATCTCCTTCAAACAATGTTCTCCTACGCTTTATTCTTGAAAATTCTTTTATATCAGAGGGACATGTACCGTCCTTACCTAAGTTAAATTAAGCAGACGTGACCTCAACATAATACAACTAGTTGCTATCAAGGGTCATTGCCTTTTACTATGTCTTACGTCGATATTAGAATTCTTTCTTCGTTCCAAAGGATAAATTACTTCAAATTAAACTGAATATTCTGGAATTTTAAAGAGCATAGTCGCGTGACTTTTCACTCGCAGACTGATTTGCGTATTCGCCCTTTTTGTAAAACAAAGTAAGGTTTATATTAAAAATCAGTCTACAAATTCTGTTTTCAGGGTAATATGAGTGTATTTGTTCATTCGTTACGTGCTAATAATATTCTACATAAGTCTGTTAACTAAGATTTATTCACAATACAATGCGATGTAATCAATGTTGGTAAAACAGCAAATTGAAAATCTTTCGATTTGTGTGACATATATGTATAAAAATATAGAATTTATTGTAAAGTACATGAGTGATTGTTTAAATGATTATATCGCTATTACTCATCATTACGATTTATCGAACGGAACAAAAAAAATGTGTGGTCGACAGGTTGTAACCTGGATTCAATATTGCTATTATAGTACACCGCGATACATATAAACGTAAATAAGAGTAAAAGAATATATTAAGACATTAGTTCAGCACTCTCGGTCTACGTTTATAGTAAGTTCTTCTTTCTTATTCAGCCAATTAGGTAGTTGATTGTAGTGTAACAAGTTTAATTGGTCAATTGGTCAACATATTTACGCATGTGTCTATACATAATGCTTTTATCATTATGTCTCAAAATGTTTAAGCTGACAGGTTAAAGAACATCACACCGTTTTAAATCTCAATTCATTTGCTTACAGCTGACCGAAGAATGTAAATAAAGTTGAAATAATGTATATCCCCGCAACCTAGTCTTCACAGGTCAATTCATCACGTTGGATATCGAATCAATTAATGAATATCGCTGTACGAACAACTGAATTCATAAGATTGACATTTCTGGCACTAAGCATTAATATTACTTTTAATACGGCCCTATAACAAAACGGTCACAATATAATAGATGTAACACTAAAATCATGCAATAATACATTACAGTTCATTCACCCGATCCACATTAGTCTAACACCGGTAATATGTCGTAACTCCAAATCCGCCATCAAAGCACAATTAGACGCGCCCGGAGACCGTTTTGTCCCTCAGTCATGTCTTGAATAATATCCATTACCGACATAAGCTTAACCCTTCATAAGATATTAACATCTAAGGCGCATTATTAACACGTAATCCTTCAGAGGAGAGGTGACCCAGGCTTTCATATGTTAATTCTGACCTATTAAAACGCCGCATAATCTTGACGCAGATCATGTTATGAATGGATGTGAATGTACTATGAAATTGCTTTATAAGTGCGCCGCATCAGATCAACGTGTTTTAGAATGAGCATTTGACGTGTTAGAATGGTTCTATGACGTGACAATTTATATTTAGAAGTAATAAGTGAATAGAAAATTTAAGAATGAACAACTCTTCTAAAGAAACGGACTCAAACTCGTTTAAATGGTATTTTAATTACTTACAAAATATACATAGCTAAAACACGCAAAATAAAAAGTTTAAATGTTGTCAAAAACATACTTATTATATCTTTGACAATTAGACCCTTATTTTCTAAAAAGGATACCTAATTTAAAAGTACCGTAACTGCCAAAATAGCCTAATTACGCTATTAAATTATGTATATCTTTAAATATGACATTTCGTAATGATTTTTGCCTATTCATGAAAAAGCAGTAAAAGCTCTATATTAAAGGTAGTTTATTGAGACATAGAAGGTTTTTTGTGTTATTAACATTAATGAACCATTAACTGCTACTGCAACAATTGCAGTGGTTAGATATTTCAATCAATTAGTCTATTCGTTTGATCAAACTATCAATGAGCTACAGTAAGCCTTCTACTGCTTTCCTATTAAACTGTAGATCATTCTTTCGACATATTCCTACTTAAATTATAAATTACTAGCATGTGTCTGCGACTTCTAATTCTGTTTAGTAGAACTAGAAATAAGGCATAACGTGATTTACGTCAACGATGTCACGGTCAAGCTGAAAGTAGGTGGATGAAATACGAATCGTGTCTTAAATATTAATTTGAGCCTTATTAACCTATTACTAAATTATTCTTGCTAATACCACGTTGTTACATTTGGTCGACGTAAATATGGTGAAACGAACATGATTGCAATTGGAGGCTATCCTAGCACTAGAGAAAAATGTGTAGCTAGGAGAAGAAGAAGTACGCAATGACTTCGGCGCGGAACTCGCAAACTTGTTTGAAATAAATAATTGACTCAACGCACTATCTTTTTGATGCAAATAAAATATGCTATCCATGTTTCCTGTTGCCACACACATACATAATTTCTCCTTTTTAAATCACTTTAATATATTCTTTAAATAATGGAGATAATGTCCCTTCCACACAAATACATTATTATTTTAATTAAAACTTCGAGCATATCTTGACTGTCAGCACTAAAAAACCAGATTGCAAACAGAATTTACTCAAACAGCCATCCACATTAAGATTCGAACTTTAATATTAGCATTCTAATCGAAATTGGAATCTTGATTATGAGAAAAATCAAAGTGAATAAAAAACTAATCCAATTATCTTTTATTGCTCAGAATAGTTCAATAAAATGAAACCTATGCCCAGCTGCGGGCCCTATATAGCCGATGTTATTACACATCTAATTTCTAAAAGATCTTGCGGTTGCCAACCAGCTTACTTATTTACGGGCTAAGAGCAAATGGACCTCAGACTGACCAAATAAAAGCAGATTTCTTGTACCAAATGTAGTCGAAATAAACACTAGACTTTATATGATACGAATGAACTAATTTTGGCTAAGGACTGACCGAGAACGTTCAGACTTCTAAATTACTATGATTTAAGCTTTAGGATTACATCACACATGTTAGAACATACTACTTTAAATTTTTCCTTTATATCCCAAAAAATAATAATCAATCTACTCTTTATTCAGTAGGCACACTGTTAACATACGTAACGTAATTACATATATGCACATTCGAAATATGAAGCAAAACATGACATCTGTAAATTATTGATTTGCATAGATACTATATTAGATTTATTATTAAAAACCAAAGGTTTATGATAGAACATTTTGGCAAGCACTTTTTGGCAAAGTACTAAATTTTACGAAAGTAATTTGGCCAAAAAGCAATAACACTTAGGTATATTGTACCAGTAAAGAAAATACTGAAGTGCATATAAATTGTAGGGCACATATTGAAACATAAAGCTTCAACAAAGTTATGATAATTTTAACATCTAACATTGTCGTACATTTTTACGATACACTGGTACGAAGACATGAATATCGGGTGTTGTGGTATACACAAGATGAAAACTTAACTTTTACGTGAATATGGTATAGAATCGCTCAAAAATCCCTATGAACATACTGGCAAACGACGCATGAAAATGAGTCTAAGAATATCAAGTTTCGATAAAGGTCGCCCGTACCAGAATATTGTACGAATATAATATTAAGGCTCTTTCAAGAAACGAGAACAGAATCAATTTTTATAACCTTAGAGAATCCAATATCTTTGCAAAAGTGCCTAATACGTCTCGTGTGGGGAAAGATAATGAACACACAACACGAAAATCTTAGCAAACAAACCTTAATACAGAATGAAATATGCTCTATATGTATCTCGCTCTGATCTCTGCCCTCAAAACCACAGCGGCTCCATATGTTCCGAATAATTTATACGAGCGAGCCAAACCTGACCTTACCCTTAAGAAATACGACACTAAAGACGTTCCTAATAAGGGCGGCGATGACCCTTCACTGGTATATCTCGACATTCCCTTTTACGAGTTAGGGGTGTGAAGAATGCCGTCTACCCCGATACAATAGCGGTAACCGTACGGTTTCCCAATTTAACGAGGTCCCTGAATGCTAGAATATTGAGATAGCGAATAAGACCTGAATCTGAGGCTTGAGGTTGCTTTGAATTTTGGCAAATCTGTTGCTTGTAAAGCTGAGAGCTTTTGTTTTGTGATCTAGAGATGGGATTTAGATGAACGATTGTTGTGAATGAAGTTACGGCAGGGGAGACACAATGTCTTTATATTTCTTATCTCTTGTATATTATGCAAACCAAGCTTTCTTTAGACGTATTCTGTTCATTGATACAATTTATTAAAATCCTATTCTTATACGTGTATTCTATTAAATTCAAGTAATTTCTTTAAACTTTCTAATCGATCATTGGTAATATCGAATGACTCTTGGCTATTACGATTGTCTTAAAATGATTGCAATTGCTTCCTTCGCATTATAGCTCTTTAGTCAACGTGACGTGATTGCGACTTGTGTAATGTTGATCTTTCGCAAGTGTCTAATACAATTGGTAGGTACTACTAAAGTAATATCATATAAAATTATGACATAGACTTATCCTTATATCCCTGAAGAAGTAGTCAGAGGTATGTTACTCCTCCCATATTTAGGTCTCTCGTAATTAGAGCGTATTGATGTTGAAAGCTTTAATAGTTTCGGACTCCAGCTGATACTGAAAATTTCTTGACAGAAAACTCAACGATCCGAATTAAAACCTTATGCACAACAGACTCTATGGCTGCTCCATCGAGGCTGTAATATTATACTATTTAAATATTTATGATAGTAATATATATACAACATGTTGTAACAGAATTTCAACGCTTACCACATTCATTTAAAACCCTTAATATAATTATAGATAAAGACTTAACATAATCGCGCACTCTAATTGCATAAAGTACGTTTTTAATTTATATTTATTCAAACGAACAATAAAAACAAATGAACACAATTCTTCTTCTTCTTCATATTTAAGAACTTTGCTCTTATCGGTGGAGTATACGCCTTTTTTAATGAATACACAATTGTCTTAATATCAAACCACCCGAAACCTATATAGAAATGTCCCAACAATATAATTGCTCACACAATTTAAATGAAACGAACATTTGTAACATAAAGAGTATCTTTTCTCGTTATTTTCGGACAGAAACAAAATGAACATACTTTTAAACGTACTAGACATTTTTAAAAGGCTATTTTGTGGCTCAAAAATTGACGTTTCATTCAGTAGCCAGTTGTAAGAGGTTGAATGAGTAAAACCTAGCATATGGTCCAAACGATAAGAAACTAATATTTTTTTCTATTTAATAATGCTTAGTATTCATATTATAACTTGCAACAGAGCATGTTAATAATTAGGGTATAGTAAAAAATACGCTGCACACTGCAGCGGTAATAAATACAATTGCTAAGCATAAGGTCTCGGGTTTAATTCCCGAATTGGGAAAGTGTTTTGGGATATTGCTGTCATAATATTCTCAGTAACAGCAATTGGCTTGCCTTCTATAAAGTGGAACCTAAAACTATAGCTGACGAGATTAAAATATAAACTATCTTTGCCTACCACTTCGGGATAGTAGGTATGTGACTATGTACCTACATGTATGTAAAATATGTTTATATTTAATATAGTCCTTTACGTATATAGTCCTTTATAGATGGGATTAATGAAAATGATCTTATATTCAATGTGCCCAAAAATCAGTAGATATCATAAAAGGTACTGATCGAATCTATTGCATGTCAAATAATTCCATAGCATTATTACAGTGTGTGAAGGTTTTATCTAAAGTAGACAAATTGTGACAGCGTTTCCCATGATATTAAAAATATTTAAGTATGTGAGTATTGTTTACAGCAAGTATTCGCTGAAAAGATAAGCAGCATCTATGATACACTTACAAAAAATCCATCCTAACTAATATTATAAATCCGAATGTGAGTTTGTTTGTTACGCTTTCACGCCTTAATTACTTCATGAATCATCATGAAATTTCATATACACGTTGTCAGAGGTACAGAAAAGGACATTGGACCTTTCATCCAGATAAAAGTACTGTTTCCGAAGGAATAAAAAATTGTCATAACCTACATGTACGCAAGCGATGCAGCGAGCAAAATCTGGTACTAAATAATGTTCTAACACTGTAATAGTTTGTAACTTGTCCTCTACACTTTAAATGTTAAGCTGTCGAAGTAGCCGCGGTCAGGCCCTTGTGTCGAGAGCGGTATTATGAGCCGTCTGCTCACTCCTCAACCCTTGTTCAGATTCCAAATTGAAAATTTAAGAAACGCTCGTTGTTACGCTCCACGAATGCTCTTTTGTTTATGGTGCCTTTTAGTTATGGTTTAATGACCTAACTAATTGACCAGTGAAGTATAATTATGAATTGACGATAAATCACTATTTTAGATCAAAATTTTTATGTTACATTCATAAAAACTTTGATTTTGTTATAAAGCAAAATACTATTCTCAAGTACTTATTGTGTGTGGTACATTGTAATGGTATCCACAGTTCACGCCATGGGTATATCATTATGCAAGGCTTATTACAGTTTTGATAGTCGCATAGAACAGAAACTAAGTGTTCTTTCATACGAGAAAATTTCGATGGCGCAAAAGACGCAAAATCAATGCTACACTGATAAAATATTCAATTTTTTTATGTGAAACGGTAATGTTACAATAAATGGTTTTAGATTGACAGTCGTTTAAATGGCGGTGTGCTCAATGTCCTGAAGGGACAATATGTAGAAATTATCTTTAAATCTGGGTATAAAGAAATTAACTTCAGTTACTTTGTAACTAAGCTGTTGTCAACAGCAAAGGCATTCGACGGTTTAATTATCTTTGGAAACTCATTATAAAAAGATAGAATATACGTTTATGATTATTTTTGGATTAATGTACTTGTAATTATTACATCATTAGCTCACTATGTATTCGCTAATAAATGAAAAGACTTATAAACAGATTATTTTCAGTTAAAAAGCTTTGATGTCTAATAATGATGTATGTATGTAGATCATAATAAAATACAATAATAATTAATTCGGCTTTCTACAATAAAGCTAAACGCAAAAAGCACAGCTGAACACACACTAATTTTCTTCGTCTCAACATTAGACAAACGTATACATTTTGTAATCATAAAAATAATAAAATTGTCTCGATTTTTCTTTGTTCATTATTCGTTGGAAATCCTATATGTCTAAAAAATGAATACTGCCCGGGGCTCATAGACTCCGCATATTAAGGACGTCAGAGGCGGGATTGTATGAGAAATAAAACATAAATTATTCAACAAAGGCAATGAGCCCACGTTTCATCTTTTCCATTATGTATAAATATTTGGAGAGATCTACTCGTTCGCTATTTCGCAAATTAACAACGTACCTAGATTAGATGGTATATTAATAAATTAATATTCGTGAAATTAATTCGAGCACACAACTAGAAGCTATACATATATATATATAATACACGAGCGTGGGTACATAATGGCAGCTCGGTACGTTCTCTACAAATATTTAATTTTTATCCTATTGAAGGTTGAAAAGGTTAAAGGTTGTTTCAACATAATTTAATATATTTATAATTAATAAACCTTGTTAATGATAAGCGATACAAGTGTACATATGAAATGTGAAATTCAATATAATTATGAAGCGTACTCGAGATAATGAAAACAACGTTATTGAAAATTGGCACTGTTATGCAATAGCTTTAAATATTGAGCAGTAACTATTAGGTAGATAAAATTAGTCAGTTAGCTATATGAACGTAAGGTTACCATCTAGTTTGTAACTTTTAAAAAGCTTAAAAAACTTCGACATCTGCAATACATTGCGGATATCAGCAGAAAAGATAACTACAACAAATATTTTTATGTAAGTAACATTTAAATAAAAACGTTTATATATACATACATACATCTACCAATTAAGGCTCGTACTTATTATATAAAGTTTTAGATATTTGTATTAGTACGTCACATCTATAAGAGAGTAAGAGAAGAGTTATATGTTAGGAGTGAGTTCACGTCGGCAGTGTAAATGGGTGGGATTTGAACCTCGATAGCAAGTCTATTGCCTTATCCGTTACTGTCGTTTAAATGTCCATAGCATGTATACTTACATAGTCATTGTAATGATGAAACTTAGAAAAATGCTGACTAAGTTGTGAGTTCATTCAACAAAAGATATTCAAATATATTTAAACAATCTAATTAATTACTCTGTCAAGTTGAATAATTTTGTTATTTGGTATTATAAGAACATAGTCACTAAGCTTGTAAAAAAATAAACATTTATCAATTGAGCACTTGTTATAAAAATTGAACAATAAAAACGTCATTTGGTATTATTTCGGTTAATAATGGTCTATTAATATTATATTCTTGAATACTATGTATTATTATCTATACTTAAAGGGGCTATTATTAAACGAGCTTTATTTTTACAGCAATGAAAAGCTGCAACATATGTAATTCCCAGCATTACTTCTAACAATAACACACACTGTGCTTTCTACAGCAATATTTTTGGTATAGCCCCGTTACATAGAAGAATAATAAGATTAGGCATTGCTAAAAACTAAATATGTTGTTGATATAGCCGGACTTCAGTTGAAATTATTGCCTGTTTAGAAGCCCCACAATACTATGAAGCTGAATAGTTAATATGTTAGAAAGCGTTATTCTAATGAACTGTCGCGTGTCGGTCCGATTTGAAATTGTTTTTGCATTATATAGCCCGCTGACTTAGGCCGCTTATACACTATAAAACATCAAGCTCTAATCCAAAAGAGTTTAACAATAACTATAAACGTAATTTACTTTGGGTTAAACTCGGAACATGCATTGTTACTACATGTATTCGGTAAATCACAAAGAAGTCTATTTATTTATTAGTAACCTCCTTAAAGCTTTTTCTCATTAACGTGAAATAGCTCCCCTGAAATAACATTACTAGACCTAACAATAAATAAAATCCTCTCTAAAAATAATACAAAAAGCAATACAAATTGCTTCAGTAAAATACAGCAGCAAACCATAAAGTTGCGAACCACTTCATCAAAATTAAAACGAAACCTATCTGTTACGGATACGCCTACATATTTCATAAAGGTCAAGGTACGTTGAAGCCGCAACTAACGGCTTCAAAAGTATGTATAATAAATGAGGATTGGACCCCACTGGGTTGAATGTATGAACATTTGTACCTGAAGTAGTTGTAGGTTTCTCTTATTATATAAGCTAATTAAGATAGTAGCGCGCTTGATTTAGGAGGTTGTATCTTCTTAAATGTAAGTACTTCTCAGCTTTATCACTAGCAATGCCGAGATACAACCCATAGCCAGGTTAACGATATATTTTTAAGCAGGTTTGTAAATGCATTGATGCTCGATATTTACAAACCTTTTTAGCAGGCTTGCCGTTTCTGCTGCCTGTGAAAATTACCGTACTATGTTGTCAGTGCCCGTTTCCTGTATTACAAATCATGTAACGTGAAAATATAAAAGTAATTTTCTTTTTAAACTTAGTATAATAGAGCTTTTAACAGACACTTCGATGTGGTATAACTGAAAACTAGTATTCTCTTTATAAAGCATTACTTTTGGTATGGCATATTTATATATAGTTACAATATCCTATTTGTATTCGCGACTGCAAGCAAGCCGTTTATTACACCCATTTGTACTAGTCGCGCTTATACTTTCCCTCGCCTTAATTCTCAGTAACAACAAGCGAAATTGGTAAAGTACGCCTAAGTGGGATCCAGCCTTTAAGCAGAGGGACCGTATCATGAATAATTGTACGCCAACATTGTTTAGTTTAATCAAAGAGCTAGCGCGATTGCCTTTACTAACCTCCTCTGTATAAACTTCAGGGCAAATTCAATTATAGCTGGGATCACAACAATAACAGTTTTAGATAATTATGTTTGTAATATAAACTGCGGCTTCCACTGGCCTTGTCTAATTTGCCTATAATTATATAATCTAGTGTTAATTAGTTTGATAACGCTGGACGGCTTAACCGGTATGCAGCTGACCTAGATGCAAATAAAACTGGGATTAGTTTCTGCCGAGCACAGTGTAACACAAATAATAGTTACGTATAGAATATAGCTCTATCTCATTCTGTGTCGGTTAGCTGCTTTTCTAGGAGTAATTTAGACACAAAAGAAAGATTTATTTTTATACTTTCGAAATAATAATAGTATCTATCATCTTTTGTATTATCATTGTATATAGTTTGGTGCATGGAGTATTCTAAAAGAGGATTATGTATTTTTACATAATATCAATTGTGTATATATGTTAGTACTCATAAGCAACCTATTAATTAATAAGTAATTTATTTACAAGGTGCATTATTTAATATAATGAACCTTATACATAAATTATACGTTACAGTTATACGTCATAAAATTATTAGAATACAAATATGATGATTATCGGCCTATTTAGTTGTCCCAATGCAGGGCAAAAGCTTATTGATGAATATCATCTCACCATCTTCAGTTTCTTCCACGGTCTTGCTAGCTTCAATTTGCGGTCTACAATGTAACAATGTGCCAAGTATCGAAGCTGCTGAATATTATACAATCTAGCTATATCTACTAAAATAAAATTGTAATGGGAATGTTTTATACCTTAGAAGTATTTTAATAAAACTAATTGTGGCTGACTACTTACACGAGTTAAAGAAAATTTGATCTTAAGTCTGTCAGTGCCGGGATATCAATAAAAAATTAAAACAAATTTTGATTCGGTTTTGACATTAGTAGCTCGGGGTTCAACTTAAACCTAAGCTACGTTTCATCTTATTCCGTTTAATACATGACTGCATGGGCGAGGTAGTGACTTATATGATAGCCTCGCCGCTGCCAACGGCAACGTGTGTCATGGGTCCTCACGAGACAAAAATTTGTGTGATCCCTAAATAGTCGTTCTGAGTCTGGGTATCCTCTGTGTCTGTTGTTTGTAAATTTATAAAGTCTCTAGCGACACAGGAATTAATCTGAAAGTGGTGGTTGAGTTTTAAAAATAAAAAGAATATGACCGACAACAGACGAAATCACGGACAAATCCTAGTTAATAATATATTTCAAAACAACCAGCTATAAGACGCAAGCAAACAAAACACAAGTAGATATAAGTACAATAACATCAACAATACATTCAGCCTTACAAAGAGGCTCTCCACGTCCCACAAGAGGTAACATGAGATTTAAACTTGCAGAAATATTAGATACTGGATGCCTACAGTATTTTATTTTGCTTGCATTTAAAAAGGAAAACTAGCTAGCTACAAAGGGAGCTCTTACGTACAATTAACAACGAAGTTATTAAGAGGAAGACAGCCGGGTAGGTTTAAAATGTTATAACAAGATAATGTTATTTTTAACTTGTTTAAAATGAAATACAGCGTATATTTTAATTCTATTAAAGCACTTAATTTATAGAGCTTCTCTTTATTTTATGTTCTAGACGACCCGCATTCGTTCAGCGTGGTAGGTATACTATGAGCCCATTTTTCGCATTCTAAAAGAAGGCTGTGTCTGAAAAAAGTACAGTTCATAAAGAGAAATCATTAGAATTAGTAAAAGTACGGTTACGTACGTATTAGTATTTTCAGTTAGATTAAATTCAGGATTAACAAGGACACCGCTGAATAATGTGTCGATATCTTAGCACTGTAATTGTAATTGAAGATCAGTGATTAGCTACAGTGATCAGCGTATATAACCACAATAACACTTCATAACATATCTAACATACCTTTGATGTATGTATCAGATAGCCTTTGGAAGAGAGAGCAAACCCAAGGAGAATCCGACAGCAATCGAGCAAAATATTAATACAGTGTAACGCTGACTTATCTTTCTTCCTGCCAGTTCGCTATGACTGAAATGGTAACTTTAATACAAAAACAACAAATCTGCTCAACAAATCAGAAACGCATGATAGTATAACGACCACTAAAAGCATGAGTTTTCAAGTATGTAGTAATAAAATGGATAGATGGGTTCGAAAAAAGAATAACTAAATGTATTTGTTCGCTGTTCACAGAAATTAATTAAGTCCAAGTCAAAGACCAAAACGGAATAAAAAGAGTGGAACACAAATTGGTTCGGTTACGTAAACAGATAAACAGGTAAGAGAATCAATAGAATCGTAGCGGCTACGACAAAAACCTCTAAAGACCATAAACATTTACCGCAAACATTCTCGTAGAGCTGTAGACAAAGTCGTAGAACATGTCTATAACAACTTCAAGGATAAAGTTTATACGTTGTGACATAATTTTCTCAACAACAACTCATAACCGGGGTAATGAAAACATACTATCGCCCTTCAAGGCGTTCTACAAATAGGTGTAGGGGTACTCGAGGGAAATCATAAACAAACACGATATTGTACCGACGTGTGAGCTAAAGTTGCCGACGTAAATAATTCTATATTTTATTTCATAAATAAGTGCTAGAAACAATATTTTTATTCGTTTCTAGAGAATTACTCGTTTTGTGTCTTTGTGAGTGTGCCCTATGTTAGTCGAAGACGTGAGCAGTCTGAAGTAGTAAGTGACTAGCAAAAACCTTCGTCTATCAGCCATCGCTTAATAAGAATAACATGACACTGCAATGTTAGAACAGACGATGTAATGGATACTTGTTTGCTAAAGCGCTTTAATATTGTGAAATAGAAGTTGCTACACGTAATTACTTTTTTGGCGTCTTTAATTTGAAAATTGAAATTGCTTTCATAACATTAGAAATTGAAAAAAGTCTTAAGTCCTGCTATGTAATCTAAACTAAATATTGTTCATAATTTAAAATATTTGGTATAAACTTGACTTACTTACCGTCTTGCTAAGCACCGTCCGAGGATAGTGTTATTCATTGTTAGCCAGCACTGTTTCGTCTTCACCAATGCGATGGCATCCTGTAATAAGTAGAAAAATCTATTATCTATCACTTAAATTACATATTTAATACACGAAAAGCAAGAAGTTTTAGTTTGGGACAAAAACGCTGCAGCTAGAACGTTTTACTATTTTACAATTAATCAGTGGTGAATACAAACTATGAAACAAATTGTCAACTGTGTACATCAATAGCCAAAATGGACAAACTTTAAAAAAAGAATATGTAGCTCAGATAAGGATTAAAATTCAAATGGACGCTGATCCTAACGTATAAAGCCCACCACCATGATTCAATTAAATTAAAAAAATATGGAAGTTAAGGTCCGCTCATTAACTAGGTCTTAACTCAGTCATCGCTCGGCTAATTACAGGGACATCACATCTGTAACACACGCTGGTGTATACGGGCATTAAGTGCACCCCATTGTCTGGAGGGCGTCTGTCTCGGCATCAAGCTACTTGTTTTTTATCGCTTATTCTCCGTGCCGCCTCTTTACTATACATGGACACATTTTGGTGTCTTGGCGCCAAAATTGTCGAGCAGTGTGTTTTTTATGTTTGTTAAGGAGTTCGTGTGGTTCAGTTATTCCTTTGAACTCTATTTTTTTAATATGATCCTTCTTCCTATATGAGAGGAGAGCCGGCTTATGTCTAGCACTTACGAGTTTCATATTTATAGATACTACAGATATATAGATAATACATAATAGGACTTAGGATACTAAGTCCTATTCTGTACCCCCAGGAAACGTGAATTCAAAATTTAAGACTGCGACGAGCATAAGACAGATAATGAAAGAGCTCATGCGGCGCATAGTCAAATCGGCGCGCGGCCACCATAGTAAAATTGTATGGAGGATCTGAAGTGTTTTTATTGATAAATATGTATCTTTATTGTCAACCGATAACTTAAATATTTGGGACGGACAAATAGTAATATAACTATTTATGTTTCGTGTAAACTGTAAAATAGGATAAATTACTACTGTCATAATCTAAAAATCACGCAACACGAACTTACATTTTTGCATTTTTCGTGCAAATTTACGTAATTTTATAGGCAAAAATTTATTATTTTAAGTTTTTTACATAGAGTAATTGTAAACACATTCATTGTTATGGTAAATGCATATTTTATATTTGTATTAAACAAAAAGTGTTGATTTTATTCACTTAATTGTGACCGCCTGTTTTGGCACATTTCGCTCGCCGCAGTCTTAATAATGGTTGGTCGAGTAGTTAAATAGTAAAAAGTAACAAACAAACAAACTCACTTTAGCATTTAAAATATTAAGTTAGAATTATGATTTCTCTTAATAACTTTAACTATAACATAGTCTAAAACCTATCTATTTCTTTTGTGGATATTTTACAAATATATACAGTATAATAATTCAGTAATAACACGCATTAGTTTTCAATACCAGACAGTATACTGAAATCACCTTCACGTAAAAAACTTTAAGTACGTTGAAGAAACTGCCACACAACTATAATTATTCAGAAATGGTCACGAAATATTTTCCAGACCCATCTCCGAACAACATAAATTAATTGAAATTAGGAAACTCTTATGAACTTGTTCTATTGGAGACATAATAAAACATAATAATTATATAATTATTTATATCGTTATTTAGGTTTAAAGAGATCTTTATTATTACTCAAAGAACATTACAGTTCACTTAACGAGCATAACATAATATTTATATGAAGTAAAGATATTTAATATCTTAATCTTATCTCTGACCAAAATTTCAAACCCAGTGTTAAAAGCATTGTGCCTCGAGTAGATCAGCATTTTGGCATACCAGGGATTGACCTAATTATGTTTGTATTTCCTATCTTTAAATGTTTTATGGGTATACTTTTATAGTATAAAATAAATCTGCGGTCTGACACAAACCTGCCAATCTAACATTTATGTAACTACTCGTAGTTATTTGACTTTACTATTTTAACGTTGATTTAGGACTTTCTCTATACTACTATAAATTAGTTTTTCTGTACTATCTACCTTTTCAACGTCCTCTGCAGTAGGTTAGAGAATGAATTTTGTATATAATCATTTATACCTTTTTTGCTTTTGGCGTGATTTATTCAGACGATAGTCGGAGATTATCTAAAGGCCTTACTGGTTGTCGATATATTTTGAAGTTGTCTCCATATAATCATAGGCATAACATGCTCGCCGAGTGTAGCGTTTAGACTACATGCGTGCTACTCATCATATCTAAATTGAAAAACTTAATAACGTTTTAATTGACTCGAGATTCAAACCTGAAGCCTTAATAGTAAGCTAAGCAAACGCATCGACCCTAGAACTTCAAGAGCTAGTTACATAAACACTCACTCTTAAACCATTTAACCAACCACGCAACTAAAATCTTTTTTCCATAAAGAAATAAGACACAAATACTTATTTCTTTGCTTTATATCGAGACTGTTTGATTGTTATCGAGTTTCGTATCTAGAAAGTAATTTGCTGTTGTCATGCACATACCCGGTTGCATTTGAAATGCTGAGAGCTTTTAATTTGCAAATGTTCAGAGTTTTCTGAGTGGCGATTTAATACCAGTGTTATTTCAAAATTGTTTTGAATTTAATGGATTTTTCTATGCTTTGCCGCTGTTTTAACACTTTTGTGTTAATATTTTGAATGTGCTGTGTTTAGTAAAGTAGATTATTAATTTGTTCTTTAGGTATAGTTGGAAATAATATCTATGCTCGATTTCATCATTTGATTTGCTTTTGTCGTCTTCAACTACATGGTTGAACATATTATGAAGCATTTACAAACGTTTAGTTTTAAGATTACATAATCTTAAATTTGCAAATGTTTTTATTTAGTAGTAGCATTCCTGTATAGAACAACGAACAAAATATACGTTTTACTTGCTAAATGTAGTACCTCCTTCTTACAGAAGACCTTATTCAAATAACTTCATGTTGTGGCCCTACAGCAACCCTTTTTCAAAGTTCTTTAAGGAATTGTTGTAATGTTAGCAGGAGCTAGTGATCTATGCTCCCTACGCTGCAATTTAACGAAGTGCAAATGCTACAAAAAAAGAAATTCGAATATTTGAAAATTGTATGATCCTGCATCCGGATGTTTAGTTTGTTGTCACTGATTATATATAATTCAAACCATAATCGAATGTTCGAAACTTAATTTGATGAAGATATGATTAATAGATTGATCGTGGTTAATTGATGTTTCGTGTGGCATTGGAAACCAACAATAATATAATTATGGATTTTTCTCGAAATATATACTATACCCGCCGTATTTGTGACAATATTACTGTACGCGACGAGCAACAGCAATGACCTTTTTCAATATCTGAATCAGTTCTGGATCTTTATACCAAAAATTCTTAGTAGCTGCACGGACAGCTTGCCCTCAGTTACGTGGGGGCTAGGAACAGCTCACGACATGTAATTCCAGTGAACCTCTGCTTACTCCTTCAGAAGTATCCAGGATTGAAAATAGTCTCACAGGTGTTACATACATAGGTATTCTACATAAATGGTTGACACTTCGTTAATAATAATATAATAATATTCTACCACATACACACAACACCATCTAGCCCAAACTAAGCAGAGCTTGTACTATGGGTACTAGACGATGGATAAACATACGTATATTTTTTTTTTTGTAAATACATATGTATATATTATACATAGAAACACCCAGACCAAGACAAACATCCATGTTCATGCACACAAATGTTTGACTTGTGCGGGAATCGAACCCGCGACCTCAGGCGTGGCGGTCGGTAACACTAACCACTACGCCATCGAGGCTGACAATAATAAAAGCTGGCCGTTAATAAAAGCTGATTTGCGCATGTAGAAAGAATGGACGAGGAAAGACTGACTAAAAAAGTTTATAAGGCTAGTGTGGATGGAACAGTCGCAAGAGGCAGACCTAAGTGAACGTTTCTTGATCAGATCGGAGACGTTCTGGACAAAGGCCAGGTTAACAGCACTTTAAACTGGCTAGCATGTATAAGGAATGTGATGAAAGTGAATGAAGCCAGAGAAGTGTGGCAGGATCGTAGCAAATGGAAATCCATAGTCTCTGCCTACCCTTCTAGGAAACTGGCGTGAATCTATGTATGTATGTATGTTAATATAAATATAGGTACATATTATCGAATTGTCAATAATATACTTATATGGTAAGGTTTGTACATAATTATATTCAATATGCGTGTGTACGTGTGTAGATACGTGTATGTGTAAAGTGTGATATAATTACTATCCAACTTCACATGCATCGTTAAGTATCCTGTTACTGGCGCTCGAATATCTTTGAAGTACATCATAGTGTTACCGAAACACATAAGCTCATTACAAAGCCAGGGAACTTTCGAGTATCGGACGAAGTTTGGGCATCATTACCTAAAGCGTAATTTTGAAGTGGCGGTACTCTAAATATATTGTTTATCTACTGATAAGGAAGGGATAACGCATTGTTTATAGTTAATTTGTGTTGTAGTTTATAAAGTAATTATGTATGGAGATGGATTTGCAGTCAAGTATGTCTTTAATATAACGGTGAAGCAAAATATCGTTGTGAAACCTGCATATCTGAGAGTTTTCCATAATGTTCTCGTTTCTTTTTTCGTTAGTTCTCTCTTATGTTAAGTCTACCAATCCGCACTGAAAGTTTAATACAAAGTTGATATAAAAAAAACCTCTTTAATACGCAAGATTTAGTTTTCTTTCAGAATTATACATCTTATTTGGGTTCTACTGTTTCAGTGTCATTGGTTTTGTAAAGTAGACTGAACGCATGGATGACAAAAGTAGTTACATGCTGTCTGCCAACACGTCTAAAATATCTGTCTCAGTATCTATTGTTAACTGCAAGCGAGAATTTCAATTGGTCAATCCTAAAGCTTCTTTGGCCCGTACTTTGTAAACAAGTAGAGGTATGATGTTTACAAAAAGTATCTAAATAAAGAAGGAAGCACTTCTCTTGCTGAGTGATATCCACTGACCTGTGAGAGTTGCATTAAGACATAATTATACACATAGTACTGAATGAGTTAAATCTTAAACAACAGTCCTCAAGAGATTGCCTTTCGCTTCAAAATTACGGCGCAAAATAAACCCAAGACGAAGACCAAAATTACTCGTACAATGTCGTTTACATTATATAAAATATATATAAAGTCACGTGTATTTTTTACTAAAAAGATGGGCAAAGTTATGTATATTATGATTTAAAGTCCCATGAATAGAAAGTTTTCCTATTGCAGTTTACCGAGCACATTACCATTTTCCCTGACTTTGGTTTCGAACCCGAGATATAACGATTTAAAACCATACTTACTGCAGGACCCACAACGTTTACATAGACTTTTCGTTATATACACATATTTAAAATAATATTACATGACCTTTAAATACCTTCAAATAATTACCAACGCGATCACGACCAGTTGTCTAGTACTAAAACAACACATTTATTAGTATAAAATGTAAATATAACGTCAAAAACGGACCGTTGCGTTGTATTATTTCAATGTATCATAGCATTTCCTAATGTTATTAAAATAGCTACGTATCACACAAAACAATATTAAATTCTACTCAATATCTGAAAGGGAACGACCTTTTTGATACAGGAAAATAAGCAAAAATTACAATATAATAATATACCAGAATTATTATACAAAGTAAGTACTTCCAAACAATATTGCCTATATTAGCTTTTTTAGGCGACGTTCCTAGGCAAGTATTAGGCATCATTGACCTTACGTAATACCCGATATTGGGGAGTACTGTACAAGCAAACCACGTGCTCGCTTTGAATAAATAACGTTGTATTATGTAGCCTCAGAGGCTGTGTTCTACTTAGAGATTCAAATATAGCAAAACGACTTCATTACCGTTCATTTGTTATTAAAGATAAATTCAGTCGAAACCACACGTTTTCTCTTGAGATTTCTTCTTTATTTTTTACCTACAGGTACATCTTTAAACGTACATCTTTTTGCATAAGCACTTTTGTTGAAGTACGTGCTATCCTTAGGTGAAATCCAATTCTTAGGTTGTGGAAAGGTTTTTCTGTTAGAAAGTTCTTAGAGTCAGCATTGAATCTTTGACTATATGAATGGCGTAGTGCTTTAAGTGGTCACCTCGCAGTTACACAACGCACTAAGTACACAAAAGTATTCTATCCTCACATAGGACAATACAGTGTGTGGTCTACATACAGTTATTTCCAGTCTGATAGCTCTTTGTGTCTGTTGTTTGGATGTTTGTAAAATCACCACGATCCAGAGTCTAACCCGAGTACGGGATTTTTTAGGCCTAATTGGCTATTGTATGAAATTTTGATTTGCTCTCTATTACGTGGCTCCTAAAGACATAGCTGGCGATATATGGAATTTACTTGCGTTAACCTAGCCTATCGAGGGATATTCAGACAGGCAGGATATATTATGAAAAGAATAGCATCAAAAGATTGATCGACAGCATAATCTTAAGGTTTATTGCGAATGAAGTTCGGATGCACTTGGTTCTTTTACAGTAGCGGTTAATAAAGTGTTTAGCAATATTAAGTTGATTGAAGGATTTTATGACTCGCGATAATGGAACCCATCATGATGCCATATAAAGTTGAACGTTCACATGCTCAAACACAACCACTGGATGACTCTAGTTAAAAGAATCCGTAAACAGGCCCCTGTATCTACAGTATTTGCTATATAAATAATCATATTGCTATATATTTAATCAGTTAATTTAAATTCATGTTGAATATTGCCAATGAATGATAGTTATCTTTGAGAAATTATTTTATGCTATAAAAAGGCAGAGTAGTTTTTTAAGAGTACTAATCTCGACAAGAATATTTTTTCTTTTGTTGTGTGTTTGGATTTACATGAGTGTGTCATTCACAGCCCGCGGCTCGACAACATAGATAAGTTTTATCGAAAATCGGGATTTTATTATTTAAGTCAAATAGTTGTATTACTAAAAGCCTATAATATAAATAATTTTTGAAATTCACTCAATAATAAATAAGATGCATGTGTTCCAAATCGGGTAGTAGGGGTGAACGTCAATTGATAGAAAAAGGATGCACGATACAAACTGTGAGGTAACCGATATTTAAATGCTGCTGTTCGAGATAGATAGCGAGACATTCGCATATTTTTAATTTGGATAAAAGAAAAGTGGATTTACCCCACCTTTTTATATCTAAATTAAAAATATAAATTACTGCCTTATATTACAACCAATTTGATATTGCTTGCATAAAAAATCCTTTGATTACTATTCAAAGTCAAAGTCAAAAAATCATTTATTCATTTAGGTCACAAACTAACGCTTATATACATAAAAATATATAGGTTAGTGAGTTTACTAACTTACTGAAGCTACATTTAGGTTAGTTGCTAGGTTCAGGCAAAGTGTTGAGCCTATAAGAAGAAACCTACAAGAAACTATTTGTAAAATAATGTACAAAATTAAACATAGGCGAATACTCTATTCTGTTGACTTCCTGTGTCCAATTTGTGTGCCTTCAACTGCATTTCTTTGATTTCTTGATTCTATGTTTTTGGATTACCCATACAAAGCAGACTTAAAAAAATACAGTTGTAATCAATATTTTAAACGCAATTCATATTATGCATGTGGTACTGACGAGTGGCAGCTGACCTTAAACCTATCAGCATACTGTTTAATGGATGTTTTATACAGAAATAGATATAAAGTTCTTTTGAGGTACTAATATGCATGGCTCCCAGTGGAACTAAAGTCATAAAATTAAATAATCTTTTAACGCGATAGCAGTCGCCGTGAATAGAGCCTTTCAATGGCGTGTGATGGTGTAAAGATAAATGTGAGTTTTACAGAATCGGAGAGTTTTTATAACCAATTGAATCTCAAGCTAATGCCGCGCCTAAAGTACTAGCGGTTTTATGACGCCAATGTATACTATTAAAAATTGTTAAATTATTTCTTTATTGTAAATAAACAGTTAGTATTATTTTATAAATTATCATAAAATACTGTGCTTTTATTTTTCTCTTTTACAGTCATAACTGAATACCGCTCTCCTTTAATTTCCCTCGTGCCCAGTGTCGCAGGGAACTATTTATATAGTTCCTTGCAAAGATGCAATTAAGAAAGTACATCCAGCTTCAGAGCAATCACTTGGATCATACGAATAATAGTTCCGTTTGAGATTTACACTCCGTAGTAATACTAAGAACTTCTCAATAGCACTTTGCCCAAATCGGGAGACTCTAACCCGAGATCCCATGCACAGTAGTCGCATTCACTATTGCTGCACCACGTAACCATAACAACACAATTGGTATTTTAGAAATCATTTTAAACAACACTTTTCCTAGCGGAAATAGTATTAAAAACTACAGCTAAACTTCATTTGCAATTGACTCTAGTACATCTAGTTACTCAGCTCAAAGTCCTCTAGCATAGTTAAGCACTATACATGGAGACAAAGCGTTCATGCACTACTTAATACTCGTATGTACTGCTGATGACGAGTGGTAGGGTGCGCGTTGAACCAATGACGTCATGCTACTCATAGTGCACCCTTGTTTTACTGGTTTTTATGTTTTACATACATGTGCGGAGTTGCGGACAAACATGGCAGCCGTGAGTATGAATACGAATAGGACTTAATGCCTCAGTATATTAATAACAACGAAAATTTATTTAGGCTTGCTGTACGTGGCCAGTTCAATTTGTTTACAGCAGAGATAGTAAATTATTATGAATCATATTTCGGGTTCAATACCCTAGTTGGAAAAGTGTTTTTGGTTTTACTGTCAAGAAATTTTAGTTGCATTGTTGCGTTTGGAAGTGAACTCAATTGATGGCAATAGACTTGCTATCACGTGGGGCTCTAAAATTTTAGGTAGCAAAATGAGGGTGTTATACACCTTGCCTTTCTCTTCAGAGATGTAAGCGTGAGATAGGTATGTATGTATGTTATCGAAATATGAAAAGCGAATGATTCAAAATCAATTAAATACTAACAGTTTTAACTGCTTAATCTTTAATGTAGAGAAATTATAAAGTATGTAGGTCATATGTAAATAAAAATACTACACGAACTTGGAACGCAGCAGGTGTTTATTATTATAATTTGAAATTATTATTATGATTTTCGTCATAACCACAAGTGGAATAAAATTTTACTATCTGTGGGAATGTGGTTTATTTCTCACGATGACATTGTCACGCCCTAATCAGATACCTAGTAGTAGATGTGAACATCATCTGCCGGTGCCGTCTGTTTAAAAACATCTGACTCTTAGAAGATCTACCAAGTTATCGAATATGCCAAATTGTTAGACGATTAACATCAAAATAGGCTGGCGGTTAAGGTAAGAGATCATTGAATTTAAACGTGATTAGAAATAAATATGTGTGTACGCATCTTCCAAAGCCAATGCTCACCAGCTCATTGCCATTAGTCAAGTTTTGATTTAACTGATATCTGGTATGTAAACAGAAGTTATCAGAAAGCAAATTGTCGTTATAAAATGTATTTATAATAGTGTCCCGATCTAGTCAGTCAAACGTCAAAAGTAAACTAAAATATGTATAATTTAAAATCGCGTTTGACATTTACCTTTTAATAATTAACAAGTAAAGACATTTTGTTTATGAAAATACCATTTGTGATATTTATAACACTAATGTGAAATTTATGATACTAAGACTAAATCGAAATTTTATTTTGAACAGATTTTATGAGAATCGGTCTCTACAATATAAATTTGAATAATATCTGACCGTGTGCAGCATTCTTAAACTGGCTGTGACCTTCGCTTGTTTGCTTTTTCGTAATTAAAGATCTGCTGAGTTTAATAACTTGGCAGTTTTATAGCCGAGTCCGCAGTGTTTATGCGAAACCTTACTACATGATTTTTGCGAATAGCCTTTATAAATTGTAATTCACGAAAGTTTTAACGAAATAAAGGTGCTACATGAAGTTGTTAACAACTTTTATAGCTCATTTGAGCTTAAAGTAATTCTAGACAGGAATTAAGTACTTGGTTTATTGATATTGCCATTTTTACAGAGAACTTTTAATTTAAGCGATGTTAAAAGTAAGAAGCGACGGTAGAATAATAGCCTAGACGTGGGGCTAACAGTATTCTCTTATGCTTTAAGAAAAACTACATTATGAAATTACTGATAAACTCGCTAGTCCATAAGCATACGAGTATATTGCATAAATTCACGCTTATGTCTGTACGCGATCGCAAGGTCTCGGATTCAAGACACAGGTAGGGCATACTGTTTAATAACAGTAATATTAATAATTTGCAACTTTCAAACTTCAGTTTGTACCTTTTACGTTTTTACAGATTGACTGATTTAACGACTTACTTCATATATCTATCGATTGTGAACGTCACGTCAGAATTTATAGGAGATATAAAGTCGTATAAACAAACCGCTATAGAATCCGTAAAAGGTATTTAAATTTAACGTTCATTTGATAATAATATTATAGGTTTGAATCGTACTGATTGCTTTAATTACGTAATAAGTACTTTACCTATAGTATATACCTTTTTTAGTCGGAGAGACATACAAAAATGTTAGTAGTATACAACCCACAAGATAGGTGATAGATAGATCTTTAAAAAATATATAAACACGCCGATGCATTTTGTATAAATATGAACAAAAAAAGTCGTAGACCAGTATCCATATATCTCGTACTACCAGAAACCAAAGAAACAATATATTATTTTTATTTTGGAAAAAATATCAGGAAAAGTTGGCTTCGGGTAAGTATTTTATTCTGTTCGTACAAGCCTGTTATACGGCACCGACGTCACTGCTTAGTGCGTCATTACTAACCGCGAGGCTTAAAATACATCTTTAGATATATCCGACTCCCTCTTTTGACTAATGGACAACTACGTAACTCTTTTAATCGTGGATTGCCTAGTTCTATTCCTCAGCCTGACAAACTAATATAGCGTTTGGTGATCAAATGCTCATATTTCGAATAAAAAAATATCTTAAAGTCTTATGAGAACCACACGATAATAATAATTTAAAATAGAGTAAAAATTTTAGTAAAGATTATTTCAAAACTTAGAAGAAAAATAATAAATCTGTGAGGTCATATCCGTATAGAACTTAACGCTCCAAAAAACTCAAAGACGACGTTAAAAATACAAAGCAGATTTCCACAGCAGACTTCGTGAGACTCCAAAGAAAACGATACTGAAATATTTTTATCCACTAGAGCAAAATTTTCATAGCTTGAAAATAGGCCAATAAAAATTTCTTTAAAACCTATATCTATTGAGGAATATTACAAATATTATATTGATAGTACTTATTTTCAGATTTTTTTATTTTTTTATTTTATTCGTTTATTATTTTTACCAGACTTCACTTGCCATTCTAGGTAACTAAATAGTCTACTAATTTTATGTGTATCATCTATGTCGTAAACACGAAATACAACAAACATTTTAATATTGTCAAGTTGTCAAAGTCTAAACTTGCCTTGTTATGTATTTTTAGCTATTTTGATGATACTATCTAGTAATTATATTTTAATCCTTCCTAAATATGTATTGCTATTATAAGTAATGTCTTAGTCTCGTAGTTACATTACTGTAAGAAAGATGTAATCCAAATAAAAATATATTTGCTCCTTTGTCACTTCAATTACATACGTATGTCTTATAAAATGAAGGTAACTGGTTACGTGACAAACATATTATTTTGTAAGTGTTTAATGGCTAACCAAAGAAAACATTTAATATATTTCAATAACGAACTACGGCAGTAAATAGTCCTGCTACAAGAAGCAGAATTTAAAAATCTCGAACATTAAATAAAGATTCAAAATCCGAACAACAATGTATCTCATTTTTATCATTCGTGTAGTTTCAACATATTAGACGAGCTCTATTTGGCAAGAAGACAAGTTTCCCAATGCACCAAACGATAACAAAAAGAAGAGAATCTCCATACATATATATATACGCTACATACACAAACCTCTCCCTTTTACTCTACACCACAATATAAAGTCAAGTAAGCAACCACGTCTACAATATACTAACATAAGTTATGACGTATTGTGTGGATACGTACACGATCAACTCTCGAGGTAACTTTTACCCAGATAAGGTTTCATAAGGTCTTAAATTTCAATTTCAAAGGATCAACGCGAACATTTGTAGACAGAGCTAGTGCTGGGTCGTGCACAGACGCTAATTCTTATATCTAAGTTCTTATGGAGAAAATTTCATTCTATTACACCGGATTTTCCGATGAACGTTTGTCTTGAAAATTTAAGTATTAAGGATAGCGGATAAAATGAATAACTATTTTGCAAAACATTGATTTAGGTAACAATTAAATGAAATCATTATCCACAACGATTTTGATTCCGTAAAATACAAAGCAATTGCTACAATAATAAAAAATTTCAATATTCACTTTATGTATATTGAATTTAATAAATGTATTCCATGTTTAATTGGTAGAATTTGAAATATATTGCCCATTTATAATTTCCGTAATGCAGTAAGCATTACGGAAATTACATTAATTATGAGATGGATATTTGCAATGGTGAATATTTCAAACAAAGTGTATATGTATATATTTATTAATTGTTTATTATTTTCAATTTGATTTTCTTTAAATAAATATTTCCGTTTCATAATTACAGTCGGTTTCGTATGCAGTGTCACATATTAAATAAGACTGGGTGATATATTTATATATACAACATACACGCCAGTATAACCCTAATTTCACCTGAGTAGGTTAGGTTATCTTATTATAACCTCATTTTATAATATAATACCGTAAAAGAGGGACAGCCTTCTGACTACATTTCACATCATTACAAAACTTCACATTGCTACTCAAAATTGGCTATCAGCAAGATGCAGTAAGCCTTACCAAATAAGGAATCTAAAATTCTCAAATCTCAAATTTGGGATTCAGAATCGCCTATTATTAAGTTAATGCCGTTCGTTAGCGCCATCATATAATAGGTACGTTTTTTGACAGTTTTAAGTTATTATGGACATGTTTAAAAGTTGTTTTTAAAACATGTTCAAAATAAGTTTACTACAAACAGGCTTGAAGTCTGAATCCAATGTAATAGCTTCAATATCTTGACAATACTTTTATTTTACAGAGACCTTTTCGTTTGAAACAATTTAGAGGGTGGTCCAGTTTCGAGTAGAATGTTCGCGACGGGCTGCGATCGCGATGTATTTGTCTGAATATTTCATATACAAGTGTGCCGGCTGTGCTCTTGTATGTTACTGGCTCAGGGCTATACACAGTTCTGTGGAATATTGAGCGCTTGAGCTAAGAACAAGCTATCACAAATGATATTCAAATTAATATTAGAAATGACCCATCATCATAAAATTTCGCATACACGTAATCAGGGATACAGAAAAGTGCATATTTTGGATGACAAGCACCTTTTCATCCAGAATAAAAGTACTGTTACCAAGGGATAGAAATTGCTTGACAAAATTTACATAAACGCAAGGGAAGCAAGCCAAATCTAGTTTTTTATATATATTCTGAATTTTGTACAAACGTGTTTAATAAATCTTTTAAGGATTTATTAAACACGTTTGTACAAAGAAGGATTGTATATTATATTCCATCTATTACAAGTAATTGTAACTGTTTTACAGAGTCCAAACCGCTTACAATTACTTCACTTAGTAGTTAACAAATGTATTATTCTTTTTAACATTTCCAATTAGGTACACAATTTATTACATATTTTATTATTACTTATTATTTTACCATCTCTTCTGTCATTTTATTTTTAGGATCTACCTCATCTCCACTTTCGGTTTGTATTCAACTAACTAAATAAATAAACATATATTTTGAGTTTAGCTTATTTACAATAATTACGTCATTAAATCTACTTAGCAAAAAGTAAATTGCCTTAGTATCTATAGGTAATATGACTTTCGTTTCTTTTTACTTATTTTGTCACAATTACTGTAAGTGATTCTCATTCTCTTAAATGTAATTGTATAACCATACACCTAGCAAACAAGAAGGGAGAAAGATTTGGCTAGTAGTAAAGTTAAATGTGTTGTGTTACTTCAGTTGTATTTAAAATATATTTTTAAGAAATATTTTTAAATGCGAATGTGAGTGTGTTTGTTTGTTTAGCTTTCATGCCTTAAATACTCGACCGATCATCATGAAATTTCGCCTTTTATCCAAAAAAGCCACTGTTACTAATATAGACATAGAGATAATATAGATACAGGTCAAAATGGTACTTATTGCAGAGCATCAAGCCTCCAAAAACTTTGGGGACTTTTGAAACGCGACAAATAAATTAAATCCTAAGCCTGGCCTCCCTGTGAGTGTGGAGGGTCTGAGTGACAACAGGTGTATAGCAGAGCTATTTAGAAAACATTACACAGTAAAATCACCATTAGGCCCATCAAAGACGTGTGAGGATGCTGGTAGCATCATGGCAAATGACATATTCATGGTGTCAGCCGAACAAATTCATCGCATTGTATGTAGCATGTCAAGAGGTAAGTCGCCTGGTCATGATGGGCACCTGAAGTACCTACCGCGCATACTCTCTATGTTATTTACATTGTGCTTGAGTCACTCTTACCTAACTGCAGACCTAATGCGAACTATTATTGTGCCCATTGTGAAAAATAAAACTGTGATTTATCACAAAAAGTAACTACCGGCCTATATCTTTAGCTACTGTGGTAGCTAAAGATAGTCTAGAAGATAAGTACACTGTCCATCAGACAGTGTACTTGACTCGGAACTTGAAAAGCACTTAGACATTCACGATGCACAGTTCGGTTTCCGAGCTGGACTTTCTATTGAAACCACCATACTGAGCCTCAAGCACACTGTGCAATACTATACAGCGGGAAGTACACCTGTGTATGCATGCTTTCTCGATCTGTCAAAAGCTTTGGACTTGGTATCGTATTATGGCAAAAGCTCAAGAAAACGGGCGTGCATGAACATGTGCAAAAGTTGTTTCATTACTGGTATGCTAACCAGACAAATAGCGTAAGGTGGGCTAATACGTTTTCCGATACATTCAGGCTGGAGTGCGGCGTGAGACAAGGTAGTTTGAGTTTTCCCGAGCTCTTCAACTTGTACGTGAACGAGCTCAGCAGCACCCAAATCGGATGCTCTGTTGATAATGTTAGCATGAATAATTTCAGTTACGCGGACGAAATGGTGCTGCTGAGCCCAACTATAAAATTAAATGCTATAAGGCAACTATTGGCCATTTGTGAAACGTATGGCCAAACTCATGCCTAATATATAATGGTGTAAAGAGTGTGTATTTGGTTTTCAAGGCCGCAGGTAAGTGTCCATCAAGGGTGCCCCCAATTAAATTAAATGGTGTGGAGTTGAACAGGGTTCACCAGTTCAAGTATCTTGGGCACTATGTTACCGACGGTCTTGAAGACCAAGCTGATATTGAAAGGGAGCGGAGGGCATTGGCAATCAGGAGTAACATGTAGACTCGCCGATTCGCTCGCTAGAGTGAGGAAGTCAAAATTACGCTTTTCAAAGCATCCTGTCAAACTTTCTACACGAGCAGCCTGTGGGTCAATTATACTCAGAGGTATCTCAGTGCCTTCCGTGTCCAATATAATAATGGCTTTAGGGTGCTATTAGGGCTGCCCCACTTTTGTAGCGCCTCGAAAATGTTTGCAGAAACGAAACTCAATGACTTCCATGCTATAGTCCGCAAACGAGTAGCTTCCTTACTTACAAGAGTGAGAAGTAGTTCTAATGGTATCCTAAAGGTCATTTCAGAAAAATATGACTCCGACATAATCAAGGGATTCATTCGAGTCTTGGATAAGTAGTTTTTTGATCTGTTTTAAATATGTACTAACATAGCGTAAGAAAAATTGTTACTAACATTATGGACTTTGTCTGAATAAATAAATATATAGTTAGGAAGCATCCGTTATTCCAGTTACAACGCCTATATAAAGCGCGCGCCGAGCTCAGAGCGCGCAGTTGCATTTCGTATCTCGAACGGATAGGTTCTTATCGACGCGACTTGTGAGTTGTTGAAAGTATTTATTATCAGTTCAGTGTGTGTATAAGCTGTGTAAAAACTGTGAGTACTTTTAATTGGTTATTAACAAGTGTTTAATTTGCTCATGTTGAGGTTATGATGGTTTACATTGGTTAAACTGAGAAATAAATTGTCTTTAGGTTATTTTCAAATTGTTTTTTTAAAGAATTCCTCTCCTGGATGCTAAATTCAGAAGTGGGATACTTTTCCAATAAGGCCCATTAGGCCAGTATGCTATTCTGACGTCAAAATATTTTTGAACGTTATTCATTTCGTGTGTAAAATAAAGAGTTAGATAAAACACTGACTTTGTTATTAAAATCTGTATTTGCTGAGTAAATTAATATGGCTGATAATCAACATAGCTCACGGGAAAGGTCGCGTCGGTACACGAATGGGTCACGGTCACGGTACCGTTCTCGCTCACGGGATAGGCTCTGTCCTCGCCGTAGATCGCGTTCCCGAACTAGGTCCCGCTCGCGCATAAGGTCCAGTTCGCCACGTAGCTCGAATTCCGGAAGTCATACTCCACCTGGTCCGAACATAACCTTGCAAAACACGTTAGGAGCAATTCTGACGCGGTTAGAAGCACTCGAGAATAAGGAACGTGTTGTTGTTTCGCACGATAATGAGCTAGGCCTTAAGAGTCTTCCCACAGTTTCGCATACGCCCATAATTACTTATTCATCAGACATGGTGGTTAATGGAACGCAGAATGAATTTGTTACCCGATCTAACAATCTTGATTCAGTGAATGTTTCGGGTTCCTCAACCGCTATAAATATACGTGAGACAAGCAGCACAGTCAACGACGGTCCTCCTTTAGTGTCTGCGTCTGTACAGCCAGAACCGATGTCTGAATCGGCACGAGTACTCGCCGAAGCTATTAGGTCGCTACAGTACACTGGTAGACAGCATTATTTCGTGTCTAATTTCGATCCAAACATTCATGACATAGATGCGTGGTACGAAGAGGTCGATAGGGCTAGGACCTCCAATAACTGGGGTGACTCTGAATGTTTGTCCCGCGTGTCAGGCTGCCTCAAAGGGGACGCGCGTTCTTGGCTCAATGAGTGGGTAACTAATGACCGTACCTGGACTAACTTTTGCCGTGAGTTTAGGCCTTTGTGCCCACGGAAACATTCTTTACGATGCGATGCAGTTGACTTCAGATAAGTACAATACTTATGCTGACTATGCTAGGCGTACGCTATTAGGTTTAAAAATAGTAAAAGGTCTGAGCGACGAACTTAGGGTTCTAATAGTAATTCGTGGTATCACGGACACGCAGGTTAGGGCGGCGGCAGCGAACGCCAATCTAAATTGTGAGGATCTAGTAACATTCTTATTCTTCCTAGTGGTAGTAAATCGGTTTGTATTTTTTGTAAAAAGGCGGGACATACCGAGGTTTCTTGTTTCGCTAAAGAACGGTCTGAGCCACGAAATTCGCGTAAGGTTAACTTGTGTGGTGAGATATCGATGGCCCATAATTCACCACACACAGATCTGACTCCAGTGGTTGTTCAGGGTGTTCCTCTTGACGTACTCATTGACAGTGGGGCGTTGAACGTTTCTCTAGTGTCATCGGATGTATTGAAGTATTTTTCATGTGAGAGGAAACCCTTGCGCTGTTCCTTGAAGGGAATAAGTGACACAATAGTCGCGGCAGACTCTTTTGTGACACTGACGGTTGAGCTCGATGGTATCTCGTTTGAAGCTGATTTCGTGGTGGTTCCGGGATCTGGTATGACTACTCCTATTATAATAGGTACCGACAACCTTAATCGCGATGGCATTACATATGTACGAACGAAAGATAGGCAGTACTTGACCCGGTCTATGGAAGGGTCTGTTCACGTTGTCTCACCTGAATCGACGGTCGAAATTAACACACCGCTTCAGGGATCAGAACGTGAATCTCTTATGACGATTATTAATCAGTTTGCAGACTTTTTCATATCAGGCACTGCATCGAGTACCGTCACCACAGGCAAAATGCATATTGATGTGACAAGTGATACCCCCGTCGCTTACCGGCCATATAAGTTATCACATTCTGAAAAGCTTAAAGTCCGTGACATCGTAAATGATTTGAAAGATAAAGGCATCATCCGCGAGTCCAATTCCGAGTACGCCAGTCCAATCATATTGGTCAAAAAGAAAGACGGAAGTGACAGAATGTGCGTAAAATACCGTGCACTAAACCGACTGACTCGTAGGGATCGATACCCGCTGCCTCTTATCGAGGATCACATAGATAGGCTAGGAAACTTCAAATACTTTTCTAGTCTTGACATGGCTACTGGTTTTCACCAGATACCGATTGATGAGGAGTCCATCCCTAAAACTGCTTTTGTGACACCGGAAGGTCACTTTGAATACTTGCGTATGCCATATGGACTTAGTAACTCTCCAATTGTATATCAGCGCATCATAAACAAGACGCTACGACACCACATTGAGGCGGGGAATGTCTTGGTGTACGTGGATGATGTACTGACCATGAGTAATACCAAGAATGAGGCCATGAGTTTGTTGGGGGATGTTCTGACCACTCTGACTAGCGCTGGTTTTTCGATAAACCTCCGCAAATGCTCGTTCTTGACCACAGAGGTGGAATATTTGGGGCGAGTTATAGGTCAGGGACAGGTTAGGCCGAGTCCTTATAAGATTCAGGCTTTGGTTGATGCCCCACCACCTAATAATGTCAGGCAAGTTAGACAATTTTTGGGTTTAGCAGGATACTTCCGCCGATACATACGTGACTATGCAGCTAAGACCACTTGCATATCTCGTCTTACTAAGAAAGATGTCACTTTCCATTGGGGCACAGAATAAGAAAACGTAAGGCAGGAAATAATTACCACCCTTACTAACTCCCCTGGCCTGTCCATCTTTGACCCCTCATTACCAACTGAGGTACACACTGACGCCAGTAGCATCGGTTATGGCGCCGTGTTTATGCAGACAAGAGCTGAGGGTACAAAACATGTGGTTGCTTATTTTAGCAAGACTACCCAGGGTTCTGAAAGCAGGTACCACTCTTACGAGTTGGAAACCCTGGCGGTTGTGAGAGCTTTGCAGTACTTTCGTAATTATCTGGTCGGTTTAAAATTTTAAATCGTAACTGATTGCAATGCTCTCAAAGCCACTGAAAAGAAGAAGGACCTGCTTCCATGTGTCGCTCGTTGGTGGATTTACCTCCAAGATTTTGACTTTGACATTGAATATTGAAAAGGTACCTTGATGTCCCATGCGGATTATCTTAGCCGTAATCCGGTTGCCAAAGTTCATCAAATCTCTAGGCCCCGCAATTGGGCACAGATTGCCCAAGCCGCAGATGCTGAGACCCAAATGCTTTTAGAAAGACTGCAAGATGGTAAACTAGATCCCCATCGATACGTCCTTCAGAATGAGGTATTGTATTATCGTTATACTCCCGTAGGCGAGGAACCAAGACTTCTGTGTTTTATTCCTAAGGGGCACCGACTAAGTCTGCTTAGAATATTCCATGATGAACACATCTGTGCAGATAAGACTATAGACCTTATCCTAAAACATTTTTGGTTCCTGGGATTTCGCCATTTCGTGGCTACATATATCAAACATTGCTTGGTGTGTGTTTCCATGAAACGTGTCCCAAGAGCACCTCATCAGCCTATTGTGTCATGGGAGAAACCTACACTACCCTTTCAAATACTGCATATGGATGCATTGGGTCCATTACCTGAGTCAAATGGTTACAAGTTCGTACTGTTGATGATTGACCCATTCACAAAATATTGCTTGTTGTACCCCATTTATAGGCAAGACATAAGCGAACTGAAACGCACTTTTACCAACGCGGTGTCGCCTTTCGGCGCTCCTAAATTGCTTGTGACCGATCGGGGGCGAATGTTTGAGTCTAGTGAGTTTACAAGCTTACTATCCGAGCTTGGCTGTGACATACACTACATCACGCCAGAAATGCACAGTGCGAATGGTCAAGTAGAAAGGTACGTCCGTACAGTCCTGAACATGATACGGATTGAGGTAAACAACAAAAATGCTGTTTGGTCTGAGCAGTTGTGGAGGCTCCAACTCGTCTTGAACATCACTAAGCAAAAAACAACACAAGCGTCTGCTTTAAAACTCCTTGTTGGTACTGACGCCGCGACGCCTATCATCAGGGCGTTGATCCGAGATGTTTCCGTCGACATGACTCATAATCATGAAAGCTGGAGACAGCTATGTAGAGCTCGAGCTAGTGAACTGCTGTCAAAGAATCAAGCTAGTCAAGATGCCTATGTTAACCAGCGACGACACCCTCCTCGTAAGTTTCAGGTTGGCGCTCTTGCATTTGTGATAAAATACATGCAGTCGACAGGTAAACTGGACCCGGGCATGAGAGGACCCTACCCAATTACCAAGGTCCTGCCCAGTGACCGTTATCAACTGAAGTTGATGAGTGGGTCCTATGAGAAAACTACTCAGGCGGCCGCTGAATACATGGTCCCCTGGAGTGGAGAGTGGTGTTCCGAATCCTGTGCGGAGTTTTTTGAAAGTAAGTGTCTATTTGGTTCATGGCAAACGCGGTGGCTTGAGCTGACATGCGATGTTTTACCCTTTAATTGCCTTAATCTTTATTTGTTTTTATTTTTGCACCTTTGATAAACAGCTAGTTATCTCTTCTTACTTCCAAAGCGTAGCATGGCTGTTCGAGTTCGCTGCTAAGCACATAGCCTTTAGCATTAACTGTGGGACATCAGAGGCGTGGTCATCATGACGTGAGTCATGTAAGGCGTAGTTCCTCATGTGAAGAGGCGTGGTCATCATGACGTGAGTCATGTATGGCGTAGTTCCTCATGTGAAGAGGCGTGGTCATCATGACGTGAGTCATGTATGGCGTAGTTCCTCATGTGAAGAGGCGTGGTCATCATGACGTGAGTCATGTATGGCGTAGTTCCTCATGTGAAGAGGCGTGGTCATCATGACATAGAGGTCATGTATGGCGTAGTTCCTCATGTGGAGAGGCGTGGTCCTCACGATTTCGGTCGTGTTGGGCGTAGTCCTCTTGCGAACGGTTGGGACGCCTTCCGTTCGCTGGTGTGTTCACAGGTTCAAGCTTAACCAGAGCCTGTTGTCTCTTCGAAGAAGTCACCATTATGAAGATATTCTGAAAACCTTCAAAGGTGGTATTGGGGATTGTAGAAATGAGAGCTCTCATAAGCTAAATGTGTTTCGTGCATGATATTTGTGTTATAAACATGGTGGAATCATTTCCTCATACGTATTAACGTTTCAGATGAGGATGATAATGAGATGGGTCCCACAGCAGGACCGTCAACAATACCTTCAGACCCTGTGAGTGTACAGCAGCAGACTGAAGGAAGGAGTATGCCTTTGATATAACTTCTAACGCATCGAGGACGATACGGGATGTCAAAAAAGGCCGAGTTAGGACGCATCCGTTATTCCAGTTACAACGCCTATATAAAGCGCGCGCCGAGCTCAGAGCGCGCAGTTGCATTTCGTATCTCGAACGGATAGGTTGTTATCGACGCGACTTGTGAGTTGTTGAAAGTGTTTATTATCAGTTCAGTGTGTGTATAAGCTGTGTAAAAACTGTGAGTACTTTTAATTGGTTATTAACAAGTGTTTAATTTGCTCATGTTGAGGTTATGATGGTTTACATAGGTTAAACTGAGAAATAAATTGTCTTTAGGTTATTTTCAAATTGTTTTTTTTAAAGAATTACTCTCCTGGATGCTAAATATATTATTATTAATTTAACCTAACCTAACTTATATTTACAAAAACGAAGCCGTGGACAAGATCTAGTATTTTAATAAATTTAAGACAATAACATGTTTCTTTCTAACGGCTACATACATTCCCGTCACCGAGAAGCCAGGACCAAGAACTTTACTTGAACTACAGCCAACTTCAACTTCTTGGCTGAGGAATGGTCCCATTATGCCTGTGACTGATTTGTTATTTATTGCCCACTCGTGAGCGCTCATATCCTACTTACACCAATTTGCATTTTATGATGAACAATGTCTGCGGTGCTGGACATTATATTGTCTAACAGTGTCCAAAAGATAGGTTAATGGTTTTTGGCAGTAAAATTATGCAGTCCCCGAGGAAGAAACTGCATTTTTATGAAAATAAAATGGACTCTAAAAGGGGTTATTATATTTAATGGTTGTATTGCATTACCTATAATATTGTATATCTATGTTATGTACTTGTCAACATTGTCGATTCTGCCTATAATTCGATAGAACAACTGCCTATGAAATAAACAGTGATTTATAAGGAACATACTGATGCTAAGAGTAGAAATTAATATATTATGAGAAGATCTATCTATTTTCATTATTTTAAATAGAAAAGAAACATCACTTTATTGTAACATGCTTGGGCATGCTTATTGGTCTGGTCAAAAAAACAGATTTGAAAGGCATTTGATACAAGAATAACTTGAAAGCTGGTCAATTTTTTTTAAGTATAATTGATGTAGTGCCTAATAGGGAAGGCCTTATTTAAAACATATAAAACGTTTCAAATTATTCTTTACGAGGCATACATTCACGAAACTTAAATCTATATATTAATACGTGAAGCGAAAACTTTGGATCCCTTTTTACGAAAATTGGGCGGACGGTGGAGTATGAAATTTCGCACACTTATAGTTTATACAGAGAAGAAGTGACGAATGCTAATATTTATATAAAATATGCATTAGAAATACATTAAATTAATGAAAAAACACTACACGCACACAACCATGCATTTGACACACGCAGTCGAAGCGGGTAACTATGGTTACATATACCAATATATAATAACATATATCAGCATTATCTTATAGGCAAACTTTGGTCGAATTTCGAGCACTAGGCGACCGCTAGTATTTTTAAAGGCCTGGTGACGCCTAACCGTATTCAAAATAAATTGACGCCAAAATAATGACGACAGGCACTTTTTCACAAAGGTACCCACTGGTGACGTCAATAATTTAACACCTTGCAAAAATGGCACATTGTATAATTTTTTGAACATAATAAAATATACACCATTAAGAATAAATATGCGTTTACTTTAAAAAAGCACAGAGCTTTTTTTATATTCTTAAACTTATCAACATACCTATATATGCAATATAAAGAGCGTACTAGAACTCTTTCGCGCATACTAGAAAAAAAACCCACAAGCGCAATCTCGTACGTCCGCCGGCAAGTCGCGGCCACCGAGATAACATCATAATTTTTCAACGATATATATTTTATTGTAACATGTATGTATGTGCTGTGAAAAAACCTTAATAAAATAAATACATAAATAGCTACTTCAACTTTTTAATATGATTATAGAATAGTTAAAGTGCTATAACAAAGTCGATAAGAAACAAGCACAATCACCGATTTTAAAATCCTCTAATTTGATCCTCGAATCTTTATGATTTATTGAGTTTTATTAATATTTCTTTACGACTACAGAGCTTGGAACTGTCTGGTACACACGAACCCTTTAAGAGAAACAGTTCTAAGAAAAGTAAAATATACTAATTCCTCTATTTCTACGTCATCATCGTCATCCACAGCTTAATTTAATTAAATGATGAACCTTGCCTTCTTTGTTGTAATACTCTCATGCCAGACTACGCTATAGCAGTTTTTAATTAATACCAGTATGTGCGGTGACTTGTAAAACGTATTATGTAGAACAATTCATATAATATCGCATTCCAATAAAGCTTATTATATTAAACTGACATTAAGTGTCCATGTATATGTATAAAAAAAAAACACATTTTCAAAGAGTTAGATTTGTTCACTTTTCACGGTTGCCAGCTATATTAATTTTTTAATTCCCTCGTAATAATAATTTAATCTTTGACGTTTACTAAATAACCGAGAATTTTCTAATGGAACCAATAACATTTTTCCCGACGACCCAGCAATAAAACCTAGGATCAGCCATAAGTGCTAGTAAAAGTTACGACACTAGATAGGAAAGGTAGATTTTTAAATAAAATTAAACTATAATATGTTTATTACGTTTTGTCTTTACGGTTATACCACAGCACCGATTATGATAACATGATGTATAGAGGCCGGTTGTGGCCTAGCGAAGGAGACAATGATTATCCATTTAAATTAATGAAATAGCAGTCGAGGCTGTCTACTATTATTACAAAAGAAAGACCATAGCAGAAGATATGTAAGATAAAAAAATGGTTGAATCAACCATGACGTCCAATCTTAACAGAGACTGGCAATCTGCCCAGGAGATATTATAGTGCACAAGTATACGCAAACGCAAGTGCACTCTCCATTTCCTAACTCTCATTGAAGAAGGGCAACCAACACGACAGGAGAACCAGAGCGCTGGTTCTCGCACCGCTGCAGCGGTACGTGCTTGCCGAGGCAAGAGATGTACAATACTGCCAACTGACTAACTCAGGGTTGCTATTGCAAATTACAACTTTTTTTATTTACTTGATAAATTTTAATGTCAATTGCCGCTCTCGGATATCGGCAATGTCAAGAACAAACACAGCCAAACCATGTAGTACTCTCCTTAAGCCTCGTTTAAAGAAGGACATGTAATATTGCTTAGGAAATACTACCGCGGGTAGTTCTTAGATAATAAAGCTAGGTAAACATCGAAACAAGTATGTACATAGATCTAAACATAAAATACATTAATAACTTTTTGTTAACCCTGTATTCGAAACGGAGATCACGAGGCACAGCAGTCGCATTCACTACCGCTGTGCTACCAAGGCATAAGTAATCACATAACGGTTCAAATGGCCCAGTTGCAATTAAATACAGATATCTCTCCTACTTTAGTCGTCTCTGCAAGTAATGACAACCATAACACACGGGTCTTAATAGACTTAGGTTTCCTGCGTGGGAGCCACAAACTGCATTATAATATATTATGTATAGCTTAACCAGTGTTTCTACGAGTAGGTACATACTGAATCACACCACATTCATTAGTAAAATAACATTTTCGAAATGAATAGAATTTTACATTAGACTGTGTATTTGAGATGAACATGCAATTCCACAAGTTACCTACTTGTGGGATTGCATGCAAGTCGTGCTTAAAATTTAACACAACCTGTACTGTCCCTTTTTCTAAGCTAACATAATATAAATATGTACGTGCTTGAAAAACCGCTATGCAAGTTGTCCCTATCTACAAATTGACAATATTTGAAACACTGGCTCAATGTCTAACATGAAACAAATCCAATACAACAATAATTTTCAAGATACATCGGCAGATTTCCCAAAGGTTTTCGATTTCAGTTGCAGTTTCTATGACTTTGTTTTACTTCGGGTTTTGACACACCACCTACATTATTGCAAAGTACGCTTATATCGAAGGTATATGGGCCTTTAATCTGCCATAATGACGTAATATAAGTACAAGTATCTGGGTCATCAGATTCAACAATTGGAGCGGGTATCGGTGCGGTCGGTATCAGAACACCGTCGCTTTACATTCGATTTAGGATTCTCGTCAAAGGTACTTAGGAATCGATCTTGGCGAGATTTGGTACAACGCCAGACATAAGTTCTCTACGAGGGCATTAGTTTTCTGTGAATAAGCTGTATGTACACGTGTTGTACGCTATCTAATGTCGCTATTTATTAAAATAATAATATAATAGATGTTTTCCGGCGCATATTTGTCTTTTTTTTCTATTACTGAGAATATTTATATTCATGTATATATATTCATTTTGAGAGTATGCTTAACACGCTTAAGATAACTAGGCACTTGAACATGTTCGTTGTTAGAACAAAACATCCAAACAATTACATATCAGCTCAGCATTTCTTTAATTGGAAGATTGCTTGGAGACTGTAGTTCGGAGAGCACGCTCGAATATAATATACAGCATCTGATCCGAAAGTTTTTGTATGTAAGTACATAGTGCAGCTTAGATACAGTTTCTTTAGTAGGTATTGAGCACATCTGTACCTAGTTCAAAGCGCATACAGTTTTTGAAACTACGGCTGTTTGAAAATACAATAAATTAAAAACATTACAATGACACCTTAATTTTGAGAGTAAATTTCGAAACATAATCTGAAATGATTGTGGGCTCAAAATACTTTAGGCAAAAGATTTATCGTTTAAACTAAATGTCACCTGGCACGACAATTATTATTTCAATCAATTAATGATTGCTCGCACAGCAATGGTTTAAATTCTCATTCGTATTTAAAAAGCATTTTAAATCACTTCAAATTCTGGCCGACAACAGGTTTATTACGCCAGCCAATATACCAAAGCAAAAAAAAAAAAAAAATACAAAAAAACATTTTCAATACTGTTACAAAGGATATATTTTAACGAGTACTAGTTTTCATTGGCGTTATTGCTTTTGTGCAGTGACACGAAAGCATTACTCTTATTGTATTCGGATTAAATGCAAAAGCAATACTTCATCACATTTTCGATACGATCGTATTCATTTTGAAAGTGCTTGTCGCTAATATGCATCAATATTTTTCCATACGGATTTACGTGCATTTCATTTTGTCATTGCTTTTATTGTTCAATACCTATTAATTAATTGATTGCCAATTCATTAGCAATTTATTGAGATTAAATTGAATATTTACTGCTAGATTCTGTACTTGTATACATTGTCTGTCACCTGAGATTTTTTAAAGAAAACTGAATAAAGCTTTACTCGATCTAGGAATCGAACCCCACATTAACGCACTAACATAAATAATAATAATAAACGTTTATTATAAATGCAAACATACCGCGACTGCAACTGTTCGACGTTTACTACGTTTATTTTCTATCTTAACTCAACGAGAAAATGGAGTGTGAATAAATATATTGCCTTAAATTACATTTTATTAAAACAAGTCTAATAAAATGTTTATGCAAAGACTTATTATTATGCGGCTTGTTTCTAAATTATAATTTGTCTAACGAGTATAAGTCATTGCCATTTCCATCACACCTTAAAAAAATTGGCATACCACCCAAAAGTATTACAAATTACACGAAACTTTCTTTTTAAACCATTAATACTTAAAGCAAAGAAATAACCAGAGCAGACTCCAAAACTTAACACTTACAAAGAACCTCAAATTCGGAATGTAATTTCAGAATTTTTGCGAGGCACTCAGAATTTCTGATGCTTTCCACAGTTGGGTGTATATCAACATTTTATTTAAAACTAAGCCAAGGAATTCATGTCAAAAATTCATTGACGCAGTTAACACGTAGCCACGACTTGAATAAAACATTAAGGTGTCGGATATTGCCTTATAATTTATGGAATCGCAAGAATTTTGTAGCCAACAGCAATACAATATTTTATTTTAATAAATATGACGGTGCATTGCTTTATGCAGAACTGCAAGTGGATGATGCTTATTTGTGCCATTCTCATTCTGTTTCTTTTCAGACTACATTTAGCCTGACCAGTAGTCTACGTCTGCGGCTATGAGTCAAAATAGCATTGTTGAGTTGGTAAACAAGTAATTTAAAGATTATATTACTACACAGAAGTGCAATGCTTTAAATAGTCATCACACTACTATTTCACGCTGAATAATAATGTATTTCACAAATAAGTAGTTATTTTGAGACTGTGTCTACTTTATAACTGTTGTCTCAAATTACCTACGTTTATAAGTACCACAATCATACATATTGTCTACTTGTATTATGCTTGAAGTTTCCACCAGGTTACTCTGACCTTGGTCACAATCAGCTTGTTATATATAATATGTATCATAAAACGCGAATGTTTCAAAGATTTCTCCTCAATACCTAATGCGACAATTGTCTTATTTTAAAATCAAAATAAGATATTCTTTCTAATGTCCTTAAATTTAATAAAGAAGAAACAAAAGAAAACAGAAGCTCTTATTTCATCAACGCATTTTATTCAAAAAATTCGTATACCAAAAAACTTTATAAAAAGCTAATTTCCCAGTGAACACAGATTAAATCAGTGTCATTTTTATTAAAACAACATTCAACTTGAGCGCACGTCCGCCGCTTTTGGCCCGGTATTTGATATAAGTACAGTCACCATCAGTGAAACTACATACATGGGATATTTAAAACGAAAACAGGATTTATTAATACTATTCAATCGTCGTTAATATCATTACATCTTGGTCCCGTAGCATATGCTTGCCTTTCAGTGCTATCGTAGGGTCTAAGGTTCGATTTTCGAGTCGGACATGAGAGTTTGAGAATTTTTTGTTAGCAGCATGGAGTCTCGAAATGTGCCAGGTAGATTACAATAGTAAAACCTAAAAAGATAGCCGATGAAATGTGAAGGTCATAAATCTTGCCTACCCCTACGATGAATCACAAAATTGAAGGTTACTTGTAGTTAAATAGTTATTATTATAATTATGTATAAATACAAGGCAACACGTTTGAATGTCAAGAATAAGACAATTACGTTCTTGTCAATCTAGAAATCTTTATTTTTTTTTTATGGATTAGGGGGCAAACGAGCAGACGGATCGCCTGATGGTAAGCGATTACCGCCACCCATGGACACCCGCAACACCAGAGGAGTTACAAGTGCGTTGCCGGTCTTTCAAAAAGGAGTACGCTCTTTTCTTGAAGTGTTGAAGGTCGTATTGGTCCGGAAATACCGCAGGCGACAGCTCATTCCACACTTTTGTTATGCGAGGCAGAAAATTCCTGGAGAAACGCACAGTTCCATATTTTCAATTTTTTTTTTTTATAAATTAACTAGAAAATATGGAACGCTCTTTTGATATAATAAGTACCTACGCTATTGCAAACTGACGCAAAATAACATCCTTAATATATCTTATATATTACATAATAGACGCAATCCATCACTGACTTTTTAAAATTTTATCAACGATAAACAGATTCGAATATCTTCACATTTAATAATATCAGTCCTGTATTAAACTGCCCCACTACTGGGCACGAGGCCCTCCTCAGTGTGAGAAGGGTTAGGCCATAGACCACCACGCTGCCCAGTGCAGTTTGCCAGCCTTCACATATCTTCGAGAACATTATGGAGAACTCTCATGCAGATTTCCTAACGATGTTTTCCTTCACCGTGAAAACGAACGATAATTAACCATTTAATACGCACATAACTTTGAAAAGTAAGCGATACGCGCCATAGGATCGAACTCGAGACCTCTGCGTGGCAGTCCAACAGTTGGACTTGGCCACTTCACATTTGAGTCACCCGAAATCATAAATTGAAAATTCTTCTTTTTTTAAAAACAGCTCATTGTTTTGAAATAATTACAATGGGTGTGAAAACTAATAGGCGAATGCGTTGCCCAATCTGTAGATAATAATTTGTATTTCCCAAGCTGTATAGGTAACCTAAACTTCTACGAGCTAAACACTTTTATCTCCAACAAATCCGGGGAAATCAAACCGGATAGCAACCCTACTCGAACGAAATGTTATTCGGGGCTCGTGGTCAAAAGAGTTCCGTACATCGGACGCTGCAGCCCTATATTTGCATTATCTAGATTCGACCAGCCCGCTTTCATCTCACGCTTTGGTTATATCAAATACAATTTGCGATGGAAGATTTTGTTGGATTTTACATGAATCCCATGCATTTCTGTTGGTTTAAAAAATTGTTTTACATTGCAACACTCCTTTTTCGATTAAAACTGCACTCGCTTTGTACCTATATCTTACTAGATTTTGCTCGCGGCTTCGCTCGCGTTAATAGTAAGAAGAGTACCCCACAGTACATTACACGCTAACTTGCTAGCTACTAGAGACATTCTTTGAAATTAAGGTATGCACGTAACAACTACACTGACTATATAAATATGACCCTTATATTGTTCAATAGCGCCGCTTCCGCTCGGCGTCGTCACTCGGCACGTATGGAAAAGGTAAGGGTATATCGCTATTTCGTTCGACCGCCTACATTTAAATAGCGATTACGTCTCATAATAGTTTAATGTGTCGTGTTTTTAACTATTACACCGTCATTTAGCATTTTAAATCTGGTGAGGTTTATTCTTTATAATTAAAATTTTGGATAACGTCACTTTATGATCAAAATAACAATAGAAATATATCTTATGTAAAATGTCATGAAAACCATAACCGTTCGTTGTGCAAAGCGAAACGTTCTCAATAACCTTCTTGTTTTTAATAAAATATTTAATACAACAATAAATATAGGTACTAACCTACTCTTTAAATTACCGTTCATAAAAATCCCCATTGTTCTAATAAATCTCCACCCTACGTAAACGCTTAATGTGCGTCCAAGCGCACCGCACTATCGCGAATCAAAAACCGCAGGTTCCTAAAACCCCAAGATTTATCAAAGATCACATAAATAATCATACACTTAATTCCTTACCCGGCCTGAAGAATATATAGGTACTTACAAGTATTTAGGGCGGCAGTAAATTTCCCTTTTATCGCGATTCCAAATGCTATCCGAGAGGTTGTTACGTGACAAACTCCTCACTTCATTTAGAGTGAAGCGTGACCGGATTTATAAAAGTCCTTCACTATCTCGGGACGTTTCAATACAATTGTTTCGTCGCTAATTATACGAAAAGCTAATAATGAATGGTCAGCTTATCTCGCTAGTCGATTTTGTTAGTAGTGTAAATGAGCCTCATTGATGATAATTCGGTAATGTTTTACGAAATGTCAGAGACTAGCCTATTGGTACATGTCAACGTGTTTTTTAACCATTAGAAAAGCTCTAAGACCGGTATTCTTCGGTTTTTATTTTATAATATACATGTATGTAATAAGTCATTAACAACATTGCTTACAAAGTGTCCCACTGCTGGGTACGAGCCTTTTCTCAGTATTAGATTATGCAATAGTCCACCAAGCTAGCCCAGTGAGAGTCGGCCGTTTTCACACATCCTTGAAAATATAATAGAGATCTCTCAGACATGCATTGCCTCTTTCATCGTTAAATAAAACTATTTACTACACACATAACTTAAAAAAAACAGAGGTGTATGTCGTAAGATCGAACTTGAGATCTTTGTGTGGCAGGCCAGAAGTTTCCACTAAACTTAAAAGCATTAAATGAAAATTATCGAATATTATTAAAATTACATAAAAAGGTCAAAGGTCGTAAAAATAACATACATGCGATACACTGCCAAACACGAAATATGAAGATATCATAGCAGGACTCGATATATAAAATAAATATATGTACATACCTAGGCTTCCTGTGAATTTGACTGAACTGGTTATTATTCCCTACTACCTTATGCCCGTAGCGTTGCCCTCGTAAAGATAAGAAGTAACCTAAATGTTAATTCAGGTTTTCCTGAGTACCAAGTTTCATCCAAATTCACTCAACGGTTTACGCATGATTAAATAACAAACATCCAAACATATTCACAAAGTTTCACATTTATAATAATCAAGCAACCCCTTCTATGATACTTTTAGATTAATCAAAAAGTTTGCTGTATACTTACAAGTAAATGTCAGATATAATTCATTTATTTTTGTCGGACTACTGTTATAGAATCCAACTTATACAAGTTACATCCGGTAAATTCTCGTAAGGCAAGATATATATTAAATAACTGCTTTGACAAGAAAGGGTCATTTACATCAAACAGCATACTACAACTGTCTATATGTCTAATGTCTAAAATAGTTTCCCAATTGATACCGTCTACAATGCCAATTTATAGGAGAAAACCTTTGAAACTGAGAGAATGTTGGGGACGGTATTCCGATATCAATGAATCTTAGCTCTGTTCGAGATCTTGAGACCCCAGGGCCGAGGCCGGGTCGTGACCTGCTTGCCAGGTGCAATTTAAGGCTTCTACATAACTCAGATTAATCATCGACGATCTATTTACATTCCATATCATAATTTTTCAAGTAAAGCTCGCCAAGAATTAAGCTTTTTAATATGTGTGCGATTGTTATTCATTACGAATAATCTAAATATATTCGAGATTTCAAAGATTACAAATAATATTAAGATATTTAGCCTCACATGGCCTAAGATTTTAAGAACTAACTATAACGTCTGAATACTATGTATGTCTACGTAATAGGGAGCTGAACCTATTGCTGACTACTAGGTTTCCTCACAAACAAAACTACGTGACATTATGCCCGAACCAGAAACAATCTCAATCTCACGATTGCTCAAAACATAAACCATAGGTAAAGTTTTTACTTTTATTTTAGAAACTTAGCTTTCCTACTCCATATCTTCTCAATAATTTATTGATCACATTTTTCTACTATGTATGCCTAGCATTTCGAACAATGACGTTTTATTGTGAAGAGAAAAATAAATAAATTATTATTATTATATTTCTAATATTATTGGAAAACAACCAAGGGACCAACCAAGCATGAAATCTTATAAGTTTATAGCACAGAATAATCCAAAGTACGATATTAAACCGAATGCACTATTTAAAATCACGTTCACAAAACATTGTAGGTTAATTTTATTAGTCAGGTACCCACGCATTTATAAGATAAAATTATAAGTACTGTTTTACAAATTGCACACATAAAACTTAACTTATGCCCTAAGAACAACGTGGAGTCTCATTATACATCTTTTAATATCGTTCAACAAAGGATTATTTTACGTTGTTGGACCTAACGTGCATAATGTGTATGTAAGAAAGTTGTGAACACTTGAATAGACAACAATGACATTATTAGCTAATTATTCAAAGTCGTGTCGCGTCGACTGTCGTGCATAACGCGAGTGTGTCGGCGGCCTTAGCTGGACCACCCGAACACAGCTAGCCCGGTCCCGATCCGAACCAACACTTATTATTTTATTTTACGATCAAGGTGTGCCACTGAAGTTCAGATTACAGCATTCAAATTTATATTTTATTTGGAATCCATGTACTTATTTGGATGTAGGATTTGTCGTGATTGCTTTTACGCTACTCTAGCCGGCGAACTGGGGCTACTGGCCCCACGATATCGTTGGCTTGGTTGTACAGCTGTAAATGCGCAATTATAGATATATCTGGTTATAATAATATGAATATAATGTGGTGGTTTGTATATAGGTTCGACGACACGAAAATAGCGGTCGTTTAAGTGCAGCAAGCGCTTAAATTTTTGCATACAGAAAATATTTATACGTTGCAAGTAGTCGTTTTGATTGGAGCATATTTCTGATTGTAACATATCAAACTTCATTCAGAACGTAGAATGCAAGCAGTACATCATTAATCGCTATAAAAATCATTAAGTAAGTGCGTGTCTGATACATGATGTCGAGGGCATAGATCCCAACAAAATTTTATACTTCTTTAAATATTGCAAACCATGTGATAGTTATCTTTACCTTAGTCAAATAAACATTTATAAAATTTAACTGCACAGACGGCATTAAGATGTTAGTAGGCACATTGTCACTATTCACCTATCGAGTGTTGCAGTTTCAATCCCGCATAAAAAAAATATTTCCATATGCAGTTTTATGTCTAGATATTTTAATGTCCGTTGTTTCAACGTCTATAAACTCCCCGCGACAAAATAGTTATTTTTAATAAGCGAATAGCCTTAAACATACATATTGTACAAAGGCCACAAGTTAACAAATAAAATGCCTTCAGTTCATATATAAAAAGGATTGTTGTAATTACACATCAATCTTTACCCAGAGTATAGCGCTACCGTAAAACAAGAAAGTACCGAAAATTTGCTAATACACTCCGTAAATAATATTGCAGCCGCTGCGTCACGACATTTTAATGTATTATTCAAACGTTACAATACGTGTTAATGGTCCTCGATGAGCCCCGAACATAAATTTTAAAGCTTTTATCCCATTTTTGTGGCGTTTTGTTGAGCAATAGCCTATGTAGGATCAACCCGTATATTTAATGACAACGCTGTGCCCCCAAGATTGTCGTAAAACACCTAAAACATATAACAGGCGTTTATATTTTTTTCAGCATGTGCGAATTTTAAAATGTTTGTCTCAAAAAGAAAGACTGGAATATAAACATTTAATTAATTTGTTGAAACAGATACATATGTTTTTCCCAGAACAATGACTAGGGGATATCATTGTTCTGAGTGTTTTCTACTTGTTCTTGCAACACTGTGTTGTTCTTGAACTAATATATATTTTGTATCAAAAGGTATATTCACTGTCCAATGCGCAATTTCTCAGAAGGCCAAGATACATGGATGCAATACCCGATGGATATTAAATATTTTATTGGCTCAGAATGGATGTTTCATGACACGCGTTATAAAGGTTCAATTGTTTATAGTCCCTCAGTAAAACCAAGATAACTGAAAACGTTACTTTTACGGGCAACAAAGTTTCAAAGAAAATAAATATCTAGTGGCCACTTTTCTTCCGTGATTCAAAAAGTTTACGACCAATCAATTCGTTTACACAAAGGTAAATATATCTTTCAATTGAAGAAAAGTAAAATTTGCTGTGAAACGTAACTGTTCATTTGGACTATATATACAACAGGATATAAAATTTATTACGTGTTTTGCCGAAACGATGTGTTAGTCTGTTTTTAGTGTCGATTTTACGATAAATAGCACCATTTGTTGGTGCCCATTAAGGCTTGACGACGCATAGAATGGGTACTTGAGATTGTGTGCGACGCTTTCTATGTGGATAAACTGCAGTTTCTAGTCGCACAATTCTTGTAGCCGTGATACATTTGAGGCGGGGAAACAAACACTTTTAATGTGACTGCACTCCACTCCAGGCTGCAAGTGCCACATGCGTGTAATTAAACATTTATACGAAGTTACGGCTTTAGACATTTAAGTGTTCCTGTCGCCGCCTGCGAATATTGAACAAACGTTTCATGACTGTTGTTTAGGCATATTACTTAGAATTACTTAGGAAATACAACAACATAAATGAAAATGAAGTACTAAAGAGCTTAAGCATAATCAATTATACATATTCTGCGGTGAATTTTATTGTGGTCACAGCAATTAAACGCAAGCATTACTTCCCAAAGAAATACATAGTTTGCCACTAATAGGCTTGTAGATTTTGTTAAACGGATAATTATGATCATACATAATTATACATAATACATAACTCTCACACCTATATTCTCGAACATGTAGGCAGATATACATAACACCCACATTGCGCTAGCTACGGCTTTCATGTTGGCGTACTGTCTTTGACAACGACGCGCAGTCCGGTGCGTAGGAAGAAGACACTTGTTTCTACGGTTTTAGGTTTCGCGTAATAGGGGCGAGCCTACTGAGAATTTCTTGGCAGAAAACTTACACCTGAGAACACAGAACAATCATAGATCTCAATAATATTTTTGTTTCTATTATTAATTTTAAGTTCTCAATCTTTATTAAAAATATCATGAAATGTACCCCTGTAACCTTATCTTAGATATTCTATTACATTGTTTTAATGCATGCTATGAGCAAGTGGGGAATCTTCTGACACAGGTTTTTTAATTTAACAGAAGAGCTTCCAAACCTTATCAATAATAGTTAAAAATAATATATTTGTGGATAATGGTACTGGTTGTGTAATTACTTAAACTAGCGGTCGCCTAGTGGTCAAAATTCGACCAAAACTCGTAAGCTAAGCTCGTAAGAGTTTGTTTTCTTTTTCTTTATTACATGTAAATAAGGTACTATTTATTGTAATAAAGAAAACTTGTTACTATGGTTACCTATAGGTAACCATAATTACAAAAAATTGTACGACGTCAGACAAACAATGCCAAAATACTACGAACGCAATTCGACTGCGTGTGTCAAATGCATGGTTGTGTGCGTGTAGTGTTTTTCATTAATTTATTGTATTTCTAATGCATATTTTATAAAAATATTGGGATTCGCTCCTCCTTCTCCATATAAACTTTTACTGTGCCAAATTTCATACTCCTCCGTCCTTGCAATTTTCGTAAAAAGGGGTACAAAGATTTTGCTTCACGTATTAATATATAGATAATATTATCATCATACTTACTCATATTACAAATTGTATACTATCGTTATCTATTATGTAAATGTAATGTGTGATCTTACTCTTCTTAGTACAGTGAAGGCACATCTATGATTATTTAAATCATTCATCTTTGCCCTTAAGTACTTATATGATTTAATAATCATTAACTACGAGATCTTAGCCACCAGATAACTAATGCAAAAGATACGTTACACAAGCCGAACACCCATTTTGTCTAGATTCAAAAGGCTAAGTGCGCAAGTGCCTCACCAGCAATTGTTTCAAGATTTATAGCACATAAACATTTGGCTGAAACTACGGGCAGGTAGTACGTTAAATGCACTTCCAGCGCATTATTGTCGCAAAACTTACAGTCAAGTACCTACTCTAAATTAAAATAATTGCTTTGTCGGACCATATAATGTTTTATTTTTGTCTTAAGTACGCCTCGTATTTGGCGTGGATCTATTGTTTGGACAAATACAGTTAAAATCTTTTACGTAATGCTTTTAACGCACCTAGAAAATACATTTGATCAATCATTGTTTTGTGATTATACTTTCATAGAAATTGCTTGTACTGAACTAATATAAAGTCAAAATGACTTATATGCATTTCATTTTGAGGTACACATATTTTATCATATTGATATAAATCTCGGGACGCCTCCCGAGTGTTGCCGAGTAGAAAGAAGCTAAGAAGGCCTAAGCCTTCTTAGCTTCTATCTAAATCGTCGATCCAAACGTTCCCTGTCACTTTTACACATTCCGTGTTACGCTTTTTAGTCGATGGTCAATGACGGATCTAGAAATATTTTCTAAGAAATTCCACATAACGATAGTATGTAAGCAGCACGTAGGTTTAAGCCTGAAAGCGGCCTTTTAAAGAAAACATTTCTCTTTAGTTAAGCTTAAAGTTTTAGTTTTTGCATGTTGTTTACCTGCCAGTGCTGTGCATATTTGTAATTGGGGTAGCACATGCCCTTTGATGATTGTCAATTATATGTGAATGTCTGTGTTTACCCTGTAAATATACATAAATAAATAAATTGGTTGGGCACCAGATGATCCTTTATATTCGCCACTGTTTATGGTCGCTAAGGACTTTTATTTTCCATCGACTATCTATTGCCGATTCTAATTACTGACTCCAAAATCCGTATAAAGTAGTTTAATTTCAATAGAAAGGCTGTTAGGAGAGTCTGTCCATTGCGTAACTCAGGCTGTTCTATAACAAACTGAGACCCTATTTAATTTTTATGATGCCAAATTTGTTTGCCAACATATCAAATAGTTATTTTTAATATACGACCCAACCGATTGAAGTGGCAGGTTGACTGTTATGTATATTTTTGCGTACTCCTCAGATTAATTTTTGCTCCACAAATCAATAATTACTAACTTTTCTTTAGGCAGATGCTGAACTCTAGTATTAAGGCACCGAATAGCGCCTAATAGACTATAACAATGGCCTGGGTAGTTGGCGTGATTTTAGCCCGACCACTGAATTGTCGTTAGGTACAAAATTGGCACCAATTTATTTCTTGTCGCCTTTATCACCATTTTCTGTGTTAATTGAGACATTTGCACAGAAATTACCGACTGTTAGAGTATGAATGAAAGGTACTACGATAACGGTCTCGCTTCAAAGAGGATAAATTTTAACCGAGCACACCTGACGCATAGTTCTATGTTTTGTTGACATGCGACATGTTAAATGTTGCTTTATAGGGGTGTAGCACGATTTTATGTAGAACAAATTGATGGCCAGCTTTGATATGAGGCTAAGGAGTGTTTACTTGGGGCTTAAACTTTATACATTGATGTATACAATATGCATGCCATTATAACATTGATTTGGGATTACCTGTAAGACATTTTAATAGCAACGCGTGGTCTGTACTTGTAGCTAAGACGCTATAAGAGCCATATATATTACGTGATACATAAACAAATGACAAAACGTCGGCTTCTTACACCTCTGACTACCATTCCAGATTATACATGCTTAATTCTGGTATGATATTACGATAAAGGGAACAAGTAAAAACGAATAAATTGTAATTTCGTTTGTTCTCTTTTCATGAAATTAGGTAGTTGAAAATAAAGTACCCAACGTTCATAAAACATTTATAAAATATTTCTTCATATTTTCAAAGCAAATTATTTTAATATCTACTTTCATTTTAATTAGGCTGAACATAATTATTATCTCTAAACGACTGTTATTATTAGAGATGTAATTAAGGCTTTTTGTTCTTCTATCTTTGTCGTTATTATAATAAAATATTCGCCTTTCTATCCCACTGCTGAATACCTAATCTGATTCTGTACTACGTAAATTAGTTTTTATTATTTTATGTTACGAACGGGTTTACTAAACACACAAAACTTTATTACACCTTATGTGTAGCCTTATGCCTAGCGTAGGTAAGTATATATGTTTATGCGTAGCCTACTGTTCTATTATCGTCAATAAGAAATATATCCAGGCTTCGTCATGCTCGCAGAAAACCATCTAAAGATGATAGCTACAATATATCTAGTAGAAGTATTTAAACTTGGTTTGAACTAAATACATAGGTACCTACATACGTGCATGATCTCACGCCTCTGTTACCGAAAGGGTAGTGAAAGGTGTATTTCTATATTATAGACCCCAGATAATAGAGGGCGAGCCTAATATTGTCTACCGGACACAGTACCAACTCCATGCTATTGTAGCGCGTCTTCCCTACTATATAATATAAGGATTCTATGTAAGCATATGCATTATACAATTATAGTTCACTGGTGAAGTAATCTTTGGGCGTACTACGGCATATTGCCAGCACATACGTATCCGACACACATAAGTGGTTCTTGCTTAGATCATTTATGCTCAAAACTAGGCTTCCGTGTTTAACACTTGTCGCTAACTCATCAATAACTGACCACAGCGCTGTTCTACTTACGCTTGAATTATCGCAGTCTAAGCATATACATCGCCCGCAACTAAGGTCGAAAATAAATATGAGTAACCTTGAACGTGATATATGCGGCATTGATTTTAACCCAGTTTACAATACCGCTGACGTTAACACTTCTATGTCATACGTTATTGTTGTTAAATAAGTTCCATGATAATAATTATAATATTGGCCTATTTTTGCATATATTTATATAATAATTGTATGTAACTTAGTTCCTTGTGATCAATATAGTAATTATGGATGTTAATTATGTTATACTGCCTTTTTGTTTGTGTTACTGTAATATATTTTTTGTTTATTCTAGAAGTCGAAACTATTTTTTTTTATTTTCATTTATTTATGAGAAAGTGTAGCATCAATAATTTTAAGATAAATAATTTAAGGATCTGGGAGATGCATCTGCCAACAAACTGCTGTGCAGTTTGGCAGCAGTATTAAATATTGTAACATGTTTTAAACAGTAAATAAACACTTTTTCATTTTCATTTTTCATTTTTTTTCATAATAGTATATTGTAAGTGCCCTTAACGCCTGTGGCACAAGTTTACCCTAGTACAGGCACCCATATTATATTACTTATATTAAGTACTTTATGGACTGTATTCATGTTTTACCACTGTAATCTATAAATAAATTATTATTATAACATCTTTTATTTTGAACACCCAACGCCCAACATTACATGGTGACCTTGCCAGTGCTGCCTTTAGGCAGTGCTGCGTGTGTAGTTTTTTAATAAGAATTTGCCCGACCCAGGATTCCAACCATAGACCTCAGGCACAGCAGTCGCATTCATTACGGTTGCGCTACCGAGGCAGTCTACATCTAGGTTTGCACTACTAATTCAAATTTACAAATTTAATATATTTTGTTAACGATCAACAACATTATATTTTGGCACACGGGTTTACTTAAAAGTCAATCTAAACATGTATTTATTTTATGGTTTGTAACCATTACCAGCTTTCAATGCTGAATTAAGACTTACAATCAGAAAAGGTCACAGGCAGTAAACTGCCTTATAACGTAACTTACACGTAAATGCTTATTTGAGATGATTAGCTTATATTTAGTACCACTTCAAAAATACTTACGTAAAAATATTTGTTGAAATACATATGCGTTTACATTTCATGCGCATGAATGTATATATTATCATGCGGTATAAATACCAACGCCATTTTCTACTACTTAAACTTAAAACCCTTACAGAAATGTGGTTTGATGTTTCTTGTCACCGCTTGACTTAACGGGTAGTGCTGAGGGCGATCGCCTTGCCACTACCTTCACGCCGAGTATTGTGGGTTCAAATACCACACGGAACTTTATGTCTATTAATTCTAACTAATATTATAAATGTGAATGTTGTTTGTTACGCTTTCAAGCCTTAACTACTCGACTGATCATCATGAAATTTTGCAAACATCATGAAATTTGTCAAGTGTACAGATACGATCATAGGAGACATAATATGTACCTTTCGTCCAGAAAAAGTATGGATCCCGATAGATAGAAATTTATCAAAATAGATTTACACGAGCGAAGCCACGGACAAGATATGGTTGTAATATATTTGTTATCACCCCGTGATACAGGGCTGAGACCCTAGTGTGGGAACTCCCACTCCCACTCTCAGCCCTTTAGGTAGGCAACTACCTATTTCAAACATAATTTAAAGAATTCGTCACCCTTTACAAAGTATAGGCGACTGTCATAGACACATTTTATTAGGTATCGTTTATAAACCACTGCCTAAAGTGTCTCAATCGTCACCTCAGGTAAAGTGCAATGCGTGTGGAGAAGGTCATAACATGGTTTAAAGGACAGTCTACTCTCGAACTATGATGACCAAGATTTAAGCTAATAAGCGAAATAAAAGATAGTGGTAATGTTGATACTACGAATTTAGCACATTCAAAATTATCATAACAGTTAAACATATTTATATAAAACTATCATATCAATATGTAAAAACCTCATTAAAAATAACTAATTACAAAAATACGTGGTGAACCATGCGTCACGACTTTTTATCGAGAGCAGTAGTAACCTAATAATAGTAGTATCTAAATTCACATCAGGAAAAAAAACAACGAAGATAAATATTGAAATCTATTTTCATCTCACATAATTATTTTCTCAATCAAAGAATCCAAGAACCCCTCAATCCAGAAAAACTTATTACGAAACAAATAATAAACAAAAGCCTTCCAAAATATTTTCGTCTCAGCGATTCTGTGTAACGTTTACATTGTCTTTTGTCATCAAATAAACAACGCGATCACCAGAACTAAGTAAACGAGTTCTCTTCCCTTTCGCACGTGAAAATCGGATTTGTTTAATTTATTGCCTTGTCTCGAGGCAGTGGGAGATACCACGGTTACTTAGCTCTCGACACCTCATTGTAATAATAGGATCTCTAGGAAGATTTAAATTGAATTCTGTTACAGGGACCTTCTCAAATGTATTTAAGTCTGCGTTGCCGAAAATGTGCCGTGATGGAGAACATTTTGTTTTGTACGCTGCGTTGTATTTAGGAACAACAATTTGCTTTTGTTAAATTAAAATAAGATGATTTTATTGGGTGTGACTGAAGGGTTTTATTTATGTTTGTGCTTCAACAGTTGGTCCTTTGGCATTAATTTGGTTGATCGAGTGATAAGAAAGACCAGGATTCGAATCCCGGCCCAGGAAGTGTTGTGGGTTGTTTCAATTCCCAGTAGTAGCGCTTAGAAAATTAAATGAGTACGGTAGCTGGCAATAGGCTCGTCCTCCATGACATGGGATGCAAAATCTTAGCTGATTAAATGTTGATGTAACAACAGTTCTGCGTGTCGCTTTCAGGAATATACTGCCAAAAATGTATCATGCCTATGTATATATGTCTTGAACTCATCATATGTAGCAAATTATTTGCTGCTTGTACTTTATTATTTTATCAGTGAAAATGAAAATGACTAATAAGTCGATTTATCGAAAGATCACTCTCTAACGGGATACCGGAATCACTGCAATTTGCAGGTAAAGTAACCATGCTGACGTATCATTGTACCGATTTAAATCAGTACAATGTGGGCGTAAGACTAGGTATGTACCTAGTCTTAAGCCCACATCTTCGAAGGTGTGGGTAATGGTATGTTATACCTACACTTCACCAGGCATGTTTTATGGTCCCATGTTATAGGAAACGACGAGCCTTTTGCCACCTTTTGAATGCAGTCCCAGAATTCATGCTGCAACTGATACTTTCTTAACAAATAATATATAATAATAAATACGTCTTTCAAAAAAAACAAAACACTTGACACGATAATTTATCCCGAGACCTTTATATACATCAGACGCATTAACTTAGGAAGCGATCCTATTTTCGTCTACGGACACAGTTCTATAATTATGTTGCTATTAAGAAACTTGTGACACAAAAATATATACATATTTGTCCGAACTGCGAATCTAACCCCCTCATACACAGCAGGTACCTTCACAATCGCTGCGCCACCGAAGCAGGTTTATTTTAAGTTGCAATAAGTCTATCACTTTAATAACTTTTGACACGTTTACTAAACACCCTCAAAAACCTGCGCTGGTATTTTAGAAAGCAAAGTTTTCAACAAACGCTCTAACGTGATATCCAAGTGATACGTTAAGCATTTAGTCGAGGCACGTAATTACATAGGTATTTCACACACGTTCTTCTGTTTCTCATGTCAGGTCAAACTGAAGGGTCTAAGCGATCGCTCAACGTTTATTTTCATTCCGAAGTCAGCTCTTTTGCACCCTTGTCTACGCGTGATACATTGTTGAGGGGTAAATGAAATACGTTCTACTTTTGCTTTTTTATTAAAAAGTACAGCTGCCGTACTGTTGATTTTATTATTGAATTTTACTCTGTAATATATGTTCTGCCTGTTTTTATTAAGTTCATTGTTTTTTGTATTGGTGAATATATAAATATTTCATCTAATATACAGAAAACATATCAAGGCTACCATTACCTTAGTGGATTGGGTATATTGTTTTTAAATAATTGCGGATCTTAAACATATTTTGAACATTATGTTCGTCCATTTTATTTTGATTTTGATTTTATTTTTGTTCTTATAGGTTAAGAAACCAGAAAAATAACTACATATATGAGGATCACATGAATTTGTGTGGCGTGTGAAGATAAAACCCACAATAAGGCACTATTAGAGACGAGGCGACCACTTAAATTATTGAACCATGTTTGCAGGCATTTAAGGAGCATCTACCTCTAATATCTATCTAATATACATCTGAGTTGGATGGAACTCTTATAAAAGCTGTATATAATAAGAGTAAATTACAGATAATACCTACAGAAATAATGTTTTAAAACATAGTAGTAAATAAAACTATGGATGCTTGCAGCACGGGGAAACTACTACTACCTACTATAGGGGACTGATTATGCTGCCGACACAAGGGATAAACACGACTGGTCCCCTCTCGACCACACTACAGGGAACATGTTAATACCATGAAAAGAGTGATGCTGAAGATGTTATTCTTCATCATCACGCTATTCATGTTTTCATTTCAAAATACAGGGTAATACAATACAAAATAGAAAGTAGGAATCGAATACAAAATCTGCAGTCGTACTTTTACCAACTTTACGCCAACAAGGCGGCTGGTTTTCGTCTATGATATCGAGACATTCCTTGAAAATGATGTAAAGTTAAGTTTATGACGTCATACCTTTATGAAGAGCAAAGAGGTGAAAGTAAAAAAAAGGAGATGAGAAAAATAAAAAGGGAAAAATGTAAGTCAGCTATGCCGAACACGTCCATAAGAGTCGACTGATTTCTGCGTCACGTACACAGAAAAGAGAACTTTTATTACTTCCGAGTGGCGTAATTGTTATGGAGAACCGGTTGCCCTTATTACTCAACTTTGTCCTTAAATGGTAACGAGTGTACTTGATAGTACCGCACTAGTTGAATATTTTTGTTTCCGTCTTTATGAAGGCAGAATGGACCAATGCTCGAGCAATCATGAGGGCAATGTTCGGCACAATGTTCAAAAAAATCAGGCGGCCAATGTTGGAACCAATGATATGAACAATGTTACATCCAAAGATCAATAACAGTAGAACTATTTGAAGACGGTACCCTCCTCACCCAAACTCAAAATTCTTCGTTAACATACGCCGACATGAGAATGCTCGAGGAACTTATGAGATGACGATAGTTTGGTGTATTAGCTGAAGACAAAATACTGTATACAACACAAAGTGCCCCTCTATTCCTCGAATAAAGTATATAATTAATATCTCTACTCGAATTAAATGCGTAGTCGCGTGTCGCGTAAGACTGCAGTGTTTAAGTGTAAGTGGTTTAAGTGGTCGCAAGACCATCGAGTGTTGTGGGTTCGAATCCCACACGGGACAAATGTTTGTAAAGTCCCCCGTGACACAGGATTTGTTCCTAGTGCGCTCTAGTTGTCTTTTTTAAAGAAAGAAGAAATAGATATCATAAATCCCGCATTTTCATTCTCTTTCGCATCTCGTTACAACACTTCAGGATGTAAAGACCACAGATAGCTAATTACGCAGTGTAATGACATCGTAACATTCACAGATACGAGAATGATGCTATATATTTTATTACTCTGAACACAGAGTAAAACTTAATCTTTTATTTATTGGTACTAACAAGTACCAATAAATAAAAGATTAAGTTTTACTTGGCTTAGTTAGCAGTCGCTAGAATTGTTATTCTCTTCGTTTCCTAGTAATAATAATAATGTATGTTACTTCAGTACTTCGACAACATTAGCAACATTCGGTAAGATAACTGAAGTTGTTCATATTCATTGTAATTGTCTTAACGGCAGATAAAATAAAACCGGATTATATTTAAACTAGAGTTTGCCCGCGACTTTGCTCGCTTTAATCAAGATTTTGTCAATAATTTCTATCCCTCGGGAATAGTACGTTTTTCTGGATGAAAGGTACCTTTGACAACGAGTATGTGAAATTTCATGATGATCGGTCAAACAGTGAAAACGTAACGACAAACAAACTCACATCCTCATTTATAATATTAGTTAGGATTACGTCATATATTATACATATGTACAAAAGACTATTGAAGTTGCCTTTACAAGGGTTGTAGGAGGTATTGAAAACTTAAGAGCACCTACATTTATATTGAGAGCGGTTCGTATTTTTTGTTCCGTGGGTACGCCACGTACAAACATGCATTATAATAAAAAAGTTATACAGTTAAGTGCTAAACAATAGTTAGCAATAATAATATGTTAATAAATTTTAATATTTATTTATTTTTAATGTAAGCAGCGATACCTCAGTGGGGAGACCACCAGACTGCAATGCAGAGGGTCTCGGGTTCGAACCCACGTCGCGCACCTCTGACTTTCGGAAGTTATATGTCTTTTCGAAATTATGTGCGTTTTGATTGACAATTATCGTCTGCTCCGTGCCTTGGAGAGCACGTTAAGGCGTCGGTCCCGGCTGCCATGACCATCTATGGCAGTCGTTATTGGGAAGTCAGTGCCCTCTAATATCCTGACACTAGTCTAGCCTTAGTGTATCGTTAGCCTTCAGGTTGCGGAGGTCAGATGGCAGTCGCTCCGTGTAAAAACTGTCAAATCCGGTTGGACTAGAAAGCCGACCCCAAGTGACTTGGGAATAATACAGGCTAGGGAGAAGGAGAAGATTTATTTATTTTTAATTTTTATAAAGTTTATAGCAATTTTATTGACGTTACATTGTGTAATGAAAGGCGCTAGTCACAAGAGTTTCGGAAGGAATTTTTGTCACTATCATGCTCCTATTGAGGTACTAATGTACTTGATGGTCTTGCCGACTTATATCACGAAATTAGCAATGCATTATGAGTTATGCTTTTTTTAAGGAAACCACAAAAGACAGACTTTGGTTAAAATTAAGGTAACTCTAGACACTTTCTAACTCATGATATCATTAGTCGCTAGAATCAAATTTTGATTTTGCATATTTTATGTAGCCAATCCACAGACTACGGTTTGTCTAGTACCTATATGATTCAAACCCATAACATTTAGCGCAATCAACGGCAACGGCGAAGCGACCTCTTTTTCGCTACGCAATACTTACGACAAATATTCGTATACTAACTGTTCTCTGCACTAATACATACAATAATAATTTAATTATATTTTAACTTGTCAAGTCTTAGGATGTCAGACAATATAATTGAAATCCTATATGTCTGGCCGCGAATTTGCCACTACGAATCAACATGTTTTTAGTTTCAGTCATATGTCTACTACTGAACAGAGAGCTACACACTAGTCCATTGTCATACTTTATATATGTAGTTATATACATTATGTACACAGTTTCGTTACGTCCATCACATAATACAAGGTGTGTAGAGATATTCCCTTTGTCTAGCATTGCGAACCACTGGTATAGCCGCGGGCACCCGACACTGAGCAAACTTTGCTACTCTCATTATATCAAGAAGAAACCAGCTGTAGCAACTAAGATGTAATGTTATATACTCAAGGATAACTGAAATAGTTAATTAAATTTGTTAGCTCTGTGTTCAGAGTTAGGTTAAGTAAATCTTGTATTATAAATATAAAACTTGTTCACAGGTTAATGTTGTACTAGGATTCTATGGTGCAGATCAGAATTGTATTATACTCGTATTTATATGGGACTTCTCTGTAACCAGGTGCTTGGATATGTACGCCAAATGTATAATAATCCAAGCCACTGACATGACTATTTCTTTTTTTACAAAATTTTGCCCGCGTCTTTGCAGGCAAAATATAGACTAGGTTATATAAATGTAGGCTAGGTTAGTAACAGCACTTTTTTCTGAATGAAATCCTTTTCTGTACCTCCCTGACATAGTGCATGCAATTTTCGAATTTCATGACGATTGGTCAAGTAGTTAAGGCGTGAAAGCGTAACAAACAAACAAACTCACATCCGCATTTATAATATTAGTTAGGTTACAAGATTTAATAAAAAATATTAATAAACTTTATCCCAACTAAGCAGCGGCGGAAACAAATAACACACGGCGGAGTGAGAGGCGTAGAGCGGGAGGCGGCGCGCATGTAATTTTTAACTTATGATAATTATGTCCTTTACCAAAAACAAATAAATTCGTAGCCAATAAACAATCAGTTTAAAGCGTTAACATTAATAAAATAAAGTTTAAAATGGCGCGAACTTGGTGGCTCGTATCCGAGGCGGTAACAAATACACGGAACAAATGTAGCGGCTCGTATGCGAGCCTCTGTCAAAGGGCAGGTTAAAATACAATTTTTGAAAAATGTATTGAGTTATGTAAAAGGTGCTAGAATAAATCTAGTTAAGTAAGGGCTAAAATAAGCCAAGTAAAGGGTTGTCAGTAAATTTAACCAGCAACAAAATTTATAAACCATACATATTTACTATGTGTCAAAGTACAAATATATAATTCCTCAGGCTTATATTCTTCAAAGGTTAGACGGAGTTGTATTACAACCAGATTTCGCCAGATATGGTTATACTTTCCACATAATAGCGAGCCTGTTGTCGTCTACCGAACATTGTTCTATAATCTTTTCAACTACTAAGAATTTCTTGGCAGGAGATCACAAAAATATATTAAAAGTATATATTAAAAAAATATAAATAGCTTATATATTAAGACTGAATTGTTAGAGATCACGCAAGTATAAACTTCACCAACAATTTGAACTCCCTCCTTAAGGCAGAAGCCTTTCGCCATGTATGACGCCTAGTTGTGGACGCCATCTGTACTCTAAATGTTTGACCGAAGTACTCTATTGTAACACTCATAAAGCATTTCCTCACGTTGTTTTCCAAAGGTGTTGAAGCGTAGAACAACTAATACCTGTGACGAAGTGGCTCGTAGATTTCCCACGCTGTAGGGTATTCTACCACTGCTGATTGCAGTGCAATGTACTCTTATCATAATTGAAATATCCCATTAAAAAGTACTAAGCTGTGCGTTTTAATTTACCAGACGCCATTATGTTAAGGCTGCTAAGTGTTTCTCATTATAGGTTGGGTACTTCAAGCCATTTTATATAAATAGTTAAATTAAAAACATATACTTATAGTTATATGTAAATACTAGATGTTCCCGCGGTTTCACCCGCGTTTATCGTTACTGCGCCGCCCCCGTGGGTCGTAGCGTGATGTTATATAGCCTAGAGCCTTCCTCGATAAATAGGCTATCCAACACTAAAAGAATTTTTCAAATCGAACCAGTAGTAATCACGCAGAATAAACCAGGAGAAACATCGTTTGTTCTATGTCTGTAATGGGTAATTATTTTGCTGCAATGTTATTTTAAAACTGCGATATCTCCTAAGATATTCATTGAAATCGGATCATGTAAAGGGCAATTTTGTTTTAAATTAAATACTTGTGATGAATAACGTATTTATTTGGATAAGGATTAATATCATGTTTATAATAATACCTTCGCAAATAATGCATTATTTTAGAACAAATTTTGTTAGCATAAAAATGGTTATAGTGAGCCAACCTTAAAAGATAGACATATGCTGTCGCGGACTTTTTTTAGAACTTTTAAAGGGGAACAATTCTGTCATACATGATTTTTGCGAAACTTTAACTGTTTACTCAGCGCACGCAGCGGAAGCTCTCAAAAGGAAAAATATCCTCCGACTTTGAAACATTCTTCATTGGTGCTCAGCTCCTATTGATCTTAGCGTGATGATATATAGCCTATAGCCTTCCTCGATAAATAGGCAATCTAACACTGAAAGCATTTTTCAAATCGGTCCGGTAGTTCCTGAGATTAGCGCGTTCAGGCAAACAAACAAACAAACAAACAAACTCTTCAGCTTTATAATATTAGTATAGATTATAGGAACAACATAAGAAACCGTAAAATGAACCAAACTAAATGACTTACAATATGTAACACAGAATTGATTCCCAATAGCACACAAAACTAATAATAATAGTACGTTTTGTTATTACCATTAATATAAAATATAAGTATACATTATAGTTGACTACTTTATTGATCTCTTGGGATAAATTTACAAAACGCTAATGGATCGTTAGTTTACAGGTTCAATATCAGTAGGTTTTTCTATTAGGAAATAGTAGTAACGGTCTGCCAATTTGTGGTTTTCCCAACGTGTCAACGCATAGCTGGTGTAATTTAGGCGTAACAGACTCTGCTTACGCGCTAAAGATATACAGGAGAAACACAAAGTACCTATCAAAAAATCGGTGTCGGCATTTTCCTAGTAAGCAAGGTTTAAGTCATTATGTTTTAAAATTACATTCTGTATTTTTTTATATGATGCTATACAATCCTTATAACTAGTTGCCCACTAAAATAAACATGGTATTGTACTTACAAGGAGAATTTAAAATAGCCTTTAAATTCCAAACCTAAACTTAGTACATTGTGGTTACAAAGAAAACGACGTTACACACGAAACCTGTAAGAAAAAAGCAGGTAAAATGCCAAACAGCCTGTATAACTAGTGGTGCAATGCTTTCCACTGTTATCAGTGGCTATAAATATTCAAGTAGTGAAAAGCTAATAGGTCAATAAGCTGTTCGCTGGATGGTTATTACATTGTTATGAGGTAAGTCACGCTTGACCTGGCCTGTTTGATTGAGCAATTTTCTTCGACAGCATGCTCACACGATATGATTAACACGTTGCTCTACATAGAACGACGTTATTATTTGTAATTATTTTTACGCCAGATTAATCATTATGTTGTATAGTGGAGTATTTTTGTGGCACAGTAATAAAGTAATGGATGATTTATATTACTTTGTTCAAAGTGAGCCGCGTGAGGCCGGGCTAAAGTCGTATACACGTAGAAGACGTTTTGCCGATCTTGACCAAGACATACGTTTATGCGTCGTATTATTGCCAATGTTTGGCTTTTGTGTATTTTCATACATAAATAAACATGCGACCTTGATGCATTTTGAGTGGGTAATTTGTTTGGTTTCTAGTACGTACGTCTGTGAAAACCAATAGCTTGCTTTATTCGTGCTGCTTCTTCTAAGGCCCTTCAGACCGCGCTTCGGTCATGGCGGCCAATCTTAACGGTTACTGACCATCGGCGCAGCAGATATTATAGTGTAAAATGATGTGTACGCAAGTACAAGTGCATTATTTATTCCCTAACTCTCATAATCCAATGAGATGGCAATTCAACGCTATCAGAGAGTGATCAGGCGCAAGGCTAACGACTTCACGTGCTTTACGAGGCACAGGGATGTGCAATACCGCCATCATCTTAACTCCGGGCTACTATTAAAATACTTTTACAGAAAAATACAATAACATTTTTAGCACGACCCAGAATTCAAACCCGGCTTCATGAACGACCGTGTTATCTACTACCGTAGCGCCGCCACCGAAGCAGTCACTGTGTGAAGTTCCACAAAACATGTCACCAGGTAAATTTGTAAGTCCCTCCTACTACGTGCTAATATAACATTTTATAACAAAAGACGATTAGTATATTTTTAAACTAAATAAAACAACGGGTTGCACTCCGCGAGTGCCAGCAAAAGTAAAAACTTGAATATTAAAGTTGTGCATTTTTGATATTTTGGAATGGTTAGGAAATCATTTTGTACGAATTGCTTTATCAGTATAAAAGTACTATAATTTATGTAGTAAAATACAATATTCATTTGTTGCGCTATCGTACACAAACATGACAATTCTCCCTCCGTCTTATGAATTTTCGATCAGGTCACCTGTCCTGACGCGAGCTTAACATTTTTTACCCATCACAAAAAAGTGCACAACGCCGCTAAAGAAGTTTTCACTTCAATAATAATACTCAAAAGTTGTCAAATGTGTTATATTATTATAAGATACATAATTATTATGTGACTATAATAATACAACACATTTGACAACTTTTGAGTATTTTAATGCATACTAGGTATAGGCGACTCATATCCCAAACACAATGCAATGACTTCAAAATCTGTCATTGTAAAATTATGTTTAGGCTGGTTTAGGCGATAATAATGACAACCTGTGCTGATTAAAATCCATTGTATTTATATCAGACTTGTATACAAATAAACAGTCCTCTAAAAGTGATCAAAATATGTTAAACACGGCTTTAAATACCTATTCTATGCGTAATTACTCTAATCTCTGGAGCGCCGAATGCTTAGGCAAACTACTTAAATAGTTCGTACCGATCGTTGGGGCTATCGCATCGACCGACGCGACGAGCGACGGACGATGTGGTATCTACGTGTAAACGACAATCCCCTTAACCTTGCCCTTAGCACCCGTTATAATGAGAATTTATTTTTAATCTTTATTTACTACTAGCTTTTGCCCGCGGCTTCACTCGTGTTAATTTAGAATTTGACAATCAATTCGGGTTGTAGGTACTCTGCTTGTAATAATATAATTCAATTATCATTCGAAAGACACGTAGCGCCATCTATTATCATAAGAAAGTTATTGTTGTTTTTCTCGGGAACAGTAATTTTTTTCGGGATGAATGGTAGCCTATGTCGGTTTCTGTACACCTGACAATGTATATGCACAATTTCAGAGTGATCGGTTCAGTAGTTTAGGCGTGAAAAGATAACAAACAAACTCATTTTCGCTTTTATAATATTAGTTAGGATAGGTTAGTACTTTTATCTGTGTGAAAGGTATCGTATGTCTTTTTCCGTTACTCTGACAACGTGTATGCAACATTTCATGATGATCGGTTGAGTAGCTAAGGCGTGAAAGCGTAACAAACAAACAAACTCACATTCGAATTTATAAACTAATTTTATTTAAGGATTACTAGAGTAATACAAACCTTGTATAATAATATATCTTTACTTGCCTAGTCTCAAGCTTGTGTCCGCGAAGAGCTAACAAGCAGAGTACTGTTATGTAATATTGTTTTTGTTTAATATTTTAATTGTTTGTAATATAATGGTTGCAACACCTTGTGTGTACATATAGTGTCATATAGGTTAAATAAAATGAAATTATTTTTATTTTGTACCATCTTGAAAGACATCGATAAAAAAAGGAAACCAAAAAACTATAAAAAAGGTTTTTGTCTGAAATTATAATATGACGGTGATTTAAAAAAGAAGCTGCATGTTTGTTGCTTACGGTAAGTCACTGTTTGGCCGTAAGGTATCTGCCCATAGGCTCAACCCTTTGCCTGACCTTACCAACTAAATTCTAAATTCAGTAGTTTTACTAAATTCAGTAAACTTTCACGTTCGTAAGTGTAAGTTTGTGACCGAAATTAGTAAATGATTATTAATTTTAAACCTATTGAGTCGCAGCGGCATACCGGTGGCCTGACACAATCAATTTTTTTATTATGTCTGATATTTTAGGACTTGACTACTACACACTATTTAAATGTCTCTATCCAAGCAGTAACCACTGGGTACTACGTACGAGCCCCCCACGTAGGCAGACACTACTAATAGCACGCGGAGAAGAACTATAAACACCAGTGTTCGTGTCAGTTGATTGGAAGGCCCAGTAAGTATGAATACCGCTCTTACCTTAATCACACCTTACAGTACACGAAGTTATTTAAAACCGAGAATACAGCAAAATATTTATTACAAATGGTAAAAGCTAATGAGCATTTGTTAGTGTCCAACACAAAAGACGAAAGCAAAATGAATTTGAAATGTAAATACAATTTATGACTAACATTATGAACAAAGGAAATATCGAGAAACAAATCCGTCATCGATAATAAATTCTTAGTGTAAAACGTTCTTTGAAAGGTGCAAGTTAAGGCTAGCTTCGACCAAAGCTAAGATGGACGGGACGGGATTTCGCAACCAATGAAACAGGGTATGCAACTCCACGCGGTGGCCGTGCGAAGTAAAGTGAAGTTTTAACGACAGCCAATTGGTCGAAAAGGCTTTACTGGGCTGCAGTAGAAACCGGCCTTTAGTATCGTTGGATAAATCAAACAATATGCCTTCATGGTTATTGACACTCGACGACACGACTCGAAATTATACGTTAAGCTTGAATACTCGGACATTGCAAATAGTTAGCGTAAATTGTTTCTATACCAATAAAATATGACGAGAACCTTATTTGAACTCGGTATTTTTGTTAGGAAGCAAACTAAGTAATATTAAGTATATGGTGCGAACAGAATATTACTATTCTGAGAAATATTGAGCATAGAATTTCCATTTGGAATTATTATAATATTGTTGTTATAATACAATACCATAGACTGTAATGAGTGAGTCAGGGACTGTTTTTGTAATAAGAATTGTAATTTTGCTTCACTACAATAATATAACTTTGACTTAGAGGTGTTCAGGATTCCGTGCAATACATACATACATAGATTCACGCCTGTTTCCCAAAGGGGTAGGCAGAGACTACGGATTTCCATTTGCTACGATCCTGACACACTTCTCTGGCTTCATTCACTTTCATCACATTCCTCATACACGCCCGTCGGTTCAAGGAGCTCTTAACCTGGCCTTTGTCCAGAACGCCTCCGATCTGATCGAGAAATGTTCGCCTAGGTTTGTTTCCTCTTGCGACTGTTCCATTCACACTAGCCTTATAAACTTTCTTACTCAGTCTTTCCTCGTCCATTCTTTCTACATGTCCAAACCAGCTTAACATACCCTTTTCTATTCTTGTAACTATATCCACTTTCATGCCGCATCTCTCTCTAATCACACTATTTCTTATTCTATCTTTCAGAGTCACACCACATATGCTTCTCAACGCTCTCATTTCTACAGCATTTATTCTGCTCTCATGCTTATTCCGTGCAATAATGGTAAAATAACCATATAAAAGAACTTGCACAATATAAAATATTTGTTTACTACTTTTGTAGTTTTAGTTAATGTCCCTAATTAGCACTGTTATGAAAATATCAGCAAATATCGATTATATACAAACTTAGTTAAGCGATCAATATTCATGTGTATCTATCTAGCGGGGCCACTCGAGCTAGACCGAAAAAACTAATGGCAATGCTTTGTTTGTTCAATGTACCTCACGAATTTATTAACAAGATCCAATGTACCTCAATTATTATGGTAGAAATTACAATAAATCGGCTCATCCATCCAGCAGAGCCCTCGGTTGTATTACGCTCGGAATACATAAAAATATTACTGATCGTAACTTGTGCCAATGTACCTCTCGATTCATGTATTAACTCCCAGGAATCTTTAACAGAACAAGAGAAATTCAGCAAGAAAATTTTGTCTGACTAGCAGAACCCTTTGTAATTTGAATTCATACGTGCAAAAAAGCACACTGTTGTTATGTATTACCAATGCTTTTTAAAAACGATCAGTACGATTTTTATACGATCCTTGATACAACATTGACGAGCACACAAAACCAGCAAAGGCCAATACCTACTCAAAGTATGAAGACGTGAAAGTGCTTATCTAAATAGTTATCTATTTTCGCTGCAGCTACAAAGATATTTCGAAAGTTCGCCCTCCGTGTTTCAGCCACCAATCTCCTGCATGTAAACTATGCTCTTTAAACGTAAACTTTTATATGTTCGGAATCCAATCACATGCCGTTCGGTCGACTATGGCGCTTCGAACAAACTCTTGGAGTTCAAACCGAATGCAGTGCCACTAGTCGATTCCCTCTGCGAATAACGGAATTTCCGATCAGACACGGACTCTTCTTCCGACGCTTTCGTCAGTGCTGTTTATTTTGTTCTATGTACTCCGCAAGGTACGAATTTATTTCCAAGTCTCGCACCCGTTTTCGGTAAAGTATGTGTTTGAACATTACTTTTATCCTTTTGGTTGATAACGTCAAAGCGAGATAAACATGAGTTTTTATAGTATACGCAATGTTTCAAAGCGTGAATATGAGTGTCGTTTGTTTAAGCACTTTTTAGTGGCTGTACTTAGTGTACTCGACCATGAGTTATATCGGTTATATGATTTGCATTCCGCTAAAATGCGTATGGATGGCTGCAATATTTTTAAAGCCCTATCAACAATCTATTCAATAGTAGAAAGCAAACGAAGAGTTGACTTTCGTTATGTGTACTATATACACACAACGAATGACATTCTAACACATGTATGATATGTTCTTCAGCTCTTCCAATCATAAGTAAATTTATCCAACATAAATTATACATAAAGATTAGTTAAAAAAGTCTTGCAGATGTTTAATAATTAATGCAACTGCCGTGTGTGATGATGGTTCCTGGCCGCCGATGTGCTTTTGCGACTCAATAAATTATTGCTGGTGTCTGACGTTTCGGTGTGGTACCTTACCTGCTCGGGTAGTAAGTGTCAAGTGCCTTTCTACAATTTTAATCGCCATCAAGCAGATTTCCCATTTTCCGACTAAAAGAAATATTTAGTATTTCTGCCACCTTAATTACAGTTTCCCATCAGGTGGTACGTTTGCTCGTCTGTCGCCAAAATTAAAAGAGAACTTGAATTTAACGAAAAGCTTTGGCAGGCATTTGGTGAGTCTATGATATAGTTGTCTGACATATTAATGGTCCTGGGTTTGATTGCCCGCTAAAATGTTACATATTTTTATATACGTAAATCTTATAGCCCAAAATCGGATCCTCTATTAAATGGCGCTTGAAATCTAGACTACTTTCTTAAGCCAGTACAAAGTGGACCCAAACACGATATTATGTTATCTAAAATGTAAAGCATCACCAAAGTACGAAGTAATTACTCCCTTGCAACAATAGCGGCTAAATTATATATTTGCAGACTTTGTAATAGATTTTGCGCTACAATTTTGGCTTTTATCACTACACCTGTAATTAAAAATTCTAGCAATGATTCTTAGCAGAAAAGTTTCGGTCCGTACCATCAAAGCGTTGGTGTCAAAGCATCGTTATGCATTTTTTTCGGCCTGCCTCGAAGCGGCGCCGCTCTTCAGACATCTTTCGGAGTTGTTTTTTTCTGTGCAAAAAGTAAAGTCGTCATATCCACGGTGCACAGGCTTCAGATACGATCTGACGGCATGTCTCAAGTGGCCAGTGACCTGTCGCCTGCATACGTATCACTTACTTCATAAAAAGTAATTAACATTGATCGATAAGTCGATTAAATAAAAAATAATATTGAAATGCTGGTAATGAAGTTAAATTGAAATTTTAAATATACGTGAACTGTTTAATATACTGTGATCAGAAAATTAAACGGTGCCGACGGGAAGTCCATTGTTAGGGTTCATGCACACGACTGATTTTGGCCGATTATATGTAGCTCTGTCGGCATGCGATGTGGGTTTATAAATTTAATAAGCGAATATTCTGCTAAATGTGAATGTCGACTGGGAAAATAGGAACATCATATACACGCAAGCGTTTATGCAAATATTATACATTAAATCTTATTTTTTTATATTGTATCGGTTTTATTTATTTCTTAATTTCTATTTCAATTATGCATTTCTGAAGCTTTTTTAAAACAACTAAAGCTTAAGTGTAAATAAATTAGTAATTGTAAAAACAATTAAATGTACGTGACAAAATGCACAGTTTGTCAGTATAACGTCAAGGTCGAATTTAATGTCTATATTTTAGTATTGTGTTTAGTAATCTAGGAAGGAACATAATTTGCCCCCACGTTTATAAAATAGGTTGGTATTACATAGTTTCAAAAGCGAAGTAATGTAGAAATAAAATAGGTGAATTATTTGAAGAATAAGAGACTTTTATTTCTTAAATTCTGCTTGCCCGTTGTTAGCCCGCCATCTCCCCTTCAATCCTGCAATGTTTTGTATTTTCTGTTTTAATCTGCTAATTATCAAGTAAGGAGACGAATGCGTCACCTCAGGCAGACTTATGAAAGATTACAATTTTATAAACGGACCGTTAATAATTATAGTGTCGCTAAATAATATAAAGTACAATAGCTGCCATTAAAAATAATGTGATAAATGATTATAAATTATCTATACTAATAATATTAGCAGCGATAGCCTAGTGGACGTTAAACTGCCCCGCAGAGGACCCGAGTTCGATCCTAAGGCGCGTATCTCTGACTTTTCGAAATAATGTGCGTTTTGAATAGTTAATTATTACTCGCTTCAATGCTGAAGGAAAACATTGAGAGGAGTCCTGCATGTCTGAGAATTGTTTATAATGTTTTCAAACATATGTGAAGTCTGCCAACGCGCACTGGGCTAGCGTGGTAGACAATGGCCTAACCCTTCTCACACTGAGAAGGGCGCATGCCCTGCAATAGGACAAGTTTAATACAGGGCTGGCATTATTAATATTATATAATATTATAAAGAGGAAAGATTAGTGTTATTGTTTACACTACTAAACTGATTTTAAACATTATTTCGCGAGTAGAAAACTATTTTATCCAGTCGTAACACAGGCCACATAATATCACGCTATGAGCCTCGGGCTCAAAGCAGTACCTACCCGTAAACGTGAATGAAACCGCGGATAGCTAGTTCTACAAATTATGATATTTCTTTAACAGTCTTTCTAATGTGAAGAGCTTTTAACGCACGCCTTAGTTTTGTCGCTGTGGCATCTCAAGGTAGAGTATTATAGTATTCATTCATACATAACTGTATTACTTTTTAACTTGGCAAGATGCAGTGTTCCTTTTGTGCAGTTATATATCATTAAAACTAAAGTTGTTTTTGCACAACATAATATATTTCTATATACGTCGTTAAGTCCAAACACGTGATTGCTTTTTATAAACTTTTTATACAATTACTAATTGATTAAAACCATAACCAATAAACAAAAAAATAGGCCGGGCAAAATGCATGAGTCTGATTATATATGGATATAGCTGGTGATTATTATAAGCAAGTTTTAAGTGACTAAGTACAAGGCTGAATCTAAAGTATATAAAATTTATATTATCTAGGATAAGCTCCTGCGAAAACACGCTAACAGAAAATATTAACACCACGAATAGTCTTATTTTTATATTTTTCCTTGGCAATCTACGTAAGCTGACGAGCGGATCTTTCTTACTTAAATTGCTAATTTAAATAACCTTCCTACAAATAAAGAGATCCATAAAACACTAAAGATGTCTTATTATTTTTTTTTCAATTTGTAAGAGGAAATTAAGGGCCTGTTTGTTTCCCAAGGCGGCACTTAAAGTATTTATTTTAAGCCTTATTGAACCGACTTCATCTTATCTAACGACGGCTGTGACGAACTTGTCTTTGTCAAAGGCATTTAAAACATTCTGTTTATATTTTTCACAGCCTCTTTTGTTTTATAATAAGAATAAGAATGTTCCGTCTACCCTTATGTAAGTCTTCTTCTTAGAATTCTTCTTATGTAAGTAAACTTATTTAATATAAGCCAACAATACTAAAATAATTTATGAATTTAGAAATTAAGTTAGCAACTAACTACTTCCCGAGAGCTTCCGTGGCTTCAACAATAAAACTTTATTTAATACCAAAGAAAATCCAGTGTTATAACTCCACTAGAAACTTCTTTAAGACGCTGAAAAGAGCTCATAAATTGAATACTACCTACTGGTAGATGTAAACCTCAATAAATGTATAAAATGCAATAAATTAAAGTTTACAACTTTTTATTATTTTTAGCACTTTTGAGAAAAATATTTTTTTTATGGCAGCTTTCTATAGATGTAGATAAATCAAAAACTTTTTTGTGTCCGGTCGTGAGGCCCCGAAATGGACAGTGTTATTGTATAGTTATTTTCTGTTGACATATTTTTCAGTCACAGAAGAGTACATCTATTAAGTATCTCTTCAGTGTTCCTAGTAATGCACGGCGTCAAAAATCAAAAGAGGGAGGTGAACAACGGTGCTACCTTTTAAACATAATATGGACCAACTGGGAAAGCCGCTCCACTTTACATATCGCAGCCAATTAATAATGGCTTATCAATCATCTGTATATTTGGATTATCAGAGTTTTTAAGGTGTTATGCTTTCAGCAGGGGCCCTTACGCTTGTAGCGCAGCATGGCTTGACAATAGGCGACTACCTTGCAAGTGTTCATAGACAACGGTAACCGTTTACTATCAGTTGAGTCTAATGATCTATTTACAACGTAAAAATAATAGTATAAAAAATAATTGTTTATAGTTATGTAAGTTTTCTCTATCTGCCTCGGTGGGGCAGCTAAAGTAAGCGCGACTACTGAGCATGAAGTCTCGGGTTCAATTACCGAGTTGGCAATTATAATCGAGTTCTTTTGAAAAAAATGCTTCATGGAGTCAGGAACCAGGTAGCGGTAGATGTCTACAGGCTCGCCACTATTATGTAAAACCTAAAACTATGTATAAACTATAGAATATGACGATAACGCACTTAAGCTTAGCATTTTGGGGATGTAGGTAGTCATGACACTATCTATGAATGTGAATTTTCTCAACAAACGTTTATAACCTTGTAAAAATTAAATTACTAAGACAATATTTTTCGAGTAAGAAATTTCATTCTGTTCTGAAATGAAATACGTAATTACGATGTCGCAGATTGCTCCTTAGGGTAAGTCAGTGCCCTTCAATCGAATCCTAAATTTTACAAAAGTAAGTAATTTGCCACAAATATATTCTATATTCAACAAGGTCGGAGGCCACAGTCGACCTTTCATGTCATAAAGGAATCCTCTTAAGAATCTTACAGTGGATAAGGGACCCTGATCTATCGATTTCTACCTATTTAATAATCGATTATTGCCCGAGGGTTTGGACGGATTACCATATCAAAAGAATGCATGATCTCATGTCGAACGTCAATTTGGTAAAACATTTGGTTCACAAGGCGTGAGCTGTGAGGAGTTTTATTACGTTCAAAAGTCTAAGTGATATTACGGTTTCCTATGTAATTTTGTTACGCACATCGTACTTTTTTATTCTTTTTACTTTCATGTCACGTGCCGAAGTTCTCTTTGGAAAGTTCCTTGCGCTTAGATGTCATCGTTAACCCCGCTACCTTTTCCTTAAACGATATTTTTCATAGCTGAAGTGCTGAATCACACAAGCGCTTTCAGCTTGCAGTATATTTTTATCTTGCGTCACAATATATGGCGTGGAAAATATGATAATGTATGCATTAGAAGGACATAATATAGTGCTACTTCGTTTGAACAGCAACATTTGTGGATTATAGTGTGTGTAGAAAATAGTATAGTCATTTCCAGGAGTTCGCTTAAATTAAATATAATAATAGCTCTATTATAAGGAGTGTCCCCGCTAAGCACAGCCCTTTTCTCATTATGAGGAGTAGTAGGCCATAGTCCACCTCGCTGGCCCAGTGCGGATTGGCAGACACACATATATTCGGAAACATTATGTAGAACTCTGTAACGTAACGTAAAATCCAGCAGTACTTATATTCTTCACTTGAAAACAAAAATAATATGTATGTGCGTATATAACATTTTCAGATCTATGAAGTTATGATAGAGATGTTCCGTTATTCTCCCATGTCTTGTTCCTAGTTCAAGACTATTATCACCTAACATTTATATTTTTGCATCAATCTCTACCATAACTATACTTACAAAACAACAATATTTATGTTTCAATGACACTAAGCCTTGAATAAATAATCGTAATGCTTATTTTACATACAAAATCCATTACATATGTTATCAGCAATAAATATAATATAATTAGCACCATATATTTCACCGAAACATCTACAAACATTAAAATAAAATTTGTTTTCGCTGCTACATTAAAATATCTGGTCCATTTGTAACGACATAATGTCTATTAATTCTCATGATTGTGACTGCTCCTTTTATTAGAAAATTATTTATAGTTGCTTCTTTTTTTACTTGGGCAAACATTATAAATCATCATGAATTACTCATTAACGTCGCCTTGTAATTTCTTGTTGATTTCTTTTTCTACTAAGTCAAAAATATGATTGTTTATTTTTGGTCAACTATAAATTAGATTATATTAGTAATGCTGTTATTATAAATCACGCTTTTATTTATCTTTATTATAAACGGTATATTTGATTAAATGCGGCTGCCATATGCAAGCAATGTTTCGAGACAATTCATGTCCTGTTTCATCAATTACGTTCTTTTACTAATATATATTCTATTCTTCTTACTAACATTGTAAACGTAAAACATACGCTTATAATGCTAGAAAGGAATGTAAAAATGTTATATTCTTTATATGATGTCATTAAGTGAAGGCACTTGGATTTGTCCTGTGATATAAGTTAGCATTTATGTTTACTCCTGAATGTGAGAACTAAGATACATATTCCTGGTTAAGCATAGTACAGCTAATGGCAGCGTAATTATTATTATAAATACAAATGTGAGTTTGTTAGTTCGACTATTTATTTGTTAAGCTTTCTCGCCTAAACTGCTCAACCGGCCGCCGGGCCCGCCACTCTTTATTATTTACACTACGTGAACGACATCAATTTGTGCTTTCGTTCCTCAAATCTTCTGTTTTACCGATTATATGAAGATATACTCTTCCATATCATCGTTACAGGACATGGAAGCTCTGCAATCAGATCTGATGCGCTTGGAAGACTACAGTTAACTTAATAGGTTAGATCTTAACTCTTTGAAATGTTCAATAATATCTTACACTCGCAAACGATCTCCACCCACAACATCCTATAAACTGAAAGATCAATTAGTCCCAAAATGTGATTTTGTTCGTGACTTAGGAGTCTATCATGATTCAAAACTTATTTTTAATGTTCATGAGATAATTGCTAGGACCTCTAAGGCACTTACTTGGATTTATGAGAATTTCTAAATGCTTCAAAAAGGCCAACACTTTCAGTATGCATGCCAGATCTGTAATCCCTGCCATGAGAAGTATATAAACCGAATAAAAAACACAAAAACGGTTCATCAGATTTTCTTCTTTCGGTTACATATACCTTATAGCTTTGAAAACTATCTCCATCTTTGTAAAATATCAACATTCAACCTCTCGTAAAATATCAACATTCAACCTCTCGTAAATCGTCGTCGCTTGGCTTATTTTACTTTATCATTAAAATTATTAACAATGAGTTAGAATGCCCTGACTAACGAATAAACTGCATTTTAATTTTTCCTATATGTCGATTATAATTAGATAATGCCCCTATACCTGATACACCTTCCCTTTCAAACTACAGGCAAAATTCTTACATTGTGCGAGCAAGTAGAGATTACAATAAGTGTTCTCCTTTGATCCATTTAACACGAAATGTAACGTGGCAAGACGGCAGCTGAACCTAAAGTTTTCTCATAGATTACATAGTTTGTAATGGCGATAGGCATTATCCAAAGTAGTCTGCTGTAAATGTACATAGTACATAATACGTAATACATCATATACATTATATGTATATGGTGCAACATATGTATCATATGCATCATATGCATCATACCTATGCATCACATGCATCATAATTATATATCATATACATCATATATATATATATACATAGTACATAATACATAAAGCTGTCACATATCTGATATACATACAGTGGAAATTAGCATTGATGTAATTTATACATACATATGTACATAGATTCAGCTTGTGCTTGAGCGGCACAAGCAGGAACTGCGTGTCACGGAAATGAATATGTTGCGCTGGATGTGTGGAGTAACGCGGCCGGACCGTATAAGAAACTCCCGCATCCGTGGCAGTCTTCATGTCCGTGACATAGCAGATAAGCTGCAAGAGAGTTGCCTACGCTGGTACGGCCACGTTTTACGAAAACCGGCATGTTACGTGGGGAACAAATGTCTTGCCATCCCACCTCCGCCTGGCCCGAGTAAACGGGGTAGACCCAAGAAATGCTGGCTTGACGTCGTAAGAGAAGACATGCGTGCCAACAACCTTACATCACAGGACGCTGAAGATCGTGCGAAAAGGAGAAGACTTAGCGGGAAAGCGGGCCCTGGGTTCCAACGTCAACGCCGCGGATGCAATCGGGATAAACGCTAAGATGAAGAAGAAGAAGACATACATACATAGATTCACGCCTGTTTCCCAGAGGGGTAGGCAGAGACTACGGATTTCCATTTGCTACGATCCTAACACACTTCTCTGGCTTCATTTACTTTCATCACATGTAGTTTATATTAAACTTGATCCATTCAAATCAACTGGTCCTGACCATATATCCCCAAAGGTCCTGACCATACGAGTATATCCCCAACATTACTAAAAGAATGTGCTAAAACGATTGCCGTTCCAATCTCATTGATATTTTACATAATTACTTACCAGTAGTACTGTGCCTCAAATCTGGAAGCCGCGGGCAAAACCTAGTTTTCTATAAATCTATAAATGGTAGCGCCACGAAGTATGAAAGAGTATATGTGTTATTTATATAGAAATAGACCTTTAAGAACTATAACCTAAAAACATTTTTCCGAATGATACATCTCCCTTCCTCTTCACGACTAAACAAGCGTAAGTTTTATATACTTATGTAGATAGCAATTCCCATTACAGTTAAAATTTGCAAGTAGGCTAAATAAAAACATAACATATTGAACAAGCTTCCGCAACGTTTACTAACGTTTCGACAACAGACACTACAGCCAGTGGAATAAATAATACCCCACTTACTTTGTGCTACAGCTAAGAGAAATGATACTGCAGACTTCTGTAGTAGGTACTTGTTTATTGCTCACACTACAAAAAGTTCAGTCATTTTCCTACAGAAAATCTGTTAATGTTTAGCCTTCATCAACATATGTACTACGTTTGGTAAGTGAAAATCTTTCATTCATTTAGGTTTCTACGTAACACTTATAAAAGTTTATTTTTTGTGGTTAGTATATTGAAATGAGGTGTGATGCTTTTCCAATATTAATGCTGGACCTTCAACCATGATCAACATATGACCATTCTTAAATTGCAATATAGAATCTTTTGTTAAATTCTGATCCAAACTTAAATCAAATCCGATTGTTTGATACTTTAGAACATTTTAAAAAGTTAAAATGTTCCGTCACATTGTTTTTGTTTAAGTGCTGGAGTCAACTCGTAATTTTATACTACTACTTCAATATACTCATAGAGTATGTAGTGTGTATGAGCAATGCCTTCATTAACATAGAGGTTTCAGCAACATCAAAACACAAAATTAAAATATTTAGAAAATAAAGAAGCTTTGATGTCATTCTATGACAATGAGTGACGACATGATTTAAATATCATCACACCACATCATATACATACAAGTTCTAACATTTTAACCCGAATATTCTTTCTTCATAGATCTATTCGATCAAACTCAAACAACCGTACCTAACATATGTCTTAGGATCTGATACTAACGTAGAACAGACTAGGTGTGACAGTTACTGTAGTGTAAAATGCTTTGTGGAGCCACTCCCTATGAATCAAATAAAATCCAAACGTGACTTAAGAAAAAGATTGCCAATATTTAACCATTTAATTGTCGGCTAGGAATATCATGGACCGCTTCAGAAACTAATTATATGTTTCCTTTCCACGACTTGGCAGCGAATGAGCTCAGTTTCTTCGTTATATAATATAATTAACTAGCTACTTTGTTTTGAGAGTAAAATAGTGTACATTATGGGCAAAGAAAGGAATATAAATGGATATAAAAATAACAAAATAATAGTTTATTTTATTTTATTTATATCCTATGAATAAATTTTAAGTCTCGATTGCAAAATCAACACATCGTTGCAACTGCCGAAGACAATTCTCTTAAACAAAAAACCAATGAGACTGTCATCGATATTTGAAAATACTTTTTGTTTTCTTTATTATTGCACCGACTATCAACTACCACAACGAAAATGTAACTTTTTAATAAACTGTAAATGATAAGCAAACATGCTATATTAAGTACCCATCCGTACAAGTATTCTTTAATTACAAATTGATGGACAATCAAAGACTACTGTTTCACAATCTATAATTCGATTTGTGCTAAGAAGAAATTAAGTTTTATGGACACAAAGATTCCATTGCGTTGGCATTTCTAAGTAGTAATCAAGCCCATTACTGTAAGGTCTAGATGTAGCTACGTAAGGGTACCAGTAAACATAAATTACCTTTAACCACAAATAATTTCAGGATCTTATCTTTATCTGCAGGTAGTAAAAGACTATAATGGCTTAGCGCATGTTCATTTTTAGATAGGAATTAGAGGTAAGCTGAGTAAGCATTAACAAGCTACAAAGGGTTGACAGCTTTATTGCAGGTTCTTTTTATAAGTAAAGTCAATTTGTATTGTAACAAACAATCAGTATACTTTTCCAATAGAGGTGTAAAAGAGACAGAAGTCGACCTACATTTTGAGGTATCACGTGATAGTGTAAAACTATTGCTGTCTCTTTAGACACATTGCCACACTCCGGCTTGCCACTGAGATTCTCTTACCACAAATTCTGATAAAACTTGGCGCGTCTCGTGAATCGTATCGGCAACCTTGCGATCGTAAACGTAAGTGTAGACTTATGTCACGAAACCAACGATTCATCAACTAGGCAGGCGATGACATAAACATTTGATATAAATTGCTTCTACTGAATATTAAAATTTTAACCACTTATATTGGAAGAAATCTGTGGTATATTATAAACAATGCTTTAATTAAGAAGGTCTTTTTATAGACAACTCCTTCATTAGCAATTATTCCTCTGTCACATTGGCGATTTCACAAACATTCATACAAGGAACACAAAAAACATCCAGTATTGGAATTACTATTTATAAGAAACTATTTGTGGATCATACCTGTTTAAAGAGTAGTCTTTTTAAGGAAAACCCAATTTTTTGTCCGGGTGCGGGGATCGAACCGACAACACTCGGCTCAGCAGCAGTGGCAACCACTTAAACCACTACACCCGTGCAATCAAAATAGTTTGTTCAACCAAACTAAGTATACAACACTTTTAGTTATTTATGCTCCCTCCAGATATATACACTATATGGCGCGGTTGTCTTCCGTTAGGGTTATCCACATCCTTTGTGAGTTGGAAATTTTGGCTGTTCGCCGTCAAAGCCTGTCCTCGGCCGGAAGCTCGAACCACCGACTATTATGGCAACGTAGTGCTAATCCCTGGAGATTGCGTCTAATAGCTATTTTGAGGGAAACTCTGATATATTCTTGAGCAAACGCTTTTACTTAATTTGTAATAGAGTATATCGATTACTTCGAAACTCAATATAAATTTGTTAAATGAAAGTGTTACTTGGTAGAAAACTACTTTATTTGAGATGATTTCATGAGTGTGCATTTATTTGTCCAAACTACATCACACCACAAGAAAGTGCGTACATACTATTTTCAGTTACCTATATTCATTTACATTATGATGAACTAAAAATGGAAATATTAAATAGTTAAAATATTATATCTTAACACCATGGAATTTATAAGTACTTATGTAGTAACCTATTAATTCCATGCTTACCGCACGATCTATAATAATCGATAATTAGGTAAGTAGCAATATTCATTGTATTGGCATTTTTCAAATCCATATTTTTATAAAAATAAGCTGCGATATCCTAGTGGGAAACCGTTGGACTGCCACGCAGAGATCTCGAATTTGAACCCAAGGCGTGCATCTCTGACTTTTGGAAGTTATATGCGTATTAAATAGTTAATTATGGCTTGCTTTAACAGTGAAGGAAAACATCGTGAGGAAACCTGCATGTATGAGAGTTCTCCATAATGTTCTCGAAGATATGTGAAGTCTGCCAACCCGCACTAGGCCAGCGTGGTGGACTATGGCCTAACCCTTCTCATAGTACGAAGAGGCCCGTGCCCAGCAGTCAGACAGTTTAATACAGGGCTGATATTATTATTATATTATTATATATTTTTATTGCTAACTTTATATAATATAGGTATAGCTATGATTTTTCACATTTGAGAGCTTTACGTAAAGCTATTAAACGATTTTAGTAAGGCTATTATAATAAATATAATCACACCGTGCTATTCACGTTGTATAGATATAATAATAATAAAATACATTATAAGTTAGAAACAGCATCCAATTACTACCCACTTTACAAGCTATAACATTAATGTTGGGTAAGAAAGAAATCAAAGCAAAACGTCTTGACCAAGAGCTACGACATAGTTGAAAACTATGTCTCCCTACAGAATTTAAAATTTTAATTTCCCACGGAAGCATACTTCAATATTTTACCTGGTAACGTAATAAAAGTCAGTCTAAAACCCATTTCATAAATATACAGATGTTACGTTACTTAAACAAACATTGAACAGACAAAGCTTTTGAATTTAAAACATTGAATTTATACAAGAATCTCCGTTCAGGTGCACTGAGGTTCTAAAGAAAATATCTGCGTTATTTAAATAGCAAAGGGAACCACTCGAACATGAAATCCCCAGCGTATTCGATGGAGGAACTTAAAGACAAGCTTACACTATAACGAGTATTGTTAGCGTTCGCCCGGAACGCTTTGACCCACCACCGGCCTCTTAACAATTCCTTTCCTATTAAAATTCTTTCCCCCAACTCGGGAAAACTTTATCGCAAAATATAACGGGCCCATCTAAATACGAAAATAGCGGGCAACTCTGCTGCTTATAATTAAACGAATTCTGAACATTTTCGGTGTGTGAACTTTATTTTTATGAAAAGAGAAGATTAAGGAGTATAATTTTAACATTGAAAACGTTTTGATGGCTTTATAATAGACAAGAAATTATATGAATAGGTATATTTTTTTAATTCAGTCAGGTTAGTTAAAAAACATCACTTACAATAATTCCTGTGTCGCGGCTATTTACAAACATACAAAAAATAGACACATAAGACAGCCAGACTCGGCACAACTATTTGTTGATCATACAGTTTTTTGTCCCGTGTAGGAATTGAAGTTATAACACTAGACGCAGTGATATGGTTTGTTTGATACTAAATTTATATATTATATTTTTCCTCTAATCTTTATTAATTATTATCTCATCATACAACACACACAAAGACCGGAGCAATTTTACTATACAAATCACTAGCTTTTGCCTGCAGCTTCGTTTATTATTTTCTGAATGAAAGGCACCCTACATCCTTGTTAGTGCCCTTGACAACATGTATGCTAAATTGCATGATGATTAGTCTAGTAGTTAAGGCGTGAAAGCGTAATAAACAAACAAACTTACAATCGCCTTTATAATTTTAGTTAGGGTGTAAAAGTATTGTTTTGATATTCTACATACAAAAAATACTATCACTTAATTTACTTGAAACGTGAATGCAAAACACACAAATCGTAGACCAGCTTTGCCGAACTAAATGTAAGAGACGACACTGCATGCAATACAGAATCAATCGGCGTCTCGCCTCCAGTTTTCTTTTATTACATAGATGGAGTGGAACGAATACAGGACGCCTAAGTAACTGTAGCTTGTATCGGTCGGTTGACCAGTTAAAGGCTGTTCGAAGGAATGTGACTCTAACCCAGGGGTGAAACCTGGAAATCTTGTATCAGGGTTTATTAAATGTCATGTGTAACAGGCAATAGGGTAGCTGCGTATGTTTGATTTTGTAATTTTTTTTTTCAAATAAGCGTGCATAGCATTCATATGAAACCATTTCGTGCAAGCTGTATCAAAATTGATTGCAAAATAAGACCGTAATAAATCCCTAATATAATTTAATATTATAAATTCGAAAGTAACTCTGTCTGTCTGTTACCTTTTCACGACTAAACCACCCAACCGATTTAGATGAAATTTGGTACAGTTATATTGATGTAGGTACCACGCGGGCGAGCCGCGCTTAGAAGTTAGTATTTCATATTTGGATAATATAAAGTGGGATTGTAGTGGAGATATTTCGCTATCTCCTTTGGACAACTGAATATTCACGTGTATGCCGAATTTCATAATGGTCGGTCGAGTAGTCAAGGCGCTAAAGTGTTAGAAACAAACTTATATTCGCATTCATAACATTAAATTTAGGATACCAGAATTCGAAAGGTATTTAAAAAGCGAACGTCACAGTTTCTACCATGCATCCTTTTTCTGTAAAAGAAACTTTCTCATCTCTACGGAGACGGGGTCGTTTAAGTGGTCGTCCCACCATCGTCCCACTGCTTCCTGTGTTGTGGGTTCGATACCCACACGGGACAAAAAATTGTGCGATCGACAAACAGTTGTTCTGAGTCTGGGGGTCATTTGTGTTCATTGTTTGATTATATGTAAAGATCCCCGCGGCACATAAATAATTATTATTAGTACGGGAGCTGCAATATGCGATTCCTTGTCCAAATAAGAAAAGTTACAAGAAATCTGCAATCCTTACTTTTTAGTTGTATCCACATTCAATAAACTTATTCAATTAGGCGTATATTCACCAAGCTGAAAGTTACGCCTGTTTTTAAAATATACCTTGGCTAGTTAGGTATAATAACACCAAACTCTAGGCTCGCTGTATAAACACTAAAACGTTTTCTTAAAACCCAGTCATTTCTATTTTACGATACAATAAACGAAATTTCCCTTGTATTAAACGTAACAGAAACAGGTACACATTTACGCAATATCTTTTATATCGCGAAAGTAAATAAAATGTGCCAGATAGGTAAGTAAATTTATATTCATAAGCATAGTATGTTTCGGGGGTTGGAAATTCAGAATATTATCGGGGAGCCACCCTCAGGTAATCGACTGACAAATGTCTTAGATATTTTACCAACTTCATTTTGTAGATGTTCGAAATTGTGATGGGTGAACCCCATAGAGGGTACACGTTACCCTTAAATTGAAATTGGAAAAAGCACTTCATTTTTCATCTTGTAAAGCATCCGCATTTATATAGGATAGGACATTACGTTTTTCACATTATGTTATGTTTTTAAGAAGTGTAAAATATTAATGGGTTATATTTAACTATAATATATTCTCAAAAAGCGCCTTTTTATGCTTATATTTTTAAATATGAGGCTCTAAAAATGAAGTTGTCTGTTAGAATAATATCTTCTGTAAGGTATACCGTTCCAGTGGTTCCGGTTCCGTATTCATTATTAAACTTACTAAAAGTTGTAATAACAATTACATTTTTGGATAAGCTCAACTGCGTATGCGAGAATATCGTGAAATACACGAAAGTTAGATGAACTAAGTAAAAGTCAAAAGTCCAAAGTCAAAAATCATTAATTCATTTAGGTCACAAAGTAACACTTATGAACGTCAAAATATATAGGTTAGTGAGTTTACTAAGTTACTGAACCTATATATAGGTTAGTTGCTAGGTTCAGGCAAAGGGTTGAGCCTATGAGAAGAAACCTACAAGAAACTCACGGCCACTCTTTTAAATCGCCAATTAAATATAATTTCAGTATTTTACAACTCAGATTAACAAGGTGTTACATCCATTATGCCATATACTACTGACTATAAGAAACTAAATATAATAACAATAATAACTTAATAATATTATAGAGATGAAATAATTTGAGCTAAGATATATTTTTTAAACTTTGTAAACTTTTTTCCTGGATGAAAGGATCGTGTATTTTGTACCTCTGACAACGTGTATGCCGAATTTCATAATGATCGGTAACATTAAACCAGAATACCAGAATACCAGAATATCCATGACAGTCATCATGAGAACTTTAAAGTTAGTTAGCAGAATAAGTATGCTTAATCTGAATTCGGTATGATGCCAGTGTCATCGTTACTTTTTTATTATGTGTGTTGCTTGTATTTGTAATCCATGACATCGCTCAAAAAGAAGCAAAACGTTATTGATATTTGTATAAAAGTCTACTCCATACTTCATTATACTCCATTATCTTCAGCTAACAACAAACCACGAAGAAAATTGTTTGTTATTTTGACTTTCACTTTCCTCCAATATATCTTTTTATTACCAATACAGTGAGTTAGTTATTAACTATTGTACAGATTACCTATTTGTAAGGTACAAAATATAAGGGTAATAAAAGTTCATAGACCTGTAAGCGTGGTCTCGAATTTATATCAAAAAACACCCATTTTCTTACCACCCGCCGACAATAAGGTGCGAAATTAGGAGAAGAATTAGGTTCCCCCAACGCGAAGCGTGCTTCGAATCGTGATGCAGCGGGGTGCAGAACACAGGATAAAATATCCCACCCCTTCCACGATAACAATATATCAGACGTCTATTGATTTATGCGACGAAAGGTATTTCTTAATTTAGTCCCTGTAGATAAACGCTGTAGGCATTAATAAAGGTGACAGAGGTGCTATTATGAAACTTTATAGAGTTCTGCGGCTACGTAAAAGGAATAACAATGTATTGAAATACTTTTGTGCGCACAATGGACTATTCGAGGAAGGCGAGACCTATATTGGATGGTATTTATGGCCGATTTTTCTATGTTATCGAAGGTTTCCATAGACCCGGAGGGAAAAAAGGGAAAATTACATGTGCCCGAAGTAGTAACGGTATAATTAAATATCTCAGGGTCTGATTTATGTGGTACTTTTTTCTTCAGATGGTACATTATGATTAATATCAATTTTTGTTCCTTAGTAATCCGAAAAGATAAAGAACCTCTTTTCTAGGACCCATCAGTTACAATAATAATCTTAGATTACTTTTTAAAACTTATTAAGGTTCTGATTTAAGGCCATATCAAAGTATATATTTTAGGGAAACGCTGCCAAAAAGTCTCAAGGTTAAAATTTGTTACAATGAATATCTCCAAGAAAGATTACGCCAAGGCTCTATCTCTATATATCTAAATAAGCGTATCACAGCGCTGCCTACTTAAATACTTGTTCTAGAAACTTAGAATTACACAGATTTATTTTAAACTACGATTTAGATTAGGCCTGACACATAAGTCCGGGACTTTACAACATGGCGTAACTTTAACAAGGAATGCTGGTAACCAAAGATCCTTAGGGACAAGGGTGATTTTATTTTACGATTGCTTATCTTACAAGCTTTTCAAGTCACACTGAATATCATCAACCTGAAGTTAGATAAGCCACATTGAATCAAATTGTTGGCTTTCATAATTCTGGAAAATACGAATGAAATATACTAGATATACCATTTCGTGCTTTGTGTGAAAAAATTTGAAGTAGTCTTTGACAAAGGCGAACTCTAAGATAGGAATAACCGCAGCTGTACAAACGGTCCATTTCGAGTATAAAAATAAAAAGTAGTGCCGCGAAACAGAACAGCGTTGTCTATGTACAACTTATAGGTACAAAGTTATGACAAAATATAAGGAAAGTCTTGGAAAACAAAAACATTTTTCTTACTGTAACCTCGTGTTTACTACCAAGTGTTTGCCGTCCTCGGGCCCCAGATGTTATTCGCCATAAGCCTCCCTTATTAGGGATTCCGTATGTTCAGCCGTAGGAACAAGCTGAACTATGTATTTTTATTTTAGCGACATTATTAATATTTTCCTCTTAGAAGAATATGGAGGTACAAAAAGAAAGGTCCTGATGTTTGTATAAAGGGAGAAAAATTAGATAAACAAATGGCTGACCTTGGTGGTCGCACTGAGGTCATAGCAGCTGTTAGTATTCGTTTGTGTTAGTTTTACCTGCCTTGTGGTATTTATTATATTATTGCAATTTTTGATAGATGTTATGAACAAACGACTATTAATACATATTTCATTGATTTGGTGACTTTCATAACGGTATTTACAACATTCTGTATATACTTATTAAGTCAGTAGTCTAAGAATAAACATATTTATATTACACGTATATATAAACTTTACGCATATTTAAACTCAAAATACCTACTCAATTCAATTAGGTAGGATTCCTAAACTGAAATAAAATTATAAGTACAAAAATAACTCGGATACAGGTTAATGCGTACTTTTTACTGACAAATTTAATAAAGAATACTGAAATAGAAGATGTTGAAAACAACTTTAATCTCGAACAAAATGTATGTAAATTAAATTTAAAACGGCGCAATGAATGTATAAATTTAAAACAAATTTTAACTCGTGGCAAACTTAGCTTCAAGAAACATTACATTTCAGAAGAAACGGGTTCTTAAAGCATTCCTCCTTCCTCCCATCATACCGGGGGTTGAACAAAGATTCTGACTGGGCCGAAAGCTTAACTTAAAATATAAAAAATACGATTAAAAAAGCTCCGATTTACCTTGTTAGAATTTGTTTAGAAGAATGTTGAGAACATAACTTTGAGTATCCACGAGCAATGCTTACGGATTTCTTATCTTATATATTCTTTTGGATTATTTTACATAGAAGAGCTATTTAAGCATTATACCGACGAGTTTCTTATATCACTCGATTTAGTTCGCGGCTTCGCTCGCCTTCATGTAGATTTTGTCAATAAATGTAAATTTCGATAACAGTACTTCATCTTGGACGTTATGTCCCTTTCTGTACCCCTGACATCGTGTATACAAACAATTTTACGATTTTCGGTTGAGTGGTTAGCGTAACAAACAAACTCACATTCACCTGTACAATATTAGTTAGGATTACATTAATTCTGAATAACATTGCATGCAAATCATAGTAACCAACTCATGACTATACATGTGACTCACTATATTGAAGTGCTTGTATAGCGCTATAAAAAGCAGACAACACAGTCTTCCTTTCCATATCTATAACTAGGACAAAAACTGCTATGATAAACAACACACTATCACAGTGTAGCTTTCCTATTGTATCACGTAGTGACGTAAGCTGAACAAAGAAACGGCTATCGTATGGTCGGCACCATGACTAGTCTAGACATCTCTATACAAACTAATCCTCATAGAACGGAACAATGTATCATATTCGAATATAAAAAGCTGTCCGTATAAAGCATCAAACATCGCGTATACGCTCCTAATCCATCATTTTGGGAGTTAGAAAAAAATCGAGAATATATATTACATTCGGTCAGGTGTCGTGGCAGTCCTCGGGGAAATCTAACTTTCCCGGAGGCGTAGACACCAATCGATTCTATTCAAATTTATGATAGAGAGAAACGGTTTGCGTTATACTGATTCAGAGTTGATAGCACCCGTAAAATATGGAATTTATTAAGAATTCTAAACCATGTATTTTCGTTTGATCAATTATAACTATTGTCCATATTGAGTTAAGTATTAGTGAAGATTTCTAAATATTTTTTTTGTATTGATAAGTGAGTAAGTGATTTAAATTTAAATGAGGTTTAACTTTGATTTTCACTTTAATATCAATAATTACAGATTCAGTGTAAGTATACGAATATTAGCTCTGATTCAGCAATTTCCCACGTAGCAATTATAGAAAAAAAAATAGATTACGCAGCATAATTTTAACCTAGCAGTGATGAACCCTAATCTAGGTGACCTCTTATACTGATGTGCCATCTGTGCAATCGAAAACATGACTAAATACTGCTAAAAAGAAAATTTGACTAAAAACTGCAAATATCTTGAAATACATACAGGGTGTGGCGTAAATAATGGATAACCCTGAAACTGTCGACTGGCCATATTTATCATCTATTATTTACCCCACTTATATCACCATATGCCCATGGATGACCAAATTATTGATATTTTTGATATTTTAAATAAAAATCGTACTTACTCATACAAAATCAGTTGCCATTTCTACAATTGGCTACATTTTCTCGTTCTCTTTTTTTGTCACTCTTGAATACTTGTATCATCAGACCAGTATCAAGATTTTTTTGTTACAATCTAAGACAACTTCACAAAAAATACTTATTCTCAAATTTTAACTTGTTTTCTAAGGAATTACGCATTTTTGGGCACCTGTATCGAAAAAAAAAATACACTACAGGTGGTGATATAAGTGGGGTAAATGATAGATGATAATCTGGCCAGTCGACAGTTTCAGGGTTATCCATTATTCACACACATACACACATTATTCCATTATTCCACAGCCTGTACATATAGGCTAAACTAGCTACACAGCAAATAAACAAAGTCAAACACAAAATTCCACAAATATTTCATATTATATTTGTGAAATTCTGTGTTTGGCTTTGAAATTTATTTAACGTAAATCAAAAATATTACCGTCGCAGTCGTATCAACAGCTCTACGAAGGTGGCATTACATTCGGAACCCTATCGATAGCTGTCTGCAACTGGCAGTCTTGGCGCCGACTTCTCACAAAATTCCCGCCCTTATTTTATTGCCTGCTGTCCAAGATTAAACTTTCCTTCACCGTTTTTTAACAAACCATTCAGTCAAATACACTGCCTCATAAAACTTGGAATAAAACATGTGAAAATAACTTTGTTACTGTTGCAGACGATGCAATACGGGTACAGAGAAACATTAAGGTTGATTCGACATGAAATGCTTGCATGGCTTGCAATGCGCAAGCTTTTGAAATTAATTATGTATTTTATTACATGCAAGACAAGACTAATTTTAACTAATTTTAGAGCGAGATGACTACGTGGTGTTGTTGTAAAATTTATTAAAATGTAAAAAAGCCATTTTATACAACTGCATAGTTTGTTTTTGCCAATTGTTTACTGACACATACACAAAATTTGCAAAATATGCATCTCAGACTAATTCATCGTGTCGCCTGAATCTTTACATATAATAAAATCATATACAGAGTTTATGTAAATTTGTCTATACGTTTCTTCTTAGTCTCGCACTTGTTGAAGTGCAATTTAAATGTAGTTTTCAGTGAGGTATTAACAAGCTTTCTTTGTCTCTCAGTCTGCGTTTGATATAAAGAATTTCATTCTCTACTCATTTTTCTGGCTTAATATTCCCGAGTATTTTGGGCCGCCTGTCTTCAAACGAGATTCAGCTGCATTATATCATCTTTTCCAACGACTGTCGAGATAATATTAAAGCATAAGGATATTTGAAAGTACTGATTCTCCATATCAATTGTCAATAATGATTATGACGGCCGGGGCTTTAACAGACCTTTAAAAACTCTCAAACACGCAGAGTTGTGATTATATATAAATAGTGACCCATTTATTTACAATATTAGGTTGTGTGCAGTTTGCAGTATTAATTTATCGCGAATCGAATGGTACTATCAGTTCACGTTCAAGATATACACGCACCTTGACACGTAAGATTTTCTACATAGTGCATATTATTCTAAGGACACATAAGACCACAGCATACCATTCTGATAGAACCTCCAAAAGGAGAACGGACATAATCATACCAACTCCTCAGACAAACACGATATTTGTCAGTAATCAATTCAAAAAACGAGATGCTAAATTATATAATAAAATAAATAAGGAAATTTACATACATACACAAAAATATTACGAAGCTAAAAAAGCGCTAATTAGCTGGGTTATGACACTTACCTTTGGTGAAACGGAAGCACTGTTAAAACACTTAAAATAAAACACATTAGCACACATCACAAACTTCCATTTACAGTCCCCTTTACGCAAACAAACACTTATACATTCTCGTAAACTCACACTCACATACACACACCCTCGCATACACTCACACTTTCACACTTACACACACACATACTGCATTAACACACAAAGATTGCATGCATTAATTTATATTTATATTAATAGTAATAAAATTGAAAAAAAAAATTTTTATTCAGTTTTGTATCTACTTACTTTATTTGCTATGTAATTTTTCGGTATGGAAGAGCGGAGCCTCCTAACACAGGCATTAAATGCTTATAGGAGACTCCACAAACTAACTTAAGCATATGTATGTTAAAACGAAATAAATATTTGAATATTTGAATACATGTATTTTTACGCGTTATCCAAGATCTCTAAAAAGACATAGTAATTTAGGAAAATTCATAAGTAGACCATCAGTGCCGTTGCGTCGCCCTTTATAACTTCATGACAGTACTAACTAAACGACAACTGCACGGACATCGTAGCGGGCTAGCTGTTATCTTGCTGCTGCCGCCGCGCTAAATGTCGTGGGTTTGAATTCCACCCGGAACAATTATTATTGGGTAATCCACAAATAATTGTTCTGTGTCTAGATGTACTTTGTATCTATTAGTTTGTTTGTTTGTTTTGTCCCTTGCGACATAGAGCTTCATCCATAGTGAGGCAATCGTCTGTCTATACGTAAATATATCTTATTGTTGGTAAGTAATAGATAATGCAATCTGAATTAGTTTTATTGCAAACTGTAAGAATAAAGCAATTAAGAGGTCAGGGTCAACATATCTCTATTTTGACAGATTAAACCAACTCTCTGCTTTATAATAATAAAGGCGGTGTAAAACACGCATTTTTTAGATTTATTTCTCATTATTTGAGATTTATGTTTTACATCCCAGTCTAGCATCCACTGACGCTTTGTAAAACAAGGACAACATATTTTGAGACACTTAATAAGTGTATATGTGCTCTTACAGGTTTTAATATCGTACTTAGATTCTAAAATGCAATTTACTTTCGTTCTTTTATTACAATATGTTATTTTATTCCTGAGAAAGACGTAGGCTATCTTTAACAACATACACGCGAGCAAAACAGCGACTAGCTTTAGCAGGCTCTGATTGTAAACTTTAATAATTTCATGTAATGTTCTTAAATCTGTGAATTGTTAAATTCTCTTAAGAATAAATAATATTTAAACCGAGTAGACTCTAGTTATAAATTAAATAAAACTTAACCGAAAGATACTGTTGTCTTCAGATATACGACAATCAATATATTATATCTGTTTAAAGGACTTGAGATTATTTTCTGTAATATTTATTTTACTTCATCCAACTATATCCCACTAGAGCTACTCTAAACGAAACAATTTCTTTTAAATCAAAATATATAACGACATAATATCGAAAAAAAAATATAAGCAAAAATAATTCAATAAACTGGCAATTTTCCAGCTAAGATTACTACAGTCCAAAGATGTGAATTTTTTAATGTAAAGGCAAGAAAATTACGAACATTGTAATTTTTTATTAAATCTGTTGTCATTTTGGAAACCTGCATTGCTTGTTTTTGTCTTTATGTCTCGCAAAAAACTTAACGATAAATAAATGATCAAGCCCGATACAAAAGAAGCTTTATTGGAATAGATTTTATTGATACCATGTCGATATGTGGCAAACTAGATATTACAATTTGATATTGCCGAATATCGAACAATGTAATGGAAGATTATTTCAGAATATTGTTACATGATTTTTAACTCGACAATGAACTTTGTATTCAATCGTCTTTTAATTATAATATGCCTTTTGATACACCGCAATGCACATATTATATGAGATTATGACAGTAACAGATAAGGTTTAATCCGAGTTTGTTATCTACTATTAGGTATATATTAACAATTATTAGAATTTATTTAGATTTGAATTATTGTAAAAGAAGTTGATAATAATAAATGTTTATTTTGATATGAATATTTATATGCTTAGCAAATCATATTAACTAATATCCTAATTAATAAAAATAATTACGGTTCTCTGGGTAAAGGTTGATTATTTTTTATTTGTTTCTGTCGTTATAGGTTGTAATTTATAACCAGCCAGCCATTTTAGCAATAATAAGGTATTGATAAACATTTTACCACGACCTAGTTATTGATAAAAATATAATTAAAGATTCTTAAAGAATAATTCTCTAACGTCTACAACAAAAAATGTGCTTGAACAAAAATATGAAGTACAAGCAAGTAATTAAAGAGAACTAAATTAATATCGTCATAATACTTCAAGTGCAGGTAGACAAACAAGGTCCAAGCTAGCACCGGCCAAGTTTAACAACAAACTGATGAAGTTAAAGTTACAAACTCCTTCCATAATTCCTTTTGAAGTTGCATCCTCTTTGTACTTATTTATGTTTGAAATTAAAAAGCTGTACGCATCGACTTGAGGTTAAAATGGAGTTGGTTTTTAAGTCTTTGTAAAGTTTGAAGTATTTTTAGACAGAAAATAAGCAGTTACAGTTTTTAAATTATAAATTTACAGCTTTGTTATAATTTAACATAGACCGATTTATAAGACAAGTAATAAAATAAAACATTACCATCAAGAATTGTTGGAAATATAGAAGATCACATATTGGATAAGATCTAACCACAACCGGCAAAAGTACAGTTTGACATGCTTTTGCCTACCCCATAAGGGAAATACAGGAGTGAATCTATGCATTCATGTAAATGTAGCTCTAAAGTCCTGATAACAACATAGATAAGCTGCAATAGCCTTATTGTATAAGTTCGGGACAATAGCAAGGAGTTCAATTTGCATTGCCGATGTTGCGGTAACGGCCACTACCCTGGACAATAAGGGTACTGTTCGCTTAATTCACGACCACAGATCAAATTCAAACGAGCAGTAATGCCAATATAACGTGAAGGATACAAGGTGAAATATTCGCTGATATTACCAACATAATCTCCAGAAAAGAGGTTTGCTAGTAACACGAAAGGACTGATGCTATATAGTCATTGATATTTAAAAATTCACAACGACACTACGAGTAACAGGTTGTTAACTGATTTCATTCAGTTGAGTAGGTGGAGCTAAGCCTTCGTTGATTAAATTCAGTTAAAGCCTGTAATCCGCTTGGAATAACGAGAAACACTGAAACTACAGACTTCTTTTCAATAAAATTAAAACTAAAAAACAGAAATGTTGTATTATTTCAAACATATCACAATCACCTCCCTTTCAACTATGAAAATGAGCTCGATTCAATTTCCAAAAAATACAATGGATGAAATAGATAATATTATTAGAGTAGGTACTCAATCCCATCCAATAGTCTGTGTAGTTTATTTATGTAATTGAAAATATTTTAAAAGGGTTCAATAAAAAGCTTGCTTTAGTTTGATCTGATAAATTCATCGGGCAATAGATATAGTTTAATTGAAAATAGTTACACACGAGCAGATTTTGTGAATACGCGTTTTGAACTAAATCCTGCGTAGATACATAGTAGTTATTTCAATAGATTGTCGAAAAATGCGAATGGATTTCGTAGATTCGTTTTTTACAGTCGAATAGTTTCCAATAAATTTTTCGTTAAAAATGTTCGTGTGAAATGTGTAGTTATTTCAGATATCGATGTAGTTATCGATGCAATCATGGCTAGTGACTATTTCCTCTTGGTTAACATTGAATACGGATAAAAGCTATGCGACATTAGGGTTATATATGTTGACAAAGCAATTACCGTAACACACAGTTCGCCTATTTTTAACACGCTTTTATTAGCTTGGTATGTACTCGTATCTATGTAACGAAATCTTTGAACGTGATTTTCACCCCTTTCAAACCGACGGATTGATTTGAAACTTTGCACACTTATCGAGGACCGATGACAATATACCGATTTAGAAAAAAATATAAAAAATTCAAATAAATAATAGTTTTAAAAACCAAAAAACACGCTTTATTAAAAAAAAAACTGGAAAAAGTAGAAAATAATTTAATAATTTTAATGTAAAAAAGCGTGGGATGGTTTCTAAGATATTTTGATAACCCCCACGGTTATCAAAATATCTTAGAAACCATCCCACGATTTATTTATTTATTATTATTTATTTATTTTATTTTTACATAATAGGTATAGTTACAGACTACAGTTCAGTAATCACACAGTAATAAATTGAACACAAAACCACTTTTCTTTTTCTTTGTTTACAGACTCGCGGCCCGTAGGGATTCAGTGTATCATAAATTGACATAATATAGGAAATCAATCATGATTATAAGCCAAGCCATATGAATATTTTATTAGAAACTACATGATGTCCATAGACTGTGAAGTCCATCTTTTAGCAAAATAAATCGTACTCAGTGTTATTCTCCTCCGTATCATGAGAAACCAGAAACGAACTCATTCTTTTAGATATACATACGTTCTAGGCATAATCCTTGTACCTACCGTACTACACAACACAAACATAAAAGATATGAAACCACCAATACCCACTTAGCTAGGCACAACTATCCTTGCACATATACATTTTCGACCACAAACTACACTATCAACGCATTGTTTTACAACACACAATTTATGTAGTCAAACACAAATTCCCTAATCGATAATTTAATAAAATATCTACTCGTAACTTTATTAAATTCAAACAATAACTGTTTAGCTCGCTACTATCATATTATGCTTTAATTTCCAAACACAACAAATTCGAAATTTAAAATTAATATTCGAATAGATAAACTATAACCCGATGCTGTTCCAAAACATAATAACAATATCAGTGTGGGTCCAATTTATCCCATTTACTTTTGACTTACCTCACATAACCCAATGTGAGCGGCTGGCAAACATTGATATTAGTTTTCTGTATAAACAATTTTCGTAAGTGTCCCCTGTTATTTGTACGTAATACCACCCTGTATTGGTCCCATAGTTGCCCCCGGTCCGTATCACGTGTTACAGTATTATTGAATTGTAATAAAGACGCTGGAGTATTAATAAATCTTTATTGTTATGTCGCGTCGCATGCAACTGCTATGTTTAGATATAACGTAAGCTGTTTATATATATCATAAGCTGCTTAAACATAATGTAAGAGGCTGTTAATTTTTATTTTTCGTCGAAAATATGAAATTATTTTTGCTTTTATACATAATGAGATTAAATAAATAAAAAGTATACATTACAAAAATTAAAGAGTCCCACGGGAAATATAACTGCGTGTAACATAATGGCATGGCCGACTACTTAAATAAAATTCTTCATCTTTAAAAGAAGGGACAAAAATGTCAGAGAGCCAGAATATTTTCTAATTTATTTTATACGTCAAGATATACAGAATAAGAGAAAACGTAATCATAGATTGTAGGAAAGAGTGGCTCACCCGCGTACCTACATTGTGTGAGTTGGGAGAAATTTTATGAACTAATTTCCCAGAGACAACATTCCTTATATGCGGGAGAGACGCCTCGGGCTGTGTAGGCATTTTTTTGGACAAAAACCGAGCTCTGTGTTTAATGAAAACTCTGTACCACAATATGCCTCAGGGGGCCGCTTTCACTGATTGTAGAAATTTTTCCATACTTCGTATGAATATTTTTATGGCACGAAACGGCGCTCGTACGAGCCCAGTGACGTTAACTTTGACTGGCCCATGATGAAAAGGTTTAGAGGCTGTTTATTTTTCATATTTGAAGCGTATGCTTTACACAAATATTACTGACGGTTTAACTGTAAAACTAAATGTGCGTAGCGGACGCTTTTGTTGTAGCTCGTTTGATATCAAAGATTCGTATTAATTATGCTGAAATGATGTTTAATACAAATCGCGCTCTAGAATTATGACCTGCAATGCGAAGTATTTTTACGCACATTAAAATAACGGACAGAAGTACTACTGGAATCGGAACAAATTTATGGAACTACATGTTTGCGAACCATGCAGAGATTGCTCTTACAATATTGGAAGTGTTAATAACCAAAAAACATCAAAGACTTAGATGCTCCTAGCTGAATCTACTAGTTAAATACTTGCAAAATGTTACACCTATCGTTGCCTTGAAAAGTACGTAAAGTCGTCCGAAATGCCCTAAAAATGTATAGCAGTCGTTATGGCAGGCCAATGGCCACAAATATTCCGACAACTGCTCTTACAGAATATCGTTTCGATTGCGGACAGCAGATGACAGTCGTTCTGTGGTCAAACTGAAATTTGAACCAAAAACCAGAAAGATTGAGTGATTGGTTATTAGTTTAAGTGTATACTTACTGTCCTTGTTTCGTTTACCTGGCTGATTGAAATACCACCTAGTAACAGAATTCCCATAAGTAAGTGCCCAATTAGAAGTCTATAACTGCTCAGAGACTGTTACATGCTCGTCCTACAAAGTATTAAAATGCTTGATTGGGCCCCAGGTAGGGCCCTATCCTCGTCATAAAACTTGTTTGAATTCAATTGCCAATCTGGTTTAAGGTACATCAAACAGGCATGCAATTTATGTTGACATTTGACGCTTATTTTAAGTTAAGAATATACAATTTGTAATTTTTTTTAACACTGAATCTAGATTGGAGCACTATTTTATTTGTTTAAAAGGCCGTTTTCTCACTTTTCACATCTCCTTGTTATGCGCTAGTTTGCACCACTCTCTCCTATAGCTATCTAATTCGTTCCGCCATCGACGTCTCGGTCTACCACATTGTCGCTTAGCTGGGGTCCAGTCTGCTCTATATTGAACAGTTTTTATTACGAGAATTGGCCCTCACATAGTGCTGCAAAAGCTCGGTGCGCAGTTCGAAAGCACGCATTATACCGTGCTCTGTAAATAGCTCCCTAATCCTTGTATGTGAGCTAATCATGGCTGATGGAATATATGTTCTATTAAGCCCAATTCCTGAATCTTCAGAGTTTTACAGGCGAGATGGATCTATCTCAAATCAGATATGTGTATCATGGTCATCAAAATCCAAAACAAATAAAGAAGTATAACTTAGGAAAGACAGTTGTTGAGAACTATAGATAACATAAGAGTGATGTTAATTGGCCACTGGCTTTAAAACAATCTTAGATGGTAAAATTTAAGGGAGGGAAGAAAGGGAAGACCGAGAAGTACCTTTATCTAACAAATAAAGGAGTGGAATTCGAGTCTTATCAAGAGGTTAGAAGGAAAGCATAAAATAGAGATATATGGCGATTGCGCCACCGACAAGAATATCCTTAAGTAAAAAAAAAGATAAGATCATCCTTAAGTTAAAGAAGAAAAAGATCATGATCATCAATCCTAGATTTTAAAAACTATTATATGTATATTTACACTAGAGCTGTAGGTACGAACATTTTCCGCCAGTGCTTGCAATATAAACTGTTTTATTGTATCACCCTCCCTATGTATAAATTTACAAAAATTACGCCTACTAATTCAAAAGGGGTTGGCAGCCTGGCCCAGCCGGATGTGATAGGGACGCGCATGTAGCAATTTGTTCATCACAGTTTTAATCCGTAGTTATAGAGATGTTGACGGCATTATTTATACGAAATTGGAATCCTGTATTTTACGCATTGTGAGTTTTCATTTACGCTTCTTCACAATGTTTCTTTTTCTTATTAACATGTAGGTGGATTTTCATATCCTGGGAAGGTTACTCGTTATGGAGCGAGCATATCTATAGCAATCCACCAGGTACCGAGATTTGCTTAATAGGAAACCCAAACAATATTGTCTTACGTTTACGCGAACGTTATGCGGTTGCTGGAGAGCAACCGAAACGTCGAGGGAAGTGTAAAATTAAATCTAAATAGTTGCTATAATTTAGATAGCTTAAATAGAAGTAAACATTAACTAGTAACAGTGTTTAACAATAGTAGTTTAATGTTTCAAAATAACATAATAACGTGTATAGTAGTGTAAGAACATGCGATATCAATCCGTATAGTATAATTCCAAAGAAACCCAAAAACAATTTCTCTAACCGGGTATCAATTCTGAGACTTCAAGATCAGCTGGACACTTATATTGTCACAAGATGACTGAGGAAGTCTTTAATGAATGCACTAAAATAATTTGCAATCGAAATAAGATACCCTAATGTTTTACGTGACCGTTGGCTGACTGCGACTGCTATGTGTGACATCTCGGGTCAAGCAAAGTGTTATTAAGATTTTCTGACTCGAAATTGTCAGTAGTAGCACAGAGTGCGGAACTGCACCCGGTAAAAATAATAACAAGACACTTTGGTCTCAAATTAGGTCAGACCTGTATCTTGGACACCATAACAAAGACTAAACTATCGAGTTTATTATAATTATAGTAATAAAAAAGAAGTATAAAGAAAATACCCATAAATCACATTAAGTTACGTTACTGGCAATTTTTTTTATAGAAATCAATAAAAGTTTAAGTTACAAAAAATATTATAATAGGGAACCTTACTTAGATTATTTTAAGGTTACAGTCGATGTAAGTTTTGTGATATAATTTGAACATGAAAATTTCTGTAATGTACGTTACATTCCAAAAAACAATATTACCAACTCTATGACGCAAACTTTGGATGTAATCCCCTCTTTGTCTTCTCCTTCGGAATATAGGCGTGAGGATGTGTTTGTATATTGGTAATAAAATCCATATGCCACTATAATATCTACACATAAGTATGATCGATTATCTGTAAAGATGGAGCAACATTGTGTATGCTTTGAAAATCAATTGTTCTATTTGACACAATGTTGTATACTTCGCTGAATAATAGGCATTAAATTGAGCGACAATACACGACAAACAAAGAAGATTGATTAGACAAAACGTACGTGCTTCTCTGTTGGTACGAGAGAGATTTACAAACATTATATTGCAGTATCGCAAAGGAGGTTTAATAGCGACGCAAGGTGAGCGTAGGAATTTGCAATAAGCTCCACCTTTGTCTCGCCAAGCAGCCCCTTTATTTCCCAAGTTCCCTGAATTTCATCCACTATGTACATAGTGTAGCAACACCGAATTGTTCAAACACATTTTTCTTCTACCGTGACATTTTCTCGTTTTGTCGCCAAAAGTTCTAGATATCTAGCGATAAACCCGACATACTGGCCATTGTAAATATACTTTCAGCTAGCTGTTTTATGTACTTAGGACGATTTACGAGTGTTTTCTAATATATCTACTTAGGCATGTGTCATTTATTTATTTATTAAATACAAGTACAGATATCAAATTAAATAAGTATACGAATAATAATAATAGTAATAGAAATAATTTAAGTAAATTTGAGATCCAGTTAAGGATGAGCAAAGCATTTGAAAAAAAAAAAACAATTAGGCGGCTAGGTAAAGAAGAGAAAATATTATATAAGATAAATGTCAAAAAATAAAAAGAATACAATACAGTTATACATTAAAATTCAAAATTAAATATTTTATATAAATTTCAATTAAAGTTATGAAAATCAATTAAAAGAAACAATAGATCAATCATGTATCATGTAAATCACCAATAGTGTGACACACCAATGCAACGATTTATAAGACACAGCTCAAAAATTATACAAGTAGGTACTGCAATCATTAATTCTAGTAACTGTACTTGCAATATTTCCAATATATCCCGAAGCAAGCTTGGAAGTATAACCAGGTCATAGTATTTATATTTTCTTGTCATTTCAAACGCTTTTCAATATTTAATGAGGTCTATGTTAAACGGTTCTCGTAACTTGGTAAAATGTATACGTTTATCTCGCTCTCAAAAGCAAACGCAACAAAAACTAAGCATGTATAGATACCGAAACTTCGTCGTGTGATCGATTTGACTTCGTATCGTGATATTCAAATTACATGCGACACACTATACTTAAAAAGTAATAGAAGTTTTACCTTTGTTTATTCTATCCTGTATCGAACTTAAGTCATTCCAACGTCGTAGCAGAATATTTTATACAGTAGGCAAGTAATAACCTTTATAGTCACTATTTTTACTACTGACATCAAAGTTTATATGTTACAATTTGATTTAACTTTATACACTTAATTAAGATCGTATTGCTAGTTAGCGAACAGCACATTTATTACTTTGAGCTTTTGATTAGTTTGAGTCAAATTGCTTTATCATTCTACAGTAACTAGTCATTGCTTAGAGCGCGTCTGATTCATTGCTCCCCCAACGGTTTCACGGTTCGTTAGAAATGTAAAAACTTCACTCCTTCAGGATCAATATTGGGAGTAAGATTAAACTTTGACGCACGGGTCCTATTCAAATTAGCCACACCAAATTTGGGAAACAAACGTTCCGAATCCACTAAAGTTTGTGGTCAAAGTTCCAATTCACGTCTGTCTAGAATACTGATCACATTTCGTGAAATTATTCCTGCAATGAAAACCGATAAGTTTTTCATTTACCTGGAAGTGCTAACAAGCTTCAAGTAGGTCAACTGCCGGCGACATTTCTAACGATCATATCGCACACAATGCAAAGAGTTGGACCGTAAAAACTTGTAATTATAACTCAGAGTACTAAGGACGGCAATGATATTTTATAGCTACTGCGGACAAATATTTTCACGCCAGCGTTATTCATTCCTTAAAGCGCCAACTGAAATGTTAGCATTGAGGTCTTTCATGACAATAGCCAATATTTTCCTCATTCGTAGAGGAAATAAGGTGCCTATTTAATAATTTCGTATCACTGTACAGCAGCTGCTAAATTCCTTTAGCGGTATACCAATGATTGGCCAGGCTCCATACATCCAATATCGTTTTCCGATAAGAAGGGAAACTTTGGTCGATATTACTCGAGTAAATCTTTTCAGGGTTTAGAAAAATAATTGGATTGCTACATTGAAGGAAAGCAATTACATTCGGCAAGAGAAGCAATTTCGATTTACTCAACAACGACGATTTAGGTAAACTTCCCGTATTAAATTGTACTACCCCCTTTTATATATATTATTTGCTTCATAAATCCCGTTTAAGGGTTCGATTACGCTTTTCCCTATACGTATTTAAATGAGATAGAAATGCGTACGGTCCTTTACCACAGGTTGAAATAAAGATCGTCCTAAAGGGGCACTTCAATACAGGTGGTTCGAAACGAATATAATTACTTCTACTAAATGTGTTCAAAGCCTCATCCATTGGCTAATTATAATTCGTATTTATACATTGTGTCCACTAATATACTAATTGCAGCTATATATTCTTCATGAATAAATTTTTTCATCCTGCTTGTGCAATACGCCAAAAACGAATAACGTAAGGTAAAGTATTTTCTAATGTTTTATTTGAATTAGCTCTTTTTTATTTGAGGCAACCCTTACACTGCTCAATAACAAATACCGATGCGATATAGCTTGCCGCAAAAGCACTAGACCAAAATATTCAATCCCTGGAAGATGAAATCTTATATAAATGGTTATCACTTTCCAGTTTTGCCAAATAAGATATCATGTAATCGGAAGCAATTCTCAATTTCTGTTGATATTTTTATGATATTAGGAGATAAAGTTGCCTTCAGTTCCAATGAAGCCGCAGGGCTATGACAATTAGATCAGAGACAAGTTTCTTGAAATACTTTCGTCGCTAAGTTTAGATACATGGTTTGTGATAGCATTGTGTGGACAAGTATATTTCAAAATAAATTCTCTACAGCTAAAATGCGTAATGTTTTAATAAAATATGTTACACAGGATTGCGCTTGTGATCTATACGAATAATAATAAAAAACACCCATTTTTGTGTTTAAGAGTTGGCGCACACTAATGCTAACTTAGGCTGAACCGATTCTAATGCAGGTTATAGTGTATTGCAATAAGCTTGGACTAACATTTAGTATCGTTATAAATAGTTTGTCAATAAAAAAAAACTTTTTTTACATGAACAATGTAGATAGATTATACACTTTAGTGCGAATGGCATCAAAGGCATACCTGTTATTACACAAATCAGCGCGTCTTTAAACCTTATAGGTATTTGTTCTTATCATATTGGTTTAAAGCTTTTCTCTTATCAAATAATACATTTTTATTTAAGTGTAGTAATTTTTCGCTTTGTACAGTAAATAATTTATTTGCTCTGTCAATATTTATTTTGGAATAACGATTTTAGATTTTCCAGGCAAGGTGAAATAAATGTTGTTTGAAAACCAGTTCAGAATTCAGAGCTATATTATTGCCATATATATTTGTAGACTATACAAAGTTACAGGCAAAGTGTTCAAAGATCAGCCAAACTTACACGCTGGTTTTACCCACAACACTCAATACTCGGTAGGGTAAAACCCACAACAGTTGTCGATGATGATACGACAGCTTAAACTATTACACCTTCCGCGCAATCAAAGTCAGCCAATATTATGTCTCTAATATGACGATAGAACGAGTATGAACTACATACGTCATTCCATTGAAACTGTGAACGTTTCTCGTAAGACTACTACGACTAGGATGTTACAGACGTCAGCAAATTGGCCTCGGTATAAACTTACTGGGAATCCTGAATGTTCACGTCTCTTCTATCTAGCTAATATTGAATTCTTACAAAAGCATTAGTTTGAATGTAAGATCTAAGATTACAACATCAACGTCTTAAATAAAAACTAAGGTCTATGATGCCCAACAGTTACTAACAAGTAATAAAGTCTAGACTACTAAACTTTTTATGACAACATTTGTCATGATGAGAACCCTCTCTAAATTTTTAACAAGACTCTTGAAACAAGTCGGACATAAAGAGGAATTTACTTTTGCTAGTCGGAGAACTAAAATTGTACGGATAATGCCATACTAAGCGAGCATTAAAGAGCGGCCCGAAATTGTATTTGAAGCTTTTCAGAAACTTAGACATTAGTGAACAAGTTTTTCCTGTAACGCACATGGGTGGGTTGCCACTAATGGAGAACGGTCTTACCAAGTTTCTGTCGAGACGATGGTATAAAAAAGTTTTCTTTGACTGAAAATTGCTAAAGACCAGTCTTATCCTTGCTCTAAACTTTTTCGTTGGGTAAAAAAATAATCTCTGAACGTAGGTACAAAACTTAGTTCGTTCGAAAAACAAAATTAAGCAATACACTGCAAAAGTTTTCCTTGTATTTTTCAAAGATAAATTGGATACCGATTTTCTCGTCCAATTTTTCATAAGGTGACTTTCTTGTACGCTAGTAAGTGTATGTTCTGCACAATGGTTACCCACCGGCTGCTCAATATGAAAAAATCGTCAATACATAAAGAACAAAGGACATTTGACCTCAAAGTAATCTTACTGGCAGGATTCAGTGACAATACATGCTGACTAGCATCACCAACAAACAGCAGCAGTTTTAAACCTTAGGGATTATCAAGTTGTTCAAAAGTAAAGTAAATTTATTTAGTACTAGCTTTTGCTCGCGCCTTCACTCGGGAGCAGTACATTTTTATAGATGAAAGGTATCCTATGCCGTTTTCTGTACCCTTGACAGCGGGTATCCAAAATTTCATTATGATTGGTCGTGTAGTTAAGGCGTGAAAGAGTAGCAACTAAACAAACTCACATTCGCATTTATAATATTGGATCTCATTTAAATTTATTGAAATCTGTGCTTGTGAATCGTTAATTTAGTATTGTATACCTTTTGTAATTTATCTTTCTACGTTTTCGAGATGGCACCAAACAAGACATAGATCCACATACCACTAAGGGTTGCGGTAGATACAATACGAGGTTCAGCCAATATTAACTTGCCAACGCTAGTTCGAGGATGATGGCGCGGAATAAGAATCGTTTGGGTTCCCCAACTTACGATTCAGAGCCATATGTGGGTAGACTAGGTACTGCATTCATTTTATAAGTAATATGGTTGAGATTTTCGTTTATTGATTAGATAAAGTTATCTTTAAGAAATAATATAATAATATTTTCATAAATCAACATTTTGATATAATTGATCACAAACTATTGATGTTTACTGATTTGATTTAAAATGTTTTGTACTTCGAACTTAATATTAAAATTATCTCATATTTAATGGCTTAATCACTAAATCGATTTTAAAAGTATTTTATATGGAAATAGCTCAAAATCGAATAAAATAAAGACAAGATACTCCAAAAATAGGCACGCAATTGCGAGCAGCCGTTAGGTACCGATTTTTCTAGTTAATTCATTTAATAGTAATACTAATTATTTTACAAATTAAGTACTATAGTCTATAGTAACAGATAAATAAACTTTTGCAAATTAATCCCATCTATTCCCTTAGATTTATACAATTTGCATTTTTGCCAAATTTCGGAAACATGTAACGGGAATATTTATTTTAATTTATCATAGAACATTTTAGTAATTTGCTTTTTATATAACTTTATTTGTATTTGTAAACTAGCTGTTTCCCGCGACTTCGGCCGCGTGGAATTTAACAAAAGGTTTTAATTATTTTTTCTCGCAGGACCTTTCATTTTCTATAATAAATGTAGCTTAAGGTACTCCTTGTAACATCAGCTATCTACCAGTGAAAGCCCTTTTAAAATCGGTCCAGCCGTTTCAGAGATTAGGAACAAACATTCAGACACACAGACAAAAATTTAAAAATAGATTTTTTATTTTACTGTATTTTCATAATACTACTTACATAAATATGCATTTAGTAAAAAGCTGTTATTTTGACATCACAAACAGACATTTAAATTTTATTTATTTGTATGTATAAATATAGATCGCTGTGTTTTAAAGAACGACAACGGTTCTTACATACACAAGTTGATTTTGTTTATGGTGCGCAACATAGGGGTCGATATTCGTATTTTATAATTGTAATGGCCTCGATGGCGTAGTGGTTAGTCTAACCGACTGCCACGCCTGAGGTCGCGGGTCCGATTCCCGCACAAGTCAAACATTTGTGTGCGTGAACATGGATGTTTGTCTTGGGCTGGGTGTTTCTATGTATAATATGAATGTATTTACAAAAAAAAAGTATATAATATGTATGTTTATCCATTGTCTAGTATCCATACTACAAGCTTCACTTAGTTTGGGCTAGATGGTGTTGTGTGTATGTGGTAGAATATTATATTATATTATATTATTGTGTTATTTCAGAAATAAAATATGTTTCAGTAAAAGTGCTTTTCAATTCTTTTATTTTTCCAGATTAAGGACTACAGTAAACTCTGCAAAATATACCGATAATGCAATCAATATCTTGTATAGAAATATATGAAAATAGAACTGTTCCCAAAACTAAAACACCGCGTACAAGGTCGATAGCATCAGACTGGGATCAGATGGCACGTTGGCAAATACGTCAGACATACAAACAAACTGTTATTTGTCAATAAACTTGTTGTCTATGTATATTAGTTTCATTTTTTTATTTTGTACGCACCTGTTCCAATTCTTTATTTTTTTCGAATTTAGAGTGCATGTAAAATTAAGCAAAATTTTGTTATTTTAAATTCATTCAATTTATTATACATTTATTACCAATGATAGAGTCAGACTTTGCTAACAATCAAGTGTTAGAGAGCCAATATGACATTGTAGTACTAAAGATTACAAGTTCAGCTTATTGGACATATTTGTATGCTTAGAAGTGGTTTCTTAAAAAGTCTTATAACATAAGAAGCTAAATAATATCCATTCTTTTTAGTTTTATTTGCGGTTGCGGTGCGGTTACATCTATATATTAATACGTGAAGCGAAAACTTTGGATCCCTTTTTACGAAAATTGGGCAGACGCAGGAGTATAAAATTTCGCACACTTATAGTTTATACAGAGAAGAAGTGACGAATGCTAATATTTATATGAAATATGTATAATAAATACATTAAATTAATGAAAAAACACTACACGCACACAACCATGCATTTGACACACGCAGTCGAAGCGCGTAACTATGGTTACATATATCAATAGACGAGTATAATGACATGACATAATATATAACAGTTGGTGGAATTTCGAGCACAAGGCGACCGCTAGTTATAATAATTGTAGAAGCACTTTCAGTATATAAGTAGATAGCTTTCAGTTTTTATGCATTCAGATAAATAAGTTCATTAGAATTAATTATTGTAGGTAATGTGTCTCAAGCGTGATTGCATGACAAGTTAATAGTTCAGCTATATACGAATGGAAAAGTTAAGTTACTTATATACAAAAATTTACATGCTAGCATAATAAAATAGATATTTTAGATAAACATTCAAGAAAATAATTGATGATCACGATGCTAATAATATCCAATACATTACAATCGCCTAATATAACCACACTTATCTTATAGACTTTGTATATTAATTATTATTGTCATGGTATACACACAAACTCCATCACTAACGCAATACATTTTTCAAACAATATTAAATCCCTTTTTTACAGGTAATTCCAAATTTGAAAGAGGAAAACAAAACATTATTTATCTATTCCATTGTGGAACAACGATTACTCGTAAAGGGGTAAGATTGAGTTGTAGTGACAGGTAGCGAGATAACACTCTAATGGAGACGCGAGTTGCGGGTTCGTTCGCATTTTGATTACAAACGAGGTTCACGACTGCAGGAACAATAATAACAATCCTTAGGGCGATGACAGTGCAATATATAACAATGACATTTTAACAGTTAGCATTTGTATAAGAATCCTTAGGTAAGTTGAAATCAAGGTTGGTATCATTAATAAACAAATAATGTAAAGACCGGATTTGTTATAAGGAAATTTGATATTTCTAATTAAAGCCAGTATTTCAATTCTATATCCACCAATTGCGTCCACTAGAGTTCACGAGCAACTAAGGATCAGGAGCGTCCAAATTTCAAATCTTGGGTTGTGTCATTCTATGAGAAAATTCACAGCGGTAAAGCAATGTGTATGAGGTAACTCCAGGTGGTAACATTATAATCTTATTAGGAAAATCGAAAATTACGCATTTTTCGAATACCTACGGAAGACTGTAAAGTGACAACATAAACATAGGTATTTATTTAAACATGAACACGCAATAAACTAAGATGCAAATTGTTGTTTTTTCATTTTAGTAGGCGCTCCAACAATACACAGTATCTACCGTTCATGGAAGTAATAAATACTAATAATTTTGTGGTTCTGTCACTTATCGAAACAACAAATCATGATACATGATACGTATGTATTTATAGTCATATTTATTTCGTTATACACTAGATGTAAGTACAAGTAGGTAGGTACCCAATGTTCTTAATAGCTTACAAGCGAAAAATAAGTAAAATTTTATGTGCGTTGAGGATATTAAGTAATTTGAAGAGTTGAACGCACCCCCAAGAGTTTCATCCATCACGGCTGCTGCTCAATTGACATTGACGTCGACGCTTAACCCCTAGTTGTTTGACCTTGTCTCACATGCCTCTAAGAAAATATAACAATATATTTATGTTGTAAAGGGAAAATAGATACATCGGCATTTATGAAGAGACAAGGATTGAGTACAAGTAATAAAAGTCATAAACGCGATGTTGTTTAAAATGACCTTTATATTTAAGGTCACGCGTTAGTATTACCTACTTAATATTATGTAGGTACTTACCTTTTGCAATGCTAGTTATATGGTTTTGCGTTACATGATCTTGAGACATACATAGTTTTAGGTTCATAAGCTGAAAACCGAGAGGGGAGGGAATCGCGAAGCATTCGGTAGGTACGTACCGGTTGTCGGTAACTCTTAAGACATTCAGTATGGGGATCCAGGTCTCTCAAAATATACTGATAATTCGGTTAGTTCATCAAGCTAGTAAAAATAAACGAAATACTTCATTTTATAAGATATCTTACTCCGTGTCGCGTTGGTCTTTACTAGCATAACAACAAACAAAATACCTACACCACAACCCATCATGCACTTTCGTGTGTAGGTACGGGTTTAATTATATACATTTTCATTTGGCAATACTAAATACAATGCTTTTACGTTTAATAAAAATATACTTCTTAATCAAGACTCACAGCCTTATATTTATTAATACTTTTTAATATAGCTTTAAACAATTAAGTAGTTTTCTGGTAATAACAGCTAGCTTTACTGGCAGAAATGTAAAGAAATTAAATCTGTATTCTACACGCAAAACATTTTACTAATTTGTAAAAAGACACTTATCTTTTGCTAGGAATATTTTATTGTTAATTGTAAAATTTATTAAACTACTAATTAAATGTCCGATAGGGTTGACTGTTAAAACAATATTATAGAACACCTATCTATATGTATCTACACATCATAAGCAATAGATGTCTTTACTTCGAAGAAAGTACAAAATTCCTACATATGTACAAGTAGGTACCTAAAACAAGTATTAAAACATGTAAACCAAGTCTACAACAAGATTTATGAGCGAATTCTGCTCTTACGTACTCGTACGTCAAACGTGATGACTCCTGTTAATCAATCCTAAAATTGTCATTCACAACAACATCTTATGGCATTTATGTGATTCTATACAAATCGCATTTCAATACTGTTTACTTACCGTTTACGTTTTAAACGAAAGAGCCAGCAAGTGAAGGCAATGACTTTCAAGAAAGGGAAAACGAACTTACTCATACAATGTAAGTATACACATAACTTTCGAAGCAGTATAAAGCCTTTGATCACTATAGGCCATGTCACAAGATGACTTTTAGGGAGACTTTACAGGCTTACAAGATACTTTGTATTGAAATAATGAATAATACCTTTTATAAACACTACTTCCATGTATTTATATTTTATTGGTGCTAATGTTATTCTTTGATAGTCAGGCCTTGGTTATAGTTATTGTATTTTAATTATGTTTATGTAGAAAGTGTAATATTATCAATAATAATTAACTAATATAATGGGTAACGGGAATTAACGCGATATCTTTATCCTGTAGGTTCTCAACATTTCGACTTGAGAGCCAATTCTCTTAACAAATCCTGTTCAAAATACAATTCTAATCTAATATCTAAAATATCTCCTTAATTAAAATAAATGTCAAACGTGACCTTACGTAAATTGCATTTTCATTGACATTTGACGCTTATTATTGCGCCTCAGATTGCACCGACCGCGGTCAACTTGTGCCGAAGCCGTGAGTAAAATCTAGTCTACTGTGATTTTTATAATATTTCCCATTGTAATCAAGTGAGTAGATAATTATTTTATACATGTATATATTTGATTTAAGTTTACAACAGAATCACTATTAAGCTGCTCTGAAACTAATCAATGCAACAGAATTGTAAATTAATATTATTTTCATCAGGTACTTTATTATGCAGCGCCTCTTCAATGTTTTATATACCAACTAATATAGCGTTTTTAAAAAGAAACAAATAACAATTGGTTTAAAAAGAATACCATTTTGCCTTGAGATACTTAAGTATTAAATATGCCAGTATATGTGCTTATTGAATGAAAAGAAGCTTAATGTACAATTTAAAAGGACATTAACGGAAAACGTAGTAAGCTCCTATTCTCAATGCAATTCTTTCTGAATATAAGGTTCCAATACCTTGTTAGAAGGATATTAAAATACAACTGAATACACAGAGTTTCGTTACTGTAATAAAACTGCAAGCTGGTATTTTAAAATATTCATAGCGCCGCTAAGTACACTCAACTACCCTCACTTGATACGATAAAATTAATAAATAAAGATCCGCAATAGATCCTCGAGGGGCTAGATTCGCCATTCATTTAAGAAGTAAACCCCAAGTTGCACTCTCGAAACTCATTAAAAGTAAATCCGGGTGCATTTTCTAAAGACGTTGAATTAAGGCTTCTTTAAAGAAATTTTCTTAAAACTGCAAGCGGTGAGCGTGCCTCATTTGCCACTATTGAGGCGTTTCCTCATAGTTCAATGCTCTGAGTTCCGTTTAAATGAAGCTAAAGATTGAATCGTTTCGGATACGTCTCTTTGAAAAACTCTGCTTCATCCTCGTCGACTATGCTTTTCACATAACTTGGGAATCCTTTGGCTGCGTCAGTCGAATTTTCTATTTTAAGGACTGAATCCGCTCATTATACTTTTATACAGCCAACTCGGCTAAAGATTTTTTTTAAATCGTTCAAAGCTGCAGATACATAGACATAATCAGAGCTCAGAAACTCATTTGATACGGGTGGCACCGAACTTTATGCACTGTATCTAAAGTACAAACAGATTATGAATTCACAGACGAAAACTCCTGCGTAGCATTTGTTCAATAGAATCTGTTCATCGTTTAATACAAACTACTCACAAATACTTTACTCAATACTCAATACTTTATTGCATTCCACAATGTATACTTAGGTCGTAGTGCTTAATTTAAAATGAGTCATTGTGAACCCTGTCGGGCACAGCAAAGTAGGAGAGAGGATAATATATATTATGATATTATATATTATAATTCTTATGTTACATAATAAATGTACCTATCTGTTTTTATTCTAGGACTTTAGTGTAACCATTTTACTTGTTATGAATGGATGTGTACCAGTGTAGTTAAGTCTTTAGCTGTTTATCATTCAGGTATTCATTGATAGTGTACTCGTAGTAGCATTTTTCTATCAAGAGAGATTTTAATTGAATTATAAACGCCGGTGTAGTCTCTATTTTTTTATTGTATCTGGAACCTTATTATATACCAGCTGTTACCTACGACTTCGTCCGCGTAGGTTTTAACTAAAAAGTGTATGTCTCCGCGGAACCCTATTTTTTTTCTAAAATCAAAGTAGTCTATGTTACTCCTTATAACATCAGCTATCTGCCAGTGAAAGTCCCATCAAAATCGGTTCAGCCGTTTCGGAGATTAGCCGGAACAAACATCTGTTTGTTCCGGCTAATCTCCAGACAGATAGACAGACAGACAAACATTTTAAAAATAGATGTTTTCGTATATGTACCTTATATACTTTCATATGCATTAGACAAAAAGCTGTTACTTTGACATTACAAACAGACACTTCAATTTTATTTATTTGTATAGATTTTACCCGACATCACATAAGGACTGTTTGAGTGCATGTGCAAGTTAGATACAAGCAGGTTAAGGAAATTTCGAGGGCGTAGTGCGTTTTTATGTTGATTTTCATCTCTTTTTGTATGGAACTTGATATTTACGTACAAACTTTCATGTTCCTATTATGTATATACAGGGAAGAGTCAACAATTTGTGTTCTTTAAAGTGGGGTTTGCAGCTTTTCGTTACTTCAATACTTGTTAAGATCCGTACAAGTTTCTTTTGTAATATAAATAATGTGAGCGCATCAGTGCAATTGCCCCATAAGATTATGCCGTAATTAAGCCATGCATATGCGTACTACTACTTTCATCATTTACGTTTTTAAAAAGATAACCTCTGCACTAGTCACACACATTCAGCCAAACAACGGACACACAGAACACCCTAACACGTAACAGTCATTTGTGGAATACACTAATGTTCGTACCGAATGGAAATCGAATCCACAACATTCGGCGCAGTGGTAATGGCGAGGCGAACACTTAAACCACGAAATCATCCGTACAGTCATACTTATAAAAAGTTACATTAAAAGCTCGATATCCATCGCCATTACGAAGAACGCGAGGTATTATTCAATACTTACTGCTTAGAGTCGGTACAACATAAATCTATGTTAGTAAAGAGCCACTACAAAATACAGCAAAACAATAAATATCAATAACACAAACTGTAATTACAGCAGTACCTCACGACAAACGACAAATCGTCGCAATCACCAGCTTGCAACATCTGCAGCTATCGAGAAATTTCAATAATTTAGCGAAGCGCCGCTGTCTGCATTCGTCCGTAAGGTGCAGACACGACTTGTAGCACAGTCGCGTGTTTATTTAATAACGCTGTGTCGACTCGATAAGCGTGTATTGTATGAATCTTGTAGCTTTAAGATACTGATAGATTAGACGCGAGATATTACTAAATACAGTCGATAAATGGATAAAGCTGATTGTGTTAGAACTGTTGCCGATAAACACTAACCTACTGATGCAGCCGTTAAAGTATTTAGGATGTTTAGTTTGATGTGATGCAGTATCTAAGAGACGACACATATTTGTCATGTGACACTCAAGCAACGAACCGTATAAAGCTTTTTGATGGAATACAAATTATTCAACATCACCCAAAACGGCATATCCGATAAATCGAACTTCACTATTTGGTGATTTATTGCGTCCAATTTGAGGACTAAAGTGGGGTGCATAACAATACGTTAAAGAGACCGAGAGAGATTCACTGTCCTGACCAGTTTGAACTTTTTTCCTTTCCATAAAGTACTAAAACAAATCAATAAATAACTATTTATTGATTTGTTTAACTTATTTATTATCTATAATTTCGTAACATTTACCTGCCAATTATATTATAGGATGATTACTATATCACTATATTTTGTTAACAGATTTGACGCTACTGATACATCAGCAAAACATACTTTCGACTATTATCTAAAGGTACATAATCCAAATATATATTATTTTCTGTCTGGTCTATTAGTTAAATTGTCTATGCTGTCACCCCAATTCTCGAAATGTGGACTGGTTGGCAAACACTGATATTAGTTTTCTGGAAAAGTACTTATCTTAAGTGTTTCCTTATATATATCATTTAGAACATAACATCGTAATAACTTATACAATATTATTTACATTTTATTCGTTATGACATCCATAATGTATGTGGAATAAAAATTTGTCTTAGAATTCAGTGTGAAGTTTTTCTTTTGTCTTGACGCCCTCTTTGATTAAGGAGAAAGCTTTTATCGTTTCTGTCATATAGTTTCATAGCGAAGAAAGACGTATTTTTTCTGAGAAATCTATTTATATTCTCAACACAACTTTAATTTTGTAAGCATTTTCCTCTTTTCTAAACAGTGTAACAATAAAGTTCCAACCTCGGTTTAAATCCAGTCGTTCATAAGGAAAAATTTGGTCGGAAGTAAGATCATGGAGACGATTTACCTTTTCGAGTGACAACTTGCCCCAAAATCTAACATCTTGGTGCTCATCCCGGCGGAAAATGGCCATCTTCAAAATTAATGGATATTTTATTGCGTTAGATGTTAAATTATGCGTAAACGCGTAAAATCCTTCAAATGTATTCCAAAAATCTTTTAAATCGATGTGTCCATTTGCGGCGTAAGCGAAATAATAGGAGAACCGATCGCATCGTACGAATTCAATAAGCCAAAAGCGCTAAAGGATTTTCCAACGCATTTTTCAAGAGCGAAATTGATTCTGACGTTATGTTCTACAGATACAATTGAAATGCTTTTTAAGTCCTCGTACCTTTCTTTCACGATAACAATCAAATCAAGAATAAAATACGTTGACGTTATCCTGTTTGTTTTTATATAAAGAATGAAGTAATTTCTTAGAAATAGTTCTTTATTCAAGTGTTATATTTTTGTAACTGTGTTTAAATAGTTTTATTTTAATAAGTCTAGCTGTTAGCAGTGACATCGTTGGTCTTTATACGCCTTCTCCTATAATAGATCACACTATCACACATTAATTTTAAATGCGATAAAACGTGACAAACAAATATTTATTTATACATTTATATTAATCAACTTTAATCACTCAAAAAAATTAAAATTCTAAGTATAAAAAGTGAAATGGCAGTAAATTACTTATTTAAAACTTAAAATCTTCACAAATAATACATACACACATACTTTGCCGAAATAGGAACGCTTATCGATCTTAGCCATTTTACAGAAATACATTTCAAATTGTTAGGAGGAAAATAACTTTAATTCATTGCAACATAAAGAGGGTAATGAAAAGAATAGTTCGGATTTCACGACACATAGATTATACTTAATGCCCTCTTTTGTCCACAATGTATGTGGACTGTGGAGCTTTCATATAAAATTTTATGAAAGCAGATCTCTAGTGAGGTCCGAATTCAATTTCATGTTCCCAGTTACAACTGATTTTATGAATGAGTATTCGTTATTAAATTAACATTGATACTTTTACATTGATACACCTCAAGTGACGTGAAAAGTACGAGAAAGCAATCGTGATATTCATACATCAGTTAAGCTGAAGATACTGACGATAATATAGCTTTTCATTTTTTACCTCATCGCACATACGAGTTGGGGTGAGTACGTAATACTTACTTTTTATATCCAAATTTCAGAAGATGAAATATGAATATTCTACATTTATACACTTGTCGTGATACCCTCACATTATAAACGCTTTATCTTGTGCATAAAATCATAATAATTATTATCCAGGGACTGCACTATATTTTGTGACAGTATTATTTCTATTTCAAGGTTGCCTTACTAGATATTCTGACAGACATTTTGCATTTTGCATAGCTCTCTTCCACGTTCTCTTGTAAGATACTAACATTGCGATATTAGATCTTTTTGAGACAAGGATCGGGAATACTATTTTCTAATGCATACCTAATCTTGTATCAAATTACTTTCCAAGACTGGTTTAAATGTCTACAGTTATACTTACACATATAATCAAGTTACAAACGTAAATACACATAAAAATCAGAATCCACCCAACACCATAATCCTTAGTCTCATTGTCAGCCAGCCAAACCATTCAAACAAAATTAAATCTTCCACTTCATGTTTACTCAAGCAAAATTCAAATGCCATTATTCGCAACACCATTACGATTCCATAGCACTTTTCCAGCTGAATGGGACGAAACGGGACGAAATCGTCCCCGCTCTGTAATGGTTCCACTGGTTCAAATTTGTGCAAGTAAGTGCACTTTGCGTAAGAACGGATGAATAGAACCAACAGAATATTTCATAGTACAACTTGGCTCATACTCAACGAAGTTTAGTGTTCGCCATTGTAACACCACCTGATTGGTAATTTATTGGCGCACTTCCCCCTTGTGTAAAGTCATATATTTTCACAGTTATCTATATTGAATGGATATGACATACATTGGATACTCGTGACACATATTTTGGCATATGCTTTACCCAGAAGATAAACAATATGCCCGTGATATACAAATTGTTTATCAGTTGTTATAACTTTCTCGATTTATTGCAGAACAGCGTTTATATTTAATTTTAGTCCATTTGAAAAGTTAGTAGCTCACAGCGTCAGAAAAAGGTATTGTAGGTATGTCTTTTTCATTGGCGTGCCCTATAGTGTAGGCCGTTAGACCTAGACGGCTTTCGGATCGATTGAATGAACAAGGTGGCGTTAAATTCATTTTAATGGTGGTAGAGACAGGGCTTATATTATTTATAGTATAAATTAATATAGTCGCAGCAGCCATCATTACTTTAAGAGATTCTGCAGCATATTTATCTTTAATCTTTATCCTTAGGAATAGTAAGGATACTTAAATTCTTACTATTTCTTTTAATATTATAAATATAAAAGACTGAAGGTGTTAGAGGTACTCACTCACGCGTTACCCGTTGAACGGATTTGAATCAAACTTGGCATACATATAGACCATAACCTGGATTAACATATAGAATACTTTTATCTTTGTATGCGTTCCGTAAGATTTACACTGGTAAAGCCGCGGACATAAACTAATTTTATAAATGCGAAAGTGTGTTTCTTGAACGCCTTTCCTTTGTATTTATTCCTTAATTCACTTCGGAGTCTATATTATATACCGATAATACATTGGCGGATTGTCCGCAGATATATTAGCAATCTGTTTACTCGACGGGGCGTTACACGAACTCGTTAGTATACGTCGTGGTGCCGACAAAATATTGCCACAGAAATATAATAAAGGCAATTTGTGCTACGCCCTTTGCTTGACTAGTTTTACGACAATGAAACTAGATGCACCGAACATTGGCGCTAATAATAATTGTTGCCTACTATGGAACGAAGAGTCAAAACCTATATTTATGTGTATACGGGCAATTTTGTTGAGATATTTTGTTAAGAAGCAGTAGAACCACGGTGTCTTTCTTACGTGGCCGCGTGGGACTTAAAATATGCCTGGCGAAATATGGTTCTTACAAATTCGGTTTGTGGCATGCATGTGTAGCTATAAGTATATAGTACCCTTAACTTGTATACGTTAGAGAACGCGTATTTACCCATGTTTACTTATTACTGTAATAGTCTTCTTGTATAGTCTTTTGCATTGTAGGTTATTATTTGATAGCTTACAGCTCTAATAATCAGTCAGGTAACGCAGTTGAAGCCAAATTTAGACAAGTGAACGATCACTTGTGCAAAATGAAGCCTAATGTGGAGTACAGACGCGAGCGCAGGCGAATAATATATCCTTCTTTACTGTGTTTAGTATAGCATAGATCAATTTTATTGATGTACCAACGTGAGAAAAAACATGCATAACTAGGTATATTCAAACTCTTGTGCGATATTCGCCTTCATTTTTCACATTTTACATAACACACTGTATATTGTAGCACAACCAAATACATACGCAAGTTCCCGTGCGTTATTTGGCGCTTCTTTGCTTTCGCTCGCCTGCTTTGGCTTGGAATATACCCGACATACGAAGTCAAGTACGGCAAAAGGTCGTCGACAATATGAATCGTGACGCAGGTCACTCCTACCGATGATTAGCATCACTGCATAAAGAGCAAAGAGCTCTTTTGACAGCTTTTATTAATTGAGTATTGTATTAAATACAATCAGCGTATGACTGGAGTTAACGACTGGTTAATGAGAACGAATAGGACACTTAGGTCAACTACCAGCGCCCGGTAGTATCTATGAAAGCTACTTGGGGACTCCTTAGAGAATTCGAAAGGATATAATCTACCAAGCTGCTGTCTGGACGAGATTGTCTGCACAATATGTCTTTTAAAGAAAAAGTTAAATCAGTTTTTTTTACATTTTTAAAAACTTATGCATAGCTAGGTATATTCAAACTCGTGTGCGAAATTCGCCTTCATTTTTCACATTTTATATAACACACTGTATATTGAATTAGTAATTAGAGGCTTTGCATAGCAAACGGTCACTTAGCAATTAATAAAAGTGTTAGTTTGCGCTTCTGACTTTGATTAATGAACTTGCTTTTACTACAGCAATACTGGAGAATTATGTAGAAAACGTTCAGTGGTTTTCCTCTAGACAAAAAACAACAACTATAATAATTGTCGGCAGCCTAATAAAGTGCTAATAATTATGTACTTTTGTTGTCCCTATATAAGATTTCGTATTTAATGGATAAAAGCTAAGAACAAAAACAATTAAGAAATAAAGCAGTCATTGTTTACATACATCAAACGTTCATAGCGAAGCTTCATAAGCCTTACGTAAATAAAGGTATAATAATATTACTTAGTTGTTCATAATCCCACCTACAAAGTTCATCGGACTACCTACGCCGTTCTACGTAAATGAAGCCAGTGAAAGTCTGTCTTTAAATTCTAAGACTTTTGCTCTCAAACTTTGGCCAGCTTTTCCATTTGACATTCAAGCGGTTTAATTGTTCCACAAGCTCTGAATTTGTTTCAGAATTATCACTTCCACTTCTTTGAAACTCGAACTCTCCAACTCGAAAGTACTAAAAGTGCAATTAGCTTTAAATATGGAATGAAAATGTTATATTTTTTGTGGCGCGCCGATCTAGTATAGCAGCCTCTTTTGTTATTTATTCTTTACCTACGTCATACTGTTAGTCCATTATCCGAACGAGGAGATTTCTGCTGGGCGGACAAAGAAAAAAGTCACGTTAATTAGGATGTCAGCTACGCAAATAATAATCCCAGTGTGGCTCATTTCGTATGCGGCTCCGGCTCTCGGCCAAAAAATTTATCTTCGCATTTTTTAGACAACGCAATTACAGGAATATTTACTTAATGTGGGCCCACAGTCCGGTGGAAAACATGTACGACAGGATTTTTAATTCGGCGTCGTAATGCCCAGGTCGACGTTATTAAAGCAATAAATATATCTTCTACGCTGATATGTAGCGGTTTTGTTTGCAAAATTGCTTGTATGCTTGTAACTACATTGTCATTATACGTTTCTTTTTCGCAAAACAACTTGGAGGCATTTATAAAACATACTATCAATTAGGGTCCCTAACCCTACTTCATAATATTTCAATATATAAATAGGACACATACATAATAATAGTAGGAGTATTATACAATAAGAGTACTGTTTATATAATACTTATGTCTGTGCTTGAAAATAATTTGTATATTGTAATAAGAGAAAAAGACAAAAAATAACAGTGGCATTTTTCAGTTAGAAGCATCTTAAAGATTCAAAGATATAAAGTTATGTTTATACTAGGTGGCACTACATATATGTATGTATCTAAATAAGTATATCACCGGTATTAAACCATGGCTAATATTACTATGAATTACTTATAGCTAGTATGTAATTAAACAAATTGACTTAATAGCACTTTGACATTAATTTATTTACGTTGTTAGCTCTCACTCTTTGCCTCCTTAAACCTCCTTAAACCTGATTCAATATTTACGGTAATAAAAAGACACTCAGCGATTAATAAATTCCTAAATAAATAAACCCTTTTTCCTGAAATAAACCTTACAATATATAATTGTACCGTGGGTTACTTTGACCTGGTTTGAACAAAAACATAGACAAACTATTAATCTGTCAAGTCGTAGAATATCAGACATGATTTAAAAAATATTGTCTCTGGCCACCGGTCTGCCGTTACAACTCAATAGGTTAAACATTAAATTCCTGAACATTTGCTGCGTTCTCGCATGCACTGGACGTAAACAAATAATGAATACTTATTCTATTTTTGCATAACATGACACCTCATTCATATTCGCAGGTTCACTGAACATAAACTGCACGCTCCTTCTGGATCGATAGAAAAGCTCATTTTGTTTTATTCCACCACTCCAAGGGAACGCCCGAACCCTTTCAAGGGTGCTGTGTTTACTTACATTTCGCTATAAGTCAGTGATCGTCAACCTTTTAAAGCTGTCTTTTTGGTGTTTTTAGACCGTGTTCTAAAACTAAATAAATTGTAACCCAAATTACTAGTACTATTAAAAACTGCATGTATTGTATGCTGTGCTATTTATATTACCAGATGCCAAAGTCGTTTCTAAAGTTCAACAAAATAGTAGAAGAAATTGATCAATGTATTAACTGTATACAAAATAGCTACTTGTAACAAATTACGACATAAAACATTATGGTCCTTCTTTTAAATAGTTTTGACATTCTTAATCTGGTTCAAGTTGAATAGTATACGAATAAAACTCTATTATCTCTTTGTAGTGTTCTCTTTTTGCGCTGTGAAGTTTGAGAGCCACTGTTTCAGATAGTGGGAGTGAAGATGCGGGAACGTAGGCAATTATCGTGGTTGAAACAAACAATCGGAGTGGTTTGTGAAGAATGGATTTCGGTACAGTATCTATTTGGTGTTTAAAGATCTGAAGATTCGCACCTAATAGAGGGTGGTGACTATTTAAACTTCACCCCCGTCTCCTTTGTGCCTCGGCTAATATTGTAGGTGTTGATGTTTTCGAGAGGGCTATTAAATACGTATTATAATCGTGAAAAGCTGGACATCAAAATTAATGTGATTACGGCGAAACGCTGGATGCAGTAGAGACACAACATAATTTAAGTAAGTACCTTCCAACCCATTTCTTGATGATATTGCTCCTTTCTACGAAGCTTATCCCTTTGGCCGTTAATATAAATTATGAAAAATATGGTAATTTGGAATATATTAATAGTACGTTTGTAAAATTCGCCACGACACAAGCCGAGTGCGAGAATGTCTTTGTAGAAATTAAAAATACTTCTACATTTTTTTTATATCAACGTAATTAAATAATTATGAAAAAAGAATTCTCTGAGATGATTCTGATTCTCTGAAAATGGAGGCATGCCATGTTGCGCACCAGTTTTAAGCGCACTAATTCGAAGTCCACCAAGAAGTACGTAATGTAAATAACATACCTCAATAATATAATTTAAATTTCGGTTTCTAAAAAGAAGCTTAAAAATAGTTTATAGATTTTAACGTGATCACACTCTGAAGTAGACGCTCTCGGAAGAACTAACTTCCAACTACGTACACACTTCGATATTTCCCGCGTTCGGCAGACTCCGCGCGCCGCCGCGCTCTTGAGCTTCGCGATGTAAGAATTTCGCGATAATAAAAGTTCGCCAAGGTTTTTCGGCGTTACGACGCGACTGACAAAAACGTGTAAACAGGGACATGCTCGTAAATTCTTTTGACATGGTAATCTGCTACTTGGTTCGTGAAACGCTGTTTCTCATATCGTGTACTACAAACGTGATGTTTGTGTATCTACGCTACACAATAATACTCCTAATGAAGGATTTCGGGAGTGCTTATTCATACATGTTTGTACTTTGTAGTTTTGCTTGTGATGTTTTCTTGTACAAGCAACTTCGTATGAGTGACTAGACAACTTTTATAAGCGATTATTTTAACTAACTTTAGCTAAAGTTTTGATTCGGACTAGGATTTAATGATATTTAATACAGTGTAAGTAAAGATATAATTTGGTAAACATCACTGATTTCGATAATGCTCTTAATTTTCTAGAAAATTTAATATAGTAATGTGTGTACGTAATAATATACCTACTACTTCTGTCACACGGGTAAATCGCCATACTTAGTATTACTACACGGAATTTCCTAACTATTAAACAAACTTAATACACAGCCCGATCTCGAAATCTCGCCGTAAAATTAAAAGCATAACTGCAAGTATAAAAACCGATACGGTACCAACTAGTGTAGGTATAATTTTATTGATTTTTTTATAAGCTAGCGACCAACTCCAGATTCGCAAGGCTTCGTTAATCTCGTTACGCAAAAATAACCTAACTTAGTTAATTTGTAAATAATAAAAATATTATTGTAAATCAACGTAAGGAGACGCATGCCAATGTGCATTTTATTGCAGGCATTTTTAATTCCTACAATTTTAAGTTTATAAATTGATTTATTTAATGAGGTCCTGCGTAAACCATGTATTAATTTTTTTATAACTAACAGTAAATATTGTAAAATTTGAGTAATAGTTACAGAATAAGATAATGTACACATCAGAGAGCTTTAGTTTAATCATATATAATAATGTATAGCGAAGGCATATAGGTAGTATATATAAAAATAGGCACTTACCGACAACCATGGTCAGCAGGAGAGCATGTCGTTAAACTGTAATGATAGTGATTATTTAAGTCACTATCGTCACTGCTAGTGAGCAAAGTATCAAAGTTATTAAATAGAACTACCATTTTTGTGATCCAAGAATAGTTGTCTGGTCTAGATTTTCTTTGTGTCTTTTGTTTCAACGTTTATAAAAGTTTAGGTTTATTCCTATTCCGGTAGTTCTCCTTTTGGAACAAGGGACAATGTTCATAATAAACTTTAAATACAAAAAGTCTAGATAATTGCTTAAAATATTTAGAAATAAATTATTGCGTTTGTGTTCTTTATTTAAGAATACGTCATTTAAATGTAGAAAACATAAACTCTTTTGTTTTTTTATGTAAAAACGAGGTCAATGATGTAAATATATATATATATATATATATATATATATATATATATATATATATATATATATATATATATATATATATATATATATATATAATATATATACTAGCTGTCACGACAAACGTTGTCCTGTACACAAGAGAAAAAAAAGCATCTAAACCATTCTCGAATCCACTTGAACACACACAAAAAGTTTCATCAGAATCGGTCCAGCCGTTTAGGAGGAGTTCAGTGACATACCTACAGACGTACAGTAGAATTATATTATATACTAGCTGACCCGCGCAACTTCGTCTGCTTCACATAAGAGAATTTTCCTAGTTTTTGCAATATTTTTCATTTATGCTCCGCTCCTATTGGTCGTAGCGTGATGTTATATAGCCTATAGCCTTCCTCTATAAATGGGCTATCCAACACTGAAATATTTTTCTAATTTTTACCCGTAGTTCCTTAGATTACCGCGTTCAACCAAACAAACAAAATGTGAGTGAAGTCGGCGCGTGAGCGCCCCCGCCTTTTTATAAATGCAGCGGATGGCCGTTTCGCGCGTTAAACAACAATCAACCGTATAGCCGTTACCCATACTGGCGCGGCGAGATTTGGAAGTTTTATTTCATCTATATCTTGTGTGTTTATAAACCGATTCCTATATTTTTGTTTATAATATAAATATTAAAGTGTACTTTTTGAATATGGGAGTTTGATAAAGATATATCTATGTGAAATACAATATATTTATGTATTTTAATACACTTTGAAGAAATGCCTAACGATTAAACACGTTATTGTTGCTAATTTATAAAAGATAGATATATACTATTAAGGACTTTTTTGTAGATCTTTTGAAGACCATCATCTTTGTAATACATACTTTTGGTGTATGATCAACGTATGCGAGGATAAGAGCTCGAAAGCGCATTTTCGTCCCACTTGCTTCAAATTTATCGTCACTGCTCAGCTCCTATGTGTCTTAGCGTTATGTTATATAGCCTATAACCTACCCAGGAGTATGAACTACAATCGTACCAAGTTTGGTTAAAATCCCTTCAGTAGTTTTTGACCCATGCGTGCACATAGGTACAGACAGACAGACAGACAGACAGACAAAAAATTTACTGATTGCATTTTTGTCATGAGTATCGATCACCATTCATCCTCCAATATTAATTTTGAATATATATTCAATGTACAGAATTGACCTCTCTACAGTTTTATTATAAGTATAGATAGATATAGATATAGATAAAGATATAAGTATTCGTTAGTAGATAGTATCAAAATAAAATCCTAAATCAAAACCGTTTTACTTATAATTCACTAATGCTTGTTATTCCTAGACTACTGATTGTATTACTTAACTAAAACATAAAGAAAATATTTCTTGCATTTGCATTTTCTGCACCGGTTTTGCTACACAATACTGCACCCAACCCACGTTTTCGATACAAACATGGCATGTCGATTGCACTGCAGATTCGAATGGTTGAATACAAATTTGATCTAATCTAGATAATAACGTCATAATCGGTAGGTAATATAAATGTGCTCGAAGCGTTTTAGTATAGAAGTATTTTGATAGAAACTTGTATGAACTGTATCTACACGTAGACGGTAAGCTATCTTTTGCACGTATCCTGAATTGTATAAAGTTGCCATACAGTGCATCACAATTTAGGTAATTACCATTTACGGGATAACAAAAGCATAGGATTGAATTTTATCATGCAGGCGTCACGTGGACAACTGTAAAAGATGCTACGGTACTTATTTAATATTTCATGTCTCAAACGACTCATCTATAGCCAGTACCTTATTTTCTATATACTAACATCTTACAGAGAAAGATAACACAGCTGTGATTATTACTTCATTATCTAAGTGTCAGGCTTATTTAGGCCCGGTTCTTATATTCAAGAAACGAACCGTTTTACCTAAGGGCAGTTAATTTTGTCACATTTGGTGGTCACCGTCTTGGGAGTTAAAATAAAATAAAGTTATTTTTAGAACCAATTTGATTTTTGTTTTTAAAACAAGTTCTAACACATTCGTGGTTCGAATTAAACTAAACTTACATGCTAAACACACACATACTTAATCGGATAATTCCATATACATACACTAGATGTTCCCGCGGTTTCACCCGCGTTTATCGTTACTGCGCCGCCCCCGTGGGTCGTAGCGTGATGTTATATAGCCTATAGCCTTCCTCGAGAAATAGGCTATCCAACACTAAAAGAATTTTTCAAATCGAACCAGTAGTAATCACGCAGAATAAACCAGGAGAAACATAGTTTGTACTATGTCTGTAATGGGTAATTATTTTGCTGCAATGTTATTTTAAAACTGCGATATCTCCTAAGATATTCATTGAAATCGAATGATGTAAAGGGCAATTTTGTTTTAAATTAAATACTTGTGATAAATAACGTATTTATTTGGATAAGGATTAATATCATGTTTATAAAAATACCTTCGCAAATAATGCATTATTTTAGAACAAATTTGGTTAGCATAAAAGTGGTTATAGTGAGCCAACCTTAAAAGATAGACATATGCTGTCGCGGACTTTTTTTAGAACTTTTAAAGGGGGACAATTCTGTCATACATGATTTTTGCGAAACTTTAACTGTTTACGCATCGCACGCAGCGGAAGCTCTCAAAAGGAAAAAATACCCTCCGATTTTGAAACATTCTTCATTGGTGCTCCGCTCCTATTGATCTTAGCATGATGATATATAGCCTATAGCCTTCCTCGATAAATGGGCTATCTAACACTGAAAGAATTTTTCAAATCGGACCAGTAGTTCCTGAGATTAGCGCGTTCAAGTAAACAAACAAACAAACAAACTCTTCAGCTTTATAATATTAGTATAGATATGCATCGTGAGGGGTATCACATGTCGCTATACTCGTACACACATTCTATAAAAAATGTCAGCCTTTAATGCTTAACTAAAACGACTCGTTTCATGATATAGGCATCGGTCTTTAGAGACGACTTCTTAGTAAGAAGGCATCTCTAAAGAACTAGACACTAGTAAGAAGCTCTTGTTTTTCTGCAGCGTATGCATTTAGGTAATAAACGTAATCGCAGCGCTGGCGCTACATCAACGCAACGGGGACGTCGCGTTGATGCTTGTAAATTTTAAGTTATGTTAACGTCGCGCAGACCCCGCACGATTGATAGGTAAACCTAAATAAAATTGTGCCGGTTTTCACAAAGATGAATAGGAGTACTGATAAAAGTTTATTAATAAAAGTGCAATTATATCAGTTTGTACTAATTTACGTAATAAAAGTTACTTACATTCGTATTAATATACATTAAGGAAATAACAATTTTTGTTTAGTTCACTTTGATATTAATAAAAATGTATTTAAATAACAGCGTTTTCCCCCCGAAAGGTAGAAAACGTACATATACTTAGGTTCCAGCGTAGCTAGACCCACTTTTGAGATTACATCTTGGATTTTTGCAAGTGACAACACTAATTCCTCCCCTCCCCCGCTCGTCAAGCTCCTCCTCCCTCCTCGTCCGCCGGACGTCATCATCGCCGGGCGAATGGCTTGGCTTCTCAGTACACTCGAGACAGCAAGGCCTGATAATTTAGTGGATCTAGCTACGCTGGAACCTAAATATACGTTTTCTATCCTTCGGAGGGAAAACGCTGTTATTTAGGTGTCCGAGCTACGCTAGACCCACTTTTCAGACGTATTTATTCTCTGCCGGCGCCACATGACGTACTGTGAGCGGTGCGTTAATAAGAGTGTGCGGGTGAATTGGTGAGGACTAATAACTTAAAAGTGACACTGCTTTTGTATTTTTGTAACAATGTAATAAGAAACAATCAACATAATATTCCTTCCAAAAATAACAATAACTCTTGATTGTATGTTAGTAAACCTGAAGAAGCTCTAATGCCACATTTAATCAAACAGGTGAAAATAACCTCGTGAGATTCGGACCGCGTGAGTCCTTGATTTCATTCCGGAATTCCTTAAAGTAAAATTTGAGTAGGATCCTCGATATTTATATTATTATTGCGCCACACGTCAGAATTGACTGCAGCTCTAAATCTGCGAGGGGTATCTTGAATATTGGCCTCTTGGAAAAGAGTCTTGATCCATCCAGCAATAATACCTCTTGTTGTGATAAACAAGTTTGTAAGGTTTTGTCTCGCGTTTCGTCACTCTTGTGATAACTAATACTTAACGATTTTAGCGGACTACCTAGGTACTATATAATATTACAAACACATTAGAAATAGAACCTACCAACCTTGAACCGAAGTTAATATCGTCTTTATTTCTGGGGTGTATTATTATAAAGTAGGTACGTTACGGTAGGGATGTGTCTTTAAAGATGAGTAATTTTAAAACTAGTTGTAATACAAATATTTCATTTTTTGTTCTTCAAGGAGTTCCGCGGAGGTCTTCACTAAGAAATATTTATATGACTTCATTCTTAAATGCCCAATAAAACAAAAAAATAAAAAGATATAATTTATATGTACCTAGTTTTATTTCCTTGTTATCTTTGTTAAAATTGAGTAGATTGTGATCTTTTCCACATATAATTCATCTCAGAGTTTTAGCCAACTTTTACTATCAAATACCCGTATATGTGCGCCGTATGAAACGGCAGGCCACTACACGAAGAGACCTAGGCATTGTTCACTTTTAAAATCCCTACTGTCACCCCTGCCCCCGCCTCTCGTGGGGAAACGGACACGACACAGAGGCGCGCGTGAGAGCACGCACGCCGCCTCTCGGACCTGGTACTGATCGAATGGCGGGCAGGCCCACAAAGCCCACCACCTCCAGGTCAAACCTCAGGGTGGCTGGAGCCCATCTCGCGCCCTCCGGCGCCCGGTTCTGCGGTTAGGGAGAGGGTTTAAGCGCTCCCTCTCCCGCTCCGCCGCCTCCTTGACGGAAATTAATTCCTCACAGAAGGAGGCGACGTTTCACGACCTCTCACTCTGGACCATGGACTGAACCACGGCCGGGAGCGAGAGGGCAACCATACCGACTGCCGCGAACAACTCACGACGCTGCGATGCCCAGACGGCGCAGTCCGCCAAAGTATGCAGCGCCGTGTCCTCAACAACGTCGCGGCAGTCGCTGCAGTGATGACAACCGGGCGTCTCTTGCCGGCCTATGCGACACAGGAACTGGCAAAAGCAACCGTGGCCAGTCATTACCTGTGTCAGCTGGAAGGTGAGGGTGCCATGCCACCTCTCCAGCCACTCCTCAAAAAGGGTCTTACCGCCAGGATTGTGGCGTGCCCGGCACTGGGCTTCACAAGTCGATTTCTTCATTCTTCCACCAGGACCTGGCGGAGCTCGGACCGTGCTGCCTCTAAAGTGGGCGGAGTTGGTCCTTCGCCCCGAGCCAGTGCCTCCTGGCGCCAACGGTAGAGTGACGCCAGAAGCGCCGCTTCCAGGTCCCAGAGCATCGATCCGGTGAGTAGGCTCGCTGCCTCGAACGAGATCGTGCGGTAGCCTCTAATTAACCTGACGGCCATTGCACGCTGAGGCGGCGCACGAAGCGCTGAAATATTTCAGCTTATCTGGCCAAACTGGCGCCCCATAAAGGGCCATGGACCGCACGACCCCTTCGTAGAGCCTCCGGCAGGACGTGCCTAGCCTAGGTTGGGCAGCAGACGCGCAAGCGCACCTGCAGCGCCCAGAAGACGGGGCTCCAGTCGACGAAAGCGGGCTACAAACTACAAAGTCCCATCGGCTGTCGAGCAGGAGACCCTCCGATACTTAAGGGTTGGTTCGACAGCGATGCGGATCCCTCCTACCATGATGTGGGACCCTGGAGGTGGCCGGTTCCGAGGACCGTGGAAACAAAGATAATTTATGAACTTAATTTGTCCTAAAGGAAACATCTCAACTATAATATTTGAAACACGCGCTGGACTGCGTGCTCTCTAATTTAACCTACTTTTTATTTATTGCTCCTATCCTATCCTAGTTTATTGCTTACATTTGAGAGGAAAATTTTAATCAGTATTTAAATATCCCACCATGCGTATTACGCTAGGTACTGCTTAAATAATATTACATTTTATTATGTAGTTCTATTAATCGCTAATACTAATTAAGTTAGAGAGCACTCTAAAGCATGTTACAAACAATTTATTAGCTTACATAGATGCCTCCTTTAATACGTAGTACCACAGATAATATAATTGTGCTTACTTAATAATTCAATGATAACCGACAATGACACATGTATAGACAAGGCAACACTGTTTTCATGTCCTAACTACAAAATTAAATTAAAAATCCACGGTAGAAGTTGCGGGTCAACAGCTAGCGACTAACAAAAATATATTCTACTATTTTATAATAGCGCCATCTGTCACATTATAGATGAAGTATTTTCTCAGTACCTAGGTGTAATACAAACAAATTTTTATAAAAATATGCCGTGTTATTGTTATTTTTTATCATCACATAAATATGTTTAATTTTTTGTCTATAGCAAGTTATAAAAATAAATAAATGTTAAAGTAACCAGATATAAATATTCAAAAATGATTTGTCAAATATAAGAGAAAGTATGTTTTCCTTGTTCATTTTATAACCTGTTCCAATGAATGAACCAATGTTCAGAATCTTACATTCCGTTATAAGCAACTTATTATTTATTTTAGAATATAATCAATTAATTATATAATATTAGATGATCAATAATAATTCAACCATCAACATATTACTACAAAACTTTGATTTGATTCCAAAACATAAAATTAATATTGTTTTACATAGACTAAAAATTTATTTTATTTTATTTTATTTATTTACAACACACTTGATAAAAATGATTGTATACTTGACATGGAGCGTATTCTATTCATATTCGAATTGAAACGCTGTAGCCGGTAATTGAGAACATTCCAATGACAAAGTAAACCGACTGAATTGCTTGTCATCGCCGCCCATAGATTTCGCCGCCGCAAAGTAAAAATATTGTTACGATATAAATGTTATAGTGGTAAAACTGCACTTGTGATTTTAATTTGAAGTAATATATAATCTAAAATATGAGTTCTATTGGAACTGGAGTAAGTATTTCTCTTATAATTGGAGCGTACTGCATAGGTTATATTGTATAGTTTTAATTGAATTCGTAATTTTTAGCAAAAGTAATAGATTTAAGTTTATTAATATGCTATCATAACAACGTTTTATATGTTTCCAATCATTGTAACAAAGCTTTATTTGCTAAAAATGTTTTTATACCCAATCAAATAAATCGTATCTTGCTTCTATAATTACAGTATGATCTTTCGGCCTCACAATTCTCTCCCGACGGCCGGGTGTTCCAAGTGGAGTATGCTGCTAAAGCCGTCGAAAACTCGGGCACAGTGATCGGTCTGCGAGGAAAGGATGGGGTAGTATTCGCTGTAGAGAAACTCGTCACCTCAAAGCTGTATGAACCTGGTGCTAACAAGAGAATATTCCATGTTGACCAACATGTTGGCATGGTAAAAAGTTTATTTGTTTTGTAATTTAACCATAAGAGCTCTATTTTCTTTAAGTCTTTTTTCTTTATATATTAAAATGTGCATAAAAACAATGACAAAATTACTATAATTAAGTTTTATGTTACCAAGTAGTAGTAACCTGCCAATTATTCCAAATTTGACTGTATGTTTCAGTCCTGACACATTTGCACAACCTTTGTACTACATTGACCCTTGTCTGCAGCTTACCTACATATCTATAGCCATATAGTGCCTTATATGTATACTCAATAAACTAAACGTCAAGGCTTAGAAAAACAGACACAATTAAACTGATATGCTACTGCAACTCAATTTATTAACTGTCCACCTTTATAATCGTCATATCTAAGACAAAATTGTATCAATCTGCATGATAAACTGTCCAGTTACTTTCAAATAAACATTATAGCAGACAATTTATATAGGGCTATTATAAATATACCATCCCATAGTCCAGTGTGACCACACTATTGCTGACTGGCTTACCTTAAAACCTGTCAATATAAGTAAATGCTCTGATTACTTTAGCTAGATAGTCATATACGACTATCCTGAAACTTAAAAAATTACAAAATAGTTGGCTCCCATGTTATTGCAACACTTCAAAATAAGGGTACAAATGTGTATAACCTCTCCTATTTAGAGCAATCTTAATCTGGATGTTACATTAGTATTAATTATATGAAATGTCTCACATTACAGGCAGTAGCTGGCCTCATATCTGATGCCAGACAAATTGTAGAAACCGCTCGCTCTGAAGCCTCCAACTACAGATCCCAATATGGCGCCCAAGTGCCATTGAAGTACTTAAATGAGCGTGTATCTATGTACATGCATGCTTACACTCTATACAGTGCTGTCCGTCCCTATGGCTGTTCTCTTGTGATGGGTTCATGGAATGATTATGAAGGCCCTCAAATGTACATGTTGGATCCCAGTGGTGTCTCTTTTGTAAGTATTTTAAATACATCTTTAACAAAGATCTTTATACAATTGATTTTTATGTTTTATTGGATACTAGCAGATAACAGTAAAGTTCTTTCACCTCTCTTTCATAAAACTTGGGGCCAATGTTCAAACCCGGGGAGGGGGGGGGGGGAACTAATGATTATATTATTGTTTTGTTCTCCAGCTAATTCATCTAATAATTCCTAATCTCTCAGAATTTAAGACACAATAATAAAAACACATTGCACTTTGCATAGCTCTGCATTTCTGCATAACAGAGAGTTGAATAATATTATTTTAAGATCACAAAATTTTGTGAAATATATTAAAGAACAAAAATAATTTTGTGTAGGTACTACATAAACCGAAGTATCACAATAATTGATGGATGTCACAAATTATGTGATGTGAAAAATAAATATTAGTTAAATTATTTATTCATTTAAGCTTACATGTTACATACTGCATGTTTGATATTCCAGTCATATTTCGGGTGCGCTGTTGGCAAAGCAAAACAGGCTGCTAAGACTGAGATCGAGAAACTGAAGCTTGCCGATATGACTGTCAAAGAGTTGGTAAAGGAGGCTGCGAGAATGTAAGTTTCTATCCTACAAACTAGTTCACAATACTGCCTCACTGGTGGTATAACTTACACTTATTATTGTGTATGGTCATGAGGCCCCAGATTCGATGGGTAGGTGCTATTAGGATTTATCGTTAAAATCTTCAGTAGCACAAATCATAAAGTCTATAAGTGCACCCAATAGATGGCAATAGGCTCAATAAATAGATTTCTGCCTGCCTCTTAGGGATATCAAGATTTGTTTGCGTCTTTGTTTGTATAACATATTAATATTTAGGCAAATGGCAATACAAACACCTATAGAGGCAAGCCTATTGCTTTTGGTAGACAAAGTTAATAACAGTAGTCCTTACTCGTTAGTCCATGTCCATGTTGTTGACACATTCAGTGCATATATTCATGCTTTTGTCATAATCCTAGAACTAGGTATTTGTATAATGGCATTATTATATTTGGTTGTAATGATAACATAACTCATGATTTGGAAGTAGAGCCACTTTTCATGTGTTTTATTTCCAAAGAATTGAACCAGCTGCTCACAAATAATAATAATAATAAAATAATAATATCAGCCCTGTATTAAACTGTCCCACTGCTGGGCACGGGCCTCTTCTCACTATGAGAAGGGTTAGGCCTATTGCGGGTAAAAATACAAATAAAATAAAATTAATTTAACTGTAAGTTTGTAAAGTTCCCTGCTACACAGGGCTTAATAATCCCTAGTGCAGTCTGCTTTATAAAAAATAGTTAATTAAAGATGTCTGTCATTAGCTCAATTAACATGTTAATATAGTTCTGCAAGAACAGAATCTTTATTTATATTCTTCTAGCTTTTGCCCGCGGCTTCGCTCGCGCCTATTTAGAATTTGACAGTCAATTCGGGTTGTACTCTGCTTGTAATAATATAATTCAATTATGATTCGAAAGACACATGGCGCCATCTATTATCATAAGAACGTTATTATTGTTTTCCTCGGGAACAGTAATTTTTTTCGGGATGAAAGGTAGCCTATGTCCGTTTCTGTACACCTGTTAACGTATATGCAAAATTTCAGGATGTTCGGTACAGTGGTTTAGGCGTGAAAAGGTAACAAACAAACTCATTTTCGCTTTTATAATATGAGTTAGGATTAAAACCAATTTATATACTTATAATAAAACTGTAGAGAGGTCAATTCTGTACATTGAATATATATTCAAAATTAATATTGGAGGATGAATGGTGATCGATACTGATGACAAAAATGCAATCAGTAAATAATTAATCTGTCTGTATGTGCACGCATGGGTCAAAAACTACTGAAGGGATTTTAACCAAACTTGGTACGATTGTAGTCCATACTCCTGGGCAGGTTATAGGCTATATAACATAACGCTAAGACACATAGGAGCTGAGCAGTGACGATAAATTTGAAGCAAGTCGGACGAAAATGCGCTTTCGAGCTCTTATCCTCGCATACGTTGATTATACACCAAAAGTATGTATTACAAAGATGATGGTCTTCAAAAGATCTACAAAAAAGTTCTATATATCTATCTTTTATAAATTAGCCACAATAACGTGTTTAATCGTTAGGCATTTCTTCAAAGTGTATTAAAATACATAAATATATTGTATTTCACGTAGATATATCTTTATCAAACTCCCATATTCAAAAAGTACACTTTAATATTTATATTATAAAAAAAAATATAGGAATCGGTTTATAAACACACAAGATATAGATGAAATAAAACTTCCAAATCTCGCCGCGCCAGTATGGGTACGGCTATACGGTTGATTGTTGTTTAACGCGCGAAACGGCCATCCGCTGCATTTATAAAAAGGCGGGGGCGCTCACGCGCCGACTTCACTCACATTTTGTTTGTTTGGTTGAACGCGGTAATCTAAGGAACTACGGGTAAAAATTAGAAAAATATTTCAGTGTTGGATAGCCCATTTATAGAGGAAGGCTATAGGCTATATAACATCACGCTACGACCAATCGAGCGGAGCATAAATGAAAAATATTGCAAAAACTAGGAAAATTCTCTTATGTGAAGCAGACGAAGTTGCGCGGGTCAGCTAGTAATATAATATAAGTATTATCTCCTATTCCAGTATCTACCTCGTCCACGATGAGCTTAAAGACAAGCAGTTTGAGTTGGAACTTTCCTGGGTATCAAAAGACACTGACGGTCGTCATCAGTTGGTACCCAGGGAAGTCGCCGGTGAAGCTGAAAACCTGGCCAAGCAGGCCCTCGCCGATATCGAAGATTCTGATGAGGGTGACATGTGAATGTGCATAGATAATAAATTTTTATAATATTACACAACACTTGGTTTTATTTATTCCCCATAGCCAACAATAAGCCTCAAGCCAAGAGTCAAAGCTACGCGCTTTTTCTTTAAAATGTTATGATAATATGTATGTATATTGTGTAGAGTAAAGATAGAGAATATGCGTTAACGCGATGTAAGCTTACGGGCATTGTCCAGAAACTGGTTCGCACTTTTAACCTTTCCGACTAACACGCGCTGTGGGTCACAAGCTTAGAGAAGAAGACTGGCGAGTGCGCCCAGGTCACAAATACTGCGTGCTTGGAGCCGCTGCGACTACGTTAATGTGCTACGAGTCTGAGTTAAATGGTCTAGGCACAAATCTACCTAGTTATTTTGCATCATAGGATATGGATACAAGAATTTGATAATCTTTTTACTTGAATAAAGAAGAAATGCAGGGCACCAAGCCTCGTACTGGCCTGATCCACAATTGCTTACTTATCCTCAGTTTCATGTGTGGCTTAAAATATTTTAATGGACGCCGGCAAAGCCTCGCTAGAAACAACAAGGAGTTTAGAAATGTGTCCAATATACGACAATAGAGTCACCCCCATTATGTGCCATCAGATAGAAAATATTAAAAATCATTTGCATCTTTTGGAACGATGCGCCTGATACGATCAGAGATACATTTAGGTGCAGTTGCAGTTTCTAACCGCCAATAGGTATGTATACCTACTACTCTGACTGCTACCTTCAACAAACATTCGATGTAGGTACCTACCTAATTATGTGTTTGGCGACCTGTATGGGCGGGTGTTCTTCAAAACGGTCGAAATATGTCTTGCAACTAAATATTTAAATATCCTATCATTTTGGGGCACGATTGATTAACTTCTTATTTATATGTAGAACTGCTTTATACGTTACTAAGTTCATAAAAAGAAAAAAGTTATAGGTATTTATCAAGTTTAAAAAAGATCGCTATACGTCTTTATACAATATCTCCTGTTCCGATTACGGCTTTTGACTCAACATTTGTTTATAAAATATTTAATATCTAGGTACCTATCTACTTAATAATTCTAATTATGCCAGCGTTGGCTGGACGCAAACATACGGTTTCCTGATCAGGTTTCCGAATCAGGGATTCAGATTTGGATACCCGAATGCACACTTCTACATATGGTACATAAAGTAATATTTTCGTTTGTTTTTTAATATATTTCATGTCGAATAATATTAATGAGGTTTAACGCATTACCAGCCGGCGGGTATAAGCCAGTTCCGTAGCTAGTAACCGTTAGGGTTATATTGAAACACGTAGACTGATTCAACTGAGAATATATTTTCAATTTTTAAGCCTTTTTATATCCCAATTATTGTCCATGCAAGTAACGCTAGCACTAATGTGTACAATAATCATTTACATTAATCAGCGCAAGTAAACACAATTCTACAATTTTACGAGGAGTTCTTGAGTGTGCGTGCGTGCGTCGCGGCGAGTATAAATACTGCCACGCAACGCATCTGAACGCATCTGCCACGGATAAAAACAGAAGGAAGCTTCGCGGGTTGCCAATTCCATATATTAGTATACCTGGCCAGTTCGTAAGTTGGTATCGTCGCGGCTAGACGTATAATGCTCCGTTCGATCGTCTTCGCGCTTCACTTGGTTTCGGCGCGGCTAGACTAATGATCAGCGTTGCCAACTCTATCTCTTTTTACGTAGATCTACGTACTTTAGACCTTTCTTGCAAACCTACGAACTTCAGTCCCAGAATCTACATATTTTCAATTAAATATACAAATTTGCAAATTAACATAACTCCTAAGACTGAATGGCAAATTTCCGTTGTCTACCACGAAAAAAAGTTAATAAACGTTCCATTTCATTCAAATAATGCACGCTCTCCGCGCTATACCATAAAGAAACAAATAAATATGTCATGTTGCCTGTTTATGTTGTTAAGGTCCTATTTGTTGTTAATGGAACGGTGTGTTGTGAATAAAAACGAACGTCCTTTCTTATTAATGTGTTTATTGAGACTGCTGCTGAGGTGCATCAAATCTACACTTATATTATGAATTGGACATACCGCCCACCAAAAACAATAGTTTTTAACAAATCTGAAATGTACAACAAACGTACATAATTACATATAGTGAATTTCTTCAGGTTATCTATCTTTAAGTGGACTGTAACAATATCAAAATATGTTAAATAACTCTAAACAACAATACAGACTAATAACTGTTCAAGGAATCACTAAATAATATTTGTTGTATTTTACATCATTTACTCGTATCTCTTATCCGCCCACCATTCTCACTCGTCACTTGGCTCTTTCGGCAGAGGTATTAATTTGTTCAAAGGTCTTTTCAACGGATTGTTTCCCATAGTCCGGACAGTTACTACTCTAACCAAACCATCGGCACCAGGATGCAAATGAACAATTTTGCCTAATAGCCACTTCGTTGGAGGCAAATTTTCATCTTTGACGATGACTACATCTCCAATGTTAGGCGATTGAATCTTAGTTTGCCATTTGTACCTCTGCTGCAAGGTATGCAGGTATTCGGATTGCCATCGAACCCAAAAACCTTGTGTTATTCTTTGAATTAATTGCCACCTCGTTAAAAGCCCAATCTTACTGTCTTCATAAGTAGTATCAGGAACACCAATAAGTGGCTCTTCTATCAGAAAATGCCCTGGTGTGAGTGGCGTTTCGGTACAATTATCGATTATACACAAAGGACGTGAATTAAGCATCGCCTCAACTTGCGACAAAAGCGTGGTCATCTCTTCATATGTCAACCTTGTGTCTTTGTTTATCCTGGATAAGTGCCTTTTTGCTGACTGAATCCCTGCCTCCCATAAACCTCCACAGGTTGGCATTTTGGGTGGTATGAAATGCCACGTAGTGCCACTCTTAAGCTCAGCCACTTCTTTAGCAACGTTGTTCCTACCTGCCTGGAACATTTCTCGCAATTCCTTTGCGGCGCCAACAAAATTGGTGCCGTTGTCGCTCCATAAATGTGAACAGTGGCCTCTTCTTGCTACAAATCTGCGAAACGCCGCTATAAATGCTTGGGTAGTCAGATCGGTAACTGCTTCCAAATGAATGGCCCGAGTCGCCATGCAAACGAACAAGCAGATATATCCTTTAGTCGCATGGTGACCACGACCTTTAGAAGTTCGTAGATATACGGGCCCAGCATAATCTACGCCACTGTTTTTAAAAGCTCGGTGTTGAATTACTCTAACAGCTGGCAACTGACCCATAAACTGATTTCTTGCTTTGGCCTTATCGACTATACATACTTTGCATTGATGAATACACCTTTTCACAGCAGATTTTAGGCCACCTATCCAATACCTACTTGTCACGTATGCCATCATCACTTGAATGCCACCATGTTGTGTCCTTGTGTGTGGTTCATTAACCAATAATTTAGTGATGTGCTGATTAGCGGGAATAATTACAGGATGTTTAGTAGCGTCTGGTAAAGACGCATTTTGCAACCGCCCTCCAACTCTCATTAAACCATTCTCATCTAGAAACGGTGAGAGTGAGATCAGTGAACTTCTCTTTTTTACCTGTGCATCTTTCCTTAATTCTTCAATTTCCCTTTCATAGACTAAATTTTGATAGTATCTTATGCATTCTTCTAATATTTTGTTAAGTTCTGTTACTGTTAAGTAAGTTTCCCTTCTCGCAAGATTGTTTCTCTTTAAAAATCTTTTACAATATGCTAAAACCCTCTTCATTCTCGATAGTGATGAAAACCTCTCCCATATTGGTTTGTCTTCAAGAGTAACATGACATGTTGTTTTTATCTCTAGTGTAGTTTCCGGAATGTCATATCTAACAAATCGGTTTGTCGGTTCCTTTAGCCAATCAGGGCCATTCCACCATAAATCTCGAGAAGTTAATTAGCTTGCCTTAGTGCCCCGTGTTGCTATATCCGCTGGATTGTCAGCAGACTGGACATGATGCCAAGCATCCTTGTCTAATGTTCGTGTGATCTCTGCAACTCTATTTGCAACAAATGTACGCCACCGATTAGGTTGAGATTGTGGCCAGGACAGCACGACCATAGAATCAGTCCAAGCATAGATGTTATGTTTAGAGATCTTCAAAACATCCACTACATCAGCTATTAGTTCTGCTAGTAATGCTGCTGCGCATAATTCTAATCTTGGAACTGAGAGTTGCTTCAATGGGGCGACCTTAGTTCGAGACGCGATTATCGTCACATAGATTTTACCAGAATCATTCACCTTGAGGTAAGTAATCGCCGCATATGCGTGAATGGAAGCATCTGCAAAGCCGTGCAATTCTATTTGCGTAAAATTATTCAGCATTGTTCTAAACCATCGTGGTATTGTAAGGTTTTGCAAATGCTTTAGCTCATCTCTATAGCTCATCCAATCTTCTCTTACATCAGGCGGTAGTTCATCATCCCAATCCAAGGTAAGTAACCATAATTTTTTAATCAAAATCTTGGCTGTAATAATAACCGGTGATAGCCAACCAAATGGATCAAATAGACGGGCTACGTCGGAGAGCACAGTTCTTTTCGTTATAGGACATCTGAGTTCAGGTAAGTTCACTGTAATTTTAAATGTATCGTCTTTTCTATCCCATGTCAGACCAAGAATCTATTCTATTTGATCTAGTTTGATGTCTATTTTATCTTTGGTAGGTTGATTTTCTACTTCTAGATATCTTAAAACCTCTTCAGAATTGCTAGACCACTTTTGCATTTTAAAACCTCCTCTTTCTAGTATTGTTTTAATTTCTTCACACATTCTCTTTGTTTTGTCTATATCTTCATCCCCTAACATCAAATCGTCCATGTAAAACGACTTCTTGATTAGAGAAGCTGTATTAGGATACTGCAGAGCCTCGTCACCAGCTAATTGGTTTAAGGTGCGCACCGCCAGATATGGTGCAGCTGCTGTTCCAAAGGTAACAGTTGTCAATTTGTAACATTCTATATCTTCTGCAGGGTTGTTTCGCCAGACTATACCTTGTAAATTCATGTGCGCATCTGTCATGTTAATCATTCTATACATCTTGACGATATCTCCAACCACACATATCTTATGTGTACGCCAAGAGATAACCAAGCTGCGAAGATCGGGTTATAAAGTAGGTCCAACCATCATGCATTCGTTAAGGGCGTTAGAACCCTTGGCAGACGCATCGTAAACCACACGAACTTTAGTGGTCTGTTTGGCATCGCGAACAACAGCGTGATGAGGAAGAAAGATGGAGTTCTTGTCGTCAGTAGATTTCATGTGACCCATGTCTATGTACTCGTGAATGACTTTGGTGTATTCTGTCTTTAACGTTGGTGTTTTTAGAAATTTCTTTTCTAACTGCTTAAATCTATTTATTGCTATTTGTTTCGAATCTCCACATAACTTTACTGTGTCTTGAATACTCTGTTTTAAAGGTAAGTGTACTTGTGTATCTTCCATTTATTCTTTTCGTTGTATTTTTGTAGATTTCTTCACATTGTTCTTCTTCCCGAGTCAATACACTCCTTTTCTTGTATAAGCTTGTCTCTATCTCCCAGAAGTTCTTTAACATATTGTTGTCTTCTGATACCGTACGTGTAGCATGTAGTGTAGTTATTATGTGTTTGTCGCTAGTTGATTTGTATTCGCTTTGACCAGATAGTATCCAGCCTAAACTTGTTTTCTGAGCCACTATGCCATCAGACAGTCTTATCAAACCGACTTCTATTATTTTACAAAATATGTTGGAGCCGAGTAATATGTCAATTTTACCCGCCGTGTTAAACATAGGATCAGCCAATAATAAAGTTTGTAGTTCTGGCCAGTTCATCGAAATGTAATTCGCAGGTAATGTTGTTGACACCGATTTCAATACGTAGGCTTTCACTTAAATAAAATCCTTCTTATTATGTCGCGATGTAAATGACAGGTCAACTACATGTTTGATGGGTACCAGGTTTCCTTCTCCAATCCCCGAGACTACACCATGTATTTTAGTCCTCTTTAATCCCAAGAGTTCCACTACTCTTGAAGATATGAATGAAGCCTCTGAGCCTTGATCGATCAATGCACGAAGTAGATGTGTTGTACCGTCGCATGAAGTAACATTTACTTGTGCTGTAGCCAATAACACTTGTCGACCAGGTTGTTTCTTAGAGAAGTGTGCGCTTGTAACCCTTTGTTCTGATAATTCTTCTTGTTTACCATTCTCCTGTGTTGTTTCCTTGACTTGGTGTAGAAGAGAATGATGTTTTCTACCGCAGACTCGGCACGTCCTCTTTTGTTTACAGTTGTAGACATTGTGATTCGGTACTAGGCAATTGTAGCATAGGTTTTTATTTTTAACGAAATCACGTCGCTGCATTACCGGTTGTTTTGCAAATTCTTTACAGCTGAATATATAGTGTTCAGCCCTACAATACGAGCACGACGGTGGAGAACGGTTGACGGTGTGTGCAGATGGTAGGATGTCGTTCGCATTATCCTCTGCTGTGACGTGGAATGTTTTGTGGGATTGTGCCTTCTCCTTTGTAGTCGTTGACGTCATGGGAGCAATTAGTTAGAGCGTACGGAACTTAGACTCGAGAAATTTCTTAAATTCCTCCCACGTAGATAACTCATCGCTTTTCTTTTAAGATTGCTCTTCCCAATCCTTTAACGTCTCTGAGTCCAGTTTCTGCCCAACCAGAAAAACGATTACAGGATCCCAAGAGTCGGTGCATATATTCATGTTACGTAGACTATTGATACATTGAACTGTATTGTCCAGCAAAGCTTTAATTTGGCTAGCTGATTGGGTAGTTATCCTTTTCTGGGTAAACAATCTTTTGAGTATAGATGACACAATCATTTTTTTGTTGCCGAACCGTGCCTTGAGTAGTTCCCATGCTTGTGTGTAATTGTTTTCTGTTATTTGGATATGACGTAATAACATTTCGGCTTCTCCGGAAACGCTTGTCTTTAAATAATGCAACTTCTGCACGTCGCTAATAGAAGTGTTGTGGACAAGCGCTGTAAACAAATCTTGATACGTAGGCCATTCGTCATACCTCCCCGAGAAAGTAGGTAACTGTACTCTTGGTAGCTTACAAACGGCATCTGGCCATTTTGTGATGAAATAGACATATTAGAAGCTTCTGCTAATCTTTGTTGTGATTGCAACTTTGATAGAAGATCTGATAAGTCGGCATGTAAACAAAGATACATTTCTTCATATGTGTAATATTCTTCATTAAGAAAGTATGGCAACACGCCGCGCTGCTCACGTGGAGTAATCTTCATAAGGTTGTTATTAGTTTGTTTAAATGTATCCCAATACTCCTCAATGCATTTAATCCTTGCCTTAATATAACCGTCCGTCAATCGTTGTTTCGGGCACTTTTTCATGTTAACTTGAGCCTTCTGTATCATTCCAGCTACATCCTCCAATGTAGACAAATATTTTGCTTGTTCCGAAGTAGGTGACGTCATTTTGCAAGATCAAATAGTCCAAAACTCAGCACAAACACGTTCACTACAATGTCTTTATTCACGAAGTATTTTTAATATTATATTAAATGTCTTCACTAATGAGTTGTATGTTGTAAACAAGTTCTGATTCTCGGAATCGTTCTATTGTATTCGCGCGGCCGAGTCCACCAGCCGTTCCATTCAACAATCCGGCTCGTTTTAGACCATATGTTTATGTTGTTAAGGTCCTATTTGTTGTTAATGGAACGGTGTGTTGTGAATAAAAACGAACGTCCTTTCTTATTAATGTGTTTATTGAGACTGCTGCTGAGGTGCATCAAATCTACACTTATATTATGAATTGGACATTGCCGATTCCATAGAGTTGTGACTGCGTAAAACGCAACATGTCGGCTAGTTTTTTTTTGTCATAAGTGCCAATAACATAACTTAGAAATATTTTTGAAGATTTTGTTGTTCCTTGTTTTACGTGTTTGATACAAATATGGAAGTAAGCAGAGACAGTGACGAAACGCGGAATGTTACTCCTATTAAAAAAAGAAAGCTGCACTACGATCAAAAATATTTTTGCCATTATATTTCAAAAATAAAGAAAGGTGATTCTTCTCAAATGTTTCCTCTGTTGGCCCAATGTGTTAACATAGCCACATAGCAGTGCAAATGTTGAACGTCTTTTTTCTGCGATCAATTTAATGAAGACCAACATCAGAAATAGGCTTTCCACAGAAACATTAACAGGCTTACTTTTCACGAAATGTGGTTTAAAAAAGACCACGAGCCTTTACAAGAACATATAAAATATTTTAATAAATATACATATGTATAAATTTAATTTACATGAAAATAGTACTTAATATGATTAATTTCAATAAATTGCATAACAAAACACTAATTTTATTCAGTGTTACCCTCTGCATTTCACAAAAAAGTACGTAGATCTACTAACTTTACATGAACATTTGTACTAATTCTACGTATTTTTTATTTTTAGTCTGGCCTACATCTTTTTAAAATCAGAGTTAGCAACCCTGCTTATGATGCTCCGCTTGATTCCAGGTTCCTCATAAACTTATATGCTTGTGCGTATATATATATACGCCACAGAGGTTTTATGCTCATAGGCAGGCCCTAAAACACCCCTCTTTTATTTACATATTATTATTATGACTGCATCGAGTTTGGTTAGAGAGGTTCCCAGACTTTTTTTCATATACCACTTTCAAAATGTAGCTGGTTCCGGTGGACCCCCTGCAGCTACATTTCTACCATGTTTTAAAAAAAATCTCTACTAACATCGGTAGATTCGAGACCACTGGTACTGAATATGGAATATGCAAGGTTTTACAAGTAGCAGTCGCTCAGTCGCTGAGCTTCTTAAAATATTATCAGCCAACATTGATAGGTTCACCTAATTCGTAACTAAAATGTTGCCTTGACTTCAGTCAAGGCAACATTTTAGTTACGAATCTGAATTACTTCCGAATTGTGGACCCCCATTTTTTTGTCACGCCAACGTAGACCCCCGTCGAGTCTCCCGTGGATCCCTGGGGGTCTACCTGGACCACTTTGGGAACTAATGGGTTAGAGTAAGTACCTATAGGTAATGTTTCTGCAGCAGCAATCAACGTCTAACGTTGCAGCACTCGGTTGGTTTGTGTGGTACAAAATTAAATGTAGCAAACAAAAAGGACTTCTTTATCTAATGATGTATAACGAGATAGGTCAGAAACAGTATGAACATTGACTAAACACTGAAACTGAAAGCAGAAAACCGAAAGAACTGAAATTAGGTTTTCAGTTCTTCTTTCAGTTTTCTGCTGACTAGACCGAAACTACTAGAAGTTAGTTTTCTGTATAAGGATTAAAGTAATATTCATCCATCCTAAATAATTGAAAGCTTATAAAAATTCGAGATAATCAACTTGAGATCTGGTTTTCATTTTCCGGTTGGAAATGTAGGTAATGAAGGGGTCTGAACTTCTGAAGATATTAAAAGATTATGAATGGCATTTACCATTATGTTTGTACTTACCTACCATGAGATTTTCAAAAAATTTATCTATAATTGTCAATGTTATATATCCAGTCTAGCTAGTTTGAGCGAAGAAGTATTCTGTAGGTTAAGTGGAGAGCAAACATGCACGCGACTCTATAAGATTACACCTGATAGTAAGGTCTTTACTTGTTATCGTAATCATCTAGCACGTTGCTACGTAAGATAATGGAGAGGACAATAGGGAAAGGAAAAAAATGGGGACCAAGAGAATAATTTAGCGCCCGGTGCTTTCACTTACTACAGACACAACAGTACGAATCCTATTATGATAGATCGATATTCTATTAGAAGATGCTTTTCCGGACGAGCTGATCCACTCTGCTGAAAAGTTTATTTATTTTAACTTACCCAAAACAATGCACAATCAATTACCCTTGTTTACAAATAGCTATAATAGACAAATAAAACTCAAAGCATAATTCTTCATAATTATTTGTATTGTCAGTTTATGTGTAATAGTTCACAACATTTGCAGAACTAAGATATACAAATTTTATGACCAATAATATCAGTGATGACTCAAAATATTTATAAAATGTACAATATAATCTCATTCTTGACTTACACAGTTAAATATTTACAAAATATTATAGATTTGATAAAATTGTATACAGCGTCGTTACTTTTAGATTACAGTGATATAAATACATAAAAAATAAAAGTAACTAATAGATATTTACAAATTAATCAGGTCATAATCCAAGCCTTCTTCACTCTTGCTGTGAGTTCACTCGAGGGTATAACTGAAACAAAACATATTGCCGTTAATATTAAAGTGCTAATACACTTATAATATAAATTAATATTCTGTCTGGGCACCTTAATTATTATTAAGGTGCCCAGACAGAATATTAATTTAGATCATGTGCTGAAATTGAGAATTTCTTAAAATAAATACCCAGTTTTTCTCGCGCCTCGCCTTTGGGAATCGAACCCGTGTCCTTACGACCACATGCAAATATAAGCGCATCCTAACAGTGTGGGTCTAGTTTTAGTCTTTTATGTATGATAATAATCGAGAAACTGGTTGAATATAATAATATTATATTTTCTTTGAGTATATATTCCAGTCTATGTGTGAAAGTAATATTACATCTTGAAATAAAGTGGAGATTGAGTTTCGATTTTCGTATAAATCATAAATGCAGTCACATTATTTAGTTTTATTGGCATTAGAGACGTTGAATTCAGAAGATACATCAGCAATCTCTATATTATTTATAAAGATCTTTCTGATCCAATGATCCGTATTAATTTGATTCCATCAGTAGCTTAGTTAAAGTCTAAAAAGATAATAGGTATTTATTTCTTGCGTTTTAATGTTTTTGAAGTTGGTTTATATTTTTTGATGAATAAACTATTATTTATATTTTGTGGCAAATATAATTGTCTCTACTTATGCACAATTATAACGATTCCGAACCTGTCATTACGATACCGAATGCAAGACATAATTGGAAACCGGTCGCCGGTGTGCTGCTGCGACTTAACAGGTTAATAATAGTACAAAATAAGGTAGGTTACCCCAAGCAAGTTTCTGGGCACGTATCCTAGGGCAGCGGCGCGGTCGCGGCACCACCACCACTCGCGCTCGCAGTCGTCGCCCTTGCGCAGCACCTGCAGGCGCGCGCCCGACTCGAACGAGAGCTCGTCGCCGCGAGCCGCCACGTACGAGAACACCGCGTACACCACGCCGCCGTTCATTATGCCCAGCTTCTCTTGGACACCTGCGGATTAGACATTTTTTTGTTTAGACATACATATTATATTAGTAGACAACATTTCTCAATGGTAATCTGTGGATAATGCCGTGGGTGGCGTATTTTGTACATTTAGTTACTAAGTACTATCATAGTAATGTTTAATACGCTGCTGTTTGTTATCCCTAAATAAATAAATATTCATAATCAGTAATAGCCTGATGGGAGACTGTTGGACTGCTACGCAGAGATCTCGAGTTCGATTCCATGGCGCGCTTCTCTGACATTTCGAAGTTATGTGCATATTAAATAGTTAATTATGGCTCGCCTTAACGGTGAAGAAAAATATCGTGAGGAACCTGCATGTCTAAGAGTTCTACATAATGTTCTCTAAGATATGTGAAGTCTGGCAACCCACACTGGGCCAGCGTGGAGCTCAGCTCACATTGAGAAGAGGCCTGCGCCCAGCAGTGGCACGGTTTAATACAGGGCTGATATTATTATATCTATACTAATATTATAAAGCTGAAGAGTTTGTTTGTTTGAACACGCTAATCTCAGGAACTACGGGTTCGATTTGAAAAATTATTTTAGTGTTGGATAGCCTATTCACCGAGGAAGGTTATAGGCTACATAACATCACGCTACGACCCACAGGGGCGGCGCAGTAATCATAAACGCGGGTGAAATCGCGGGCACATCTTAGTTATACATATTCGGTATTGTCAACCTTTTTCTATTGCAATAGTTGGGTTCGCAATTCGTGGGTGCGTACCGGAACATCTTCCCAATAATTTTATTACGATAGACTTCCGCCAAATAACGCCTACTTAAATTAAATATACACATACATAGTCTTACACATATATATTCGAAGGTTCTACATCAGAGATATAACAAGGTCATCCTCTGTATTGTGAAGGCATTGCTCCATGTTTGCGTGAAGATTCTGCCGAGTCCCATTGTAATATACATATACAGTCTCATATCTATATTCATACAAAGGTAGGTAGAAGTGTATAAACTATAATTCACACACATTTCAGCTATCATTTTACGTTTCACGTTTGGGCGAGATTATTGCCTTTTCATAGATACAGTTCCAGACTCTGCTAATGAGTTTTTTTTTATAGAAAACCCGGTCACACTGATTAACCCAGGAATTGAATCCCGAGATCTTACACATCACTTGCATTTACTATTGCTGCCACCAGGCAGTTTTGCTTAATTGATCAAAGATAATTGTTATGAGAGGAATATTTTTTGCAATTTTACATGATCATACAGAATATGATACCCAAGTAATAAAACTATCTGTTTAAACTCAGAACAAGAAGTGCATTAGTTACTGTTCTGAGATTATAAGACAGCCTTGCATTTTCTATAAGCGCCCTCTGTAGACACCCAAAATAATCTACCCCAAATAAAATACAACTTAAAAGTAACTCACTGTAGAGATATTCCGAGCATCCGTCAAACCCTTCCTCGTCCTCTTCGCACTTCTCGGCCGCCGTCTCGTGGTCAGACAGGGTCGTTGCGAATATACACGCACCTGCAAACAGTTATACGGGTTCACGTTAGATGGCGTTGGCATCGCAAAATGAAGAAAGGTTTAAGAACAACTTTATTTCTCATAAAGAATTGCATACATAATTCATTTACTGAGAAACAATGTTTAAAACTAAGAATAAATATCTAGAGCGCACATAGATAGGCACGTAAATAAAATAAAAAACAAAACGAGAAAAATTATAACAAAAAGAATTCTCTCTTTGTAGAACGAGTATAATCCGAATTAAAACTAGTATTGATAACGTAGGCATAATGTAGACTGCATCTAATATAAGGCATCTTTTATGTAAAATTTGTATGGTATACGCATTCATGGAGTGACATATTTAACAAGTCCAGCTCAGATTTAGGCAACAAAGCCAAATGCGAAATCAATTGCCAACGCAAATTTGGGAAAACTAAAGCGCAAAAGTGATAATTGGGAATGAATAAACGTGGGTACATTACATTACATGTTATCTTTGCTACATTTAGCAAACTTTGGCAAGCAAATGTTATTTGCACTATAGATACAATTTTTTACATAGTTATGTTTCAATATTTTTATATCAAGCATTATAGCTGGAATTATTATTAATTTAACATAAAACTGAAGTAGGATTTACGTTAAGTAAAAGCGTCTATCAAAGAGCGCCGAAAGATAATCTTGCTGTACCCTGATCAAGGGCTAGAGCCGGCTCTCTGTAACAGTGCAAAATAATGGATAAATATGCGTACCGTTGTCAACGAGGAAGCGAACCATAGCCAGGTTATTGCACGACGCGGCGCAATGCAATGGCGTCCAACCGTCAGAGTCTTGCGCGTTTACGTCGCAACCCAGCTCCACTAGGAATCTGAAAGTAGAAATTAGAAATATAAATACTTACTGTGATCGTATAATATTAATTATTAATTAAATGGGCTATAATAAGACTTTTACATTTTGTCTAAAAAGTTTATGTTCTGTAATTGTAATTTCAGTTACGGACGGCAGCAAATGAATAATTAAAGTAAAATGCTTGCTTGTATTACAGTCAATAAAATCATACCCCATCCCTATCTCAGACCATCAATGTATAATTTCGAATAATCCTCATTGGCCAAATATAATATTAATATTTTATAGCTTCGATTGCCAGAATCATTATTCTGTAGGTTCAGTTTAGTGACATAATTATGCAAGCAACCTGACGTCAGCCTGATTAGTTAAAGCTGTAAATATGTCTAAACTACAACTAAAACTTACTTGACAATTTCAAAGTGGCCCGCGCAAATTGCGTTGTGTAAAGCAGTGATCCCTTCGTCATTTGCAGCGCTTGCATTCTGCACCTGAAATTAAAATAAATGCTATTGAATATTTTATCGAAATATACTTTTTTATGTTTTGGGTTATCTGCTCTAATCGTTTACCCTATTGAGAGGCAGTGGCACAGCGGCAGCCAGACACAATAGGTTGTGACTTGTCGGAATTTCAAAAATTGACCGGCCTGTCCTTTGACAGCGGCTCGCATACGAGCCGATACATTGTGTACCTCTATTTATCAGCAGTTCGGATGTGAGCCACCAATGGCCACGCCACTTGAAACCTTATATTACTAATCTTAACGCTTAAAACTGGTTGTTTATCGATTACGAATGGGTGTTTTCGGATATTATATTATAAACAAACGATAGGTTAAAGAGAGAAATTGTGATTTATATAGGTAGGATCAAATTAGTATTGTGATGATTATTACCTGTGTTGCCGTTTTCTTGACGAGTTCCAACTCTCCTTCTAAACTAGCATCCAACAGCAGTGCGAGGGGATCGAAGCTGACTCGCCTAGCCAACGGCGCTTTGCCGCCCTGCTTCAAATTGCCCTTCTTAGTTCGCCTCAGGACATTCTCAGTCTCCTGAGAATCCTGACCGTTCAAGTCTACCGAACTTATCTGCTCTGTGATATCTGATACTCCATTATCCTTGCTATCATCCTGTCTATCTATTGATATGTTATTATTATTCAATGCTCGGTCTACCTCATCTTTTTGTTTCTTATCCTTTAGACCATTCTCATTAGGCATGGTTTCTAAATGGTCCATTTCAGGGAATAAGAACGCTGGCGGCATTTCTATACGTCTATTTATACTGACGCTTATTCCATTCTTAGCATTACTAACGTTTCTTAATTTAGGCTGTTCACTTAGCGGTGGTTTTCTGATTGTTAGAGGGCGGGCTTTGATGATCATTTCGTTGCTACTAGTACTGCTGGCTGATTCTTTCTGTTGTGGCTCACTGTCGTTCGACGTGTCCGTGGGCAAGGGTATGGTGGGCATTGGTGTGACGTTATCAGCAGACTGGTTGAAAGCTATATCATTGTTTACTGATTGTCTCGGTGGTGTCTGTAATAAAAGAAGAAACAGCATTTAGCTTAAGATTGCATAAACTTGAGTCTTGTCAATGTCTTTATTTTTTAAATAAGACCATACATATATTTTTCTATAGTCTACAACAAATATCCAACATTGAAATATGCTTATTCATTTTAGGTTACAAAGTAGTCCTTATGAATATTAAGGTTACAATCACTAAATTATACTTATATGAATTGACATAATATGCATATTCGTATTCATCTTTACATTATAAACTATATGGTCTTATCATCCTTTCCCTCAACTCTGACTCATAAAGCTAATAGTAAGAAAAGAGACTGACTAATGCAAAGGAACATTTTATATATTTTATTTGCAAATAAATAATAGCAGCGATATCTCAGTGGGGAGACCAACATACTGCAATGCAGAGGGTCTCGGGTTCGAACCCACGACGCGCACCTCTGACTTTCGGCAATTATATGACTTTTCGGAATGATGTGCGTATTGATTGACAATTATATGCGTATTATATGCAAGCGATAATCTACCATTGTTGATTATCGCTTGCTTTAACGGTGAAGGAAAACATCGTGCGGAAACCTGCATGTCTGAGAGTTCTCCATAATGTTCTCGAAGATATGTGAAGTCTGCCAACCCGCACTAGGCCAGCGTGGTGGACTATGGCCTAACCCTTCGCACATTGAGAAGAGGCCCGTGCCCAGCAGTGGGACAGTTTAATACAGGGCTGATATTATTATATTATATGATTGACAATTATCGCCTGCTCCTTGCCTCGGAGAGCACGTTAAGCCGTCGGTCCCGGCTGCCATGAACATCTATGGCAGTCGTTATTGGGAAGTCAGTGCCCTCTAATATCCTGACACTGGTCTAGCCTTAGGGTATCGTTAGCCTTCGGGTTGCGGAGGTCAGATGGCAGTCGCTCAGTGTAAAAACTGATATCCAGTCAAATCCGGTTAGACTAAAAAGCCAACCTCAAGTGACTTGGGAATAATAAAGGCTAGGGAGAAGATTTGCAAATAAATAATGGAATCATAAACAGTAAAAACTCCTCTTTTTACTTAATTCTAATATATTTATATACTTAGATACTCATATATTTGAGTACCTATAGTCGGTACCATACAGTATATAATAGGGTGTAAGTGTTGTGTCTATGTCTCTTACATTATGAGTTTCTATTTGAAAACAATTTGTTATGTGCTTAATATGAATGTTTAAAAATCAAAGGTTTTATGAAGCTAATGAAAATGATCATACCTTGATGGTGGGTTTTGGAGGTAGGGCTGGTTTAGGAGATTTGTCAGTACTGACATCAGGTGTCGACAATGGTGTGCTGGCACTTTGCGGTGGAGACAACAGGATACTCTGTGATGATGCATTCTGTCCTCCTAATGTTGAACTCCCAGTACTAGTTGACAGGCCTGATGCGGTGTTCCTAACGATCTGGGGTTGGGAGGTCACCACATTACTAGCTACATGGTTTGATGATGATATGGTTATGCTTTGGGTTTGAACGGTCTGTGGTTGGACCGGTTGGATCTTTGTGGAGGATGTCTGGTATATGGGTGACGGTTTCCCGCTTGAGACCTGAACTGATGTGGGTGCTACACTCGAAACGGGTTTCTGTAATGAATGAATGATGATGATATTTACAGGTGATGAGTATGACATGAAGCAACTGGTGCACAAACAGCATGTGTAAACAAATATAAAACCAGAATACAATAAAATAAAAGAATGGGTGTTTTATTGAAATATGTTAAAGTTAAGTGTACAATCTATTCTAATATTATAAAGCTGAAGAGTTTGTTTGTTTGGTTGAACGCGCTATTCTCAGGAACAACTGGTTCGAATTAAGAAAATCTTTTATTTTTGCAGAAGGTTATAGGCTATATAACATCACGCTATGACCCACAGGGGCGGCGCAGTAATCATAAACGCGGGTGAAACCGCGGGCACATCTAGTACAAAATATTACATATGAAGTAGTACTAGCCAAAAATACTAAACATATATTTTTAACACTGCTTTATAAAATAATCAATATTTCAATTTAAGCCATTGAATATTTAAAAATGATACTATCAAATAATGTAAATATTTTAATACAATCTTTAACAAATTTAAAGACATAACAATATTACAATTATTTTTAATGATTGCATACTGTGTACTGTACCTATCATAATTAAGTGTGTGTGAATTCATAATGATAGTAACATTAAAAAATTAATAAACTGCTGCTTTTGTGATCTGTCAATTATCATTTTTTTAATTTATTTTTTATATTTTATTATATTTTTGTGAGAGACTTGGAGTCTGTGCTAGGGTTACCCTTGTATTACAGATCCCCAAGCTCTCTCACGCTAGACCATTTTAAAATTGCAATATAATATACATAATAAAATCAAGCAAAGAACCAAAAGGTGTCATCAATAATGTGCTTATGTAAGTCATTAATACATCATTATTGTCATATATTGTTTTGGTTTGAACAGAAAATAAAAAAAATTTAAATATCGAATTGAAAAATCAAATTGAATTAAATTAAATTCTTTAACTTTAACTCTTGACTTTATTCATTTGATAGGACAAAATACATCAATTTATACCAGCTTTTATGTAATTTTCTGTTGCCTCATAATCTAAATTATGAAGCCACTCAAATAAAACGTTTTTGCATTGAAATTTAGTAAGAGGATAAATTTTATAAACTTTGTTGACCTTATTATAAAGATAGCAACCAAGAAACGAAGAAATGCCATTGTGCAAATTGTGTATTTATGCATTTTACTTGTGAGACCGCATGCTTACATCTTTTATTTTGAAGATAGATATGGTTAAAATTCAACTGACTGTGTTTTCAAAGGATGGTGTCTCAAATAAACAGTTGATGGACTGATAGTACATTACACAGTTAGTAGACATCTTTCGTCAGATGCAAAAATCATTGATAGTCATTATAAGGCTATATGGATTAGCTTAGGTTAGTATGAGAATTTTGTGAGTATATTTTATTAATGTGTAATAGGCATAGTCAAACTCACCCCAAATCCAATAGAACTGCTGGCAGATGTTGTTGTTGAGCCCAAGCTTGGTGAGCTGCCCTTCAACGCCTGCTGCTTGCCATTTCCCTTCGAACCATCATTGTTCTGACTATTATTCTGACTTAGCCTATTCTGTGGATATGCATGATTCTCTTTCCCTTCCTGATTACATCTACTAGAAGAGTCAGATTTTTGCAACTGATATGTATTATCTTGTTGATATGTCGTTTCCGTTTGACTTAGAGGTGTCGCTAGACTTTTGTTCACAACTGAAAGTGGCGTAGAATGAACAGTCATGTGATTGACGTTAATCGCATTCTTCTCCTGATTTTCGTTGTTTTTACCGTTTACTTCGGGCTTTAGTTTCCCGTTCGTACTTTGAGGGAACTTTGTGTTGTAAGGCAAAGTTTGATATTTCGGATCCGACTTACTCGCAGCAAATTCTGGCAGAAATTCTTGCTCATTTATTTTTAAATCTTTGCCAGTTTGGTTGCTGTTCGAACTACTCGTGCTGTTTGGACTGTATTGCGGCTGTTTTAGATAGTCCATATATTTGTTTTGATCGATCATGGACTTCTGATCGTAAGCATTGCTAATGCCTTGCTGCACGTGGCTGAAGTTTTCATGTTTATTCGGATATTGCCCCTGATACTGATTATCTTGTATTTGAGTATGAGGGTACCCGTTGAATAGCGGGTTTATCATTTGTTTTTGTTGTAAATAATGCGCTTCCTGTTGTGTCAAATGGTTCTGAATGTTGTCGCTTTGAGTGAGTTGTTTTAATGGCACGTTGTTCTGTATTACATTCTGCTTCATCGCCTGTAATTTTAAAATATATGTGTAAGTATTAGCTTTACTTATTCCACAGTTATAAAGCTAGGATAAAATGTTGAACAACGGTGCACACAGTTTTCGACGTTCCCGCCAATAATTTGATTTTGACGTTTGCCAATTTCGTTTATCATCCGTCTGCACTCTAAGCAAAAGTAAACAGATTTTTCATAAATTGTCTACCAATAAACAAGTCAATGTTGAAAATAGTAATTATCTATTTCAATGAATATCATGGTGCCGTGAATAATTCTAAAAACATAAACAATAATTGTTTTTGGATGGCGTTCTACATAGGTTTTAGCGCAGTGAAGTCTTTCTAAATTTTCCCATGCCCAAAACGGTTGATGTTTATTGATGAATTACCTGGAAGTTTGCATTGTGGCTGACGCTTTGAGCATGCGGCACATGATTATAAGGTTCAACAGCAGCAACATTGCCTCGGGCTTGTTGGTTCTTTGGTTGACTGTTTACCCCAGTGTTACCCGCCGAATAACTGGGTAACTGCTGCATAGGCGTCGGGTTTGTAGTTCTGTAAAATGAATTTAAGCGATAAAACATAATATTATAACATAATGTGCATAATTATTCATACTATGTATATTACATAAAGTAAAACATCCGATTAAAATTTTGTCGTGTCGGTGAAGTATAACGACGGCGTTCATAATTTATAAATTCAAACGTTCCTACTTAGGATCTATTGTATTTCAGGATCTATTGTTCTACCTAACAAAGTAGTTCCAACATTTACTAGGGCGACGGTTTTATAAACTTCTGCATTATAACCTCTTGACTAAGTAAAATGTTAGCCTCTTGGTACGTAGGTGAGTACTTTTTTATGTAACTATGTTCGCAGACAAATATGAGGTATTTTATCACAATATTTTGTTAAATACCTTATGCCTTACAGTCCTTCCTTGCAAGTCTTGTGAATGAAGATACATCAATAAAAATAAACAACTTACTTTGTGGTGAAATTAGTACTTAATTGGTAAATAAAACATATGGATAACAAATCTTACTAGAACTATGGTATCAAATTGCAGTTTCTATAAATATTCTTTGAGCATACCTATATATTTATTTTGTTAACGTTATAACTAGGTATATATACCAACCTTTGCTGTTGCTGCGGTTGTCTATGTGCGGCCGCTAGTTGTCTATTGAGCGCTCTCTTCCTGAGCAACCTAGCTTGCAGCTCGGAGACGCGGCGGTCGATGCTCCTCATCTCCTCTTGCCGCGCTCCCAGTGCCGCCCGCTGCGCCGACAGCCTGCCGTTTTGTTGCTCGTTCAGTTTGTTGCGGTACTGGAAATTTAAAACAAAATGGGTGACCAAACAAAATAAATTATTATATTGACTGGATATTTGGTTATGACCTGAAACGTGGTGGTATACCACTTGAGAAATATTGAATCACTAAGTAAATATAATAACCAGAATTTAGGTACCTACGTACGTATGGTAATTCAGTCCTAATAATTTGATTCATAGTTTTTTAAATTTCAACTCTTGATAAGAGCGTTGTAATGTTATTAAGACACTCATTCACTATCTCACTGAAGTTTGAAATATTACAAAAATAAATGTGTCCTTTAAGACGAGTAAGTTCCTACGTAACGTACATACATACATACATACATAGATTCACGCCTGTTTCCCAGAGGGGTAGGCAGAGACTACGGATTTCCATTTGCTACGATCCTGACACACTTCTCTGGCTTCATTCACTTTCATCACATTCCTCATACACGCCCGTCGGTTCAAGGAGCTCTTAACCTGGCCTTTGTCCAGAACGCCTCCGATCTGATCGAGAAACGTTCGCCTAGGTTTTCCTCTTGCGACTGTTCCATTCACACTAGCATTATAAACTTTCTTAGTCAGTCTTTCCTCGTCCATTCTTTCTACATGTCCAAACCAGCTTAACATACCCTTTTCTATTCTTGTAACTATATTCACTTTCATGCCGTATCTCTGTCTAATCACACTATTTCTTATTCTATCTTTCAGAGTCACACCACATATGCTTCTCAATGCTCTAATTTCTACAGCATTTATTCTGCTCTCATGCTTCTTTTGCCATACCCAACTTTCACTTCCATACATAAGTGTGGGCACTAATAATCCTCTATGAACAGCCAAACGTGCCTTTTCGGATACATTTCGACTATTCATAAAAGCGCGTAGAGCTCCATTCACTTTGTTGCCAGCAATCGTTCTCCTTTCAATATCTCCGTCATGTTTACCATCCCTTGTAAACAAAGTACCCAAATATACAAACTCTTTCACTTGCTCCACTTTTTCTTCATCAATCATAATATTACACATCGTCACGCACTCTTCCTTTTCAAATACCATTACTTTCGTCTTGCTTAAATTTATTTTCATTCCTTTACTCTCAAAAGCACCATGCATAATAGTTACCATCGCCTGCAACTCTTCCGCTGATGACGCAAGTATTACTTGGTCATCGGCATAAAGAAGACATTTGACAAGTAACTCATTCATTCTTAATCCCCATTCACGATCTTTTAAATCTTTTAAACAATTGTCCATGTATAGGTTAAACAGCCAAGGTGACACTACACATCCTTGTCTAACACCTTTTTCGATGCTAAACCACTCTGTGTAGGTCCCATTTATCCTAACACAAGTTCTGGAATCATCATAAAGAGATTTCAGAGCTCGCGTGAGGTTGCTATTCACTCCATACATGGACAATGCCGACCGAAGTTCATTCCTCACCACTTTATCATAAGCCTTTTCCAGATCCACGAATGCGCAATAGACCTTTTGACCTTTGGCCAAAACTTTTTCGGCTATGCTCCGTAAGGAAAAGACCTGATCCGTACATCCCATACCCTTTCGAAATCCCGTTTGTGCATTCCATATTTTCTTGTCGGTTACGTTCACAATCCTTTCAATTAACACTTTTGCATACAATTTACCGACGACGCTGAGCAAGCTAATGCCTCTATAGCTTTGGCACTCTTGCTGTGAGCCTTTTCCCTTGTATAAAGGTACTATGACGGCCTTGCACCAATCACTTGGTACACGGCCGGTATTCCAGCACAAGTTAAAAAGGCGGCACAACTGAGTTGCTATAAGACCCAGTCCAGCTGTCAGCATTTCGACTGTAATCCTATCATACCCACCAGCCTTTCCTGATTTCATGCTTTTCAATGCTTTCATTATTTCATCCATACTAATAGGGCTTTCATCACTACTATCATTATCATTCATTTCGAAACTTTGCACTTGCCATTCCTCTCTTTCAAATAAACTTTCAAAATATTCCTTCCATCTCTTCAGTACGCTCTTTTCTTCATTCAGTAAACTTCCATTCTTATCTCTGATTGATTTCAGCTCTGTGGTTACGGTTTTACCTCGAACCGAGCGAATATATTTCCAGAAGAACTTTGCGTTGGTCCGGAAATCTTCAGATAATCTTCTATCAAACTCGTCTTTCAATTCCTCTTTTTTCCTTTTAATTACATCTTTCACTACCTTATTCATTATTCTTCCTACGTAACGTTCAGTTTGTAAAACCTAATACACACTATTCTCATAAGTATAAAATGTTTAGTAGGTACCTATACCAGGTATATAGCCAGCAATTAGCTTAGAGAATTGCTCACATAACTCTAGACTTCTCGATAATTACCGGCGCAACGTGGAGCGACTATAATGAAGCGAAAATTCGGAGCAGTCTACTGAATTACCCACATGACGACGGTGAGTTATTGAACATAATCTACCAACTTCTCAGTAGGTACATACAGGTATAAAGCATAATTGTGGACCAAAAGCAAGGTTAAGATTTGTACTAGGTACCCATACGTATAGCTTTATTATAACTAACTACTAATTCAGTCATTTTCCGATAGGGAAAGAAAAATATAGTTTCCAACTTCAGCTGTTAGCTATCTCACGGTGTTAATAGTCTTGTAAATGTTAATACAAAAAACAGGCAGCTGAAGACTTTCGCAGGTCAGTATGGCGCGGACTGCTGTTTAGTAGCCATCAGTGACTTTAGTACCTACTTACTTGTCCGAGAATAAAGCGTAGGTAGTATTATAGGGTTGAGGTAATTGGTTATACATAGGTAGGTCCTATATAAGGCTGGCCGCATACATACGTTTTCCGAATTCGTTTTCCATATTCGGAGCTCCGAATGCATGGAATCAATATAAAATACACTAACTGCCGCACACGTCCGCTTTCTCTCCGAATGGAAAAGATTCCGTATGTACGTTTCGAATGTAAACCCGTGCGTTCGGAGAAACCATTCGGAAAAAACCTAATGACGTCATGCGGAATGCAGCCCTTGCATACATTTTGTTTGTGTCGGCGCACACGTTAGGAAATTCTCATTCGGAACCGCGCCCGCTCCGCGCGCATCGTACTTACGTAAACGATAGTTATAATGTGTGAGGTAGAAACATTAATATTGTCTATTGAAAAATACCCTTGCTTGTGGAATATACATGACAAGGACTACCACAACAGAGATATAAAAGACTAGATGTTCCCGCGGTTTCAGCCGCGTTTATCGTTACTGCGCCGCCCCCTTGGGTCGTAGCGTGATGTTATATAGCTTATAGCCTTCCTCGATAAATAGGCTATCCAACACTAAAATATTTTTTTAATTCGGACCTGTAGTTCCTGAGATTAGCGCGTTCAAACAAACAAACAAACAAACTCTTCAGCTTTATTATGTTAGTATAGATTTGGCCTCGGAGCAGGTATTTAAAGAGGTATAGTTCATACTATTCACATAATTTCGTTTAAATATGTTTGTTTTATTTAATGTTGTTTTATTATTGTTGATAACTGTTAAATATTGTTATAATTGTTTACTATTGAAATGCAATCGCTAATAAATCATCGTCGTCCATCGACGTGCGTTCACTACGCTATCACTGTCCGTACTGACAGTATACATTCCGAATGAAAAAAAACTAACGTGTGCGCTAGTCTCACGGACTTCCGAATCGAGATTACGTGTTAGGAAATCGAATTCGGAAAACGTATGTATGCGGCCAGCTTAAACATGGGTTGGTAGGGCTGTGATCTTTCACGTCTGGTAATGTTCAATAAATTTCATTTAAAAGCATCTTTCTACTTACCAATCTATCTATCTATTAGCTTAATTGAAATGTACTGAACTGCGGAAACAGCGTTCGCTTAAGTAATAATAAAAATGAAGAAAAGTTGAAGTATGCATATAGTTAACCTCAATATGAACTACCTACCTACTTATTTCAAAGAAATCCACGCTCATTTTAAATGCAGGCAAATTGCACTGCAGTCGACAGTCACTTGGGAACTGGCATAAGGCGCAAATACATAATACATAAACACATTAAATAAAGCTGCTTTTAGTTCATAGAATCACGCGAAGTCATAATATGTAGGTGTTTAATACAAAAATAGAATAGTATCAAAATACAAATAACATTTATAATAGAAATTTAAAGTTCGTGGCTTGCTAAATGTCACTTTGATCAACATATAAATAACTATATAAAACCTAGTAGGAAATACTTATCAAACGTAAAAATAGCTAGACAATAGGATATAATCTTTTGCACACAGAGATCAATCCAAATCATTATATTCCTGATTTATCTGACCACGAATCCTTTCTTAAGCTAAATCGATTCCATGTGAATGATTTTTCCATGCCAGTGATTCTTTGGTCAACATTGAGAGCGATTTGTATTTTTCGTTTCATATAAGCTTTAGGGAGGAGAAAATTGGAAAACTATGTTCAGAAGTTAGAACATCTATTTTCTCGTAGGAAGCTTGTTAAGAATAGCTTAATTATTATTGCATTGACTATATAGTATGCCTAACACCACTGTTTTCGGTTAACTTCCTCTTTATACGTGATTTACGGCAATAAGTAAATAAGGCAACAAGATTTAGGTCCGCCTATAAAACGTTAACCTTTTAATTTCCTGGTAAGACATCAAAGGAACATTATGTGTATGTATGTCTAGTTATGTGATTAAAAGCCTTCGTATCCTTTAAACCAGGCTTTCCCGCGTACCTACCTACAGTTGAACTAGTTTCAAGATTTTTATTTTCCACTACTGTCTCTGGCAACAGGCCAGGATGCATCAAACAAATCCTTAGTAGGTAGTTTTGGCCAAAAAAAATTGGCCAACCTTATTTTAACAAAACGTTAAGATAAGGTTGGCCAATTTTACAACACACAAATTATGGGTGGTATCTAGTTAACATTGTTAGTCCCATATTTATTTACGAATAGCTACTTATAATGAGTGAACTGGATATACGAGAGGAATGATAGTGGATGTTGAGCAGAAGAGGTATATTAGGATAGTAGTACCTAATTAGAAAATCGAAATTCGAAGCCAAAACCCGCCGGGCAATATTAGGTATGTATGAACACATTTTCACGGATCGATACCTTTCGCACAGTTAGTCACCCTGTCGAACATTTTAGTCACCTGCGGCTCGTATCAATTTCAACCACATGCCGCACAAATCCACCCGTATAAATGCACCTTTACTGTGGAAGGACATTTTTCCTTCTTAGGTATATACAACGACTTATGAAAATTAAAGCTTGACTGGAGGCAATCCGCGTCCCAGAGGACTTAATATACATTTGGGGAGCCTACATTTCGTTAGATAAGACAGTTAGGTAAGAGAATGACTTTAATTTGGGGCAATTCTAATTTAATATATCTAATGTTTGTTTTCACGTGAAAAAAGAGAAAACAGTTTTCTTTTAAATTAGTTCAGTAAGAATAACATTAGTAGTTTACCCGAAACATATTTTGTTTTATATTTTATTGTGTTGTCATAATTATATGCAGACAATTATGATTGGCCAACGAACTATGGTCAGCCAGGTCAACTATGTCGTTTAAGGTGAACATGAAAACGTATATACAGAAATTTACTATTACGCATCATGAAGAAGGAATTGTACAAATTGTATTAGGTATATTAAATAGTTTTACGAGTGATATATGTATGTAACTTTATTATTTGCTTATAATTTTTTAAGAGTATGACATTAATATGACACTGTTTTGGTAAGTATTAGGTTTTAAATTACTGACAGTAGTTGAAATTTGGTATATAGCTACTGACGTCTACTTGATAGTCTTTTAAAAAATCCTATTATCCCTTGATAACGCAACTCACATCAAATTATTTTTGTGCTCATTTTAGTAATTCATTGTTTAGCTCTGTATACTTTCAGGTAGCTGACATTCTTAACAAGTCCCATCTCGAAGGTAATTCAGTAGATTGACACCGTAAATTTAGACGACGAGCGAATTAAACAGCTAAGATTCAAAGTGACGATATTAATCTGATGTAGGGATATCGCCTCCAGGGTATCCGTAGGTAATTACTCTGAAGGAGCATTGGGAATAGTGCCACGTATCAACTGGTAATATAATTTTGTCACTACAGGGATGTTGCTAGCTATTCAAACAAAAGGGTTCTATTAATTTATGGTAAAACAATTTGAGTAGTCCTTTTTCGAAGTACATAAGTTTATTTTTTGGTATCATATTTCTAGAAATCTACACTGAGACCTAAAATAAAGTCTTTTACAAGTTTAAATAAAAGGCTAGATCCTTTTCATTCTTTAGAAGCTTTTTAGTGTTTCTAGATTTTTATTATAAAGAAAATCATTGAAACTCAATTCACCTCGCATAAATAAATCAAAAGTCCAAAACAGAAAACTTCGCTGAATAAATGATATAAACTCAAACGGGCACAGGCAGAATTAGTTGTTTTACTTACATTCCGACCTTTTGACCTCGACCGACTTGGTTTATTTCAGACACTAAATACGTAACAATAAATTAAAAAATAATATACTTTCACTATATTGTATTGATTCACTTTAGTATTTATTGTAAGGTCAATGGAAGGGACATTAGGCCGCTTGAATGTCGCGTCGGTAACTAAATTGTCAAATTGGAGTCTGAATCAAAATGTTGGCATTAGACACACAAACGAAATTAGTAGCGTGACGTGGGTTTAGTAGTAAAGATACCTGTAGGGTTGTGAGTCTCAAACGCTCACAGCAAAAACAGTCAATAATGGATAATAGCTGTCTCCAAAAACACCTAAAGCAATTACCTATAAAAAGCCTTAGGCACTTGACTTAAAGTAGTTGGTAAATTCTTTCGTTTATTCTATTGGATTAAGTGACATCAAAAGAAATGGTTACAATTATATATTTTCGTCATGTACTCTATGTATTTATAACTATTTCTTGTTATTTGTAGCAAATATTATGTATAGATTTAAGCGTCTGTTACACAATATAATAAATATGTATGAGAATGTGGTTATTGACATATATAACTATTGCTTAGAGAGTACCTGGGCATATCTTTGTAAGAATCAGTCAACTGTTTTTGAAAGAAAAGAGTATTTGAAGCTGTTATTTCCAGAATAAATGTTCTTATTCTGTGACAAGTTGTAGATATTACTTGACATGAAATTTTTGTATCATACAAAGCTGTGTACACTGTATACAACATAGACCTTTTCTTATTTAGTGTTAACTTCTTGAATTTCAAAACTTCCGCATGTAAAATATGTTTACTGTACCTACGTTACTTTAACCAAATAATAATATATAATAATAATAAATTATAATTCTTTATTGTAACAAAAAGTTGGTAACAATTAATGTGTGAGCCATGATTCCCAAACTAGCGTGAATGTAAATATACTTACTTTATTTATTGTGAAAGCTTATATTATATTTGATTAATTCTGGGAATAGGTACATAAGTACTCTATAGACTTACGCCTGTACCTATGTCTCCAAAGTATTAGGCACTTCGCCTTACATTACGATCACACACATATTTTCCTCACTACAGGCCACATGACGAAACATCGTGGTGCCAGAATATAACTTCGTCTGATCCGTGAACCGAACTCACAGTCGTTCGAAATCAGAGATCAGAGGCCATAGAGGTAGTCAATGCTGTTACCAATAAAAGTAGAGAAAACGTTATTATAAATCTTTTTTTGTTTTCGCTAAGCATTGACGCAACGTACACTATTGACCTACCGCAGCTAACGACATAATATTCAATTTTAGCTACACGTACTTCGTTTCATATTCCACATATAGCAAATAACCACTCATTAGACACATCTAGTGGTACCGTACCAGAACGACTGATACAGAACTAACTTGCAGTAAATTTATAATTATGCGCCTCCCTTGAGAAAACAGCGCATATTTACCTGTTCTAACATTAGTTCAAGAATCTATTTTACCTACATTCCTAAAATTCTATTACTATTTTATGAAAAAGATCTCATAAATTCTAAATCTTATTTAAATACTAGGGTTAAGTACTAATTAGTGTTTAAAACTTTGTACTTGAGTAATATTTTTAATGTGTTTGTAGCTACAGTTAAACAAGTGAGAAACGGCAATGAATTGCCGTAAATCTTAGTTCGAAAAAATTGTATACGTGACCTTGAGGTCAGAGGTTAAAGGGTATATCGACTATGCTGAGTCGAATGGCACTGACCGCGAGTCTCTAGTTCTTACGGTTCTTGAGTTGAAAGTTGTATAACAGACAGACGGATGGACGGACAAAGCTGTTGTATGAGTATTTGTGAAGATTGACGCTTTTCCTGAAAGGGATTGGCAGAGGTGTACTACATACCCACGCCTTATTTACCCAGTTTTAGGTTCCACGTAAAAGGAGCGAGCCTAGATTAATACGACAACTTGTTCATTAAATCACTGGTAAAAAAGGTCATGGAAATATAATAGTTTATTTTGATTTTGTAACTAGTGGTGTAAGAATGCCGGGAATATCAGTAGGGTTAACCTATCCCGCATGCTGCTTTTTCACAAAGCATTTTGGTCCCAAATCATCATATTTAAGCTATATCGTTTCTCATACAACCCTAACACCTTACCTACCTAATTACGTATTGTACATACGTTCACACTCTATCCTATCTCATACAGTATCACGGTCAAAATCTCATAGCTCGCTAATATAGATGTCTGATATAATGAATCTCATTCACAATTATTATTATGAATGAAATGTTTGTTTGTTTGTCTGTTATTGCGTTAAAAAAGGTATAAGCGGCGTGATTTTTAGAAATCAAGTTATAATAATATGTACTACCAGTTCTTATCTAATAAAAATTGCAATAAAAGTAAACAAATTCGGTGATATGTTAGGAAGCGCTTGTCTGGTTAATGTTATTTTCAGTTAATAGCGCAGGTGAGATCGCGTATTTATTTTAATTTATTATATTTTCACATAGATATACATAGTAAATTAAATGAATATATTAAATTATTTATTTTAACTTACGAAATAATTAATCTAATTAACGAGATATTGTCACAAAATACCCAAGGACAAACATTTGACTAGTGTAACAGTCAAGTCGCGACCGCAAACTAGTGTAGAATCGTGATTAATTCACCGCGTTGACAAGCCGCCTGCAAAGTATATATTTTGTAATCATAGTACATAGCTTAAAAGCAGTTTATATAATTTATAGTTGTTTATATTATAAGAAAGTCAGCCCGTATTATTTTAATGAATAGTCAGAGTGTTAATATGAATTATTGCTAAGTGCTTATCACACTGTTTAATGTTCATTAATTAGACGGAATGATAATTTATTATTAATATTTATATCGAAAACTCGACACGCTATTACTGTACGACCTTGCAAAGAGTTATTACTATTATTATGTGGCAGTATTTTACTGTCTACGCGCTTACTCACTAATTGTTTGCTCTGGGAATAAAGAATAATAACTGTATCTTTCTTTACTATTTTATCCTATGGTAGCACTTCAACCCGTTTATAAGATTAACTAACCGAAGAAAAGGATTATATTGCGTAATATCACCTTGAATTTTCCCTGTTATTCTATCTCGAGTTTCTGTTTCTTTTATTATTTCAGCATGTAGTAGGTACACTAGTCGTCGAATGTTTCTGTCTACAGGAAAATGTAGTGAGACCAAGAGTCTTGTTAGACGCATGTCTCATTATTCCAGTTCGACGAATTCAATATTGTTTCTTTGGCAATACATCTCAGGCGGTCGCACGAGTTTTATGTCGTCTCATATAAACGAGGCCTATTCTCAACATTTCGTTCTATTTATAAATAATGTTGTTGTTTTGCTTTTTATTGTTTATGGTTATTATTATTCACGATGCGTACTAAATTGGTGACGATGACTTAATGGTGACGTAGACTTTTAATGAAAATGTATTTCATATGTTATATTATTATGAATACAATTCTACTTTCACTACCTAATTTAAAGTTTATATTATTAAAATACATATCGGTTAATTATAAATGTTTGCTAAAACAATGATAAGGATAATTCTATTTTTGGTTATTTATGTTTCCCGGGGTTTTATTGCTTACAGCGAGTTTATATTAATTGATTTTGTGCAGCAAAGCGTAAACTGTTAACATGGCGGTATGGATATTTACAATATTTTTGCAGCGTTATGGTTAAATATGCCTCATGTTTTAACAAGCTAAATGGGGCAATAGCGGATAAATATTTGTATGCATGGCCTGCGGATATTTCTGGTATTGCCTGAAATTAACTACGTTCAGGAATAACAGGCGTAGAATTGAAGTGATGTTTATTATTAATTTACTTCTACGGTGGTAGCCAAGTGGGTGAACGTCACACTGCTATGAATTGGACTCGAGTTCAATTCCAAGCCACGCATCTCTGACTTTTCGAAGTTACGTGCATACTAAATCGTTAATTATCGCTCAAAGAATACATTACATGGTGCACTATGGCCTAATGAATAAGAAGACGTGCTCAGAAGTGAGACAGTTTATATATGGGGCTGATATTATTATTCAGAATGATTGCCTCCTTGCCCAAATGTGAACTTACCAAATAAGAACTTTTGTGATGCTTTGCGGCAATGGCTAATACAGGAATACTTTCATTTCATCAAGGATTTTTTAAGTAATAGTTCTTGTCGTTTCTGCACCTATTAAGAGACATTGTATTATGACATTTATTTTTATTTAATTTTTTTATTGATTATTTTTACTAACTTAATCAAATTTCATTTTATTCTGACATGAAAACGAGAATTATATTAAAATATTATATTGTTTATTGAAATAATGAAATGATTGAATGTAAATTAATTTTCATAATTAGTTAATAGACATGTCATTTGATAGTTTAATACACATATATTTTTTGCACATTTGTATTACGGGTGAATGTGTATTGGTCTAATTTATATGTAACACCTTTGTGTACCACATTTCAAGACAATAAATAAATAATAATAATTATTATTATTTATTACTATTCTATGAAGTTTTAGAAGTCGTACAAATTAATATATGTACATAATTTATAATTTTGTAGCACAGATTGGGCAAATTATAACACAACTTAAACTATTTTAATGCACGACTTATTATATTCTAGCTGTGCCCGCGGTTTCACCCCCGTTTATAGTTACTGCACCGTTCCTGTGGGTCGTAGCATGATATTATAATGATAGCCTATAGCCTTCCTCGATAAATAGGCTATCCAACACTAAAATAATTTTTCAATTTGAACCACCGTTCCTGAGATTAGCGCGTTCAACCAAACAAACAAACAAACTCTTCAGCTTTATAATATTAGTATACTTAGATTATATAAACACAATATTTACGTGTTATTTTATAGTAAAATTACATTTTGAGGAGAATAAATAACTTTGTTTTTAGAATAGTCCCCCAACCATCAAGTCCAAGATGCGGGTTCTAGCGGCCGAGTGCCCGCAACCTAGTTGGCGTGAGACTCTCTCTGTAAATATTACTGTCCCATGTGTTAGCGAACTCGTTTAGTAATCCGAAGCATTTATGGCAGGTGAATGGGTTCATGTGATCTCTTTGCTTTCTTTTTAGCACTGGCCGTTACCAATGATTTTTAGCGTCAAAAGTGACAGCTTAAAGAGAATATTGTTTTTTAATAGGTCATCGAGAATTGGCAACTCTTGTGCACTTTTCTGTGAATTGAAGACAAATTTTCCTCGTTTCATTAGAATACACGTTAAATTTGCTTTTGCAATTCAATCTTTATTTAAAATGTAGAGGAAAATATATTACGCAAAGCTTACATGCTTTTCCTTGAATAAATAGTTCTTTCGAATTATGCACACTGAAATAAATTCTAGTTACGTGTTTTATTTTTAAAACATTATACTAACCTAAAGCATTATGCCTTTAAAAAAAGTTGCAGCCAATGCATGTGTTAAAAAGTATGTGGTAGTAATTTTTCTGTGTTCAGCGTTGTACCTACATTTACTGTTTTCTAATTATAATGAGGTCACACTAACAACACTTAAGCCTATGTATCCAAAGCTCAATTTGTGCCTTAAGAAATATTAATGAAATCCATTACTGACTCATACGGTTTTCGAGCTACTCTGTAATCACAAGCCGTCTAGACTTTCCATAAAGGCACATATACGTACTTACATACGTCATGATCAGGTACTTTTTATAATCCAGATGGATTATAAAAAGTATTTCAGCTCTAGAATTCATGCGTGTGTGTCCCCACAATTATCAATTTTTATACTCTCCAAATGACTGTCACCACTTAAATTTATATCATGAGTGTGACTGTCAGCGATGTTCGGTGTGGACACTGACGAGGGATCTGATATGTGACGAGGGGTTCCGACGGTGTATATTCCCAATATCGATACAGAGTAAGACAAAAACAATTACAAAGGTACATAGGAAAGCGTATTGACTACGTGCATATCTGTGAACTTACCTACATTTATTAGTGGCACAATGTTCGTTGCACATTTTTGTGATATAGAAATAGAGACTATTCTTAATATATGTGAAGTATTATGATACTTTCGCTTTATATCCGAAGGTAGGCGTAATATATAGTTACATTTTGTCAGCTATGGTTTAAGACCCACATACAACCTATTGACACCATGCTGCTTTTAACAAAAACCTAATATCACGACGCCCGTCGCCTGGGGAATCCAATTCTGGACCTCAGAATTAGCCGCTCAGAATTAGAGAAAGCTTAGCCGTCGCCCCAACAACGCTGTTTTTCTGAACTTATTATGAAACTGTACCTGGTAACCAGCATTTGCTTGCTATTATGTGAGTAGCATTCTAAAAGATAAGTATGTGACAAAATATGGTTTTAACGCATCCCTATCTAAGTCTGACGGAATATACTGGCGGCATTCCACACCTATTATGGTGTATAGAAAATACAGTTATTGTCATGCAACCTAAGTGCTGAATTCCATTTATAAATAACTTCACATTGCCGTGTTGCAATCGCATTTGGATTATTTTCGAATATACAGGGTTAATTGCAATGTATCTTTAACCATTAAAAGTGGTATCGCGTTAAGAAGATTGTCTTTGGATATCAACCGAATACTTAAAACATAGGTTTCTCTATAACATCACCATAAAAATAACCGGTTATATCAGATTCTAAGCTAACTGCTCCAGGTCGTTTTGCGCTTATCTAAAAGTCAGACGTGCGGTTATTATCTTATTTAAATTAATTAAGATAAAATAAACCGCTGTCGGAAGTTTCCACCCGCGCCTTGAACAAGATGGGGAAGCAATAAGTCAAGTTTATAATGTACCTTATAAATAAGTCATTGTTATCTAAATTATATTTTGTGAGTAAATTGCTTAAGTTATGGCAAAAGTATTCACCAGATGCTTCGAAACATATCGCTAGAAATAATAACCGCTTATTAAATTCTGATGTCTTGGTAAAAGACTGCTTCGTTGGTTCCGGGGCACTTAGTCTTAAGATTGATTTTGAAGTTCCAGGGATGTTTTATTACGAAAATCGCGGCAGCATTCAAAGATTCAAAACGTACCCAGTAGGGGTCAACAGATTATTGCGTGAAATCTAGACAATGGTTGATGTGCGTCTGATACATCTCATACTTTCCCATCGCATGTTTTATAACTGACAAAGGGTATTTAGCGCAATCATATTCAGTATTTATATACCTTTTTAATATGCTTGACGTTACGGACAGGTTGCACAGGCCGTGGCCACAAGCCTGGCCGAATTATCTAGCCTTTCAAAAAGGTATGTAAATAGTTAGCCTGATTATGTTGATACCCGTTGTCTCGGCTCTGTCCTGGTAGGTAGTCGGAAGTATGTCTGTTCTAGTAAATAACGTAAGTATATCCCTTGGAAAGCCGACGTAATTTAGTTTGCCTAGATGTTAAAAAGGTACAACATTTAGAGACCATTAGCCATTAAGGTTGCGTAATCTTCTTCCTATAAACGGCTGTATTGAAGCGGATAACATAAATATTGTCCTACCTAATCCGTTGTTGTCCTTTCCGTTCAACGTATAGCGTGAAAACAGTAGTAATGTATGCAAATCGCTTTATTACACAATCTGTTAGCACCTATAGTCTTAGTTACCACGTAGAGCACTTTATTCTTATATAAAATTCTCTCTCTAGGTACAATACCCATGTTGTGGGATTACATATACAAACAAAGAACATTCTAACTTGAAACCACAACAAATTATATATAATCTATTTATATTTGCAGCAATTTGGCTTTCAAAATTACTTGTATTCGTGTTAAGCCCTATAGCTAGCTAAATGTTCAAAAAAGCAGCTTCATATCGATTGCGAGTTGAATGAAGAATGGACTCTGATACCATAGTATCAGGTCATCAAAAATGCATGATTAATGGCGTAGTGTTGGAGTGGTTGCTGCCGCTGACCAGGCGTCACTGAGTGTTATGGGATCGATACTGTACAAAAACTTGTGTGATCTACAAATATTTATTCTGTGTGTGCTCTTCTTTTAGTGTTTGTAAAGTCCTCTACGACACAGGTATTACAGCTACAGTGGGTGTTGACTTATACTAATAAAAAAATAATAAACTAATGATACTTTAAAGTCGACAGATACTATTGATCGTAGACTTTTTGATTAAAACCTCTGGTACAATGTCGAGGCGACCACATAAAGACACACTCAGATAAAGATGTGCCTTTTGCGTCTATTATTATATAATAAGCTCGTGATAATCAACTGATAAACAAGAACCATTCTCAAAGGGCCTACACAATCGATACGCTTGAAAAATATACGAATACGAAGAGTCAAGCAAATGTAACTGGCCATCCCCTGAACAATTTCCGCGTAAGCTCGCCCTATACCCATGGGAAGGCTATACTTGTTAAGGTTTTAAATAACCGAACATAATACTTTTTCAAGAATGATAATATTATTTACCGTAAACCTTTTGTTCAAGAGCTTCAGAGTTATTTTTGTCTCACAGTTATTATTTTCAGTGTAGGGACTTGTAAAAATGGCAAAAATATTTAGAGCTATTTTCAGGTGAAGACATAAGTAAAAATGCCTTAATTTACGTTAATTTTAAGATTGTTTTTGTCACTGTTGTCACAAAACGTCTGCTTCAATTGGACAAATGCATCCAAGGGCCTGTCTTGTGTTGTTTGGACATTCTTCTGTCCATATTACAACACTGCGGTATTTGAAATAACGATCGAACTACCCAATTCACGAACGAATGAATAAAAATGCTGTTTTGACAGGTTTTGAATAAGAAATTTGTCAAAATTATTAATTTGGTAAATTGAATGTCAAAGGAAAAGTCGAACATTATTTCATACTTTTGGTAAACCGTACAGGGGCTCAATTCGCTTACCGAGACCTTAATGCGTCAATATTAATTTAAATTGTGGTTTATTAAAACGAACATGTTATTAAGTCACGGCCGCACACCGGCCACCAAACACAATATTTTTTTAATTACTTATGTCTGTTTTCTAAGACTTATAGGTTAAGTTACTCATTTGCACGAATCTCCTACAGCGTGTATATACGAGTCTATTTGACAGTGTTTAGCAAAAGTAGTGTGTAGATTATAGGCCAGAATGGAATAATCTGTGCGACATTGGCCTCATCGATAACGATTAGCGCGGAGCAAGCTGAGCTAGAAACTAGAAGCAAACATATAGTTAAGATTAGTTCCGTCGCTGAGTTAAAGTTATGTAAGTGTGTTGGGCGATTACTCGTACTGCTCGCCAACTGGCAAAACACTAGTGTGCGTATCAAGTAAGAGTTGGCTTAAACACTTGCTTGGCACACTGAGTTTTCTTTAATAGATCTTGTCGTTGCGATAAACCAGTGGAGTAAGTCCTCGCGAGAATTGTATGTGTCTCTTTTATTTACATGGAAAAATATATCATTTGTACCTTTCATAAGCGAGTAAATATTTGATCACCTGACAGTATATTATCCACTGGTAGGTAATGAAAATTGTTAACACCTCTTTTAAGAGCAGCGATAGCTCAGTGGGGAGACCAACAGACTGCAATGCAGAGGGTCTCGGGTTCGAACCCACGTCGCGCACCTCTGACTTTCGGAATTTATATGACTTTTCGAAATTATGTGCGTATTGTTTGACAATTATCGCCTGCTCCGTGCCTCGGAGAGCACGTTAAGACGTCGGTTCCGGCTGCCATGAACATCTATGGCAGTCGTTAATGGGAGAGTATCGACACAAAAGATCCCACTGGGTCGAAGTGTCGCCGGTCTACACTGACTGGCCCCCACATAAGATAAGTAATACCTCTTTAAGCAAAAAATGGTATCTAATAACAATTTTCATAACTTATCTTTTAATAGATTATAATGAGTTATTAGTTATTACAGATTTTGTCAGACATCTTTAGACTTAATTAATTAGATTTTAGATCAGCTACAAAATTTATAATTCAATTATAATAAAACTTCTAAATAAACTTCTTAACCCTTCCTGAGCAAAGTAAGTTAAAAAAAAAACTAATCTACTTTATCTCGACTTAAAGTTTTAAATGTTTTAAGTACAAACTTGGTCTTTTTAGATAGCAATGTTTTGATAAGACTATCTGGTTTGTTCTGAGGCATAAGTTCGAATTAAGGCTTACAGCCATCGTGATGTTAGGCCTAATACCTGGTTAGGCCAAAACGTTATTGTAATTTTCTGCTAAGACAATATTTAAAGCTTATTGCCCCATCCTGCTACCTATCTTCTGGCGGAACCCTTGACGATGCAAGTCGGTCGAAACGTCGGGCAACAAATAGCTATTTATTACCTTTGAAATACTGAATTACGAGTACGACCCGTTATCTAGTGTAAATAGCATATATCATACATAATTATATAAATCGCGAAAGTTAACGTTTAGTGGCGGAAGGTAGAAAGAATACATCTCCCTCTCCCCTGTCGGCGATATACATGCGTATGCTTTGAAGGATTAATGTTAGTGCTATTGCTTACCATCAACTCCCTTCTAAGCTTATCGAGCTCGTGCGCAGACGGCGGCGCGGGCTGCACTCTCCCTCTTCTCAACTCCTCAAGCTGCCGCGTCAGCTCCTCCACCTTGGCCACTGCCACGGATAGCTCCTTTTCTTTCTCATTGAATAAAGCTCGTATTGACTCTAGGTCGCTTGCTGTAAACAAAGAGAATATCGTAAGTTCCAAGATCATAAAATATTTCAATCGGAGATTTGACTACAATTAAGGCAAGGCAAAGAAGTGGCCTTTAATGAACTGACTGTAGTGAAATTAATAATGGAAGGCATCCTACTTTCCTACTAATATTATAAATGTGGTACTTTATGGATATTTATTACTCAAGACAAATGCGTAAAACGATTTGGATGATCCTTGGTACACGAATAGCCTATGAACTAGATTCTGGACATAGAAAATATGATATAGTTTATCCCGATATGCGATGCCATGGGATTAACGAAACTAGAAAAATCATACGAAATACTGGCTTAGATAACTTTCATAAGCATGTTCGCGATGCAAGATTTATGTAATAAGTAAAAATAAAGTAATAATGCAATGCTAGTTATTAATTTACTTTTTGGACGCACGACCATCGCCGTGATCATAAAAAGTACGGACGAAAATACTATTTCATTTAATAGGTAACATATGTAATATTCGATATATCGCTATTATACCTATAAATGTACCTCACTAAAACGATTCGTTTCTAGCATACGCGACTGGGCATTAGTATGCGTTAAATTAGTTTGTAAATAGAACAGAGCGCAATTATTCTCCACGCCACCGCACCGTTAATTCATTATACTTATCTCAGAATATTTACCATTCCTTGTCAGTATGATAATATAAGACGAAAATTTAGTGTTACTCCTACTCAGGTTCGTGATGAAAGATTTTGTAGGGGCAATTTTCTTCGCTTACTGATTATACCTATTTACATTTTCAAAGAAAATAACATCCTGCGGTATTCCAACACGAAATAATATTTGTATTTTACGGAAATATAATGAGGCAGCAGCGATAATACCTACGTAAAATATAGGTACAAGAAAATATTCTTCTTCAAGAGGACATAACTTAAGAAAAAACATAGACTGAAATATTTGAAGGTCTCGAGTGAAAGATAAAATAATTTTTTGTCATTTATGTAGGTGCCAACCGAATCTGTTGTCGAGTACCTGTTTATTCGGCAAGTACAATTTTATATCCATCCCTCAGCCGCCTATAAAAATGTAAGAGAATAAGACGAAATTTTGAGGCGTGAATAAAATTGTGAGCGAAGGTCGACATTATGATTATCACCTGTCACACTGAAACAATAAAAAACGTCATATGTGGGTGCTCCGGACGTCGAACGTTTAGCGTAACCCACTAGCTGTTGACATTTCCCGCCGACTACACTCGGTGAAAACGTTTTGTAATATTAATGTAATATGAGACAAGACTGCAATTCAGAACAAATAACCCTTCATGCAAATTGTTGGACTTTAATCACATTATTTCTGTATAACGTTGATCATTATTTTCCATTATTTCTAGTACCCCGTATACTCGGATATTGACGAGTTATTGATCTGTCTAGTGCTTTTGTTTCTGAGCTTATAATACCGATATTAGTTCCCTGTCCGATGAATCACATATGATACATAACAATAGATTTCCTATTGTGTCTAGTGTCTATCACGGGACAGCGAATGGGTTAAAAATCCGATACATCAATAATAACTTATATGTTTAAAATGTCAATATTACTTAACTGGAAACGAAAACTATCATAGAATTAGAATAGCCTACCGACCTAATTCTAATATAGACACACAGTATGTCATAAAAGTCAAGGAAAGGGTATCGCCATTTAGACTGTTGACCTAACGAGTAGATAACTACGCCCTTTTAGTTTTTACTTTCAATTTGAGCGCCAAACTTTATAAATTGTTCAGTTAAAATTATAGATAATAAACATTAATTTTGTTCTAATAGTTACTATTAAAACAACAATGAAACTAATTTGAAACGGAATAAAGTTAGCAATTGAGAAATTCTAACGTACTGAGGGGCAAAAATGCTTTTACAGGAGCCCAGCTGGGCCCGGTCGAGGCACATTTAAGAGCCTCCGAGAGGGAAATACCTCCGACCTTTCAATTACAGTAGATAATAAAGAGGGCTTTATCTGTTCGAGGAGACCTCCCGTTTGTACACGACGTCTCGACAGAGTACCATCATTTTTTGGCTATATGGTTTAAAGGCCGATGTGAGTATGCGTTTAAAATAATGGCTTGAGGGTGAACCCTTCACCGTTTGTGCCATTTATTTGTATGTGTGGGTGTGTTGTATAGCAGGTAAGTATGACACACAATAATAAAGGCACAGTCATATTCAAATTATAAAGTACGTTTTATTTTTTGCCGGATTAAGTCAAGATGTAACATAGCCTCTTAAACGCAATTACTTGCTCTACCTACTAAAGTGGCGCACGTGTATTTGTCATCGAGTGCAAAGTTTGAACGAACATTTACACTGGGCCTTCGTGTGTCGATTTCAGTGCAAGCTCAAGTGTTATCGGGGCCTACACATTAATTTTTAATGGTCATTTGAATTACATATTTATTATTATTGTATTCGACAACTATTTGAATATTTATCTATCAATATTTTAAATTAATTTTCAGTGTTCAATTGATTTATGTTAAAACTAGTTTTCACCCGCGGCTTCGCTCGCGTAAATGTAGGTTAGGTTACAGTTCTTTTTTCTGGATGAAAGGTACCCTATATCCTATTCTGTACCCCTGACAACGTTCATGCAAAATTTCATGTTGATCGGTTGAGTAGTTAAGGCGTGAAAGCGTAACAAACAAACAAACATTTTCACATTTATAATATTAGTAAGGATAATGTAAATCTTAAATATGATCTGTTACCTTCTGTTGTGTAATGTATCTGGTAGTTAGTCGCTCTACCTGACGTCATGTCATATAAGTGGTACAAGTATCAGTAGGTACTTGTATTTATTAGAGTAGCTAACAAATGCGGAAAGCTTTCAAAAAAGCCTCAAACTCACAAAGTATCTAATAAAGTTTACACGCAATCTGTTTGGAGATTACGCTAAATCTTTGCTAACATAAACAAGATTATAACGAGTTAATTGAAGCTCGAGAGAGATGGATTAATGTTGATAGCATTGGGGGTATATCAGTATCGTGATTTGCATTCCACATTTGAACATGTGGTTAATAGATAATTATGTATAAACATAGTTATAACTGGACTATGTTTGGTATTCTAGACTCTATACTCTATAGTCTAGGTCTAGAATACCAAATACCAAAAATTTAAAAATACCAATTTTAATTTCTTGACATCCTACTTTCATATACATGCATGTGTGGTGTGTCATATAATAAAATAAAAATATAAATATTATACGTAAACAGAATAAAAGACGCTTAACTCTTAACGGTTGCACGACGACACTGACACATCTGTCTCCTGATTTGGTCAACGACAGAATGGAAAGAGAAAATTGGTAGATATTATAGATAGGTTATCTATATAACTTATTTTTTTTATTTCATGGGGATAGGAACATTTTATATTACTAACAGGTATGAGTATAACAATGGATACATGTATAATCCATTACGTTTTCACATATTAATACTCAGTTAAGATAGACTATAGCGATAGCTCAGTGGGGACACCAACAGACTGCAATGCAGAGGGTCTCGGGTTCGAACCCACGTCGCGCACCTCTGACTTTCGGAAGTTATATGACTTCGAAATTATGTGCGTATTGGCTGACAATTATCGCCTGCTCCGTGCCTCGGAGAGCACGTTAAGCCGGTGGTCCCGGCTGCCATGAACATCTATGGTAGTCGTTATTGGGAGAGTGTCGACACAAAAGATCCCACTGGGTCGAGGTGTCGCCGGTCTGCACTGACTGGTCCCCAGATAAGATAAGATAGACTAAGTTACGTATTACAGTACTACTACGTAACTTAGTCGACTTGCGAGGCAAACAAGTATACATTTTGCCTATTGGTAAGCAGTTACCGAAGTTTCTGTACGCTTTGATACTAGTGTACCAATGGCACGATACCCTTACTTAGAAAACGAGTTACAAAGGGAACAAGATCACTGGTGATTTGTTGACAGTACAGCGCATCATTATGGTGTCCTAAAATCCTACTCACCGCAGAAATACAACGCCTTTTGTGTTGAGTCCCTGCGAAGGCTTCAGAGGGACTTTCCTAATCGAGATGCTCCACGTCGTCACTAATACCAGGCATGATGATAATTTGTACACCTTGATTTCAAATTCCACGCTGCCAGTTAAAACCAACGCTACTCTATTATTTTTAAATTGGCATACTAGTATATCTTTCGTAGATATGTTTAATCTCTCAGTATATCATACAGAGCATAGAGCAAACAAGCAGGAAACCAATTATAATAGCAAACAGGAATATGCATATCTAGCATAATTATATAAAGTTAAAAGCGGAGACCCATATCAAAATTACAGGCGGAATATTCAAGTAGGTTGTACGTAACATTAAAAACTTCGATATCAGACGATGAACAAGTTATTAATACTCTCTAATTAGCAACCACAGAAGCGATACTTCTAAAAATCAGGGTCAGGAAGGTGCTTCTATTGGTCAGTCCTATCAGTGATTTATTTAACACGTCACTAAACAGCAATGGTTCACTGGCCGAGTCAAAAGGTTGCGTACCGAACCGTGAAATAAAGAGTGCAAATAATGTTATCAGTGAGCACACAAGCTGTTTCGGATACAATAGGATATTTCTAGATATTCGGGAGACAGGGCGAGGAAATTGATTTTGCGGTTCAAAATATTATTTTCCACCCGTCGGAATGTATCGAAGTTTTCTTGAAGTAAATGAAAATGTAAACGGAAACCCAAAGAGGTTTTCCATTTGTTTCAAGGTACGTCATTTTGCGAAAGATACCTTAATAAAAGACTACTAGACTTAGATACCTAAAGAGAGTATTAGTAAGTAGTACTATAGCTGTCCTAGTACTTTACTTCCTGAATTAATAAAGAAACGACGTTTTAATGGAAGTAAGCGAAACAAATTATACATACATATGAGTAAGATGTTTTTTAAATATTACACTACAGTGAACGTAACGTAAGGCGTAAGGCTAATTAGATGGTCATGTTTTTTAAGGAAAACCAAGTTCACTGCCAATTTGCTTACATATGGAATTAATAGCAACAGAATAACAGTAATTTACATATTAAGTAATGAAGAACTTATGATATGTCAAAGGCAGACAAGACATTTGACTTTCCTGCAAAGCAAACAATCAAATATAGAACTATAACGCCATTTGTAAATTCCATTAGACTGCGTCGTCTTTGTCTTAATATAAATAACATCGCCTCCCTATTTGATATACGATTAAGTTAATTTTATATATAGAAAGAGCTTAGTCAATCAACCTATACGGGCAGCAACCCAGTAAAAGACTTGTTAAAATAAAACATGTCCTTGTCGTAGGTAAGCAAATTCAATTTTCACGCGTATAAATAAGCGATTATTGAATTTGTGTCGCTCTAAATTTCAAATCACGTAACACCGTCTCAGAAGCCACATAGGTTTATGGAAAAAGCGACCGAAAACAAAAGAAGCCAAGGTTGTAGAGTCGCTTAATGGTATATTTCTTCACAGCGAATGTATCGCGATCTGTGCGACCCACCCAAATTGATTTAACTACGCGTCTGTAAGAGAACGTATTCCAATTTTAGTATCTAATGTACGAATAGAAAGAACCCTTCTTCCCCTTTTTCTTTAGTAACAATTTACGCGCAAAGGGTTGTTTCACTCGTTATCTCGCATCAAATATAATGTGCTTAGCTTCAGGAAACAGTTTCTTCTCTATTCGTGTACAAAGGACTTCCGTGTAACTTTTACTAAAAAGAGTTAGTGACCCATTTTACTAAATTTACATTTATTTTATGGTACACCTTTACGAAAGGTTAGCGTTAAAATTGATGTTGTAAACCTTTCTCTATAAGATTTTTCGCTCCGTCTCGTCGTGAAATGAGGGTTAATAATTGTACGTCGAGAAAATTAAATTAATGTGGGATGTAACAGTTCTTTGGATAAATTCAATCCGTTGTTCAACTATCTGAGTATTTTAATCAATTCGCCTGCATAAATAAAAAATGTTTCATCTCTTGTTTTATACGAAGTATTAAAACGATATTAGATTTCGAAGGGAGCAAATGCTATGTGTGTAAGTAGATTAGCTGTAGAGAACTATGAACTAGTGCGAGTCACAATCAGCTTAATGAGGCAAAACTTGTAAAGTGATTAGCCTCAACAGAGTGTTGGACCGCTACACTAAAACCCACATTTGTAGGAGCGTAGCTAATGTAAGGTGCGGCCACAAAAACCTCCGCGCTGACGCAGACTGATGTCTAGGGACGAAAACAAATGGAACTTTCAACTTAAACAACGATTAGGTCGAATGAAAAATAGCAACATGTAAATATGTGGTACATTTTTTTTGCTCGCATTTATTAAACGTCCGAGTTTAACGTTTGGCAGCAAAAATAAATGAACCTAAAAAAAATTGCCAATTGCGAACATTTATCACCCTACTCTGAAAAAATCTAAAAACCTTTAAAAAGGCTCGTTAAGTTTTTTTTTGTTTGAGCATAAATATATACTCCAATAACGGTAAAAGTTGGCATAATTTGTTCTTAATTTAATTTCGAACGTTGTGTTCACACAGCGAATAAATAGCAGAACATTAAATATAATTGCATTTACAAAAACGTTGTTTTATTAGGTTAGTCAGTAGTGGCATTCTTCAAAATGTTGAAGAATAACAAAAAAGCAACTACAGTGGGGAATGACGCTATTGATTTTCTTAAGTTTAGTCGATACGTGAACGCGGTGTCATTTGAAGGCTGGTACTACAGACAATATTAGTAATGTAGCCTATTTTATGTATTCAGTTCGCAATATTTCATTTTTATTGAGACCGATAAGATGTGAAATGTTCGTCGATAAATAAAAACGAGAACTTTCTCTAGACCTTATGAATTCACAATCTTGTTTAAAAAGTTTTAGAATTCATAAATTTTCGTAGCCGATCCGATCATAGTTCATTTAAAGAATCGATAAACATAAACACGAGGCACCTCTCAATGACATATTTAAAAAGAAATAAGAAAGAGATTTCATTAACTGTATATATTTTCTACATCAAAAAAGATTAACGCAGTGTATTTTAATATAATTAAGACTTGCTCATTCGACATTCAGTGTACAGCTTTAATGAAAATAAATTTTAATTAGTTTGCCAGGATGTTGTGTCACCAAATGAGCAAAAATATTATTAGCACATAATTGATAACGTAATCTAATTAGCCTTACTCAAAACTAAAAAAGAATAAAACATGTTAGTAGCTATTCGAGTGGTTCTCGCCTAATTATATTTCGGTTTAGGATGGTGATTCAGAAACGTGGAGTTTACAGCGCGCTTGCAGGGAGTCAGAAAGCTGCTTAGTTACAAACATCTGTTATTATAATAGCCTGAAAGTGACTGACGTCAATAAGGTCTTAGATACGACTCCCAGGTCGAGCAAAGTACTATTAGGCTTTTCTGTCCAGATATTCTCAGCAACAACATGGAGTCTAAAATCCTGTTCGATAGACAACAACAGATTCGCTCTTTATTACGTGGTACTTTTTTTTTTTTTTTTATTACATTCACACAACACCATCTAGCCCAAACTAAGCAGAGCTTGTACTATGGGTACTAGACAATGGATAAACATACATATACTACTTTTTTTTTTTGTTGTAAATACATACATATTATACATAGCATACAAACCAATATATAATGATATAGCTAGCAAATGTGAGTGTGTGGGAGTATAGATGCATCACACGAGCTAAAAGTTCTAACAGTAAGCCTTTGATCATATGAAATATTGTAACGACTTTAATTCTTTGTGTTTAATCATTATTAATAAAATATCGCTGTCTTTTTAAGGGCATGCTCAAGTCATGTTGAAATATAATGCAAAAAGTCTACATGTACGTTATAGGCCACCTACAGACATACTTACACATCAAAATCTATCACACCAAGTCTTTCAAGTTTTGACCAATTATAGTCAAACTCAGAGCATTTTAAATTAACAAAACGATTGAGTTCAAAATTAATCGCGGACATATAAAGAATTTGCCATTGTAAACTATTTTCAGAGTATGCCATAAATACTACTTATTCCTCCAGTACGAAATTACTTAACTAATATTTCCTACTATAGCAAAATTACTTCTAAAACTTTTGACAAGTTTCAGGTGTAATGGAAAGCACGCTGTAAGCTTGCATAAGCGGCCTGCTTTACGCTCCGTTCGTTCCAATTTCGCGGTCTTATGCTGCCTTCTGATGTTTGTTGCCTTTGGTTACTTTGAGTCCCTAACCTTTGTATAATAATTATATATTAGCCTGAGTAGTGTAATGTATTTATATAAGCCACTGAAAAAGGTTATTTAATTACTGTTTACAATTTAATTATCTTTTTGTTTGGAAGCTATTTGTTGTACTAATAAACTTATTCGGGTGGCCTTTCCAGTAATATTATATGCAAGCTATTTACCACATGTATTTTTATGTATCTTAGTTTTTCAACGTGTATTGCCTGAAGGCAATGTTCAAATGTATTTACGTATTCACAAGGTCGATTAGGTTAGTGTTGTTGAAGTATAGTCAACCGAGTTGCTCTATGCATAGTGAATAGACCGATACTAATATTTATTTTGGTAGAAACGCGCTCGCCGCGTGTAAGTCTTTATTTCTGTATTTTCAATGAAATGTTTACAGAACAAACTGTAAGGCAATAGTTAGGGATTTTAGAATCCAGGTATCCTAGAGATTGGCTATGTTTTTATAAATGGAATATTTCGTATACTCTTTTCAAATAGTAGTTGCTGCCTATTCCAAAAAATGCTAGTGTGGAACACAAATATAATCGGTGCAAACATAGGCATGCTGACTCGTCGTAATTGTCATTTAAAGTGGTCTTCTGATCAGTATTCGATAATAAAAACCCATAGCTTTTTATGTAAGTTATCTTATATATTTATGATATATCTCTGCTGCAATATATGTAATATGTTTCCGCAGGGTAAGTGGCAAAGAATCAACACAATCAACACAAAAATTAATAGTATCGATCAACGGATAACGTTTTATTACCATTCTAACGACTCTCATCAACCGAGAAGAAAACTCGCTTCCTTAAGTAATTGGATATTTGCTTGAATGCCAGATAAAATCGAATGCCTACTCGATATAAACCCTCTAAATCGAACAATCTGTGCGGATAGCGATTTTACCTATACCAATCGTGAGGCAATAGCCCAATACTCGGTACGGATTTGTTCTTTTTTTCGATAAGTGGGTCAGACATAATTATCGTTCTTTATTATACCTAGGGGATTTTCTCTTAAGTGGCAGTAGAGCGAAATCGGTAGCCGTCAATCATGTTTAGTGAGATTAGTACTAATCGAGATATTGAGTGCGGAATTCGGTTTGGATTGTACCCGAGGCGTAGTAGCAAATTATCAATCAATCAAAATAGCACGCAGCTGTCCACCGCGGATTAGGGGCCTAGTGGCCAATCACTACTAAGTATAAAAGAGACAGTTACAGTACAACGACCGGAGCGAGAGAATATAACTGTTTGTGTATTTCTTGTTATACATACCCGAGTTTGTACATAGATCCCCGAAGGAGTAGACGGTGGTAGTATGCCCACATTTCACAAGGAATATTTTAGGACCTAAGTTTTAGACATAATGCATAAATTTAGTAACAATTCCATATTACGGTTGAAATAAAATAAAAGCAAAGAATATGCACTACAAGAAAATTAAAATTTTCAGCCACTAACAAAACCCAAAACAGACTACCAGAATTATTTTATAAAACCAAGATGGCAAATAAATACACATATAGCCCGCCTGATGGTAGGTTGTTAACAGCGGGGAGTTGCTGTGATGTTAGCACAAAAGATAATCATTACTGGTCACCTGCTGACAGTGCAGCGTATGGTAAAGAGCTTGGTCACCCTACCCACCGCAGGAACACAATACAACGTTGCACGTCTGTGATTTTCTGTTGTGTGGTCTGTAGAGAATTTTCCCAGCCCAGCTGCACTAAATACCAGGTTTAAGCTAGAATTTTGCTACTATGAGTAAGGTTAAAAAACAAAGATACAGTAAAGTAGACTTCACTGCATTTTTAATACTTTTCTTAAAGACAACTCCTGCTATAGAGATCATGCCTTAGAGATTATACTCTACAAATATTCAATTAACAGACACAAAGTACAACCAGACCCAGAACAGAGATTTGTGGATCACACTAATAATTGTCTGTATTGGAATTCAAACCAACAATACTTGTACCGAAAGCTATATAAATAATGAATAACAATTAAATACAAAATAACTGAATTGTCATAAGTTATGTAACCACCATTGTAATTTACACTCGACTTATTTAGCGGTTTATAATATCCAGTATCATTGAATTTGGCATGGTACTTTATTTATATGAACACCACAGCCACCACACGTTTCCAATTAATTAATAAAACAAATTAATTAGTCGCTCTATTTTCGGTTTCAGAATGTTAGTTGAAATGACATTCTAAATATGTAATAGTACCTATTTACAAAGTACAACAGACCACTAAATGACACTTATGAATGTCAAAGTTGTACTCACTAAACTATACTATGAATTTATATCTAAATTTATCCGTTACCACATACAGGAAAACAAGGGTGTAAAACCAATGAGAAGAGCTATCAAGCAACACAAGGCCTTGTAGAAGAAGGGATACTTATAATTATTACACTTAAGAGTACGCAGCGCCTACTTTTTAGGGTTCCGTACCCAAAGGGTAAAACGGGACCCTATTACTAAGACTCCGCTGTCCGTCCGTCTGGCCGTCTGTCACCAGGCTGTATCTAATGAACCGTGATAGTTAGACAGTTGAAATTTTCACAGATGATATATTTCTGTTGCCGCTATAACAACAAATACTAAAAAACAGAATAAAATAAATATTTAAAGGGGCTCCCATACAACAAACGTGATATTTTGCTCGTTTTTGCTTGATATTGATAACGGCAACATGTAGACGCTTGAAATATTCACAGAATATTAAGTTATATATTCACTTTAAAAATTAATAATTAAATTAAAATAAAACAAATATTTAAGGGCCCCCCCTTAAATATTTGTTGCCCATACAACAGACATGATTTTTTTGCCGTTTTTATAGATAATGGTACGGAACCCTTCGTGCGCGAGTCCGACTCGCACAAGGCCGGTTTTTTGTTTTACATACACAATTGGTTAAATTTCTACCAACCAATTATTACAGGTACCATTATGATATCAATTTACTGACTTTAATTCAAATTTCTTAATAGTTATGATATATCGTACGTACACAGTCTCACGCATGTATCCACAAAGGCCTTGGCAGAGATATATATTGTACATCCTCATTTCACCAGGTATGCTTGTAGGCTCCACATATTATGAGACTAAGCCAAAACTTTTAGATTCCGTGCTGATACTAAAAATGTCTTGACAGAAAAAGCCAAAATCACTTTGTAAGGCCTTATGCATAGCAATCAAAATGTATGCATACTCTTATACACAATGTATTATAAATTTCACAGTCGATCTACATTTATTATAATTGAAATGGTTAAGCGGTTTTCTACTCTTATCGAATTGTGTCGATTTAATTCTATAAAATATTGTTTAGTATCAAATATGTTGAGCATTTTATATTCTACATCATTTTTTTCTAATAATGCCAAAAATATGTTATTTGAAGTACACAAAACAAGATATGTACAAAAATGAACAAGATACAAATTCGTGACTTTTGACCTTGAAAATGTGGTCTCAAAACATCTTGTGTTGCTACACAACATTTTATGAGACTTCTGAGGACACTTATAGAATATCAAAACAAAGACTTTTATAGCTTACTAGCTTCTGTACGCGGCTTCGCTAGCTTAGTAACAGTATTTTCTTTTTAAAAAAATATAGCCTATGTTACTCGGTGATTATATAACTTTCTAATGGTGAAAGAATTTTTAAAATCGGTTGAGTCGTTTTTGATTTAAATCGTTATAAACAAATAAACAAAAAATCAAATCTGTCCTCTTTATACTATTAGTATAGAACACATCTCGTTCCTTTTGGACTAGATTACGTCCGGTGTATAGGATTCGTTTCCTGTTACGGGTAATTTAGACCTACTAATGTTTTTAAGTCTACGTAATAGGGGGCGATACTTACACTATCAATCGGGTACATATCTCAGTTTCTTTAGAAAATCCCAATAATATATTGCTCGATCTAGGAATTAAAAGAGGAAATTGCGATAGACCTTAAGCATAAGGCCCAGTTTCCACCAAGCGGAGAGGAGAACAGATGTCCGTCAATAGCCAATATCTGTACAAAATAACGTCGTCTTTTTTAAGCTTCAAACTATTAACGGCTACATACCTTTTTTCCCCCTTCCACTTTGGTAAAACCTGGGTCTAAGAGCAATTTTATAAGGCAAAGCATAGTACGATTTTATAATAAAACATTATGCTAATTTATTAACTTCGCCAACTAAATATAATAATAGACTTCAGCTTATATGGAGCAGACGAAAATAACAAGGATTCAAAACCGCAACCTCTTAATCACAGCCCTAGGTCTTAGATATTGATATTAGACTGTGTTGAAAAGCGTATTGTCTTTTTACGATAATGGAGAAATATATAAAAGGTTTTAGTAATTAGGTACAGTCAGCGACATAAGAAGCCAAAAATAAAATAAATTTGTAGCAGTATTTCATAAATAAAAATATTCTTATTATTGTTCTATCCTTTAACTTGAACTGCAGTATAACATGAGAACTTACTATTATTGTGTATAAAGCAATTTAAAATCTCTCGAATATTTAGACATATGACGCTGACTTTACTATTGAATTAGAAATTACTGTGTAACCAATTCTAGTTGATGTATATATAGATATTATTTTTATTATACTTCTCTGTAAAATAGTAATACAAGGCCATCCTTATTTCCCTTTAACCGACTTCGCAAGAACAAGACATAAAACATAAGTTTAATAACAGAGTCAACAAAATCCTCACCTATATAATCGTTACTTTGCACCCAGAAAAAACAAAGCCACTTACACTAAAGAAAACCGAAGACTGTACTCAATCACTTGATTTTCGCTCGCAAAATACAATCTATCTCTATCACGTCACTAAAGGTACGTAGGAGGGAACCAAATTGCCTTCGAGCACATTTATAACCCGACAAAATTTAGACGCACCTCTCGTCCCTCTATTTTGTAGTCCTGTAACTATAACATAACTGCACAGTGTTGTTATCAAGTCTTATTGTTGCAATTTCTATAAATTTTCAATGGAAACTCCCTGCTAGTCTGCGAACCTAAAGACTTTTATCTATTCAGAGGACAACATAAACTGTGGTTACAACACAAATTTCACGCTCCATCGGCCAATCAATGGTCCATAAAATGTTGATGTTGTTTATTTAGAAGCTCGCACTTCCAATCCTATTTTATGAACTACAGCCCTACGTGGATTGATAAAACCGTATTTTCTTTAAAGATAATGAAATATCTATTACCGAATTAAAGAGCAAGTGATAACCTCGACCGACGATAAGCACGCTCTTCTGCCATATTTTATGGCGAAAATTTGAAGGTCTTTATATTAGAAGAATGCCAGGAATTTTGTAATATTACCCAATAAAGAAAGTATTTTAATCACTATTTCATGATATCGCGTCGTAAATATCTTAATATCGGTAAGTTAATTTTAAATATTTATATGTAAACGAAATTTATATTAAATTTGAAACAAATCATTTACATTTTACTGCTTTAATAATAAAGTCGTTAACCGTTTAGAAGTGAAGTCGCATTGATATACGAAGGAACGTAAAAATAAAACAGTCACGATAAATTCACTTGGGAACGAGTTATTTAATTCCGGCTCGGGTCCCAGTCTATATTTTACTATTCTAAAAATGTAACTGTTCAAGACGTTATTAATATATGATTTTTAATTAAGCAATAAAACACTTATAAAACTTTACGAATGTCGCGAAAGATGCCCAAAATCGAGGATAATAAAAGATTTACGAGCAATAAAAAATCGAAATTAACTTTTTTATTATACGGCGTGTATTGTCGTTTATTGATATTTATAGGATGAGGATATGGAGCCGCAAATTGATCATGAAATTTGCAAAATTTGAATAACCGAAATGAAACCTATATGGTTTAAAATTCAAAGGATGATTTGGCAGGGGATCGTAAAACCCACCTGGGCTGGTGTGTTGCTCAGACAAATCAGGCGAACATTAAGCTGTCTTATTTACGCAACGCGACTGTGCGAGTAAAATAAGAAACTTAATTAAACTTGTCCGTGATAAAATACTTTTGAGGGAAAACCAAATTTCCAAGATGTGGGCGTCACGATGATACTTTACAATGAGCAAATGAAAATTGAATGAATAAAGTTATTATAATATTAATGAACGATAAAATGATTGCTTCTGTTTAATGTTTTAAGCCTTTGACTAATTTATAAAGAATTTAAATATATTGGACCATCTTTACATTGCTTTTTGAATGAATAAAATATTCATAAATGATATAAAACTAATAATGTGAGTTCGATCTCCGTTTAAGAGTTTTTTAAATTGGTAAATTGTGTGTTATATTTATTATTTCATTAAATTCTATCGCATAACAAACACGCGCTTCATTTTTCTGTAAAAATATTCAAGCACTCAACACAATTTCTCGATTCAATGTATAAGGAACAATTTCCTTAAAGAGCAAAAATACGTTCATTCAATATTTCTGTAGTCTCTTTGTATCGATTCAGTAATCGTTTGGTTCCAATTATTGAAACATTAATTGGCATACAAATGCAAGCCTGCATTGCAGTGCGGTTATGATTACTTAGCGTTCTGAACTGGATTTGACTCAGCCGGAGTGCTTTTAATTATCGATGATCGGATTCTAGACGATTCTAGAATGATCTAGAACATTCTACGATAGGTAGACGTCACTCGAGTGCCTAGTATCCGGATTATCCGTGTTATGCCTAGCTTGAGCCCGCGTTTGGCATATTTGCGCAGGGAAGGCGAATAGTTTCGCTTTCATGATTGAGCTGTGAACTCAGTATACAGTACTAGCAGCATTGTTAGATTGTTGAAGTTTAGTATTGTTATGGACTAATTAACTAAATAAACAAATGCGTTGATTCTATTCTTATAAACTGTTTCTAATGGAGTGTTATTTTAATCTACTTTAATTATAGGTAGCGCGGTTCTTATTCTATAAAATCTGAACTAAAGACAATTGTGAACAGCTTTTAATTCATACGGATTATGTTTTTAACTGTTTATAATTTTCTTTAGTTGTTTGATATGATGATGGTAGAGTTTTATAAGGAATTATAAAATAGAAAAAAATAAAAAATAATAATTAAATAATTAATATTATTATTAATAAATAATTAATAATGAATTATTAATATTATTATTATATTATTAATTATAAATTTTATTATAATTATTTATAGTTTTTATTAAGAAAGTTAATTTATATTAACAGCAATAAAAGAACATGTATTTTATACTAGACATTCAATAAAGTGAGGTACATGTGTCATAAGACTGATGATCGTACGTCCTTAGATTTTGTTCTAAAGTAATTATTAACTTAGAGAAACATAAAGTGAGATCTGAATTTGTTTAACATACATACGTAGTACCAGACCAATATCTCCAAAAAGGTAAATTTAGATGTTTTACACTCTGATATCGCTAGCTATTGTTTAAAGTCCCACGTAATAGGAGTTTTGCTGTATACCGAACACAGTTGCAGCCTCTGTGCTGCTACTGTGAATTTCTTGGCAGGAAACATAAACACAATTTGTCTAACTGCCACAAAGGGAATACCTACTTTCGGCTTTGCGTGGACAAATTGCTTAATAAAAAATCTATTTACAAATAATTATAATTAATTAATTAAAAAATATTAAATAATACCTCGTTGCAGGAAATATTTCGGTAAAGAAGAACGCATAAATAAACTGATAACAATCATAAGCACCGCCATTTTTATTCTTTTGCGCTCCATTCTGGGTTAGCATATAAATAAACGTGCATTTTTAAATAACATACTTGTTTTTCTTATCATGTTCTTTATTACATAAATAAGATATTGTTTTTATAATAAATATAGATACTATTCAATCAATGAAATGCTCATTTTCAGTCAATTATAAGTGACAATGTTGCAATATTATGTATATCAAGAAAAGGCATATTTTAACAACTTGCTGCAGCTTTATTATTATATTTAGTTTGTTCTGGGTATTAGATATTAAAAAAACAATGCATTTATTACTATAATTAATGTCCACGCCAAGCCGAAGCACCCTAACAAACTGAGAAATTCCCTTTGACGTCCTAAGAAGGTACTTCGGCCCTCAAAGTAGAGAACTCGGCACTATTACATGTCAGGGAGTAGTGTGAAGTGCTCTGCTCGTGGACTACACGACTGTTTACTATCAGGCGGAGTGTAGTCACTTTAAAAGGCAATAATAAAAAAAATAAACCTGTATCAATTCCTTATGCAAAGCAATCACATTCACTTCGCCATCGAAGCAGCGATATAATTGTGCCGATTATTTGTGATATTTTTACGAACAAATCAATACCGGCGAACCATCATATATCAACCATACTAGCGTTATTCATCACACACGATTACGTTCAGTATGTACGATAGCCACAAAAAAGGTAGTTTATTTCAGCGCTGACTGCAGACCTACAAATGTTAGTAGCCCGAAATAATGTAATGGTGATTGGTGGAGTACTCTCAACTACTACGAGCCCGACCTCGATATTTCAATACAAAAATTCAGTTTATTCTTTTTAGTTTTTCACGAAGTTTTGATGTAGTAAAATACTGCTGGTGATATTTTTTTACAGTCAATTTTAAAGTCAAAAGTTAATTATCTATTCATTTAGGTCACAAAGTAATATTTATGATCTTCAAACATTTTTCAATCATCATTGATTTTTGGTATTTTATATCCGCGAGGTGTTGTCGCCATTACACCATATTATATTATTTGTCAAATATACAAATCCAAATAAAAATAAAATATAAATAAGTACTTAGACTCAATAATATTTTGTAATTTATTATACAGATAGTAGCATGGTGTGCGTCTTTCATCTGTAAACAAAGATTTTATTTGATGTTTAATCTCTTGGACAACTCTCGGACTCTGAGGCCCAAACACAATGGTTTTCCATTGTGTCCTGTTGCTGGCTAATCGACTTATCAAACATTGTATTAGGAAATTCCATGTTTAATAAAATCTGAGTTATTTTTACAGAACTATAAGCGTGACCAGTTGCATAGTGATTAATTGTCAGGTCCTGGATCTGATTCCTGTGTAATGCAAAATATTCATAAATTATATAAAAAAAAATATTCAAATTTTGTCTCTCACGGCACGTTTTTGTTGGTCTCGTGGCTTAAGTTTGGAGTTGTGTGGGATTGTGGTTCAATTCCAATGTTGGGCAAGGTATGTATGTCACTATTATTACGTTAAGCTTAAACTTGCTAACTATGCTACTTAGTACGCAGCTGTGATACTGCGATAGGCTTGTCATTTGATTGAAATATATAGATGACAAATTTACAAGCTTTTAAATCATATTTACTAAGAGACTACAAACTTAAGAATAAAACGAGCTCTTTATTTCGTGCTATAAAAGAATTAATCTAGTCAAAGTAATCCGTGTTGCAAATAATTAAACCAGGCAAAGTTAGTCTTAAATATACAAAATATTTTGTGTTAAAACATTAACTTAAGCAAAATAATTTTAACCATTATTATGGAGTGTCTTTGGCCGTTTAAGTAGACTGATACATATTAATGTAGGCACGTTTATTCAGCAAGCAATGCTAACGTACCAAATAATGTTTATTAGGCAAAGGAAATCTCTTTAGTCTTTATAAACGGTGTCCCAATAAGTACATGTGTATTGATATTTATCGAACCGTGGCATTTACACGAGTGCTACGTTTATGAACTCAATGATATTATCTGTATTTGTGCGCAGGTAGAACATTGCTCGGAATGTATTTCATTGTAGAAATTTTATAAACAAGCACTCGTACAAAATTCTACGAAGTCATACATATATCATAGTTACATATAAATAGATCAGAATTAATTTCTTAAGCCGTAATGCAATTGCAAAACAACTATAATATAATAAAAAACATATAATGATTAATATTGTTAATACTTTTTCAACATTACATGTATTTTTTAAAATTAAAATTATATATATGATTTTTATTGAGAGTCGGTAAGAGTCGAGTGGTTAAATTAAGTATACATACAAAAGATTTTATAAAGACTCTATTAATTCCAAAATGTGTTAAAATTTATATTTATCTTGAGTTTGTTTTTACAAAGTATCTATATACACTATAAACTATGCCAAGAGAATTTTCCGAACGTTGAAATGGACGTTGAAAGAACACCTACCTACATTATGAATAAAAATATATGTGAACACAATCAAATTGAAAATGTAAAAGGAAATCATAAGTCAGTTATACAAACTGATGATATGTTAATTCCATATCATCGGTTCATTATCATCTCAGGCGGAAGGCGTTCATTGCTGGACATAGGCCTTCCCCAAGGTTCTCAACACATATCGGTCTTGGTCATATCGTTGGATGCTTAGCTTATACAATATTGAATATAATTGCTATATAACATTATGAACTAACACAATGAAACAAACCAAAGTAAACCGTCATATAGTAGTCTTATTCCAGTTAGTGACATTTCGCGGCAATGTAAGACAATATTTTTACCCTAAAGCGTTGAATGTACCTATACATTAATGTTTGAAGTAAACTGTTAATACATTCTATCTTCTCAGTAACTAGTATAGATATACACTCTTTCCTTTTCGCCACTCGCCGCGCCGTATCTACGAATACCTGGACATTTTATTTTAAAAGATTGAGTAGGAAACTAAGTAATAGCTTTCATCGACTCTTTAAGAGCAGATATTTTCTCGAGCATTTTTATTTTAATCTGAAACGTCTAGATACTTGATGCTAATATTGATATTCTTTATTCGTCAAGCTAAAAGGAAACGTCAGCAAATATTCATACTACATATGTACATTTAAAATAGTTTCAGAAAATACGACTTTATACTGACGTACACTAAAAATTAAAATAGATAAGTAAATGCCTCAAAAGATCGCATTACGTAATACAAAGCAGTTGAGTTAGCCCTGTTGATTCAGAAGAGGACAATTGGACCGATTGCGCCTGGTGACTAAGCGATAAAACGACTAGACGTACTACACTTGGACTGTGGAACTGCGATACCGCCGGATTGACATTTCTATTAACGGTTATGATTTTTGAAAATGGAATATACAATAATGGCGAACAATGCCGGGAGTGGCTGCTTACTCGTACTTTTTAATATAGATAAGTAATAATTTTGAATATGTTTTTTAATCGTAATTAAAATGAATGTTTTATTGTTGCTCAGCTCCAATACATTTTAGTTAAAGCCTACCTGCCTAATTTAACACCTTAGAAGTTAAATTAGGCAGGTAGGTTATTCGTTTTGTGTTACAATAGCAAATTGGTAGACATTTGTTATATTTAAGTTGATACATAAAGAAATAAGAATATTTAAATAATATAACATCTGAAGATCTTCCTTTTTAATTATCAACATGAAAGACAATTAATTAAGTGCTGAATACAAGAACGGTATCAAAACCATTGACACCGTTCTCGCTGTTTAATTATATTAAAAGTACCTTCTATCGGGATGTTCTGTGGACGATAAGTTTAATCAGATTATAGCAAGCTCTTCAGGTTGCCACGCCGTAACCTCATCGTTAAAATGTACTCAAGTGCGCTTTTACACAGATTTTATTATCAAATAAGTTAGTATTTAAATTCACTTTCGTATTACTGATCCTTCACCTTTTCTATTTAAATATTTAAAATACATCACTCACTTTTATTAAATGTGTATTATTGTATATTTATACAGATTATAATAATCAACGGTTGCATTCAACGCAGTAATTTTGTGGCTTCCACTATTAGTTTAGCAAAAGCAGTTTACCTTTGCATCACACGCAAGATCAAAAATTGTGTCTCTTGTTCTTGAGTCCTTCAGATCGAATTACATTTTTAAAAGCTCCGGTATACCATGTACTCAATAGCAACAGCTGACTTGTTAAAAATCTCTTTGGTAAAATCAAGATAATTATTAAGTGTTTGCAGGGTTCCTCAAATAAAAACTATTCATGCAAATAACAATAAACATATTACATACATAAATCTTAAACTCCCACATATCCTGAAGTGAGAAATCTATACAATAAAAATACACTAAATATTAAACTATTATCACTATAGACTCATAAGTCCACGTTGGGACCCCGAGACATAATATTTTTTTCATTATGACGTCTTGACGTAGTTATATTGACTTATTAAGAAATAAAGAATATAACAAGAACAGAGGTATATTGCAATAAAATGGAGGGCGGAATAATATTGCGTTTATTCCCCATAATACTCTTTAAGGCAAGGAATTAAAGGATTTCCCTTACAGTAAATTATTCTTCTATCTGGGTTGCGCGACATTATTAATTCAATATTCCTAAGGCCGAGTTTTTCGAGTCCTACCGCGTGTTTATTTTCCATTTATCATTATCGCGCAGTATTTTCATAAACTTTTAGGTTAGGTACTTAATTTTCTATTCAGAAGTGACGTATACGTTGAATATTCGAATAAAATGTATCCTTATAAAATAAAGCTAAGTGTTAGTTCAAACAAGAATATTACTGTATATTGTCGATTTGGATAAAATGTTTAAAGTCAGAATACTCGCAATATCACCAGCGAATATATATATTATGTATATTCGATAGATAGTAGTAGCCTTCCCCTCTATTCCATATGAAGACAAGGAATTAAGCGTGATTGAGACTAATCTCAATCTGATTCGATTTCTAGAATATTCAGATGTACCACTTGATAATATGTATCTCATTGAAAATACAGACGTATGTTCTTGGAATTGAATTAAATTTATTTGCATAAGTATATCCATGAACCTACTTATACATATACATCAAAATATCCAGCGCATTATTGTTATAAACCTATACGACGGCTTTTTTGGAGATTTATATTAACATTTATTATACACAGAAAAACGCTAACGTTTAATTATACAATCGATGATAGACTTATGAATGTAATCATATACAACATCAACTGCTATTAATATTAAATACTATTCGAGCTGCACTCACTGCTGCAAGTACAATGTCAGAATGGTCGTCTGCACTCCAAATAGAATGCTCTTGATCTAGTAATATGACCTATTTACACCGGTTTGAATAGTTCGAAACCAATTTGGGTTTAAAAATAGGTACATTGAAAACGTCGGCACACGGCCTTAACCCCTCTCGTGCTGGGGAGACCGGTGAGTAGGAATATAGGCTAAGGGGATCATTACTGTGGAAAATATTTATGCAAACATACACAGGTGGACATATATTCAGTGTAAAATACGAGTTTTTGCATAATTATGCTTTTTATTTTTATGGCAATTTACTTTATAGAATCTTCTTAGTATTTTGGTAAACTTCATAAGACCAACTCGGAATGATTCTATGCAAGTGTTTTTTTACAAGGTTTAATGCTGATTAATTTTACTTTATTTGTTATATGTTAGACGTTTAAGTGATAAAATAATTGCTGTCCACGCATTGTTATTTAAGAGTTAGTCGTGGAGACCTATCATTGGCTCTCTGTTGCATATTTATTTTCACTACTATGTATTTCAAAGCTGTTGGTCTTCCTAATACATAAATAAATAATAAATAAATAAATAAGTGTAAACCGACAGTATGGTAAAAACCTATTACTGTTATAAATATAGATATACAACATTTTATTTAAATACAACCATTAAATGGAAAACTTAATAATTAATTGCAAGAGTGCTTTTAATAATAGATGCATTTTCAATGGGAATTAAGGCTTCACTTAATATCTTTTTGCGCCGTGTTAAATGAAAATCGTCGGTATCAATGAAATCACACGATTCGGCGATCACAACAACACTACAAATTTATTTTAAACGGAAAATCTTTTGCCTTTATAGGACTGAATTCGATGCATTTAAATTGAAAATCTGTTAAAAATCTTAATGGCCTGCTACTTTTGTTTTTACTGTAGAATCAGATGCTTTGAACTAGTAATAGGTTAAGTTAGACAGGATCGCGTAAGGATAGAGATTCGGTAAAAAGCTTTTTATATTCACTTTAAAACTCACTGCTGATGGTCACCAACATTTTACATTCTTTCAGTAATTTGTACATCAACGTTATAATTATGCTTATATGTATGCATAGAGTGTTATACATCAACAAAAAATATTTCAGAGTTCTAAAATTCTGTAATATGATATCAGTAAACAGATAAACAGATTACAGACCTATTTTATATTACTATTCCTTATAGTGTATACACACTATAAGGAATATATAATTGTGTTTCTGTAACAACTAGATTTTCAGGTTAGAATTACAAAGATAGGCAGGATACTTTAGCATACATTGCACAAAAAAAGACCTTGTCAACAAATCTAAATTCACTCCCTAATTTAATCTCTAACTTCTTTCTTAATCACGTTACTTTTAATTCGTTTCTTATTTCTTCCATTCTACCCTCTAAAAAACATTCGAGCTAAGTTTGGTATGAAACTTTTCCAGTTAACCCTACCTAGCAAACAACTCTTTCGGAATCGATTGTTGTCCGGCTCATAATGTATTTACGTGTATTGATTATGTGCCACAAACAATGTACGACATCGGTACTCATGACCTCGGCTCAGCGGAGGGGTTAGTTATTAATGTATTAAAGTTTCAAGTATAAAAGTACTGCGGAAATATGCTTGAAAATATAATATTACTATTAAGAAAATATGTTCGGTTGTTTTTAAAAAGTGAAACTTAAAACAATTGAAATGACTCTTTTAGAATTTAAAAGAAATGAAACATTTGAATCACACAGATCGAATCTGATGACGTCATCGCCACAATTTGTACATTGCCACAGCTGTATACCACCAATCAGAACACACGCACTGAATCTGCTGGCGTCATCAGGAGGGAGCGTCATGTTTCGGGGTAGTAAGTGAACTAATATTAACGACACGAAATCCACATATGGACATAGCTTCTACTTACACATTGTGTTAAGAAGTGTTTTATGACGAGTATTAAAGACAGTCCTAGTTGTAAAAGTAGCACAGTGTGTGAATATTACATGCCATAGTTTACGATGCTCTTCCTAGAACATAAAAAACGTTTTAGGTTAATAAAGGCGCTGGCGTGCAATAAAGTTTTTTAAATCTCATATAACAAATAATTAATTGATGTTCAGGTTCAATAGTAGGGATAAGTCTTTGCTGATGTAACAATTTTATGTAACTATGCAGTAGTCCGCTATATGCGGTCGCAACTTGTCGACGTCCTCGTCCGCGTTCAGCGCTGAACGCGTTGGAACAGCGCTGTACAAGGATGGTTCCCGACGGCTTTTCTCATTCTTACGACGCTGTACGCGGCTGATAGAAGCAGAACTGCATAAGTGTGACCAAAATCGTTCAGCAAAACGCGAATGGAGCTGAATAAGTGTAATTAGTCCCTAAGGACATTCATGTTGGCTACAATGACGTGGCTCATGTTAAAAAGATGGACTGGGATATCCATTACTTACGCACGGCGCGGCGCACAGAACAATAGCTGTCTCATGCGTCATACTTATGAACAGGTATTACTTGTAGTAACCACGAATGATCTTGGTTACGTGGCCTTGGTAATAAATATGTCTTCTTTTCACCTTGTATTGCAATCAAATCTGGTTTGGGTTTCTCTACTATATCATTGACGACTAAACCAGAAAATATTGGCTATTTCAGACAGATTTTTAAGTAAATGTGTTGAGAAAAATGGTGTAATAGTTGTGTAGCAGTTTAGTTACAGGTATAGTCAGTGATGTAAGCAAGTTGGTAAGATTATAGTTACAAGTGCTAGTGGTCTCGTCTAGCATACCATTGATTGAATAAATATTAAGTATATGGCCTAAATAAATAAACAATTTGTTACATGTAATTGTATCGATGGTTTCTTATGTCAGCATTCCCAAAGATCGGCGAAAGAAGGCAATGAATAAATCAATGAAAAACACGAGAGAAGCTCTTTTAAGTAATAGTGCCATAACAATCGTAAAAAGGGATAAGGAGGCTTTTAAACCTTTTCCATTTACTGGTAATGAGAGAAGTGTAAACTAGGAAGCACTTGCGAACAGGAAAAAAGATTCAATTTTGTTTCAAAGATGGAATACGCGTTTATAACTGTATCATTCTGCGTTTCCATTACCATTTCAACAGATGCTTCTCTCGGTTCATCGCAGATAATACTTTCAATAAAAGTCTTATGTTTACAAGTCTGTTTTTGAATTATAGAATAAGGAAAAGCTTAACAAGAGAGCGACGTGGTGCCAAAGAAAATATATCAATAAAAATAGAGAGTATTGGTATGTAGGAAGAATTAGTTCGATTTCAATCATAGGACTGACATTTTAAAGTTATAATGATTATCGCTTGCTTTAACGATGAACAAAAACATAATGCCTATCTTAGAGTTCCCCAATCATGTTCCCGAACATGTGACTCTGCCAACCTGCACAGGGCCAGCGTGGCGGACTTTGGCCTTACCTATTTCACACTGAGAATAGGCTCGTACGTAGCAGTGGTACAGATTTTAAACGAGGTTGATATTATTTTACTATAATAAGTATTTTAGATTAATTTCAAATCATAATGTACATCCAGTATTACAGAAGAACGCAGTCAATACACCCTATGTTGAACGCCGGGAGAAAAATCTCCGGATTCCCTTAACCTTTTGCCGAGTGAACACAGGGGTGTTTAAAATTCATGCATAAGAAACGCGCCTTTTGGTCAAGGATTTTTCCACTAACACGCAATATGTTAAGGAAGGTCAGTGACGTCAGCACTTTTATTCCCTGTTGGCATTGCGCGCCTTCTGCTTTTGGTTCTTAACGCCTCTAGGCCTTTGTTACTATTAAGCAAGTCGGACATATTTACGTTTATTTACCACAGTGATTTCTAGGACTTAAGTCTATTTAGCAATAGTATAAATGAGCATGATGATGATGCTATTACTAATTCATCTCGATGACAATACAATAAATTAAAATGTATGTCACATGTACTCACTATTAATTGAGCCTAAATACCCGTTAATGCGTCAATATTGTTCGATAGTCGCGTTCAAATGGTAGTAATATTGAATAGGGCGCGATTGTTGACACAATCTCGCACGTATTAATTCTGAACGAGACATATTAGCATACATTTGGCGAATCTGTATGCGGTTTATGTAATCTGCACTGTAGAGGAATACGTGACTAGCGATTCTAGAATAATACGTTGGTCTGAATTCTACGATAAATTTATATGAGCAACAACAAAATGTTGGTACCTAGAAATGCAAATACATAGCAAAATAAATAGAAAATTCGAGTGAAAAGTGTATTTGTTTATTACATACGTCGTATTATAAATTTGTTAAAGCGAGCAATAATTTACGCACATAACTTCGAAAAGTCAGAGATGCGCGCCTTGGGATCGAACTTGAGACCTCTGCATGGCAGTCCAACGTTTTTACGTTGCCGACTAGTACTATAAAAGTAACATAAAATATGAAGTTTACTGAAATCGTCTCAGGGATCATATCTATACTATATCTGTAATACCTAATATAGTTGGAAGCTATTACACAAAGTCACCTTATGTAATCACATATTTATTAAACTATAAAGGAAGCTATTTTTATTAATTCATAATGATGTCGGGTACTTACTAAGTGCGATATTCGCTTGCTTGTTTCTGTCAAGCTGCCCCCGTAGCGCTCGTAGCCGACGCAACTTCAATTCCTGCGCCTCTACGCGCTCGCGTAGCCGTCGTAGCCGCTCGCCTTCTACCGCCACCTATGAACAAAACTAAGGCTTATTGTACTGAAATTTAGGTTTGTGGTATTTCATGAACTTGGTATAGCACTGATAACGCAGTGGTTTATGTTGTCCGCGCCATGACGCATGCGTTATGTACCATGCGAGATGCAAGTACCACTATGGCACAGCACAAATGTTTATGTCAAATGAAGTCTATAATAAAATTTATTCATTTAGACGACACAGTAACACTTATGAACATCACTGACCCGAGGTTAGGAAGTTACTTACTGTGGTTACGTTTAGATAAGGTACTAGATTTACACAAAAGGTTGAGTCCATGATATTAGAACAGTGCTTTGCGTAATCTTTATTTCCATGTCGCAAGCCACGATAATTATATGTATTTAGTCAGCAAAGTAATATTTAAAAACGTTATTTTGGTGATAAACTTGGAATATGTAAAGAACTTATTAAGCTAAGGCATGTTTAAGGGAAAACTCATTTAACAAGTTTTCAAAGAAATATATCTTAACACTTAACAATTCATATCAAAATTAAAGTATCTCAACGATACTGCATTTTACAGCGATAAAATAATTTTGTTAAAAGAGGAAAATATAATGAATATGAAAGAAAATCTGTACAAAGCCGTCGTCTTCGGTAATTCTGTTTATTTTATAGGCGTACTTATTGCGTGAGAACAGTTTATTTCTTTAAGGCGAGCGATAAATATCGCATTAGGCTAACGCGCGTCCGGTCCAACCCGCGAGATTTATTAAGTCCGGGGAAATTTAATTTTTTTACTCCCTTATCTGTTCAAAATTTCTCCTAAAGATTCCGATTTCGTTCATGATAAGTAAACTTTGTTGGCATTTATATTACTATAAATACGATAATTACTTTGGACATTCTTTTTACACTGTATTAAATAAAAAAGAAATGGTTAAAATTATCGCTGTGTATATTAATAAATAGATGTTCTCGCGGTTTCACCCGCGTTTTTATCGTTACTGTGCCCCCTCCGTGGATCGTAGCGTAAAGTTATATAGTCTTCCTCGATAAATAGGCTATCCAACACTAAAATAATTTTTCAAATTGAACCAGTAGTTCCTGAGATTAGCGCGTCCAAACAAACAAACTCTTCAGCTTTATAATATTAGTATAGATTTGCGCATTCGAATAATAACCGAATTGCTTATTCGACAACAAGATACGTACTCCGCGTAGTCAAGGTTGCAGTGCACTTACTTATCATATGTACAGTGTTAGGGTAACAGGCTACGAAAACTATTACAAAGAATAATAATATCTATAATATTAATTCAGCTCAAAATTTTCCTAAAATTGTAAAATATAATATACATGTTTCTACAGAATATATCACGGGGAGTGCTCTGAAGAGTTATTCCACCTTATCCACCACCATATACGCGTGCTGGGCTCAGATGCCATCCTTACACGGTAGAGTCGATTAGAGCGCGTACCAACAAGTTTGGGTCCTCACACCTCTGCCGAACGACCAAGGCATGGAATTCTCTGCCAAGGCACGTGTTTCCTTCTTCCTTGAATCCTGGGTCCTTTAAACGGGGCGTGAAAAAGCACCTTCTCAGGCCGTCAAAGTAGAGACCTCAACATCGCCTCGGCTACTATGAGGGCGGTGTGGAGGCCTCTGCTCTTAGACCACACGACTGCGTACCATCAGGTGGAGTGTGGTCATTTTGACGAGCACAATAAAAAAAAAAACAATGTACGAGTAGGGCCGACGAGGTTAACACCTTACTTTTAATTATTAAACAAGCGTTAATATGATACACATGTACAAAAGTAAGGTATTAAATTTATTGGCGTGTGATATATAAAACTATAATGATATGTTCGCGAACCAAATAACCTTAATTTATTATAATGATATTTGTCTGACTTGGTATCTCTACTCAATTACGGACTGTATAAACTTGATTTTATGTTATGTATTTAATAGTATATTGATAAATATACTTAACAACGTCATTCTGATCCGACCTTATGAAGATTAATTAATTTAACCAAGAACCAAGATCACGACTGTAAAATAAACAATCGTACGAACGTAATGATAATATTCAATCTTACAACTTGTAAATGATAAACTGTCAGAGTCAATTATGAAGTGAAAACAAGACAGTCTTAAATTATAAATAACACAGTCAAGCAATCTAAAACTTCGACACAAAAGTCGTAACAGAGAACAAAGAATTTTCGTTCCATTTACTTTCGAGCCTCTTGTACTTCATTATAAATCCTTTGTCTCCTATTACGGATTTATGGAGCCCGTTTTAAAAATTCACACCTTCCTTTTCATACATGTCGCCTTTTTATCCTCCCATTTAAAAATAAAATTTCAGCCTATTTTATTGTTATTCCTCATAAAGAATTACAAAGAGACTTATTCAAGCGTGAATATAGTACCTACTGGTTTAATTAAAACAAAAGTCAGTGGACATTAAAATTTCTGGCAAATTTCAAATAGCATATTTGATACGGATTTTTGTAAGCCTGTGGAATGTTTTTCAATGCATTTTGATTATGTAACCAATGATAAAAACCTAAACTGCCAATTGAATTTTTAATTAGATAATGTCCAATAAAAGAACACCAAGTACGTGGATAAGGTTTATAGTAAAACAGACAACGTAAAATTATGTTGTACCAAACCATTAAATAAATACAAGCATCGCGTTGACGGCTTTACAGCTCCAAATTTACCTCCATCTACAAAAATACCTTTTGTAAGTAATAGACGTTTAATACAAGAATACATTTTTGAGGCAAACAATAGTTACTTATATTAGATTCCCCGCGGAGTTCGCCATTGGGTAGAGGACTCGATTTAGAGTGGATTATTATACGTTCTTATATGTATAATATCTTATCGATATATAGCTGTGTCTTGTGGACACAGTTCAGCGTTATAATAAGAATATTGAACAAAAACAATATATTCATTTTAATATATCCATTGTTTTGTCAATCAATCAATATATCCATTATATTATAACACTTCAAAATATTATTTCAGAGTAACAAAAGTAGTTTAATTTCAATGAACAAAATACTATAAAAAAAGTTTGCTTTCTAAATAAACAAAAATACGCAATAAAGACCTCAACAATTTGGCTTGCGGCAACCATCACCAACCATGACTACAATTTTCTCTAGCATTGAGACTTATCCGTTACTTTTTTACATCTAACCTGATAAACAATCGTGCCGCCGCAATCAGGTCTACGCCTGTAGTAGATGGTTTATGCTGCCAATGGACAATACTTAAAATAAATTTAAAGGAAATTAGTGGAGGAGATATCACAGATGCGTTACTAAACTTTCAGAAAGTTTTCCTTGCTGGCAGCAAAGCACCTCCTTAAGGAATCTTGAAACTCATCCTTATTATAAAAAATTAAAATATTAAACAACAGTCCTTTAAAGAGATGTTTTGTTTGAAAGTTACATGAAAATAGTATTTATTATTTTACTATTTAAAGAAAACAATATAATATTACTAGCAAAATATACTTGCTTAATAGAACAATAAATATACTGAAAATGAAGAAAAATTAATACAAATCAAAAGTGTAATGATACAAGCGGCAACATGAATTCATGATTTTATTATCAAAACAAAAGAAAATATATACACAAAACGATTTATGATTTCGAAGTCAGCGTTTGACTCAATAACAAAACACCTAAAGGGAATGGAAGAATAAAGAGGAAAGTAAACTAGATATTTTTGCTTCACAAAGAAAAATAAAAATGCTTTTGATCCGCAGAAGTTGATTAATCACACTGCGTATTCATCTCTTTAAATAAATCTTAAAAGATTACGTTACTTTGACTTTTTAGTAAGCTTCTGTGAAGGCGAGCCCGTCGTGACTCCAAAAGAGAAAATAATTGAATGGACATAGAGATTATACCTTCTGTTCGTTCACCAATAAAGAGTTTATGACGTAATACAGTATGTTCTGTAAGGATTAAAATATGGCTTTCAGAAGGGGAGCAATATGGCAATGCGTAGCTATAAGGTTATGTTGGATTCGCGGGATTTAGCTTTAATGTCCGGTCATGAACCGACTACTTTAGTTCTAGAAGTTGTTAACGTTCGACGAAGTTAAATTGGTGTTAGGGGTCGCAATAACGAGCTGCATATTATCATCAATATTAATTTCAAGAGATTGCAGACTAGTTTTAATGGAAAATAATGAACATCGCGTCACCGATAGCTACTAAAACAAATTTATATACCTACAAAATTTGTATAGCAGATCTTTGTAAAATAAAAATGTACTAGCAGTAAATGTGGTGGTTTTTAAGCTTAAATAATATTCTGACCGTATCTCCTAAAGTAGGAGATACTTGTACTTTTATTCAACTTGAAACTATGTATAAGCACGTCGTGTTACACAGTACATAGTAGTAATGTCCATCAAATAGTGTATGTTCTTGACGTCGAGAGACGACTTGCCGGCCTCCATGGCGTAATGGTTAGTGTAACCGACTGCCACGCCTGTGGTCGCGGGTTCAATTCCCGCACAAGTCAAACATTTGTGTGCATGAAGATGGATGTTTATCTTGGTCTGGATGTTTCTATGTATAATATTATTATGTAAGTATTTACAAAAAAAAAAGTATATTTGTATGTTTATCCATTGTTTAGTACCCATAGTACAAGCTCTGTTTAGTTTGGGCTAGATGGTGTTGTGTGTATGTGGTAGAATATTATTATTATTATTCTCTTTATTGACACATTTTTCAATAATAATTATATTTTTAAATATATAAAATAAAACACATTTAAAAATATAAAAACTATGCAGACCCACCGGCATCGGGCACTGGGTCCAAGCTACCGGTGGTCAGGGCTCCAGCGAGAGGAACCTCCTAACGATGCGTGCCGTATCAAGCAATACGGCCTTCTGCATCAGAGACTTAATCCAGCCGTCTAATGCGAGCCTCTTCAGATGGTAAACGAGACTCTTGGCAATCAGTCCAAGGACTGATATGACTATCGGTACAATGATCGCCGAATCCACATCATCCCACATGTCGACAATGTCGTGCGCCAGATCCAGATATTTAACTTGTTTAGCCATTTCAGCTTTCACAAGATTCCCGTCATGAGGAATGGTAATATTATTATTATTGTTTCTCTTTCAGGGTTATATTCCTGATACGTTAGGAAAATACCCGGGCCTTTGTGAGGCTTACACGGAGACATGGGTCTAAAGTGGAGAGGAACACCTGCAGGGGCACTAGCCGCAGCAGGCGTAGGGCTATGGGTATGGTATTTGATGGACTGGTATATTGGTAACTATGGATGATAAAACGGCGTCTGCCCTGAATACTCTAATAGCATCATTTGAATGGACAGACGGTGACTCGCCAACTCACTAGATGGGCCTGAATAGCCACTATAGGCATAGAAGCCAGCAGCAGAGGGCAACACCGCTCCGGTGCGAGCGGCTAGGTGTGTCAAGCGGTGCGGCGTCGGTTTCAACATCGCGGGTTTCGTGACAACAGAGACCCGGAGCGGGTATTCCCGTAGTTATCCTCTTGAAAATGACACTTCCACCCCTAAGCATGTAGCTCTAGCGACCCCCCTCTGTCCAGCCGACCAAGGCAAGCCAGAGTTGAGAGTCTTACGGGCGCTCTTGAAGTTTCACCCTAGCCAACCAGTAACTGCAAGCCGGGGACGAGGCCCTAACCGACTCTCTGAAGCATTCAGGACCGCAGTGTCGCCACTCACATTATTATTATTATTATCGTAGTAATATAGCTAAGATTGATTTGACCTTCCATACTTCGGACATTGCTATGATATACGCTTATCACCCGATAGAAATATTATAAATGCGCAAATATGTTAACTTATTTGTCCATTTTAACCTATAGTGCCGCAGCGGCACACCGGAGGCAAGACACAATAAGTTTTTAATTGTTTGGTTTCGAAGACTAAACAGTTTAATCCATAAAAGGGTTTTCATAGCTTGAAATTAACGTATTTTGGAGATGACTTGCACTATCAGCAATAATCATTCCTATGACAGGCGACAAAGAATTCCGCTCGACTATTCAGTAGTTTATTCAATAAACTGGCGAACTGTCTCAGCGATCGTGGTAACGACGTCCTCCGAGACTATTAAATTTCACTACCACCGAGTCTTACTTTTACAAATTGAATCCATCAAACAACCCAAAGAGCGTCCTTTTTAATCTTATATGTCGTTCTTAGAAAATATTACTTACATAATCTTTTAGCTATATGCCTTGGCCTTTAATTTCATACAAGTACGTAGTTGGCAATATGACGGTGTATAGTTTATGTGATATTATCCTGTCTTACACCGTCATTAATAATATAAGTGCTCAGGTTCTTCCACAATATTTATGACTGCATACTTATAAATAGTATTCAAGTATTAACAGTACATTTACAAGAAATTTCATTTAGCCTTATTTGCATTTCAATGATAATTTAAGTTCTGATGAGATCTGCATTATGAGTAGTGATTATGCCCTGAGGCGCAGAATTAACGGTTAAATATGATTATGATATTCATACCAATTTCAATTATGCGTTATTTATTCCTATAATATTGAGCCGGGTAAGGTTTTCCTATATCAGGAAAATTGACGCGTGAATACATCCTGTTTATTTATTGGAATAATGATAAAGATACAATATCTCATTATATGAATGTGTGTATGTACATCAAATTTATTTCGTTAATTGGCACACACATAGAATGGCCAAGCAGGTGACTGACCCGCGTTCCTGGCTTCAGAAATCTTGTAATGAGCACAACATATTCTGATATCTTTATTTCATATAAGTAATCAAGTCTTAATCGCGATTAAGTATTTTAAAAGTAATAAATAACTATCGATTGCTCGACGTTTCACCGTCTTGCATTGACCATGGTGTGAACTATCACTAGTGTGAACAGCTTCATATTTGCTAATTTAGTTATCTACTACTGCTACTGCGTATAATTAAAGTTACTATTACAGCTCTAGTACTATGATAAAAGGTGGTCGAATCATTTTATACCGAGTATCGTAACTTTATTCGAATATTAATATCGATGACAGTCAAGTTCGTCTGCTGCTCGTGTTCTCTGAATATCACTGTATCTTGTGCCGCCTAAATCAATTATCACGCCATCGTACCCGGTAATTCAATGCGGTGTTACTGATTATCAGTTACACTTGCGTTTATACCACTGAACCAGTTGGTCTATATACTACGTTGGTCTGTCTACGTATCGATTGCCTAGTTAGACAATCGTACGTAGATCAATGACACGTCGAAACATTAAATCGTCATTTAACGATCGGTCGTCGACATGTGTTGTGATGCCATAAAACACTTTTTACTCGGAACGACCGTAGTCCTTTCATATATTGTTAGTTAGGTAGTCGGTAGGGTCATCAGACCTCTTAGATGATGAGTTGGTCTATTTTAATATAATGTTCAATATACATACTAGCTAGTAAGGTTTATGTGTATGTAACATCATTACTAAACATTATCACATCGTAAAAGCCCAACTGGTAAGTAAGTACTAAGTACACTAAGTCCCTGGTTAGGTTAGCAGAAAGTTACAACTCAAGCCTTACTTTTAGAGTGATATATATTTTATCGCTATCGGTATTTGTTCGTAATGTTCTCTTAGAAACTCGTCTAGAAATGCCTTTATCTTTACAGGATAATCTTAGAATAAAATGTCTCTAAGTCTCTTTTTTATTATAATTTATTACTTTTTTCTAGACACAGGTCGTCTCTCATGAAAGTTTATAACGTAGCAAACCGACCAAATTTAGGACACTACGAGATAAAAGCTGTATTATATTAGAGATAATAACACTAAATAAATATTTTATTTTAGAGCGCCTGTTGAGGCAAAGGTTTTAAGTTAGTAGGTCGTGTTAAATTGTCTTCGAGCGCTTAAATTATTTGGTACTAATTTAAATATTACTTGAAGTCTAGCAGGCAAAAAATTTTTTTTACCTGATGACTTGCTGCTTTTAAGGATTGAGAGAGCAAAACGAACTAAGACTACCAAAACAACAATAGTATCGAAGCTGTCACTTGAGCTATGAGAACTTTCATACGCACAGTATTTACCAAGGCTGCCCAAATGTGTGATATCGGCATATCCTTCCTAATGTATATAAATTTTGGCTTGAAAAACTATTTGTTAAGGCAGTATTTGTATATTTTATTTTAATATGGTACTTGTATTTAAATCCTGTATGCATAAAAACTTTATTCGCAATTACGCTATCCATTCCTATGGACAAAGTTGTCCGGCTGGACTTTCAACTCTTGGGACGAATGAACTGCGGCTTTAATTTATGTCTCTGTGATATCAAAGCGAAAACTACCAAATGACTAATTAAGGATATTTAGTAACTTCTTAATTTATTATACGCATTGACACGTAGGATTGTTGGGTTTATAATAAGTTTATATTTATGCATAGATGCTTGCTGGAGAGTAGGTAGAGGCTACGGATGGGTAATAAACCATTTGTTAAGAATTAATTCACATTCTGAACTACAAATGTAAATTGGACCACTACAAAAAAATTATTAGGAATATGCTTCAATTAGCTCGAATACATTTTTTCATTTCTGAGCAATATTTAGTGTATTTTAAAAGAACCAGATCAGCCAAAATATTCTAAGCAAAATATTTAACGAAAGGAATACAAATGTCAGGTAAGATAGGCATAATCATGTCAAAAGATAAGTGTCTTGAGAAGTCAAGTTGATGCTATACAGGACCTTGGCTGTAGGGCAAGGACAAGTAAATATGTATCTTATAGTAAGGCAAAAATCACAATAATTAATTTCTAAATAGTACCGTTAAGCGTTTAAACCATTCCCTTAGGCGATTCATGAAACAGGCGATTAAAGGGTGGTTAGAAAATGAACAGCAAAAACTATTTAATGCTGTCTATTTTATGACCATAAACAGACCTGCAAATTCACAATATCCTAATTTCACTATCAAAGGCTTAATAGTGAAGTCAGCTTGGTGATCGGCGGGATTGCTAAGCTCATTATTATATTAGAGTTGTATTTATCTATACTCATTTTAAACTATACAAGTTCAATATTGTGTTCGGCTTTTAGAATAACGGTATATTTTAGAATAACTCTGCAGCCCATAAACTATGTCTATGTTAAAAATCGATCAGATGTCGATCTCTTTCTTTATTGCGGCATTAAAGAAAAACAAACCAATAAAAACATTTCCGTATTTATAATATTAGCAATAAGGCAGTAAGATGAAGCTAAGAAATAAAAATTCAAACGAAAGCAGGAGTTTAGCAGCATACCAGTCATTTTTAATACAATTATGAAAATAATAAAGCGTTCTTTGCTCTGTGCCAATGTGTATCCGGCTGCCTTTTTCAGTTGTCCCGAGCTTCTGGATTCGACAGCCTCAATAATGCCTCGAAGGCAGTTCGGTGTCTATAGATATAAGTAGTCCTACATATAAACGGAGGCAGACGGCGTAGCTTTTGAAAGTTTTAAAGTCATATGAGCAACAAGCGGTTATTATCAATCCGATGAATTAGAAACTAATTCTAGGCTAGTTTTGTTATTTTCCAACATTGCATTTTATTCTTTTTAATTGGGGAGCAAACATTTATTACTCTAAAGAGCTAGTAAACAATTTGAATTGCATATAACAAACCGAATTCATGTATTACGGCTAATAGTCGAAGTGCAGCTTTAGCAATGTTTAGCTGACTAGCTGACTAGAAATATACATAAACGTCAGGAATCGGCTGCACCAATTTTAGTTATCCGAACTTATGTATGGCCGTTTGAAGTTTAGTTGTATTAAATAAAATAAAAACTACAATAGAGTACGGTAAAAATGTTGATTCAAGTATCCAAATAGCATAGAAGGCACATTACTACTCTAATTCGTATGAATGCTTTTATTTTACTAATTGCGGCCTTGCTCCAGCCTTCGAAATAACAATCGATCATATAAATGCACTTGCGCGCCACACGATCTAACGAGTTTCATGGTCAAGGACGGAGCGCGCGCACCTAAATGAATTATCGACGAAATATAATCAAAGAGCATATTATTCGAATGTGCTGTTTATTCGATTGTTAGTATGACAGCTGTGCATGACTGTGACATGTATCGCAGTTACAAACATTCAAACAACTGATAAAAAGAACAGCCATTCTCGGAACAATAATAATAATAATAATAATAATGCTTTATTGTTCCAACCATTTGTGGATCACACAAATATTTGTCCCGTACTGGATTCGAACCATAACACTCGGCGTAGTGGCAGTGGCGAGGCGACCACATAAATCAGTATGCCGTCCGTGCAGTTAAGTCCAGTCGCGGCAGTGTACCCTCAATAGTTGAGTAGTGAACTGACCTGATGTTGCCTAGCCTCCTGCTGCTTGAGGTACCGCAGCCGCTGCTCCTTGGCGCAGAGCAGCTGGTGCTGTGTGTCGATCTGCTGCTGCTGGCGTAACGCCATGGCGCGCAGCTCGCCCAACGTCAGCTCCACCCCTTCCCCCAACTGTTGACAACAAAATACAAGTTTTAGTTAAGTGTTAATCACTTAGTAGTGGTCGAAATTCAGCATTACACGTTTTATTTTAATTTTATCTTGCTGCTGTTCTTTTCCGTATGCCTATAGTTAAGCTATGCCAGAACACAGTCTTTACAGGTATTTTATTTTAAAACAACAAAAAAGCAAATACAACGGTTTCTCTTCACGTAATAATATACAGAAGATATGAAACTTCATTGATATTGAAGTGACTTATAGAAAATCACTCGTTAAAGGACCGCATAAAAGGAACGGTGCGTTGTTATATCTACTTTGATATTATGTTGCTGTTTTATCGATCATGGTGATAAGTGAGTTAACGTTCCACCTAATGTTAAGTGATAACCATCACTCATGGGCTACTATAATCCGTGGTAGCCTTTAGTGATATACATAACGACTGTATCTGTTCCTTAGGTTACAATTACTACTTACTATCAGATAAGTTGTAAGCTAGTATGCCACTTCTTCAGAATAAAAGTAGGTATATCTCTAATAAAATGCAAAGGCAATAAACTATTGCGTGTATTGTGTTATAAAAATATATTATAAGGTATTTGCTAGCCCATAAGGAACACATAATTAGAAAGTAAACAAACGTTCTTCGTGACGGTTATGGCCCTGAATATAGAGTTGTAGATTTCTATGAAATATTTAGTGTTGATTGATGTTTGTTGTTTGTTTGAGTACTACTGTGGGTATATTGTGAGTGAAATTGTATTCACAAATAACAACCATGTTTATATTGTTCTTGTTAGTTTCAATGTATCATGAACAGTGCGAAACGAAACTTAGCATCGTATATGCTCTAGGGAGTCAGAGAGAGGTATACCACATTTTGATTCGCAATAGTGAAGCACGGTCGGGCGAACGCTGAGTTCAGTAACAAGACACAGATGCCCTACTAATGCTCGAAGCAAGCTAATGCTCTAAGAAGCAGAAACTTCTTTAACTTAAGAGCATAGTTCTAGTGGATGAAGTAATCGCTACCTGTCTTCTGCTTCTTTGTCAACCTCTTGATACGGGTGCACTCCCAGTTTCCCATTACTTGCCGGATACATAAAGGAAGGAGAGGAAGGGGAATACCATAACGTATTATGGTGTTCTCCTTCCTCTCATAACTTCAAAATTTTTTACTAGAATGGTTTTAAAATATTCGCCTTTGCGTATCAAGTAGCCTAATAACTTTCCTCTCCTGTTATTTATTTGTTTTTCTTTCAACCCAGCTTATCCTTCTTTAATACCACATTTCAAATGATGGTAGCCATTATCTGGCAAAAAACAATAATATGAATTAGTAACCATCCATAAACCACAAAGCAGTTGAAGAAAAACGCATAATAATTGTTATATAGTCACAATTTTTGTACAAACAATCAAAACTTGCTGTCAAAAATATTAGTCTAAATATCCTTATAAAAAGGGCGCACCTGAAATACATTCATTTTCGACTATTACAAAAATTCAGAACCGTAACTAAAGCTCCTATAAACTGAAAGGATAATGAGAATATTATCATAAACCTAATCTTCGTAACACCGATTTAATGACACCGAAGAATGCGCTACTACGTAAAAAAATCTCTTCTACATCCCATTCGTACTTTATTATCATGAAAAAGACATTGTACATTCACCTCAATACTTTTAAAAGAGGAAACTTAAACAATTTTTCTTTAGACACACACAATTGAAACTTCTCTGAGCGTGTACGAGCTTGAATAAAATGTAGATAGGATTGAAAATCGAGATGTCAATTTGATTTAATGTTTCTAGATTTTCATATAAAGTATTTTTTTTTATTTTACTGTCTACGTTTAGTTTGGACATGGGTCTATCCTAAGAGAAATTTGATGTAATAATAATAAGTACCAACGTAGACGCTACTATTAAATATATATAAGTGAATAATTGATACTCGCTTTGTTATTGTTATATATTATTGGTATATTTTTATATTCATTATCTTCTTCTCCCTAGTCTTTATTATTCCCAAGCCACTCGGGGTCGGCTTTCTAGTCTAACCGGATTTTACTGGATATCAGTTTTCACACGGAGCAACTGCCATCTGACCTCCGCAACCCGAAGGCTAACGATACCCTAAGGCTAGACTAGTGTCAGGATATTAGAGGGCACTGACTTCCCAATAACGACTGCCATAGATGTTCATGGCAGCCGGGACCAACGGCTTAACGTACTCTCTGAGGCACGGAGCAGGCGATAATTGTCAATCAATACGCACATAATTTCGAAAAGACATATAACTTCCGAAAGTCAGAGGTGCGCGACGTGGGTTCGAACTCGAGACCCTTTGCATTGCAGTCTGTTGGTCTCCCCACTGAGCTATATTTATATTCATTAGTACTTTCAAATTAGAGAAAATAAAATAATCGTGATGTGAAAAAAATACTTAATGTAATGCTACTCTACTAACATGGGCTGATTCACTAATTGCAGATTTGAGACACGGTAGTTCTAAATTAAAATGTATTGTTATATTTAGGTATAGATAGATTGTTTGCTATTCTTATGATATTGCTTGAACAAGCATTACATATACATACAAGCGCGCTGGACACTGCAATCTGTAGTGACAGGTGGTTTAAGTGGCTAAAGAAATTAAAAATAGGTAAGGTAAGTAGGTAGTAGGTAAGTAAATAGAGAGGTACTAAGACTGCCTGTTTTCGTTTAGCGTTGAATGATATCTACAAATTATTCTATCTAAATGAGATAAGTATACCTATAGCCTAACCATAATGATATTCATTACCGGCTTCATACACAGCACTGAATCATGTTACTTCAAGCAGTTAAAACTTGGCGCTTAATAATATATCGATAGTTCATATTAAACTTCACATGCGACGACAATATCGACTGCTCCTACAATTCCAAATGAGTTATTATCCTGACAGAGTTCATAGTGTTCCAAATCAATGTTCTCATGATTTATCTAATGTGATTTGTATGATAATTGTTCAGTTTGTAGTTCGACAATCTAAAGTGTAATCTTTGTGTTCTCTAATAAAACGTATTAATTAACTTTACTCAATATCGTCAATGAATAATTAGTCATTATTGTTTTAGGTGATATAGAATAACCCTGACCATATTTGTTTTTAATTAGAATTATGTTTTTGGAGATATTAATGTACCGATGTTTTTCGTTATTCTATACCACAGTAGTATGCGTGGTTAAAAGGAATTACACGATTTCAAAATCATTTATGCCCTACTTGTATACGATACGGTATCAATAAAGCAGTTCATAGTTCAAATACATGGTATTGTGTATTGTTTACTAAAAATACATGACAGAAATAAAGTCCTCGGGGTAATTATAGTCGGCCTGGTTCCTTCCTAATTGGAAGACCAAATTGTAATGTAAATTGGAAAATGTACAAGCGACCATCGTCTCGCTCCGTTTACAGTATACAAATATCACTGTAATGTTTATTATAGCTTGTTGTTTCGTTTATATTGAGCTTTAGGAAAGTTTCCCAGCAAAGTTGGTACAGGTGCGGGTACGAAGTAAAGTGGCATTAGATATACATTACCGTCGAGACAACGAGAAATAATGCACTTACATGTTTCTACTGACTAAAATAAGATTGTACATTTCATTTTAAAAGTGCAATGTTTATCAACATAAGTTTTCTATTTTACCACTATGTGTTTTAGGAACTTACCGAATCACTGTGTTTTAGTACCTACCCACAAAGAGAATATCCGATTTATGTGAAACCTTTATCCGTTAGATTGGCTCGAATGTTTAGAACCTCATAAAGTAATCCGCGCCAACGTAATAGCGAAATGCAGCTAGTGTTCGCTAAAGAAATGTGGTACACTACAAGTGGGTAGGTATTATTTAGAATAAAAATAAGAGTAAGGGAACGAACCACATAATATATTATTACGGTATACGTATTTCGTGGCTTTCAAAAGCGCGCGGCATCACTTCAGTCGCGTTCAGTAATTGCATTTTTGTGTATACCAGAAATTCCCATCCCTTGGTCCGGATTAGCGAATATGTGCTGAAAATATGAGTGTCTTTTATAGATACCAGTAGGTCAGCGGATGAGGAGTTTTATCCGCCCAAAAGGACTTACTGACTTTAAATACGGTATTAGTGGCCTACGATTGTTCGGAATTGTCTTCATAATTCAGTCAGGTCGCCCTTTTTCATAACTCAGCGGTAATGTATGAAGAGGCGCGCCACGAATATTTCGTATTTATTATTTTTATCATTGCCTGTTATGACCGTTGAAGTTATGCCGTTTTCGTTTGTAAATAGCGTCGGGAATTAAGTAACGTGCGGCTTCAGACCATTGAGTATGATAAATATGAACTGTTCCGTTCACGCCTTAGTTATAACTACTTGTGAAACTAATAATTGTAAGTGATTTAAAATACGGGGCTATTATTACAATATAATAATCAGTTACGATTCTTGGTTAATAATATGGTGGTTATTGAATAAAGGTCTTGCTATTATGTAATTGTAAATATTGTTATTTTATCTCTTTTTATGAAAGGCTATAATAATTACTGATATATTTATAACGCATTTTCCATTTTATTTCTAAATATTCTCGTCATAAAGCGAACTTTTTCTGTCAATTTTATAATTAGTCTACATTATATAAAATGTTTTCCAAATACTTAAAATTATTGTTAAATTATTTCACAAATAACTAAGTTAGTTAAAATACAACAAAACCAACGGCCATTTGCATATCTGCAACAAATGTTTAAAAACAAAGGCTCTACCTAAATATGACGTAACTAGTTTTTCTTTTATGAAGGATCCGTGATGATACGTCCTAAAATGTGTATGATGTCAGACAACAAAATCCCATTGTACATAGGTTTTCATACGGGATATCTCGCGAGCGGGTCGTGCGAATTTCTTGGATTTGGTCCCTTTCGTATCGGTAGAATTAAGGGCGTCTGCGAGCACGATTTATTTATATCTTGACACTTGTTGATAGCCGACCCTGTCCGAGTTCTGATGTATCGGCGGAAAGATAAATTGTATTACTGTAAGTCCGTGAAAAAGTATAATGACGATGACGTCTGTTCATATTGAAAATCGGAATGAATGGAGCGGTATGTGACATGTGTGATAAAAAACGTAAAGCCACGGCTGTTTATCTTTATTTATCTTACAGTGTTGAATAAACGGGATGGAAATGAAAGGCGAAAAAGCTTGATAATGGAAAGTGATTGCTTTTTAAAACGTCACGTTTTCATGTTTTATTTGAGTGATGATGGCACTATAGGTAAGGGTAGGCATGGGCCCGCGATTAGAAATGACTGGCGGGTGAAAGTTCATAGCCTTAATTACTGTGCTTTTGATGTGAATAGACTTTTAATTTTAGTTCATTCTAAATACTTGTACATATACCCATAACAATATTTTCAAATGTGGTAAGTAAACATTGAAAAAAGAAATAACATCCTAGGACTTTTAAAGAGCATTTTCTTATATACTGGTTTTCCAGGATTCCGTATAATTTAGCTACCACCATTATGAGTATGCTTTTCACGGTATCCAATTCACAAAAAATAACAGCAAAATCAACTAGAGCCATGTTTGCTGAATAATAATAATAATAACTTTACTTCCAAGAATATGGTGATATATAGGCTCTTAAATTAAATGTTGTACAGCATATTCTGCCATTACAGGCGTGCAAATATAGTTTGTTCAGACATCAAAATTATTTATTTATTACTTTCTTATTATTATCATGCAATTGTAGTAAATGACACCTAACATTTATTTATATTTTACAATTAAAATATAGACAGTCATATTATTGTATTGATAATGTCCAAATTTCAAATGTCATAAATATTGAAAAATTATACAAGATTTCTCCTTCTAGTTTGATGTCACATAGTTATACAATTCTATATAATGACTTATAGTATAAAAAACATACAACATTTTATATTAGGTAATTATATTATGTCATTATCATTGATGTCAAAAGGATATTATTGAGAGGTGAACATATAGAGAAAATACATAGAAAATAAATATAAAAACTTAGTATAATCATGCAAACATATTAAATTATTCATTTAATCAAATTATTATTTTGTCCTCTAAGTATTCATTAACGTGATAATATATTTTTTCCTGTAGTATTTTGTATAGCTTTTTGCGAAATTGTTTGAATGGTAAGTTCTTAAGACTATCTGGAAGATTGTTGTATAATTTTATAGCCATACAATATGTGTTTCTCTTGAACAGTTCTAGTTTAATTTGAGGCTGTTTAAGCCTGCTTTTGTGTCTCGTCCGACTATTTTCCATATCTCCCAGTTTTTTAAATAGATGTGGATGTTTTTTTAACAAAAATACAAATTTCATAGATATACAGGCATGGCAGTGGAAGAATTTTCAATTGCTTAAATATAGGTCTACAACTATCTGTAAACTCAGCTCCCTTTATTGCCCTAATGGATTTCTTTTGTGTTATGAACAATTTGTCCATTTCCACGGAATTCCCCCATGTAATAATACCGTAACGTAGCACCGAGGACACATAGGCATGGTATGTAATGATTGCAGTTTGCATATTTACTGTTTCTCTTAGTCTCTTTAGAACAAATACAAATCGGTCCACCTTTCCAATTATTTTTTTAATATGTGGCTTCCAGTTACAATATTTATCTAAAGTTATACCCAAAAATACACTTTCATCAACATTATTTATGGTGTGATCTCTATAGATTATTTCTAATTTTGGTATGTTTGCTTTATATGTCTGAAATTGAATTAAATTTATTAATATTTATTTGTAAATTATTATGTTCTAGCCAATTTATAGCTCTTTCTATAGCAATAATAACTTCTGTCTCTAAAGTTTTTATGGTATTACTTTTAATGATAAGCGTTGTATCGTCGGCAAATAGGATGCAGTTTTGATTTACAGCATCTGGGAGGTGAAGTAAGTTGTAATCTTACTTCAGCAAACTTACTTAGAATAAAATTATGGTGCAATAACTGGGAGCGCTTGTGTAATTGACGATCTAACAGTGCCGAGTTCTGCTCCTGGATCGAATAGTACTTTTTCCTTTAGATGGAAACAAAGAAAGCTAGCAAGTCTTGCATTATCATTAGAGAATTTCATACCTCGCAAAATGTGAGTGTGACAACTCTTATTATCTATCATAACTCCTTAACCTTTTGGCAAATCTTATAATACGTCAGGTATATATTCATATATATATAATATATGAATATATTATATATATATGAATATATACCATCAGATTTATATTCATATATAATATATGAATATAAATCTGATGTATTATAAGATTTGCCGCATATGATTACTTAATCTACAAATAAATGAAATTCATATGAACAACGGAGCAAGGCGGGGCACGTAAATATGCGCCAGCGGTAATAAAAACCGAGCCTGGAGCGGACTTTTAATTTAATTGCACTTTTATATGCGACAGTATTTTCTCTTCAGTATTAGTTCATGCGCCAGGAAATTTAAAATGTGGTATATTTTCTTTTATCTGGCCGTAATATTTGTCTGACTTATCGACTCTGCAGTGGACGAATAATGGTTCATTGATTGTTGTAGTAAGCCGTTTGTAACTCGCAAGTTAGATACCGCAATTCAAGAAAACGTTAGAGCATTCTTCATTCTTATTTAAAAATATTTCTGTTAATATGGATAATTATTTATTAAATAAGCTAAACGTTTATGTGCACGTCAGTGGTGGGATCATTGCGAACCTTTACCATTAGTATGCTCTAGATTTATAAACCTCACATACTCGTATATCTCTTAAAACTAACTAAAGCGCTCATAGCCATCCCGCAGACTGGTTGAAGCTGGTAGTTCAACATTGTAGTAGTTTAGTTATGAAAATAAATTCGCACAGCCAATACGTGGTACATAAGCAAACATAAAACTAAACCATGTACGTTTATTCTCCGCCATCCATTTACAAACAAAAAAAAAACCTTTAAAAATACCTTTATGTAAAAATACCAGAGGCTGACATTTGAAAAAACGAGCCTTTTCCTTCACAAAATATTTTCTATTGTATCCTCGTTACGGTAAGGTTACACAAATATTAGGTTATAACATGGAGAACTCGAATACCGCTTTCCATATAATAACCGCGTGAATAGTTTAGTACGACATAAACGTAAGTGAATTTCTATGTCATGCCATTGTAAAAATGTGGATACGAAGCCTCCACGGTTCCATGCCGATGAATAATGTATAAAGTCGTGATCAGTAATGTTGGCCACCAATCGCTAGTAAATACCTAGTTATTTTTGAGTGATGAGATTACATTTGTTTGTGTTAATATAAAAATAATGCAGACAGATTCCAAAGTGGAAGAAAAGCGCCACCTGCTACATTGATTAATTATCGGTCAATAAAGCTTGTTGCATTATAGCTTCATAATGGTTTAAAATCAATACTTACACAAAACTAGCTTTTGCCCGCAACTTCGTTTAGGAACAGTAGTTTTTTCTGGATAAAAGGCAGCTTATGTCCTTTTCTATAACCTTGACTAAGTATATAGGAAGTTTTATGATGATCGGTCGAGTAGTTAAGGCGTGAAAGCAACAAACAAACAAACTCAGATTTGCGTTCATAATACTGGTTAGGATGTGACATGACAAAAATCGAGTTTAGAAATTCTCGCAAACTAAATGCTTACGTAACAAATTAGAGCCTTGCCTTTCATTGAAAAGCTTAGGCAAAGAGCTACCAGCTTTACAGTAATTGTATTAATACATATGCAGCAGAAAGTAGATATGAGAACGTGCAAAGTGCATATTATAACTAATCCTATTTTCTATCTAACGTAATACTGTGTCTGCATGCTTTTAAAGTGCTCATATATACAAGACGCTCGCAGATGTATAAATCCAGTATGCAATCTTACGCCAGACATTATAGAGCTTCCACAAATCCTCATGATTTTTCCCGACGACAGAATTATCTTGGACACGGATTAAGATGAAAATAAATCCTTCTATAAAGTCCGGGTAAGTGCAATCTTTCGTTGAAACTTTTCACTTTACGTTAAAGAAAATCGTTGGTGATTTTTCAACTAGCCAGTTATCGTCGATTCGATTTACTGTGTGGATTTGAACAGAGTTGTATGGGAAGTCAAAGCAATTGGGTATGCCTTTGAGTAGAACGAACGCATTGTACTGTATTTACATGTTCACGTGTATGAAATGACGATCAACTTCAAACAATTTGGACCCATTTTTTATCAAGTCATGAAACATTTATGTTTTCCACTCGTCATGGTTTTTTTGTTTTGATGTTTATGTTTTACATTGATTTTATTTCATATACTTAGGTAATAGTTGTTTCGAAATGTCTATTGTTTTGCGCGGCGTAACTGCCATTACATATCTGCAACTCCTTTAAGTTATCCCAAATACGAATAATAACGTCATTTAAGATTTGACCAAATGTTAGATTATTTGAGGCTACTGAATAGCCGCATAACTAATCATAGGTGTTCAACTCTCAAAGCTTGTCGAAGCACGGCGTGTGTTACGTTTTGGAAACGGTCATATTATGGTGATAGTATTGGTAAGTCCCATAATACAGTTGATCGGCGTTACAGCCACTGTGTTGTAGACCCAACAGCAGCATTGGCTACTTCAACAGCAGATTGACACATAAGATATTGATATGAACTAGCTGTTATATCACAGACGTCATGGAAAAAGCTCGGTACTAATGCTTAATAAAACAGCGCTTAACTCTAATAATTTAGTTATGTCTTTGTCTAGCGTTTGATCAACACGATCAAACGCTCAATACAGACAGAACTAATCCAACATCCACAGATAACAAATAATCCTAGCGTCAAGAATGTTCGACACGGCTGCATATAAACAAGCTGTCGAGTAAAATACATTGAAATACTGCTTCTATTTAAAATGAAAAGGATTACGGATTGTGGCACGGCTTATCGTAGAAATGTATTTGATATTTGTTAGTAAAAATGTTTACGGGCCATGAAATATGTTGTAAAACGTGTTGTGCTCTCTAAAAACATAACATAGCACTACCATTCGTTACTCCCGAAGTAGTAAACAGATCTGGCTGCACGGATGGCGTAGCGGTTTAAGTGAACGCCTCGCACTGCCGCGGCGTCAAGTATTGTGGGTTCGATCCCCACAGGGGACAATATATTGTGTGATCATCAAAATAAGCATTTGTTTCAACTCTGGGTGCTCTTTGTGTCCGTTGTTTGAATGACTGTTAAGTCCCCTGCGACTCAGGAATTATTCTTAATGAGTGAGTTATCGTTTTTTAACTAAGATGTGTAATCCACATTAACCCAGTGATATATTCCAACTAATCTATGGCAGTCCACTGCTAGGCACAAAACATAACATAGCTGTTTAGTTCTACGCCATAGCGGTGAGCTTAAGATCATACATAGAATACCGGCACATTACCAGACTCTATGGCGCTATAAAGATTTTACTAACAGAGAACCAAGTAACACTTTCCCCAAACGATTGGTCTCAAACATAAGCGCACTTATACCACAGAACTGACGAGAGTAATTAAGTCTAGAGACGGCATATCTCTTTGCCTTTGGTGCAAGCGCAAGACGCGTTCAAGTATGTGTGAGTAAATTTCTAGTTAGTGCGATGTAATGTCAGAGACACTTTTGCCTTAGTGTGAATTTATTGTCTATACACTGCATGTGCATGTGTGTGTACGTTTACAGAGCATTGTGTGTTACTACTATTCTACTGGGGTTCGACCTCACCCGTTTCTAAACGAACTAAAATATTTGTTACTAGATTTTTCCGCGGCTTTGCTCGCGTTAATCTAGTTTTTATCGTTATAAATTTCTGTTCCCTTTTCCATATTACAGTAATATGTATACATGTAAGTATATACTTCAATTCAAAAAGTGTCCAAGAAATGTTTGTGGCAATGACGAATTTCAATTTCAGTTTGAGTAATGAAAACCAAGCTCTACTTGGCCAACCAGGCTTACATATTTTGATTTCTTGTAATATGGAAAGTATAGAGCAGTACAGTGCGAGGCTCATAGTTGTCGCTGTCACCGTAATTTTGTGTGTTCACGTTAATAATAATCCAAGAGCGTTCTAAATGCGTTTCACGTTCAGTTCAGAAGTTGTTAACAGCTTGCCTTGCTTCTCTAGTGTCGTTTCAAAGGCAGTGTTAGCTCTCAGAAATTAATTACTGAGCAAAACTGCTGCTTTACACAGTCTAATTCAGACGGGAGTGACCCTTGTGGTGCTGCAAGCTCAAAACTTTGTTAATGCTTTACACACGTGTTTTAATTTCTGAATAAATTGTATGAAAGAATATTTACTGAATGTCATATTAGCGCAACTTTCGCTGACAGCGTTAGCTATTTAATATAGACAGGTTTTATTTCACTCATTTTAAATGAGCGAACATGTGAGGTTGGAAATATGTATGTTTTTTAATAATAAATTTTAATCCATTGTACAAATGCGTAACTACTTATTGCGTAGTAACGAATTCGAATTTCAAATCTGATAATTCATAACTGTGTTTAAATGTCAGAGACTTTTATAAATGGAAAATAACATTCTCGGATAACCGTGAATCAGGAGGAGTGTATTATGGAATAGGCGGATACTAAGATTTTTGCAAATGATAAAGCTTATAAAATAAATGGAGGCTGGATATCTATATTTTTAATATATATTTGTTTTGAGGCCTAATGAAGACCATTTGATAACAAATTCTAGACATGGCGGCGCTACAGACAAGTTGTAACTTCACTACTTATTCTAAGTGTCTAGTACAATAAAACCTATTTCAATTAGCACTACAGTTACACTATAAAATTGAGCAGCGTATTCTAGCTTGGATGTACGAACCGACGAACAGAATTGATTCTGGTAACTATAAAGTTAGGAGTAAGTACTCACATTAGTACAAGCCAATTACTTAGGCGCTTATTTCAATTAGATTCGTCTAATGTACTAAAAGGATAGCTTAAAAGCATAGTGGAGATAGTACGTAGCAGAAGTTTAAGTTAGAAGTTAAGACTATAAGCAACTATGCAACATGCAGCGTATAAAACAACAAATACAACATTGTTTTACTGACATTTTTCTTTTTATAATCGTAATCATTATTACATATCCTTATTAAATATTATATTAATTAAAGTCCTCTAGACCGAATTTCAGTCACAGTGATCAATCTTAATGGAGGTTGGCCATCTGCGCAGGAGATATTATAGTGTACAAGTGTGTGTGCAAACACAAGTGCACCCTCTGTTCCTTAACTCTCATGATCTGATGGGACAGTAATCCGACACGACCGGAGAGATATTAGGCGCAGAACCAACATCCTAACTCCGGGCTGCTATTGAGATTTCTTAACAGGAAAACCCAACAACTTTTTAATGGCTCGACCCGGGATTTGAACTCGAGAGCTCATGCACAGCAGTCGCATTAACTACCGCTGCGCCACGGAGGCAGCTCGTATTTAAATCACTCGGTGTGTAGAGATACGCAGCGGATATTTTCTATGATCTGTTTAGTAGACTTTAAACGTCATCCAGACTAGACTAGGAATCAATTATGCCACAGAGTGACTGTCATCAAACCTTAGCAATGTACCTAATGCTTATATTGGATTGCAAATACTGATAACGAATAAGGTCAGATTAGAATATTTGCGGGTACTAACTCACACACATATAAATATACATGACAACCGGGACCGACGGCATTTCGTGCTCTACGAGGGACGGAGGAGCGAGCGTTTTCGTAAATGGTCATGTGGCGAACAGCGACAGCGTTGATTAACCCTGCGGGTCAATCGACCTGCTATCATCGCTACTTCGTTAACCTCCTTTTATTCGGTAAAGTTAACTAAAATGTGGGGTACAGGTTTGTTCGATGCAACTAACCTAGTGTAAAAGGTCAAGACGATATCGTTTTGGCGCACAAACATGTGTAAAGGCTCCGTTCATACCTGGAACTAGTTTTCTGAATGTACTACTATCAAACTTCGTTACCTACCAAGAAGCTGAAATGTCTGTTGGAATTTGATTGAACTGTTCACTTTGCCCCCATGCACATGTCTATAAGCTTCTCGTGATATCTAGAAATGTTGGTATTCAGCACTCAAGTCACATCGTAATATAGTCGTTCGTATTTCGATTTGAGATGAATAAAAGTAACAATTTAACACAAGAATGACTCTGTTTTACCTTGCAGCTATTCTGATACTCTTTTGAATTAATGTAAAATAGTGAATTAATTAAATATTTCAATTCATCGTATTACCATTTAGTGAAGAGTAGGTATACACGAATTTTCTATACGTGTTATAAAAGAAGCTTTGTAAAATTAATTAACAATATATCAACTGATGTAAAACACTTTTAACTTATATATTAACTAATTAAACTGAAGGGCCAATAGAGTTAAAATAAACGTACAAAAAGCTTGTTCAGAAGGTAATTAAACCTATGGAGTGGACGAACGAGTAACTGAGTAGATAGGGAACCTTCTATCGGTCGATGAATAATACATGCGACCGTGTGAGCCCGCCCTTAGGAAAAAGTATGGTGCAAATCATAAACTTTAATCGTACTAATAAATATTAGTTAGAAGTGCTATAATAATAGTTGTATAACACCGAGCAATGTCTCCTTCTCGCAACAAATAATGCGATCATTAACAAGAAATATTGTGGACTTCCTCTTTCTAATGTTTCATACAATTTATTTAATGTGTTCCTAAAGTTATTTGTATACAAATTTATATTATGTGTAATTAAAATTCAAGTTGACAGTTAGAGTTCATAAAATTTTAAGTAAAAATATTCTATTAATGCTATTAGGGTTGGTTGATATTATTTTTAACCTGAGCCTGTAACGGAGATTCAATTATTTATACACAGAGTTCCTTATTCCTTTGGACATACTATGTCCTCTAACCTATACATATGTAACACAAAACGTTAGTTATTTACCTGCTATTTTTTTATCGTACGCTGTCTAAATAATATACCTATCATAATGATGTCATGCATTGCATAGTAACATTTCTGATTTAGATACACAATCAATGAGAGTATAAGTTTCAATATTTTTTAGACAGCTATTATTGTTGGCGCGATATGCAAGTGATTTTGTGTGATTAACCATTATAAGAGATTACCCGCTGTAAACTTCAACTTAAAACTAGTCAATGACACGAATGAATTACAATATGAAATTTGCAAGGATCATTGGTCTCATGAATGTATTTGTGATTCAGCTTAGTGTGAAAAAACATAAACAGTCAAGTGGAACATTCGAAGGAAAGAAAATTCTCACTGGAAATGTTTAGTGTGCTCTAAAAATAGACACCCTCCTTCACTGGGGTGTCGTATATGGCAAATGAGAGACTATGAATGGGATTTTTGCGTGAAAAGTTGTAGGCTTATACGCTTTCGATGAAGTTTTATCACTCGATATGTTTTAGCTGTTTCTATATAGTTCTCAATTATTTTTTTATAAACATTTAAAATACATATTTGATTGCTTAATACTCGTGAAGTAATAACTGCGAAACGAAAAGGATTTGTATGTTTGAACAAATTGTTTTATTTTAAGTTTATGATTAGTCGAGTCAGTTCGCCATCTAGTGGTGTATAAAAATATCCATATTAATCAATGCAACGTATATACAACTATAGCTAGAAAACAGGTTTGGCTACGATTCTTTAAAATCGTCTTTGATTTCTAACGTCTGTCACATATTAAAATCAATTGAACGGTTTAGGAGCAAAACCGTACAAAATAAATAGTATTAGGTACTTTCAAATTATAATATACTAGATTTTGTAGGTTATATTGACAATTTTCTATCCCTAGAGAACAGTACTTTTTCTGGATTAAAGATACCATATGTTCTTTTCTAAATCCCTGACAACGTCTATACGAAATTTCGTGATGATCGATCGAGTAGTTAAGGCGTGAAAGCGTAACAAGTAAACAAACAAACTCACAATCGCATTTATAATATTAGCCTGGATAATTATAAATTTAATTAGACAGAATGTTGTGAAACATCTAACACGAAATAGCTTAATGTATACATACGTGCGTACATAGTGGCACTCTAATTAATATTTATGGCGTCGCTACGTGTCGACGGGAACTTTATCAATTAATTTTCGCACTCCCCTTACAAAATATGCAAAAACTCTTATGAGTTTAATTGTGTACTAATTACAAGAATACGCATTATCATTTAGAAGGGGCTCAACTTCCCTCAGGAGAATACGAATGTAGAAATTAGGGAAAGATAATAAAAACATCCAAAGGTTTCTTTATACATAGTATTTCTGCTCCTTCATTATAAAGACAACGCATCTTGCCCCTGTATTGCGGGGGAATTTACAAACATTAAAACAACGGATACAGAACCTAGAACACCTAGACTCGGTACAACTATTTGTGAATGACACAAAGTTTTGTCTTGCGAGGAATTTGAACCCACAACACTCGACGAAGCAGTGACGAGGCGAATAAACCACTACGCCAAAATCTGTATAGTCAATGTAAGACCACCAAATTTTGTCGCTTGTAGTTCAGTGACACTAGGCTGACCACTTGCTTTATGTAAAAGTAGTACACAAGTATCTCAGAATCACAAAGGTATCTCAAGGGATATTTTATAACCGCATTACTACGTCGACATGCTGCGGGTCCATTGGACATCAGGCAGAATGGACAACCTCATATGTCCCCTGGGATGCGACGGTACGATCTCGGAGGCATAGGCGCTCTATCTTTCAACTATATAGTTCAACTAACAAGCTCAATTGCCTTATATTCATTGGATGAATAAATCTAGTTCAATATTATACAGTTTTAATCGAGTTCCAGTTTCGTTTCAATAAATTAATGTCGACACGGATAACGCACTGTTTTAAATGGAGGCCTTACTATGTGTTTAAAAAGAATTCCGTCCAGCATTGAGTTATTTTTCGGAAATAAAGCTATGGATAATTCCTGTGAATCAGACAGACTGTAGCGAGGGTTCGATTTCCAAAGAGGGAAAAATTATCTCGTGTGAAATGAGCCTGGTAGATTTGCTTCATGTTTAAAAAGCTATCTGGAGACACATGGTAATAAAAATAATAATGGCTGCATCAAGTCCTTTACACAGAAGGCGGTATTGCTCGACACGGCACGCATTGATCGAAGTAGCTTGGTTCCTGTACCCGATGCTGGTGGCTCTTCCAAACATTGTTATATTTTTAAATATTTAAAAATGTAAAATCATAGAGTTGAATGTTTTAAATAAAGTACCTAAATAATAATAATCTACATGTCTACCTACCCTGCAGTATATAGGTATATACAGGCATCTGTCTATGTACATACCTATGTTACAACAAAGGTGTATAGATGCATGATGGATGACACTGAACTTACCTTTCCTACGAGCGAGGTAATGTATTTTCCTCGACTTCTTGCAATTTAATAAAACTTCAAGCACGCGCGGGGTAAATATGTTTATGTTTATTTGTTTAATTGTTGCCGCTAGTAGTGGAGAAACTGTGGTCTACTGGGAGTAATAAATAACACGCAAGGGTTTATATTTAGTTTAAGGAATGCTTTCGTTAAGGTAATATGTAACGTTTTATATATTCCGAAAAATAATAGGATTAAAGGCCGCGGTTAGACCACGAGCTATACATTTAGTTAGTAGATATACAGGCTGTCCGGTAATTAATGGATAACCTTGAAATGTCTTATAGTGAAACTGATGGCCGTTCAGAAAAAAAGACAAAAAATTGAAAAGTGCAAAGCTAGTCATACTTTTGACTGTCTATCTATTAGCATAATTAGTGTTTAATAATAAAACTAGTGTTTAATAATCATAATTAGTGTTTAATAATTGTAGTATACAAGAAAGTTAAATATGGTAATTAAAAAAATCATATCTCACGTTAGGATAGATTTTTCATATTTTTTTCTGAACGGCCATCAGTTCTACTATAAGACATTTCAAGGTTATTCATTAATTACCGGACATCCTGTATAATAGCTAACAAAGAATACAACTATCATTTGATTTTCTAGATTAGAGCAAAATGGCAAAATGGCTCAATAGTTTTTGGTTCACGCTGTGAACTATTGAGATGCCAGCTCAGCTTGTATAACTTGTGTCGTTGAGCGATTAAAGCCTAGATAATGAAAAAATCAATTACCTATATTATATCTTTAATAGTATCCTCATCTGTATCATCATCACTGTCCACTAGTTTATAGCTTACAATATGACCGCGCCCATCAAGTCATACTATTCTAACATTCGGACCGTATGTTTTCTTGGCTACAACCAATAACATGAGGTATAACAGATGGTAAATGTATGGACTCATACAACACTAAAGAAACAATCATATTTGACGATTGGACCAAGAGCCAGTCCATAATTTTTATTAATTAATGAAAATAAGCTTAATAGATATATTGATTGACAGCGATAGCCTGGTGGACTTAGGGCTGGCCTCCTAAGACGCTGCTTTTTATTACACATTTACCCATCGAATTACGAAGAATAAAGTTATTTAAATATTTGTAACTAATATTGGTTTCATGAGTTTTTCTTTTAAGAAGCTGTACATTCAAACTTTAGTTATTAGGTAATCTACCTAGAAGTAAATATTTTCTGCAATATGCATGTCCAAATTTTATTATTATCCTAACTAATATTATAAATGCGAATGTGGGTTTGTTTGCAAGTTACGCTTTCACGCCTTTACTACTCGACAGATCATCATGAAATTTCATATACATGTTGTCAGAGATACGGAAAAGGATATTAGGGTACTTTTTATCCAAGAAAATGTCCTACTACCCAGCGTTAGAAAATTATTGACCAAACCTATATTAACGCGAGCGAAGCCACGGGTAAAAACTAGTGCCTAATATAATATTAGCGAATAAACTGTCTTTGTTACAATTGCTGTATATAATCTTTCTTCTCCCTTAGCCTATATTATTCCCAAGTCACTTGAGTTGGCTTTCTCGTCTAACCGGATTTGATTGGATATCAGTTTTTACACGGAGCGACTGCCATCTGACCCCCGCAACCCGAAGGCTAACGATACCCTAAGACTAGACCAGTGTCAGGATATTAGAGGACATTGACTTCCCAAATAACGACTGCCATAGATGTTCATGGCAACCGGGACCGACGGCTTAACGTGTTCTCCGAAGCACGGAGCAGGCGATAAGTTTTAATCAATACGCACATAATTTCGAAAAGTCATATAACTTCCGAAAGTCAGAGGTGCGCGACGTGGGTTCGAACCCGAGATGATAAATAGATGAAGTCCCTTTTAAAATAGCAACATAACAATGCACGAGACTAAAAGCTGTGTGATACGTAAATAGTTGTCCAGAATTTGTGTTCTGTGTATCCATTATTACAATGTTTGTTCAGCGGCCCGTGACATAAAGATTGTCCCTCCTGGGATAGTTGTCTTTTAAACCTGATCCTGAATATACACAACGATCGATAGACATATTTAGCTACATTTTAAAAGTAACTAAAGGTAATAGATTATATAATTGCAAATTATGTTTATGGTTATTTACTGGGATACGAACCGCAACTTTTTGGGAGCGAGGGTACCTAAGGCATTGGTCTAACGTCGCTTTTTGGTCAATTAGTAATAAATTATCCTTTTTATTTTCTATCTTTTAAAAAATCGACTGTTGCACTAGGAATAAAACCTGCATGGCGGAGGACTTTACAAACATTCAGACAACGGACACAAAGACTATTCAGACGCCGAACAACCATTTGTTGATCACAAGATGTTTTGTCCCGTGAGGGGGTCGAACCCACAACACTCGGCGCGGCGGCAGTGGCGAGGCGACCACTTAAACCTCTACGCCATACCATGCAGTCCAATTTGGACGTAGAATAATATTTAATAGTTATATAGCTGCTTGTACGCATACAATGTAAATTTTAAATCGCACATGAGTTTTAAGGTCGCAGCCAACTTATACAACACCGCTCCCACACGGCAAAATAATGTTAATAGAAATTTGAGCTTTAGGGCGTCCTCTGTAGACATAATTTATATTGATATCACAAATTAGCAAACAGCTAGCGTACTACACGATAGTTAAGCCACGCTTACCGCGCACTTCAAGCGGGTGGTCCGCGCGCTTCAAGCGAGCGGCCTGAGCGATGTACACACGCACGAGCGGATAGTAGTAGCTAGTCGACTGCTAGTTGTAAGCGCTTGGACAGCTGGTTGCCTGCTAGCTGTCGGTGCGTGGACAGCGGGTAGTGGTCTCTCCGTTTGGCTTAGCTGTGCGAGAGCGGTGTTGGAGCTGTGTTGTATATGTCGGCTGCGACCTTTAATCTTTACTCTCCGAATCCTTTTATTATGAAATATTATAAAGAACATGAACTCCGAACATGTGTTCCTGAAATGTTCTATTGTGTGGAATGGAACAAAGCAGTATTCGTGAAACATATTTAAATACTTTGAATATAAAGTTTGCCGAAATATATTTTGGAAGAAATCGCATCGGCTATAGCCTAGAATAACACTACGTAAATAAAAAACTAAAAGCTTGTAATATATCAACTTAATTTACAATACAAATGGAACACGATACAATCTGCCGTTTCACGTAATACCCATAGGCGTGCCATAAAAATATCGATCAAATAACCTTTTAGTGACTAACAAAATTACAATTGGCGAAACATTAATATAAAATTTAACAGGTATACGTCAAAGTCGGTCAAGGTGACATTTATGGGGATATAACTTATATCACGAAAGGTCATAGCGTGCGGTAAACTAGCCTACGTTATTACTTTCCAGTTTTCGTGACACTATAATAAGAAACATTATACGAACATTTCTAACCTCCATTTCTAAATTGTATTGGATATAATTATCATAAAGAACCAAATTATGCATAATTTCCTCCTATCTTTTTAGCAATTGAAAACTAATTGCTTAATTATTTGGTGAAATAACTAAGTTTTCCTGATATGAAATACTTACCTAATTATTTTATATTGTATTTTATTTGAATAATTCAATTAATTTGTAATTAAACCATCAATGCGTACAGAACTCAGCAAATCGAAAATGTTCTGGGTAATATCGATATATATTTGGTTTACATCATGTAATTAGTTCGATTTTCCTTTAATCGTAGCAATAAATTCGTGATTAACGGCTGAAGTACTACAATTTAATGAATAATTAAGTCAGCAGCAATCTGTAGTGGAAACATACTACTGTTAGCCAGCATTATATTACGGACGAAAATGATTCTGAGCCGACAATGTTTGCCCTATCAGGCGAGGGCAGACCGTTTCAAAAACTCGTAGTAGGTAATGAAATTTTGATTAAAATTTTAATTATAGTACCTCATATTTAGCGACAGCTAATCCTTACTAATATAATAATTTCGGAAATGTGTTGGCTTCATAATAAAGCACGATGAAACGACGTCATTGTTTAATGAAATAGAAAGCAACATACGCGACATAATTTTGCTTTTTAATAACGTTCACACATTTTTATGTTTGAATGAACAATAATAATAAACAGTATTGCTAAAATTCCATTTTATAAAACAAGGTTTTAAGATATATACGATAACATTCAAATACAGAAAGAACCTACTTTCTTTCTGTATTTGAATGTTATCGTACATTTGGTGATAGACGTCGGCAAAATCGCGTGTTTGCTACTTTATTATATCTAAAAAGTAACTGGTTTCCTGTTAATATGTACTTACGTTATTTGTATAATATGTTTGTTTTTAGTTTATATATGTTACCAAGAAACCATTATATACTAACTCACGTATATAATTATATACCTCTATTACTCGTGGAAAAAGGAAAATTACGGCAAGCTATTTTCTCCAAATACTCTCGACAGAACTCTTTAGCAAACTGTCTTCAAACTCCCTCCGTATGATATACTGTATCATTTTGTTCGCATTTCCTTTACACGTGTACATACATAAAATAAAATTTGTAATTGAATCTGTATTGTTTTAGACCGGTTAAACGAAGCCGACGTTGATTTACTGTGGCGGCCCCACCTGTACCCAGTATCTTTGTGCATAATAAACTTGTTTATTTATACAGACACTAATAGGACTTTACTTTTATGATCAATGTTTTTGTATGATTCTGGTGGAAAATCGTAAAGAGAATTTAATTTGAAAATTGAGAGCTTAACGCGCCGCTCTGTATTTGCGTGTATTTCTGGCTGAGTTATGTATGGCAGGATAAAAGTTCAGCTACATCTATGGCTAGGCTTAATCCTTACTAACATCTATGTATGTATTGGAGCTAGTCTGTTTAGTATAGTTATACTGCAATTTGATCCAAAACCATGCATTATTAGCATGCATTAATCATTCATTTGATTCAATATCTGATCATATATTAGCAATACCTACGTAAATACGAATAAACATGTTATCATTTAAATCGTATTGAATATTCAATAATATTTTAAATAATAATCACTATCCAAGAACTGATCAACATTTGGATGCGGGGTAATACATCCTTTAAGTCATTAAATTACTATGATAAAAAAATTGTATGGTCCGGGTATTTATGTGTACAAATTAGGTTACTGTAAAGATCGATTATAGTTGTCTCATTTAACATAGAATGATATCAATTGTATTTAAATAAATATCTAATGGTTGTTGATTTAAATATATATATGTACCTACCTAAAATTGCTCCATGACTTAGACCAACAGTGCTGAGTCACCTGGCAAATGTGTTGACGACGTTACCAAATATTTTTATTAATCCACTGTTCAACGACGGTATTCTTTATATTCCAATCTCGTGGTCACTCCTAATATATCTAAAGGAAACTCAATAAACATATTTGTAACCCAAAATTGCAAGTTACAAAATTGGATTAATAAAAAGTACGCAGCAAAGCAATCCACATTTATTACACTGGAATTCTGGCCAGTACGTAAAGGAATGTCACCGCATACGTACATAAAAGTTAAATATGAAGGGAGCAAGAGCATATTTCGAATCATCTGAATAACAAAACTGAAACCCGCGTGGGCTATAGAATGTGCGCGTATTAAAATTAATCTTCTTTGTACAGATTTAACGATATTAACACGCTTCCAAAGGATTAACTTAGTGTAGTATTTGTAACATTACATCGGTTAAATTTTAGTTCTTGAGTAACACTTTATTGCTATCTAGCGATAACAAACAAAGATAAAAAATTTTTTTATGAAAAGTTTCAATTGCATGTTCCTTAATCCTAAACCTATTCTGTTCTGTTCCGCCTGCAAATACTAGTTCAATAATATTAAATTTATTTGAATCGAGGAAAATACTAAATATAATAACTTGTTTTAAAAATGGAACACATCTAAACTGCTGACCACATGCAGCTTCGAGTAGTATGCCATTAAAACATAACCAAGTTCAGATCTAGTCAGCAAAATATTTCTAAAAACAGTTATGTACTTTTAGAGCTCATCTCTTAGAATCAAACGTTTACAACTTTATCATATTATATAATAGCTTGATACTATGTCACATAGCGTTTTATACGTACGAACAGAAAAACAGTATTTTAGTGACAGACACAGTATCTCGAAAATTACATTGATGTTCCTAGAAATAACAAAAAGTAATTGTATAGGGATATATATGGATGTTATGAATATATTACTAATACAAAACGCACTGCAATCCTAAATTCTATGCAAAATATAGATAATTATAAATCATAGGCAATCGTTATTTTGAATTTGAATGACGAATGTTTGGCTCAAGTGTTTATGGGAGCCAAATATTCGTCATTGACAATAGAAGACGAGATAAAATAACAATGAGAATGGCAATATTCCGCATCTGTAGTCAGTTCAAGCATGTCCCGGGCCATTCGCTGAGGTCATAACTTCACTCGCACCACTGCCCTCGATCTGAACATACTACCTCGAGAAATATGTTCTAAGGTGAATGAACTAATGTAATGTCTTTTGGTTAAATGTTGGGATGGTAACCGGGATTTATGTTTCCTTGATGCCGCTGTAAAAACTGAAAGTGTGTGAATATTGTGAAGAAATATAGCTGCGTTTTACGAAGAAATATCGTTATGGTTGGTTAACTTTCAGAGTTTATGGGTGATATTGTCTTTTTTGTTTAAAAGTAACGTTTATTTAAGTTACTCTTGTGTTTAGATTATAAACTAAAGTGACCAACTTCAACATACTATAAGCGTTTTTATATGCAAATGAACAATACCCTACACAAGCCCCTATGATTTATTCATAATCTCATTAATGCAAGATTTACGAAAAAGTATAGGGATGTGAAAAGATCCCGAGAATAATTAGTGACGTTATTCTTTTTGATTCATAGCGTGTGTGTATGTGTGTGTGTGTCGGTGTAGGCAATATCTCGAGCAACAATAGAGCGACCCTGGCTCGCCACTTCAGCTGGTTTTGTTCCACCCCCATTCTTCTGGTTGACGTTATTGCTTGCTATTGTCTTCCAGTTTTAACTACATATGAAAAATAAAGCATTGTGAAGCTCCAAGAATATCTTGCAAGGCCTTCGCGTTCCACGTCTACCTATAAAACGATTTTCATTATTTTCTTTTAGCTGTAATCTTTGTTGTGAAATTGTCGTCTTAGACTATTAAAGTTTGCAAGGTCCATTGCGAAAGCCAAGTAGCGTTCAATAAAAAGCGACATTTAAAAGCCCTATTGCGGACATTCTTGGGCCGCGAGCAGCCGAAGCATCCCGACACTTTTCTGCACTTAGCCTAGTGGATACATACATCTCGGTACGTAGCACTATGTGACCGCAATTCGTTGCTGGAAAAATGAGAACGCTTTTATTGTCAAGAAAATAAATTGCTATAAAAGCGCGTCTCGTGTCTAACAGTTTGTGGCAGTCGAAACAAAGCCTTCGGAGCCCTTGTTGGTTACAATTACGGAAACCTTAATACGGCGGACAACTGCAAACGAATTTATGGGCGCCTTGTTTTTTTCGCAATTCATTAGTCCCCCTTCTCCTTTAGAATAAGATTTCCTGGGGTAATGAAACGAGGATTTTATGTGCTAACGATGCCATAAATATTTCTCTTTGTATACAAATGGACGTTGTATTAGTTTTTCTGGACTAAACTAGGTTATGTAACTTGGTTACTTGAGCCGACTCTTGACAGTGTTTCTAATAAATTAAGTTGTACGATTGATGTAAGTTGGAAACTTCTACTTTGTGTTATCTCTGCCGAGTTTAAGATCGACTAATTGTGCTTTTCATCAAACTGATACTATCAAAAGGAAAGTTACGTACGGTTTTATGGAAGAAATTGTCACAGAAGCGGTTTTATTCAAAGGTAAATTCTGCGACTAGCGTTATAGTGAGAGAGTTGTATTATTCGTTCTTGTAAAGTATTGCATGTAAATCACAGTAGATTATTTATAAGTTCTGTGTTATATGCTATTGTGATGTCAAAACAAATAAATGCAAATATGTATCTGTATATCATAGAGATCGTGAACAAAACTACTTGAGCCAGGTATCAAGTATATTAAAGGCGCAGCAAATAAAATTTATTAGCCGTTCTTCAGAACTCCTAGCTTTGTGTGCGAATGGCTAATAGATAGAAGCTCTAGTTAATAAATCATTTCATTCGAGCCTGTTAAAGTTTGCGTCCCGTATTTATTGGAGTTCCTTATACAGGTTTATTGTGGAGTTTCGAACAAAAACAAATGAGGTTTATTATACATGTACTAGTGAGATGTGGTATTATTACAGGATTCTACAGCTGTATAACAGAGATTAAAAATAAATCCGGGTCTTAGGTTCCAATTGCCGTACAGAAAGCAAAATCGTAGTAGTCTACAAAATAGTTAGTTAGTAGTTCTTGATTAAAAAAACAACAGGTTGCACTCCGGGAGTGCCGGCAGAAGTAAAAACTTGAATATTAACGTTGTGCATTTTTGACACTTTGGAATGGTTAGGGAATAATCTTGCACGAATTGCTTTAATTATCAGTATAAAATTACTATCATTTATGTGGTAAAATACAATATTAATTTATTGCGCTATCGTACACAAACATGACAATTCTCCCTCCGTCCTACGAATTTTCGATCAGGTCACGTGTCCTAACGCGAGTTTAATATTTTTTACCCATCACAAAAAAGTGCACAACGCCGCTAAAGAAGTTCTTTTACTTCAAAATTATATTTGTGTTCATTATTGAAATGTTGTTAAAATCAAAATGTATCGCGGGTATATTTTTTTTTAATATAGTTAATCACAAAGTTATTTAGAGTAAATTTCCTTCCTTCTATTAAATTTAATATTGATATAATTTACTAACAACGGCATGACATTATTTAAATATCAATATGTATTATACACATGGTTTAAAATATATACTCAGATTCCTATGTCATTATATTATTATGTATAGTGCACCAAATTATAAGTATTAATAAATTGATTGCTTCTGGGGTATAATGGGGTCTAAAGCTATGACACGATTATTTCCAGAGACAAACGATGTTTCCAAAATCATATTAGGGCTAATCATCAGCGAACATGCCGATGACAAGTATCAGTAATAGAGCCATATAAAAACGTAGGTGGAAATAATCTTGCAAATCGTAGAAATTTATAGCAATAATCTGTTTAAACCCGTGAAACTCGTAATATTCTCCATATTCGTTTACAATGTATCGTGATTGCCGTAACAAGGTTTCTCTCTTTGAAACCTGATTCGCTTCAGATGAATCAATTTGTATAACAACGTTTGAAATAATCAACCCGATTACCATAATCGTCTTTTATTATTTCCATTTTCCTTACATAAAGCTACAAAAACAATTGATGAAAATTTGAATGACCATTATATTATTAGCTTTCAATTATCGATTATTGGATTTGGTATTTCAATATAAATATTGAGAAAGTAGAAATGATACTTGAATTTGAGCCTGATAAAAGTATTTGGATATAAAGGGAGAAAAGTTTCAGCGGAATCCTTGTTTAAAACTGTAGTTAGTAGTACCTCTCTGCTGAAGATCGTTGACAGAGTAGTTTCTAAAAGTATTTCCTTATGCTCGAAGGACAGCAACTCTTGTTTTGGTTGCCACTTCACATACACTATCAATGTATCTTAGTTTAAGGTTTCCACAATTTTGATGGTAAAGAATCCCATACCCCGAAAGTAGTAGCCAATCGAATGATAAGTGATATGAAATGGTTACTTTAATATGGATTTCGTCAATGGTAGCAACGGCGTCATTTGCCACAATTTATTCCACTTTTAATTACAGCTAGCTACGCAATTTTATTACATTATTAGTACTTTTCCTCTGTAAAAGCGGCAAATAAACTAAATATACAACCCTAACTAGTTGACAAGTCACGTACAATAGCCCCTAAGGAGCGAACTAAAGCAAAGACAGCGTCTGTGTTCGCAAGTCGAGAATTTGGAAAACTCCCAACTACCACACAACAACAGAAACTTTAGCCGAAACACGATATTCTATGAGTTAATGTTTAGTTTCAGCGAGCAACACTAACTATCCTGCATTATCACCTCGAACCACACTGGGTTACTCAGTTTAAATCTACAAATTTTAACAGAAATATTATAAATCAGAGTCCGTCAATCGCAAAGGGAATGCAGCGATCGCAATTTATTGCTCAGTCATCTATAATCATGTTTATTCGCTGTAAACGTTTGGCTCATTGAATATTACCGAAAACCAAAAGTTACTTCATACGATTCTGATGTAAATTTGTTTAACAACAAAAAATATTGACTCGTTATTTCATAAAACCGGCAATAAGCTCGTTGTTCAGAACTTAAACAGAAGGATAAATCGAGTATAAGAAGTACTATAAAATTTGCTCACTTTTACCGCAAATATTATTTACATACAACGAAAAATATATTTCGTTTCTCTTTAGCATTGATCTTTAAGAGCATCCGTTCGGTTTCGGTTACTTGACATTGCCTAAATTTATTTACAGAAGCTATTAATTAAAGAATATTTTAGGAGAATAAGCTAGTTGATTAATTATTAAGATATAAATTATGGTTTGGAATAAACAGCCATCTTAAAAGTTTCATGTCCGTACTGTTGAGTCACGGTTAAATTAAGCTTTTCCGTGGGCAGAATTAATTTTAAAATCCATTTCGGCTTTACGAGAGGAATGAAATGTAAATACGGTGCAAATTATTATTATTACCAATTTTACGTTTGATAGAAAGAGTAAATATCAATTCGGCTACTAAAATTTTGACATAACGTACTGAAATTGCATTTCCTTAAATCAAAAAAATTTATGTTTTTGTTCATTTTGAAAATATTTTCGGTCGACAAACATTCCTTACGTGTAGGAGACATGATGTGTAAAAATCTTGTCGGTTCCTCTCCAATCACCTTCAAGAGTAATTAGTAAATGTGTTGCTCGACATTGCCAAGTTAGCTAATAAAATTATATGAGACAGCTCCGTCGATCCCTTATATTAATTTTAGCTGGCGATTTGTACGTTAACGATGCGCAAATACGTGCGTGCCGTGTTCAATTTTATTTGAACTCTGCTTTTCGAATACTGTAAATATTTTATGCTGGCTTTAATTTTGTTGCGCTGAAAGTAGTGATGTGAAAAACAAAATTATATTTGATACCTACTCGTAATCGCAGTCCTATATTCGAAAACATCAATGTCTAAATGTTAATGTTATCAAGGGAAAACAAAGTGTAATAGGAAAAATTAAATGACAAGCTGTCAATGATTATTATTGGTGGTAACATTTATTTATAGATAAGAAATAGTATTTTTACTTGAGATTATAAAACGGAGCCTACAGTAATAATTTATGTTGTTGATTTACAGTGAGCAATAAAATAAAATATGGAACTTGACTAAGCTGAGTAAAATTTAATGAGTTCATTATCTATTAAAAAGGACATAATCGGATACTTTACTTCAAAGTAAAGTGCTAGATGTTTTGGATGGCAGTAATATTTTAGAGCTCGTAATTATAACAATGGTCTGGATGAGTATACAAGTAACAGCGTTAACAAATTTTTGAGTAAATAAATATACATATTGTCTGAAACTCCTGTGTTGTTGGTACCGAGACATAAATTTATGGCCGATCATGAGGTCTTGGATTCGATTTCTAGGTGGGGTTATATGGTTTTGGATCTTTCTGTTTCAAAATTTTCAACAGCAGCACGGAGTCTCGATATCTGGTCGGGCGACAACAATAGGCTATGACGTGGGACGGAAACTTAGCTGACAAAATGTGGCCACCCCTCTGTCTAACCATTTGGATATCGACACGTACACTAATATTATAAATAAAAAGATTTTTATTTTAATTATTTAATAAATAAACTCAATAACTATGGGATTGTTTTATTACCATTACAAAGGTACTTAATCCAGCAATACAAAGGCTATATAACATTACGCTACAAGCCACGAGAGCGGCGCAGTAATCATAAACAAGTGTGAATCCGAGGGAGACATCTAGTATTTTTATATACTCGAAGGGCACAACAAAGGTGTAATGATATAAGTCAAGTCTATTAAAGACTCGTGTCAGCTTTTGTAAATAAATCGCTCCTGTATAAGCAATTACTAAATAGATATGTGTATAAGCGTCTAATTAAACCTTTTATGACGCAGCAGTTTTATCTCGAAACGACTTTAATCAGGTAAGCACAGGTTGTAACGATAAAAACTAAACATTAAACTATAACTTAACAACGAGACGTACTGTCTCACTTTATCTCCTTTGCAGACAATTTTACTACCTACTTTTATAGTCTTAGCGATGCGCGATTGGTACAAAAATCTCTCGAATAGTTCTAATATTTCAATTATTCGAATATTATCGAATAACAATTATCTAGATAGCTATACGTATTGCGTTCGTAATTACAAAAGTATTACACTACGCACAAATGCTTTCGGAACTTCGATTGTCATTCGAAAATTGTGTACTATATGTACATTCGAATTTATTTCAGTAATAGTTCCGCATCGCTCAATCGTCTTAGGTACATCGCAATGCAAAACAATCAATAAAGGCAATTAGAAAATGAACCCTTCTTTTCGTGTACTTGGCAGTAATAAACATTTAAGTGCCATTGCGAACAATTTCGCTGCACCTGATCATTCCGGCGATCACTAAGCGACCGATTAGAATTTAATGTGAACTGGTTGCGTCTCCATTGATAAAATAATAAAACATACATATCTTTCGTCTTACCCCCATATCTGAAAACATTGTCAATACCTGCGCAATAATGAGACAAAACTACACACTAGTTACACGATGTATTGGGCCCATTTCCTATGTCAAGAAAGGAGTCGTTTAAACTACGGACGATAAATTGTTTACATATAATCGAAAACAAATATGTCAAAATTCAACTGTCTGTATGTAAAACGATTTGTTTCTTGACCGGCAACCGGGCCTTATTGCGCATGTGACAATGCTTTCATAATATTGGCTCTGATCGCCAACGCTCAAAAGATTAACTTACTTCTGAGCGCGCGGATTTTCGATGTCCCGGTGGCTCGCACTAACATTGACAAGCCTGCTTCGGTTACAAGAGCCATAGATACGTTTAATAAATAGCACCTCACAAAGGCTTGACATTTTTAATTGAACGTTGGCGGAATTCGTGACGTTGACACTCGAGTTACTAGAAAAGTAATGTTTATCACATTATCGCATTGGGTGTAAACCTGTTATTATAGTGTAAGATTGTATATAAATAAATAAATAAAAATAAACACTTGCGTTCCGGTTGCATAACCTTCTGATATAACTCTGAAGCTGCAATGCCACGTGTAGTGCGTTCGTTGGAATGTTGTGGTTAATATGTAAGTTATCGTATTAATGGCTATGTAGAATGGTATTAACGTATGTTACGTTACCGCAATGACTACCTCTAACCACCGCCTGACCTTTACAATGCTAACAGGCGTATATTTAGGTTATACGTGGACTATATACCAGTGAGTGGCCAGGTTAATTATTTCGGACAATAACTCTGAATGAACTATTAGTATATGACATTTTACAAAGATCTAGAACAAAGTATCGTTCTATTTAAATTATTTCCTGTTTATATTATTAGTATAGGTATCATTGACGGAGCCGGTCCAAGTTGGCTCAGAATTAGATTGGATTTGTTATATTTATTCAACACACACTCAAGTAACACCAACGGACTAATAATCCGTTTCTACAAGGTGCTAATGTTATATGTATATTAAATAAAAAACATCAGAATATAAAACATAAATATAATTTAGAACAAGAGAACGCAGTCTAGTAGAACAATTAACTATGCCTCGGAGAGCACGTTAAGCCGTCGGTCCCGGCTGCCATGAACATCTATGGCAGTCGTTATTGGGAAGTCAGTGCCCTCTAATATCCTGACACTGGTCTAGCCTTAGGGTATCGTTAGCTTTTGGGTTGCGGAGGCCAGATGGCAGTCGCTCCGTGTAAAAACTGATATCCAGTCAAATCCGGTTAGACTAGAAAGCTGACCCCAAGTGACTTGGGAATAATAAAGGCTAAGAGAGAAGACTAGTAACTAAATATATGTATTCTTATCTCCACTGGAACAGGAAAGAATACTAATTTCCCCACCAGAAATGCTACTTACATATTATATATTTATAAATCTTAAGACTATTACAGTATTTCTACTTCAAAACGTACTTCTATTTTAGGTAATGACCAAAACTAAAACCATTTCTTTTATTTTTAAGTTTATATACATACAAGTTCTTTCTGACTCTCCATATCCGTTCAGGCCAAGTGATGAATTATTTACGCCGAGGTCACTCAGTAATTGCCCACAAAATTATACTACCAAAAATAGTGAACGTTGTAATATGTATGAGCTTGCTCGATATATCATCTTTTAACCTCGCACTAGATTTGCCGATTTATTTATTATACCCTGTCACGTTACTAGATCGGTTGATTAGAATAATTGCTCCTATAATGTCTAGGCAGAGAAATTATGTTAGAGCATTTTATTATTTTACTATATTTAGGCATGGTAGTCAGTCAGCAAACTTATTGTATTACTCATAAAACACATACATATATAGTTTTTTTTTGTATTTGTTGCGATATTCCCTTTAAATATATAAATTTATTTTGTATTCGTTGCGATATTTCTTTTAAAATATTCTTAATAACAACTACTGTTTATGAACTGATAATAATTTACATCCACTGATGAAAGGAAAAAACGAAGAAGGCAGCGTTTTAAGTGGTGTCCTAGTCACTGCCAGTGCTTCCAGTGTAGTGTGTAAAATTCCTACATGAGACGAAAATGTACATAAGTGGTCCACAAAAATAGATGTCCGTCGTCTAAAGTATCTACTGTAGACAATTTTTGTGGATCACATAAATTTCAAAAGTAACATTCGAACAACAGACACATACAACAAATAAGTGTTTTGTGTCCGTAGCTTGAGTGTTTTAAAAGGCCCAAGCAGTTACTTTTTTTTAAATCTAATTTTTATATGTCCCACTGCTGGGCAAAAGCCTCTCCCTTAGACTTCCAAATTACTCTGTTGGTGAATATCCCCTGCCAGTCCTTTTCAAATGCGTCCAGCTCGTCCCGCCATCTCTGTTACTGTTCGGTTTAGCAGTTACTGCTACTAAAAATAATAAATATACCTACATGTGTACATATATGGATAGCGGGCCTTAATTTTATCATGAAGATAGCACATTTTTGCTACGCATCGTAGAACTAAACATTAACGTCATACAAATTAACGAGTCTAACGCGACATGAGGCATCCCGATATAATGGAAAGATTGTTGTCATTGTCATATTCACGTTAAGGGTAATAACGCCACCTGTCAATTTAACTTGTACACGGATAATTGTGCGAAAATATAATACCCAAAATCTATATACATATTATGTTATTATTTAGCTTATTGTCGGACTTTCGGATATGGTCAGTGACAGTGTAGCTAAGCATTAAAGATGGCTCTAGAACCTTCGGATTACGAAGCTGCGAAGATTATAAACTCACACTCACAGATTATAAACTTACACTTTTGTCGCTAATATGACGATACATTTTACACATGAGACTAACAAGGACAATTATATGTCAATACGAAGCGTAGAAAAAGATTTACAAACTTAAGAACAGATGTAAAATCTCATATTAAGATTACTCCTATCCTTAGAATTATTTTATGATTTAATCGCTGTGTCCCACGTTTTAACCGCTCTTGTCCTAAAGATCTCAGCGTGCTGTTAGATAACCTTCACAGTCTTTTAGACCTTCCTTAAATATATGTTTGTATACCTATACAGGTTGTGGCGTAAATAATGGATAACCTTGAAACTGTCAACTAGCCAGATTATCATCTATCATTTACCCCACTTATATCACCACACAGTGTAGTACTTTTTTTTCGATACAGTGGCCCACAAATGCTTAATTCCTTAGAAAACATGTAAAAATTTGAGAATAAGTATTTTTTGCAAAGTTGTCTTAGATTGTAACAAAAAAACTTGATACTGGTCCGATGATACAAGTATTCAGGAGCGACATTAAAAAAAGAGAACGAGGAAATGTCGCCAATTGTAGAAATGGCAGCTGATTTTGTATGAGTAAGTACGATTTTTATTTAAAATATCAAAAATATCAATAATTTGTTCATCCATGGGCATATGGTGATATAAGTGGGGTAAATGATAGATGATAATCTGGCTAGTCGCCAGTTTGAGGGTTATCCATTATTTACGCCACACCCTGTATAATTAAGTATGTTACTGTTCTGATTGGTAGTGATAGAGATTAGCGCATTAAGACAAACAATAAGTTTAGCTGCGCAATGTAATAGAAATGTTAATACATTCGCTTATTGATTTGGTACAATAAACACAATAGGTTGGCAATGAACATAAAATTAATAAGGATACACAGATGTTACCAATCCAGCAATGCCATTCTATCATAAAATATATACGCTCGTAAAATACAATTTCGTGAGCGTCCTAATAGACAAGGAGTCTATCAAGACGCCCTCCGATTCTTAGACAAAATCGAGTTACATCTGTACTAAACGAAGTTAGTGGTGACCCGAGGCTCACTCAACCCTATCTCACTTACACCCGTATCACGCCACCTTACCTCTGACTGGTGGAAACTGACTGAATAACACGGTTTAGTATAAGAATATTTCCAGGTTCATTTATATTATCTTTCGAAGTTTTACACGTTGTTAGAGGTATAGAAAAGGACATAGGATATCTTTAACCTAGAAAGAAAGTGCTGTTCCTGAGGGATATGAATTTATTGACTAAATCTACATTAACGCGAGCGACGCTGCGGTCAAAAACTAATAAAATATATAAATAACAAATACTAACTATCGTGGAAGACTTTCATGTAGGTAGTACTTCCAAAATCTGTGTTATTTGGGATTATTGAGACGGTACCTTTCGATTAATGAACAACTGCTAAATGAGTAACCGATGTGTAAGATATTGTACAAAATACTATTACGAATGGACAATATTCTCCGTTTTCAGTACTTGTGTAGACAAACCCCTAATAGCTTTCCTCTCACAAAATTAGTATGGATATCAGCTTTTGTAATAACGTATATCCAGGCCTACTTTTCATTGGGTGACGAAATGAATAATACGAATTCTCACATCACGTAATCCTATTTGTAAAGGATGTCGACGGAGGGAGTTTATCTCCGTCTCCTTGTTATTATACGGACGGCGGACGCGTGTGCGTGCTAATCCTTATAATAATTATATCTGTGAATCCCAACAGATTATTTTTATGATAGCTTTGCTTCGGTTGATTGGAAAAGTAAAAACGTTTAAAAATGGTTGTAATATTAGTTACTTCCCGCGGCTTCGCGTTATTGTAGATTTTGTCAATAAATTGCGATCTGTCAGGTACAGTTCATTTTTCTAAATGAAAGGTACCTTATGTCCTTTTCTATACTGAAGACAATGTGTATGCGAAATGTCATGATGATCGGTCGACTAGTTAAGGCGTGCAAGCGTAACAAATAAACAAAACACTCACATTAGCATTTATAATATTAGTTAGGATTATTGACTCATGACGTATGAAATATTGGACGCATGTAACCGTTTATTTAGATAGACTTTCAGTTCAGATATTGTTTTGTTTAATAACATTTGCTAAGGAAAAACATACTTTATTTTATAGGTATGATGCACGTTTGACTACTCAAATACGCTTTCATTGATGCGACTGTACTTCATTATTATTGTCGTGCAATAAATTCAACCCGATTTCAGGTCTAAGAGCCTGCGGATAAGACAGTAACCGCGATGATATTTTACTTCATTTTTATATAATGCATGTTACATAGACTTTAGAATACGGCATGCAAAATATCTCTGAGAAAATCACTTGAACAAACCGTTGGCGAAGGTATATACCGGCAAAATTCAATTGCAACTTGTTAATAAAATTGGGTTTGAATTATTATGATATAAGTTTTATCGTTTAAAATGGATCAATATCGATTTAAGTACAAGGAAAAGAAGATAAAATTCAACAAATCCAATTTGCGATGATAAAGCTACGTGATAGCATAAAAGTGTATAGGTGGTTTTTTTACATAAATTATAATAACGTATTTAGTTATAACAGCCAGTGTATTTATATTTGACAAAAAAAAGTATAATTATTAGTAATAAGGGTTAACTCTTAAAGAAAGCAACACTTTGCTGCCGAGAGCTGACGTTAACTGACGTCATTGCTTGACGATTGATGTAGTCAATTGACGACAGCTGTTGTCGACGCTGGTGTTTGGCGTGCGCTGTATTTTAGGCACCTAACGACTGCTAACTGCTATAAAATGCTGCTCGATTAGATGTATCCGCTACAGCCTTATTCTCAAGGTACCCCCGCCAACCACTTCGGGGGGTTTGAACGATTGATTATACAATCATATATATATGATTTTATAATCAATAGTTAGTATAAGGTCGTATAATTACTAACAATCGTATTAACAAAACGAGTTTGTAATATAAAGGTACTGGTACTAAGGCGTAGGCTCACCTCAATGGTGTAATAAAGTTAGAATAAGAATTCACGACATTTCGATAGTAAGGTTTAGGCTTTAGGTTATCGCTTTTAGAAGTTAAATTATTATATTGACAAAGCTTACAATTAATTTAAATCTGATTAGCGACACGATTACGATTGTGGAACAAACGACTAGTGTTCGGTTAGATATTTGTCCGAGTGCGTGCTTGTTTAACTGCGTCGCTAAAAACCGATAGCAAGGATTAATATTACATGTCACATTATTGCTCGGTTCTGAAACGTGCAAGCCATACCCTTACTAGAACATTACATTAAAATGTTTTTCGAAATTCTAATATAAGCCAGCATTTTTACTCTGCATAGAATAGTTCTAGTTTTGCATCGACTTTACATTTCTGAATCGATAATGCTCTAGTAAGAGAGCTGTAAGAAAGATAATATAACGTTATTTAACAACACTGAGCTTTAACTGTAAATAACAAGTGCATAGCATGTAGGAGAAGAATACAAGGCCAAACATTATAACATAACTATTAATATCCGAATTCAATGTAGATAAAACCCCTATGTTACAGAGATTGTATTCAGATGGTGGCGATAGAGCAACTTTTATAAAATACACTAAATGGTGGTGACAATAATTAACATCATGCTTTACTTATTTTCACCAAGGGTTTAATATCATCCATGATATATGCACCTTCAACTTAAAGTTGACATTTTTCTCGAAGCATTTCCGATTAATAAAGGACCAACAATTACCTCATAATACTAATCCAATAGTTCAGTAATATTTAAAAGAACGTAAAGTTAGTTTAATAGTACCTATTAACTTTAGATAATAACTATTAGGTAATATGTGCTTTAGAAGAGCTTTATCCACTCTACTGAACATCGGCAAAGAATACCGCCATAATTGCGCGAGCCAGACGATCCTCTGCCAAGAAAACATTGCAAGCAGATACTAGAATAATAATTTACCATGCAAAAAGTTTATTTTCCTTGCGAACTGAATAAATAACTAACTATAAAAGTTTTGTTGGGAAAATTAGATTTATGTACAGCGAAAACTTTGTAGTGGTACGCCTATCCGCAAGCCGCAATTTGGTCGCAAAAATATTCCTTTAAATGCAATGATATTATATACAGAAACGAAGCAGATATGTTACTAGCGCACAAAAAGTCAAGACTCAGTAATGACAAAAATGGTTCTCAAAATAAAATTGGTTAAAAAAAAACCATTAAGTAATTGATACCCCCTTTATGTAAGCTCTATTGTTATCGATTGCGCTACTTATTTATTAAATTTTCAACACAAGTACAAGTTAGTAACACCAAAATTGCATGGATTAGATTTTCGACCTCCATTACTATAAATGTGAAACCTATATAGTGTATAATAACTACACACTTTCTATGATATTATAAATACAAAAGAAGTATTTTTCTGTATTTTTAATTTAGGGCATTAAACGCTTAATCGGATTTGATAAAGTGGTATATTGAGGTAGCCTGGACAGGGTTTACTGTAGTAGTAAGCCTACAAGACTGGCTAAAAAAATACCGATGTCACGGTTAATACAAAGAAAATATAGGTTATGCAAGGTTTAAGCTAGAAAGAAAACGTGTATTATTTTAAAGGTTTCTATTCTGGTTTAATAATCGATAACTTTAAAACTTGAAGTTTACACGATGAAAACCACTGGATACGACAGAATATTCTTAACGTTGCTCCGTGAACGTTAGCAACGTTAGACAGGCAAGTATAACATGTGACGCCCTGCCACTAAGCAAACGTTGCAAAAGACTTATCGGAAGCAAACCAAATTTCTTGAGGGTTTAGCAGGTCTACCACTAATTGCTTGGACAGTGTGTTTTTACCTTCCTTTCTATTCTTATACCAAGAAGTGACTGGAACTAATTATATCAAATCGATCAGATCATTTCTAATACACTAAGAATTGCGAGTTTTATAACAGGATTCAAAATTGTGTAATTCATAGATGATTGTTCCGAGTTGAGTACCCTGTGCGTTCTTCGCACATCTGTAAGACTCTGCCGTTCAATGCTTATACCATTGTGGTATATATTTCATTAAGTGGTACAAGAAAAGGCTGCCCTTTAAATCCTGGTATAACATACATATGTAGTATATACACAATCTGCATAGAACAAAGCTGGAGTACTTCTACGTCAACACTTCAAAAGATTTAAATTTAGAGGCGTCCCATTAACATTCACGTCAAGTTTGTTTAGGCCGATACGTGTAGGCTCCGACAATCGTTTTCGGTAACAGTGTAATGTCTATCTGGAAACGGCCTAATGCTGTGAATAAGTAAGTAGATGTTGGGTGAGTCCGTTAATGTCGGTACCCTGAGCCGAGTGTCCCCGCAAGCCCGGAATAAGGTACAGGATAGACTGGCTTTATAGAACTAGATAAATACTTATCTACATAAGAATAAATAGTAATTTTGTACTGGATCCCTGATCAGATTTGTTTTTATATAATGAATTGGGATTGTGCTGCTCAAATATACTCACACGTATATTGTTTAATATTAACAAAAGGTTAGCAGAGGTCAAAATTTTGTCAGTTATGTTTTTAGGTCTCACATTGTATGGGCAGAGCCTATTTCGTCAACCGGGCACAGTTCCAGAGCTTTTGACATTTAAGATACAAACATTTTTGTCTAAAGTAGCTATGTGAAATGTGTGTTTTTGACATTGCCTCTCATTGTCTGAAGAACTTAATAACACTTTGCCCAGCCCGGGAATCGAATCCGAGACTTTATACACAGGAACCGCGTTCACTACCGCTGTGCCGCCGAGGTATTTTAGACTGTTGATAATATTTTACAGACGAAAAAACGATTTTACAACAATAATTTTATTTTATCATTGGCAACAATTTCATATAAGTATAAAAAGTTAGAATTTTGTTTCAAAAATTCCAAAGCTTTGCGCCCTGAGTTGGGTTCGAAATGGGCTATCAATTATGGTTTAGCATCATATACGCTCATAAATGTTCACTATCGGAGATTATCCCCCGGGTGTTGGAGACATAATGCCACAATCACAACGCCCCACGGATTACTCCGTAGTAGTCCCTACTGTACGACACAGACAGACACTGCCGTTCATATATTTCTATTTAGGAGTTCAAGCTTTGTTACATATTACGTGCATGGAAAAGGTATTGAAATGTTAAATAGTCTGTTTACAAAGTGGAGTCAATTCTTAGTTCTTTTAGGTATATTTTTAATTTGGCATCGACGGACATCTACGTCACGTAATTGGCAATGTTAATCGATGACAATGTCTCGGTTAATCGCCCTATTATTTAAATGCGGTCTCTCAAAGTGGGTTTCAACCAACTTTGGCTAGTTTATGACGCAAAGGTTAATTAAATAAGTATATCGAAAGCAAATTAACTACAACGATATTACCCATTATGACGAGATGATAAAGCATGTGACTAGTTATCGCAAAGCTGTATTCAAAATTATGACTTCAAGAAATATGTGCTACATGTAGAATATAACATCATTCTTATCTTTATATAAAACTGTTATAATGTGAGTTTATTTGTTTGTTACGCTTTTACGCCTTAACTACACAACCTATTATCATGAAATTTTGCATGCACTTTGTCCGGGGTACAGAAAAGGACATACGTACCTTTCATCAAACAAAAAAGTACTGATTCCGAGGAACTGAAATGTATTGACATTGACAAAATCTAGTAGGTTATATTTCATAACAACCCTGTTTGTTATCCTAAACCAAATTAAAATAAAACAACAAATCACCTTAGTTTACGAATCAACAGTTTCCTTAGTAAAACTATGGTAGCATTCTTATTTTAAAAACATAACCCCGCAGAAAGTCCAATAGGAAATAAGCACTAAAACAACTTCAGAACTAATTCAAGCACTTCGAGCCCGCATAAAGTAAGAACAAAACTCGAGAGTAATAATATTTCAGTGGATTACAGTACTGGCCAACGAATTTGTGTGTAACAAACTAACAGGATATTTGCTGCGAGTAACTAAGTAAACTTAATCAGAGTACGAAGCCCAGCGAACTTAAGCCGTGAGCCCGTGATGCACCGTATAATAATGTTTATAGATTAACTTTTTAAAGAGTGGCTATGGCCACTGCTACGATGCGATTTTAAAGGCTAATATGATAATATCAGCTCTCTAGCACTGTCCTGCTGCTGAGCACGGGCCTCTGCCGTGTGTAAGAAGTGTTAGGCCATTGTCCACCACGCTGGACCAGTGCGGGTAGGCAGACTTTATCCATCCGGTACTAGGATGAATTATTATCCATGAAATATAAGAATCACAGCGAGTAATATTTTTAAGTATAATAAAACAAGAAATGGGTATTTAATTTACACAAAAATACTCACACACAACTTGCAATAATAGATTGTTGGTTTAATAATCACTTTAAACCAAATATTTATTTAAACATTATCAAATATATAAATATACATTATATTAGCGAATGCACTTGGCCATGCTTGTATAGTAGGTGCTAGTTCCTTCTAGAGATATTTTGAATTGTGTATGTGTTAAACAAATATTTTAAATATATAATATACATATGAAAATACTGATAGATTTTATATTATCAGCTATTTGTTATAAGAGCGCTTTAGTCAGAAACAGAAAAATATTTTTCCTCAGTGGTTACTTTCAAATGATTCATGGAAACTTTAGAAACCAAAAATAAACTTAATTTCGCAAACAAATGAAAAGTTTTAATTGAAAAACAAAATTCTCGAGGGAAAGGCTTCATTGCCCAGGTTTCTTAAATAAGTGGCGAGGTAATGTCTAATTGAGTGATGTTTTTTATAAAACCTAAGGACCTGGAAGGCTTTATATTTATTCACTGAGACCTGAAATCTAATTATGTTTAATTTTCAGCTACAACTTTAACATTTTCTTTATAAACGATAAGAGGGTGCTAACACCGTTAATGACTTTATAAACAAATATTAGTTATCCATTCGTACCTCGCGGTTTTATTTTAAGACCACTGGTATAATGTCGAAAATCATAGTCGGTTTCATCGTAGTGAGTTTTACAAAGCATTAAAGCTTTGTAAAACTCACTACGATGAAACCTCAATAGAACTTGCTTTAGTCTAAGAGCACTCATTTCGGCTGCAGCAAAAGTCCACAGGGCACCTTTGACCAACTGTAAATAGACAAGGCCACGACCCACAAACAACCTGAACAACACCGTTCATCACTCGGCCCGTTTCTTTTCACGTTAAAAAAGAGGTGACTGCGCGTTTTCCTTAAAACGCCGCCGCACCGCCCCATTCCAGTTTACGTTATAAAAAAATAAACAGTACCTACTCTTTAATATTTCGAGTCTCCTTACCCGTCGTATTGAAACAGGTTCTTAATATCGCTCTATTTCTATAGAACTTACATAAAGCGTTGTTAACGCACCGTAAAATGTTTAAAGTTAAACGTAAACAATGAATAAGCAAGGATGATGTATTACTTTGCTTGCGTTCATAGTTCGTACCGTCTTTTTATAGCCTCAGGATAAGTGAAACGAGCAAGCAACTCTCGAAGCCACTCAAAAACATGATCTGTTTAAAAATTGCAATAACGTTGCTGAGAAATGATGGATGGCGACTGAACAGTTCGTCGCCTATACTTCAGAAGAGGAGAGAAATTTAAAATGGCAAATACTTTTGGACAATGTGGAACAAGTTTTATTCAATGAAAATGTAATAGTAGGTATTTACTTTTATTGTAAGCATAGAAACAAAAGTTATAATAATTGAAATTATTTAGAAAATAACTAGGCTGATACGGTGTGCGTTTAGTGTAAACAGTTTCAGTGGTTATTCCAAGGCGAAAACTTAGTTTATGTTACACACCGCACGGTAACTCCATTATCTCACCTACAGCCAACGACGACGGTTGGAATTTTTGAAATAAAGCCAACTTTTACACAGGCTTTTACTCGAATAATTGACTTCAAGAACTTTGCCTACCTACCGCGATAACCTTAGGAAATTACATTTTTTAGGGGACGGAAATCGTGTGTTTTCTCAGCCAATCTAATTTTGCTAAAGTTTTTATTGTGTAACAAAAGAATTTACTCAACACTTTTCGAAGTTGAGTTTGGTTATTACATTCTACTGGCTGAAAACAATAGATACTTGAATTAAAGAAAATATTTTGTTCGTAACTTGGTTGTTGTTCAAAATATTATTCGATCAATCAATTTATAGGTTGTTTAACAATTAGTTTCCACTATTCACAAAACCATTTTAGAATTATTTTTTCATTAACTCACACATAGGCTTCATCTAAATTCATTTAAACGAACGTATGTACTACATGAGATGAAAACAGGTTAAGTTATATCTAAGTACAGTACATTTACACGGCAGCAAGAAATGAACTTTACTTAATTAAATACCTTTTACACGACTCGTACACTGGGGTGCCATTATTTAGACGCTTACCTGAAACGAAAACGGAAACATTTAATTTATTCTCAAGTTCAAGAATCAACGTAGTTATCGCGAACAATATTAAAATAAAAAAAGATTATTGATGGAAATGTATTTGATGTTCTTTAAATACCAGCTTATAACTTTGTACAAAGTGTAAATAAACATTTTTAGTATGGATAGAAAATAGCAAATAACGACATATGACCAGTAGCGCCACCGTGTTAAAGCTTTTATTCCATCTACAAATTAAAAAGTAATATATACTGTTCGTTACAAATTGTACTCGTAGTTACCAATAGCACAAATTAACATTGCACAAAGTATTCACTGAAAGCTACTGTAATAGTGCTTCAATGCACTGAGCTCGTATATCTACCGACTATAACGCCACACGCCGAATACACACACAACAGGCTTTATCAATTGCGTGCCTTCCATAAATCCAGCTTCTACATCGGAACATTTAGAATGGCTGGTGCATCTGTTGCTCCAATAACTCTTAATAGAATATGTATTCACTGGGAATCAATACCTCCTTAGCAATTAATGCGGTTCAACACAGTTATTAGCAACAATTTTTATATATTGAATTCCATTCACAATCGAATAAGTATCAATAGTAAAGTTCGCCAAACGGTTGCTAACACTTCGAGAAAATTTATTTAGGACATATATGTACTAACGCAGCTCTCTTGCTTTTAAAACATCTAGAAAGGATAGAATATTAATATTTATGCAAATATGGGTATTAAAATCATTCGTGGTATAGGACAGAATATCAATGAAGCGACAAATTCGGCTGAGAGAGCCTTTTTCGATAGGCAATCGACACAGAATCGATTTGCAATGAGTTTTAGCGAAGCCGCAATTAAATTATCCGGGTTTTGGGCGTTGGATATTATACACAGATGGGCAAGAGACAATCACACGGCAAATAATTCAAATAAAGTGGCGGAATATATCAATAGTCTAAAACTATTATAAATTACCCATTAATTTTCGGTGTTCGTACTCATCGAGTAAGAATCGCTAAATTCTTACTCAGAACTTGTAGATTTTCAAACTATTCACTGATTCGTTAATAGCTTAGTGTCGCGGCAAAGTATTATGTCAAAGTACATCATATTTAAAACCGTAATTACATTCAGGAATTAATAAAAGTTGTGAAGAATTATTCGAACAAATAATTAGATTACACAAAATATCATCAAAGGCAGAACAACAAGAATATAAAAATACTCCATCAGTGTCATAAAAGAATTACGTTTTGATGATGAATATTATCATCAGTCCATTCAGGGGGTGGTAATGAAAGGTGAAGAGATGAGTGCAATCCGAGAATGTTCCATAGTCATTAGCATACAGATTGAGCCACACGCCGGAGACGATCGAAATGCTGGTAATGAATCCAATTCAATATACAACTGAGTGATTCTATTTCAAGTTCTACAGGCGTGCTTTTGAACGAACGAGATGCAATTTAATTGCTTTTCCGCTACTTTTCTACGAGATTCAGATAAAATTTTATTTACATATAAATCGAGAATTATATCCAGTAATACATTTATATGAATATTGTAACTCACCTTCTTTTCCTTAATTGCTACAGTACTATCAGTCTTTCCCGTATCCAATTGGTCAGTTTTCAACAACATCTGGTCGGTCATAGTACTCTCATCAACTAAAATTTCTTTGCTGTTTTTCCTGGAATGGTTAATAATATCGGGTTTCACGGCGCTCATCAGATTACTGGCGTTTTCATTTGTACAGTTCTCTTTCCCTAACTTTTGGTCTTCGTCTGAACGTGATTTATCTTCAGAACTTTTTATTTTGAAACAAGATATCGATTTCTTATCTTCTTTACCATCGCTCCTACTAATTGGATCATTTTTATCACGTTTACGTTCGTCTTTCTTGTGGTTCTTAGAACCGCTTTCTGACTTGAGACGTTTTTTCTTTCCATTCCACTTGAAGTTGACATTTTTAGATCGATTGCTATCATCGCTAGTGCCAACGCTGTCGGAGCAGACGGGGTTAACTAGGATTTTCGTTGATTTGGCTTTTCGTTCAATCTTTCTCAGATTCAGTAAGCTGCCAGCGGCGTTTATGAGTATTGGCGATGAATTATGAGACGGCGAACTGTCTTTTGTGTCATCGCTGGACCGTCGAACAGAAGTGGGTATCAATTTGATGGCTTTCATGTCATTGGCTGTATTGTGACGTAATTTGTTAGTACCAAGTGGCCCCATAGCAACAGGTGGTCCGCCTTTAAACAATAACGCCGTCTCCGTTGGTTGACACACACAAGCTAACATTTTCAACGGTCATCTATTTGTTACTTAACACTATTATCACTCACATAATTTTGGTGTTTTATAACGTTGCTACGATATGACTCTGCACAAGAAATTATTACGAAGGTGAGGTATGGCTGGAAATCTTATTTGTATAAAATCACCGATAAAAAGAAATAGGGCGCAATGTTAAAGAAAATCATAAAAAGAAAATTGCAAACGTTGACATAGTTAAATGCGACACTACGTGAGGCGGTTACGTAAGTATATAGCTATTAATGTACGAATATAACATTATATCGCATAATGCATCACATACAATACATATTAAACTTCGCGGCTGACGCGAAGACATGCTATTTCTAACTGAATAGCGGGTAATCATCGCCATAATTTTGATGGTTCGTGTCATAACTTTAAACTGACTTCCTCATTTCACCGCATAATACACGCTTTAAGATTATATTTAGTAAAGAACAAAACTAAGTAGGTACTGAAACATTCGGGATTAAAGTGAACGTATATAAAATAGGCGCTTTTACCCACATAAAAGAGTATTTGCATCTAAAAATATTCAAAGTCATTTATAGAGTTTACAAAACAAAATAAACCGAAAGCGAACCGCTAACACTCTGTCTTCGAATCCTTTCTCGGCGGAAGAAAAAGTTTAAAATCCAGTTACCGCTTTATTTCGTATATAGGTACTTACGTCATGAGTGAAAAGTTGACGTTATCGGATTTTCTGTGTGTGCGAGTTCACACGGAGTCTCGAGTCGAAAGGTTGGTATTTATTGTGATATAGATCTGTTACAGATTTCATAGTTATATAGTTTCTCATTCTTGGAACTTTCATTTAGCCTTCATTGTGATCAAATTGATTTTGTTTCCGTTACCTAAAAATTTCAATCGCTGTTTTTGAATGGAATGCCTAGAACATACGCAATACTTATTACTTGACTGTAACTATAAGTTCATAGGGTGCTAGCCTCTATAATATATCAATATTAAAGCACATATTTTAAGTTCTCGTGCGTAGAATATTTTTCGGAACGGACCATCTCGAACCTCCGCGGCTGGCATAATTATATGAATAATCAATCAGGTAAGGGCAATAAAAGTGAATCATTTGAATACTGGTTGTTTACTTTGGGTGTTCAGAACTTGAGTACCCGTAAAAAATAACAATTGGACATCGGCAACGTCGATGAAAAGACAAAGGTATTCGTAAAATATAGTCACGGAACATAAAGTACGGCAGACATAAAATACTAAATGAAATAACATTAACTCAATATGCGTTGTGTTGTTTGTATATTCTCTCATTTTATTTGCACCACCTATAATCGGGAAATTCATTTTTGGAACAGATATTAAGAATATCGCCAGAGTATATTATTTAATAACACAAATAAACGCATATTTTTACATAATGTCAGGGAGATATCACTCAAAATAAAGAAAATGCTACATGATATTTTTATATATTACCCATAGATTTCACCGAAGAAGAATATTACACAGACCTTTCTTTAGAGATGTTTTCGATCCTACGTATTAGTATACACTTATACTAATTTATTACGTATACCATATATTTATTTATACCTTTCACTAATTTACTACTATGCCTATCCACAGAGAAATTTCTGAACTTTATGCTGCTACTTAGAATTTCCTAACCAGAAAATCCACTAACCGTCAACTAGACAAACAATCCAGGACCACGGCTGTAAGTGTGAACACAAGCTAATGCTATGGACAGACAAGGTCACTAAAAATACATTTTGTTGTATGAATTTAATTTGTATTTATAAACACTTTTATAAATACAAATTAAATTCATACAACAAAATGTATTTTTAGCATTGGCATCAATGTTCACCTGAGCAGTTAAAAGTATAAAAGCACATGCGAAGATTTTCTCTATTTCTAGCTAAACGAATATATGGAGAAAAGCGTAATACACCAGTCTGGCTAAACTATTTGCACTGCGCCTTATAAAACTAAGGTGGAAAATACTAGATTTAAAACGGGGCTAACGTAAGTGGACGAAGCTATGCAAAATTTTCACGTAGAGAATTCTGTCCACGCCGAAATATCCAGCCATGGTCAGGTGAATGGAATGCTTAATATTGAGTCTACGGGCAGGCATATAGCTTAGGTATTTCAGACTTTTTGTCTTATATTCGATCAAAATTAAACCGAAAAAATAAATTGCAAGCCATTGTTTTCTTTCTCGGGCATTTTTCTGGTCTAAAGCTTTACCACAAAATTTGCCTTGGCACCCTTAAATATGAATTCAAAATCTTTTGTGTTTATAATCGTAGTCTGGTTGCACAGATTAGCGTGATTGTTCATGTGGTCACATTGCCACTACGCGGCGCTGAGTGTTGTGTGTTTGGTAACTACAATAGATAAAGTTTGTGTGTGAATCAACAAACTTTATTTACTTTTTGACTATTTTTGCGCAAATGATGCGCTGTTGCTAATAGTAGCATCAGTATAGTAGCTATGTATTGCAGTGTCTGTCAGAAAGTATTCGTACGAATTTATTACATAAAGTAAGAGACAAATGGCAAAACATGGGTGTAAACCACGTCTGCCTAATATTTCAGAAAGTAGAGAGCGTTTTGTTATTTCGACATTCAGTTACTGCGTAGGCTTTAATTTCATATAGAATAAACAAGTTGGTATTTTCATAATTAGGCTGATATTCGGCATCTAAAATATTTATAAAACTGTAAACATGCTGGGTAAAAAATTTATGAATAAACCAACTCTGGTCAACTAATGAAGGGTCCAAAACGTTTTTTGTTCATGTCTGTTTGGTCGAGCTATACGCCAAAGCTTCTGCACGGATTTTGATGCGACAGTTTGGCAACTCGGAGCTCAATTTAAAATCAGCTACTCAGTAGAACTGAAGCATATCTATGTTATATAGTGTGAGCAGCATAAATGACGTTGGAAGTGAACTGTATATAGCAATACTATCTAAAGATTAAATCCTTATTTAAGTAGTGAGTTGTAAATCTATACTTTTGTAAACTATATCTTAATAAATAATTGCTAGAAATATTTTTCACAGGATTATGGCAGATCCTTTCTAAAAGCATAGTCATCTTATGAAATGTGACAGATGACTAAAGTATTGATAACTTCAATAAAGCATTGATAACCTCGTCCAAAGTCACAGAGACTGAATATTGTCGAGAGTAAGTGCGAGCATTCAGGGCACACGACACTGCCACGTCGGAAGTAGGCTCGGAAGCCGACGTGAACCAACTCCCTCTTCTCCCCCGACATGCTTCCCCGTTGCCTCCATCACCTTTCATAGAGCGCCAACTAGCTTAGTAAATTTCAAGCCTTTTGCACGGAAATAACATAGTTTGTTGTCAGTACAAAAAGAACAATATAATTGATATAAAAATAATAATACATAATATGGAAAATCTCATTCCATATTTGTAAGATAATTACCTTAGTAATCACCCGCAATTTTAACTCAAATAAAACAAGAAAACTTTTTTAAATCTATTCGTAAAAGTCCTCTGATTCACTCCCAGAAACACTTCACTTTCGAAATAAAAGACCAGGAAAACCCCATTAAAACAGCGTTATTATTCAACCCAACGCTTTAGCGGAAAATTAAGAAGAATTTCCCACACAATGGTTAGTGAAATTGCTTGTAACTTCGCACAAGCGTTTTTTACTGTGACATCAATCACGAAGAGTTAGGGCGAAGCGCAATAGCTGTTAATTGAAAGTTATTGCAAAAATACCGTTTTTTACATGCAAACCATCAACCAAAAAAATCTAGTTTATAGAGAGCACACTGTGCCACGCGCACATTTTCATTTTATGCTCTTGCTTCAGTTAGAAAAACAAACCAGACCGCGAAGAGTTGAGTTGCGGCGTAAATTCAATTTGGTAAAAATTACTCATGTTTAAATAGTAGGCGGGGAATTGTGATATAAGCAGCGAAAAAGCGGGGTTGTCATTTTTGTGACAAAAAGAAATCACTGCACAACGCATCTCGTAATATAAGGTAAGACGGGACCGAGGCGGGCGGCGGGACAAAAATTTTATCCTGCCTCGACTTTTAACGTCACTTTTCATGTTACTTATTAATTCCACCTACAAACTTATACTACTATACTTTTTTGATGAATGAGAAACCTGTATTAATATTTTCGTTCCAGTGGCGTAAAAAATATTTATATAATAGTAATGAACGTAATTTGCATATAAGATAAGATTCCAATTAAGCGGAATGATATAATTTTAATTGAATAAGCAATATGATTCAATTAAGAAAAAACTGCTCATCTAAAATAAAAGGTTTTATGTTTAAATGTGGAGGTTATAATATCCTCATTAAAAAAAGATCGTTAACATACAAAATTTGAGATATTTTTGAAGTAGGTAGCTTTTATATTTTATAAGATGAGAAGAGCACGTGTGACTGGGATCGAAGACTGTTCATAAAATATGGATGGGTACATCCATCGACCCCCGCGAAATTTAATTATCGCGTCCACATTGAGTAGTCACCCTTATGTATAGATATGTATTTCGGTATTACTTGTGTTTAATTATTTTCTTTTACACCGTGACATTGATGAACCGCCAACTGGAATTAGGAATTAGGATTACCGACCAGTCACGAAATTTCAATTCCCTGAGACAAAACTAAGTAAAACTTTGTCCAACTTCATAAACAAACGCTTGCTCCATTAGACCATTGCATCAGTCTATGAGAGGTTAGTTTTCAATGTTATGTCGTTATTTTGTTACGTTTTACTATATCCATCTGAATAGTTTTAGCTATTTTATGACTTGTAGAAACTATAAGAGTATCCCAGGGACTACCGACAATTTCAGTTCCACGGTATTGCTTTTATTGTTCAATTTTAAACTCACATTGTTACGTAGGTATACTGTACACACTATATAACACTGCAGTATAAGAGCATAAATTCTTCAAGCAAAATTGAGTTACATAAGTAATAGGTACACCCCTGAGCTCAGCTTTAGTATAAAACCATATTTTTGGAATAAGTTATTTTTTTATCACACTTTGAAACATGAATGTAATTGGAATATTTCATAAATTAATCAGATTGAAAAACTTTTTGAAGTGATTAAATTCAGTTGGCGACGTCGGGGATTTCTTAAAGCGTAGCTTGGTACATATTGGAATGTCCATTGACTATCAGTCACTCTACCATTTAGGGGGTTGCCTGAATTAATAATGAAAGATATTTGACACTATTTGTTTGTAAGTTACTTAAATTGACAGATATGTCATATCTGTCAATTTAAGTAACTTACAAACTTTATAAAGGCAACTTGGTACTTAATAGCTGTTGTGTTTCACTATCGTAGATATCTTAAACATAAGCGAAAAATAATTGTGTCTCGCGTAGATATTTACAATGAACTAATTTATTACCCGATGACTAAAATATTAAAGTTAAAATAAAATGCCAATAATAATTAATCTTGTAATCTTGCCCATTTTACAATTGACGTAAACGCACTCTAAGCTACGGGAAAGTTGACAATTATTATGATTAAATTCGTAGATTAATATTTCATACTAAAGTACCTACTAGTCTACAACTAGTAAGTATTAATTAAGGTGAGTTGAAAATTGCAAAGCGTTCGCCATGCATAGTTATGCATCATAGTTATGCATCAGTATAAAACATTACCTGATAAAATTATCTCAGGCCATAGGCCAAGTTGGAAAAATACTCAAGTTGTGCACCGACAATAAAAGGAGTACATATGTAAGAATTGCATCAAATGGATAATCACTGTGTACGTATTCCTTTAGAAAATAGGCGAGAGTCCGTATAATATGTATGTATAATAGAAAATTGAATTCAACTATACCCGTTCCTTTTACAAAAATTTTGCTTTTGTTGTAAATTCTCAGTAATACGAAAACCAAAACTTATTACGGGCACTATTCGCCTGAGGCCAAAAGTCATTATGGATATTAGCTGCCCTGCCGTGTGTATCTATCCCCCCACATATAAAGTACTGTAACCCAATCTCCTATTATTAACATCTAAGTCTTTGAAGAGGTTAATAAAAACACTATGTGTGTCTGTGTGTCTGTCTGTTAGTGACAGGCATAGAACGGAACCACTGGACCGATTGACTTGTAACTTAGTGTGCAGACACCCTGAGGTTATACCTCAGTTGAGTTTAAATATGGGCCCTGTGGGTGAAAATACCCCTGAGATATAGGGGTCACAAGGTCACATGTATTTTAAATGGCAAAATATTGACTTGTAACTTGGTGTGCAGGCACCTTGGGGTTATACCTCGGTGGAGTTTGAATATGGGCCCTGTGGGTGAAAATACCCCCGAGATATAGGGGTCACAAGGTCACATGTATTTTAAATGGCAAAATATTGACTTGTAACTTGGTGTGCAGACACCTTGGGGTTATACCTCGGTGGTGTTTGAATATGGGCCCTGTGGGTCAAAAGGCCCCCGGGATATAGGAATCATTTCTTTTCATTGAGAGGTTGAATGCTGGGTTTTTACACCCATCTCGTTATAACAGGTAATGAAACTGCAATGTTTGAATAAACCCATATAATATGGCGTAGCATACAGTTGTAATTTATTATTAAACTGTAATCTCCTACTTCCCTTGTGAGTTTGTAAGAAAATGAATCTACACAGAGCTGTTACTCATCTGCGTAATTGGTTTATTACTTGTGGTAATTAGCTAATTATACGAATATATTGCCTACATAAAATGAGGAGAGAATATGCTACTACTACGTACACCTTCTGAGAAATGTGTTACATTATTAGTGAAAAGGGCTATATGATTATTTAAATGTAACGTAACTATATTACAAATATGTAACATACATACATACATACATAGATTCATGCCTGTTTCCCAGAGGGTAGGCAGAGACTATATATCTAACATATATTTAACTTAACATTTCACTGAAACTATTTTAACAATTAGTAATTTATTATATAGTATTATATTATTACAATATGTTTTACATTGCTTCTATCATATATAGTTATACATATACTTGTAAATATGATGAAAAAAGAATCTGTATGAATATGTGTTCTAAAAAGTAAAATAATTTATTGGTGTTAGTTTCTAGTGTCATGAAGTAGGTACTGTCCTATGAATTATGTCTGATTCGTAATTTCCGATGTGATATAAATCCTGACAAATTCTTACGAATACGGATCGATAGTAATAGGTGCATTTATAATTTCAGTGCGCTATACTAGATGTGGGATACTTTACAATAGTGGTTCCAAAGCAGCAACTAAGGATATTTAGCTCCGAATGATAAAATTTTCATCTATATATGTACCTACATATATAGATGAAAATAGGTATATATAAAATCAATTAAGTACTGCGACCGTTCTCAATAAATTACGCATCCTCCGTCCTTAAACAATTCTATGGAGCTAAATTAACGATAACTTTACGTCCCTCTAATAGGCACTATAAATAATTCTCTTTTCACATAGTGCGTCGGGCGGGCCATAGATAATCTGACGATTATTAAACCCAAATAATCTAATAGAAAGCGGGCTTAGTTTTAAACAGTCGTAAATCAGTGGCTCATACTTCTAATTGGGTTAAGTGAACAATTCAGATGGAAGATATCCCGTTAAAGGTAATTTTTCATAAATTTAATAACTGTTTCAGAACATGCAAGTTAATCTTGCGTCGAACGAGCCTGTTAAATAATGCACAAAACAGAGCTGAAGCTTCCTTTGATTCATTACAGATTATTAATTTTCCCCAATCTGAATAGGCCAATGGAGCGTGATCTATTTTATTTGTAAATATTATCTACAGGAGATTGCGTAATAGAAAATATGAAACTTAGGGACTTCATATTTTGTTTTGACATCTTGAAAATTCTGAAATTTATGAACGTTCCTTTACGCTCGTTCTAGGATATGACATCTTTGTTCATTTTTGAGTTATAGTTCTACTTCCGTGAAGAAAGATGTCGTAACTAGAAACTACATGTAAGATAATAACATTGTGGTAGTAAATGTTGAATGAAATAAAATATTTTATACACATTTCACAAAATAGGGCACATTTACTTGGGTTCGATTTTTGTAAACGTGTGCTTCTTTAAAAAGTTTAAGGTTAAATAAAGTATTAATTATATTATGAATTAGGTACATAAACGATACCTTAAAAAACCTTATTGAGAACAATCGCGCATATAACTGTCTTCGTAACAATTATAATTAATGTTCGCTACGCTGGGAGCTGAAGATTTTATTATAATTATCTATTATACGTCTTCATAAAATTCAAAAATATTCGCTTAGCGCATCACATCAACCTTACAATACAATAGCTTGTGGACTTAAAGACTTTAAGCAGGATTTAAACAAAACAAGACAGAAACAAAAACTTGAAGAAGCATCAACTAAATAACCAACATTACGCAACAGTAATTTAGAGAGGAAGTATCACCATGTCATCCTTAGTATGGAATTAGCTCAAAACTTACTCTCCAGTGTTCCACTCTACTGAACGCCTTAAACCGACTTAATGGCTCTCGAAGCGAAACTCCATAATATTTAGCTTTAAAACTTTTCATTGCTATATATTTTATATGGAACATTCTGATCCATTTTTAATTAATCTGCATGTTTTATATTTGTTTTGATTCTATGCTACGCTTTTTTATCCTCTTAGGACGTTGCTCTGTGTATTTAGTGTAGAAATCAATATTTTTGGAGAAGAATTCAATGTATTCGATTATAAAAGTAAGATCTAATTATTAACTGTTTTGGGCCCATTAGCGTGCAAAAACATTACATGAAATAACGCTACTGAATTATTTTTTTTAACGCGCAACGTATCCTATTCTACCTCTATGCTAAAAAGAACAGTAAAATCTTTTTGGAGAATTAGCAAAGCATAAAAAATATCCTTGATATTAGTAGTAACTGCTCACCATCAAATAGGCTATCTGCTTTATAGCCATACCAGATTTCGCCCGTGGCTTTGCTCGCGTTAGTGTGGATTTTGCCAATAAATGTATATCCTTCGGTAACAGATCTTTTTTCTGAATGTAAGTGCCTTTCATCGAGAAAAAAATACCTATGTCCTTTGTGTGCACCCCTGACAACGTGTATGCAAAGTTCATGATGGTCGGTCAAGTATGTGAGTATTGTGTGCAACTTATTATGCGGCACAGTAGGGTGTAAACGTCAGGCATTACTAAGCTATTTCAATAACAAGATATAAACAATTTAAAACCAGTAGCAGTACCATCGCTACGAGAATGATTAAATACTATTGCCGATTCATAATTATTATCTATTGAGAACGTTATTTATGACGTTAATTAGTGTGCGGTCTTGAGCTTTAATGAGTTTCCGTACATTACCTTCACTGTCGTAATATGTGTGCATATACGCGGATATGAGTGTGTGCGTGGATGATATGTGTTTGTGAAGATCGCAGCCTATACTGTTAATATGGTTTCTACCTGGACGCATCCTTAGTGGATTCTGCTATAAAGTGTGATATATTTACTCCTTCTTATCGTGGGTTTACGCAATTCTGGGGTTATTCAAGAAGCTGTCACCTGATGTCTTCTGACCTGACTTACTGGCATGGCTAGTAGTTTGGGTGAGTTGAGGGTATTGAAACGCCATATCGCTAGTCATAGGTATTCATACATTGCCAGATTTTAAGATTTCATTTTGTGCCTGATATACCTAATAATATTTTTGCAATCTGTAATCTGTATACTACTTTTTTGATCCATGGTAAACGATCGTGAAGACATTGGTTTGTTACCTGGTGCAGCAGTCGCATCTGTTAAGAATTTCGAAGTAACAAGCCGGGGTCTGTCAATGGGAAGGGTAGACAGCAATAGCCTCGTCTTCAATTATGTGTTACATAAACATGATAAAATTTGGATATAATACACTTCTGCTTACCCTATCAGAGATACACAGACGTGTGTCTGTATGTACTTTATTTATAAATACATATATTTTGTAGGTACTGTCCGATAATAATTTCGATTACAAAATAACCGTCGCTAGAATCTTTTATTATACGCGTAGAATAATAGTACCTATATTCAGCAATAGATAACGGTAGGTCCGCTTTGATTTTGATTGATTGACTTTGAGGCCATTAGGTGTCATCACTCAACAGTGATATACGGGTCTACATATTCATTCATCCCTCACGTGGTGCTACCGTATATTATTTATGTCGATGCTGGACAGTATTCATTCAATGATAAAATAGAGTTCAATTGTTAGTTGCCATCCGCCAGACTTCGTGCTGCTATTAGGAATTTCCTGACAAAGCATTCAATAACACTTTGCCCGACGGTGTTGTAAGTGTTTATAAGTTACCGTTATCGTTCACCATCAGGAAGACCGTGAGCTTATTTGCAATATTGTTGACTTACAAAAAAGAAAAATTGCTTTCCTTTTATTCCGAGTAAAATATTTAGATGATATATAAAATACGGTAAAAGACAAATATATAGCAGTATCTATATCTGAAGCTGCATATTAAAATAAAGCTCATTGGACATGCCACGAGAGCAAAACTTTAAACTGAACCTAACTAGTTTAAAATAATTTATTCAAAACCACGGCTCCTTTTGTAGGTAATATTAAGAATTCAGTTGTACGAGATAATACCGAAGCGGTTACAGTACGAAGAAATTTATAAATTACTTAACGTTGAAGCTCTAGGAGTAAAGTAAACTTTTGCAGAGCTTCTCGCGACGCTTGCGAGCACGACTCCAGCCTAACACATTATATACGAACTATATAATATATATATAACTATACGAACAATGTAATATACACCCCGATGAAAGACTGGGAGTACGTGATTGAAAAAAGACAGAATATAAGCTGCGGATGGGGCGGAATTTTTCCTGTAACCGTAGGCGTAGTATGGATAATTGGATATCGATAGGTACTGATAAAATAGAAAATTGTCTGTTTCTGCATAACAAAGAATGAGAAAGTTTAATATTGTCAATTATGTTTATACATTATATGATTATAATCTGTCAGATGATAAAACTAATTATTCTAAATTGTGAATAATTATCTTTTGCTCGCTCGCGTGGCTCCGATGGAACCGCATACTGAGTTAATAAGTACTCTATAATTATGTTATCCACGGGATGGTCTATGTGCTTGCCAAGTTGCATCAAAATCATTTGAACTGATTGATAAAATATATCCAAACATCTTCACAAACTTTCAAATGTCAAAATAATGCATGACGCAGTGTTTTAAAAACTCTTTGTTCTTGTACGATGAGCGAAAAATTTATTATACAAAATCTAACTCAAAACCGTAGAGCGCTCAATAATGTATTGAGAATGAATAGTAATTGCACGTCAGCATCTACGTGAATAAAACATCCGTCAGTTCATAAACGTAGCCATATTATATTTTCACCCCATTCTTTAACAAAAATAACAAGCTCTTTTTTAAAAATGTTTGCCGTTTTAAAGCATATATTAAAGCTTATGTAATAGTTTACGTCTGTGCCTGACACACTTTTTTTCAGCCTCATTTTCCACAAAATGAATGATCACGCTAGTTAGCACGCCAGAGGGATTTGTGAAAATTTTCACTATCGCCATAATACGTATACGTAAGGGGATTTCAAAATGTAAACCGGTAAAGCATGAATGAAACACGAAGCTTAACAATACGCGATTACCATTCAGAATAAATCACTTTACAAAAGTAGAGCGTATGTTTGTACAAGTTCACCCTCCGTTTACGACTTCTAAGAGCAAGGGCATTCATTCATCCGTGATATTATATTATAAATACACGCATAAGAAAGACCGTCGATGGCTTAGTAGAGACCTTTGGATTGCCTGCGGCATTAGGCCCAAGACGGGCCTCTCGTTTTTGCAAAGTTAGTTCTTTATTAAATAGTTAATTACCATACTATTTAACCAATGAAAATATTGTGAGACAACCTTGCACGTATGAATGTTGTAAAAGATATTTTAAGATTGTTTTTCTTTGTAAATAATTTACTTATTACTTCCTTACGTTTACACGTATGAACATTATTTAATTTGTTTTAGGAATTTTATCGTCTCGGCTAAGCTGAAATGTTATCGTTTTCCCGGAAAGACCTTTATAAACGATGTGAATATTGCGCAATTATTTACTTGCCTTTTTATTCTCAATTTAGGGATAGTACACAGGCGAAGCTACGAGTGGCAGATAGATGTAAAGCTATCTTGTGATCGTGAAACGTGTTTCGGAAGTTTTGTGGGTTATGTAACTATAACAACATGTGGCACGTATCAAAAACTTGTAGTTTACAATTGTAAACTCAATTGAGAAGGTAACCAAATCCTTACTTATATTATAAATGCGAAAGTAACTTTGTGTGTCGGTCTGTCTGTCTGTCTGTCTGTCTATCTGTTACCTTTTCACGCTCAATCCGCTGAACCGATTTAGATGAAATTTGGAATGAAGATAGCCTGAGACCTTGGGAAGGACATAGACTATATAACATCACGCTACGGCTCACGGAAGCGGCGCAGTAACCACAAATACCAATGACGCGGGTGAGACCGCGGGCACAGCTAGTTGTTTATAAACATATGAATATGTATGTACAAAAGTACCAAATGGACGAAATGTTGACGGTACTTTACCCAACATCTTACACTCGGTTTAGCTTGGTAGCGTTTTGTTTATCGCAAAGATCTCGTGCCCAAAGCATATATGTTTTATCTCGGGATAGCCTAAAAGTATCTTATGTACTTCGGAAATGTGTATATAGACAGTAGCAAGAAGATGCGCAGAGATAAGTAAAAGTCGTGAGCGGCAAGTTCCTAAGCATTTGGCCGGTGTTATACACAGATTATTCTACCTGTTGGATGTGGTAGGATCATTAAGTTAATGCCCTCTTTTACTTGGCTTACGCCCGGCCCCGAAAGTGTTTAGATGTTTACATGACGCATTTTTGTTCCTTGCTTTTCCTCTTTAATTCAAAAGATTTATTATCTTGTCAGAAGAACAAGTGAAAGGATTTGGACAAAATGTAGTATTATTATTCCGTAGAACTGCCTATAACGTGGTTCCTTTGGGCAAATTGGCACGTACTGTTTTGTAATACTCGGAGGAATTGGAAGTTCAAGCTCGATTCATATGATGCAAACATTTCTATGTCGCTTAATAAATGTATACATAAGGAATCAGGATTAAACAAATCGACTATACCGATCAGATTTAATTCTAGAGTGAACAAATAAAATGGCAATTTACTTATTTAAAATTATACTAATGAGAAAAGTTAAATGAAAACCCGACCGAGATTGAAGTAGTCAGCGGTATTAAGTTCCTATATTTTTTATTTGAACACCTCTTTCTGCTCGCATTTGATTAAAAGATTTCAAAGTAAATACACATAAACTACAATTTTGCAACCGTCCTACAGAAGTGAGAGAAATAAAGTTTCAAACATAAAGTGACAGAAAACTTTCTGAGCGAACACTCCAATAAAAAATATATAGCTTATGATCATACGATTTATGTACTACTTATGATGCTGCCAGCAATGGGCTACTGGTTATAGTTAAACTTTGAGTTAATAAGAATATCCTTCGTATGCAGTACCTTCCTTTAGCTGTAGAGAATTATCGGCAAAATCATATTTCTGTCTACCAGACTCCATGCAGCTACTCGTACTATGTGTATCTGAACATGAAAAAGACTTGCACTACTCGTTAATGAAAACCAGCACTTGATAATTCAATTACGTAAGTGCCGCCAACTACACTTTAGGCAGCTAGAACAAAATTATATTATATATATATTTATAATAGAATATTAAGGGGGAAACAACTAAAAATATAGTCCCGGTTGGATAATAAAAATAACCCTAAACCTTTAAATTATTCAATGAAACGATTGTCAGTAAAGTCTACTTAAAGAACAAACAAACTGCTATTACATTCTGACGACGACAGTATGAATGCCTCGTTATGTTAAATTTTCATACGACACTGAAATCATTTAGGGGGTAACTTTGCTACATAGACTATTCAAATGTCGCAATCAAACGATGTTATGACAATATGGAGTATGTATTTAATGAATGAGTTTCAAATTGTTGATGGTCATGATTCACTGCCACAATAATGATAATATCAGCCCTGTGTATTACCTGTCCCACTGCTGGGAACGGGCCTCTTGTGGACTCACTGTGAGTAGGGTAAGGCTAAACTGGCTTACCTTACTCACACGCTGGCTTAGTGTGGGATCGCAGATACATCTTCAAGAACATTTTGGAGAACTTTCAGACCTGGAGGTTTCCTCAAGATGCTTTCGCTTTTGATATTTACGCGATACTTAATCAGTCATTGATTTCAATAGATTACTCTCTGAATTGACACTAGGTTCTAAAATAGCATGTGTACGTGCTACTTTTAGTTTAGACTATATTCTTCCTTATCTGAAATTGGATGATCATTAACATATACATATATAGATTTAAACACGAATCGCAAAAAACACTGCTAAAGTTAAGTGAGGATCCGCAATGAAGCATGGATACAGTCGCTCAAACTAGCGACTTTTATACCAGAATCAATCGAAGATAGACACGAAATCGTGATGCGAAAACATCATACAGGAACGATGCAGTTTCTATAACGCTGACGACCCATGCAGTATAATCCTATTATCCTTACTTAATATTATAAATTCGAAAGTAACTTTGTCTGTCTATCTGTCTGTCTGTCTGTTACCTTTTCACGGCTAAACCAATAAACCGATTTAGATGAAATTTGGCACAGATATAGTTTAAAACTTGGGAAAGGACATAGGCTACTTTTTATTGATGTAGGTACCACGCGGGCAGAGCCACACGCAAAAGCTAGTATTCTATATTTTAATGATCATCTCACTCAATTTCAATTATCTTTGAAATCCACAAACCAAATAGCATACCCAAAAACCTAATACTAAGCAAAGAAAAAAACGTGTCAACGCAAATATGAGTCTGTAGCGAATTCATTCAACCCTTTATGTAAATCCAATAGATCTGCTGTATGTCTCCCAGCGGGGGTACGTCACAGATACACTACGTAAAAGGAAACTTCCCATATTATCTATACGGAAACCGTCGCAACTGTCATCAGTAAGGAATAATGCTACAGAACTTGATGTTTATTTATTTTGTGGACTGATGTGACGTGTACATAAAGAGTTTAGTCATTTGCGTGCGCGGATGTTGACTTTAATGAGGGTTACCAAAACAGTTATATCAAAATATAGAATCTTTATTACAGTTAAGTACTGCTTAAAAGGCAGGAATAAAGCGTGGGGCAAAATTGTGCTGTTATATCTAAAGGTAGAAAATAAAAAGTAAAGTTTCTAGCAAACAATTTGCAAACAAAATTTTATTTAATATAATATTTTGTCGTAGTATGTACAAATATTACATAGAAATATATTTATCGACAGCATTTTTATGAAAATTCATTATTAATAAAAATTGGTATGATCTATTGTATTATAGGAACACAAGTACAAAGATGACGTATCAAGCGGTTGCAAAGGAGTTGCCGCCCAAGCAAACTTCGGCAATGGGATGAGCTTTCTAACATGGTGTTAGTGCGAGTTTACAATATACGCATAATAAGGGCATAATATTGTTTCTAAGGAGACAGAAATGTATGAGTCTGTCTGCTGGTGTAACGAGTGTCTGACTTCAGTAACTGCTCACGGTCTGGTGGACCGTACCATTGTTTGGCAACTTACTATCAAAAATGTGTGCCCATTGAATTGTCATTTCTTGCTCTTGAACAATACCTTAACAATAAATGATTTTAAGAGAGTAATGTGCAACACATGCTTCGTTTTCTGCTAGAGACGTAAGTTATTAATAATATTCGCGTCGACTCTCGGATGGCAGGCAGGCTGCGTGTTTTATATTTGTAATGCCTGTGTAGTTGTCACTAATACACTTGAATTGTAGCAGAATAAAACGTATCACATGTGTTAAGCCAGGACATGGTCTATCTGTCTATCAACTTTCATTAAACATGTTTACAATCTTTCACATTTATATTAGGAGGACACAAGTCTCTAGTCACACAACAGCGTGTTTCATGCTCTTTGGTGTTTAAAGAAACTATTATAATAAGTTGTCAGTGGCTTATAAATATTTTACAGTTAAAATGAATCAAGTTACGAAATTAATATACATAGTTCAATAACTTTGAACAATAATGCAGTTCGTACATTAACGCATAAAGTTACGTTCCGTAATTAAACGTCGTGCTTAAATGTTATTTAACTAGCCAATTTTAGTCGCTCTCCCATAAATTTAATGATCAAATTTTCAGATACTTTCATTATCACGTCAACATAATAATATTCCGATATTTATTTTAATGATAAAGCTATATCAGGCTTTTAAATATATTTGCCTGATTTTAATGAAATGATTATGCTTTTGGATTCTGTGAAACTGGCAGCTATTAATTTTGTAAAATACACTTACAATGGCTTTGATAAAATAAACATCAACAGAATACCAATCAAGTTACAAACTGCAGTAACTGTATACTATGTATATAGGAGCATAAATACAATAACAATATCACTCCTTTTTATATGCTATCACGCCGCTGGGCACGAGTTGCCTCACAGAATATGAATGTCCACCACATTAACCGATAAAACACATTCTCTGTGGTTCTATTTTATACTTTGGTACAGTCTAACGTCAAGAAACAATAAATAAGAAAGTATGTATGTATAGAGTATTTCTATAAATATGTATGTCCCTCTGAAAAGGCACAATGCTAAAGGCAGGCAGTCTAAAAAGTACTAAGTACTCTAGATCTCCACAATACATTCCTCGGTACCTTACCTTTATGTATTTAGCCTAGACGCTATGAAAACGGAAACGACCGGTACTAAAAGCGTGAAAGCTCTTATATAATCAAAAGATAATGACGACTTTAGAGCACCTTAAGTGACTATTTAACACATAATGTAATTCCGAGAAAGATAGAGGTCGTCGTAGACAGATTTAAGAAAAACGGTGACAAAGATTGGATGTAATAAATCAGTGACGACAAAATATTAGTTTTTGCGGGACGCATACACTGCATATGGCAAGGGTATTGTGTCGAAAGACTTCGATAAAAAAATGTCTGGATGTTTTTATGTGCTGGGAAGCGTGACTTGTACGGCGCGTCGCCCACTGGTAAGACGAGGCACGGTCGCGGCAGCGTCGCGGCACGGTCGAGGCGTGGCGTTTATGTAGAGTCGAGGCGTGGCGTTTATGTAGAGTCGAGGCGAGGGCGGCTATGCTTCCTTCACACATTCGAATTCATTCAACATGTCGTCATCAGAAGATGAAGACGTACTTGCACTCATACAAGTTATTAATTTAAATAGGAGAAAAATGACAAAATGGCGGTGGAGTCACGGCGCGGTCGTGCACACCATCCCCGCCGCGCCGCGCCGCCGCCGTGCCTCCGCCTCGACTCCACCTCGCCTGTGACGCGACTCTAGTGTGTGAGCGCACTGCCATTTATTCCTGAAGGAAACATAAAAGCGGCGCGCCGCTCGTGCGCCTGCGCCTCGACACCACCTCGACTCCAGCTCGTGTGGGCGATGGGCCTTAGGGTGCCCAAAACCTGCATGCTTTGTTTGTAACTCTATTATATTGTTATACAACTTGCCAGTTATAAATGCTATTTATGTATTATATTGTCGTGTTTATTTCTGTTTTAATGTACTAATTTGGCATAGAATATCTTAACAATGACATTTACACAGATATACAGGCTGATTGGTAAAAGACTGGACATATTGAAGGAGGGTATTCAGTACCTACTCGATTCTGGACCCGAATATCAAAAAAATAGGTAATTAAAATTTGACCTAGTTATCCAATAAAAACTTAATGTCCGGACACTCTTGCGCATATACCAAAGCTAAACAAAACCTCTGCCCCCGCCCTCAGCTACCGCACCCCGCACTCTCCCGAATTTGCACCTCCGCCCGTTCTTTTCTTATCAAAGGTCATTAGCCTCGAAAGCTGTGTGCGCAGTGTCCACATTTTATGGATATTTCATACAAATTTTCATAAAGGTTTTCTTTGCAGGTTATACAGATTTAATTTTTATTTCTTTTTTATACGTTACGTCTGACCATAAATTATCATATAATTAAGTATGTACAATGTTTAACCAGTCACACTGTATACTGTTTACTGTTTATCTCATGTAAGTGCTCTTATGAGGATAAAGATTATTTAAACTGAACAATGACATATTTAAAGAATCGTTTTATATTAAATTTTAAATCTAAAATCCAAGCTTATATGAGTTATCAAGACAAAATTAGCAATATCAAAGTTTGTGGGTACTACATACTCATCATAGATACGTCATCAGGCTTTCATTCAGCTTCATATTAAGATGAGCTTTCTTTTAGATACTTCACTATTTTACTGTCAGCAGAACGCCTAGAAACGATATGGACGAAACATCGCTAGGGTAACATTCCAAGTTTGTTATGTAATATACTGAAACTAGCATCGCTCCCCTACACGCACTGCTGTCACGCGAGCCCTGTCTATATGACCCAATAAAATTTTATTGATCTTAGGTCTCACAAACCCAAAACTAAAGTCGTTTAAGCGATATTGTGGGTGAATATCACCGAGGAACTTGGCTGAAAGTTTGTAACCAACGAAAAAGTATCATCTTGTTTCTATCCGAAGCATTTTTGTATAAATACATGTAGCTCGCTAAAGAGTTAAAACAAAACAAACGAATCCTAATAATAAATACCCATGATATTGCATACCTAATAATAAATACCCATGATATTGCATAACATAGGGCATTGTTAGTTTGCATATACATATATATTATATTAGTCATACTTTACGAGTGGTGACTGCACACCAATGTAGTGATGATTTATGTCGTCGTATTTATTGTGAGTTCGATTCCCACACGAGATATAAAACAGATAGTTGTTACGAGTCTGGGTGTTTGAATGTTTGTAAAGTCCATTGCGACACAAGAATTACCTCTAATGTACGACAAGTATAAGTAAGTAAGTATAGATATTGAAAACGCATATTTTATTTTACTATAAAATAAATACATATATAGCAAACGCATACAAACATAACAGGCATTTTCTAAAAGCGATGAACACTGGAGTGGAGTGCTCTGAAGAGTTATTCCACCTTATCCCGCCCTCCCCTTTCCTATCCAGAACAACGCGTGCTGGGCTCAGATGCCATCCTTACACGGTAGAGTCGATTAGAGCGCGTACCAAAAAGTTTGGGTCCTCATATCTCTGCCGAACGACCAAGGCATGGAATTCTCTGCCAAGGCACGTGTTTCCTTCTTCCTTCAATCCTGGGTTCTTTAAGCGGGGCGTGAAAAAGCATCTTCTCAGGCCCTCAAAGTAGAGACCTCAACATCGCCTCGGCTACTGTGGGGGCGATGTGGAGGCCACTGCTCTTAGACCACACGACTGCTTACCATCAGGTGGAGTGTGGTCATTTTGACGAGCAAAATAAAAAAAAAAAAAAAAAAAACACTAAAGAAACTACAGACAAAAATATTACAATAGTTATATTCTAAATTCAATAACGTCTTTGTACATGAACCTAAGAGAATTACCATCTAGATAATAATATAATACACCAATACTTGTCCTCTATTTACTCTTACAGATGAAACGGTCAATTCTATTTCAGGCACTAAACGTGAACAATGACGGCGGATATTTTCAGACTGGGATCAATATGGTATACGCGATTCTGTAATAGATTTAAATCCATGTCTATATTTGTATCGTCATACCGATTTAGTTTGAGAATACGAAACTATAAAATAAAAATTGCTTTATTGTTCTACATTTCAAGTTTTTTCTATGTTTGAAGTGTAAGTCGCGATTATTATACATATTGGAACAAAATTGGATCAAATTAGTAGTAATGATAGTCAATTCCCTTAAAAAAAATATGTTGCTCTGGTTTACTATCTTTGTATCACGGGATACTTTACATACGTACGTACAATAAACCCTTTATTGCCCGTGTTACTACTAATCTTACTACTAGTAGTTACACCGGTAATTGAATTACCCTTCTTACTACTTAAGTTGAAAGTTGTTAGAACAGCAATAAAAAATTGTCTGTGTTACTACCGTAAAATTAAAATAATAAAATCGAAACAAAATATCACTAATCAAGGTTCACTAAGGGCTCGTACACGTAAACATGATACGACGTCGCATCGCATCGTGCTACGACGGACGCGGCGCGGGCATAATAATAAATAACTACTATACTTATTTTTTCGTCGTAGCACGATGCGACGAAATAATAGGATAGCTCGTACATGTTTATGTGTACGAGCCCTTAAACTCAAAATAACTATCCGGCATCACAACATTTTTGTAAAATGATTATAGCATCAGATAGCGTAGTATTGTGCGAAGGGAATGTGTCTCAAAAGATACATAAACACACGCGTATATGTCAAAGGGTTTAGGCAAAGGTATATCACGCCCACATGGTTCCCGGAAACATGTTAAGATCCCATCCGCGGGCGAAAGCCTTAACGTACGGATTGTCCTAAACAGTACAAAAAAAATAAAAAAAATAAACCTGTCTTAATACGCCTATATAATCTTTTTATGTTTAATAAGTATTTTTCCACATATTTTGCGTGTTATATTTAGGTCTCCTATATAATAGGGCAAGCCTATCATAGAGTTTCTCAAATTGTCAGAACGCGGCCAAAAAGGAGTCCAATGATACGTTTTTTTTGTGATTGCTGTCTATATTACTACTGTTTGTCTGATGGTAAACAGTCGTGTACTACACGAGCAGTGCCATTCACACCTCGTCTTCACGTGAAGTAGTGCCGAGGTACTTTGATGCCTCAGGAGGTGGTTTCCACACCGCGCTTGAAGGACCTAGGATCGAAGAAAAAAGGATGAAATGGAAGGAAAGTATGTCCCTTGTGATGACAGCTCAGCAATTTCTTTGCAGCTATGGCTTTTGTCATACTTCTGAAATCTTTAGAGACCCGTGTCGCTTGTGACTCCAGGATTATGGAATGGAAGGGATCTAGCAGGGAGGAGCACCGTCAGTTTGCCAACCTCAATAGTGTAAATGGCCATATAAGAATACCCACTAGTAGTAGCTAATTCTGAATTAAAATTAAGTCCGTAAGCGAAAAAAAGATCCAGTAAAACATATATTGCCAATATCCTTTCCCGGAAAATTATACTAACGCAGTAAAATTGTTAATGACTAATTAAATAGCAAATACCTTTGCGCCCGTTTCTCGTTAAATAAACACCTTAACAAAATTTATAGCGTAACAATAATTTTAAGCGACATTGAATTCTATTTAAACGACATAAGTAGTTAAATAACTGTTTACAGTACCAGTATTTAATTGTGTAGAAAGTCATTACTCAGTCGGGTTAATATTAGTGTGGCAGCTAGACATTTTATAGTCGTCATTGAACCTAATGACGTTAAGGATAAGTTTATTTGTCAAAGTATAGCGTCACATACGCACAGAGATAACACCCACACTTCGTTAACTATAGTTTAATCCCACGTAAATAAGGTCAACAATTTTAGGTTTCTACCGAGCTCAGATACAAAATATGTTCTGACAACTTCTTGGCAGAATAAAGCCACTCGTCCCGAGGATCGAACTGGTGATCAAACCAAGTACCTACATCACGATTTACAAATGCGGAAACTCAAGCTAGGATAATTATATTAGTTACGCAAACTTGCATTTAAACAAGCTTGAGCAGGAGCACTTACGCGTAATTACTGTCTCTAGGCTAGTAAAACCGATATTTATATTTCCACACAAAATTATAATATGTAATTATAGGTTAAAAGTGAACATTTTTAATCGTACAAGACCTGAATGTTAAAATAAATACATAGTTGGAATAATATTTAGTACCAGCATTGAAAACTTGGAATAAAAAATTGGGGCTGTCTTAGGGGACTGTCGATAGAAGTGAAAACTTTAATCCTTGATCATAAACACTTCTTTATAAACAAAACAAAAAAAGGGGGCTGGTCGGATTCCTGATACTCTCTTAGGTGTTAGTAAAATTTCGTTATTTTTTACGTAAGATGCACCATTTCTGAGATATTGTTAATATTCTAAAATAATTCCAAAGTGGAAAGCGTAGAAGGCGTGACGATGACGCGAGTTCTATAATTTTTGTTCACCCAAGAAGTGCTCAACGCGCCTAAAGAAGTTTTCACTTTAAAAATATTTTCTCGATAATCACTTTTCCATCAACAAACCAACTAGGCAGACTAAAATAATATACCGAAATAAAAGCCGAAAGTCTAATTTTACCTAAAATACTCATATATTCATAAAATAAATGTTCTACAAGTACATTTACCTCCTCCACCACTCCTTACACAGAAATAGGTGAAACGCTTCTATGAATATCTCATCTTGATAGACTAAACCTCGGCTATTTAGATAAACAAACGTATGAACTGTCTCTCAAGCGTGCTACGTGTGTTCTAAGTTCGAAAGGAAACGCGTGGGAATATCAAGAATCTTTTTCTGTCTCCTCGTATTTGTATGGTATACTTGCGGTTATTGAAGCTTGTAACGTATCGATTTTCAATATTTTGATAAGCAACCTGTCTGAATACTGGAGGCAAGGTGACACGGCTGAGAATACAACGTGTATTTCTTATATTGAACGTGCCTACGTAACCGTCGTGGATGGGTAGTTTTATACTGTCATAATATTTATGACACAGCGTATTACAGACAGGACCATATGATGACAGGAACTCATGAATATGATAAGAGCTATGCTTTTTATGTAAAAATTGTTTTTGAAATTCTTGATGTGGATTTAAAAATTTCGTCATCTATTAAAATCTTTAATAAGTACTTTAGTCAATTGTCTTTAATATCAGGATAAAGTTGTGAATAAAAATCAAATTATTAAAATATAGGAATATATATGTAAAATGCTTTTCCATTCTTCTCTTAATATTGCTGTTGCACTGATACTATGTTATACATTCACAATATCTTTAAATATTTTACTTTTCCCCAAAAAATTAGCGGTGTATTCATTAAATATTTCAAGTTGTAAAAATTGATAATAAAAGTAAGCGATACTGAGAGGATCTCGCCATTAGTGTCGTAAAAACTACACAAATGGGAACTATAGTCCAAATTAATATATTCTATTAAAGTTAATAATTAGTATTATTAACAAAAGTAAAAGTATTTTCAGATCATTGCATAGTTTACAAGGATCTAAAAATATTTCTACTTTTGTATTCTTCTGGTTTGCTTTTAATACACACCGTAAATGTTATTACAATTTTATTTATTGTAATACACTTATATTGTGTATTTTTACAGACCTTATAATACTTTAAGCCAGGTTTATAACAATACACTATTTACTCTATATAAAATCTTTGCCCTCAATACACCTACCCAAATCAGGTAAACGCTAAAATTATAATTATAAAAGTATTTTATTTAGTGCCTTCATAAAACACCTATTAATATATGATTCCGTAGGTTCTATGGGTCGTCTTTTGTGTTTATATTTGCCAGGCCCTATATAACATTAAAATTGCAGAGCCTATTTGGAATATGATTGTTCAGCGCTGAAAAGTTCACCCGATTGAATGTGAGCACGTAAAACTAGCCCATATTTTTATTCCTGCCAGACCTATTTCCTAAAATTTCCTTTTTTAAAATTTTTGTTTGAAATACTTGGGTCGTTATTTGAGAGCTTTACGTGTTTAAAATTGCTTTCCAATGTATTGTATAAAATGAATATTTCATTCACCTGGAGGGCCCAATAACTCTATTTATTTGGTTAATAATATATGGGCTAATAATTGTGGCGTAAAATATTAACTTACAAACGATCTTTACTAATCGTTATTTTAGAACTCTCGATCTTTGCAAGTATACAACTTAAATCTTTACTTATAATAATTACCTAACAATCTTGCAACTATACAAGGATTAATGCTTTATTTTTGTGGTCGATTGAAGACGTAGTAAACAAAAAGAGAAGACAAATGGGAAACACTCGAGAAGACATTTTTCTAGATAATATAACTTATGGCACAATTAATGATAATGAGCTAGATAATAGACCACACACAATCGAGAATGATAACAATTGTTTGCCTATTAAATCTCTTTCTAATGACAATTTCAGCAGCAAACACGTTGCTTCTTTCTTTAACCTTAAAGTGTAGCACCCACATAACTTTAAAACCCCGATACAGAAAAAAGCGCAATAGGACTTAGTGATTCAAAGATCCCCGCCATTGCATTGCTAACAAGGCGTGGGCCATAAAATCATTCTGACTTCTGATTGGAGTAATAAGTTAAATTAATGTTTATACATTACGTAATACACACTAGATTTTTGTATTGACAATTCAATCGGCATTTTCCAAGCAGATGAAAAGCCAGGTCAGTGATACGTTTCAGTAAAGTAAATACTGTCCTAAATAAATAAGTAGCGTACATTAAATGTACCAGGAGCTGTTTGAAAACGTTTTCTGGAGTGTCCTTTACCAAAACTACTTGTTTACATTTACTCACAGATCTTTATTATCATACTGGAGTGAGTTTTATGATAATCCTTTTGACATACGGTACGTGGCGACACTTCCGTATATCTTTCTACCCATCCATATATAGCCCACTGTATTTTGGTTTGATTTAATAGAAGTTGAGCCTACTATTGACAAGCAATATCTCATATCGACTAGTTCCTGAGAACCACGTTTTTCACTTTAAAAACAAGATTATGTCCTGCCGATCCGAACACCGACTTTAAAACTTCACGACCAATACTCTTGCTTTACCCTATTCGACCAAAGAGGTAAGAATATTTTTTTGTAAAATCAAGTCATTGCGTTGAATAACATCGATGTGCTGATCATAGTGCACTATAACTAAGTTGAATTTATATTCTATGCAGTAAAAGTAATAAGTAATTAAAATACAGAAGTATATTGTGGCTACGATAAAAATAATTGCAAACCTAATTTCAAATATGTCTTGTTCTAGTGCAACCAAAGTTACCACTTTTTACGTCATTATATTTCAAACTAATGAACTGAAATCCGTATGGTAAAGAATTAAGCTTACTAAACATTTAAACTTGGAACAAATACCAACGTTAAACAGAAGGAGTGTGTCCAAAATCCGGCAACATTCCAACACTCTATTCGTCCTGTTTGTACTTTTTTGCTATTGTGAAATAAAATAAATAGTAAAAGGATCGTATTTTCGGAAAAATAATAGGCTTTTCTCTATACTAATATAACAAATATTGACAAAATATAATAACAAAGAGAAAATATTTGTATTTTTGTTTGTACTAACTACTGGACCGATTTACTGAAATTCTCCCACCCTTAGAAAATATTTTATTCAGAAGTGACATAGGTTGTACAACACCAGGCTATCAGTCACAGGAGCGAAGCAGTAATCGCAAGCGTAAGTGAAACGGAGGCAAATAGTTAATATTAATATCTTCTTATACTACCTTGAACTTAGGCGTTTAACAATTATTATTACGTTCGACCGATTTGATGACAATAAAAGAGAAGAACATACTATGGTACGCAGCTGACCATGATGGATACCGCTGATAGTATATAAAAATGCAAAAATAAAACAAAGTCAAGTAACCACCTAAGATGACGAAAAGTGGTTAAGAGCGCTATATTGCCAATAATGTAGTGATGGTATGACCGGGCTGAAGTAGTATCATCCTCCTACAGACCATTGGCATAAGAGCAGTAATCTGTTGCATCGTTTCGCTGGTCAATAATAGTTACGTTATGTGAGCCTCCAGAAATCCCATACATTTCTCATTAATCTAACTTTATATTCTTTATTTAAAGCCGGTAACGCACAAGTACGATCAAACCATCATATGCCAGCATGGTAGTGAAAAATAATTATTATTTGAGATTTCTGTCCTTGAAAGTAGGTAAATATGAAGTATGACGTTGCTTTAAATGTTAGAGGTTGCACGTGCCCAGTTCCAAGTACGTACAAGTTTATATAGAGAATTGAATTGCAGCAAACACTGGTCCGCTCAAAGCGAAATTTTGATTGCCAATGTCAATAGCAATATCCACATCATGCTCACAAACAACTTAATATACAAGTAGAGTAAACTTGCACTAATTGCTGCAGTAATTAATTTGTCCATCTCATATAACATTCAGTCATCAGTGTTGATTACTCGTATGTGTCCTAGTTTTGTGTACCTAATGTCTTTAAAACGTAGTTGTAGACTAGTAAACCGTATTTTAGATTAGAACACGATTTTACATTTAACAGAGTGTAGCGATCTTAGTCCTAATGTTTAAACATATATTTCATTCATATTGCGCGCACTAGGTATAATTTCCATGACGCGTAAAATTTTACAAACATTAAAATAACGTTCAAAAAAAATACCTAGACCCGAGACAATTAGTTATGGATCATACATATTTTATCCCATGTGGGGATCAAACCGCTACACTCGGCATCAGTTGTAAACTACCATTGAAATCCATGTATTAAAAAAATATATATCAATCAATAATGATTCAATAGCAATAAGTCTAAAGTTCTAGTTATCCATTCCATTTGGGTGTTCACAAATACTGCGCCATTAGTCGCCTATAAAGAAAGAAAAATGGCATTCACCATAGGGCTATGGATAACTTAGTCGCCTAAGCGACGGCACATAGTATTATTTAAAGAACCACTAAAGCCTTAAAAAGCCTTAGTTGTTTGAACACTAACCGTGACCGAGGACCGTTTTATGAGAACCATCTGAATAGATGCAAGATCTATTTATTTGACTGTCAGTCGTGCTCCTCGTAATATTTTAGTTCATCGTAAAATTGAGTTGTATTTCGAGTAAGTATACTTCTACGTTATGATAGTGCATGATAGATAACTTTAGTTTTCCGGCATTAATCGTGAATTGTAAAATAATAATACTAAAGCATCTAGCATTTTTTTTTAATGGTTGTTATATATTGGCACAGTTCTTTACGATTCACAGCCAACGTATATTATGTTTTAGAAGCGGAATATTACAAGTGTGAACCGCATCCCAAGGTGTGAGTGTTCCTCATCAGAGAAGCTCGGTATTGTCAACCTTATTTTAATGCAATTATTTTATTACAATAAGTTTTCGACGAATACCTAAGACATCATTCAATTTTATGGCTCACAACTAGTTTTTATAAATAACTAGCCTTTGCCCGCAGCTTTGTTTGGGACCAGTACTTTTTATCTAGATGAAAAGTACCCTATATCTTTTACTGTACCCCTGACAACGTGTATGCTTTGTTGTAAGAGTGTAACGAAATTTCATTACGTTAGGTCGAGAAGTTAAGGCGTGAAAGCGTAACAAACAAATTCACATTAGTATTTATAATATTAGTTGGGATTTTTGGTGGGTGTAGACAGTTTAAGACTGATATATTGTTTTCTAACTCTCATTTAAATGCAACGAATAACTCGCTTAATGCTCCGGTAGTCTATATTTGTGGGCTAAGTGCTAAACCAGAAACTCGAAGCTATGATCGGTGCTATAAATTGCAATCACAAGTCTCGGTCACAATAAGATACGGAGGAACATTAATAAACTGTGTTTACTAATTAAGTTTAGCATGGACTATTTATCAGCGACGCCATTACGGATTATGGTACTTTAACTTATAACCTGAGGCGCTTCGGCCTTATTTAGTTTATGGCTTTCTTATTATGTAGCACGATCTTGTTAGAATAGTTTTCAATGAAAGTTAATTTGACTTAGATTGACTAAGCTCGTACATTGCTATGGCAATTCAGAAGTATTCAATTTATGCTTACGTAGTTTGTATTTTGTCAAAATTGCAAATTATTTATAAATTGTATAAACTAAGGGTGTGATAGTGATTATCGGTATAGATTCGAAACGCGTAACATTTCATTTCACGTTATCTTCTAAAATGAACATGAATGTGTCAGACTATAATTTGTCAGCTAATGGTGTCAATTCTGTTGTCACAAAATTCTCTAAACTTAACTAAAAATCACAAAATTTTTTTTTAGTCCTGTCACTATTATCGATTTCAGAATACGAAATGTCATTTGAGAGAAACTAAACTTAATGTTAGTGATATTCAGTTAAGCTTACAGAATTTTGTGACAACAGAATTGGCACCAATACCTAAGTATTGAAAATGTTGCCTATACTGCTTTAAGCTTACTAAGTTTTTTGCTTTTGTTTGCAGTCATTTTGAGATGTTGCGTTCATTTCCTGGTTAGGACGAAGTGCTATTGGATTTTGTGTTATGAGTGGAGTAGTAGCTGCACAATATCTGGTAATGTGCCCGATAGACGGCTATTATAGGCTCGGTCCCTGACTGATTTATGAGTTATGACTTAAATTCAGCTGGCGATTTGTAAGTGTAATGGACCTTTGTCTTCCCTTTTGGACGAATATAGGCGTGAGTGTATGTACGTGTATGTTAAACCAAACAGTTCAACTTTAAACAAATTCAGCATAAAAACGACCCATAAAAATACAGTCACCTACAAAAATGTCTGGTGCGATAAATATTTTATAATACACATATGTAGTCATAACAGGTGCCTTGACCCGAGTCCCAGGTGTGACTTCCAAGGCTCGCGGTCGCCCCAATAAACGCTAGTTTGACACAACAAGGGACAAAAGTCGCCCCAACTATACTAAAGTCGACAATCCCGGAAAAAGTTTCAAGTATTAAAAGGCCATTTGTCCTCTTTACAAATATATTTTGGTTATGTAACTAGTGGAAGTCAAAAACTGCTTACGGTTTTTTATATGTATAAGATACACATAGTCTCATTATATCCCCTAGGGGTAGGCAGGCGTGTATAGCATACACATTTTTCCAGCTATGTTTATAAGTTAGCCTATTGACTGCTACCGGGCACAGCTCCAGACTCCGCGCTACTATTAATAGAAACATTTAAAAATTTGACCCGGAATCCGAACAAGAGATCTAATACACAGCAATCGTATACACTACCGCTTTGCCATTGATACAGTTGGTTTTTTATTATTTTGTTATTTACCTTACATTTGAAAATATTTCAGACGCATGTAAACCAGGCAAAAGGACTTAATTTAAAACAAAAATACATGCACAAAAAATAAAAATATGTGTTCAAATAAAGAAACTTGTCGAAGGTCTCAAGATAAAAAAATACAGACAAATATTTGTATCATCTGTCCAACTTCCCACACAAATCATTGAAGTAGACGTTCCTCTAGACCGTACCTACCGTAGCCGCATAGTAAGCGAAGCAGGTATACAGAATACTTTAGAGTATTATTGCAATATACAGGACTCGACATTACTCGGAAGCTTGCTGAGCGGTATTGTTTGCGGCTTCATTCAGCCGCGAACGAATACAATGACAGATACTGGCTTCTTCCCTAACATAGCTATTCTACGTCAAGTTTAAAATATAAAACATACCAGTAGAAGAAAATAATTGATGTATAAGCTATTGTATTAACTTTAGGGGTATCTTAGCACTCAGAAATGTGATACAGAGCCTCGTAACTAACCGCAGAGATAACTTGTGGTTTTGGTTATAAGATTATCTATATAGGTACAAGTAAATGTATATAAGTATGTCGTCTAAGGCTTCGTGAGATATAAACGACTATTGTGCAATGATATTGTATGGAACCTTAATTAATTTTGGTGTTTGATTAGGTGCGTTTGCCTACCTCAATGTATATGAAGGACCGTGTTTTTAATATCGAAAAATGTGATAGATAATTTCCATAGTCATTTTGATATAATGTTACAAAACAGTATGTATCGGCTAATATTCATTTTAATTTAAGCCGTTTAAAACGCTCATAAAGTTTAGCTAGTCGATAGAGTTTCAAGTAGTAACATATGGCTACAACATGAATAAGCTTATTGACCTGATGCAACTTTATAAAAACTTTAGTTCAAGTGTCTCCACTTAAGCCGTAAAATATATTAACAATGTAGGTACACAAAAACAAAACTTAAGTTCTAAAATATACTTACAAGTTTCAGCGATTAACATTTTAAAAGTAGAAAAGAAAGATAAATAAAATTTAACTCTTTCCGCCCAATGAACCTACACAAATCCAATTTAAAAGACTTATTATTGAAAATCTTTTATCAATAGATAACTTCTTCAAAGTAAATTAATAAGAAAACGAGGCCAAACAATTGCCCGATGTGAACAAAAACGATTAAGATTTCCAGCCTTTTCTAAACTCACGCATAATCCAAGAACAGAAAGTGTCTTTGAAAATAAAACTTCACTGGAATACAAGGATGTATCGAAAGAGGCCGTACTGCGGCATCGCGGGAGAGCGCACAACCACCCCTTACCAAGGGCTCGAAGCTACTGAACTGACGCAGACGGACACACCGGAGGCCGACGACAGAATGAAAGCTAGTGTGGCACCCCCCAACCCTCACTCCCTAACACCTCACACCAAAAATGCTCACATTAAAAAAGAAAAAAGTCCAGCAAAGAATGCAAGAAGTGTTGCACGTTCATAATTACTTGTGCGTTAGATTTAGTCCTTTGTTTATAGACGGTTTGTACTGGGTCGCGAGCTGGAATGCGCTACCTATATTGTACTAAAGCACATGTTGGAATTAATTTATCTATCACCCCCGTAATTATCTTCCGTCTTTGCATGGTAGAAGGGAACTCAGAGATAATTAAATGTTATTTATCATAAGTCATAATAAAATAACAGATAGCTGACATTGTGAACAATTTCGCTCTCTATATTATTGTTTTATTCTAGGCTGTTGTCACTGTCAATAATATCGTAAAAATATAATTGTTTCCTTGAAAATAAATCCAAGGTAGTCTTAATAAACTAGTTCTAAAAATATTATGCCCGTTTAGCTATGTTCCCTACAGATGTTATGTAATTTATTTAAATACCTTAGAATACAGAAGCGCATCTTCGTTGATTAATAAAATCCTTTGGTGTTCGTCCAACTACTGAAGGCTATCGCTCAACTTTACACTGAATACTAAATTCGTATGACGCTGTCATCGAGCCAGGTACAAGAGACGAACGGACGTTTTCATATCTGTTTGAATAATACAGAACGTCGATGTGTTGTTGGAATTCGAGAGTAATTTTTACGCAATGTCCGGATAAAGAATGAGTTGTGTTTTGACACCGCCGTTTCAACTGTGACAGACTGTGACAGACGTAATAAACCGTTAAATAATAAGATGATCCAACTGATTAAAACGCAAACCGGAGATAAAAGCATGAAATTAAATTATTGAATGACAGTTCGTCTGACCGTCGCGCGTCGCACGTTGCGCGTCGTCCGCAAAAAGAATTACGAATCTGTGAGTTGACGTTGAAATGGAGCGAATTCAACGGAGACCGCCAATCTAAAGGTATCCCACTTTGTGCAAGCTCTGAATGGAAGAGTGGCGGGCGACGAGAGCCCACACCTGGCCGTAAATCAGATACCTCGGCCACAAAGCAAAAGCGGAATAACAACCGTAATATCCAAACGAAAAGGTCCAAAGTTACTAAAATACCTTTAGACTTTGTATCTTTCATACGGTTGAGAATGTACTATTGAGAAAAGGGCGCTGCCAGATAAGGGCTTTATCGATGCATAAAATATGTTATTATGAAGTTGGTTGGCCGCCTCTAAGACGCGCCGGGCAAAAAGAAGTATGGTGCCTTTATTCATTGAGGAATTTGTGGTATCTCTTTATTTGCACCTGTCGTAAATTTGCGACCATCTCTGGGCATATTTATGTGACACATCGCGTGAGTGGATTACATCAACACTGCCTTACGGGATTCTTTTACTGTTATCGTTTAAATTATTTTGATAACATAAATAACTAAATTAAGAATGCCTTATAGCGAGAATTGTAAATTAAAATAATGGAGATGAATTAATGAATATTTAAACGGACTAGAAAAGGTAGGTAAATATGAACCGGAAAGCGAAAAGGTTCAAATATAAGGAAGTGTTTTCATTATGAAGGCGATAAACAAAAATGTAAAATGAGTTTTTAGTCGAGAGTTAAAATTTTAAAATACTTTTTGAATTGAATTAATTTTTGCTCGTATTTAATTTGTCTCAAAACAAGAGATTTGTTTTGAGACAAAATAAAATAAATTGTCGTTGTAAACATGGTGAGACGGACGGTGCTGGTATAACGTACCTCATGTCTGTTTCTTCTCAAAAAAATATGCAAAAGTACACTAACACAGCACTCACACATATTAAACAAATAAACTAGTGCTTAAACTAACGGTTTAATTGATTTAGTAATCGTTATTGTTGTATTTAAATTGATATTTATTTTATTTTTAAACTGATTTTTTAGATAAAAAGACACATCAAGATTGTTTACCTTTAGTTAAGTACCTAACCAAATGTAGTATAGTATAGTGTAAAATTTTGATGTAAAAGAAACTAAAGTTGGTGGCCATTTCTTTATTATCAGTGGTCGAAATTCGAAAATTTTGCTTTCTGGATTCCATGTATTTATAAAATTTAACCATGCTATCTTCTGAAACTTCTCCGTTCGCGCAATAGGTATGCTTAAAAAGAGTTGCTAAATTAAATGTTGTCTTCACGCGTTAATATAGAAAAATCTAAGCTAATCAGTGAGTTGTTCTAAAATAGTGATAGGACCTGGACGTTGCTTTGAAAAGAAAACTAATAAGTAATAACACTCCAAGGGAATTAAACAATACTACAAAGTCTTTCTGTAAGTTGACAGCACGACACCTCCTTTAAGAGCTTATCTTAATCAACCTATTTAACTTAATGGCTTACATTAAACATATTGTTTTATTTTGCTTATACGAGAATTAATTTTTAGCTACCTTCATAAAATTATCTTCAAAATGTTGAGACAAGATGATTATATCTTTGATAATGAAACTTCAAGTTAATATTTGATTACAAAGTTTAGCTTTGTTCGTGTAAATTGCTAAGCAACTTACTAAATTGGCTGATACTATGTACAAATTAGTTATTTAAACATATAACCTAAGATCCTGCCCGTATAACGCTGTTTGATAGAGATAAATTACAGACTTCTCCAGTAATGGTTAAGTCCAAATAATATACTTTGAAAGAAGAATTTCTTCAGAAAATGGCTGCGTTGTTGGTCCAGTGAACCCAGCATTTTGTAATCATAAACGCAAACTTATGCTTGGCATAAGTTGATTACAAAATGCTGGGTTTAAATCCCGAGTCGTTCAGCGTTATTAAATATTCTGCTAGAAAACTCATCAGTAGATAGTAGCACTGAGTCTGAAAATGTGCTCGATAGGCGATAATAGACTCGCTCTATAACTGAGTAATACCCGCGTTTCTGAATCTCACGTCTGTATCAAAATGATTACCGTTTCGTGGATACATAGGCGTCAAGATGCAGGTATAAAAATTACCTATAGATTTTTACCTAGTCAAGAAATCGAAGGTGAAATCAGAATTGTTGGCAGATATTCGTTACAGTCTAAATTCAATAGACTTAAGATAATGAATAAAATGGAATTTATAATACATAACTCTATAGTTCAAAAGTTTGTCACACATATGCTAATTTATTGATGTCGGGACACATGGCATCTTGCCAAGAATCTTAGCTGCAGTAGTTTGGTCAATATGATATACTGATAGTGGCACCTAGACTTGCCTGTGATATGTTTTATGATCGTGTACTGTGACGTCACATCTGTTATGACGTTCTCAGCTATTTCGAGGCCATAACTGTGTTTTGTTTGGGTACCGTTTCGTTGCTCTATCAATCTATAATTGATAGAGCAACGAAACGGTTTGTAGAGATCGCAGTTTGAAGTCCTGCTTCATGGATTGTCTTTGCCCTCTGTTATAGTGTACATAATATATAAAGATGTAAGTAAGTTTAGCATCTATATCTATCTATAGTAGTTATCCATATTAGCGTGCTATTTTGGTTTGTTTGCGTAAGTAATAGCCATTAAAATTAAATTGAATAGGACGGATTTCTACGCAGATTCTAAGTATAACTATTCCAACGTTTTAAATACTTGCGAGCATTCTCACTTCGTACTGTTTTGTTTATAATCGATAAGCTCTGAAACTACTGAACCAATTTTAATCATTATTTCACTGTTAAAAAGTTACTTTATTCATAAGTAACATATATATTATAGCATCACGCTACCAGCCATTGGAGCGGAGCAGTAATAACAAACATGGATGAATCCGCCAGGGATAATTAGCACCTAATATATTAGATACTTTGATGAACACCGAGGTTTTAATTTAGTATAAACAACGTAGTAGACTCTCTTTTTAAATAAGATGCTCATTCTAATATGCTTACTCTGTTATGCAATTGTATTTCCACTTTACTTCATTTCAAAGATTACTACTGGTAACGGTAGCACTTTGCGAGTATTCTTGTTAGCTGGTCCAATTAAGCTAAATGCTTGTGCTAGGAGAGCCATTACTGCAATGAGCGAAATTCGAAGTCGAAACCCTCGAATGTACTCACCGCAATAATATTGTACTTTAAAAGATTTCACTTTAGTAAAGCCTTTTATATTATGAATCAAAATATAACATGGCTTCATTGATCGTTTTACTCGTTTTGATTTTTGTATGTTTATGCGATTCTAGTACAATCAATTTGAACTATATTATTATTTTATTTTTGATTATACAGCTATAACGCAATAACGGATATGTGGGATTTTATAATACACAAATATATTTTGTAATGAAGAATATGCATTTCAGAGATACATAGAATTAATAATAATAAATAATCACTCATGCTATATGAATTGAGCTTACAACTACATACATACTGTTGCTAAACAACAATAAGAAGTAAGGAGTAAACAAATATTATCATATTCTTATGCTTTTCTTATAATATTGTCGCCTAATCAATAGCTTCTTTGTCACGGTAACACAATTTCGATAAAACATTTCGGGGCTGATACGAAAATTAATAAGGCATCGTGAACTGTGCTCGTTCCGTACTTCAAAACTTTATATCCTCCTATACGCAGTGTTCCAAGTAAACTAAATATTATAATAGTTTCAATCCACGAATTAAATGTTCCTCAATTCTTTAAACTACTAACTTAATTTAAGGATGTTATGTTTTAGTTAAACAGTTTATGTCTTTAAATAGCCGATTAACTGTACTGTGATACACAAATAAACAGAATGAGTTTAGTTTAAAATAAAGTTTATTTTATACCTTTTACCCGCGGCTTCGTTCGTTTGAGAAGAATATTTTTCTGGATAAAAGTATCTTTTTTACTTTCCTCTGACTACGTGTATGCCAAATTTATTGATGATCGATGGAGTAGTTATGGCCGAAAAGTGTAAAAAACAAACTCAAATTCACATTTATGATATTAGTTGGGACTAGGTTTTGCTCGCGGCTTCCCTCGCGTAAAATGTATGTTACTCAGTGATAATAGTGATCTAACGGCGAAAGATTTTTTAAAATCGGTTGATTATTTTTTGAGTAAAACCCTTACAAACAAACAAAAAATCTAATCTTTCCTTTTTATACGCAAGTTTTATAATGATATGTAACCCAATTGTGGTTTTGAATGTTCACTTCTGTACTAAAAACTTTTCTCTGTTCTTACTATAGTTTCTTTGGTCCTTATCGACATGATTATTTGACAAATAAACACACGAGTAGCTAAAATAAATTTGGAGTTTCTTACACTGAATCAACTTTTAATATAGAACATTCGTTCGAACATTCTCTTTTGATATATTCATTTTAATATGCGTCATTATATTATAAAATTCAAGTTTCCAATCTGATTCAACAGGCACATGTCATAACAATATCGAGTATCAGTCAACGCTGTTACTGTAATCAAAACATTTAATCAATAAAAATACTTTTAAAATATAAACAAAATGAGTCATCACTTGCTCGGTATGAATGTACACACAAGTCTTTTATACATTGCAATAACTTACACCTACATAAGTATGTATGTGTACTTAAACATACGATACGTAAACGTATCTACCTTTAAGATTTACATTAAAATACTTTCTCAAAGATATCCAAAGTCAATAGCAATCGGTATAAATTGAGATCGTCTTTTAACTCCGAACATTTGCTTAAACATAAAAACGTGTGATGTTTATGTAACGTGTGTTTACACGCTCAAGGGATAATTCGTCGGCGTCAAAAGGGCGAAGAAGCAATGTCGTGAAAATGTAAAGATCAGCCCGACGCACGACGTCATCTAATGAGCTGCAAACATCGGGATATCACAGCTGATTTACTGAGGGACCTTTTGCTTTGCAAGCTTGCGTAATTGATAACAAATAGATGAAGATAAAGCAACGGGTTTAGGCTGAGCTAGCTCAGCTATAGTAAACCTAAGTGATTTAGCATTATAAGACTGTCATGTCAACATAATTTTCAGGTATTTGATTTGGTAGGTTATTAGAGCCAATTCTGCTTTATACTACAAATATGTGTGTGTGTGTCAGGATCGTAGCAAATGGAAATCCATAGTCTCTACCTACGCCTCTGGGAAACAGGCGTGAATCTATCTATGTACTACATTAACGGTTCCTGTACACGATGCCGCCGACGCCGCGCCGCGCCGTAACCGTTTCACCACCGCGCCTCTATGCTGTGTATACGGTCGCGACCGCACCCTTACTACGCCAACACCATGCCGCCATCGCGTCTAGGCCGTTTGATTTTGATATACCACTAGACAGTTGTTAGTAATACATTACATAACACTGCTCTGTCCTCCACTAAAGTTATGAACGTGTCGTAATCAAAATTATCTATGATAGATTACTAAAAATTTTATACGAGCGCATACGTTGGCGACCGGTAATGGAATAAGCAAAATAAAACACTGGCGAATGGCGGCGCGGTGTCGGCGCGGTGTCGGCGCGGTGTCGGCGCGGTGTCGGCGCGGTGTCGGTGCAGCGGCGACGCGGCGGCGGCGCGGGAGCTGTGCGGTCGCGAACGCATACACACAGCTGAGAGACACGGTGACGGAGCGGTGTCGGCACGGCGCGACGCGGCGGCGGTATCGTGTACTCGAGCGCTTAAGCATCGAAAAAAATGAGATCTCTCAATAATTCTGTTTAGGCGCAATTGTAATAAGCGTGGTAACGTAGTATGTGTCCGTGCGCGAGTCATGAGGTAAATATATGTACTAGGTACATATATTCACCTTATGACACGCGCTCGGACACATACTAGCCATCTCGCCACAGTCGATGCGCCGAAGGTTGTGAAATGAATGATGACACTAATATGGTATAATATTAGTGCCATCCACAAGTAATTGTTTCGAGTCTTGGTGCTCTATTAGTCCGCTGTGGGAATGTATGGGCATAAGGAATAAATCAATACGCAGACGTCGTCTCTTTAAAATAAATGAGGTAATACTTAATATATGTTGAAAGCTTCATTGCACCCCGTTAAAGAAAGAAATGGACTCATATATCATAGTTTAAAATATCTGATGATTATCCCATATATATATATATGTAAGTCGATTAGATATACGTGATGAAATTAAAGCTCTGGGAAGAGGTTTTAAAATAATAAAATTAAAAATCTTATTTATGTACATAACATACTATCACGATGAATCGTTTTATTAAAATAAAACTACATTTACGTTTATTTAAATGAATTTAGAGAGCACATTTATATGTAAACTAAATAGCGTCTAAAATTTTATTATAATTACTGTAAATTCGTGTACAAATAGTCACTTGCTTACAGTTAATTCATTTTATTTTCAAACATATTCGGTTTTCAAACCTTTATAGTACTGTTTATGTATAACATTAAATACTAATAGAATTAAACATGAAGTTAGCCAACGGAATTGATTACAAATTGGTACTAAAATTCTAATAAAAATGTAAATACCTAAATATTATGGGAACAATACAAAAGCAGCGACCTTAAATGTAAAACGCGCATCATAGAAGTTATTTTAAACACTTTCACGCGACCCCTGACGGGCAAATGCGTGAAGATATCGATATACTAGACTTCCCGCGTCGCTTGGTTACTTACCTTAGTAATTGAAGAGATCAAATGAAATCGGTATCAACATGCTTTTTTATAATAACCATCATAACTTGGTCTTCTTATTCTACACATGGATTTCCATATTTCCGATGTCAAGAAATTCTTGGCAGACGCTCAATAATTTTAATATATAAAATGTATAAAATATTATTATTATTTTCATTATCAATCTTCTCAATAATTAGATACATCTTTCGTAACAAGTGGCAAAGACTAAAGAGTACCTACTCGCACACATTAGAGTGGCCCCGCCTCCGATGACCCACGAATGTTTCCTTTGCCCATTTTTAGTTCACCAAAAAAAAGTAAACGTTAATAAACTGGTATTCCGAACAAAAACTGTTAGGGTTTCGCATCCCAAAGTTTCGATGATACTCTTTTGTTGGAACAATTTGGCTATTGTGCCAGTGTTTCTACGGGTTCAGACAGAAAAATGATAACATTATATAAGAAGGTTGCATAATCTTAGAGGTTTACTTAGAATCTTAATAAGTAGATAATGCTCAGGTACTAATAAAATTACTTTATACCATTTATTGTGTGGTACCACCACTTATATGTACAAGTGTATTGCTGGTATGATCGTGAATTATTAGACAGCTATAATTCGTCGATAGGATATACTCTTCATAAAGCAATGTGAAGATTTATGTTCTACGGTATGGTGGAGAATTATTGTTATGGCATTTGGGCTCGCCCTTGACGTCACTCCCTCTTTATGTAGAATGTAAGTTTTATTTACGCTCGATATTCACGTTGTTTAAACTTGAAGCTGACGAAGCAAACAAGTGCTGAAGTAAGAAAAGCTAAAGTCTTAGATAACAGGTTTTGACCTAATTCTAAAAACAAACATAAATGCCTCAAATAAATGAAGAATTTCACAAACTTCTTTACCCGAGCCGGTTTGATAAAACAGGTAATGTATAACAGTACTTTAGTCGAAAACTCTTAAGATCCCATCCGCGTTGGAATCTCAAGAATCCAAGGTAGTCCTTGACATACATCTCTTATCACGAATTTTATGGTAAGCAGACGTCTCTGAGACCACTTAAAGGACTCCTCGATAACGCATTGCACTCTGCTTTAAAAGGGTTCCAAGTGTCGTAAATGCTTTTCTCGTACATGTTTTGGACAGTTGTAGAAAATGTGGTAGATATACCTGTGTACCGATACTCCATCACTACATATATCTACTGATGAAATTGCTTTCGAAGGTAATACTATTATGCCTATTCTATAAATCTTTATAAATAAACCTCATTGAGTATTCTAGAAGCAATAATGAATATCAAAGAAGAAACTGACAAGTATCGATTATTCGAGTAACTATGTTTAGTTGCCACTAAACCAAGTAGGAAAGTCATAAAACCAAAAGATACGTAGTAAAATGCAGCACCACGCCTATTTAAATGCCCATTTGGATGGAATTTTAATTCCGTCATACTGGCCTTTGTAAGGATTGACAGCGAGCCGAGGAATTTCACGCCCCCTTCTAATTTATACTTCCTCGTTTTGACTTGAAAGCTTTGCTTAGTCCGACGCGGACGGGCCATTCAGCCTAAGCTTGTTTTGTTTAAACAACCATTCATTTTGTGGTCAAAAAGAATAGACCTGAGCACTTTACGTACGCATACTTAGGGTGGTCGCGCATTTTGTAGGCCAAGGTCAACACTACTTTACTTTGTAACTCAACAATTACTTAATTAAGTTATGTTTAACGTCTATACTTGTTTTACGCTACACATAAGTGATTATATTTCCAACAAATAGTTTATTACGTTAAAAAATGAATAAGGTTTAGACATCAAAAGATGACGCATTTTTTATTATATTACCTATCCTTTTTACAATAGATACGCAATTCTTTTCCTTACTATATAAATGAATACTATTACCACATAAATAAAATTAATTTTGGAATAAATTACATTAACCTATTGAGTCGCAGCAGCACACCGGCGGCCAAACGCAATACAATAGGTTTTCAATTATGTCTAGCATTCCAACAATTGACAGGTTCAATATTTATTCTTTTATTTTATTATCTGACTAATCCAGCCATATTTATTGAATTGTTTTATGTCATCTTTATTTTCTAGCTCGATGTAAGATAGCTTGATACATAACCAGCGTAGTGATGTTGTTTAAAGATTAAGTATTTACGTTTTGAGAATTGCAAAATGATTTGTTTTGTTTTGTCTTTATAAGGATTTATGTTATTATCGAGTAAAGTTTGTTGAAGCTCCTCATAAACCTAATAATATTAAACGTATTCTTATTCGACTGAGTTCATTATGGATTCGAGCATAACTTTATTTTCACTGTGATCGGTTTCAATATAGCGGTCTACTACTTAATAAAGCAAAGCTAACAACGTAATAAATCTACTACGTAAATTGACCTAATTTGGCTGTTTGCAACTATAATAAATACATTTTGTATTAGCTGAATAGACTCTGTGTTTATCGAGATCCTTTACCTATAATTTGTTTATTCAACTTGGCAATAGAAACTGTTGAGTATATTACATGATGCCGTCAGAAATGAAAACAGTAGCCGTGGGCGATTTAACACAATTACGCATTTTGTACTTCCCCGAAATTTGTTTGTTCAATTCATTGTGAAATTACCATTTTTGGAATAGATAACAAAGGAGAATACATTTTGTAGTAAAACATGTTTTTATATTGCGAAACCAAAGATCCATTTGTCAATTTTCTATCTATACTAATATTATAAAGGTGTTTATTTTTATATTATCACCGAGTAACATAGGCTATATTTGAAGGAGTATTCCGCTTTCGGCACCAATTTATATAGGTATTTTTGCTTGATGTCGAAACTGTCGAATGTGGAATAAAATACCTATTGGTGCTGAAAGTGGAATAGCTTAGGTGCCGAAAAAATTGGTGCCGAAAGCGGAATACTCCATATTTTTTTTTTTTTAAGTAGGTACTGTTACACATAACCTAACCTTCTTTTACGCGAGCAAAGCCGCGGGCAAGATCTAGTTTTATAGTAAACTAGAAATAAACGACAAATGATTTCGTCAGTTCCGGTTATTTGTTGATAGAAAATGTTGTGGCTCTTATGTTTTTATAAGAAATCTGTCATTTTATTCCTTAGTTAAGCTATCTCGTGATTAAAGTATCTGCTTTAGGAGTAGCAATCGTTAGATAATGGTGTTGATTGAAAGTTCAAAAGATTCAAACGCTTATTGCCGACTTCTCAAATAAGGAGTCACTATGCTGCCATCACAAAGGATGGACCATTTATTTCTACTAACAGCATAGCGCCTCCTTAAGGAGATTTTTATAACTGCGAGCATTTCCGCAACTGCCTATCATTAGGAAAACCCAGGATGGGTTGAGTTCGTGGGTTATGTCATTTCTTTATATATTAGGCAGTTCTCTATAGCAGCGCCTATTATCGAATTGCGCCCAACAGCTCGCCGCTTATGAGAATTTGCACGTAGCTGAACAATTTTAAGTATGATTGCAATTGGGTAATAATGGAATAATGGTAAGCATGTGAATACCAATTTTGACCACTTCATCGAAGTGTGGTCCCGGGTTCGATTTCCGAGTCAGGTAAAGGATTTTTTTATTGTGTCTAAAAAAGACAACTGCCGCATAAGGAATAATTCCTGTGTCTCGGAGGACTTTACAAACATTTAAACAACGGACACAAAGAACATCCAGACTCGGAATAACTATTTGTGGATCACACAAATGTTTGTCTCGTGTGAGATTTGAACCCACAACCCTCGCCGTAGTGGCAGCGGCGAGGCGACCACCTAAACTACTACGCCATCCAAGCAGTCAGCTTTCTCTTAAGTAGTCGAAAGTTCGGCAATAGTGCCAATTCTGTTGTCACAAAATTCTCTAAACTTAACTAAAAATCACTAAATTTTTTTTAGTCCTGTCACTTTTAGCGATTTCAGAATACGAAATGTCTTTTGAGAAGACTAAACGAAATTTTAGTGATTTTTAGTTAAGCTTAGAGAATTTTGTGACAACAGAATTGGCACCAATATGCTCGGTAGGCAATTAAATAGGTTCGCCACATGGCACATGGGACGTAAAAACATATCTATCAATGTGTATCTATTCCTAAAGTAATGTGCAGGCATATACGTTTGCCTAATTCTTTAAAAATATAAAGGAGAAAATATGTGTATGTATACAATTTTCTGATTAAAGTTACCTATCGTCGCTTCAGGCGCGCGCCGGTATGCCTTATAAGCATAAAATGAGATATATTAAACTCCAGCAGTCTGGCCGCTTTCCCAACAATCCTGCCTTTGGATATTGCAGATATTTATTAAATACTTACTCGTTTATCATATAAATCTATTTTATTTTGTACTTTGAATAACCAGTATGTTGTCTGATTGTTGTTTACTTCGACCGACACAATCATTCATGAATCAAAGTATACATTCAGTGACGTACATAAGTATTATTATTATTTTCAGCCTGTATTGTCCCACTGCTGGGCAAAGGCCTCCCTCTCGCTTTTCCACATATCCCTATTATGCGCTAGTTTGCACCAGTCTCTCCTGTAGTAAGTTAATTCGTCTTGCTATCGACGTTTTGGTCTACCACGTTGCCGCTTAGCACCTTCTGGGATCCAATCTGTGCTGATTTTAGCCCAAAGCTCCTGCTCATACGGCAAACGTGTCTGGACATTGGGCTGGCCCAATCCCATTTGAGTTTGGCGGTTTTTTGAGTGACGTATTCGATTTGTGTTTACATAAGTATTAGAATTCTAAAAATATTTGAAAGATTTTTATTGTTTGCCAACTACTGTTATAGTGAATCGAAAATGATAAATACATACATACATAGTATTGCGCCCATATTTCTTAGGAAAGAAAGGCACAGATGCATAACACCCACATTTCACCAGGTTTTAAATCCCACGTAATTGGAGCGAGCATATTGCCATTTACCAAGCATACTTCAAGACTTCATGTTGCTACTCAGAATTTCTAAACACAAAATCCAATAACACTTTGTCCGACCTGGAAATCATACCCGAGATCTAATGCACAGCAGTCGCATAATATACTACCGCTGCAACACCGGGGCAGTCGTAGCCTATAATAAAAAACCAAAACAACGTAAATGTTTATCAACTTCTGGCGCTGATTGTACAATGTACAGTATAAGGTATGGTTAGTTAAATTTGTTTGAAGACACAAATGTATCGAAGTGGTGTTTATCACTGTATTAGTGCTTCCTGAACTACTATTAAAATGCCATTAGGGCGCCATTTTGGGTGTTATCGGAACGTTAATGTTGCCACAAGAAACACATTAAAATGCACACGTGTATCAGTAATTACAAGCACAGTGCACAAAACTTTGCCTTATTGTTTTCAATTATTGACGATTTCATGTAATTTAAATAATACATCTCATGTTCTATGGTTGTATCTCTATCAAAGAGGACATTCAAACAAGGAACACAAAGAACATACAGAGCGTGTTGCTCTACTTGGAGATGCACATTAGTGCAGTATAGTCCTATTACAAAAGTTCCAAAACATATCACATCATTCAGAATTCTAACTGGCACATTAGCAGCCATTAAAATACTTACTAAATACATAATTATATAAATAAAAAGGAAATCCAGTGTCTGAAAAAGGAGTTATCGGGACTTACGGATTCTTTCATTTTACTTTTCATGGATGCTCATCAATTCAGTATACCCTAGCAGTCTTGCTCTAAAAGCCTTTTATTTGGTCCAAAAACGTTCATAATTATCATTTTTAAGCAGGTATATCGGGATTGCCGGTGTGTTGAAAATAAAACTACTCGAGTACTATTCTAGATACATACCAATCAAGTCAATGTTGATAAATACCAGTAAGCTAGATAAATTCGAGTTCACTGACGTAGAGTTTCACTGCAATAATATTATGTGCACACGATACTGATTAGATGCAATACGAACTGGTGGCAAACATCATGTTTGAATCAACTATGGAGGCTACGTAATTTGAGAGCTGTCATTAAGCGAGTATTTATTTACCTATTCCGACGACATTTCAATTAACCTACCTATTTATATATACATGTTTGCCTATTTATATAGATAGCTTTATTATGCGGCTATGTAAAGAATGCATTGCCGTGGTAGTAAAAGGGCGTAAGTCATGATAAATTATGAATGGAAGCTAACAGTTCCAGATGCCGTTGTTGTTTGCGGTCAATGGATGGAATCTAAGTGCGAGTAATATGTCGAATAGTGCGATGAAATGTCGAATACAATAACCGCAATTGGGGAATGAGAATGTAGTACATTGGTGTCTATTAGGTTATGCGGGTAGATTAAGCGGCACTAATTTGGATTGTACTCTTTCTAATGTATGAGTTGCGAAGAGGACAAAAGATTTTTAGATCTGTCAAATTAGTGCAATCGTTTTGCGATAATGGCAATTTAATTACCATTTTTATTTACATCTTTTGTTGATTAGATAGCAAAGGGATGGGCTTAGCTTTCCATTGACGTCCGTCAAGCTGGAGGTTGATTTTTTTTTTATAGAAAGATTACATTATTATAAGCATATATGCAAAGTTTCAACATGCGGAGACGCGTAGTTTTTGAGAAAAAAATATTGAAAATCAATTATTTTTCCAATATTTATGTCAATCCCTGCCACAGATAATATGGAATTCACGCTTTTGAACGTTTCGTTTTACCTACAGTTAAGTTGTCATACGTTCGTTAACATTTATTTTATGTAAATTTACGTAAATAGTTATATTTTATACTTGTTTCAATAGTTGTCATGCACACATGTATTTAACAGTATATATGTATTAAATTACAGCATTATTTTCATTACGAGCTATAAAATTGTTTACCGTCTTTTGCCGGCTTGTGAAACGAAACGTAAAACTGACGCTATTATACTGAAATTATTAATTTGTATTTAATTTGTTTTATTTTAACAGTACCTATTAGGGCAGATAACAAATAAAATAGGTTAGGTTCAACTTATGTCAAAGAACCGAATTGATTGACCCCAACTCCACCTGGTACAAGTCTGTCCTACCCCTAGAGTGTTTCTTAGAGCCGGAGGATGGATGCCTGCGTGTTGTTACGCAAGGGCGTAGAGGCTGCTCTTCCCGCAGCGCCGGAGACGTTGCAGTCTCAAAATAGATATAGAACTCCCTCTGAATCAATACCCCTATTTTTTTTCTAATGAAGGGGGTTCCCCTCTTCCGTAGAAGGGAACCCCCTTCCACTCCAAAGGGTTCTCCCCTTGTTTTTTGCACCTGTTATTAATTTTAATCCATAAAATGAGGTAAACTTCTTCAAAATTAAAAATTTTAAAAACTCGAAAAGGGAGGGGTTCCGCAACTTTTCCTTTTAAGGGGTGGGGGGGGAGGTAGGTGCTCCTCCCCCCCTACCCGCCCTCTCTCCCTCCTTAATTCGATGGACGTCAATGGAAAGTCCTACCAAGGAATGCAATAGAACAGCATTTTTCTATATGGAGTAAAAGAAGTAGCTTGAGGAAAAATACACATGTCTATATCTGACCTGAAGGTTAGGCAGAGATTATATCTGTTCTCTGAGATCAAAGGCGTGTAGCTGCGTTCAGAGAAAGAGATTTTCTATACTGTATATAAACTAATTTTGAATAATATTATAAATGCGAATGTGAGTATGGTTGTTACGCTTTCACGCTTTACTTTCCCGAACGAACATCATGAAGCCTTGCGTGCGCGTTATCAAGGGATCATAAAATGACATGTTCCCTTGATACCTTTTACACATAAAAAGGTACTGTTCTTAAAAGAAATAAATATATGGACAAAATCTAAATTAATGCGAGCGAAGCCGCGGGCAAAATCAAGTTAGTACACAAAAACTTTCAAAATACATTTGGTAAATATTCAGAAATTTATTCAAACGTAGTTATTAAAACTAAACGCCATAGATAGATTCGCAAACGCCAATGCAGCGGCAACGAGCAGCAACGCTTAAAATGCACATGGCTTACCTCTTTGTTCTCGAACCAAATCAGAGATCCAGTTATAACTCAAGCTAAAATATTCCATCCCGCAAAAATAAAACATAGCACACTATTTGTGATTGCCGACACAACATTAGGGTGAAGCTGCATTTACATATATGAATAAGGAAGGCGCAGAATACTTCCTTTTTACGCAACGGAGGCGTCGTTCGACGACCTCAAAAGGATGTCGCATGACCATTTCCTGATGGAAGTAAGCTCTCATCTGACGGGTTATATCGACGTATTTTCATCTCACTCTTTTGTCAAGATTTACAACGGTGCAGATGGGAAAATCTTTTCATTGCTTTGAATAAAGGCAAAGATTGCATGTTTGCCTCGTGCACTTTATTAAGGCTAAAATACTGCATGTCCTTTTATGCTTTGTCATGTAATTAAAAACTAGCTTCTAGACTATATAGCTATGGCCTAACAATTGGGCTATCGATTTATGTGTTATAAGCATTTAGCATATTTTTTAGGGCAAACTACACGTTCAAAATACTAGTATTGAATAAAATTAAATCATAAGTTATCGCTGCGTCATCTTAATCTTCTTAAAGTTGAGCTAAATGTACAATCAATAATAAAAAAAGCTAATTACTAGACACATTACAACTTATCTTTTGCGTTTGCCCAATAAAGAATAAATAACCCTGAATGTAGTAAGCCTTCAATATATCTTCTTATACGGAGCTTAAAGTAATCTTAGCTAAGTGTGATATATTATTTTGAAAACAAACTCACGCGTCTAAAGGGGAGGATCTTAAGTAAATCCTCGTAAAGAAAAGAGTACAAGACTTAACCATCAGCTGATAAAATTGGGTTTTGTCAGTACTTTTTAGGTGTCATTTAGTATGATTGTACGCAGTGCGTAGAGTAGAAGCAAATGGTAATTATTTTTGGGTAGTATTTAAATACACAGTAAAAAAATACTAATAATTGCACAGCAAAATATATTTAAAGAGCTCAAACTAAGTCGACGGCTTCGACTATTTTTGAGTGGGTTTTTAAGAAGGAACCTAACATAACCTAACCCTTCCAAGACGGAATGCAGTGATCTGAGGCGTATAGGTGCTCGTTATGCTGTGCAATTAGTATTTTTGATGGTCATTATATTTAATCCCATTATTCGGCCTCGATGGCGTAGTGGTTAGTGTAACCGACTGCCACGCATGAGATCGCGGGTTCGATTCCCGCACAAGTCAAACATTTGTGTGCATGAACATGGATGTTTGTCTTGGTCTGGGTGTTTCTATGTATAATATGTATGTATATACAAAAAAAAGTATATAATTATGTATGTTTATCCATTGTCTAGTACACATAGTACAAGCTCTGCTTAGTTTGGGCTAGATAGTGTTGTTTGTATGTGATAGAATATTATATTATATTATATTATTTTATATGAAATGAATGCTAAATTAAAAATCAGCTCACTTTCAATAGATAACTATTTTAATTAATAGTACCACTAAAAATTTACATGAAGTTACAGTCCCAACTACTTCGATAATGTCAAGATTTAATTATATAAATCGAAGCTTTATTCGACGTTATCAATTATTCAAAATAATATTAAATTATTGTCATTTCCTTATAGTAGTGATAAAGATAAATAGATGTTAATTTTAAACAAAATTAAAGTTCGCTCACAATGTGTTTCAAACATTAACCTATGTTTGTATCATACGCATAAAGTATTAACAAGCAAGATCATTTAACTACCGAGCACGCAGTCTCAAAAAGAATATTCCAGAAACTTGTTTTATAAGATTTTAATCCTTAATGACACGGGAAACACATACAAGATAGCCGGCAATTAGCTGCAATATCTAGTAATTCCTCTTCATGTTCTTTCTACAAGATTATTTCTTAAGTAAAGTTCACTGAAGTTGTTTATCCTCATTCAGTATGTTTTCCTTCGCAGTATTATCATAGCTTAACCCTGGCAGTGTGCCAGCAGCCTTACATTCTACGTCTCTCATGTTATCCTAGATATTTAACTTTCATGCCGGCTTTTACAATATCTTTGCTAACACTTCTTTGGACATCATATTTACATTTTAGTTTTAAATCTTTTGACTACATCTAACATTGATATGGCTCAAGTAGGGAGCTGTTTAGTCAAAATTATTATAGATGCCGGTTAACTAAGCGGAGTGGTATCTTTACCGCTAGTAAAGTCATTACATAAGAAACTTAACATTAAACACATTAGGAAACGTAAGGTATTTTCTTAATTATCATTTTGTATTTTTAATATAACGTTTTCATTGCTCTTATTTTAAGTATTTGTAAAACCTTTGCAAGATATTCTTTAAGTATGTGGCAGTATTCAGTGATAGAGTTATATTAAACTAGCTTTTGCTCGCGGTGTCGCTCGCATAAAATAGCCTATGGTGAAAGAATTTTTAAAATCGGTTGAGTAGTTTTATGTTAAAAGCCCTTACAAACAAACAAACAAAAAATCAAATCGTTCCTCTTTATAATATTAGTATAGACATGTAAGTTTTCTTAAATTAATTCGCATGTATTTATATTTACGTACAAAATTATACCCTCTTCAGTCATATGAACATTAGTGTAGGTACCTAAGTGCCACAAGAGCTACTTACGTAATAAGCCCATACACACGTAATCATATTTTATCTTCATGTTTAATTAGCATAAAGTACTGGGAGTTAATTAAAAAGTGCATGTCTCGCGTGAGCTCTGGTAATGGCTAGTCCGTATCCCTTGGGCAAAAGTTTCGTAAGACGAGATTTTGCGATTTTCAGCAAGGCTCGGCCGAACCGGGGTCGAGAAAATAGACTTTTAGCAATCAATTGGATTTCGTTTTGACTTTATTTATTCGAAGTATGTTAATTATATTTACGTTTAGAGTTTGGATTCTGTTCCCGGACGACATAAACTGTCGATCGCGGCGCAATGATCAGTGAAAGAATTGGTTTCATGTTTAGAATAAAATTTGCGTAAAAATTATTTATGCTACAGATTATTATTTATATTCTATTTTGTATAACTTATTCATAATATATGTAACTATAATTATATATTTATTTTAATTCAAATTATATATTTTATTACTAATTTGTTAAACAAATAAGGTGTAAGACAATATTATGTAAATAAGGTGATTCGTTTTTAACAAAGAAGTTAAATAATATAAATAATTGTTATGTAAATTTCAGCTCTATTTGAGATAAAATCTACATGAATACTTACACAATTAGAGATTACAAGTTCAAGTACATTATTTTAACTTAAATTAGACATATAATAATATTATATTATATATGAATATAATCCTTACTAATATTATAAATTCGAAAGTAACTCTGTCTGTCTATCTGTCTGTCTGTCTGTCTGTTACCTTTTCACTGCTAAACCACTCAACCGATTTAGATGAAATTTGGAACAGATATAGTTTAAAACTTGGGGAAGGACATAGGCTACTTTTTATCGATGTAGGTACCACGCGGGCGGAGCCGCACTCAATAGCTAGTATCTGATAAAAGTAAATGTACCAACTCAATATTTTAACCTAGTAAGTAATATTATGTTGGCACATTTACTTTTACCACTGCCCGTAACTATTGTTAGATTTATTCCAACAGTAATTACGATAGTGGATCAAATAATCAAATATGCTCAAAAATACCTAATAGCCGATTAAATGGAATGGTTACAGATATTCCAGATATTCATGTGGAGACCAGCAGTTTCATTAAAAAGCAGAAACATTAACTTTGCAATTGTATAATCATTAAAAAAATAATAAAAAAACGTGTAACTAACTAAATATGTCAACCAGATGCACTATATAAAGTCAATCGCAGAAGCAAAATCAAATACAGCCACAAAGAGATCCGTTATCAATAGAACCTTTGAACTATCCCTCCATCATTTCCTATGAATTTCGCTGACTGCCACGATATTCAGTATATTTTTATTTGCTTACAAGCCTTATTACATTTCTGTTGGGTGTATTATAATGCTACGATAAATTGAATGTCCATTTTACATTTTATGTTCCCAACTACAAGACAGAACGAAGTTGGATATAATTTTATTTTTGCCTGAGAATGCTTGTCAAGTTACATTTGTAGGATACTAACGTTGGAATTAATTCGAAATATATTAAAGAGCCATAAAAAGTATAACGTTGCTGTATAAAATTATACCATAGCTTCTACTTTACTCGTATAATTTTATAAAAAATAAGGTACAAATTATAATGACAATGATAAAAATATTATATTTAAAAGTTTGCACTGTCTACATATTCCACTTTAAATTACGGTATACCCGACTTTTTGATTCAATTGCACCGATATCGTGGTAACGGGTTAGAATGAAACTTGTTATACTTAAAATTGAAGACAATATTAAAGTTGCGATGAAAACAACGCGCATAAGGCATAATGTATCACAAAATGAATCCTATCGGTATAATACGATACGATTACAGGCACATTACCTGAGTGTAATTAAACGTTTTATAGCTCAAGTAACGACCTTCTTAAGGACTTCAGGACCCTTTACTATTTATCTCAGTGCTAGATGTCTCTGTTCTCATACACACATAAATCAACGTCACTTACAACAATAAATAAACAATTAATTCACAGAAATGAATTTCGTGGTGCGGTTTTTAAGCCCCGTGTGTCAGTCACACAGATAATATTTTATGACCTATTCAAGATTCTGTTGCTAAAGAAAAGCGTAACAAAAACCTATAATTTATTTGCTCTAGCCTAAAATTGAATACATTCAAATAAAGACCTTTTTCAGAGACCAATAAATAACCGAGTGTTAAAAGTGAATCAAACCAAAAACATAAATCTTCCAGTTTCAATTCATACGAACGTACATTACATTTATTTTTGGATTATACGATAATAATAGAAACATCAGCAGTTGTTTGAAGTTAAGTTTGAAAAATGGCATTCTTAACATAAGTGTGATCAAAGGCGAGAGGCAAAATTCGGCTATAAATATGAATAACTCCGAGAAAACTTCACACACGAGGATTCACAAAATATGCGAACATGTCGCGTTTCCAAACAAATTTATATCATGGTCCTCATCCTCGCAGCTATATTTATAACGGCTCATTCTTCTTTATACAGAGGGACACTACATCAAACATTTATTATAAACCAGAACGGGACTTCTAAATATAACCATGTATAAAACAAGAACAAACATTTACATAAACATGATTAAAACCAGCGAATATGTATGAGGTGACTTATAGATGCCGAGGACGGTCGGAATGGGTGCGCCATAGATCGTAATGGGACCGTATGCCCTCTGCCTACCCTATATTTGCACTGGCACACAATATGCAAATATGTGATCAGTGCTTAATGTATGTGCATGTAGGCCAACGGCCACTAATATGATCTGGAATAAATTCTAATTTAGGACTCGGAACGGCAAGATACATAAAGGAAATGAAAATTGACGTTTTCCTCGAAGCCGTAACTGCCACGTGAAGTTTATGGCAAGTGATAGTGACAGGACGAGGAAAATGGACACCGTGGATTTTATCCGATACGAACAGATGTTTTATATAGACACAAATACGGACACATTTTCTTTTCCAATATATTGGGTCATTCGGGTGTCAAAATTCGGATGCCGTATGCGATACAGGCAGATGAATTTTGTATTTCATCGTCTGAAAACATGGCGTAACATAGTGGGGCATGCCTATTCCTATAACATGTTTAGTAGGTGTGCAGATGTTTTGCATTACAAAGGTGGCCTACTTATCAAAAAGGGAAATTTCACGGCTCCATTATCAAAGAAACTTTAGCATCGCACTCACAAAAAGCAGGTGCGGTGCCTTTTTAATTGCGAAATTCTATCGCTGTTACGGTTTAGGTATGTTCTTCATAAATGCATTAGGTGGAAATGATAAGCGTCTCTCAGCGATTAATATTACAATACTTTTATTAAGACTAATTATGCATTTCAAATTAGGTTGCTTTTTCACACTAGTACCAAAATGTAATATAAACACAACAGACATTGGACAAGTTTTAATTAAATATAAGACAAAATGAATACTCAGACGACTATAAACATTTATTTACAAGCACTGTTTAGTTTGGGCTAGATGGTGTTATGTGTATGTGTATGTGATAGAATATATTTCTCACATTGTTTGCAATTATTTTGTATATGTGATCTGATTTAATCTATTGCGTCACAGCGGCTCACAATAGAGGCATTAAATTATCTCAGGCATTAAAAAAATTACAGGTGACCTGTCAATTGTTGCCTACGAGATATAATTGAAAACATATTGTGTATGGCCGCCGGTGTGCCGGTGCGACTCCATAGGTTGAGTAGCTTTTGGATAAATATATTACTTAAAATAATGACTACCAGTATACCTAACGTCACCATACGTCCCGCTTCAGGCGGGATAGTCCTGCTTTTAGGCTGCCTGTCCCGTTGTCCCCAACCAGGGCAAAAATATCCCGCTTTTGCAAATAGAGCAAGCTATAAGTTATGAGTATCTACCTGATTAAATTCGAAAAGCGCGGGTCACGGCAGCAGCACGTGCGGCGTGGAGAAGGGAAAGAGATCTTTCTCTCATGAACAAGTGCAAAACACAGTTAAATGTCGCAGTTCCGAAAGCCATTTTGATTACTAAGTCTAACGTCAACAAATATTTCGATAAGCTCCTTCCTATTTAAAAACTAGAGCTTACATTTTGAAACTAATTTGCTCCGGCGAATAATATGAAACTAATGCATCTGTAAATTAAATCTAATATTTCAAAATAATAGTAAAATAAGTAGTAGTATATTTACAAAACTCCTCAAGCGTCCCGCTCTGACAAAAAAATAAATGGTCACATTAAGTATACCATCTCTGATCGTTACGTTTTCACGGTTAAGTCACTGAACCGAATATAACGAAAGTTAAGACAGTTGGAACGCTCAGGCAGTTGCTATATTTTACAGATCCATGTTCAGGTAACATCTAGAGTTATATTGTAGGGATTATTGGCTAGCCATGCTGATCGATTCTAGCCTGTACACGTAGTATTGTAATAGCTGTCGTAAAGGCTGGTATCATAAAGCTTCCTGCAAACTACTAATTTGGACGTCTGGAATCGCACTCTGTATTATATTCCCTAAGGAAATAACGTAAGTGCTGTAATCTAAGTTGTCATTTTCACAAACTAGTTTAGTGCTTCGACACGGCCATAATTTAGGTTAAATAATGTTCGGGTGCTATGTACGCATACGACTGAATAATTTTGATGTCTTACAGAGAACTACTACTACGTATACAATGAGTCTTTAAGTATTAGGCGGTCAGGAGACTACGACTTGCTGAATTTGGCTTTTAGATTATATTATGTTATGTTAAGAGTAAATATGTTAGAGAATTATTAGTACAACAACCAATGATCATTGCATTACATAATAATATAACTTGCATTATGATATTTGTTCTTTACACTTAAAAAAAACTGTGTTTCCTAGTGGATATACAGACGAATCTATGTATGTATGCTTGAACACTTTTGTACATTTTAGTGTGTATAGCTTTCATATGGCATAAGTTTGTGGTTATGCTCGCGTCTCATAATGTGGGCTTCGGTTCGATGCCCAAGGGAGTGTTATTGGGATTTCCTAATAGACAATTCTAAGTTACAGAGTCTGGAAGTATGTCTACTTCCTACTGTACTTGTATCCTAAAATGTAGGACCTAAACTTAGCTGGCATAATATATACATGTGTCTGTCACTTTGGCAATATACGTGAGGCTATGTTACGTTATGTTCTTGAAGTAACATAACTAATAATATAAAATGTATAATCGTAAAATCGGAATAAACTAAAGAAACTTAATTGTGAAGAAATACATTGGTATCAGTTAAATAACTAATGTAGTCTAAAATAATCCTAAACTTCCAATTACTAATAATATAAACTTGGAAGTATGGCGCCAGCGATTCCGAAAAACTCCGCACATATCGTAGGTATTCGAAATTCGAACAATAAGTTTTGCTAGGCACATTGTTTCAAATATACTTAAGCCAAAGTCAGCAAACAACCCATTTCAGAATACTCAAAAAGTTGTCAAGTTCTTAGAATACCACATTAATGTACAAACATTAATACACGATACAAACACAAATACAACTACTTCTGTTAAAGCTTAATTAAATTAAAATTCTAACTAATATTATAAATGCGAATGTGAATTTGTTTGTTACGCTTTCACGCCTTAACTACTCGACCGATCATCATGAAATTTCGCATAAACAGAAAAGGGCATAGGGTACCTTTCATCTAGAAAAAGCACTGTTACAAACCTAACCTAACCTGCGAGCAAAGCCGCTGGAAAAATCTAATGTATTATAAACTTTTCTCACTTGCCATTCTTCTTTTATTACACCATATAAAAACCTATTAAGTATCTAGTCTGCATACTAAGATACAAAGAGGCAAAGATCTTAGCAGTTTGTACAGGCAGTGTTGTGGTTTATGTGGTCACCGCAAACACAGACTAAGCTCTGATGCGCAGCTGACCTTCTAAAGTTTGGAAGGAGCACCATAGATGCTAGTTTATATTTATTTTCCTTCATCATGTTGAATATAAATATAATGAGTTAGTTTAATTTATTTTTTGCAAGACGAAACAATAAAGTAAGAGATCGGTAAGTTTTTTACTCCGAAGTAATGTGCGAATTTAAGCGACGATTACGACGACCTATAATTAAGGCATCAGACTTGCGACAGAGGTTGTGGGTTAAACCTTAAATGTATGAATTTAAGCGACGATTACGACGACCTATAATTAAGGCATCAGACTTGCGACAGAGGTTGTGGGTTAAACCTTAAATGTATGAATTTAAGCGACGATTACGACGACCTATAATTAAGGCATCAGGCTTGCGACAGAGGTTGTGGGTTAAACCTTAAATGTATGAATTTAAGCGACGATTACGACGACCTATAATTAAGGCATCAGACTTGCGACAGAGGTTGTGGGTTAAACCTTAAATGTATGAATTTAAGCGACGATTACGACGACCTATAATTAAGGCATCAGACTTGCGACAGAGGTTGTGGGTTAAACCTTAAATGTATGAATTTAAGCGACGATTACGACGACCTATAATTAAGGCATCAGACTTGCGACAGAGGTTGTGGGTTAAACCTTAAATGTATGAATTTAAGCGACGATTACGACGACCTATAATTAAGGCATCAGACTTGCGACAGAGGTTGTGGGTTAAACCTTAAATGTATGAATTTAAGCGACGATTACGACGACCTATAGTTAAGGCATCAGACTTGCGGCAGAGGTTGTGGGTTAAACCTTAAATGTATGAATTTAAGCGACGATTACGACGACCTATAGTTAAGGCATCAGACTTGCGGCAGAGGTTGTGGGTTAAACCTTAAATGTATGAATTTAAGCGACGATTACGACGACCTATAGTTAAGGCATCAGACTTGCGACAGAGGTTGTGGGTTAAACCTTAAATGTATGAATTTAAGCGACGATTACGACGACCTATAGTTAAGGCATCAGACTTGCGGCAGAGGTTGTGGGTTAAACCTTAAATGTATGAATTTAAGCGACGATTACGACGACCTATAGTTAAGGCATCAGACTTGCGGCAGAGGTTGTGGGTTAAACCTTAAATGTATGAATTTAAGCGACGATTACGACGACCTATAGTTAAGGCATCAGACTTGCGGCAGAGGTTGTGGGTTAAACCTTAAATGTATGAATTTAAGCGACGATTACGACGACCTATAATTAAGGCATCAGACTTACGACAGAGGTTGTGGGTTAAACCTTAAATGTATGAATTATTTGCAAAAATTCTGGCGATAAGTAACCTTAATTGCTATATTTAAGAATAAATAAATTTATTGCCTATGACAGATCGGGAAGAACCCTGCAGGCATAAAAGTTATATGTATTATATTCTCGATTATTTATGCAATCTTAGAATCATGGCCCTATTTCTCTAAGTCTGAAGGTCACATTTATAAAATAGAACTAACGCAACATTGTATTTTAACGTCTAATATTACTTATGTTTAGAAAATGAGCTAAGAAAATGTTTATACTTTGCATTGTTGAAACTTCATAAATACGCGTACCTACGTGTAGAGCTCCATTGTTGCTATCTAGTGAACATATCATCACGTTTTGTCCCTTGTGAAGTCAATATAATGGTATGTCGGTCACCGTGCTGCGTACTTGCCACTCTTTGTGTCTTGTACTCGGTCAAACATACGTATGAAGAACTTACGAATAGCCATAGTGTCGTGCCCGTATATTTCAAAGGGTTAAGAATAAATGTATAATACCCAAATTTTGTTAATTATCTATATTTATGTCATCAGCATAATTATTATTACTAAAAACTCTAGTAACCCTTTTTTTACACAGCATAGCGGTCACACCACCATCTTTTAAGGCATGCATCTGTGAAAACAAACAAAGCTAAATGCTTTGTAACGCGCTGTCTTCTTCTTGCTCGTGCAATTTAATGCTCCCTTATGGCGCACAGGACACACTTTTATTCATACTGAGTATATTTGCACAAATAGATAATTTAAATTTTATTAGGCATCATTTTTTAAATGACTGCACTCAAAGCGGATAAATCGTACGCGAGTACCATGCTAATGGTAAACAAACCTACGTATTGCTTTTGCGTAACACAACAGATTATTTTAGAATACAACTCGCCTAACAAAACAAAAGTTTATACATTAAATTCAATACCAAGAATAATACACACTCTCCCTAACCCTTTACTTTGGAACAGCTCATATTGGAGCAGGTAATCCATGTGATTTACACGCCACATCAAAACGTCGTGCGGCTATAAATACGATAGATCGCCTGTTTTTTAGTACAATCACATCTCGTTTGGACGGATGGCGGTTGGCTCTACGACAGCCTTTATAAATGGACTTTCGTCGATGTGTTATGAAAATAGAATTATTGCGTCTAGATTATTGTGAGCCTAAAATGCACAAATTTAAGTGAAAAGGTTTAGGGTAGGTGATTTTATAAATAATATAGACGTTTATTATTTTTTCTACTACCTACTCCTAAAGGACGTCATAAGAAGTTATTAACCAAGAGCTTAATAGTCAGTCACCAACCTGTATGTTAACGTGACAGTCAAGTACACAAATAGGTATTCATAACATTCTCGGTCGCACTTATTGGTCATAGATTTCTTCGCAAGCACTCAAAAATTTGTCTCTAAAATAACTCAAAAAAGAAGCTTGGCTATATGCTTTTAACATGGTGTATCAGTGAAGCACATGACAATAAATACAAGTAATTACCTTAATAATTAAAGACATATCGATATTAATTAATTAAATAAATTCTATTAATTTATTTTATCTTTTTTATTTATTTTTATTTATTTAGTTTTAAGAAAGCTTACAGACTAATACAAAGATAGTTAGAGGAAAAATATATATACATGTTGCTAATTACAAGCTTCCATTTATAAGTAAAAAATATATGCTAGCAATACAGAATGGTGTTGTCGTCTAAAAATACGATCACAATGTAGTAATGAATACAAACAAAAAACATGTAAAAAGTAAAAATAAATAAATAATAATAATCGTATTTGCAAAATAGAAGTATTTTGAAACTAAATTCAAATGTTTTTAGGAAGATTTTTTTAACATTGCATAGCTCTTTCCGTAACATGAAACAAAAAAAAATTACAACAATAGGCATAAACGGAAGAGTACCAAAAACGATCATAATTAAAGCACGTCAAGTATCACGAACAAGGAAGTTTCATACGAATTATATCGTAATGAACATAAATAATAGATTGAACAAGATGTGAATTAAAATTCTATCACGACAAGTTACCAGGATTCGGTGCGTACATTACGTACCTTCATAGCATAATGAATGACGAAATTAACAAAATCCCGACTGATCCCTGTAAAGCTACACTGCTGTAAAGGATTAAACACATCTACGCAGGAATAGATTAACATAAATGTGGAGGGATGGAGGTTCGCGGATATTTAGTGTGCCGCCAAAGCCCATTGTAAAACAAACCGTGTTTAGACACCGGAATTGCTTTCCAACAGTCCGCAACGTGTTTTAAAACTCGCCAAACTTTCACAGAATAGAACACATTTTAATGAGATAGAATTTTTTTAATGAAATACGGCTTCAGTGGCTTGGAATCTTTATTAACATCGTAATTGTTCACAACGAGCTACGTGCGTCGGAACGAATACGGGCGACCATCGAACGACCGTTATAGAAACCCATTTTCCACGGCTGACTGTCGCATCCAATGCGGAATTAAAATTGCTATGACTCTTTTACAATTGCATTTTATTACCTGAAACTGGCATGCTAATTTATTATATGGAAATCGAATGGCCTACTTACAAAAGAATATCAAAAAAATATCTGCAATCTTCGAACAAATGGCATAACAATAACAGCTGTAACTCGTAACTCAATTGTCAAACTTTGCGGCACGGAAAAACCGAATGTCTCGGTATTGAGTGCGCTTTATGCAAAGTTTTAGGCCAAATTATGTTATCTAAACGCGGCCATATGGTATGTTTAAGGTAAATTGTTAATTCTACGCATATAATACTCATGCCAGTATTAAGGAGTAATGACGCAACTAATTACTTGAGTAAACTATAGTCTCGCGGTCAATCGAGCGCATTCCACGGATTATTTACCAGAAAGAAATTGGAAATCATCAATTTGGACTACGTCTCTAGTTCAATCAGTGGTGCTTGTTTTGTATTATTAAACTGCAACACTGCATGTTACATAATGTAAGTAACAGTTTAGAACATAATCGAGTTGGTTCAATATGTGTGAAGTAAGATGTATGAGTTTAAACGTCAAGTCGGAAACTTGGCAACTTGCGAACGTCGCGCGCGCTTTATTTCAATTAAAACTCAGTCACCGTGCACTTCAAAATGGCGCCTCATTTAATACATTACTTACTTTAATTAGCGCATTTAAGTTTCTCTCTGACACTGAATAAAACTATTTGAACGCGTGCTTGTGCATTCGTTACGACAACCACTCGTTTTTTAATCGTCTAAATTAGAACGAAGTGCCATTATGAAAGTAATTGGAATAAAAATGCATACCTAGCTAATTAATAAAGACTTTTAACAAATTTGTCTTGTCTCTCACTAAGTAAGTTTACTCAGGAAGGCATTAAAAGGCCTTTAAAGAAATTGTGATTACTTTGATTTCTTAATCCAAGTAAATTACGATTAAGAGTGTTATATACATACTTTAATGTCTGTAACAAATTTTTAACCATACGTTCTCCAAATACCAAATATAATGTGTATAAATTTGAAAATGCTCATGCTTCAAAAGGGCTTTATTTATCAACCGATTAGACTATCAAAAGCAAGTTAGTATAGGTCAATATCTGACATGGACCCGTAAACTTTAGAAGAGCCAATCCATTAAAGCTTATACGGAACAGAGGCACTGAAGTATATGTCCAAACTTCAGCGGTATAGAGGTAATACCTTACGAGCTTATTACCTCGTATTAAAATCTTATTTTACACAAAGGTAAACTTGTATGACTACCATTATGTGCAAAATAGAAGTTCTTAACTTAGCTCAACTGCCATTACTATTAGGTACGTCCCAAGATGCTACGCTCAGCTAAACACTCGCTCATCTGAGGGGTTTTGTATTCGGCGGTCGACGACCCCCGTTCATCTTAGTTGCGATTTCACAGCAGGTACAACCTGCACCCCTAAGGATTAACTGACTGTAATGTCCTGAAGTACGAACATAACTATGACCCATTCTAATTCACATAGATCGTTGTAAGTTAGCAAGTCGAAGTAGGAAACTTGCCCAAGTGGTTCCATCTTGCAACCGAAACTCTCTGCTTAGCTTTGTCCTAATGGAGTTACTCAGATATTCTGGCTTAGTTTATATAAGGTGAATGAACTTTGTGCTCGGAAAACAATAATTAACCTGTGTCGCGCGAAATTGTGTTGAAATATCGACACAGTATTGTTGCTCTGTATCTCTTAATTATTTTATAATTAGATGTCGTCGTCTAATTGTAAAATATCGTCGCAGATTCATCTATCTACTCGTATTTAAGTTCAAGGTACACTGGATGAAACAAAGAAATATCGGTCTGCTTTCAGAAAATGACATACCTGGTTTTGTAATCCCAAAAGTGATAAAATCGTACGTTTAATTTAAAGTAATTGACACTAACACAAAGCTTCAGAGCGCGAGTTTGCAACGCAACCACGGAACATTGCTTACCTACTATATTTGATTTGTATCGTTCATGAAGGGATAATATATGTTCTTAACATGTTGAGGAAGAAAAGCCTTGATTGGTTGCATGTACAATGCTCTGCTATTATCGCCTATAAGTTGTTATTATCGAGTAATTACTAAGATTACAGTTTCCAACAAAAAAATAGTGCCCACGTATTAATTACCTGGCACCTTTGATGACTTTATCACAGTCATAACGCTGTCCTATAAAGGTCGTATTGTTGCACCATTATTTACGTACCTGTAATAAAAGAATGGACACAATTAGAACAATTATCACAGATTACAATTATCTTGTAGAAACGAGAATAACAGCCGCATAATTTTTCAATGTCATTCAAAGAATGCTTAAAGTAAACGACTTGTAAATGAGTAAAAATTAATTAGTTTGTTCTCGGCTGCGGTTCGTTGGGTGTGACGTCAAAGAAAAGAAAAAAGATAATTGGAGCAAAGGAAACGGGGAAGGTTAGATTGATGTTGTTAGCCATTAGTAGATACTTAATTATTTTACGCGTCGGTCGCTGTGCAAATACAAAAACAATATGAAAGTACTCTGTGATTATTATTAATAGACTTAGATATCATTATTAAAGATAAGATTTATTTTCTTCGTGTTTCGGGCAGAATACTTAGCAAAGTAATGAATTTGTCTCCTTAGGTGTGTCAGCACTCAATACAAATATTTGTGACTCGTATGTAGGGGCTTTACCGATATTATCTGCTAAATACTTAAAGAAGAATAAGTGTTTTCACCGGTGTAATACTAAGTATATATGAACGTCAGTTTGTTCGCGAGTGTCTTGAAAGCCATTGAACGTTATCTCCTAAATTACATGCCAGTTTATTTCGGTAGGCATTTACTAAATTGCAGAAGAGGGTAGTGTGAAAAATTTGGCGTAAGTGATTTGTTTCATGGTTGAAAGCCTTCTATCGCCCGAGAAAATAGGCGCCGACCTTTTTTGCTTACGACATTAAAAATGAACAAGGCAGTTTAATACTTTATAGTTACAAATTTAAATATGTATTTAGTATCTATTGTAGTATTTCGTGAAAATATAGGAGTATTGTATTAGTATTGTATTCATATGAAGAACAATCACAACTGAAAAATTCACAGTCAACGCAATGATAATAATAATATTATATTCTATCACATACACACAACACCATCTAGCCCAAGCTAAGCAGAGCTTGTACTATGGGTACTAGACAATGGATAAACTTACATATACCTATACCTTTTTTTTGTAAATACGTACATATTATACATAGAAACATCCAGAACAAGACAAACATCCATGTCCATGCTCACAAATGTTTGACTTGTGCAATCATTTAAATATTCATATATATATTCCCTATGCCTTCGCTGGGCCCTGAAAATTTATTGATTTCGATTAAGCATAATTGTTATGGTTATATTTTGATCATAAATACAAAAGTGACACCTTCTGAATAACTCAGAACGTGAGTAAAAGCTCCATCAAAACAGTTAAAGGAAATGTGTATTTCCTTTAACGGTTTTGATTGAGCTAAATTTGACAATTTACTCGTAAGGAGTCAATTGTTCGTTAGGCTAGAAGTCAACATCAACACATTTGGGAATAAATAAATGTTGTACCAAACATTAATATTGTTTTGACTAGTTTGAAGCTGAATAAACCTTGGAGCTAAAATAAACATTGACGCTCGGTTAAAATGGCCGATTCATTTACAATTGTTGTCGTCAAATTAAGATGAAAATTCATTTGAAAATAAGAACGAAGTTCATCTCTCTAAGCTACTTGACGGGAGTTTAACGCCAAAGATTACGTTGATAATAAAATTATAATGAACGTTGTAAAGTCTTTGTAAAATATTTATGTTTTGTTATATTTTAGCGCGCGGAGTATTGTATTGCGAAGTGAAAATGTAATGTCATCAGCCCTTAAAATATATTCTATGCTGCTTTTGTAACTAATATTATACGCTTTTCAAATTACTAATGTATGTAAGTTGTGGAGTAATTTATACTATCACTTTTACAAAGTGAACTTGTTTAAATATTTCATATCTTGCTAACCAGTATCGTAAGAAAAGGATAGGTAAAGCTTTACAAAAAAAATATAATTTTATAAGTTCAGCTATGAAGATTACAAACTTTTTTTGTATCTTAAACTATATAAAAAATGTCCTTATCCCTGTGTCATTAGAAAGAGACTAAGCTAATATGGTTATATAACAACCTACTCAGGTTCTTCGAAAGAAGCTTTGAAGACCTACATATTCACGTATTCATATTAAGCTAGATCTTGTCTGACATATGTAAAAGTTCACCTCAGGCCCACTCAAGACTAAAATGAGGCAATTTAAAGCGTCACTTAACCTAACCAGTCTCATTTCATATCGCAGAAAGAGTTTAATAAACGAAATGCTAAAACTGTAAGCTCTCATTTGTAAAAAATGTCTAATGTAAAAGCGTCACATTTCAAATGCTACCTACCAACTTCGAGAATATAATCTGGCTCAATTTTATATCAGATTATACAAGAGCACTTTTTAAATTTTTCATTAGGGTATGAATATTTTCTATGTGATAATATAACGTTTCAATATAAAGCAAGTGTCGTTCTTTTATGAAAGCGCTAATTTTTCTAGTGTCAGTGATGGATGATGCCAAGGGAGCAGTCTTCGGTGAAAGTAGATTAACTTTGAGATTATCAGTGAGTATAGATGTAGGTATAGCAGCCATAGTATATGAGTAATACCTACTAAGGTATTTCGTATTGGAATTAGTGTTTAGTGATATGGAAAAACAGATTAAAGGAGGTATGCAAATTACGGCCTTAGTGGACAAGAATATAATTTATTGTAAAAATGTCTCATAATATTTTATATGTCGCCATCGTTTTCTTTTAACCGAACCTAGCGGGAAAAAGGATTTAATTTTTTTACATTTTATTGATTCAGTAAACCATTGTGGCTTGGGACATCATTGCCAGTGTTGAACAAAAGGTATTTTTTATAAGAAGTGAAATTATTACTAAACATTTCTATGTATAATATGTATGTATTTACAAAAAAAAGTATATATGTATGTTTATCCATTGTCTAGTATCCATAGTACAAGCTCTGCTTAGTTTGGGCTAGATGGTGTTGTGTGTATGTGGTAGAATATTATTATTATTATTATTATTATTATATTAAATTAAGTTTTTACTAACACAAGTAATAATATTACTTGTGTTAATAAAAAATCCACATATTACGTAGATTAAACAGGGATGTAATAGTATCAATTTATTAATGTTGTGATTTATTTTACTAATCAATAGATTGACCAATTCAATGTAATGGCATTATTCAATATGTGGTAGTTGTAACACTTTTCGTTGGGTACTCGATCTTCATTGTCATTTATCATTCGTGATGTGACAATGTTACGAGAGAGCTATAAAGTACAAATGCTTGGATTTTAGAGGCAAAATACAATCCAGACATGTAAGCCGTAAAGTATACTATGTGTACATTTTAATTGATAACAGCATTACTGTAACTGCATAGTAGGCAGAAGAACAGTAGGCTGCTGTGCACGTAATTATATAATGTCCATCATATGTAATTTATGTTGGGCAAGGTTTCAAAATAATGTAGCACCTCCTGCACCACACCTCGATAGTATGTTTAGTCATAATGAAGGTAATGTAGTGGTTGGAGACTAATAAACTAATACCAAAATATACTATTGTTTACTTTAGCCTTTGTTTCTTGGACTATTTATTAAGCTTTAATAATAAATGAATAATAACTATAGTTATCGCTCTGTAAAGCAAGCGCCCGTTAAGGGCGCTTGCTTTACAGAGCGAGCACTGGCTACCTGAGTTCAGTAAAGTAACTAGTTTTAGCCTAGTGAGCTCTGTAAACCAGCTATATAAACTTATTCTAGGTTTTTAGACAGAAATAAGTATAATTAATACATTAATTTTGAAAAAATTGCTTTGTGCCAAAGTATCACCGGAGCAAATCTGTTCATTTTGGATGCCTTATATATCTGAAACCCAACTAGATAGCATGTTGAAATTACACAAGGTTATAGAAAACTAATAGTTCTTCGTAAAACATACAGTTTTATTTATGTCCATGCGAGGCCGAAGTTGTATGGGTTTGTTGCATATCTCCTTTGAGTCAGGCTTTGTCCTAAGCATTTATCACATACTGAGGTGATTAGTTCTAATTTTCTTGTCTTTCGCTTCCACTTGTTTAATGTATCACATCTGTTTCTAAAACGTTGGAGGTCTTTAGATCTTTGGATTTACTTATTTAATAGCAGCAATATAAAACAAATATGATATACAATCGGAACGGAATAAAAGCAATTACTTATAAGTTTTGCTTTATTTGAGTTTTAAAGAAATTAAATTAAATTAATTTTAATTAAATTTTAATTACATTTTAATTAAATTATTCAAAAATGGCTACAATAAGTATATAGTATTTAAAAACGTTATATTGAGCTACGTTAAAGAAATACAGTGAGAGAAATAAACAGCTAAACTAAAGCTTATAATACAGCATCTTACTCCAATTCAGGCGGAAATTACAATAAACTGTGCAAGTTAGTCACATAGATACTTATCTCTATAAAAAAACTCTGCTTGTATTTATTTTTGTTCTTCAGTATTATATAAAATGTACATTTATCAGATAAACGACCATTTCACAACTAAATATCATTTACGCAGTCTGATGGTTGTAAATGGTCTGCAAAAAATATTAATTATGTAAGTCGCCATTGAAAACAGGTCCACAGCCGGCTTTCTACGATTAATTCTTTAATTTTATCTACCTAACTCATTTCGTAACTCCGAAATGTTATTGAGAATACCTTAACCAAATCCCAATAAAACTTTCTCGACCCTAGAATCCAAACTAGAACATCCCTATCAGACCAGACTTAGGCCAAACTAGACGGTGTAATAAATATCACATTATCCTAAATTCGTGAATATGGATACAAACTTTCACACCTGAAACAACTATTCAAGCTGATGAATCATTCGTTTTATACGACCTCTCTATAACTTACCTAGTTAGAGACGTAACTCACCTTCATCTGAACTGACAATTTGCCGATAGATGTTAGAAGTATAATTCAGTTTGATAAGAGACCGCGATAACTAAGATAACGAGAACTTTCACAAAGCGAACTTAGCCTTATCGCGTTCTGCGAAGGCTAAACTTAATCAAGATTCTGAAATGATAGTTATGACGTTTGTGCTGATAGTTCAATCTCTGGGCTTTTCTTCTTTTAGATTATAAGAGTTATGAGAGGTTAGAATTTCTAAAAGTTAACACATTTTTGAGAGAATTGTCTTGGTATCTTGTCAAGACACCTGGCCAGTACAATACTGATTAACATAAACTCTTTTAAGATATTAGGTATATAGCCTTTCAAGCGCAGTACTTACTTTAGACACGATATCTCGCCCAAAACACAGGTAGGTTAAGCTAGGTCGGGTAAATATCTTAAATATACTTTATATGTAACTAGCTTTTGCGCGCGTCTCCGCCCGCGTATCCCCATGTTTTAAACTATCTTTGTAGCAAATTTCATCCAAATCACAGACAGGCGAATAGACTGACAGAATTACTTTCAAATTTATAATATGACTAGCTGTTACCTGCGACTTTGTCCGCGTAGATTTTAACTAAAAAGTGTTTATCTCTGCGGAACCCTATTTTTTTTCTAAAATCAAAGTAGCCTAAGTTACTCCTTATAACATCAGCTATCCGCCAGTGAAAATCCCGTCAAAATCGGTTCAGCCGTTTCGGAGATTAGCCGGAACAAACAGACAGACAGACAGACAAAAATTTTAAAATAGATGTTTTCATATAGGTACCTTATTCATATGCATTAGGTAAAAAGCTGTTATTTTGACATTACAAACAGACACTTCAATTTTATTTATTTGTATAGATGTATAGATAAAGTAAGGATAACAAAGTAAGGATTGTTAAGATGTAATTATAAAATTAAGGTAGTTACTAAATAAAATAAGTATTATTATTATATATAAGCTATACAATATTGTAAAACTATACAGTTTAATTTTAAAACCTGTTAAAGTAAAATCTTCAAATATAAATACGAATAATCGCAGTAATTAGGAACCAAACAAATAAATCTATCAAATGTTTTTGACATAATTCAATATCAAGGCAATAATGTCGGTCATTACTTTATTTATTGTACAATAACAAATTAATAATCCACCTTTAACTTTGACATTTTCAAACGAAGAACAAAGATAAAATAAAGTTCACTGATAGGTATTTTCCGAATACTGTCATTTGAAACGTTGCCAGGAATAAAATTAACACACAATTCGGGGAATATCATTTTCCAGCCCGGACAAATCAAAAATAAACTCAATTGTATCGAAAAAGGCGCTTACGAAAATTGTTGCCAATTGGAACAATATCACTTTGTGTTCAGCTGAGTATTGGCTGCCTGAATAATAATTATAGAGCTTTAGGCGAACAATACTAAAATTAAATTGTACAGTAATCAATTATCCTGTATAATTGCTTACTATGGAATAAAAGACGTAGTTTCGCTGGTTCAAATTTAAAATGCTTTTCTTTTAATTCTTTACAAGTTTTTGCCCGCGGTTTCGCTGGCCTAAAAGTAGGTTAGGTAATGTTATTAACAGTACTTTAAAAAATTAAATATGCCTATATTACTCGGTGGTCATTTAGCTTTCTAATGGTGAAATAATTTTTTAAATCGGTTACGTTGTTTTTGAGTTAAAGCCTCACAAACAAACAAAAAATCGAATCTTTCTTGTTTATAATATTAGTATAGATATAGATTTGCGTGCCGTTCTGTAGTAGGATTTTTAAACATAGGTACACACGAACAATAAATATAATTCTTCGTTTACAGTCGTTTATTATATATTATTATGTTCCGTATGTAAACAACTATTCATTTTAATTGCTTTTAAAATATATTTTTTTTCTGAGTATAGTCTCCGTATAGTAAAAGGCTTTATAAACATTCTAATGACGAACACAAATAAGATTCAGACTCGGAACAACTATACATATTATATTATGTTGATCACACAGTTTTTGTAGTGTAGTAGTAGTCGAGGCGACCACTTAAACCACAGCGCCTTTGAAGCAGTCCGTTCCTATTAGATATTACAAATGTTTAAACGCCCATTTAGGCTTCTAGTTAAACACAAATAATACCAAATTCATTATATGACAAATCAAAAACAATTACTTACTGATAGACGTAAGATTATATCACGAGAAGTACATATGTATGTACTATCGGATCCAGCGACGGATGACCATTTCAGAAAAATTTTCGCTTGCACATGTTGACCAGTTGATGGTCAACATGTACAAGCGAAAATTTTTCTGTTTGTATCGCCTTAGAATCAGTAAACAAATGTAAAGTGTAAAAAAACTCAAACAAAGAAAGGGGCGTGTCACGGGTACGGGTACCAAGTGTTGGCCTGCTATTATGGCCGATTTTAACCTTAGGAGTGGTCATCCGTCGCTGGAGTCGATAGTACATACGTGTGGTGAACCGCACATATTCCCTGAGGACTCGGTTTAATATAGCTGTCGTATATTGTTAGATGATTATATTATGTTTAGTATGTAATTTCCTATCCCAGCTTACTAATACACATATCATTCTACCCTCATAATAGGAATATAATACATAATGGTCGACAGCAGACGGATTATCTGCTGATATGAAACTTTTCTATATTTATCGGTGGAATAGTGATTGTCATTGTCGTATTCACATAAAAACATTCTATTAAGAATAAAAAGTATCGTCAGTTATAATAAATCTATATATATATATCACCGAGATGTTATACGAACCGTATATTTAAAACTGGTCCGATTGTAAACTGACGGAATTCTGGAAACGGGCAAATTTACAATACATCGCAAGCATATTCGATAGGTTTTATGTAAGACATCATATGCAACATCCAGCATGAAGTATACATTGACAGATTAGCGCACAGTTTAATAACCTTCGAGTTTCTAAGATGATATATATATAGCATGTTTAATCGAAAACTTTACTTTTAACGGAAATTGTTGTTATAGAGCACTGAAAACTGTCAAAGATTGCTCCACATATAGTAACATTTGTGTGTGGAAGTTTAGAAGAGAAAATTATTGACAGAAACGTAGGATAAAGCACTGGTGAATTTACGAGGAAACTTCAGAACAACGTATTTTAATAATGATTAACTATGATCGGATATATTGCTTTCACATCGACCACAGTATTATAGCTGCTTATTTTGCCGAGGAACATCCTTACTAATACTATAAAAGCGTAACAAATAATCTCAAACGCCTTAACTACTCGACCGATCATTATAAGCATTTAAGCATTTTTTTAAGCATTTTTATTTCAGTTAAGGTCATCTGTGTAACAGATGTTACATTTACTATGACAGCCACACTAGGCGCAGCCTGTGTCGTGGCTATCAATGAATACGATTGACTGACGCCTAGAATTTAACTATTATAAAAATATGGAAATAAATAATAAATAGTAGTACACTGAATATGAGTGTGTGTGTGTCTGAGTGTGTGTGTGTGTGTGTGAGTGTCAGAGTGTGAGTGATTGTGTATGTGTGTAAATTTGTGTATGTAAGAAGAGCTCAAGTAATGGTATAGACAACTGTAGGATACTCAAAGCGATTCATCAAGCAATCGTTTTTAGGAGTTGTTCCGTGTCATGATAATTTAATGTGGACATAATCTTTTTAACTTTAAAGTAAACTTCACGAGTAGAGCAGTGCTTAAATTTACATTTTTTTACTACTTTATTATACAAACAGGGGAACAAATATTTTTTAAATCTTTTGGCGAATGTAGTCTTACATTTTGTGACAGGAAGCTTGAAGACCCTCGTATTTAACATATTATTAACATAAAATTTCGCATACACTTTGTCAGTGGTACAGAAAAGGACATAGGGAACCTTTCATCCAGAAAACAGTTCTGTTACTAACCTAACCTAACTTACATTTACAAGAGCGAAGCTGCGAGCAAAATGTAGTACATGATAATCTGTGATATTTAAATTTAACACGGCCTGCATTATTGAGGTTCTATCTCATCAATATATTTCTTACAAAACCAGCCTATATCCGGCCCTGTTACCCGACCAATATCCGATTTAATAATGACTTACTATCGTTAGTTTGGCATAGAAACCTCTTTTTGTTAAGTCATGATGATGCTGAATGAATTAGGTCTTTATGTTCAGAGATATAAGATTAATGTACGCAGTACATATGAAGCTATAATATAATTTAATTTTTCTTTTCATATTATGACTTCTTTTAGTAATAATTACAATACGATATATTTGATATTCTAAGTGATACACAAGTTAGAAAAGTATATAACATTATATTTTGTATCATTCGAATAAATTTCAAACTGTAATCATATCACCTAATAGGTGAGAGATGTTGCGAATATTTCCATCCGCATTCGTAATTGCGGAGCTTCAACATTGATTTGGACATCTGCCTCCGCATCCGCATCCATATCCGCAATAATCAACGCGGATGTTAATGCGGATCCATATTTAGCGCAGGTCACAACAAGAAAGAAAATGGGTGGACCGATGAATGGCGCGATGATTCTTCAAGTGAAAATAAGAATCAAGAAATACCAGAAAATGGTATAGTTAAATTTATGAACCTTTGCAAAACAGGCTTGAACCTGCAAGGGTGATAAAATACTTTTTATTAAATAAGATGAACAATTTTCATCAACATCCGCATCCGCAATTGCGGAGCTTCCGCATCGATTTGGACATCCGTATCTGCATCCGCATTCGTGGACGTGAGCCTTTAAATACCCGTATCCGCATCCGCAACATCCCTGTGACACCTACTACTATAATAAGTCTATTTTATTTTATATATTTTTTTATCTAATGAAGAATTTTATTAATTGTACGTTCATAAGAAATAAACATATTTTGAAAATAAATTAGTTGCTCGGTCATTTAATAAAATTTCATAATAAATAAGTACCTATGTATTACAAAAACAGCATAGTAGTCGTTGCCTTTATTGTTTATTCACATCACAGTTCCATGTATGTACTAAAAATAAATATTTACTATAGCTATATTCGTGTGCGACAAGCTTAACTCATTTCGCATTAATCTAAGTATAAGAGTAAAAAGGTCTCTGTGGTTTATCTTCCCACGCGTTTAATAACCACGCGGGACGGATGGCTCACTTTATCTTTTGTAGTTCTATTAAGTTAACATTATCTGTGACTTAATTAAAACTGTGCCGGTTTTCTCAATTATTATAGGTACATTAGGAACAGCATTCTCCCTTGATAATTTAATATCGTAGACTTTGCACGCGATTTGATGCACATAACCTACAGTTCGCCGGCAACGCTATTTACGCAGAGCACTGTGTGGGTTATAACTCTAGTTGTCTAGTCAGAAAAAGATGAAACGTCGTTTTTATTTCAAATTAAAACAAACTAACGGACATTCAAAACTGCATAAAATTTTTGCCGTGGGTTTTTGCGTAAATCTTGAACAAACCAACACACATAAAATACAAACACTAACATAATTTCAGATTCAAGCACACTTGTTGAAAGATGTAGTTAACTACATTTTTAAAAAAATAACTGAGATCACACTGAGTTAGTTTTATAAAATATATTTAATGTATAGACGCAGCTTCTATGCAGTTTTAAAATAGACACTAAAGCATAGAACAGAGAAGGTATCAACAAAAGTAATTTAACGTGTGAACTGCCTGTCCGTTGCAATTATTTTAATCACTTCAGCTACCGAAAATGACGTACAGTGAACTCATGGAGTGTTCTACAACAATATTAATTTACACTTACGTAACATAACAAGCACAAACACAACTAGCGCGTGTGTCTCACCTCTGTATAGGAGTCCAATTAGGCGGTATCCACGTGGGCACCCCTTTTGTTCTCCGAGTAGCGCGTTGTTATAACAAAAATGGTACACTGTACACGCACACATTGTTATCTACGTTTTGTACTTAGACAGCTTGAAATTGAAAATAAAATGCCTGTCTGTCCGTCGTCTTGCTCGCTCATAACCTTTGTTCTGTAATTTGAACTCCGCTCCGTGTAATTTGAAATATGAAAAAAACATTAGGTCTAGTGTCGAGCGCTGCAATTTACAGATGAGCTCGTTCTGCACATTTATGTGAGTACTTGTGTTATTTTGTAGTCGTGTTCTGCTAATTATATGGCATGTTCTACGTTTATCAAGAGGTAATGAGATTGCTGTACATGAGGATTACACGAATCCGGGTATGATCCCTGCAGAGGGGAAAGTCTTATTGGGTTCCAGCACGATGTTTGGGACTGTGCCCAGTGGACGACAATAGATCCCATATAATAACGGGGTTCACACATACGACGACGGAGTCTCACATAATATCCTAACCTAATATTATAAATGCGAATGTGAGTTTGTTTGTTTGTTACGCTTTCACGCCTTAACTACTCGACCGATCATAATGAAATTTCGCATACACGTTGTCAGAGGTCGAGAAAAAGACACGGGCTACCTTTTATCCAGGAAAAAGCACTGTTATTAACCTAACGTAACCTACATTTACGCGAGCGAATGTAATGTAGGTGTGTAATAGACCTCTGTCTGCCTCTTCGGGAATAAAGGTGTAAGACTATGTATATATGAGATTGTCGGCTCACAAATCGGCTCTTCATAACAAGACACTCGCGTACTTCCCTGCATAGCTTTCTCACTGCTGTTCTTTAATTTGCCTAAGTTGTCATTCTTTTAATGACAAACCGTTAAATATTGAAACGGTACTTTGAACTTTTATCGCATACTAATTGAGCAAAGTAGATGACTTCTCTACTCTACATTAGTCTTATATTAATACTAACTTCGGCAGATATACGTCGCATATTAAAATACTTTTGCCCATATAAAGTTTGGAAGTTGGGTGGCGAAGTATTTTCGTTTAAGAACATTAGCACAAAAGTTGAATATATGCTAGAGTTACGAGCAGACTTCGTGTTCATAATAAAGTTCAAATTAAGGGACTGTATGCCATCGATCCTAATATACCTGTCGTATCACGAAACAATATATCTACGTAATATTTATATTTCTTAATGCCGTTTTTATATTGTCAGTCTGAGTGGATAGGCTCAATAAATCATTCCTTTGTTGTTCCTTGTAGCGATTCGATAAGCTATCAAGTTATTTATGGTCCGGGTTATAGAATATTGGCAGAGGTGAACGTGATAAAAAATCTGAAGCGTCCATCGACATACGGGAAAAGTGTGATATAATTTTGACATAATACTAATATATAAAATGCTCGTGGCTTTAGTTAGTACATATAAAATTATATTTAGTTATATTAATAACTGTCTAGTTGGCATAAGATTGTGCTTATGTTTTTATAGAATAGTGAGGTGTCGGTTTCGAATACCGGATAGTACAAACTTGTTTTGTATTAATTTATCGTGTAGGCAATTTTCAGTACTAGTCCGAAATATGGAAATGTCAGGTGACTATTAAGCTCGCCTTTTCTTACGTGTGACCGAAACATAAACGCCGAAATATGGGTGTAAATCACCTCTGCCTATCCCTTCAGATTCATAGACGTCAGTTATGTTATGGCAATAAAACTGTACAAACATTAACATGTTAATTGGCAGTATGGCAGATGATTTATTAATATATTATACAATTTAAATTGTTTGCATTTCATTAAGTACACTACGTCAGCCACATTCATAATAAAAACCGTAGCAGAAGCGAGACTTGCTTCAATGAGAGTGCTGTTCAGACTCATTGAAACGCATAAGAGAAGCTACGTCATAATAGGCTGAAACTTCATTACTAGTGGAAATAATGAGAGAACGGACAACAACAGTGGCAGCTAAATGGAAAATCGTGAGGACATATCGGCCCGACAAACCTTTGTACGATGTGTTACCGTTGGAACAAATGCATATGCATTCGCTGGAAAATTCTGTATTGTAGAAAATGTCGTATTGTTTGTGAATATAATACAAGGATAGCCATTATATGTGTAAAGGCAAATATGTTACGTAAAGGACGGCAACTGTTTACCTGAGTGGGTATATCGGACATGAAGAAACTAGTCTTATCTTATGCAGAAATATTGTTCATAACTTCATACTAACTTTACCAGTATACTAGACCAATGAGCTAGCAAAGCCATTAGTAGCGTAGTTGAAGCGAGTAAGGTCCATTGTACGGTTTTGGGTTTGATTTCAGGGTCGTGTATAGTGATTTCGGTTTGTGTGTTAGCAGTAGGAAATCTGGCATTATGCCCGGTAGAAGGTAAAGGGTGTACACACATTATAATTGAAAAAATACGTGATGAAATGAGAATGCGATACAATGCTGCTTATCTCTTTGTAGAAATGGCGCAGTGGTTGAAGTAGTCGCATCACCACTGCCAGTACGCCGAATATTACTAGATTTGAATCCCAAACAAGACAAAAATTTGTGCTATCCTGAAATAATTGTTCTGAGTTTGGGTGTTCTCTACATCCGTTATTAAGATGTTCTTAAAGTCCCGCGAAATACAGGAATTATTCCTAGTCCAGATATTATCTTTTCTAATCTTAAGAAAAATTCATCTCACAATGTCTTGTACAGAGAAAAATTATCAACTAGTCTAGGATGCTAAAGCCGCAGTTGATTAATACATAGAGCTTAAATGACAATCGTTATTTAGTTATAGCATCAAAAACTACTACATGGTAAGATTTTTAATACGTTGAGCATCGCCGCAATTTCAAAGTATCCGTGCTTATACTGCAATTATTTTGAGATACCTAACTATGTCAAAATACGTTGTTATACTCGTCTTTTTATCCATATCACCTGACGAATCCAATATCATAACAAAATATTACCTTTCTAACCGCTAACATTTAATTTACGGAATGGCAAGAAGCGTTCATCAAATATCTAATTTAAAATTATTACAATAACATCAACAGAATGATTGTATTAAAACCTCTTTTACTAATTCACATAACACATTAAACGCCCATAACACCGTATAATCCATCAATTTATAAACGGCGTAGCTCGCTTGGAAAGAGGCTTACACGAATAATCTCTATGAGCTTGTAGGTTTAAATTAAAATCTTTGGAGAGGAAATGCTAACTCCATTCGATTTTCCGCCTGTAGGTGTCATTATGTCTCGATGCTCGAACTCTCGTACCGCAGGCATCGATGGCAAGGAAATTGCCCGGGGATTGACTACGCTAGCGATATTGCGCGGGTTGCCAGGTCACGAACTTGAGACATACCAACACTAAACAAATATGTAACAAACTTTTTGCTACATATTCTCTGAGGAAAATACGTGATATTTTCTGTTCATATAATATTTTGATAAGCTTTTATTAAACGTTCAACAAGATCGATTACAATGAAAAATATACATAACCATTTTCGTTTATAAGGCAATTTTAACGCAGACAAGTATACTTTTTTTAGAATTATTTAAAATATCAATGAGTAATATTTTCTTTATTTGGCGCGTGTCGGTAAGCGGAATATGGAGTAACTCAAAATTTGTAAGACGTTGTCCGGTATGCGAAGATATTTCCCGCGTGGAACTGAGCCAAGTATCTACGAGTATGTAGAAAAAATGTATGAAGTACACCTAAGAGTGACTGGCGGAGACAGCCGTGTCTACCTTTAAAACAACCGGGGTCATTGGCCGCTTTTGCTGGTTGGTACTTCGCATATTTTGCGTCAAAATACATATGTTCCGTTGATTTAAATGTAAATATGTATATATAATTTAGAATCGACTTAGCGAGGTCGAACCACTATGTAAATAAAGGTCGAGGAAAAACTTAGCGAAGCGGAGAATTTATACACATTAAAAAAGCTATGTATTTTACTAATGAGGACGGAACTGTGTATCATTAAACTAAATACACAGTTTATAATAAATAGTTATAAACCAATTTTTTTGGCATACAGAAAAACTACTTATATGCAACCGTAGTACTTCGTATGCAATCGCTGTTTTATTCATTAAACAAAAACAAACAGCATAATTGCAAAATTTCACAACAATTTAATTAATTCTTAAAGTGGCCAATACGTTTACAAACTTATAATAGGAACTCGGTGGCTGCGTTAGTCTTCAAGCACATCGTGACGACTCGATTCTAAATTAGAACAAATTGCTAGAGTATATTTTTTTTAATAAATAATCAGCCTGTAGTAAATATCTACAGTTATAGCCTGAAAACAGCGATAAACTCATTCTATCATTAAATAAGACAGAACTGGACTAACTGAAAAATCAGTATTAAACATATATAACAACATTACCATTAATATAACAAACAAGCGAGGAATGTAAAACATAAAATCAATAAGGTTTTTAATCTAGTTTTTAGTTTAAACAGATACCTTATTCCAGTACCCACCGGTATAGTCCAGACATATAAGGGTTTCACCTCGGAATTAGAGATAATAAGCTGTAAACTCGTACACACTTTCATTATAGTGTTCTTAAAGTTGTCTCAAAAGTCTCATAAAATCTCGTGTCTGCGCCGTAAGTTAGTCAAGGTCAAAGGTCACAAAAACATTTTCACGATGATCTCGATTTCTATAGCTCCAATGATGTTAACATTTATTATAAAATTGTCGAGCATAAAATTTGCTACAAAATTTGTTTAAAAACATTTTTCAGCCGTCCAACCGTTTTTGAGATAGAGGGCGGAGAGTCCGCGGCGCTCAGCCATACTTACTTAACACATACAACGACATCATAAGAATGTAAAACATATAACATAAACGTATAATGAGGCAGATATATATATATATTCGCTTAATCAAAACAGCCGCCGACTCTCTACGTTCATATTAAAGTCTTTAAAAGGCAAGCTCAGGTAATATGAATGGGGATTAACTAGTGAAGCTTTGGTTTCACCAAACGAGCTGTGATGCCTTTGAATTCAGTACAACATTGTTGTAAATAACATTAAACTATGCGGGTGACATTACCGAGCGTCCATGTTAAAGTAGTTATGTGGAAAGCTGTAATGATCTTATAAAGCTGGAGGTTATGCTCACATGAGAGGACGATGCGCTGTTCTCTAGAGATGCTTTTGAAATCGTAATGTTATGATCCTTCTGTATGTTAAGACATTTTACTGAAATAACGGCTAGAATTATAAAAGTGAAATTAGTATTGAATACTAAAAACGGTAGGTTTGTTTCATAGTTTTGTAAAAACCGAGCTTTTAACGAAATACATGTTATCGTAAAATTTGCATAGTTGCCAAAGAACATTGATTGATTGAACTAGATTGAGTTTAATTTGATCGATTGATTCTGAAAGCTAAATAAAATAAAGCATAAACCATATGAGCAAAACTAAAATATTTACTATTGAAATTTGGTAGGTACTATTGGTATTTGGTAGGAATTATTTAAGTGAATGTGTTCACGGTTTGATTTATTTATAGGTTGCATTGCATTTGTAATGAAGAGTGTGAGAATAGAAGTAAAGGGTGATAAATGGTTTTAATTAATGTTATATACCTACATCAAAAATTGTTATTAAATTCAATCGCTATTATGTGCGCAGAAAGTATTTTAAACAAAATTCGTAAACGCGTAAACATGAAGACTACTATATACCTACATGTAATAAGCTTCACAATATTTAGTTTTGTTATGTTTTATTTTTATTTAACATAGCATTAATCTCCCATAATTAGAAGACTTAAAATCATATTACACTAATAAAAATTGCTAAATAAGTAGATAAGTAAAAATCTGTTTCAATACAAAATCTGAAAGCTGAATGCAGATTACCAGTACTTTACTGTAATATTTAAGTACAGGAACAGTTTTATAGGTCTACAGTACACAAATGGAAATCTCAGTGGTCGTGGTATGTAGTTTAAGAGCATCGTTTACTCCAAGGTACATAAACGTCATGTTGCGGTCACGTAACGTGGGACGCTAGAAGCTTTTACTGGACAACGCCATATAAAGTAATTTACTTTTAGTCTTTATTCTCAACTAACTGTGGCTGCGATTTCATATGTACGAATATCATTGTATTATCTGCATATCCCTATGCAATTGAAATTATAATGACTCTTTTTTTTTATTTAATAAAGGAGGCATACAAGCAGTTACCGTAGACTACAGGATGAACGGAATGACTGCATGAATGGTTTAGTAGTTTAAGTAGTCGCCTCGGCACTGTTACGGTGTCGAGTGTTGTGTGTTCGATCCCCACTCGTGGCACAAATGTGTGTGACCCACTAGGTCTTTTTTGTGTCCGTGGTTTGTAACGTCCTCCGTGACACAGGAATTATTCCCAATAATAATAATAATAATAATATTCTACTACATACACACAACACCATCTAGCCCAAACTAAGCAGAGCTTGTACTATGGGTACTAGACAATGGATAAACATACATATATACTCTTATTTTTTTGTAAATACATACATATTATACATAGAAACACCCAGACCAAGACAAACACCCATGTTCATGCACACAAATGTTTGACTTGTGCGGGAATCGAACCCGCGACCTCAGGCGTGGCAGTCGGTTACACTAACCACTATGTGAGAGATGTCAATGTGAGAGATGTCTTTATAAAAAAATATATGGAAGAGGTAGTAATGTAAGATCCCGGGACACTGTTCCTGTGTTTCACGCTCGGTGATTTTACTCGCCGAGCACAAAAACCTAAACACGAAACAGTGTTACTACTCGAAGGCCTGTTTTCGGTAAGAGGTTCGGTTTTACCATACCAAACGATTAGGTGAACGTAAACATCATGCTAATCACTTTAGCAATAAAATTGCGGATGGTATGTGTAACGGACATACAAACAAACAAAACGTGTTCACCGTTTTATTACCTATATATCTAGAGATTAAAAGCTAATACTTTTCTGTTATAGTCATTGTGTACAATAATACTACAAACGCCAACATCCTCGTCACATAATAAACATAAATGAATTGTTACATCTCATGAAATGTCACAAATGCCCATTGTTCAATTGAAAATCTTTTGAAAGAATTTATTAATATTTTTGCCTCCAATAAATCATTTTCTTGATATTCTATCGTATTCGCATATATCAAGAATTCATGAACAACAAGAAACTTAGAGTTTGTAAATTAGGTACCTACATTGTTTGTTGAACCAAGAAGTTGTTTCTACTCATACTTTATTCTTGATAAAACCTTTTCTTTGTAATAAATATTCTTGTTTCGACTTATATCGCGGCCGAGTAGTTTAGATCATATAGCAAAAGTTATTTTATGATTACACATAAATGTTACTTTACTATTCATTGTTACTTCACACCTACGTATCCGCGGAAGGGTAGGCAGAAGTTTGATACATCCGTAGTTAGCTATGTTTTAGATGCGAAGTAATATAAAATTTGCGCCCTATTGTGTGTTAGATACATTTTCAGACTGTTTGCTCGACTCAGAAATCGAATCCAGAACTGCCGGATCGGTGGAGAGCATAACCACTTTCAGACGTGGCACCGACGTCGCGGTAAAAATTTAAATATAGTATTGAACTTTTAAATCATACAAAGTTTTTCACTAAGTTGAACAACTAATTAATATTCATATGATAGATTAATTGCTATTGTTATGACAACAAAAGCGTGGAATTCATTAGTCTTCTTGGTAACATTATCCACCGAAAAAATTATCTACCTTGTATATTGCCACTTTTTCTTTTCTTCACACGACTTGAGAGGCCCGTCCATCGCATCAATGACACTTAGACACAACAGTCCTCAAGAATCTCGAGATTACGATCCGATCCCATTTCCCGTGTGTGTATTATCTTCTAATGAGCGATTTAAGTTATCCGGTGATTAGTTGTAGGTACTGTTTATACTGAACTATATCAACAACGAATCGGAAAATTGGTTTCATATTTCCAGCTTAATTAATTTAGCGAGTTATTGCACGCTTGGTTTTGACATTCATTATAATATTTAGGAATTGTTGTATTAGTAGTGACGTGAAAATAATTATTTGTATGATTCAAATGTACAATGATTAAGTATATTGAATCCTGAAATAAGTGCATTTGCCTAATATATTTTTGCTTTGTATCAAAATAAAATATCCTCAATTCTTATATAGAAAATAATATTTATCAGACAGTCTTTATCTTTTAGACAAACGCCTAATACTCATTAATTAACGTCAAACAGAATTCTAATAACCGTTAAACATCTTTATAGAGAGAGACACAGTTAGTGCGGAATGTTCGCAGTAGTTCTTCGTAAGATATTATATGTGCTATCTTAGGATATATTTTCAAAAGTAATTATAAGTGCGGAGATGGAACAAGAACAAGAAAATGTCGGATCGCAGAACTATTTATGTCTGCGTTCGATAAGATGATTGCGATTTATTTGCAACTCCGTGGAGATGGAACCTATTCCAGTCATTCCCGTTTTAGTTCACATCGGCTGTTCACAGGCTAGTTAGTTACGCAACTCCCATCCCAGCCACGTTTTTATTCCATCTTTAAAAACAGGCTTACAGGGATTTAAGGAACTGAACGCTCTCGATATTGGATGGAAACGAAGTCCTTCGAACGGACCGAATGAATGTTAAAGACTTGGGTTCATACTATAAAAGGCTTATTTGATTTCGATTCAATCTCGTCTACATTGTTTTCGTTTTCTTCTCGTATAAATGAGAGTGGATTTTTGCAGTTCTAATGTAGTACAAAGTTCACTGACAGTGCTAATTAAAATCGTACAGCATACCGTGAATTTGTGGCGTGCGTCCGCTGCAGTGAATAACAATAGACCTGTGTTCGGCTGTTGAAAAAAAAGCTAGATTTAAAATGGCAATCATACTGAAATGTATGTATACGTACTACGAAAAAGAAAATATTTTTGTGTATATATGTATATACTTGCTCTTTTCACATCAGTCTTATAGAACATAAGCATTATTGCTAGTCCATCATGCCAGATCAATCCTTAGAAAGCCCAAAAGTTACACAACAATAGAATTATATTAAATAATATAATACGTGAAATTTGAACGTAAAACCATACAAACGCAACATTGACGCTTATACGCATTTTACCTTGAAGAATAAACATCGTGAAATCTTCAAAACCACATGCATTACTCATTATCAAACCAAGTTTTCAGATAAAACACATTGAAACTGTGCAGTTTACCGACGTTTTATTTACACTGCTACTTTTAATGAAGGACGTCCTAGGTGCAGCGTAGAAAAGCAAATATCAATGTACGACTGAGTTATAGCCGGTCATAGTAACTCTGACAGTGTGCGGTTCTTTATTTCATCAATAAAATAGTCGCTCCATATAGCATATTATATTAAGACTGCGCCGAGTGTAAGACAGATAATGACAGAGCTCGTGCGGCGCTTATTCAAATCAGTGCGCGGCCACTATAGTAAAATTGTATGGAGGATTTGAAGTGCTTTTTTGATAAATATGTATCTTTATTGTCAACTAATAACTTAAATATTTGGGACGAACAAATTGTAAAAAAATGTGTGTGTGTACCAGAGTACACAGGTAAGAAGTGAACTTTCTTTACGACATATCATTTTTCTACTATTTGCAACTTCACGAAAATGGGGTAGATAAGGCTTAAACCTTAAGAAAAACATTTTTTTCCGTATTAAATTAAAGCTATTTTATTATTATAGACATGCATACAATTAATGAGTAATTTATTTTATCATTGTTCTTATTATAATATCATTGCTATTGTTGTATTTCATCAATAATGATAGCATCATTATTACTATTGTTGTCATTATTAAATATTTTTGTAATTAATGGCTTGTGGTAGCTAAAATATGAAATATATGTTTTACATTCTACGGATTCTAGTAGTCTTGTAAAAACTGCGTCAATTGTAGTACCTGATCTTGTTGTTGATGTTTGTAGACTGTTTTGTAGACATAGATTTATATACATTCACTGATACTTACAATCAAAAAGTGAGGTTAACCTCAAATAAATATTAAAATCATGCTCATACGTGTTGAATTTATAAAACGAAATATATAATCACTCTCACTTTTCTTGTAAATTCACTTAAATTTGAATAAGTCTTTTTATTTTATAACTTTCAAATTAATATATTGTTATTCTTATTTCAAACCAAACTTTAAAACTAATATATTGTTGTTATTATTATAATATATTACATTATATTCTTTACGTCACTATACTAAACTTTGATAAAAAAAGCAACATGGCGCGTAACCGAAAAACGTGACTTTTTTTTTTTTACACTGCTACAAAATTTCTCCCATACGTCGATAAAGAAGTTTCACTTCAATAACTATTTGTGTTTCTTAGCTGTAAAATAGGATAGATTTCTACTGTTATAATCTAAAAATTTACGTAAGTTGTAGGCGAAAATATTAATTATTTTAAGTTTTTTTACACGGAGTAATTGTAAACACATTCATTGTTATGGTAAATGTATATTTTATATTTGTATAAAACAAAAAGTGTTGATTTTATTCACTTAACTGTGACATTTCGCTCGGCGCAGTCTTAAACGAAAAGATCAATGTCGAAGGTAATGTTTAAATTAAGTAAACATTTTCATTAATCGATATTATTAAAATATGCATTTGTATCTTTCTAACTGGCATTTCCATTTACATCCGCGCTGTAAATCTTCTAATGCAATTCTAATCAATACCAATGAAAACGTTAGCAATCTTAGCAGAGCTTTACTATGTAAATATGTTGCGAGCAGCGGACTAAAGTGTCCATTTACGCTAATTATGCTAAGGCTAAAAACTATATATATGTGTTTCTATGTGAAATATTAACAAGAGTAATTAACAAGGACAGCTCGCCGGATTAATACTAGGTAGTGTCGTGCACTAATTGAAAAGTTTTTACAGTTGTTGCAACGTTCGTTATTTTTGTGACATTTCAATTTCATCCTGTCGAAACAAACAAAAATATCTCACTGAAGGCATCAAAACGTGAATAGCAACGAAAAGGGAAAATGAAATGTTAATTAGCCGTCACAAACTTTGACTCCAATAAGGTCGGCACAATAAGAAAGTAAAAACGTAAAAAATGTTTTTATAAAGAAGCAGTAACAATATTAATAAGAAGAGGAGTGAAACCAACCTTTTTGTATCCGGCGAGTCGCAGCGCCCTCTGTAGGCACGCGGCCCGCGTCTTCGACAGGTACACTATAGGCACCGCTTCCCCCGCTTCCAACTCGATGTCGAAGTCGTTAACTGCCTCACAAAACTTATAATCCTCAAACTTTTTTGCCTCACTCTTCATTAGTTCCTCACTGTCCCCGTCGTCACTTATCTCGTCTTTTAAAACTTCGCTTGCCGGGATGAAAAGAGGGTTTTCGTAACAACGATTAAGAAGTTTAGGAGCTTCGTTTACGATGGCTGCTTCTTCGGAAATCCGCTTTTTGATATCATCGGCCGATTCTGGTTCGCTGTCGTCCGGGAAACTTATTAGATAATTACTGTCGGTGGCCGCGCAGCGCTGGTCGGACACGTCCTCAATCACAACAGGCGACATGTTTACATCTGGCGAGGCGGACATGTATGCGCTCCACCTCAGACCGCTAGTAAGACGTCCACACTCCATTGTTCCCAGGATTACGTTTTCACTCATTGAATATCTTTGTTTATTATTCAACAAACATTAATATGTTACATGCCTGCAATGTGACAGTAAAAATTACGTCTGTCAACAAGTGGGCGTATTCAGTATCCGATTTCAATCTGCAATCTCACCAGTCCACGTAAACACGTGTCGGATATTAAAATATATCTTTTGCCTCTAGGCAAACAAATTATTTTTGGAAAGTCCGCAATCGTACAAATAAAACAAGGTAAATCTTTCTCTGAAACCACGAGGACATTTGGAAAAAAATTAATTCGAAAATAAGAAAATTTATAAACGGTGCACGTGGCCTCATATCACCACGAGATTCATATTTTTATCTAATTCAGTGCTATTCTTCGGAAAAATTATATAAACTTAGCAACAACGTTGGATATGAAAATGTTTTGATGTTTTTTAAACGGGTACCTATCAAAATGTAGCGATGCTGTCCACAGGTGTTGAAAGGCAGGTGATAAGGGTCACCGAGGGATCCCACGGCCTGTTTCTACCGCTCACCTCAAATTAGCTACATTCAGTCTCATGGAAGTACCCTTATTCCCTGTATACAGTATTATTTTATGATATCATTGTGAAATTGTGTTATTTTTGTTGAAATATTTTTTTCTTTATTATTAATATATTTCTGTTTGTTTTAGGAGCATATACTTAGTTCAAATACATTTGCTGGTTCTACTTATGGCGTCTGAAATAAATCAGACGGAGTCCAGACGGGACAGGCCAAAACGTAAATGTCATGCAACAAAACTCGGTACGGTGTCATCGCTCCCGACCATCTATTTAGACTACATGTACTAAAAGTGGAATATCATTTGCTCATAGTATTTACTGGGCTTAAATCGCGACTTGCCTGGCTATAACGTTTTCTTAAACTATGCACGTTCCTCAGAGGAAATAATACTTTAACGAGAATAATAAGATAAACTATGTTCTATTATGGATGTCACAACGTTTCTTGTTTCTACCATAACCCATTGCATTTATTTATGCTCACATTCGTCCTAAATCGTGTACATCTTGTAGTATTAATAAACAAATAGCAAAATTTTATGTATATACATAAAATTTTCAATTATATCTATTTTAAATGATCTTGCTAAACGTATGACGCTTGATGCATTACAACGATATTTCATTTACAAAACACAGGTGCTGCCACCTGCCGTGATCCTCCAAAAATAACATCATTAATTATTTTATAGAACTATTAGTGACGTACATTTTCAAAGAAATTTCGAGAAACAGAGCTAATTAATTACTTGCAAGCTAAATTGAAAGACGTCTATTTTTGTTTTCATAATAAAATGGCCATGGAATGACATATGAATGGATTCTAATATCTTTAGTTCCAAGCAATATTATAAGAGATATAAAATGAATTAAACATTATATTTAAAGCATTATTAATAATTATGATGAGAACTGTTTTATTTTATGAGCCTTTTATGTTCCACTATGGGGCAAAGCCAAGATTTGTATTGCATTAATAACTTAATTTCGGTAATTGTTACAAACGACGCTTTTGGAATTGTATTTTTGGTTTCAAATCCAAAGAATTACCGTTATTCCCGTCGTTTTTTAAATCAACTTGCACGTAAATAACAAACCATAGACTCGATCTCCTAGACTAAACGAAATAACCAAGTACAGATAATAAAAGTTAAACTACACAGCTGATATATTGGCCAATTTATTTATGCTTCAATTCCGTAATCTACATAATATACCTATCTCATATATTATTATGATTTTACATAAAGTACACACAGCGTGTTTTTAGCGTGTATATATTGTTTTAAACATCGAACTGCACTTAAATACAAAACATAGTTACAATAGGCTAGTTGACAATAGTCGATTACATGTTATCGATATTATTTTGTAAACATAACTAACCCAGCCAAAGTTAATTAATGCTAAACGTTTTGTTTTAGTACGAATCAATATTGACATTGTCATTTGTTTGTATTCGTAGTTAAAGTTTAATAAAACTATATGATGATCGCACGATGATTATTGTATACGTAAATTGATTGTTATTAGAATTGCAAAACAAAGAGATAAAAGTTATAAAATAAATACTGTAATTTCTTGACTATGGGTAAACACTTATTATAGGCTTCATCAACGCAGATTTAGCTTGGTTAAATATAATAATATGCATATAAACACATTTCAATAGTTAGGTATTTCAAGAAAAATAATAACAAATAAACAAAATGCAGTGTTTCCAAAAATAACTGGAGCAACAAATTTACAGAAAGAGTGTAATGAGTCCCCTGTTTCGAAAAAGTTATTATGATTTACACTTTTAAGCACGAAGCTCTAAAAGTTTAACAAAGAACTCCTTTCCTTCAAATGGAAGGCATATTTCGAAATAATTGCGGCACAAATTGAAAATCCAAATCCCTATTAATAAGGCAGTATAAAATATTGATAATTAAATTTAAGTTCTAACGACATAAACACAGATAGTTTTTTTAGAGGTAACAGGTAAATAACCTTATAAAACGCGATTTTTAATAAATAAACCAGTTTCTTACGATTTCAATTACACTTATTAATCTGCGGATAAACTTGTCACATTCGCTTCACATTTATCTTCTAAGTATGTTATTTAATAAAGTGTTTGAATGATAGTTTCCGATTCAAACGTCAAATGCTCGCAACGTCGACGCACGCGCCGCGCGGGATGAATCGAGACTGAACCGTTCTAATTTTGAAATGAAGTGGGTTTAATAACATTGCGTATATTTTCCCGTTTTCACAGCCGGTGACATCCGTGATGAGTCATCGATTCAAATGAGTGAGTTGATTTTTCTTGGCGCTTATTGAGTCCGGGGAACACTAGGCGCCGTATTACAAAGGCACTGAAGATTTAAATATAGTAGCTGATCAGTCTTCTTTCCTAGACAGATAGAAAATAAAGCGCTTTTTTATTTAGCAGATATTTTTATGTAGCATACAAGATAAACGTGTTATTCTGTATTAACACGAAGATAGACTGTCCTACGTCTATAAAATACAAAAATTCTACATATCTTTCACCGCTAAATTCGGTTATCTCTTGTTTTGTCCCGTCACATTTCAAAGTAGGGAGAAAATAATATTTTTTTTTTAGTTGACTTATGCCGCGTCTGCTATGCTTTATCACAAACTTATAAAAGAAAATCCGCATCACTACGCATTAAACAATAAGTACAAGTATAGCCCTATATCATTGTTTAGTGCAGGTGTCGTGGTAGGCTGGTGGTTTTTGCATATAAGCTATGGTTTATTCAATGTTCGTTCGTTCGACACTTATTTAAATGTACATCTAAATTTGGTTGGTCAATGACGACTACAGTTGTATTGTCACTAACGATACCAAAGACAAAGTCCCAACATCTATATCTGCACATTACCTGATATTAATTTCATCCGAGCTCGATATTGCTGGGAATATTCCTGGAATTCCTCCAAATGTCTGGCAGCGATTATAACGAGACCTTCTAATGATCTTCCTGTGAACGCCATAAAACTACAGACAACCTTGAACATGACGTGTTATTGTTTATTAGACCGCATTAGTTGCACTAAAACTGTGTGGTTTTTAGTATCTAGTAGCCGCGACCTTGTCTCGTCCGTCGTCTGTTTTGAGCTTGTGCCAGGACTACGTTTGCACTCAACAAAAACATCGCGACGCCAGCACAGAGAAACTCTCTTCTTTCGTTTTTCAAAAGAATTGAGTAAGCAAATCTAAAATAAGCATTGTGTATCGGATGATCGGTCATTCCAGGTCATACTGATACAAACATCCGAATCCGAAAAAGACAATTATGTATATTACGTTTGCTTTTATATTACATTATTGGGGTTGATTATAATAATTGTAAAATATACAATTTACTAACAATACGCTTCTTAAATATATTATTTTAAAAGATTACCTATCATTCTAAAAGAAAATGGTGATGATTATATTTTTGAATAATGCGATAAAATACTTATTATATTTGCTGCCATATTTTTTAATGCCATAAGGATTTTAACCATATAAAGGATAAAATAAGGTAATATTGTCTTACGTTTATGCAAATATTATACATTGAAATAAACCTAGCTTACACTGATTTTGTCGAGATGTAATTTTATTATTTAGACACTGTTTAAAATAAGAGTTTTGAAACTACTACTGTTAAACACTGTTTCTGTTAACTTATATTTAAACTATTTAACTTATTAAAAAACTATTTAGATTTAAGTTTACACTTTTTCCGACGTTTCGGTTGCTTTTCAGCAGTCGTGTTCACGGAGAGATGAATTTCAATAAAAATAATATAATAATTTGTTTATTATTTAAGTAAAGTTACATAGGACAACAAGATATTTATTTATTTGACTCACCAAACACCAAACAACCATGAAGTAGCTGATATGGGTAAATTTTATTAAAACTTAATACTAGAACCAGTTACTCCAAATTGAAATTAATAAAATACATGGTTATTATTTGAGCTTATTCCATTATATCCCTAATGTATCAGATAGAGGTAATTAACAAAAAAAGTTCATGAAAATTACCAACAAGGGGCAGGAAACCAGTAACAGTACTACGAATCGAAGACTACAATTTATAGATCAGTTTCAATTGAGCGGTTCTTGCCATGAAATATTACATGTCTGGGCTGCTGACATGGCTTTAGTCCAACAAAACTATGTAATACATTTGCTCTTGTTATATTACCTTTGTAAATTTTACTCTCATGCGAAATATTGGTTAAATTTGTAATTCTTTTCAATCAACTTATATCCACTTGAACTCTGTGAGATCCGAGCTTTATTTTGTCTTCTACCTCCGCTCAAGACGATGCTATAATGCCAATCTATTTATCTTCATGACAGCGTAAATCCCCTAATATGTGCAAAGAATTATCCTCTAACTGTGTAAATTATTCACTACCGTCACATTCATTAGCATAAAATAAAATGGGTTAGAAAATACACGATAATGAGTACTCCATTATTGAAATTTCATACTTGCGAAGAGGCTCAGAAAGTGGGTAATGAACCTTGATCTGAATAGTCAGTTTGGCTGCGTATCGCAGGTAATTGTTTCTTTATATACGGTTAGAACAAAGGGACGGTTTTTTGTTTCCCCTCCGCCTGTTTAAATGTTTGTGGCGACAACGCTAACGAAATCCCGGCTGCGGCGACAAGCACACATGTTGCGGAGATATATAAATATAAGCTTATTACGGATTTACATGATTTATTACGTGCAAACTCCACTCTTAATGGTAAAAAAGCTTATATTATATTCACACCTGTGACTTCTGTGGTAAAGGTTTGACTTCGCATATGTGTATTAGAATTTAATTATCACTTACTTTAACTGTGAATGAACATCGTGATGTAACTTGCTTGCCTAAACCTCCGTATATTTCTCAAAAGAGTGTGAATCAGTCATCTTTGGTCAATGTATCTTCTCCTGTAGGAAAGGTCAACAAAAACCCGATTCCATTCATTATTTTTGACTGCATTGTATTGATATAATATTATTCGACCGGACCAATACAGAAAAATTTAACTGCGTCCAGTATCGCGAATTTTACGCACAGATATGCAAGCGATCTAATTGAAAATATTATAACAAAATTCTTTATGTACATTACGAAACAAGTCATCCCAATCAGTCCGTAATAGCCCAAGGGCGACCTCATAAACTCATAACTCATAGCATGGCAAGATAATTACTGAAAGTGTGAAGGCGAGTCGGCTAGTAATTTTCTCTAATGAAATCTCTATTCCACCTGGGGAATCCTTTCTATTTATGTGATGAAAATGTGCACGTATCATAGTAGAAAGTATAAGTGGAAATAACTTCAAATGGTGTTGTAGTATGGAGCCGTTTGGCAATAACATATAATTGCGATGGCTAGTGCCTTCTAAGCGGCGGAACTGCAATATTCCGCTACAATAGTTATTTGTAAATAGTCTATACGAGACTCTTGCATAGGAATCACTAGGTATTTTCTAACATTATTTTCTAGCGAATTCTAACACACTACAATAAGACGTAAGATGATTTATGTTTATATACCACGAATATTGTTTTGGTTTACCTTGTAAAATATAAATGTCTGATTGCTGTCCTAACTAGTATTATAAATGCGAATGTAAGTTTGTGTGTTTGTAACGCTTTCACGCCTCAACTAGCCTACTCGATCGATCATCATAAAATTTTACATACACTTTGTCAGGGGAACAGAAAAGGACATAGGGTACCATTCATCTAGAAAAAACGATTGTTGCTAATTTACTATAACCTAACCTACATTTACGAGCGCGAAGCCGCAGACAATATCTAGGACGATATATATTCATGGTCTTGTAGTTATTGCCGAATTATGTAGTCACAGCTAAAAAGAACTATATACCACTTCTCATTCTGACGGTTCTATCAGAAATGACTCCTGAAAGCTGGATGCATATGGATCCGGTATCAATTCCGCTGAAAGCCTAAACCATTACACGGTGGGAACGCATTAATCCTTCACTGTGCTTCGCATTCTCATAAATAAAATATCAGTTGCTTTTCCATTTAAATCATCTACTGTTTCACTGTAAATTGTAATCAGAATCAGTTGGCGTTTCGAAATAATAAGCCAATGCATTTCGATTGGCTCTTACGATTGTTTATCGAATGTTTCGTTTTACTATACTCTGATTAACTCCAGAATTACTATTCCTAGATTTTATGTGTTCTAGTTTAATGAGAATAACGGTGTTTGTAATCATTATTTGTTATTGAATGTTCTTTCCATAGCTTGATGGTGTACAGCAGATGAAATTAAATTTGCGCTCATTATAACGTTACTTTAGATAGCTGTATCGTTCGACAAAAGCATTAATTACTCTCCACTTTGAATGATGAAACTACTTCTGTAGATATTGCCCGTCCACTATTAGTCCTAATAATGTACAAGTTGGTGAATTTGCTTGGATATATTTACTAAATTATTATTATCGATTTTGTAATCTATGCGCCAATTTCCTCCAAATCTTATGATAATGAACACAAAGGAATACTCTTTATTAACATATTCTAGTGTTGAGGATTCCTGTAGGCGAAGGCGATACTTCCATAATATAATAGACTAGCTTTTGCCCGCGGCTTTGCTCGCGTAAAAGTAGATTAGGTTAGGCTACGTTAGTAACAGTACTTCTTAAAATAAAATATAGCCTATGTTACTCGGTGATAATATAACTTTCTAATCGTGAAAGAATTTTTAATATCGGTCATATTAATTTTTGAGTTACATCCTTATAAACAAACAAAGAAAAAATCAATTTATTCCTCTTTATTATATTAGTATAGAGTATTAAAAATGTTTATTTCGCTCCACTTTTCTTTTGCTCTGTTTTTCTTTCATCTTGAGTTTGACAACCGCTTCAAAGCCGCGTCAATTAATTGCTAGCTAACAAATTCGCTTATAACTTGTTCGTCCGATCATACTTCGATTGTTCCAAAATGTACGTACCTCGAAGCGTGTCAGAATGTATAATCGATAATAGTAGTCGGAACGTCAGCAACAAGCGTGACTCTAGCCGTCCCATTTCCCACATTTCGAATATTACTATTTGCTTGGTAAATACGTAGCGAAAATCATCAGATACGTTGTGGAAAATTACTTTGATTCATCCATTATTAGACAGACCGATGTTATTCATGTGACTGATTAACATTTTCTAAAACCACCAAGACTACAACGTAACTATCAAAAGGAAAAAAACGAGTAAACATGAACTGTCTCAAATTTCTAACAAGAGGAAAATATTTTAAAACATTTACTTTAGTACCAACCAATTTTCAGATGTTATACCTATGCAAATGTTTCGCGTAAAGTCGCTTACACTACCTGCTCAAATTATGTTCAAGCTTATGTGAAGGCTTAACGCAATATGGGCTGTATTCTTCCTCATTGTTTGGGCCAATTTACCGGTATCCCTGCTCAAGATTAAGAGGCGGATCAATTGACGCTACACCGCTTTATTCTGTCCTTAATATACTATTATTACACGTGTAAGTAGTAATTATTTGGATGAAAGCACTTCTTGAATATCTATATTCATAAATAAGACAGAACTGTTTATGTTAAAGTTATAAGTATATAGCAAAAGGAATTGCTAAAGATTGTACCTGCATAATATGATGAGAACAAAGTTCATCGTAGTGTGATAATCTACTCACGAATCTAATACAAAGTAAGTATCTCAGGTCACGGTCAATTTTGAAACCTTGTTCCAAATAAACTATTTGATTTGATTAGCTTAAACATGACTAAACAATAATATGAATAGCGATTTAAGGTGATTTAGATAATCGTCACAAGATAAAAGCAATTTTCTAGATAACGCATTTTTGCTAAAGTTGAAATAGAACCGTTTTGTAAATGAGAGCTTCGCGTGCGTTTTCTAATTGAGGTTCCTAATTTGAATGTTCGCCCATCAGCTTCCAGACAGTAGGTGTAAGAAATGAGGCTGTCTTGCTTAATACTTAAGCATCCCGTCTGGGCACGCAACACGAAATGCACGAAACACCACTTTCACACGACACGGAAAATATTCTACTTTTATTTTGATCCCAACAAAACCGCCAAATCCAAATTGGCAATTTAGACCGCGTAGAGGTTTCACCTAATGACTCTGTTAACAACACACATAACACTCGAATCAAGTGAATCAATAAACCTCTCGTCGGGTTGCCGACCATCAATCATATGCGAGCGGGTCCTTTTGAGCTCATAAAAACTGACGTCACACTGTCGTGTACATATTTATGAAGCATCCAAGTGATCTGCTATTGATGGCCTGTCCCATTCATCAGTCAGGAGAGCCGTCGACTAACAAAAACTTGTTCGTAACAAGATTTTTGTGGGTGGACAGCGATAGACGGAAATGCGTATGTGTTTGCCAGTGAAGATAATATTAGAGGGGATGTTTCATACTTTGGCCTTGGCCAGTATTATTGCTTGAGCAACAAACGCGTAAAATAAAGACTTCACTAATGGTATGTTATTTAAACGCTATAACTTAGCTCGTTTGGTTTAATGACGTTGCAAAACCGTACTCACATTTTAAAAACATTTTTCTCACGATATTCTAAAACATCTTAGAACAAGGACAAAGTCACGTGAATCGATTCCTCTAATGGTACGGCGGCTGACTTAGGAATGCACGTCTCACTACCATAAATAGGAGTAATTTGACAAGCTGAAGGGACGTATTTTCTATAACATTTATGACGTTGAGATCCCTTCCATGCTTAGTCTAAGTCCATGCTTATCTAAATAATTTTATTTAGATCATACGAAGCGACTTGTCCAAATATTATGAAATAGGCACTAAAAAGGTTGGATAAATGGACTCACGTTATTTCTCAATACTAGAAGTAATGCACGAAGTTGATAAGTAAGACTTGCCGTGGCACAAGACACGTATGTCTAGGTAACAGCTTAAGTAGTTATCATTATTGACACTTGCATGTTCATGTCATCATATGATATAAAAAAGTCTATCTTTAACGTAAAATGTATTTACGTTTATACCAACTTACCATCGCGTTATTTCATAGACTTTGCTCGTACCTACTTGGAATATACGAATGTCTCCGAGTAATATGACGCCGCGCCGGAAAAAATTAAATGATCCACAAATAGTTGGACCGGGTGTGAGGTTTACATTTTTGATGATTCAATGTTTGTAAGGTCCTCCGTGGACATGACTTATACCTTAGTGTGGACAGAGTAAATTAAAAATAATAAGCAATATAAGCAGCACAGCGCAAATATCAACAGTTTGAAATACATGTCAAATGTAACTATTACGAATGCCATCAAACCATCTGTCAAGCTTAAAAAGCGTGGTATTACTATTATACATATACGTATAATACAGAAGGTAAACTTTAGACAACAGGATATATTTGTTGTATGGAAAATAAAACAGTGTATACATGTGAGAGTGCAATTGTCAGTGATTGCGGTCGATATCCCCTGCTTTATTGATGGACACAGGAGACGTGCGTTGTAATTGCCACTCGCATGAGCATGCGGTGGATTGGCAAGGGTCGAGACCGTTATAAGTGTCAATGCAATGTACCCCGGCACAATCAACTCGTTTTATATTATTTTTTTCAGTTGCCGACGAATCTACTGAATAAAAACATGTTTTTATATTTTATTAAATACAGAATACTTACTTATTTTTAATTTTATAAAACGCTATACTTTTTGAGGTATATTATGATTTATACTAAGGCCTACAAAATAATAAAAATATATATTATCATCATTATACTTTAATAATATAGATATTATTGAAAACCAACAAAATAAATAGAATAACTTTGATTAAGAATTCAAGCAGAAAGTAAGATATGATACTTATAAACGTAGAGAGAATGTGGCTGCGGCTGTGTGATCAAATCTGAATTATTCTGGAGAGTACCCAGGCTAAACAGGAAGGATGTTTAAAGTGACGATAGTGAACAAAACAAACAACCTATATCAAGATCGAAATAAGATGAAATACGTGTTTATGATAACCCTTATCAGCGAAACTGCGTCGAGTTCATGTATTGTTTACAAATTGAATTACCTATATATGGAGATAAGTGAACCCTAAAACCAATCATAGTGAACAAACAAACTTCAAGTTTACCTACGCGGTCACTCTAAACCTAAAACCCATATTTACAGACCTATCCATCTCGTTCCAAAGCCACATTAGTATTTTGAGGCTAAAGATAAAACAATATAAGTCAAACAGTCTCTATGACTAATATTTATCGAAGCGTTTATCTCACGCCGATTTAGCACAAAAGGTAACAAAAATATTTTTGTTATATTTCCATCAGATAAATCTTCTGAAAGCCGGATCGTTATGGCTTTGCGAGCGTATACTGAACAAAATTTTAATCCAAACTATGAACAGGTCTATTCGTTTCACGAGAGATTGGTGTTCGGTAGATTTTAAAGTTCTGCAAAAATCTCTCCGGTGTTGCCAACCGCGATGCAGGACCAGTCAAACGCCAATCAATAGCAACGAAGATGGGTGTCGTCATTATGTAACTTGCGACTGCGGTCAAAATGAAGAGATGAAGACTGGTCGTCCATGCCACGGCTGTTCCAAATAAATTATGTAACCCACAGAAAAATTATTCTGTTTATTAAATGCCACTATAAAATTTTATTGCCGCGCTTATAATCAGTGATGTTGCCATCATGATGCGTTGACTGTAACCGTTGATTAAATTATTTAGCATAAAACAACTCATTAGTTCCCTATAAATAATGAAACTGATTGATCACGGTGTCTCCAGCAACTGCGTGACCGGTTGCGCAAGTGCCAAGCTGTGACATTACGTGGCAGCCTTGTTAGTGGCGTGTTCACAAACATAGTCAAAGCCTCGTAAAAGCTGTAATCTGGTTGGACCGACGCGCCGATCCTGTTAACGCAATCAAATGTTGGCGTATTTAAATGTAGCCACGGAACAAGTGTCGGGAGTCTCGCGTAGGAGTCGATCGGCTGTTAGGAAAGACTGCCGAACGAATAATTACTTCGTGTGTGGAGAGAGACTTTTGCAAATCGTCTTATCCTGACTCAGACTATACGCATGAATATTATGTATTAATGTTTACAGTTTGAAATGTTTACTACTGCTTGTTATCCTATTGAATATCAATACTGCATACGACTTAATGACACTTGGCTTTGTTCTCACGCGCGCCTCTGTGTCGTGTGTCCATCCCCTCCACTAAGGAGGACAATAGGGCTTTAATCTAGTGGTGATCAAAGCCTTGTCTTGTTGCACAGTGGCCTGCCGTTTCATACACGCGGCGGCGGGCTGAAACCTCGGTGGGATCGCGACCGCATGTGAAAATGATTCGCACGGCTCCGCCGATTGCGGGTTTGTCGAGGAACACCGTGGTAGGTTTAGTCGGTATTCCGGAAGGTCCATTATTATCGTCATTACCATATTTCTCTTTTACCCCGATGAGTACGACATAACACCTCCGCCAGCCCCCGCGGAAGCGTACGCGTCAATGCATTCCCCCACGTAAAAAAAAAGATAGATAGCTTTGATTGGCAAACATACACTATTAATAGCTTCATTAATGTTTCTCCTGAGATTCTTAAAGCAATATTACCAAAATAAATATGAATTTCTCTCTCCATAACACTCTAAAGACAAGTGGACATTGCTATGCATTATGTGATTATATTATGTTATATTTGTTAGGGGTATAAATAAATAATTAAATTTAAACATGAAGGCTACCCCGTGTTCGGCATTAAACGGAATCTCATAAAACACGGGTTTAACTATGCAATAGCACACAGTCAAAAACTTGAAACTAATGCTTATTATAATACTTAAATATCCTTGCTAATATTATAAATTCGAAGGCGAATTTGTACGCTTTCACACTTCAACTACTAAACCGATCATTATATAATTTTGCATACATGTCACAGGTTACAGAAAAGGACATAAGGTACCTTTCAGCCAGAAAGTATACTGTTCCCGAAAGATAGAAATTTATTGACAAATCTACATTACCGCGAGTGAAGTCGAAGGCAAAATCTTAATCTAAATTTATGTAAGTAATATTTTATCATACATAGGTTTAAGAAAATGAATTTGCCTAGAGTACGCCGCCATCCAATTCCAACCAAAGGATTTTAAAACAAAGAACATCCAACAGAATCCAAGTCCATTCTTCTAAGACTCAATTGGACTGCATAAGTTCAATGTATGACAAAGACAACGGTTTACGCCAATTCTTTCTTCCTTAGAATGCCATCGCTATCAAGCTACGTATTACATGGAAGCTACATATACGTGCGTCGCGGATCTCGTATGACGCTTGGACGGTGTCGGTCAGCCCGTTACGACGGAACCCATTTGCTGGGGCCGGCCGCAAACGTGTTAACCTCAATGCAGCTTCTTGTTGGCTCTCGGAAATTGACCTGAATCGTCTTTACCAAGTTTGCAAGTAAAGTAGTGCGCTATAAAAGGAAATTTCTTTGTAAAATTTCATATAGACTATTTGAATTGTTTATGGAATAAATCGTAAAAAGGAGTCCTTTTGGATAACTTTTAGTTAGTTACTTAACTTTTATTTATACAAACGACTAAACTTCAACGTGAAATTTGTGATTAGTGACTTTTACCCCCTTACCTTTTCGGTAGTAACAGTTACCTAGTTATCCATTTATACTATAAGTATGAATGTATAGATTATATATTTATATTACATATTGAATTAAAACACAAAAGATTGAAACTCGAGAGGACATTTAACCGATACCTGAAAATGAAGGGCAATATCACTTCATTTTTATATTTTTAAAATATCCAAACCTGATATCTCTATTTTGAGGGCAATAGAGATAAACTCCAGTTACTAAATTTGATGCATGGCTGTTCGAAAATTTTCCGGGGAAATAAATATAACATTTTAAATGTCAAGAACAGGTTTGGTTGAACTGAAATATTTTTTAGTCTAACGCTTTACCAAGATAAAAATGGACTATGGTATTTTTGTATGACAATACACTGCGGAGCTAAACAAGTGGAGACAATATTAATTATAAATACAATTTTTATTTCAAATGATTAGGAACGATTAATTTTAAACCTGGCAACGATTGCACCATATACTTTCACATACTATATCAATACATATATCAATATATTCATAAAGCATAATAAGCATGCACATATTCCATACTCAGTATTCTACATTCTCTATTTAATATATTTTCTTTACTGTTGTGTAAAAATAAGCGTATCTACGTGAGAAAATAAAATATATACTAAGCAAAACGTACATCAAAAAGACTATATCGATATGTGCTAAAAGTTAAACTGATATTTATATACATTTCACAGACAGAATAAATATGATCTAGGCTACAGAATTCTTTATTTGAACATTTCACATGTACATATGTTTGACGTTAGGATTTAGTAGCGTTGGATTTCAGAGAGTATGATCCGTGGCAGTAACCGATGGGCAGCAGATTACAGATATCTCATCAAATCGGATATTTTGACAACGAACTGTGTTGGACTCAAAGAGATTTTCTAACTAACGATTAGATAGTAAACAGGATTTAGTTAATGACCAGTGTGGGGTGTTTATGTTTGGATGTGTTTTGTTTTATTAACTCTACGAGTAGATTTTTCTGGTGACAACAATATCTGAATTATACTGTAATGAGGTATAAAAACAGCTTTCAATGTTTGATTGAAGAATCAAACAATAACATTGATGGATTAAATTTAATGTTAAGAACGTAAATATTATAAAGTAAGAATGATTTATGTTTTTAACCTTGAATTTAATCTATCAATGTTATTTAACGTATAAAATCTACCATTTTCGCATCGTTACCACGCAACAAGTTCTTTTTCAATTTAATATGAGAATCAATTTTGTAAATACGGTACTTCTATCGTCTGTGTATTGTTAGTACCTAGTACCTAGTATGCGCTATGTGGCGATCGCACACACAGCACACGGCGCGGCCGGCGCTAGTGACGCGATAACTACTTTAACCACAGAATTATTAGAAAATCTTTTAATTATAACTAAACAAACGTACACGTAGAGATCTCGAGTTCGATCACAAGGCGTGCAACTCTTACTTTTCGAAGTTATGTGCGTTTTAAATATTTACTTATCACTCGTTTTGACGGTAAAGGAAAACAGCGTGAGGAAACCTGCATGTCTGAGAATTTTTCATAATGTTCTCGAAGATATGAAGTGAAGTCAGCCAAACCGCAATAAGCTAGCATAGTGGACTATATCTTAACCTTTCTCACACTGAGAAGAGGCCCGTGCCCGTGCCTGTTTAATACAGGGTTGATATTAATATAAACGTCAAGATATTTTCGTACCTCATAGATTGGTGGTTGGTAGTTTTTCTCTCTAACCTAAAAAATTCGTCAATACTTGTCTACCTCATAACTTCACATTACCGATAGTCTTTAACTGGATAACAAACGACGATCGTATTTTTGTTTACTATTTATAAACGCGTCGCGACGCCACAGCGGACTTTGGCGACCATCCAAATCCCATTTTTTAAGGAATTTATTTCAATTCATGCGCTTTTCCTCCTGTGTTCGTGTATCTTTTACATAATTGGTACTAAGGTGCATTGTTTATTTAACATAATTGATAATGGAGGCATATACATATAATTCGAACTACATCGTTGACCTCCAGGTGAAGATTTATCTGGTTTTTGATTAAAATATTATTTGGATATGTGCTCGGTAGACAGCAATACGCCGTCAATTATGTGGTAATTGCAACATAGCTGGCATAATGCTGTTATAATACACTTCTGGGTACCCTTTCTGGATTATACAAGCGTGAATCTGAATATAGTGTAGTTCGTATGAAGTCTTTTAATTTTGTTTTTGATTACCACTTCGTTTGTTCATTGGCGTAGGTTTAATTTTCTACATATTTAAGTGTATCTATTGGTGTGCTTCCTATTGCGTAAAACTTAAAACATCTATGTCACTATGTTTAATATTTGTTATAATTCCTGAAATGAATCTATTTATTTCAGATAAATTTTATCTGGAAATGTATCTATCTATTTTAGATTTAAATTTTACGAGTGGCTATCGAAAACGTAATTTAACCTTTTCGATAACCACTCACAAAATGTATACCTAAATATATTGTCATAATGTTTCTACTTTACTGCTCTTTAGCTCAATTAGTGCATGCAGTGGCTCCCTTCAAAGGCCAACAAAAACCTAAAGCCATGTATTTATAGTCATGTATTGTTGTTATAACCACTGGCGGTCCTTAATAGCTTAACCGTTACTCAATCTCCAGGAGATACATAACAATAGATTTTTATTGTGTCTATAAAATGACAGACGATGGGATATGTTAATAAATAAACGTCAAAACGCGGATCAAATACACTTTTGCCTCGTTCAAGAATATATGCCTATTTTAAATCATCATCTCAGCCGAAAGACGTCCACTGCTGGGCATAGTCCTCCCCAATAGTTTTCCACACAGACCGGCTTCCATCCATATTTTATACAGGATGTCCGGTGATTCCTATAATGTCCGGCAATAATCTATTTTTTATTTTACTTTTTATTTTTTTTAATTTAAATGCAATATAGTGGTAATTCAGTAACATTATACATAATACTCGCCAAACGTTAAGTTTAACGGCGAGACACGCTCTTAAATTCTAGTACAAATTATCACCATACATTAAAAAATAGCTCAGCTCACAATAGTTTTAAAAAAAAGGAAACAATATTTAAAGTTAAAAACAAAATAACATATGACATACTTTACATACAATTTATATATTTTTATATATACTGACTGAAAGTTGCCCTGCTAGACGAGACATACACCATCCAGCAATACATCCATTAGTCTTTTCTTGAGAGTATTAATACTTATTTTAGGTGTTTTTACATACATACATCGCAATCTGATGCGATGTATGTATGTAATAGATTATTGTCATTATCTCGTTGTATGATTACTTTTCAATCTAGATGAGCAATATTCGCCTCTAGTAACACTTGAACACGTCAATTTATCCGGCGCAATTAAACATGAATATGAAGCGGACAATCACAAAGGGCCAAGTGTCATCTATCATCGGTCGGACTGGACAGGTCATCTGTTGAATAATACCCGACCCCTAACGTCCAAATCGTAATCGAAACGCGTTTGATTGGCATGTGTGATAGCCGCTAATGGCAAATAAACACGGTGGATGCTCTACGGTCGAGATTACGGAAGTCGTATTGTTACTGTGTGTCCTATTTCGCGCCTTGTGTTTGATATACACCTAAGATTTAGAACACTGGTTTGTTTTTTTTAAGATAAGATAATATAAACTTAGAGAGCTTCTTTAAAGTTTAGAATTCGCTTCAATATTTTCATGATATTAGTGCATTGATAGCGTGTACATAAAGGCTGTTCTTGACACATAGTTTAATAATTATAATGGCTAGCTAATAATGTCAAACCGGATTATATTTATAAGTGTGTGTATAAATATAAGACCATAAATTAAAAAAAAAATGTTTTGAAACGAAGAAGTAGACGTAAAATAATCCTTCTCATCCTAACTAATTAATCCTAAAGCGAATGAGAGTTTCTTTGTTTGTTTGTTACGTTTCATGCCTTAACTACTTGAACAATCGTCATGAAATACACGTTGTGATGTTGTTGAAGTCGCGGGCAAAAGCTAGTATTAAATAAAGAAGAAGGTAAACATATGATAATTAAGTTTTCTTCCATTTAAAATTGATCCTGTGACATCCTTACTAATATTATAAATCCGAAAGTAATTCTGTCTGTCTGTTATCTCTTCACGGCTAAACTACTCAATCCATATGAATGAAATTTGTACAGCTATAGTTTAAAACCTGGAGAAGGACATAGGCTACTTGATATAGGTACCATGCGGACGGAGCCGGGCGCAAAAGCTAGTAAATACCTAATATTTCTAAGTTTCGCTTACTTTAGTTAAATGGATTATTTCATGTTTTGATTACGCTTAAACTTTATTTAAAAACAGTATGACACAGTTTCGTATGTCTGTTCCGGATATATTATTTAGTAATTGCTAATGACTACGCGCGTAACAATGCTAAACCGTAGTAATTATAATTAGTGTGTAAGTAAACCAAAAATCATAAAATGACATGATTAATTGGTTAGTTTTTTTATAAAGAAGAAGCGACATAATTAAGGGATTAAGTTATTCTTTAATTTAAATTTATCCCTTAATCTCACTTACGAAACCATACTTACTCGTTAGTATAAATAATGCAACATTTTAAGCTCACATTCGCAATACGCAATATCAATAAAATATACATCTACATAATCATAATATCCGAATCCTTACAAGCGCATCAACAGCGCCAAAAAAAGTAAAACTTGAAACTTCAAGGAGATTGCGCCGCCTCAAACAAGATCACAAACGAATCGAAAGAGCCTGATTCCGGATACCTCTGAGTCTCTTTGCGAAGATCAATCCGAACCGCACATTGGAGACCGTACATTCTTTATATCATTTGTGAGTAGAAAATCTTATATTACAGATTGGATATATATCTAAAGCTGAATTTACGGATTGTACCTGCCGTCAAGTGTGATCTATATGCTGTTATTCAAATATTTTGAATTAAGTAGTTTACTTCATCGGGTTACCCTCACGCTTTTCCAAGTAGCAGGAATTTTAGGCGCCATATTATTGGCAATTTATTATAACTTATTGTATGTTGTTTATGTGCGATGGATATTCCTGGCGTTTTATGAACAGAATACTGCATTATATTAAACTCTAAAAGTTACTTAAAATATATAGATTTCTATAGTCTCGGCAAAAAGGTATAAAACAGTCCTTAACCTTAGCAATCTATGACAATATTCACAGATTAAGCACATGTTATATGTAATGCATATTAAAAGTGTGTGAACATGCCACATTGCCGCATCATGAAACTTTATACCTAATAAATATTTTACAGATATCGATTGGTTCATACGATCTCTTTGGCAATTCAAGAGATGCGTGGTTGAGAAATTCAACGAAATAGTTAATGAACATAGTTGATGCCGAATTTCATTTTAATTATTGTTTTGTCATGCCAGAACTAATTAAATACTTGTAACACATTACTACTCTTTTTTGTAATAATATTAATTTTGCGCGCAACGTTGTTGGTTGTGCATATATTTAAGTACTTTAGTAATAAGTCGTTTGATTTAGCATAGTATACAATTGTTTGTTGTCCTCAATAAATAAAATAAAATACTGCATTATATTAAACTTAAAATGTTACTTAAAACATATAGATTTCTATAGCCTCGGTAAAAAGGTATAAAATTGTCCTTAACCTTAATCTATGATAATATTCACAAAAAGTTCTATTTCATTCGCTTGTTCTATTATAACCGCATACTGGCAGACTAGAATCAATTTGTTTTATTTTTAAATTTAGTAAATATAAAGCTTACCAATTCCTCAGGTGATCCCGGTTCCTTCATACCATTGCTCTTATCCGTGCTCCCCGTCTCTGTAACAAATGGAAATATTAAAAACAGAACAATAATATCTGTTTATAAACATTCCTATTGCTGCGCGTATCACGCACAGTATGACAAGGGTTAAGCCATAGTCCACTATGCAAGCACGTAGCGGGATTGTAAACTTGACATTATTTCGAGAATGCTCTGGATAACACTCAGATATCCAGGTTAACTCACAATGTTTGCCTTCATATTACTATGTTTAAATTCATGTATACTTAAATCCTTACTAATATTATAAATTCGAAAGTAACTCTGTCTGTCTATCTGTCTGTCTGTCTGTCTGTCACCTTTTCACGGCTAAACCACTCAACCGATTTAGATGAAATTTGACACAGATATAGTTTAAAACCTGTGGAAGGACATAGGCTACTTTTTATTGAAGTAGGTACCACGCAGGCGGAGCCGCGCGCAAAAGCTAGTACATAATAAATAATAAATTGGTTAAGAAATATAAACCAAGAATCAAAGTCGTTTAATTTCACTGTATAACTACATACTAGGGTAGGGAAATATTATTGGTAAATATTATTATTTAAGAGTGAAATAAGATCATTGCACTCCTTAAATTGTCCAACAACAATATCGATACGATCCCATACCTAAATCGATATGAAACCACCATCACTAGCAATATGAGCAGGACAAATTATGAGTTTAAAAGGATATTAAATGCGTAATAAGGGGATAATATTACTGTGGATTCTTATTTAAGGTAAATTACAATACATCTATTCAGTAACGTAAACTTACGAACATACATAAACTAACTCCATCATATTACTCCAAGTATGTTTATTTTTTAAACTTTAGCAAGTAATGATCATATTTGTTTGTAACGGGACCATATTATGTATTTAGAATAGCAGAAAAACCCAGTAACACATGTCTAACATAAAAATCGAACCTGGATTCGAACGGTGGCGGTTAGCGTAACGGCACACTTTAGCTACGGTGCCAATAAGGCAATCACTATAAATTATTCGATCGTAAATAATTTAAATAGCTAATTCTAAATGGTGAATTCAGATCACTAATTGAATGACAAGCGTACCGTAATGGCGACCGTTGATGAATCTCTATGTAATACAAGCCTAGTGATGCATCAACCACACCATTCGGTACTTGCAAGCAGATTATTTGAATTATTTATGTGTATATATAATACTAATTGTAGTTTTATGATATTAAATGCGTATGCATATGCGAGGACTAATATTGATTAGTCCTGTATATATACATACATACTGTCACACTACGAAGCACGAGTTTCGTCGCACGGGAAGCGTTAAGCCATAGTTTATCAAGCTGGCCAGTGCAGATTAGCAGGCTTTACAAATCATCAAAAACGTCATAGAGAACTCTCAAACATACAAGTTTCCTTACGATGCATTCCTTCACCATTAAAGCGAGAAATATTTGAGATTATTATACACTTTAAAAGGGTCATCGTAATTTTCTTGCAGGTCTACTCTCTTAGGTTCAACTCATTGCCTGAACCAAGCAGCTAACATAAATATCCTGATAGATGACGTCATATACCTGTATGCCTTCTCACTCTCATCTCTAACAATAGATTGATGAGTATTCTAGTGTTAAAGCTAATTAGCTATATAAATGTCCTAATTATAATGACAATCTTATATTAAAAGCGTTGTTATCATCGAGCGTATATATAATTTACATGTGTTATAAAATGGAGGCTGAATGCCGGGTGAATATTATATAATTAATAATTAATGTATGATATATGTATGTACAACATTTGGGCTTGTTGAAAGCTATTATAAATTAATAGGCTGTTAATAATGTAACTTACTCATGTTTGAGCACGTGATAGACAGTTTCTACTATTGATGTTTCGAATATAATTAGTATCATTCTTTAATCTAATGGAGTGTGTCAGGAACGAGGTGGAAAGGATGTCGGTTTTGAGAACGAATGACCTGGAGCGGAAGGACGTGGGACTTATTCAGAATGTGTTAAGTGAGCCTGCATCAAAGTCAGTGTGGGCATTCTATCGATTGGTACTGACCGCCTCTATAGACATATTATTATACATATATATATATACATAATAACTGTTTTGGGTACAATAATAATTGTTTGATATGCTTCACATGAAGACAAAACCCTATACAAAATAATAAATTAAAAAATAAACATTAATTAATACAGGATAAGCTTTGTGGAGAGACCACTGGAGTGCCACGCATCGGTCTCTAGTTTAATCACCTGACGTTTCGTAATTAACACGTATTAAATAGTCAATAAGTGAATGCGAATGCTATGCATTAAGTATTCGATTCAAATTCGGAAAGTGTTAATGAGTTTTGTTCTTACAAGAAATTGTCAGCAACAGCAACGTCTGCAACTGTACCCGGTAGACGGCAATAGGCCGTCCTCTACGTCAGACCTAAGACCAGAGCTAGCGAAATGTACGTGTGATACATCTCTGCCAACCCCTTAGGGAATATAGTCGTAACTATGTGTACCATGGCTCCATAGCGTAGAGGTTAGTGTAACTGACTGCCACGCCTGAGGTCGCGGGTTTGATTCCCGCACAAGTCCAACATTCGTGTGCATGGACATAGATGTTTGCCTTGGTCTGGGTGTTTCTATGTATAATATGTATGTATTTACAAAAAAAAAGTATATATATATGTTTATCCATTGTCTAGTACCCATAGTGCAAGCTTTGCTTAATTTGGGCTAGATGGTGTTGTGTGTATGTGATAGAATATTATTAGGGATTAAATATAATGATCACCAAAAATACTAATAGCGCAGCAAAATATGCTTACTAAAATATACGCCTCAAATCACTGCATTCCGTCTCGGAAGGGTTAGGCTATGTTAGGCTCCTTCTTAAACCCACCCAAAAATAGGCTTATTTTGATCTCTTTAAATATATTTTTCTGTGCAATTTAATAATTAATAATATTCTACCACATACACACAACACCATCTAGCCCAAACTAAGCAGAGCTTGTAATATGGGTACTAGACAATGGATAAACATACATAAATCCTTTTTTTTTGTAAATACATGCATATTATACATAGAAACACCCAGACCAATACAAACATCCATGTACATGCACACAAATGTTTGACTTGTGCGGGAATCGAACCCGCGACCTCAGGCGTGGCAGTTGGTTACACTAATCACTACGCCATCGAGGCCGTCACGTCTCGTCAATTTGGTGATCATTTACTATATTTGACTATTATATTTTACTATATCTGGTAATAAGTCAAACATAAACTATATTATTATATATTTAGGTAGGTACTACACAAGTAGCGCACATCATTTGCATATAGCCAACCAGAATTTCTAACATACTGTGATAAACAAAGAGCTCTACCATAAACCTACGAATTTATAACACTAAATATTTAATCAGTTTGGTTTTACAATACAAAGGCCTATCCTAAGCTTCGTTAATAATATGCTACATGTATACGTAACTATAGCCTAATCACGTCCCACATAATATGAACACAAACAAATTAATTAACAAATACCAGAACGTTCACACACAGAACACAAATTTAAATTCGCGCATGGTCACGGTTGTATAATATTTAATTGAAACGTCAAAAATGGCAAAGTAATTAATTCACAAACTCACATTAAGGCAGAACGTATAATTTAATGTAATACAATTTGCTGAGCAATGATTGTCGCCTGCTCGATAAACTAGTGTAATAACTGTAATAAGACAACGTTAACTGACGTTCACAATTAACTACTTAAAGTAATGGGATGCCACGATTCCCCTTATTTTGTTCTTACTAAAACCTCCATGATATTGACTATGGTTTATCTCTTCAGTAAATTTAAAATGAAAACATTATTTTCTTTTTAATGGGCCTTGAATTAAGAGTATTCTTGTTAAGCTAAAAACTTTGTCAAGAATGGATTCATGCCGATAGCGTAGGTTTGAACTCATGACGCAAGTCCAATACTCAGTATATATCCTAAAGTAATTCAAAATATGAATTAGTGATAGCACCAATTCATATTTTGAATTACTTTAGAATATATACTGAGTATTGGTATGTAAGAATAATTAATAGCAACCTAGATTTTAAAAGTGTTTCTTTATTAACGCGAAAGAATACAAGAATTTAATTTCGCCCTTGTCTATCGACTATATATTTGTGTTATGTCTACTACAATTGTTTTTATATGTATGTAATATATAAAAAACAATTGTAGTATAAGATTTATTGTTTTGACCATGAACTATACAAATTACTGAACATTTAACTTTTTAGTCTCTACCAATAAGTTTAAAAAACACAACCGTATATTTCAAATACTTTTAGATACCCTACCTTTGCTAGGGGAAAAGTCTAAATATATTTTTACAGACTAGATATCGTATAAGAGATTTATGCTGATTAGAAAATAAAAATTTCATAATTAAATGCCACTGGTAAAATGCCATTTAGGGAAATTTCTGCCGCCGAGCGGCGGGCGTCTCGCCGTAGACATGGCATACGGATTTTCTCATAACATAATCATGAAAAATATTAAATTCCTGATTACGTTCGTAAACAGGTTAACTCTGATATAAATATACACGTTTATGACAAGCTTTCACTAGGAAACATTTGTTGCACAACAACGTGTCACAAAACACGTTCAAAAATTAATCAGTATGTTATGTAATGTTAAAAAGTATTTTTACATGAATTGATATAATTTCGGTAATTTTTGCTGTAGGTAAACTAATGAAAAAAATATGATAACCAAACTTCTATAAACAAACTAATCAAATAAATAGATTTAGAAAGCCACTATAATGCTTTTATGTGTTAAAATAATCATTCATAATTAATCAATTAAACCCAGCAGGAACGATTTGTGAAGTATGGCGAAATTATAACTTGCATACGATACTTTGAGTGACCCTGCATTTCAATGAACTTGTATTCTATTTTCCTTCTAATTCTATTATATTTTCTATTATACTTAATAATAGGTATAGAAGTATTTATTTGTGGTCTAATATACAAAAGTATTTATAAGGTACTGCGCCGTTGAATTTATATTTTTCAGACCCACTTTTTTTAATATGAAGTGAATTTAGCGTTTAACCAGCACAATGGTCGAGAAATAACACGTTGCGAAAGAAATGTTTCGCAATGAACACGAGTCTTTATCGTAGGTAATTAGTTTTGTAAAATTATACTTAATATTGTTAACAAGTGGGGTTAATTTGTTTCGATTCAGCGCCTGTGAAGCGACATTGATTGCGTCATACACAGGCTCAATCAACCCTTTTGTGTACTAACTAATTTATGTCTGGATTTACATCAAGCGATTTTATTTTGGATTTTAATGAGTTTATCCGCTGTGCCGCGGGACTGTAGTTTGTTTATCATGTTTAAAAACTATATTTATAAAACTTTTTATTATTTCCTATTAACACCTACTTGATAAAACTCGAATTATATTGCCATGAAAATCGTTAATTTAAGGTGGATATGAATTGACTGCCTCGTATTATACATAACAAAATATTTTCCACTGAATCTGAGCCGAGCTTGAATTGACTTTATCTAAATCGTTTTAGGTTAGAATAATAGATTTAAATTACCTTTATAAAAACGCATTTTCACTTATGTGCTAAAATAAAATGCTTTACAAACCGAAATTGTGCTTCTTCTGACGGACGAGATATGCTGTCAGCATGACGTACGCTTCTGCTTGTCAGATAGTTGTTAACCAACTAACGTATATAAGTTAGTTGGTTAACAACTATGACATATGTATGTGTTTATAAAACAAACATAATAATAATAGTGATTTGCACCGAATTATAGTTAATCATGATATAAAATTCTTTCCCCTTAATTTAGCAGAAACAATCAATGACTTACAAACATCAAATACAAAATCAGATCTTGAAAACCACAAATTACACCAATGGAAAGGCAAAATACTACATAGACGTCATCCTCACGATTTGCAACAACCACATATCGACTCAGAGGCATCTAATAGGTGGCTCACTAGCGGCTATCTGTTTGCAGAAACCGAGGGTTTCATTATAGCTACACAAGACCAAGTAATTAATACCAGAAATTACAGGAAACATATATTAAAGGATCCCACTGCAATAGACGATAAATGCCTTAAATGCCATAGACAACCGGCAACAATACAACATATAACAGGAGCTTGCGCTACACTTACACAAACTGACTACACACATCGTCATAATCAAATAGTAAATATCATACACCAAAAACTAGGTATCAAGTATAAACTCATCCAAGACACACACACACCCTACTATAAATGTCACCTTAAGCCCGTATTACAAAAAAACACCCACAAAATGTATTACGACCGAGCTATTCTCAACGATAGAACCATTCATTTTCATAGACCAGATATTACAGTACACATTAAACCTGACAATACAGTATATATTATTGATATAGCCGTCCCAAATACCCACAACCTTCTAAAAACGATAACAGAAAAAATTAACAAATACACAGAACTCAAGGATGGAATAGCAAGAATCTGGAAAGCCAACAAAGTCTATATTATACCAATTATAATATCCACTACAGGAGTTATTCCGAAATATTTACACCATAGCATAAAACTACTTCAACTATCACCAAATACATTTATTAATATACAAAAAGCAGCAATACTAAATATATGTAGGATTGTCCGAAAATTTATGCAGAGTGACGAAAGTGAAACATTTAATATAGAACAAAATCTCCCAACTCAATCTTAGATGTCGATTACTTGTTTTATACCCGTAAACGTCATTAAAACACCGACTATTAGTTGAGTATAAAAACAAACAACAAATAATAATAATATTCTACCACATACACACAACACCATCTAGCCCAAACTAAGCAGAGCTTGTACTATGGGTACTAGACAATGGATAAACATAGATATATACTTTTGTTTTGTAAATACATACATTTTATACATAGAAACACCCCGATAAGACAAACATCCATGTTCATGCACACAAATAAAATTAATTAATGAATGAAAATTTATATGCTTTTGATAGTGAAGAACTAAAATGTTGGTTTTAACTTCGCCTATCAATGTAGGCATTGCATATTCAATATTCAGTACAAGTGGTCTCGAACCTACCGATTTTGCGGTAAGGATTACTAAAAAAAGTAAGGTCAGCTCGCCTACCGTGGTAGATTGACCCTTCAAAAAAAAAATTGAGAATTGATCAAATTTTTTAATTGCATGAACTTGTTTGATTCTTCACCAATATAAATACGAATGCCAAGGAATATGGTAGAAATGTAGCTGCAGGGGTCCACCGGAACCAGCTAAATTTTGAAAGTGGTCTATGAGAAAAAATGTCTGGGAACCTCTGGTATAAACGATCGACGCGAGCCATCCGCGCAAGTAGGTAACTCATATGATTAACTCATGCATGTGAGTTACATGCGTGAGTTAATCATAAGGGCAACTACTACGCGAGTAACTTGCGCATGAAGCTCGTGTCAGTTGCTTGCATCGGGTACAAGCACCTTTAATGAGCTAACAAGCGTGACAGCAGGTTTTAGGTTAGCAATACACACGACATTACCAACTCCAAATTCAAATAATCAAAAATACAGCTATAGATTCTGTGTCACTGAAAGAGTTTCAATTCAATATAGCTTTATAGCCGATAATTAATGGCAGTCTGATATAAAATTAACCTGTAATAAAACCGACTCTAAAGTAATTACTGCCTGCAATAAGCTCAGTGCAAAAATGTACTCGTAATAGACTGAGAGTTGCAATACTGCAATGGATTAATCGATTTCGTATTTTATAACGAAACCTGTGTACAAGATCTAGCTTTAGATATTTTTGAATTCCGACCACAAATTACGGATTCCATTTTGATGTCTACTGTACCTAATCTGCATGTATGTATGTATGTGGCATCATAACTCTAGAAATCAAGTTTAATCGGAATTATTCTTACGAACACGAATATAATAAAACAAAAATAAAAAAATTAAATATTGAAATCAATAAAATTATAATTAATTTTTTTTAATCAGAACGCTAGAATTCCCTATGCAAGGGAGTAAGCCTGATGAATGTAAATTCATTTCAGACTATAAATAACTTTTGTGTCGTTTATCATAAAGATGCACGAACATTCAGTTGTATGTACATGCATGTTGCAAATTATCAGTTGAAACCTTGAAAAAGCAACGTAATTATTGCATGTTTGTCTAAACAAGCGGGTATCCGTCAAAGCACATGCTGGCTGGTAAACTCAAATAAAGCCATGTCTAGAACACGTACAATTGTGCAAAGCCTACACAAATGTCATATCAGATTGTCTCGCTTATTGGCACAGCGGGCATAACGCCATCAACTGTACACGGAATATAGAATACCATCTGCTGTTCACGATTGTACCTCACTTTACAACGCAGTTTCAACTTTATTCTTTAACAAATAAGGTCAAATTTACATAAACGGGTTATTGCAGGAAATGTACGTGGACGACCAAGATAAGATTAACGATAGCAATCATCAAGAACAAAAAACAATCGCAATATATAATGTTTCTAAAGTAAACTGCGTGGATATTGCTAAATCGATATTTTTTCAGAACATGCCTTATAAATTGGTTTAAACAAGTACATTACTCTGCTCGTTCCTCAAACAATCGCTAACAATATGGAAATGATGATTACGAAAGTTAAAGTATCTAATGTCCAAATAAAGCACGCAAACTTCGGAATATTTCCCCCGGGTAAATATAGTCGAAATAACGCTTCTCCACGTTTATAATCATATTTTCCGTATACAGGAATATTAAATCAATTATCACAAACATGCATTCGTTGAAAACGTAATTTAGAAGCAAATTAATGTTTGTATCATTTTACCTCTTGGCTTCCTTTTACCATTTACGCGTATCATATAGCATGCGAGTAGCAGCTACATTAAAAAGCATAATAGTTAAACCGATGTGACTATAAAAGAGCTTTTATTCGTCTCACGTTCTGTCCAATCCTCCACTGATACTAATTCTGCCGTTTCATGGTTTGTCTCACCACAAAAGTAACGCCCAGTTACGTGCGACCACGCAAATTATATCATATTAACGGTTTTTTCAGGGCAATCCAAACCAATCTTTATTTCATTGCAATAAAGTCTAGCCACAACATAGGGAGCACAGTAGTCGCAGTTTTATAACAGTTAACCGCAGAAAGTAAATCGTAAATCCGATGCCGACGAGAACATTATGTCACTGAGCGGAAACATTCAACGATTCTGTTGAGATGTTACAATATAACGTAACAAATCAGGGGTCAAAGATGTTTCAACGGTCTTTCCGAACTGGCGTATAAAACGGGCATAGTTTATGCAACTGACGATGGGAACCGCTTTCAAAACTTTCGCCGTCAATTAAGAGGCGGCTACCGCTTGTAGGCAGAGGCGACGGTCACGTTCGGCTCCGTGACCGATCGCTGTCTGTTACATAAACCACTATTGTTTCTACTTTCAGCATCTGTCAAAGCTAGACTATCACGGAACGGTATCATGTCATACACACGCTCATCAATCAAATTCTACTGGACGTATCATATTAATCATGTCGGATATTAGCCGTGATTGTAATTTAGTCTGTCTTCGCAGTAATGAATTGGTTCGATTTTAAACTGATTCTGCAATATCGAAAAGCCTTATTATGCTGGATTCAGCTAAAATAACTTTAGATCGTAAACTATCGGAGCGCCATGCTTAGAGGAATAAGTTGAGCAATATTTCCTGCTAATGTTTATTAATTGCTTTGAGCATTTGGCCGTTTAATATTCTGAACGGGAAACCGATAATGGAGCCTGAAATAGTACATGAAAATACAGATAAAATAGAGAGCAGTTCCATTGTAGTTATTATTGAATTGTGTTCATAGTTTATATTTAATTATACTTCGTATATTCGTTATATATATATTATATATATATATATATATATATATATATATATATATATATATATATATATATATATATTTATTTATTATGTGAAATCTAATAACTCACTTTATGAATATATAAATATAAAATACTAAATGAATTACATATCTATAGTTCTCTATCGAATCTAATACCAGATACCGTTATAAACTTATGACACTGAAATTTTTCCTTGGCCAACAATCTCAACAATACTTTCCTTGATCTGGGAACCTATACGAGGACTTCACGATCGTCACTTGCATAAATACATAAATACTTACGCTTAAATCACTCGACAAACGAGGCACTTCATTTATATACATAAATTATAATAATAAATAAATTTTGTACCTAATTAATGATGCTACTATACAATAAAATGAACCATGAAATTGCCAATACACAAATCGATAAATGTTAAGAGAGCTATAAAATTGTGACGTTGTCGTAATGGCGAATGCGTAATGCCAACTGTAAGGTCCCGGCATCGAATACCGAGACAAGCCATGTCTTATTGGACTTCCTGTCATAGCAGTAAGGAAGCTTGAAGCTCTACATACAACAAAAGATTTAGTCTGTATGCTATTAGATAGATATTACATTAAATATTTAGATGACAGCTAACATGGCTAGATGATAGGGATTCGTTGCAATTCTTCATAAATTATATAGGTATTTTTAGAACTTTAGACTATAAGGACCATTTTTGCCCACATGTTTGTTGTTTGGGCTGGTACAACGCGAATTCAGTATCAATTTATAAAAAAAAAATGAAAACAATGAAAAACGTAACACAAAGCATAAATCATAACTAACTCTAAAAAGTGACAGGTTATTTATATTCACAGAGTTGCATTTACATAATAAGTGTATACGCACAAACAAGGGAAACGTGCGAATCGCGGACATACTCAATCCATCTTCTTTCGACATGCAAAACCAACCATAGCCATTAACTTTACGAAACATAAACAAGTTATTACCATTTAAATGGACCGTGTAAGTGGCGTGTCAATACTGGTAATTATCGATTCCGTACATTCGTCATGTAGTCTGTCATGATGCAAGCAATTAGTGCTTTAGCGAAAATTGCCGTTCGCCGTATCAAACTCAATACAAACTCATTAATTTTAGTTTTAGCTCGAAGCGTCGGTCGTATATAATTTGAGAACGGTTTTATACATAAGGTTGCCAACTGTACCATCTTAGAATACATTAAATAGACTTGACAACCCTGTTAATATTAACTACTATAAAATGCAAATTTAATTATAATAATTATTTACCTTTACGTCTATAACAATAAAAGTTTCGTAATTAAGTATCTTCGGAAGCACGTTATTTCTTATACTATTAATATTTATAGTACCTATAACCATAAACGGGATATCAATTGACTAATTCTGAACAACCATTTTCCGACATTAGTATATGCATGAAAACACCATTTTAAACATTAAAAAGATTCAGTTATAAGCGACTTTTAATCATATTTTTTTTTTTGCATTGGTTTGGTATTAAAATATTACTTTAACGCTTGATTCCGGTCTTAAAAATAAATGCAGAATGAATGTTTATACTGAATTTTGTTTGTCGGCCAGATAGTATAGCAAACCCGAGATGGGATTATAACCATTTTATAGATTTATATAAACAGATCTACCATACATAACAATTTCTATAATAAATTATATTTAGGTTTATCGAATGCTACTAAAACAATTATATGCCAGAGGGAAACATACAGCATGGAGAATCATTATTTAAAAGATGTCAGTATTTTTACTGAATTCTTATATTGATAACTTAAGTTAGTTGAACCATACTAACCTTATTTCAAGGTGAAAACAGCACTAAAATTATAACTATAATAAGACAATTACTCAAATTAAATAGTTTTTAAAGATTATCCTAAGTAATTGAGTAGATTTTCTGTATAGATGTAAACTGCACACATCGCATGCAGTATTTATACATATGCATATACTAAATTAATAACTACATTTTTCAGGCCGATATATACTATAATTGATCTAAAAAGCTAGCATCCTTATATACCAGGTGTGGCTCGTAACAGGAGCAATAAATTAAAATAATGATTCCTTAGGGTATCCACAGTTACCTTTAAGTGATCATAATTTTTCAAAGAGTTTAAAATCGAAGAAATAGTCATTTAAAATTACAACCCAAAATCAATTGTTTTTACCATCGCAATCTGTCGCTCATCGGTCGTTGGATGTCTTGGGCGTTCCATGACAGTAGCTAATGTTTCTAATTGCGGACTTAACAAACCTCCACAAACCATACTTATGCGTTCGAACTTTTAATAATCTTACATTGATTGATTCTAAATAATTATAAAAACTTTAACCATTGACAATGCGAGTTGACAAATCATAAACTGTCAATCATCAATACCCAATATTAAAAACACGATGGTGAAGTTGATTGTTTGTTATACGATGCTGGTGCGATTAACTTTGTTAGAAAATAACAAAAATAAAATCTATAATATTAATTAATTGAATCCACATGGACACGATTAATGATAAGTTAAAATACCTATATTTAAATTATTTGCTCCTGTTACGGGCCACATCCTGTATAATGTGCCTTTAATATGTTCATACTAAACAAGACTAAAGCACGCGTGTATTAAATTGTATACGTCAGTGACATAACCTCATCAATAGAAATCTAATCAACCTGCGCATCCGATATTCATGATTAATATAATACGAATTTAAATTGAAAATCAGATTGATTATTATTACTATCAGGCAATTTTGTGAGATAATAACATATTATACGAATATTATATCATATTATAATGAGCTTTTATAATCATATCAGATTTATAATATTAGCAATTATGTATAATTGGGCTTAATAAAAAGCACCCTATTATTTATAAAAGTTCATAAAATGCCATTTTGAGGCGCGAATATTAGATTTAAAATTAAACTGCTGTTACGGATTTAATCAAGATTTCCTATGTTTACGAATTCAGATGCTCAGATTGGAAACAATGAAATTTCGCCGGTAGTAATCTGTATTTGCTAGATAGCAGTAAGGTTTGGCCATATATCATAGGTTCTAAAACAAAAACGGCAAAATGTACGATAGAACAACTTAAGTTTTAGTACCTTCACGATGTATTGCACAGTACATTAAGTTGGGGTAACGTGAATTTTACAAAAACATACATTTAAAAAAGTCTTGGCTTTAATATCTTCTTTCATTTAAATCGTCGCGTCGCATCTCCGTGAATTAAATTTCGCAGCGAATCTTGTGTTAGCCGGAGTGAAACAGGTCAGGTAAGATGACGTCGTGAAGCCAACATTTCGTCCTTTTACCTCACCTCTTATGTCTGTAAGTGCACGTATAAACACTAATTGGAGCAAAGAAGTGGCTTTAGCAAAAAATAAATATATTCCGTGCGATTTTATGAAATGTTACGTGATGATCCTTGTGGTTTTGATACATTCGGAATTATTATCATCATAATCTTGTTTGAAAGCCCTCACCTTTATTTTTATTGTGAGGAGCAATGTTGTAGTTATAAGGTATTATGATATTTTGTCGCAAAACTCGATCGTCATAGAAAGTAAGGATTCTATAAGATTTGATCAAATGTATCAATTAATCAGCCATATGTATATATGTATTGTTACATAAGCTACTTTCATTTCACACCTTTAGTAAATAAAATTTGGGTAGAGACCGAAATAATCCAAAAAGAGTACGTGCCGTGGCGTTCCGTAGTTTTAACTAAAATACCCAAAACACAGTGTTTGGCCAGACACCTTAGGACCACTTCTTATTATTGTTATTGTATGCACAAGGAGATTACGCTATAACGCTATATACTCTGCAACGCGCTGTCTCCTTCTCGAGCATGCAATAAAAACGAATTAGGAAGTGATAGTAAAGTCGACCCATAATTTATAAATATCTTCTTCGCTATCGACAGTTTCCTTTTTAACCGACTTCAAAAAAGGAGGAGGTTCTCAATTCGACTGTATATATTTTTTTATATGAATAATTAAATTATTGTTATTTTTGGAGTCGGTGTCAGCCACCCGCGCTGCGTGCTGCGTCTATGTCTGTAATTGTGCATGCCAATGTTATGTTATGATTATAGTAAGACATCTCATGTTTAAGTAGTTACAAACCTACCTTGGCTGACACCATTAATAACAATTTCAAAAAATTAAAAAAGAAATAATTAAAATTTAAAAATTCGAATGTTTTAGGTTATAGCGGTAAAAATTACATCTATGACATATGACAATGACATATAGAAATACAATATTGTTTATAAAAATGAGTTTATTATGTCTATGGATATTACGAAAATTTATACGTAACGTCCGTGCATTATAAGTAATGTACAGTATTCTAGCTGTCACGTCTGTGCATTAGTTCGATGTCTACTGTGTTCAACACTATGGCATTTTTAGTTTTAAATTTTAACTTTTGTTGTCATCATTATCCACGTTAGCATTTAAATAACTCTGCAGCTGCTTCAAGTCTTTGCAGCCAGTAGTTGAAGTATTTATAACCAGATTACAATGTGTGATCTCACAGCCGTAAACGGTTCATCGCGTTCACACCGTTTATGACTTATTAATCGCTCTCCTGTGTGTAATTGAAACAAATACACGGTACAAAGTACTACATACGTACATGTTCAATTAGCACCTCAAATACCATTCCAGTCCCACAGTTAGACGCGAGAATAATGAGTTCGTCTGCACCGCTAGCCCAATGCGGTAGATACTCGCGTGTTTGAACAAACCTTAGAGTACTTTTACACCGACTACGTTCTTAGATACAAAATAACGCTATATGATTCTGTATACGTTATGAGGTCAGGCCAACAAAAAGTCATTGGGTTTATATATGTAGAAATCTCAATAGCAGCCCGGAGTTAGGTAGTTGGCGGTGTTAGACACCCCGTGCCTCGGCAAGCACGTAAATAATAATAATATATTTATTTATTCAGACATAGTCCATAATGTTAGTAACAATTTTTCTTATGCTATGTTAGTACATAATTATTTAAAACAGATTAAGAAACTACCTACTTTAACTAAGATTAACCAAGACTCGAACGAACCCCTTCATTATGTCGGAGTCATACTTTTCAGAAATGACCTTTAGGATGTCATTAGTGCTACTCCTCACTCTTGTAAGTAAGGAAGCCACCCGTTTGCGGACTATAGCATGGAAGCCATCGACTCTCGTTTCTGCAAACATTTTCGAGGCGCTACAAAAGCGGGGCAGCCCTAATAGCACCCTAAAGCCATTATTATATTGGACGCGGAAGGCACTGAGAGACCTCTGAGTATAATTGACCCACAGACTGCTGGTGTAGAAAGTTTGACAGTATGCTTTGAAAAGCGTAATTTTGACTTCCTTACTACAGCGAGCGAATCTGCGGGCCAACATGTTACTCCTGATCGCCAATGCCCTCCGCTCCCTTTCAATATCAGTAAAGCCGTTGGTCCTGCGCCTGATCTCTCTCCGGTCGTTTCAGATTACCGTCCCATCGGATCTTGAGGGTTAGGGAACAGAGAGTGCACTTGTGTTTGCGCACACGCTTGTGCACTATAATATCTCCTGCGCAGATGGCAAGTCTCCGTTAGGATTGGCCGCCGTGACCGAAATTCGGTCTGAAACACATTATTATTATTATTATTATTAGGTTACGATAGATTTCGAGGTAAATAGAGGCTATGAAGGCCAATAATGAAGGAAACAATTTTTACTGCAAAGTAACATATACTATTAACATAGAGAATATTATTTGTGAAAGGATTGCTTATACGTATTTTCATATAAAAATCAACGAAGTTCAATCGGTAAATTTAAATAGCGTCAATGTCTTTGAAAAGCCCAGCAGAAAGATATGACATTGTCACATATTTTGATGAATTCGCCACAGTATTATATCATCGCATTAAAGGAAGTAAGAAATATGTAACAAATTACGTAAGTCTTCTTCGTCCGGACATAAAGCGATATATAGCTATTCGTCATATGAAATCACCGCAACATACACATTTTTATTACTTTCGAATAGCTTCAAAACGTTAAACAAAATGTGTCATCCGATTGTATTTATAAATTGGAACAAATTGCAAAACATGATAATATTATTATTGTTTTGACACGAAATGAAAACACGGTTTTAAAATAAACTGCCGAAGTATTTCGAAGTGTGTCACCGCGTGACGTAACGCAACAGTTAGTGTATAAGCCCTCTTACAGTGTCCAGGCACTAAGACCAGAATTTACAATGGCACTTTTTACATTTTTTTATGTAGTTAAGCAACTTGGACTATGTGTAACATTGTTTGTAAGGGACTAACGGACAGTTAGACCTCTCAGAAGGGACTTTAATTAAGTTTTCGACTTTCTTATACTACTAGAAGACAGGTATATAAATTATGTGAAGGGTTCTATGCTAATTTTGTTACAAGTGGCTCAAGTTTTAATTAAAATAGGCGAGTTTTGGTTTATTTGCGGTCATAAAGATATATCTGTTCTCCCCAGACGTATGTTCATATGTGAGTAGCGCTATATTGCTGCGGTCTATGGACCGGGTAACGGACGCAGTCCAAATTAGAATAACAATTTATGCAACTCCCGGGCTTAATAATACTAGTCTTTATAAAGTACGCTTTAAGATTAGACAGTATAAATAGGATTTTCAAAAGAACTTATATTTTAATATATTAAGTAGTTCTTTAATAAGGTTTGGCTATGATTTAAAACTACATAATATATTCTAATACTGTAACTGAAAGTAAAAACAGTACAAAAGCTAAAAGCCACAGCTTCATATAGTTTATAACACTCGATAATGAGGAACACATGATAGGTTAATTACATATGGCGGCACAAAAGAGATTTTGTATCCGTTTCTTTCTTATTAGTAAAGACCCTTACGACACAGATTATACACGTAAATAATCCAAAAAGTACTTATTGTCCAATAGCTGGTTGGCAAAAGTACGTCAACGAGTTGTACAACAGCAAATTAAAAACATTTTAAACTCCTTTTTGATATAGCTTATTCGGGAATACTTTTTGTCCATATCTCAAGACCGTGAAACAAGTAGAAAGAGTAGAAGTATAGTTCAAGACTTCCTTAGTACGCGGTCTTTCAACATCTTTTTCTTTGACTTTAAATTTTTCTTAATTTAAATTACAATACAAAACTGAATATAGCTGGTCCATTGTTTTCGAGGAATTATAAGGAAATGAGTTGATATATAATTACCATCGCTATTGTCTATCCAACAACCATAATTAATACCACAATAATAAGCTGTGATTGGCAGGTAAATAGATACAACAAATCGCTCGAGCACAAAATTACTTCCCAATACCAAAGTTTACACAAGCAACCATAAAACATATTTCAACGGTAACACACAATTATTGGCTTAGTATTCAAACCTTTATTGCTAACAAGGGTGAACTTGTTAACAAGCAATAGGTTGTGGGTTAATTATTCCTTCGGATTGTCGGATGAGTGATCATTCCTGGACTTCGATACACAATACATGTTACAATGTATTGTGGAGCGCACGTAATTGTCAATCGTCTTATCAATACTGTTAATATCAAACAATAACAATTGTTTCGATCGTTGATTTTGATTGCGTGTGTTATCATATTGACATGTTATATGATTAAGGCGTATGTAGGTATGGGATGTGCTCAGAACTTAGTGTAATGGTACATACTCAAAGAAGCGTAACTCTTCAAAAGGTTAAAGTATCTACATTTGTATTGAACTGTAGTAAGCTTAAGTACATAATGAATTTTTGACTTGGCCTCGATGGCGTAGTGGTTAATGTAACCGATTGCCACGCCTGAGGTCGCGGGTTCGATTGCCGCACATCTCAAACATTTGTGTGCATGGACATGGATGTTTGTCTTGGTCTGGGTGTTTCTATGTACCTATAATATGTACGTATTTACAAAAAAAAAGTATATATGTATGTTTATCCATTGTCTAGTACCCATAGTATAAGCTCTACTTATTTTGGGCTAGATGGTGTGTGTTGTGTGTATGTAATAGAATATTATTATTATATTAATTTAATTCAAAAATCGAGTGCGTACTCGGTAACCTGCGCTTGATTAAATATAGATATTTGATCTGGTAATGAGTCTATTAAAATAAGGTTCCTTATGGATACAAGAGTATAATAGAAGTGTATGTAACATAATTACATTTCTGCGTAGCTACTTTCACGGTAATCGAAGCGCACGACTTACACTAAACGCACTACTAAAGAAACACACATCTATACATTTAATATGTCGAGAATCGTGACTAAGTTCATATATATTAAACACTTAATTACGTATTTGTATACCTACGCACATTATAATTACATCATCATTAAATTATATAACATTAAAACAAAATTATTCAATCATAACAACATTCACATAAATATTTTTTGTTCAGGAATTCCGCCCACCCACGTGCGAAGCCTTAATCACAGATTACATGCCTAATAGGCTTAATCGTTGACATTTGTTTGAAACGAAGAGCCGCTTCGCTAGTCGTTCAAGACCGATCGCCTTTAGGGCATTAAGTTTGCTTCACACTCAAGTAGAACGTTCAGCGTCGGCTTTACGAATGTCTCAGCTTCATTATCGCTTGTAGCCTTGTAGTCATATTACTAGTAACTATGCTGGATAAGACAATTAAATAAATGCTAATTGGATCGTATTGCTCGCTCAGGTGAGAGTTAGAAAGGTGATTGAAGCCTTTGGAGTGTCGTCCGATGGATATTCTCCATAAGCCCTAAGGCCATTAGGTATTCAGACCTGGCTTACAACACACGTCACTTATATCCATCCGAACATGCCTTTAAGTGTAGTTGCCTTTAATAATATTATTATTTTTGAGCCTCACCTAACCGCGTTAGTGAGTAGTCAGTCTAACATATTATAAGCCGATATTCATTTATTTGATAGCGAAACGGCTCGAGTTTATTAACACCGTATTTTTTACTTGCAAGGGCTTAGAAGTTATTTTTTATCTTAGTAGTTTATCATGCAAGAAAGTAGAGAGATATATATCCAAGTCAAATGCGATTTATTTCGTTTCTGTTTAACGTTTATTAATATATTGTACAAGTTTATATTCTCTAGATGGTATTGTACCTGATTCCTTTCCGGTAATTTGATGTACTATAACGTTACTGTATTTTTATCAGATTACTTAAAACAACGGATTCTTGAAATATTATCATCAATATTTTTTTCGTATAAAGTCCATTACTCTTAAACGTCTGTTGGCTGACGCTTGACGTCGTAACGTGGAATTGATTGTCTGGCTGGAGGAAGTACGTTCCACGTTGTGCTGTTCTAACCACCACTAGAATAAGCGCCAGTGCAGTGAACTTAAGAGGGTATTAACTATGAGAATACTGTCAATGTCGATTGACAGTCAAATTAGACACCGCGCCCAACCTGTGAGCATAATAATTATGTGATGGCATATCATCGACTAGTGAATACTGTGCATGTGTGTAATGGGCATGCATATCAGAACATGTCTAATTTTCTTTTTAACCAGTGTTATATACGTTACCTGTTGGTACGCCTAAAAGATAATCCCACCAAAAACATAAATGTAAAAAAGGAGAGTCAAGTTCAATACAAAAATTATGCTTGGCTGTGGGCTTCGCCGCAAAAAGAATGGAGATCTAAATGAGTGCCAAGTTCTATGCAAAATCCAAATATGTATTTATAGGAACAAAATAACATTATGAACAAGTATTAAACTCTATTTCTTTGCTTTATTGGATACCTATAACAATTGCTGTTATTTGAAAATGTGAGATCTTAAAGTAGGTTAGATTTGACTTGGCCAGTTTTTATCAGAATTAAAATATATATATATACATATGTTAAATAACTTTATAAAATGACTGATGTAATGAAAACTGGCCAAGTCAAATCTAACCTACTTTAAGATCGCACATTTTTTATAGCAAATATAATAATACATATATTGGGATAGTTTCAAATATCTGACTGTAACGGTTCCAACACTACAATTAATTTTTTTTTTGTATGGTGACCCCCCTATTATTTATCTTTTTTTATTTTTAGATATTTTCCTACGCTTACATACAATTACCGAGCTGGATTCCAAATTTCATCCTTCTAGGTCATCTGGAAGTAGGTTAGATTTAGGTACTATATGTCAGTCAGTCAGTGCTAAAATTTACGTCTTTTTGACCTTCATATCTTTATAACCGTTTGAGCTAGCTTAATGAAATTTGGGCTTCTAGATTTCCTTATGGATATAATTAAACACACGTAGTTTTATGTGTTTACGTTAAAGATGTTTTGAGTTATAGAAGGGTCAAAAGTGGCACCAAGTGGTTCGTGTAATATTACACTCGGCGCTGGCTAGCCAGTTCCTTTGCTTGAACTTGGCTTGACACCCTGCCGCGTGTCATACATACATAGATTCACGCCTGTTTCCCAGAGGGGTAGGCAGAGACTACGGATTTCCATTTGCTACGATCCTGACACACTTCTCTGGCTTCATTCACTTTCATCACATTGCTCATACACGCCCGTCGGTTCAAGGAGCTCTTAACCTGGCCTTTGTCCAGAACGCCTCCGATCTGATCGAGAAACAAAAAATCATGAAACTAGCAAAATGTATATTATGTATACGGTGTTAAAAAGTTAGAACTACCTAAGTAGTTCATACGATGACAACATTTATTGCATAAAAACATCACCGTGTCGGCATTTGTCAGTTAATAAGTCAATCACGAATTAATTTATATCGATAGATTAAAGTAACGAGTTCCCATCACTAGATAAGTGTCCCTGATTTTTTGTACGATTACTTACTTGCTCGACTGGATTTTTTCTTCATAATTACTTCAACAGGTTCAGCCACGTTAATATAATGTGGATCTAATGTTTCTTTGCTATAATTTTATCTGTCATTTTATCTTAGTTAAATATAAAATTAGGAGAATAAAATGGAGCGTGTTCTATTAAATTTATGTTGTATGATTTTATTAAAAGATAATGTAGTCTATACCGACAACCAAGTTAATTATAAATAATTCCAAACTTTACTAAGATACATTATTATATTACTTTCAAACTAAAATTATAATAAGTATATCAAATCTTGCTTAACATAACAATTTCATGGTAACCATTTTTTCTAGTCTGGAAAATATTCTTAGAAGAAAACAAAACATTTTCTTGTAATCGCAAACTAGGTATACGTAGGTACAGACAGAAAGTAATATAAAAAGTTTCTAGTAATCTCAGTTAGCCAAGTATCCATAGATTCAGTCGCTCGGCCAGGCTGGCTCTAAGAATGTCGCCGATCTTGCCACACCGCTTCATAAATATGGAGTTGGTGATTAAACGGCGTACTCTCTGAGTTTTTGTACAGCACCCCCTCCCCTTGCCGTCTGCACCCGAACCTTGGATTAAATCATGAGCTATGAGCACTTGGCATTTTGATTCTTTTTATTTAATTGGCTGAATACACCCGCAAGCCATGCCTTTCTTTTGTTTTTAAATGATACTGGTTTAAATGAATAATGTTTTCTTTTGTTTATGAAATGTATCGATTATAAAATATATGGAGTTAATCATAGCCTCTGTATTCTCGTTGCGGTTTAAAGCTTACAATTTACCATGATAAACAAGACTCATTTTAAACGGTGTAAAATTCAAGGCTTTCTTTGTTGTTTTTTCCGCTTACATCTTATCTATTAAACCAAACCCGTAATGGGACCCTTAATACTGAATCATAGGTCCCTAGAGCGATGTAAGTAGGCGTGCGCGCGCGGTGAAGATCCAAGACACGATCAACGCACGACCATTTTGCAGATACGTACTGGAATTACTGGTATATTGCGCAAACGTTTGTAACCAGACATTAGTGGTTACCTTAATCGTCAGCAATGAAACCGATCCTTAGTCGAATTGTAGTCTTTAATGCAGTACGCGTATCAACCAGGCTTTTACAAGAAGCTGATTTTGTATTATATTGTGCGGAAATTGCGGACGGTACACCAGTAATAATACGGTTTATCCTAACAGCTACTAGTCGCTTGATCCGATACGTAATAAAGGTTATTGCTGCAAAGATCATTGTGAATTCGAGTGTACAATATCGTAATAGACTTGCATCAACATAAGATAAATTTCAATATTGTTTGTATTTCATATCTTTACGTTTTCACTTTAAATATGAATCAACATCGTATTCTATTTGATACACAGGAGTCACTGCCAACACAAGGATGTTTGGCGTGGAATCAAAAGGAATATTCCGATTCATCGCATCAACATCGTTCCCAAAAGGCGTCTAGTAAAAGTTGAAACCGCGGAACAGACGCCCCGAGCCGGGAAGCAATCTATTGCGGGACCTGAAAACCCGTGCTTTGTTTGAACTATCTATTACTTGAATAGGCTAAACCTTACCACTAGCTGTTTTCTAGAGAGTCAAGACTAGAAAATAGGTATTAATTTCTAATGGGTAAGTGTTTCTTCTTTTTTGTTGAGATTCTTTTGTTTGTTATTTTACAAAGACAACGCTTAGAATAACTCCTGTGTGCGAGAGCCTTAACAAACGTTTAAAAAATGGACACAAAGAATACTCGGGTATGAAAGAGATCGAAGCCCATAACACTCGGCGCAATGCCAGTAGCAAGGCGACCACTAAACCCACTGTGCTGTAAATTTTTGACAAAGTAAGTGTCAACTTTGACGACAAGACTCCTTACCATAAAACAGTTATCTTCAGTCTGTACGTCTCTAAGTGATTTTAGGGAGTGGTTCTTAACATTTTATTATATGAGACATGTTTAAATTATAATGATCATGAATATACACCAGTACGTATTTTATGCTTGAATTTGCGAAACCGTTTGTGCGTTCTTCTATATAGCCGTATATCGTTTTACTTTACATTTCGCACATCGCAATAATATTTATGAGTTAAATTGTATTGTAAACATCCAGTTAAAAGGAATCAAAGGGGAATAAAGTACAGAATGTTTTCACATTCTCAATGTTTACTCTCGCTGATATTTACAAACCGCCTTGATGTTATCATTTCACCGTTAACCAATATATGTTCAATATATTCATTGGTCTCTAGTGAGTAATACCCCGATTGAGGAATATTTTGTATATTTATTTTGCTTGTGGGAAGTATATGGACGGATTTTCGATCGATTCACTGCTTAATAATTCTATAGGTACCAACGTACCTATACAATTATTAAGCATTCAAATTTAAGCATGTAATTTAAGTACTTCACTTATTTAAAGAGTTTAATAAGAATACAGTAATAGTCAATCACGAACCTAGAAGATGCCTAAAGATCCTTTAAATGAATTTTAAATGCCGTATTACTTATAGCGGTTTCATGTGACACCTTTAAGTAATGACTAATGATAGAGGCGGGGTAATAGGCGCTTAGCAAAATCACAACATTTCCCCGGCCAATGTTGTTGGTGATTGCTTAAGATAGTTCATATAAGATTTTTTCTTACCAGACAAAGGATAATACATAACTGGAAAGTAATTTAAGTATACTACAAAGTAAAATAAATAAAAAAGCTCTCCTTTCAAGAAACCGTGCACCTTTTAGCAAGGAACAAGTATCGAAAATTATAAGCTACAAACGTTTAAGACTCAAGTGCACTAGCACACAGTGATGGCGGTAGTAAGCGGTAAACTAACCTTATATATAGTCTGTGTACTATTGTAAACAAAGCTGCGCTTAACGATTCCCCTGTCTTGTTACGAGCCGCTGATTGGCAAAGTTCGATTGAATGTATCCCATATTCCTTGTTTCTTTTGTGCCAATATTTAATTGCTATCAATCTTTATGGTGCTTATTTTGAGCAATAGAACAATACCTTGACGGCTTCTTATATTCTTAACAAGTCATTATGTTCTAGTTTAGTTAGACGACCTCGTTAGTCTTGTGTTCCACGCGTATGTGGCCTATAGTCAAGCGTCAAATAGAATATTGTCAGATACGTCAAAATATTATTGAGATTTCTCTATAATGTTTTCAGTAGCACGGAAATCTGGAAATGTGCCTAAGTAAGAAACAACTATAGGATCGTCTCTTATTAAATGTTACATAAAATATAAATGACGAAAAATATAGTTATATTATACATATTAACATCTGTTTATCCAGTTAAAGATTACAGGCGCAATGTTTTGTTAAGAACTTGATTTACACATGCATGGACTTAATCATAACAAGACGACATGTATACGAAAAATAACTCTCTTTCTAAAAGACAAGTACCGAGCGTGAAGCTTAAGTACCTGGTGTGAAGTAAACAAAAGTACTTGGTGGTACCGCAGTACCCATTCTATACAATCAGCGTGCGAGCTAGACGAGGCGGTCCGTATAAGGAAACCTACCTACGTTTACGGAGAGCATTGGTTGACGCGCAGTCACTCTTCACAATCCTCTCCTTATCAAGTTAAATAGCAGCCATGTTTTTGTTTTCGTGGCATTTAAACTGACGCTATTGTTTTGTTATAGCAATAGCAGTGGGAACGCATTTGTAAGTTATAGTGTTATCCAGGTAAATATTCGTTTGATTGGCTGGTCAAAAGAACAAAAGGTGTTATTCATAAGTAAAGTATAAGTAGTTTATTTCGTAATATCGTAAAGGAGACTGGTTGAGTACAAATACTATGACAATGTGGTTTTACCGTTATAGACGTAAAAGATATTAGTCGTAAAAAATATGCGACTCTTTTTAGGAGCTCAGCTGTTATCCTGATGAAAGCCGTAACTTTTCTTCTATACGTGTTAGACCCGACGCTCACTTTTTCTGATACTGATAGCATAAAGCTTTGCGTGGTTCATGCATACATGTAACAAATATTTTTTGACCTAATAGCCGTGATAATGGCCTGTTTAATGTAGGTTCAATACCATTTGGCGAGCATCTAATGGACACCACATTGTACGCCTTAAAGAACCTTCTTATTCCAAATAAAATAATGCCATTAGGGAGTGGCGATTTTATTTATTTCACCTCCTTTTCCTTAACTCCGAATTCAAAATACTATAGAGATAAAGTAACGCTTTATTAGAAAGGCACTGAACAGTATTGTAATTAGAAGTCTACAACATTTCCTGCTCTGTCAACTCTTAATCAATGTAACATACATCTACAACCATCTAATGAGATACTGATCCAAGCCCCAATAGATTTCAGCCGGTAATTAATATAGTTTGATACGGCAAATTGAACTGTATCTTAGAGTTCATGTAAAGTAGTTTCCCACACTCGCCTTATAAATGCATGATAGAAACTATCGGAACTTTAAACGAGACGAGGTACAAAGAACGCACTCTAAACTTTGTCCGAAGATAATTTCCTACAACCTCGCAAATACTGGTTGTGACGAAGTTGAATGTTTGTATCAGGAGAGTTCTAACAAGTATCTGCTCGGCGTGGAGAGAGGATGCTGCATATTGAAGTAACGTAGCTTTAAATATTATAACGGGCATACGTATGCATATTGCTTTAAAGAGCAAGTCGTTTATTTAATGCTAAATAATATCAGTACGTATCCAGAAAATACTTTGTCATAAAATATTGTACCACTCTGTAATAGACAAATTATTATATACTATGCCTTAAATGGCTGCTGACTGGAATGTTGGTGCAATACACCCTTGCCTACCCTTTCTGGTGTATAGGCATAAGATTATGTTATGACATATAATCTCCATTAAAAATCATTATCTGTTATATATGTATAAGAGATAATGATTTTTAATGGAGATTATATTCCGTTTAATTCAGAATAAAACACCATTACATCATAAGACAGAACAGCAAAATTCATCTACATATACGTAGTCAATAATTAAATTAAAATTTTTCTTATTCAAATATTATTGGTATTATTTATATATCATAAATAAAAAGCAAATTGCATAGAGACAAAGAATTGATAGAATTCTTTTACGAAAAAAAAAACTCTGTAAACTGACACGAAGCAGTTATTATAAACGACAAGGAAACGCTTTCACAAACCAACCTATGAAACGAATCACGATGAAAACTGAAGTGCAAGAATCAGATATCCTTTTTAACATTGGACGCATAAAGGCAAAATGAATAGAAAATGTTCTATCTAGAACGATCCGATGGCAGTTTTATCATTTTTCCTACAAACGGACTACAATTGTCTCTAGCGCTCAAAAGAAAATATTATAGATAAGGATATTTCATATAAAACGAGATCTGCATTATTAAAAGTTGTTCTGTTCTCTAGTATTAATTTATATTCGAAGTTTATTCAGGCTTATTTCGTTGCGACAAACTTTAAGAAAATATTTATGTTAGTGATAGAATTCATGTATTCCATTCAAGGGCTATATCGATGTCCAGAGAATGCTCGGATGACGTATGTACATAAACATGGTCATCTCGCCACGGTCAATGTTCTGTGTGTCCTGGATCCGATTACCGCATAAAGCAAATACATGTTGATACCTAGACAGTTTCTCAGAGTCTTGTTGTTTGGTTCTACAATTTGCATGGCTAATAGCTATGCCCGCGGCCTCGTTCGCGTAGTTCTAAACACTATTCTACAGAACCCGTGGCATTTACCAGAATAAAAAGGAGCCTATGTCATTCTCTGGACCATAAAATAGCACAATATGAAAAATTACGTCGATCCATTGTCACATGAAATTAAGAAACACACTTTGGTATTTATTACTCTTCTTATTAATATTATAAATGCGTAGTATTTTTATGACATAGTATTTTTATCATAAAAAACACGATAGTGCCAAAGGTGTACATAATATCTTATTCGACACATAAGTGCTTGTCAATATTTTGCCTATCATTGCCGAATAAACCCTATTTAAATAAGTAAATATCAGATTCGTACAAGGCGACTGGGTGACGTCACCCAGACTGAATGAACGGAATAACTAGAGGTCTATGTCCTGTGAATGCCATTTGATATTTGATCTGATAACTAGTCAACTCCAACACGCAAATGTATTACTTACCTAACATACAACGACTCGTATTCGCAAAACCTCATCTGTAATATTTAGGCTAATTCTTTCAAATAAATCATATTTGATTAGGTTATGATAGAAAGCAAATGTTTTTGGGAGACGGACAAATTCCGACATTCTGCGATTTAATTGTAAACTAAGTATATATAATTTTAATGCTTGGTGTGTTTTTCAAATGATTTATGCTTTTCTGATACTAAAGAAGAAAAAAATAAGTTCATATTTTTATAATTACAAAATCTTTTATTTTTTAATTGACATATGTGCATTATTATGTATTATTAAATATTATTAATAGTTATTATAGCTTCGCATGCTATAGAATATTCTATAATAACTAAGATTATATATTTCTAGATGTGCCCGCGGTTTCAACCACGTTTATGATTACTGCGCCGCCCCCGTGGGTCGTAGCGTAATGTTATATATAGCCTTCCTCGATAAATAAGCTATCAAACAACAAAATATTTTTTCAATTCGAACCAGTAGTTTCTGAGATTAGCGCGTTCAAACAAACAAACAAACTCTTCAGCATTATAATATTAGTATAGATAAAAGTTATTATTCTTTTCTTTCTTCCTATATCATGAAAAAGAAAATTGTTATTAAATATTGTTTTAATATTAAATGCTGTATGATTACTCAGTAAGCCTCGCATAGTTTTAAAGCAAAAGCGTCTTGGCCTTGACTCTAGCAGACCGAGGCGGCCTTGTACCTTATCGAGTGTATGTATAGTTAAAATGCAATGCGCCCGCGCCCCGCCCTATCTTTTGCGCCTGGAATGCTAGAGTGAGACAATGTAATAAACCAGTTTCAAAACGCCGGAAGCCTTTCTCTTGTATCCATATGTACGAAGTATTCATTGTACCATTCCACATGTACGAGCTTTTTTATTGGACTGTGAATTTGTAAGGCGATGGCTTGATATGTGACTTTTTAACAAATACATGGCTATAATGATGAGGAGTTTATGATAATATAAGCCACGATGTTTGCTCTTGTAGTTTTTATTTCTCTCTCTTCTATTGGCGGTATTATTAACAATGAATATTATACTATATACTAATAATCTATTACTTCGCTACCAATGTAGCTTCATGATATTAGTAGAGTTTTTTTTGTAGCTTATATTTTATGACTTACAAAACGGGTGATGAATAGAGAAGTGAATCTCTATAGCAATGTCTAGCCTAGACGCCAAATTTTTTAGAGTATCGATACTTGCGCAATTACGACAAACGGGCAAAGTTATAATGAGCATCTATGTCTTAGCTTAGAGTCTGGCATAGTGCCGGCAATAAGCAAAGCTTCGGAATAGCCAAGTTGAATTTAGGTTACTATCGAAGTTATAATATAATAAAAATGTCAAGATATTTCCAAAATAATAAATAAAATAAGACGTCCAAAGCCACAATCAAAAGAAAACAAACCGAATCGTTCTAACAATCTCGTAGTACACTTATTGAAATTGATTGATTTATAAAGTTCGTACTGAATTTATTCATTGAGGACCTCATAAAGCCTCTTGACAAATCTTTATCTTCCAATCAATTATTCCGCAAGAATAATCTGACGAAATGAATGCCTACATAAGTGATTTGCAAAAACATTCACGGATAATTTTGAATTGGATTCTTTCACAATTTTAACAGTATATCAGATGTCATGTATGTTTTCGTTAATCCGCATATTATAGATGCGTACGTATTTAAAGAAGCAGAAAAAGCAAATTTGGTTATGGCGATATTTGAAGAACCTACATATATGTTAATAATAATGCATATTTTTAATTTCTGTTTAAAAAGTTGTCTTTATACTTTGAGAGTTTTGCGTTAGTAACTGGGTCCAAGATACGACCACATCTTACTGTCGCATACTGTATAAATAGGTAAACTTTACAGAGTATTGTAACTATTTTGTTATTGAGCATAATACTCCGATAAAGGGAATACAAGCATCATTGTTGGTTATAAATAATTTTAAAGCTCCGGGAATTTAATATCGTGTTCATATTAAACTTTGAAATCATATTATCCTTGGTTGCTTACTCCCGGCAAATCAATCAATATAAAGCCGAAGTTACCAGACACGACTGATTTGATTTATTAAAGCAAATAAGTTGTTAATCATTTATATATGCTTTGTTTATATTTGATATAATAGGATTTGAAAGTTTTTAAAGTGAGACTTGAAAGTTTAAGCAATGAAGTTGGTAAGAATAAAGCAAATACTACATTTTCACTCTCAAACACGTCGAATCGAATGTCGTCTTTATAACATAGTTTCATTAATTATAGCATGTATGGAAAGACTTTACTTCAAATAATTCAATTTTATTAAATGTTAGTTAAAAAAAGTAACTGTAGTATACAAATAATATATGTGTCGCAATGTAATTAAAATTGTTAATGTTTCTTAATTGCATAAAAGAGTTATAGTTCTAAGAAAATAATTATCCCATAAGGACTATGCATTTCGCCGGGATAAAAGGCAAAACATCACATCAATGTGCTGTTGCTCGAATAAAGAACAAACCATTGAACACACATGTATTCATTTTTACTGATATTGTATTAGTGAGAATATACAATTCTTACTAATAGGTACTATAATACTCATAGTAATAGGGGTTAAAGTATGAAGTTGCCGTTGTATAGTAATAATAGATACTGTGAATTGGCATTAAACCTTCATGGTGTGAGATTTTTGAGTAAAATTTTTTTCATAGGATACCTATAAGATTCTTCTTTTAAAAAATATGCAACTTTCGATTTTCGACTATCAATTTTATTGCTTTTTTTTATTCGGCTTAGACGGGCAAGATGGATACTTCAAAAATCCGAGTCATTTTTGAATACGAGTTCCGACGCGGAGCTAACGCAGCAGTAACAGCTCGCAATATCAACGCTGCGTTTGGAGAGGAGACTGCTAATGAACGCACCGTGCGTTTTTGGGTTAAATGCTTTCGTATTGGAAACTTCGACTTGAAGAACGAACTACGTGGAAGACCGCCCACACAGATGAATAACGCTGAATTGAAAGAGATGGTGGAAGCCGATCCGAGTCAAACTACCTAGGAATTAGCGGCATGGTTTAACGTTACCCTATCTACAATATTGTCTCATTTGCATAAAATCAATAAGATAACAAAATATAAAAAATGGGTGCCTCATGATTTGTCTGATCTGCAGATAGAAATGCGTCTTGAAACTTGTGTTGCCTTATTGAATCGGTACAAAAATGAAGGAATATTGGATCGAATTGTGACATGTGACGAAAAGTGGATTCTTTACGATAACCGTAAGCGAAAAATGCAATGGCTGACCCCAGGTCAAATGCCGCAACAGTGCCCTAAAGCAAAGCTTACCAATAAAAAGGTAATGGTAACTGTTTGGTGGTCTCTTTATGGTGTTATTCACTATAGCTTTTTCAAGACTGGTCAAGCAATAACAGCAGATGTTTACTGTGCCGAACTTCGAACAATGATGGCGAAATCAGCAGTGAAACAGCTCCGACTCGTGAATAGCTCTTCGCCGTTATTGCTCCATGATGACGCAAGACTTCACACTACACGAGAAACCGTTGTAACTCTGCAGGAACTGCAGTTAGAAACCATACGTCATCCTCCGTACTCGCCAGACCTTGCTCCACCGGACTACCATTTTTTTAGTGATTTGGACAATTTTCTACGTGATAAAAAATTTTCTTCCCAGGAGGCAGTACAAAATGCTTTCACACAGTTTGTCGAATTTAGATTCCCGGAGTTCCAACGTAAAGGCATAAATGAACTTCCGTTTGGATGGTAGCAATGTATACATAATGAGGGTAAATATTTCGATTAAATAAAATATATGATACATCTTAGAAAATAACGAGTTTAAATTTTTCAGTACAAATCGGCAATTATATTTACAATTCAATAAAAGAAATCAGGCAGTACTTTAAACGAGGAAGTACCACATCATCCCTTACACGAATACTCTTGTATTCGTGCACAATAATTACCTGAGTACCTATCATAGCCTTCACTAGACGTTGTGACCCGACGACGTGCTTTCCGAGACACGTAGGGGTCCAGGCAACATGTAGATAACGATTATCAAGCCGAGCCGGCCACACGCACGGTTGCTTAATCACTTAGATCGAAAGATCTGCGTAATAGCAAACGATGTCCTTCCATTTAATATATGTAGATAATCTCACTTATTTATGTAGCAACATTTCTTACTAAACATGTCTTGCTTGATTATTTAATTTGCTTCTTATTCTGCTAGTAATATAATTATATAATTTAGTATGTTAAAGCGCAATATACATATATATATGAATACTATATGTTATGTATATCTTGAACTTTAAATAAAAAAAAAATTAAATAATAAATAACATTTATTTCATAAAATTGTAACAGTTTATGTGAAGTCCCTGTGCTAGGTGATAAACCTGTTATACAGGAGTCAGTACCATCTTCCTTACTTAGGTACAATAATAATTTTATGGAATACAGTCATCATTAATTAGGTACACTATTAAAAATATATATATAACAAAAAAGTACAACGAAAAAAAACGAGAACAATAGTGTAAGATTTTTAAATATGATTTCAAACTATAACTTATGCTTGTGTGAGTGCGTGAGTGTGTGTTTTTGTGTGCATGTATGTGTGTTTCTATGTGCATGTATGTGCACATGAGTAGATAAACAGAACAGAGTATAAGCTTCATACAACCGCGCGAATCGAATACAAAAAAATACAAGCACGTGGGGCATGTGTGCGTGACCACTGGCCGCTTGTCGCGTACGCGGCGAGACTGAAAAAAACCAGTTTACGCTGGCATAGCCAGTGGATAATCTCAGGATCAGTGCGACGCACGTTGTTCGTTTTGTTAGTTCCAAGTTTGAATATTTTAATGTAAAAACGTGGTATTTTATTATTAATAATAATTGTTTATTGTACTGTGTGTATGAATAATACTAGAAAAATAAAAATATATCATACTTTAACTATCCCAAGGAGTACAATAGGTAACTAAATATTGGATTATTACTTTTTCAAGTAAGTACCCTTATTTTATTGTATGATCGTTTTTTTAATAAGAAGAGGGTACTACACGGTGTGTTTTCACCTTTTTATTGTTATTACAAGCTTTTAATAAACATTTGTAGGTATGTGGGTGGGTCAAAGTCAAGTCAAAGTTAAAAATCATTTATTCATTTAGGTCACAAAGTAACACTTATGAACGTCAAAGTATATATGTTAGTGAGTTTACTAAGTTACTGAAGCTACATTTAGGTTAGTTGCTAGAAAATATGTTAAGTTCAAATATTGCAAGTAAGATTTGAACCACTTCCCGATGTCTGATTGAGCTGAAATTTTGTATACCGTAACTTCAGTGACAATGCAATAATATGATAGATATAACCTAATGCTGCAGCCAGGATTGTCTCCTCACTAGGGAACTCTTCAACGGGTTGTAGCACGGTCACGAAATTTTGTATGGTAGTTTAATTTTGATAGTTTAACACGATTTTTATCATGAACTGCTGCTGCAGCCAGCGTTGTCTCCTTACGAGAGAACTCTTGAAAAAACTTTATGTTAGATTCAGAATTTACCACACCATTAAAAGAAACAATAAATTATTAAAAAACAAAAATTATAAAACGAAAATTATTAGAGTAAGTAATTTGTAAAGTATTCTATCATACTGAATAATAAAACTATTTAACAAATGTTTTGTTTAATTTGTCTTCATCTATATTCTGACAACCCTACCAAAATAGGTAACGATTTTGCACGTTCTTAAGAAGCTTATTCTCTGTTCCGTTTATCTACTCATGTGGTATGTGTAAATATACTAGTTTATAGAAACAAGTTTCCTAAACTGAAACTATCTCATCAGTACCGTGACATAACTTAACGTTTACACTCATCGAAGTCTTAGGTTCAATTAATGAGTTAGATTTATCTAACTCATAAAACCCTTAGGTTTAGGATGTTGGTGTATTTATTTCCTTCTACATAGAACTTAAAACGTACATCTTAAAATGCAGGTATAAGTCTTCCGGCTTCCTTTCTGTCTGCTTGTTAGATTCTGGGTTTGGTAAACAAGCGTGAGTTAATGTATATAAATATGATACCCAACCATTTTTGGCATTTTCGATTATTATAAATGTTTTAATATTTACTAATTGCTAGTTATGTAGAATGATAATGACATGTTTTTTATATTCAGAGACGTGCGGATACACGACACTGGCACAAGGTAAACAAAAGACAGACAACTAAGAATGCGCTTAATTTAGATACCTATAATATCGTCCCTGTATTAAACTGTCCCACTGCTGGGCACGGGCCTCTTCTCACTGTGTGAAGGGTTAGGTCATAGTCCACCACGCTGGGCAAGTTCGGGTTGGCAGACTTCACATATTTTCGAGAACATTATGGAGAACTATTAGACATGCAGATTTCCTCACGATGTTTTCCTTCACCGTTTAAGCAAGCGATAATTAATGATTTAAAAAGCACATAACTTCGAAACGTCAGAGATGCGTGCCCTGGAGTCGAACTCGAAACCTCTGCGTGGCAGTCTAACGGTCTCCCACTAGGCTATCGCTGGTTTTAGATACCTAAATTAACTAAGGTATTCTCAATCATCGATAGAGTGCGCATACAGTACCAATAACAATAGTTCATCAATAGAGGAATCCACGATTGATATCCAAGGAATTGCAATATGCTCCCTGTAGTGCGCATGACATAGTCTGTCTCTCCACAGATACCAAAACTAAGCATTCCTACGTCACCTAGATGAGTCATATTCTAAAGTTTATTGCTCTCTGAATCACGACTATCGAACTACATATGTACGTAGGTACATTATAGGGTAAAGCAACGAATTGTGAACCGAACCTAACTGTAATTGCTGTGACATAATTAATGCTTGCCCATTTAGCTTACGCTTTGAACAATGACACGTAATGATAGATAATGGATACTCTCTCGCTGCAATAATTAGAACAATTTAAACATTTGTGACAGCTTTCGTACCTGCATTCTGTTGTTGCTGCAAACAGCTGTTGCGCAGTTACTAGAGAGCTTAATTGCCCAATCATAAACAATTATTTCATAATTTAATTATTGTGCCTTTATAATATTTTCCGTTGATACAGTACTTGTACTGAGCATACGCTGGCAATTAAAATAAAGCCTGCACTGCGAGATTTTACTATCAGTGACAACGGACAAAGGGATTCTGCCGCAGCACAAACTGCTTGTGGATTATGTAAAAGATTAATTTATGTCATACGGGAAACGGCCCTACATACGATGAGACGATGGAACTTTTTATTCCATACTTTTTAATATTCCATTGTGCAATATATATTTCTTATTCTTATTATATTTCTTGCTATTCGTGCAGTTTAAGCGCAGTGGTTTAAGTGGTCGCCTCGCCGCTGCGTCCAGTTTTTTACTGCGACTGCGTGTCAAAGTTCTTCCAAGCCTGGTATGGATGTTCTTTGTGTGAGTTGTTAAAATGTTTGTAAAGTCACTTATAGCACGGTTATTAATCCTAGTGCAAAGAGAGAGAGGTGTCTTAAATGAAAATAAATAAATTATAAATCATTCTAAAAAGTTTTACTGTTACGAATTCTAAGCGGCTTATTGCAGACATTTGTTCTCTAAACCCTAGAGACAATGATAGGTAGCTCCACCCTACAAGCGTATAATGGCGACTATTGTGCAAGCACCCACGTATTCAAATAAATATACCAGTAATAACTTTCCTATAGAAACTAAATCGTCTAGTCACGAACAAACACGAGTCATTCCGAAGTGTACCGACTAGCTAGCTACGCCTGTCATTATCTATGTGTAACAATCCCAGATGGAGTGGAGAGATGCTTAGACAAATACAAATTATATAAGTTGATGCATTGATAAACACACGTAATCGCTACGTCGGGACAAACGGAATACGAATCTCGTAGTAATGAGTTTCTGATGTGCATTGGAATCAAGAATATAACAGCAATCGCTAGAAAGTTTCTCATAACATCACGTCTATATCTTGTCAAGAGTAAACAAAGGTGTATATGCCACCATCAGTTTATTGGTTACTTTTAATCCCTGCTTAGTAAGGCAAGAGTTTATAATGTCCACTTAATGTATTGATTTAAAGTCTCCACCACTAAACATTCCATATAAATTTTACTCAAATAAGCCTAGTAAAATCTACTATACTTAACCGCGCGTTTACTGCCTACGATTCGGTTTGCTGATTCGGCTTCTCATATACAGGTACATATCAAAATACAAACGATTGTAATCTTGTTTACATGAAAATACTTGCATATTATATTTTTTACGCCACTGAGAGCCATACCATGAGTCGATACGTGAAACCCCCCGGAACTAGGCACAGCAGGCCTCACAATTACATAAAACAAAGTGTCATGTTTTCCAACATACTTAGATATGAGATAATTATGTCTTTTAAATAAAGAACAAATTTTAATTACTACTTCAAAAGCTTGTGCAAAAGTAGAACGTGCCAAAAAGAAAATATATGTATACAAGGATACATCGAGAAACAGAAAAGCTTACAAAAGTTACACTAAGCTAAAATTACATCTGGTACTAATAAGCTCATTAGGACACTGCACTGCCAAAGCAAAGTGCACAACATAAATTGCCTGCACTTTTAACAGACGAGCGTCATGAGCTTACCCGAACAACAAGCTACAAGAATCTCCAACACTAAAACAAACACGAATTAACATATTATTATAGACCAAGTACACAAGTACTTACTGCCTGAACATTGTCGTAAAAGATCGCAATGTTCATATAATCACTTCATTACGACTAGCGACTAGGCGACTACACAAATTGACTGGCTGGTACTAATTTGTGCGGCGTTCTCAATTAAACTGTCGTCTCTTGCTACGGAGTGCTTAGTGCTTTTGATTCCGTATGTTTAACTTTATATGATTAAGTTACATTTTGCCGGGTCCGTCCTGTTTGCTTGTTATACGTCTGTATGTTTGGTTATTTGCTCGAAAAAAACTAAACTGTTTATAGTTTTCTTTGGGGTGGTAAACAAGCACTTAGGTCGCGGATTAAGCAGCTAGCCTTAGCTTTCGGATATTTGCAATGCTTTGCGTGTATTCCCAACCTGTTGACAGCCCAACGCTATGTCAAAGAGTTTTTAAAAATCATTCTTTAACGCAGAACCACACCATAACGTAAACGTACGCAATCTTTTGCAAAGTAAACTTACTATACACCACAATACACTCACTCATATTAATATAGCTAAGCTACTGTGTAATAGGAAGTGACCCCAGTAATAAATCTTCCTTAAATTTAATGTAAGGAAGATTTATTAACAATAACTGATGCACTTGTTATCATTTATACTTAAAAGATAACAAGTGCAACAGTTACAGTACAACAAAAATGGCACACGAAACACGAAATCTGATTGTACAAATTCCAAAAGCCATTTGCAGATTTTCCCGCCGCATAAACATTGTTCGGTCCAGTGTTGTTAATTTTACTTTCAACTTGCGCGAGTACTTAAATTTCGTTCAGTTAAAGCCTTTGTCGCGAGCAATATTCTAAGCACTAAATTAATAAGAGCACTTCGATAAACGGAATTGTATTCAATAAAGCCATTCTGAAATACTTTCGCGTTGTAGACAATATCGAACCTAGTATTACCTTTTAAGTTTACACGATTACAACACTGCGCAACACCTGGAAATTTTGTCGTACTAAAAGGTTATATTGATAAAAACGATTGTAGCTTTGGTTTATAGAATAACGGTTTCCTAAAACGTGAAGCCTGTGTGCGTAATAGTTGGTCAAAAGGCTTTGTGTGTGTTAACCGAATATATATAAATTGTCACAATGTGCTTATCTTTTGACATTATCAGGAGGCGCTACCGCATTGACAGTGAATTCATTTTTTTATTTCATCGACAACAAGTAAACCTTACATCTGATATTAGAAGACTTTATAGGCTACATATGAGTCTTTATAGCCTCGCTGATTTCAGCATGAATGGGCCGGCTCGACCGAGCCTTCCTCGGTACTACCCTCTCACAGAATATCGACGTGAAATAGCAGTATTCCTACTGTTGTGTTTCGTTCGGTGAGTGAGAGTGCCAAAGGCCCAATCACCCTCTTTCCCCCTTCCCGCTCCTTCTCCTTCCCACTTCCTTTCCTAAAGGGTCGGCAACGCGCAAGTGATGCCTCTGGTGTTGCAGGCGTCCATAGGCTACGGTGACCACTTACCATCAGGTGGGCCGGGCTTGTTTGCCACCTTAGTCGTATAAAAAAAAGGCTTACAGTCTTCATAGGTAGATGCGTTTATTATCAGACGGATCATTTACGATATGTTTATTCGCTACCAGCAGTATAAATTTATATATTAGCAATAGGCGCCATATGAAAAGAGATTATTGTAATATCTTCTTTGGCAGGTGCCATTACAATCGTACAGAACCAGAATTAATCGTTTTAATTACTGAAGAATTCTATCAGCAACCGCAAGAAGTTCTTTCTGAGAATCTAATCCGAAAATCAATAGAATATTAGACATGTGCTTACTCAAACTTCACGAGACTAAAACATAGGTCTACAAAGCTTAGTAGTACTTGACATAACTAATCTTAAAGAACACCGTTGCACGATAAAAAAATATCGTCTAACAATCGAGGAGTTCAGTTTCACCACAATTCAATACATGTTTACCCTCATCTATTAGATAGGTTAAAAGAATAAAATGGCCGGTTAAACGCAGGCCAGGTGTTTCTCGTCATACCATAGCATACTATTAAGGCCCATTGCCGTTACAATAGTGCAATATAACCTGTTCTTCAAAGCCCTACCGCAAAGTTCTACTTGAGTGTTTTATACATATGTTTGATTCACGCCTGTTTCCCAGAGGAGAAGACAGAAACTACGGATTACCATTTCTGTTTTTTTTTTAGTGTTTGTTATCGACTAAATATATTCATAGGTATAGGTTACAAGTATAAATGTAGAAAACATGAGTATATTATTCCATTATTTATAAATGCCTTTCCCGCAGATGATCCGGAGCGGTTCATTGTATAGTAAGCTGTAACCGCCTATCTTAGATGTATTTTCTTGCCATTTTTCCAAAACAATGTCAAGGAAAGACAACCGAACCGCTGATTACTGTCCTCTTATTAAAATGCTCAACAGCAACGCAGTGTCTAATATGCCCCGTAGAAGACAATAGCCTGACCACCCATTAAGTGATACAAAAATAGCTAGCACCTATATGATGTACATTTTTTGTTTGTAAAATTATAGAGCCTATCCAATATGTGGCTGTATAGAATACCTGTATATGTGAGAGTCTAATTGTTTGTAGATATTGATTATCGACTGCATGAATCGCTTAGTATTTTAAGTGGTCGCCTCGCTACTGCCACTGATCTTACTCGTACGGGTTCGATCCACACATGATCATAAAATTGTGTGATCCACAAATTGTTGTTCCGGGTCTAACACCCATATTCTAAGACGTTTCCTCAAACGTTCCTCGACTCCACTTAACCTCACTCGAGGAAATCAGTATTCACAGTTGCAAAAAATCTCCTCCACTCGGCGTCCCTCGACATCTTTCCTTACTCGAGGTGAGGAAACAACTGTCAAACTCAAGGTACGTCGCGACCAACCTTAAGGAATACTCGAGGAAGATCTACGCCATTGTTACCTATTCACCTACGCTTGTAAATACGACTGATAATTCTATTTGAAGATTTTTAAAGTATTTTGTAATGGATTTTAAACGATTTTTGAATTATTTATATGATAATCCGTACGATTATCCTGAAAGGCGTTATTTGCGAGACGCAACTTCTCCGCCTCACTGAATATTTGTCTTCCAGACATATATGTGTGGAACAAATAAAGCTAAAGGATAAAACTTGGATCACAACACAACAAAGAAATCAAACATAAACAACTCGGAATGACGCGATGCGACATAGATAAGGTTAAAAAACAAACATCTGTCAATTTTGAGGTGATCATAGACAAAAACATTAAAAAGTATGTTAAATCTATGATTTTGTGACGTGTGTAATGACGTTTTACCTCGACTCAACCACATTGGAGGATCCTCAAGATTACCTCAAGTCAAGAGAAAGACATGACATGACAAGAATACCGATTTCGAGGATTCCTTGAGGTGATCCTTAGGGTATCCTCAGTTGAGTCGAGGTTGAGGAAGGTTTGAGGTTACTTCTTAGAATATGGGTGTATTTATATCTTTTACTTAGGCGTACCAATATATCAATCGTGCGTGCGTGCGTGCGTGTGTAAGCAAGATCACACCTCTAAAAGATTTTCAGTTGCTTCGTATGTCAATGACTTCAGCCATGAGATAATTACTTTTTTAAAGTCGTTATTAGTCATTGTGCGTGTTGAACTGATTTTCTTATATTTATTATATAAGAATGGAGCCAAGAAATTCCAATGCTTTTGCCCTAAAGCAGTCTTAGCACGAGGCACAGGACAATGCTGAACTCGCTTAATCTTTACAGGTAGGTTTGGTATTACAGTCTTATGATAACGTCTCAACGTAATAGATATGAGCGCCGACCAACATTTAAATGAAATGCAAAGCAGCAAAAAATATAATAGCGTTATTTGTAGTGTAATACAAAAATTCCACTATCAACTAGTAAGGTAGGTGCCAAGGTATTAAAAACACAATGCTCCACACGGCCCTCGACGGCACATCTCGTGCTCGCTGGAGGGCACTTGTGCGGCTCGAGTTGGTCGAGTGTAACCGTGTCTTCACCCTGTTACCTTACTGCGTACATTCTTGTGCATATTCAAACATCATACAGATTTATTTATTTTATACTAGATTTTGCCCGTGGTTCCGCTCGTAAATATAGATTATGTCAATTGTCTTTCCCTCGGGAACAATACTTTTTTCTAGATGAAAGATACCGTATGTCTTTTCTGTGCTCCTGACAATATGTATGCGAAATTTCATGATGATCATTCGATTAGTAAAGGCGTGAAAGCGTAACAAACAAATAAACATACTCATATTCGCTTTTATAATATTAGTTAGATCATCACGAACCTGATATTTACTTCGATTTCATAATTATGTTTTTACAAAGATACGGGTGACATGTGCAAAGCATTTGCACGAGTTGCATACATCGTGTAAACAGTCGATGCGAGCCATCTGAAAAAGTAGGTAATACGTATTATTAACAGCCACCTTATAATTAATATCTATTGCAGTTTATAGCAAAAGACTAACAGGGTACTATGGGAGCCTACTATTAGGGCATTTAAAATATAACTGGCGCACCCATGCCTGCTCCTACAGCGAGTATGTATATACATAGTGTCATGATTTCTTATTTTTGTTAATAATTCTGTTCGGGAGTTTTTATTTATTCAATTGGCAACACAGCCAACTATAATTTTTAAATAGTGGGGTTATTGTAGAGGGGAAAAATAACTCGTTCTCTCGGCGAAAGATCGCTCAGCAGTAAGGAACTAGCATTCAACTGAGTAAGACGTTCTCAATAGTCCGTGTAATTGCTGTGAGTTTGGTAATATAGTCACATAATATTTTAAACGATTGAGTTTCATTATAATAGTGAAGTTTGTAAATATAACTCGACTCGGCGGTGAAAGAAAACACATCGTGAGGTGGGCCTATTAATTCTCCGTTATTGTAGTATATGCTGTCTATCAACAAGACATTAATACTGGATAGGCTCTATGATTTTATACTCAGAAAATGGACAACATAAATAGGTGTAATATAGAATCTCGAACATAATATACTATAGCATACGTGACGTTGAAGAACAACAGAGCTTCTACAATGTACAGACCAGTGAAAACAGGGTGCAGAACACAGTACTTTCATAATATTATTCTCGTCGTAGTGTATGATCGTGCAGTACAATAACAGCCCGTCTGACTCACCTTTAGTTTCTAACCTAATTCCGTTCCTCAATCTTACAACCTACATAGAGAACAATGGCCCAGCTAGAAGCCACACGAAACATATTTTTAGCCACTTTAACAACCAGACAATAAAATAATAAATCCGCAAGCTGACTTCAAAGATGACAGCGAAAACATAAACTAAACGCAGTCCCTTGTAAACGAGTAAAAATGTAATGGTTAAAAGGGTAAAAGTGCTGAGTAAGAAACGAGACAGTTTGACCTTCATTGTAATAAGTTACCGAGGCCCGAATAAACAAGGACGTAACTGAGTAACAAAATAGTCTAGTGGCTGTGGATCATGAGGTCTTGGATTCGAAACCCAGATCAGACCGATAAAAAAAGGTTATTACGTTTTTCTGTCAAGATAATCTCAGAAGCAGCTCGGAAATAGTGTAGAATTATTTCACTCGCGTGCCTCTGAAAACACGCAAAGCCATTGGTCCTGCGCCTAATCTCTCTCCGGTTGTAACGGATTGCCGTCCCATTGGACTATTAGAGTGAGGAAATAGAGAGTGCACTTGTGTTTGTGCTCACACTTGTGCACACTGCGCAGATATCTCCTTCGAGATTAGCTGCCGTAAGCGAAATTTGGTTTGGAGTACATTCATAATTGTCCACAAACTATAAACAGAATGTCCCAGAAGTCAACGTCAAGTCGGAATCAGGTAACAGGTTAAGTTATAACAGCTATAAGAAAATATTTAAAAATATCTAAGGTAAGTATTTTTAAAATTGCAGACATTTAAAAAAATCTACACCCTGTGACGGTCTAAAAGTAAATATCTGTAGAAATAGACGTGAGGAGACCGTCACAGGTTGTAGATTTTTTTAAATTTTAAATGCGTATAATTTTTATAATACGTAACTTAGATTTTTTTAAATATTTTTCTAATAGCTATTATAACTTAACCTGTTACCTGATTCCGGCTTGACGTCGAATTTTTTTTTTTTTTTTTATACTACTAAGGTGGCAAACAAGCATGCGGCCCACCTGATGGTAAGTGGTCACCGTAGCCTATGGACGCCTGCAACACCAGAGGCATCACATGCGCGTTGCCTACCCTTTAGGAAAGGACGTGGGAAGGGAAGGGAGCGGGATCGGGGAGAGGGGGTGATTGGGCCTCCGGTACTCTCACTCACCAAACGAAACACAACAGTAGGACTACTGCTATTCCACGTCGATATTCTGTGAGAGGGTAGTCATTCCCCGGTCGAGCCGGCCCATTCATGCTGAAATCAGCGAGGCTCTACTACTCAGACTTCGGGGACATCCTGTACAAGAACTATAAGCTACAAACTGAAGATATTAGCTGTGATCAAATTGATATGACTGTAAAGTAATGTCCTCTAGACAGAATTTCGGCCACGGCGGCCAGTCTTAACGGAGACTAGCCATCTGCGCAGGAGATATTATAGTGCACAAGTGTGTGCGCAAACACGGTTGCACTCTCTGTTCCCTAACTCTCATGATCCGATGGGACGGTAATCCGACACGACCGGAAAAACATCGGGCGCAGGACCAACGGCTTTACGTGCTTTCCGAGGCACGGGAGTGTCTAACACCTCCAACTTCCTAACTCCGGGCTGCTACTGAGATTTCTTAACAGAAAAACCCAATAACTTTTTGCTGACCCGACCTGGGATTCGAACCCGAGATCTCACGCACAGCAGTCGTATTTACTACCGCTGCGCCACGGAGGATACATTGTTCATAAGCTCGTTTAGTTACGCCTTTAACACCATTGTTTATGGCAACAACTACGTTTAGTGTGCTAGGTTAAAAGTACATAACAACGATAGTGCAACCAAGTTACCTTTCAAAACAGAACCGAAAGAACTACTATTAGCGTGAATCACGATAGAATTATTGTGTCGTTTCTCTTTTGTACTTGTAAAAATAAATAAGTATTACAATATTTTATTAACGATTTTGTTCTTGCGATCGGTATGGCCAGGACACCTTTGTTTATCCCTTTATCCTGTTAGATTGGTGTAATGTCACGCAATACACTTCGATACATAGAATGTGTATCTATCGTTCTATTATAATTAATAGTTTGACTTTGAGAGAAAGTCTGTTAAAAAGTAATATATACATAGTAATCTACATATAACTTTTTGACAGACTTCCTATCAAAATATCAAGGCTATTCCCGCTAATACAAAATAATGATAACCCGAGAATACATGGCTTGTATACCTATAGACGTCCATCTTATATCCCAGAACCGACATATCGTCGATATTGGACGAATGGAGTTACGTTTATTTGCGAGCCCACATCACTTCAGCAATAATTGCAATACCGGCTAGAGTAATGCCTATGTGAGCGACCTGAAATTTTAATACAAGTATAGACACAGTATACGTCAATGGCGCTTATTCTAATACTAGCTGTGCCGCGATTAACAGCCGTTGTATGTATACATATACATATGTATAAGTACTAGATGTGCCCACGATTTCATCCGCGTTTATAGTTATTGCGCCGCTGCCGTGGGTCATAGCGTGATGTTATATAGCCTATAGCCTTCCTCGATATATGGGCTATCCAACACTAAAAGAATTTTTCAATTCGAACCAGTGGTTCCTGAGATTAGCGCGTTCAACCAAGCAAACAAACAAACTCTTCAGCTTTATAATATTAGTATAGATGTGTGTAGTTGATACCTCATGGTAGTAGTAAGGTAACAGATACCGTTCACAGCCCGAGTTTGATAAACAAAGGCGTTTTGTAATCCGATCCGGTGAGGCACAATTAACATTCTAAGTGTTACGTTTACTGCGTACAGACAATGTTCATCGCAATCCCTGGGTACCTGCGACCATTTGAGTGCTCATTGTAGCTGTCCCACGTGTATGTGCATAACAACTTAGACCGGAGTGGTGGTCAAATAGTGCATAGGATATTTGTCCAGACTGATGACGAAACTATTGTTTAAAATAGACACGTCCATGTTTATTTTCTGGTGCTTATGCAAGCACTACACACTGAATTTCAACGTAATTATTTGTCTAACTAGCATCAAATTTCAATTCAAACACAATTAAAATTTATACAAATAGAGTTCGCAATAATGGCAAACATGAATAAATCGCGTTAAAAACTCCAAGTAACTATCTTATTTCAACAATCATCATATTGTATGTAACATATTCTAAATTTCTGCGTTGTGCCTATTTAGATAACTTGATTTATTCTTAATTTAAACCAAAGAAAACATATTTATGCTTACCAGTATAAGAACATCTAAATAATTTACTATATAATAATAAAGGTACTGTAATTCTAAACAAATAAACATTTGCTTTTGTTCAATTCAACACAAAGAACCTCTAAATCACGGCAACACTATTTATCTAGAGAATTGTATACCTTTGATTTCATTTACTACAATACCTCTGTTTGGTTCGATACAATGAATTAGTGTACATACGTGTCCGTAGCGCTTTCCTTGCCCAAGACAAATTGCTATCAATCCATTAATACAATGGATTAGATACAGCACTAGTCTGATTGAAAATTAAAAAAATAACTGCTCTAGTTCGTAGCGGAACACGGTTTCCCCTGTATTGTGGAAATGAAAAAATAAAGCGCACCTGTATAGAGCAGACTGTGAAAATAAACTCCGTTAAAAGCTACGTCACAATGACAGTTTCATGTCAGACCGTGCTTTTTTTATTTCTACGATACAAAATATACGTATGACATAACTCTTTTAACTTTAACTAAGAGGCGAGATGTGTCTAATTCGTCTGGAATGACATGCTTTTTTACTTTTAAGCGTTTTTACTTCATTCTATGTTTGAAATTTTCGTAATTTTATTAAAAAAGAGAATATCTGTTATAGTTGGAATCCTTAATACATACTTAAAATGATTTACATTCCTTTTACAACACACATAGTTTATTAAGTTCTCTTTATAAGTTCACTGGCGGAAACTTGTTGAAACTAGACTGGCCACTAACTACTACACACTAAAATACTACAGTTTTTTCCTCTAAAAATGGAACGTACGCTATGGGATCTCTAGGCGGCCATTTTGTGCGTATGTTCCGTTTGTTTACGTTTTATTGAACGTCGGATAGCGTCACAAAACCTGTTCCCTACAATTTAGCAATCCGCTGAGGTCAATCCACGCACGCAATCCTATCCCGCGACGATCATCAAGGTTGTATGTGTACAATCAGCCTAATAGAATATGTTAGGTATACAGAATAGTTATTTACGGTCTATATATATATAACTATTTTTTTATGAATTTTAGTCAGAAATAACTTAATCATTCCATTAGAATGTTTCTTATTATTACATAAATACTATTAGGTACACCAAAAATACATTAATAAATATAATTAATTGCTCACGTAGTTTCACACCAATTTTAACTACCTTGTGTAATCATACCACTATTTACGATAACGAAATACCTAACATATCAATATTATATCTTTAAAATTAATTACATGTTTGAGTATACTTCTTCTGGCATCCTCGTTCCGCATAGAAACATAATTATATCAAATTAAAAACGTCAATCATTAATAGTAAACTATAACATTAATATATAATGCTAGATTTTGCCTGCGGCTCCGCTCGCGTAAATGTAGGAATGTCAATTTTTTACCCCTCGGAAACAGTACTTTTTCTGGACGAAAGGAACCCTATGTCCTTTTCTGTAAATCGAATCGAATCGAAATGAATTTCATGACGATCGGTCAAGTAATGAATGCGTGAAAGCATTACAAACAAACTCACATTCACATTTATAATGTTAGTTAGGATATTAATTGCCTGATTTCGATACTAAAGCACGTATGATAATCAAATAGTCCATTGCATAACGTGAGCAATGCACACGAAGACATGTTAGGCGACAAATTGAAATGATAATAATAATAAGCAGTGGACATTACGCAACGATAATAGTCATAGTAAGCACGCCTACTTTCTATTCATAACAACAACGCATTGACGTTGCACACGTTGCTTGATAATGACGTCATAAAATTAGCAAACAACTATTAGCAGTCCGAGGTGCATTAGGAGTTACACTCACCTAGCAAATATATTTTATTCCCATACTATTGTTTTAAGTTAACGCGAATGTTATACGTCAATATTAAATTATTTTTACGTTAACGCGGTTTAACACAACATTAATAATATTAAAATAATTATTTTATTTTATTTTGAAACCATTTATATAACTATACACTTTCACCGACGTCTCGAAAAATGTATTAAAAGTAATAGTAGCACACTTTAAAGTTATAATTTAAAGAAACCGCGATAAGATACCTAAAAAGTAAGTAGATTTAATTTGAATATTTTGTTAATGTTTTTAGAATACAACTGACGCTTGACTTTGCATCGCAAGATATTTTTTAATCGTAGATTCGGTACAACCATTTGTGGCTCAAACAAATCTATTATTGTTGTAGCGTAAGTTTAATACACTTGCGATCGTTTGTGAAGTCCTGGGTTTCTATATCCGGGTTGGTAAAGGCATAATCGACTTTACCGTAGCTGAAAAGAAATACGGCCGATAGACGACAATAAGCTTTAAAATAAATATTTCTCAACTATAGTCATTTTATGTATTTTATAAAATATATCAGATTTATTTTCACTTAAATTTGATATGTATATATGAAAATGTATATAGTAAGGATACCTTTCAAGTGTCGATATAATCCTGTTATTTGATTCTATTGCATTCAAAATATAGCCTTAAATCTACTAATCCCGCATAAATATGTATACGAGATTCTAATATATGTAACGTGGTTTACATACTACAAGAACCCGAACAGTCAATATAAGACAGCTCCTTTAAAATAATATTGCGTACTCTAACAGTTGGCTGCAAACTATTAGCTTGGTAGAGCACGGTCTTTAATGTAGTGTTTAATGCAGGGACGAGGGCCGTCGTCAGTGCAGTCTATCTTGTAATACCCTAGACAGTAGCGCCAACTCGTGACACAGAGCTTTAGTCGTTGTGGAGAGAGACAGGTAAAGCCGCGCCGAGTCCGTCCATGCCTCGCTTTCTAACTACACCTATATAAACTTTTGAATTTTTGATATGACTATGAAAAAGTATGTTGTTTCTTTGACAACAGTAACTGCGTTCTGTTAACATAGTTGAGAATAAGAATATTATGTGCAAAAGCTTCGTCATTAGAATAGGAAGATGTCTTATGAAGACATAAAAATAAATGGAAATGCACTAATGTATAGAAATGAAATGTGAATTCTAAATACGTATTTCAATGGAAAACTTGTTTTGCTAAAAGATGTCCTTGTTTAACTTAACAGTCCAGCAGTCTCATTGCTCTATTTTTACTCATAATCATATCAAATAAAATAGTAGTACGAATCACTCTCAATGCCACGAGTTTTACATAGATAGAATTTGTCCGCGTCACTATAAACTTAACAGCTGAACACAAAACAGGCCACTTAAGAAGCGGACCAGAACAGCAGATTTAAAGTCACCGCGGGAAATTAAAATAACCATAGGTAACGCACTAAAGCGCCTCCATTGTTCTATGCCAAAGAGACAATGGGTAGTTAAGGGCGTAGCTCGTCCATAAATTTAGACATACTTTCTACATTCCGCCCACAAGGTTGTCACAATTGCCGCTGAGAGGCTGAGTGACAGGCTCCGACAACCGCTACAGTTGAACTATTTACGAACATAGAAATAGGGCCTATCTTTGGCGTAGAGAAATGGATATCTACAAGATTCTTTGAAGTTCATTATTTTGTATTTGAAATGCTATCCATAGTTTTGGTACTAGAAGATAGTACTTTCTCAAATACCTATCTAGCTATGTGTATATCTGCACGTGCGTTAAAGGTTCTTATGTAAGCAACTGAAGCAAATAAAGGCATAATGTGCTCGCGAGCTACATGCACGGATTGCTTACTCGTTTTATAAAACAATCGTCCAAGGCAATTGAATTGCGCCGCCTAAAAATTTACCAAATCTAGAACATTTTTTAATCATCGTCATCATTAAATAGTGTTATCATTTACTGCTCCTGCTTAAGTAATCCGCACAAAAAGGTTCACATATACTACTGCCCTGTTTGCGCAGATGATTTATAGTTACGTCGCAATAAATCACAAGGCACAATAATCAAATTTGGTATAGCTTTAGACCATAGAAACTCAGGAACAGTATATTAAAAGTTCTAATACGTGAATTGAAGTATTTCTACATTCGTTTCCAACTAACACAAGCTACTCAACCAGTAAATCAGGCAGAATTTATCATTATGGACACTATGTCCCACGTAGAGGCAAGTCTATTACCACCTACAATACAACCCGATTAAAAATTGCGTAACAGACAAAGCCACTACTGGTAATTGGACCTGTTGTTACTAAGCCTGGCAAGTTGACTATCGGCACTGCTACCAAACTTACTTATTAAACGATAAAATACTTACCCCTATCATATAAAACTTAACTTAATGTAACTAGCAAAATGAGTGTTATCTTTTTAAGAGTATATGCGTAATGCAACAGTTTTATCTATAGATAAATACCCTAATCTAAAAGCCTCAACCCCAAAAGTTACAAGTTCTAAAATTCTTATCAAACATTTCTCTCTTTTTCGAGTTTTACATCCATAGCACGCTTCTAAAGCGAGCTACGAGAAGTGAGTCGGTTGTGAAACCTTCCGCAGACTTTGACGCCTACTGACCCCAGTGCGGAAGTTGCGAAGCGATAACGTTAAACAAGATTAACGAGGCAGACATATGTACATCGCAACATTCATGAGTACGGAATCTCATGTAGCTCCCGAATCTCGACGAATATAATTCAGCTGTTCGAGATTTGTGTCCCATGTAAATCGTACACATTTTTCTTTTGAATTTGTTAAGAAATTCATATCGTGCGTGTAAACGTAATAATTCTCATGTTTAGGTAATTTGCTGGTGGCTTTCAACAAGGATATCTTTAGGGAGGTAAAGATAAATGTGAAATTATGTTATTTTTGTAAAATGAAGTACTTTTTTTATCGCTATGTACGCTACGCCTGGTAATCATACAGAATAATTGCGCGGGTCGCTCGCGTCGGTCGTTTGCACGTAGCATACAACCCGCGCAGTTACCTTTACTTGCGCATGTTGCCTTGTTGCGTACAAGAGCCATAAGCGACTCCATACAATGCGAACTGAAAATATACCGGTATGTTTCTGTTAAATGGTTACGATGAAACTGCTTCACTGATCTTCATAAAACGTATAATTGTTTATAGTACCCTAAGTAAGGAAGCTACTATAAAAAACGGTCACAACTACAGGTGGCGATGAGGTATTTATGGCTAACGCAAGGTGATAAGTACAAATCTAGGAAGAAAGTCACCGAAGCCGATAACTTCTGCCTCATTTAGTAAACAGAGCCATACAAAGTAAGATCTAAAAAAATGTTTATGTGTATAATAGTGTAATAAGATTTCGCCACGCCTAATACACATCTCACGACAGACCAGTTGAAAGTATTTGTCCGATTTGATACGCAAATAAAACGTTATGTTGTTTATCAACAGTTGCCGTGATCCTCGCGTTCATGCCAATATTGCGTCACCTCGCAAATTGAACATTTATTTATCTACACAGGTATAAATAAAAACTTTTCAATTTTCACGAATTTGTGTACAAAACCTATAAACCAATCACGCCTCTGTTTACTACGAGTATTTTAAATTAAATGGCATTCACTCGTCGCGATGCAAATTTCATTCAATTTTATTCTACTTTTATTTTTTTAAGGATTATGTCACATGGTTGTTTGTTCAATTGTTTTTGATGTGGCATACTCTGCCGCGTTTGTAAATTGAATGAATCTTACTGTTAACAATCTGTTATGTAAATACAATTCTATGGAAAATCAACTAACTAAATTTAATTTCTTATTTTCTTTTAGAAAGAACTACAAGTAGTACAAAAGTTCACTTGCAACTTGCAAGCGTGTTTTTAAGCACATCATAATTATGGAAAGCGACAGGAGCGGCACGGAACTCGTTTCCCATATCCAGCAGTTGACAGTAATGGTACATAATACACGTTTTATGTCAATTTACTTAATGAAAATGTTCAGTAGCAGATTGCATTCTGGCACTGTGCCCAGTACACGTCAATAGGGTAAATTTCTGTTATATGACTGTACAAATTGTGGAATGGTGTAAGTAGTCACTTCGTCAAAGCAAACGAGCTGAGTGACCAGGTACAAGACAGGGCTGGGTTGGTCGCAAAGTATGGGTGTTCCTTGTATCAGTTGATTTATTAGTTGTAGTTGTTTTGTTCGTTCTTTCATAAAAACATTCTGTAGAAAGTAAACTCAGTGCAAGAATATTTTTATTTAGAAAGAAACCTCTATCTAACGGTTTATTTAATATGATATAATGTTACGTTTACTATAAGAATAAGTCATTATAACAGGTAATATATTATGCAAATATGAAGCGGAGTGTGAAAGCTATGTGAAATTTATATTCATATTGCATAAGTACGTGGTATTAAGTCATCCATTGTTAAATCATGTGTATTAAAATAATAAACATTCTCACGAGAGAGAATAATTACCGCAAAATATTATATTAAATATGAAAGCAACATAAAATATAATATTATAGAGCTACAGTATTCATTACGGCGTAACAAGTAAAAACCGGTAAAATATTTTTTATGCTTTTGTGATTGTGCTTTTTGGAAGATAAATTATTTTACGTAGATTACACTCGGTGCTCGTATACTCCCGGTAATATATCCCAGCAATTATTATTGATAAATAGCTGCGGTTTTATAATTTTATTCAGTTTTAATGTGAACTATCTAAAGACTGATATTTAAATGTTCACATTCAATTTGGATTCAATGTAGAAACGCTAACTTTAATCCTAAATCTTTTTATGTTTCAAATCTATTTATCGGCTAACTAAAAATCAACTACAATAAAATAAACTAATAAGAGATAGAGCATAGCCGGATCCTTGGTTGTGCCTAAGATTTCTCACTGGAATTACCCGATTGGGCCAGGTTTCCATCCCCCAGAAGATCGTAACAAAACTCATTTACATGACCAGAAGAGTGTCAAATAAACAACACGATAAAATCCGTATATAGTAGTTTAATTTCAACAGAAGAGTGACTTTTGCATCTTACACTGGCAACGCAGCAACTACTTTATCGCCTGATGGTTAATTGTTGACTTCATTTCTCAGTCATGTCATTAATCATTAATCTACTTATCTACTAGCAATTTTTGTCACGTTTGTTGTGCATCGGTTGTCACAAGTCCATAAGTTTTCTTGAATCAACTCAAGTCTCTCATTTCTCATATCCGAGTGCTCTTTGTGTCTGTTGTTACAATGTTCGCTAGTACCTGCGATATAGGTATTATAGTTTGTAAGAGAATACACTATTTAAAATACTTTCGAGTTTTGACTAAATCTGCGTAAAATCGTAGTCGGTCCTGCAAAGTGTAATTTACAGTGTACGCAATATGCGTCAATAAGATATAGTATACTAGCCGTTACTCTAGAAAGTAGCATAACTTTCGTTTTCAACATTCTACATCGCCACATATGTGCTAAATGCCAAAAACACAAGCATTACGTAAACAAAAGCAAAATTTCGTGTAAAAATATTCGAAAGCGGTAAATGTCTAGTTGGTAATTACACTGTTCAGCGAAATGCAACAAAACCGGAAACAGGAAACCGGGTGCCGCTATAACGGATATTAATATGACGTCATTGAATCCCTCGACGCTACGAGGCGTACTTCCGGCCGAGGACTGGAACAATACACCTACATTCCATATTTTATGAGCTTTATTAATGCTCGGTAAATCGCCCAACTATCGAAGTCTATACATATTTTATACAAGTTTCTTCTGATTTTATGAATAATGATTAATTATTTACAATACCGGTATTTGCAAAATAATGAAAAGCTATTGAAAAATTAATCGAAACTGACCTCCATTTACATCTATGCTTATAATCTATGATAAGGTCGCAAAACCACCGTAGGTCTACCATAAAATATAAGTGCTGAATTTGAGGTCGAACGTGCTATTCATATCTTACACGAAACACATGAAGTAAGGTTTTGATGGTCCTGAAACTTACCACGAAGGGGCTCGGACAACAGACTAATGTCATATATTTTTGAAAGATAAATGTTATAAAGATATTTTAGTTATGTTAGTAAGCTATTGCTAGTAGTAGTAGTTTAAAAGAATGCTTATTGGTTATTCACAGACTGACTTTTTTAATTTTTAATAATACAGTTGGTAATAATACTAACAAGTTTGCCAGGAATATCATAAGCTGCGGCCTATCCTATTAATATTGCTTGCAGTCAGACAGAACCTTAACAGATGCAGAATAAGTATTATAATTGAAATCCATATTATATTAACATTTTCATAAATCATAATATTTCGACAATCTAAGAAACATCTCTATAAACACTGACACTGACTTCATAAACCAACTTCAGCGACAAAAAGCCAGCACGCCAATAATAATAAAAGTAAAAATGCTGTGTAAAAAGATTTCACACTCTACAAACATTACAGGGGTGAGCAGTGAACCTCGGGGGATGGGCTTAAAACCAGCAAAGTTTCAATTTTGCTCCCCCAACCGTCTCGGATAAACGTCGGATGATAAATGAAAGCGAAAACGTCATCGTTTTTGTCGTCTTACGAGAAATCAAATTTACGAAATCAACAGGGTACATAATTAGACGTGCTTATTGACACGACGATTACTTGGGGTTGTCTTTGTTACGGTCACTTGGTCTTGACTGCTAAAACGCGTTAATGCAAACGTGACTGCCGACTGTGAAGCGCCGGGTTTGATTGCCGGTATTGAACTATGCTGTCAGAAATTTCTTAGTAGCGACACTAAATCGGGAACTGGATATGGCAGACGACAATAAAACCTTAACAGAACTAGCAAGACGTAGGTCTGATGCACATCTCCCTAACTAAATGGTAACATATATGTAGTTGTATCTACATATATTTATAAGAGTAGGTCCCAATATGAATTAGCCTGACTTTAAAAGCAATTCGACACCTACTGATCGGTCGTCAGCGCAAGTATAAACTTACGTAATGGGGATAACAAGGCAATGTTAACTCATACTTTCACGCCTATACCCTCGAGGAAGTAGGCAGGAGCTATATTGCGCTCACGTTTTTCCAGCCATGATTTTAGACCACGCATAACAGTGGGCGAGCTTATTGTCGTCTATCGTGTATCATACAAGACTCCGCACTGCTAGTGAGAACTTCCAGGAACTCAACATGCGAACCCGACCTAGTGTTAAATGTAAGATAGCATTTTTGAAATGTTTTATTCTAAATAGTGAATTAGTAGTACTCATTAGATGAGAATCGCATGTAGGGATTGAACACCACAATGAGCCATAATCAGCCAATAGCATAAGCGCAAACTTATACACGCGACGAACGAAACCGTCCGATCAGACTAAACAGACAATGCGTAATTTAATCTGTCTACTGCCAGTAGCCAAGACGAATCATTGCTTATTACTTTGAAAAAAGAATGCATTGATGATTCACAGGTAAAGTGACAACAATGGATGAATAAATTACTTTGCTAGTTTGTGGTCATCACCCTAGATTGTTTAGAAGCATTTGACCTTTGAGTATAAAAGCAACGGACATTGGCTGCCGGCCCACACTAGACTTATAAATACCTAAGCTGCAACTGAACTAAGCCTTACTTGTATTATGATTTAACCTAACAGACCAACGGCTGCTATCCGTCGAAAGGTGTATCACACATATTACCAACTATGCTTAGGTCCTGTGTTATTTTTATTATGGCAATTGAGGGATCGATGAGCTTTGCGTGGCAAAGCCTGTACAAGCCTATCTTACATATATTTCTTCTAAAGTTTTTATTTTTATTTTGGGTTACATATGACAAGTTTTCTTGATAACCTCTATAGCTAAGCTTGTTTGCTTCTGTTAGGAGTAAATTCACGTAGATAGTACAATGGGTCAAATTTGAATATTAGAACTCGTATCGCAAGTCTAGTATCGCATCTATTGGGGTACCACCGCTTATAGTTATTTAGTGACGGTACAAATATGCCAGCGCACGCGATGCAGTACCATCCTCTTACAGAACACCGGTGTAAATGTAGCAACACTGTTACTTCATTTCGGCCGGTAAGTAAAGGTTCCGGTGATGCACATATCCATCTCGTTCATTCCTTTACTTTTATCACATCTCTACATCCTTTTCCTTAGAGTAGGTGCACGTTACACGTAAATATTACACATGATATTGGCGGCAACCATATTCCGTAACTGCCTACGATTTGCGGTCTACATAATTATTTCTCAATAGTAATGAAAAATTGTATGATGTCTTCTTGATACGTTACTAACAAATAGACACAATAACGACCCGTCCTTCGAATACTACCAGATTTCGCCTTCACGAACGATAACTACGTAAGTGCTCTCAATAATGCCATGCTTAACGACGTGGACGGTCTACAGAAAGTCAAACTGTTCTTGTAAATCACACGGGTGCATAAACAAGGTAACGAGTTTATTGGAAACAATAAATGTCTTACATATTTAAAAAAGAAACATTTCTATCTACCCCGGTCGTGTGTGTACTGTATATTGTGTATCAGTATGTCTTTATTATAATAACAAATTAAAAAGCATCTTCTTAAGCTTATGAAATTGTTAAACCAATGTCAGTCATACGGGGCTATACGCGCAAATTCCGCTTACTATTTATTAAAATATATTATATAATATAATATATTTACATTCGATTTACAATAGTTAGGTCTATGTTTTTTTTTTACAGTTGCGATCTCATTGATATAGATACGAATAAGTTATGAGTTCAGCACTAGTAAAGATTAAAAACTGTTCAAATCGTCTGTGAAAAAATTCGCTATGAACTGAGTCTCCAAATATTGCCGGCAGCCTACCAAATAGGCTTGATACATAAAACTGCCGAAGGAAAATAAAACTGTTTGATATATTGTACAGAGCAGGGCTGCTGTCATGTACAGCCTTACTGTAAACTAAGCAATTTTACATCGCCACACCTTTACCAATATACTTTAATCACATTAAAATAGAGATAGAGACTGAATTCTCTTTCATAGGCAAATCATTTTACATTTAAAAGAAGAAAACAAAGCATCCTATGACTATTCCGAAATTAGACGACGGCATTGATTTATTACTAATGGCATATTATGTCCCTTGACAGATTATAGCAAAGCAACAACAGTGACCACTAATTATAAGCCCGTTACAAGAATGAATGCGAGCATGCATATTATTTTCCTTTGGGTCCTTGATGTTTCGACCAGGTTATACCGATTGTGGTCACAGTGACTGTTTTCTTTGTTACAGCTTACTTACAAATGTCATGTAATAACATCTGCTTTTCTGCTTACAAACGTTCAGGCGTCTATATTAAATACATACATATTTAAAAAACGTTATGCGATTACGCATACGTAACGTAAAACTTATCTCATTTTAATGACACTACCGGTAGAATGGCTATCCGATCTCACTCTTCCGTGAATGATGAAGATGAATCAACATGGAAAATATTTCTTAACGTTTCTAAGTGAGTTTGATATTGCATCACTTGTATTCGTACTAAAGAATTCCTTATTAAAAAAGGAAGAAAGGTCCAACCTTGCTTCTTTTTTTAGAATATATTTAGATGTTTTCTTTGAAACAAATCCATACCCACTAGAGAATACTATTTCTTAAAAGTTATTCACTGTCTCGTCCCTCGAAGTACTGACCTTGACTTCACGATAGCAATAAAAATATACCGAGGCTATAATACATTTTCATCCCTCTGAAAAATAATCCTCGATGCGTGGGCGACCCATTTCCTACTTCAACCGAACAAAAGGAATTTTATACGCTCTTAAGATAACCTCCGAAAATAATTTTACGAATATAATGTCTCATGCTGTACTTGAAATTTTCTCGAAAATGATTCTTACTCAAATATTTGTACGTGTTTTTGTTATGCACCGCGTAGTAAATACAATAAAGAGGCAAAAACAGTACATAGATATATAAGATTTCTACATGCATTAAGACATTAGCAAAGATAGATCGTATCACAATGATGCACAGCATATTTAGGTCCATCAAGCTATCAGATACTCCTTTCAATTCAAGAATCAAGCAATAGCCTACAATACTAATAAGTCTTCTTGCTTAGCAACGATATAGTAAATATACAACTTGAACAAACGTGTTAAGTTATAAGTGAACACATCATGTAACTAAAAAACACAAAACAATACAGGTAAACTTTTGTGATTTTAAAGGAAAAGCCGCTAAGAAGAAGTTAACCCTATCCAATTTATCATCCAAACCCACGAAATATCCCACCATTCATAAACTGCATAAAACATAATCCTTTTATTCGGTGTACGCTACTTACATTTTATATTCATGGCTTCCCCGTACAAGTCACTGGTAAGAATAACATTTCATCACATAGGTACCAAGTTGAGCGACTACCTATTTAATAATGTAGCTGAGCGAGTGTGGTTACTCTTATAAAGGCTTTCAACGTGAAGGCATTTCTTGACTTCGTGCAGTGAGGAACCACTGTTGTTCGGATTTATTTTGTAACTAAGTAATGACAACAATATTGTCGAGAGTATTCAGTGAAGCTTTTAACAATGTGGATACTACGCTGCACTTTACGTGCTTTGAAATTCTATCTCTATTCCAGTTGATAACCAACAGTGTGAATGTTAATTCTGCGGTACGTACTCATTTAACCCAGCCTAATTCGTCACGTAGCTCACAGAGATTGTTGGTAAAATTATGGTACATCGTAAAAATGACGTGCGAATATCACAGCGGTGTATTTTGCGTCCGTAAAAAATAACCTTTACAAAGGGCAAAAAGACGTTAAAAGGCTGGATTCTGTTGCTGAATAAGGCTGTGAGAGGCTCGTGACTCGCACGAGCGATCCCGGCGAACATTACGGCGGCGTGACCGAGCTCTCGGTTTAGTAATAACTCTCCGGACAACTTAAGCGTAATTGCATAAAATCGTTTTTGTTGGAATTTCGCTTGCTCAATCCGCGGAGGGTGGTATTTCTGTTGTTTACTCGAAAATTTTGCAATTTCTTAGTTGAATAGAGTTTGACGATCATCTGCCCTGCACGACTGTACCTTGTTCAACGTACATTCCCATGTCATTTTGTATTTAGGCACCGAACATAAATATATCTACATTCATAAACGACTAGATAAGTCAATACACTGCAATAAAATAAAATACAACAGGTTAATTTATGATCGTCAATTTTCGAGTACTGAGTAGTAAATTCAAATTCTTTCTGTTATAAGCGTAAATCATTTTATTTTTCTGGCCTCGTGTAAAATTAATCATACCGCACTTACTAAAAATACAATATGATATCAAAGTTACGTAATTTGAAATTCTAATACAAAGTAAATATATAGAAAACGCCTGATTTAATATTCGAGTAACCATTTTTCTTCCCCAGACGTCGCTGTGGCATAAAAATTCTAATGTAATCGCTATACAATACGTATAAGGCAATAAATTCTTATCTAGAGATAAGCTACTATTTCAAACTCTGCCTACATAACGTTACGACACGAACACGTGCGTCAATCGATTCAATAAACGCCTCTACCTGTGTTCACTCACTACCTATTTACCCTCATGTTTTATCACTTCAAACACCGATCTTTATTCCCTCTTGGTGTCAAAATCATGCAAGTCAAGTCTGCGTAAAAATAATAATAATAATTAGTAGTAGATAGAATTATTGTTTTCGGCACCAAAATTAAACTGCATGTATCTTATGATTTTTGATGTGAAACTTCTTTAGGTGCGTTGAGCACTTCTTCGGTGAACAAAAATCATGGAACTCGCGTCATCACTTTACATTTTTGAATTATTTTTGGTTTAGGTATAATTAGGTTCATAAAGAAGTGTTTATGATCAAGGATTAAAGTTTTCACTTCTATCGGCAGTTCCCAAAGACTGCCCCAATTTTTTTTTTATAGATTACTAACAATTTGGGTTTCAAATTTCTAGTATTCTTGTTAACCCCTCCAGCTAAGCTAGAATGCTTGTGTTAGGAGTGGGTTCACGTCAGTGCAATGGGTGGGATTCGAACCTGCGATCTCTCGATCACAACTCCAATGCCTTTTCCAATGAGCTACCGCCACTTATGATTGGAATCATTATATTGTCTTACGCTTACGCGAGTGTTGTCTTAATTTTAACTAATATTATAAATGCTAATATGAATTTACTTAATTGTTAATTGCGCTTTCACGAGTTAACAACTCAACCGGTCATCATAAAATGTCGCATACATGCTGTTAGGGGTACAGAAAACGAGGTAGAGTACCTATAATGCAGAAAAAGTACTGGTCTCGAGGGATAGCAATTTATTGACAAAATAATAGATTAACGCGAGCGAAGCCGCGAGCAAAATCTAGTGTTCCAATAAAATTAAACTACTTTATAACATTCATAATTAACTCTAGGAATAGTAAAAGTTTTCAATCATACTCTTTAACAAAACTATTTTGATATTTTATTCTTATTAATCATAGGATAAAAAATATATTTCTAAAAATATGCCACACCAGTTATAAAATTTATATTGCAGCTGAAATAGCATTGCAAAACATACATTTCAAGCGAACAGAATTTGAATGTAAATATACTACCAACCTACATTATCTGACGGGATGACTTTATTTAAAACGAATTTAATAAAACAAAGGCTATGCCTATCTTTTGAGTGAAGTACATTTCAAGCGGCAAAAGAATAATTGCCATTATTCTGGCCATTTCATAGTTTATTTCTATAGAATATAAATATACCGCCAATTTCGAAGCAGAAACTGCATATTGCAGGTATTTGTGCAGACTCAGTTTGATTGGTTCATAAAAATAACGATCGATGGTATTCATTAAAATGGGATTATTAACCAATACTATAAAACAGCTGTTAGCTAAAGATAAAGCAAATAATATACTTGTAGTATATTGTATTTCTTTCATATTTTCGCATACATTCATCATTCGTAAGTATGTAAACTTTTGTGTAATATTTACCTACTATAGTGACCAAATTGTAAACCAAATCAGGCAAACATATTATAAGACATAAAACAGAAATTGCTTTTTTATATTATATTAAACACAAGCTGACGTTATAAAACCCTCTTAAAAGGCACCCATAACAATCCAGGGCGAATTACAATTTATAATTAAATTATATTACTGCCTTTAAACTAAGCTCAAGAAAAGCTTGTAAACTCCGAGTCCGAAATGATAAATTCGTTCAAACAAGCAAAGGGTCATAACTCGGACTAATGTTTGTAAACCGTTCTTTTTCATTTAGACAAAACAAATGTACTGCAGTTTGTTCAAATAGATTTTACTCTTACAGCCTGTCTAATAAATGTATTGGTGCACATTAATAATCTTTACTTCGAGTCGAGTTTACAAAGTACGAAGGATCTTTAAACGATGCCAACGTTACTGTAACCTATATTTAGCAATCGTTATGGTATTTTTCACTACCTTCACATTTTCAACGTTAAAGACAACAAAATTTTGAAATAACAGCAAATCAGCGAATAATATGTGGTATATATATATACATGTAGCCGACATTGAGAGAGGGATTAAAACTAATTTCTGTTAAAAATAATGTCATTGTTAGTTTGATTTTGAACGGCCCTGTGTTTATAGACTACAACGACTAGCGTGTATTTATATAAAACTTTCATTTTATTCATTCATTCATTTTTATTTCTGGATAACTTTAACAACCAAACTGGTTTCATCATTTTGCACCGCATTTACTAGTGTATTAACTTCGTATTCTCTCTTAAATGATAATTGATTAGTTATTCAACACATTGTCAGTCGAAATAATTATTCAGTAAAAGCATTTTCAAGTTATTTTTAAATATATCTAAGTATTTTAATGATAAACACGATAAAGTATATACTATCAAATTTTACTTTCGTAACACAGCAAAATGTAATGCCAAAAATAATTGCCTACAATAATTTAGAATACTGGCTTCGTTAGTCTCCTTATTAAAGTTATAAGTACATCGATCTCGACTGTCACCAACCTACTATATGGCTGTATTACACGGTAATATATCCTAGGTAACAATGAATGCAGATGTGTTTTAAAGCGAATCACTCACTGGTGGATTGGCGCCAGCAGGGTAGGGTAAACGTCACGATACCGTATGAGTCACGTACGACTGCACGCGACGGAAATATCAATGATCGTGCAGGTGCACACTGCATACGGCGGCTGATTGTGCACTGCAATAAGGGTCTATTTTGATAGAGCTTTGTCGCTCATCAAGGACTCGAACTAAGTTTGTTCCTATCTTGATTTTAAACTTGATAACATATAAGCGTGGCGTAGACTTATCAAATAGGTAAGTAGTACCTAACAGTTATTGCTGGCAAACAGTATCTTTTTTTAAATTGCTTTGAAATGAATTTTGGAAAGATATTTTTAATTACTCTATTGCATTAAGAAAAGGTAGTCGTATAGTCATTATGTATTATGCAATGATCATATCCTAAAAAGTATTATAATTGCGAACGTAAATTTGTTTGTTACGCTTTCAAGCCTTAACTACTCGACCGATAATCTTGAGATTTCGTATACACGTTCTAAGGAGTACAGAAAAGGACATACCGTACTTTTCATCCAGGAAAAAATTATATAAATTTATCAATAAAATCTACATTACCTAATGCGAACGAAACCGCGTACAAAATCTACAAAATAGGATTTTAAATTCAAAGATTGATCAAGATACGAAAATAGACGTTACTAGAAATCTATAAATATCGCAGAACGTGCACAAAGGTACATCTACAAATGCTCTACCTCTGGACTTCACCTACATACACCATACCTATACGACTAATTTCTAAAATACTTTTCATCCAGGAAAAAGTACTGTTCCCGCGGGAAAGAAAATTGTCATAACCTACATTTACGCGAACAAAGTCGCGGGCAAATTCTCGTATTTAGATACATATTATGTTAGAATGTGGAGGGGCTTTTTAGCGTAACTTAAGTCTTGCCACTTGTACGTTATACATAACTAGAATTCTTGTGGTTCTTGTTAATGTGCTTAACAGTGTCCCCGTTAAGCAAATTTCTTGTACTAGGAGACGGTAATGCAATAAGGTAATTCCAAACCGCAACCTTTTGGTCGTAAAGCGAACTTGCTATTAGACTCACTGCTACCACAAAATAGTTCCACGTTAAAATCTAACCGATGAACTGCAATCGATTATTTTCATAAACTCAAATATTTAGCGTCGTTGATTCAGTGCTTACAATCGAATTGGTCATAGTTACTCGCACTAGGCCTGGAAGACAGCAACTGCGATTATTGATCTTCAAATCTTGAGTCATGCAAATAGCTATAAAAAACTTTCGTTTGGGAATTTACCGCATTGTGCTATTGCAGCTTGAACGGAACCAATAGAGTTTAATGCTATGTTTGCTAGACGTACTTATACTTGCCTCATATTATATGTATGTACTATCGACTCCAGCGACGGATGACCACTCCTAAGGTTAAAATCGCATAGCAGGCCAACACTTGGTACCCGTACCCGTGACACGCCCATTTCTTTGTTTGAGTTCTTTTACACTTTACATTTGTTTACTGATTCTAAGGCGATACAAACTCAACTGGAAAACATGTGCAAGCGAAATTTTTTCTGAAATGGTCATCTGTCGCTGGAGCCGATAGTCCCTAGGTATATCACATGTTAATATTAAATGTAAATGTTAATATTAGACCGGGATCCCTCGCCCTTTTTCGTAAGTGATTACTAACAAGCTAATTTTTCGTCAGTAGCTTCATTTTGACGAGACGCCCAACATTAGCTAGTACAAAAATTTCGTAAGTGGTAGCTAACAGGGGTAATGAGAACATAATTTGTTGATTTAGTGGTTATCAAAAATTCATTACTAACTGGTTTTTTTATTTATAATTCTTATAATAATAATCTAAATTAGCCGAAAAAATATTTGTCCTACAAAATGCTAGGTTTGATCAACGAGGTCCCATTTTTGCAACATGTACTATTTACGAGGTCATGAAAAATTATTACTAACCAGCTGATTTTTTTTTTGTTGGTTAGTTAATAATTATATAATTTAACGCCCACATTGTCCTACACATTACGTGGAACGTTTTTCTAGTCCGACACTCTTAGGTTGTAGTACAAATACTAGATGTAAAAATAATTAGTATCAAGTTGAAACTTCGTGAGTAGCTTCGTTTCAATGAGACGCCCAAGAATTTCCTTTACGAAAATGCTCGATTGTGGTAGCTAACAGGGGTAATGAGGACATAATTTGTTGATTTAGTGGTTATCAAAAATTTATTACTAACTGGTTTTTTAATTTATAATTCTTATAATAATAATCTAAAGTAGCCGAAAAAATATTTGTCCTACAAAATGCTAGGTTTGATCAACGAGGTCCCATTTTTGCAACATGTACTATTTACGAGGTCATGAAAAATTATTACTAACCAGCTGATTTTTTTTTTGTTGGTTAGTTAATAATTATATAATTTAACGCCCACATTGTCCTACAAATTGCATGGTATATTTTGCTGATCCTCCAATGGAATTTGAAATTCATAACAATAAAAATCTATTCATTCTGTACATTTTTCTATTGGAGTTTAGTTATATTAGTACGCATGCGCGCGATGCTGCGTACTGTGTTTAGTTACTCCATGCTGAAGCCGACTATAACCGTGCTGTTCTTTTCTGTTGACCACGTGTTGGACGCTCTGAAATAACTTACATTTTTTTTTTAATTGCTCAGCAAAAATGGAGTGTTTTTTATGCAGTGTATTGTGTGATAACCCTCGCTTTAGAGAGAAACGCGAAGAGATCAAGAAATTTTCTCAAGAAATTTTGCTTTCTTGTCGAACTTTTTTGTCTGCTCGAAAGCATCATAAACATAAATATAGTAATGTCGTATTACCGGAAAATTGGAATGACGACATAATCGGGTATCATTCTTCTTGTTATAAGGAATTCAGAGTGAAATCTCAATATTTGTGTTATCAACGGTAAGTCGATTGAATATTTTTTAATTTTATTTTCAAAATAAGGTAAAGCACGCAGCCGTTGCTCAGGAATTTGTATATCTATATATATGAATATAGATATACAAATACATGGAGTAAGCAGTTACTGATCGCTGAGCAGCTACTGGGTGTTTTACCCTATATGATAAATAATTTATTAAGTAGAAGTTTTCACATAATTATATAAAAAGCATGATAAAATTATAGCTATTTTTTTTTGTAAACAATAATTTTACAAAGTACATTGTGCTTTACATATTTTACTAAAAATTTTGAAGTATAATATATAAATATATATATACATTTAAGAAGGGTTTATCGTTCAGTTTGTCCATAAAATGCTCTTAAACAAATAAAAATGTTTAAGAGTATTTTATAGACAAAATTTGCATTTATCGTTCAAGTGCAACAAGGACCTTACTATTTATCTCAACGGATGCAATAAAGAAACAAGTATAAACCCTTCTTAATACAGAAGTTAATTTAACCGCGTGCTTCTCATTTTCTCCATTGAGAGTCAGAGAGCACAATTATATTTGGAAATGCCCAATTGTTTTTGATGATTTTCCACAGAGCGTAAATCTAAAAAAGCACATGGTCGTACACTTAAAAAAAAAGCAAATTGTTGTCTTAAGTGTCTACTTTTCGGATCTGCTCATAAAAAATGTTTAGCAAACTAAGAAGTATCAAATTTTTTAACAAATCAATGAGGTGAAATTTCGAAAAAAAAGTTTTCAAACTCACAGACTTTTTTTAAAGGAAGCTAAATTGTTGAAATTTTTTTATTTTTGTAGTTCTCTCTGAATAACTCCGAAACCGTGAATGATAAAAATTTTGTATGGTAACATATGAAAACTAAACAGTTGGGACTAAAATAATTTTTTTTTTTGTTTATTGAACGACGATCTCCTTCCGACTTACAATCTGTTGAAAATTATCCAAACATTTATGACCTTTTTTTCAATCCCGTAATTTTTGTGTCTAATGTATATACTTAATTTGAATTATTCTTTTATTTATTTGTTTTATACAGAACTGAGCCAGCTGTAACATCGTCTGCAGCTGAATGTACTGAAGTTACAGACGCTTCGACTTCTTTAACGTCTGCTCCAATCGTAGAACCACACTTAATGCCATGCTCCTCTCGGTTAGTTCGTTGAATATTCTTTTTTTACGTTATTGTTCATTCTTATAATGAGTACATGTGAATACACAGATTACAAAATTATGCCGTTTAAATATTTTTTAGCTATTAATTATTTTCGCCCATACACAAACAGGGTGGCGATTGACCTAAAATACCTTGAAATGTCAGGGAATTTAAAATTTCTGGAATAGTCAGGGAAAAGTCAGGAAATCTTAATTTCAGTCAGGGAAATTTATAGTTAATTTTTTATTATTTCTATAGAATTCTAAATATTTTTTAATTATATCTGTTCTATTTTGTGATAAATAATATTAAAAAAATTAAGTGTTTGGATAGTTAATTTAAAAACAAAAGAAGTATAACTTCAAAAAGATTATTAATTATAATTATATTAATTGTTGTATTTTCAAAAGTTATAAATATTTAATCAAAAGAAATTGGTCTTTTTAAAGAGTTGGAAATTTGCAAGAAAGTATACAAAAATTCATAATTCTAAAATTTTACCCAGTTTCGGGTATAAGAGTTAAATCCTAATATACAAAAATTATTTTCTAAATAATTTGCAATTTTAACGAATATTTGAATAATAAATAATTTTTTGTAGGTTTTAGAATTTTATTTTTGGTCAAGGAAAGTCAGGGAATTTTGAAATTAATTTCAAGTCGCCACCCTGACAAAGCTCCAAAAAAAATGTTTTCGGTTATTGATTTTTTCGTTACTAATATAATAGCTTCACATGTTATTATTTACAGAGATATCGAACAGAATGAAGAAACAGAAAACATTGCACATTCGCTGGATACTGTTGAAGAGAGCTATGCACATGATGAGATAGATGTTGGGAGTTTTGAAAATGATGGATCAGCCAAATCATGCTTTTTTTGCATGAAAATTAACATCAAACGTAAAGGGCGGCAAATATACTGCCGTAATATTAAAAATAAAATACCTTTTCTACAAAAAATTAAAAGCTATGCTACAGAATTGAATGACATTGAGATGTTGCAAAAAATTGAAGAAGAGAGTAATTCTGTCAACCAGTCTTCTTTAGCATATCATAACAATTGTAATGTCAATTATTTTGCAAAACATCAAAGAAAAGTTAATCCACCCTCTACCGATGATTGGTCTAAAAAGCGAGACAGCCATAAAATTGCTAAACAACGATTAATTCTATATATTGAAAAAGAAATTATTGCAAATCGTCGAGTGTTGTCACTAATTCACCTCCAAGATTGCTACACGGAATTTCTAAAAGAGACATATGAAAATACAGATTTAGAGGCTTCCATTTTCAGCACTCATGTTCTCAAGGACTTCATTCTGAAAACATTACAGAATAAAATTACAGTAATTAAAATTTCAAATAAGCAATTTTGTATATCCTCTGAAGTTGATATAGAAGCTATTGATGACGAAGAAATCCAAGACATCATATTTGAACAAGAAGCTCAAGATTTCGCTTTAAAATATCGCAAAAATATAATGAAAATAAAAAAAAACCTTTAACAGATTTCATAGATAGTGAAGTCTTGAATAAAGGAGAGTGCGATATTCCCAAGTGGTTAAATATTTTTTGGACTACTGCCTTGAGCGGCGTTGGCAAAGAAAGCTGCGATCGAGTTAGAAGATTATCTTCATGTTATTCACAGGATTCTATCTACAGCATTACAAGAGGATACATCAAACCGAAAAAACATATTTTATTGGGTATGACTGTAAAGAGCCTTACTGGAAGCAAAAAAGTAGTAGAGATATTAAATAGGCAAGGCTACTGCATCACCTATCCCAGTATACTGGAATTAGAAACGTCTGCTGCATACTCTTGTACTTCTAATAATCAGTTATGTCCTACCAGCATTTTACGCACTTCTATATTGTCATGTGGAGTAGCGTGGGATAATTACGATAGATTTGTGGAAACAAGCTCTGGTAAAAATACCCTGCATGATACAGTGGGTATTCTTTATCAAAATATCCCAACAGAAGAAGAGTTGAACATCATCGAAAGGAACAATGCATCTACAGTGTTCGAACAGAATTTATCAATTAATGTTCGTGATTTCTCTGGTCGTAGAAAACGTTCATTTGAGGACGACTCATTTGAACATTTACAGCCTACGAAGCAACGTCGTCCAGAATTTTGGCATAGTAGTTCATCGTTACCCGAAGATATACAAAATTCAGATAAATTTCAACATAAATACTTTGCGTGGGTACTTTCCCATAAGTTACAAATTTCAGACACGCCAATGTGGATAGGATATAATGCCAAAATTTTTGAAGATACTAGTAAAATTCAAAAGGTGGAGTATCTCACGCAAATTAATGATTCACCCACGGATCCATCAGTTGTGAAAGAGACGATGCGAAGAAGTTTGCAAATCGCTTCGGAATGCCAGAAAAATTTCTTCAGTGTTACTTACGATTTAGCCATGGCTAAGATTGCTTTACGGATACAGAGTGCCGAGGACGAATTTCAAAAACTTTTCATTAATTTTGGATCTTTCCATATAATGTTATCATTCATGAAAGCAATCGGGAAATTTATAAGTGGATCTGGTTTAACAAATATTCTTATAGATAGCGAAATTTTAGCCAGTGGTTCTATCAATTCGTTTTTAAGTGGAAAACATTTTAATCGGTGTAGAAAGATTCATCCTCTACTCTCCCTTGCTTTGCAGATTTTGCATTTGGAGGGGTTTTTACAGCAACATGATGAGAACCTGGAAAATATCCAAGAGTATTTACAAATATTTAATAAAGAAAAAAATGAGGACCCACAAATAACCAATGAGAATTTGAAAAAGTTATTTGAAAAATATGAACAATATAAAAGTGAAACTTTACTCGGAAGACATGGTAAAACACCTCAAATTTATTTAATGTACACCAGATTAGTTGAATATTATCTTCAATTAGAATACAGTATTCGTACGGGTGATTTTAATTTCTTTATATACATTTTACCGAAAATAACCAATATTTTCTTTTCAATGAACCACCATAATTATGCAAGGTATATGTCTGTTTATTGGGATAAATTAATAAATATTGAAACAACACATCCTGGATTGCTTAATGATTGTCAAAAAAGTTTTTTGGGCATTCGCAGAACAATGAAACCGTTTTCAAGAATACCGATTGATTTAACACTTGAACAAACAATCAATGCTGATGCTGCTTCTAAAGCTTCTGGAATTATTAACGTTACAAACTCGTTTTCCGCACGACAAAAATGGTCAATTACTCATTCACTACGTACGAGTGTTATATCAAAAATGATGGAGTTTTGTAATATGAAATCCACCGATGACATAACGAAAGACTTAAAGGAGTCATCCATTAAGAAAGCTACGAAAAACTTAGAAGTATTAATGCAACTAATAAAGCAGTACACCAACCCTTTCTCGTTCGATCTGCCAAAAAATTATCTTTACAATATATCGAAAGGTCAGTCCGTTAGCGATGAAATATATCAATTTTTATCATCAGTTGAAATAGAGGGTGAAAAACAGCATCAGAATTTCATTACTGAGACTCGGATAACACCAGATAGGTTTGATGGAGCCATTAGTAAAAATAAAATTATTAATTTTGATTACAAGAATACGAAAAAAGTCAAAATTAATGGAAAAGTCAAAGAAATTAAAATGCAAAGAGATGTTTTTGGCCGTTTACTTTATGCATCAGTAGAAAATAAAATTGATATAGAAAAAGCATTAAGTTATCCTCTAGCTCCTGTTCCTTTTTCACTCTGTCATACTAATGGATCGATATGCAAGACCCCTAAATCTGTGATTATTAATGAATTACTAGAATATCAAACCGAAATTGAAAATCCTCCAGAAGCAGACATTCACTTAATTGATGGATTTTATTTATTACATACGCTGAAAAACGTTCCAAACAGATATGGTAAAATCTCGAAACATATATTACAAATACTTACATATAATAAAAAAGAAGTACATATTATATTTGACAAGTACAAAAAACCCAGTATCAAAGATTTTGAACATGATCTGAGAGGTGAAGAGGATACACAGTATGACGTCATACGTAGAGACAATAATCGTCCTGCGGATTTCTGCAAATTATTGAGGAGTAGCAACTTTAAAGAAAAATTTGTCGAATTTTTAATTGAAGATTGGACAAGAGATGAATTTTTTACCTTGATTGAAGGGAAGACTGTTAAACTTAATTATGATCAATGTTACACTTATGAGGTGTCTAGTGATAATAAAATAAAAAGAATTATTGATTATAATCTTTCTTGTTATCATGAAGAAGCTGACACCAAAATTGTGTACCATGTTTGTCAATTTAATCGTAACTATCGTGTGCAGATACATTGTACAGATTCTGATATACCAATAATAATGTTGGCTAATTTCAAGTATTTAAAAGATGAAATACAAGTAATAATTAATTTAAGCACAAATAAAAAAAAAATGTACCTGAACATAAATGAAATTTATGCCAAGCTTGGAGATCAATTATCGTGTTCATTTGCTATATGCCATATTTTTACAGGAAATGATTACAATCCCGCTTTTTTCCGTAAAGGAAAAAAAAGACCTTTCAGTATTTTTAAGAAAAATAAAAATTTTCAAGAGGCTTTTATTCAACTCCTACGAAGTGATCATACAGTATTAACAACGTCAAATGAAATAGTTCGAATTATTGAAGAGTATGTATGTAGAGTGTACTCATTAAAAACCAAAAATGATATCAACAGAGGACGGTATGAACTATTTGAAAAAGGCTATAGATCAAAAGGTGGAAGTGAAAAAGTATTAAAAAAAAATATTATAGGATATGATCCTTCCAGTTTGCCACCAACAAAACAAGAATTGTTGCAACAAATTAAAAGAACGGTATTCATCAGCAATGTATGGTGTAATGCACACATGCGGTGCCCCACAGATAAAGTACCTGAAAATTATGGATGGACAATAATTGATGGTAAATACGAGTATTATTGGTTTGATGGTCCTCAAAGCCCATCCTTTGAAGAATTATCTTCTCAATTGCAAGGTACCCTATTAATATTATTGAAATTTGGTTTTTAATTTTTCGGCGACATTAATTAATTTTTTCATATTATTACAGATTTAGATACCACGGAAGATCAGAATGAAGAAGATACTGATGAAGATGAGGAGAGTGATGCCAGTAGTGAGGATGAATGTTTTTCTGATGAGTCAGATGAAAATTAATTACTTTTTTATATAAAAATATCTACTTTTTCATGTATGTTACATAATAAAGTTGATTTATTTCAATAAATATATTTTCACTTTACCTCATGTTGCACATAGGAAAAAGGAAAATTACGATTATTGTAGGACTACGGATGCATACCAGTTTTTTTGTAGGACATTGTTTTATTCGGATAAAAAACACACTAATGTATCACGTGATACTTTTGTCCTACAGTTACTAATAAAAAAAATGGTCCTGTGGTATGGACAACTTAGGAGTCTAGGACTAGAAAAACGTTCCACGTAATGTGTAGGACAATGTGGGCGTTAAATTATATAATTATTAACTAACCAACAAAAAAAAAATCAGCTGGTTAGTAATAATTTTTCATGACCTCGTAAATAGTACATGTTGCAAAAATGGGACCTCGTTGATCAAACCTAGCATTTTGTAGGACAAATATTTTTTCGGCTAATTTAGATTATTATTATAAGAATTATAAATAAAAAAACCAGTTAGTAATGAATTTTTGATAACCACTAAATCAACAAATTATGTTCTCATTACCCCTGTTAGCTACCACTTACGAAATTTTTGTACTAGCTAATGTTGGGCGTCTCGTCAAAATGAAGCTACTGACGAAAAATTAGCTTGTTAGTAATCACTTACGAAAAAGGGCGAGGGATCCCGGTCTATATAGGTAATTGACGTAACAGCGAGTCTCTAATTAAACTTAGGTACGTATACATACCTACTCATATTATATTGTTTCTCATTCGTGCTAAAAAATTCTACGTATTTTTACCTCCACTATAATCAGCTATACTTAATTTACACATTTCTAACAAGATAATTGCTTTGTTATTATGCTTATCATGCAGAGTAACATCGCTATTTTCTTCTTGACACGTGCCTTCTTTACAAGACGTTATCAGCTGTTCAGCTTCATAAAAAATGCAGGTGCGAATGGACAAGCACGCGTCTTGACAAACCGTCAATACCACCTTTGACGCTAAAGGTTACTTGTCTAACTAGCCCTTAAACGGACCCCTGTCGACGACAGGAATTAATTGATTGTTATTTTAAGCCTATTACACCTTTCGAGAGACTATTACATTAAGATTAAAAGGGAACACTTTAAATAATTTGCTTACAAATAGACTACTTACTTTTATAGGGAAGTTTGAATAAATTTCGATGTTTCAATGGCTCAGGTCTCATCATTCTTTCTCTCACAAATTACCGTCGTATCTTTACAAATCAAATAAAAATATTTTAAGAAAGTTCTATTTAAATACCAACACCTTTTCATTTAAGTTTATAAATGTTCTAATAGCATTTAACAAAATCAATTAAATTTATCTAACGTAACTTATTTTAACTTAAATGAAATTTCGTCGTCGAAAGAATGTGGTCCGGTATATTATACTACGTATTACTTTATATCGACTCAAGTAGTCAACGCAAACAGATTACGGGGCACGTCAGTTAAAAACTTCATAACTGTCACAGTTTGATAAGGGAACATGTATATACTTTATAAAGAGCCAGTTTCAATAACTACCGATTAAAGATTTCAAATATTTCCTCAAAACCCAACAATATTTGTGTGAATCCGTATCTGCAAGAAATTATGATGAATTGCATGAATTTCCCCGAAACCTGTTCCAATTCACCGAAAATACGGATCAAGCGCTCATAAGACGACGCAGAAGAATTTTATTTGTAAATGTAACCGAAAGGAGTTCAGGATAACCTGCCTTATGTTTTATTCCATATTTTTATCTTGTAATTTTTTTTATCATGTTTGGCTTAGAATCGAATTTTATTGACCTTTATCAGTCAATAAATTTCGAATCTAAGCTAACTCTGTAGTATTGTTCTGGGATTTAAAAAAAAACACAAAAAACTACTTAAAATATTCCCGAAATTTTAAGCAGGTTCATAATACATGTTCTTTGACGAAACTCGTTGAAAACAACTAGTACTTAGTAGACAAAATTCCTTCGTTGCGGTCGACACTAAACGCATCCCATGGTAATCCCCCGTAGCACATAATAGTGTGTTGTATAAAATTTATGATGGTGTCTGAATGACCTTATTAATTTTATGGGACCACTTGGTCTACATCGGAACAGGTTTAAGAAGAAAGATGAAACAAGACTAGGTGGTAACTTTAAGCCTCTTATGAAATATCGGTTAGTATTACTGCTTACCTAGTATACTTTTTTATTGACTGGGTTACGGCTTAACAAGGGTGCTCGGTAATCAAATGGATTTAAACTCGTCGTCACATTTAGAAAGAGTTTTACAGTAAATTGTCGCGGCGCTTTTAAAAATGTTACCTACATGTTTTAAAATAATATATTTACTTCATTAATTAATCAAAAAACCACTGTTGTTATTCCGTATATGGTTGAAGATATTAGCATAGAAATGTGATTCGATTATGAATATGAAATAGAATATAATGAAACGCCATCATAAATCAATATTTGCCATCATTGGATTTGTACGAATTAGTCCAATTACGTGTTATAATTATCATAAAAGTGTAGACATAGCCTTAAAAACTGTTTTAAAGACGACAGCTAATATTCATAATATGTGATTTTCCATTTACGCATAGTAGGTAGGTATATGTCAGCTGAAATTTACGCATTCTGGCCTCGGTGAGCAACGTAACTTAATACAACATGAACCAGTGTAAGTTATGTTCTTGCAAATACTTTTGCCATCGGCTTCGACCGCATATCTCACGGGAGCGCATATCGCGAAAATGCCTATTTTAATGTTTAATGTTATAATTTCTCGTTTAATCCGTGATTGAGTAGTCAGTGCAAGTTCTCAAACATTTATTTATTAATTAATTTCAAGCAGGGTTATCTACATCTTCATGTTATGTGGTAGTTTAGACCAGCCACAGTTTAGTCAAACTAGTTTCAAAAACTTTTATATTTATAATATATGTAAGTAAGATTATCGTGATTTGATTTAATGAACCTTAATTGTTGTTTTGTTAGTTTTCTGTTAAATGAGAAAATTCTGTTTAAATCTAAAGTATTTTGTCACATCTCATCAATAACTTAATTACATTGAAAGTATAATAGTTTTTACACTCTGTCACGAATTTGATATTTACTTAACTATACAAATATTTGTGATTACGTATATCGAAAAGCATATTCGTCATCGAGACCACACAACGTGACCACTCCGAAACATTCCTTAAGTTCACAAGTACCATAAATTCTAAAACCTACCTAGCCCTTTGTAACTCAATCAAAATACATCTATCTCTTTTATCATACTACGATCGGGAATATTTTCAAACAAATGCCATTACACGACATAGCTCTAAGAATAATTGCTAAAGTTCGACATAAAGCGCTAATCAATGGAATAGTTTCTACTCCCACATTGATCAATATAATTAGACACTCGATAAGATCTACTGAACGGTAACCAATAGCTATTTAAATGTAAATATTTGAGATAAGCTGGGCAACCATTCGCACCTTTGTTTACTCAACTGAGACTGGCCAACTAGTGAACTCAAACTCCAGTAGTACTTAGCTCACACATACGTAATGTGAAAATATTATCTTTGTGTGAATCTAACCTATTACCGCAGACTAGCTAAGGCAAATTCATTGAGCTAACGAACGCATTAAAACAATTGTCTGGGGTAAAACGGGCGAGGAAAATACCGGCTTACTCCTGGATCAGCCGGTACTTTTTGTAACCTGTATACGATTATTAACAGTCGATAACAAACTGTGTAAACTAACATTAGCTACACTGTGCTATCAGCTATTGTATATTTATTATTCAAGTAAGTATTACTTCAATACAATGGTATTGGATTCTTGAGACTTTTCTTATTGAATGAGATGTACTATTCGTTGTATTCCCGTATAAGTGAACTCTTCAAAAAATAAAAGGTTTTCAGTTTTTATAGCCTACTTATTACGTATCGGATTCCTAATTATTATATTTCTACATGTGTATAAGACTAACTATTTCCCGCAACTTCAAATGGGTTATTCCCTGAGTACCCCGATCCTCGAGGCCTCCGTCCCGGAGGACCCCGATTTATTTTTATCATGATAATTTCAATTAAAAGTCAGTTTAGCTAAAAGTACCATCAGTAGATGATTTGTTAAATAAAATTTTATTAATTATAATACTTTAAGGATTAGAAAAAAATTATAAATAATTCTCCTAGAGCAATCACATGTTTTAATTATTAACACAATAGTTCCTTTTTCAATACAGAGTAACAAAATACCTACTCTCAAAAATTAAAAATTAATTTTTGCTGCCCTTCTTGCCTGCTGTGGTTTGTAAATTGAAAATAATTATTGTTGTCATAAATTGCAAAATACATATATTTTTTAATTATGATTTGATAATATTGTAACATTTATTTTATATATTTGATACATATTATTCAAACTGTAATTACCTCTATTAAAACTATGATTCGACATTGTACAAAATTTCAAATAAACTACTTTCGTCTTATGTATTTCAAATACATACATTTATGCACTTTTTATGTCAACCATAGAAGTTGAAATAATAGAAAAAAAAATGTTGTCATATTTATCGTATTCGGGTTTCTCCGGGACGGGGGCCTCGGAGATCGGGGTAATCAGGGAATAAATAGCCGAACATAAAATCAGGTAAATTGTTGCAGTTATAGTATGGATTATTATCAGAGTGCTATATTACATAAATTTCAATATAATTTTTTAGACTAGTGCACTGTTTATCCATCATACACACTTTTATTTTAAGGAAATATTAGTAATTAACCACGACCTTGTTCGAGAGGGTTAGGGTCAGATAGTCTGGATAGTAAAGTCTGAGTAAACAAAATGACTAAATTGCAGAATGACTCGGTAAGCAAAACGTCTAAGTTGCTAATTTACATATATTTATTGCAAAACGTCTAGGTAGGCAGAATTACTTCATTGTAAAATGTCTGGATTGTATAATGACAGGATAAGTAAGATATATATTTAAGGGTGCTTAATAGTTAATGCCTCGCCACCATCTAAAGAAGCTTGAGTTAAAAGGCTCACTCCTTCCGCATGACCAATGTCTGCTGGACACGGCTCTGCTCTTCTCAGTGTGAGAATAGTCAGGCTGGACTATGTCACCACACTGGCCCAGGGCAGGTAGACTTCATATATCTTCGAGAACATTATGGAGAACTCTCAGACATGCAGGTTTCCTCTCGATATTGTTTTTCACCGTTAAAACGAGCGGTAGTTTACTATTTCATACACACGTAACTTGGGAAAGTCATGCGTGTCTTGGGATCGAACTCAAGACCTCTGCGTAGCCGTCCAACGGTCTCTCGCTAGGGTAAAGCATCTGTATAGTACGATTTACCATTATTAAAGCTTCACTTTCCATAGGTGTTTCGTAATCCCTGGTGACTAGTCGTTATCGCTATCAAGCCATTTTGTTTAAACAAACTCTATGTCACTAAGAGTTTGCGCCTATACAATCATTCTGCAACCAAGACGTTGTGCAACTAAGATGGTTTATCGACATAGTCATACTGCAATCTAGACTTTTTGAAACTTAGACATTTTGTCTACCCACTTATTCTGCAATCTAGCCATTTTGTTTACTCAGACTTTTTACTATCCAGACCATCTAACCATAACCCGTTCGAGATTTTTATACAGTCTATGTTTCAAGAGGTCAAGGCGATCAAATCTCCATAGGACACGGAATCGATATACGAGTACGTGTCTCTAGCAATAAATACTGCAGTTTATGGCGTAGCGGAATAAAACGCAATCCTCTAGCAACGTGTTTGGCAAGTCACTAGATATATCTATCAAAATAAATCTACCTAAACAAAGAATTATACAGAATCTTCGACTAATTTGTAATCTGTCGAACAATCACGATAAATCAAGGGTGTAACACAATACTGCTTAAACAAAACATCAATAACGTAAAGCTGGATGCTACGCAACTTAGGGACATTGATACCTTCGCAGTATATAGCAATATAAGCAATCAATCATCATTACCCATGACATCTTTCCTTCCTAATAGTCCTAATACTTTGTACTTTTCACGCTGATTACAAACAAAACAAATTGTTCACTATCTAGGGCCTGTGTCTGTCTCGCAGTACCATTGCCGTGAGATCGCAGATACCAGCGACAATGAGACCACAACAATTAAACGTCGGCGTTTAGATAGCTGAAACAATTCACAATGGCACGTGAGAGGAATCGCATGAGAGGTTTTTTCTCCATTCATTTGAATAGGTCGACGTAAAGTACTGGTTATTCACGGCTACGGATATAGTGCATTTATCGCCGTGTTTGAGCCAGAACTAATGATCGAGCTGAGTCCAAACTATATTGTAATCATTACATATTCTTTGTTATGGTAATATGTAAAATTATAATGTTCGCACGTTTCCAGTAGGTATCACTTCATAAAGTCAAGAGCAGAGGCCAAACGATCACGTGAAAGCACAACTCAGCACGCGTGGACCGGGCCGCCTGGGTGCGGCTACACATCCTACTAATACTACCTGACATTTGACTCTGCTTATTTGTATAAATAATACATATTTTCGTATAAATTAAATACACACAGTTATTGTCATCGCTCATAACGTAGAATGGCGATATTATCACGAGCGAGAATAATTTAGATCTCGTTTTCCAGTTTCATAAATATTTTTATTAATGATCTATTTCCTCGGCCGGACCAGTTGTCGGTTGTTTATCGAGGCGGCCAGTTTCGCCGTAGATTCCTAACTCATCGTTGCCTACACTTGCCGATTCACAAAACTGGTTCCGGCGACCCATCCACTTGATCTTGAGCGAGTGTTGGCCAACTTTCACGAGATTCCACTTGAGGCCCGCGCCAGCGCGCGGTCCGGTGCGGTGGCGTGGCGCTCGGCGCGGCCGGCGCGGCCCACGAGCCGTGTGAACATCTGACATCGCGTCCGAGGGTTACGCGGTCGATGTGCCAACACCGCTGTGACGCCTCTTTTCCTGTTTCCTCGATCTTTACTCACTTTCTTTGCTATAAGTGCTTTTGAAACTTCGGAAAAGCTTTCATTTCATTTACATTTGATGTCGAGCCTTTTATTAATTCTGAACACAAAGCAACAATACGTGCCTATTATACTTCGCAAGCATCTCAAAGTTCAAGTAGGCTTGTTAAATTATATTGTGTTGATAACAAATTACTTCTTTCGTATGAAAATTTTATTTTGGCACAGCAATAAAATGACATAATGTGTAACAGCTTCACTTACTCGCATTCGCTATAATGATAAACGTGCTATTTATCTATAACGAACCGGTAACTAAATGAATACAATTTTAATCTGTATCTGGCAATTTGTAAAGGAGGTAATACATTTTTGCTATCTAATAGCTACAGCCTGTTTTTCGAATATCCTGCCGTATGTTATTAGGTCATTACTAGACGATTATTTAAAAAATTTAATACTCGAGTCGCGTAATATGTTTTCGCGATGATAAAATCATGGTTATATTTGCGTGGGAAGCTGTTACCTTATATTTTGAGAGTTCAACATTCTTAACAAGTAACCGGCCATTGTTATGTATTTAAATGTGATCATAAAAATATTCAATGAGTTAATAAGTACGCCTTTGTATTTAAAGCAGTACAACTATGCTACAATAGACGCTCGAGGTTGTACTTCATATTTTATTACAGCCTTACGTCAGATATTATAACTCGGAGATGAATGTTTAATACAATTAAAGATAGCATAAAATTTTAATACACGTAGACTAATTGACAAAACCATTGTTGTTCAAGGCAAGAATTCGTATTAATACTTATTTGTACCGTACTTCTAAAATATACACAAAAGATCCTTTATTATAAGAAAGAACACAACAAGTCGATTTTAAATGTTTTTTTTTTTGCCTTTTAAATTCCGCTTGTACAATTGTATTATTATTATATTTATTATCATATAAATAACTGTATTATAATATTATGTGCAATGCGTTTTTTACGCCAAAAAGGTTCGAGAAACAACTAAATATTCCCAAATACGAAATAAGCTTACTTTAAGCTTGTACGATAAAGGCCTATTCAAACCTGAGCAGTATTCGCTTCCGCTGTGGGTAGAGGTATATACCGCGCGGGTTTCGCTCAGGTATTTAGTATCAAGTTCCGCGGCTAGAGCGACTTGAGCGGTATTCGCTGCCGCTGTGGGTAGAAGTGCCTGCCGCGTGGTTTCGCTCAGGTATTTAGTATCACCTCTACTCACAAGGATAGCAAAATCCGCTTTGGTGTGAACAGTAATATTACCGCATACCCACTCGGTTTTTTCTACCGCAGACGGTAGCGAATACCGCTTAGGTTTGAACAGGCCTTATATTGGTAAACAACTAACAGCCCTACAAGTTAAGATATAAATGTCACGGTAGAGTACAATGCCGCGCGCCCAACGTTACCTGCCTCTAATTAAAGGCATTTCTGGAATGTGCTGCGTTGGCACGGGTGATTTTTTACGTATCCGACATTCGACACAATCAATTCTCTACTTAAAGAAACTAATAATAAAGTTGTTATTTGTTTAAAAGTGTATAATGGATTTGTAATTGAAAACTGAACAATAGTAATTTGTAGAAGTTTGTCGAAAATCTTAGCATTATTGACACTGTCTTTGAAGTTCTTCTTGTTTAATTGCTTTTGAGACTCATTGCAGGCGTGTTGATTTCAAAATGGGGTCTGAACAAAAATTTGCGAAGATGCGAAACCCACAGTTATATAATATAATAGGTATGTATAGTCTAACGTTGATGTGTTGTGCAGCTAGCCGGGGTAAATGAGATCAATCGCGTAGCGGTATCAAAAAGTATTTATAGTGACATAAATTTGATCGTGTTTAAGTTTACACTCGGATTGTAATCAGAAACTGTTAATTGGTGGACGTGATCGATCTTCGGTGATAAGGAATGTTGTCTAATTTCGTATATTTACTTAAATTAAAGGTTGTGACAGGATGTTGCGGTGATACTATCTCAAATATTAATATCCAGTTTAATAAAACTGATGTCTATCTATACGGAATTAACATAGAAGTTTACACATTACATAAAAATAATTAAATATTTATCATTCAATTATACAATTAATTAATTACGCAAAGTGGCGATAGCTTAACGGAAATTTTTAATCACACTCTAACACTTTCCACAGTGGCTCTGTATAAACGAGGATGATAATTTTGATAATTTTGAAATGTGAGTAAGAAATTGTAAAGTATATTTATTTTAAAACAACAATAGTAACGTTTATACATTAGCAAAGAAGTAGCATTGAAAACCCGCTGTTATCTATAATTACAATGTACACACACAAACTTTTAAATTAAAATTACCATTACTTACACCCTTTATTCATACCGAACTGTTGTGTTAAATATTATGTAGGTAGGTAGGTATCATTCGTTACCCAACCTTATTACTTATCAAACATTTTTTCATCAATGAAATGACCACGAGACATGCATATGTCTCTATATATAGTCTGAATATCTACGCATATAAAATACAATTTAGAAGTACATTAAATATACTGCAGTATGCATTTAACGTGATAATATTCACTTAACATTCATGACAAGAGCCTAGCTCGCTCCTTATATCTTGCGACATGCGACGCGTTGATGTTGTTTTAAGGCGATTCTTTCGACGCATCAAAAATAACATTATTATCTTCCACCTAGATTCATATGTGGTGAATTAATGTGCTGATTATGTATTATAATATATTATTTATTATTTTGGATTCATATGAATTACAATGAAGCTTTTTAAATAGGCATTGTGTTTATTGTAGGAATACGAAATATGAGGTCACAATTTTAATAAAATATTAAAATAAACCACAAATCACATTATATTATTTTATTTCTAATGCAAATTTATCTTTCGCGTTAAAACTCAATAAAAACTATGACATTCGCGTAAATGTAACAAAATTCTAATGTTGCTGCAAATTTCTGCGCCGGTAACGTCATGTCAACGATAAGAAACTGATCTTATTTGACAGTTTCATAAATGTTATATTCCTTTTCAATAGTATATCAAAGTAAAAAGTTTTATATGATCAAAGTTATTTAAGTACGAGTGACAAGAGAATGTTCGCCGGAGTAGTAGGTATTTATGTGTTAGCATGTCAATATTAGGTTGTGTTTTGTGTTTATGCACGTGGTCACACAACAATATTGTAAAAGTGTACACATCAATAAAGTTACGTTTGGTACTATACTATTTTATATGATTATTATAATAATGACTAGAACAATAAGATGTTGAAATACGGATAATAATATTATTTACTATTCTCAAACTACCTACATTTCCAATTGGTATACTTAAACAGATTTTTTGTTAATACCTACAACATAAAATATTAGTAAAATATCAAAGAATTTTTTTACAGATAAAATTCACTTACGTATTAATCTAACCAATAATAGTTTCGTGACTTGCTACCATTCAAAACATTATATAAAAGTTTGATACAACTTTCATTTCACAAAAGATTTATTTTAATTTTCTTTTTGACCCTCCCACTTACGATACATAACTCGTTCAGCCACGATAGTAAATACCGGTGTCAAGGTTCGAATCCACGACCATACGAGTTCTCGTGCCGCTCTAAACCACTAGACAGGTTGTATTATTAATATATAACAATAATAACATTCAATGAACTTATACAAATTCGCAACTTAGTTTTTAAAACGGGATCTTAGCTCGAGAATATTTATTGATTTTGTAAACGAATGTTTTACAAAACGTATCTAACGAGTATCAATAGGTGTTTTCGAATATCGATACCGTTAGTAGATAGACACAAATCGATATAGTAGAAAGTATTTAGTACATACGTACATACCCTGTTTTACTTTGAAGTTTATCTCAATCCTTTATCTGTGCACTTATCCACAAAAAACTGACACAAAGTAAACGTGTTAGAACCTTTTTTTATCTCCACCACAAATTCGAATTTTAACTTTGCACTGGCACTTTTAACGAACCTACATAGCACTGAGGTACATGGCGTGATTTAAGCATTCACTCAGCGAAGGCTGTATCAACACCAGACCGGTCACATACGATACACAAAACGCACTTTTGCCGTCACAAAAATCACACAAACGGTTCTCTAATTCAAATTGTGACGTGTTGAACACAACATTGCTGAAAACCGACCGTTAAATCGCATAAAACAAACGCTGCGTTACAACGTTAAGTTAAAACTAAGTTAGGTCCGCTACGCGAGAAAGACCGTTGATCCAGTCGGGCGGTCGGTACAACAGGCCGAACTGCTTTACCGACGGCGAAAAGTTCAACGCTCCATCTCTCTCTAAACGTAGCGACGAGAACGTGACGGGGCTACTACTATGCCAGAGTAGTGGGAGAACTTACAACCTGCGCCTGCGCAAAGCCTCTCAATACAACCATAGCAACAGGTGAATTGTGCGCGTGTGTGCGTGTGACGGCCTAACGACGTGTGTGTGCGTGCTTTCTTGATTGTGGTTTAATGATAACGTAGTATTTTGTTCGGCGCTATTTTATCAGTTCTCCGCCAGTAATGATCCGTCTAGTATGCAATTAGTGTTATTTATTAAGGTTAAATACAATTTAAATGTTTCTACGCTGATAAACTAGGCGTGACAGAAATTAAATAGCCTCTGAATTTTTACAACAGCCTTTCTTTACAGGCTGATGTTTTGAATACTAAAAAATAACACGTTTCAACTTGATTTTAAATGTTACCAGTTTAATCTAACATCTATCTACATGTATAACTATGCCGACAAGAATTCTTATGACTATTTGATGCTATTTCTTTTTTGTTTTTATCTTCGTATATGTTCGAAGACACCCACGGAATTCGTATTAAACTTCGTGGGCAAATCAATCTTTTCCTGTTGTGTAGCTAAATAAACAACATCAGAATTCTTAAAATGTTATGAAAAGAGAAACTGTTTGGAGTTAAGTACAATTCTTTGTTTAGGTTGCCTCAATAGTAGGGTTGCAAGTGGCGCTGTCTATTGTACAATATTTCATGCTAACTAAATAAAGATGAGGTAAATTGTGGATTTCTGTAAAGTACTTCGCAATAGCAGTTTTATCTTTTTCGTACAACCCGTCTGATAGAAAGCGGTTAGCATGGAACTGGGAATTACAACAGCGATTGAACACTTTCGGCTTGCCAACGACAAGAAGACGTATGCAGAGCCGAATGTCTGCCTTCACTACTTAAATGTAGCCCAAGAATATGTATGAATATTATAAAAGTGCGATACAACCTTTAAAAAAATGAGACTCTAAACATGAATCAAGTCTTTGTCAGTACCGGGAGTAACGATACCACTGGTCTTTCTGACAATACAGGGCTTCTTAAGGAAGCTTAACTTCGATCTTCTGTTGAGTGGTAATTCCTTGGTCAAACAGCTTCAGTTTAAGCGGAATCCTTGAACCTCGTACGCCAATGTGCACTATCTCTTACAAGTACAGTATCACACATTGCAGTTAATACTTATGGATAATTTTTTCTATCTCACATACAAATAGTCATAAATCTAGGCCTGCATTTACTAATGGAGTGCCTGACCTCCCTTGCTATCTATCTCTTTTACTCGTCCTTTGGGATATATAGGCACAGATTTTGAAGCAGTATCGTTTATTTGATTAGAAATGTTCCACCTGTTACGTTTTCATCGCAATTCACATCCAGAACTGATCCCTAAAATTTCTAATAGAATACTTAATAACAACTCCGTCTCTTCCAGGCATCTTACTGGGAAACACTTGATCGGCTGCAATTAAAACATGTACACATAACATTTTACGAAAGATAATTGATTCGAAACCGGGACTAAAATTATAGATAGGAAACTTAAAACCGGATGCACAATTGGAATACAGATCTGTCGGTCACCGGCAATTGCTTCAGGAAGACGTAAAAAATTATTAGCATAGCTTACTGCGGTAAAGATTTACGAAGACCTATATATATTAAAAAAGCTAGCTTCAGAGTGCTTTAAGCTCAAATTAATTTGATTGTTTAAAAATTGTTTTGTGTTATTTCATGCAAATTCCTTGTACCAAGCTGAGAGACTTCATGAGAAATCATGTCAATTATGTTAATAACATTCCTACTCTATGCAGAATTGTTATGTGCAATATTTGTTTGTGATTTAGTGACAGTATCACCATTTTACAGAAGATTGAAAAGCTGACCAGCACGACTATGGAAGTATCACTGTGATATTTCTTTAATCGAGCTCCTTGAATTTGAACGAAACCGGAAAGAGATAAGCGCTAAATCTACAAATGTCTACCTCTTTTTTTATACGAAATTAGAGTATACATATAGTACAATCCAAAAATCGAACATTTTATTATCTAACGGCCCACGTTATATGTACGTTATATGTATACCTTGTCCGGCTCATGTATATAAAAAGCCCGATAATCATATTAATAATAACTTATATACATGGTAAGAAAATCATCATTGGACTAAAATTCTTTTATTTTCAATATTCATTGTTCTCATTACTAACATCGTTATTGGTAAATGTAAATGTAAATGTAAATCTAATAAAACATAATACAAAATATTCTACGAACGGAACAACAGTTATTTATTTTGAAAAATATATATTCATAGAAATAATGTTATTATGAATTCCAATTGAAAAAGTAAACTAGAGAATTCGTCTGGAGTAAATAAATGAGGCTTATCTATTCTGATGGACACGGACACTCTGTCAGCCGTCGCGTCGCGCTTATATCAAGAAAAGTAAATTAACTCTGTTTGTAAGGCTTTTATTCGCAAAAATAATTGGATGAAAAATATTTTTACGTAGGCAGCTTCTCGACCGATGGAACTTTTGTTGATATGATGTATATTTCTAGATTTATTTGAAATTCTTTTGTATATTTTGTGTTGAATGCTTCGTTGGTCCCGTGAAAGTCCTGAGTTCGGTCATTCCTAGGATTTGCAAAGTGTTATTATTGTTTATATGTATTGTAAGTATTATCTTCCTCCTTTATTTGCCCTGTCGGGGATATAGACGTAAGACTATTTATGTATATATAGAATGTATCTTTATTTTATATTAGGTTTTTATATTTTATCGGTATTAGTGAGAACAACAAGGATAGTACGGGACTTACTTTAAGGCCTTTGTACACGAAAGATATCAGATGTTTAAAACAACGCAACTATTAAAACTTCACCGAGAGACTGTACTTACTTCGCTTTGGTCTGCCAACTAATAACTTCATAGCGCAAGTTTCTTAACTTTTAAAAGCATCCCGCTTCTGACATCTTCAAAATATACACTTATATTTCACCTACTAGTAGTAGTTAAGTGCTAAGGTGTTTAGCAGTAATTAAATAGTAGTGGTAAATGGTGTCAACATTGACCCACTCACAAAAGGTCAGTGTGTTAAGAAAAAGTAACAGCATAGCGATATCGGAACTTAAATTCTTGGTAGCAACACACTGGTATCTGGATTTAATCCTAAAATTACAATAAACTAGGTCATCCCCATTGGGAAAGTATCCCCTAGGCCCTACAGAAGACCATAGCTAAACACACACACTGCCCTTTCTAGGCTCATTATAGAAGATTGTTTTTAATGTCAGCAGCTTGCGAGTGATATCTCTGGTGTGGCAAAAGTCCATAGGCTACAGTAATCGCTTATCATCAGCTAGGTCGTGAACATATTTGTTATCTTAGTATACAGAACAATAAAAAATAGAAACCTGCAGTAATTATAACTCAATATTTGTACTGTGACCATTGCGCTATCGTTACTTCAACTTATTTCAATATAAAAGCCAAATAAATATTCCCAGTGCTGTAGCTTCGGAACAGTTATCTGAATGCAAGGGGAGCACTACCAGACGCCCAGTTTAAATTCATGTCCGCCGTCCCGAACATAAATTCACTTTGTATTCATTGTTTTCTAATAAGAGTCTGTCGCCTCATGAATAAATATTGTAATTAGGTGCCTTGCCGACTGTCGGTAAACGAACGACACTGAGGGAAAACTAATAATCTATTCGGAGGCAGGCAGACCAATTTGGAAAGAGTGCTCCTCCCCATTAATCTTTATCCGTCCATCATTCAAGAGAAAATCAAGCAAAAATAAGAAAGCAATTCATTTGAAACGCCGTAAGAAGATATCGGATGACCGAAGTGACAATAATCCTCGGTAAATATCCGTGGACCTATTAACAGATGGATTGCTTTTATAGGTAGTTGGATGATTAGAGGGCCCCGCAGCCGGCAAAGTATTGTACAAATACGCCGAAGTTACGTGAGAGAGGAAATTAAGGGATATTTTTGACTCTTTACTTTATTTACTTGGAAACTTTTGAAAGCGAAGGCAAGTATTTCTCAGGCCTTTCTTCATGTCAAGCAAATAAACTAAATGTATATGTATACTGCTTTTTATCTTGCTCAATATTCTAAAAGCGAAAGGACCGTTTTATCGACTGGCAATGTTATTAATTGCTACTTATGGGCGCTATTGCATTTCTTTCTGAAATTAAATCAGATAGCGATTTTAGAATACCCGAACGCAGAACCGAGATCCTTTCCTGGAAATTATTTGAAGCTAGACTAGCCCATCTAAGGAAATATCTCCACTCTGCTAAAGATCGTCGCCAAACACGTTCTTGAGGCAAATAAGGCTTCTAGGCGCCTTGAGGAGGCGCTATCCACCACGCACCAAAAATAAATTTATGCACAAATAATAGTATCAAGTTTGACTGTTCTTTTTGTCCGTTGATTCAATGTAGACTCCTGCCGCACAGGAAGTAATCCTAGTGCAGGAGTAAAAACAACTCCAGGCATCATTTTAATATAAAGAAAGAAAAGTAAATCAAACACTGCACACTGAATGTAGGCGTTGCTGGAAACGTTTGAAGTGTTTGTAGAACGGAACTGATAATTCAATTGACAGCTTTATGGTGTCAATGAGTGGAAGGAACAAATAAACGAAGTAATTACGGACCAAGTTCGCGATAAATTAAACGCTTATCTACTGAAACGTATTGCTTAATTAAATGAATGGTTTGTGCTCAGTACGAATTGATTCCACCATACTAACTTTAGAATGTGGCTTAGAAAATCTTCTGGAAAATAGTATAGAATGTTTCTAGTTTCTAGCCCAAAGCATAAAAACAGCGACAGATAGCTATCTTTATAATAATACGTGAATGAAAACTTTGTACCCCTTTTAAGAATATTAGGCTCCCGTAGGATATTGAGATGTGAAATAGTTAACGTTTGTATGGTTGTAGAAAACTAAAGTAATAAAATTAATGATTCACAGTATAATTTCGATCCCTGGGCGACAATATTATGTTGAAGTTGTGATAAAATATAATAGCTATAAGTTTTTAAGAACTTTCTTTCACACGTTAACAACATTATTATTATGATTAATATTCCTAACTATAAGTAAATTTAAAACGTTAACTCATCTATAAGCAAATTTCATTTCATACAGAGAGACCGCCAATTATGTGAGTTTGTGAGGATGTCAAATGTAGGTAATCACCGTAGCCATTGTAAGTATTAGAAAATTATGTTGCTGTTCATTAGATACAATATTCCTGATTGACATAGGTATATAATACAGAGATTTTAGAGGTTTTGAGTCGTAATATTTTATGAGCTGTCAGCTTACCTTCGATGTATTTGAGTACGAATTGCACGTCGGGTCCTAAGGCCGACGCCACCTCCAAAGGGAGTTCTGTGTCTCGCATCACGTGAACTGTGAACAAAATGGTTTATTTATTTCAATTATCTCAAACAAAATTCTTTGTTAAAAGCCTGATAACTTTTCGGTAGGATCGAACAATGTCTCCGTTAAAAATGTTACGTAGTTGCCTTGACTCTTTTTGGCAAAGAAGAGGCCGACAAACACATCTTTGATACGTGGTAATAGCTTTTATTCTTTGCAATACATTATATATATGTAAGAAGGTTTAGACCATAGTTCACCACGCTGGCCCAATGCAGATTGGCAGAATTCACAACATTATGGACAACTCTCAGACAAGCAGGTTTCCTCACAATGTTTTACTTCACCGTAAAGCAAGTGATACCTAATTAATACGCATATTATTTCGTATAGTCGCAATTGCGTGCCTTGGATCGAACCTCCTTACTAAAAACACATTACTTAAATGTAATATGTAGGTTGACTAAACATTACACCAAAACTGTACTTAGCATAATAAACAAAGCCTTAAAACATTTAATTTAAGACAATATCTAGATAAGTATTTTAAAAGAATATCATTCAAATCTTTTTCATCACGTCAACGTAAATTGTCTGGCTTTTAAAATCATGAAAGAAAAATAAGTGAGGATTTTTTTCAGCGTTGAATTGAACTCATTACGTTTAAAGAGGAACCGCGTCGGCACACAAAACAGATTCCTTGGCCCATTGTTTGATTAAAATAGAAGTAAACATGAGAATATAATAATACAAATATTATAGAAAACCACCTAATTTTGTGAAACGGGTGTTTCAATTTAATGAAACGTATATCAAAATAAAAAATTTAGAATGGCGGTATCGCTTCAGAATACTCGGGGTTATGGTAACTTGAATTATTAATGCAATGATACGGCAATATTACAATGTTGAATCAACATCTATTTATCATCTGGCAAATACTTTAAGTGTGGGTTCATAAGTACCTAATATTAAATAACTATTATGTATTATTTAATCTGCGTCATTATGGCAATTTGCGCATACGGGGCCATACCGTCTCCTATAACAGTATATTTCTTTACGTGAGAATGAGATTATACCACACACTTTGTAAAGGGGCTTTTAAAAAGGCTTTATACTTACTGCAATGTAAGACTGTAATTTACTAGTCGGCAATAACAGCCATATTATAGAATATACGTTAATATTTTGCATATGACTATCTAAGGAATTATGTTTCGAAAAGCCAACGCATAGAATGTTTTATGTTGGCGGTAATAGGTGTACAGAAAATATAAATAATATATTTGCCGCTGTAGATAATTGTAATCATCTTATTTTAATTTTTTATGACAATTTTCGCACTAAGATTATATCCTATTGCGCGTAGTACAATCTTTTAGAAAATGGATAGATTTCAGACTCAGAACATTTAAACGCCACTCACATAAATATTTGTCCCGTGTGACGATCGCACCCACAGCACGTGGCAAGCTGTGGCCGCTTAAATCACTAAGCCTAAAAGCACCTCTAGAGGAAACGTTCATAAACTAAGCATAACATAAGAACAAACATGGCTGAGCTCAAATGCTGCGCCAAGAATTATACTACTTTACTACTATTACACCGTCGTAATGCAATCCATGGACAACAGGGGACTCTTATAACACTGAACTTACCAGAAGAACTACCAAACCGTATTTATATTACCATGTAATAGTTGAATTTAAAATTAGTAAAGTAAATTTTTTAAAGGCTATGAAATACTTATCGTAGTCTTCATAGCTATACCTACTAATATTATAAACAGGAAATATTTATTTTTTGTTTATTTGTGAGAATTTTATCCAAAAACTACGCAACCGATTTTAAAAGTTCTTTCACCTTTAGAAAGCTATGTATATTATCACCGAGTAACATACGCCATATTTTTTTTAGAGTAGGTTCTGTTACTAACATATCCTTCTTTTACGCAAGCGAAGCAAAGGATAAAGCTAGTAAAATATATGCTAATGCCATCTTGTCGTCTGAAAGATATATTATCTTTTATCGCAAGAAATTCTTATCACGTCTAATTCATTATACCAATAGTCTTTTGACTCACTAATACGCACGCAGTCCTGGTTTTCTCTTTCCGATTTTCCTTATTAGTTTTAGTTGGAAATTGACTTCATTTATAAACTGGTGCACCATACTGCTGTCCACTTAGGATTTAAATTTATTCAATAGATTTTCCTGAAACAGGTGCTCACAATTTTCCATTTCATTCATGCTTTTTAAGTCGCTCGTTTATCAATTAAGGTAACGATGAATGCTTACACAATCAGAGGTTTAATTATATTTATTTAAGCATTAATATTCCCGGAAAATAAACAAGTATTCTTGTTTAAAATTTGTATTCGTAAGCAGGAAGATTGCCGTTCGTTATTTAAAGGCACTCGTATAAAAAAGGTCAAATACGATACGGCTTCTACAAACAACCTCCAAAAGAAGGTTACCTATGGTTTCAAATAAGTACATATTAGTATAGGTAACAAAGAACGTCTGTGTTCTTTGATTTCAAGATGTGATGTGGAATTATAATACCACAGTGTAGCTAAACCCTATACTTATCATATCATCATATTCAGCTAAGTAATTACAGAAAAAAAAATTAGGTTCAGCACCTCTTGATCAGACAATATTGCTACGTTAAAAGTAAACTTATTACTTTTAGTAAAACCTCTATACATCATGATTCAAATACGAGAGCCTTACTAGCTTAATTTTAGCAGAACTAGGATTTCTACCTTTTTTTCATATTCGTAATATTTTATCACATACACACAACACCATCTAGCCCAAACGAAGCAGAGCTTGTAATATGATATGTACTAGACAATGGATAAACATACATATATAGTTATTTTTTGTAAGTACATACATATTATTCATAAAAACACCGAGACCAAGACAAACATTCATGTCTATGCACACTAATGCTGCCTCAGGCGTGGCAGTCGGTTACACTAACCACTACGCCATCGAGGTCGATGAATGATAAAATGTGATATAATAATTATAAAGGTATAAACAACATATTATGCGGACTCTCAAATTAAAAGCTGGGCCATATTTATATTTTTGTTTATTTATATTGGATTATTAAGCCTTTGGCAAATCTTAAAATAATAAGTCATGTAATTCAATTTAAGCCGACTGCCATATCGCACTTAAAATTAAAATTTTGTAATGTAACTTTAGGCTTGCTACTAATAAAATTATACAGACAAAAGGCCATAGATGCAACAAATGGTAGCAATGCCACGCAGACGTTGTTGTCATGTTATAAATACTCACACGGTCTCGGTCACAGCATAATATTGATAGACCCACGGAAGACGTGGATAAGACCTATCTACGCGATAAAAAGATGTGCTAATATTTTTCTGCGAAGACCAATAGCAGATATGTGGAAAGGCTGATATTAATCCTTACTCGTATCTAGTTGAACTAGAAGCTGATCTTAAGCGTATTCGTATTATTCGTAGACGTTTAAACGATATAATATATCGTATTTAAGGAATATGATTACATATTGCCGACATATTCACATACAGTCTTATGCCTATAACCCCAAGGGTCCCATAACAGGGGCCGAAACTATTGCCACACAATGGCACAGTTTCAGACACATGCTCCTAATTAGAATTTTTTGGAAGAAATACTTATATACTGCCATGCTGCATCACCGAGCTATTCAGATATGTAATATGTATCTATTATATAATATTGTGTGCGATGATAGATTACTGACTAGCTATTATACATTGTTCAATGTGAACGTAAACCTTATGAATGCGTTCGATAACACCTCTTTCAACAAAATATTCTGATGTGCTTGTGTCCTCTTTTACGAGTTTGACATTTACGAGAAGCGGCAGATCAAGAGCCAAGGAGATAATTTTTAAGAATACCGTGCGGTACTATTGTATGGGACGCAAGTTTAAGTTCTATATCAGCATTTTTAGTATCGTAGCTTTCGTGTTCGATATTCTAATTAGTGAATTATAATAATATAATATTCATTTATTTATTTAGTAAAAATCCTAAATTTTAATATTAAATCTTAACCATTGCATACAAAGTGCACTTAGAGATATTTGGCCCAACTAGGTTATACCTGTACGAGCGCGAAAGTGCTTACATACTACTTTTAGTTCAATAAATTTACATTACAATAGCTTTTATGATAAAGGTAAAACTAAAATAAATTAAAATAAGTTTACCTATCGTATATTTAGGAATCCTAACTAATATTATAAATGCGAAAATGAGTTTGTTTGTTTGTTACGTTTTCACGCCTTAACTACTCAACCGATCAACATGAAATTTTGCATACACGTTGTCAGGGGTACAGAATAGGACATAGGGTGCCTTTCATACAGAAAAAATAACTGTTGCAAACCTAACCTAACCTAACCTACATTTACGGGAGCGAAGCCGCGGGTGAAAACTAGTATTTTAATAAAACTTTATGATATGTCCTTTACCCAAAACATCCGTTCGTAGCCAATAAACAATCAAGGCTTAAGTGGCGCGCTCTTGGTGGCTCGTATCCGAGCCGGTAACAAATACACGACACAAATGTAGCGACTCTGTCAAAGGGCAGGATATTCTCGTTTTCCGTAATATTTTACTTTAAGACTAAATTAGCAAAATCACACAATGCTCATTGCATAGTTATGTAATATAAAATTCAATCAAATATATACAGCATAGATTAAATGTTGTTCCTGAATCTGAACAAAGTACTTCAGTAAAAGCACACAATGCTCACAGTATAATAACAGTTACGTAATCTAAATTAAAATTCAATCAAATATACAGCATAGATTAAATTTTGTTCCTGAATCTGAACAAAGTACTTCTAGGAAAGTCATTTAATTATTAACACAACGTATAATGTGCTACTCGTAACGCTCATAACTGGCTGCAGATCAAAGAGACTACGTTTACATTAGCGCGCCTCTTTACACCTGATCCCGAATTTCATTATATTTAATGTGGCCACCTGCATTTAGTACGTCATGTTTATCCATCAGGATTTTAGAATCTCAACCACTGAGGTGAAAACCATAATGTTATATTAATATTGTGATTTCTTACCCTTGTTGTGGTCTGTTTAAGTTCAATGAAATTATGAATAGGAATTAGAATCGCGTGTATATTTTCCCTCACGGTTAGATAGAGAACAAGCTATCTCTGGCTCTACATATATATGTACCATAAATTACATACATATTGCCAGCCATTATTCATTATTAATTTAGGAAATTTTATTATTTGAATACGTCAGTCTTACCTAATTGTACAACTTATTGTAGATTATTATCTTTCTAAGCTTAAAGCTTTAGAAGCTAAACTATAACACATTATAACAGCATCCGATTTAAAAACAGCTTATATTTATTCCAACATACAGCTCACGCTAGTTTGGGAATCAGGGCTGCATAATGTCTGTATTCACCTTGCTGTTACAAAAAATAAAGAATAATACTTGGAATTAAGCCTATATGACATTTATTTATTTGTAATTGACACATAATTGCTTCCCTCATTATTCCAGACATACTCTATCAACCAATCTAGCCATAGTTAAATAAAACGTATGTAATGGTAATAGAAGAACTTTTAAACACTTTGGGCAATTCCTGTATAGGATCGTCTCCAGGAGAGTTCTATTTAGAATTCTTAGAGGTTCTCTAAAAACCTTTTGTATGACAAAATTACTTTCCAATACGAGCTGCTGTAGGCCATCCTACGGCAGAGCCTACACAAATAGTAGGTACTTCTAATTTTCCTACATTTATCTCATACTAAAATATACAAACATATTTAATAATAAATCTTGCTGGTGTAACTTTTAAGATACGGTAGCCGTTGATCTTACCAACACTGCAGTAACATCAGCTACTAGTGGCTAGCTACACCTGAAACTTCTGTCTTGTGGACCAAAGCTTGCCCGTAAACGTTACTAACTCGGCTAAATGGTACTATAAACTTACTCACACGTGAACTTCGCTGCAATTTCGACCGCATCATCAAAGTTATTGTTAGTTCTGCTATCACACACTGTGTCTCTAGTATCTTAGTAATACAAGCATGTATAAACTTGTGTTGGTCTTCCGTAATGGCACAGACCATATTAGTATTGCAGAACTTATGTACTTAAAGTTATATTTTTGTTGGGACCCTGAATAAATACCTTCATATTTCCTTTCTTCTTTTTCAAAAAGACAACTTTCACAGTAGCAGTCTATGATTTGTCAAGGGGATCTTTACAAACATTCAAGCAACGGACATAAAGAATACCCAGACTTGGAACAAGTATTTGTAGATCTCACAAATCTTTCACCCGTGTGAAGTTCGAACCCACAACACTCGGCGCAGTGGCAATAGCGTGGCGAAGACTTAAACTTCTATGCCATTCTGCAAAATAACAAAGAACAAGATACTTTCGAAAAGAAAAGATTATTTTCTTTTTATGATTCAAGGTGATTTTTAATTTTCAATAGTGTGATTAGAGAGAGTTGCGGCATGAAAGTGGATATAGTTACAAGAATAGAAAAGGGTATGTTAAGCTGGTTTGGACATGTAGAAAGATTGGACGAGGAAAGATTGACTAAGAAAGTTTATAAGGCTAGTGTGAATGGAACAGTCGCAAGAGGAAAACCTAGGCGAACGTTTCTCGATCAGATCGGAGGCGTTCTGGACAAAGGCCAGGTTAAGAGCTCCTTGAACCGACGGGCGTGTATGAGGAATGTGATGAAAGTGAATGAAGCCAGAGAAGTGTGTCAGGATCGTAGCAAATAAAAAACCGTAGTCTCTGCCTACCCCTATGGGAAACAGGCGTGAATCTATGTATGTATGTATGTATGATTCAAGGCAATGGTGTAAATTCTGTTGTCACAAAATTCTCTAAACTTAGCTAAAAATCACAAAAAATTTTTTAGTCCTGTCACTTTTAACGATTTCAGAATACGAAATCTCATTTGAGAGTACTAAACTAAATTTTAGTGACTTTTAGTTAAGCTTAGAGAATTTTGTGACAACAGAATTGGCACCAATATCTTGCAAGCTAAACTTAGACTTTAATGCAAGGGTATGAATTTAAGTGTAAGGTGTGCAAGACAATATAAAATTATATTTGTCGTAAGATAGTTAAGAAGGCGTAAGTTTTATTATACAGAACTTATGTAGGTAAAACTAACAATGCTACAAAGCGTACTTATACTAAAATATAAAAGTTTTTAATTAATTACTCAATTACGCCAAAACCGCTAAACTGATTTCGATGCAATTGGTTCGGAGAAAGCTTCACATAAGGGATAAACGTAAGCTATTTTAAAGTAATTCGAACAAAATAGCAGCGAGTAAACCAATAAATAAATATTCTACAGATGTGTGCAATTGCACACATTAGCGGTTAACTATGAACGCGATATGGTATAAGGTTTCTATCCCGGTAGTGGAAAATCGTTAAGACTATTAGACCCGTGAGTGCCTTGAGTCACGATGCATTAGCCTTTACATAATATTCGTGAGAACTGACGATTGAAATTTTCTATTTCTCGATCACAATATTCACAGACCATCTATCTATTTAATTAATCAGTTTAATCACACTACAATTTCTCATCATAACAGTTATCTAAAGCGCTCCAAAACTTGTAACTGAAAGAGGCACTCGCTTATCAAATCGTCGTATTATCTCATCGACAAAACTTCGGCAGCCTACACAACCGGCTGTATGAAACATAAATACTTGAAATTGGAATATTACAAAGTAAACAAACCCTTTCCGAAGTACCAATTTTACTAATTTATATAACAAAGTTGTTTGAGATGTAACTAGCCATTGTTCTCTCTATTAAACAACGCGGCAAGTCTTGATTGCTTGACAAGCGCAAAGACGACCCAGACTAAACCAATTGGTCGAGCCCCCGAGTTATAAGATAATTTATGAACAAGTATGAAATATTAGTGAGACCGCTATGTCGAAACTGTACTTGCCACAATCTTTAGATAGCACGTCGCTATGTTTGATTTGTACGTTTCTTATGAGGTCGTGGCAGAATCCTTGTTATTATAATTGTAAGCTAATTATTGATTGCGCTAGTATTGCTGTGGAGAGATGCGAACTATCACTGGTATATCCAGAACTCTCTTTGCTACCAACGTGGCTAGCAAAGAGGTCAGTTGTCTATTGGACGCTTATGTGTCAACTTAGGCGAAATCCTTTATTTGAAGCTTCTGTTATCCTAACTTAATATTATAAATGCGAATGTGAGTTTATTTGTTTCTTTGTTACTCTTTCATGCCTGAACTACAGGGATACAGAAAAGAACATAGGTTGACTTTCATCCTGTTCTCGAGGGAAAGAAAATTTACATAACCTACATATACGCGAATGGAGCCGCGGACAACATTTAGTACTCAATATATTTTGTGTAGAACAGATTAATAGTTATGTAGGATTGGATCTAACATTATTTTAAATCGTCGTTATCGGGGGGTCAGGTGGACTACGCCGGTTTAAGTGGTCGCGTTGACACTGCCACTACGCCAAGTGCTGTTGGCTATTAAGATAGTAACACTGTTAATTTTTATTGCGTTTGACAGAACAAACAGAAATACAACTATTAGCGAAGAAACCCGACGAGAATCGAACAATATTGACGTAAAATGTACTGCGATGTCGATCCACCACTACACCTCGGTATGAGGATCCCAAACGGGTCAAAAATTGTGTGACTCGCAAATACTTGTCCCAAAACTGGGATAACTACTCTTTATGTGCGTTGTTTGAATGCTTTTAAAATCCCTCAATACACAGGAATTACGAACAGAGTAGGCATTGTCTTTAAATAAAAACAAACCGATTGCCCTGAGCAATGCAAATCCAAATGGTTGAAGGATTCACTGACATTAAGCTATTATTGGACAGTGTTTAGATGCTTTATCTGGACTAAGTCAGTCTATTACTAAGAATAAGGTCATAGTTTCTATAAACTACCGGACAGTAACTTGGTAAATCTTTCCTTTGTTGAAATATTCATTTCTGTACCAACAAGACGAGCAGCATGCATACGCAAGCCGAATTGTAAATAAAATTATGATGTAATATTATATATATAGGTAAAAATAGTAGACATCTTTATTTTAAATAATGTACATTGTATATATAAACCTGTCAATTGTCGAAATGTCAAAGATAATTCAAAACCTATGGTATCCGGCCGCCGGTGTGCCGCTGCGATTTAATAGGTCGATAATAATAATATCAGCACTGGGCTATAGTCTAGTAGATAGTTTCAACTGAGAATGGATTATCATCCATCAGGCATATGTCAATGAGACAGCCGACAAGGCGGAAATTCTCGGATCGCATCGAAGACATTCTAAAAAGGACAAGTTAGGAGTACCTACCCTAAACCAACAAACATGCAGGAATTATTTACTGAAAGTGAATGAAACAAGAAAGGTAAGTCAGGATCGTAGCAAGTGGAAACCCATAGACTACCCTCCTACTCCTCTGGGAAATAGGTGTGGTAAAATATACATACATAGTCATCTATATATGTATCCTATGTAGGTATGTACCTATAATCTACCACGCTGGTCCAGTGAAAGTTGAAGATTACATATCTTGGAGAACATTATGGAGAACTCATAATCACGGACGTTCCCTCACAAAGTATTCCTTCATTGTCACAACGAACAATAATGAACTATTTTATACGCCAATAGCTTCAAAAATTCAGAGAAATATGCCGTAGGATCGATTTCAAAACCTCCGGATGACAGTTCAATGGTCTTTGCACTAGGCCATTGCGGCTATATAATAAAATATTGCTGCCTATTATGCTCATCAATTTCTGCAAGTAAATAAATAAAAGGCAATTACTGTAATCATAATTTTGATGTAGGAACCTACCTAAATAAAATAACGAAGGTAATATAATCACAATACACTTGTTAACCGCAATCATCATAATTCATAATTCATTATTATCAACAATATAACTGCGCCTGTAGATTGTATTCTCCGTTGTAATTCACGTAATCATCATAAACATTTTATAACCCTGTAATAAAAGCGTACCTAACTAAATAATTATAAGCGGAGGGTGACACAGGTGGCTGTGAGAATTTTTCTATTAAAATACTTCAATTAACATGAAACATAGGTATGTGGGACTTTATATTATAGGTACTCGCGAACAATGGCGCGAATAAAATATGTGTAAGTTTTTAAACGCTGCATATGTCAAAAAAGCCGCAACTCAATGATCTTTCAATCCTTATTGTCAAGAATAGCCGCAAAAATGTTTTATCGTCTTTTTGCGGGCTTTGTAGGTTCATTAAAACAAACATTAGATATTAGTGATGAACTTCAGGAATAAACGAGACAACAAAAGTTGCTAAAAAATCCTACGCATAATGCTTGAATATAATTAGGTTAGGTTATCACGGCTAAATGAGACAAGACTATCAATAGCTACACTTCATCAAAACAAATATCGAGAACTTTGAACTAATAATGAAACAAATTTGATAATATAATATATGTATTCTCTAATCCGTAAACTCCAATAACAAGAACACAAACTAGGAACATGTTACGAGTTCCGAATATTTTATTTCAAAGCCTAAAATATAGTTTTCATCTGTGAAGCGCCTACGCAAATTCTGTAAGCAATAATTACCACATCATAAACGATTGCGTAGGGATATTACTGAGGAGTTGTTTGATGTTGTTACACGGCTTTACGATTATTGCCTTTATACTCAAAATTGCAATTAAACATCATAAAATGAGGTCAAACGTCAAAACAAAGGAAAGCTAACGAGCTCATATAAAGAGGTTCTCACAATGTTATTCCACCCCTTTATGCCGTCGCGTGCTAGTCTTATCTTGACCATTCTTCGAATGTGAGTTCATTATATCAAATTATAGTGGTTATGTTGCAATTTGCGAATGTATGTTTCGTTGATGAGATACAACATTATCATGTATTTTGTTCCCGCGACTTGTCTGCGTGAATACATGTTTGATTTATCACACGAAACTATTACATTATAAGCACACATATATTTGCAAAGGAATGGTTTGTCTGTTCAAGAACGTAGATATTTCAATAAAAACCAAACAATAAACATACTACGATCCAATTAAAAAATATTATTACTAACCCATATTATATAATAGTGTCAATTAAGGATGTAGCCTTAATGTGTCAAATGTTACCAATGCAAGCGCAATAATACTGATATTACTGATAACTAAGATAGATAGAGGTCTAAAAATTATAGATGCGGATGCGATGAAAGATTGCCCTATTAAATTATATTCTAACACAAGATCATGATTAATACACAGTATTAATACGTAACTAACAGATACTCGCGCATAGAGGCAAAATTTTGTTAATCCAAATTTACAATGGATTTTTTACTCCTAGCAATGCCGATATCATTACCATTTTTTATCAGTTGGAACTCAATTTACCGCTAAGTCTTTGACTTCCTTGACTGCCGCCCTAATCAATAATAACAATTTATAAAAATGTCTACAAAATACCATACACGGGAATCAATTATAAAGAGCCTGAGGCAGTACTTGGCCTAAATACACGTAGATACGCTGCCGCACTAAAGGTACGCATACCGTTATAAAAACATTCCATTTATTCCTAAACCATGGCCACAAACACATTAAGTTCGCAGAAAAAGCCAGTACCTATCCATCCGTATCATTTAAGAAACCGTAACATCCCAATATGGGTATAACACCTTATCTATGTCAATAAAATTTCTTAAACATGCGTCGTTTACTTTTCCATATAAAACTAACCTCACAAAGGTTAGGAAGGTGACGACTTTGGGACCATGCGTCGCATAATAAAGGGTCTTTGCACAATTAGGCCGAGTTCGCACTATGCTCACAGTTAGTTAGTAACAGTAAAACATGGCGCAACTATAATTTTGTAATAATTTGCACTAACATTGTTGTAATCATTTCTGCTAATCTTACAAGCATGTAAATAATTCTGAGTCACATAAGACTTATGAACGAAGTAATACCGGACACATATAGCATTAAAAGTTGGCGCACCAATATTTTATTTAGGTATACTTATTTGCACCGTAAATTCTGCTTACTTTTCTTAAGTGAAAGTAATATGCGATCAATTCTGTCTTAACGAAATCCATATTGAAAATTGACATAATACCTGAATAAATTTTTAAATGAATAATAATTAGTAATAATCCTAGCAGTCAGCCATAATGTGGTTAGAATATCCAAATCAATTATTTACTTACCTTTGTTCACGTAAATTAAAATTCGACATCCCACGCAAAGATTTCTAATCAGCTAATTACCTTTGAGCGGGCAGAGGGATTTAGTACTTTACCTTCACGAATAATTTTCTGTCTCTATATAAATCTATTTATAAAAGCGAATGTAACAGCTACAACAGTAACAAATAACTTGCTGTTTGTTATACAGGGTGTCTGGTAATTATTAGATAATCTTGAAATGTCTTATAATAGAACTGATGGTCGTTAAGAAAAAAATATGAAAAAGATCTATCCTAACTACTACCATAAATGAATGAATTTTGGAAATTTGGATGCTTTTAGCCACACACAGCTATATCAGCTCCATCATACCCTAAACTTAATAACTATTCATATTCTATCTTAAGTCAACCTTATCTATTATCTTATAAACTAATATAGCTGCTTTAGACAGGGACTCAGCTAAAATACTTATGAAGGCACCAACATCCATCATACGCATTTCAAGAGATTGAAGCATAATAGTTCTTAGCTCCTGGGTTCTGACGCACTCCACCAACAGGTGATGAACATCGTCAAGACTGCCGCACTCTGTGCAATTCGGGCTGACACTTTTCCCCATGAGATGTCGAAACCTGTTGAGTGGGGCATGTCCAGAACGAAGTCTATGGGCTATTATTTTCCAATTAAGAGTGGTATTGGCAAACCAAGGATTATGAGGAAGTTCACTTTGTACAGTTTTGTACTAAATGCCTTTAGTTAATTGCCTTTAATTACCTGACATGCTGTATATATTTTCACACCTCAAAGACAGTACCGATCTTGATGAAATTAGTTAGGCCGTTACTTTAACATTATAGACGTAGGCTGCTTAGAAAAGGCCGGTCAAGTCTGGGTCAGTCCAGTGGGTCGAGAGCTCTGTACCTTTAAAGAAAATGTATTAAAAGATACATACGTAGGCACATGTCTGTAAACCGAAAGGAAAATTATATATATATTACACCCACATTTCGGCACTCTCTTTTTAAATTCCACATTCTCGGGGTCGAGCTTATTGCAGCCTATCGAACACAGTTTTAAACTCCGTGATGCTATTGAGAATTTTTTGACGAAACAATCCAATAACACATCTCGACCCGACATTCGAGCCTCAGACCTCATATACAGCAGCCGCAGTCACTACCGCTAATAGAAATATACATATTTAGTTAAACCCATCAATTCATTGCTTGAATATCGACCGGTTAACTTAGTTTGTTTAATAATAATAATTTAATAATAATAAAAATAATTTGTTTTATTTTCATTAAACAGATTTACATTTTTTGTGTAGTGATCGAAGTCACCTGGTAAGCAAACAATGCCTGTGACATGTGACTACGCTCTTCCATAGCTAATAAAAACTAAAACATTAAAATAATCATTATAATTATTTGTACGTAATACGTGAACTTAATTCTTAAGTACTGCGATCGTATTTAATTACAGAAATAATTCAGTATGGTAGTTACTTAATTAACGGTTTGTTTGTAATCAATGTTTCCTAAATACATAAAAATGTACTAGTTAGAGACGTTGTTTTATTTTTTGTGTAATGTTAACGTAAACTTCTTTTGCTATTTATTAATTTAGGTCTTCTGTTCGTAAACTTCAGCAGTCGGGTGAGCGGAATGGTATTTCCTTCATATTTTACATCATAATTCAAAATCTCTGTTTCTCTCTTTCTCTCTCTATGAAACAAACCAAATATTCATAATGTGCAACTAAAATCCTTTCATATGACATATCGTATGAAATGACATATTAACAAACAACATATTTTAAGCTAGCTACTACTAGTATTTTTATTTACCTTCTTTCAGCCCGTTTTCCACAAAACATACACAATGTTTTTATAAAGTTGGATAACATTATCGATCACCATCATCATATCAGCCGAAAGACATCCACCGCTGGACATTGCCTGCATCCAACCGCTTCCTGCAACCCTTACCAGATCAGTAACTGTTCCAAATTTCAAATCAATGATATCGGTTGATGCCGTGTTTAAGCAGCTGTGTCAGACAGTCTACTATGAACAAAGTATCACCAAAAGTGATCCCATTTTGCCCTTTTTATGTGGAACCCTAAAATGGTTTTTATATATTTGTAGCACGCACATTAATATTTGCTTCTTACTCACTACTAATAAACAAATCTGCGACAATTATCTTGAGTATCTTGAACAGACAGAGTAGCAGATAAACAGTCCATTTCGTAAACGACGTTATACCGAATGTTTGCATGCTATAGCAAACTTTCTGCGACGAACATTTAGTTAAGTACGAATGCGCCTTAAAACGGCTCTTTGCACCATTACACTGAACATGAACACGACGACTAAATATTTATGAGGTTATTGTAGACGGAGCTTGTTGCTCGATAACATCTGCGCGGATAATTATTATGGCTTTAATACACTTTCACTTGCCCAAATTCACATATGAAAATGTACGGTATCGGCCGATCTTCACTGTCAATTAAATTGCCAATTACAAAGTTATGCAGATTGCTTTTATGATTGTGTTTAGTTTCGCTTACTGATGTTGATTTATGCTTTTTGCGTTTTTAGGTATTTGTATCTATTATTTTGCAAAAGTAAACGTAATTATTTTGAATTTAAACAAATTTATACGGATTTTATCGCGTTTATTTTGTATAAAACACTATCATTATATAATTTTGAAACTTCAAACTACTATTGTTAAACACTTTTGCTAGTTACTCTTTACTTCTATTTAAGCTATTTAAATTATAAAACTATTTAGATATAATTTTAAACTTTCCCCGACGTTTTGGGTTGCTTTTCAGCAGCTATGTCACGGGGAGACTAAAATGGTGGGTGTCTCAATGTTCTAAGTGTAGTTATTTATATCAAAATTATATAATAATAGTGTTTTATAAAAAAATAAACAACGCGATAAAATCTGTATAAATTTGTTTAATTTCAATGCATAACATTCGCGTAAACGTAAGACAATATTACGCGTAATTAAAAACATCAATAGCATTACCTGACAATTACAAAAAATACGATTTATGATGTAACTTTTCAAAAGTTTACAAAGCTATAAACATTGCTGGATGTAGTAACTCGATTGTTTATTTGGAAAGGATATTATCTATAAGCACTGAATCAATTCTTATAATTATATGACTAACACACATTTACATAATATTTTCTTCTGTTTACGTGAATGTAAACAGAACATACATGTTCGCAGTAACATAGGCTGCATGCATGTAATATGTCCGAAATAGAAGAATATAAGTTTAAGTAAAATTAACGTTTAATTTAAAACAGTTTACGCAATATCTTTGGTAAATTTCTTTCTAAAATTGATTATAGACAAAAGCAAAGCTAATTTGAAATCCCAAATGTAAAAACTTTGGATTGTAATTTTATTTTAAGCAGTTTCGGACCACTCCGAGTAATGATAATGCTTTTGTATCGATAGATCGTATAATTAAGATCCAGAATTTAGTAAATAGGTAATGTAATAATATACTGAACGGAATTTAAAATATTTTATTTGCTTAAACAACAAATCAATAAATATGATCAAAATTTCTTAATGACATGTCCTCTCGTAACAGTCATATTGACGCTCACAGGACGCTGTATACTGTGCATTCCAACACACCCGACAAATAAAACTTTTTATAAAAACCAACATAGGTTTTTATAAAAAGTTTATATAAAACATTGACTAGAAAGTTTTATTAGTCTCAACTGGATTACTAGAATAAGGTTTTTCCAATTTGTACGTCAAGATTGCCAGTTAACCATGATTAAATCAACTTAAACGCCTATGAGTACAATAATAGCGCATTTCCTCGATAAACCATTCCATACGAGTCAGTTGTTATTCAAACATTACACAGAGTCCGTTTAAAAATAAATGAAAGCTCGCATTTATCATTTATCTTAAGGTCAAAACGATTTCGACGGGCGCGTTCGCTGAGTGAATATGACATTTCGGGCATATCTTTCCCACGGACTGGCCGATCGGGATGCAATTACGTGTCGAGTTTTTGCATCAAAGTAAATCAAGGAACCCTTTCTTCAAGGCGTACGACCGTCGACCGATCATCGATTCACCACAGTGACACAGTGCCTAACGGTGATATAATATGCAAATGTTACGACACGGAAATAATGCGGTTGATACAAAAACAAGAAATGTTTCGTCGTAATAGAGACTGGCGTTAGATATTAGAGATAATTTATTCGAGCATGCCCTGTTATCGTACATGTCAATCACTCATTATTTTGAAGTATGTGGACGAACATCAAAATTAGATAGTACTTCATTTAAAATTCAAATCCAATTTGTTATAAAATTACGTTTTCACTCCACATATATAAGTGTAATGAAGCATAATGAGCTAATTACAATACACAAATGTACACACTCTACCGGTCACTAATTAGCTTTGATTCGTTCGAGTTTGTTTGATTAGCTACACTAGATTAGCGACCGAATATTTTACATTGATACCTATTAAATTTTTTGCTCATATTTACCACACATTTGCGTGCCTATTATCTTCCACAATTTAAAGTTTGCGAACTTTGTCAAAATATTAGTATAAAATCTAAAAGTTAATGTTTACAAAGGCTTTATAGCATAGTCCAACAGTTACGAAATTTGTAAAGTCAACAGTAGTAGTATAGTGGACCATCGGCGAAATTACTAACACCTACACATGGAGTATGTGTGGGTGTTAGTAATTTCACCCGGTTGAAAAGTTTAAGTAGTTCAAAAGTTCAAACTGGCGTCTTTATAATGGATTGTCTGCTATATATAGAGATAAGTAAATAAGACAAGTTGAACTAAAATACTTTTGAATAACAATGGATTTTATTGATTAGCTGATCGATTATTTAATTTATAGAAACGAGTATTATTTTACTGTAATTTGTGGCTGCAATATATTGGCCGGCAACATTGTCATGATAAAACCTGTGCATTACGCACGGCAACGTGTGATCTGACGATTAAAATAAACAGATAATTTCTATCAATTTTTGACGGCATCGTAATCGCCTTGCCACTGCGCCGAGTTTTGTAGGTTTGATTCCGAGGCAAAAATTTGTGTGCTCCACAAATAGTTGTCACACAGGACACAGGGATTATTCCTAATGTGTAGTCCTTACAACGACAGACAAAAAAAATATATTAAAAAAAATTCAAATCTAAAAATTGGTCCTACGCTATCTGAAAAACTGACACAATACTAGTTACTAATAATTAGGTTACTTCTCAAAGTTACACTCTTAGAAACTATAGACACGTACCTACTTCCTCAGGGATCTGTTTTGGGCCCATTTTTCTTCATCCTGTTTCTTAACGAGTTGATTGGGTATGTAAAAAGCCGTATACCAGACATTAAACTTATCATTTTCACCGATGATACAAACGCAATAATATCTGCAGATAATAAGGTTGATTTAGAAGCTAAGGTCTATTGAAAGTTTTCGAAGAATGGTTTGGTATAAACAATTAAAAACTAAACATAAATAAAACAAAATGTTTATTATTTAAGTCTACAATAAGAAATGATGCCAGTCTTGAAATAGTATCTTCCGGTAATATAGTTGAGATGGTAGAAAGTGTTAAATTTGGGTGTAAACATAGATGCTTTGTTAAACTAGAAGCAAGAGACACTAGCCATAACTAAGTCTATTAGTTCTGCGTGCTATGCAATCAGAAGTCTGAGGGTAGAACTTACGGTGGCTCAACTTAGGATGGTATACTTTGCTTTGGTTGAATGTAAGATTAGATATAGAATTATATTTTGGGGGAATAGCTATAAATATAATATAAGCACGACATTTATCATACAAAAAAGGGCTGTTAGAACAATGCTTCGTCTTAAGCAAACGGATTCAAGCAGAGAACATTTTATATATCTTAAAATTTTAACAGTTCCGTGTCTTTACATTTTAGTTTTATTGTCTAACTTAGTTAAAAATCTCAATAAAAGTGAAACTGAAAAAGAAAGTTTAGAGATAGCACTTGTAGAAAAGATCTATCCTCAACAATACCTACAACCAAAACTCAATGTAGTGCAACATAGCTAAAGAGTTCAATCAGTTTCATTATATAATAAGCTGCCCACAGAATTTAAAAGTATTTATAGTGCAAACTTATTCAAAAATAAACTTAAAAGATATTTATTCGGGAACGGCTATTATAGTATTGACGAGTTTATTAATGATAAACAGTAGACATAATAACATATTATTTAATAAATTAATTAATTATATAAAAGTGGGATTAAATATAATGACCATCAAAAATACTAATTGCACAGCAAATATTACACAACATAACGAGCACCTATACGCCTCAAATCACTACATTCCGTCTCAGAAGGGTTAGGTTATGTTAGGTTCCATCTTAAACCCGCCTAAAAATAGGAGCCCTGCTTCGCGGGGCTTCGTCGACTTAGTTTGATCTCTTTAAATATATTTTGCTGTGCAATTAGTGTTTTTTTTGCTGTGCAGTTAAATATTACCCTATTAAAGTGTATATTGCTAATTGTTATTGAAATTTAAATTATTAATTATTTATTGAAATTGTGGTTTATTATTGAATTTTGTTATTATTTTCTTCTAACTAATATTTTCAACACAGATTGTGTTGAAAATATTGTTAAGAAATAAATAACTTATGACTTACATACCTTTGAAAAAGCTTAATACAACTTGACGATCGACTACATTTGTGGATTTAACAACCGTTGCACATACGCAGTAATAAAATGAAAAGGTAAAAATCTCGGATCGCAGATAGAAAAAGCGTAAATAACGCAACATTAAGTAGGCCAACTAGCCCGGTATCCCACAGGGTTACACGCAGGCCCATCAAGTACTGTTAAGGCGAATTAAAGTGACATTTCGCTGTAACGGACAGACGTTTTTGTAGCCACATCGCGAGCCCCGTGGTTCGATACCAGATACCGCGAATCTAACAGGATGTACTTACACATGTTTTTCTCTGAACCATGAGAGGTCAGGGGCAATTAGATGTTCTAACACTAGTTACGAGCGTGTTTAGTATTTACTTTACCCTTTTCTTTGCTTAATTTGTTACATAGGTAGATAGTGGATGTCTTTAACTGGTAGTCTGTTTAAAAATATTATGCTAACTTAAATTGCGCTAGTATGTAACTGAGATAATGTTTAAGCTAATGATACTTGTAGATATATGTGTTTGACTGTAGATTAGGCGTGTCGAACGCAATTAAGGATCACTTTCCTTTGATTTTTTTTATGTACTGGGTAGACAATTGGAGTATTTGTACTCAGTCCTTTGTTACATACATACTCTAAATGCTCCTAGGTTACCTATATTGCAATCTTTGGGTATAATATAATAATAATAATATTCTACTCCATAGACACAACACCATCTAGCCCAAACTAAGCAGAGCTTGTACTATGGGTACTAGACAATGGATAAACATACATACATACCTTTTTTTTGTAAATACATACATATTATACATAGAAACACCCAGACCAACGCAAACATATATATATATGAACCCTGAACTTCTGTTCGCTACTTCGTAGTAGCACAGGTTAGATAATGGTACTACGTGTGAATGTCATCAATACTTAAAAAAAGCAAAAGTCGTATTAGTACCCCATAATGTTGTTAATAACTCAAGCTAATATTATAAATGTGAAAATTTGTAAAGATTTTTCGATGTTGGATACCTAAAACGCTTAGGTAACGGATTTGGATGAACGTGGACACATACCTATATACGCAATATACTGGATTAATGCATTCCCGTGGGATTCAAACTGAAACTAGTTCTTCAAATAAATAGGCTTGAACGTTATGTAAGTACAATCTTCATCAAGTAAAATTGGAGTTTCATGACTGTCTTAATTAAATCATACCTTGTTTATATAGCAACAACTGATGCAGAAATAATAATTACACGTATCGTACTGACTGATGAGCTGTATATAATGTAATGTTTGGAACACGATCGCTCATCACAATTATCTCTGTCACGAACACACGACTTAGTGCACATTGTAAACAATCTAGCTAACGAGTTTTAAAGAAATTACGGTTAACATCTGGTCGAAGCATTCTTGGCGTACACTAATATGGAAAGATCATCGCCAAAATCATATAGTGTACTCACTCGCGCCAAAATGAACTTGTCTCTGGTTATACGGTAGAGTCGATTAGAGCGCGTACCAAAAAGTTTGGGTCCTCATATCTCTGCCGAACGACCAAGGCATGGAATTCTCTGCCAAGGCACGTGTTTCCTTCTTCCTTCAATCCTGGGTTCTTTAAGCGGGGCGTGAAAAAGCATCTTCTCAGGCCGTCAAAGTAGAGACCTCAACATCGCCTCGGCTACTGTGGGTGCGATGTGGAGGCCACTGCTCTTAGACCACACGACTGCTTAACATCAGGTGGAGTATAGTCATAAAAAAAATTGATTGTAGTTAAACTGATGGTTTTACTTGGATAACTACGAAGCAAATTAATTGTATATCTTTGTTAACGAGTAGGTATTGTTGGTAATAATATACCTGTTAGAGTCAAAGGCAAAGCATTTATTCATTGAAGTTACAAAACACTTTTAAAAAACAATTACCAAATTTGGTGCATTAGTTTATAAGGCATTGGAGTTGCGATTGATCATTTCATTTATTTATGTAAGAACAATTTGAAGATCGAACAGAAGCATATAGCTGAGTTAGAAAATTATAATGAATACGAGTAATTTGCAAACTAAATAATTATATCTTTATATATAATTATAATTCTTCTGTACGTGTGTTGACAGTGAACTCCTCCTAAACGGCTGGACCGATTTGAATGAAACTTTTTGTGTGTGTTCAAGTGGATTCGAGGATGGTTTAGATATGTTATGTTTTTTTTCTCTTTTGTACAAGACAACGTCTGTCGGGACAGCTAGTAACTATATATAATCTTTAAAAAACAATATTAAAATCAACATAGAGGTCCAACCCAACAAGTAACATGTGAAACATTACTAATGCTGAGATAACCACTTTAAACGTTCGCTGTTCTTGCTGTAAATAAGCCAGATTGTATACATATTTTCTTCAATTATGTTTATATTACTAGTATACATACTTGTCACCATTCAAACGACACCATCTCCCGTCGCACTTCTCTGTGAACTATTTATGCTAACTCCAGAAAATGTATTGATTTTCCTTTATATATTTTAGCCATAAAGTTTGCTAAACCATTGCGTTTAATATGACGTAATTATTACTTGACTATAGTCGAACTTAATGAGATCAAACGCTGTTAATGATGACTATACCTATTCTACATCGTGCAAAACTAACTCCTAATTCTAGTTTGAAATTATAGCGAATATGAAAATATATGTTCCTTTTATTATGCTTGTCCTAATAGTCACTCCGGCTAGTCGGACGATGACCTATATTCGCTACATGAACTCGTGTACCCATTCTGTCGTTCCACCACTTACATCCGCTCCAAGAAATCTCCTATATAGCGACTATTCCATGTCCTAATGTCTGGCATACTATTGGATAGATTTACTCACCAAAGTAACTACATCTGATGGGCACTCTGGACTCAGTTGTCTTGATATCTTATTATAAAGAGGAAATATATAGGTACCTAGCCACATTAAAATACTGAATTACAAAAAGAAAATTACACGCTTCGCTAGTTGAACAAAATTTCTGCAATATTAAGGAGTTAATGGATAACAAAAATTAAATACAAAATACTTGTAAATATATTGCATGCTATATAAACGTAGCTAAACATGTATGATCTATATGTAAATTAATGTAACATCCTTAAATACAGCGTTTTAATACGTAATGCGTAATTGATACGCTCTAAATCACTGAAACGATTTTAATAATTCTTTCACTATTAAAAAGCTAATCAATCAGTTTCAGGGCCTTGCTTGGTGGAGCACCTTTCATGTCTCTCTACTTCCTACCATTACTTTGACATCTTGGTACGACATGACTTTTAGAGACCACTAGTTGGAAAGCAGAAATAACTAAGGCTATATACTTACCAAGGGAGCGGAGCGATAATCTAATCATAAACGTAGGTGACACCGTGGAGGATAGCTTTAGTCAAATAAACATATAAATCCTTCTTTCCAGGCAAACATCTAGGTGCTGAAATAATATTCGACAAAACTACTCGCATGTTGTTCACAATCTGCGAATAAGGACCACGTAACTAATAACATACCGTTCACATGGCGACAATTCGTCTTTTTTGGGTTCGTAATTTTAACGCCTCATTTCTCTAGTGGCCCATAAACTTCTACGAGCGAGTTTGCACGCGCCTACGCTATTACAAATTGTGAAAAATTACGCCTTTGTCACCAAATCAAAAGCTCATGTGGTAAAAAATAGATCCACTATAAAAAATAAGAAGATACTTGAATCACCTGAGACTATCGGAATTACCGTTTTTTACTATCCATATTGGCATGTGTGATAGATTGTAAAATTATCTAGATCGCGATCGGGGCACACAGTGCCTTCAACACGTTTGAGACGCGACGAATCGTTATTAATGACTATGCTCTAAATATGGCACGCATTGATATTATTATAAAATTAGTATATAATAATATTAATACACAAAGTTTTACTTCGCAAAAGCTCGTCACGTTACGTTTAATATTCCTGGTTTCACAGTTTCAAGTTAATCGGTGAAACTCGCGTTGCAAAAGGCAAAACCTTTAGGCCTCCTTGTTTCTTAAAAAAACATGCCGTCAACCAAACATCTTAAAGTACTAAAGTAAAACTCATGGTTAGACCCTTTGAATTTTGAATTGAAAATCTTCACACATTTATCCACCAAAGCGCAGTGGAGAGGAGATGTGCTTAAACATCCAATTGCTTCACATCAATTATAAACATAAAGTAATTGTTATTGCCGCACAACTCCTCTTCGCTTTGTTAGAAACGGGCTTAACGCGTGATATTATAAATACAGAATTCTTAGACTTTGTATTATTGCAGGATTGTAAACACACGCTGGTATGTTATGTTTTTAGATTAAGAAAGGACGCTCTAGAAGACTTCCTGTGTCGCGAGTGACTTTACAAACATTTAAACAACGAACACAAAGTACGCCTAGACTCGGAACAACTAATAGTGGATTACACAAATTTTTATCCCGTCGAGTGTTGTTGGTTTGATCCCACGAATCGCCGCAGTGGCAGTGCCGACCACTTAAATCATTACGCTATTCGTGCAGTCAGGCTGTGTCAAGTAGTCAACTATCGGGGGTTTAAGTTACAATTTTATTTCTCTATGTGTATAAGCTAAGACTGTGGCAGTACCTCCGTGATGCGGGTGTACGCTGAACAGCAGACAGGGTTCGTCGCCAGGCTCCCTGCAGCAGTCGAGCACGTCGCGACACGTCGTGTCCGGCGTCACCGGCACGTGAGTCGGCGCCCAACCGGCGCCGCTCTCGCACCACACTCGCACTATCATCTGTAACAACAAATACATTTAAGAGAGGTAAAACAGTGAGATTTAACTTTCGGATCCAAGTCTGAAAGCTGAAATTCAGATTTCGGTCTAACTGCTGCATGTCGGCTGGGTGGGTAAGTATCTTGTTCCTTCAGAAGATTTCGACCAAACATATTTGTGTTGTGTCTCTGCGATGTGCAGGCTTTGCAGGCGCAACGCAAGAGACAAAACCGTCGGCAATCCCCATAGGTGGGGTAGCGGCAGACTTTGTCTCTTGTGCTGGCAGCACAGCGACTCCTTTTCTGAACAGTTGGCACCATTAATGATAGCCCTGTTGTCACAAGCGTTTATAAGTTGTAGCTCACAATTACAATGGGGTGATTGCCACCTTGGTTATAAAGATTAAAGGTACATAATCGCCTACTAAGTAAAAGTGTTGTAGTGAAAACTAATGTGCCTACAGTGTCATCTGTGATCTTTATTTAAAATGAATAATCTTATACGAGTTATACGTTCTGAAGGTAACTTTTGGTAAGTATATGGTTTCATAAGTGTGGTGCATTAAGAATGTGGCGTAGTCATGTGTTAAGGAAAATATACTAAAACAAACTAAATATTTAGCCAAAATTAACGCTTAAATACTTGTATGTATGTTAAAAAATCTTCACCAGCTGCCACAAATATCTGTCTCCAGAATTACTTCTTTACTTACTTTTAACTACTCAATGTCACAAATAAGATGATTACAATTATTAGATAAGCATACCCTATTCCGAAAACAGAAAAATTGCCGAGTTACTTTATTAATGGATTCTCATATTAACCGAGACTTGATTTTGTCTGTTTTACTGTACCAGCTGATTTTAAATAGGCACATCAGTTCTACAAGATTCGCACATTCACACATAAATTTCTTATCCGATCGAATATACGGTGTTAGAATATATCACAGGACGTGTAATATTCACAAAACAATATAGGGAATGCCGAGTATTCCAGTGTCCCAGGGTGTATAATTCAAACACGGAAGTCAGGGGTCCCACAACTCAAAGGTCACATAAATACCGACAAAATATTATTGTCGCTTGATAATTTGAAACGTTTATACAATTAGGTATGTAATGACTCTATGTATTAGGACTCACAAAGGAAAAAGATTTAAATTTCTATACAGATATAGATTGTTTGTGTTATGTTTTAATGATAAACGAAAGGTTAGGTGAAGTTGGGCGTGGAGATACTGCCCTGGAGGGCGCGAGACGACCTCCACCCACCCTGAGGTTTGACATGGGGGTGGCGGGCTTGGTGGGCCTGCCTGCCATCCGTTCAGCACCAGGTCCGAGAGGCGGCGTGCGTGTTCCCACGCGCGCCTATGTGACGTGTCCGTCTCCCCTCTAGGGGCGGGGGGAGGGGGGGGACAGTAGGGACTTTTTAGAGGTGACCATTGGGTAGATCTTTGTCTTTGCCGTTTCATACGGCGGGCCGAAACCTCGGCGGGGTCACGACCGCATGTGAAAATGATTCGCGCGCCCCGCCGATTGTGGTTTGTCGAGGAACACCGTGGTAGGTTTAGTCGGTATTCCGGGAGGTCCATTATTATTTCAACATCTTTCTTTACCCCAGCGAGTCCGACATAACCCCTCCGCCTGGCCCCGCGGAGGGGTATGCGTCAATGCATTCCTCCACGTACAATAAAAATTTAAATAAAAATGGAGATACTGCCCTGATACCTGAGCCTTCCCAGGAATCCTAGTTAACTATCTATCAAATGTCTTTAAATTGTCTGGGTATAAAGCGGAAACGAAGACACGGATAATACTAGTTGTTACCCGCGGATTCATTCGCGTTTCTTTATTAAAGTATTAAATTCCTTTTACGGGTTCTGAATGTTAAAATTCCGCTTTTTTCCTTTTATCATTTGAGATTGCATTACCAAACATGTAAAATGCAAATAAATATGCTTTAATTATCATTAGATTTGATTTTGATAAAAAAACTGTAGCATTTGTTGTAGTCCTTCTGCAAACTTATAAAGATAAAAATTTATGTAACAAATAATTATCTGAACTCTGCTGTTCTTTTTGTCAGTACAGTGTCAACTTGTGGATTATATCATTTATGGGCCTTGCTGGGATCGGACTTGCGGCACATAGATTACAGGCACAAGTGAGATGCACTTTAAACTGCGCCTACAGTGATGGTTGTGTCCCATCCAATCTAAAGTAACAGGCAAAATAACTGTCGACTAAATATCTGATAAATAGTCAATAGCTAAATATTGGGCATAATAAAATAATTATTTAACCATGTTCCAGTACATACAGCAGAAGAACATGCAAGTATGGAATACATAGCAAGTATGGAATACATACATGTTCTTCTGTTGGATGTTAATTTCTTAATCAAAGTATTATCTCTAATTAATCACTTTATTGGTCCTACCTATAATATAATTAGTTTTAAAAGTACGAATATTACGTAATCTTTTTTCTAAGAAAATCGTGACTAGACAGCCTTTAATTTTCTCAAAATGAAAATTATATAATATGTTGTTATTACCGAGGCAAAATTCTAGGATTATTTTCAATTAGTTTTTCAAGTTCTTGCAAATTCAATTCTAAAATACGAAGATTATATTAATGGCAACATTAGCGTAAACAATTATGAAGAGAATAATAATTTTAGATTAACATTGCATACCAGACGGGTTTCTTAAAACTATTTACAGATAGTTACAAATGTATATCGGTTTATATTTGCGATATTTTGAATTGTACATTCTCATTTTCTAAAGCAATACATTGAGAAGTTCTAGTTCAGTAATCTCCTAACTTTGTGACTTTCAAAAAACGTGTATTTAATAGTTAAGAATCGTCAACGGTGAGCCGGTGACAATAAGCTTTGGTTCTAATTTAAATTCAAACTTTTATTCAACTTCTTAGTTTATAGAAAAAGTTTAAATATAAACTATGACATACAATGTTAAGTATTCTAAACCAGCTCTTTCGCACTCAGCTCGACGCATCTCGATATTTTTGATTGTCAATTACTAAAATTCATTAAAAACATACAGTTTTGCAAAAATTTCAATGGACTAATCAAAATGCTTGGCAAGACATCCTAACGATTAAACAATGTGAGGTTCTTCTAGAGCTATAAAAACTTATTGTACACCTTCTGTACTAAACGATGCAAATTCTGATCTTCACTTATAACAAACACTTGACTCACAAATGCTGTTAAACTCAGTGCCACATACAGCTCATAAAGTACAGACGCCGGGACACGTGACACGATATTGGATCTTCTAATACGAGGCTTTGTGAATGCGGACGTTAATTACAGCAGGAATTCGGCCACCACCACCGCAGATAACAGTCGACCTATTAAGTCCATATATTAAAATCTAAATTAAGAGCACAATGGACTTCGACACATTATTTCAATGCACAACAATAGGCCGGCACCACGGTAATGTACGTAATAATAGAAGCCTACAAATACGGAGCAGACCTCTATCAAACAGGCACGCCTAATAAGGGCCAGCCTTATTTAAACCACAATTTGTCTGAAGCACATTCACTCGCTAATTTGACTATTCATACAAACACCTTTGGAATTATCAGAAAGGAACAAACATAAGTGGAATGCCTGTGTGACTAATAGTTACCCGATAGTGTTCCGAAGAATTTATCGGCCGAATATACAGACGTAAATTCGTACGAAATGGTAGGAATACATTTTATCTCTTTGTATTGCGTCCCAACGAAACTTGAAGGCATTATGGCGACGCGCGATGCGACGGTATAAAAGTGCTAACAATTTTCTACACGCTCTGCCGCTGCAGTAAACTGTTCAAGTTTCCTTACAATTTGAATTTGCAATTCTGATATATCCTACTGTTCCACTTCGCACTGAATTTTTATCTCAGTTAGCGGTTAACCGAGGGAAATAATGGTTATGATTCCGATATTATAAGTACCTAAGTTTGTTTTGAAAGGTAAATATTTTTATATACTTAGTTATATCAATGTAACAAGCACTTCAATCTAGTTTTAAGTTAGTTATAGCATCTAGTCAAGGGATACAATGTTATAGACCAGGAGCAGGTTGTACTTTAAGTCTCGTTGAATACTGGGTTACTTTTATTGATATCATATATTACGCTGCCTATAATATATGATATCAATAAAAGTATTTAAAATAATGCCTCGTTGATCCAGTGGTGTAAGTATAATCCCATGCGCATTGCGCAACGACCAGCAGCAGGCTCAAATTCGCATCCTAGGTTTGACAAAATATTATTGGTGATTTCTTTTAGGAAACTGTCTACAACGTGTCTAATTATCACGCGGCTATTATTCGGCATTATTAGGCGGTAATTAGCTCATGCTTTATTAAGGATAGCAAGATGTGGGTGCAATACATGACTGCCTAAATACGCGGATATAAAGGCATGACGCTGTGTTCTGAAAGAATAACCTAGTTACTAGTGCATACCGCGTGTGCCATAAAAGACACACTCATGTTTCTGAAAAAGTAAAATCCAGTAACCATTAGTTGGAAAACCGAGGCACGTAAAAATAGGCACACTTTTACTAGCCGAGGGCAGATGACTCGGTCACGAAAAAAATACTACACGAACTCTGGTAATTCAAAACCACTATACAGGCAAAATGATTCATTGGTAGAGCCAATGAATATGCTAGATCTACATAATATTATATATTCATTGAATATCGGCTGTATTTCCCTAAAGAAGTAGACTGAGGGATATTAAAACTACAATTCGCCAGCTCTAGTTTACGTTCCACGTCATATGGAACGAGCCTATTGCCGTCAACCGAGTACATTTCTAGACGCCGTAATACTACTGCCGTCAACCGAGTACATTTCTAGACGCCGTAATACTACTGCCGTCAACCGAGTACATTTCTAGATGCAGTAATACTACTGCCGTCAACCGAGTACATTTCTAGACGCCGTAATACTACTGCGAATTTATTGACAGAAAATAATAATAATATATTCTATCACATACACACAATACCATCTAGCCCAGACTAAGCAGAGCTTGTACTAGATGTACTAGACAATGGATAAACATACCTTTATATATAGTTCTTTTTTGTAACTACATCCATATTACACATAAAAACACCCAGACGAAGACAGACATCCATGTCCATGCACACAAATGTTTGACTTGTGCGGGAATCGAACCCGCGACCTTAGGCGTGGCAGTCAGTTACACTAACCACTACGTCATCGAGGCCGCCATAAAATAAAAGCACAATAAGTTTCCGGAACCCGAAACCTCATGCGATTGCAAACGCAATTCCTACGCCATTGAAGCAATGATCATTAATCAATTATTTTTATGATGTAAATGTTTATATCAAACTACAATTAATCCTTATCTGTTGACTAGATTTTGCCCGTGGCTTCGCTCGTTAATCTGGATTTTGTCAATAAAGTTCTATCCTACAGTACAGTACTTGTATATTTACTGGATGATAAGCTAGGACGTCCTTCTCTATACCCCACACAACGTGTATGGCAAATTTCTTTATGATCGTCCGAGTAGTTAAAACATGAAAGTCAAACAAACAAACTCACATTCACATTTATAATATTAGTCAAAATTTGATTTACCCATACTAATTAAAACAGTCGGATATTATTTATATATCATTTTGGATCTTGTCCACGTTGTAGTGCACGTTGAGGCACTAGTCGACAAGAAAGACTGACGCGAGCCACCTTCTTACTAAACTAAACTAACTCACACGTGTTACTACACGTGTGAGTTAGTTTATACCTATAGCCCGCACTAGCTACTTGAGGCAACATGAACTCAATTTAACAGACTACAATATAATACTACTAATCATGGAGAATACGCAATACCTTATAACAGAAATTCTCCCATCATATTATAGAAATTAAACCGCCTAAACGTAATTAAATGTTCTAAGTCGCACAGCAACGTAAGAAACCCTACAATAGTATATAATGGCAAGATATAAACAATAAGAGTTAACTATGAACTACAGAAACAGTTAGGTACAACATTTCCAAGAACGTTGAGCAATTAATCCACGAACAACAACTGGAATTCACGGCGTTAAACATCTGTCAGAAAGCCAAATCCCTCTTAACGTAGTCACATTCTTTATGAATCCAAATTCAGTAACTAGAAGTTAGTAGTACATTTTCATTCAAATAGTGGAAAAGCTTTTAAGTACGCGACTCTAGTTTAAGTATAATAACACCAAATCGTTGACGAATACATATATATTTTATATTACACTTCTAAGTACGTAACACTTTACCTTGTCGACGAGAAAACACTTTTAACAATTAGCCGAAGGTAAACTCAAATTGTTGAAAATGTTTTTGTTTAACAAATTAAATTTGCCAATAAATTATTTATTCAGTATGTTGGCTTTTTAAAGAGCTCTATGTTGACATAGTATCTTTAGATTTACACCATGATATCCAGTTCAATGCATTCGACTTTTTCAAGCCAAAAAAGTAAAAAAAGAAGCATTATTTAGAGATTTGTTGATCGCTTTGGCTCTACATTACATACATATTGTGGCATAAATGAAATGTGTGCAGGTGCATATTTATTCAAGATACAGTTGGTCTAATTTCGGCTAGGACATAAAACAAAATTACAGTCCAATCTGCAAAATATTCAATGGATGAATTGCCGGTGCGAAGTGCGTGACATGGAATACTACCAATTTGCATTTCACACCCTCTCTGTTTTTTTGTCCTGTCTGCCTTCTATATCGTGACGATTTCAGGCACCTATTTGCAAAGTACACGTATTAGTTACATTTGAGACATTTTCATATCTGTCCAATGTACGTGATTATTTGTCGTAATCCTAATTAGAATTATAAAAGCAAATGTGAGTTTCTTTGTTTGTTCCGCTTTAACGCCTAAACTATTCAACCAATCATTATAAAATTTACTACGCATACTTGTATATAAATTTCTTGTACTATAAATTTACTACGTTGTCATAGGTACAGAAAAGGACATGGGTTACCTTTCATCAAGAAAAATTACTGTTTTCAATAGCTAGCATTGTAAAACAGCCATTGTATCATCAAATAATTGTAAATAATTCGTGGAAGTTCATAGATAAAGACGCTATAAACTCTCTTAACATACCGTAGGTTTTTTAACTCTACTAAAGCTCTGAAAAATCTTACACTGAAAGCAAAATAAGGACCTCGTCTAGATATATATATTTCTGTACCATAACCTTACAATCTTACATCTAAATTTGAAATCATTGTCTTTACATACAATCTTCACACCTTTAGAAAAGTATGTAAGAGTAACGATTTAACACATTTATTTTCACAAGCTTTCGCTTTTACATGTTAAGTAATGTTATTATTGGAGTTCAAAGAAGAATTTTCTATTTGAACGCGTCTTATTATCCAGCTTACGGGATACAAGTGATACAACGTGCCGAGGAAGCAACTCATTTACATTCCGACGATAATTTGTGAGATTTTTTCTAATTAGCACTGTTGCTCACTTTCCGTGTTGCGATGGTCATTACACGGGAGCTGACTAGTACTTGGTAGTTACAAAATGATGACTTCGAGGAATAACAAACGACAGTACGATTTCCTGAATGGTGCGTAAGTGATGCAATTTTTAACTAATAAAAGTAATATGAATGTTCAACTGTACGGATGGCGCGTTGGTTTACGGGGACACTTCGTTACAATAATGTGTGCGATCCATAAATAGTTGTCCTGCGACTAGGTATTCTTTGTGTACATTGATTTAATGGTTACAAAGTCCTTGGTATTACAAGAGTTACACCTAGTGCCAGAATCACCTTTTTAAAAGAAAATGGATATCATATCCATAACACAAGTTAAATCTTACCATGGGTACCAGAGTTCAACATAACACTTTTGGTTCATGAAATTCTTATTATTATTTAAGGTTACAGTGTACATAATCAAAGTGTTAATATTGTAAAACCTCTTTTTGCAAATAAATACTATTATTATTATTATTATTATATTCAGGGCACAAGTAGACATTATTAGTAATAAACCCTTAATATATTTATAGTTTTAACTCAGAAATAATATTACATTTTAACAAAATCATCGTTGATGTTATTATAAGTATATTCCTTATGAAAATACTAGATATTAAATAAGGTACAGGTATTATTGTTGGATAATTGATTTTTATCCGGCATTGTCAACTAACACCAAAGTAAGAGCGACAACTCTTGACAGGTATCGTTATATGCCGATGCCTTTCAGTCACATTTTGGTGAACGAATGTTTTATAAAATAATCCTACTTTGTTTCGCTGTGATGACCCTATTTATTGCTTTATAAATCTGTATTACTATCTTACCAAATTGTTATTTACGATAATACCTATGTTATGGATGCTGAAAGATTAGTTCCTTCTTATATTTGGTGCCTAAAATATTTTCTTAATATTAACTGCACTTGTATTGACAATTTAAACTAATAAGCAACGCATTGGATTTGAAAAGAGCTTACGTAAAAAAGTGGAGAGCGAAGAGTTGGAAGGTAGTTATTATTTATTGCAAGGGATTTTGTTGAACCGATTTTGTTTCATCGTCAAGTCATCACATTGCGTGCGCTAGTAACATATTATCTGCTTCTTTTCTGTGTATAATATCAGTGACTATACATATTGAAATTGTTAAATAATTGTTTTTGTTCTATCTCTATACTCACCGTTTCCGTCCATATTGGATAGCCAGTAATGTTCAAATGTTCTTAGAAGGCCATAAGCTATTTCCATACCATAATAAGAAAATCGATAGCGTTATTGATATTTCAATCCATTAGTTATTCGCTTTCTAAGTCCTACGCATTAAGTAACTTTGTGACAGCCTACGTACTATAATGTAAATGTTGAGTGGACACCGTATCCCAAAATACAAGTTTGAGCTTCTACAATGATTTTTATTTGGATACAGTCAATAAACTCAATTCTTTAAAACTAACTTATCCCTAAAATTATGTAGTTTGGGATTAGTTTGAGAAATCGTAACAGAGTCAAGCAAACTTCAAACTAAATATATTATTGACGATTAGCTTTTGACCGCGATTCTGTCCTCAAGGACTTTAGTTGTTAAGTGCTTTCTATGGTATTCCCCAAAGAAAAAACCTAAAAAAAGTTTCTAGTGTACATGCAAATTTGAAGATTATATTAATAAAATATAACACAATAGTTAATATATCAATCAACATATAATATATCAAGTCTTAATAATAAATTTAATACTCTGACACAATATCATTAATTCAAATTCTGTACACAGTGTGTCATTAAAATTGAGTAATTAATTCCTCGAAACAAGGAATTAATTTAGGAAGGTTGCGTAGTTAATTAGTTCTACACACAACAAAATTACTTCTGATGTAACTTAAGCTTAACATTCGGCTTCTGGCTAAAGAACCCGACGTTTTGAAGGAACTTGTCTTTTGGCAAAAGTCCAAGGAAACCTTACTACTATATACTAGTTACTAAAAGAGAAGAAACTTTACATGATGCCATTATGTGACCAAGACAAGCAATCAATCAATTTATTTATAAAAATATTATACATATAACAGGTATTAAATTATTAGAATCTACAGAGTAAATGAAATTCGTGACACTAGACGCTTAATCTATTGAGCTGCAGCGGCACACCGGCAGCCATATATATAGGTACAATAGATTTTAATGATGTCTGGCATCCCAATAATTAACAGGTTCAGAAAAAGTTATAGGTAAATACGACTTTTTTGTAATTCTTGGTAACCTATTGCACTGATTACTACAAAATATTGTTAGCTGACAATCGTGGCCAAAACTGCCTCGGTTGTTTCGTAACTTAAGTTTACGCTTATGATTGCAGCAGATGAAGAGATCCTGAGTTCAATGCCAGTGTCGAAGAAAATGTAATGGATTTTTCTAGAAGATAAAAGTATCTTAAATAGTGCCCGGTTGGCAACAATACGCTCGCCTATTACTTAGGATAAAAGCATAGGTAGTGAAAAATGGTTTTTGTGTTAAGCTAAGCTGTAGGCTGTTGGCGAACATAACAGGAGTATATAGGTACCTATCTAAAATATTGTTAAACATAAAATATATTTACTACATACATACATACGTTAACAACATAAGAAATTGTATTTTATGAATTAAAATTTACTTATTAATGTTCTATAATAATGAATTTTGATTAAAATAACTATCCTTTCTCTGTTACTGCAGCAAAAGATGAGAAACTACCATTATTATGTGCGATAAAGCTAATTAAAATTTCATGATAGCTTATCGACTTATGTTGCTAATATTTTGTAGTACAATAAATCATTTTTAAAAACCTTTACGTTATTATCACGGTAAAATAATAGACAGTATTTAAGTCAATATTATAATTCTCCACAGACTTGTCGTATATTTGTAAGGACAAACATTTACACGCCCACTCTACGAAATCAAGCAAGATCAACGATGTGTTAAGCGCCAAGGGATTTGACGGGAATGCCAAAATAAATGATATTTGTCAATGATTAATATAATATGAAAACAGGCGTGAATCTATGTATGTATGGATTTAATATAATATACTGTATACTGAGAATACATCGAACGTGGCTGAAAATGCCGGTTAAGTAAATTTCTAATCAGACAACTTAGATATTAATTCTTGAGGACGAAAAGATTTTTTTAAATAGGCAGATCCCTGTGTCGCGGTCGCACTCGATGTCGTAATGGTTAGTGTTACCGACTGCCACGCCAAAGGTCGCGAGTTCGATTCCCGCACAAGTCAAACATTTGTGTGCATGAACATGGATGTTTGTCTTGGTCTGGGTGTTTCTATGTATAATATGTATGAACTTACAAAAAAAATGAAATATATATACTTATATGTATTTTTATCCATTGTCTAGTACCCCTAGTACAAGCTCTGCTTAGTATGGGCTAGATAGTGTTGTATGTATGTGATAGAATATATTATATTACGTATATACTTGACAAACATTCAAATAGTGGACACAATAAACACCGACACTCGAAACAACCATTTGTGGATCACACAAAGTTTTGGCCCGTGTGGGATTCGAACCCACAACACTCGGCGCAGTAGCAGTGACGAGGAGACCACTTAAACCAATACGCCATCAGTGCAGTAAAATTTTAAACAATTTTCCTATTTTAGTTTATGATTCTAAAATATGCTTTAGTGTTACACACACGCATGCTCGCGCATCTACGTGATAACGGGCGCCCGCGCGCCTTCTAAAACAATGTTGGTGAAACATTGCTGTTATTCAGCTCGTGAGAAGACTTCTGAGAAATACTGGCACGTGTATATGTTTGCAAGTATGCCTTCAATCAAACCTAAGCTTCGCATCGAACTTTCATGCTAGGAAACACTTTTGTAACTCGCCATTTCGCAGACATTTTCCAATTACAAGCAGGCAAAAAAAATAAACCGGTTTACTTAAGATATAGAACTGTTTTAAAATACGAATTCTGTAGAAGTATACTTCTAAAACAATAGAGATACCTGGAAAGTCTAGCTCAAGTCTATGTACTATCGATTCCAAAAAGTTCTGTAGATTTTTTAAGACCTATGTGGCACAAAGCATCTTTATAATCACCCTATTGCTCCCTCGGTCATGTAGCAAAAATTGCCGTGCAATTCTGAGGCCCCGGGTTCAATACTCGAGTCGAGAATGTAATTGCGTTTTCTGTTAGGCAATTCTTAGCAGCAGTGTATCCCATACATGGCAACAGATTCGACCCTTATTACGTGGCACCCTAATCCATATCATTGACTGCGCAGAAGGCGTAACAAACATCCACCACTAGGTGGACCACACATAATTGTCGCGTCATACACGTCACGGAAATGATCATAAAAAAGCAATATTTCGGAGAAAATGTGGATGTAACCTCCTCTGAATACTACTTCAAGACTATGTATCTATATGCTATTAACTATTAACCTTAGAAGCCTGCCTCTTCGAATGTGTTTAGTGTATATTTTATCTGAAGTATGCCCATAACTCAATATTTCAGAGCGGCGCGTTTCCCCAATAGCTCCATTAAACCGCTCGAATGCTATCCGAATTTTTCAACCTATACTAGAGAAATTTAATCAACCCTACCGGACTTGCGTATTCAGTGGGCTGCTCCACACAGAAAATAGTAAATGAAAACACACTGTCTCTTCTGATTTAAGCTTTGTATTTCTCGTACCTGTACTACGAATAGTTAGTTTTCGTTAGTTTCGAGAATGAATACAATTTTAAAATTTGTTATTGTGATGTTGTTAGTTGAACCAATAAAGAGAAAAAAAATTACAGTCGCAACGTAAACAACATTTACGCGCGACTATACAGGCCGCGCATGTATGTAGCCTGCACGCATAGCTTGCATAATTATGCAAAACGTGCTAATAGCTTGCGCATGTAGACCACCCCAGCTACTTGCGTTATGTGTTATCTATATTAATATTATAAAGCTGAATGTTTGTTTGTTTGAATGCGCTAATCCCAGTAAGGTTTGAATTGAAAAATTATTTTTGTCTTGGATACCCTATTTATCGAGAAAGACTATAGGTTATATAACATCACGCTACGACCCACGGGGGCAGCGCAGTACCGATAAACGCTGGTGAAACCGCGGACACACCTAGTTATTATATATATACACCAATTTATCCAATATAATAAGACATCAGTAAACTACTATTATTACTATAAATCCATTTATATTTTCGTCCAACTTACAAACGATTTACTAAAAATCATAAAAAGCAGCTAACTGCTGACTTAGTTGCAATAATGTAAGAAACAAACAGAATTACTTACACATTTACATAATATTATAGTAAGTAGGTAAATAGAATGGATACTACGAATAAGTCTAGAACAATAAACCAAACTTTGCAATTCCCAAGAAATATAACAGAGAGAATTTTCCTCAGAGTACGCACAGGTAATTTAAAACCTAAATCTAACTTGAGCGCAATAAATTTTCAATAACACCATCCAAGTTCTCAAGGCAATTTTATACATGAGGGTAAAACTGAAGAAAACTATGGAGGACAGGCAATTTACAAGGAGCGCACGATATGGAGGCAGTGCTAACGAGTTGCGAACTAGCGCCGCACCAGCGCCACCTGCCTGCCGACAAACTAACGGAAAATCGCATTATTGGAACACCCAACCATAGTGCAACCTCACCCCGTAATTTTAATGACAGAAAATTTTCCTGAACTTACTCGCAGCCGAGCTAAGTTTATAAAATTAATTAAATATTATGGAAACGTTTATGTAGTTAAATTCTACTGAGCTGTTTAATGCGAAACAACTTTGCAGTAATTAGTAAAGCTTAGATATGGAACATTTATTAATAACGATGCCCTTAATTTTATTATACTGCCAAGAGATTTTATTGTGTTCTTTGATCCTAAAACGAGGCGAGTATTTGTTAGATAAATAAATAACAGTCATTGCGACGTGCTCCGTGTTTGGTATTTAAATGTACGTAAAGTTGCCCCTTCTTATTTCTGGATCACTCAAATGAATATCACGCTAGCTTTTGCCCGCGCTCTCGCTCATGTTTTCAGGGTGAAAGGTATCCTATGTCCCTTTCTGTTCCCCTGACAACATGTATGCGAAATTTCATGACAATCGCTGAAGTAGTTAAGCCGTGAAAGCTTTACAAACAAATAAACTCACATTCACATTTATAAGGTTAATTAGGATATGGAGATCGAAGTCACAATGGTAATAGTAAGATTATCATATAAATTACTACGCTATCAATGTAGTAATAATGACAACTAATAATCTCCATTTTTAACCATCCTCCTGTTAAATTGTGATAAACTTGCGTTTATAATAATAAGCTGTTTATAAAATACCTACAATCATTATCATAATTATAGCGTACACGCGAACATATTACGATTTAGGTATTAACAAGCTGTTAATTATTTACGAGTAAGTTAACTTGTTTTTGCGACTTATGTCTCGAATGTCTTATTCTACAAAATAATATTATATTACTTGAAAGGTACTTACGGGCTCACATTTGCTTAAAAAATGAAACATGATAAAGTAAATTATGATGCTACTGGTCGATATTACAACGATGTTTATCTCATTTACTGTTTTTTTTATACTAGCTGCCACTCGCGCCTTTTTACGCAAGGTATGTTATTTAATTACAGGCTATTTAACTTAAGAATATTGTAGCTAGCGATTAGTAAAAGATTTCTAAATTGGTTTAGTAATTCTAGAGATTACTTTCTACATACTCAATCACACACACAAATTATACCTACTAATAGTACGCCGGAGTGACTATTTAATATACTCCTAACTCTACTAATATTATAAACTACTTACTCCTCGGTTTAGCCCATAACCTTTCACTATAAATAGCCAATTAAACGCAAAAATATGTATTGACAGCTGTCTGTAATTCCAGAGATTTCAAACAAACTATAGCTTCAGCTTTATAATATTAGTATAAAAGTAAAGATGTTAGTTACTCAATGACTCGTAAACCGCTCAAAGGATTTGAATGAAACTGGGCACACAGATAGCTCATATTGTGATTTGATCATCATTCATTTTTGTTTATCTACATTATTTAAACGCATAGGATTTACGCGGGCAAGCCGCAGATAGAAACCAGTAATAAACAAACCCATAACACACTTCGCTTTTACTAGAAAAACACAACTTACTACCGTTCCCCTGAGAGATTTTTCATCAGTGCATCGCGAAGATTAATTGTTATCGCGCGAAAACTCAACATTATCTGCTGTTTGAAAGCTTAAATAAACAGCATAAATAATAAGGCAAGCTTTGTGATTCTCCTTTACGATTATAATTGCGTAATTTTCTGATGGAACTTTGATGAAATTACTCGTATTGAGCTTTTAAGTTCGCCAGCTCACTACAGACAGTAAAGGAGACAATAGAATTAATTTATTTTTCTACAATAGTGTGAATGTGCCGCCTAGCCTCGCGGATATGACCAGAACAACTGTGTTAGTTTGTTCTGCCTCACATTATAATTAAGTTATAAAACGACGACTTATCCTTTTACAGAAAGTTAGATAAAGATACATAGCTTTTTTTACCTTTAACTCGGGTAAATAATAAGGAAACTGAAATACATGCATACGTATGTATATCATCTCTCGTCTGTATTCCCAAAGAGCTGGGCAGAGGTTTATTACATACCACATCGTCAAGTTTTAGGCCCACGTAATAGTAGCGAGCCAATTGCCATTTATAGGGCACACTTCCAGACTTAGTGCTGCTGCTGCGAATTGTTTGCCAGAACAACCCCAGAACATTTACCTGATCGCTTCTGCAACGGTAAATCAAGAGACCGAAGCAGTGCCAGTAAATAGAAAATAAAAATGACTGCTACGTAAATAATGTGGCGTAAGCATTAGCACTTTGTGCAACATCGTGAGGTCCCGCGTTCGATTGCAATTAGATCATTGATATTATACATCAATGAATTAGATCCTTTTGTACGGCTTTTACGCAAAACCTTAATATACGTCACAAAACGTGCTTATAAAATACGCCGGTGCTTAACCTTCTGAGAACATAATTATAGGCATTGTACTATATAGTAAAATTGAAAATTATTAAGTAGGTACTATAAACAAGTTTAAAATAGCCGTTCAGTTGACGACTTCTTTATAATTATGTAAACTATATATTATGTAAACTATATATTATGTACCTTAAAGCCTATTCACAGAAGGAAAATTTTTTGAAGCAAGTGTATGCTACATAGCACGAAACATGTATTACAATACTTGTCTCGTGTTAGTAGGCCTTTACTGGCACTTCTTAGAATAAAATATATTTACATTTAATTCGATTTTTAAATAACAAGCTCCGTGTCGGTTATAGCTCACTACCTCATCACTTCCCATGACTAAGGGGTGAATAATATAACAATATCAAAGGGGTGGACAGTTTTATAGCACACATGTATTTGCTTGCCAATCTTAGGAATTATTCATGTTGAACGAACTTCAGCTTGACTATACAGCTTCTGAGAAAATAAAGGTCAGTTTGTACTTGCTTTAGATGTTACAGAATATATGTATGTATGTACCTATATAGGTGCCCAAAAACGGAAAGGTGAAAGGAAATCGTTTGGCTTGGTATGGACATGTTATGCGAAGAGATGATACGTATGTAGGTAAGCAAGTGATGAATATGAGCGTAGAGTGACGAGATGGGAGAGGAAGGCCAAGGAAAAGATGGATGGACTGTGTGAGGATGGATATGAAAGGGAAAGGGGTAAACGATCAGATGGCGAGTGACAGAGAAGTATGGAAGCGAAGGCATACTACGCCGACCCCAAATAAATTGGGACCAGGGCAATAGGATCATGATGACCTACCTATATATAATATATAAATGGAATATAAAAGACGATAAAATAAAAATATTTTTATTTGACGCAATTTGCACTGCATTTTGTAATAACCATCACTAACTTTAAGTATTTGAAGCAGCCTAATACGGGAAGTATCAGCACCCTATAAACGGTCACAGACAAAACCGTTCATACATAGTCTCAGACATTATATGCCCAAAAGAATAGGCGGCAGTGTATTCACAAATCATTAATTTACATTTCGCCAGATATTATTCTCAAAAACCCATTCCCACTTTGGCAGACACGGATATAAACCCAAGCCCTCATGCGCAAAAATCAAATTCACCATCGCTGTATTACTGAATTCTATAAAAAATAAAAGTAAACTGCATCCAGCCTTCATATTTTCAATCGAAACGCAGTTCAAATATAGACTACTTATAAAAAAGCAATAGGCTTTTTTATCAAATAACGCAAGCGACCTACATTGTAGTTAATATAAAAATATCTGTATCAAATGTGGCAGACAAACAATTAACATTAACGAAGAAAAACTGCAAGTAAGCACATTCCCCTCATGCGTCGAACCAAGTTAGCAAAGACTAATTAAAGAATACCTAAAACATAAGCATCGGTACAAAAAGTTCTGAACTAAACAGGTATACAGGCCAGTATCAATTACCAACGACAATTTTATATTTTTCTCACTACTTAGAAGGCTAAAGCTATGCTTAAAGGTGCTATGAGTACAAAAAGCCTCATACAACGGCCTCCGGCTTCCGGTGCCCTTTAAAACAAGCTTAACCTTTTTTTTAATAAATAATTCGCTTAAGAACCCATAAAAAGGGCCGAGAGGGATTATGAGACGGTGAGTCACAGTAAAGTATATTTTTTAATTCAATAAAGCAGGAAGGGCAAGATTAAATTGTGCTATTTATATCAATCCATGCCAGGCAATTTTTTTCACAAGCATATAACTACAACTATGCACAAGAAATTTTTTTTGGGTCTAATTCCACCTCGCAGTTGACTTTAACTATACACGACGTAACATCGTGTATGTATTTGTCTAAGGGGCAAAGCAGAGATTGAAGATGATATGAAGATGTATTGAAGTATGATATTTCGACCATTTTTAGGCTTCATGTAATAGTAGGCTCAGTATATCAAATGAGCCAATCCAGCAGAAAATTCTCTGGTAGAAAACCCCCAATAAAACTTTCATGTATTCCTGGCAACTGAACTTTGGACCTCACGTCCACAATTTGTCCATGTTCTCTTATACTTTATCATTCCAGCATCATTGGCATAATTTACTAGAATTTAAAGCCCATATCATATGTTAAGAGAGAGTACAGTTAGAATAATAAATCAGTTAAATGCACGTTGAAATTGTATAATTCATGTCTCGTATCTACTGATTGATTGATTTAACAATAGCAAAACATTGTTTATTTATGTACTAGTTGTTGCCTTCGTTACTTCGTACGCATAGAATTTGGAAGTAGGTATCTATTTATATTTTTCTTGCTTTGCATATAAGAACACAAAATAAATTAAAATTGGTTATGCTTTTTGTAGAATAGAGCAACATAAGAAGGCTTATATGCAGCAAACCAATTTTTTATTCATTATTCTCGCCTTTTAGACTGGTTATCAAGCTCAAACATACACCAGATTTACGTTAGATATTTAGCAATACAACTGTAAAACAGCATTTAATTTCATGGAGTTTTTTTTTTTTGTGATGCCCGTACAAACATACAGATAGACCGAAAAATGGTACAAAAATAATTGTTTTAGCTTATAAGAGCTATTTTTATAAAGACTTTATTTTTTATATCTCGTACGTACCGACTTCGGTCGGCTACTTGCTTACTATTTTCTTATATGTATAAATACTGAAATATGGAAACGAGCCCAGTTTTACTTTCCTTATTACAAAAAAAGAACATTAAAAAAATATATACCATTGGTATGTAAAATAGTAATACAATAAAATAAATAAGTATACTTAATTATAATACAAGAGATGTTCCTGGAATATTTTAATACTCCTACATGATAATTTTATTGTTTAATCGCTGTAAAAAGTTAGTCGAAGGAGTGTGACGCCCACCTTTTGCTTTAACCCTAGTTTGTACGCATGCAATAATAACTTACTGCCGTAATACGGACTTAGTTCCGTAGTTCATGCTACTGCTTAATTTCCTGACAGAAAACAACTTGATAACAATTAGAAACCGTACGGAAATCAAATCGGGAAGCTCAAGATTCGATCGTTAATGGTGGTTGCGCTTGTTGTGCATACGACACTGAAACAACGCAATTAGCAAACAATATATCAAAGAAAATGATAAGCTAAAAGCAATTAGAATTGATGTCATTTACAAAACATCTGATATTGAATTAGTCTAGACTTTTAGACTTAACATTAAAAAGAACATATTTGAGATGTCAAACACAGCGAAATTTTGCACTCAAATCTTTACAAATATGACTGTTAAGTAACTAAGACCTAAATTTATGTGTAATAAGTGAAGCCTCCTATGAAGGTTCTTTGCTTATTTCAGCAACTGATCGCGCATTAATTATTTTTTAGCCAGATGAGCTACGTTTAATTGATGTGTTGCAAACGTCGATTGGTTTAGCACCCATCATGGTACGCTTGTTTGTCGCCCCTTAATATTTACAACATCATTTATAACAGTTTAATATATGGTAAGCACCGCCTTCTATTTATGTACGCAACAACTTTCTATATAAACAGGTGCTGTTGGAGAAAATCTTCTTTGAAAAGACTTTTCCTTTATCATCTCGTGTATTAAATAGTTAATTACCGCTCGCTTTAACAGTAAAGGAAAAGTTCCTGATGAAACCCGTGTGCCTGAGAATTCTTCATAATGTTTTCGAAGATGTGTGAAGTCCGTGGGCCAATAATGGTGGACTATGGCCTAACCCTTCTTACAATGAGAAGAGGCCCATACGCAGCAGTAGGACCACACTGGGTTAATATAATGATTATTTCGTGCATTCCTAGGTAATATTAGGTTCCCAGTTCTAGGGTTAATACCCTAGTGAGTTAAGGAGTATATCTACATAATAATATAATGAAATTCATATTAAACAATAATAAAATGTAATCGTTTCCTGATGTTATCAATTGAACAAATCGATTTTCCTCGACGATGTGAAAATTCAATTACCACGGCAGTTTTTACGATTACTACATACGATCGGTATTTTAATTATATCGAGAGTTTATAATACTTCCTATTACATTACCTTTGCATATTTACATAACATAATTTCAAGCTCGCTCAACAAAGGGTCGAACGGATATACCTAATAATCATAAATCAAGCCTTGAAATTAAGCAAAGCCATCACTAGTTTAGTTGTTTTAGAACCACTTTAAGCTACACAGTCTAAGTCTCGGTTTCGAGTCATAGTTCACTTTTGACTTTACTATCCATTTTACCTATAGTTATAAAAAAGAAAATCTAACTAACTGATTGATTGAATCACGGACTCAAGCCTCTAAGTCTATAAACTCTCTAAAATGTTGCTTTGTTTGTATATACGTGTATACAAACATGAATTTCAATAAATTTAATAAAATTGAATATAATTAACTTTATACGGATTTTAACGCGTTGTTTATTTTTTTATAAAACATTATTTATTATTACATAATTTTGAAACTTTGATTTACTATTGTTAAACACTTTTACTAGTAACTGTTTACTTCTATTTAAGCTATTTAAATTACAAAAACTATTTATATTTAATTTTACACCTGCCCCGACGTTTCGGTCGCTTTTCAACAGCCATGTTCAAGGGTAGACTTTAAACGTAAGACAATATTAAATTTAATAAAACCTGGATGGCATGGCATACTTATATTTTCTATTAATTTGCCTTAGATATACTGGAAATACTGCCTGCCTGTCTACATATACGTACACAGTTTCACGCCTTTATCCCCATAATAGAAACGTATCAAACCTACATTTCGCTAATTATGGTTTAGCTGCTACATAACAGGGAATGCCATGTACCGGGCACAGTACTAGATTCTGCGCTGTTACTGATAACCCAGAAGCACTTTGCCCTACCTGGGGCTGGATAGAAACCAGCAGTATTAGTTCGTAACACCAGTAGTATTAATTGCGCGTTGTCGACCCTAAAAAATACATAGAATAACTGGGAAAAGTTCTCTAGTGCTTCTGAAGGAAAAAACAAAATGCATATGCAAGACACTTGGAACATCCTATTCACCGCAAGTATACAGGGTAAAGTACTACGTGCCGTCTTACCACCTTTTTTTTACCCATTTAGCCACCCTCAGGAGTGTAGCACCACCCTGCATCAGCTCGAACTGACTCTGCTGTGGGGTGGTGCTGTAGCGTAATCACAATATTCAAGGGCTTATATCGTATACCGGATTCGTTTCGAAAATACTATAAGCATTATGTCTCTATTCAGTTCCCGAGACCACTGAGTGAGTGAGTAAGAATGATGCACAGCAGTCGCTTTCAGAACCACTACGTCACCGACGCAGTCGAATAAACTGCCTACTTCCATTAATTATTAGGTATAAAAGATTTGAAGTTGGCTACAATGTTTCTTAATACATATTACCCATATCTAGCACTTTCACTGTGTAACTAATAGTGTACCTATTGCGAAGTCCGAGTCTTGCAAGCAAACCTTAGATCATACGGCAGGTTTATTAATTCTCGTAGGCGATTACTTGACACTGATTGGTTGCTCCCCTTGCATACAGGAATGGTTTTAATAGGCATTTCATTCAACAACAACCTAGAGAAATTGGCTACTGTATAACTTCCTATGTACTAATTACTTTATTCTAGGTTCCCGTTATGCTATGCTATTTATTGGTCTTTAAAGTTGCATTTTAGATTGTATTTGAAAAATAGAACTTGTCTATAATATAGTTTTGTATTGTACTAAACTGTAATTTTCCTCGGAAATTCAAAAACTCTTTGTATATGCTTTCCTTTTACACTAATGGTGTTTGGCGTTCGGAAACGTATGCGCAGCCGTTGCAGCAAAACGACTCGACGGTGACTTGCCATATGCGCAGGAGACATAAAGTGCAAGTGTGTTCACAAACACAATTGCACTCTCTATTCCCTCATTCACATTTGGTGGATTGTCGCCATGTCTGACGGTATGATAGCAATCCGTCACAACCGAACGCAGATCTCTGTTCGGTCTACGTCTTTGCCTCGGATAACACGTAAACTCATTAGTTTACGTGCTTACCAACCGTGCGTACCAATGCCTTAACACTGGGATGTTATGTAGAACATTCACTATCGGTGTGACATCAATACGACATCAAAATTACCATTGCAAATTCAATACACTACAATTGTAGAATAATACAATCCTAAAACTAAAATCGTCCGGTAAACTCTAGTCTACAATTTCCTTATTCCCCTTTGACGTCGATGGAAACTTCGCACTACACTGAATGTTTGCGCTATAAATACATTCTAAGAAAGTTAACAGTCAAATGAGTAGGTGGTATGTGGGAAGAGAAGATCCCAAAATGCCAGAGGTGCTTTGACCAAACATTTGCAGTCGAAGCAATGAAACATGCATAAAACGACTTTCAAATATCAATAAATTACTAATGCTCTGTGCGAAACTACGTCGTAGAAAGCTAAGGTATGGAGTATACCAGCTCCTTCCTGGACTATAAACCCTCAATGGCTTTATATAAACAGTTAATAAATCAACCAACAAGAATCATTGTCAATAGCATTCTCCTAAGAATTTATCACAGGAGAGTTTAAATGGCACACCTATATATTTTTTATTAAGATAATGGTTACCTGCTATGGACTATAAATTAAAGATTTATGTATGTAAGTATATATGTCAATTTTGTTAGTTTCTGTTAAATGTATCCTCGATAACTGTCTTGTTGGTGACATAAATTTGTTCTTAGGTGCAACCTGATAGTAAGATAGAGGTTTGATTTCCGTGTCGGACGATATTGTTAAGATATTCAATTAAAAATTCTCAGTAAACATTATGCATGGAATAGCATAGCATAGCATGATATCTTAAAAGATGCTTGGTTGGCGGTATAAAGCGGGTATAGGATTTTAAAACATAAATAGTCGAATGTGGACAAACCCACACAGTACACCCCAACCTAACCCTTCTAGGTTAGACAGACGAGGGCATGTCCTGGGTGAATTGGAATGTTCGTACTACAATAGCTAAAATGGACGCGCCGACTTATAAATTTCACATGAAATTATAAACAAAGCGCATTCTAAGTAAATAGTAACAATCATTCAATACTGTTCGAATACTTTAAAATCAAATTTCAAGACATTCAGACAAACACCGTCTTAATATCCCCGTGACCCCTAAAAACAACCAAAACGTCGTCGAAGTTGTCAAATTAAATAGTTTTAATAGTGTTTTAAATAGTAAAAAATAATCATTTAAACAGTAGTTTTAAAATAATCCTCTATTTAATCCAAATAAATACTTACACTAACAACAAATAAGAAAGCGATATCTAAAGAGATAATATTTCTTACGAACGTCAAAAAATGACAAACGCTTACATAACATACGGTGTGTCTCCGTTCGATACTTTGAAAAGCCCCATTCATTGCGAGGGCCATCAATAAATAATGTCCACATCATTACGAGTCTAACTCTGTACGGTAATGCTACTGTGCTATGTGGCATGGCCTCCGTCTCTGTCATATAAACACAACTCCATCCGTCCTTCAATACATCAAATGGAAAATATACGATATTTATGTAACTTAATATTTACAGCTAAGATTTATAAGATTGTGGCTTTTAATAAGTATCTAAACCTATACGTACAGAACTATGTAAACCATTAAAACCAGGTCTTCTAATTTAACAAACCTAATATATTTGTGAACATTGTTTTTGATTGATGTGCTGCAAAGCCCAGACATAAATTTCTATTCCGTATTGGTATCGATTGCACAGCACACCTTTTTAGTTACGAATATTTAAGGTATGTGATTAAAGATTTATAGGCGCCGATTTTAACTCAATACATTATACAAGAGCCATACAAAACCGGGATTTCACAGCTTGATAGATAAATCCGCATCAACCCAAAATAGACTAGCTCGGTGACAATTAAATTTATTACCTACTTAACATTTATTTGTTCATTTTAAAGAAGACTTTCAGTTTTAAAGTATGTAACATGGCAAATGTTAGAAGTTGGATAAAATTTTATAACCTCATTGAAATAAACTTCAATGGCGACGGCGAATTCATCAAAAGAAAGAGCTGGTCGATCGCTCTTACTTATTGGTGACGGTAAAAATGGGCCGGTTCGCCTGCAGATGTACCATCTTCTTGAAAGCAACAGACGTAAACATCGTAACACTGTTACTACTTATCGCCTGGTAAGTAAGAGTGGGTGTATTTGTGTCCCTACATTGTGTCCGTTTATAAAGTCCCTCGTAACACGAGGCTTGATCCTTAGAGCGATCGTTGCCTATTTTAGAATAGCATCATGGTGGAAACTCAGTGGTGCGTGTGCGTCATTGCACGCAATCATAGATTACGTTAACCGCTTACTATTAAATTGGACGTACATTTGTTTACCATATATGCCATTTATGAAATACATATGCGAAAGAGCAGCCTCACAATTATAATTTGTAACGTTGTCATTTTAGCACCACGAGTTCTTTATCTTTACTCAGATGGTATAAGATCATTGACTGGTATATACCATCAAAACAAGCATAGGATATAAAAGCATGGTAACAAGAAACCAAAAAACTAAACAGATATACTTGTCAGATACGATGAAAAGTGCATGGTAACAAACCAGCACCCTCTGACAGTGCATAGCTACCTCATGGAATGAACGCATCTAATGTGTAGAATATCATATTATACATTTAATTATATGGAACTTAACCAATCCTGGTACCCTAACTGGCTTTGTAAGCCCGAGTTGTATGTGATATTAAAAAATAGGGCAGACAGATACTAGTCAAAATTTTTGGTTAGTAAGTTGATAGTTGCAAAGTTAAATCCTAATAATCTTCATCTAAGTTTTCGTAATATACCTGCACTTTACATTACTCTATAGCAGGAGAAGGAATTTAGCTATTGTTATTTGCAGACCACACAGCTACCGTTCACATAATATATATACATAATATACTAGGCCATAAGTAAAGAAATTACATCTTAATATATATGGATAACGATAAAATAGTAGGGAGAACTAAATACGCAGAAAAAGCTAGTCCCTCGGCATTCAATAATCGTCCTGCTTCCTTTATTACGATAGCAATAAGTCTGCCAGCTGCACCGGGCAGATGTCGGCGTAATTATTTCTAAGGGTTGACTGGCGTTAAGCAAATTTCTCATTATTTATATGTTTGTATTTAGTTTTTATATGGTGTAAGTGTGTTGTATGTAATTTGCTAAAATTGAGAAACCCGTTAAGATCGTCGAATTAATGAGTTTACTTCCAGTTTAAGTACACTTGAACTACTTCCAATGGGGGGACATTGCAATGTTGCAGTTTTAACGCTGTCGATCTTTCGTTAGAACGCGACAACTAATGTAAATTCTTTGCGCACAGCAAAGAACAGTTGCTTTACTACTACATGCGCAAATGGGAAGTTTCGCAACATTAAAACAAAGGATAAAAAATACCTTAACTCACAACAGATTTCTGATCAAACTCGTCACATTCAGCACATTTCTGGCCACTTATACTAATGTCTGTTCCATCCATTTCAGTTTTTTCTTTTTACTGTTTATCCGATCCATTCTCCTTCTGACCACATACCGTGTCCGGATAGCATTTGACGCATTGAACGCAATAATAAATTTTGCTAGTCCAGAAATAACACACACCTTAACTTAGATAAATCGATACGCGCAGTCGTAATTTTCTGCGAACCCCTTCAAACTCCGACTGATGTGTATCTTATTAATTACATACGTAAGCGTTCCAGTTTTGATAAATGTGCAATTCTTGTACTCACCGGTATCATTTTTGGGGGACATGTGTGTTTCCCCCTTAATCAACCGCCACGCCTGCAACAACCATAATTACTTTTTAATTTGATGGAAATGGCAACGTTTAAATGAGGAGCTGTGAACTGTAAATATATTATAATAATGTGATACTTTCAAAATGTACTTGTAATAAAAAAATGGATGCGTTAGTTAAAACTTTTGCATATATAACATCGCAAGAGACTTTAGTATATTATCGCAATCATACTTGACTCTGTCGTAAAATTCATTTTTCATAAGGGATGTCGTGGGTCATGTGGTAAAAGTTTACGCTAAAGCATACGGTAGGTCTAAAACTAGATTGCTACCGGGCTATGTATTATTCTATTCAGAATTTTTTTATTAAGTAGCAGCATAGAATCTCGAATGTTTCCGAAAGATATCAATAGGCCCGCAACCATTAATTAAAACTTAGCTGATGTTAAAAATAATTTATTTACTTTCTTTCAAATAGACCATAAAAATAGGTAGACCATCTACGGCCTACTTATTGGAGTCCCAATCACATGTGTACATATTGCCGCGATCCACGGGGATTTAAAAATGTTTGCAAACAACTTAATTTTCAGGTCAATGTATTTATTATCAGAAACAATTATTGTAATCGTAATAGAAGTGACAGTATTATAATTAACTTATAATAGAAAACAACTAACGAAATAAGTTACAATTTATTAAAGCAGTTTGTCAAATTGTAATTACTATCGCAAAATGTATTTATTACGATTAAATCTATGAAAGCTAAATAATTGTTAAGGCATAATATGCAGCGTGGTTATAGCACCGCAACCGGTCGCGTACTCGTGGCCCGATCTTGATCTATAATGATAGGAAGCTGGGTGGCTACCGTTGAACTACTTTCTTTCGACGTATATACCTACTTTATGCTAACTACCTACTAACTGTCATTAGCTATGTGAACCGCTTTGGAAATTGCTTGGACCTTCTGCAGATACCGTAAATACTTAGCCATAGAGTAGCTCAAGGTAATAACGAACTGTACCTCTTCTTGCTTAATGGAAAAGACAAATATGTTCTTATAGAAATTAAATTATGATTCATTAGGCTAAAAGTTCAATGCCCGGTTGGGTGAGATATTTTTGGAATTTTCTATTTGGAAATTCTCACTTCTGACAGCAGCTCAATAAATGAACGATAGCAATAGATACGAACTAGGGCTCGTACCTATTTATTGTATGTACCACGTGTGACATAATTGGCAAAATATGAGAAACACGTCATTGTGGTATGGCACGTGTCAATTGCTATCGCTTATAAACGTTAAGGAGTAGGCAGTGATCTGCCAAATGCTCCAACGTAACGTACCCAGGGACGAACATGTTTTACCACTGATGACAAAATAATGAACCAGTGGACAACCAAATAACAAACGCACACTCGATAATAACGGTCGACTCAAGAGAACTCAACAAGTTCTCAACTCGATCCTCAAATCTAGTGACGCTTGACCCAAGGAAATACATAGCTATTACTATTATAAGAGCGAAATAGATTATAAACAAAACTATTCTTCTTTCATCCACGACATTGCTCAGTACTTACTGTTAAAACATTAATGCGAATACCTCGTCATAGTACATTGTATTGTTACATCTCGGCTTTGAATCATATTTGCTTAGTTTTAAGACGGGCGTGGGCCTCGAGTCATTGTTTGTCCCCGACCTAGCCCCTGTATAATAACCGTATTACAATCTTAACTAGTTTATCGTGCATTAATCTACTAGCCTCGCCTTTTTCACGTCAAACGCTCCGCCTCGACATGCAATGCAATATTATACAAGTTAATTAGTTTAATAACCCCAGATTTGGACAAAAAGGTATAAACGTTTATACAATCCGTACATTACTTAAGATTCGTAGCCATTTGTTATATTACCAAATGGCTCAGAAGCATATGATCCGCCTGTTGATAAACGGTTTGTTTAGCTTAAGGGCGCTTACAACACCAAGAGTATCACTTATACAAGGCTAACCCATAAAAAGGCAATTCACAGGTTGCCAGTGCGTACGCTACCACCAAACTGAGCCTCTCTCTTACAGCGCTCTCTCTTTAGGAACCTAGAAAGCCTTCTACTCACCATAACATAACACAAAGTCGTTTAGCTGCAATCTTCAGAAAGTTGGAGATACGTCCTAAATCGGACTGCCTACTTTAAACAAAATCTCAGGTTTAAGCAGATTTCGCCAAGCACTACTCCTTGTGAATGTTTGATAGTCTTTCTCCGTTTCTAAAAGCACTTCACACAATAACTCATTTAAAGTTCAAAGTTCGTATTACTTCAAGACATTTCAGTGCACATAAGAATTCAAGGAACACATCTCGCGTGCTAAATATTCATACATTCAAACCGCAAACGCGACATACGAACGTGTGGGAGTGACATAAAACGTGTTATTAAGATTTCAATTCTAAAGACAAGTCGGCATAACAGAGAAATAGACGAGTAGTAGGTACTGTGACGTAGGCGTGGTGAAAACACCAATAGTAATCATAATGAAAGTGTTATAATGACAGGAAGAGTGTGGGATATTGTATGAAATGCATTCTCATTTCGAATGTATACGAGCTATTCTACAATATGACACGTTTCTATTGCAGTTTGGTTTAGCATTTTTATTGCGACTCTACAGATAACACAGTTTCTCAAAGTCTTTATCTTTTAGCTATAATTTTAGCGTATAATATTTGAAAGCATTAGTCACACTCGAGTTAGCCGGCTGCGCACGCCATTTTGTAATTACACATTCGAACGTAACAACAACTGGCGACATTTATGGCACGCATATTTGTTTACTATCAAAACATTGAATGGAATGGTGTGAGGTGTTAAGTGGGCAATGTTGAACTCGAAACGGGGCACAGTGAGGTATAGCGGCGGTTAGCGCCACCGCGCCGGCATGACGGTGACTCTACAAATTACATTCAACATCTGAATGGCAATGACATTACGTTATTTCTGACAGCCAATTTGTCTTCTACCTCACTATACCTACTAATACACTTTAGGGCAAAGGGTTTTAATAAAAAGCTTATTTATGTCTATAAATTAATTACCTCCTGCTGTTTTTATCATAATTAAAGTTACCACAGCGCTTACACCAGAAGTTCAGCATTTCGATTAAAACGACAAGTCTGAAATCCCAGTAGATAGTTTCGAAGGAGCGATATTGCAGAATCGGAGCCCATAGCTGGGTCTGCGGATAGATAAAATTAATTAGATATCTCCAATATTCAGTAGGACACCGAGATTCAATCCCTTATAGAGGAAATCTATTTCCACAGAACCGGCCGCACTGGCCGGCGGCTCTTTATTAGCGCGATGCCTACGGGAATGACAAAATCACTGGCACGAAAGGGACAAATTGGTGGTCGCACGGTTTCTGGAATGCTTATGGGACCGTTCGATAGTTGTGGGGTCGCGTAATTTGGCCGTCCCACGCGTCGTTCGCAGGCCGCCGTCAGCGTGAAATATTTGGTAGCGGACGGGCGCGGTGGAGCGATTTGCATACAATGAAATAAACCGACACAATCGAGGGTGGGTCTCCGGCTGGAAAGCTTAGCCTTCTTACTAACATTTCGGAAGTACCGTTCTAGTGGCATCCGATGTTTTATTGCGGTTATTTGGGTCGTGATCTACTGAAGTTATCAAAGGTTTCCATCGGTCAATGGCATAGTAGAGCGCCGAATTTGCCTTCTAAATGTTCGTATTGTGACACTAATATCAAGCTATATTGGGACACCTAAATTATATTACGAACTACATGAAGCAAACCATTTAAAACATGATTTATTTTATAGGCATATTAAAGACGGTATATACCAGTACTTGTACATCTAGCGATAGTTCAGTGGGGAGACCAACAGACTGCAATGCAGAGGGTCTTGGTTTCGAACCCACGTCGCGCACCTCTGACTTTCGGAAGTTATACGACTTTTCGAAATTATGTGCATATTGATTGACAGTTATCGCCTGCTCCGTGCCTCGGAGAGCACGTTAAGGCGTCGGTCCCGGCTGCCATGAAAATCTATGGCAGTCGTTATTGGGAAGTCAGTGCCCTCTAATATCCTGACACTGGTCTAGCTTTAGGGTATCGTTAGCCTTCGGGTTGCGGAGGTTAGATGGCAGTCGCTCCGTGTAAAAACTGTTATCCATTCAAATTCGGTTAGACTAGAAAGCCGACTCCAAGTGACTTGGGAATAATAAAATCTAAGGAGAAGATACCAGTACTTTTAAATTAAATAAACATGGGCTTAAAAGATTATCGTAATGATTCCTTAATCACGTTATCGTATGAGATTAAAAGTATATTAAAAATTCTCTTGTTCCGGCCAAGTGTTTAATACCGTGATGCTCTTCAGACCACCCTGTAAACGAGCTACTTATCGTTGTAGGAATAAGGATTACGTCTGGACGGCTACTTACTGGTGACCAAGGGTCCTTAACATCGACAAGTATTCGAGACACTTTAAGAACCTCGAATTTAAATTGTGACCATGAAAACGTCGCTTTTTTATTGGTACCGATCGCACTCGGTTCACACTCGAGACACTTACATATGAGTTCACATCGTGAACAGACCTTGTAATGGGTGTTTTTGTTTTACACGTCTCTTACAAGAAAAACGTCTTGCTCACTCATGGCTACTGTTGAACTCCAGTAAACGTTACATAAAGTTACATACAAACAAGACATAATCACTCATTCTCATTTTATAATTTAGGTATTTTTTACAACGTTTATGTTTTGAAGACTTGCCAACAGTTTAAAATTAATTCACATATAGTGCCCATATCTGTACGCGTAAGAGTATGTACTGTGGAACAAAACGGACAGCGTTCCGATGATTGAGAAGCGAAAGCCTTGAACCACCTTGAAATACGAGTGAGCACTTCAATCGTGCAGGAGGAACGTTTGAACGTTTTTTCTTTAACCCTATAGTTCACGGTCATTGGTTGTCCGGGGTAAGTTCGTGAGTGAATGCCAAATGTAATTGGTGGAAACGGCATTTAGTATGTGCAGTGGAGGCGAGGGATTCCGATACTTACGCCCAATCATTCTGTCAATCCGTCTGTCGGTGCGACGCCGACGCCCGTGGGAACACCACCAATCGATAAACAGGATAATAATATTGGCTTTTAAACGTTTACGTACCCTACGAACAAGGATAAAACGTAATGCAGCTTTCACACAGCTAGGGTGCAACTGCCTGAATAATACGCACCTACTTAGCAACAAAGTAAGACAGTATAAATTTATATAATTTTGTAGTCAATGTGTCTAAGCACAGCTTTATCCTTTTGTTTAGTAGTTTCCATAATTTATTTTCTTCGGATAGTGAGCGTGTCACTATCCGAAGAAGGCAAAGGCCATACTAGTTTTCTTCCACTTATGAGACCGGTCTTTTCGAAATATCTAACTGGTCATTCAGTTCTCGTTTGGTTCCCCTTGCGGTATTGCAAGACCCCATCATTCAAGTAACATTCCTAAACAAGATCCCTCTTTGGTTTCTCATAGTTGTTATACTCATTTATTTATTGAATAGGCACAGAAACAAACAACAGATTCCGTATATTTTTAATCTGGCGTTATTAACATATAATTTTAAACCTAAATTGAATTAAAACAACTTAACTTAACTGTAAAGAAGATATGTCTTCGCCAAGAATTATTTCGTTTCAATGATTTTCTATTAACAAGTATTGGTTTTGACTGACCACCCAAAGATCATGTGTGTACTGTATTTCAAATTTTCGACAGCTCCTTTGGGGTTTTTGCCTATATTTAATTTCTTAAGCCAACCCAGTATTGAGGCTAACAAACCAAACACAATAATGAAATCGATCGAACGATTTTCGAGTTTTTGTGCGAATAATACACGGCCATTGATTTACAGATATATAGATTTTACTTTTTTATTGACACTGTAAATATGCCGAAGAACGTGAATATACATATTAATAATAATAAAAACAAATTTTCAATAATAATTTAAGTATACGTGTTACGTAACTGATGACCGTTCAGAAAAAGATGAAAATCTGTCTTATTTTTTTTAATTACCATATTTAACTTTCTTCTACACTACGACCATAAATGAATCAATTCCATAGGTTTTTTGTTGTTTTATTATTAAATCCTAATTATGCTAATAGATAGACAAGCAAAAGTATGACTACCTATTGCACTATTTAATTTTTTTCATATTTTTCTGAACAGCAATCTGTTCTACTATAAGACATTTCAAGGTTATCCATTAATTACCGGACATTCTGTATATCTTCAAATGAATTTGAAACTATATAACAATTAACTCCTCGTATCATGGTACACAAAAAGTTTGCGTGACACAAACTCGCATGATACGATTTTTTTTTTAATTAACTATCTTTCCGGGTTTAATTTGTGTTGCGGGGGACTTTACAAACATAAACGGGCACAAAGAACACCCCAACTCGGAACAACCATTTGTGGATCACACAAAATTAAGTCCCGTGTGGAATTCGAACCCACAGCACTCGGCGCAATGGCAGTGACTATTATGCCTATAAACTATTATGCCTTATTATTAGCTGCATTAGGCAGTAAGATACATATTTTGTACCGGTACGTCTACTTTACATAAAACGAGAACTGGTCCACCTGTGTGACAAACATTTTTAATTGACTGATAAGCAGTTGATTAAGTGTTGCATTTTATTGAACTGCGACTCGTATGTATGCGCTATATTGTAATCATTTTTAGTAACAAGACAGCTAATGAATATTCATTATACATGTGTCTATTACACGGTGACGTAATAAGAAATTTGATTCGATAGTAAAATTATATCGAGTAGCAATGTTGTAATTTATGCAACGAAGCATAGCAATGGAATATTGCATTGTAATATAACTTTCTCATGCAAATAAATATATCGCATAACTATATTACAAATCAGACGCTGTATGTTGTTTGTTTATGCGTTTTTAAATAAAAGTAGTAATAAAAAATATAGTAGTAATATAAAATTGAAAATGTGCCCGGTAGGCGGAAAAGGGGAGCGCCAAATTACGTAATACCTAAAAATATATCTAGCGAATTGTAAACGTAATACATTTCTATATTGGTCGTATGTGTGTCTATAAAATAACTTTTTATCGATGTTATACAAGAGAACAACAATCAGTAAATCTATTCTGCGTAAGTTTCCAGTTATTTAGAGAGAGTAGCATCAAAACAGAAACATTACACAGCTCATTTAAAAACAATTAAGCCGAACCTTGGAAGTAGACAATCCCCAAATAGATTGTTACATACCCACTCGTAAATATCTTCGCATAAAATCATGTGACATTCAAAGAACAATTACACTAAAGCCACTCTATTGTAAAATGAGCTTCGGGTTTAGGGTTCCCACTCTTGCGAAATGTTTAATATTATAATTTTGTTGTTCCAAGACCTTGCAGCAGATTCTGAGGGTCTCGGGTTTGATGCCCGATGCTGGAGCGGAAAACTATAATAGGGTTTTCCTGATAGGCAAATTTAAAAAGCATGATTTTATCAGTATTTGTGATAGATCGACAATGCCAACGTGGAACCTAAAACATAATTGGCGAAATGTACTCTGCTAATAGTTTTTATTTTAATCCCTCGGGGATTTTATGTTACAATATGATAACCTAAAAAAATTAAAATATGTCAGTAAAAATGCGTAAATAAATATGGGCCCACACAAAGTCTATATAAATATACACAGTAATGTAAAACATTATATACTTAACAATGCATACTAGATCATATTGTATATACAAACGTTGTAAATGAGAAAGTAAGCATCTGTTTATCATGATTTCACGCCTAAACTTCTGTAGCCATTATGATGCAATTTGCTATAGAAAGACATACAGGCCAGTTAAAAACAAAGCGATTTGAGTCGCTGGTATCAAATAAAATGAAATACATATATATATAAATTCAAACTATCATCTTTATAATATATTCTTCATACAATATACTTTTGTCTATAATTAGTTAACCCTTACATCCCTCAGCAGCCATTAGCAATTTACCTTCCGGGCCATTCGAATATAAATGTTATTGAGTTAGGCATTTTACTGTTTGTAGCTAATTTGATTTATCCTTATATTTACTCACGATTATGTCTTCGAAGAGGTATGTTACAGACATATGCCACCAGGTATTACAGCAAAAGCTCGCATGATGACTAGCGATTAATATAGCTTATGATTGCTTACAATACCAGGAATGACGCATAATCGATCCTAAGCGAAAAATATCAAAAATTGGTTGAAGAAAGTAAGGAATGGGAGGAGTAGGCAATCCTCAATACTCTCACCAGGCGAATCGCAGTAATAGCGTCTTACATCGGTTTCTTGTAACACAGTAGTAACCCCGGCGAGCCAAATCATTCGTACTATTACTAACTAATCAACAAAAGGGACTACCGTAGTATGCTCTTCCAATTAAGAAGCTGTTCGGTCATACGAACGTACTCCGCAATACAGGCAATTTATTAACAGAAAAGCAGTGGGTTTGTATGTCTATAACAAAGTACATACATTGTCATTATTGAAAAATAAGAACTGGTAACACGAAAACCCTAACTCAATAAAAAAATCTGTTGTAAATAAGAACGCACACAAACCCATCTTATTCGTTTTCAATGCCACGTACCGCGTTATTATTTTCAAGGCTGTAGATAAGGCTGTTCCGTTTTTATACTCACTGAATTCACAAACAACTTAATGTGTTATCGTGCGAACTTTGAGGTTATTCAACATTTAAAACAATTGAACCAATTATGTGAATTACATGAGCCGGTTAAGCAAAAAGTTCTCCGAAATTTATTTATATTCTCACTATTATATAAATAGGTATGTCCAAGAGGTATAACCTGCTGCAATACACGTGTAACAGTATAATGTGGTCATATTTTATGAGGCCTGTAGTGAATAGGTATGACAACATAATAAACATTATAATATTTGAAAAGGTAAATCTGTACCATTAGGGTCTGAACCAAGAACCGTGAACCATGAAATAAAATATGTGGGTAATCTAAGAAACTTGCAAGTGATTCGGTGTATTGTCAGTAATAGTAGAGTGTATGGGATGTGTAGTATGTCTAAGCTTTGAATGAAAGTTTTGGATATATATACTTGAAGATATAATTCAGAAAATATACACTAAAGAACATTTTACTCTAGACACATTAGCCAACATTTTCAGATTTATTATCGCCCTCTTTAATATTGTCTTACTGTTTTAGGTATAGTAAAATATATACCGCCAGCAAAATGATAAACATATGTAGATTGGTATTTATATATTTTTTCCAATGACTGAGAATAAGACTACCGGAAAGAAGAATTAAACTCGTACAGTCACACACAGTGGTAAATGCAAGCACTTACTTACACTTTGAGACAATCGAAGAACAGTTTTTACCTCATTCATTGCGTCCATAATACAACCCTATATATTTCTATCTGTCTAGATCTGATCCTACCTTGCCGGCAACCAATGTATAGGGGACATCCGTGTCAACCTGCCAAATCATGTCATTATTATGTCTGACAAAAAGGTTTACCCAATCCTATGATATTACATTTTGACGTCATTAGAAGACTTGAATCACGTCTTTCTTTAACAGTGCTTTCCTGACTTAGCTAAGGGAATAGAAATCAGTTGTATGCAAGCAACACAATAAGGCTCATTGTGGAAAACCTGTTTGGCAATAGGCATCTTACGGCTAAGTAGAAGTAAAACAAGACACGTGAAATTTAGACACAGTTAAATTTAGAATTGTTTTGATATACCACCAATATAACATCATAGGATGTGATGTATGATGTATGTATTTGTGAACCTATCGAGATAAGTGAGTCTGGAATTATATAATCTCACCTATATCCCCAAACGGGTAGTCAGAGATGAATTCGAGCCACATTTTCCCAGCTATGGTTTCTTGGCGAGCCTAGAATTCGTCGCACAGTTCTAGAATTCGTACTGCTACAGAAAATTGACAGAAAACAGATTATTCTATGCCCGAAGTATTAAACCCAGACTGCATGAATAGCGCTATTTTACCGATGCGCCACCGAGGTAATCACTCATTTTCTCATGTCTCTATATTTATATATTATGGTAATAAAATAAGGTTAGATAAATGTACATTACGTACATTACAAAATATGACTGCGCACAAAATACGGCCTTATCGCAAGGCAATATTATGCATAATATAATTAAAAGCAATAACTTAGAGCTATTCTTTAAATCCACAATTACCTATATTTCATGATTATCAATGTAACATTGTTTGCACTAAACTAATAAAATTATTATCGTGTGAACGATCGGGCTGATTTTAACAGGCTGATTTAATTATAGCTATTAATTAATACTAGTGCTTTTTATTCTTTAGACAACTTTAGAAAAGAGAAGGCTATGTTAAAATAAAGATAAATTAGAATTTATTTAAGAAAATAAATACCTGCGAAAATAATTTATTTCTTCATTTATATTATTCATTGCTTTCATTAAAGTTAATCACTGAGTCGCGTTTTATGCAGCTTACAGTGGTCTAAAAAAGACCAAATTAGAAATAGTCTGTCCAAAAATACCAACTAGAAAATAGAGCTATTAAATTTCTATGAATAGAAATTCGCATTCATTCTAAAAATAAAAATGCCCTTGCGTTGAACCATTACTTAACTAATTGCTTAAATCGTTAGAAAATTATTTGTAATGAAAACTCTAAAGAAAACCACAAGAGCCGTCCAATTAGATATCTAAAAATAATGATCTAATAAGTTTTCATATAACTAAATCACATAGCGCCGTCGTCAATGCAATACCAGTTACGTACCTATACATATATACATACGTACAGTACATATGTATGTTATGTATAGTCATTATACTGCAAGAGTTAACCCGTATAAAGATATTAAGCGGGACCGGCATCATTACGTCTTTGGATTCATGTAATAATTTCATCATATCGGCAAATGAAAATCAGAAAACTACTGTTGTTTATTACAAATAGTATTCATCACACTAGGTAATTCGCAAGTGACTATACAATACAAAGTATTTATGCTTAGCCTGACCACCCACATTTATACTAATATTATAAAGCTAAAGACTTTGTTTGTTTGTTTGAACGCGCTAATCTCAGGAACTACTAGTTCGAATTGAAAAATTATTTTAGTGTTGGATACCCTATTTATCGAGGAAGGCTATAGGCTATATAACATCCCACTACGATGCACGGGGGCCGCGCAGTAACCTCAAACGCGAGTGAAACCGCGAGCATATCTAGTATAATATATGACCCGCATAGACATCGCGAATCTACAATATTTTACGCATTAGTAGTGGCAAAGTATAAACCCGTAGTCTGCGCGGAAATTTTTTATTATAATAAAAAAATATAGATAACGCGTTCTATTTTCTTCTAATATTTTTATCATGTCATATTTTGTCCTCTATATTTCGTTTTATGTTAAAAAAACAGTATTACCACATGTTATCATTGGATATTTTATGCTCGCAGCTGCTACAAATAAACAAGAAACCCGCAAAGGAAAGGTATGTAGTTAAAACATTCGACAAATATTTCACAAATAGTAAATAAATTGGGAGTAACAACAGCTCGTATCGCTAATTGAGGAAATATACAAAGACTTGCCCAAGGCCATTTCAACGCCAAATGAAGGCAAAAACTAGGAGGTCAGGGCACTCTGCATGACTAAGATCTTGAGAAGCCAAAAAACAAGAACAAAGAGCAATATTTTAGAATCAGAGTTCCACATCAATCAGGGAAACGACACACAAATTGTTTTGAAAAGATATAATTTAAATTCCTAACACCGCAGAAGCAATTCCTCAAGTCTTCTTCAACAAACGACATCAAATTCACCGTATAGCAAAACTGACAAGCGATTCTCAGTACATATTGATCGCTCTCGAGACCCACAAAGCGACGATTGTTCAGAATCCTTGAATGGAACACAAAAACTCACATTATTAATTGTATTGTATTCGAAACGAGATGTCGCCTTGAAGACAAGATCATTACACACACCATAACCATAGAGAGTTGACCCCTCGCAAACGGTAATAAGACGCATGAATAACTACACACTTAATATAAAAGAAGTTAAGAAAGGTCAAACTAAATTGGTGGCGCTACCCGAACTTCACTCTCCCACAAACCTATTGTAAAAACCGGTTACAAAGAATCCGCCTTGCCTCATTTAGCCACGTGTAAACATTTTAATTGATGATATGCGGAAGACAAAAAGTTATGATAGCAATCGGAATTTTGATACTGGTTTAAATATGTAGATATCTATCCAAAGTCGGTGTTCGAACAAAGGTTAGTAGTCTATTATCTACACAGCTTCAAAACAACTTGCCGTGAATTGTCAAAAGGAAAGTAACTGATACTTGCTTTGTATTTCTGGAAAATGATCAAACATAGGGCGATCCTACGGTACTCTCAATTTGCACTTAATTATCAAAGACGACAAAGAAATTGGAAATATGGTAACGAGTTCTGGAAAATTTATCCTTATGAAATAAAACATTTTATAAAGAGTCACCGTGCAAACGGACAAAGGGCAAATAGCTGTGCTGTAGTAATAGACATAATCCGTTTTGTCTAAGTCATTAAGTCCCGTTGGGTAATCATTGTTATTAGATTACATTTTTAGACTAATACAGTTGATTAAGAGTTGGTAATAGTACTGAAGTAATTTTCTAATAAATATACCAATTTATATAATAGTACGCTGTTTAGATTTCTTGCGGAAGAAAAGAAAATTGTTGGCTAAATGGCCGCAAATGCGCAGTAGCTGATTGATATCAACGGTATATTACTACAACTGTATACGTAAATACATGTAAGTATATACTTTTACAGCCATTATAAAATGCAACGTCCTCCATTTATTTGAGACCAATCGGAAACCACAGCCTCAACACTCGTGCGGTTTTCTCCTCAGAATTATTATAAGTATTGTTTCATCAGAATACGTTTTATGACTACATTATATCGCTTTTATGGCTTTATTTTAACAAAATTGCCTCATGTTTTCAGCCCAATATTATAATGTGTGCTGGGAGATACTTTCGCCGGCAATATGTTTTACAGTAATAGCGTTCCCAATGGAGTGGCCAAATTTACAGTTGTAAAGAGTTCACTGACACGTCCTACTTTACAAAATACTAGACGAAATGTCCTTCCAGGACTTTTCTTCGGCTCAACCTGGCCCTTTCACTCACATTCACCCGTATCGCCCCGCCAATCTTCTTTCATTTCTTACCGCCTGACTAGACCACTAAAACGTACCTTTCTCGATTCTTATCATATATCATACCAACTACAGTGATTTTATCTCGATTTGTTATTTGAAATAACATATTTGCACAAAATTGTTATTATTTAGTAAAATTATTCGACTACCATACTAACGTGAAAAATTTTACGATGTGATCAAATCTACAATCAATCAATTTATCGTTTGTCGATATAAATCAATTTGACAAAACTTAATGCTATTTTCATTTGCTATTTAGTATTCTGCATCATAATGACCTCTATAAAATCTCCTTTACTAAACAACTTTAGTTGATATAAATATGTTTCACCGGTTTAAGTACATACATATGTTAAACGTAATAGTAGCATTAGAATTCCGAGAAATTAGGCTTAGCCGTATTATTTCATAGGAGTAGTAGTAGGCTACTGTCATTAAATTCAGCTTTGCGAATAAATATAATTGACACACATACATAGACACACGCCTAGTGCAGCTATGCCTACAATTTTGGGATATACAATCACATATAATAATCTCACTGCTGGGCACGGGCCTCTTCTCAGTGTGAGAAGGATGAGGTCATAGTGCTAGCTGACCCAGCGGGTTGGCAAACTTCACATATCGAGTGGAGAACTCTCAGACATGCAGGTTTCCTCACGATGTTTTCCTTTACCGTTAAAGCGAGCTAAAAGTCAGAGGTAGGCGGCGGCGCACCTTGTGATTGAAGTCGAGATCTTTGCGTTGCAGTCCAACGGTATCACACTAAGTTTTAAATATACTATTTTATAACCTTTTCGCTATGTCTTAGGTCCCACGTGATAAGGATCGACCCAAGATCTAAGGAACAAACTTATGCTATAGGCCGACATGGCAGTCATAAATTCGTAACATTTACTTGAACCTTCACATACAAAACTATTTAGTATTATTTGCATGTATTCTTGCGCACGGCATCGAGTTCATTATTACCCGACATGTCATTGATGTCGATTGAAAGACAAACGCATATTGAACATCGTAATTATATGTAAAACAACAATATACATCTACAGAATTACCGAATTGCACTTAAGATTCAACGCACGAGTGATATTTGAACATGGTTTATATTGCTTCAGTCCATATTATTATGGATTAAAGATAGGCTAGAGTATGTCAACAAGAGCTAAGATTATCATCAAGTATGTAAATAAATAGATACACGCCCGTACAAGACAGCTCGTACAGAATGTTTTCGATGTGATCAGAGAACATTTACCGATGTCTTTCCCTGCCGGCTGTCCTAATTATTTGATTTTAGATGATGAGATAAAGAGTGAACTTATTACCGTCTCAGGCCTCATTTCTAGAGTCTTTTTAAATTTTTCTAATTGAAACTCCTAATAATCGACCGACTCGCAAACGAACGCTGGACCTCACGATATGAGCGGCGATATCTAATATTCAAGAGCATATAGCTACTTACGTCGTATAACCATTTTAAAATACATTAAGATTTTACTGCAATGTAAAAATAGAAAATCAAAAGATGAGCAAAGCAACCTTCTGTTTTAAGTTTAAGCAAAAAATATTTCTGCGAATGTTGAAATCATGCAGATCTGAATATGTATAGATACTGTCAAAACCCTTCCGGATCATCGATCGGGAAAAAGGTTCATGTTCAAGCGTGAAAAACACGATATTCCCATAGGAAGTTGAAATTTCCGTACATAAATCCCATGCGTATTCCATTATTCATGCAAAGCTGTGTCGCGTCCACACCCATGACATAATTAACGACCAACACCATATGTTTATTAGAGGGTGATAAGATTCACTATACTAAACCAGAATATAAGGCTATATTTAGATATCTTCAGTTAATACATAACTATAGCTGTCAAATATTGTGTTGTGATAGATATGCGATCAGAATTTAAATAACAGAAAAGCAACAAGTAGGTAATTGACAGTCAATCTTAAAATAAATTATTTATTATTTTTATATTTTATTATTCTGCGTCAGAACTATCTACGGTAGACCATGCTTAAGGCCAATTTATTCATTTATTACTATATGCGATTATATACGTAGTTACATACATGCTATTTCCTATTTCTTGGAGGAACAGACAGTAACTAAGTCCATATAAATAGTATTACAAAAAGAAATACATATTCCGTACAAAAATAAATAAGACGCCAATTTAGTTTGCTTTATCAGTAAAAAGTCGGATTATTGTCAAGTAGAACGCGTTTCCAAGGATCTTGTTTGTGGCAATCAAATAGGTCATCTCTCTGGGTAAATCCTTACTTATACTTACATATACAGAAACTTACCGCTCCAAGTACTATTACAACGAGTGACATATTCATAAGCTGTCAAGTTATATATCCCTGTTTATATTCAAATTAAAATATCACCTTATTTACATAATATTTCAATCAAATAAATTAAGCTTCAGAACTTCAAACACGATATTAAACGAAGCTAATTACCAATCATCGGACACATAACAATTTAATTACATTACATAAATACGTCCTATATTTCAGACAGCACGTGACGCATAATTTCATATTTTAGTCACCAATTACTTGCCGCCAATAAATTGTGTTACTATGCCCTTAGGTGACGACATAAAAACCAAACCTGATTGGTAGATTCTGCAGCGGGCAACGGTGAAGATTTCGAAAGGTAATTTTATGGAGTACACTAGATAATATTTTCACATTACTACATTTATCTGCCGCTGAGATCACAACCATTTGCGGCGATTGCTTCAGTCATGTACACCATAAATACAAAACCTAATTTACACTAGAAAAGCCAGTGAGGCACGATCCTTAGAAACCGCTAAATCATTACGTCGCTTTCAGAGACCCTCAATATATAGGCGTGAATAGATTTAAAATTACAATCAATCGACATAGATAGTGATGATCGATGGATATCAATCGGTAGGTATTCGATCGACACATAATTAAGTGGAGAGCGATCGTTGTCTGAACGATAGGCACGCCTCGCGTCGTAATAAGTGTCTAGAAACGATTGACGACTTCGAAACGACATCGATTTAATCTCGTAATGTATTCTGGCCAGGAACTTTGTGCCCTATGTATAGGTATAGGTACTGGTTCATTTCGTCACAAGATATTAAAATGATTTATAATAACGTCGATAGGACAGATTTAAAGTATAATTAACTAAACCTCATAATTGTGTCACAGACCAAATTATTGATTTGTTGAATTGCGCGTATAAATTCTAATCTGTAATTTTTGGTTTATAATACAATATTGAAATATCTGTAATTAAATAATTTTGTTATATATTTGGTATAAATACAGTTTCGCAGAATGCAAACATCGATACCAAAAGGCTTAATATGAAGTAATGTATTAATGAATCACAAAACTAGACTAACTACGAAGTACAACTACAAAACTTTGTTTAAGGACTAACCAATATACACCGAACTTATTAACCAATTAACGTTTTATATCCTACGTATGTACGAGTAGTGTACGTGGATGATTATCCCATAGTTTTGATGTGGCACGTTGGTTTTCATCTAATTTATGTGAGTTATCAACTCAATCGACGGTTGTTCGCGACAGTTAGTCACGCTTCTCGTAAAATGTGAAGCCCATCCAGTAACTCTATTGGTGCGACGTTGACCGCATTCGATACGTTCGACTCGCAGCTGAGAGATGAAGCTTGTAAATCTGTCAACAACCAAATTACAGCCACGCGCGGACTTCACAAAGGCCCCTCATGAAGTCGTGTATGCGTGCAACACCCATTCGTGACGACAGTAAAATCGCGCTGCAAATATTCTAAATTACAGCCATACTTGATGTTTTGTACGCAGCTTTACAAATTTCATCATAAATATGTTTTGATTACACAAATTCTCGTGTTCAAACAAAATATCTGGCTGGCGCTTGCGATGTAAATGAATTTCGGCGAACTTTGTATCATGTAAGCGTGAGTTTGACACTAACGTGCTAGCTAGCTTGCAAATTTCATTAAAACAAAATTGGGTTAGTTCACATGGACGCAAAATTGCCATTCCTAATTTTTCAGAGTCACGTAGCGACATAATCGTTCTTTATCCATTACAAATTACAAGTCGAGTCTATTACGAAGTCCCTTATCAACAGCATCTCGCTTGAATAGTTGTCATACAATAGTGAATATTATGACATCAAATCCGCTCCGTGCGATAAAAAGAAAACAATTTGATAAACGACACGACCGTGTCAGTGACGTAACAATAGCAATAATTTATTAAAAGTCTCAACTGTTTCACACGTACATAGGTGAAAGCTTTAGTTATATAATATAAGAGATTAAAAATTAATAAAGTAGAACTATAAGATTTACACAATTGTTGTAATGGATTAATTAAATTAATTGATGATATACTGTTCGTTACTAGCAACGAAAGAAAGGCGATGTGTTATCAATTGTAGTTATTTAATTCATTAGTCAAGCTATTTATTAACACGATGCACGCGAGCATTAGCTAATCTAACTAATGCCTATTATAAATCCGAAAGCTTGTCAGTTTGTTTATTAATTCTGACGTAATACCTAATAAAATTAATTCAATTAAAGTTGGACAACAAAACATTTATATGTCGAAATTTTAGATAAAATATTAAACAAACTGTATTCTGTGATTCGCTGAATTATATGATTATGCTATGCGTATATAATAATAAAAGCCACAAAACCATAACGTTATCTGATAAATATTTCTTGATTCTATAAATTTATAAACAAATATTATAAAAAATGTCTTGGATGTGTGGACGAGATGATTAAGATTTAATCTAAATGGTAGTAACTTGTCTCTTAACCATGTTATACTATATAGCATGCGAGCAAATTTAACGTTATATTTTCCTTTCCAAGACGCGTTATTACCTTAGGATAATGTAACTATTTATGTACATTTCAAAAATTATCTCTATTTTAGAGCAAATTCTAAAACAAAAGTAATTTCTGAAAACTTAAACATAAATAAGATACAAGCGATATCAAATGGCAGAAAACGGATACACGATACAAGCTGTGACGTGAACGGGAACGCTGCTGTCCGAGAGAGATAGTGAGATATCCCTGCTATGGCAACACTTTTTCTTATATCCAGATTTAAAATATTAATTACTCTTTTATTTTACACCCAATTATTGTTTGCACTACAAGATTTATTTTTGTTTGCTATTTGCTCTTGTGTGTAAAATAATGTACACAATTTAAATATAGGCAACTACTATTATATTATAAATATTCCTCCTTCATGTAACCGAAACAATAATTGCCTTTTGTGGCCATTCATACATGTATAAAGATTGTACCTATTAGGTATATATTAACCAAACGAGGGTATTCGTATTGATAAACGTAGGTTCAGTCATGAATGAGCCGCTGCTGTAAATGACTGACGGCAGGCCACGTTGACAGATCCCATTACTCAGTCTATCATCCCATTCAGATGACCACAACCAGAACAACAAGACCCGTGTACTCAAACATTTAGTATGTGCAAGATATGTCTTTAATATATCACTTGTCACCCTGCCCAGAGAACAATAGCGGACGGATTTCTCAGCTTATCCGTGTCACACGTTTTGTTTCCATTTATCTCGTGTAATGCCGTTACAAACGAATAAATTGTTTGATAGGATCACCTAATGATATTGCAGAAATCACAAATGGTACTATTCAAATAGATACGTCTAATAAACTTATAATATTATGTTATCTTTATGGCATTGCACAGCACTTCACAGATGTAGTTTAGTCGCTTAGCTGGCTCAACTGATACATAGAAAATCAAAGGTATTTTGTACGTAAATAAACCACAGATTCTACCCAAATCAACTTTCTGTAACTCTGACTATAAGTATAACACATATTTTAGTCAACAAGTTTTAAGTTACGGTGTAGTGCAAATTAAATTACTGACAGTGTCAGATTGCAGACATTACAAGTCTACTTTTTATCACATTCTACAAGATTTGTCAATACGTACAAAAAGTAGTAGCAATGAAGTAAAACACGAGAGCAGGCATGGAGGCCACTGGAGCGACAATCGACGCCCGATATCGCTTACAGCCAAACCCACTGAAGATCAGATTACTGGCTGCGGTTTGCAACACTGTAAACACTTCAAAGCGCCATTAAATTCGTTGATACATAATTACAATTTAAGTAGGATCATCAAGGCAAACTGCTGCGTATTTCGCAACCCGATCATAAAAATATTATCGTGAGATCCCAACGAACAAGTTTCGCTAACAATAGGACCATTAACATTTCAACTGTATTTAAATTGCCTCAAAATATTCAAAAGATTTTTTACGAATATTTAAACGCAATTATACAAACCAGAGTTTTATTTTTGTACAACAATAAAAACATACATATTCAATAAGGGTATACACCGACTACACCATTAATTACATAACATCAAACTGTTGTAGCACAATTTATCGAATATTTTGATACTACTTGATTTCATAAACTCTATGTAGAGTTATTCTAAATCAAATTGATTGATTTGTAGACTTTTGATGTATATGTTTAGAACTGAGTAGGTATTGTTTATTTCCAATTGTTATCAAAAATGTCTAAGTTAACAAAAATTTCAAACACAATGCGAAACATTATGTGGTTACATTTTATTAAATGTAAATGTATATTGTTTCTCATTTGTGTGACGAGACACAGGAATTGATCAAAAAATACCCAGTGAAATATGCATATTTTAGTACTGTATTTTAATATAGGTTTCAAAATTAAGAGGTATTAGGTTTCTTTAATTGTTACAGTTTTCAAAACAAAATTCACACGTACATCGTCACATCAATAAACGTTTCTCAAATACGATTTTGAAATGTTATGTCATTCACTATAAGGACGTTACACTACATGGAAGTGTATTAATTGACACCAACCTTAAGATTACTATTTGCAAAAAACAATGTGTTTATCAAAATTATACATTTTAGTATATTTTCGTCACTTCCAAGCTATTTTGTGAGTTACGATTAGTCTCGGATCAAGCCGGATTTCATTGTTCCTCAACAATTCTCGAGCCGCCGCGCCGCGCCGGCCAAACCAATTAATATTAAACACACATGCGATACAAATAAAACGAAGCATTACAAGTTTGAAACTTCGAAATTTGTTTGTGACAAGCATCAAGTTAAATAATGTAACTTCATGTATATTTTCTTACAAAATACGACATATTGCACCTTATGTCGTATGTATCAAAGTTGAAAGTCATATCTATTCTTTCGCAGGTATAACACTATAACTTGGCTTGTTCCGAAGCAAGGCCCGAACTTACCCTGTAGTATGTTTATTAAGAAATTGCACACCTATTCAGGTACAATAATCTCAATTGAAATATTTGCTACAACCTTCTGAGTAGTTCACAAATTTATGTCACTTGTATTCACCTCATTTTGTACTATATTGAGACATCAGTTTACAGATGTTCGGGCTTTTATTTGGAATTACTTTTTAAAGTAGTGACGTAAGATATCTATTTACGCAAAATATGATTGCTTCTTTGTTTCGTTTTAAACAGCACCATACCACTAGAAGTCCTCTGTATAAAAGCTCAATTACGGTAAGTATGTCTATTAGATATGGTGCACTTCATGGAATATATTCAAAGTACTTAGACCGATTATCATTTAATTTATAGACGACCACCATGCAAGCATACTCAATCGATATTACCATTATTTTAATAAATATATAATCAATATTACTACAGCAAAAGACAATTTGATATGTCCTTGATCTAGACTTTACATCGAAGAAACGATGTCTGATCCAGACGATGTCGAATCACTGCAGCCATGTAATTGACTCGACGGCCTACATAGGCTAACGTCACATGATAACGTTGGTAGTTGACACTAACATGTCGCGTTTTCAAGAGGTGCCGAGGATCAGGTGACGTAATCGATCATGCGTAGACCTACCTACACTTTCAGTACACCGCTATTCAGTGAACAGTTTGAGACCAGTGAGCTGTATCATTGGCCTTCCGTGAGAAATATGCAAAGATTTGCTGGTGAGGTTAAAAATAGACATAGACAACATAGATTGATTATGTTGTACATAGGCAACACTAAGATAATCGCTCGCTGCCTTCCCTTAAAACTCTTAAAAACCTCAAAAACAAAGCTGTACAGCTTCGCTATCCATCAATTGTAGTAAGTATCCAGATACCTACTAACAGCACAAAGTCTTGGTCTTGAGAAACTTGGCTCTCCTACTCACCGCAGCTACACTAAGCTATTAGGTAGTGATCTCCTATCGAGCTACTCCGTTTCGAACTTGAGCACCTAGACTTTTGCGGAGATGTATGAAGAATATTGCTCTAGAATAAATGTGGTAAATAGATACTGCCACTTGTGCACGAGGTATCCACCAAACTGTAACTTGATTGATTGATCTGACGACTAGGTCTATCTATAACTGGTCGCTGAAGATCAGTTAAGGAGTTTCAAGTGGTCTCCTCTTTTATGATCTGACCGGTAACAGAGACGGGACGCTTCATCATCAACATATCTAACTATCGTAGTCAACACCTCTTAAATACAATATCTAAATGTGAGCTTTATAAGCAAATTCACTACACTAGCCTGTGGTCACGATTGTTAAGGCCATTGAACGTTACATTTTATATGTAGAGTAGGTTACAGCTGCCTTAAAGGACGCGAGAAATATAATATTATAATATAGTAAATTAAATTGATATGGAGTCACTTAATTCACAAGTCAACTTGCCTCTTCGCCACACCGAATGTGGAATCGAGTAGTTCACTTGCAACATGAGACAAAAATTTGTATGTTCTTTTCTCAAGATACTGGATTTTGCCCGCGGCTTCGTTTGCGTAAATGTAGTTTATGCCCTGGGGAACAATACTTTTTCTGGATAAAAGGTATCCTATGTCCTTTTCTGTACCACTGACAACGTGTATACGAAATTTTATGATGATCAGTAAATTAGGTAAAGCGAAACAAACAAAAAACTCACATTCGCATTTATGATATTATTGAAATTAAACTACTATATACGGATTTTATCGCGTTGTTTATTTGACACTATTACAAAATTTTGAAAAACTGTTACACTAATATAATCACTATTAAACTTTACAAATAGTATTATTACAATAGATTATAGTAGTGTAACAGTTTTTCAAAATTTTGTAATAGTGTCAAATAAACAACGCGATAAAATCCGTATATAGTAGTTTAATTTCAATGAATAACATTCGCGTAAACAGAAGACAATTTATGATATTAGTTAGGATTCGCAGCACAGGAACTGCCTTATAAAAAGAACAACTGAAACACATCAATGCATCAAGCGACAATTGCTTTAACTAGTCCATCTGCACTCAACATCGTCATACATTTTATAAGTAATGTTTTAAATTAAAAATAGGTACATAAGTTATCATACTTTACATTTACTGTCTGAACTAACTTGCAATATAGACCGACGAGATGCTACGTGCATTCTGACTACATGACGAGTATTCCATATTACATTTGACACAAACAAATAGCTGCACAATGCAAATGGCAGGGAGTACTCCAATGCTATGGTACATAATATTGGAATACTCCAACCCTATCGAATATATTGAAAGCCTATAAGTCCGAGATGCTTTGTTGAAATAACTTATTATCTACGCATTTCTTAGGATCGTAACTGGTCAATGTCTGTACATTAGAAACATATAAGAATATATATGAGAAATATCTTTATAAAAGATAAAGAAGCCAAAACAATTTTTGAAGTGAAAACTTATTTAGCGGCGTTGTGCACTTTTTTTGTGATGGATAAAAAATGTTAAACTCGCGTCAGGATACGTGACCTGATCGAAAATTCGTAAGACGGAGGGAGAATTGTCATGTTTGTGTACGATAGCGCAATAAATGAATATTGTATTTTACCACATAACATAAATGATAGTACTTTTATACTGATAATTAAAGCAATTCGTGCAAAATTATTCCCTAACCATTCCAAAATAACAAAAATGCACAACGTTAATATTCAAGTTTTCACTTCTGCCGGCACTCCCGGAGTGCAACCCGTTTCTTTTTTATTTTTGTCTGTCTGTATGTATACACGCGCAACACGCAAATACTACTGCACGAAATTGAATATGGTTTGTCACATATCATATTTTTCTACAGATTTTAAGTTAGAGCTCCAGTAATACTGCTGAAGGTCTAACTTAAAATCTGGTGCATATTACATCTTGATACGCTACTTAAAAGTCGAGTATTATGTAGGTATGTATAACAGCGATTTTGACATGTGAAGATAATAAATATAGATGGAGGTATCTACTTCCAAATTCCACGAAGTCGTGGACAAAACATAACATAAGTTAGGTTTTGTCCACGACTTCGTACATAAGTACATAGTATGGAATATAGACCATGCCTTCAGAGTGTTTTGTTGTTTCATCCACAGTATGCAACTAAAATCGAATAATACAGAGTGAACAAGATTGAGTCACTTAATATGCGTAAAACACGTCTGCCAAACCCTTCAGGAATCTTATAGTCGTGAGACTATGAATGTATGTAACCAATAAGTTATGCTGCTGTCAAGGTAATAATACTGAAAACAGTATTTCTATGCAGTGTTTTTTAAATTGATGCTATTTACCAAGTAATTAAAAAACATCATCTAACACAAAACTAAATACTATATACAGACCAAATATTGTGCCAAGAATTATTCAGAGACGAAGTAAATAATACAGTCTACTTAAACATTTGCAAATACAAAATTGTTTATAGTACAACGTGACAGGTACAATTTGTACATACGGTCCTTTTCCTTAACCATTAGTATAGCTGTAACGCGGAAGGTGACATATAATACCCACATTTGCCAGCTGTGTTTAGGTCCAACGTAATGTGTGGCCCGGGACCCGTCCTGTTGGCATGTTCCAACGCAATTACTAACTACGTGCGGCTATTGCGAATTTCCTGAAAGAAAAACCAATAACATTTTACCCGATCCGGGGAAGGTAGCCGGGAACTCACGATCGGTCGTAAGGGACCCACGAGGAAGCCACATTATGACTCAATGAACCATTTCGTATTTTCTACTGACGCGGTATCCCTTGCGGTTCGTTTGAGAGCGGATGGAATTGCTTTAAAACTAAGTGTCTGGCACATATATTGTGTACAAATTCTGGACGTCAACATTCATCCATGTCATATTGACTATAGTGAGAATACAATATACCTCTAGCTTTTACTAAACAAACTAGTTAATGTTTATCTATCCAATAGACAAAAACATCAATAAAATATTTGATTAAAATAACTGGCAAGGTCAATGTTCCTAATGTAATTAATAAATCTATAGTAAGTAATCATCGATCTGTTTAAAAAATAACAAAACCAATATATCCTATTAAAACCTAGTTAAAACATAAATAAAATCTAGATTCAAACTGTAACGAAGCTCGTTAATCAAAAGCCGGTGATTAATGAATAATATGGCAAATCTCTTGATTGATAACCAATATTGAAGAATTATCTTCGTTCTTAAAGAATGATTATTATTTTAACTTCTTGGAGTGCTCTAAAGCTTCATTATAACAATAAGATTATAAAGATGGGTGGCGTAGCGGGCAAGCGGTCGCCTACCGGCTGCCACCGCGCTAAGTATTGCGGGTTCGAATCCCACAAGAGAGAATGATTTACGTAATCCACAAATATTTTTCTAAGGCTGGATGTATTTGTAAGCGTTAACTGTATGTTTGTAAAGCCATAGCGTTACAGGGCATTCGTTCTTTTTAATCAGAGTAGGACATTCAATACCCTTTTTTAAATATAGCATTCTATGTTCATCGTTGGAGTTTAAGCCATCACGAATGTAAAATTTATTAATGTCGGGTTAGACGTCAGCGTCGGTTCGACGGTAAGACGTCCACACGTTACAAACAGCATAAAAATAATATAGAAGTATGAATTAGTAATGATTACAAGACACTTCAACAAATCGGTTTTTGTCACGCTTGACGGATAGACAGGGATGGATGTGTAGTACATCGGTGCTCTCCCAATATTTATAAGGCTGTTTTAGTTCCCACGTAATAAGGGCCAAATAGTTTCACGTTTACCTGATAGGCTCGCCACTGCCACTAATCCCGGTGTTGCGGGTTCGAAGCCCATAGAGAAAAAAAATTGTGTGATTGACAAATGGTTGTTACGAGACTAAGTGTTTTTTGCGTCCGTTGTTTCAATTTTTATGAAGTCCTCTGCGATACAGAATTTCTTTTCAGCGCTTGAGTTTAATTTCAAAATGCGGGCAGTACGATCCACGAAAATCCAGAACAACTCTCCTCGAATGATACAAAAGCTTGCATTAAACGAGAATAACACCCGCTATAAGTCACACGTTAACTATAGCGAGATGAATCGCACCACTGCTCTACTCTAGGCTAATCTGATTTATTGATGTCATTATAATATGACGATAAGCTTAACCTCGTTACTTGTACTTTACTGTGAAGGCAATAAACTATTGTAACAATTTATATGACTTAAAGCCGTGTTCAATGCGACTTACTCCATATTGTAGTTTAAAAATATATCCGCTATTGATAAATCAACAGTTACTTGATATTGCTATCTCTACCTACCTAGTAACTACGGATTAATACTTTTGACTCTTAAAAGTCAGAAGTCGTAATGCGTAGTTACTATATACAATGCCAATCACTCCAATAACTACCGGCATGAGGCGATGTTTGTATCTTTTTTGTAATACACTTTATTGTACATGCATCGCCTAAATCAAAAGTAGATCTTGCTTATTAAAAAGACCTAAATTGAGTTTATGTTTATTAAAAATCTGAGCTATTGCTAGAGGAACAAATTTCGTGCTTTTCCTAACAAACACACATGCAAGCTGCAACCGTATAAAAGCAATGTAACGTACATTTATAAATTAAAACGCGCCGCCGTTTTTAATATTCCAGTCAGCAGTATCTTTAGAACATCAAAAGGTACTATAACTCTATGCAAGAATACGAGTAAATTAAAATAAATAAAAGAGTTCAATATCACGATAAGGAGTGACTTCGCTTTGCCAAAGTCCATCAGCAGAGGGTATTACTTAGCACAAAGTGTGCTGCTGGCTTGTCTGCTACTAAGGGCTAAAAAACAGTCTATAATAGGCAGGAATTGTACAAAAGCAGTGTAATTTGGTTTCCACGACAGTCCTTACATCATCATGTTCACCTATTCGTTGAACTAATAACACTGGCCTAAAAAACACAGACAGTTTATTTTAAGCCAGGAAAAAACACACAATGACCTCTTAAACCGATAAAAATAAGTATTTTATTATTTATAATGTATTTTACACTATTCTTTTGAAACTGATGACCATATCTTCTGTTGCAAGCCGCTTAAGAAACAGACAAAAAGTACATGCAGACTTAAAGCAATCATTTGTAGATCACACCATTGATCACCATTCCATGGCAGCGGCAGTGGTGAGCGACCGCTTGCTCGCTGAGTCATCCGTGCAGTCGGTCTTTTTACATCAGTTGCCTGACAGATATCATCACTGAACAAGAACTTAACTATAACACTATTAATCACACTATATTGAGTTAACAGACTAGGCAGAATCACAACACGAAGTTGCCAAAGCGATCTTATGAAGTAGAGATATCCTCAGATAGCTTGCTCCAGATTGGATCGGAGCAATCATCACGGTAAGAAAAGGTTTCTGCTAACCGATCGTTTACACTATCACGAGTAAAATACATCTGGTTGCTTCAAATAATTATAATTCCTATACTTGTTACATTATAATAATACATTATAAATAATAATTATAATACCTATACTTGTTACAAACGCTGAAGACGACAACGCCTCCAATTCCTCCTTCTGAATTTAGCAAGCACATGAATGTTCAACGTAGTGTAGGACGCCCTCCGACCAGGTGGGATGACGATCTGCGAAAGACTGCAGGCAGATGCTGGATGCGGCAAGCTGAAGACAGGGCGCTATGGCGCTTTTTGGGGGAGGGCTATGTCCAGCAGTGGACTATTATAACCTGATAATGATGATGATGATGATGAATGTTTGCTAAATTCAGAAGGCATTATGACATTTTTTTCGTCGATAATTTTTACTGGCAAATCAAACATTTCGAGGTTGTGCATGAGTTCTTTCATAAAATAGAGCCTATGTAAACGGCAAATTATTGATTTTTACACCCTAACCTAACCCTTAGATGTAATATTACGTAACCTGTTCGTGCAACATAAAGGTTAGACCAAATTCAACGTCTTGAACAGTGGCAGACGCAGGCGGCCAGACATAATTGTTTTTCAATTATGTTTAGCATACCAGTAAATGATAGATTACGAAACTAAATTCCTTTTGGTCTCAGCCAAAATTGTAGACAATGATATTCATATCAACCACATTACCAACATATTTTATAAGGTAACTCAAGTAATATGTAATTTAAAACGTAATACGAAACTTAATGTTTTGCGGATCAACGTGGCATTGACGCATCACCACGACACACCGCGACGTGCGGTTTTGTCATACGACACACGAACACGACACAGGTAAATCGAGACTGTAAAAAAACTGTAGTATTTAGCGTCGGTGATACGCCTGCCTTTTGTCGCGCGACGTTTTGTCTATGTGCATATCCTGAACAGTCGCGGGTCGTTGACCTCCAATGAAAAGCCGATTTCTAACAGCTCTTTTGTGCGAGATGTGAATGTCCGATGTAGCTATTTTACGTGCGGTGCGCAATTATTTGTAGGGCCCCGTAATTTATAAACGGATCACAAATGGTGTTTTGCCGTACAATAATATTAGTCTCGGTTTTTATATTTGAACATAACTTTCATTTGCTTTTTTAATATGTTTTTGCTTTCTGCACTTTTATCCTGAATTATTAAAAAGTTTAAAATATGAAAGCGTGTTTATTATGTTTTAGTGCAAATCAACATAATAACATAAGTGCATAACATATACATATTTAGTAATCCATCCCAATAAATTACATGCAAATAATAATGACGCCGAGCTAAGTGACTTTTATACCTCATAGACCACACAGGCAAAGTAAACCGATACTCTTAAAACCACGTAATAAAGACGAGGACCTATCTTTGTCTCAGTTTACCTTTATTTTTGACAAAATACGGTCATTTACTAGAATTCTTCTTACCCACTCCAGATAATCTAATAGTAAAGTAGGTTCAAGTACAATAGAATAGAGATTAGAACCCCTCAATCCAAGTGGAAAGCCTTTTCCATTGGGCTATTGCCACTTAAAGCGTCGTAAACATATGTATTTTTAAACCTCCTTGAGACATATTGCAAAAATCGCATATTCGATCAAATATAATTGACCAATGATTAAAGTGGAATACCGTCCTTACTGCTCTTTCGTTATTACCCATTCCTTACATATTAACAGCTTTTTAATGGATTTTATTTGATGTCAGCGACTATCACCAATAATAAATGTATGAGCAGCCGATTAAAATGACAACACGGGGCCGAGAGAGATCATTAAACCTTAATTTTACTACATTTTGATACCTACAATAAGGCGGTATACATTATGAAAGCAACTATGATATGAGAGTGGCTCTTACATTAAGTGAATGCTACTTACATGGTTGGTAATGGACTGAGAGTTCATTTAATTTAAACTGTACTAAGATTACTCGTGTAGATACTTTGTACGGTTGAAACAAATATTTCAATGCTATTGAAATTAAACTACTATACACGGACTTTATCGCGTTGTTTATTTGACACTTTATTACATATATACATTAATAACAACATCCAAATCCAATCCAAAATACTATGGAATTAGAGGCAAATAATCATTTCAATTAGCTTTATTAGATGTACTTGTCATCAGGAATCCTGATCATACTTTGAGCCACACTGTGTATAGAAAAAAGACCCATACAAATAGGTACTTAAATGGTGAATCTCACCACCATCCTAAACAGTTAGCTACCGTGGAAATGTCTTTGTTTCAGAGAGCCCACGGGATCTGTGACAAGAAATGCCTGGACGCCGAGCTTCAACATGTCAAGCAAGTACTGCAAGACAACAAGCTCCAACAGCCGCGCCGCTGTCACAGATCCCGAGAAAAGCCAGCCACAGTCGAGTGCCAGCGTGCTATACTGCCTTACGTAAAGGGTATGAAGGGACTGACAAGATTGGCTACATCTTGAAGCGAGCTTGAATCAACACATACTTCAAGCCGTCAACGAAGATAAGTCAATTTTTACCATCCGTCAAGTGCCAACTACCTTTACAAGATGTAGGGGTCTATAAAATAGATTGTGACTGCGGACTCTCAAACATTGGTCAAACCAAGAGAAGCATAAGCACCCGCATAAAAAACCAATAGCTGATGTAAAACACCAACGCTCGTTGAAGTCTGCTGTGTGTGAACATGTGCAACAGGGGACCAACCACTGCCTGAGATTTGACAAACCACAGATGCTCGCTAAAGAACACCGATTCCTACCAAGGATGCTTCGCGAGGCTATTGAAATCAAAAAACATCCTAATTTCAATAAAGAATAATATCCTAATGTACCACCAGCTTGGGATCCACTAATTCAAATAGTCAAACCCAAGAAGAAGCAAGCCACAGCTAGACTTCATGATACTTTGAGCTCATTCTGCGTAAATAGAAACACCAATGATCAAATTATGTTCGGGTACTTTGAAACATTGAGACAACTACCATCTTAGTCTGTTACCATAGCTGCTGAAAAGCAACCGAAACATCGTGGAAAGTGCAAACATAAATATAAATAGTTTTAATAGTTTCAATAATTTAATTAGCTCAAAAATTTGTAAAGTTGAATAGTAATAGTAGTGTAACAGTTTCTAAATTATGTAATGAAGTGTCAAATAAACAACGCAATAAAATCCGTATATAGCAGTTTAATTTCAATGAATAACATTCGCGTAAACAGAAGACAATATTATCTTAATGCTATCTTAGGAGTACGATCAACTTCATTGGTATCCAAAACTTTCTTTCTTTTTCTTATGAAGATGAAGAGATCTCCCGGTCTATGAATAATTCCTGTGTCACAGGGTACTTTACAAACATTAAAAAATGGACGCAAACCCACACTAAGGGCAACCATTTGTGGATCACACAATTTTTGTCCTGAGGGATCGAACCCACAACACAGTACGGTGGCAGTAGCGAAGCAACCGCTTAAACCACTACGATGTCCATGCAGTCAAATGTTCTTTGCACATAACTAGTTGGTTAGGTAAGAAGTGTTAACTTCTCCACTAAAACCAAATGCTTATTTTAGGGTCTACTTATGCGAAACCGGCGTACGACGGCATCTTTTGATCGTAAGTACCGTTCCACAGACATTGATTTAAGTATACGCCTCCGTCGCCGTGGTTACTTATAAAATTTAAACATATTTGTCCCCAGTACCGTACATTTTACTAGGGTAAGCGCGATTTAAGCAATGGTAAGAATTTAAGCCTGAACTAATTAGATCAACCCTATTTCTAAAGAGAAATTGCTGTCTATAGATGCGTCGTGCCATTCCGCCGTATCGAGAATAGAGAGATGCCAGAAATCGCCCCATCCTTCGTGAGTATTCCATTGTACTGTCGTCTCACGTACTTCAATTCTACAAACAATATCGCTATACCTATTAATGCAATATTAATGATGACTCCTACACTATTTAATTAAAGACTTTAAAACTAAAAACTAAAGACATTTCTACAATACCGTTTATATTTTAAGTTTTCTTACCAAGCTATTTATTTATTTAATTAATTAATTAAAACGGTATAACACCAATTACATTAATTAACACAAAACCATAGTTGGTAACACACACATAAATAACAACAAAGAGGAAAAAACAATAATAAAATGGAACACACAAATAAATTCAACAAAAATAAAATATACACAGAAAAAAAAAGAACTAACAATCATAATGTATAAACAAAACACAATACACGAAACACAATCAATACACAAAAATAAGTTTAGTTAGTGTGTATGCGATTCCTTTCACAGAATCGCAAACACACCAACATAATTACATGCCATCCGTCCGCAAACAAGTCACAGTCCGGATTGGCACTAAGGAGAGTGTTGAGAGCAGACTGGGTGCGCGGTATGGGTGACTTTGCACGAGCCACAGTGCGACATGACGGTACGGCGAACAAAACATGTTTCCGGTTACGACGGTAATTATTAGGGACATATAATCGACACAACTCATCATGAAGATCCGGTGCATCAATCTTACCTCTGAGGATTTTACACATTACTGTGAGTTGGTTCATCTCACGCCTTACCTCTAAGGAGTTATAGCATAGGCTACCCAGAAGAAAGTGTGTAGGGTACATAAGTGGATAGTATCCATGGATACGCATGTATAGGTACCTAAGGAAAGCCTTTTGTACTTTCTCAAGCAGAAGAATGTACTTTTTTTCATGCGGGTTCCACACACACCCAGCACTCTCTAGTTTGCAGCGAACTAAAGCACCATAAATCAATTTTATAACTGGATAGCTACTAAAGTCATGGGAATTCCTCAGTATGAAACCTAAACGTCTAAAAGATTCTTTTGCTAGTGCAGTTACATGATCGTGGAATGTTAATTTACGGTGCTATAAAACCACTTAAAAATTTACGATACATTAAACAACAATCCTAAATCTATTACTAAAAGAAATATACAATATTTAACATGACTTAACAAAGGCAAACAAAACGTAATGCTTTAAAACAAATTGTAAAAACGAATACAAGAATAGAATAAATGATTCTAACATCGCACTCGTAACAACATTGTGCGAAAACGTAGGCGAGATTATTTGTATCATACCAATTACGTCTAAAAGCTGAGCAAGAAAAGCTAACATTCATGATCATGCACAAACAACTTAATGACTCCATTAGAAGTGATACAAAAAAATTATAAGCAAATATAACAATGGTTTACACAATGATTTAATGATCTGGAAATATTTTGAATGAAAAAGAAACCTTACAATGACCGCCTGCGGCTAAGCAAATAAAACTGCATATAGCGAATTATTTATGTTTGGAAAATCTTGATAACCTTGTATTCCCAAGTACATACACACCGAATACTAATCTTCTAGAATCTAGTCTATTCTATATACTTATAAAAATAGCCTAGTAGAAAGCCGTGGTAGAGCCCACACAGAGGTTTTAAGCTCGATTCCGAAGCACGCACTTCTGATTTTTCGATGATATGTTTGTATTAAATAACTATCGCTCGCTTTAATAATGAAACATTAGGAGAAAACCTACATGTCTGATAGTTCTACAAAATGTTTTTAAAAATGAGTCTACTCTGCCAACCCGTACTAGGAGATCGTGGTGGATTGCGACCGAATCCTTCTCACACTGAGAAGAGACCATGCCCAGCAGGGGATAGTTTATAAACAAGCCTGGCATTATCACTATTTTGTATTTTCTATACTACTCAAGTAACAAATATACTTGCTTGTCATCTAAGTTATATAACGCGTCAGTCTATGACCACTTGCAAAACCAACAGGCAGGAGTTCTCCACTCACGCGTTGCCCACACAGCAAAGTAAGAAACATTGCACATTGCCAATGTAAGAGCCATTATTGGTATATTCACAACAGTGTCTAATAAGGAACTCCAAAAACCCTAACCACGACAAAAACATAAACTATGGTTTTCCGGCTGCTGTTTACTGTAGAGCGTATTCAATATCTCTCCCAGTCTTATAAATTACCTACGTAAGTGGCTACCCTCAATTATTAACCAATTAATTTGAATACAGACTCGATATGTGACATTTTCACACGGTGGCCCTATATATACAACAATTACGCCACATTAGTAACACATTACCTGTATATGGCGGCATTAATGCATTTTATGCAGCATGAACTGGTACCGGCCGTTGAATGGAAATTTATATCTTCGTTGGAAATATAAGACGGCGCGGAAACGCCTCCGCGTGCCCTCAATTTCACTTTGATCTATTCAAATGCGACATCCTATACTACCGCGGCTCAATCCAACCAAGATATATCATTGTGAGATGCGGAATATAATATTATACGAGCACTTTTTGTATTTGCATCAAAACATTGTTTTAGAAGCGAAATCAAGTAAATATAAGTTTGATTTTGCTTCTAAAACAATGTTTTGATATTAATATTTAAACAAATTTAATTTTAAAGATTTTTGTAAAGGGTGCTTTACTGGAACATTCCATGAATGGAAGTCAGACTACATGACTACCGACCTGGTTTTTCTTGGATTAAATATATTGTATACCTATTAAATATTCATAAAAAGCAACTCTTTACCAGAATTCACTATTTAGTAGACTGATGCGGACACACCCAATATGATCTTATTTCATATATGTACCTAGTCAACGATAGAAGTTATACAAATGTTTCTTTAACCACATATTAAAACGCTGTACATTTACTTTATTAAATATTCCCCTACAGAGCAGCGATAGCTCAATGGGGAGACCAACAGACTGCAATGCAGAGGGTCTCGGATTCGAACCCACGTCGCGCACCTCTGACTTTCGGAAGTTATATGACTTTTCGAAATTATGTGCGTATTTTATTATATTAACAATTATCGCCTGCTCCGTGCCTCGGAGAGCACGTTAAGCCGTTGGTCCCGGCTGCCATGAACATCTATGGCAATCGTTATTGGGAGCGTGTCGACACAAAAGATCCCACTGAGTCGAAGTGTATAAGATAAGATAAATATTCCCCTACTTATATCGCAGACTGTTTGCAAAATACTACAATATTTATTAAAAACGTGCATTACCAACCATAGTTACTTTATAAACGACACATACACACTGGTATACAAGCGATGTTACAATTATTTGTTCACATATAAGACACTTGGCTCCAATCCAAGCACGGTATTCGCACATTTCATAAATGAATACAACACTAACAGTACCAACTATTAGATACAGCGTAGCTATAGCTATGTTTATGTTGAAAACGTGGTTGTTCTCATTCGACCATTTTATTATGAACGGTTGATAGGCGCGTGCCGCGAAATTGATTGTGCGTGGTCTCACGTACCTGACAAATTGCTATTGCAATGCCTCTTTATTCTATACGTGAACGATGGCTAGCCTCGTGGCCTACGGATTTACTTAGCTGTCATAATTTATGGCCAGTCACAGTATAGGTTGTTATTCCTAGACTGCAAGGAACGGAGTCGTAAACTATTATACTAAACTGGATAGAGAATATTGGCATTGGTAACAGGCTTTCGAATTTCATTTTAAATTTATTTTTGAATTTTATTACTTTTAATAGTCTATGTCTGTGAACGTCACCCATCATAAGGCGCAAGTAACTATCGTGGCCCGTTGTTGCAACTGTATATTTACGCCAGAACTAGGGTGTCAAACGTTGAAATCCACTATAATTATTTGCTCCACAACATTAGTATCTCTCTAGATACTCTTAGTAATATTATACAAATTATCCACGCTTTAATGAGATAAAAAAGGTATGTCGGATAAAACATAAAATTATCGACCAAATCGAATTCTTTAAAAGTGAATCTGCTCTTTTTATGATATTGCAAGATCTCTGTGAGCTTAAAAGCCGTATAAATGTATCTTTATTGGTCACTTACTTTGTACTTATCTCGACCAATGTAATAAAGTGCCACTTAGATAATGTTTTAGTGACAAAAAGTTAAGAGGAATGTCGTAACGACTTATTTACGGTTGCCTAGAAAAATACTGATATGGAAATGAAGGTGTAAATATAAAAATGTAGTTCTTATATTAATGTGATGTAATATGTCATTCTTATCCTAAGTAGGACCCTCGTAAAATAAATACACAGAGTAGCAATACGAAGCCGTATTGGAAGCCCCGCAAAGAGCATTCGTATAATCTGTCTGTCTGGCGTAACCCTGCCTTTCTGACCCTTGACATGAAAACTAACTTACTTATTATGTACCTACTATTAAGTAGTAACATGTAGAAAACTGTCATATTCAAGAAGCCAAGACCTATCTAAGTAAACATGTTTGTATTAGGAATTAATTATTATCAATCATAATTAGAGTTGGGAATTATAATCTGATCTATCTTAAAACGTACCTACTTAAGAATCCGATAGGATATCGATAATGTTATAGTGGGTACCAGAAGGTTTCACCGCTCTTACTTCTAAAATGCCTTTTTGCCATTTTCTCTAAAATAATAGGCCGTTGTCAGTCCGGAAACATGATTAAAATACCGAGCCAATTTACATTTTATCGTCTAATCATTAATCCTAATCCTAACTAATATTATAAAAGCGAAAATGAGTTTGTTTGTTTGTTTGTTACCTTTTCACGCCTAAACCACTGAACCGATCATCCTGAAATTTTGCATATACGTTGACAAGTGTACGGAAACGGACATAGGCTACCTCTCATCCCGAAAAAAATTACTGTTCCCGAGGAAAACAATAATAACGTTCTTATGATAATAGATGGCGCCACATGTCTTTCGAATCATTATTGAATTATATTATTACAAGCAGAGTACAACCCGAATTGATTGTCAAATTCTAAATTAACGCGAGCGAAGCCGCGGGCAAAAGCTAGTAATTATATGTGTAATATTTTTTACGTAATTACTAAACGGACGTGTGATACTCAATCACGCATTAATACCGGATAATTTTCGCTATCTGGTAGTTTACTTTACAGCCTACCCTGAATCATTAACATATACTTTAAAAATCATAATTGAAAATGGTATAAACGAAATTGGATTTGGACGGATGAATCCATATATCCAGCTGTTGCGAGTCTGGCTGTTCTTTGTGTCCATTGTTTAAATGTTTGCAAAGTTCCCCGCAACACAGGGTTCAGAAACAAAAGATATAGAGATATACCCAAGTAATTAATATTTAAATCCTTACTATAACATTATAAATACGAAAGTGAGTTTGTTTGTTACGCTTTCACGCCTTAATAACTACTCGATCGATCACCAAGAAATTTCGAATACCCGCTTTCTGGGAGTATAAAAAATGACATAGGGTGTCTTTCATCCAGAAAAAAGTACTGTTCCCGTAAGTTAGAAAATTGACATAACCTACATTTACACGAGCGGAGCCGCGGGCAAAATCTGGCCATTTAAATCTATACTATTTTATAGTATCATAATATAGAAATCTAGTAATGAAATAAAAAGCCTTCTTTCTAACATGACATGTCGGTGGCTTATCGTCACATATAACTTATGGGAGTCTACTGAGGGACCGACCTGTCGACGTTATCCTGGGTGGGGTAATGTACGTCACAGCAAGTTTAGTACTGCTAACATGTTTAGACGTTTAAACTCTTGATGTAAGTGAATTTACCGATCAACATTCAACCCGCTTAGTGATAATACGGATGAGACAAGAGTTGAGGTTCACACCTCAACTCTTGTCTCATCCGTATTATCACGATATCACTATCGTAGAAAATTGTATGTAAAATAAATTGAAGATAGTAAAAAGGAGTGTTTCTTTTTTCAATGTGAGAAACTTGGAAATTATTCTGATACTACTTTATATTTTTATTGCCTAAATATAATATCAGGCTGTTTTTCTTTATAGCCCCTATCGGCAGGCTACCTAACGGTTCGTTCACGTTCTTTGGCAAAGTCAAGGGTAAACAAACCCAAGACAAGTTACTGCCTACCGGGATGGTAATATTCTCATTAATCCAGGTTTGAAGAAGGACAAGTTATAGCGCTTAAATAATACTGTGACAGCTAGTAAGTGCCTGCGCCTGCACTTACGTAGGCCTGAACGTATGATTTGATAACCTGTTAACGTAGTTGTAATTGACGGTAGTTCTATATTAATTGCCATGTAATGAAAATATATACAGGCGTATGTTTCCTGAAGGATTAAGCAAAATATACCACAACATTTTAGGATTCTTAGAACTTTACTTTTCACTCGGGAACAATAGATACTTTTTTATGATTATCGGTCGAACAGTTAAGGCCTGAATGCGGAACAAACAAACTTACATTTACATTTATAATATTAATTTGGATCAGGATTATAATTATTTTTTATAATAAAATCAACACTGTTTACAAACTGTCGTACTGCTATGCAAAGATTTCTTAGTATAAGAGAAGGTTACGCTAACGCTAGCCGAATGTTTCAAACATACAAACTTTTAGACGTCTAGGATGTCTCCCAAACTTTTTATTCACCAGCAAAGTGGTAGGTAATTAACTATTCAATACGAACTTATCTTCAAAAACGCATAATAGCTCGCCTCGTTTTCTCTATTCTTATGAGTATGTAATATGTATAATATATTGTGTTATTGTTATATGTATTATACTATTCTACGCTCTAGAGTCATTGTCTTAGATTTAAGAATTCCTATGCTAATACTATTTCTATTGCTATTGTGTATATACAAAGGCCGTGCTAAATGTGGAAAATACACATTATACACATCATAATTCAATTATCATACGGTAGCTGAATAGTATTTTTGTATCGGTGCCTACTCTGTTCTAAATTTGGTAACGACGCGTTTATGGTCACTCACGGCTCGTTGAGGCTTGTTGTCATAGCCTTGATGTGGGTACGCGATCTGTGGTAGATATATATATGTACATATGGCTAGTTTTGTTCAGAACACATGTTTGGAAAACAAGAGGTTACAAGGTTAAACATAGGTACTCGTATAATAAGAGGACGTTAAAACACATGTCATGTTTAAGGCTATCTGCAAAATTAGTTAAATAACAATACATACATATGTATATATAGTTTAGTAACTAATTGCATTGTAAATAATTAATTGAATACCCTATATACATATAAGGTAAGTATGCACATTTGTCATGAGTAAATATCTCTCTATCACAATTGAAGAAAGCCTTATGCTTACCAGATGATTGAAATGAGTGTGACTTTAGGGACCTAAAAACGAATCCTCCTTCTATTTGCATTTCAGTCACATCGTACAATGTCCTCTAAATTATTTATATAATATAGAAGTTTATATAATATTCGTAACATGAAAGAAGGTTCCACAATCAGTCACGTTGTTTATTAAGTTGTGGTATGAAATATAGGGAAATAGGTAACTATTGCAAGCGTGGATCACGTTTGTCAATCTAGTCTCCTTTGCGATGCCATTTAAAGAGGACTGATTCAGGACGCGTCCCTATGGTGCAACGTAGAAATATACATATTTCTGACATGTTTCAATACCATATCGGTTTTTGCAATAAACCATCAGTCTACCATGAATAAGCCCAAACGGTTGAATAGTTGACGCTCACTCCAGTGTCCACAATCAAACACGATTATAACAGATATACACCTACATCTACATATGTACATATCTCTCTCTTTGACAATACAACAAACAGTGGGAGAGCAGTGTCGTGACACACAGGCGATTATTCAAACGCACTCAAATCAACATCTGTCACTGATCGACGATACCCAAGATTAATTTGAATAGCAAACGGCTTTGCATAAATCCTAACTAAATAAACTATAAGGCTGGCTAATTGTAGAGAGGCCATTGAAGTTCATATTTTGAACCCATTATTCATATACATTTAGGATGTCCCAGAATATGTGAATCAAATTGTAGCGGGTGATTCCTTAGGTAAGGACCTTTCAAATGTGCTAAATAAAAAAACATAAAAATTATTTTGTGTTGTTGGTCAAACTTACAAGATTTTCTTTGGTGCAAAAAGATATACCAAAATAATGCAGCGATTTCAATATTACGTCAGATTTTTAAATAAAATCATTTGTAGTTTGACGAATCAATCCTTCACAAATAATAGTAGTAAAAACAAATGAAAATTAGCCATAAACGAAGCATCTGCAGTCGAAAGTCTGTAAAAAGTCATACTTTTTTAAAAACTTTTTTTTTTTTATTTTTACACAAAGGTCATTCATTTTTTATTTTATTTAGCACATTTCAAAGGTCCTTACCTAAGGAATCTCCCGTTACAATTTGATTCACATATTCTGGGACACCCTGTATATGTCACACAACAAACTCTATGTCTAACAAATACAAAAGAATTCTTGTAAGTGACTACTCACCTACTTTTAGATGAAGAATGTGGATACAGATGTACCTATAATATACCTACTTTTATTAAGTAAACGTCGTGTAACGAGTTTATGAGTATTCATCTTTAATAGTTTATTAAAATCAAGTTTTGGGAAATATTTCGACACTTAACATCTCCGTGCGTGGATATATTATCATAATAGTAAAGTGCTTGTTGTTTTAATCATTTATCGTCTACTAGTCCATTAATTAAAATATATTAAACCGTCTAATGAAGTCACAAGGAAAGCACATCTATTAATTTAAAAGCATCGCCGCAGTATGAAGTTTATGACTAATAAATTAAGTTTAAGTGTACAAATCAATAAACTATAGCTGCCATATGATAATTATATGCGAACAAACTTTAAACATTCCTTTTTCGTAAATTCCAATTATATGGGCAGCTTTGAATGTCGGTTTCACTACTCGCCATGAGTTTTGTTTACGACGCCTGCTGATATATGGTTTCCTAGATACCATACCGTGTTTCCTATAGAAACGTTAACTGCCTCACGGCTAAGTTTCATTGTCAACTTAAATATTTATTGTAATTTATTCCGACACTAACAAAGTTTCTCGAGTTTGCATTATGTTCTTACAATAAGTATGTACACACACATAACTCGTGCTTGCTATTTCCAATTTGCATAATACTAAATAATAGTGCTCGGTTACCAACCGAGACAGTCGCACTTTCGTTTCAATATTTCTGTTGCACTATGTGTATCTGCCAGTGCTAGTTAGCAACAAACCTTTGCAAAATGATTCTCATTAAAATCGAAAACTAACGTTACTTAAGTGAAAAGTAGAAACACTTCTTCAACAATCGCAGAACACTATGAACAATCTTAAATTATATTTCTTTTAACATCGTTTCAGAGTTACAGCTGTTTCCGAGGAATATTGAATTGAAAAGAGTTGAACAGTAGCGGAAAATTCCTATTTTAAAAATAACTTCAGCGTAGTCGCCGAAATAATAGAATGTCACATCTAACTTGTTCTTGAAAATGAATTGAATCCAACTATGTGAAGTACATAATTACATTCTGGTAGGAAGATGTTTATCCGATACTCACCATTATAGTGCTAAAGTAAAAATATATACTTTTGTAGAGCTACAGGATTGGAAGTGATATAATTACGCTTAACGCCTAAGTATTTTATCCAAGATAAAAGCAAACAAAAGCATACAAAATAATTAAAGTACATATTATAGTTTTAGGCTCACATACGCTACAATTAGCTAGTGCGGGTTGTTTGTGAAATGGCTCAGTAACAAGACGAGTTCCACACTGTATAAACGATATGAATATGATGGTGAATATCAGCTCTATTACGATTGTATTCAACATATTTAAAAAACACACAACATCATTGATCAAAACCAATAATATTTTTGCTTTTACGATCTGGAAAATATTAAAGATACTATTGGAAAGCATCGTATCGTAAACTTTTTATGATAGTGAAAACTTCTTGTTAATCGGATAAACTTTATCAGAACACCTACATAAACAAATAAAAATTAATACGTCTCTAAAATGTCTTTGTGACCACTTAACACACCCACTTCGGAGGGCTTGCCACGAGATACGGATATTCTCATACCTACTTAATATTGATGGCAATTCTGATGTCTACGTACTAAATTATATTTTATATCCCTGCTGCCAACAAAAAGGTCTTCGGTTAAATATTCTTTCACTATCTTTATTTTATTAATGACTAAAGAAAAACCTTCTGTAAGAACGATGCGAAATTATTTTTAGTACGGTAGCAGAATCGACACCATTAAAAAACACAAAACTAATTTATTTACGTTCCTTATTTACATAACATTTATGTATTAGTAGGTATCGTATACCCGTCTTCGTCAGCGTATGAGGTATGACTCATGCTCAATATCCATCTATCAACGGCTGCGATCTTTATAGTTTATTGCCTTACTTCCTTTACTAGTAAAATTACTTTGTACCTACTAATAAACAACTGTTGCTTCCAATCTGGTACAGACTCAGTACGGAGTACATCTGTTCGTGAATGAACGCACGGCAGAACATTTCAAGTCCGTCCGCCTACGATTTCCGAGTCTCTACTTCCGTGGGAGGTTATTGTTCTGCTTCCATATCAAGTCTCTAAACGTAGTAACGTTAACTCGTACGTTAGACCTCGATTAAGGTCGAGCGAATTTTTTGTGACTTGTTTTGAAAAATAGGCTTTTTTGTTGTTATTGTATTTATGGCGTGTCCTTGTTTCGTATTGAATGGTTGAACTGATGACTATGGTAATGTATTTCTTTTGTTTTAGAAGATTGTCGATAATCATCGTTAGAAGTTTGAAGGTTTCGTTACTGTATTATCAAATCCTTTAGATATTCATTGACTAGACGGAATGCCACTTAAAACGAAATTACTTGCTATTTATATCACTTACTTAATGTATAAAATATTAAATAAACACAAACATAATCTATTAAATTATAATAATTTAAATTTTATCACAACATAATTAATCGCAATCACGAATAAATTTCGCAGCATAATTCAAAGCATCCAAGCAATAAACCAACGACATAAACACTGAACTAGAATCACCCGTGTTCAAATTAATATTTTATCTATGTAATTAATGTTGATGCTAAAAGCAAATGAAATCAGCGCGTATGCAATTATGATTAAGTCGAAAACATTTAGAGCATTCCAACTCGACTGACCGAATAGACTCTATGCCGACATTCAAAAGTACAATATGACAATTTTCTTTCACTTTTGGACAGGTATAGCTCTGGTTGCTGAAATTGAATAGGCTGTCCCAGCATGCTATATTATAAGAGGTTTATAAAGGCAGATACCACATATTACACAGACGAAACCACAGCCAAGCACGCTTAATCAAAATTTGCCGCTATTTAAACAACCCATAAAAAATTCTTAGTTGTTTCGCCATAATTAATTATTAATAGACCGGCACTCGTAAACGGATATGGGTATATGTAATTAAAAAATATATTTCATTTTCTGTTATATTGATGCTCCGTTAAGACAGTAACGGACATGGTTTTATAAGAATAAAAAATACTATATTCTCGTTCAGGCAATTACATATGCTGATTCACTTACAACAGCGCGACTTATGTATTTTCATATTGCTTAACCAATTTAAAAGTTATGATCCTAGAAGAATAACTTGATGTTTCTCCTTTAAAATGTGCAAACCATATAATCTCGTCGCCATGCCAGCAGAAACTGTAGGTTTTTCAATTATACATTTAAATATATTGTGGCGTCAGATTCATATCATCATGATTTCTTAGAGAGTTGATATTTTCAACGACGATATCGAATTGTTTATACTTGGATGAAATTCCATATTTACTAGCGCAAAGGACATTAAAAAGTCGGGTCAGAAATATCAAAAGGTCACTTAAAACTACAAAGTTACCGATAACTAGCACACTAAGCTTAAAGTATGAGAAGAAAGACGGATCTCAAAGATGAAGTTGCATTATTACTTTGCCACCTGACGAAAGTATCTTTGGAAATTCACCAACTTCGTACATATTATTTTGTTCGCAATTTCCATTGTAACTTTAGCCTGAGCACTTAATAATATACGTTAAACTGCAAGCCTTCATTATTCAAGTTGGACTAAAAGTTCCAGAGTTCATTCAAAATATGCTTCGAAACGGTACATCCGGAATCCCAATAGTTTCCCTTCAGGAACCGTCTTCTTTCTACTAAGGGACAAAAGGTGTTTGTAATATTCAACTCAAAAGTTACTTTAGAAGCATTGACTTGCCATCATGTTACTTTTGATGCCGACAGACAGCAAACTTACATGTGCAAGCCCAATTCAATAGACAGAATATTGTTATTGTACATCAATTACATCCTCTGACTTTCGGAAGTTATATGACTTTTCGAAATTATGTGCGTATTGATTGACAATTTTCGCCTGCTCCGTGCCTCGGAGAGCACGTTAAGCCGTCGCTGCGTCGTCCCGGCTGCCACGAACATTTATGGCAGTCGATATTGGGAAGTCAGTGCCCTCTAATATCCTGACACTGCTCTAGCCTTAGGGTATCGTTAGCCTTCGGGCTGCGGAGGTCAGATGGTAGTCGCTCTGTGTAAAAACTGATATCCAGTCAAATCCGGTTAGACTAGAAAAGCCGACCCCAAGTGACTTGGGAGTAATAAAGACTTGGGAATAATAGAGAAGAGCTTGTCATTTACTCATCATGTCTTACGCTTTCCATTTGAATTAAAGTTAGACCGAGTACCAAAAATAGACCACAACAATGCTCTTCTTATATTAATACTAGCTGACCCGCGCAACTTCGTCTGCTTCACATAAGAGAATTTGTCCCGTTTTTGCAACATTATCTGCTCCTATTGGTTGTAGCGTGATTATATATAGCCTATAGCCTTCCTCGATAAAAGGGCTATCCAACACTAAAATAATTTTTCAATTCCAACTAGTAATTCCTGAGATTAGCGCGTTCAACCAAACAATCGAATAAACAAACAAACTCTTCAGCTTTATAATATTAGTATAGATATAAGAAAAGCATTGTTAGTTTTATGTAATAATCGAATTTATATATAGATGTGTACAATGACAGCGTTTTCGTTAAACTAATCTCATTATCAAACATCATTTTCTCTGTCTTATTTTATCTATTAAGCAGCGCAACCAATTGGACCAAATATTAACTAAATTAAGAATTACCTAGGTAGTTTGTAACCTCGCGATCCGAGACGTTGCAGGTGCGGTATAGGCAAACCATGCATTCCGTTTTCGTATTGAAGATATCAAAATTAAAGGGTACTAGAGAACTCGTTAAGTGGAACTGTTATTCCAAGCATCTCCTTTTGAACCTGAAGATTTAATACTCCTCATTAAAATAAATTCAAGATAAAGTACTAAAACCGTTTAATAACTTTCTTTTACAGTCACTAATCGGATTACGATTCCATCATCGCACGCGATACTTTATCTATACTCGATCAATAAACTCAATCCAGTAACCTTGATTTAAATACAACGGCGCCTGTTCATTGACAACGCTCATATACCACATGACTTACAATTGACAAAAATGGTCACGGGTATAAATGGCATTTAAGCTAGAAACAGACTTAAGCAACTTTTATGTCATTTGCCTCCATATAAACTAAATAATATTTCTTATATTTGGATTCTGGCCGAATATAAGCTAAATACAACTAAATACCCATATGCAGCAAGCAAACCCAAAAGGTTACTTATGGATATCAACGTAACTTTAATGCGTTTCAAAATATCTTACCCAAAATACAGTCTACATTCCATTGCTTATGTCTTCACTGAATATATATATATAAGTGTATGGACACTTATAATAAACACAATAAAGCATAAGTAATTTTAACAAATTCCTTTTAGGTAATAGTCAGTTGAAGCTTTGTAATCAGCATGTACACATATACTTGCGACTGTATATCCTGTATATCCGAAGTGGTAGACAGAGATATATTAACCACAATCGCAAGCTCTGTCTTTAGATCCCACGTAATAAGGGACGAGTAATTGGACGACTACCGTGCACATTTTCAGATTTCTGGCGAAAATCCTAACAAACTTTTACGCAAACACAAACCGTGGGGCCAACGGATATGGTTCTCTATACGATTTACTAATAAGTTGGTCGCGCATGGCTTGTGGCAACCCACTTCTATGCTCTATCCAGTTCTATCCGGCAGCCAATAGCCTCGTGTTGGGTGGGCATCGGCTGCCGTCGAGTATTGGTAGTCTGCTCCTACCTTTATGGCAAGCTTGCACGTCTCATTAGTCAAGCCCACGCGCCCTGTGACAATAGAATGAACACTATTGTTTACCGATGTTGTAATACGTATATTTGATTTAGATTTAAACTGTTAAGAGAGAAAGCCTGATTCAATTAACCTTTGCATGTGCCAGGAAATTGGCTATATAGTCAAACCTATTTGTTATTTCCCTGGATGACGAAGCAAAAGACCGCTCTCATTAAAATGCTCATACGAGAAAGAGGAAGAGATGCTTTTAGGTTACGCATTGCGATGAAAATAAGAACTGATGCGGCAAAAGATAATTTCCGTGGCAAATTCAAATATAAACAAATTACAAGCTAGTCCGGAATGAGCCATGCAGCCCAAGCTAAAGTTGAGTAAGTAACACATCGATTATTTAGAAAACAGCAAATAGAATATCCATTATAACACAGCATGGTACAAAGTCAGTCGCTTGGGTTATAAACAACCAATGCACCAGGTGCACTTTACTTTACAGGATGGAAATAAATCTTTCAGCTGCTTACTTAAGTCCATCCTTTATTTTTATAACGCAGTTAAGAGTTGCAAAAGTGATTCGTCCATCGATTAATACCAAGTACAGTAACCCGTTTCCCACAGCTGGCATTATAAACACCCGATACAATCTATGTTCCCTTTCATTCTGAGATCAACATGAGTATAAATCTTCCACTACACAGTTTATAAGCCTTATTTTTATAACCTACTTACATGCAACAAACTTTCCCCCATTAAATTTAAAAAAACAATCGCCCTTCGCATATATTTATGTAAAGTTACGTAAATTGATGTCTGCTGGCGGCAGTTATTCACGCTCTATTGCGCTTGCGACTCGATTGAGTAAAAATGATTGACTGTGCCGACGAGTGGCATTTGATATCACTGGTCACATTTTAACAAATTCTGCGTATACATAAAAAAACAAATGTGGATACGCGTACCTATCCAATTAGTAAAAACAGCATGCTTATGGTTAAGTCTGCGAAATGGTAAAAAAACGTAAATAGCACTTATAGTGTAACTTCATTTGTCTATCACGTCATAACGGTTGCAACTACTAATGCTCTTACTAAAAATGGTTTTCTCTTATGATAATAAATTTTAGTAAAAAGTATGAAATATTTAAAAGTAGAACAGTTTAATGCATATATGCTCTTTCTTTTTTCAAAAACTGTACACCATTTTTATTACAACAATATGTAAATACCTTTTGTAAAAGTAATTTAGACAAATACGTCAGTGAAAATTATGTGCAAGCAACGCTCTCAGCTTTGAGCATCGTGAACAAGTCATCACGGACATACCTACCTTATAATTTTATTTAACAAGCAGTATAATATAATAGCAGTTAATTGGAATGCTTATTGTCAGTGATAATTGGCCTATTTGAAGTTCAAGAATTTTATTCTCACTCTTGAATGATACCCACTGCGGCCGTAGGCAATGTTTGTGTTTTAATTATCTCGAATCAAATTGTCTGTGGTGTCAAACAAATGGTACGTTGAACAGACCGCGAGATAAAGACTGCTTACTTAATTACGCTTTGCCGCTTTACTCTTTAAGTTATCTATATATTAATACGTGAAGCAAAAACTTTGTACCCCTTTTTACGAAAATTGCGCGAACGAAGGAGTAATGAAATTTGGCACAGTTAAAGTGTACATGGAGAAGGAGTGACGAATCCTAATATTTATATAAAATATGCACTAGAAATATATTAAATTAATGAAAAAACACTACACGCACACAACCATGCATTTGACACACGCAGTGGAAGCGCGTAACTATGGTTACATATATCAATATATAATGACATATATCAGCAATATCTTACAGGCAAACTTTGGTCGAATTTCGAGCACTAGGCGACCGCTAGTTCACCGAATTGCTTATCCGCTTTTAGAGATGCTATGTTATTATATCGACGCCAAGATTTCTAATCGTATCCTATGACATCATTAACCGTTTTCCTTATAAACTCTTGCCAAGTCTAAGACCTGGGACCTAGGCACAAGGCTTTTCCATTATGCTTGGTTGCCAGCTAATTAACTCATTATAGATTTAGTTATAGCAGCATGCATCAGTATAAAATGTCGCATATGGCTGCAGCTGCCTTTTATCATAATTCATAAATCTTAATTAATAATACAAATGCGAGAGGCACAGAAAAGGACAAAGGGTACATTGAAATTAAACTACTATATACGGATTTTATCGCGTTGTTTATTTGACACTTTATTACATAATTTAGAAACTGTTACACTACTACTATTAAACTTTACAAATTTTTAAGCTAATTAAATTATTAAAACTATTAATATTTAAGTTTACACTTTTAAAGGGTACATTTTATTCAGTTGTAATGTTAATTGCTATTCCAAGGAGCATAACCGCAGGCAAAAGCTAGTCAACTATAACTTTTAAGTTTTAGCTAACGCTAACCGCATGCTTATGTACCTTGGAGGTACTAAGATGGCGTTCGTATATTAGTGTTGAAAATTGTAAGAACTATTCGGAGGTGGCTGCAGGAAGGCTATTTATATCGCAAACTCGCTATCGTCGTATATAAACAAATCTAACTAGAGTTTATCAATTAGGTAGTCGTGATCTACCTACCACACACGAATTAATAATAATATCTTTTAGATGTTTAGGCAGATTTTATTATTTTATTATCAATTAATATGTTAATATTGTAAAAGATACGTAACATAAGCCATAGTACACTTCTAATGAGATTTATATTAATAAAGTTTAACAGTTAATCATTTTTATAACACGAACCTATTAATTATACGGTTATTTCGTTTATGTTACAGATTTCATCGTAAGCATTTTTACAATACTAGTTTTTAAGCGCGTCTTCGCTCACTAGGTTCTAAAGATCTATCCTACAGGAAATGTGAAATTTTCGTATCAAAGCCTATGTCACGTTCGAGCCTATAAACTATGCAAAAAATAACGACGGTCCATTGTTCAGTTGCTGCAGAAACGAAGGACAACCTAACATCACACTCTGTCGTTTAAAATGTTAGTAAGGATTGTAATTTAGTTTTATAATACTTAGAGTAAGTATTGATAATCACAACCATCGACATCATAAGGTAAGTTAAAGCAACGATTCGTACAACGCCATTTTTCAAGACTGATGATCACATCTGTGGGGCACACATTGAAACAAAAACCTCTTCCAAAGGCATGGAAGATGATTTGTTTCTCAAGGGGTTCCTTAACACATTTCTTACCAAACCGAATAGTCACAGCGTACATCAGGATTCCTGAAAGTGTGATAAAAGCATCGGCACTGAGCAACACAACAGCTTATGATCTAGATAAGCTTTAAGAACTGAATCCACAAATTCATCGAATCTGAAGACACTCATGCATCAGCTGCTGGTGTGATTATCAACTATAGATACTCTTTCGCAATCTGGAGACAATAAAAATACAGTACATGGTTTACCATGAACTGTGATTTTACTGTCTCTATGAACTATGGCGTTAACTAACATAAATATGTTACACAAGTTTCTGGCCGTGGCTTTGTTTGCGCTAATCCCACACAAACGAATTATATACATACATAGATTCACGCTTGTTTCCCAAAGAGGTAGGCAGAGACTACGAATTTCCATTTGCTACAATCGTGACAAACTTCTCTGGCTTCATTCACTTTTCATTCCTCATACACGCCCGTCGGTTCAAGGTGCTCTTAACCTGGCCTTTGTCCAGAACGCCTCCGATCTGATTGAGAAACGTTTGCCTAGGTTTTCCTCTTGCGACTTTCCATTCACACTAGCCTTATAAACTTTCTTAGCCAGTCTTTCCTCGTCCATTCTTTCTACATGTCCAAACCAGCTTAACCCTTTTCTATTCTTGTCACTATATCCACTTTCATGCCGCATCTCTCTCTAATCACACTATTCCTTATTCTATCTTTCAGAGTCACACCACATATGCTTCTCAGCGCTCTCATTTCTACAGAATTTAATCTGCTCTCATGCTTCTTTTGCCATACCCAACTTTCACTTCCATACATAAGTGTGGCCACTAATAGTCTTTTTTGAACAGCCAAACGTGCTTTTTCGGATACATTTTGACTGTTCATAAAAGCGTGTAGAGCTCCATTCACTTTGTTGCCAGCAATCGTTCTCCTTTCGATATCTCCCTCATGTTTACCATCCCTTGTAAATAAAGTACCCAAATATACAAACTCTTTCACTTGCTCCACTTTTTCTCCATCAATCATAATATTACATATCGTCACGCACTAAACAAACGTATTACCGGGATATAAATCCGAGATAAGTATATCCTATACGTTAAACCATGACATAGTCTATCTGTATGCTAAGTTTCATCTAAATATATTTAACAGCCTATACGTGATAGGATTTATTTACGAAAATATTGCCGAATGTCCCACATGACAGATTGCAATAAAAACAATATAAAAAAAAAATACGTGTTAGGATAACTAACTAAACATTTTCACAAACATCAACACTTTTATCATTAGTAGGATTTTACAAGTTTTACAACAAGAAACCAAACATCATAACGACTAGTCTATAATTTGTATTCATAGTCTTTGATATGATCATAAAAAACTATATTTAGAGCTGTATCTTGTATAAACAATAACCTCTATGCTATAGTAAAAATGTACCTATATAGAACGATATCCTAATCTTAACTAATATTATAAATGCGAATATGAGTTTGTTCGTTTATTACGCTTTCACTATAGAGTGTAATTTTAGGATGTTTGGTTGAGTAGGTATGGAGCTACTCGAACAAACATCATAAAATTTTGCGTTATCAAGGAAACAGAAAAGAACATAGGGTGTACCCTAAATCGAATCGAATCGAAATTTATGAAAGGTTAATTCATACATACATCCAGAAAAAGTACTGTTATTAACTAAACCTAACCTAACCTACATTTGGATTAAAAGAAGGGTAAAAGAAGGGTCGAGCTTAGTACTCTCTTTGCTTAGACATGATATTTTGCTAAGAACTGGCCTGCCACCTTACCGATAATCAGAGCCTTGTGTTGTATTTCTACGGTTAGTAGGGTTGCCAGATTCCTTAAAGGAAGTGCTGTTCTTAATAAAAACCTTCGGGGCCTTTATTAATAAAAAGGCCCCGATGGGCCATGTGCTTATCTGCTACATAAACAACGATAACCACTTCAAGTCATCAAGTTTGATAGCCCTTTTGTGTTTGGAACCAGCAAATAAAAGCGAAATAAGGTTAAATGTCGACTCAGTTAAAATGCTTAGACTATCATTACTAATTACCAATACAAACAATAACAGCTTAATTAGTTAATTGTTTAAATGACGATTCCGTAATAGTATCCGCAATAGAAAGATGGCGTTGATTTTCACTACCCATATGACCCCAATTTTCATTAATATTCTGATTGCGAATGTGAGGTTTTTTGTTTCACTTTCATGCCTTAAATACTCAGCCGAACATCATGAAATTTCGCATACACGTTGTCAGGGGTCCAGAAAACGTCATGGGATACCTCTCATCCAGAAAAATGTACTGTACCCGAGGAATACCTAGTTATAGTTATAGAATAAATGATGTTATATGTCTCTTTAAATAAGCGTTATGTCTAGAAAGAACGAGATTACCAACGCAATGCACAAAGCTTAAGAGATCTTGCGATCTTTATAGCTATAGCTTGAATAAGCAACTCAAGCAATCCAACGTCGAGTGCCATCTTGCTTATAAATATAAAGACTATAAACCCAAACTGGCAAGGAGAAAAAGCAAAAACTTTAGTTCTCCTGTTTCTTACCTTTCACATTTAGATCGACATAAATTTCGTGTTTAAGAAGTGCTATGACTGACAATTGACGAATACGTGGTGCTTATAATGATAGTTATAAAACAAGGACATTACAATATTCACAGCCTACCCGATATACTCAATGACTAGAATATTTCTCACAAATGTTTATTTATTAGGTATTAGAAAAGCAACTCTTATATCTATTCACAAACATACTATATAATAAATAGTGACTTAACAATACGTTATACCACATATTAAATCATAGTTATGTTGCAGAATCAATTGGTTACACATAAAAATATAATAGCTAGGTACACAAGGTGGAGTCAGTGACCTCTAAACTACTCGAGTTACAGTTAATAATTAATAAAACAACGGTATACAGCTATTGAACTGCGAGCACGCGATGCCCAAGCAAAAAAATAAAACGAAAATACTCAAAACACTGTTTATTTGTTATTCTTGTAAGTAATTACTTCATTTATAAATTTTAAACATATGTCACATTATCACATAGGTACTATTTATTTTTTACTAATTCTATAAAGTTTGATGTGTATACCTAGTAAACTCATGAATTGCTGAACCTATTTCAAAAGTTACTGATTGCATTATAATTTCGCAATACGATAATTTAGGGTTAATTTGGTATGAAATTAGTCTTTTCTAGTGGATTTGCTCTAAATTTTAGCTTTATGCATTAGCACATATAAATGTAGCGTATCTACACTACAAAATGTTTCTGAAATATCGATAATAAGTATCTACTTATTATTGATATTTGTAAAACAATCTGTATTGCAAATTTCAATATTTTTGAAATAGGTACATTCATACTTAAATATTTTGACATATACGTGAGTAGGTATTCATAAATGCAATGCATTTTTAAAATAAAAATAGGAGCTTAAATTCGGTCAGTCGTGATAATTACCAATATAACGTCTAATCAACCTCACATGAACCAATAACACACACTCAGTCAATCTGAAGTCAGTATTAGAAGCAGGAGATTAACCGGAAAGTTTGTCAAAATATGAACACACCTTTTGTCCCGATTATACGATCTGCGCGAGCACACATAAAAGTTATATTGCAGTCGTCATGTGCATGCATGCATTGTCGGTCAGCTCAACGAAAATAGAATTTTTATGAGGGAAGTATCAAAACGTCCGCGTACCTAGCTATTCATGAACATGCGCTATGAATAAAGATGACAAGACTATCTATTAAATAACAGTTGAATTTCCCGTGAAACTACCTAATAAAACATCTTATATAAATCTGTGAAGTTTTGTGTTACGTTTTGTTAGTTTTAATTGCTAGAGTTAACGGTCAGAATCGAGGTAGTTTCTGAACGGTTTTAACATGATTGATTCAACCCGCTTAAGCGACAAACAGTTAAAGTTAAAGCACAGGACGTGGGACGCCAAGCGCGCATTTTGTCCCCGAACGCGCGACATTTGTATTACAACAAACTTTGAAGCTCGACTTAGTAAACGGAATGTCTCGCTAGTGCATCCGTGCTTGTATTTGGTATCTCATTTTCCGTATAGTTTGGAACTACTCAAGAGTTATTCAATAACTTTTACTTACACATGATTAAAATCTTTATTTATATACCTACCGAATCCAATCAAGGATAGTGTCTACACGTGAATGTAAAGCCAATATTGTCACAATGTGTTATCGTGATTCCTGTTCTAAGTAAGTATTCTATGGCACAAAACGCAATATCCATTAAATCGCACGTCGCAGGCAAGCTGCTAAACGAATCTTGTCCAATATCGTTTATATTAGACGGACCGATGTAGTTATATCAACTACAAATCAGGCTACCTGGATGGGGAAAACTTCAGTAAAGATGCTTTAACCGAATCAAAGATGATCTAGAGAAAATCTAGGTAAAGATTACGCTAAGCTGCCGAGCATGTAGGAAGAAATCAGAAGAATGATGATATAGGAAATAATAATAATTTTTTTGCAGACCGAACACCGGTCACAGCGGCCAATCTTAACGGAGACTGGCCATCAGGGCAGGAGATATTGCAGTGCACAAGTGTGTGCGCCAACACAAGGGTACTTTATATACCCACACTCTCAAATTCCGATGGGACGGCAATCCGACACGACTGGACAGCCTCAGGACCAACGGCTTTACGTGCTTTCCGAGCCACTGGAGTGTCCGACGCCGCCAACTCTGAAATCTAGGCTGCTATTGAGAATATATAATTGTTGCTGGCTCAACCTGGGACTTGAACACGAGACCTCATGCAAAGCTGTTGCATTCACTACTAATGCGCCACCAATGCACATCATAATGTATGTATTTAGGAAACTAAGTGTATGTATGTATATCAGCGACTGTAACACGTAAGCTCTAGCCTTTTAGCATCACAATAGTATCGTTGTCGCTGGGGGTCATCGATACAGGTAATTAAACACTCAAGCGAGTCAAAGTGCAACAATGGGCGTTTCGTGGCGAGGCGCGAGGTGTCGCGATGCTCATTAGATGGAACGTGAGGACATTAATGAGACTAGATGGTATCGCATCCACCCGTAGCGGCCGCATACTTTCACTTCTTAAGGGCAGCCATTGACTACGAGAACTAAGCGATGCACGTTAACTTGAAGCGTTTGACTTTGAAAAACTGATCAGACGGCAGAGGAAGTAACTTTCAAGATACTAAAGACAACTTCATTGGAACAAGCCCTGTATCAGCGGGCATGTATTTTTTATACGCTGCTAAGATTAGACTAATAAAACTTTGCGCTGACACATGCCTAATGGCGAAGTGAACCCGTAGAGTTTTTTCACAACATTTACCTCATGTCATAGTTTTCTTTTCGAACATTTAATGAGTGACTGTCACGACTAAATAGCAGAACATCTCAGTGATAAGCGTGTGAATAAGTAACACCTTACAATCATTATCTTGTTTTTTTTTAACTGTTGGTAGTAGTTGCACTTGCTGTATTTACTTTATTATATATTTATACTATCAGTCTATCAACGACGAATTTTCATAGATCTTAACATAAGTCGTCACGATTGATGATTAGCCTTTTCTACAAACTTCGATGTATGTCGATGTACGATGATGATGTGACAGATGATTATCATGTCAAGTTGAGTCAAAGACTTAGAACTCATGGTAATCACACAGTATAATTAAGTACATATGTTTGTATAAATGTTAGCTTATCACTTTTCTTGTGCGTAACTCAATTTATTGAAGAAAAATATACCATGTACAGTTTTCACAGTCGACTATAATTTAACGAGGCGTTTTGTATTTTTTAACAGACTTCAAAAAAGATGGAGGTTTCTCAATTCAACCGTATATATTTTTTGTATTTTATCTCTGACGTCGGCGACGAGATTGAGAACTGACAATACTGAATAGAAAATGTTGCTTACAAACTTGATGCCGGCCTTTTCCAGTACAAACACAGCAAGAATGTAGTACCTATATAAACTTGCATTATTAAATTAAGTCACTACAATAGGTAGGTTCTTCTATTACACCTACAGGTAGTAAAGCTCCTAGCTCATTTGCTTACGAGGCGTAATCGCTATTGATGAACCTTGGACTAAAATGTAACTGAACATTTTATTTCATGAATATTGCAAAAATATACAAGCGTCTTGTAAATCAACGCAATCCGTCATATCACTTGACGTTAATAAGTGAAATCATTATGTGAAAGTCCCCAAAAAAGTATAATATGTATTGTGATGGATGAGGCAAAAGCTTGAATATTTATTAAGTACAAGGGAAACTTTATTGATTGATACAACCGTAGCGATATATAAAAATCTTAATAATTTTACTTTGTCTGAATATAATCGTTCCAATTTTTATCATTTACCACAATCACGTTCAAATAATATTAAACTTCAATTCTCTAACGAAATCAGAGACGTACCTTTTAGAAAAAGGCTATTAGAGTGAATGAAATATGGAGGTATTGCAGAGTAGTAACCGTATGTCATAAAATGGAAAGCCTTCACTACTTGCCTCTACCTTTAGAGCATACTTATATTATCACGGTAGAGCAAAATTTTCCTTAAACCTATTTTTGAAAGGATAGTTTACATGCAATAGATCTTAGCTGTATAAAAATAAACAACACAGCTAATTTACATGTACTTATATTCATTTTTTAAATCAACAAATGTTACGTCATCCTATTCGTCCAAAAGTTAAATACCTTCTAACAATTTGAAATCAATTCACATTCATATACCTATAGCTACTGTGCAATGAAATATAAAACGACTTTTAGAAAAAAGGTCACAACAACCTGTCAAATTTCTCGTAATTTGCCGTAAGTTCTTAACAAATCGTCTGTCGTCATTGGACAACCAGAGTCACGCGACTTACTGAGACTTATTATGTCGCTTCAGCTGTTCCGTGCTAACCCCGCTGGTGTTATGGCGTGACTTGTCAGAAGCGTGTGAAAATCACTATTGAGCTTGTTTCTCTGTCGCCAAGCAATCAAAGTCGTGTCGTCTCTTCCAATTTACTCGCGAGATAAACTGCCGTTTCTCCAATATCATGCTTCATAAAATAATGACAGAGTAAAAGGCATAAGTAAATAAATTAGTGAAATTAAATAGCAGTGCGTGTTCATGGCTTTGACGTGTTGTCTTAAAGTGAAGGTTGCTGCGTGCCGTACGTGCTTATAATATACGTACTTAAATCATGTAAATATGCAAATTTTACTAATTATTATAACGATCTTGATAACATTCTATTGCTCTTTTTTCTGACAGCAATTTTTCCATAACGTATAGTATATTGTTAGGTAGCTAACTATTTATAAACTTGGATATTCTTAGTTTATTAATAGCACCTATTAATATATTACAAAGAATTCAAGCGATGATATTCGTTGCATACATTAAAATACTTTACTGAGATCATACTTTAATATAATACATGTCAGCCAAAAGACGTCCACTGCTGGACATAGGCCTTCCCCAAGGTTTTCCACACATACCGGTCTTGGGCCACCCGCATCCAACCGCTTCCCGCGACCTTTACCAGGTCGTCGGTCCACCTTGTGGGAGGCCTACCCCTGCTGCGTGTTCCGGTGCGTATAATATATAGTAATGAAAATCGCAAAATATCATAAATGCCCTATATACATATACAGGGTTTAACGACAGGCGTATTTCTAGGAAAATGTCATAAAAAAGAAAGTTCAATTTTCTCCTTTAATAATTTTCACCAACAAACGTTTCTTCCCAAGGGAACAATACCTACACGCTCTACTGACAAAATTTCACCCTATCCAACTGTATTTCAAGGAGGTTTCTCGTTTGTCATAAAGACGTGGATATCGGAAGTTGTGCCTTCACTTTGCGCCACAATACGTGAAATACGAGTAGCTAGGTAACTAGGTAAAAGGTGAGTGCTCTCACACAACGCGGCAAGTACCACGACTCGTATCTAACGCTTTTCCGGCTTATTTATTTACCCTATTATACTTCTCACTAACTATAAGCCCCCATCTATTTGATTGTTATATGAAAACGTTCAACGACATTTAGAGCAAATCTTTAATTAGCTAAATAAGTAAAATTTGCTTCATGAATTAATAGAAAATTAAGTCGCAATCTACATTGTCATAGTCACCGGGCTACCACGGAACAGGAAATAACTGGGCAACGAATATTTCTGTCTACTCAGCAAGTCATTCAGCTGTAAGGCTACGTTTTATGAAAATTTTGCGAGAACCGCACCTCTAAAATCCAGTTCAATAATATCACAATGGGCTTTTTGCAGAAAGTTATTAATTTATATATGACGTCTATAATTAAATAGGCTTCGTTTGAATGGATAGTTAGTTAGAAAATATGTATGTACGTCTCGAAATATATGCTACACTTTTGTTTGGTCTATATTTGCCTAAGTCATTTCTCGAATTATATTCATCTCTTCTAGTGTCTTTGACTGAACCCTTTATTAGTTGTATTGTCTCCGTTACCATAATAATGTCGTCTGTTTTGAATGTGAAACCGAAATAACAAGGTACCTCTGATTAAAATCGACTACCTTAATATAGATAAACAATAATACGCCACGAAATATAAGTAACAACGTTTTCATAAATGTTTGTTTACAAAGTTTAAACACACAGATAATAGTCAATCCGTCAATTTCCGCACTAGTTGAACTCTTTATACATATTATACTATACTAAACAAACAAAGACTTTAAGCATATAACGACCCTCGATGCACATCAGGGGTTCAACAATAACAAAAATACCTAAGACTAACATGCAATTAATATAATTACACACGTGTGTATGAAATAAAGGTTAAACTTGAAACACGTAACAACAATGGATGTCGATTACGTCAGAGCAGTAGCTATGGTACATAATTGGCTGCGATCATCGGCCACTCATTAAGCGTAAAATTATTCTGAAGTGCTGACACGGCAGGTGCGCAGACTGCAGTCTGGTTCTGCGTGCTACCATCGATAGGCAAATAGAAAAAAATAATCAACGTCCAACGTCGGTCAACCGCACAGTACACGCCGTGTATTACGCAAAAAATGGTCAAGTGTGAAATGCGAACAGTAGGCGAATTGCGTCGGATTTAAAGCAAATAAATAGTAAGGCCATTTTTAGTTAAAATCCTAATAATGTTATGAATGTGATAGTTTTTAAGATATTTAGATTTCACGCGCGAACCATCGAAGGGTTTTGGATGCAAGTTAGCACATAGACAGGACTATGTTCTAGATTAACATATACTTAGGGACATTTATGTCGCTATACGTTTCTATTGAATTTATTGGGGTGATACCACAGGCAGAAGCTAGTATATAATATAGGCCTAAGTAAAACGCAAGGTGATAATTGAAACGTATTAAGTTGGTATAAACTGCTATAAGTTGGTATAAGTCAGCTAAACAATTTATATGTGCGCTACCAGCATTTCCAAATATATGTAGGTACCTATGCGTCAGCATCATGTTTTCATTTGCGGACAAGCGTAGAGTAGATAGGTTTAATATTTAAATACGCTGATACGAACGTTAGTTTAGTTCATTTCAGCACATTTACACAATAGAATCAAAACGTATTTGGAACATAATTAAAAAATTAGCTTTTCGTAAACTAGACTATATATTTTACTCCTGCATCTATCTGCTTCTCTAGTTTAGTTACATATAGATACATTCAATTATTAATATGAATTTATTTTTACGCAGGTTCAAAACATTAAACTTTTGTGCATTTTACCTTCACACACGCACACACACACAAACACATTCTATCACAAACTCACAAACATCAACTACACGTACTATCAACTCCAGCGACGGATGACCACTCCTAAGGTTAAAATCGCATAGCAGGCCAACACTTGGTACCCGTACCCGTGACACGCCCCTTTCTTTGTTTGAGTTTTTTACACTTTACATTTGTTTACTGATTCTAAGGCGATACAAACTCAACTGGTCAACATGTGCAAGCGAAAATTTTTCTTTAATGGTCATCCGTCGCTGGAGCCTATAGCACAGTTTCGCATATACCATATCGTTTTTATTTTTATAAACAGATTTTTTCGAAAAACATCCTTATAATAGGTACTCCAACACGTAATTGTTGTTATAAGAAATGTATTTCACTTAAAAAACAAATAAGTAGGTACTAAATTAGAACAGACGGATGGATGACTCTCATAACGCAGAAATTTCCTAGCATGGGGGTCATAGATTAATCAATCAAAAGACCTGTAAATATATATTGTTTTAAGTCCAGCACTATTGTATCATTATCGTTTTTATGTAACCTTATAATGACAAAATAAATAAATTATTATTATTAATTATAATGCTTTAGTACCTACAACAATATATTACATAAAAAACATCGTTGTATTTTAAGTAGGTACGCTAAAATACGTAGGTGTCATAAATAATTTAGATAATATTTATCATTGTCCCTTAGATCCTACGGAACCCTAAGGCACATCTAAATATTACAGCATAATTGCCGGGGGATGTCTCGTATAAATTACTAAGGATTACTTACTTGGCAGAAATCTTGCTTCTAGCTTCACGAGTATCGTGGCTTTGAAAATTATAACGAGTGTACGTACGGGACGATGTTTATCATGTTCCACAGTATTCTCATAAGAAATTACGACGATTAAATGGTATTTTACTTATACAAAGAAACTTATAAAATTACATGAACTTATTTGAACTAAGGAAGTAAGCTGTTAATGGGAGAGAGTTTATTTAAAAAACATACATATATATAGAAAGTGTAGATTTTTTATTTGATTAGGTACTTCTAAAGATAATAATTATTATTATCAGTCAAACAAGCTATATACATACTTTGAATCCATTACTTCATTAAATCTAATTTTAGAATATATCGTTTAAAAACTATTCTATTGTTTGAATATATTTGAACGAAAAGATCAGCTTAATTTAATTCCAATTAGATCAGTTGTCAAACTTGTCAACAGGACCCTTGTATTAGAGGGATCACATATTAAATCAAATCATGCGTCGTAAAATAAAGAAAACGTTACGTCAATCCCCATTCGTCAGGAACTCAGGACTCAGGTGTGCTTCCATATTATAACTGAAAATTAGTCAAATAATATCACATAGATGTTTCGCACAGTAGGCCGAATACATTTTGCTAAATAAAACGTACCTCCAGAGGGCGAGAAAGCAGGTTCAATTTATAATAATTATTCGCAGAAAGGGTTTCATTTATTGTTAATAATGGTAAATTATTCTTAGCCGTGCACTGTGTAATCATCAAGCACAGCATGATCTTTCTTTCCGCGATAAAATTATGGTAAATGACAAACAGTATAAGCTAATATTAATTGAGAAGGAACTAAGTTAAGAATAATATCCACGTCTATTCGAAACTATAGGTCTAAATCATTTTCAATATCAGTTTCATTGAAATGAAATTCAACCATCGCTTACTAATTACAGTTTTTATCTCGTCTATTAAACATGGGTTTGCATTGAACCCGTTTCACCTGATAAGTCGGATATATCTCACGACACATCTTATGGCTCATTACTTTCTAGAGTGTACATTAATATCACTTATCTGTTAGTCTACAGATTTAGGATAGCCATAGATATACATGTGTGATTTTTATAATGACAATCAAACAGTGTAAATTACCAGTAAAAATGCGCTACAACAAATAGTATGCGGTGGAATGAGCTAGAATACCATCTTATTCTATATAAGTTAGAACAAAATAGGGCTAGCATACTAAGCTGATTACGATACCTACTATCATTTCCGTTAATTATTGTGATTTGATGGAGATACCGCTATAGGATCAGCTATATTGCGAGGTTCTACGTTAGTACAGCTTGATAGCTGTACTGTAAGCGTATAACTCAATGAAAATAAGAGTAATTAACAAGAGCATGTTAAGGATAATAATAGGAACGCTCAAATTGATGCTCAAAAATAATTATCTACCACTGAAAGTCATATATCGATTCTACGTAGAGGTACAACAAGCCAGCACTTTAATCCCTCTCATGCTGAAATTAGATTTAGTATGTAGATATATCTACATCAAAAATTTCTAGAAAATAACTTTCTCAGGAAATTTTCGCTTAAGTTTGCGGGAAACTCCTAAACGAAGTCTCTTTATTCGATCTTTTTACTGTAACCAACAAAATCACGAATCGAAGTGCCATCCCACGGCAAAATATAACTTTCACAAATAAGTACATGCCCCCACGTGTTCGTTAACAGTGTCGAAACAAGTAAATACAGATAGAGCCGCAAGTTTCAAGATTAAAACTACAACATTACGGGCGCAAAACCTACATATTGTTCAAACATTTCTCAATTGGCCGCCGGCGGAGGCGCAAATACCCGGTATGGCGCTCTCGTGAACGGTAGATTTACATGTACAGACAAGCAAACACACACCGATATAATGGTTTTGCTACACAAAGAGGCGACTATATCATCGTTGAGTAACAGCTCGCTGTGATTGCACTACAAGAGCATATCAGACAACGATGTATAAAACATTCTGGTAACGTGATATTCATCGACATTAATAGTTAATTACTAGCTAGCGGTCGCCTAGTGGTCAAAATTTGACCAAAATTCCTAAGCTTACTACTTTGTTTTCTGTTTTTCTCTATTACATTAAATAAGGTGTAAGTAACTATAGTTACAAAGAAATGTACGACGTCACGACGTCACGAACAATGTCGAAATACTACGAACGCGATTCGACTGCGTGTGTCAAATGCATGGTTGTGTGCGTGTAGGTAGTGTTTTTTCATTAATTTAATGTATTTTTATCGCACATTTTATAAAAATATTAGGATTCGCCCCTCCTTCTCCATATAAACTTTAACTGTGCCAAATTTCATACTCCTCCGTCCGTGCAATTTTCGTAAAAAGGGGTACAAAGTTTTTGCTTTAGGTATTAATATATAGATTTGTCTATGGTTTTGTAAGAGAAACATTATTATCGACAGCAGATTAAATTTTTATACGATTCAATAGCGACTTGTTCGTATCTAATAGTATTCTAACAAGGCATTTTTACCGTCTTGCGTTAACGCGCGAACGCAATCTGTGCACGTCTACCAAAACTTTTGCAATTCTAATTATAAAATAATTCATCACAACATTTAGCACAATTACTGTGATTTCAGTAAATCAATTAAGTATTATATTTACAAATAAAAATATATCCTAACAATACATGAAAACAAAGAAGGTTACTTTAACTTTTTAATCTTTCAAAGACGATTCATGGTGTGAATCAGCCAGGCCTATCGGCTTTTCTCAATCTGTATTATGTAGAAACAAAAGGGAAATTACGAAAACAAACTTGTCTATTGATCGCAATAAAGCACGTAATATGAATTGCAAGCAAACAAAGGAGGAAAGTTGATATAATTTTGGAGCGAATTTCGAATTCGCGCCAAAACGTAAACAGAAGCTCAACGTTATAATAACTTTCATGCCACTTACGGCGAAGTTTCAAAACTGCCTTCGATATCGGAACTGAACTTTATATCCCATATTGAGAACTGCACGATATACAGTCAAATACAGTACATAAACGAGAGTTTGTCGAGTAATTTATGTGCATAGTAATTAGATTTAGGACGTTTATTTCACTATTGCTGTCATGTTTGCCAATACATATGTCAATATGACCCCTGTCCTTTACTAAATTAAACTTCTGCCCAAACCTATAGGTTACACATCTAATGTAATGCGCGTAAATTTTAAACACTAACATTATATGACATCGCCGACCCGGTGAGCTTGTGACCACGGCCAGTGTAACCTGGTCGAAACTTTAAAATTATGTAAAATAATATTATTGAATAAATAATTATAAAATTAATAAATTCGGGATGAAAAGTAGCCTATGTTCGTTTCTGTACACCTGTCAACGTATGTGCAAAATTTCAGGATGATCGGTTCAGTGGTTTAGGCGTGAACAGGTAACAAACAAACAAACTCATTTTCGCTTTTATAATATTAGTTAGGATTAGGATTAGGATTAGGATTTATGATCTAGGAAGTATTAGAGAGTACTCGAAAGGCATGTCTCACAAGGGTCACATACGTGTCTGTCTTGTTTCAAATGAGTGAGATAATAATATACTCAATTTGTACGTCGGTACCCTTGACCTGCAACCTTGCCAACACTAATCTAATACAGTAACACGGAGTATTTAACATAACGTCGCTCGGTACAATGTAGTCTGTAGTAAATCTATCAAAAAATGTTAAGCAATAATATTCATTAGCTCTTCGTTTAGAATTACAAATGACGTGTGAAATAACTATACAGTAAAGCTGTAAACTATCAATATATTACGAAATATTTGAAAATCAATTTACTTTCCGACAAGCCTTGAACGAAATATCTGCTCGGGTTAAAAACATCCAATTAAAAAGATACGGAAGCAACAGAATACGTGAGCATTGTGCACGATCAGATGTATATCTCGTGTATATTATATTTATTGTATGTAGGTACATGTGTACATAAGAACCTAATATTTTTTTACGGCGACCACGGTAGATACTTTATTTTCGCCAAACGAATCGTCATCTCGCTACCGACGATCATTGTCAATATTTGCTCAGTCCTAAGAACCTACGTCGCACATAACAGTTTGCTAAAGAACCAACCTGAAAGGCGCCTCTAGACCACCATTAAAACGCCCACTCTACACCGTGTTTACTATCAAGCTTGTATGATACTATAGATAAACTGATTTTTAAATATGTATCCGATTTTTTAGATAAATTATCATATTTTTTAATAACGAGTTAAACATGTCGCATTTTTTATTCGCAAAATGTTCGTAATTATGTGCCATAAATCACATTTATTCAATTAATTGACTCCACAGCCTTTCGCATCATTATTTTTTTGGTCGGCAGATTTTAAAAACACACATGTCGCTGAGGAAAATGTCCAGTTATGATAGCTTCCACTTCCGAACTTAATAATAACAGATTGAACCTGCGCAATAAAATTTAATCGCGAACATGTGGCTTGTTAGAAAATTCTCATGTGTTGCATTTGCAAGGAGGCATAATATATTTATGCGAGGTAAATGCTGATACTGAACGATATTGGTTCATAGCACCCAATACCGCAAGATGCGACAGAATAATGTAGATGGCTGTGTGTACCTACAAAATAACTTCACAGTTCGTTGATCTCTCGGGTGTTTTCTCTATTAACACGGACCATGTCCAAAATGGGGATCAATATTTATCCTAGAACAAGAAACTAATAAAAATGAATATTAAATATGTGATTATATTAAGCACGAGTCGTCAATAACTATGTGTGAAGCTATTGTTCAAATAAGTATCTACATACCTATGTTAATTTTGTTATCCAATAAGTGATAATAGCATACATTAGAGCCAGCATAATCATCAGAAATAAACCTACTTGATCCTGGGTCTCTTGGTATTTATTCACCTTTACCAAACTGAAATTCAGCTGGCCTAAACAGACTATGCTTATTAGTAAAACGGAAGAAGACGGTAAAAGATAAAATCTGTTTATTTGACTTATCATTCCGACAAGCGTCACTGTTTACATACACAGAAAAACTAAACAAAAACTAACAAAACAAACGCTAGCGCATGGAAGATTGGATCTGTTCTCGGACAACATGAGAGCGTGCCATCCGCTTCTTGTATACGCAATTGCTTGAGAAAAAGTATAGAAAAAGTATGAACGCGTTCGATCCTATTAGAGAAACGGCCGACAGCCAAACTAGTTTTACAGTTACGACGAGACGATTCGATTCTGCAACGATATGTATTCGAAGGTCGCGAGAACTTGAGTGGTACCAATTCCGAATTCGTTCTGCAACTTGCCGCTAACTCTGGACGTCAGACAATGCCACCAGACTGTGGATCGTGATAGCGATGACGCGATAATTCGACGCACTTCAACAAGGACACTTAAAACCGAAGCTCGAAACGAAAGGCAAATAAATATTTTATGCATAAGACAAATTTAACATTAAAGCTATGTTTAATTAACCTAATTAACGCCGCTTTAACCCGTGAGAAACGTAACAGTAGGGAGTCTTATTATTTCTGATTCGTATTCCATACATTTTCTCAGGGCTTATCGCAGCACGACCGTACGCTGCTTCGGCATTATACAAGAGATAATTAGTAATAATTCTGTCCTCTCTACAGAAATATATACGATGTCCTACCCACAAAAGACAAGCATTCAATAAAACAATATTTAATTTGAGCAAAGTACCCTTATCTTGTCATCAATCAAAATAATGACAAGTCCAGTTCACTAAGATATTACTACGGAATGTTATTACATAATATGTAATCTAAATTAAATTGCATAGTTCAATAACCTATAGTTGTTTAGTGACCGCGCATAATCAAAATAAAACTCGCCTAAAAGTACATGCTTCACGCACTAACAAGTAAAACGTTCTTTTTATTAACGCTCTGTTTTAGATATTTGTGAAACAGTTACTTCAGTTCTCACGGTATATTGTTCTTAAATATTATTAAATGAGTTTATTCAATTTTAAATTCACTGTCTTTTTGTCTGCATGTTTTGAGCGGAGCCTTTCTGGTTTAAATGAAGTTTATATTTTCCGGCAACCGAATCCGGTGATTTAATTTTGCGACGTCCTGCTTTTAATGTGCTAACATTTACGTATAACACATAACTCTATAGTACAGAATAAAAAATACCTTTTGTCATTTAGAATCTTTGTTGTTATTTACCTACTTATAAAATTTACACATTTTACTATGTCCATTCAACAACACGATACCGTAAACTTACCTTCGTCTTATGTTAGAACAAGTTTATCACTAACACTTCCGTTTCCACACAACACCTATAACACAGATTCGATAATTAGTACTTTCGATTACGTACATTCATAAGTTAATTAACTGACACATTGACAGGTAGTTAGTAACACAATGCATCAAGCAGATTGATGTATTAAACAATAAAACAATCACAGAGTACACACAATTCACATATACATCCAATAGAACACTTAACCCAATTGACACCCGCGTTTCGAACATATATTTTAAAATAAATAATTATTGCAAAGAATTAAAATCGCTCGATATATTAAGTTCGTAGCGCGCGAAAAGTGCAACGGAGGCAAGGCGGCTTGCGCGCGCGACGCGCGTGCTTTGCCCGCATGTGCCGACAGCTGACTGAATCGCAATTCAAAACAACGCTGCAAGCCTCCAATTTTTCGCTGTCGACCTTTGATATATGTAATGTCCACACTCGTTTTGTAATAGATCTTCACTAACAAACAATGACCTCAAGAACTGATTAATCACGATATGCCATAAAATAAATAGATCTTTATTGTAGATAGAACTAAATAATTTGTTTCATGACATTATACAGCTAATAAATCCGCTGGGATTTATTTCTTTAGATAAAGTCAGTCATAGGCAATAAGTCGAGGTCATTAATCACATGCATAAACCACAGGAACTAAAGTGACGTATAAAAACCCATGGTGAACAACATAAAAAGCTGGACTGTTTTAAATGTATTATTAAACAATTTATTGCGAAACTCGATCTAGACCGATGTACGCTAATGACATTGAATTTGCGATCTAGAATCGCTTCCTGTGTTGTGAATACGACGCGCGACGGAGCGAAGTGAGTCTGCGTACGGGCCGCGATTGCGTACGAAGTACAGCCAGACTACAGAGTAGGTAGGTAATGTATAATAAATTGTACAGATTCGCCTCTCTCGCTGCAACTAGATGTGATTTATGTACAGAACTGTGTCGAATTAACAATTACCGCCTTTATGGTAACGTTATCCGAACACGACCGTTATTGTGCTCTTACGTGGGATTTTAACAAAGACGACTGGCTCTATTATGTAGGAGTCTATGGTCTATTACGATCAATAACTTAGATTGATTTAAAATTAAAACAACGTAGCTATTGGCATCAGGTGTTTATTACTATGAATGTTTGTTACAATTTGTCTAATATTAGTACTTATTGGAAGAACTTGGGATTCTGATAGGCCACTTAACGTTTAATATTAATTCTTGTACAAAACAAATGTTTTAATTTGTTTATAAGTTATAATGAGAATATGTTATTAATTATGTTTCCAAACTTCAAATGAAAATAATTTCTAGTTATTTTCCAAACAGGCATAATAATATCTTACTTACCTAGGTACATAAATAAATTAATGACTTTTCATCTATTGTGGGTGTTTCCTTGAAACGTAACCTCTTAGAATGCTCAACTTTCACCAACTTACTGCGAAGGTACTTTATTTCTACAATAGTACTTGAACTTTCACTAACTAATGAACGATAGATATGTACCTACATATATCATAATATATTGTGTCTACAACAGGCCCGCCACATGATAACGGGGGGCTCGGGACAATCTTTCCAACTGGGGCCCCCCTTCACATACAAAATTGAAAAAAAGCTCATTTTTCAAACGAAAAGATTAATCGAAAAAGCGAGAAATAAATACTTACCGTTTTGTTTCTATCTAATATGATAGCCCTCCTCAAGGTGGTGGTCTGGGGCAATTTGTCTAAGCTACACCCCCCCCCCCCCCCCCCTCCTCTCCCCACCTTGTGGCATGCCTAGTCTACATGGAACTTCAGATTATGCTCTGCTTACGCATTTTATTAATAAAACATAATATAGTAACAAATCACGGCAAGTTTTTATAATGGTTGGTAACAACTATTTAGGCACCATATTATTGCTGAACATAGAAGATGTGGTCTTCTATGTTGACTAATAATTGTAATTGCGTAAAGTTGAAAAACCGTTGTTTTAATAAAAACAACGGTTTTTCAACTTTACGCAATTACAATTATTAGTCAACATAGGTCAACATATTTAATTAGGTCGCGAGTTGGGAATCAGAAATCGTTGTAACGCTAACGGAGCCAGGATGAAACTCCCTGTAACGTAGGCGACAAAGAGTTCCTATATACCTAAAGAAGAAGAATCCCTTACCCTAGTTTGTTTACAATCCGATTAAAGGGACGTTGAGTCCTAGCTGGTCTTGGCACGCTTTAGTGTTCAGGAAGGACGTTCGACGGTCGGGGCCATTATGCGCCTTAAGGCCGCGGCCGAGGCGGTCGCCGGCGCCGGCGGCGCGGCGGCGGTGTTCTATTGGCGGTGTCTTTAGTCATCGCCAACGCGTTTAACAGTTTGCCATACAGCTTTGTCCAGCGGCTGGTGGCAGACTATCTGAGAGGCAGGAGTGTCCTCCTCGAGGTTCAAGGCGAAATTTGGCGGCAGCCCATGTCATGCGGTGTCCCGCAGGGATCGGTTCTTGGTCCACTCCTGTGGGACATGAGGTACGACTGGGCCCTACGTGCTGTCCTACCCCCGGGCTGAGTGTCATTAGTTACGCTGACGACACCCTCGTCACAGCCCGTGGGGGTACCTTCGAGGAGGCGGTCCATTTGGCCACCGTGGGTGCTTCCCAGGTGGTCGGGCGTATCGAGGCGCTTGGTTTACGGGTGGCTCTTAAAAAGACGGAGGCCCTGGTCTTTCATGGGCCTCGTCGCATTCCACCCAGCTGCGCGACGCCTCGATAGTGGTGGGCTTGACGCGCGTTCCCGTCCAGACCCAAATGAAATATCTGAACTTGGTCCTAGACGGAAGGTGGCGCTTCGACGAGCACTTCAGACAGCTCGCTCCGATGCTTCTTGACACTGCTTCCGGCCTTGGGCGGCTATTGCCAAACTTGGGCGGGCCCAGTGTCGGTTGACGGCAACTTTACACGGGGGTTATCCGGTCGATGGCGCTTTACGGTGCACCGGTGTGGGCGGACTCCCTGACCGCTCAGTGCAAGACTCTTCTGCGGACACCGCAGAGAGTCATAGCGGTCATTGTAATATGAGGATACCGCACGGTGTTGGCCGACGCAGCTTGCGCATTTTTCGGGACACCCCCGTGAGATTTTGAAGCTGAAGTGCTCGCCGAGGTGTTCGCAATGAGTAAGGAGGTGCGGGAGGAAACGGGTTGTCGTCTCCACCCCGGCAGTGATTAAATACGCGCGTGATCGAGCCACCAGGGCATGATTTTAAAATGGAAGGCGCGGCTGGAGGCTGCCATGGCCGGTTTCAGAACCGTTGGGGCCCTCCAGCCGGTGTTGGAGCGGTGGGCAGGGCGGCAGCATGAGACCCTTTCCTTCCGGCTGGTGCAGGTGTTGTCAGGGTACGGTTGCTTTGGCAAATACCTGCACACGGTCGCTAGGAGGGAACCGAGACCCATCTGCCACCACTGCGAGTTTGAGTGTCCCATCACTAGCCTACTTTATATCAAATGCTTGGCGCTAGGGGCATTAAAAAATTTTGAGGCAATTTTGTTTTCGTTAATATAAAAAAATCTAGAGCTTGTTTTGTGTGAAATATTAAAAAAATACGGCTGGAGACAGGGAGATCTTTAAAAAAACAAACAAAGAAACCTTTAAATATCGTAAATTTATTTTATTACAGTAGTTACTTCTAATAAAGTAGTGGCGCTGAGGGCACGAAAATCTCTTACTTCTGTACAAGTAGTTGGCGTTGAAAAGGTTAACTAGGTAGGTTAGAGTATACAGGACTACGATTTTATAAGTTGGTCAATAATATTATCTCTGTGATTTATAGGTAATAGACAGAAACGAATAGATAAAATATCAAAGTTAAGTGACCTATCTGTTTCAGCGCTTTGGCTATCATGGTAAAATGGTGTGTTTGAATATCTATATCTATAAATAAATAATACATGGAAAACTATAAGGTCGGCATTAGGTACTGACCGAAGACCCTTCTCAACAAATACTTAGAAACAAAGTTTTTTTATTAAGTAATTGCATCCTTTCCAAAAACTAAATTTTACAGTGAAATCGTTTACATCTGCTTCAGAAAACTCTAGAATTTAGTGGTGCGCATATTTTTATTCGAATGATATTCGTATAGAGTTGTTTACAACGCAATACTTACTTTACATTGTTAAGAACAGGGCACGTGCTTATGTATAGTGTTATCATAAAATTCGGAACAATTATTATGCACCTTTCAAACTAGCTGGCATAAATAGCCCTGTAAAAAGTAAAATGGAAATTAGTCTTTTTAACTTTGAACTGTGTGATCTCTGATCTCTGATCATTGCTGACTACGATGACCCACAAATTATCAATTTAAGAGCAACTTTGTCAGTGTATCGGTGCTGGACGCTTAATTTATGGAGGCAGCACGTGATACTTTCCTTTTATATTTTATTACTTCAATTAACATAGGTACCTACTAATATTTTGAGCGCCTAGATTTTTAATTAAGTGACTATTAAGAATAAACATGCATCATAGATAAATTAATGCAATATTAACATGAACCAGTTGCAGGTTTCCTGGAACCATCGCTTCGGTAATAGTAAACATACCTATAAATATTTGGATGAGCATTTCACTTCTGCTTTTTTGCAATGTAGTAGTTAATCAGACGCAACAAATTATGTCTGTTATAATAATTTATTAAGTTTATATTATTTATGTTTCTCTTATCGCAAGTATTTTTCTAACAAATTACATTAGAGAAATAACCGGGCCTTTGGAAGGCTTACACGGCGTCATGGTTCCAACGTGAAAAAGCCCTTCGAGGGTTTTATATCTATACTTATAATAAAACTGTAGAGAGGTCAATTCTGTACATTGAATATATATTCAAAATTAATATTGGAGGATGAATTGTGATCGATACTGATGACAAAAATGCAATCAGTAAATTTTTTGTCTGTCTGTCTGTCTGTATATGCACGCATGGGTCAAAAACTACTGAAGGGATTTTAACCAAACTTGGTACGATTATAGTCCATACTCCTGGGCAGGTTATAGGCTATATAACATAACGCTAAGACACATAGGAGCTGAGCAGTGACGATAAATTTGAAGCAAGTCGGATGAAAATGCGCTTTCGAGCTCTTATCCTCGCATACTTTGATCATACACCAAAAGTATGTATTACAAAGATGATGGTCTTCAAAAGATCTACAAAAACGTCCTCAATAGTATCTACCTTTTATAAATTAGCCACAATAACGTGTTTAATCGTTAGGCATTTCTTCAAAGTGTATTAAATACATAAATATATTGTATTTCACATAGATATATCTTTATCAAACTCCCATATTCAAAAAGTACACTTTAATATCTATTTTATAAAAAAAAAATATAGAAATCGGTTTATAAACACACAAGATATACATGAAATAAAACTTCCAAATCTCGCCGCGCCAGTATGGGTACGGCAATACGGTTGATTTTTGTTTAACGCGCGAAACGGCGGGCGCGCGAATAAAAAGGCGGGGGCGCTCACGCACCGACTTCACTCACATTTTGTTTGTTTGGTTGAACGCGCTAATCTAAGGAACTACGGGTAAAAATTTGAAAAATATTTCAGTGTTGGATAGCCCATTTATAGAGGAAGGCTATAGGCTATATAACATCACGCTACGACCAATAGGAGCGGAGCATAAATGAACAATGTTGCAAAAACTAGGAAAATTCTCTTATGTGAAGCAGACGAAGTTGCGCGGGTCAGCTAGTTATTAATAAAGGTTTTTAACTGTTGTGTCTGTACTGTTCAAATGAGTTATTATTAACTAGCTGTGCCCGCGACTTCGTCCGCGTGGTTCTCCTTTTACAACAATGTTTTTCTTTAAACTATAGACTATTAAACTACAATTTAATAGATATATATGACGCTGCCTTTTAAAAATCTATTTAAGACCGTAATTTTTGTTTTGCATCGTTTCTAACATAAAATGGTACGTATGCATAAAGATTTCTGGAACTACTGACCCGGGAAAGAGCGACGTACAACTGCCCATGTGAAAAACAACTGAGACTAAGATCTACTCCAGCAACGCGGAAAGTCTGACCCTGAGCTTTATTAATTGTCATTGCATAACATACCGATACTGGGCATTGCGTACTTTTAAACTGAAATGGCAAATTATTTGGTATAATGGGAATGCTGGGAATAAAAACAATTTCGCCGGCACCGCAACCTGTTAGAATTTGAGCCTCTATTATGTTTTGTTGTAATTGTATGACTTTTAGTCGGGTTCCGTTGCATAGTTGTGGTGGTCTTAAATTTCGGAGTAGAAAATCTGAATACCAATTTTTAAATGTATTTCATGAGATGGAAGTCTGGGCATATTTAAAGAGTTTAAAAATTCTATCGGATAGTTTTTGGCTTCTTGTTGATCAAGCATTCTGTTTATAGAAAAGTATATCTTAGTCTCGCCTTGTGTATATTTGACAATATATTGCTATTTATATCAGATGCTTGGTCATTGCGAGGGGTTAAAATGGATCTTTCGCATAACCAATTATTGTCCCTTTCAAATAGTTCTGAAAGGTCGCCGTAAACAGATGTTTTATTAACTCTCATAGAGTTTAAACGATGCGCTCTTTCCTCTGACGATTCCTGAGAACGCGCATCTCTCATTCTTTTGGCATTTCTCAAATTTCGAGATAAGGATGACCGTTTTTAGGTGGCATCGTAGGTGGAATAAAAAGAACCTAATAAGATAAAAACACAAAAAAAAATTTATACTTACTTAATTGAAATGTATACTTAACTTTACAACGTTTAACTTAACAACTATATATATAAAGAAAAGAAGGAGAAACAAACAAAAACACTAAACAAACTAATTATATTATTATCTAATACCTACTTTAAACTTATATCTAAAAACTACGTCTCTACGTATTTTTAAAATCTAAAGCGCGCTTATTCCGAGAAGAGTCAATAAGAACCACGTCCATTCGCATTAAGAGTGACAATGTGAGTGAAGTCGGCGCGATTTTTTTTTTTTTTTTTGTGTGTGCTAATTGTAGGCCTCAGATGGCCTTTACAACTTTACGCGGACTGTGGGTGAGCGCAGAAGGCTCCCAACCCGTGAAGTCGGCGCGTGAACGCCCCCGCCTTTTTATAGATGCAGCGGATGGCCGTTTCGCGCGTTAAACAAAAATCAACCGTACCCATACTCGCGCGGCGAGATTTTGAAGTTTTATTTCATCTATATCTTGTCTGTTTATTAACCGATTTCTATATTTTTTTTTTATAAAATATATATTAAAGTGTACTTTTTGAATATGGGTGTTTGATAAAGATATATCTATGTGAAATACAATATATTTATGTGTTTAATACACTTTGAAGAAATGCCTAACGATTAAACACGTTATCGTGGCTAATTTATAAAAGATAGATACTATTGAGGACGTTTTTGTAGATCTTTTGAAGACCATCATCATTGTAATACATACTTTTGGTGTATGATCAAAGTATGCGAGGATAAGAGCTCGAAAGCGCATTTTCATCCGACTTGCTTCAAATTTGTCGTCACTGCTCAGCTCCTATGTGTCTTAGCGTTATGTTATATAGCCTATAACCTGCCCAGGAGTATGGACTACAATGATACCAAGTTTGGTTAAAATCCCTTCAGTAGTTTTTGACCCATGCGTGCATATACAGACAGACAGACAGACAGACAGACGGACAGACAGACAGACAGACAGACAGACGGACAGACAGACAGACAGACAAAAAATTTACTGATTGCATTTTTGTCATTAGTATCGATCACCATTCATCCTCCAATATTAATTTTGAATATACATATATTCAATGTACAGAATTGACCTCTCTACAGTTTTATTATAAGTATAGATATAGATTAACTAAAATATGTTTTTGTTGTATTATTGAGTCTTATCATCTTATTACATGCTAACATGTCTATGGTATATCAGCGAAGATGGCAAGGTTTTAATTGAATTACATAAATTCAAATTCATATACAAACATAAATCTTGATGAGTCATCTAAAGAGAAGTCATTTCGCATATTTTTCTTATTTTTTATTTCTTTACTTTTACATTCGTCATCTTCATAGTTCGTTTACCTTACACTTATAAGGAGATATGCAGTCTTAATTAAACGTCAGAAATAACCTGTTTCTTTTTAAAAATATTATAAGTAAATAAAAGAAACGCATGCAGTTTAACAATGCCGAACTTATATTTTTCATACTATAAAAATAGGATGCTATAACAATTATTCACAAAATAAATTTATAAATCAGTCTCCATCAAAATAATACATTTGACAAATTTGATTTATGGAATGATTCACAAATCGTGTGATATAGAAACAACTTATACATACGTTGTACATCTAGCATACTAATCGGAGAATATGAATAATAACAATAATATCGGCGGACAAACGGACAATTTAATAGAGCGCCATGTTTTGAAATATCTGGTGAAATTTATACAGCATAGTAGGTAGTAATTATGAACAAAAAACTTTAGCAAGTCAAGGGGGAGAAGTCCGGCAGCGGGTTAAGTCCCTCCATATCTCCTTTGCGCGCTTTAATAACTACCTACAGCAGCTAGTGCCTGTCGGCAAAACAGTGTCTCTTGCTGGTCCTGGCATCAAATTGCAGATGTCGCTACGACTCTTACAGAAGTGGCAAATGTGTTGCAAAAATGTTTAGTGTCGGTAATGGCGGTAACCAAGTTAGACATGTCATAAATTTCGATAAAATTCGGTGTCAAAAACAAGAAATTCTCAGGTGGTTTTACGGTAAGTAGCTACATTATGTTCTTAATTTATAGTTCAATATGTTTTCAATATACCTATGCAATTTTTCGATAAATATTAGTCAGGAAAAAACTTAACCTCAAAAAGTAATGTTGGGTAATTCCGTATACTAGTTTAGGGAAATGCCGTCATATGCCAGTTTTGCCCCGTTCCAGATATAGTGAACCTTTTTTTGTAGTGTATTATTTTGCCTAGTTAACTATTACGTATTTTAAAAAATGTAGGTAAGAAACACCTGGACGCCGAGCTTCAACATGTCAAGCAAGTACTGCAAGACAACAAGCTCCAACAGCCGCGCCGCTGTCACAGATCCCGAAAAAAGCCAGCCACAGTCGAGCGCCAGCCTGCTATACTACCTTATGTGAAGGGTGTCACTTACAAGATTGGCTACATCTTGAAGCGAACTTCAATCAATACATACTTCAAGCCGCCAACGAAGATAAGTCAATTTTTACCATCTGTCAAGTGCCAACTACCTTTACAAGATGCAGGGGTTTATAAAATAGATTGTGACTGCGGACTCTCATACATTGGTCAAACCAAGAAAAGCATAGGCACCCGCATAAAAGAACACATAGCTGATGTAAAACACCAACGCTCGTTGAAGTCTGCTGTGTTTGAACATGTGCAACAGGGGACCAACCACTACCTGAGATTTGACAAACCACAGATGCTCGCTAAAGAACACCGATTCCTACCAAGGATGCTTCGCGAGGCTATTGAAATCAAGAAACATCCTAATTTCAATAGAGAAGATGGTTGGAATGTACCACCAGCTTGGGATCCAGTAATTCAAATAGTCAAACCCAAGAAGAAGCAAACCACAGCTAGACTTCATGATACTTTGAGCTCATTCTGCGTAAATAGAAACACCAATGATTAAATTATGTTCGGGTACTTTGAAATAACTACACTGGAACATTGAGACAACTACCATCTTAGTCTCCCCGTGACCATGGCTGCTGAAAAGCAACCAAAACGTCGGGGAAAGTGTAAAAATAAATCTAAATAGTATAATAGTATAGTAATAGTATAAATAGTTTTAATAGTTTCAATAATTTAATTAGCTTAAAAATTTGTAAAGTTTAATAATGATTATAGTAGTGTAACAGTTTTTCAAAAAATTTTGTAATTGTGTCAAATAAACAACGCGATAAAATCCGTATATAGTAGTTTAATTTCAATGAATAACATTCGCGTAAACAGAAGACAATATTATGTAGGTAGTTTAACTTTATCTTACCTACTACTAAGCAATAAGTTTCTCTTTTGTTCAGTACAATTTGACTAAACATTCTCGTTAGTAAGTAAATAAGTAAAGAAGTCTGTTTATGACCTCACCTTTTAAGTCTCAGTCACTAAATACCAATTCGATTTACGAGTATATTCTTCGCAACTTAGTGTGTTATTTTTATTTTTAGGTAAACATAATTCAACATGGTGCGGAATTATAAAAGAAAAACCAATAAAGCATCATGTCCAAAAGAAAAGTTAGAAGATGCCGTGCGAGCTGTCCGTAATGGCGAGAGTTAGTATAAGGATGCTCGAGTATATAATATACCTAGAATGACAATCATGGATCACGTGCATTGCAAGACAGGGAAATCATTATCTCTTGGAAGGGATACAGTTGTCTCACAAGAGATCGAAAAGAAGCTGGCCTCGTATATTCATATTATGGAACGAAGAGGATTTGAACTAACAAGAGACGAGGTTCTAGAAATGGTTGGCGATAACATCAATTATTCAGTACAAATATTGTAAAATAAACCCATTTAGTTACATAAAATATTGTTTTACTTACTCATTGACATTCCTGCCTAGGAATGCATAATATGTTTACAACCCCTGGCCTACAAAATATTACGGCATTACCCCGTTTATTGATTTTACTGCAATAAAATGCAAATGGTACCTTATATCTATGATCTGAGAGTATACTTTTGCTAAGTGTTTATTTTTACATACCTATTCATATCATAAACGCACTTTATAAAACAATCAATTACCTTATAATACAACTATATGGCGGACTTGCCCCAAAAAATCGGGAAATACCGTCTAAGCACCAAATTTTAAAAATGGCCTTTATATTACACAATGGGGTCTATTAAAGCATTGATGAAATATGCTTTACGGTATCCGTTGCCAAAAACTACGTTAAGTTCAATAAGTGCTCCTAGAGGATCAATCAAAAATGAAAAAAAAAATTAAATGTCTCCCCCTTGACTCATATGAGATTGTCTTCTGTTTACGCGAATGTTATTCATTGAAATTAAACTACTTTATACGGATTTTATCGCGTTGTTTATTTAACACTTTATTACATAATTTTGAAAACTTACTATACATACATAATATATGTATATTTCTCAAGGGATAGGCAGAGGAGTTATAGGCTTCCCTCTTAATCGGTTCCACGTAATAGGGCAAGCCTATTGCCACCTACCAATCACATTATCCGACTCCGTGCTACTATTTAGATTTGTCGAACATAAAAATATAATAAGGCTTCACTCATTCCTGGAATCGAACAAGTGTTCTCACGGCCATGCATAAGCCGAAACTTTTACCGCGGGACCAAAATATATTTCCCTAAAATTCATGGACAATACTTTATAAATATAACCCACTTCGCTGTTAAATCCGATATCGCAAAAAATGGCTCTTTCACTTTGACATATCCGCCGATTGAATGTAAACTAGTAATAATATTACACGAATATATTGGTCATAGGCCAAACATTTTCCCATTAAGATTGCATTGAACATTACTGGTAATATGCCTACCCTCAAACAAAATAATAAAAAATACGTGAGTGCCGACTATTGTAAAAATTATCTAGCGTGAATACATAAAAAATAATGTGCATCTAGAATACGCAAATGTAATGTATAAATTACAGTTTCTTATTATTATATTGTAATCAGAATACGACACCAAAGATAGGCATTCATAAACCAGGAACTATTTCTTTTAGTAACATCACATTTTTTCTTATATTTTAGTAAGTATACGTCGAACAACACCCCAATTATATGAAAGTTATTAGGTAACCATAGTATCTTAAGTTGACTACAAAAGTGCTAATCCTAGTGTTATATGAAATGTCTTTTTAGAAGAAATTAAATCATTTTTCATACTAATCAATAGACAACCTGAATATGGTTTCCTAAACATTGAAACCATTGACACTAAAAACACCTTCAACAATGTTTATAAATTTTGGTTCCATAATTCATTGCTTTTAAAGACTTTCTATGATTACGACCCTTAAAGTAAAGAACAATAAGTAATTAAAGCACATTTTCAGATCAGAACTTTTGACGCCAACTGCATTCCCAATGTATAATACTGTAGGGAATATACATTGCACCAAAGCAAATAAAATATATTATATATAATGCCATATCTATCAGCCCATTATAAAAACTGTCCCGTTGCTGGGCACGAGCCTGTAGTCAGTTTTTTACCAATTCAGGCTGATCCAGTGTAGGTTAGCAGACTTCAGATATCTTCGAAACTATTATGGAGAACTCTCAGACATGCAAGTTGCACTATGTCTTCCTTTGAAGTTAAAGCGAGATAATTAACTGTTCAATACGCATATAACTTCGTAAAGTTAGACGTGAGTGCTTTGAGATTGATCTCGAGACCTCTGCGTGGCAGTCCAAGAATCTTCCACTAGGCTATCGCTAACATAAATAAATCCAACTGTATGTCAATGCCGACACAACTTGATTTTAGAATGAATGGTAACTTTTAAGTAGTAATAAATACAAGGTGGCTTTTAACGATAATATAACTTAAGATAATTTACCTGCATTCGATGAAAGAACCTTATATAGTTAGTTATACTAATATATTTTTTGTGATTTAAATGATTATATCAATGTTATCGAAAGGCCACCTACTTTTCTATTAAACAATAAAATCAGAACAGAGTACAGACTGAATAAAATAATATTTTGCTATAAATTAACTTGAGATATTATTTTTTGATGCTATGTATATTCCCTTATCGTATATCAATCAGATAGTAGAAGTGGTAGTAATATATTTAACTCTATATCGAATACAAGAAAAACTAGAGAAATATCCTACTACCAGTATGGAAGAGTAATTCACGTTACAGTACACGAAGACACGACAATATTAAATAAAGAACATCTTGCCAACATGACGCGAATTTTATTATAACGATATTAGTCCTTAACCATCACTAATTAGATAGAGTACAATATTCTATGAATAACATCCTGTCTATATTTTCAGAAAGTATGTATGCATCACCAGTGTAGGAAAGTCACATTTCGCCAAATATACTTCAGTTACATGTAATAGAGAGCACGCCTATTGATGTATACCAGACATCTTTACCAGTTACTGATTCCATGCTATTACAGGCTGGAGAACCACAGCTCGCTCACTCGCAGAATGTCCACTTTGCAAAATGTCTACAGGTCACAAAATGTCCCTTTCTCGGAACATCCCTTTCGCAAAACGTCCCGTATTCTCAATACCTTGGTATCAGTTAAAAGCCGGTCAAGTTCAGATCGGATTCGCGTATAGAGGGTTCCATGACAATATTTTATTTATTGGAATAAATATCACAAACACTACAATAAAGGATATACATTACATAGTTTTGCTCGATTTATTTATTTCGGCAACTATTGAATGGTGACATTTTGCGAAAGGGACATTCTGAGAAAGGACATTTTACAAAAGGGTCATTCTGAGACAGGGACATTTTACAAAAGGGACATTCCGAAAAAGGGACATTTTACAAAAGGGTCATTCTGAGAAAAGGACATTTTGCGAAAGGGACATTCTGAAAAAGGGACATTCTGAAAAAGGGACATTTTGCGAAGTAGACATTCTGCGATCGAGTCCCACTGCTCAATCCAAATATCGACTTTTTCTTGTTAATGTTTAGTAAGCGTAAATATATTCCACTGGATCAACAGACAATCTTAAAGCCTAAATAACTTTAAAACCCACATAGCTTCGTCATTTAATCCCTCGTCGTGTGAGCGAGCGCTAACACACATATATTAAACTTACATTTCAATCTAATATTCAAAACATTTAAGACAAATATTTCTGAAAGTATGGAAACTTTGAACAACATGGAGGTACATATTTTTATGACTAATTTACTGAAATTCTCAATTCCGTATAATAAGCGTCTGTGCACAATACTTATTAAATATTTATAATGATTATATCAGTCTTAAGCCCATTCTAATACGCCAACCATCGCTACAACTTGCAGACAACATACGGAAACAACTAAATTCGATCCATAACGCTTCGACATGTATTAAGTGATCATTCGGTAAGCTCGGCAAAACCTGATCGGCATATATAGACAGTTGATTCTTCGTCCTGTTATGCCAATAATTACCGAAAAGAAAATGGCACTCAGATTAAATTGTAAATAAATATCTAGTAAAATAATACATATTTTTTTGTCAACACTACCGTGCGGGCACGCGGGGCGACATTTGTATCGAACATTTATTTATACATATTCGATTTTACCGCCCGGCCGTGCCAGTGTTTACCAGAGTAAAGTAGCCTTCGGAATAAAAATATTACATTTCGGAACAACTACTATTAAGTGGTAGGACCACGCTGGTTACAGCATGCTTGGGCCGGCTCGACCGGAGAAGTACCACCCTCTCACAGAAGATCGACGTAAAATAACAGTATCTGTTATGTTTCGTTCGGTGAGTGAGAACGCCGGAGGCCCAATCACCCTTCCCTACCCAAACCCCATCCTGCTCTATTCCCCTTTTCCTTCCGGTAGGCAGCGACTTGGTTGTGTTTTTTGGCATTGCTTCTGTAATGCTAAGAAAACACAGCCATGTGTATGAGCCACGGTTCTCGCTTACTATCAGGGCCGTTGGCTAGTCTGTCACCGTGAATACAATAAAAAATTAAAAAATATAAGAAATATATCAGGAACTTGTAACGATAGTTGTCGATACAAATCTGCACTTTATCATAAAACAAACCGGACGATAGTACTTTTACCTGCTTAATAATACATAATTATAATATACATAGATATACATTTTCGACAACACCGCACTAGTGAAGGCTACGTATATACATCAAAACTTCAAATTATATCGACATTGTTAACAGAAGATCATCACTGTGCCAACAAATATCGTTAAGTGTTTTAAACCTACTATTTTATGCTATCAATACTTACCGCATAGTCCATTTACCTATGCCTAAGACGATTTGAAAGTCCAAAGTGTGCTTTTCACATAAAAGTCTACATAGCTCAAGAGAGACGTTTTATACAATTTTAACATGCAATAGTCAAAATTGTCCTACGGTTATAATACATATTTGCGCTTTTCACCAAAGTGGCATAAATGTTGACAGTTGATTACTTGTTCGGCTATGCCAATCAATACCGACCCAAATACACATAAAAGTAATTGGGTCGGCACTGCCAAATGGCGAAATAGCGCTTAGCATACAAAACTTTTCTACTCGACTATGGCAACTGAAACATATGATCACAGCCGTAAGACAATTTAGCGAGGAGATAGATGCACAACTCACAGTTGTTTTTTTACATAGGATAAAAATTTGATACTTATTTTGACCCCTTAACCCGTCTTACTGTATAAATGAACAGCGCTCTAAATTAATGTCGAGAATATAGTCAATCGGCTTTTATTGTTAACGTCCAACATATATTTTATTAATCAAATGCTGAACAACTATATTGGTACCCCATTATAATGCTCACAGTACCGTTATCAGATAAAGTTACAGTTCTAAGACGAAATAGCCAACACGTTCGTGACATTCCAAAATAGGGCGTAAACACATAAACGATATTTGCTAACACAGCAATCTAAGGTAAAGGCTTTATACAGCATGGTGATATCTAACAGTACACAATGAAATGCAAAACAGAAATGCTTTTATACAATGCATTGAATTACAATGGACTAAAAATGATCAAACTAAAACCTTAATATTGTAAATGATTTAGTGAAGATAATACTTCTGTTTTATTTAACCGGTGATTGTATACATAAAGTATACAGTCAAGGCAAAAATGTGTATACAGGTAAAGTTTTATAAATATGTATTCTAAATATAGACAAGATTACGTACTCTCAAATACTCTTAAATATTTATACATTATTGAACTTAGGTATATGTATAGCTCACACACGCAAGAACTTATTATTATACTTATCTTATAGATACATATATACTACAGATGTCTACTTATTTATAAACTTTTAAGTGTTCCCACATTTACGAACACTTTAATGACTTTTATTGAAAGTTTGTGGTGTATACATTTTTTGCATTGACTGTATATAACTAGATATTTACAATCAGTACTAAGACTATATATGTTGGAAACTGTTTTAAAGTTCTATATTTATACTGTTCATATGCACGTTACGACCTACTAAAATGAGTTCGCCAATGGTTTAAATGAAAGAACAAAATATTTAAACGTAACGCCTCGCCTAACGAATCATAATATTTAATTCAAATATATCAATAAACAGGCAGTGTGCTCATCTTAAAAAAATACAAACGGTGTCTAAAAAAATTTAAAAATCAAATTACAAATTTAAATATTATTTGATTACGAACAGTAAAAGTAATAAATAACAAAAGATACTGTTCGTAAATAGTAGTGATGATCGATTATATTGAACACTTATTAGTGAAACACACTGATGAACACTACTATTATTCTACCTTCAAAATGCTTACGTTTGGTTATTATCCATTAACAACATAACGGGGACAATTTGGCTCCCTGGTATTTAAAGCAACAGTATCGAATTTGACCTTTTATTGTTCATTCTTAAATTATTCGTTTAGGAATACAGGCACCGAGCAATAATTTCAGAAGTCTCTCCAACAATTACATATTTGTCTTTTGTAGGTTAATCCGAGGGCCACGCAAAAATCTCTCCAAACGAATGCAGTCATTGCAGCAATTGTATGTAAGCGTCAATACTCAGATGCATATCGCAAGTTAACATACTGACCATTAACTTTTGTGGCGTATATTTCGTGGCCTTTGGTTAAGACTTGGTTTAAAAGCCTTTGCTTATTTAGCAGATATATATATTTTTCATATTCGATTAATTTATTTTGATGTGCCTTTGAATGACTTTAGACCGATAGTCTCATGACGTACAGACCAAGGTCATTCAATGGCATATTTAGCAAAACGACGAATGTGAGTTCGGTTTACTAAATCCATAGAATAAACCAGGCAACGACCAGATAATAACGCGGTCTATTCATAATTTGTTAACAAAGAAACCATTGTTTCTATACAATACATATCTAAAATGTACATACTATAAGCGTGCATAAAATATAACTTATTCGTACATGGTGTACAGAAACAACCATTCATATAACATTTAAACAAAAGATAACAATATCTTAACGATACATGACTCATAATAGCGGTTATTTACCAATAACAATAATTACAGACAAGTGTCTTAACACATATTATCAATTTATGTTCATACCGGTTACACCGAATCTAATTGGATCCATTCCAACATTTATTAACCCATTCATTTTATGGCTGTAATCGTCATCATACACACCATTGCAATCTCCATTTGTGTAAACTTTATTAGTCTTTCGTACTACTTCTTCTATAGAATCTAACAGATGTTCAAAAAAATTGGGAAAGCTATCATAGCTGGGATAGACATTGATGTCTATGACTGCATGTGCACCTGTAACGTTATCGATAACAACGTCAAACCCAGCCAACAGTAGGCCGATCTTTTTTCTCAATATTTTTATAATAGTTTTAATCTTGTCCTCATTAAGTGTCATTGTATTGTCGGCCTTATCATGCGGGTCAAGTATGGACAATGTGGATTGGCTATCTGCCTTGCATACCTCGCCGGTACTGTAGTAAATTGGCTCCAAATCTTCTGACGCGTAGAAATTTTTGAGACTCGGCCGTTCACTTATGTGGTATCTGTAATTAAATAATTAAAATCAAAACAGCTTGTTTAGAACTGGGCAACAATTTAATTGATTTAATGTCAGATTCATAATACTGTTATTCATATAACAGTAGTACTGCTGTAGAATTATCCGATGTATAACAGAGGATTTATCATATTAAACATCGGGTTCCATAGGTCATGCTAATGTTTGTTGCATCAAACGCACTGCGTCATTCGAGCGATCAAGTACATACACACTGGCAAGAAACATTTGCTTTTTTATAAATTCAACCAGGAAAGAGTAAAGAAGTAGAGATAATCCGCTATAGTAAAAAAAATGAGGGCAACCGATGATGTCTTTGTTTGTTTTAAAAAAAAAACAATTTCCGCATTCCGGCAATCTGAGTCTCACTGGCCACTTTATTAAGTCAACGGACACAAAAAAAACTCGGATGTGGCGACCACTTCAACCATTGCGCCATCCGTTCAGTCATGCGTATATCAGGACCTGTCATTGTAGTGGGCGTAGCTTACTATGATTGCTGCGTATGAATTTAGATATACTGTCGCAAACAATTATATAACACTGCCTCCATAGAACATAGAATAGTGCTTATGAGATGTGAGTGATCAAAATAAACGTGAAAAATGTACATAGGTCAATCACTAAATTAAAGTGTTGCAAGATTAACGATTATATATGTCTGTTTGTGGCGTCATAGCTCTTAAACGGAGTAACCGATTTCAACGCGGTTTGGTAAATCGAAAAATAATTTTTCAGGACGCTTTTCCAAATTTTAAGTTCTTTACATAATCGGCAATGTGATAGTTTCATAGACATATTTATTCCATTACTATTTTACTTATTTAATTGACAAATATTTTTGCTATATATATATAAGTGTTCGATAATTCTGAAAACCATATAAAGTTTACGTCACATCGAGGCAGTAGTATCAACTTAAAATTACTCCAATTAGAAATGCGAAGATAAGTTTTGCAATATTCGCCTCTTTACGAACAAAACGTTCGTAAAGAAGCGAATATTGCTTAAATATTTTGTTGGTTTCACTTGAAAGTCGTTTTTACAAAACTTGTCTTCGCTTCTAAAGCCGGCGCTTCACATTGGAAATGATTTTAAGTCCAAGCTTGGCTATAAATTGAATAGGTAATTATTGTGACCAAGGTATGCGGCCACACATTCGCTGCAATGCCTTTTGGTCAACACACTAGCCAAGAGCATTGGAAATTATTATATCATAGGTTCCCAGACTTTTTTTTCTCATAGACCACTTTAAAAATTTTGCTGGTTCCAGTATTACCCCCTAGGAGGTACATTTCTACCATATTCCTTGGCATTCGTATTTATATTGGTGAAGAATTTAAAAATTTGATCAAATCACTACGGGTTTTTTTTTAATTCTCGGTACTGAACCTACCACGATAGGCGGGCAGAACTTTTTTTTTCTCGACCGAAAAATAGATTCGTAAACACTGGTACTGAATATGGATGAATATGGAATATGCAAGTTTACAAGTAACAGTCGCTGAGCTTCTTAAAATATTATCTGCCTACATTGATAGGTGAAATCAAGCCAACATTCTAGTTCTTCACAATTGAAAGCAAATCAATTTTCATGGACCCCCGCTTACGAATTGTAAACCCCCATTTTTTTGTCACGCCAACGTAGATCTCGTCGAGTCTCCCGTGGACCCCTGGGGGTCCACCTGGACCACCTTGGGAACTACTGTATTAGACCATTGGACATTTAGACATTTGAGCAGGTTTTGAAATGAATTTTCCATTTCTTTAAATGGTACCTGTATGTTATCATCAATGATTATTTTTTCTTTTTGAGATCAGCGACGGTTAGATCGTCTACACACACATCATTCTACGTATTCTATCCCAGGAGTCTGCCACAATATTTTTATTTTTGTGGTATTAATTGCCGGGTTCCACAAAGCTTCTTCCATACAGTATAGTTCGATGAACTCTAAAACTTTTTCGTTTGACCACTGTGTGGAATCTATGTCGCACGGCACGTTCAACGCGTACATCGGCAAAGCGCGTACTAATGCAACCAATGTGTATATCGAAAAGCGACGTTGGAACCAAGTTGCGCGCCCGCCTACCCCTTCATTCCCCTCGCCTTTGAACATGTGCAAAAACAGACACAAGACGGGTTGACATTGGCTATTGGACGCAAGTTCCGCTTATGTCCAATACCTGTCCAAGACAGCCCAAGACCGATCCGCACATGGTGTGTTGGAACCAAGACGAAAATTTGTAGCCAATACGGCCAATGTGAAGCGCCGGCATAAAACTATAATTGTGTTATCGAAATTGTGTAGGGGTATTCACTTGAATAAATTATTCATATGTAATTAATTAATTATATACATACACCTATGTATGTATATAATTATATATGAATAATATTCTACAAGTACCTAGATAGTACTACCTTGATTGATACAAACATACCACGGTTTATTTTCAAGACATATTTTGACACACACCTAGTAGTTAATCGCACAGAATACACAAAATACGTAAGAAAACCTAACACAAAACGTCCTTCGCCAAACCTTGTAATTCTCAAAACTACGACGTACTAAGACGTCAACGCTAAAAAACATACAGCTACTGTTAGCATACATACACATTATATAGACATTGCAGAAATGTATGAACAGGTCATTTATTTTTTCACACACATGACGTCATAACCATCACCTTTGTAACCTTACTAATATAAATGCGAATGTGACTTTGTTTGTTACGCTTGAACGCCGTAACTACTCGACCGATCATCATGAAATTTCGCATACACATTGTCAGGGGTACAGAAAAGGACATAGGGTACTTTTCCCGGTTCCCGAGGGATAGAATTGACAAAATGTAGATGAACGCGCGCGAAGCTGCGGACAAAACTACTATAGAACAATAACAAGTAAATTCTCATTTATAAAATTACTTTCAAATTTATTTAATATTAGGCTACTTAGGTATGTTACTGAATGTATCAAAGAGTATGTCAATGCTATATTTATTAAGATATTATTATGTAAATAGTGTGTCAAAGGTTACATATTTTGATTGAGTTAAATATGTAAATCATAGATGTCAAAGAATATAATAAATTAGCTGACACAAAAGGGACCTTCTATTTTTTTATGTTCGCAGTATAATTTAATAAATAATATCATAATGCGCGGAATTAAATATATTGCGTATAAAATACATATTGCGTCACTGTGACATTTTTAAAAACGTTGTTTAAGATTCATTTAGATTTTACGTCTTTATATGGCACAGGTGTTTTTTTTTAATTTAATTTTTTTTGTTTTCTTTGTGTTTTTTTTATTATAGGTAGTTGAATATTTAAGGCATACCGAAAGCGCGACTTTTATTATTGTGTGAAAATTACTTAAAATTAAATTGGCAAGTGATGTCCTGGAACACAGGGTTTACTAGCGCATTATTAATACAAATATATTTTATAGTCTAAAGTACATCTACGATTAAAGGTGTTTAGGAAGTAATATACGACTTTAAATTATTTTCAATATCATTTTAAGACTTCTAGCAGTTTTTCTGTGTCGGTATAATTTAATTTTCCTAGGTATTTCATTAACATGATACTACATTTTTTATAACTAACATTATATATATTTAATATTTTATTTAACTTGTTGCATAAATACGGTCCTAAGAATACGTAGAATTTATTGAAAAATGCGTGTCTGGTTTGAGACTTTGTACAAACTAAGTCTTTTCTTCTCTTATCTAAAACCGGGGTAAACGGGACTTCAGTGTGCTGTTTAAGTCTAGTGTGCATAATAAATAATTGACGAATGGTTAGTATCTTGCAAGCGGTGTAAAGCTGATGTGTGGGAAACAAGAATGGGCGAAGTATGGCTACCTTAAGAACAGCTCTTTGAGCACGCTCTAGGGACAGGAGAATTGATTTGGCTGTTCCACCCCAAGAGGTTATGCAGTATGTGAGAATAGATTGACGCAACGCTAAATAAACCTGTTTTACTAATTTGTAGTCGGCTATGTTGCGCAAGTATTTAAATATATAAATCAATTTACGTACTCTAGTGCATAACAAATCGATGTGATTGCGGAAGTTTAGATTTGATAGATATGTGTAAATACCTAAATATATCGTCCGTCTTAGTAAATGTGGGACATGTGCATGCAGTGTCAGCAAACATACTACAGTTATTATGTGCAATTATGTTTAGGTTTGTATAAAGCGTGTTATTGTTTCTCGTGCTAAATAAAATGTATTTCGTTTTATCTGCATTCAGAGTCAATACATTTTGTTGTAGCCACTTTGAGACTATGTTGAAACCTCGCTGTGCGTATTCATATACCTCGGTGCGCGATGAAGCGGAGAATAACAAAGCCGTGTCATCTGCATACGATACTATGGCACCTTTTTGGAGGTTTAAGCCACAGAAGTCATTTAGTATCAAGAACAAAGTATGGCCTAATATACTACCCTGAGCAATGCCGAATAGACTGTGTTTGTAAGTGGAACTTTTATATTGACCAATTTTAGTGCATTGGAAAATTACTGTTGTATAACACTTGACGTTTTAGCGAGGAAACAAAGTATTTTATTGTTTTTTACGCTTTGCGCTTTAAGGCCGAGGTCGCACTGGTACGGCGGCGGCGACGCGACACAAAACCACATTTTTATTTATAAGTTTCTAACAAACGCACTAAAAATAATTCCAGAATCGCAGATGTTATGAACATTCAAAAAGCGAACATAAAATACACCCAGAGTCAAAACAATGATTCGTGGATCACACAATTTTTTGTCAATCAATTTATAATTCTACGATGCTATTGTTTACATTAGTATGTTTTTACGTAGTCGCCGCCACGTCGCCGTCGTCGAAGCAGTGCGGCCCCGGCCTATTAAAATTGTTTGATTTAAATTATGCATTTAATTACTCATTTAATTAGAGCATAATGTCCCGTTCTACATCCTACTTTAAACGCAAATGTAGGTTATAGATTAGTTACGCGATATGGACTCTTTGCAACAATACCAATTAAGCCACAGCCATGCGGAAATTTCTGGCGCGTCCCCTGCATTTGTTAGCGATGCGTGAACAAAAAAAACGTCAATATTTTCCACAAGGCACCACAAAACCTTATACTTACTTAAAATTTTGAACATGTGACTGGGTACAATTTCGGTGGCCATTCTATTAGTGAAAACTGTGTATTATTATTATTACTACAAAAGCTAATAGCATAATAACTTTTGCTCACGGATTCGCTCGCTCGGGAACTGTACATTTTTCTGTAAAAATGTTCTGTACTGTGCCCGAGCCGGACATAGGGTAACGCCTATGTCTTCTTCTGTACCCCTGACAATGTATATCCAAAACTCATGACGATCGATCGAGTAGTTAAGGCGTGAAAGCGTAACAAACAAACAAATTCGCATTCGCATTTATAATATTATGGTTAGGATTATATCAATTCTATACAACGTAGCATTCTCGAATAAAATATATTGATTGCAAAACATCTACCTTTACTCTGTCTACTCTAACTAGAAAAAATTACTACTATATTTACTAACCTGTCTCCTATTAGGAAAACTTTGTGCAGCACTGCATTATGATTCACAAAGGTTTGAACAACACACGGTGGCTTGCAGACATGTAGGCCCTTCTCATTAAATATTACAATCATGTCGTGCGCTGACTTCGATCCATGAGCAATAGTCGGTTTACAGATGACTGGAAACTCAACACCTCTTTGTCTCATAATCTCAATGTTCATTTTTATGTTATTAGTAGTAAACTCCGCAAATGATGGCGTGAATATCCCTTGTTTATGGAATGATGGCTCATCTTGTAGTATTGTGTAGTAGCAGTATCTGAAATTCAAAAACATATAATTCATATGAGAGGAAAGATTAGGTTGTAATGAAAAAGCTCTGAAACTACTGAACCGATTTTGATCATTATATAGTAAACCTTTTTTTTACGTGGGGGAATGCTTTGACGCATACCTCTCCGCAGGGCCGAGATGTTATGTCGGGCTCAACGGGGGAAAGATATCCCAGTAATACCGACTATACCTACCACGGTGTTCCTCGACATAACCATAGTCGGCGGGGCTGCGCGAATCGCTTTCATATGCAATCGCGACCCCACCGAAGTTTCGCCCCGAGACGTACGAAACGGCAGGCCACTACACGAAAAGACCTACTCTTTAGGTACTCCTACATTTTAACCTTACCGTCCCCTTGAGTGGGGACGGACACGCAAAACAGAGGCGCGCGGATGGCGAGCAGGCCCACGAAGCCCACCACCCCCAGGTCAAACCTCAGGGTGGCTGGAGGTCATCTCGCAATTATTTAATAAACCTACCTTATCCAGAAGTAACTTAGACTTTATAATATCACGCTACGGGCCACGGGCACGGAGTGATTATAAAGGTGGGTGAAATCGCGGGGGGCAGATATTTAATAATACTTATGGTCGTAGTTAGAATTGCAGTACCGACATGAACTACGCCTAACATACAAAAATATGGCATAACTAGAGAAATAAAAGTCTTGTGTTTCTCTATCCTTCTTTAGCATGACTAAGAAAGGAAAACAGCTTAAACGAAATAACAGAATAATAAACTATGATGACGTCATTAAGGTGACACAAGATTTTTAACCGCGACTAGATTTCCAGTTTCGATGTATCTATGATCTACTTATATTTCATAACTCTGTCCTCGATTTTATGCATTAACTGCTTATTCTATTACACTTTAAAATTGACGTATCTTTATTATTAGTCAACCGATTTAAATTTTAAAATATATTAACCCAGGCTTATCTCAGTAGAGCACTGAGGACAATAATCCAAATTGGTTAAGCCATTACCACAATTAGATTAGCGTGTAAAAACACACAGACAAACATTATGTTTACGGTTTTATCTATACTAATATTATATAGAGAAAGGATTTGTAGTTTTGTTCGTAATGAATAAACTGCAAAACTACTGGACCAATTTTAAAAATTTTATCACCATTATTAAGCTACTTTATTTAGAAGTAACATAGGCTATATAACATTACGCTACAAGCCACGACAGCCTAATAGTAATTATACACGGAAGTGAAACCACGGCGTACAGCTAGTTATTATATAAATTCCATAATAAGATACAACACACATACCTGTTCAGAAGAATCCTTACATTGTCCAAGGGATCAATGACTGTAATGTTTGGATGGTTTGATAGGTATTGTTCCACTCTGCTAATGATTGTTGAGGCCTGATAACACACAACAGTGACAATATGTTAAGTCCTCTAGATCGTATTTCAGTCGCGGCGACCAATCTTAACGGAGATGGCATCTATACAATAGATAACATGGCGCTCACTACCCTTACTCTCATAATCTGATGAGACAACGATACGATACAACCGGAGATAGATCAGGCGCAGGACCAATGGCTTTGCGCGCTTTCCGACGCATGCGGGTATATAACACTTCCTCCACTTTCATGCTAGAGAAAAACCTCTTAAAAATAACCTTGTGTGGTTAAAACCTGGCATTCAAACCTGAGACCTCATGCTCAGTAGTCACATTCACTACCGCTGCGCCACCGACGCAGTCGATAACAACAGTTGTAATACAAATAATATGGCTCACTTACCATACACCTCTGACTTTTTACAGTTTATAAATTTTTAATTATTACTTGCTACAGTGATAAAGGAAAACATTGTGAGAAAACATGCATGTTGAAGAATCTTGAAGATAGTAAAGTCTACCAACCCGCATTAGGCTATGTTAGTGATATATTGCTTAACCCTTTGCAAATGAGAAGAAGGCCCATGCCCAGCTAGATGGCATGGCAGATATTAATTCTGACTGTACTTCATTGCTTAAGGGAAAAATCATTTGACTGTGTTGTTTTTTATGTCATTAGTTATTCATCTGCATCTGTAGAGATATTTGTCATTGAAATGACATAAATAAGTACAGTCATTGCTTATAACATTACATATTGTGTAAACTCATGTCGGCATAATCGTTATGCCAATAGTTCTCTATGATTTGCCATAATGTTGATGATAATATCCTTATATTATACAAACCAATACATATTTTATATACATATATTATGACTGATACTCTGAAGATATGAACCTATACAGCACTAATACCTTGTTCTCTTTTTTCTCATTATTTCTTGGTTTCTATTATAATTAATTCAAGAGAGTTTTCAAAACAATTACTGTTTACTTATCCAACTGAATCTAAGTATGCATTCATGATTGCAAATCTATAGCAAAAGGCACACCTGTGTAAAAGAATGTCAACAAAATAAACATACACTAACAACAAGAATAAAGTAAAACTTTAGCATTTATGCATCAAGCTGTTTTAATCACAAGTTAAACTCACATTGTTGACATAGATTATAGTTTAAGTTGAAATTACCAGGAAACAATTAGTTCCTGATATGCATTCAGCCGAAACTAAATTATTCAAACAGTTTTTCATTGAGGAAGTGTCTATTTCAATGACATTTTAACTCAATTTGTGTGAATTCATTAAAACATTTTAAAGTTAAATGATCAAAAGTGCTAAGTATTGGAAGACAAGGACTATAAAATATGTTTATAGTACTAATAAAATAAACAAAATCTAAAACACTTAACTTTTATATACAATGCCTATATACATATATGTTTTATATGCATTATTTCTATATGAGGTCTGGTAACACCCATCTCACAGAAGCATCTCATACATGCATTGAAAACAAATGACACACATTAACTACCAAAACTTGGAACAATTATCTCTGGAATACAGTTATGTTATGATAGTCTATTGCAGAATTAGAAGCCACACATTTATACTAAAACTACTACACCATACATACAATAAAATATATATATATATATCTCTGTTTTGTAAGAGCTTATATCTGATATACTGGTATATATATATGCAAATATAGTAGGTATGTTTGTCACAATGACTCACACACACTACAAGGATAAGAGATAATTTTATAGAACTCTTACATCTAAAATGTGGAATTTTCAATGAGTCATATACTCACATAAATTAGTATAACATACATATATAGTGGTGTAATTACCTTTGTAGCTCCTTGATCAGCAGCAGCTATGATGTCTGTTAACTTGTGTAGAAACACATCAATGTGGCCCTGTTCTTCCAAAGGTCTCTCCAGGTCCAACTACAAGGGAAAAAATATTTTAAAAATGCATATATCTTCGGAATTGATAATAATGTTTCATTTTACGAGTCACAACGACTTACGATCTCAGTAATTTAATACACAGATAATTAGTTTAATACCAATGAATATATGGTTAGGAATCACGTTTACATGTTACATAAATAATTATACCTCTTAGTTAATCAAAATTATATGAAAAGAGATCAAATACCTACTTACTTTTACGAGATTGTACCCATGAGAAGCGCAGGCATTTATTAGCTCTTTCCAATTCAGTTTCTGACTTTTTTTATAAGACATCCATAGTCCGATGGTTTTACTATGAGATATACAACTTTCCATCGTACAGTTTTAGGAAAAACTAAAATTAAAGTGACTTTAATGTCTGCGGTTTTAAATTAGCTATTTACAGTTGAGTCTACAAGATTTATAAATGAATTTCGACTCAAGCCATATATAATAACTTAACAATTAATCTTGAGAGAACTATAAGACTAAACATATTCAATAATACTTGAAAACTACAAGAAACCAGGAATTCACAAAACAATAATATAAGAACGCGGCGTGAGCGACTGTTGTCTAATACAAATGTCAAATTGGAGTATGTATACAGTATTGCCAACTCCTATAAATTCGAGTCGCTAGACTCAATATCAAACGTCGCCAGAAAGTCGCTAAAACTGATTCTGCTGTGGTTTTTCGATTTTTCGGTAGAGAATTACTAAACAAAAGGACAATCCCGAGAATTTAAAGGTCAGCCTGTAGAGATTCCATAATTAAAAAAAAATTAAATCAAGTTTGAATTGGCGCTCTAGCGCGTTTGCATTTTCCATCTATACTAATATTATAAAGCTGAAGAGTTTGTTTGTTTGTTTGTTTGCTTGAGCGCGCTAATCTCAGGAACTATATACTTATAGGCTATATATCATCATACTAAGATCAATAGGAGCGGAGCACCAATGAAGAATGTTTCAAAATCGGAGAATTTTTTTTCCTTTTGAGAGCTTCCGCTGCGTGCGCTGCATAAACAGTTAAAGTTTCGCAAAAATCATGTATGAGAGAATTGTTCCCCATAAAAATTTCTAAAAAAATTCCACGACAGCATATGTCTATCTTTTAAGGTTGGCTCACTATAACCTTTTTTATGCTAACCAAATTTGTTCTAAAATAATGCATTATTTGCGAAGGTATTTTTATAAACATGATATTAATCCTTATCCAAATAAATACGTTATTCATCACAAGTATTTAATTTAAAACGAAATTGCCCTTTACATCATTCGATTTCAATAAATATCTTAGGAGATATCGCAGTTTTAAAATAACATCGCAGCAAAATAATTACCCATTACAGACATACAATCGATGTTTCTCCTGTTTTATTCTGCGTGATTTTAAATTAGCACTGTAGGTATATTTATAAAATTTTGTTCAATATTTCTTATGTAGTTCGTGGATTTAACAAAGAAAGTTTCAGCTCCTTTAAAATTGTATTATAGGTGCCTACGACCTACTCACTCTCTTATGTGACGCAGACGAAGTTGCGCGGGTCAGCTATCTACACTAATATTATAAAGCTGAAGAGTTTGTTTGTTTATTTGCTGGTTTGAACGCGCTAATCTCAGGAACTACCGGTTCGATTTGAAAATTATTTTGCTATTTGTCGAGGAAGGCTATAGGCTATATAACATTACGCTACGACCCACGGGGGCGGCGCAGTAACGATAAGCGCGGGTGAAACCATGGGAACATCTAGTATAATATATATCTCTTGGCACTGTATAATTCTGTGTCGAGTTAACAAAAAATGTATTTATTACAAGCTCTGACATTGTTTTGATTTTTACTCCTAAAGTCGTCAGATAAGTCGCTAAAACATTTTTGTCTCCAAATATTATTTTTTGTCGCTGAGACTTAAATGAAAGTCGTCACTTCTAGCAACAAGGTCGCTAAATTAGAGTCTGTCAAGCGAGTCATGTCCCATGAAAAAGGCGGCAAATTTAAAAAATCGTCGGAATGGTATCCCTGATAGTACTGTAAAAAACCGTCTTGATACTAGAATTCACACTAGAACTAAATTCACAAAAATATATACAGGCTGTCCCGAAACTCAACGATAACCTGGTACCGGGCGAGAGCAAAAAATAGTATCACTTTCATTGGCAAGAAAAGTGGCAAGTGTTGAACCATTTTGAAATTTAGACTAAATGGGCCATCTTTTGAAATAACTTGCCAAGGGTAGTGTGGTACATTTTTTCCAACATGGAGTGTCAAAGTTAACTGACAATCATTTTGTAAACCATAACTCATCAAAACTTAATTTATTTTACTTAGTTAACAATGTTTATTACTTTGATTTGTGGTTGCGATTAATAGCACTATTATTTAAGATTACATTATAAAAAATATCACTGTAAAATTGTGAAAATTGTGATCACAGTACTTAAAAATGCGACCGCGGGTGTCAAATTTCAACTTTTTGAAAAATGTCTATTATCGCTTGACTTAGTGACATGGATTTTTTTTCATTTTTTTTTCATAACTGGTATACCTTGGCCTCTCGCCCGGTATCAGGTTATCGTTGAGTTTCGTGACAGCCTGTATATATTCGTAGTATCAAGACGGTTTTTTACAGTACTATCAGGGATACCACACCACGATTTTTTAAATTTGCCGCCTTTTTCAAGGGACACGACTCGCTTGACAGGCTCTAGCAACACTGTATGTATAGGTAGTGAATAGTGATGTAGACTGCAGCACAGAACTAGGGTATATCGTTACAGTTATATCGTTAGTTAGATTGACAACATTCTGTCGTTTCAGTGTCATGTGGAAACTCTTGTAATCAGAATACGAAAATTAATGTTTGTTTTTAAAAACCTCCGGAACGTAGCTGATATTAAGATAATAAGACAAGTATATTTTGCTCTCGGCCAATCACTCCTACAGTATTGTATAGTTGCATGGGGTGGCACTACAAAAACAAGTCTTTTAAGACTAGAACGTGCACAGAGAGCACTCTTGAAGGTAGGTTGGAAGCTGCCATTTCTGTATCCTACTTCAAACTTATATAAAACCTGTGACGTTCTATCAGTTCGAAAACTTTTCGTACTTAACCTCGTACTCACTACTCACGCACAAACACCCTACGAGCCGTCTAAATTTGCTACCATGAGACGCAAACACACCGTATGTGTACCAGTCGCAACAAACACGACATTAGCTCAACGATGCTATTACTTCCTCAGTAGTTTCATTTATCTATACTAATATTATAAAGCTGAAGAGTTTGTTTGTTTGTTTGTTTGTTTGTTTACTTGAACGCGCTAATCTCTGGAACTACTGGCCCGATTTGAAAAATTCTTTCAGTGTTAGATAGCCCATTTACCGAGGAAGGCTATAGGCTATATATCATCACGCTAAGATCAATAGGAGCGGAGCACCAATAAAGAATGTTTCAAAATCGGAGAGTATTTTGTCCTTTTGAGAGCTTCTGCTGCGTGCGTTGCGTAAACAGTTAAAGTTTCGCAAAAATCATGTATGACAGAATTGTTCCCCTTTAAAAGTTCTAAAAATAAGTCCGGGACAGCATATGTCTATCTTTTAAGGTTGGCTCACTATAACCATTTTTATGCTAACGAAATTTGTTCTGAAATAATGCATTATTTGCGAAGGTATTTTTATAAACATGATATTAATCCTTATCCAAATAAATACGTTATTCATCACAAGTATTTAATTTAAAACAAAATTGCCCTTTACATCATTCGATTTCAATGAATATCTTAGGAGATATAGCAGTTTTAAAATAACATTGCAGCAAAATAATTACCCATTACAGACAGTACAAACGATGTTTCTCCTGGTTTATTCTGCGTGATTACTACTGGTTCGATTTGAAAAATTCTTTTAGTGTTGGATAGCCTATTTATCGAGGAAGGCTATAGGCTATATAAGATTACGCTACAACCCACGGGGGCGGCGCAGTAACGATAAACGCGGGTGAAACCGCGGGAACATCTAGTAATAAAATAAATAAAATTTTAAATATTCATCCAATGCGTAAAGAAGAATGTAAAAAAACAGTTATAAAATGGTTACTGGGATTGGATTACTCTGAGATCGAAAATTTCATCCAAGTAATAAAATAGACAATGGGTATATTTTACTCTTGTACAATTCTATCTTACTTACACAAACCCAGAAGCATATTTTTATAAAAACATTATACACACACTCACACACAAATACACATATAAACACACTCCCACACACGCAAAAACACACACATAAACACACACATTCACATACAGATTTAATGTTAAATTTCTCATTTCTTATCAACTAAAATATAAAATCTGTTAATTACTAAAATGTAAAACTAAACTAATGACCGGAGAGAGAGCCTGGAGATCTGTCATACAGTCTTGAACCTAGTTCAGACTCCAGCTCTCACAAAGGTACCTATATTTAAAGCTGTAATGTTAAGTATTACCACAGTTACTGTATTACCTTTATGAGAGAAATAAACGATATATTATTATTATTCTCTTTATTTACACATTTTTCAATAGTAATTACATTTTTAAATATATAAAAAAAACACATTTAAAAATATAAAAACTATGAAGACCCACCGGCATCGGGAACTAGGTCCAAGCTACCGGTGGTTAGGGCTCCAGCGAGAGGAACCTCCTCACAATGCGTGCCGTGTCAAGCAATACGGCCTTCTGCATCAGAGACTTAATCCAGCCGTCTAACGCGAGCCTCTTCAGATTGTGATCGAGACTCTTGGCAATCAGTCCATGGACTGATACGACTATCGGTACAATGATCGCCGAATCCACATCCCACATGTCGACAATCTCGTGCGCCAGATCCAGATATTTAACTTGTTTATCCTTTTCAGCTTTCACGAGATTTCCGTCATGGGGAATGGTGATATCGACGATCATTGCACGGCGCTCTAATCGGTCCACCACCACAATGTCAGGTCTATTGGCTACAACAGTCCTGTCAGTAATGATGGACCGATCCCAGTACAACATTGCATGACCATTTTCGAGAACGGGGTCGGGCACATACCTGTAGTACGGTACTTCTAAGTCCACGAGATCGTATTTTAAAGCAAGTTGCTGATGTATAATCCTGGCCACTTGGTTGTGTCTATGCAAGTACTCGCCATTAGCAAGACGAGAGCATCCAGAGATAATATGTCTGAGGGATTCTCCGGGCTGGTGACACGCCCGACATATGTCAACCGTACCATCCTTTAGGATATATCTCCGGTAGTTATTCGTCATCACTACTTCGTCCATAATTGCACAGACAAAACCTTCGGTTTCTCCAAACAGGTCACCGAATCGTAACCAGGACACGGACGATATTAAATCTACGTCGGGTCCATATAGAGCCCGATAAAACCGTCCGTGTAGCTCCTTGCTCTTCCATACAACCTTGCGATCCTCAGTTGTAAGCACCACCGGTTTGCGCCAGTTCTCTTTAGCCAGAGCGAGCGGGGTAAGGCCAGTATCCACTGCCACCACATCACGATGAACATCCACGTTATTGTGGAGAAAATATTCTCGGAGATTGCACACCTCACGGTTATGGAAGGTCTTGGCACATAAAAAGCCACGACCCCCACATTTCCGCGGGATGTACAACCTCATTACAGAAGAACGTGGATGGTGCATTCTGTGAGAGGTTAGCAGTGACCGGACTTTTCTGTCCAGGGCATCCAGTTCTGATTGAGTCCATCTGAGTATGCCGAAGGAGTAAGCAAGGACTGGCATGACCCAACCGTTACAGGCTCGCACCTTATTGCCGCCTGTTAAAAGACTTCTCAGTACTTTCTTCAGGCGGCCAAAGAAACGCTCCTGCAACGCTTGTTTCATTCCAGCCTCGGAGATATTTAATGCCTGCGACATACCCAGATATTTGTAGGTTTCGGTTCCAGACAGAGATCTAAGTTGTATGGAATCTGAGAGTTGCACCCCAACAGATTCCATAATCTTGCCTCGCTTCACATGCATAACTGCACATTTATCCACACCAAATTCCATCCTGATAGAGTTACTAAAGGTTTCGGTTACCTTAAGTAACGCTGCCAGTGTGCAGTGTCTGCATGTAAGGCTAGTGTTGGCTTTAATCGTGCATTACTTATAGTCAACAAAGCAATAATTATTATGAGTACGGTATTGTTTCACATCAATGTCAGAAAGTCGTTTCGTTCGGCATACATTATATTTTGCTAGTCTCAATCATATCCAGGTCAATTCTGAGACACGTCTAGATCAGGTCTAGATCAGGTTAACGACAGATAATTATGAAAAGCTACTCTAAAACCATGACAAACGACGTATTTCACAATTAACCAATTAACTTGGCAACTAGGATCGACTGCGGTCTGGTCACTCTACTCTATGCTGTCAATCTTCTGGGTACACTACCAGTCGAATGTAATGTATACTTGGATGGGTACGAATTCCACGATGACGACGCCTATAAGTGTTTATTTATGTGTACATTTAAATTATAATCTGTGACAAGGTATTTTACAATTTGACATCTGGCTTGTGCTTCGCAGGCAATATGTCAATATGACATTTGTTAGCGATTGAGCAGCTGAGCACATGTCGGTCTCTGACTTTCTGTTTTAGACAGCGATAGGTTTTAGCTAACTAAACGGATTCTTATTTGGAAAATTGAAACAAGATTACAAAAAGAGAAAACTAATTAATTTTGGGATTATATTACCCAGTTTATAATCACGTAATACAATCAATAAGCTCTCGAGTCATAATTATTTCGTAAAAGATGTCAGAGGACAGCGTTGTAAACACCAAACACCGCATGTTAGAGCTGTTTTCTGAATTAGATGAGGCTGACATGGATACAATTGAGCAGTGGATCTGTAGTCTTTCTTACAGAAAAGGTAAAATGATTCGCGATCATCTTTCTGTATGTTATGTTAGACTAATCAAACTAAACCATAATTTTCTTCTAGATTTGGAACACAAGAAAGCACTGCAGCGTTCTGAAAAAATGTTAATAAACATAGGTAATTCTATCAAGAAAATAGTGCCTTTTGAAGCAGAAATGCCATCTGAAATTATTACACCACCAACAGTTGGTGATCTAGCTGACTGTAATAAAGTAAACACATGCCATGTAGATCAGTTTCTTTTTGATGAAGAAGAAGTGGAAACGCTGGTGAAAAAAGGGAAATTAAAAAGACATTTTTGCACTGATTGCCGCTCAAGAAATATTGAAGTAATTATATTTTAATTAATTTATACAAGCTTACAGAATAATTCTATACAATTTTATTACTAATAAAAGTTTAATGAAAAATAAATTTCTAAAGATTTATTAACTATAGTGCTAGCTATCACTTTACATATTATAAACTAATAATGATAACATTTTAGGACCTTACATATATTTCACACTCAATGTCAAGAGAACAACTTCAATACATTTTCAAAGTTCTGCTTCCAAGTGATTTAGAAGAAAAGCAGATATTAGATGTCGGCTCTAGGTTAGGAGCAGTTCTTTATGGTGTAAGTAGTAAAAATTATATATGAATTTATTTTCCAGTTATAACTGAATTTTACTCAAACTACTACAAAAGATTTCAGTCTTTTAGCATTCTATTGTGCATGTGTCAGAATTAGGCTCTTGTGACTACTTGACATACTGATGTGCTGTTCGTAGGAAGGCTACTGATTTTTTATCTGTTTTCTAGTACAGCAATTCCTTTTTTTAAGGGATAGCATATAGCAAGGCTGTGGTAACAGCTTACCAACAGGTCATAATTATGTCTCTTTATCACCAAGATAATATTCAAAGTAACACTTATAATCAAATAAAAAAATTTACATGGCATTCTGTTCTCTGATTAGCAATTAATCTGCAAAAACTTTTGCTACTACATGAAAAATTATTAATATTATTTTTTTACTTTTTCAGGCATATAATTTCTCAAATGCAGGTACAATTATAGGAATAGAAATGAATAAAGAGTGTTGTAACATCCAACAACGAATTATTGAACAATTTTCAATGGATGGTAATAGGATAAGAGTGGTTCATTCGGATGTAATGGAACGCAGTGACCTTGTTGCCAACTCTGATATTATTATCATAAATGTGTTAGACTTCTTTGTGGATAATGAAAAACATAAAGAAATGTGGCACTTTTTCAAAAAGCATATCAAAAAAGGAACTTACCTAGTTTGTAACAGAAGTATGTCAGATACTTTAGATAATCTAGATATGTTTGAAGAATTAATAGATTGGTTAAGTATTTGTAAACCTAATCAATTAGAAAATGAAATATTTTTTGATATGGAAGATTGCAGTGATCTATTTTTATATACAGTAAATTAAAATAAAATTATAAAGTTCATAATTTATTTGTTTTTGTTTCTATGTTCATGACATGCTAAGAATACATTTCCGGTTACAAGAAGAGTGTGTAAGTATAATAATATAAAATACCTGTATTTTTTTTTGCTATATTCTAGCTTGATGTAAATAGCCTTGGCATAAGCCAAAATTAATCAGACTTATTAATTTACTCAATGATCTCTGCTGCTATAAAATAGGTCACAACTTTTCTCTATTTTTGTGGCTTAAATATTTTTAAATAAAATAGGTTCTCTGGGACCTGAAGAAATATATTTACAAGTGGATTTCAAGGCTGAATTACTTTTGCACTTTTAGTTTGAATCTCTGCTTACAGCAGGTAAGTACAGAGATGCTAACACAATATATACTTAACAATTACTATTTAAGACTATTGCTCCACGATTATTCGTCGCCACAGCAGCTGACACTGCCTCAAATATAATAAAGTCCTTTAGACGAATTTCAGTCACGGCAGCTAATCTTGTTTTCCCGTCTTCGCTGATGGCGTTATAGCGTGACCATCAGAATGGCCGGTCACTACCCATATTTTACATCGAAATAATTATAGAAAGTTGCTACCTAGTTGAATGAAAATGTATAATATAGTTTAGAAATAAATTCTATTAGGTAGCGCCTGCTCATAAAATACCGTTTTGGATTTAATTTCAAATTTGCTTTTTTTATTCTACAGGCGTTTAAGGCATCAAAATAGTAAATTGATAATAACTTTTTATCCTTAAAAGCTATGAGTCCTAAAACCTTGTATATAAAGGTAGCAATCTAGTAGCAACTATTGGTAAAAAAACTCGGTTCATTTGCGCAGTTGGTTCTCACTGGATTGGTGACCAGCCATCCTGATATCAGAATGGGGGGAAAAACGGAGGTAGCAATTGTATGACGATTAGCAGCAACTAGGTAGCAACTTTCTATAATTATTTCGACTTAAAATATGGGTAATGACCGCCCATTCTGATGGTGACGTTATAGCGGTTATACTGCACATGTATCTGCAAACATAAGTACACACTATTCTCTTACTCTCGTATTACGATAGCCCGATGAGATCACGACGCAGGGCAATGTCTTTATGTTAAGAAACACAGCAACCTTCGTATTGCCGGGCTATTGAAATTTATTTTTTTAAGATGAGTTTAGAACTCGGTACCCTATGTTCCTCACTAGTTAGACTAACAAGGCAAGGCAGGTATTGCGCATCTGTTGAGATCGGACCGCACATGCACTTAGCGTCTCTATAATAATATAGGCTACGTACCTACACTATCTGATTGTGTCGCTCTAGTAACCGGCCGACAGATCCTGTCGTATTAAATTATGGATACGACCGATGATTAAGGTGCTTTGCTAGTTGTTACCTATCCATGCATGGAATTGTGTCGGTTAGATAGTCGTAGATAATAACTTGAGTAGGTATTGTTCTGCCTAGATATTCTTTGTATTTGTTGATGATTTAATGTTTTTAAAATGCACACGTCTTGATTTAGCTTAATGTAGAGCAGCGATAGCTCAGTGGGGAGACTAACAGACTGCAATGCAGAGGGTCTCGGGTTCGAACCCACGTCGCGCACCTCTGACTTTCGGAAGTTATATGACTTTTCGAAATTATGTGCGTATTGATTGACAATTATCGCCTGCTCCGTGCCTCGGCAAGCATGTTAAGCCGTCGGTCCCGGCTGCCATGAACATCTATGGCAGTCGTTATTGGGAGAGTGTCGACACAAAAGATCCCACTGCGTCGAAGTGTCGCCGGTCTGCACTGACTGGCCCCTACATAAGATAAGATACGTAGCTTAATGTAAAACGTATGTAAGTGTTTTACATACAATAAATATCTAAAATGAGTAAAATGTTTGTTCTGTAGGGTATTTTTTAGAACATAGCATTTATTGATATGACCATATCGGCATAATAAGATAACTAGCAATTACACCTTACACAGTGATCGCAATAGGCCGTTGGACTGCCACGCAGAGGTCTCGAGTTCGATCCTATGGCGCGGATCTCTGACTTTTCGAAGTTAGGTATATGCGTATTAAATGGTTAGTTAAGTGAAGAAAACCATTACGAGGAAACCTGCATGTCTAAGAGTTCTCCATAATGTTGAAATTTGCTAATCGGCACTGGGCCAGCGTGGTATACTATGGCCTAAACCTTCTCTTGCTGGGAAGAGGCCCGTGCCCAAAAGTGGGACAGTCCTGATATAATATTATTTATAATATAGTTTTGCCAACAGTTCCAGACTCCATGATGCTACCTACTAAGACATGAGACCCAAGGAAAGCAACATACGTAATATCACAATTCCGCCTTTATAATCGATATCTTAAATCTTAGAATACCAATATTATTAGTGTGATGCTTATAATTACAGCTACTATTTAGTGATGTGATAACTATTTCTAAAATGAAACGTTGTAGTCTATGTTTCACTTCACTATAGAACTCAATACCAAGATGGCGTATGAAATTAAAACTATACGTCGGAGAAGTTGACGAGTTCCACTGCGTGCTTGAGTTGAGATACTTTCTAAGTTGTGTAGAAGTTTTAAGATAAACGATTTACCTTCCATCCATGTTTATATATTCATCTATAATATATCAAAATGTGGCACGAAGCGAGGAAGCAAGAGCGGATGATCCGCGGCATGATTGTTGACTATCGGCGAAGGGCGGAGCGCCGCAAGGACTTTTATGAAAAAATTGTGAGCCAATCGTTTGTTATTATCTTTTTTATTTTGTCAGTCATAAATTACTCTTAAGTTGTGTGTCGTGATATTAACCAGCGTTATAGCATACCGTAGTGTATAACATGTAATGTTCTGAATATCTTCAATCATTTCCAGAAAGCAGAGCCGACTCAATTTTTACAGCTGCACGGTCGACCATGCAAAGTACATTTAGATCCAGCTATCGCTGCAGCAGGAGAAGGACCGGCTATTATGTTAGTATAGTTAATTACATTATTTATTGTTGAATTTTTATCTTACTTAAAATACATTGTTAACCATAAACCCGCTATGTAATAAAATTGACATTAATTGCTTTTACTCGATTCATTCAGGATGCCATGGCAAGGTGATACAAATAACATGATAGACCGGTTTGATGTCCGAGCTCACTTAGATTACATACCTGAAGTGAGAAACCCAGATATACCTCCAGAAGAACTCAGTCCTGAAGAAAGACAATGTAATTATGAAAGATACAGGATTCTCGCACAAAATGTCTTTCTTGGAATAAGTAAGTAAATTACATGAGTTTCAATGACTAAACCTATGCTGACAGTTATTTTCAATATACGCAGTATATATAATTTTTGTAGAATTAAATAATTAATTTGAATTCTGAAACCTAAAGCTCCTACCATAATATAAATAGTCTTTACTTGTATTATACTCATTGTGTATTATATTTATAGGTGAGGACAAATTCCTGCAGCAATTGGCAATAGAAGAACAATTTGGAGTCACAATTGAAGAAAAAGAAACACAAAAAGAGAAGTTACATGAAAAAAAAGGGACTGGTGCTGCTATAGGATACAATTATAGTGATCCGGGAGCACAACCCTCTAGTTCTAACGGTAGATTCAGCTTTACTATACATCCTGCTGTGATGTTTGACGGCTACCTATGTTTGGTCGCAAGGTAGTAGAAACTAGGGACTTTTGTGGGTATTCTTATGGCATGTAGTGTTAAATTACAGGCCCTGAGACTAAAAAAGTGGAACAAAAGAAAGAAAAGGAAGAAATAAAGGATTCAGACGATGATTCAGATTTGGAGATCATTGATGTTGACTTGAGCATTGATGTAAACAAGATGGAAGCCTCGCAGGTCAGTATAGGCTGGGTTTACTTTTAGAGGTAAAGATTGTAAAATATATGAAAATACCTAATATAATAATAATGTTTATTACTCTCAAGAAAAATTGTTTCTACATTTAAATATATATGAGTTTACAGATTAGGCTATGGATTCTTAAAATATACAAAAACATATGTGTCTGAACTAGATAATTAAAATATATGTATTTCACACATGCACTCTTCCCTAGTAATTTTATTAAAAGTAGAAAATGTTCTGTCTATACAATATTTTAAACATTGAACTTGTGAAGGTTTCAAATGGATTAATAATTTATTGCTAGGAGCTCTAAGAAATTTTCTTACACTGAAATGGATACATCTTTATATATATAAATCTACTGACGGCTTGACCGATTTAGATGAAATTTTTTGTGTGTTCAAATGGATTCGAGAATGGTTTAGATTTGGTTTTTTTCCGTGTGTACAGGACAATGTCTGTCAGGACAGCTAGTATGTTATAATAATCAAATCATAACACTATTATTTTTATGAAATGGTCTGTATCCTAAACAATAGAAGCTATTTAAGTATACATGGTCTCACATATCTATTAACAGATTTGAAACAATGGTTTGAATTCATAACTTTTTTATAGATGTAAATTGTTTATCAGAAATTATTATCTATTTTTAATCAATTTTATTGTTTATGGAATTGAATAACAATTATGATATTGTTTTTTTTGCTATTGATAGACATGAACAAGTTATTTCATTATTTCAAATAATGAAGAAAAAACGAGCCATAACATATTCTAATGTATTTTTATTAATTCTTATAACAACCACTAAAGGTTAGCCCAAAGTTGTCTTGTTCAGATACTGGGTATATGCAGACACAGGTGAATCATTTAAACCTCAAATTAGACTTAGTTTATGCACAAGTATGGGTGTTTTGACTGGTAACAGAGACAGTGTAAAACTAATTTTGAGAAGTTACTCTAGTTTGAGCATACACCTATAGTAAGAATATCCCATACTAGAAGAAAGGTGACATCACATTTAGTGATCACAACCAATATAAGTATAGATTTTATCAATGTTGTGGTCTTAACTTTAAAACAATTAATTTCTGGCCTTACAAAGATTTTCAGCTATTTGCATGTCTAGGGTTATTTGCCAGGATGGGGCTGACTTAAAATTCTAAGTGTATGGACATAGAATTTTAAGTTGAAACAACATCCTGGAGCGAGCGCTTGTTCATATGTACCAATGATATCAACTAATAAACTAGTTATATATTTTCTTGGATTACATATAAACAAAGCCACACCAATACAGAATAATTAAAAAAAATTGAAACACTTCCTGCGTTATGTTTTAAGAATATTACTGTGCATGTTTGCATACATAGTTGTTAGAATTTATTTATTTATTATTATGGTTTATCAACAGCAAATGTTTACAGATTGACATCAAATAGATTACAAAGAAAATATTGTGGCTAAAACATTCGCCAATTATAGATTAACCAGCATTCATCTATATTTGTGACAATATTTATATAAAGAAATTAGAATTACTTGTACGCATAAGACCTAACTACTTACCTGCTAAAAAGTGCAGGTTGAAATAATTATACTTCTAATGTCATAAGACTTTTATATTATAATACTTCTGCTTATTTCAAATGACTCATGGTTTTTAATATACCTATCTACTACCCACTCATTATCCTATTGACTCGCAGCGTACACCGGTGGCCAGACACATTAGGCTTTACAATTATTATGTCTGGCATTCCCACAATTGATACATCCAATATTGCACAGTGCTATATTATGTACTTAACATGGTCGAGGACGCCGCTCACGTACGAATGTGGCACAAATTACACAATCATGACGGAAGACTAAATGTCTTGAGCTTACTGATTAATAACATTTTCTCTGATGCCATTGAAATTTTAAGCAAACTAGCACAATGTTTACTTATATAAACTTTTATGAGCACAGGCTCACGAGTTGAATGGTGTGGGGCCACAGTTCGGAATGGCAGGTTGTGATCTATTCTCATTCCTAACTGGAGATGCTGATGATGCCGAACACCAGAAACAATTGTTGAGGGAAGAGAAAGAGAAAGCCATGTTTTCTGGAAGGAAGAGTAGGCGGGAAAGACGTGCGCATCGGTATGTACAATAAGTTGAAAGCATTTAAGTGATATTTAGTACAACACCATTAAAAGTAAAATCTCGTGATAAAATGCTATATTCTGTTGAACTTCCAAAACTCCGGTAGGCGGTATATCAAGCCCATTTCTAAAGACTAGCTATCATTTGTAGTGCTGGGGTTGTTCCACTATAAATCTATATTCTTTACCCTTTTGGGGTACCTGGTGTCAAAATAAGATAATCTTGGTAAATGAATTTAAAAAATAAATAAATTACATTCATCTTATTTACTCGTTGTTCCCCATTTAATCGTGTAAGTTGTGGTTAAACTCGAAGCACCTTGAAGGTATTCTAATGCTAGCCCGAATTTATTTTACTTTATATTCTATCGATCGAGCATTGTACCAAGGAACGTCGGAATTCTGGCCTAAATGACTGCACGAATGGCGTAATAGGTAGGCGCTACTGCCGTCGTGCCGAGTCTTGTGGGTTCGATGCCCACACGGGAAAAAAATTGTGTAATACACAAATTGTTGTGCCGATTTTTTGTATCCGTAAATTCCCCTGCGACACAGAAATTATTCCTAGCGCGGAAGTTGTCTTTTTTAAAACGAAGAAGAAAACAAATGATAATTGCATTACTTTTCCTTTCAGTGACAAAAAGCTAGCGACGCGTGTAGTTAGTCCTCCAAGCTACGCAGCACCATCATCTTTACCAACTCGTTCGCCTAGTCGATCACCTAGCAGAAGTCCTTCACCGGAGGCTGGAGAAAACATTGAATTCATAACTTCATTTGGTGGTGAAGAAGAAGAAGTTAAAGCGCGTAAGCCATTAAAGATATTTTGGGTAGACTAGGTTACTTTGTTTAAACAAGAAACTTATGGTTTTATGCTTTTATTCACAGCTGCAGGCAAGCCTTTATATGCTGATAAAGTTAAACAAAATTTAAAGATGTTATATGCTGATGTAGCCCGGAAACCGCGTGGTCGGTAAGTTGCTGCAATAAAAAAAACAAATAGTAGTTTTACTTTTATGAAAAATAAAAGATATTTACACTTATGTCTACTTCTTGTTCTTCGACTAAATAATCGTGTAAATTAATGAACTAATGTACGTATTACAGAACATTGCTTTTAGTCTGTTAAATGTGACAGCTTCTTTTCTGAGTTAATATATCTTCAGATGAATTCTCGAAAAGACATGTTCTTATTAAGCATTATTAATTTTAGGTCACCACCACCACACGACAGACGTTCTCGGCCACAGATAGGTCCCCGAGGACCGAATTCGAGGTCAAGGTCATTCTCGCGATCTCGGTCTAGATCGCGGTCACGGTCAAGATCAAGATCCCGTTCATGGAGAAAGTCACGTTCTTCGAGATCGCGTTCTATATCCTCTAGGTCGCGTTCAAGATCGTATAGCCCCGCGTATAGAAGAACAAGGTCGAGGTCACGGTCAAGGTCACGTAACCGTAGAAACAGATACTCTCGAAGCCCGGCAAAGTTTGTATTTTGCATTTACTATCATTTATTTAAGTACAAATTTATATATATATAACTTGAAACTAATGATATTTGTATTTTCCAGTCATGCTAGTGGTTATGCAAAGCGTAATAACTCCAGGTCGATGTCGTTCGAAAGGTAAGCTTGTTTTGACATTTATTGTAATATATAAAGGCTGAGGTGAGTCTGGGTTAAGTCTTAAGATATAGTTTTTATTGCATCTGATAAGTATTGTATATTGTTTTATCAGTTATTTTCACACTTATTTTTTATGTTTACAGTAGCGATAAATACCGTGACAGCAAACCCTCGGTGCCGCGTTACTACGGTCGACGCAAGGAGGACCATTCTTCGAGTGAACTCTCCATAGATTCTGACTCCAGTGATTCGGCTGAGGACCCGAAAAACAAGTAAGTGTTATGTTTTAGTCTGTGAATGAATCTAAATAAAACTAAAGAAAAGTAAATACAGTGGATCGCTATTTCTTGGTATGCAAATAAAAATATACAGTAACTGTAATACCGCTGCTTGCTAAGAGATGACGAAATATAAAAGTTAAAATCGTGTATTAGATTTATTCGGCAAAGTTATAGAGAAATATGTACTGACTTGCATGCCTTTTGCCCATTATCCTTTGCTAACATTTACAAATAATGTATAATAACAGTATTTGCTATTGCTATTTTGTACTTGTTTGCACTAGAAAGTTGCAATAACAACTACACATTTCTAATTCTAAGTATTTACCGAACTGTTGCATAACAATATCTATTAACGATTATTTCAGTCATACATTATATATTAATTATGATTGTTGCACTCTTACGTTTATTTGAAAAAGCATGTTTTATTGTGATTTCAAATTATATTCCGGATTCAGCTAATACACATACCATGTGTAAGGTACATGTTCACTTGAAAACCATTTTTGGATTATGAGTCTCGGCTATTTCTAGCTCTAGTTTGCGAACTGTGTATCTTGTCTAAGTCGACAATTAATTAAAATCGACTGTTTTCAATTCTTGTAATAAGGACACTTTACATAGAGCTTTCTAGAATATTTTAATTTTTATATCAATATGAGTATACAGTCTTGTAAACACAAACTAATACATGCAATTATTTCACAATTTCAGAACGGCGGTTGGCAATAAATCCAATACAAACCAGAATCAGTTACGATTGTCTGGATCCAGCTCCAAAGTCAGTAAGAATCATTTGCTTTTATAAATTTGTTCTGCTTTCATTTTAGCACCTTACGACATAACTGGTCCGTAGATTATATTACAGCAGTTTAATACGCTTTTGGGCCTATAACTATACTAGCTACTTTTTATTGTTTAATTAGGCGATTCTTCGCAATCTATACTTTGATACGAAGAGTCTACTTTGACGATGCGATTACAAAGTCTAGGATACTTTATTGCTAGATTATTCGCCTCACAGGATATATACCTAATAATTGAATCTGTGACGCTAGTATCGAAATAAACACACGTCTTAAAGAAGTCAGGTTATGGGCTTTTGGGCTTATCGAGCTACGAAACTAGGTTCGTCATACTAACTAAAATAAATGGTTTATAAACAACCGATTTTATTCCTTTTAAGGCATCACATATCATGCAATGCGGTTTGATACATATAATAATAATATCAGCCCTGTATATAAACTGCCCCACTGCTGGGCACGGGCCTCTTCTCAGTGTGAGAAGGGTATAGTCCACCACGCTGAGCTATTGCGGGTTGGCTGGTTTCACATATCTTCGACAACATTTCGGAGAACTTTAAGACATGGACGTTTCTTCACGATGTTTTCCTTCACCTTAAAGCGAGCGATAATTATTAACTAATTAATACGCACAAATTACGAAAAGTGAGAGGTGGGATCGAACTCAAAACCTCTGGCAGTCCAATGGTCTCCCCCTAGGCTATCGCAACTCTGTCCGTTTGATACATACCAGTACTAAATAAGACTACCTATTATAATTTTATTAATTATTATATAATCTTTTTCATTGTTCTTCCTAAACTCTTGATCTGTTTAATGAAGCGTAATTTTAGTTTAGGTTTATTGACAGTTAATTGTTAGATAATTTCTACAAGACAGTCGTTTGTACGATACCACCATTCACCATGGGTACAAAAGCCAACAAAAAACGCGTCGATTAACGGCTCACCATGTTTTTGCGCAATTCAGTTAACGTAAGCCTACTTCTCTGTAATGTAGAGTAAGTTTTGCAGTGGTTCAACAACTGTGTGCCATCTAAAGATGCGAAATCTATCTTCGATAATAACAGAGTATGCTACCAACCCTGCTAAACCCTGATTATATGTTTATTTAAACCCATAACGTATTGATCCATTAAATTAAAATTATGTCATCGCATAGAACGTTTCAACCGTTCGCCATGTCTAATTTTAATAACTGATTATATCATAAAATATTTTTTTCATTGTGTGAGTTCTATTGATAGGTACTATATTTTATTTATCATTTATGTATATTTTTATCGTATTTAAGTAAATTTATCAAAACTTTTACCCTTTGTTGTTACATGTAGTTACAATTTACCACTATTATATAACCAATCCCTATATATAGGGTTCCGTATGTCCAAAAGGTAACCCTTAAAGTGCTTTTAGACCTAATTGGTTGGTCTCGATCGTCTTGTTTAATGTATACAGTATATCGATAAGGGCGACCATGCGTCACTGCTGCGCTTTATTGATTGGGCACGATCTGTGTTATATGATACCATCGCACTGGTATCGATTAGTATTGATCGAATGAGATTGCAACAGCTCGGTCGAGGCGGATTGAATAGGCAGAGAAGTAGCTTGAGAGTTTCGTTATTTGATTGTGCCTTTCTAGGTACAGAGGCACACTATTATAAATAAACTTAAGGCTTTCGAGCATAAGCTAAGGTCGAAAGGTGAAACTTTAAATATTTCAGTGATAAAACTATCTTAAAAAATATATGTCTTAGAAGTCGCACATTGAACTGAAAACGGATTCTTTACGGTTTATTATACAGTTTCAGAAGAAAATATTATAGTAAAAGCGGATTATTTTGGGATACCTACATTGTTTTATTATAGATTTTTGTAATGTCAAAGTGATGCGCTACGGAACCCTATCATGAGTATTTTTGACGTGCACCTGGCCGCTATTTACTTCGGAGCTATTCTCAGGAAAGAGTTGGCTCTATTAACAAAAAATACGGCATTAAAACAAATATTTTTGCAGGGACCGTCGCGTGAAACGCTGTCACTGAAGGAAAAACTCAAGAGGAAAATGCAGGCGCAGTTATCAAGGCAGCGTGAGTTTTATATAAGTTACATAATATGTAGAAACAAACTACTTTTACTAAAATATTTCTCATTTCAAATCCATACAGTTAATATTGATCAATATGAATGTGAGTGAAATTCGATTATTAACCGAACCTTATGACTTTCATCTTGCATTTTGATCATCCCACACGGGATCATGTTATTTCTTCTTCTTTCTCATTGACATTTTCGTTAAATTTAAATAAAGGCGTTCAATGCTTGGTAAATTTTCAATCGATGCTAGGCTCTTGACAAAGCATTGTGCACTCTGCCCAAGAATGTAGCAAAATATGAAAGCACATCATTGACCAAAAACGAAATCTTAAATTGTTTTGCCTTTTATAAATCAAAATGGTTTTTTATTTAATTAGGCTACAATAAAATACTTGATGGATATCAAGGTCAAGTATATGTATAAAGTTACATTTATTATCATTAATAGGCTGTCCAAATTAATCTCAACAGCTTAGTAAACATTATAATCTTGAACTATTGCCATCCAACAAAACAATAAATATTCAAAACATTTATTTCAAAACAAGTAAATCAAATAAAGTTAATAACATATTGTAAATTTATTATTAACGGCGTATAAATGTATTGCCGGATCAATAAATTTGATATTTATAATTATGTATAGCTTTTTTTGTGCACATGTTTAATGATCTTATGAATAAATTATTCTATACAACCGTTTTATCTACATACATACGAAATGTTGCCAGTCTTAAAACAGTATATATTAACATCTATTTTCTTATGTATGGTAACGTACAGATTATTAATTTGACGATTCTAAATGTTCTTGTGCAATGAAGTGCAGAAATGCAGACAGGATTACGGCACGACTTAAAACAAGTGAGAAACGGCAATGAAATGCCGTAAATCTTAGAGTTTAAAAAAATTGTTCAAGTAATATGCAAAGGTCACGTGATCTTAAGTTGAAAGGTCATAGTAAATATAGGTATATCGACTATGCTGAGTCGAATGGCGCTCACCGCAAGTCTCTAGTTCTTACGGTTCTTGAGTTGAAAGTTGTATAACAGACAGACGGACGGACAAAGCTGTTGTTGAGTTTTTTCGAACTCTAAAAAGGAGAAGATAATTATTATTAACTTATCACGTATATTTTCTATCAGTAATTGATTCTTTTGGTTTTCATGAGCCTTACATAAATATGCAATCATAGTGTCAAACAAATATTGCATTATGCATTACATCATGTAAGGGAGGAAGAGGAAGAGGTCTCGTACTACTCGCGTTAATCTGAATACCATATGGAAGTTAATAATTCTAAATAATGATTTTGTATTCAATTATCCTTATTAATTTAAATCACATGAATACCTGCAACATGATATTACCTTATAAAAATTGCATTGATCTTGGACTAAGACTAAGACTGTTGATATAAAACTTTGATATTCAATAAAACTGGAATGAATCCTTTGATTGCCTCGGATAACTATGCCTGCGAATATGAAGTACATATATTAGTAAAAAATTAAGGCAACAGCTGTAGTGGTTATATGTAGTTGCCAGTGGTTCATATGTTGACACGGATGACTAAATCATCGAACTCGAACTTACGTACATATAAATTGTTTTATGAGGCTATTGATGGCAATTAAAATCAGTTGCCCTCGCCTTATGCAGAATTTAAAAAGAAAATAGAAAATTACTTGAAGCAGAAATGTTTGCCTAAGTATGGCATGTACATTAGTAATTCTTTTATAATCCATTCTACCGATCTCTAGTCAGTTGGACGATAGGCTATATTGTCCCCTGTATTGTATGTGATGTACTGTTCACTGTGTGGTGTGTGAGTGCGTGCGTGTCGTGTTGCAGTGCGCGCGGACAAACGCGCGGAGGCGGAGCGCCTGGAGCGCGAGTGTCGGCGCCAGGCGCGCCGCGACGAGGAGATGAGGGAGTTGGCCATCAAACTGCGACGCAAGTCTGTATACGTTTGACACTTACTTATGACGACATTGTCCAACTAAATCATTATAATATCCTAACTAATATTATAAATGTGAATGTGAGTTCGTTTGTTTGTTACGCTTTCACGCCTTAACTACACGACCGATCGTCGTGAAATTTCGTATACGTGTTGTCAGGGATACAGAAAAGCACATAAGTTACCTTTCATCCAGAAAAAAGTACTGGTGTATTTTTAATTTTCGTGGGGAAATGCTCCTGATGAGGCTCCCCTCGCCACAAGGGGAGACGAGAAGATTATTTTGGACTCTCCCGAGATTTCGGGCCTACCGATTAAAAGCACCACGGTGTGCCACCTCTTTTCTTTGTATGGTAGATGGGTCGCTGGAACTGAACTGTTACTAACCTAACATACTTACCTACATTGACGCGAGCAAAGCCTCTATCTAGTTTTATTATACTTACCAATAAATCAGCTCAGTAATGTGACACTCCAAGAGATCACATCATAGGCGTAATTTATAGCATTCGATTTAAAAGAAAATTAAACTTTTATATCTTAACTAGATTTTGCCCGCGGATATTCTCGCGTAATTGTAGGTTTGATTAGATTAATAACAGTACTATTTTCTGAGTGAAAGATACCGTATGTCCTTTTCTGTTCCCCTGACAACGTGTATGAGATATATCGTGATGATTGGTCGAATAGTTAAGGCGTGAAAACGTAGCAAACAGACTGACATTCGCATTTATAATATTAGTTAGGATTATACTTACCATTAAGCCAGTTCAGTAATGTGACACTCGAGATCACATCACCGCCGTAATATATAGTATTCGATATTAAATTTGCATACTTTTATCTCCTAATGTGTGATCACTGTTACTTAGAGCCACTAGATATTAACTTACATTGACTTTCTATAAAGCCTTTCAGTGGAGCTTTAAATGTTCGGTTCATATTGTTATATGACCTAAACGTTATATACTATTGTTATATAGCTTATTATTTAGGTCTATTGCAAAACGAATATATTTTGCAATTGACCTAAATAGTTAATTCTCATCAATATTCAAGTGGTATTCGTTTAGGTCTTAAATTAACCAATCAGCAAGGCAGATAAAAACATAGTAATTAATCATCATTCAATATTGCATTTTATATCACGTCAATCTGAAATATGAGATGAATTGCCAATGCTCGTAAATAAGAGAATAAATTTAATAAACACCTGATATTATGTGCCATTTGAATGTTTAATTTATAAAAATGTCTATGATATCAAATGTATAAAATTTTATGGCACTAATATATTGAAGACTTGTTCAATAGTAGTTTGTGTTGCAGGCAGCGTGAAATGCGACACCAGCAGAATAGAAGATCAAGCGATGATGACTCCGACAGAAGTCGTAGCCGTTCATCTTCTAGGTATTAAAATTTTATAGTTGAATATTTTAGCTACCGCGAATTTTAATTACGAAAACGGTCAAATATCGTGGGGTATAAAACTTTGTCATACGATCTCTGTTAAGAAAATAATATATTTTTATTATGGCTCGTGGGTGTAATATGCCATTAAACTAACAGCCGATGCTCACAAAAATAATCATCTGCATAAATTGTTATCTTTGATGATTGTGACACTATATTTTCTGATCAAATTGAATTAGAACTATTTAATTGGAATACTAATATTTGAATATTTTTATAATTACAGAGATTCGCCATCACAAGAGAAAACTCGTGACGAAGAACCGGAACGAAGACCTAGTAAATCAAGGAGCGCTTCGCCAGTCGCACAAGAAAAAAGAATACCAGTTTGGGAGCCGAATAGAGAACCCTCAACGTCACATAGACCACCGAGACCAGTTGAACAACCAGTTAATAACCCCTACCCAGAGTCTAAAAGACGCTACCAGGATACCGAATGCAAAGAAGAAAGGTTTGAGGAGGAAAGAACTCATAACTTTCCAAACAAATTTGATAAGTTTCCAAATCGTGATCCAAATAATCGCTTTGATAATTTCAACCGGTTTGAAGGACAGAGCTATGATAATAGATGGAAAGAAGAAAATTTCAATCCAGGGAGAAGGAGACCTTATGGTCATAGAGGCGGATATAAAGGTCATGGCTTTAAACAATCTGAGCACAATGGCCCACAAAATTTCGAAAGAGATGACCAGGAATCTTATTCTAAAAACAAAGTGAAACTTGTAGACTACTAGATAGACATGTTTAAAAATATATTAATGCCAAAATAAGTGGTGTAGCTATTTAAATGTTATGTATTTGTATGTAGTATGTTTTATGTAGCTAGTATGTTTATGTTAAACATATCTTAGAATATAAGTTCTATATATTGAACTTCGGTTCGTGTTTTTACAATTTTGTAATTATTTAAAATATCTAGTATGGTGAGTATCTGGCAATTGATGAATACTGATTTTAAATTATTTAGTTTTGACTTTCATTCTCTTAATTCTCATTTGAGTTTTGCAATAATATTCTGTGCAATTAAATCTTCTGAATTTTTCACTTGTGCTGTAATTTTGTATCTTGTTTGTGTAGAGCAGCTCTTTTTCTGTAAATTAATTAATGTAATAAAAGAGGTGTATTGTAAATTTGTTTGTTTTTAAATTATTCCCCTTTAGGATTAGTTTTCAAGACATAAGGTAACTTTTAAGCCAAAAGCCGTATAACTATTCATGTTAATAATGGGATAAGGAAATGAAGGAATTTTTTATCATCTGAAAGAGTTGAGCTAATAAAATCAGACAATCAACATCTCATTTACGATGTAGAATTATTATTAATAACAGGTATAAATATTATAAATTATTGCTTGGCTTCTACTTTTAGGTGTTATCCCACATGCCCTTGTCCGAGCAGTTTGGACATTTGTAAAGTAGTAAACTGTCTTATTCAACGACTCTAATCACACGTAATATACGTGTAATAAATAATAATAAATCTACTTATTAGTTATCTATTTTAATATAATTATATATATACACACATAGGAAAATACATAGATTTAAAAAAACAATTAATATAAATATTTGCGATTAGCAATCGGTTTCGAGACGCTAAGCGCTCAAACGCACTAGCGGTTAACCGCGGGGGCGGCTGGCCGCTTTTCCAGTTTTAATATGCAACCGCTTGTGATTTTGTGGCGGTTAAGTGCGTACAGTCACAAGCGGTTGCATATTAAAACTGGAAAAGCGGCCGGCCGCCCCCGCGGTTAACCGCTAATGCGTTTAGGCCCTAAGGCCTAGCGCGCACTGCCTTGCGTTTTAACGCATAATTTGTGAAGTATAGTGTCATAGAAGTGCGCGCATTGCGGTGAAATAAACGCAATGGTAAAGTCGTCGTTGGCCTCCCGCTGCAAATTTGCGGTGAATCTACCGCACATATTTTTGTATCCCATAGAGATCTCAAGAAGTGCCGCGCACTGCGGTGAAAAAAACGCACTGAGACACTCATTCAGTTGCTGTTGGGACGCGACACAGATATTTTATGTTACCTGGCGTTTCTCCGGTGATGGCGAAAAACTTTTTTGGATACTAACGTAGATCTTACGAAAAAAAGTCCTTAAAAGGCCGTCAATGGACGAAATTTTAACCTAATGCATATGAAAGTATATAAGGTACAAATACCCAAAAATTTTTGCCTGTCTGTCCGTCTATTTGTACCGGCTAATCTTCGAAACGGCTGAACCGATTTTGACGGGACTTTCACTGGCAGATAGCTCATTTTCTAAGGAGTAACTTAGGCTACTTTTATTTTTGAAAAAGTAAGATCCGCGGAGAAAAATTAAAGCCTATAAAATATTGAACAATTTCCGATACAAATAGGGAAATGTATATTAAATAATAATATATACATCCAAATTAAAAAAAATCGAGACAAAGTATCTCCTACTTTGTCTCGATTTTTTTTACCTTAGTTTTAGCATAGGTATTTCTATACGCGGAATACAGAAATATTGAGTACCTATTCGTAAACTTTGCGAACTGAACAAACACTTTTTACTTAAAATCTACGCGAGGTCGCAGGTAACAGCTACAAATAAATATATAGGTACAGATAACAACTCTTGTATCGTAGTCCATAACGATGACGTGTATGCACCACAGTTGGAGTACAAATGATAAAAATTAAAACGTGCGTATTTTTCGCTTCAGTGCGCGGCCCTGTCAATGCGTTTTGTCTACCGCATGGTAGAGTAAACGCACCGCGATCCACCGCAAGGCAGTGCGCGCTAGGCCTTAGTGGAGTTAATATCTGCCTAAAATAATTTAGTTTTATGGTGCGTCTTATCAGAAGGTGAGGCAATATTATTTTGTCTTTGTATAATTTTTGATTTGATGTGTAGCTATATATTTTGCGAAAGTATACAAACTATAATAGGTATTATAACATTTAATTTTCACAATAAATTAAATGGTTATATCTGGTTAAAAAAGCCAGGAAACAGAGGATCAAATGCATTAGCAACCTACCTATTCTGAATGCATATCTTTATCTGATCCTATATTTTTGTTTGTTTTTTTTTATTAAGATTCACCAGCAATTGTTTACATTAGATCTTAAGAGTACCTAATACATTTGTTATAATCTGGTGACAATGTACCAATTACTTAAATGTAAACGCCGCATAATAATATTTTATATCAACTGAGCTCGAACTTATCCCGCGGGATCAGGTGACCTAACGAATGTTTTCAATCGGCAACTGATCTTATTGATACATTTTATGATTTATACAGACACGAAAAAAGTGTTACTACTGTGATTTATGGGGAGTATTTAACTGCAAAGCAAAAAATACTAATTGCACAGCAAAATATGCTTACCAAAAATACTAATTTGTGTATTTTTTTTGCAGTGCAGCAGCAAAATATATTTAAAGAGATAAAACTAAGTCGACGGTGCCCCGCTTCGCGGGCCTTCTATTTTTGGGTGGGTTTAAGAAGGAACCTAACATAACCAACCCCATTCTGAGACGGAATGCAGTGATTTGAGGCGTAACTATAGGTGCTCGTTATGCTGTGCAATTAGATTTTTTATGGACATTATATTTAATGCCATTTTATAATATATCAGTATAACCAAGCGATGGTGTGTCATTTCTTTCCCCAAACACTTTTGTTCACGTGTGTACATGTTTATATTGTATTTATACCTGTATATAAATAATATTCTTTTTAAAGTGGGATCAGTTGACAAAGTAAAAATAATAAAATTAATTATTAAGTCCACTCATTCCGCGGGATAAGTTCGAGCGGCCTCAGTTGAACGCATAGTTAGGAAACATGTGTATAGCTAGAGATATAATATTCTCAAAAATAATTATGTTAGGAGTAAGTCTTGATCCAGTAAATTGCTTAAAGTAGATTGGTTATACCTACAGGTCCAGATAAAATAACTTTTTACGTGTTTTTGTTACATTATATTCTCGATTAGTGCCTACATATTAAACAGGTACCTTTATTAAACAAATAAATCAAAGCAGTAATAGAATGGCTACAAAAACACTCATTTTAATTTGATAACAGTTTTAATGTCGACTTAATAGTTTTTCGGTGAGGTCGTTTACCTATGTGTTTTGTTTGCCAAAAATACTTTTGGTTTGTTGAACAGATGAATTAGATTTGATGTTGGATGGGATCTCGTTACTAAATAGGAAAATAGTAATGTTATAGGTATATGTTTATAGTGTTATAAAAATCCGAGGAATCTAATTAGCACGTCGCACGCTACCACCTGTTACCATCACGTAATAGGAGGTAGTTTAGATCTATCATTTTGTATGATCATGATAGATAATCAGATCTGATGATGTGATAGTGTACCAAAATAATATTGATATATTTACTTGTTTAGGTTGTGTGCTGCGCTTTGCTTTAGGCGTAATAATACCACTAGGTATGTGCTTGGTAGAGTCGTGCTGAGTCCGAAACGGACCAAGTATAAATCGATCGGTCAACAGTCTTGTATACCTATGTTTTACACATAAATGCAGGTTAAAATAGATTCAACCGAAAGTAAACTAATAACTTCATAGAAATATAAACGTTTATTAATTCTTACAAATATGTTTGTATATTTACAAATATTTTAAATATATGATACTTATAATAAAGATATAGGTACGTAGGCAAAATAAATTATTAGATCTATAAAATATACCTACTCTGATAAAAATATAGCTAAACTTTAAATTATTTAAAAATAATTCTGTGCCTCCTGTGACAAGTGAAACAAGTCAAAAATCTAAACTTTACAGGAAAACAAAAACAAGATTTAAAAAAATCTAGTTCGTGTTCTAAGTGGGCTAGGTTTAACTTGAGTACTTATTTTTGTAGATAAAAACATTCACTTTCACTATTCATTTACATTTTTGTGGTTAATATCATAGATTTAAAGTAATTGTTTAAAAACTTATAAGTTGTACCTTTTTTTATTTCTAATACATCCCCTCTATAACGTGATAAATGATACAACTACTGTTATATTATATTGCACTTATAATTTGTCTTTGTGTAAGATGAAAAATTGAATGTGCAAATAAATATATATCACACTTATATCATGAAACACAAAAAACAATGTGTGCAGCATTTACTTATAGAGGTTACAACTTGAAATATATCTTTATTCACGATATTTTTGCAAAAATCCTGCCAGTTATATCACTTTGCATAAAATTATCTCCGAAACTATGGTAGATAGAAGAACGTGAGTTAGATCAAAAAAACCCTAATTTTTTCTGATCATTTCTATCTAAAAATTACAAAAAGGATACTACTCGACTTATATCACTCATCACAGGAGGCACAGAATTGTAGTTTCAATACAAAGCATACTTACACACGTTATTGCACTTATAAATGTAGGCACTTTGCTGCAACGCGATGGTATATAGTAGACTGAGATCCCAAAGCGCAAGTGAAAAGTGTTTTCTTTTTTAACTATAAATGTTATGTAGGTAAGGCAGGTAAGGAACGTACTTATGCATATCTACTGGCTAGATGGCAAATTAGCCAATATTTTAATATCTTTTTCTCAAACTTCGCAACTACGCAATTATATCACACTCATTACCTACCTACACCAATTATGGTTTCACGTCTCACGTAATAGGAGCGAGTCTATCGATATCAATCGGGCACAACTCTAGACTTAGTGCTGCTACTGTGAGCTATTATCGAAACATCCTCAATTTCACTGCCCAGCCGATTATGCTATTAAGGGTGCCCATTCTCTAAGAAACATAAATTCAAGACGTGTTTTACTTCAATCAACAAAATGAATACTTTGTTTTATCTAACGACTATTGTATGTACCTATCTATCTACTATATCTTGCTCATTGAATAATATCTATACTATGTCAAATTTTAAAGCATAAGAATAGGTTATAAGTACCTACTACGAATAGGTATTATAGACATGTAGCATTTTTCTAATCCATGGTAGCAAGGCGTTACAATCTTGCTGTACCTATTCAAAACAACCAAGATTGCAAGAAATTCAGTTTGCGTAATACATAATCTTGTTTGTATTATGGACAGTGACTACTGACTATGCACGGTAGATACCTACCTATAGCAGCCCTAGTTTGAATGTTTATAGCTCACGTTTACAATGACCGTCTTTCCATATAATTTGGTTAGATCACCACATTTTAAGCAGCGCCTTTAGCGGTAGCTTAAATAGCTACACAAACCATACTAGTGGATGGTACAGATATACCTACCAATTTCCCTCATCATTATGATGAAGTAGCTACGCTTAGCTTACTCTTGTTTAACAATCTTAGTCACCACAATTTTAGAAGTATTAGTCACTAAGTGTGTCAACATCGATGTCTTCATTATCGTCTATGGTGGAGGAGTCAGGATCCCGACCTGGTAAGCCTGTTGCGCCTGCGATGCCGCCGCGGCCTTCCTTCGTGTGTCGCCACTTCATACGGCGGTTTTGAAACCATACCTTAACCTGGAAATAAATATTTTTGTTTTATTACTTACTGTGTAGGAAGAAATGGACATGGTTGATGCATGCGTGGTTATTTATGTAAGGTCTACCTACAAATGCACACATTTCGACAAAATGTCTACAACTGGGTTACATACTATGTACCTAAAAATGCAGCCGTGTCATTACCACAGATTTTCTTATTTCTTGTTAAACTTGACGTTTAATACTGCGAAAGCGTTATCAATTATCAAACATGTTAAACATAACTAGAGACAACACCTACCGAATTGTGCAGAACCGACTCAAAATAATTCAGCGAAGGTATGTTGGACGGAATAGCTACAGCTGTGTCGATCGGCACTAGATGAATATAATAATAATGTCCTCCAGACCGAATTTCGGTCATGGCGGCCAATCTTAACGGAGTCTGGCCATCTGCGCAGGAGGTATTATAGTGCATAAGTAAGTGCGCGTACATAAGTGCACTTTCTGTTCCCTAACCCTCATGATCCAATGGGAAAGATAATCCGAAACGACCGGAGAGAGATCAGGCGCAGGACCAATGGCTTTATGTGCTTACCGAGGCACAGGGGTGTCTAACACCGCCAACTTCCAAACGCCGGGCTCATAATGAGATTTCTTAACAGAAACCTTAATAACTTTTTATTGGCCCGACCCGGGATTCGAACCCGAGACCGACAGTCGCATTCACTACCGCTGCGCCACGGAAGCAGTTAGAATATAATTATGTAGTAGATATTTGCTCCGTGTCGGCTTTTTTTTTTTCAACAAATACGGCCCGATTGAATACCGACCCGCTTTAGTGTGTAGGTACTGTGTAGTAGGTACGCCTTATGCATCAGGTGTTATCCCTAGCATTAGTTGCATTGGCGAACGTAGCAAAGGAGGACCTTCGCTACGTTCATCAATAATATTATGTTCTAGAACCTAGCTTTAACCTACCGTAAAAATCAGAATTGTATCTATCAAATCACCGATTTCATCTAAGTATACCTAATAGCAATATAGATTTTAATCTTTATTTTAATTGATAATTACAGATTTTATCCGCTTGTGCTGATCTAAGTATACAGAAGAGATCTTCTGTATGCTTAGACCAGCACAAGCGGATAAAATCATTAGTATCGTATTGGTAGATACCAAGGGATCTCAATGACGAGTAGGTAAACGTATAAAGTTGCGTCGAGAGTTGTGTATACCTATATGTAGATACATCATGCATTTGGAGGACCTACGTGGATTACCATGGAGGAAAACAAAAGCATTTTAATTTTTATTACTTGTTACCAGAGATATTAAATGTAGGTACCTATGCATAAATATCTTTATATGTTACGGATCTGAGCGCTTAGATACTCGGTTGACTAAGTTGCGTTCGATTTCCTAGTGTGCAGTAGGTATTATTTTTATTTTATTCTTAGAAAATGCTTGGTAACAATAAAAAATCTTAGAAATGTGTCAGGTGGATAGATGGCAAGGCGTAAACCTCTACGTTGAACTTAGAAACGTAACTGGAGATATGTGGATGTAGGTAATATAGCTCTGTTTGGCTACCTCTTCGAAAATCTCAGATGTAAAGAACGTTAAACGTTCTTAATAAAAACGTTTTATATGACTGTAGTATGAATTAGAACAATGGATATTATTTGTATTTGATTGAGGATAAGCATTTGGCTATACTTACATCAATTAGGTATAGTTGAAGGTCGTTAATACAATCAAAAATTTCCGCAAGTCTAAATAAATAATTGTACAATCATTGTATAATTAATATTAGCGCTGTTTGTAAAATGATTCATTGCTGGGTACCTGACGAACTCCCCTTAAACTAAACATATAATTAAGAACGATACTTAAAGGATTAGGAAGCTAAACTAGCAGTAACTGGTTATACCTACATGCGGTTGGGGCCCACGATGTTATGATTGTAAATGCAACTATGATTCCCAAATTGCGATATGCATACTTACAGTTGCAATTGGATATACGATGATCGAGCTAAATGGTAGATATAATTTGGGGGATCGCTACATTTAGTAGTTGATTGTTACAGGCCGATTATGACGAGATAAAAAAATACTTTATTCAACTAAAACGTGAATGTATAGTATTTTTCTAATTCAAGTAATACGACGTAGAATGATATATTTTTGTGTTAACATCTTTGATTCTGTGGCATAATTTTAAAGCTGCTTACATGCGATCGTGACCTTCGATAATCTGGTCGAGCAGTATTATTGAGCTTTTCTATAAAGAAATCTCAGTAGCAGCACCGAGTTTGGAAATCTGCCCGGAAATGGCAATAAACTCGCCTACATCACATCACACGCATCTATAACAGATGGCGGAGTCCTATTAATTAGAATGCCTTGCTGAAGCATTTTGTCTATTTCAATCACGATGTGAATTAGAGTTGCCAACTTGAATTAGCCGTTCGTGTTTCCCTTTCTCATCACGTTAGGCAGCGGCTTACTAATGTTTCCTTATCTTTGACGTCGCAGTACCAAAGCAATTGTGTACTAGAGATTTGCGCCACTGCGGCAGTTACCGCGCAGTGTAGTTGCCGGCCCATCTCAAACCTCAAGCTAATAGTAGCGGCCCACATGATTGTGAAGGGAAACTGCCGGCAATTTCAAACCAGTTAAATCAAATTTCACCTGTGGTTAATCTAAATCTTTTGTATTTCGTGTTTATGACGTGTAGCATGTGTTATTATTAAATTTAATAAATATAATTGTCCAGGAATATCTCATATTATACGCTACCCCGACTTACGCGAACCTGGCGTTACGCAATATTCAAATCTCGTCGATTCGTCTTTTGCTTGAGCGTCACACAATTCTCGATTATCGGTTAAACACTAACTGCCTCCACACTATTTTTCAGAAATAGAGGGAGAAAGATAATAAAAACTACTTTCTTATATTTAATTAAGCCTTCTACATCAAAATAACTTTAGATGGCGATTTTATATGTGTAGGTATAAAATAAGATTTTATTTATAAAAATACTTAATTATTATTTTCTTTAGCTTCTCTGGCCCTAATTAAAATAATTTATATGTATTAATATGCGAAATTATACCCCGCCTCATGCGAATTTGATTGAAGCGGTTATCGCTCAGTCCCACACATCGCGTAAGTTCTGGGTAGTACCTACCGTATACTAACAACTCCTTACTAGTTGGTAAGTATGCATAGTGGTAGGTATAGTGATCTTATTTAACTGGTATACTTCGTATATATGTGCTGACATCAGCATGTTACATCTAGTAAGAATACCTAATCCCTTACCTGAGCATCGGTAAGTCCTAACGTCGCCGCCAGCTGTCGCCTGTCAGGCTTTGTAATATATTTCTGTATTTGAAATCTTCGCTCCAGGCCTTTTCGTTGTAAGTTGCTGAACACCGCTCTTGACCACGACCGTTTTCTCTTGCCGCTTGATGTGACGTCACACCGAGGCCCGGATGACTGTTGAGGAGGTGAAGAAGACGGAATAGGAAGACGATATACTGCAAAAAATAATCTCAATATATATTTATAAATAGAGAGAACTGCGAAAACAAAAATGTTCTTGTTCGCAGTTTACTGAAGTCTATGGATTATTGCAATACCATAGTTATCACTTGTGCTTTGCCAACGTATCAAAAAAGTCGCTGAGGTGAAAGCGCAGCGGGTAGAGATCACACTAACCCATGCTGACAGTATACCGTGTCACCAAATGCGCCAAAGAACCCTAGCGTTCACAACACAAGTTCTTTAGTTCGGATATTCTGTAGGGTGGAGGCACAAACTTAATCAGGCTGCCCTAATTTGGTCCAGTCAGCAGCTCAGACTTAAAAGAAGATTCTAGATTGCCCTACCTACCTGGATAGATACACATATGTAGACTTTATTCTAAAACTAAATCAAACATCATTAAGTTAGAAAACCGAATGATCGGTTTGGCTGTGGAAATACATTGCACTCGGATGCTTAGTTACTACAAATACAGATACAATTCAACAATGAAATTTCTCTAAAGTATGTTAGTGTAAATTACTGTATGTTTAGTGAAAATTACTCTCAAGTAATGTTTCCTGAATAATGTACAAGTGACATAGTTATATTTCATTCCCTAACCATGGGTGACGCAAGGAATACTTTCAGGGAGGTACATCTGCGAGTCACATTATTATTAATTGATATAAAATATAGAATTATACATATATCGATAAATGTAATGACAAATTCGAATCACGCGAGTATTCGATTGAAAATTCTTCGCTATTAAAAATAAAATTGAAATGTTTCTATGTATTTTCTTTCCTTCCTGTAAGTGTACCACTTTGCACCCTGCTGTCGGCGCCCATGTCACTAACTGTTACCCACGACTACATTCACGTTTTTGGCAGTAGTCAGTTCTTCATGTTAAAATATAGTCTAAATCTTTTACTTAGGCGTACCTATATATGAGTCATAAGTGAAACCGCTGCTACATTAATACCTATGAGTAAGAAAGTTCGAAGGTTCACATACCTATCTCTGCCATTCCTTTCTATAGATCTCTTTTTTATAAGCACCTTCCATTTAAGCATGTATGGTATTGCAGAAAGACTACGCGTATCCATTTACAACCAGTATCCACTCAACACGCCATTACGGAAGCATCTACTACCTACTAGACTGTAACTTCCCATTGTCAGTCAACTCCCTACAGGAACTGGGTAAACAGGTAAATGGATCACCCATTTACCTGTTTACCCAGCCAAATTAGGGTTATTAATTAGGTAAAATTAATGACCTTAAGACGGCTGTACCATACATTTAATATACCTATGCTACCGTTTAGATCGACTGCGGCTTGCATCGATTATCGACATTTATTAACAACTAGCTGTTACCTGCGACTTCGTCCGCGTAGATTTTAACTAAGAAGTGTTTGTCTCCGCGGAACCCTATTTTTTTTCTAAAATCAAAGTAGCCTAAGTTACTCCTTATAATATCAGCTATCTGCCAGTGAAAGTCCCGTCAAAATCGGTTCAGCCGTTTCGGAGATTAGCCGGAACAAACAGACAGACAGACAGACAAAAAATTAAAAATATATGTTTTCGTATAGGTACTTTATATACTTTCATATGCATTAGATAAAAAGCTGTTATTTTGACATTACAAACAGACACTTCAATTTTATTTATTTGTATAGATAGCTTAGTGTTACCTGATTATTAATATTTGAAGGAATAACCACAATTGATATCTTGGATTTGTAGATGTCTCCAAAGATCACAAATGTTACAATGGCTTTAGCTTTCCTTAGATTCTGATATTTTTTTATATTTTAATGAAATACTTGCTGATTATTTTTGCATTGTATAAATAATTTTCGTCGAATGCTATCTGCAATATGAAATTAGGTTTGACATTGAATTAAATCTCCTGTTTTCTATTTATGGAAAAAGCTGTAAATATTTTAACAAAATTTATTAAAATGACATATTTTAACTAATAATTTTAATATTCATATTATGAATATACATATCGTCGATGAAGTACCAATACCTCCTATGTGTTGAGAACCTAATTTTACACCAGAAGAAAAAACTGTTTAAAAATAAGGTTTTATTTATTTTGATCAACTATTGATATTAAAATAGTTTCCAATGAAATTACCTTTTTATTAGTTACTAAGCGATGTGATTATGTTTACGTTTTATAGGGATTTAGTCAGTTAGGAGATATTGATTCTAGAACTTGAAAATCCACTTTAATGTTGGAGTTATTTCTTGTAAATAAAACACATACTTAACTGAATTATTTTTATTTAACAATAACAATTTACAATGTTTCATAATGACAAAAACAAAACAATAAACGAACTCAAATTAAACATGAAAATTCCTTCAAAAATCTCTTTCAAAAAATAAAATTATCAAAAATAAAACACAAAAAAACTAAAAATCTTCTCGACTTTCTATTTTTTTCTTTTCTGTACATACATATTTATTGGCTTTTTTAATTAAATGAATTTAAGCTTAAATTTTAGGCAATGTATCGTAATATGTATGGCAATCTGGTGGTAGTACGCTTTTCATGCTTTGCAAATGATTAAATTTTGTTGTCGTTATAGGAAGAGGTGCGTTATTTATTTGTAAATAGGTATTAAAACCTGCAACAATCCTGCAAAATTAGACCTCGTCGGTAAACCGATCCAGTCAGCGTCAAAATTAAATTTTATAGTGATGTTTCCGTCATCAGTATACCTGATGGCTCGAATGTTTCTTACAGTCGGGTCCCCCGCTTTCGACCTAGCCGAATACTTGAATACCGGAAAGTTGAAGCACTTGCATAGTTCTTAACAAAACTGTAGTCAACATCAACAGCTTCGTAAGGGAACGGATGTACCTATTCGAGCTTCCTTCGTGACAGAAATGTAATCGCTCGGTAGATGTATCTATCGGTTTTTAAGCTTTCTTGCTATCGCGCTATGGACCGAGTCACACTCCATTTGAGTGTGACCCGTTTCAAGAAACTTTTGCTCTATTTGAACATGGTATCTCATACTTGTGCTAAGCTCGGAGAGGCACAGATATAAGAAACGTACTATACAAGAATATACCATGCTATTGCCAATATCAGTTTACAGAATAACTGGTTCAATTCGTTCTATAATCTTCATTGCCAACTAACAATTTTTAACGTCACAACACAAAACGTTTCGTCGGTTGTCGGTGCAGTTAGGAGATATTTCCATAAAATACATACAAAAGAATGAATTCCGTCACTTAGTAGGTATTTTCACGTAGCTCTACAAGCTTTTTGGTAAAGAAATGTTGGATAGGAGTGAATTCAATCCATGCGAATATGAGTTTTATGTCTATTGTAATAAGAAAGTCATTTTGGACTAAAATGTCAGTTAGGAGGTATTGGTACTTCATCGACGATATATGTTTTACTTTCAGCCATAATTATATTGCGATGGCTACGGCTAAATGCAAGACACTTTTAGCAGTGAAATATCGATGTCATTATTATTATATATAGTGCCAATGGAATGGAATTCATAGGTGAAACATGTTACACACAACATTAACAGAAATAAAAAATTACTTAATTGCATCTTTACAGAAATCAGAAATCTTTATTTGTAAATAGGTTATACATGGAATGTTACAATTAATGAATATGCCCATCTATGTCTTGCATTAAAGCGTCCAAATATCATAAATAATAATGTTGCGATTTACATATAATAAAATTGTAACTAGTCGAGGTTTGATTTTATATTAGAAGATAAAGAAATTACTTTTAGAAATTTTGTCTTCCCGTCTGTATGTTTGTACGCGCATCCCGCCAAAACTATTGCAAGAAATTGAATGCGGTTTTCATCATTTAGGAAGTTTCATCTTGATACGTTGCCTAGAAGTCGAGTCATCATCACAGCTGACAGACGTCCACTGCTGGACATAGGCCTCCCCCAAGGTTTTCCCACACAGACCGGTCTTGGACCACCCGCATCTAACCGCTTCTCGCGGTCCTTACCAGGTCGTCATTCCACCTTGTGGGAGCATACCTCTGCTGAAAAAATTGAGTATTAATAATTAAATCCTAATTTCAACAAGAATTAATTGAACGATCCGAGAGAGAGGTTAAGATATTTTTACCTTATTATTTTTGAAAATCCTATAAATATATGTGTGTGTGTGTGTATATATTATCAATAAATATATAAATCTATAGATCTATTTTATTGTGTGTAGATCTCCTTCCAGTTACATGCATAGAAAAAGAAATATAGCTAGTTACCTACTTCCAAATTCCTCGCGAAGAAACGTGCGGACATGCGGACAACGTTTTAAGACTTGCAATGTCTCAGTTAAATCCTACACGAGAAGACGTAACGTGAGCCATATTACGCATATAAGTTATCTTCAAAAAACAAAAAAACATCTATGTACATACTACTTCTATGGCCATTGCCATATTATAATTTTCCTGTTCATTTTTTCATTTTTTCTAGTTTCAGTAACATTGATGTTTCGCAAACGCTACCTTGCCTGTTAGCACACGAAGGAACTTCCGAGATCATTTAACAGGTACAAAGAACACAAGTCTTAAATATTACTGGTCAGGACAAGATGCTCTAGGATAGAAAGACTCAGAGGAACCTCAGATACGGGAAGCCGGAATACAAAGAAATAAGATATTTAGTGCTTATATCTAAAATGCCAATACATAAATAATATCAATTAAATTTTTACACCAATTCGGAAAGCAAGTCATAACTTTTAAGAAACTGGACAGATTTTCGACAAGTAGTTATATGTTTATCCCCCTCAATAATAATACCATTGAAATCAGTCTATTTGTTTTGGACCTTAGCTCTTCTATAAACATTGTTAACTTTATATTAGGCATACAATCTATATATTTTAATTTGAATTTAAGAGGCTGCACGGATGATGCAGTCGTTTATGTGGTCGCTTTGCCTCTGTCATTGCGCCGAGTGTTGTGAGTTCGAATCCTACATGAGACAAAACTTTGGGTGATCCACAAATGGTTGTTCCATGTCTGGGTATTTTTTGTGTCCGTTGTTTGAATTATTCTAGTGCGGCAGTTGTTTTAAAAATAAAAAAATATAATAAAATAATGGTCCAAACATGCAGTCCGCGCGTGACGCACGCGCTCCATGTTTATATAATTATATTTTAATCATCTAAAAAAAAACTAATATATAATTATATAGACGTAGATTTCACTATATTAACATTCGAATATTCACGTTATTTCGGTACAGAGACGACGATAATCAAATAAACCAATAAAACGTAGAGAATATGGCAACTCTATCATATTTTATTTGACAAAGTAAACAGAAATGTCAAGAATAATAAAGAAATGTTCTTAGTTTCTCACGAGAACAAAAGCTTCGTTATCGTGAGAATCTACCATTAATTTATAAATCAGTATCACATTCTGGGTTTTAAATATAAATCTACGTCTTGCAAATTTCCTGCCAAAAGTAATACTTGTACACGGACGGGGTAAAAATGCTGTAGTTGATGCATAAGCGAGCCACCCGCGCCAGTAAAAGAAGAAAAAAGAATCATACGGGGTGTATGATTCTTTTTTCTTCTTTTATTAAAGACAACACCCGCTCTAGGAATAGTACCTGCTTTGCGGGATGCTTTATAATAATATCAGCCCTGTATTAAACTGTCCACTGCTGGGCACGGGCCTCTTCTCACTGTGAGAAGGGTTAAGCCATAGTCTACCACGGTGGCCCAGTGCGGGTTGGCAGACTTTACATATCTTTAAGCACATTATGGAGAACTCTCAGACATGCAGGTTTCCTCACGATGTTTTCCTTTGCCGTTAAAGCAAGCGATAATTAGCTATTTAATAGTTTTCAAAGTTATAACTTTGAAAAGTCAGAGATGCGCGCCTTGGGTTCGAACTTGAGACCTCGGCGTGGCAGTCCAACGGTTTCCCACTAGGCTATCGTTGCTATACTACTGGACACTTAACAAACATTGAATCAACGGACACAGAAAACCAAGACTCGGAATAAATATTTGTGGAACTCATTTTTTCTATGCAGGAATCGAAGCCACACTCGGCGCAGTAGCGAGGCAGTGACGAGGCGACCATTGAAAGTTGAAACCAATACGCGAACCGTACAGGCAATCAACTCACGCATATAGCCTGTGTATGTAACTTGCACCAACTTCTTGCATCCTATACAACTGTACAGGCACTTTTGATTTTCTATAGAGTTGATATTTCAACATTATCATAACAAAAGACATAAACGGGTTCGGCGTACTTAGTGCCAACTCAATACAAATGACAGGAATTATTTGGACGTATTTCTTATTATCAACATTAAAACTGTCTTGTAAGTAATTTGTGTATTATGTTTACGGCTGACCGTGATGGTAAGTTCAATACCTGAGTTTGACTAGTAGTTTTTCTTTTAGCAAATTCTAAGAAACTACGCTGATTTTGTATATGTGCCTGTAGATGAGAATACTCTATATTATAACTATTGACGAAATGGGAGTATGATATATCTTTGTCTATTTGTATTATGAGTATGTATTATATTTAATATAGTGTATATTTGTCCTATTTTTGCATATATTTATATAATAAGTATGGCTAATGGTATATATTGCACATGAAATAAACAAATAATTAACATAATATATACACAAATTATTTACAAGACATATTAACTAAAGAGAAAAATAAAACAACAAAATTAAAAAGCGTCATAATTGTCCTCCGCATCGTCGTCAATTGGCAACGTGCCCAGGAGACTGGCAGCAATACCACGTTGAATGGCAATACTTATTTTTTGTGCAAAGAAAATACCAGCCTTCTGGTCACGTGAAGCGTCGATCAGCCGCTTAGCTAGGTCTCTATAAACAGACCTAGCACTTGGACCCCATGGCCCCAGCGTTTCGACACCAAACGGCTTAAATACGTACTCACCAATAAGGTTTTGATATTTGCGCCGTTTTTTTATGGCTAATTGTATGTAACTTAGTTCCTAATCGTATATTGTAAGTGCCCTTAACGCCTGTGGTACAGGTTTACCCTAGTACAGGCACCCATATTATATTACTTATATTAAGTACTTTATGGACTGTATTCATGTTTTACCACTGTAATCAATAAATAAATAAATTATTATTATTATATATTGTATGAAATCAATCCTAATCCTAACTAATATTATAAATGCGAATGTAAGTTTGTTTGTTACGCTTTCACGCCTTAACTAATTGACTAATCATCATGGAATTTCGCACACACTTTCTCAAGGGTATAGAAGCGGACATAGGACACACCTTTCATCCCGAAGATAAGTAGGTACTGTTCCCGAAAGATAGAACTTTATTGACAAAATGTACTATACGCGAGCAAAGCCGCGGGCAAAATCTAGTATCAAAATTTGCATGAAAGATAATTTAGGTTGGTTCACAGTTATTCGGTTTAAGCAGATAATATAATATGCGTGTCGAATGTCTGAAGAAAGTGAGCTTCCGCTTGAGTCATTACGCCATATACTTGTAGAACTACAAAAGTACATAGTTTCACTGCACGGATGGCGTACCTAATAGTTTAACTGGTAATTTCGCTACTGTTAAAGCGTTGGTTCTTATGAGTTCGATTATTATATTATGACAAAGTATTATGTGAGCCTCAATTAGTCGATTTAAGGCTGCGTGTTGTTGTGTGTTGTTTTAATGGTCGTAAATACTTAGTGATACACTAAAACTTGCTAGTGCGAGAGATGTCTTTTTTTTTCAATAGGTAGGTAGGTACATGTTTATTTCTCTTCACTTCTCCTTAGTGAAAGGCTTTAATATTCGAAATAATTAGGGCCGATTGTTCAATTGTTAATTATCTTTACGTTTTGACATATTTTCTATAGGTATAAAACCTGTCAATACATCATACATATTCCCCAGATAAAAGTTTTCATAAGACAAACCACGGTACAGTTGCAAATAGAGTAGGGTTTATTATACATATGTATGACAAGCTTGACATCCAAGTAATGATGTGCCATTAACGCCATTATGGGCTAAATAACAAAACATTCGAATTTTAAATCCTCTCATGTTTAATTTTATATACCGGCGTAGCATGTATGTTGCTTAGTTTTATCGAGAAATAGATAATATTTCTTCCCTCATGGTGACAATAGCAAATTTACATTAAAACGAAATAAATGAATACAAATGCGAAAATATAATAACATTTTAATAGGTAGATATATATAGACCACGTCTTCTTTAATTTCTTATATTTAATGCTTAATTTTTAATGCTTTGGGCAGTTAGGAATCCTATATTTTGTAAAAAAGTACATCCTACAGTAATTTTAATATAAATAAGATTTTCAGAATTACTAAATTTCTAGAATAAGCCTAAATTAACATACAAGTTAAATGCTTGGCCCATTTGCACCACATATACCTACCTACCTAACAGCTCAAATGACAAAATAAAACAATAATTTGCAATGTTAAATAATATAGGTAGATATTATCAACCATTAGCGATTCAAAAGAGTGACCATGAGTTTATTACCCGATTCTTCTTATGTGAGCTCTGCTGTTCAAACCGGACTTTTATCAGTGGTTATTTATTATTTCCTGTTTGTTTTGTCGTGAACATAAGAATAAAATATTATTCTTATGTTCACGTACACTTAGAATACAGAGATAGCTGACGCTAAGTACTTAGGTACTCTAAGTACTTAGCGTCAGCCATTTCTGTCACAATTTTTGGAACCTGCTATACAGAATCGGCAGTTCACGTGGCTAAAGTACTAAGCGTGATGTAAAAAATTAAACCAACACATAAAACGTTTTTTAAAATGACACTAGCTTTCGAATAGCAATTTTTTTAATGGAATATGTCATCTTTATTATCATTAGAATATATTTGTTTATTTTATGCACCTATATCAATTACAGTCTAGTAACGTACCGGTGGTAGGCCTTAAAGCTGGATGTAAATGTGTGTAAGGAAGCGGTAGGGGCAGCTGTAGGAGGGGTGGTTCATCCCTGCAGCAGCGGTAGAGCGCGGCCACGCACCCCGCACACGGGGGCTCCTGACTCCTCGGTACCTCCGCCACTGACGCACTCGAGTGTGAATGACCCGAATCATTATTCCCAAGTATACTGTCCACACTAAACTTTAGTTTACTCGCCGTATTAATTTCACCATTTAAAGAAGTCATTGTCACAAAATTTCACAAACAAACCATCAGGGGTCCTTCTGTTATGAAAGCAACTGAAAAACTGACAAGCGTCGCGAGTTGTTATCGGCGCGAGCGCAGGCAGGGGGCGTGGTGAGTTTAATGAAGCGACTCGATTGGTCGGCGGCCATTGGGCGTTGCTCTCTGGTTATGGAGTGAGCCAGCATTGACTGATCGTGATGGTACAACTGCACTTGTTTATAATAAACTTCTGGATAATGTGTTTTATATGACTTTGCAATTTAGATTAAATTTTATTGGTTACAGCTTACGTATTTTTAAATCTGCTTAGGTTAGATGCCTACATCGATTAAAAACATGTAACAGATTAAACAGAATTCAATCAGATACGTTAAATGTTTAAATAATTAAATAAACGATTTAGATAGCTTTAGTCAACAAGATAGTTATTAACAATCTGGTAACAAAATGTTTAAACCTTAGAAAGTAACCAGTTCTGCTGGACGTGGCTACTTAATTTACGCGTTTACGTTCGCTTGAATTAATTAATAGGTAGAAATAAACTACAAAGACGAGCTACCAGTGCCTGTTACAACTTACAACAGAACTGTGTATAACATACTCTTTAATATACTGTAACAACATTTTCCTTATTAACGATTCAAGCTCACATTTATAGTATATCCAGGTACCTATGTAAGTAGATATTATTCATAAAGATATATATATTGCACTATCTTACAATATTTTGCTATGTAATGTAAAAATAGTAATTTTATATTGCAATGCTGCCAGTTTTCTGGGTACTTTACCAGTCGACAGTGACTCGGAGGAATTCTGTGACAACTATTAAAGCTTTGATATTATCGTATCTTTAACTAGATTTGGCCCGGTTTAGATTTTGGCAAAATTTTTTTTTCCCTCGTTTACAGTAGGTACTTTTTTCTGGACGAAAAGTATATGTCCTTTTCTGTACCTAGGTGTCTTTGCAAACATTCAAACAAAGGACACAAAAAGCACCCAGATTCGGAACAACTATTCATGGATCACGCAAACTTTGGATGTCGAACCCATAATAGGTACCTACTAAGCGTATTGTCCCACGCCAACGGCAGCGTTAGAGGTCCTGCTGGATCTAATGCCGCTACACATTGTTGTCGAGTCAGAGGCGATAAAGGCGCTACATAGGCTATCTGTGCATGGGCTGTGGAGCGTCAATATGCCGGTAACTCGACACACAAAATTGGAGATCTCAAAGGATCTCAAAAGGATTATGAGCATGGGATGCGACAAAATGCAACCATTGCACATATTCAAAAAGAATTTTAAAATAAAGGTCCCCACGAGGGACGAATGGAGACAAGGTTTACAATCCCCTGACAAGGGTTGTCTCAACTGGTTCACTGTTGGTTCCAAAATGGAAACAGGATCGGGCGCTGGTATCTATGCCAACGACTGTAAGGTGAGCCAAAGCATGGGCAAATATGCAACGGTCTTCTAAGCGGAAACCTATGCTATAATTGCCTGTGCTCAGGAGAATATCAACAGTGGTGTCACTGACAGGACTGTGTATATTCTCAGTGACAGTCAAGCTGCTCTCAAGGCTCTGGGCTCGTGTAGGGTGGACTCCAGACTGGTCCTGAACTGTGTTAAGCTCCTTAACAAACTAGGCAGGAAGAACACAGTCAGACTGGTGTGGGTTCCAGGGCATGCAGGAGTGCAGGGCAATGAGGAAGCTGATGAATTAGCCAGAAAGGGCTCGGAGCAACTGTTTGTGGGCCCCGAGCCATTCGTGGGACTCTCTGAGAGCACCGTAAAGGCAGCTTTGAATGCTCACGGCAATGAAAAACACAGGCTACAGTGGATGGCCCTTAGGGGTCTGGAACACTCCAAGAAATTCATTGCAAATGGAGCCACAGGCTTCACCCGGAGGTTCTGCGGGTATAGCAAGAGCCAAATGCGCCTGCTCACAGGAGCGTTCACTGGCCATTTTGGCACCAAAGACTTCCTGTGCAGATTGAGATTGACACACGACTCGATCTGCAGAGCCTGTGGTGAACAGGACGAGTCCATATCGCACCTACTGTGTGAATGCGACGCGTTGGCTGGACTTAGGATGGGTCTGATGGGATTGGCATATCCAAACCCTGAAGACTTTAGGCTTCTCCCTCTGAATTGTACACTGCAGCTAATGCAGTACATTCATAAGGAGCTATCTCCTTATGAATGTACTGCATTAGCTGCAGTCCCTTAGCTATCTAAGGGATGAATCTTGGGGCTGACACAAAAGATCCCACTGGGTCGAAGTGTCGCCGGTCAGTACAGACTGGCCCCCACACACAAGATAAGATAAGATAAGCGTATTGTCAGTAACGAGGCGCCTAATTAAATCACGTAACATATCTAATAGGTTTATTTATAAATTTATTCAGTCATTATTATGACTTGCCTAGTTGTAAGGTTTACGTCCTAGGTTACTATAGATTATGGACGATTGTAACATCGGTGTATCATTTCCGCATTCCCTTAAATATAACCGCTGAACGAACACAGCGAGGTGCAAAGATCGCTGGCGAAACTGCTGACAGCGTAGAAACTCTTCAAAGAGCCCTAGAACCGCTATATCTCGCGAAAACATAAACCAAGGGGTTTAGGCTAGGATCTTATTCTTTTGTAGTGTTTCTTACACGTACCTATACACGTAATTCAATATTCAAGGTACGCTAGGCTTCTAGATGAAACGTTGTATACCCCGGCTCCCTTAAATTTCACTATAAATATTAACAATTACAGCATTCACTAACAATCGAATATCGGATGGTGTAGTGGTTTAAGTGGTCGCCTTGCCACTACCACCGCGCCGAGTGTTGTGGGTTCGATACTCACACGGGACAAAACATTGTGTGATCCACAAATTATTGTTCCGAGTCTGGGTGTTCTTTGTGTCCGTTGTTTGAGTGTTTGTAAAGTCCCCCGCGACACAGGAATTATTCCTAGTGCGAGAGTTGTCTTTTAAAACCACTTTTAAAGAAAGCTGTATTTTTATAGTGCGCTTTATTTGATTTTCTTTTTAAAAAAGACATGTCTGCCACAGATATCTATGTATGGCATGTACAACGTTCAATGTTTAAACATAGATACAAAGAACATCCAGACTCTGGTTAATTATTAGAGGTTTCCACATTTTTTATCCCCTGTGGGAATCAAAGCCACGACATTCGGCGTGCTTTCGAGGCAACCACTTAAACCTCTGCGTCATTCGTGCAGTCAAAATATCTAATTGTGAGAAGTCTTTTTTATTCTTCAATACAAAAACGTAGTAGTTCGTTTATACGGCCGGTAGTAGCAGCCTCTTATAGGCAACTAGCTGTGCCCGCAGTCTCACCCGCGTCAGTCGTATTTGTGGTTACTGCGTCGTTCCCGTGAGCCGTAGCGTGATGTTATATAGCCTATGTCCTTCCCAGGATCTCAGGCTATCTCCATTACAAATTTGATCAAAATCGGTTCAACGGATTAAGCGTGAGAAGGTAACAGACAGACAGACAGACCGACAAACAGACAGAGTTACTTTCGCATTTATAATATTAGTAAGGATAAGAGGTTGGTACTTCCCCGGGCAATCCAACTCATGCGTACGTTTATTAAATAATTTGCAATGGCTGAGTCTTATACTCAAATAAAAATTATTCCAGTTGTATCATAATTGTATCATGTTTTAATCAATATTTTGGTGGTCACATCAAACAAAAATCAAAAACAGGATGCCTTTCTTAGCGATTATAAAATTAGAGACACGGAGATATTTTCCATCGGATAAGAAAGTGGGTTCCCACTTGCCAGTACACAAAACAGATCCAAGAATAAAACTGAATATCGAAGCGCACTCGATTATAGCGTTACCTAAACATAATACAGAATGAATCGATTTAAGAACAACTGTTAGCTCTAAAACTCTCAAATCGATTACGGTTGAGTTTATTTTGCTTGTCAGAGAACACCTGTGCTACATCCGCGGCAACAGATATAGATCCCATCATTACGAAGCGTCGGCATGCGTGCGCAAATGTTTACTCGATAAGTATCAATGATCTGTAGCCAACCGAATTATTATGCATGTAAGTAGGTATACTTATGTACCTACTAATTATAGACGCCAGATGTGGACTTTGAAGTTTTTGCTTTTTAAAATCTATTCGTATGGACAATATACTCCTAGTGTGGTTGACGGAACAATGGTACCAAATGTATCAAACATGAATCTATGCTAATATTATAAAGCTGAAGAGTTTGTTTGTTTAAACGCGCTAATCTCAGGAACTACTGGTTCGATTTGAAAAATTATTTTAGTGTTGGGTAGCTTATTTATCGAGGAAGGCTAATAGGCTATATGACATCACGCTACGACCCACGGGGCCGGCGCAGTAACGACAAACGCGGGTGAAACCGCGGGAACCTCTAGTTTATAATAAAAGTCTGTTTAAAAACCGTTCTTTTCTGTTAATATTCGTGTAAGACCATAGGTATTCAAGTACCAATGGGCATATTCTACACATCTGAAAAGATTATGGTAAGGCATGCAGGTGCCTTCACAAAAAATGTTGTTGGTATAAAATTATATTTTATTTAAAACTAAATGTGCTCGCGGTTTCACTCGCGTTTGGAATAGTTTACCTCATATTATAATAAACATTCACAAAAAGCTTTAGCAATTATATATGTTAAATTAACTATGTTGTAAAAATTATGTACTTGTAACTTATTTCTTTTTATTGTAGGTCGTGGTAATTTGTGGAATAAAAATGTATTGCCACTGAAAACGCAATTCCAGTAAACAGAACAAACTATCTAAGCAATCCTTTAAACCTAAGCAGTCATAAAACTTCACAGCAAACGTCATATATTTGCTACGTAAAAGGTTAGTCGTATTAAAGGTAAGAATTTCATGGTCCATATCGGCTGAGCATAAATCATTAAATATAGTTTAGAGTCAAATTAGAGATGATTTATGCTTCACCGTGCCGGCCGGAGCGGGGGCGAGCCGAATCGGAGCCGACATTCGGACGAGAGACGGACGCGGACGGAATGAGTTCGTTATATTTTGTGGTTTACCTACTTTAGGTAGGTATGTAGGTAGTCCAAAAGGGGCAAGAGACTAGTCTCCATCATACGATCGTCCTACTATCGACATGAGTGAACGGTGATTTGTCATTGATAAGTAATATCGGCATAATATTGACGGAACTCTTAACACAGGTAATGTTTACTTATAAGGCGTACCTACTACAACTACTGATTATAAAATAGTGTGTATGAAAACAATAATGAACTATTTATTTCTGTTTTTTTTTAATATGCGGCTAGATTTTTTCGTATGTGAGGATCGAACCCACATAACACTCGGCACACAGCGACCACATTATTTTTGTGATAACTCGTAGCTAGATTTAAACAAAGTAACCAACAACAACAAGTAAGACATTGCATCAATATTCAATCGATTTAGATGTCAATGCGACATGTCGATTGAGAATATTCGGTGTCACATGGTCAAAATAACGATTGCACGATCTACCCTATGGACGAAACTAACTCTGCAAAAAAGAGTCTCAGCGTTTGGTAACACAGAGACTCTTTTCTGCAGGGTTAGCTGGGTTAGGACTCTACAGCATATCACAAGCAAATTATTTGGTTGGGTTCCTGCGGTGATTTGCACTATTATTGTGCAAAGACCATTTGGGCTTGTTAGAAGTATAGAATCTCTTAAAGCAGTTCTGGAAATTCTACTTACCACAAGAACCCAACAAAGTTTGGTTGTGTTTTGAAGTGTGAACACTCCTAGCGTGCTAAAAATTTTAATTGTTTTTATTGCAATACCCTGCCTTTCAATATAAAGTGAAACTATTTAATCGGCTGAGCAAAGTAAACACGTTCTCGGCGCGGTCCCGGCACTGTGTTGCTTAACAATTCGTACTATCGGTGTCAGTCGTACGCAATAGGTAAGCAGTTCCAATAGGATCAAAAGATTTGCACGAGAACGTATTGCCTTCGCACACGTGTGAATGATTCGGTTAGTCTGCTATTAAATCACGACTACGGTTTATTTTGTTATCATATATTTTATGATATCCGATAATTTGTTTCTGTTAATCTTCTTATATTATAAACTAAGAAAAATGTTTTACAGATTGAGGGATTTTAGGTTTATAATAGAGTTGTAGGTGAGAATGCAAAATATATAGTTTATGTACTTAATGTAGAGGTTATATATTAATGTAATTTACTGATTATTTATACATGAATTAGGATAGGGATTAATCGACTCCCGTTAGCTTGCAATTTGAACAATGTTTTATTGTCTCTATCAAGTTATTTTTATAAATATTTTGAAGTGGATCCCAATTAGTTAGCAGTATAGTATAACTCACAGTTATCTATCTATATTTACAAGTCATGACCATATATTAAATATGTATTTTAAACAAACCCAATATTAATGTACAGGATAAGTTTTGGCGATTAATCATTTCGCATAAGAATATGGATAAGAATTCTCATCGTTTGTTTACATATGATAAATATTGTATATATTATTTTATAATCAAATAAACTGTCAGTATCATGAATTGTACCGCCTATCATGAATAATTATGATAACTAGTAGCAGTTTTAGGGTCCTCATTTATACTGGGAATTCGTGTAACGCTTTTGTATTTCCAACATATTACAATAATATGTTTTCAGTAGCTTTCTATTTATGAAATCTTAAAGAAATAGCATAGGTACGTATTATTCTCACGCAAACCTAAAACAAGTTCATTTTAAAGCATACCTGAAATACTAATATATTATATTATATGTAAATAAACATTAGTAAGCTAATCCTCCTTAATTAAACCAAATTCAATCAAACTAATTTAAGAGAACATGATTGATTTACGAGAAAGAATGAAGTGTTTAAATAGGCGTACCACGGACGGGAACTAAAACTGCAAACATAGCTATTTGTAGTATGGAGTGACTTAAATTATAAGGCCTCATTTGTACATGTAAGTAGATAGTTGTACCACCGCACGACGGTAATCGAAACCGTAGTAATTTTCAAATGTAAATGTTGTTAGTAAAAGCAGCGTAAGGCAGTAGCATAATGCACGTATCGTAACTTGAATTAAAAACATAATAGTGGAAATCTAATCGGAATAGCTGCAGCGGGTGTTTGGAACGACTTCCTTATACGATCGCCATTCTAATTCAAATAGCTTTCCGGAAATCACATGTTAAGGGAGATTTATTAAGTCTGTTCTTGTTTGTATGATAATAAAATTACCGTAAACGTCTATACATGTCTACTGAGTTACGTCAATGCACAATTAGGCCATCGGAATCGAAATAAGTGAGTCAACAAACACCGCATCCTTTCAGTACTTCGGGAGCGATGCCCGATCATTGTATCCTTTATTTTTAGACGATTGTTATACAATTTTGTGTATGTGATTATAATCGTGATTCCTTTTATGATCATTTATTGAAAAAATAAACGCACGTGTTGGGTTAAAACGTTATTGTTATAGGAGGGAAGTTACTACGATGTATTGGCAATTAGTATCTGTTATTTTTTTGTATTGAGCAGCCACTGGTCTTTCCGTTTCTTTTAACTCGTGTTTGTTCTAACGTTAAAGGCCAATTAAAACTGAATGCATTACGTTTATATTTTTATGTAAAGCTTTTAAGGAGATTTATTTATCTTAACACACTATTTACTTATGAGTATGTTTTGATTTAATCTTGTAACTGAATTTTGAATCAGTTGCGTCCAACCAATTGCACTGAAATTTTGCAGAAGTCTTTGGGTTTGGTTACCATAATCTTTTACGGTATTGTATAGTATTTGATATTGCGCGCAGCTTCGCTAGCGTTTTGTAGATTTTGTCAATAATTTCTATCCCTTGGGAACAGTACTTTTTTCAGCTGAATATTTAAGGTACGTTATAGCGTAACAAACAAACAAACTCATATTCGCATTAGTTAGTATGACTTGATGCTGCAGCTAAAATGTTCTCCTCATAAGTAGGTATACGTTACACTATAACTTTGATAGCTATAAATGATAGTCACCAGTAACTTCTGATGCAATCAGTATCACCCCCTTAGGACGGAACTCCTCAACCGTTAATACAATGGACGAAAAACATAACTAACTAAAAAGCACACAATACATCAGCGAAAACATCTTAAAACGCAAACATATTTGTCGCTCGAAATGTTCATAAAATATTATACAAATATATTTTATAGGACAATCATTGGTGATAAAGCTGTACCACCAGGTACTATTAAAGTACCTATGTATTTACAATTAGGTACTCACGACAAGCTTCTTTTTATAAAGGTGTATTACAAAACATGTATAAAACAATAAACTGTAATCATGCAACTTAAATTCTTTCAAATAATAGTCTCTCTAAATTTCTCTACACAATGACAATTTTATTGCATTAACAAATCTCAAAGCTTAATTTCAATGCATAATAAACATGAATAAGAAGAACTTCGGTTATTTAGTTAGAATCCAAGATTCGATATCAAAAGTATCGATATGAGATAATTATTTATACAAATGGCTTTCATATTGGGTGTCTGTGTCGCAATAAATATTAAATATCTACAGTTAAAAATATCCCCTTACAGTTTACGAGAGCGCGCGACGACATGTTTACGTACGGGAGGAGGTCATATATTCAGTTTTTTCGTTGGACCTTATGAAGCTTATATTATAGGCAGTGTTCGTGCACGCGAGCTTTCTCTCTCGACAGTATGCTATAATTCTGATTGCTTGTTAAATATTAATGAAACATGAATACTTGCATACATTTGCATATGACCTAAGTGTTATACATAAATTATTAAGCGTTTTTTAATTAACACCGCGACTGCATTTTTGTGGTAACTATATCCACCTAAATCTAAGATAGTATTTTGTTTAATCAAATACCGCGGCCATGTGGCTTTTTATTTATAATTAAAATAGAATAAATCAATTAGGTAATTGAAAGCACACAGTTTACTTATATAAGTGCATTATGAATTAATGACGCTGGCACATAGGAGCATTTAATATTATTATAGGACACTGTCATAGGCGTCTAATCGCGGGTTTTATTTTCACATAAGTATAAATTATACTATCATCATTATATTGTAATAATTAATGACACTGCGGTTTACAAGATACAAACATCAATAGCATGTGTACATATATATATATATAGCTCCTTATTTTATTTACATCCTTACTAATATTATAAATTCGAAAGTAACTCTGTCTGTCTGTCGGACTCGAAATCGAAATCGGTTGAGTGGTTTAGCCGTGAAAAGGTAACAACCTTTTCACGGCTAAACCACTTAACCGATTTAGATGAAAATTTGGTACAGATACAGTTTAAAACCTGGGGAAGGACATAGGATACTTTTTATTGATGTAAATACCACGCGGGCGGAGCCGCGCGCACAAGCTAGTATTTTATATATTTAAATATGAAATTGCATTAAATAATTGATTGCGAACATCGATCATTGATCGATGATTGCGAAGTTTTACATTAGGTACAATGTTTGTGAAGATATAAGTAAAATCATAAAAAACCGTCATTTTCAGTTTCTCGAAGTTCAGAAGTATTAGCAGTCCGTAGTCCTGTTAGGCCATTGAATATTATTTTATGAGTAGTCATATTTTCAAAAATCAATTTATGTGTAGTTAAACCTCTCGAAGTACCCTTTAAGGCTTAGCTCTGTTTGACAATAAATTTAATAGTGAAAGACCAATGGCTTTGTTTGAAAACGTATAAATTCAACTTACGCCTGTCCCTGTGTTTGATGTTGTGTAGGCTTTATTATTCCTCAGCCCACTGCATTATAACCGGTAAGATTTTCAGTGTTTCATAACCCAACGTAGTTCAGACTGTGAGTTTTGCAACGTATCTACTTAGGCTGTTAGAGGGATAAAGGTATATACGCTTCGTAATATCAATCCACCGTTAGACCTCAATTTTCACTAAACATGTAGCTATCGGCTATGGAGGATCGTAATCTCTTTAGCTTTAAACTATGATATGCGATCAATATATTTATTTTTAAATGTATCATGCATATAATACTTATAAGAAATAAATTACCAAACAAATTGATATTTTCCTTGTTAGGTCAATCTTCTCGTATAAAATATGTTTGTTTAAGTTTGTATTGTCAGAATACATAAATTAGGACTGCAAAGCTTTGGGAAAAAGAATAACTTCTTTCTTTTTAGAAAATGTATACTAATATCAAATTACTATAGGAAAGTGCAATATAGCTTAAATTCAGGCGCTATTATTAGACCGTATTCTTGAAGATGTCTGAAGTCTGCCAACCCGCACTGGACCAGTGTGGTGGACTATTAAACTTAATATTATGTTTTATAACGTTAATAACCGCAAAGGCAGTGAATCAAACACTGGTCACATTAGTTGCATTGAACATTATTCTACAAGCAGAACTGAACTTATAAAGAGACAGCGTGGGACAAGGATGAACTGCTAACAAAGAAGTGATTTCTATTTATCACAGGTCTTAGGCAAAGTAAGACAGCAAGTGGTTTCACACCATAGAAAAATAACAATTATTATTATGATGCTTAATCGGTTAGCGACGCATAGGTACTATATGTGATTATTGTGTATGCGGTCTCACGATCGAGGCCGAGGCCACATAACGTCGTTTTGGGGTTTTCAGTCGTGAAAGTTGACAGTGAAATTGTCGACTGCAGCACGAAGTTTACAACAGTGCCCGGTAAACAACAATAAGCTCGGCGTATTACGTAGGACTTGCTGTTACAATACCAGTGAAATGTGGGTGCCTTAGCCTACCCCGTCAGGGATTTAGGTGTGTGACTATGAATATATGTTGTATCATGTATGACTAAACGGATGGCATAGTAGTTTAAGGTGTCGCCTCGCTGCTGTCACTGCGCCGAGAGTTATAGGTTTAAATCCCGCATGGGACAAAAATTTAAATCCCGCATGGGACAAAAATTTGTGTGATCCACGAATAGTTTTTGCGAGTCTGGATGTTTTTTGTCTCTTTTGTTTGAATCTTTGTAAATTCCCTTATGTTACAAGTCAAGTCCAACACTAGGAATAATTCCTTATTCCTAGTGCACGACTTGTCTTTTTTAAATAATAATAAGTATTGATATAACTGTTATTGAATTTGGGCTGTTTTATTATATGTTTATTGGGTCGTTATTTTGTCCCCGTCAATATTAAGATTAAAAGCGTTTCTATATGGATGTTTCTACTGCATATTATAAAACAAAGTCCCCCGTCGCGTCTGTTTGTCTATTCGCGATAAACTCAAAGAGTACTGAACCTATTTTCATGCGACTTTTACATTGGTAAAAGTCGCTTATTGAGGCATATTATGCCTATTGAGGCATAATCATTTTTAACAAAGATTTAGTTTTATTATTTGTAAAGGTTTTGATCTACTTGTCCGCATCCAGGCGAGTCCTTAGTACTAAAATTAAAAAAATATTTAAATAAACTGTCTTGGTCGTAGCGCGAGTGAATGCGACTGCTGTGCATGAGGTCTCGGCTTATAACGTGGGACCTAAAACCTTAACTGGCAAAAAGTGAGTGTAATACCCCTCTGCCTTAAAGGATACAAGTGTAAGAGTATGTATGTATGTTTACATAGCAGGAATTAACAATAATATACCACGTTCTTAAAAACGGTAATAAATAAATAAAAGAAATTATAAATTTTATTATCATTAAAAGATAGTGGCCCGTAAAATTTACAGCTACATACATCATTTAATATTTTAAAAAGAAATAAGTATACAAAAAATATACCTAATACATGGCTGCTTTAGTTGGCGTTGTAAATTTTCTAAGCTTCGCTGATGATTGGACATAATATGCTTAAAAGATGGGCAGCATTGCCTGGTTGAATGGCGTGGCTGATTCTTAGAGCTAAAAGGTCTAGCCTGGTTACGTGAATCATCGAGTAGCCATTTTGCAAGATATCTGTGAAAAGCAATTTTTTAAACCTAAAAAAATATGTGGACACATAAATAAGAAGTATAATTCCACACATATATATGTTTATATATACATATGTTTTAAATTATTACGACCGTTTTAAAATATGGTACTTACATATTATGTTTAATATGAATAAACGTTATTTTAGTTTTTAGTTTTTCATCATCATCATCATCAGGCTATAATAGTCCACTGCTGGACATAGCCCTCCCCCAAAGAGCGCCATAGCGCCCTGTCTTCAGCTTGCCGCAGCCAGCATCTGCATGCAGTGTTGTTTAGTTTTTGATACTCGTCAAATATTTGAATCAATACTAATTTTGTAATAGATTTTCATTAGCTAGATGATAATGTGAATCTATTACAAAATTGGTATCGAACAGACAAGTAGTAGACAAGAAAGCGAGTAAATAAACTCGTGATAATAATACGAAAAGCTAATAGAATATAATAAAACTAAACTAGCAATCAAAAATCTCTGCATGAGAGACATCGTCACGACTTATGTCAACAAAATGTCGACAGAAAGGCGTCGAACGCATGGCTGAGCCGAAGTGAACTCTTCCTGGAGACTGAAGGATTCATGATTACTACACAAGACCCAATAATAGAACCAAAAAATTATAGCTAAATACGTGCCGATTGGTGAGGAAATTTTTACAATCCAAGCCGGATAACACGCAATCATTACCACACACACCCACATCGTGAACACTCACAAGCTCATACTTAAACTAGCCTGATGTACACTTGGCTTAGGCCCGAGCTATCAGGATCTTACCGGCTAGACGAGAAAATAAAAAAAATCTAATAATAATAATAATGCTTTATTGTTCCAATAATGTTCTTAATAGTTACAGTCTTTTTTAGAACACTAACCTCCACACTAGGATTCCCTGTGTCGTGGATGTTAGTCTCTTTCATCTCGTTGATAAAAATATGATAAAAATAATTTGGTAAACTATTTTCTATTTCTTGAAATCAATCAAATCACGTCAATCTTTTCTTTAAAATTTTTGTCTGTTCAATTTTTAGTTATACGTAGTATGTGCTACTTAAATTATAGATATGAGTAGCAATATTATGTTTAATTAATAGATATTGGTATCCATCTACACGTGGCATATAATTACAAAATAATATAAATACTTCTAAAATGAAGTTAGAGAGGTCTGTGAAACAATAGCGATCATGCAATCTACGTCGTTGATCCACGAAGTTAAAACTTCGCGTAATTCGTAATCATTGGGTACCGTTAGCAATAAGTCAGCAGTTCTGAATAATTGACAGCAGATTATATTTATTTGTACTCAACATAACTTAAACAATCTAAAATACAAGAATGTTATCCCTTTGTTTTGAAGGTGTAGATTCTATAATAAAAATTGATATCCATCCGACTCTGGTAAGACTAGAAAAAGCAACTGAACTAATAATTGCTTGGCTTGAAATATTTATTATAGTATAACAAAAAGAAATACAAAAGTACTTGTGGCGTATGCATATGCGCACAGGCAACATATAAGTTTATGAGGAACCTGGAATCGAACGGAACATCATACGTCTAGCCGCGCCGAAACCAACGTACGAACTGAGAGACGCGCGAAGGTGCATCATCAAGGGTTCTTCTCGTAGACACCTACGTGGTCTCGGGATAACCAAACCAGGCCGTGGGCCTGTCTTGGTGGTGGTCGTCGCCGCCTGCTAATACAAGCGGGTCACTGGTCAGTCCGGGTCGACAGAGCCGGTGGGTAGCGCAGCTAGCGAGGTTCAGCCGGTACGGGTGAGTCCCCGGGAGCGACTAGCGTGCCAGCAGCGCTGGGGTTGTATCCGGGTGGTCCCTCCTGCGCTTGGCGAGGTCGAGCTCCTCGGGAAGAGTTTCCCGGGAAGCGTCCGTTAGCCAGCAACAGGGGGAGCGTTGATGTAGTTCGGTGGGGTTGCCACAGAGACGAGGTCTCGCGGCAGGGCCATCCTGTCCGGCGGTCGCCGATGGTAAGGCGCAAGCTCCCGCAGATGGCAGGCGTGCGATCCGTCAGCACGCACAATCAGGTTGGTGTTCAGGCGTCTCATGAAGTCGTCCAAGCTCTCCATACACAGGTCCCTGGAGATCGTCCTGTTCCGCACGAAGCGAGGGGCGTCGGCGATGGTGCGCAACCGGCGGCGGTTCGTTTCAGAGGTGACAGCGAACCAAGCCGGGGCAGCGTAGGTGAGTCGGCTGCGGATGTACGCCCTGTATACGCCGAGCTTTGCGCGGAATGGTAGCCGGGAAGATAGCACGGGTCGCAGGAGGGTGCGCGCGGTGCGGGTTTGGACGACTACGTTGTTGACGTGGGGCTTCATGGAGAGGGCGCGGTCGGCGGTCACGCGAAGGTGATCGAACGGAGCATCATACGTCTAGCCGAGTCAAAACTAACTTACGAAATGAGCGATGCGCAATGCAATCCCCCCTGTTTTATACGTGGCAGTATTTATACGACGCCGCGCCGCACGCACACACCCTCAAGAATTGTAGAATTTTGTTTACTTGTCGCTGATTGGTGCAAATGAATATTGTGCATATTAATGCGAGCGTTACTTGTAAGAATAATAAATGGAATATAAGAAGGCTTAAAAATTGTAAATATATTCTCAGTTGAATCAGTCAACGCGTTTCATCATAACCCTAACGGTTACCAGCTACGGACCTAGCTTATGCCTGCCGGCTGTTAAAAGGTTTAATACTATATACCTATGTATTTCTATACTCACTAATTCAAAAACTGTGACGTTGATAAATGTTACTTTGTGATCTAAATTAATAAATGATTTTGAGAGATATTTGTATACTTAATATCATTTGTATACTTTAATATTTTTCCTGTCAATATATTCTCAATAGCTGTACGCAGTCTGGCAGTGTGCTTGGTAGGCGGCCATAAACCAGCCTAGATCCTAAACAAGCCTGCTAAATATGGGTGAAATATAACTCTTCCAGGCTAAATAGGTAGATCGTTTAAGAAGAAGAAGCCACGGCCTTGTCCCAAATTGTCAATCTTAGAAATGAATGGATTTTTAAGCTATTCCGCAATCGAATGTGCCTTTAGCTGAAGATTCCAGGCAATGCGAGTGCAACTACTATCAAAAACTAACTCGGCTGTAAATCCAATCACTCATATGGCAAACGCTTTGTTACAAAGCATAGAGAGACATTTAAACAGCTGATAAATCGTGTCGGAATCGCCCACGACCTTTCGAACACATATTAATATTTAATTGTAGGCGCGATATCATCACGGCGCGCATAACTAACTGTTAATAAAGTGTATTGTTGACTTGAATTATCCTCATAAGTCTGCCGAACAAGACGGAGATCGCGGGGGACTATTATCAAGTATCGACGACATAAACAATTTGAACATGTTATTGAACTAAATCTGAGTACCATTATCTGACAGTGTGTACAGTTTGTGTTTGAATTTATATTCTTAAAAAGTGAATCAGAATTTCTACTGCTATATTTAGGGCTTACGTAATACAGTTCAAGCTAATTGCCATATATCGAGTATAGTTATAGTCACGGTTGTACTACTAGCGATATGAACACAGAAAACACATCACTTTACCCGAGTATCGAATGCGATCCAATATAAAAGTTCTCGATATTGATACTTACCATAAACGTTTGTATTATTTTAACTGAACCCAGGTTCACACTGAGTCTGGTAACTTGTTACCAAACTTACGAGCCTTTAGCATTGCAAGTTGCATTAGGCAAGCGCATCGATTTGTCATTTCCACAAAAAACAGCCAATTTTTACAAATACAAACATGTCTTGCAGGAATGGAGCCGTTTTATAAAAGCGTATAATTTATATTTTCTTTTTATATTTAAAAAAAAGACAACTGCCACACTAAGAATAATTCCTGTGTCGCGGAGGACTTTAAAAACATTCAAACAACGGACACAAATAACACCAGACTCATAACAATAATTTGCGGAACAGACAAATTTTTGTCCCGTGTGGGGATCGAACCCGCAACACTCGGCGCGGTGGCAGTGCAACCAAACGCAAGCCATCCTTGCAGTCAAGATGTTTCTGAATGTTTAATCAACAACGTGTCAAAATCAAACTCTATTCGAATAGATGATAAGCGTTTGACCGTCTAATAACAAATTTTTGAGTTGGTCGGCATTTCTGAAACTGGGCGTGGAGATCTTAATTGTGCCCTAACACTAGGAAACCTAAATTTAACTAAGTACGTTTAACATTTTGAACAAATAATAATCTATTGATTACAGGTATAACCTTTATCTTTCAACTTTATCTTATAACTTTCAACCGACATTTTATTCTTTTGCGAATAAGAAGAATTTAAAGAATAAGCAAGTCTCAAATTGAATCAAATAATCTTACACTGTTTTCTGGAAGTTGCAAGTATATGTCATATATATATGCATGAAATTATCATTCCGTACATATACTATAGAACGTCAACCCAAATTATTATGATAATCACAGAGAAATAAAATTTATAATTTGAACGATTTCTATTTCCAATAACTATGTAATTCGAATACCACAAAGACTTGTTTTTCACACACGTGGTCAAATATTAAAACGCTTAAAAATTTTATGTGTTTCGCGTTTTCGTCATATTCCATAATGTTGTTAATTGTAAACCAATAAAACATCGGATCGGTTTATTAATTTCACATTAACAACATCAACATCGTATAACAAGGTAATATAACGTAGTGAATTCGTCAACTTAGGTATTTGTATAGAATATTACTTTTATATGTATAGATGTTTCATTGATATTTCGTTCATAAGATGGTTCCGATTAGATGGCAACAAATTTACGATATTCGTAACACTATTTTTGTATATATTGCTCATATTACGTGCTCCGGTTTTGCTGAGCAATAGGAACATTGGTCTATTGAATATGATTCTTTCAAATCTGATTTAGTTCATAATTTTGGGATATAACCTATGTACATACATCCCGTTATATTTTATGTCCTAATTTTGAATAATGTAATTAAGACGGTAACTTTATAACACCCCCTGTCCGAACCGTATCTTTTTGCACATGTTTCGTAAAGATTAGTTAGAGATTGTAATAAACCTCTAACTAATCTTTACGAAACATACCTATGCAAAAAGAAAATAAAAAAACAAATACATATAAATTCCACGTAACATGAACCGGGTCCAATGTAGGCTTAGTTCTAGAATTTTATTGCTACTAAGAATTCCCTATGAACCGATCGGAAGTTGCGTATATGATTACGCTTCGACTAGCGAAGCAATCGATAATATAATTAGCATAATTTATCTGAATATGAGAATAGAGTCCCTTCGGGTCGCCGGGTATGTCGCCCGAGGAAATGCTTTATACCGAGGCACGGGCTCGCGCCCAATAAACGCAATAAATAATACCGGATCGTGTGAGACTCGCCACGGATCCTATAACAACCGCCTTAAATATCTGTTCCTACAAGCAATAAAACAACCTGACAAAACATTATGCATTTTAATTGTATTTGGTTCAGTATTCCCTGTGTTTTGTTTTATTGGCCTTTATTTGTTTGTGTAAGTATAAGATTAATTTTAAGTCTTTAAGATTTTGTAGCGTAGGATCTTATGACGTAATACTTTAATATACCTGACTCTTTAGACCTAGGGGTTCGCTTTAAGATTTTTTAGTATAATGTATTTGTATTTACAATAATCGAAGCTAAGATTGTAATGTTTCTGATCATGAATTTGTTTGAAGGATGGGATTCATATTTCAATTCATCGGTTAGCCGGAAACCAGACACAATGAAAAAAGTATTGTGTCGGGACCCCAGGGTTTAAGCGTTGGCCAAAAAATCAATTAAACATAAAGTTCAAAGTAGTACATTATAGTTAGTTTAATTTCGACTCTGATATTTTATAGTTCTAGATAATATGGAATAACATGTATGTTAAAAAAATTAAAGAGTCAGGTGTAAGATACCTGACTCTTTAATTTTTAAGGGCCTATATTAGAAATCCACGATCAAAATTAAATGTCGATATATAATTTTCACCGTAGTTACCAGATAATATTGAGATGCTTATTCTAAGAAAAGTCGTAATAAACGCAGTATTGAATAACACATTTAGTGTAATACCTATCTTATGTGTACTTCTTAGTTATCAATTAAAATCGTAATCTCTGGTTGTTATATCTCCATCGGTCCACTTTACTCTATGGATTAACACAATTGAACTATCGCGATTTATGTTAGAGATTCACCAAAAAGTATTCAGCTTCCACTCTTCCAAATTAAACAATTTAAAACTCCCACCTAGAGATTAGAAAAATTGATTTGAAATTAAAACTATCGACATCACAGCGTGTATTTTAAATTTAAATCTTAAGCAGGTATTAGAAAGATGGTCACAAAAAATGCGATTAAACTGGACTCTTATTCAAGTTGGCATTTGTGTGGTACAAGTTCGAATAAGTTAACGGTCGAACCCTAAAAATATATAAAAGCCGATAACCGTTCATCACTTTTATTAGTTCCGATAAATAACACGAATAACTTTCCGATGTGATCGATTCTAATGTGTTGTTGTATTTATTGTAATTAGGGCCGAGCGCGGGCCTCCGCCGCGCGCCCGCTCCGCCGAGAGAGCAGCCGCGATGATCCACTCGTGTGGCGCGCCCATCAAATGTATAAACTGTTTATTAAGAACTAATAATATTTGCATAATCGCATTTTAATACAATATTCTATATGAAATTCAATATTAATCGCCCATTAATAATGAAAATTAGCTCAATATACATGTTTTAAATGATTTTTTATAATAATAAATGCACAAAATCATTAACTCCAATCAATAAAATATTATTAATAGACATTGGGAATAGATATCGCATTAACTAAGTGGGAAAAGGAAATTGTATTTTTATTGCTATGCTAAGCATACCGTAGGATAGAGATTTCAAATTTCAACATCCATCTTGATTTTTTTGTTATTTTTTAATTTTATACTTTGCTATTAATTTTATAGTTATTAATTTTATTGAGGTCTTCGATTTCTATTAACTAATTTTGATGCTCGTCCGTGGAATCAGTTGTCCACTAATATCAGGGACATGCGTTTTATGATGGAACATTTATAAATTAACGCATCTTAAAATATCAATAAGTACTTGGTGTAATATACGATTAGTACATCGCGCGTCTTTAAATATCAGATACAAAGATAAACAAACCGTATGTAGGTAATTAATTAAATACACGCTTTGACATTTAATAAGTTTATAATGCGTTTTAAATACTTCTTAAGTACCTTGTATTACGTTGCAAGTAGGTACGTACTATTCTATTTTCTGTGGTGGTATATTTTGTTATAATATTAAAATAAGGAAACATAAACATTGAAAAGATTCTTCCAAAAACCTTTCAAAATTTTTTTAGGTACCTAAATACCTATCTTGGATACATATCGATCGCGGCGTGAATAGAACCAAGTTATATCAGAATCATAGTAACTAATATGATTATATGTATATTGGTTAGTGTATGTATTCATAAATATTTATTACATAGCTATAATACCAGTTTTTGTTAGCGATTTAACTAGCGTACGCAGTAGGAACTATTTTGATACTTCCTTTAATTGCTTGCCAGATTTTCTTAATTTCACAGATCGTTGAAAAGTCAGATAATAGGTATATATCAACAAAAACATTTTACGTAAAATATTTCTTGTTTGCACCAATATAACAGGGTTATATCTTTAAAAGCAATTGTCCACATGTTTTTGCATCGTTTTAGACTCTGTTAGTGTTGTAAAGGCTTTCTAGTAACACACGTGTTACTTGTAAGAATTACAGCAGCAGCATAATATAAACTATTATAGGAAAACAAACTTTAAAATATATTTTTAGAAATAAAAGTACTTAGTACAAAAGATGATATAATATTATACTTATAATTTAGCTACTAAAGTCTATTTTACTAGTCTAATAGTATACGATCTGATCACAATCCACGGAATCGGCATTTACCCGCGTAAATTCAGATCGTGCTCGGCGCAAAAAAGGTGCACAAGGAGTAACAAAGGCTGTGCTGGTGTAAATCACAATAAAAGTCTGGCGAGACGCCTGGGAGGCCGGCGGAGGCCGCAGACGACGAATTATGATTGCCCCGGGACGCTCGTAAAGCACAGAAGTAGCGGTTTTGTACGGTGCACTCAATTTTGTACTGTGTATTTAATTAATTAGTGTTTAAACGATTCCATATTGGTAGATGACAGAAATATGAAGGTGTACTTGAGCGTGTGAGGTTATCCTTAATTGTGGCACTTTATAATCTGCTCGTATTTCAGCTACTTGCTTTATATCGAGGATCGTCTTTACTTTTATATGTAAAATAATTATATTATCATTCAATTCATTTATTCATATCTGATTGAATATAACTTTAACGTTATTAGTTCAGTATCTCTACGGTTGTTCTTTGGACAAGAGTACTTGCTTGGTTGGTTTAAATATGTTGTGACAAAATAACGTATAAAAACCGTCTTTATTTATTCTAATTATGCTAATAGTACACCATGATGATCTATTATTAAGCCACACACCCATTATGAAAATGCAGAATCTACTACCTCTTGAAAAAGTAATTTCATTCAACAGTCTTCATGACTTTAGCTCTTGTCTCCTGCCGACAAAACCGAGTCTTCCAACCAAGCTGCAGTAGTGTTGGCAAGATTTAAAACTTGACGGAAGCTACAATAATAATATGCAAACTAAATTGTCAATTAAAGGTTGGTGCTGTTTGTGACAGTATCATAATTCGAACACTTGCTAATTGCGTGTTACAGCGGACGTGATCCCGCATCCTCATGTCAGCTCTTAGGAAGTATGCACTGTAAAATGTCTTAGTACCTGTGTATGAAACATGACTGCACCTATTTATGACTCACTGCTTAGTTCCCATACAAGCACACGTGTAGTTGTCATACGTAGAGTGGTCTGTCAACAGCAGCAACTAAACATTTTGGTTACAATAAAGCCAAATACGCCGATCAAAAAATGCCGCCTACTTTAAAATCCCCATACATTTGGTTTACGTCAACACAACTAATAAAATTCGACTTGATGCATATGTTTATCGATTTTATTGTAAATTGTCATCTTAGAAAGCCGTATAACTTAGACGACCACTAAAAACAAATAGAACATCACCAAAAACGGCACGTAAACGATGAGCACTTCCTCAATTTGTGGTCGTAGGCGTTTACACGAGTTGTAGAACGTTTGGTTCTATAACTGTGTGAATTTGATGGTGACCCTACACGGTAAGGAGGGGGACGTGAGGTGTCCGGCGCGGGCGCAGCGTGCGATAAAGCAAGGCGCCGCGGGGTCCCCGGACCTCCAGCATGGCGGAACTGGTGTGTGGATAACGTGGACCTTACTACGTTTCTTAAAACTACTATAATAATTTAGGTGCAATAGAGTATTGTGATTTGCTATGGTTTATTATGATGTAGGCATATTCGCATTTCCACACGTAAGTATGCGAAAACTGTGCTACAGGATCATTATTTCTTTTAATTAAAATGAATTTAATATGTAACCAGATTCTGAAAGCTGCTCCGAAATAAAATGATTAACTCCTAACTGCTTAATTTAATAATTGAACATCACACAAAAACGAACATTTTGATTAAAAATAAAGATTTATCGTCCATATAGTGGTTTTTTATGGATCACCAAATTAAGCGTGTTTAGATGATTGTTCAGATGTTTTATCAAAAGATGTTTAATAATACTTACATATGTTTTTTATTCTAAATACGTGTTGAAATATGTTGCCTTCTATTTGCCGCAGGTAGCTTATTAAATATTTAAATTTGATCTAAGCGACTAGTATAAAATCTGTGTGCAGCCGATAAATTAATTCAAACCGATAGACTTCTCTATAAAATAGAGGAAGGATAACTCTGTATTAACCAAACAAGCAAATAGACAAGGGCAACATAGTTACATTAACAATTTATATGTTACATGATCTACACACATTAAGATCAAGGTAGTTCAACGTTGTAGATCTTCTGTACGTAATACAGAATGCATTGTAATTATTGATTGCGTACATAATTCGGAGATTTTAGAAGCAGAACAACATACACGTATGAAATAATATCATAAATCTGAGTGATCGTTTATATTCCTAAAATATTCCGGGGCTTATCCACAGTATGCCATCTTGGAGTCTCGCGCCCACCGCACCGTGTAAATAATAATTAATTTTATTGTAAATGCTTATATTTTATTGCAGGATTTGTCAACAGAGTGCGCGATGTATTTTGTTGCCTGAGATATTTATTGTTAGTTTCTTAATGTAATGCCTAAGTGGGCATGCGGCCATACATGAGTGTTGCAACTAGTGAGTTTCTGTGCCGGCCGTATGAACATCGTGCCATTTTGAATGGTAATTTGTTGGGCCTGCGTTCATAATAATAATTCACATTGCGATTGGATTGATTAAATGACGTTCGGCTAGTGGTACTATTTGCATATCTATAAAAAGGCTATAAGCTTTTTAAATCCTTGTATTTGTATAAATTATCTAATTAGCAGATGTTTCAAATTCGATTCTGATTTGATGAGTATTTTACCTTGTCAGGAATCTGTCGCTTTGCGAAAGGAAATGTTACATTTCATCATAAAACTTAATCACTTATTTAGAACTGATAATATAATTAATGTATCGGCTTCACTGCAATGTAGATTACGTTCAAAATGAATAATGAATTAATTAGATCCAAAATATTTCGAATTGTTCTTAAATTTATAAGAGCAAATGTTAATGGCGAATGTAAAGATAGATGGAATTAGATTTATTATTAATTTCGATTGTTGGCCAACAAGCCAGTGCATGTTGTAATTTGTACTATTATTCTTATAACATGAAATTGGAGAGTTAAATATTATGTTGTACAACTGTATACGGGGAAACTTATGGCAGAAAACTTATGTTTCATGTATCGATTAATAAGCCGATTTGGAGTTGGAAGTGTATCATGAGCGATTACCGTGCATCCGATCTTATATATCTACATATATATATTTACGTCTATTTCATGCCATGGCCGATAACAAACAGTGAAAATACTGTATTAAAATGTCTCACAAAATACTGTATTAACTAGGCCGTGGTAGATATAGGCACCTGTACCACAGTACGCGACTTTATCACCTGATCCACCCCGGCGGGCGTTCTATTATACATTTATCGAGAAATCAATGTCCATTTAAAATCTTTAATACACCATTGGTTGTTGTTACTTCTTTATACACGTAAACTTAGAATATTTATGACGAATGTATACATGAGCAGCACATTGCTACTTATGTTCTCTATCTAATCAACTTATTTCGATGTTGACTTTTCAAAGAAACTAAGGCTCTGTTCTTATAGCAAAAACGAGTCGTATTAGCTACTACTACTTTTAAGTACCTACTACTTACCAATCAAGCTACTACTAGGTACGTACGTACTAGGTAAGTAAGTACGTACGGTAAGCTAACTAGCTTTTGACACAGTCATATTTTTTTAAGAATAATATGTCAAAATGTTACTGTCCGTAGCTAAAAGGATAAGTTTCTTTAATAAAGAATCAGGCCTAATCGAACTTACCTATTACCTATAGCTTACTAAAATTAGTGTACTAGTCGTACCGTAAGTATTCACGGCTCGTCTCTGCATATCTATACTAATATTATAAAGCTGAAGAGTTTGTTTGTTTGTTTGTTTACTTGAACGCGCTAATCTCAGGAACTACTGGTCCGATTTAAAAAATTCTTTCAGTGTTAGATAGCCCATTTATCGAGGAAGGCTATAGGCTATATATCATCACGCTAAGGTCAATAGGAGCTGAGCACCAATGAAGAATGATTCAAAATCGGAGGGTATTTTTTCCTTTTGAGGGCTTCCGTTGCGTGCGCTGCGTAAACAGTTAGTTTCGCAAATATCATGTATGACAGAATTGTTCCCCTTTAAAAGTTCTAAAAAAAAGTCCGCGACAGCATATGTCTATCTTTTAAGGTTGGCTCACTATAACCATTTTTATGCTAACCAAATTTGTTCTAAAATAATGCATTATTTGCGAAGGTATTATTATAAATATGATATTAATCCTTATCCAAATAAATACGTTATTCATCACAAGTGTTTAATTTAAAACGAAATTGCCGTTTACATCATTCGATTTCAATGAATATCTTAGGAGATATCGCAGTTTTAAAATAACATTGCAGCAAAATAATTACCCATTACAGACATAGTACAAACGATGTTTCCCCTGGTTTATTCTGCGTGATTACTACTGGTTCGATTTGAAAAATTCTTTTAGTGTTGGATAGCCTATTTATCGAGGAAGGCTATAGGCTATATAACATCACGCTAAGACCCACGAGGGTGGCGCAGTAACGATAAACGCGGGTGAAACCGCGGGAACATCTAGTTATTTATATATCGATTTGTTATTCCAGGATTCAATTAACAAGACATCAGCTCTTGATAAGATACCATAGAATTACTGTTATCGCGTTGACACATACAACGAAATTTATTCCCGATTGTCACGATAACACTTGTTCAAATTATTTAAGCGTGCTTCAAAGCTATTAGTATTTTTTAAAGAGAATTTAACCTGACATTGCCTGTCATCTGTAAATGCTACGTTTATGTAATATGAAAATGTTATGTTCCGCACGTCCTAATCATTCAAGAACAGTTAATTACAATTGTGTTTTACATTAGTTTATAGGGCTTCATGTTTAATAATGTATAGGAAATAAAAATTGCTATCGTTTTCGTTTAAAAATAAAATTTAATAAAATGTATATTTTATGCAACCGAGCATGAACAAAAGCGTTAGCTAAAATTTAAATTTATGTAGATTATTTTGTGATTCTATCGGTCGATAGTAAGGTTTCTACGAGGCATATGAATTTAAATGGTATTAAAATATAGATATAACTGAAGTAATTTCTTTCGAAATTTTCAAGTCAGGCTCTATCTTATTTTGTGTAATCTGGACACCTTTTTTGAAAATTTATACTGATCATGAACTATGAAACCTTCTGGCACCCCACTTCCACATCATCATCACACTTTAGCAATTTCAATCATCATCACACTTTAGCAATTTTATATTTTCGAACAACTGTGCTTAGAACATAATAATATGGACATTTTTAGGACAGGATGATTAGTAATATAATAAGTACGTTGTTTTTTTACGACTTAGGTAAGCTCTAGTCTCGTGATTTCTTCCTTTTGTGAAAGACTATGTAGACAGCAGTAAACCTTATAAATCCACAATCTAGTATTGTGGTATTCTAGATACACAGTTTGATATTGTGTCACAATTTTGCTTTTGATTTATTACAAAATATGGCCTAAACACTATTCGCCGAAACCATCCGTCGCCTAAAAGGTTTGCGTCTCAAGAAATATTTATAGCAGTGCTAAATTCTCTTGAAAAACTACATTTAAATACACGTACATGATCAGATTGATAAGAATTTTATGCCCCAACAAGCTTATAAAGTCAAGATAAGAAAATATACAATTCAGAAAACTGCTTATAAATCCTAGCTTGTCTAATAATGGTACTGTAGATAATGAAAGTATATGAGTAATAGTTTTTACAGAATGTTTATTAGATTTGCTGAGTATTTTAACTATTGGCGTGCCTTTAGTTAGTTTTTTTAATGAATAAGGGCTAAACGCGTACTTACGATTCATAATGATCAATTCATGGCATCGATGCTGAATCTATGACAGAACTTATGGATTTCATACCTAAGGCATTTTCTATTTCCAAATAAATTTAGTGGAAGCTACACAATCTTATACATTATCGTTTCCTATATGTAGTTTATCTACATAGATACAAAGTATCACGCCTATATACCCGAAGTGATGGGCAGAAGTGTAAAACATTCACATTCCACTAGCAAAATATTTACGTTACACGCAATAGGGGCGAGCCTATTGTCGTTCATCGTCATATTTTCAAACGCCAAGCTGCTAATACTTAAAGAATTTCTTGACAGAATAATGCAACAACAATTATTATTTCCTCGACCGAAGCATCAAAGAGAGGACTTATGCACAACAGCCACGTAATCAACAGGGTAGTCTATGTATGTACACATATTCCTATTTCGTTTCCATTTACGAAGGTATTTGTCAGAAGTATCGTTTGTAGAGATTCATGGCGGTTATACGACCTCGATGTCGGTGCAATCTCGTTATCCATCTGTTACGATTTCCTCTAACATGAACATTGTTTTGACACTTCATTTATATCTGTAGTTTTTCCTATGTAGAACTTGGAGCAAAATATATTCAATATAAAGATTGAAAAAAGACTAATGTTTCCTTAGTTAGTGTAGTGGTTTAAATAGTTCTCTCAAAATTGCCAATATGCCGAGTGGTGTGAAATCGATTCAGAAAATGATGAGGTACCTATACACAATTTTTAGGCCCGCGCCTTTAACCAAGTTTGGGTGTTGTGTTGGTGTCCATCGAAACGCAATGTTTGTACACACAACACGTATACATACATACATAGATTCACGCGTGTTTTCCAGAGGGGTAGGCAGAGACTACGGATTTCCATTTGCTACGATCCTGACACACTTCTCTGGCTTCATTCACTTTCATCACATTCCTCATACACGCCCGTTCAAGGGTTCAAGGAGCTCTTAACCTGGCCTTTGTCCAGAACGCCTCCGATCTGATCGAGAAACGTTCGCCTAGGTTTTCCTCTTGCGACTGTTCCATTTACACTAGCCTTATAAACGGTATACTGTCTATATAAATTGGTAATTTAAACACACAACACATATTATTATACTGTCTATATAAACTATTCACACATCAATATTTACAAGTTATAAATACTTAGCAGTTAGATAAAATTTAAACAACAGTCTTTCAACGTCTCTTTGCCTATCTTGTTTATTTGAGGATATGACTCAAAAATCAATGGTCTAATTCATGGTTCTTTTTTAGTAGATATGAAAATACGTTATCTGGTGGAAGGGGAAGGTGCAAGAAAAATGTAATTAGCTTATTGCAATTAATCGTCAGAAAAATCGCGCAGCAGTGTAGTACTCTTGCACACCGCAAGGGTACAGTTAGTCAATAAAAGAGTAGGTATTCATGAAGTATACGCTAACATTTATTATTATTATTTATTTTTATTTTCAGCCTGTATTGTCCCACTGCAGGGCAAAGGTCTCCCTCTCGCTTTTCCACATATCCCTATTATGCGCTAGTTTGCACCAGTCCCTCCTGTAGTTAAATTATTCATTAACATTTAACATTTAGGCTGTTAATTATTTAGGGATATGATATATTTTATATACTTTGTACAGTGTTAACAGTCACTTATGAAAAATCATTTACTTAAGTACCAGTTGTAAGCATTTCAAATTATCGGCAGAGATTGAGTAACCAATTTCTACGTAAATTTTCGCCGTATAGTATTTTATCGGTGTCATTACTATAGTTGCCTTAAGCGTTGGTTAAGACCGTAACGACTCCATGAATCTTAGTTATCAGCAAGCAAATTATCTTTTAAGCATCTTGTAGTAAGTAGCTAACTGCTAATCCGCATCATCGCTTATTATGATGTAGATGAACCGGCTACTTGTCTTTACTATTATTTATTGCAGATTTAAGTGTAATTTAATGTTTGTTGACATTGGCCATATGTTATTGGTGAAAACAGATTTGAAATAGCAAAATTACTACATGTCATGCGTATTGTTAAACGCCATACCCGATTTTATTGTTTAATTGCCGGTTTTAAAAAAAATGTTATTGCTTGCTGAAGACAAATTCAATCCGATTTGCACTCTACTATAAACTTCGATATAACTCAGTAGTACCTATTCAGTGAAACCCAATACAGATCACAGAATCTTAATCTATGCAATGGATTATTTTTGTAGAATTGTAAAATATCTGATTCAATCACTTGTATAATTATATTGTCAGTCTCATTAGTCTTATGGAAAGGATGAGGATTGTATGGTTCCATTTCGAAGCTCTAGTTCAATCAATAAGAAGTTATTGCAATTTTATGTCAAGTAATTTTCAGTAGCCTGGAGTAGGATGTTACCGATAGTTCGATGTGCCTCCAAATGTACGTAAGCCTGTTGCTCCTGCATCTTATCTCTTGCTAGTCGTGTCAGATTGCCATCCCATCAGGGCGAGGCAATAGCGAGTACTCTAGTGTTTGCGAGCATACCTATACCCTATAACATCTGCTGCGCAGAAGACTCGACTCCGTGAAGTTTGGCAGCCGTGAACAAAATTTCTTAAACTATTAATCAAGATAATTTAAGTAAGAAAATATATGCCAACATTATAAAAGGAACAAAATACTATAAGTAAACAATAATCTCTAATACTACGGAGGCGATTTTGAATGCCTATAGATTACAACTTAACACTAGGAAACAGCACTCAATGTTGAACTCGGTTTGCTTGCAACGAGCAATTCGTTTTCACATAGGTGATTGAAATTGAAATAAAATTACAAAAGCCTGACTTTATAGAATCTCATAAAATCATTCAGACAATAAACATTAAACTCATGAGAAGTGCCGCTTGAAATCAAATTACATTTTTACGTCATTGATTGGTGACAAATTCCTTAGAGATAGAGCGAATAAGTGGGCGGAAAATAGCAAGAGCGATCGTTAAGTGAAACCTTTATGTAATAGCCTACAACATGCGCCTTTGAACATTCGCCATTCGGAGAATAATAAATAGGTTATTACTTAGAGCTAATTTCGAGTAACAAGACAGCATTTATTAGAATAAGCGCACGTCATAGCGGGAATAGTCGTGTTTATATCTAAAGGAGCTTAGTTTATCTGATTAGGAATGAACGAGCAATATCAAATAGAAAGGAAACAAAATACAGCTAGATATTGTGATGTATTTCTGTTATTGGTGTACGTTGCGTTGCTGTTTAAAAAGAAAGTCCTTTGCGGCACAGGGCTTAATAGTATATGTATACAATCTAGAATATACCTAGCTATTACCTCCGATTAGGACTCTGTCCTAAATTAAAGACGGAGTAACAGAGCAGTATAAAATGTTGTATTTAACCTTTTGGACGCCATTGTCACATATACGTGACAAACGAAATCTTGCCCTCAACGCCAACGTCATATATGTATGACAAAAAAAATTTCACACCTTAACATAAAAATAAACAATAAAACTAAATAAAACATTATTTTTGTGGTTAAATAAATATCAGTGTCATGAGTAGGGTTTATTAGAAAATTTAAGACGAAAATAAAAACAGTTGATATTCGATAAAGTTTTGGAATCCCTATACTTCTGAAGGTAATTTTACAGAAAAAGTGGCTTGGCGTCGGGGGTACGGCGATGCGTTTATACTCTGGCGTTCAAAAGGTTAAGAACTCTGGAGATAAGCTTATCTCCAGAGTTCTTAAATACCAAATTTTATAGCTGTACGGACTTAATTTTAGATACATTTATTATACTGCAAAGTTAGTACGACTGTGTACTGGGCACGCCACGATCGTGGCGGTAAGTCCCGTTTTTGAGGAGTGGTTGGATAGGCGGCATGACGCCCTCACCTTCGGCTGATACAGGTAATGACTGGCCACGGTTGCTTTGGCCTGTGTTTTCCTGTGTCGCCGGCAGGAAACGCCCGGATGTCATCACTGCGGCGACTGCCGCGATGTTGTTGAGGACACGGCGCTGCACACTTTGGCGGATTGCCCCGTCTGGGCATCGCAGCGCCGTGAGTTGCTCGCGGCAGTCGGATTGGTTGCTCTCTCGCTCCCAGCCGTGGTTAAGTCTATGGTCCGGAGTGAGAGATCGTGGAACGCCGTCGCCTCTTTCTGTGAGGAAGTAATTTTGATCACGAAGGCGGTGGAGCGGGAGAGGGAGCGCTCAAACCCTCTCCCCAACCACAGAACCGGGCGCCGGAGGGCGTGAGATAACCTCCAGCCACCCTGAGGTTTGACCTGTGGGTGGTGGGCTTGGTGAGCCTGCTCGCCACCCGATCAGCACCAGGTCCGAGAGGCAACGTGTGTGTTCCCACGCGCGCTTCAGTATCGTGTCTTCGTCCCCTCACAAGGGGACAGTAGAGGGAGTTTTTTTTATGTAGTGGCCTGCCGTTTCACACGGCGGGCCGAAAACTCAGCGGGGTCGCGATTGCATGTGAAAGCGATTCGCGCGGCCCCGCTGTTTATGGTTATGTCGAGGAACACCGTGGTAGGTTTAGTATTACCGGGACATCTTTCCCCGGTGAGCCCGACATAACCTCTCCGTCGCCCCGCGGAGAAGTATGCGCCAAAGCATTCCCCCAGTTATTATTTATTATAGCAATTTATTTACATTTAGGCATAGGCATTTCTTACCTTTATAAGTACATCTTTTATTTATTTATAAATATGTTTTGTGTGAACTAAAAACAACGATCATTTGACGCGGGGCGTTGTGGTTTAGTGGTCGTCCTACCACTGCCTCTGCGCTAAGTGCTTTGGGATTGATCCCTCACGGCATAATAAAATGGGTGATCTCCAAGTAGTTGGTGGGAGGCTGGATGTTCTTTGTGTCCATTGTTTCAATATTTGTAAAGTCCCCTACGATACAGGCATTATTCTTAGTGCGGGAGTTGCCTTTAATAAGATTTGAGATATAGCCTTTAACTGCAAAGAAAATACATTTCACTAAATATCTAAAATAAATAATTTGTTGAGACGACTATTTAGCCACGATGGCTTACGCCTATAAAATAGAAAGTAGGATTAACCTAAATGTGATGTAGATTCAACAACCTGAAAAGCTAAGAAGCGACCTTAATAGAAAATTAATCAGTGGTTTACTTAACGGTTGATAGGCGCAGACATTAATTATCATGTTAAGTACTTCTAAATTAATATTCATTAGTGTTGGCTTACATGTAAACACATAATAAGTCTAGTCGTAAACGTGATCAGACTATTGCGATAAATTTTACGAATAAGTAATGCATGTTCAGGTAATCCAAGAAGATTTCTATACGTGATTAGTTGTAGAAGCGCAAGTTTAGACGCAAAATGCCAAACCTAAAGGACAATCAAAAAATAAAGTATCGCGATATTAGAACAACTTAAAACTTTGATAGTCTGTCTACTTATCTTATCTTATCTTATCTGGGGGCCAGTCAGTGCAGACCGGCGACACTTCGACCCAGTGGGATCTTTTGTGTCGACACTCTCCCAATAACGACTGCCATAGATGTTCATGGCAGCCGGGACCAACGGCTTAACGTGCTTTTCGAGGCACGGAGCAGGCGATAATTGTCAATCAATACGCACATAATTTCGAAAAGTCATATAACTTCCGAAAGTCAGAGGTGCGCCACGTGGGTTCGAACCTGAGACCCTCTGCATTGCAGTCTGTTGGTCTCCCCACTGAGCTTTCGCTGCTCAGTGGGGAGATAGTCTACTTACTTAGGTTACTAGTGTAAGTACGGTTAGATAGTTTAGTAGAAATATTTGAATAGTTAATGTACTGCATCTTAATTAAAAACTGCCTATTTCGTTAGTCTAGTAAAAGAATAGCTATTGTAAACACAAATTGAGGTAATGATGCATCGTGTCGACGACTAACTCTCACTGTCAGCGCCAATAGCTTGCTTGATTAACTCGCATGTAGCTCACGCTTTTAGCCTTACAACTCCCAATCATGTTGGTTGCCGTTGGCCAGTTTTTAACTGCAATGTCTCAGAAACACAAAGTCCCAAAGGACTTACCTAGGCTTACCTCGTGCCTAGAGGAACAATTACGGCATAGGAGTCATTTGCCCTGATATCGTACAAGCGGCCTCAAAATTCTGTAATGGCTCGTCGAGTTTTATCTGACATGCAAACCTCTGACTTGATGTTTCGGGCCTCGGGACATCAGAGGCGTATTAAAACAGTAATAGTAAGGGGGCTACCAGTTTTAGCTAACGTAAAGTAAGACTTACAACCTTTGGATCGGGCTACTTAGATTCAAATAAATTGTCTGTTTGACTATGACATATATTCAATTCTATTATCTATATCGGTATACATTTATCTAATTAATAACTTACAAAACTCGCCTTTCAACATTCGTCATTCGAAGAATTATAAATAGGTTATTACTTAAAGTTAATTTCGAGTAACAAGAAAAGATTTAGTGTCATACAGACGCGGTGTTGAAATAAACTTTTCGGATAAGAAATGGTTTCCGATTAGTAAATTTATTTTATTTTATTCAATATTGCCTTGTTGTTACATTCAGTTCTCGTGTTTTATTATAGGGAATATAATGAGAAATAGGTACTGGTGTAAAAGAACGTTCTTGCGTGAAGGAAGACATACTTATAACAAAAATTGAGAACGATGTTTTAGGATGGTTTGGGAATTTGGAAATAATTAACGACAAAATATTGACTAAGACAGTACATAAGGCACATTGCGAATAGGACATGTATACGCAAGATGAAAGACAGCTCTTTACAGAGTGTAGAGCGGTATCTCGTTCTTGCGCATGCGATTACAATGATTGAATAGATGGTGACAATGGCCCAGATCATAAATTCATTTTGGATTTTCCTGTAAGGATCTTCTCTAGTTTCTCGTAGGCAATAGGATCATTCCTTATTTCTCAGGAGATAAACGTTTTTAGCACACTGTAGAAATGTTGTATATTTGCGTAACCTTTAGGGCATAGGTGAAGTGCTGTCTTATATTTTGCGATATATCTATCGTATTTTTCAAATATTTTTTACCGAACTGCTAACATATCTCTGTATTATCCAAAGCATGAAATTATTATATAATACGTGAAAACGATAATCGCATTAAAGTCCACGTTTTGCAAGTTGCCTGCTGTAAATTTAAATACGTGAATAATTTGCACAAATGTCCACGAAGCTATAAATAAGCATACGAGTTATACCTACTATTAACATTATAAATGTTAAAGTTAGGATGTTTGTTACATAGAGTATAGATAAACATAGAGCGCGCGCACCTCACTCGTGGTCTATTGCACCGAGCGTAAACTGTTTTTTAATCAAAAGAATTGTAATATTACTGTATAATTTGTTTCTAAATATGAAAATCATTTTTGATACACTATACAGCATGTTTGTATCATAGTCCAGTCTAGACACTGTGTCTAGGCTAGAGAATTGTAGAAACTTGCTTTATAGCCGCACGTCACTCGCGGGCTATTACTCCGACAGTAGCTTTAGCCACTGTGCACCATACGAAACGTGATATCTGTTTATCTTGTACCTACATAATAAATACACATGTATATCATTAGACACTCATAACACAAGAGTGATCTTAGCTTAGGTGTCAGAGAATCATCAGTGATTTGCAATATATAAAGTAATATTATGCTACTATATTTCTTAAATTGCGTTGTAAATCGTAAATTTTTGGTAATAAAGAAAAAATATTAAAGTTTTTGATATACTATAATAGCATGTTTGTACCTTTGTCTAACCTAGATAGTGTCTAGGCTAGACAATGGTATAAAAATAGATATATATGAATATTTAAAACATTTACACCTTTTCTAACACTTCTTCTTTCTGCTGCACACAGTTTATGATAAATCGCGTGCTATATAGTTTAGCAGAATCATTTAACGAATTTAGAAGAAGGTTTTTTGTGCGTGGGGAAATGTAGACGACACATACTCTTTCGTCATAACTGTCATGAGCGAGCAAAATACAGGCATACCAAGTCACCATCTGTGCGCCAATTCTCTGCCCCTGGCGTAGCTAAATTGTTGAGACATCAACCGTCTTGACGTTTTAGCTGACCGATAGCCAGCAGAAAAATTTGCGGCTCAACATATTATGTTATATTTTGATACTGGAAAAACATTTGGTTTTTCTGGTAATCTGTTAAGATCATATTTTGCAATAAAGCTGTCATAAGATGACAAGGTAATAAGTATTTCAATGGCATTGCCAAATTACCAACAATGACCAAGATTTTGACGATCTTCACCTGTCCTACATTTTTATAATTATTCTTATAACCTTATTCTTCGCAAATGCATTAGGATAGACTTTTTAGTGTAAGCAATTCGAAACTTGAATATCAAATCATAACTTACCTCCGCAAAATTAGATTTTAATATTTTTGTTTGCCCGTGTGGTTGTCTATTGGTTCCAGCGTCATCTGATAACCACTAAACAAACTTAATAGCAGATTTGAGGCTGCACTTAGCCACGTTTAATTAATTATATTCAATAATTCGTTAATATTGTGCCCAGTGTGATCCACGTAGGTAAATGATGTCGCAAACGAACTGTAGGTATTACATGCAGACGAACTCACAGGTACAGCCGACCTTATAAGCCGGTTTTACAAATTGACCATTTTGTAAAATTTCTTTAATATTTATAGCTATTGTTTCCTATCCCATTCGTAGACATACATAGGCTGTATGACGCTCACGCAACAGGAGGCGCAGTTGCATTCCTATATTTTATTTTACAACTCCTTGTCGAACGTCTCCCATAACATTTGTGATCGATTGTAAAGTCTTGCAATGAGTTCTTTTACGACGCGATTCCGAGTCGAATTCAATTTAGTTTAGAGGGTCCTCAATCGTAAACCTTTGACCTAAACACACTCCATTATGTGTACGCCATTCCACTCATATTAGCACGAATAAAACGAGACAGTAAAATAAAATGTTAAATTATTCAATCGATTATCGTTTTAGTAAACATTATTTTGAATTGTTTATATTCGTTTCAATATTAATTTTATTATCGAATACTACAGAACGTGAACAAATCAAGCCAGAAATACAATTTTAATGATTTAAATTTTATTTATAGACAAGAAGTTAAAGCTTGTACTAGGTATGTCACATAGAGTTTGCAAAAAATAAACATAACATCATAATTGTTTTGTTGATATAATAATTCTAATTACTAAATGTTACTATCTTTACACCAATAATTGATCTTAAGATAGTAACAACCAATTATTGGTAGCCAGCTATTTAAAATGATGTAGTTTTAACGCAACGGAATATGGATTAATTTTAATAAACATACTTAATCAGGATGGTAAAAGATGATATAAAAAGTAGACATGTGTAATACAAGTTTTATTTAACTCTACTTTAAGCATACAGAGTTAGTTTAGTCCCGGGGCCATCGGCCATAACAACTTTTCTAGCATTATTATTGCATACGAGTGAAAAAGACAGGTTATAATTATATAAAGATGTCTCGTTCTTGCCTCAAGTTTGTCCTGCAGTTTTGCTTTTCAACCCTTTAAACCTTGATACTAAAATATCTACATCTCTCTTTTGTTTTACAACAGACATCCAACAATTATTACAAGTAGGTACGTGATATATTCAAAATCTTAAATAAGATCCATATGTATAGTCAATGGCATTCAAATCTATTCTATAATAATTATGTAGATAGAAGATATGCGATAATGTAGAAGGTAATAATTTACGTCAGAGCTGATAATGCCTTATACTTATTTTTCGGTCATCTCAACCAAAATCCACAACCTTAGCCAAATTTCGATTACAGCAACCAACTTTAACGAAGACTAGCCAGCTGCGCAGAAGATAGTTTAATGCGTGTGCGCAGACACAAGGGCATTCTCTATACCCTCATTCTCATAATATTCCGATAGTCAATCCAACACGACCGAAGAGAGATCAGGCGCAGGACTGATGGCTTTACTAAATGCTATATTACATATATAGCATTTGGTAAAGCCATCAGTCTAGCTATGACCCGCAACTTCGAAGGAATTCCCTAAAAATACCCATATCATTAATCAGTGTTCCAACTATTTTTATACCAAATTTAATCAAAATCCATCAGACAGATTCGTCTTGTAAATGGAACAAACAGAAAGAGTTACAATCACATTTATATTGGTATGTTAGGTATTTACTACATTTTTATAACACTACAACACAAGGACCTGTTTAACACATCATTAAATACAATCAATTTATTATTTTATTATTATAGAATGTAGATAACATATATAATCAATGTAATTTAATGACTATCAAGGAAACAACAGCAATAAATTATTTATTGGATTTGGATGTTTTTTTATTACAGAGCAATAAAAAATATGGAGTTGCTACAGTAGCGGTGGTTCGAGATAATTATCTGAGATACAAGAGGAGCTTGTGTTTACACGTCATCAGTGGCAAGACATGTGGCGTGTAAAGCCCTTATCTTAATGCCACCGGCTGAGAGTCGATTGCACCACTTTTGGTTAAACGCACTTTATAAAACGACGATTTACAAACGCTTTAGAGTTTCTAGCCAACTTTCCTTCATTTTATTTTATTACTAAAGGATTGAAAATGCGTTGTGTTTGGCATTGAGACAGTGTCTTGTCGAAAACGGCTGTAATCTGTTTTTAATTTCAATCCGATTTTATTAAAGACCGGGACAGACTTATATACTTTGTATAGCATTGTCTCGTTCACTAAATTCACTGTACTAAATTACTGCGCATGTTGCCAATCGAATGTGATACGAGAGGAAATATAGCAGCTATTTATTATTATATGTATATTATATTTATTATCATATTAATATTACATACATACGTCAATTATACTGTAACTAAAACAAAGCTTTATGTTAATCATTTAAGATGTTATTGTCATTACCTAAAGTTACAGTAATAGAAAATAAACCGTTTAATACCTACACATTGTTACATCCATATAAGTGATGTCTAGACAATAGATATTAAAGAGTTCACCGCTTAAAATAACCTTTATGAGTATGAAACAGTTCTTGTAAATTACCAACAGTTTTATGGCCGGTAGATAAATAACATTTTTATTTTTATAAGCCACGTTAGAGCTATTTCGCATCGTGCTAACTGAGAATGTGGGCACCCGCCTGTAAACACTAGAGCACGCGCGATGACAGACCGAACACAGCCCCCTCATTACCAGTTCTTACAAACAAAACCCAACACTTGCAACACGCTAAAATATCATAAAAATCTCATACCCTTTACAGAATTTTAAACCATAACGTTAACACATTGAGTTGCGTTTTGATTAACAAAAATTAACAGCGAATCTTCACTGAGTGGAATGTACAATAGAATCTTTAAAGCGAAGATGCAGCTATTATTAGGTGTTAGCGTGATTATTTGACAGTTTGAAAACGTTTACAGATTGTAGGTATATTGCTGGGCAATCTGGCTTCCTGCTTTTAATGTAAACAGCGTTTTGTGGTTCTCCGGTTTTTAGCACAAAATAATAATATCTTCATAGATTTTATGTGCTGATTCTAATTAAGATTGAATGGTTTTGTAAATAAAACTAAAAATAAAAGGCAATTTTTTTATGTACAAAAAAAATCTCGTATACATCGAAGACTAGAGATAAATAGATACATTCACTGCTTTCTTAAAATGTCTTCGATAACGTTTAAAACAAAGGCTGAGAAAAAGTTTTATGAATTGTTTTACTCCGCTAAATCCACCACACACTAGGTATAGCTTATACGATATCTTAGTTTATAATTGTGCCCGCGTTTCACTCCATTTCGCGTAACCCTCACACACCTGAAGCAATGCCGAAAACAATTCTTCTGGAGGCACATCCAAAACCTGCAAACTTTTTCGCAACCTATTGTCCCTTCTTCTTCGGCCATACGACGACGTAAATTGCGTCTGCGGTCTCTTCTTAATTCCAGCACTCACGAAAAACGTTGTCGGCTGTGTAGCAGTCGGCATTACGGTATTATAACTATGTTTTGATTTCACTGCTTGCACTATCAAACACAACAGATAGCCGCCAAAAGCTAAAAACGCAAGGGTTGTCACTGACATCGAAAATATATTGCTGATTTTGCTCTCTTCTTTCTTATACAACGCTTCTTCGTAGTCCCCTCTTTTAACTGGTGGTTGAGCTTGGATAGCCATTGCTTCAGCGCCAAATCTTTGCAAATAAGTGGGCGTTGTTGTTGTAGTAACATTCTCGTATTCAGTGGTCACTAGATCTTGCAGCGAAGACTTTAATCGCAAAAGCTTGTCTAGAGGCAACTCGTTAAGGTATTCGACATCTTCTGAGACAATTTCGGCCGCCGAGATTCCAAATATGACAAAGAAAATAAACATTGTGGCACGATGTCACTCATGAGACGGTAGGTGTGGAAATAAAGTTGAGGTAACATTCACGATCATGATCATTATGGTCTGCTAAGCGCGACAATCGCGAAGCGGTCACGATAAATGGAACAGTGTATTTTTTATCCAAACACTGAATAATTGGCATTCGTCTTATCGCTTAGAAAGGTTTACAACAAAGCAACCTGAAAATCTACATAGCGTCACTATATTCATAAAGGATTTTGCAGAAGTGTGCGACATCCAATGCAATTTGTCTTGATCCGACGTACTTACGTGCATATGTTATTATTTACGTTACGTGTATGATAGTTCTTACTAAAGGATCTATTTAACTGGACCTAAGTCTAGACTCAGTGCTGGTTATAATAATTGGACGACATCCTATAATATTTTTTATGAGCAAGAACCAAACCTAGGGGCTTAAAATCGACAGTTGCTCATTCGGTCTTACTTAGGGGTGCCTTACAGTGAACAATTAGTCATTAAGTATCACTATCCGTCAAAGATTAACAGTCTAGCAAAATAAACAGTCTATCCTGTATCTTTCACTTTCATCGCATTAAGGAATAGAAAGAGTTCAATAAAATTGTTGGTTATTAATATTATTGACAGCAATCTAATACAAACTGTTTGCTTCCTTCGATTTGATAGATTACATAAAATCATGTAGGATATTATAGCTTGCACTAGAAAAGTAGGCTGTACGCTCATAATTACAGTAATTTGTTAATTATACATTTTACACTATTCTGCCACGCATAGTGTAATTTCTGCTCTGGAAAATAATACCTACACGATCTCAAACCTATTGTATATCCCTGAACTGGTGGCTACGTTCTACGTAAAACTGGAAGAAGGCAGTTGCTTACCTTTTATATAAAATAGGTGTTAACGCATTTCAAAAAGTTATTTCAATACTGAGCGTGATTATGCTAATATCTGTTTTCCGTTATAAAAATTATTGACAGAACATCGTAATATCACTTAGCTCTTCGAATCCAACCCGAGACCTCATGCGCAAGAGTTATATTTGCTATCGCAGTGCTACGAAGACAGCCTGAAAACTTATTTTTTATTTTCATCAGTCAGATTTCTAAAATTAATGTCTTAAGTTAAACGCGATGAAAGCAATGTACACTACCAACTTTATTATCGTTTCCGCGTCCATTGTTACGTTCAAAGTTTCGTCTTTAAGAATTTCTCAATATACAGTACGATGTTATTTAGCCATTTCAGAGCACATATTATAAAATGTTCACGATCGGTCACTAGTTTATATTATTTAAAATAGATTATCAAACTTCTACTTCTTTATAGAAAACCAGTAGCGCCATCTGTTACAATATTTAACAACAAGGTATTTTCTTTTCTCGGAAATAGAACAAATATTGTGTTTTTTAATCATTTCAAGATGGTGTCGTTATTTTCATCAGCCTGTACATTGTCACACATGCAATTATATGAAAATGTTATGCTCTAGTACGACAATTGCGCCTGCGCACCCATTACAGTAAGAACCGAACCATGGAACGCCTCCTCTCGTCACACCGTCACATTGTAGTTCAAGTCGCAGCTTCGAGATGGCGTCACAAGTGTTCTGTGTCTTAATTCTTACGGCTCAACTGGTATATGGCAGTGAACGATATAAAAACGAAGGAATAATGGATCGAATAAGTAGTGGTATGAAATTTGCTACGGATTTTCTAGGTAAGTTAACTATATTATGTTGCTACTTCCTAACAATTAGTTAAATAATGTCTTCATATAGAGTAGGTACAATTGGTATGTAACTATCGCAAACTACATACAGTTTGAACACCTGTAATATACCAAGATGAAATTGTTCGTAAAATATTTATATCAAAAAGACATTTTTCTTAATTTCATGATTAGATTGTTTCCATGTGTGAATGAATATGAATGCAAAATCAATAAAGATCTCTTCAATCAAAACAACTATGTAATGAAATGATAGACATTGACGCTATCAGTATAAATAATAAGTCAATCAGCCAGAAAATTGGACACAATGAAAAAGTTGTGCCTGGACCACACGGCTAGTGTTGGTCAAAGTATTAATAATATGCTAACAACTTCCAGGTTCTGAATCAGTGGCTTTAAAAGTGGCAGAATTCGTAGTAAGAGCTTTCCAGACAGCAAATAAGCCCCAAACATCTAACAGAAGATGGCCACAAAACGATCTTAACAGCGAAGAGACATCGCAGTCTGCACCCGGTGAAAGTGAAACATACACACAAGACAAACAACCTGACTATGACGTCAATGAGTCGCAGGGCCCTTTGACTCCGATACGACACCTGGTTCGCCTGTTTGGATTACAGCCGAACCAAATAAGCGCTGTTGCTGTCAACGCTTTAGTTTTTGTAGCCCAACTGGTAAGTCATGCCATGGAACCACTTTCTTGAAATAGGTACTCACGTACTACAAGCCTACGATACGGCACCTTTTGATATATAAATAATAACATGCTATATGAATCATTAAGCATTTAGGTACCTAATCTTTTAAGTAATGACATCTGTGTAACAAATGTGATTAACTACAGCTTCAATAATTCAAAAGATTAAACACAATTAAAATATTTAATAACTTTTAGTAAGCGCCTAACTTTCTCAATCGCGTGTCTGTTTAAAGTTTATTATGCAACTTTCCAGATATCTACTTTCTTAGCAGGGCCCAAACGTCCTTCAAACTCATATCGTTCGGAGGATCCAACAACTTGGATCCTGAACAAAAATTCAAGAAAACTTCAAGATATCCTAGCTGCTGCCAAGAACGCTACCTTACCTGACGTTATTGACGAACTAATTCAAGAACAAGGTACTGAAGAAGAAACTAGTTGCATTCGCCTCCTAGTTTGCAAGGTTACTCCTTTTATTTATAGAATGCAGGAAACAGTTTTCGGCAACGAAAAAGCAAACGACGCAAGATTTTCTAAAGAACTTCGTGGCTCAGCTCTCATGTACCGCCATCTACCGACCGCGGAAGAAATCAATGCTAGGAACGACATCTGTGAACAACAACATAAAGATTGTAATCTAAATGAATGAGCCACTGCTAATATAGCATTAGTTATTACATTATTTGTTTAACTAAGGTTAATGCTCTTAATTGTTAATTTTAGTGTTCAAGGCGTAAATAGCAAGAGCAGTTTAGATAAATGATCTTTTTGTAAACTTTTTAAGAATTAAATATACCTATTGTATAATTGATAATTTCTCTGTAAGTCAAAAAACCGTTACAGTATTTCATAACGTTTAATATATTGTATTTAAAGAGGGGTGGACCTTACCATAATCCCCCATTATCATCCAGCACGACTGCAATAGAAAATGGTTGGGAATATCGAACGTCTAAGACACTAGCTAAACTTTCATCTTTGTCTTTATATTACGTTTATGTAGGTAAGGTTTCATTCATTTTATTTGCTATACTAACTGACTTGACAAGAATCCCACCGGACAGCACTTTCGAGCAAACATTACATAAGCTAAGGTCAACAGCCTTCGTAAAACATATTCTGCTATACATGTGCTATTTTTGATATAAATTACATAATATGTCTGCAGATACAGACTGCGCGGCGTAGGGGCCACTCTGAGCAAGTTTTAGAGCCTAGCCTCTATGACGTCGAATATTACGGCATTACGTGAAAATTAAATTAAAACACGTACAGTCACTTAGCAACTTGGGCATCTATTCGCTAATAGTTAATTCTTGAATTAGATAACATTTACGTAAAAATAATTCTGGTTGTATAAACCGGAAATAGCTAGCAATAACTATAGTTATGATGGGTAAACACTTATCAAAATTATATTCTTCAGCATAGTTATTTTCCTTACTTTATTACACAGATTTATTTTTTATTTCGTCAATTACCAGTACATTTTGCTCTACCTGCTGTAGATAGATCATCGAATCCAAAAATGCGAAGAATTTAAAATCAATAAGAAAGAAGCGGTAGCCTAGTGAGAGACTTTCGGACTGCCACGCAGAGATCTCGAATTCGATCCCAAGGCGAGTTATGTTATGTACGTATTAAGTAGTTAATTATTGCTTACTTTACCGGTGAAGAAAAACGTTGTAGGAAAGCCTGAATGTTCAGACATGCAGGCTTTCCTACAACCCTTGTCACACCACGAAGAAGCCCATACCCAGCCGCGACAGCTTGTATGCAGGGCTGCTATTTTTCCCATTTATTATTGCCGAAACTGAACGTAATCGCAACCAAATATTACAATATCATATCTTTTTACAATATAGATTTTAATAAACAATGTACTGTAAATACCTCCAAGTTACAGTCATAAGACTATAACATATAACAAAACTTAGAGAAAGCTCTCTCGTTGACGGATGGTATTGTTCTCTCAATAATAAGCTGTTAACTGCAGCCGGAGGCCGAGGTCGAAAGCTCAGGTTCATTAGCAAATGCTAAATGAACTAAGCTAGTTGGCAACTAGAGAAAATTTCTGTGAAATATACCTACATTATACAGGAGTAAGTACGATGTCTCACATTCAAAGCGGATTTGTATTTTAATTTACACTAGAGCCATAAAATTGAAATAAGCATTTAAAAATTTTTTATTATAAAGCTCGTCACAATCAATTAGCTTGATATTATTAATTTGTTGAAAATCCATATTCATTTGTCGATGGTCATTTAATTTTATTCTATTATACCTATTCTCCCGGATTTTCTTCTCAAGAAACGTTAAAAAAAAATTTATCAACGTAAAGAAGAAGGATCGCGAGAGGATCGGTCAAAGTTATTGCTAGGTGCTCGCGAAGTCGGTGCCTGAGATGGCAAAGAACCGGGAGGATGATGCTGAGGGTAGTAGAGTGAGGGTAGTTTTGTGACGGTGCAAAGGAGGAAGCAGCGTCAGAAAACCAATAAGAACTGCTGTGGCACAGCTCCTGTGGAGCCTGGTGCAAACCTGCGTGCTGCAGCACGGAACACACCGGTATATATCTCTCGCCTGCATAACACCATTAAGGCGGAGGATATCGCGGAGTATGTACGCCAGAAGTCCAAGTACATGCCAAGAGTACAGCTGATGGAGTCGCGTCGCAACGTCAACTTCAAGGCGTTCGTGGTGCGAGTCCTATCTTGCTTTCTACGTGTATTTATGAAGAAGGATTTTTGGCCGAAGGGTGTGGTGTTCCATCGCTTCCGCGGACAAGTGCCACATGAACTCACAACTTGCACAGAGTGCAAGTGAGGCAATACTAACATAGTTAATAAGTTATACAAAATACTAACACAAATCGTATGTATGTTAGTCTATAAGGTATTTATCTATGCGTCTATGCCGTGCAAAATAAAATCGTTATTATTATTATTATTAAAACTCCATGCTAGAACTGAGCACGGAGTTTAAAGTATTATCCAATAGACGCCATCAGGCTTGTCCTAAAAAGTAATTACTGAAATGTAGGCGTATATAATTCGTCTCTACTAGGCTTTTCTTACTCCCTTGCGAATTGAGATACTGATTTGACATTAATAGCATAGCAGACAAATTACGTGTATGCTTATTTACGTTTCAATGGTTTCAAGTCACTAATCGCATTTTTGAGTTTGTAAATATTGAATTGTAAAGTAACAATTACTACATTCCATTCCTGTATATTCGTCATAAATTAACACTACGTGATAATTTATGACGAATATACAGGAATGGTAAAATGACAAACGAAATTGTGGGATGGTTGTTTATGATTTTGTTTACTACGTGGACACTCACGGTAGGGCTAGTCCAAAAATTTAAAGTCACCCAGCGGGCTATGGAGCGAGCTATGCTAGGAGTTTCTTTCAGGGATAAACTTAGAAATGAGGTTATCCGTCAAAGAACCAAGGTTACCGACATAGCTCGCAGAATAAGCAAGCTGAAGTGGCAATGGGCTGGCCATATCTGTAGAAGGACCGATGGCCGTTGGAGCAAGAGAGTTCTAGAGTGGAGACGGCGACTTGGTAAACGTAAGGTAGAACGCCCCCCGGTCAGGTGGACCGATGACCTGAGAAAGGTAGCTGGGTCAGACTGGATGCGGAAGGCGGAAGACCGGATGTTGTGGCGAAAAATGGGAGAGGCCTATGTCCAGCAGTGGACTGCGGTGGGCTGATTGATTACTACGCTGCAGTGGAGGTCTCGATTTCGATTAATTTTTTACATAATATTTTTTTATTTCTTCTACATCTAGCTTTAGCCAAAGATAAGTCTTAGTATAGATTGCCGATGATCAGTCCTCTTCATCCAATATGGCAAAAAAACGGGGTTTGGTTCGGTTTTTTCGGCGTGTTGATGAATAGGTGCAACCGCGTGTACCTTTTACTTTTTTGTGTACTTACTTTTTTGTATCTTAATAAGTGTATACTTTTTCATTTACATGAAAGTTAGTTCTTGACATTGATTAATTGGTTTATAGATTAGTTTGGTAAGTTGTTGTTGTTTATCTTAAATTAGCTAAAAATAACAAGTAAATTTTACAAAGTCTTTAATTTTAAAACATTAGTTATTATTTTAAAATCAATATGACATATATTTATATAATAAACTCTTATATACGAGCCCATCACGTAAATTTGAAATAATTTATAGAAAGCAGTCAGTTTTAGACTCGCCTGAAAATGAGGTAAAATGCATAGATGCAGCGTTTAACTGGCAGATACAATTTATAAATTACCACAAAAGTTTGGTTGCAAATACCGCTATTGTAACTTTATAGGACATTTCAAATATTGTTCCCAAAGCTTATTGTCTGTTCTTGTATAAATCTTACTCCTTGAAAACCTATTACGGCAGCTGGCAACATCAATAGCACAGTTATACTTAACAATACCAACATTTTATGTATCTATTTTAGAAATTGCGATATGTCGACGTCTAACTGTATGATCTAACTTGTCTTCAATTGATTTTCACGTTTGAATTTTAATAATTCTCCTTTGACTGAGAACGCAGAGCCGTCAGACTTATGTCACTTTAGCGCAACTGAATATTCACAGTATATCTGTAATGTGTAGTATATATTCCGTAATACCTATATATAAACAGTGCCCCACTTTAAAACCAACTAATATGCATACGACGTCGGTTTTCTATCTTGTTTTAATAGTGCTAATCCTTACTAATAATATTATAAATTCGAAAGTAACTCTGTCTGTCTGTCTGTCTGTTACCTTTTCACGGCTAAACCACTCAACCGATTTAGATGAAATTTGGTACAGATATAGTTTAAAACCTGGGGAAAGACATAGGCTACTTGTTATTGACGTAGGTACCACGCGGCCGGAGCCGCGCGCATTAGCTAGTTACTAATGAATATGAGCGGAGAATTTAAATTGCACTCACTACGCAGCAATTCCTGATATGTTTAGGAGAACACTTATTTACCTACAGTGCCTCGGTCGTGTAACAACTGGTGTTTGCGACTGCTGTGCCCAAGGTTTTAGGTTCGATTTCCGGGTTAGACAAAGTGTTATTGAATTTACTGTCAAGAAATTTTCAGCAACAACACGGAATATGGAACTATGATCGGTAACTGGAAATACCAATATCCTATACAGGGCTCGTGAAATGTGGATGTCTGCCTATTCTTCAGGTTATATAGGCGTGATACTATGCATGTACGTCTTATTCACCGAAATAAATGGATAATTGACTTTTTGTTCACGGCAAAACGATTGCCAAGTGTAATCCAGGATATAGTCTATTTGTGTGTCAAGTTTCATATAAACATATGCACTACCGGAGGCCCAATCACCACTTTACCGCCTTCCTGCTCCTTCTCCTTCCCACTTCCTTTCCTAAAGGGTCGGCAACGCGCTAGTGATGCCTTTGGTGCTGCAGGCGTCCATAGGCTACGGTGACCACTTACCATCAGGTGGGCCGTATGCCTGTTTGCCACCTAGGTTGCATAAAAAATATAAAAGATACCTAAACCTAATAAATATCTTCACCAACTTTCACATTTATAATACTAGTCTCTGCTCGCACCTTCCCCCACAAGAACCCCATGGGTACGGATACCCGGAGAAAAGGAATCCTATGCTCTAATAAGGCACATGGTCTATTTGTGGTTCAACATTTATCCAAATCTGTTTAACAGTTTACAATATCTGAATAAGTTACAAACATGCAAACTTCCAAAATTCTTTACAAACTTTCACATTTCTTATATTAGTGGTATTAGTAGGATAATTAGAAGGTACACGAAACAGTCGTGTCGGCAATCTCTGTAATTAATAAATCAGTAGCATAACATGTCAGGTAGTCTTCGACGGACATTTTACACACGTCAATGAATAACTCAAGTTAATCTGTGAATAAGTAACATGACATCTTTGGCGTCACAACAGGTACCGGTCAGTAAGAGAAAGTGAATGCAGGGCGTTGACCTCACCGCCCAATTCCTCCCTCTGTGGAACATGAACGTGCTAGGTTATGTGATATTGATACAAGTCAGGGACATGAAATAAAGAATCGAATTTTAATGTTATATTTCTGTTACGATAGAAGCAGTCGGTATTCGGCATTTACGCCGGCATAAAAGCAGATTTTGATCAAGTTTCTCGCTGCGATGGATTGAAATCAAAGATAAGACATAATATGTAGGTACTTAAAAAGTGAAAATTCTCACAGGTAGCAGCGTGTATAATATATACGTCACCACAGGAAGGATGTTCATTACCTCCGTGGCGCAGCGGTAGTGAATGCGACTGCTCTGCATAAGGTCTCAGGTTCGAATACTGGGTCGGGCCATCAAAAAGTTATTGGGTTTTTCTGTTAAGAAATCTCAATAGCAGCCCAGAATTAGGAAGTTGGCGGTATTAGACACCTTCGTGCATCGGAAAGCACGTAAAAGCCGATGGTCCTGCGCCTGATCTCTCTCCAGTCGTGTGGGATTACCGTCCCATCGGACCATGAGAGTTAGGGAACAGATAGTGCACTTGTGTTTGCGCACACCCTTGTGCACTATAATATATCTTGCGCAGATAGTAAGTCTGGGTTAAGGTTGGCCGCTGTGACCGAAATTCGGTCTGGACACATTATACTCCTCTACGTTGGCTAACTGCAGAATAGCCGACTTCATCCAGGTGTGTGACAAAAACATACTTTAAGAAATCTTGGACATATCCCTCAATTCTCCTTCACCGTTAAAACAAGTCATACTAAAAACTCACGTGTCTTCCCTATTGAATCTAGAATTTACCAACTTAAAGCTGTCACGGCTGCATAAGAAATTTGTCACGGATTGCTGTCAAATTGTCCCGTGTCTTTTTGTCCAGTAGTGACGATTGTGGCGTCATTAGTTCAATGTTTATACTAGACTCTATCAATATTTAACTTGTTGAACATCTGCATGACGTAATGAAACACGTGCTAGAGTCCATTGATGTCTATTGTACTTTTATGCTTACATTTTTGGTAATTATCCGTTTATTGCATTTCACGGTTTGTGCTGGTTTATTAGTGATAGTTTGTACAAAATATTTGTTTGGTTTTTATACCAGACGAGCTTTTGGCCGCGGCTTCGCTCGCATAAAAGTAGGTTAGATTATTTAGTGACAGTCCTTTTTTAAACAAAATATAGGCTATGTTACTTGGTGATAATATAGCTTTCTCATGGCGAGAGAACTTAAAATCGATTAAGTCGTTTTTGAGTTAAATCCTTACAAACAATCAAACAAACAAAAATCAAATCTTTTCTTTATAATATTAGTATAGATATAGGACCCCTTTGACGTTCATAAGTATTACTTTGTAACCTAAGTGAATAAATGATTTTTGACTTTGATTTTGACTATTATAGTTTGACTATTAAGTAAAACTAATCTGTGAAGTTGTACTATTTGTCTTCTTATATGTATCCTAACTAATATAATAAATGTCAATGTAGGTTTGTATGCTACGCTTCCCCGCCCTAATTCCTCGACCGATCATCATGAAATTTCGCATACAAGTTGTCAGGGATACAAGAAAGGACATAGTTTCTATTTCATCCAGAAAGAAGGACTGTTCCCTAGCAAAGCCGAGGGCGAAACCTAGTTACTTATGAATAATTTAGATCAGTTCTGCTAGGTAGTTTCTCTGGAGCTACGTGTCGATATCTAATGTGAAAATCAGTGCTAGGTTAGTAGATAAGTTCTACATCGTGAGAATTTTGGTGTGTAATTGGAAGATTCTATCTGGCTCTGTCCAGGGGGGCTGCCGTCAACTCAGGAATAGACGGTGCTATAAACGCTCTTTCACAGACATTCTTTCATTTCTTTCTCGTATCTTTCTCGTAATATAAGGTAACTACAATACTGGTATAAGAAATAGTGGTTAGCTTGCTTTATGAATTTTAGATGGATGATGTTATGTTGTGTCTGTGCTTAAATAAATATAGATATGTTTATTTCTAATTTTACCTTACATTTTATGATATACTAGCTGTGCTCGTGGTCTCACCTGCGTGAGTGATATTTGTGGTTACTGCGCCGTAGCGTGATGTTATGTAGCCTATGTCCTTTCCAGGGTCTCAGGATATCTCCATTTAAAATTTTATCTAAATCAGTTCAGCGGATTAAGCGTGAAAAGGTAATAGACAGACAGAGTTACTTTCGCATTTATAATATTAGTAAGGAAGTAAGGATTACTGTGACGGCGCGTCACATCAATCATACGCGAACAATTAAAACTTACATAGTAAAATTTAAATTTCAAGTAAAGTTTATGGATAACTAGCTTTTGCCTGCGGCTTCGCTCGCGTTAGTTTAGAATTTGACAATTAATTCGGGTTGTACTCTGCTGGTAATAATATAATTCAATCATGATTCGAAAGACACGTGGCGCCATCTATTATCATAAGAACGTTATAGCTGTTTTCCTCGGGAACAGTAATTTTTTCAGGATGAAAGGTAGCCTATGTCAGTTTCTGTACACCTGAAAATGTATATGCAAATTTTCAGAATGATCGGTTCAGTGGTTTAGGCGTGAAAAGGTAACAAACAAACGAACAAATTCATTTTCGCTTTAATAATATTAGTTAGGATTATTGTGCAGTGGAAAACAACAAGCATGTTTTGGTCAGCTCGTGACCATGGCCAGCCAACAGCTAGTACCTGTACTTATGATACCGTATGCCTATTAAAAGTAGTCTATGTCTTTCTATATTATCTCTGTACCAGATTTCATCCAAACCTGTTCAGTGGTTGACCCATGAAATCGTAACAAACAGAGATGCTTTCGCATTTTTAAATACTAATATCTATTATATGACTAACGTAGATTCTTCCGGACAAATGAAAAAGTAAATCTCCATAAAATATATATAACAAAAATAATTCAACATTTAAAACGCTACTTACATAAATTATAAAATACTAGCTTTTGCTCGCGGCTTTGCTTGCGTAAAAATTAAAAAAATACAGTTACTAATATAAAATAACCTAACCTAGATTATTTTATATTAGTAACTGTACTTTTTTTAAATTAAATCGAAATATAGGCTATGATACTCGGTGATAATATAGCTTTCCAATGGAGAAAAAAAATTTAAAATCGGTTGAGAAGTTTTTAAGTTAAACCTACAAACAAAAAATCAAAACGATCCTCTTTGTAATATTAGTATAGATATGTCCGTATTATTTACGGAAATAATTACGGAGATCACTTACCTATTAATATCACGATGGATCGATAACATTAAACATTCTCATGTCATAAACAATAAAGATTAATACATATTATGCTATAACATAACGGTGTGAAATGATCTGAGAATGATATTAAGCGTATCAATACCGATGATCGTGCTAATCGTTGATCAATATGATCGTGTACAGTTATTAACACGAACTACACACTTTACTGATACTCCTGCTTATACACGACGCAAGTAGGAGACGAGCTACTTGCGCAAGATATTTGTGTGGGCTACTTGCGTGAGTTAGTTATACGCGATACTTGCGCGGATAACTCGCTTCGGTTATTTACACGATGCGCAAGTGACATAATTAACAACGCGTTGAATGGCATGTAACAGGCCCAATGGAAAATGTATTGTTTGCGATCATTTATAACAGGGCAGCGTTCAACGTGTTAAGCATATCGCCCGCGTCGTGTATTTTAGCCATTATACTGGTATGTATGTATGTGGTAAACTTGCTCATTGACCGCCTCACTGTTCGAGTAGCGGTGAGTGCACGTGCTGTTCGTAATCGGTCTTGTTAAATTTTAAAGTTATTTAACATATTATTTATGATCTCAAACCATACCAAAAGTTGGCGGAAATGCGGCATCGAAATACAGCCAAAAAATATGAGTTAATTAAAAGTGAATATAATAAATATTATTATTTGTCTAGCCATTCGAGGATGTGCAAGCAACATGCTATATAATCCTAACTAATATTATAAATGCGATAATGAGTTTGTTTGTTTGTTACGCTTTCACGCCTTAACTACTCAATTGATCAACATGAAATTTTGCATATACGTTGTCAGGGGTACAGAATAGGATACCTTTCATCCAGAAAAAATAACTGTTGCAAATCTAACCTTTTTTTTTTTTTGTACCCAGGAAAAATGCTTGATGCACTATCCGCCGGCTAGGGGGCGGCACCGGCGGGGCGTGTGGGACTCCCCATTCTGGTATACCCACTAAAAAACCTGGGATGTTCCCTCTCTCACCCAATGAGGGGCCTGTTGTGAGCTCTTAAAAGAATTAAGTCATCCATAGCAGGCCCCCCGTGTGGGTGCGGGCCGGGTCAAACGGACCCGACCACCTCTCGTCCCCAGGGGAGAGCCTCACCGCTCTCCCCTTTCGACATTGGAAGGCGCGCGGGAACACCGCGCGCGCCCTCTCGGGGTTCTTAGTTTGTGGGTGGCAGGCCCCCCTGAGCCTTGCCACCCGGAACCCTTACGTGGGGGGCAGGAGAGCGACATAAGCGCGTCTCCTGCGCCCCCTCATCCGGTGGCGGACTTCCGGGGCGTAAGGATCTTCCTCACGCCCCCGCTCCGCCGCCTCCTTCTGCGAGATGACAGATTCGCAGAAGGACCTCATTGAGCCCCTTGCAAATCTAACCTAACCTAACCTATATTTACGCGAGCGAAGCCGCGGGTGAAAACTAGTATATAATAAAATGCAAATAAATTTAATTTATAATGTATTTTCGCAATTCTTAAACTTCTGTAAATGACTAATTATAGAACTCGATTCGAGTAAATAATGACGAAGTAAACTTTTTCATATAAAAGACTTCAACGCGATACGATATTGCGGTGCAAAAATTTTTACTAAGTCAATCGCTGTTAGTGCTGCTATACTTGAAATTGATTTTCTTTTTTAGGTTTAAGGGAACCTCCTTTTACGCAAGTGATAAGAGAAGATGTGTAAAGCTTGTTATTATTCCATTTTTGGTCGTTGTTTTGAGAATCATACTGCCTTAATATTGTCGCGTGACAAAACCGACTAATATGCCGAAATTGTGTCAAAATTAATAATGGAAGGTATTATGTAATGGTATTTATGCTAATTTATTCTTTATTATTTGACTAAAGAAACTATCTACATTAGCAAAGCTAAGTTAGATTATAAATAATAAATTGTAATAAAATATTGCAATTAACGTCACTTTACATTGGATGATACCTATATTATATCGTATTCAATTGTATATATTTAATAATTGATTTCTTTTCCTTAAATTTTCTTTAAGCTGCTAGTTTCATAAACAAACACGGAATGGCCTTTTACTTTTAAAAGAATGTGACTTAAATTCACATCGCCTCGTCCTTTATTACCACCTGGTACTAGCCATACAGCTTCAGCATATTCACCACAAGGTAGTATTAAACACACTGTCAACATTCAAACAGGACGACAAATAAAGAAAAATATGCGTGCACCAACACACTTAATATTTAAATTAGTCGTTTCATAATAAACGATTGCGTCACAATTAGATAATATCTAGAAGATCGATGACCGGACGCAGTGAGCGGTATTACGTAACTATTATTTAGGTGGTTGACTACTTATATGAAGAAAGTTTGGTGGTAAAAAGACCTAGCTCTTTGTATTCAGGTCTATTGACGTGTGTATCGCCATTGTAATAGTTTCGCTGCGCTAGAAAATACTCCAATGATTCTGTATACATATAGTGCGCATTGTGTATGACGATCAGTTCTCGTGGAAAAACTTGATGTTTGATGATACAAGAAGTATCGCCTTATTCACAATTGGCTGCACGAGTGGCACATTGGTTTAAGAAGTCATTACGCCACTGACAATGTAGCTTACTGAGTGCTATAACTTTGATCACCCCAAGGAGCATACAATTGTGTTATCCTAACTAATATTATAAAAGCGAAAATGAGTTTGTTTGTTTATTTGTTTGTTACCCGATCATCCTGAAATTTTGCACATACGTTGACAGGTGTACCTTTTATCCCGAAAAAAGATACTACTCCCGAGGAAAACAATAATAACGTTCTTATGATAATAGATGGCGCCACGTATCTCTTGAATCATGATTGAATTATATTATTACAAGCAGAGTACAACCCGAATTGATTCTCAAATTCTAAATTAACGCGAGCGAAGCCGCGGGTATAAGCTAGTCTACAAATAATTGCTAGTCGGGGTGTAGTGTTTGCAAAACTTGTAACGGATTATGTCTCGTGCGGTAGATATCTTAAAACGAATATCAATACCTACTTGCAATAGGTATCTATTGCATGGAAATGACCTGCCGAAACAAATAATTATGTTTAAGGTTCCAATCCTATCCTTAAAATCTTTGTTAATGTCATTGTAATAAAAGAATATTAATATTTCAGAACCTTTTAATTAGTATATGATACATTTGTATCTTTAAGGGTTTGAATACTGCCAATTAGCTTGAATTTAACAGTGACTGTTACTTCACGTAACTGTTAAGAGATGCGCTATTTATAGGAAAAGCAAAATATTGATTGATTTCTCCAAAACTTAACAAAATATCTACATATCTCACTTGAGATCCCTCTCAATATAAAGACACATATACAATACAAATAAAAAATGCAAAATACTTAAATTACACTCTAAAGATCCCTCTTTAGAGTGTAATTTAAGTATTTTGCATTTTTTATTTGTATTGTATATGTGTCTTTATATTGTTAGCGTATTTTACGTTTTTCACCTTCTTAGTTAAGTTGATGTATTTTTTTTTGCCGACCTCATTCTGAGTAAGAAATTATAATAATTGACTGATGGAGTATGGATAGTTGTTTAATTGGTTACCTGGTTATCAAGGCGGTGACTATAAATTTAATACATGTGTCAGTTGCTCCAAGACTGATAGTTTTCATATTGTTTCAATATATAAACAGTGTAACAACGAACAAACAGAAAATCCAGTATCGGGATCGTACTACTCTGCATTCATCCTACTTTTCTAGCCGTCAGAAAAGTATTACCTTTCAATTAGTTCCGAAACACTTTTTTATTATTTTGTATGCTAAACGTACCGCGAATCGCATTGAATTAAAGTACGACAACTTAATTCAGTTGATGTGATAAATTGAGAGGTCATAGACACGAATAATCATGTTATAAGTTATAACGTATTCAAGAAGCCGACTTTAGATAGAAATCCTACGAAAGATTCTCTTCGCGTATTTCCGTGTGTTTTCCTGCTTTCCGATCTTGTAGAAAGCGTTGAGGAAAATGATATGTTCTTAAGACCGGACACTATGCGAAACACGAATGTACTTTATTGCATCTCTGAATCATTATCTAAAAAATCTTTTAATTAGATGTTCACTCGAAGCAATTACTTAATCAATCATTGGTAAAAATAAACATAGACTGTTATCTACTAATATTGTAAATGTTTACAGTAGGTAATTGATGTATCTTTATTACTTCTTCATTATGTAACAAAATTACTAATTTACATGATAGGTACTAGCTGCCGATTGCAACTCTAGTTGTGTTGCCGCTCGAAGAAACGAGTTTAAACAAAAACTGAGCGCGTTTTCGTGTACAAGTCTTTCCTTAAATAAATATGTTATATTTTACTTGCAGTTTCGGTATTATTTATTTATAGAAACTAAGACATTTTTTTCCTTGTAAAGAGAATACACAAACTAACATTCGCCTTCGTAAAATTGTCAAGGTAACAATTTGAAGAAATATGTATGTATATCATCTGTCCATTATATGAATGTTTACAGCTAGCGAAGAAGCCACGGCGACACATATTAAATATGCACCTGTTTATGTCGGCATTCTAGAGCTCATAAACAGGTAATCCTATAGTCAAGATTATAGATTAATTTATGTAAATAACTTGAATATATTCGTTTCCGATGCATTAAGGCTACGATACTCGTTACGATGCAGCTATCGAGGTCAATCATTTCTCACAAGTAGTAAGTTGTTCAAATATATTTTATGGTTTGTCAAAGCGAGTCGCCAGAGAAAGTGAGGCGACGGAGGCCGGTGGGGCTGGCGCCGGTAAAAAGCGCCCAAATTATGTTCAAAACAAAAAAGTATTAAAATACACGGACGTTCACCTACAACCAACGAAACTGCTGAAGTAATTGTTTTACATTTTACTTAATGTCTTCAGCACAATTAGTTTAGTCGATTATGCGTTTCCAGTGTAACTACCGACGATTATAACTATATTCCGCGTAATTAACTCCAAGAATAAAAAGCATAGATATTATATACGCATTTTTTTAGCTAAGTTACGGAGGCTATTGAGATCCGAGCTGAGAGACATTAGACAAAATGTATTGTTACTGGTCTTATTCTATTTCCTGTCTGCTACTTATTCATTCACGACAGTAAAGCCTTGCACCTATTGCCAATGGGTAAACATAAAGCACAATCCACTGGACTAATAAGGGACGGAATGCAAGTCTTTGTCATAGCAATGTTGTCTGTTTGCCCCCAGCACACTCCATCGAACAATATTTTTGTATTTACAAACAATATTCCTATATAAACTGTTATAGGTAAAGAAATTTGTCTTAAATCTTAGCTCTGAGAAAACATGTTTTAGTTGACTTATTGTTTATCGCCGAAGGCCCAAGCACCCCCTTTCCCCCTTCCCGCTCTTTCTCCTTCTCACTTCCTTTCCTAAAGGGTCGGCATCTCACAGGTGATGCCTCTGGTGTTGCAGGCGTCCATAGGCTACGGTGACCACTTACCATCAGGTGGGCTGTATGCTTGTTTGCCACCTTAGTAGTATAAAAAAAATATATATATAAATTATAGAAAACAGGAAATAGAAGACATAACTCGCTCTTGAAACAGGGTTATCGGCTGCATCTGTTTTAACCCTACTTTGTAATGCCTAGGCAGTAACTTAACATCATGTGATAAAATATCTCTACTTCTTCTTCATCACCTTATATTTCCAAATATATTGGGATTGGCTTTCTCTTTAAGTATGTGTTTTACTACAGAGTGATGGCAGTCTGACCTCCACAGGTCCAATCTTTAGTAATCACGTAATAAGTGGCGAAAAATGTTGACTACCAAGCACAGTCCTAGACTCCGTGATGATTCTATAACTCTGCCTGGCATTTTAATAGAATCTCATGTACTCACGAGACCAGGTAAACAAAATGTATATTCACGCCTTCATGTCACTGTGACATATTGGCAGCATTATGTCGTCTTATACTATTTACAGTAAGTGACGATTTGTCGTTAACTGGACAGATTAATAGAAACAACTAAAAACGCTGTGCCTGTCTAGGGAATCCAATCCGCGGCATCATGACCAGTCGCAAAAATGTACGCAAACGTATGATACGACAGATCAACAGTTTGCTTATGTTGCTTCTTTGTGTGTAATAAGTATAGATAATATATAAATAATATACTAATAACCAAGCAGAGACAGCTTAAGCATAGTGGGAAAACCGTTGAGCTTCACAACGCGCTTTTCTGAGCTTTCGGAATTAAGAATATATTCTACTAAAGTTCGAAAGTAAAAAAATATTTAGTCGTCGCTAACTTCAACGGTGAATAAATAATAATAATAATAATATTCTACCACATACACACAACACCATCTAGCCCAAACTAAGCAGAGCTTGTACTATGGGTACTAGACAATGGATAAACATACATATATACTTATTTTTTTGTAAATACATACATATTATACATAGAAATGTATGGTTAGAAAACCTATCTGAGAATTCTCCGTAATGCATTGAAGATGTGTGAAGTCTGCCAATCCGCACAGGGCCAGCGTGATGTTCCATGGCTAAACACTTCTCACAAGGCACAGTTCATAAACATTGTTATCAAAATAATTTTAGCCCTGTTTGTAAAATGCTGGCAACGGAAAATACGGTACACTAGTTTATTAACGGAACGGAAAATTATTTTAAATTTACCGATAAGAAGGGAGAGTTCATGTATTAAGTGACAGTATAGCACATTATAGGTGCAGTAAAGGTGTAATCATCATTTCAGTTACCTCTCTCGTCGTGAGGTCATCGTGTCAAACATTACTTTCTCACAAGTTTAAACTTATTGCAATTTAATTTGTCTGAATGGACGAGCAATTTCATATCACTCTTACATCTTTCGTGAAGGTACACCGTACATGCTATTCAACTTTGATTGATGATTGATGACGAGAAAACGCCGAAATAAATAAGCGTGTTTTTTGTTTTGTTATTGAAGTTCTTTTTTGTCCGTATACTACGTGTCTACTTCGTGTAGTATCATGTGCCGTTCGACTAGCGAAGTTAAACATGCACATTTCTAGTTAGATAGCTCGCATCAATACAACGGCAAGTTTATTAGTTGGATAGCACTCGTGAATGCAATCAGTTCCTAAATGTTTCTTAGGAACGATTCCATGTATTTCTTTGTCTCTACTACAGGCACTTTTGTTAAGTTTAGATTTACCTATCGTATTTCCTAATATTAAAGACATTCAATAAATATAATAATCCATAATAATACTTTAAATGAGAAAATAGCAGTCTAAAAATGTCTAGGTATCTACTAATGAAATCTTAGCCTTCGAGTTTAGTACATCTATACAATAAACGCCACGATTCTCCATCGGGTTTCAAGCATAGCTATATGACTATAAAACGCGAACGAAGCCGCAGTAGGTGTAATCATATTTTCAAAACATCGTGATTGTTGCATTTATATCATAAATCAATATTTACCTACTTGTCGTAAGTGTAAAACTTCAAAAAAGGTTTCAACAAACAATTGATTAAAATATACTATATTACGTATGTGCTAATCTTATTAGTTCCAAATGGCCTAGATAGTCTACAAATAAGGTATTACATTCAATGCCATGTTCTAGATTGATACTAAAAATGGAACCACACCTAATATTGATGGCATGTACGTTTGTATCTAAAACGCACAAAGCCAAAAACACGTCATTTTACTTTCTTTTCTGCAAGTAGGTAAGTAAAAGGAACTTGGAAAGGAATCGTTAATCACACTGTAATTAAATATTTATGTCGTTTACACATTTATGAGGAAACACATACCTACACACACATTACAATATGTGCGTACCTACCTAGTTACGGTTTTTACTAAAGAAAAATAGACTTCATATAAATATATACGGTAGGTACAGTTATTTTATTACGAACTAGCTGTTACCTGCGACTTCGTCCGCGTAGATTTTAACTAAAAAGTGTTTGTCTCCGCAAAACCCTACTTTTTTTTCTAAAATCAGAGTAGCCTACAGATCGCGCACTGTATGATAACCGGTCTGAACATTGCGCGAGTGGCGTCGCAGTTACAAGTTTTATGTTACTATGTTCAGTCCGGCCATCGTAGATTGCGCGATCTGTAAGTTACTCCATATAACATCAGCTATCTGCCAGTGAAAGTCCCGTCAAAATCGGTTCAGCCGTTTCGGAGATTACCCGGAACAAACAGACAGACAAAAAAATTTTAAATAGATATTTTCGTATAGGTACCTTATATACTTTCATATGCATTAGATAAAAAGCTGTTATTTTGACATTACAAACAGACACTTCAATTTTATTTATTTGTATAGATATAGATGTATAGATAAATTAGATACTTAACACACTTTTACGCGTAATAACTGTAGGTATATAAGATAATTGAGTGTAGGACCGCCTATATAATATATAGCTTGTGACCATCTAAGACCATTTCGAACAAGAACAATTTTAGTAGCTTAAGGAATTGTGTATGATAAAACTAGCAACTACTAGTTATTATAAAAACATTTTATCGCTTTTCACTTTGTTGAGTTCCCATGGCGTCATAATAACTATTCGGGAACAAGCGAACATATTTTGGTCATATTTTAATGTACACGTCTAGAATTATTATTGTCTGTAACTGTCTATATATAATAATAATAATTCTACAAGACGTAGTAGCTTAGCTAGCACTTTGCATTACTTTACAGCAAGTCCCAACTGAATAAGCTTAGACGCTTATTTAAGACAGCTTTCCTTTAAAAAGATTTGTTTTTAAAACTTTATAAGTTACTTATTTTAAACCTTTGAATAATATTATTTTATGAGACATCAAAAGGCAACACCCATATCTTGAACTGGCTATCAACCACTTCATGTCTTGATCCGGCCTTGACCATAACTGAGTTCCAATTTCCAAAAAATACTTATTATAGTCAACGTTTACACATGACTAAGCACATACTCAAACATCCTGACATTGTATTCATATCTGCAGACAACAAACATACCTATCCATGTAGATCTTGTATAGTTGTTCTATGAGCCTTAATTCTTTAGTTGTGGATACAAATAAAGAATTAAGGCACCTACTTCGCTTATTTATAAACGTTTACTTTTTCACGATTGCTTGCATGTGCAGACGTTGACAGAAACGTCTTTCACGGTAGTTCCATAATCGCTGTCGATTTTACTAGCGTAAAATCACTCGCAAATAGTTTCCTGGGCACCGCACATTCGTTTGAATGCATAGTATAATGCATCAACGATTTAAGAAGTAACAGATCGTTGTTATGCGCTTCGCTTAGTTATTTCTTTTTAAATCAGCGGTATTTTTATCCCAAATACCGCATCAACGGGCAACGTATAATTAAGTCATAAAATATAATTTACCGCCACCAGTAGGTACCCGTAGTATGAGTTTTCACAGCTTTCAATTACGGTGAACGTTGAGCTTCTTTTTAGTTATAGGTATCATCAAAATTACTATTGTAAATAACTAATACTGATACTCTTAAAATTTATTTGGTTGGATTATATAACGGTGTGTGTAGCCAAAGTAATGGTTTATTGATTTATCTATCTGTTTGTTCAGCGTCACGCTAAAGCGACTCAACGTATTTTAAATTTTAATGAGATTTCATAGTTTGGACGCTTGCTGTTTATCTTACAACCAAAACCATGTTTCATATGAATCCGTTATCTAGAAACGGAGTTATGATATATAATACGATCCACATAGCCCTAATCTAGTTTAGAATATGTATGGCAAGTCATGCCGACGTTCACGGTCCAACGTATTCAAAGTCGAAAAAAAACAAATAAACGGGATAGAAATGAAATTTTGGATCTTAGTATAGTTATTCCGAGCCTGGCTCTTGTTTATGGCTGTGGTTTAAATGTTTTTAAAATTTCAAATCTAATCATTTATTTATTTAGTAAATAGAATAATAATACTTAATATAAATAGGCAGGTAATCTGTACCAAGGTAAATGTTTGTGAACATGTTAGGCGGTTTTAACGTTTGTTACTCGACCACCTATTATCCGTTGAATGGATATGTATAAAACTAGACACAAAGATAAAACAGACATATATTGGATCAACACAACCTTTTGTTCCAGTGTGCGTCCGCGGTTAGAAACTAGTAGGTATGAATTAAAGTTTAATCACGCGAAGTTTATAATCATATTAGTCGGCCTCGATGGCGTAGTAATTAGTGTAACCGACTGCTATGCCTGAGGTCGCGGGTTCGATTCCCGCACAAGTCAAACATTTGTGTGCATGAACATGGATGTTTGTCTTGGCCTGGGTGTTTCTATGTATAATATGTATGTATTTAAATAAAAAAGTATATATGTATGTTTATCCATTGTCTAGTACCCATAATATAAGTTCTGCTTAGTTTGGGCTAGATGGTGTTGTGTGTATGTGATAGAATATTATATCATAGTATAGGTACTAGCTGTGCCCGCGGTTTCACACGCATCATTGGTATTTGTGATATTATATAGCGTATGTCCTTCCCAGGGTCTCAGGCTATATTCATTCCAAATTTTATCTAAATCTGTTCAGCGGATTGAGCGTGAAAAGGTAACAGACAGACAGACAGACAGAGTTACTTTCGCATTTATAATATTAGTAAGGTTATGCCGCAGGATATTTAAATAACTAACGCCAATCTTGACATCCTTACTGTTCAAATTATACTGTAGTTTAAACTATAATTGATATTACCTGTAGACCAAAATGCGTATGACATAGGTACTACTCATTTCGATCATAGTAAACAGTGATTATGTTAATAATAAGTGGTACTAATAAACAAGATTCCCGTGGAAGAAAACAGCGATAGTACGAAACAGCCCATATTATATATTATACGATAGTAGACTCAAAGCAGTGATGCCACTTAATAATTAGGGATGGTCTACAATCGTAACCCATTGTTGTTTTGTACAAATGATCCGTTCTGCTTCACATTGGGAGCAGTCTTCACTTTCTATGACTGTGACATTGCAACTTGCTATTTATATCAAGCCTTTGCTTTGCCATTGTTGATGTCGTGAGTGAAAACATATATGATATATCACCTTCAATATATGATTTCGACTCTACGATTAATAGACATTGTAGTTACAGAAATAAAAGCCAAAATATCACCTTTAGAATAAGTGTCCTAAATAGTGTAAAAATATATTAGGAATAACCCACGACATTTCATCGTGTAAACTCATACCTCGTAAAATATTGGTCTAAAAAGAGAAAGTAGAATACCCTTTCTTCTTCCACGCCCACACATAAATATATGATAGTAACATATTTTTGATGATGCATAGGTCCTACGAAAGAATTTCTTCTTGCGAGTCGAACTAATACACCGACGCGACGGTTCCTTACTATGAAGAAAGTCGTATTTACTCCTCGATGATTGATAGGTATAATCTTTTAACATATATCTATACTAATATTATAAAGCTGAAGAGTTTGTTTGTTTACTTGAACGACCTAATCTCAGGAACTACTGGTCCGATTTGAATAATTCTTTCAATGTTAGATAGCCCATTTATCGAGGAAGGCTATAGGCTATATATAATCACGCTAAGATCAATAGGAGCGGAGCACCAATGAAGAATGTTTCAATATCGGAGGGTATTTTTCCTTTTGAGAGCTTCCGCTGCGTGCGCTGCGTAAACAGTTAAAGTTTCGCAAAAATCATGTATGACAGAATTGTTCCCCTTTAAAAGTTCAAAAAAAAAGTCCGCGACAGCATATGTCTATCTTTTATAGGTTGGCTCACTGTAACCATTGTGTAACCACTATGCTAACGAAAGTTCTAAAATAATGCATTATTTGCGAAGGTATTTTTATAAACATGATATTAATCCTTATCCAAATAAATACGTTATTCATCACAAGTATTTAATTTTAAACAAAATTTCCCTTTACATCATTCGATTTCAATGAATATCTTAGGAGATATCGCAGTTTGAAAATAACATCGCAGCAAAATAATTACCCATTACAGACATAGTACAAACGATGTTTCTCCTGGTTTATTCTGCGTGATTACTACTGGTTCGATTTGAAAAATTATTTTAGTGTTGGATAGCCTATTTATCGGGGAAGGCTATAGGCTATATATAACATCACGCTACGACCCACGGGGGCGGCGCAGTAACGATAACGCGGGTAAACCGCGGGAACATCTAGTAATAAATATTTATGAATATTATAGAGGTTTTTAACATATAGTACACATATGTACGTAGGAAAGCAAAAACAAGCTAATCCGTCAATGAGTGTCTCTATCGCAGTCAAATAATAATTTATTTTCAGGCAAGACAAAGCAAAGAAGTTGCAAGACGCACCGAATAGACCTGGAAGAGCTATTAAACTATAAAAGACCTAATGAAATGTGAAATTCCTCTTTAACTTATGAGGAGTTTGCATGCGGCGCATCCTCACATATACTTCACGTTCGAAGTTCGCCAGAAATAGGGAACTGAGTATTCTCTATATCCAACTTATAGACCGAGTTAAAAATACAATCGAATTAATCTCTTGAGATGCCAACCTAATTTGCGGCAGGCCCAGACTGAGATTAACTGTACTCCTTTAAATAAGATTGGTCCTTAGCGGCTCTAGATAGAGGTAGATGGAAGGAGAGTGGAGAGCCTTTACCTTACAGTGAGACACACGGGCTTATTATAAAATATATAATAGAGCTAAAACAAGATGAGGAAGTTTATGTCAGTGATCTGAATCTTGCAGAATATTGGCATATTATTAAGTCCAGTAATGAATCCAAATGAATATTTAAGATTCTATTTTTGGGTTGTAAGACTATTGGATATGTATTTAGGCTATTGAATATACTTACCTACTAGCTATAAGTAGGTACGTTTTGATTTTGATTGAACTAAATATCCTATACAAAGTTTGAAACCTATGTCGTATTGGTTTAAAACTTTGTACCTATAGGATATTTAGTCGCTAACAGAAAACTATAAATATTTTGACAGAAAAGGAAACTCAATTTATTTATCGATGTACCTGCTTGTGATGCTGTTACAAGTTATTAGTATTTATCCCGTTTTATCGGTCTTTACTTTTCTGGCGCTGAAAGGGATATCAATATTTAAAAATTACCTGTTTTGATAATTGCTAGTGTTTATTTTAAACCCATAATTATTGCATTCACAGTTTATTATCTATTATCTACTAACTTTTGCCCGCGACTTCGTCCGCGTAAATGTTGGTCATGTAAATTTGTATCCCTCTGGAACAGTAGGTTAAGTAGGTTAGGTACTTTTTCTGGATGAAGTTACCTTTTGCCCTTTTTTGTTTCCCTGACTGTGTACCTATGCGAAATATCATGAAGATCGGTCGAGTAGTTAGGCGTGAAAACAAACTGACATTCGCATTTATAATATTGGTTATAATAATTAGATCTTAATTAAAACGTGATTACACTCGGGACTTTGTTTGCTTGACTACAGTACGCCCGTGCTGTCATTAACCTTATACCCTATAATCAAAATGTATCACAATATCGCCTGTGCAGAACATAATTTAATGAAACGTAGCTGAGATTTAAGGTGTAACTCTAAGCTGCCAGATTATGAACGACATTAAAATCCGTTCAGTTGTATTTGCGTGAAAAATGGAATAGGTAAACAGATAACTGTCAAAATAAAAATAAACTTTATTATTCTGGATGTAGACGCCGCGGTTGATCTCAATTAATCGTTCTTTCTTAATTTCTTGGCTAACGCTCAGATCCAGAAGCCCAGACACAATGTGCGTTTTTCTTAGTTTGTGCCTAATTGATTTGATTGATTGATTATATGAACATCTAGAAGTTACTTTTCAGCCACCTGTTAGATAATCTTCTATTTATTCGTTGTATATTCGACGCAATGTTTATTTTATATATATTTGAGCATAGCGAAAATTTTCAAAGTGGTACTAAGTATGATATTCTCGATTTTTTTGCACCCTGTGAACCGATATGGATTATTATTTTTAAGCTCTATAAACATAAAATAATCGTAGAATGAAATTGTGACATCTGGAGTAGAAACTCAGAAAAATACATAAAGATTAGAAATTAAAATCGCAGTATCGTACTTGCTTGGAATGCGGCGTGTCCTTCTAGGTCACGCTGCCTTGATAATAGGCTGTCATTGACAGTAAGAACGAAAGCTAACATTTCGCTGATGGCCCACTGGCCCACTGCGCGCCGTGTTTACACATCGCATTATATTTATTTACGTACAACACGATGTTTTTATCTGTATTTGTACTTTTCACATTTGTATTTCAATATTATTCAAAAAGTGAAATTGTATTATGGTCTTAAGTCTCTTGTACAAAATGTTACTTATATGATATCTTGAGCTCTTCTTTTTTCTGTATTACAATTCTATCCTTATCAATCGGTCTATGAACGAAGAGTAGGTACCTACTTAGGTAGGTAGCTATCGAAATACTTAACTTTTTGCTTTGTTATTATGTTCAATTAAATTAAAATTATATATGGTAAGAAGCAGGATGTAAGCTGTTGTTGATTGACAGAAGTCCTAGATATAAAGTCTCTTAGACATAAACGTCTCGATGCATTCTCTTTGAGTTTCTAATTAGAGAAGTGAAGCGAAGAAATGCTCTGTGCACGATAAATGGGAATATAAACACAGTAAAAATAAATTTAGTAGGTAGGTACGTAGTCAATGTGACTGATGGAGCATAATCGAGAAACCTATATTTTCGTACTTAGTTCAAACCGAAAGTTTAGTATTAATATTTATGTTCTGGAGATTCAGTACACGATACGATAATATAAGAAGCTACCACTGGAAGGAGGTTCTCGGAGGAGGGTATCGGTTCATCTCGTAGCCACTGGCCACCTCGAGCCATGTGCCCGTTACCACTGTCTCCAAATTAAGTACTTTCATACTTTTGTTTATGTATCTATTAGTGTATAACAACTTAATAATTTAATAAAAATATCTGTCTTATAAACTGTTCTACATAACATAAGACCTATCATTGCTCTTAGAATTCTGTAGTGTTTAGTTAATCTATGAATCACTCTATCACTCTCTATCTATATCATAAGTGTTGCCGTATAAAATAGTTACATACTCATACATACATATGTATATTTATTAAATAAAATAGGTGACAGAGAAAACTTGAACAGATGCAAATAAAATTAAGGTCATAATATAAATTCAGTTCAATGTATCAGTCCGGCAAGTGTACAGTAAAACCCTAATAGATACAGTAGTCAGATTAGCAGTTCCATTAAAGCGCGATGGTATGCAAAACCAAATGATTCTATTCACGCCACGTGCAACTTCCATGTTTACAGCAGCTATATAGCGCTAACCCAGCTGTTTTATTCGAACAGTTAATAAAAGAAGTTTGATAACTTGTAATTTTGTCCCTTCTCATCAATCGCCTGCAATAAGTCGAGAAGGGTCAGGCCGTAATCTACCACGCTGGCCCAGTGCGGTTTCGCAGACTTCACACATCTTTAAAAACTTTATGTAGATCTTTCAAAAATGCAAGTTTCTTCACGATGTTTTACTTTACCATTAAAACGAGTGATAATTAACTATACTAGACTTTATAAACTTTGGCGAGGTGTATTAGGTACATAGGTATAATTAAATTGTCAACTGCGTTTTCTGAATAACTGTAGGTAAACACATTGTCGGGCGTTACAAATGAAATCAGCAATTCATTAAAATATGTTCAAAACATTTTAATTGAAAGCTGGTACTTAGATAAAACATACGTATATTTACAACAAGAACTCAACAACAATAAAAACTATAAGATTATCTCAGTATGTTTATGAAGAAATTATCCGGATACCAAAAGCTTACTCTTACATCGGTGACCTCATACCTCAGTGATGAGTTGAATCAACTCGAATCAGCTAGTTCTGGTACCGGGCCCGCCCTCTGCGGTTGGTATAAAAACCACTATGGGGTCGTGCCAGTTCCCAAGTTCCGTTTGTGAATAGATACTAAAAGTGATCTTTGCTATAACTCAAAATGTGTCAATTGTAAACGATATGAATTTGGTGTCGCTTTCCCTCGGATTCGTATGACATCATAAATTTGATGTCATCTTAAGACTTTCTTTGATCCATGAATCACTGTCGTTGGTTACTAACAAAATCTAGACTTTACTACTAGACTCTAGACTACATGGCTGGGGTTCACTAAACTGTACTACTCGATCTCCTCATTGCGCGTTTTAATTTAAGTTTCAAAAGAGAATTGTAACAACCAATGACCACTTGGAATAACCCACTAAGCCACTACTACCTACTCGATTAAATCTAAATATTGCCTGAGCATTTGTCACTAAATGTGCGTGTATGCGCCCGCATACCAAGCTATTGTATGAATTATAAATTACTATCGGAACCTGAATCGTTCCATTAGGTACATTAATATTGTTTTTAAATTTGTGTATTCAATAGCATACAGGGTACCTATGTAATGGCTGCAATATCTTCCATAGCTGTAAATTACTAAAAGTTTTACCTAATAGTTAAAATGAGTGGGTGTAAGTTCCAAGCAAGTATCTTCTTTTAGGTTTTATCCCTTGCCTGAATACAGCACTTAACCTAACTGCAATTTCTGTAAACTAACTAATACACAAGAAATTTTCGTCATGTGTTATTTATTATATGCACTAAATAAATTATTTTATATCTCTTTTTGTGACCTATGGCAATTTCCTACTTTGTGTGACCTATAGGTACCTGTATTTTAAAATAAGCCTCTACAACGCAAAGGTGGCCGTATCTAGTAGAGTGAAACTAAAAAAAAACAGCGAAGGTATATTTTTACATAGTTTGTTTGCACGTATGGCCCAGTTGTTTATCAACACGGCAGTAGGTACTAATGCGACTTGTCAGAGTAGGTATACACTAATGTGTGTTCCACAACACAGGACTGTGGATCTTTACTTAATCGATTTATTTAGTAAACAAATATAGTATACCTACTGGTAGATAAAGACGATACATGGAAACGCATATCTATTAGATGGACCTTGCCCACCCAGTGTCATGTTGACGAAGAGGTTTTAGGATAGAGAGAGATCCAGTTATGGCGCTTCTTTTCTTGCTTCTTAGAATGTTTTTCTTACCACCAAGGAGCGGAAATAGCCCCTTGACAATTGGCGCCTATGGTACAGCCGCCACTGCCATCCAAGGAAGTAGGTAAGTTTTCTACTAAACATTTTAGCGTTATAGTTAACTATTAAGGGGCCAGCCCCCTTATAGATACGCCAATGCACATGACAAATTTTGTAATACTCAAATAAGGCTTAACATAGAAATCCATAAATAAAACTATATGGGTAGGTATTCATTTAACGCTGTTGATCCTAACTAATATTATAAAAGCGAAAATGAGTTTGTTTGTTTGTTACCTTTTCACGCCTAAACCACTGAACCGATCATTCTGACATTTTGCATATAGGTACGTTGTCAGGTGTACAGAAACGGACATAGGCTACCTTTCATCCCGAAAAAAATTACTGTTCCCGAGGAAAACAATAATAACGTTCTCATGATAATAGATGGCGCCACGTGTCTTTCGAATCATGATTGAATTATATTATTACAAGCAGAGTATAACCCGAATTGATTGTCAAATTCTAAATTAACGCGAGCGAAGCCGCGGGCAAAAGCTAGTATATTTATAAAGCAGCCCCATACAAAGCTTTTCGATCGATCTACTATAGTAATAGATTACCTATTAGTAGAACAAAAATGATTACCTAGTTGAATAGGTATCAACAATTTAATCGAGCGTGTAAAATTAACCTAGTAGATATAAACCATAATCAAGTTAGTGAGTGTTATTGCGCGATGATTATCGAAACAGCGCCTCATATTTGGTTCAGTGGAGAAGAGAAGTAGGTAGGCGAGTCGAGCTCGCATTCCAACTTTACAGTTACCCTCGAAAGGCCGCATCTACATGCAAATTGACAAATATTACCGGACACGCAGCTTTGCTGACACTCTAGCTAGAACTTGTCAAAGAACATTTATTACAACTTCCGATCTATTTAAAACTGAAGTACTCGTATGTAGTATACTTCGCTTAAAACTAAAAAAATAGAAATAAGTAAACTTTTATATGATAAAGGGACTACGTGCAACAAGTACAGACTTTTATGTATTTCTATCAGGAGAATTTTGGGCTCCAATATCTAAAATCTAATTGACAACGTTATAATTATTAAATTAACTCGTGGGGGTTATATGTACCTAGATGTTAAGATTTTAAGATTAAACCTGTGATCAAATAATATAATGTAGGTAGGTACATACTTAGTAATTATTGTATAGCAAAGGCGGTGAAATAGGATGCAGAATATTTTATTTTATTATGTAAAACTATGACAAAGATGGTACTATTTAGCTAGCCGGTATATAGAATGTGTGAAAATTTTCATGCAAACTAAGTTTTATGAGAGACGGTAAGCGCTTTATCCGCAAATGTTTTCCAAAAAAGGCAAAGAACTGCCACTGGAACTGCTCAGAAGGGTGGCAAATCGGTATCTTTTTGGGGCCAAATAATGATTGGAGCTCGAACGCCTTTGATCCAGTACCAAGACTCTATGACAGCTACTTGTACAAGACAGCTGTTATTGGTGGCATCACCAGACCGTTCAGGATAAATTATGGTAACCATTTCGTATTGGTCGAAGATAATGCACATCGAGCTCAACGAGTTAGCGCTGCTCTCCGGGAGTACGAAATCACGCGGTAAGACTGGCCTGCCGGCTCTCCGGACTTAAACCCAATCGAACACGCATGGGACGCTCTCAAGCGAACCGTTTGGAGTCGTCAACCACCTCCAAGAACTCTGTCAGAGATCAAGGAAGTCGCCATTCAAGAATGGGACAGGTTACCACAAGAACTATTGGACAACTTGATCTACAGCATGCCCAGGAGGATTTCCGCATGCGTTCAAGCCAGGGGAAGAGTCATTTTGTATTAAATTTGTAAATAAAAGCATATTAAAATAAATAAAATTATTAACGTTAATCAAATCTTCGCATTTCTTTCAATTACTTTCACAGATATTGAAAAATCTATTTTATTCTTAAAGAAAATCAAAGATAATACAGATATTTTCATTTTGTGTGCTTTTAAATGTTAAAGCAATAAATAATGAAATCATTAATTATATTTTGACACGAAAAAAAATATCTCAACTTTTCCAAGTGAACGCAGACATTTTTTGATGTGTGTAGATGTACACACAGCGACACATCAACCTAGTCTGTTTGAATTTTGAATTCTTAGAAGTTGAACGCTGCGAATCGTGCGAGAGAGTGCGTTATATTTTTGTTACGCTCTATCCTTACCATTACATCGACATAAATATGCACTATCCCTTTCCGACTATTCTCTTTATTTTGTATGTAGCGTAGTTATGCGTATATAGGGTATCTAACTTGACGTGGGCCGTGTGTACTCGTACTTATTATAGGGACCTATCTACTATACAATGACAAACTTTAGCTATTATTCATTACTTAAATTCAGAATAGCTTTGTTACTAGTATATATATGTTAGTAGTTATTACTAGTAGATTATTTCCGCCAGGGAAGATGTTCTAGGACGTAAACATAACAGTAATTTAATTTTTCTTATAACACTTAGCATACAGTGCAACAGCGTAGCTGGCTACTTTTCCCATTTATACAGATTGTACAGAGTTTACATTTCATATTTAACCCTCTACTTACTCCGAGGTCACTTTCTATGCATCGAGAAAGTTATTCCACGATTAGCTCGTGGGATTATATGACTATTAAAAATCTTTATTGAAAATTGTAACTGGAAGTAGCTACGGCGTATTATCGAGAAGGATTTACTAGAACCGAATGCAGCGCTTGTGGGATTTTCTGAATAAGAAAGTGAAATGCAATCAAATGAGTCACAGCGCGGGTCAGTGATCCGACGCTCGAGTCCTCAGCTTATTACGATTTTGCGACCCCTGACTAACTGTTCAAGGAACCTAGCGAAAGTGAATTCTTATTTTCCTTGTATTTGCTGTCTTAATATTTTTTTATTATCCGTTCCAAATGACTGTTTACCTACACTAAAATAAAATAACATAACCGCTTATTACCCTCAATAAGTTCATTACGTACTGACGACCTCTTTACAGAGTGCAGGAGCTAGCGAAAGTAAATTATTTTTTTACTTGCGTTCCAACTTTCATTTTTAATTTGTTTTACTCATTAAAAGTAAGAATATATTATTTGAATACGGCGTAACTGTACCTAGCGTAGAAGAAGTAAGTAAATAATCTTAATTAACTTCTGTATAAATTAACTATTATAATATGTAGAATTTATATGCTTTTCAGTTTTTTAATTGCTAATTAAGTGGTTATCCGGGATTAGATGTAAATAAAACGCAATGTATTATAGTGATATCATCATTTATTTCTCAAAGCATGAAAATAGACAAGACAGTAGTGTAGCGGCTAGTGTGCCCCACTATTCCTCAACCAGACAAAGCAACATAATCATAGATTCAGATCAACGCACATTGACGGACGCAATAAGAACGGGGCTATAGATAAACAACTAGTGTTTTACAAACCGTGCCTCTTTTGTTTATTAAAAAATGTAAAATAAGCAAAAAGATAAATCTTTCTGATATAAAATCCAATTAAATATACTCACTCTGAATACAGTATAAAGTTGAGAGATGTATGTACCTGGAAACATAGATATATTAATACAGAATATTGACATCGTATTGAAGGGTAGGTGACAAGCGCAGTATCTAACCCGATCGGACAAACAAATAATTGTCCTCATATAACGCGGATACGATAAATTGAATATGCATAAACATTTGATTTGGTAATAGATTTTAAATATTATTAGGTACCGCATAGCGATCACTGTTTGACTAACTAAAAAGTCGGCTTGTGGGTAATAATATTTTGTGACTGCGAAGACAACGTATTATTATTGACGCAAATACTGCCTATTAGAATTGCAGTAAATTAACTACGTGTTAACATTATTAAGTCGTGGCGGCACACCAGTGGCCAGACACAATAGATTTTTAATTAGAAGATTAATGAGGCATTCATGCACCAGCCAAGAACATAGGAGGACAGTAATAGCAACTTTTTCTCATTGTTATCATTGGCCTCCACCATAAGAAAACGTTAACAATATTGCTATACCTAGGTACTATAACAAACATAATTAGTTTTCTTGAATATTACGTGTTCAAAATTTGTCCGTCAGATTGCCATTTTTACGTAGGCTGATGCTGTTGTTGAAAATACTGTTGTTTAGCATATTTTTAAAATTCTAATGAAAAACGGTTGCCTGACATCAGTTGTTAATACAACTGATATCAGGCAACCGTTGTACGTAGCATTTAGATTTGCAAAATTCCTGTTAATAAGGCTTCAATTAGAATAAATTTTAAAATGTACTATAATACAGCATGTTATCTATTAACCAACTATGATGATCAAATGAAACAATCGCTAACCGATGTCCAAAGAAGCCGCTTTGCTCACAATTATATTTGCTTATCAAATATTTACACATAATAAACACAAGGTGCTGAGCTGTAAATAATCAGCTCTGTATTAAACTGTCCCACTGCTGGACACGGGCCTCTTCTCAGTGTGAGAAGGGTTAGGCCATAGTCCACCACGCTGGCCTAGTGCGGGTTGGCAGACTTCACATATCTTCGAGTACATTGTTAAGAACTCTTACGGCCAGTTTCACCACTATCAAGTAAAATTTATCCGAAAGATAAATTGCATGCTGTCTCACTCTTGTTAGGTTAAAGAAGAGAGATGGCGAGACTTTTATCTTATAGATAAATGCTATTCGGAGGTTGTGGAACAGGCCTTTAGACATGCAGGTTTCCTCGCGATGTTTTCCTTCACCATTAAAGCAAGCAATAATTAACTATTTAATACGCTCATAACTTCGAATAGTCAGAGCTGGGATCCGTTGGGATCCCAAGGCGCGCGTCTCTCAAGTTCGATCGAACTAGAGACCTCTGCAGTCTGCGTGGCAATCCAACCGTTTCCCACGAGGAAACAGTACCCGTCTTCTTAATAAAAACAGACCATGGTGCTGTACTGCTTTTTTAACAGAACTGTATCCTTGTGTATGGAGCAATCGCTACTCTTTTCTATCCTTAGCCATTATCTTGACCTTTTGATACGACACTAATGCCCACTTTCTTTAGCACTTGACACAATTTATAAAGAGCAAAATAGAAAAGCTGAGTTAGGGAAAACCTAGAAGTTCTAATCAAGTCTTATATATCAATTAATATCACACCGATTCATATTATACATATGAATCGGTTATTAGCACGCTACTTAAACCAATCTGTTCCACACAACACAAAAATAATAAAATAAAAGTAGAGACTTTTATTTTATTATTTTTTAAGGAAAGAAAGAAGGAATCCGTAATGCAAATATATGTTAAGAATGACAAATATTAATATTATGTATAAGTCCAAAACATTGTGCTTGGAGCAGAACAATATTTATTAATGTGTCACTGTAAAAATGAGAAGTTGGCTATTTTAACGGTTCTAGCAATATTCTATCCTTAGAGCATTGTCCTTCATTAGAAGGTGATGTTATGATATTGTCATTTACTTCTATGTGACAATAACATAATACATAATAGTTATATTATTATCGATTAGTATGATATATTACATATAAATATTATTGACACCTTTCACATCGAAGTCAATATTAAACAAAAGCTATACTTCACAAGCGTGTTAATGAAGATTGCAACGAAGAAGCGGACAAAGCATCTTCAGTATATCTAATGTTAGCATGCCCAAACAATTAAGTTATTACCGTGATTAAGTACTTGAGACATCGTGAGAAGCGATGGCAGAATGTAGCCCATTGAGTCGAGGCGTTACCCGCTTCAGTTTCCACGAGACACATCAACTTTACTGAGAAAACTTGCTGATAAATACTACAATTTGATTCAAAGCTAGCTGGGAATCATGTGATGGTATTTAGTGCCTGGCAAAGTTACCTATGAGCCATCAGATATGCGGTACGACTGACCCATGGAAATTTCGTTAACTATATTATACATTTTGACTGAACGTATGGCGTTGCAGGCAAGCGGTCGTGTCGCTGCTACTGCCACGCGGAATATCGTGCGTGGGTTCAAATCTCACACGAAACTAATATTTTTCTTATTCTATAAATCCTATTACATACTCTTTAGTTTGAAGATAAAAAGCTTCATATGAATGTAAAGACATAGCTAACAGAAAATCATGACACCTTACTACAAAATGAAGCAATCAATAACAAATAAAAACGTTCTATAATATTAGTAGGTCCCTATATAAATAAAGACGCAAATACTTCACGTCCATAGTTAACCCTTCGCTAGCTTAAACAAAGGTTTAAGCTAGCGAAATGCCCTTAGCAAACGAGGAGTTTGCTAAGGGCATTATACATAGATGCCAATATGATAAGAAGCGCGCACATCGCTATTTATTAAATTAAGTAGGTATACGTTATTGTAAACTAAGACCGCGAAATCGTGTGACCTAAGCTCCAAGCTTATAACAAATGGTTGGCAACAAAACGACTAATGTTCTATTTAAAAAAATGTACTTGGTCTTGTTGCAAAACAAGGAGTAAAATATAATACCTACTGGTTCTTAGTGTGATGCCAAACTTATTAATGATAAATTATAAAAAATATTTAAGTTCAAAATCAATATGGCGATTTTGACGTTTATGAAATGTTCCACAGACAAACTAGAATCAAGGGACGGGGGTTTAGCATTCTGTGGTGTTAAGGTAAAAGAGGATGAGCCCCAAATATTGAAAACTAATTATTTTGATAATTTATTTTAATAGAATAAAAATGAGATGAGTCAATATAATGTATATTTACTATTACTCATCCCTTTTTACCTTAACACCACAGCATTGACGAAAGCTTTATATTGAAGTTTGACACATTGATTTACGTATAGACTATCCTAAATACCATTTCAGAACCGTATTGTTATAAAAACACTGGCAGTTTTATTATAAAAACGCTGCTCAAAAATTAGCAAAAGCCGATATATTACAATATGAATTGATAACTTATCATAACAGACTACATTATTAAGTATCAATTAAGTAGATGTTACCTGTTATGCTCTTCCAAATACAGGATAATTTGCTTACCAATAGATTAGTTGACCTGATAACAAATACTTTCCTGTTGATATACTACAAAGTACCTGTAACAAACAAATACCTGTATCAATAAACAGCCTAACTAATAAAGTAACTAATTTCGAATATAGATACATAGCTAGGTTTGCATAACCCAAACATTCAAAATATTCAAATTACAACGAAACAGGAAGACAAGTTATCGGTTTGGTAACCGAATGTCCTTGACAAGGTTCATTAGGGATCGGTCCGTGCAACGGGACGGGAACAGGTTGGACACACGGACAGACGGACCGACTAGCACAGTTAGCCCGCTGCCACCATAACTGGGTCATCATATATATATAGTGAAGTTCAAGGCGCAACACTCATTGCAAGTTAAACTCTCGCACAAGCAACACGCACTTTCACCGGCGGTGTCGATATAGCTACCTCGTGGAAGATAACGTGAATCAGTGTTACAGTGATATACCTCCAAATTCCAGATAAGGTAAGAGGTTTTTAGAAGGCACATCCCATAAGCAGTGGAATATATTTAAGTGTTCGTGGAAACCGTGTGAAAGTTAAACAGGACGTTGATGCTTGCAAGTGACCACGTGATTACTTATATACAGGTGTTTCACAAGTGATTTAGTGATACAACATGTTTGTTTTAATAAAACAAATATTTTTGTCATGTATTTACATATTGTTACAATTTTAAAACAATAAACAAAAATTGTATCTAAATTACTGTGAAAACAAAATATTTGGTATATTATACTAATATTGCGTATGCAAGAATATGGTAAAAAAAGAATTAAGGGTTAGTTATACCTCCACTTATGCAGAAAAATGGAAGAAAGAAATATAAGCTATTCCATTTACTTTAGTGAATTTATTAATAATTTTGATTCTAATCTAGTAAAATTATTAAAATTGCTATGTCATTAAAATAACATAGCTTTTTAAAGTAAAACATACGATTTAATTAATTGATTAAAAAAATAGGACATAGTTTAAGTATCAAAACCCATGCATTTCAGATTTAATCGTCACATCGTCAATACCCAAATCTAATAGCATTCAAACAATCGAACTTCTGAACAAAAACAAAGAAACTACATTGTTCTCTGTTCTATATTTATGTCTACATTAATTGAACTTAATTAAATCGCAAGAAAATAGAAATTCATAAGACAAAAAGAGCTACCTAACATATATTACGAAACAAAACAAAGGCTAAAGAAAGCTCAATAATTCAGGGTTACATCATGAAAACAACTAAAAGAATGGTAAATTCATTAACATAATAACAATCGCTAGCAAAATGACGCGGTTCGGTCAGAAAAAAGTCACACCTATTATGTCTTCACACAACATTGTCAGTTGTCCGCCTTGGTCATGTAAATATGAACCTTCGCTTTCTAAAATGTGAAAATGTCCACATAATACGTCTTAGCTTTGAATTTGTCACGAGTAATATAAAGAATACAGACAGACAAAACATTCTTAAGTAACTAATTTGACGTAACAATGGCGAATCTAGAATACAAAATATACAATAATTCTGATTCAAGATTTTCTATCATTCCAATTTTTTTCCAGACGCTAGATTTATGATAGTTACTCGCGTTACAAATGATAATCAATTTAAGATTCTCATCCGGTAGCTTGTTTAATTGCTCCATTCTTTAAATAGAGCGAGCCAATCAATTTATCGTGAAACAATATTCAAGTTCACTTCATAGACAACGGGAAAAGTGTGTCATGAATCAAATGAGGAAGAGTTCTTTTTTTTTATATAAACTATATTCCAAGCATTCATACAATGCTCGCGTGCGTTTACTTGTAATAAGTTCAAAATGCTTCAAAATGCTTCTTATTACTGATAATAAAACCGTTATCTAGGCAAAACAAGCTACTTAGAAAATTCCATGATTTTGCGATAATTTCGGCGTTTTATTTTACGTAGGCAAGTACATGCCGAGCAAGTTTAAACAACAGCCAAATCAATTTTCGACAATCGCTCCTCATGAAAAGAACTGCCAAAACGCATTGATCAAATCAACTTAGTAAACGCCGCATAAACCATAAAATCAATTGAATCTCCATTTGATTGCAAATTAACTTTCCTCTAATTATTATGTTAATGCCAAATTTAACTGCTTTAAGACATGCCAATAGCCAATTCATCAAATAAATCCGTAATCTCAATTTGGGGTTGTACTCAATCGTAATTATTCGACGTTATTACTTAAAAGTTAGTAAACGACAGATGAGATCTTAACGAGTGTTATGATACTCAATGACAGGTTCTTAAGTAATTAAAAGTCTTGAAACGTGCGCCGGCGCTCTGTTGAAAGTGGCGAGGAAAGCTGCTGCGATCGGAATGGCCAATAATCCGCTTGCGTGCCGACCGCCTGGTCCCGTCGCTGCGTTTCTCGCAAACTCCAACGTATATACTAGAATGTAATATAACGTATTCCTACAAATTAAAATACGTTATGTCATCATGCGAATAACGCTTGCACGTCGATATTGATAGGCTGCATTATATAGAACCGCTATAAGTTATGGATAAACCGTTTTCAATTTCTTAATATAACCACCGTAATATGGGCAATATCATGATAAGTACCTACTATAACATAACTATGTACTAATCTGCGCTTTACTCAACAAGATCCTTCTTTTTCAAAATAGTAAATTTCCAAAAAAATACACCACTGCAAAATCTAAAGTACCTACCTACTCAACGAAAATAAAAGCTAGTGATGATTAATCTTCATAGTGATTAATCTCCGGAGCAGCAATCTCATCGCGTCAAAGAAATGCTTGATACACTCATGCCCAAAAAACTTTAAAGTGAAAGTTGTCGGCGGACGTGAGAGGCAATCTCGTCATTCACCAGCGTCGTTGGGTAATCGAAATCATTTTAAAACGAAAATTACATACCGGCGCTTTGCCGCGGGCTTCACCCGACCCTTTTGGATGTGCTGAGTGAAATTAGTTTCTTTTTCTCTCGTACATACGTACAACATAATAAAATTTAGAAACCCGCGATAATATTTGATTTTCATCGCTTCATGTTACTCATGTTCTAAATAAACAATAACATTAACATATAAGTAATTTTAATACGACGTAATTGCAAGTTTGTGTTGGAACAAATATAAACAAATTTCACACTGTAGAAACAAGTTAATAAATACAAGTTATTTAAAGTAGTTTTAAAGCCAGATTAATCTAAAGAGAAGAAAATCTATACAAAATCAAGAATATCGAGTACCAAGGATCTTGAGAGTTGTTGATGTTCAAAGCATGATTTGCACTATTCGTAATCAAGTAGCAAGTAGGTGTCGACCCAAATCGAACATGTGCATCTTGAATCAGGTGTACCGTACGATTGATCCGCATCGAGAGCGCAATAACGGTGAGCGCGCTTGCGCCTACGGATCACTGTTTGTTGAACGATACGAGCTCATAATTACAGCTACAACTAATGCATGAACCGATGAAACATAGTTACCAACGTAAGGCCTGGCGCACATTAACGGGATGGTACGCAAAACACGCTTAGTAATTTAAACTAGAGCACAGAAATGTACGGATCACATAAAAGACACTAATCGTCGTTATACCTACTATGTTTTTGGCTGACGATTACTAACTCCGGGCTGCTCACTTATGATATCTGATGATGATCGTTGAATATTTAGATAGGTACAAAATACTCCGCACTGTACTTCTTCATGTAAATTAATAGAAGACGGCAAGGAGTGAGCGTGGTACCGTATCATGTTTTATTATACTGTTCCATGCTAAGCGAATAAAACATAGAATGTACCGTGTACTTATATCGTAAAGAGTACATTCCTGCAGATGAGCATTATTACTATAGGTAATTTATGTTCTGTGTAACAAAACAATTGTAGTATTAATTTCCATAACTCAAATGGTTAGAATTGGGATCTTATTTAAATATAGGATCTTTTTAAAAGTATCATGTTCGTTAATGGCTGACTGTCAAAAATATATGCAGCTATTTACACATAACCATGTAACATAACGATATTATATGTAAGTATAGTGTTAGTCACGTAGCTTCAATGATGGATTTTTATTACGAATGAATAAATTTCAGACACGTTCATATCCGTGTGCCGAACACGCACGCTTGTAGACTTACGGATGGTTTTAGAAAGCGCATTGCACGCTGGACCGGTCACCGAGCAGGTGAAAAAGCCCAAAAAAACGCGGAAGATGAAACAAGAATACGTTTATGCTGCTAATATAACATTTTTAAAACGTTATTTAAAAGTATTTAATGTTATTCTACCAACTAATTATTCGAATCATACAACTGAAATCGTTCACGTGTATCCCCGCGTCGCGCGTCGTATTATAACGATTTATCATAAGAAAATCATTGGAATCAACGACGCACGCACACGACGAAAATTATCAAATGGATGGTGAAATTTTCTTCTCATTTTTCCACGGTGAATTTCCGATGAAAGTTGGGAGCTGGTCACAACGTAATAGCTGGTCTGAGTCCTCGCTCCGAAATTAGAAAAACGTTAACCTTGCACGGCAGTGGCACACACGCGACCGGACCGCGTGGCTTTCACCCATCGCCATGTTTGCCTGCGCCAGCATCTTGCGCCGCACCGTTTTGCGTTACTAGACAACGTAATTATGCTTGAATATTTAAAAATATCAATCTATTTAATGATAAAATTATTGTTATTTATTTTGGAATATTGTTTTGTCATGAACGTAAAGAAATAGATATAAACTCAGCTCAATTACGTATTTTAAGTAATGTAATAGATTATGAAAATAAAATATCGGCTTGTATTTGTTTTTTTTTTACTATTATAAACAATAATACGAGCGTTATAATCATTTAAACGAAACTTTGTCATAAACCGATCTACATTACATTTTTAAAGGTAAAGAGTCTTAAATTAACAGGTTCCCTGTCCGATGAATCACATATGATACATAACAATAGATTTTCTATTGTGTCTATCACGGGACAGCGAATGGGTTAAATTAGACGATTACTTTTTTAAATAATTAGGTATTAATCGTTGTGATAATATTTTTACTGCGAGTAATAGACTACATTCAATCATTGATAATATGAATTAGACGTACTGCCTGTGTTGTAAATATATCTTCAGAAAGAACGACTAAGGCCTATAAATCATTGGTAATAAAGCTAACTGATGATAATGGAATTGCTAACTAATAGCTATGTCCGGCAATACCCGAGTAAAAGAACATTCAACAGGAATGAACTGGAATTGACATGAGTTATTAAGGGTACTATGAATATTAGCGTAAGCTAACATGATAAATATTTACGTTCTCGTTAGGACCCTTCAATACGACCACACCTTTCTGTTACACCATGAATAGGCTGTCAAAAATATTAATCATAGATTTCACATTACTTATACAGATGTAGGTCACCTCGGACGTGAAGATCCGCAACGAAAGTGAGGTTAGTTTCTCGTTGTAACGTCAAGTTCAATCACCTGCGCCGGCGCAGGGTTACTGGGTCATGAGGGCGCCGCCTGCCACCTTAAAATCCATCGACAAATCGATACGATATCGCTAACAACCGGTCAATAAATTTGCCGCAAAACATGTTAGTTTAATCCCAGCAAAACGCGAAGGGAATTGCTTTTCTTAATCATTTTAAAGACAAATATATTTTTCACTTGTATTGTTTTTGATAAATCTTGTGATCATCCTTATAGAAATACTCATAGGCACTATGGAAATAACAAAAATCAACGTCCGTTGGAGACATAATTCCAATAGGTCCGTCGTAGTTACATAAATAGCATAGCATGTAGCGGTTTACCAGTAAATGTAGACAACAAAGCATACATAAAACATAAATGATGACGGCGCAAGTCTTGCGACAGCAAATTTCTCCAGAGAGAATCTCGACGGACCCGCTGTCACCGACGACCGGTGCGCCGGCGTCGCGTCGCCGGCCAGCCACAACAAATATATACGCGCGTAACTTGTTTTTAAAACTCACACACTACATGTTTATGCTACGTATAACTGCAGAACTCGAATATTTTTTTTTTAATCATTGTTGTGTCTGACAACACCCAGCCACGATAGTATGCGTGACGCAACAATTCTATCAAAGACCGGAAGACGTAGCAAGTGTAAATAGCTCGCATTATCGGTCGAAGAAAGTAGACCGTACTAGGCCGTTTCGTGACTAGCGGGCACTTAAATTTACGTCAATTTATATAACTAGCACCTTATTAAGTCTCGTAAGAGGTGACATCCGAACAACAGTTACCAAAGACCAGGTCACCTGCATTCGAGGGCTTGTAACATACTTCTATGCCGGATAGCGGCATGGTATGGCCAAGCCCTGTTGCCTTGCGGACTTCTTATTCAAGCAATATCAAATTAAAATATACTAGGTGATCATAGACTATTAGTTTATATTCAGATAAAAACCATGCTTATTTATAAAATTGTATTCGTGTATTGGATACAGGTTTATCCAAGCGAACACTTACTAGGTCTACGAGCGATTGGTATTAATCGATAAATAGCTGCTTGGTTGTGGAAATATAAATATCTAAAACGATACATGACGATAAATACTTAAGGTTTTCAGACGTCTAATCTGATAATGAATTTTCAGATTTGCCGAGTGATCAAAACAAACCGCTTAGTATTTTGCGTATTTCTAAATTCATTAAACGTTTGTATAAAATGAACTTAATTAATAGCACTAAGAAAAACGAAAGCGAAATTCAAAACGAAATGAATTTACTAGACAAAAGCCAAACAAAGTAGGTTATAAAGAATTACGTCAAAAATTATTTATTTGGGTTATAATTTTATTATAAAAGTAAAATTCTTGCCACCTATTTGAACCATCTTATATATTAAAAACATAGTTGTTGATAAATCTAAAAGCTTTTTTATACCTTAAAGTAAATCCTCAAGAAAATATCACTTTTCAATCATCCTCTAATTAAAGACTCAGGCATCCTCGTAAAAATACAGAGAAGGCGACTCAAGGGGCCGCTTTCTAAGCAACTCTAAAAGCAGGCAATCAATTCGCGCGAATCACTCATCAGAACACTTTCTAATCGACGTCCATTGCGCTAGAGTACAACTAAATTATTTTTTTATTCTGTACATTACAATGTATTTAGTCTTTCTTTTATAAATAGCATATAAATGTTTTGTGTTGTTGACAGATGCATCACAAGATTACGGGATGGGCGCTCCTGGCGCTAATCAGCTCTTCAATGATCCTTCACACACTGGCGTATCCGCAGCATGTCCCTCTCATATCACAGGTATACAAAAATGTTTAAAACGAAATATTGTTTAAAATTCTTTACTTACGATTTTTTTTTTTTGTTAAACATCAGCTCCCAAAATAAAAAGGTTTGGGGAAGGTCCCAAATCAGTCAACCTAGATAGATTTAAATTCGTTGAAGTACTACAAATGTTATAGATAAAACATTGGTAGTACCTCAACTAATTTGTCATAAATGTAGATCAGTCAAGTGTTATATAATTTCAATTTGCATCTGCCCCAGCGTGCGTCATATTTGCCGGGACAGAAAATAGAAAACACTTATCATTTACTTTCGATTAGTAAGCAGAATAACAATCATTATTTTATATCATCTTACACATTTTTTAGGCGACGAGTAGCGTACGAACACACAGTCCTCAGTATTACAGCAACTCCTTGCCGCTGGCCCAACACGAACAAGTTGCTCAAGAGAGGAAATTCGCCGAGAAACCTAATGCATTGAAAAAGGTTGCTCTGGATGATATCGATGAAATACAAACCAACTCCATTTCTGATGGCGGATTTTCCTGGTCGAACATGCTCGGTAAATATCTACTCTTGTTAATTCAAACTCTAACAGTTTTATATGTGTTTATTTGAATTTTAAAACCTGTTGCTGTTTACAGGTATGTTGATGCAAATGATTTTCAACCCGGGTACAACTGGACCTAACAAGAGTGACAACCTTGATACCGACTCAGTGTCGCCCTCTCCCTGGGCTAATCTTTTCTCGATGGGTCTCAAAATTTTGACTGCCATCCTTGGAGGAGGAGGCGCAAGTGATGGTATAGATAAAGTAGATAACGGTTCATCGCCAATGCAGGTACTTACATTGTATTATCCTTATTATGTACAACAATTTTATATATATCTTGATAAAAAAATTACTAGAAAATTCATATACACTGCATAAGCTTTATTTTAAGATGTACAAAAAAGAAAACATAAAATTTATTTATCTATCCATACTGATCCACTAACATCGCATCGAATGTAGATATTCATTGATATTTAGAAACTATAGATTCACTCCAATAATAGTGTAAAAAGCACCACTTAAGTTGACCCTCACCTGTAGCAGGCTGCCAGGCATCATCCATTCAGTAGTTTATAGAACGCCTTAATTCACTTCAAATAACTAGTACCTTCACATCCAGGGATCACCTCAGAGAAAGTTTCGTAGTATTGTAAAGAACGAGAGCACTAAACATTTTCCTTGAGGTTTTTCCTTCTACTGGAATGTAAATAGTAAAAATTGGTTACGGAGACGGTGTTGCTTCTCGCTTGCTTCAGGGTATATTGGCTGCGGTTCTGTCGACGATGCTCGGTGCAAAAGATCCCGACCAGGTCGCCTCCATGGCAAAGCAGGCTGGAGAGGTACGCTACCCATCCTTCCTTACCCTTTTAATTTCCAGACGATCACTTTTATATCTATTCTTTTTCCAATTTTCTTATAGCAATAGTCAACTCAAATTATTTTTAATGTAATTTAGATTCTGCAAGGTGGTAAAGTTATTTCTTTTTTCCAGGATCTTAATTACAAATTATTTTTATCTTTCCATAGTTCATCAACATCGTGGTAAATCTTCTGGACGCCTTGAAGACCTCATTCTCGCACAGATCGTTAGCCGCACGATCCCTGGGTCGCAAAGACTCAGTCAGTGACGCTGCACTCGCTGGTATCGCAATGCTGAAGACATACGTTAGGTCCTTTGGTACCAACGACGACAAGTGTCTCCAGAAGTACGTATGCGACGCCAACAGCGAGTGCTCAGACGACATCGGTCCCAAGAGTGTATTCTGTCAATTTGGAACGTAAGTAAAAAAATCTTTAAAATGTAAAAAACATTCCTTATGTTGGTAAGTAATGGGCATAATGCTAATTCAAATCCTTTTGTTCATAGCTATGCTGCAAGTTTCGTATTGGAGAGGCAATCTGCTGGCACTTTTGACGATTTCTATGAAGCGGGTCGCCGGGGACGCTCAGGCGTCGACTGTCGCCAGATGTATTTGCAGTGTAATGAAGTTTAACGCCAACAGAAAAATCCGCCAAAATATCTTTTAGTGCGACTTTAAAATTAGTGATAACAAATCTTATGAGTTATATTTTTCCAAAGTATTGCTTCTTGGAATTGGCATTTTCAGAATATCTTTCCGTTTTCAATGATAATGATCATTCATAAAGTATAAGACATGTTAAAACAGTCAAAAAGTAAATTGTTAAAATATTAATTGAATTTCGGTTGGTGACATACGAGTATTAGCTATTGACGCCATTAATTATGTTGGCATATTATGCTTATAACTGATCCCATCGTACTGATGAAGAAGCGTCAACTAGTGTTTAAATAATTTATTTAAATTATTTATTTATTTAACTTATTTTAGAATTAAAGGAGTAAAAGTTTTGAAAGTTAAAAATATCTTACTTACAATGTTATACAGTCCATTCCATGAATCCTTATTAGAAATGAGTATTGTATTTAGTATTTTGCGTAATTGGCACATTGTTTATTGTATAAACGATGAAATATTCCGCCAGTTTCTCGATAATTGACGACTGATGTAAAAAGTTATATGTGATATAAATAATTATTTATATCACCTAATAGTTAGTATTTATGTATATTTTGTGTGACTGAGTGATTGAGGACGTCCTTGTGTGTTTGTTGTAAAATAATAAAAGTTAATATTTATACGTGGATTTTTATTTATTGTTACCCGTTTGTGAGATTTATGAAAGCTATTATCTTGTCACATAAAATATAAAATGACACGAAAATACCGCTATAATAACTTCACATAATAGACCGCGCAAAACTAAGTAGAGCGTATTATGCACTCATGAGCGCCAGCGCATCTCTGTCAGTCAAACCTTGACATTCGTTGACAGTGCGCCTTGGTTGACACTCGACATGACTTTGGAGACACTGCTTTCCCAAATAGGGACGGGAACGAAGCAGCTCACGGACAGGTTAGTCATATATTTATAGGTTATGTTAAAAAAGTTATGCAAGCCAGAAAATAACTCGGTTTTTATTGAGTAGTTGCTTTTATATAGTAAAACGTACTTACAATACATTATATTGAACGAGACCTTACTTGATAATAGCTGTTTCTGCCACATGCGGTCGTATAGTGTAACTTCAACAAATTTTAAATTATATTTGATAATACTTACGCAAAAAGAAAACAAACAGAAAATTCAATAGGCTTTCGGATAGATGGATAAAACAGTTACAACACACTGATTAGGTGTATGATAAGTAGGTACTTATGTACCTATGTGTACCAAAAAAGCCCATCCGTCTGCGTCCCGTGAACAAACTTGCATATTTTAAGTTAGTAATTTTACATAAAAGGTCATTCGAAATGTGTAGTAAGCTAAAAAGGTAACAAAACACTCATAGATAATATGAACCTTCTACAGCTTACTTGATTTAGCCATCTCCTTACCGTAGACATGCAATCAGCTGATTGAAACTATTTTGTATAGGTACTCTAATTATTATTAGCAATTTGCGTTTCTTTGTCAAGTTGTAAAATAATAATTTTACTTTTCTTATTAACTTTTGGTAATTAAGCTCACATAAAGTGATTACGAAAATTTGTTGATTGGCAAACTATTTTATGGTAAAATAAATTGGAACTGTAAAAAGAAAATTATATTGATTCCTAAAAAATATGTATATACATATGTATGTAATATTTTAAGGTTAAGAAATTATTCCGAACAAAAATAGTAGTAGTATTATGTTCGCCTTTATTTTGTCACCATTGTCGCTATGATTAGCTTCGATTTTTTATTAATGCTATTATGATTTATTATTCTTATAATATTTTCCCATTAGTGATGTTTACGTTGTCACGGATTAGATCTGGACTTCTTGCTCTCTATTGGCTTACTGCATCCATTAATTTTACTAATGGCTTGTATATCTTGAAGTATTCGCTGGCCAAGTGAAGTGTATGTTGTAATGAAGTTGAGTCTCAAATTCCATTTGTCTTTTTCCTTAACGCATGATGTTTCTTAGCTGACATCGAGTACATAGTTCTAATATCCTCGAGAATTATTACTGTCACTAGGAATTCATGTCTGTCGTTGTTTCCACGGTATCGGCGATTTTTCCAATCTATATAATCATTATACAACTCTCACAAGACCTTAATATGTCCCAGTGAAGCGATAAAATAATTCAATGTGAAACTCTAATAACTTTCATGGCACACAGTAAAACAACTAAAAAACCTTGAACCGGCCTGCAGGCCTCGTAGGGGTTAAGCCTATTTGAATATACCAATGCCAATAAAATCGAAATCTTTATTCATTTATCATTTATGAAGTTATGATTGTAAAAGTAACACTGTAACTATATTATGAATTTACATTTATACAATATGGACAGACTAGCGATATCTGCAACCACACATTTGCTAGAGTAGACAGTATTATGCCGATATTATGAAAACTCAGCACTCCGATGTCTTTCTTCTCCCTGGCAACAACTGTTCCTTATTGCTACTGGGTTTACCCAAAATGCATTCAAACTGAATGACGCGTTACTTACAAATCAGCAGACTGAAATGATTTCAAACTATGTGCTACCTTCAAAATTAATTAAGTAGCGTTCCAAATTTTAGGCGGCCAAATAGTAAAATTCAATACCATTTCTTCTGATCTCCTTTCGGTAAAGACCAAATAAATTAATAGCACCTCGATTATTAAGTCTTCTTGCACGTCTGGTACACTTAAATTAACTGGTATATCATTGTAATTTCATTTAGGCCCAGGTTATTCAGCTTCCTTAGTATGAGTAGGCATTCAAAGTTCTAGATTACGAGGAACGTTGGCGTGTCTGTAGTCTGGTTATAACTATATTTTGACAAGTTCATGTAACTTGCTGCTACGGGCGCAGTAAGAAAATGTATCAAAACGGTTGTTTTAGCGGACGACCCACACGTATACAGCGTTAAAAACGCACGTACTTAGATCAATGTACCTTGGACGCATCAAAACAAGGTTCGCTGTAAAGTTTGTACTTCTCCTATCGAAACACTCAATGGTCTTAAGAGATCATACTTTAGATTTAGAAATCTTTTTGGATAAAGTATTATATTTATATTGTTTCGTTACCATACAGATACTCTGCATACACGGGGCCCGCTCACGACCACGATCACCATGTATACTATGCATACGAATCGTCTGGCCCATCACACGGCCATATCGCCAAAGCCAAACAGTAAGTACATTGTTTTATTGTTGTAAATGGTATCAATCAATGCAGCGACACAAGAACTACTGATTAAACACAGTATTCATTGAACTGTCGTCCCGCAATAATTACCAAGACATTAAAAAATCTATCAACTAGTATAACACAGTTTACTCTGAAGATAGTAAGGCCGACTACGTTTAGGCTCTATTCATACTTTATACTACAGAACATATAAAAGTATTTAGAAGTGTGAAGAAGGCGTGGTACGCGCGCGATTATGCTATGGTGCCCATAGCAACTTTGACCAATCGGCTTGGTTTGCGATAACGTCAAAAAATTATCCACATAATAAATATTTTAGTCAACAAAAACACGAAAGTATGCCGAACTGTGCAATAATCTTTATAAATAAAAATCAATTGCCACATATATGACGAAGCATCACTTAACAATGGCTCGACCGATTTGGCTGATATTTTCTTGTTGAGTTTGTAATTGTCAGGACAAGGTTTGTATGAACGAAAATTTGCGAAAAATCCGCGGGACATGTCCAATATTTAAATGGTATTTTATTGACGTATTGATATAGATTGACAGGACAACGACTGTCGGGTCAGCTAGTACAATATAAAAATAATATGAGCATTAAAAAATTGTTGTTTGAAAAGATAATTTTATATAATCGGTTTGTAAATTATTATTTGTTTTTATAAATACGTAAATGAAATATGACGCCATCTTGCCATGGCAAGTGATGTGACTATAAATTGCCATAATGATGTGACAATATGACCGCATATCGATTATGGTTGTTACCGGTGAAGTGAAAGTGTAATCACTTTGTATTTAATAGTATGTTAATGTTAACTGTGTTTATTCTGTAACTTGCCAGGGTACAAAGACTACAGAAGAATACTGGTAGGTAGAATCTAGTGTTAGAAAATTAAAATAACAGGTAAATGTTGATGACCAATGTGTTATTATTAAAAAATAATGCTTATACACTAGGCCCTCACTAGGATAACCCAAAAAAATTTTTATTCTTTGTTTGCTTTGGCCACCCCTTTAATTTGTAACATGTATCTATAGTATTAACGTTGTAAAATTTCAGCTGGCTATAATATGTAGAAAGAGGGTGCTCAATCGAGTGTTATTTTTGAATTTTTTGTACAATATGCTTTATGTTGATTTATTCAAAATCAGTTTCTAGTGTTAAATCTATATAATCTGCTGAAATATATACGTTGTACATATTTAGCAGATAGTGTTATACATATAAAATATAATTACTAGACTGTAAATAAGTGTCACAAATGAGTATTCAGTACGTAAAAGAAAAAGGTTTCTATTTGGATGCCCGAACCTTAATCTGCTACTATTAACCAACTTCCAACTCTTCGGCATGTTCTGTTAAGTTATCACTAAAATTAAGTGATACAAAAACTGTAGAAGATTCTGCGCATAGGTATACTCATTCAAGAAGTCGTAGAATTCAACAAATCTGGTCTTTCTACTAGACAAACTTAACTTCTCTCACTGCTTTGAGAATAAGCCTGCTTCACTCCCAATTTTACGAAGCACAATACGCTGAGCCATAAATAGAGCCAGGACAGAATATAGTGCGAATTTAAAAGAAACCTTCAACCCGTCTTTTCCACTAGTAATACATCGGGATAGTAAGAGGTTGCCTTATATAATGGTTAATAAGAAAGTAGACAGGCTACAGATTCTTGTCTCTGGCAATGGTTGCGAAAAATTGCTATATATACCCAAACTGTCTGCAAGGACGGGAGAAAATATGGCACTATGAAACAGTGGAACGTGACATAAATGTAACATGTATAAAATCAATTCCGAGCTATGAGTTTTGACACAATTGCCTCTAACACTGGTGCCAAAAAGGTGCATGTGCTATCTTAGAATATACAGGGTGTCCCAAAACTCAACGATAACCTGATACCGGGCGAGAGGCCAAGGTATACCAGTTATGAAAAAAATAAGAAAACAAATCCATGTCACTTAGTCAAGCGATAATAGACATTTTTCAAAAAGTTGAAAATTTGACACCCGTGGTCGCATTTTTAAGTACTATGATCACAATTTTCACATTTTTACAATGTAATCTATAAGTATTAATATTTTTTTTTATAATGTAATCTCAAATAATAGTGCTATTAATCGCAACCACAAATCAAAGTAATAAACATTGTTAACTAAGTAAAATAAATTAAGTTCTGATGAGTTATGGTTTACAAAATTATTGTCAGTTAACTTTGACACTCCATGTTGGAAAAAAAATGTACCACACTACCCTTGGCAAGTTATTTCAAAAGATGGCCCATTTAGTTTAAATTTCAAAATGGTACAACACCTGCCACTTTTCTTGCCAATGAAAGTGATACTTCGTATTTTTTGCGAAGGGATCCCTCATTTTCAAAAAATTACCTGATACCTGATTACCTGATATTGAAAATGTGAAATTAAATATGTTTGTATAAATGATAGAACTATAATATATTACATTTGCATGCCATTTGAAATGGCTAAATGGGCTTGTACTCTTGTAAATAATCTATAACATCAATTAATGTACCCTGTTTATAGCAAATAAAGACTTCTTATTCTTACTCTTTTGTTTAAAAAGGTCGGTTTCTCCATTGTTTGTAATTAACAAAAGTGATAAAATGAGATAGATAGTAGTTATGCTGTCTGTCAGAGCGAGATTATTGACTGTTATTTGAGATTATATTATAAAAAAATCACTGTAAAATTGTGAAAATTGTGATCATAGTACTTAAAAATGCGACCAAGGGTGTCAAATTTTCAACTTTTTCGAAAAATGTCTATTATTGCTTGACTAAGTGACATGGTTTTTTTTTTCTTTTTTTTTTCATAACTGGTATACCTTGGCCTCTCGCCCGGTACCAGGTTATCGTTGAGTTTCGGGACACCCTGTATATGGAGAACTCTTAGACATGCAGGTTGCCTCAAGATGTTTTTCTTCTACGTTAAAGCAGGCGATAATTAACTATTTCATACGCACAAAAGACAAGAAAGACAAATTATCAATAGTCCGGTCAATTTAGACCTAAAAGTAGTAGTGAAGCTACAAATAATCGCATAGAGCTTAAAAATTGTAGGAATGTTCGGAGCACCATTATATGTGAAATCTGAAAGTCCGCATCTATCCCATACCTGGAAAAATTATTCAAGGTCAAAGGTCACAAAAATGGGTTTGCCGCGTTTTGCAGCAAAATGGTAAGTTTCATCAAAAATTTGCTCAGACAAAAATTGTAGATCATAAAATTATCTATAAAAATATATCAATACTTTTTTCCTAAGAGCCACCGTTTCTGAGATATAACGGTTCAAACAGTTGAAAAAAGTTGTATTTTTCATAATATGCATAAGTACATCACATATATCACTGAAGCGGTAATGTCAAGGCCAGTTGTGCTCCGATGTTGAATCATCAACAGCACCGGATTCAAATGATATCAACGAGGAGACATGTGATGGATCGCTATTGAGGCAATTTACTTGCAACCAGCAAGAAGGAGAAGAACAGGTACCGGATGAACGCGAAGAAGAAGAGGAAGCAGAAGTATAACACGATTATGAAAAGGAATTAAAAAGTATCACAATAGACCGTGGAATAGGCCAACCGGAGAAACCACATAAAAAAACGCGCTAAGTACACTACCTCCCAGGTGGCGTGGAAACGTCTGCATATTACGAAAAATACAACTTTTCAACCGTTATATCTCAGAAACGGTGGCTCTTAGGGAAAAAGTGTTGAGATCTTTTTTATAGACAATTTTCTGATCTACAATATTTGTCGAAAGTAATTTTAATATTTTAATGAAACTTATCATTTTGCAAAAAAATGCGAAAAGCCCGTTCCTGTGAACTTTGACCTTGAATATTTTTTTTCCAGTCACGGAATTGATGGGGCCTTTTCAGATTTTACATATAATGGTGTTCCGAACATTCCTGCCAATTTTTAGGTCTATAAGAATTTTTGTAACTTTGCATGTCTAAATTGACCGGACTATAAACTTTGGTGCACTTATTTACACCAAGATCTGGATCGAAGTGCCACTGGCAGCAAATGCACCAATTAATGACTTACATCTATGAAAGAGATTAAAATCATATTAAGTAATTGGTGTAGCGGCAAGGAGTGTTACAGGTTCATTTTTGGTACTTATCCGATGAATTAGAAGGATCTGGCCTTATTTTCTGACAAGATGTCGTGTGATGAGAAAATTACTATTGTTAAAAAAACTGTATAGCAGGCAGCTCTCGTTCAGTACAAAGTAACTCATCCAAACTATCAGCCGAGGCTACCTTGGCAATATTTGCATCGCTGCAAATAGTAGCATTAGAAATAAACGTGCGGTTGTAAATACTGCGGCAAGAGGTTTTAAATTATTGGAAGATTATAACACAAAACTCAGTAAGAATAAGGATGAAAACAAATCATACTTCATATCGTGGCACCAAAACCGAAAAATTTTCTCTACTGATACATACAAAAAAGCATCAACGAACTTAATTTTAGGTACACAAAACTAAATAGTAATAACTTTATTAAATGTACTACTGTGTTTCTTTCATTTTGTAGGTACGTGTTTAAATACAATGTTTTAATAAAAACATCTTACTTTCATTCATATTGTATATGATTTATTTATTAGCCTGACTTCTCTCTTTTAACAGCATTTTCCGTAAAATTTGCATTTTCAAAGTCGACGAGCACTCCCTTTTAGTTAGGTTAGGAGGTTGAAAATCTGACCAGATATTAGAATAAGCAAATATAACAAAATTAAAGGGTGGCGGAATTTCAACATAATTATTTTTTTGCCATAGGTACATATGTGTACCGCCCTGCTTGACCTTATAATAGCTTGCGTCGCTTATGCGGCGAGCCGCTAGTGAGCACCTCGTGCTGTTGCCACCAGTTAACTGGTTAACTTTATTGAACGGAATTAAAAATGTCAAAGAACAGATTTTTAATTTAACCGATTTAATATCGGTAATCGAAAACTAAACCACAATCCTTTCTGTACCGGGATCAATGACCAAAACCGGTTTGAAAATTAACCGGTTTCCGAGTCCTGCTTACCAGACTAACAGTACTAATATGCTTAGTTGAGCAAATCTGAACAACTAATTAAAAACAAAAAGACAGGACGACGTCGTAAATATTGTTACGTGCTGGGTTCGAAGGATAATAATGTAAACAATATTACTGACTAAAACACCTTTTATTCTAGCACACAATTACATTTAAAACACAACAAACACTATACTACACTTTTACACTAACTGCTTCAAGCTTCCGTTCGCTTCGATGAATACTTGACCGCTTCCGATTGTAAACTGACTTGGCGAGCGCTGGCTTTTCTATACGCGGTTAACGCGTTTCCGGAGATTTATAGAAACGTCATACCCGGTATGTAAACAGTACGAAGTTTCGAGAATGTGCCAGCGTTCTCTCTACTCTTCTTGTACCGACGCGCGACGAACTACGTAGTTCCGTAAGACGTCAATAGATGGCGTTGTAATAAATTATTAGACTGAACTGCCGAGTCTTCCCCACAATGCCGAGAGATGGCACTGGGTGTATCACTGCCCACCTCTTGAGACATGTTCGTCCCGAACATTGTTGGATACGTAGTAGCGTGCCAATCGATCCACATGAACGATCTTTGGTGTACCTCGTGGTCCTTTCTGAATGCGGTAGGTGACGTCTTTCATCTTAGTGACTATGCGATAGGGTCCATCCCATTTCCCCTGCAACAGGAGATTTTCCTTTGCTGCGTACCAGATTATGTAACCACACCAGCGATCCTTCTTTGAAGGCTTTATTGTTCGCCTGCCGGTCGTAACGGGTCTTCATCCTCTCAGACATCTGCTGACCGGTTTATCCTGTTGCGCAAATTATTCGCATAATCTGTTATGCTGCGTGGAGATTCAGATGGGATGCCGGTGATCAAGTCTGCAGATAATCGTAGTTCTCTTCCGAAGTTAGCGAAAGCAGGTGTTACTAATGTGCTTTCATGAACGGCACTACGGTATGACAAGAGAAACGGTTGAATGTGTTTGTCCCAATCCCTTTGTTTGCTTTCTACAACTTTCGCCAGATATCTTTTCAGAGACTGGTTAAATCGTTCAACCATGCCGTCTGATTGCGGATAAGCAGTCGTCCTTGTTTTGTGGGTACCCACCCATCACACGAAATGTCTCCTTAAATACTTCAGACTCAAAGTTCCGACCTTGGTCACTGTGGATCTCTAAGGGCACCCCGAAACGACAAAAGACTTCATGGACCAGCTTGTCGGCCACCGTAGAAGCCTCTTGTTTGGGAATTGCAAACACTTCCGGCCACTTTGTGAAGTAATCCATGATCACCAAGAAGTACTTGTTCCCACTTTGGCTTTCAGGAAACGGTCCGGCAACATCTTATGCTATACGTTCCCTCGGGGCTCCAAATAATTTAATGCACACTTGCTGCGAGTGTGTGGTCCCTTCACGGCAGCACAACTCATGCATTTGCGACACCATTCCTCAACGTCTTCTCGACAATGGATCCAATAACATCGTACCCGGATCTTAATCAGAGTTCTCTTAACTCCCATGTGACCTCCCGAACTCGCCATTATGTTAGAGTTGTAAAACTTCCAGTACCTTGAGCTTTGCAGGTGACACTTGTCACCTCGAGCATTCTCCCATTTACGGCACAGAACTTCATCCTGGATAACCAAGCTTTCCCACTGTGCCCAATAACTCTTGGTGATAGAGCTCATTGCCGCAACAAGTGAGGTCTCGAAGCACCTGTTCTCTTCCATTCGAGGATGTCCCTTTCAGGTTTAGATAGGGCCTTGCTGAAGTACGCTATTACAACCTCATGCTCTCCTTTACGTTGAGATAACACGCCATCAATGCCGGTATTACTGGCATCTATATCTACTACAAATTCATGTTCATTGTCGGGATAGCCTAGAATCGGTGAAAAACACAGATGTTCCTTCAGATTCTGAAATGCGAAGTCCAGTTCTCATTCCACCAGAACTTTATCTTATCCTCGGTGAGCTTATGCAAAGACCGGACGATGTCAGCAAAGTTCCTTACAAACCGTCGATAGTAGGAGCACAAACCAAGAAATACACTGACTTGTCTTGTTCTCCGGAACTGGCCAGTCCTTGACAGCAATGATCTTATCCGGATCCCTTTGGATGCCTTCTTCGGAGACCACATGTCCTAAGAAGTTCACTTGCCGCCTGAACAACGCGCATTTCTTTGGACTTAACTTCAGGTTGGCTCCTCGAATCTTCGAGAGCACGTAGCGAAGTTGATCCTCAAAGGTGCGTCCTACTATGTAACATCGTCCAAGTAAACCAGGCAGGCGATTGAAGAATCAATCCGGTAAATACCCGTTCCATCAATCTCTCAAAAGTAGCAGGGGCATTACACAATCCAAAGGGCATGACGTTGAATTGTCACAATCCTTTGCCTGTGGAGAATGCTGTCTTCTCCTAATCTTGAGGATGTATCTCGACCTGCCAGTAGCCACTTTTCAGGTCTAGAGTAGAAAACCACTTCATCCCCGTTAGCGTATCCAGTGTCGTCAATCCTTGGCATCGGATCACTGTCTTTCTTTGTGATGTAGTTTAGCCGACGATAGTCCACACAAAAGCGCATGCTACCATCCTTCTTCTTTACAAAAACCACTGGAGAACACTATGGACTGGACGAAGGCTCAATCACACCTTCTTTTACCATACCCTCGATCATAGCATCAACTTCACGTTCTCGTGCTATTGGTACACGTGTTGGTCGCTGGCGGATCGGTACCTCATTGCCTGTGTTTATTTTATGTTGAACTAATAATAACAATTTGTTACGTGCTGGATTCGAAGGATAAGAATGTAAATAATATTACCGACAAAAACACGTTTTATTCTAGCACACAAATTTAAAACACTATACTACACTTTTCCACTCTAATTGCTTTAAGCTTCCGTTCGCTTCGATGAACTTGACAGCTTACGATTGTAAACTGACTCGGCGAGCGCTGGCCTTCCCCTTTTATACGCGGTTAGGCGATTCACACACTGCCCCGCGCCACGCTGCGAGATGCGCGGTGACAGAGCCACGCGTGCGGGTGCGCGAGTGCAGATCTGCATCATAATGTAGATTTCTCCGCACAAACGCGCGCAGCTGCAGTTTAGTAATACGGTGGCCTAGAGGCCACATTTCATAGCAGCTTGCGGTGGTGATAGTACATTGCAAAGTATTAATTTTTATAGATGGTCATTATTTTGGATCTCATTCAGGATGCTGCAGTCATATCATGTGTTTGGTTTTTTTATAATCAAATAAGAAGAAATCGTGCCCGTAGAAGATATTGGGTACATCCCTTTTTACAAACAAGATCGATAAATGGGTCATTTGTTCAGAATTTCATAGATTTAGGAAAATATGAAGATCAATTTTCTCACGACTTTCGATTTCGTAAATGAATCGATCGATACCGAGATCCATTTTGAAGTAATACGTGTATTTGTGTCAAAATCACGCACGATACTGCAGAACTCGGTGTGCCATACCTTGCGTCTTGGCCCGCACCGACGCGCGGGGGTGCGTGTTTCCCCGCATGTAGACGCGTGATCTGCAGCACTGCGCGTGAATGCGTTTTCTATGTGTTGCACTATGCGTGTTTTCTATACAAACACAGGTACTTGCAAATAACGTAAGAACACGCACTCCCGCGTTACGCTGCGTGATGCGGTGCACTGTGCCAACCGCCTTAAAGCGTTCCCGGAGATTTTTAAAAATATCATACCCGGTATGTAAACATTACAAAGATTCGAGAATGTGCCAGCGTTCTCTCTACTCTTCTCGTACCGACGAACTACGTAGTTCCGTAAGACGTCAATAGATGACGCTGTAATAAATTATAAGACGGAACTGCCGAATCTTCCCCACAATGCCGAGAGATGGCACTGGCTGTAACAATATTAAATTTAAATCATAAATACGCCCATTTTATTGTAAAAATATTGCTGCCAGGACTGACATACTTATAAATTGATTTATTTAAAAATAAGATTGCGTCTATTTAATTATTGCACTGACGCGTAGATATGAATTGAACACTCATTTATATCAACGTTAGACCTACAAGGTAATCGTCGATCATCTAGTGTGTACTCACTACCTCCTCTAAAATACTCTGTGCCACCGTACTTAACTAAACAATTTAGGATATGGGCTAGGTGTGCAGAAGGTTGAAGAAAGCTATAATCACTAATTAAACGTATTCTAAAAGGAGACCCTCCTTTTAGAATACTTTTATATATGCCAAAAAAAATGTATTCCTTATTGGACACACGACAATGATACAAAGCATTTAGCAAATATAATGTGCCTACATTTCTAAGAGGCCAATTAGTACCAGTGTTACCACAGAACATTATAATGGCTGCAACACCTTGCAGATATGATTTGTAAATACCAAAATTATATAGCGATCGGATAAGGATGGCCGTTAAACTATATTCAATTAAGGCATGGTTCTCAAATTCATGACGCGATGTCATGTATTTGAACTTTTCTTTTAAATGGTAATATTTTAAAGTTATATATGCTTTAAAATATTTACATATAAAAAAACAACATAATTTATGATAAGAATACATGTCGTGGTTGGATGTTTAGTACTGAAGAATTTGATACAAGACCGACGTTATCTATATATTAATACGTGAAGCGAAAACTTTGGATCCCTTTTTACGAAAATTGGGCGGACGGAGGAGTATGAAATTTCGCACACTTATAGTTTATACAGAGAAGAAGTGACGAATGCTAATATTTTTTTTAAATTATGCGTAAAAGTACATTAAATTAATGAAAAAACACTACACGCACACAACCATGCATTTGACACACGTAGTCGAAGCGCGTAACTATGGTTACACATATCAATATGTAATGACATAATAATGTATCAACAATATATTACAGGCAAACTTTGGTCGAATTTTGAGCACTAGGCGACCGCTAGTAATCAAAATTAAGCAAAATAAAAAAAAATTTATGCTTTGCACGAGGACAAAACTTCGTAGACAGGTGCGGATTTTTGGTCCATGAAAATTATGCTCATAGTCCGGTCAATTTAGTCGTAATAATATGGGTTGGGTACCCTTGCATAAATTTTCAGAAAGCTGAAATTTGCATGGACGTTAGGGACACCATTGTAATGAAATTGTGAAATCAATCCCATGTCTGCAATAAACAAAATTTTAACAAAAAAAAACCGACTTCAAAAACGAATATTCTAAAACAAAAAATGCACTAAAAAGTTAATAAATAATTGCGTATTCTTGTGAATAATTAAATTGTTATTGTTATTAATGAAGTCGGTGTCGCCTTGAGCAACATCTGCCTGCTATTCAATTGTCCACGTGGCAGTATCCGTCTACCTGCTCTTATTTCTGAGGTCCCAACTAAATTACCGTCAGTCTTGAAAATTCCCTTGTAGTGAAAACACGTGGTTTTTTTAAATATTCTCTGCTAAAGTTTGTGCTGCCTTCACTTTTTTTTTAGATATTTCGCAATTGTGTTTTATTTGCACTAAACCCTTACCTTCGAGTGAATGTGTTACTGTTGATCGTGGCATGAAAACGTTAATTGACGCGAGTATTCAAAGGGGGGATGAATTTACTGATTACTTAAAGGACAAAAAATCAGTGACAATTCATGTGCAGTGTCGTAAACAATACACTCGAAAGAGTACACTTGCAGCAGTAAAACGGCAACATGAGGAGGAACCAGCTAGTACATCTAAAATAAGTCCTCCTCGTACTAGAGCACGTCTAAGTTGAATCATATTTTTCTTTTAAAAATTGTTGCTTAGTTTGCGGCGATGAATTGAATGAAGAATACGAAAAGAAACAAGCACAGAGATCTCGGCGTAAAATTTGTCAAGTTACAACTCTTTCATTTAAAGACTCAGTTATGAAAGTAGCTCAGTCTCGTTCTGATGACGCTGCAAAAACTATAGTTGCTCGCATCGGATTTGAACAGGATTTAGTTGCTGCTTAAGCTAAGTACCATAATGATTGCTTTGTTTCATTTTAAAACCGACCACTGGAGGTAAAGCCGGTAGTCCTCAAGATGAAGCATTGAATCTCGCCATGGAAGACATATTTACATACATTAAAAGTAGTGATGACTGTCAGTTTAACTAATGTATCGCTGTTAAAACAATACATGTTAACTCAAGAAGTTGAGTAAGAAGAAGATGAAGAAGAAGAAGAAAATGACGATGATGATGAATAAGATGACCTGACATTCCATTAAATTTTACAGAGATAGAACATGGAGTAGGCCTACCGGGGAAACCACGTTAAAAAAACGCGCTAGGTACCTCACAGGTGGCGTGGAAACGTATGCATATTATGGAGAATACAACTAACGTAAATTTTATAATCGCCTTTTTTCAGAAATGGTGAATGTTATGAAAAAAAGTGTAAGGACAATTTTTGTAGATAATTGCATGATCTACAATTTTTGTCTGAGATATTTTTATCATACAAGTAACCGTTCCACTGAAAAATTAAAAAAAGAAAACATTTTTGCGAACTTTGATCTAGAATTAAATTTTTTGCAGACTTGGGATCGATGGGGACTTTCCACAATTTCGTTACAATGGTGTCGCTAACGTCCATGCAAATTTTCAGCTTTCTGGGAATTTATGCAAGGGTGAATGTCTAAATTGACTGGACTATCAGCTAAGTTACGGATATTTAAAATGAAGTAGGTATTAAAAACAATTAAATTCGTTTTATTACCATATTTTAATAGTGTTTTCTAAACCTTAACATCAAATCGCTAACGCGAACGCCAATTACTACTTTAATTAATTATGACATGTATCGGTCTGCAAATAATAGAAAGGTCAAATTGTATTCCGGGAATGACTCGACTGATTTATATGAAGCATGGCTAAATTTACAACTTAAATTAGTAACTATAAATTAGTTTAATCTTTATTAAAACCTGTGCAGTCTTATTTAATATTTATAGAAAATAGACACAAATCCAAAAAAATCTTAAGATTATTTTTTAACGCTTTCGTAGCAATTTTTTATGTAAATTTATTATTCAATGTACAGTGGTTTTTACACTATCACCAATTAAACATCACATATTATTACAATATCTATATAACTTTGTAACCAATTACCTACCCCTGAAATCAATCTTCAAATGAAGAATCTATAATATTCTACCACATACACACAACACCATCTAGCCCAAACTAAGCAGAGCTTGTTCTATGTGTACTAGACAATGGATACATATATATAGATAAATACTTTTTTTTCTGTATATACATGCATATTATACATAGAAACACCCAGACCAAGACAATCATCAATGTTCATGCACACAAATGTTTGACTTGTGCGGGAATCGAACCTGCGACCTCAGGCAAGTCAGTCAGTTACACTAACCACTACGCCATCGAGGCCGTCTATGTAAGTAATCAGTGGACGTAAACGTTACACGTCGCATAACGCGCTGTGAATGTACTTTATAACAGTGATAAACGTCCAATGATAAAAATATTATTTCCGCGTACAGAGGAGAAAAGTTTTGTTTTATATTCGGAACTATATTGTTAACATTTCTCTTTTCTTTTTTTGTTTTAGCAATTACGGAGGTGGACATAAAAGCGGCGCGTCAATGTCAGCTCTGACACTGCTTGCGTTCTTATTCTTCCTTCATATCCTACAGCAGTGCATCAAAGATCACATGATGGAAATGAGTTCGACGCAACCAGTAATGGTAATGACTTCAAGCAGAGAAGGCGAAGAAACTATTTCAAAATCAGTTTCTAATAAAATAGACAAAACCGGTTATACGCAATTCGCTGAGAAACCTACTTCTGAAAATTATGGCAATAATACGAATAAACAAAATAAAAAAATACCAGATGTAAAAAATAATAACTATGCTGATTTAACGAACAAAAAAGACTTATTGAAGGTGCGTACGACCGCTCACGCAACCAAAACTGATGACCAGAAGTACAAATATGTATTTAACAATAACGCAAACCGTAGTTCCTCCCATTTTACCGGCTTCGTTAGTGCAATGGATGAAGACTAACTTCGAAGATGCAGAAACATTTACGAAACTGACCGAATAAACCGTTCCAGCGGATTAAATTAAACACACTTGTTTATCTTATAACATTTATTATTATTTCAACATGTACATACATTCACTGTATGAAGATTAATATTAATTGCTAAAATATGTATTACCTCAAATTATAACCTTAACTCATTTCCATTAACTAAAAAAGCGTGAATATCTCTTACGGAAATTCAGAATTAAAACAGTTGTAGACCCGTTTCTCATATTATTATTGCCTTAAAGTGACAAAAACACTCACAATACCTAAATTTATATTCTATCCTTATATTTGAGGTTTCATATTCTAGTCTGAAGTGAACTCATTATGAGCGAATATGCTGTACGCCGCAGCCGAGTTGTTTAATGCGCCATAATGCAGGGCCGTGGCCAGGCATGGGTCGAACTGTTTTACAATACCATGCGATAAAATGTTACAATTCAGGTATACAGAAATATGCCAGAGTATGGCCTTAGCGTTATCTAATTACTTTAATGTGCTTGTTTTTATAATTCAATTTGCATATCGCCTGCATGCATATACGTTTTAAATCTCATGTAACTTATTACAACCGTAGCTCCTTTTACTCACTCGTCGCTACAGTTCGGTACCTACTACTACTACGCGATATTATATTGATTGGAATATAGTAGGTATATTTATCAAAACCAGAAGATTATCTGCTACTATTGTTTAACTATTTTAACGGCTCTTCGTAAGATGGCTCATTATACAATTCGACTACGACAAATGAAAATAGGAATTTGTTTACGTGAATATTGTACCTAATACTACACCATAATATGAATATACGCCAAATGTATTTTGGAAATCCTTAACGTAAATGTGAAATATCGTCTACTCAAAAGATTCGATATAATTCGGAATAACCTAATTGCGTCTCACTCGCTCTATGTATTTAGTTTGAGTGAGTGCGCTGGAGCCCATGGTTGGATCTGTCATTCGGTTCCAATCAGTTTGTCCTACCACAAATCCGATGGCGCGCATCTTTTCTTGTTGTCTTCGCTCTTCTATGTCCGCCCAGCGTACCTGTTTTAATATTACATGATGAAATCCACTATCACATGATGGACAAATACTTAAAAAGAAACTCACCTTTGACATTATATTTTAATTATTAAATTAACTAGGTTTAATAGACATACAAACTTGCATGGTATTCAAAGCTTTCGATAAATAATAAATTCTCGAAAAGATCTTTAAATAAGACCTTTTATGAAATATTCAGTCTTGGAACGGTTATATAAATACTTCGTTAATAAAATATAATGAACGCCAAGGCTCGCCCGAATTGTAGGCTCGGATATGGTTGGAAAATTGTGTCAAGTGACGGCAAAATCATCGAAAGGTTAATTTGTGATAATAAATATTATCATTTGAAATAATTGGCAAAGGGTGAAAAATCAACACCAATAACGAAGTTTCTTTTTTAAATAAATATATAAATATCTGAAGAAACAAATCAAAAAAATAATGTCCGCGAAAAACGGCGTTTATAAAACACTTGCTCAAACAAGTAGAATTCGTTTTCGAAGAGAAAGCCTTATAATTATTTCAACGTGAATTAGACATTTAAAGTCCATTCACATTTCCACAACCATATCGCTATGCAACACGACATGACAATATGTAGATAGAAGATATTAGATATTATACTCACAGTTTTCTTTCCTGGTTTAGCTGTGGCCGGCTTCCAGTCGTCTAGTTGTAGGTAGTCCTCCATGGAGAGCTGCGAGGGCCGGAGAGGCTTGCTCGTGCCGTCGAGCCGGGCTGTAACAATGTACAAACGCACTTACTACTAAATAACAACTATTCGTTTTCAGGACACACTACTCACTCCACCAAAGGGAGGAATAGAATTTCTCAGTTTACCTGTAATACACCAGTAAATAAAACTTATGCTAGTTCTTAATATACATAATAAGTGTAACCAACAACCTACCTAGTTGTGCAGCGACGTCCATTTTCTCCCACTTGGATGTAAAAACGCTTTCGACCTGTGATGGGGCAGCACCTTACGACTTTAGTTACAATGCTGTAATAAAAATTGTTAATCCTACCCTAACCAAAAAACGAAAGGACATGGAATTACAGAACAATATATATACAGATACTTAGGCGTCTGAATAAATAAAATATAACAACATATAACAGGCATGATTGGGTTCAGTGTTCACGTCATGAAGATAAATACTGTGTTTTTTAGGGTATGGTTAAGATCTAGACGCTCATATCGTCAAACATAATATATTACGCGGCTAAGCAAGGAAGAGCACTTTGTCCCACTCTCTTCTTTTAAGGATTCGCTCCGCACGCATGAGACAGAAAATAAGACTATATAAATAAAAAATAACAGGAGAGAATAGGTGCGGGAGCAAGTACACTCATAATTGTTCCGTTGAATAAGAAACACCATAATTCTCTGCAGCTTGGTAATGACTCCTCACCTCTGGTTCTTGTGCATCCTCCATAATAACTTCGTCATCGGCGTCCTCCATTTGGACTTCGGTTATAGCCCCGCTCTGTAGTAACGTCGTAGCATCTAATTGTATATGATGCGCCGGTGTGGGGTAGAATTGTGAACAAATCAATTCTATGTCCTGTAACGTTCTGTCGTGAATGTTTCTTTTATAACATACTTGCGGGTCTAGTTCCATGGTACAAATGTACACCTACAAAATAATTTAAAGTAAATTAATTCTATGAAGGGTCTAGTTTCGACAATATGTACATATACGAATTACATACCTGGAAATCATGTTGCCTGCACAAATTCCAAACATCTGCATAACTCTTAAGTGTATCATTCACAGCATCATATATTATAAATGTGAAATAACCATCAGTCAAACTTCTTTTGAAAGCTTTCTTTAGAGAACTCACATATGCCTCTTCACAAGCTGCTTCATATTCATATTTGAGTGTTGGTTTTTTAATCTGCAAATAAATTTAATTAAGTATGAATAATATAATAATAAAGTTGCTATGATAATCTAATGCTACTTTCAATTTAATGGCATAGCCAGTCATTGCATTATCTGCATGAGCTTGGTATCTGAAGATGTTCCCATATGCATCCAAATCTAAAAACCCTTAATACCACTGTGATATATTTATAAACGTGAAATTAAAGCCTGTTTAGTGTGGTTTGTTACATTATTACAATACAACTTTGGATCTTATTTATATTTTATATATAATTTAATGCGCCATATTATATTATAATTATTATATGAATCTTACTTGAATCCTGAAGAAGAATTAAGGCTAGATTTTAAATGTAAGTCATGGGTAGCAGTTAATATGATTAACCTAGAATTTTTTATTACATTAAAATATAAATTGAATAAAAATAATATTATAAGGTCATCCATTATAACGTTATCAATGTTTGTGAGTTTGTTAAGTTCATTTGTGGTGGTTAGAAGTGTTCTGACACACTGACGTCTCAATTAATAATCGGCCTGCAAAATCTGATAGACAGTTTGGTCATGATATAATAACAAATAATGATATACCATTTTTCCTGTTGCAGGATCCTTTTCCTCAACTTCACCTTCTTGCATAAAATAGTCATCAATGGACATAATTCTTACAGTACCACCATGTTCTGCTTCTTTGTCTCTTATTAATTTAGCTAAATATGACTTCCCACTGCCAGGTGGACCTAAAATAAAAATAATTATCAAGTATGAAGGATTTCAGACTATTGTCTTCTGTTTACACAAATGTTATTCATTGAAATTAAACCACTATATACAGATTTTATCACGTTACTTATTTGACACTTTATTACAAAATTTTGAAAACTGTTACACTACTATTATTATTAAACTTTACTAATTTTTAAGCTAATTAAATTATTGAAGCTATTAAAACTATTTACACTATTACTATACTATTATACTATTTATATTTATGTTTACACTTTCCCCGAAGTTTCGGTTGCTTTCAGCAGCCATGGTCCATGTATAGTTGTTTAATTTCAATGATTTCAGACTATTACACATATAGACATTTTTAGTGCCACAATGAATGTGAATAATAAACCCTTACCTCTGAGAATGATAACAATTTTTGCAGGCCTTATTTCTCGTCCAGGTGACTCTAATATATCATCTATCATTACAATACGTTTAGGCTGATCAAAATGAGCCGCTGGTATATTATGATCTTTCTCTCTCGACTTCTTTGAGTATGTATCACTTAATTCACTATCTCTACTTAATGCCCTTTTCCGTGATTCCCTGTCGTGACTGTTGCTGCGACGTCGAAAATCGTCTCTTCTTCTCTCAGGTTCTCTAATCCGATCTCGATCTTTATCACGTTCCCTATAGATGTCGTCACGACGACTGTATTTATCGCGATCATCTCTCTTTCTATCATCATATCTATCAGGTCTTCTTCTATCTTCATCTAATCTTCTTCTGTCATCATCTAGTCGCCGCCTATCATCATCTAGTCTCCTTCTATCATCAAAATCTTCTCTAAATGGAAGTCTTGGGCGATCTACGTCTCTTAAGTCATCCCGCGGAGCGCGTCTCTCATAATCTCTTGAATAGTAATCGCGGCTATACCTATCTCCAGTATGATCCAGTTCCTTTTCAAATCTCCGAGGCTTTCTTAAAAATAATTCATCTGCTTCTTTTTCAAAATCTTTCTTTTTGTTATCTTCATCCTTTGATTTATGATTGTAATCAAACATATGCACAGGTTCAATAAAATCTCGTGCTAGAAAGTAAAACAACAATCTAGAATATTAATTAGGCAACAATTAGGTGTTATTTTTTAAATATTACTTAACAATCATTTTGAAAGATTTCAGAATCAGGCAAACAATATTGAAAAGTTGCTGAAAAGTTTTATGGTGTTGTATAAACATATAAGCTACACTTTAAGGACATAAATAAAAAAGTTTCTTAATAACATAGTCCTCCACGTTGATTTTAATGATAGCAATCCTAGACATTACAGATTGTTTTTTATTATAGCATATTTGACAGTAGAGTTGGCCTGCCAAGTTATTGTATATGTGGTCACTCTTTGGGTATTTAGAATAATGATCTGATCAAGTTGGATTCACTAAGATCTTAATCTTAACAAAGATAATAGATTACCAAGATGACAATATTGCAGCAAAGAGGGTTTTCCTTATTAGTACATAAGTACCTAAGACATGAGTAACACCAAAGGCTCATTTTATCCTTTACATCTTTGTCAGAAATGTAATATAGCAAAAGAGAACAACAGAAACAAAGATGAATTATTTATAAAATTAATAAAGCAAAAATTTTTGCATATTTTATTACCTTTCAATCTTAAAGGCTTGTGTTCATATTCAACTATTAAAGATGGTGAGAACATTGGTTCATCAATCCATTTAGGACGAGCTGGTTGACTTGCCATGGCATTAATATTATTTTCTTGCAGAGGTCTCCTTTCTGGAAGGCCTGAAGAACCTGAATGGCCTGGATGACTTGGAGGGCCTTGCATTCCTCTAGGGTAATCATTAGCATGTTGTTGACCAGAACCTGGTGGGCCTCTAGGATAGTTATTCACATTTTGCTGAACAGATGTATCTGATAAAAGAGGTCTTATTGGTGGCCTTGAACCAGGCATGTTGGACCTGACAGGTGGTGGGCCTCCTCTAGCAGCACCATTGTCATATGGTGAACTTATATCATTGCCACCATACTGTGCATTTCTATCATAATTATCATATGGCTCTTGTAGAATTTCATCTTGCCTATCATCCAACATTCTCTTGGGCGGAGGAGGATGTCTAGGAACTTCTAAATTTAGCTGCACAGGATAATTATTATCCTGCCGGTTGTGTTGCATATTATTTTGCCTGTTATCATATTGCTTATTGTTGTAATTCTGGTTTCTATAACCCTGATCATACTGTGGGTCACTCTGATTACTACTGTAATGTCCTCTTTGATTTGGTTGATTAGTTTGCGTATTATTCATTGAATCTGGAGCAACTTGTCCTCTAACCATAGACAGAATATTCATAATTTTCTCATCACCAAGAATGTTATTTATGCCTTTTGAAATGGTGGAATAATCTGGTCCCTTAGTTGAACCTTGTGTTTTTTCTCCAGTTATGTCAATTACTTCCTGTTTTGCTGCATAAGATTTATCTGTCTCAGGAACTAAGTCCAAGCCTGGTATACCTTTTTTGATAGATTCACCAGCAAGTAAAAAGCTAGGATTAATAGGAGGAGCTGTAAAACTGTCCTTTGGAGTATATTTATCAGTGTGAGAATAAGATTCATATCTATCTTGAGTTTGTATATTAATATTATTGTTTCTATTGTAAGCATGTTGTGGCATATTGTATTGCTGATACTGACTCTGAGCATTATTATGATCAGCATAATTTTGAGTTGAATTATGACCATAGTTTTGATCATGTTTCATTTGATTGCGCATATAATTATTACCATAATTCTGCTGTTGTTTATCTTGATTTGTGGCAGAGTTATGTCCATAACTTTGCTGCAGTTTATTTTGATTGGCAACTGAATTAATACCATAACCTTGTGGCTTATTTGGATACATATTATTGGGTGTACTTAGTAGTGGTAATGGTGCAGTAACATTAACATTAGCTGCCTTTGTATTAGCTGGTTGGGGAGGAGGAGGTGGTGGAGCTGTGCCCAGAAGCCGAGCTTTCTTTTTATTCATTTGCTGTCGCCGTTCCAAAAGCTGTGCACGACATGACTCAAACTTTTCTTCATACTCTTTGTAAGCTTGTTTATCAGGATGATTTACATTGTCTTTTTTCCATTTTTCTATTTCTTCCTCCCATTTCTGAAATTGTATGTCAAAAAGCCTCTCCTCCTCTGCCAATTTTTTGAGAGCCTCAGCATTAACTGAAGACAAACTAGGTTCTTGAACATTAGACCAATTAGAATTATTACCTGATTGTGAATTTAAATTGACATTTGTTGTAGAGTTTACATTCTGATGCTGATTAGAATTAGGAGCTGGCACGGGTGCAGGTTGACTAGGAGTGTGAGCATAAAGTGGTTGATTGTTTTCATGCGGTGGTGGAGGAGGCTTATCCGGCGGTGGCGGAGCGGGCGGTGGAGCAGCGTTACCTGGCGGCAATGGCGGCATACCACCCATTGCTTGGATAACTTGCATTTGCTCTGCATACTGCAAAACACCGGCATTTCATTCGTACGTGATAAATAATAACTACGTATCAGCTCAAGGCTTGTTTTACACTGATGCTTACCTTCTCTCCGTATTGACTTTGCCATTGTGCGTACTGTTGTTGCCACTGAGTCCATTGTTGCCAGTTTTGCTGCTGCATTGCAGCCCATTGTTCTGGTGTATATGATCCCATATTCATATCAGGTGCCATAGCCATACCCGGGTTCCATTGACCCGGATTCTGCATAGGCCAAGACATAATTAGGTATTTGATTGTTGGCCACCCCAATAAATATAATATTCTATTTTATTGGATTCGTAAATGCGTAATAAAGCATTACTCAACAAAAACGGTCGATATTTGTTCCATCAAACACGACGGCCATTTTGATTTTCCACAATTTGTAAGGCTGGCTTGACGTTGACATGCGTGTTGTGAATTACTAGTGACGTACTGAAGTCGATCATGTAGTAATCGATAACAATTGAACATTGAATAGATACAATAAACAACTCTCAATAAAAATGACAGCTTGAAGGTTATAGATATTAATCATAGTTTTATATTACAACTCTGAAGCATACAGAATAATTAATAAATGATAAGCGATGGTGTGCTTGCTCATCGATATGATATACATCGTTATTATACAAAAAAATGTTAGGTAGGTACTCTACACACTAAACGCGCCCGCCGGGGCCGGCGACTATGGATTGAAAATCGAGTTGCATTGGCATTTAGATTTTTGTCTCTTTTATATTTTTTTTGCTTATGAAAAGCTTCTTATGCCTTTAGCAGTCATGGATATATTATTAAATAAGGAATATCATTTCATTGGTAAACGAAATTATCAAAAGAAAAAATAAACATGTTGTATGGAGCCAAAGTAATAAATCCAGATATCTTCAAAACCGCTGTCTTAGCCGTTATATGCTTACACGTGGCAGTTGTACAAATTATTTGAAATTTTTTGTCATACCTATTTTATATAACCGAGACAACTGCGGTTTTTTTATAAAAAATATATATGTTATACAAAAAATGGTTAAACTAAAATTTGTACTTACATTCGGGCCAATGGTTTTATAAGCTTGAAATTTTGCATAGAGGTGTCTGTATTCTAGAAAAGCACTACTAAATCAACAAAATTAAGAAATAACACTAAACCTCGATGGCGTAGTAGTTAATGTAACCGACTGCCACGCCTGAGGTCGCGGGTTCGATTCCCGCACAAGTCAAACATTTGTGTGCATGAATATGGATGTTTGTCTTGGTCTGGGTATTTCTATGTATATTATGTATGTATTTACAAAAAAAAGCATATATGTATGTTTATCCATTGTCTAGTACTCATAGTACAAGCTCTGCTTAGTTTGGGCTAGATGGTGTTGTGTGTATGTGGTAGAATATTATTATTATTTACAAAAAAAAAATTGTATATATTATGTATGTTTAGCCATTGTCTAGTACCCATAGTACAAGCTCTGCTTAGTTTGGGCTAGATGGTGTTGTGTGTATGTGGTAGAATATTATATTATATATTCAATGACATCGAGAAAAAAATATTAAGCGATATTTTATTATGCATTCTAAGAACTCGTTTTTAATACTATTGTCTGATCGTTAACCTATTAGGAATTATCTAATTACCCTAATTATAAAATTACCTTAAAATTTTGATGACAGAAGTTACTAAATAATGAATACCTAATTATTATTAGTATTATGTCATAAGGGTTGTTAAGCTAAATATTATAACATTAATGAGGATAGCTAAGCACAATATTGCATATAAATAGAACTGGAGTATATTCTATTACTTAGTTCATTTTGAGCATTTCAATCATTCACGTTGCTATTTAAGTGTAAAGTATGGAGGGCCTTATTACAAAACTAGATTTGTTTGTCATATTAAAAATATCTAACAAGAAGAATGATAGTGACAAATTATTTGATTCAGTGTTATCTCGCCTAGATTATTTTAAGGTAATTTTATAATTAAATATTTTATTAAATTTTAAGGTAATTTTATAATTAGGGTAATTAGATAATTCCTAATAGGTTAACGATCATACAATAGAGTTAAAACGAGTTCTTAGAATGCATAATTAAATATCACTTAATATTTTTTTCTCGATGTCATTGAATGAATTTCTTAATTTTGCTAATGTAGTAGTGTTTTTCTAAACTACAGACAGCTCTATGCAAAATTTCAAGTTTATAAACCCATTGGTCCAAATGTAAGTACAAATTTTAGTTTAACCATTTTTTATATAATATATTTTTTTTTATAAAAAAATAACCGCAGTTGTCACGGTTATATAAAATATACAAAAAAATTTAAAATAATTTGTACAACAGCCATGTGTAAGGATATAACGGTTAAGACAGCGGTTTTGAAGATATCTGGATTTATTACTTTAGCTCAATACAAAATTTTCTTATTTTTCGTTTGATAATTTTGTTTACCAATGAAATGATAGTCTTTATATATATATCCATGACTGCTGAAGGCATGAGAAGCTTATCACAAGCAAAAAAAATATATAAAAGAGAAAAAGGTTAAATGCCTATGAAACAAGATTTTCAGTCTACAGTGCGGCGGTTGTCCTATCTGGACTATATGAAAATGAATCCCACCGATATTAATGTGCACAAAAATTATAAAATATTTTAAATCCAAATAAACTCTGATTGTACTCTGTAACGCAGCAAGAAACAAAAATTACTCGACACGTGCCTTTTGGCTATCTACCACAGTGGTTTTGTGTATACAGTTGCCCCAAGTATGTAGGAGTAATTAAAGAAAATATTTTTCTCCACCATGGCGTTCTAAGCTTCCCGACAAAGAAGGTTTACTATAGCAGTTCAAATAAAATATTTTTACTTCATAAAATAATTTTAAGAATTATATAAAACGACAAAGTTTTAAAAACGTAATGAAACTAAACACGTAATAATAATTAATGTTATTATATTCTATTTTTGCATTTTATTTCTTATAATAATTAGTATTAATGTTATTAATTATTATTTCCTGTTTAGTTTCATTACACAGCAGGTCACATTCACAAGTTCGGTATTAACATTAATTGCTTAAGTATTTATATAAAGTGTAAGTAAAAGCAGTTCAGTGCTACGCATTTTTATCTTCTTTATAACCTAATACCGAATAGTAAGTTTTAAAATATAAATTCCATTTAAATGCTATCTTAAATTTACTAATTACCTTAATTATTTTAGATAGTTATATGACGGTAGCACGACTTTGAAAGAAGGGTAACAAAAGGTTAAATTTGTTAATGGTTTGGATAATATGAAATATTTATTAAAACATATTATTTATACTGCTTTAAGTACAATTGTCAATATAGTATATTAATATAGTTTAAAATAATATAATTATCTTAACCAACAGTAAGTTATTTTGATTTTTCATCATAAGAAAAAAATTGCGAATATAGAGGTGTAAAACAGTGCACCTTATAGTAAACATTTACCTTCGCGTTAACTGTGTAAACAAAAAGGTTTTATTCAACATTTATACTTCGTTAAGGTATCTATCCTTTACAAAAAATAATAGTGATTATGAAAAATAAAATGTACAATTGTACATGAGTTCTCTATTTTAACCTGTGTTCTTCTTCACGTGTTATGCTGCCTTGAGTTTATAAAATAATCTACATGACCAGTGTACGTATAATACTCATATGAGCTTATGCGACTTATTTATATAGTTTTCTCTTTAGAAATTTGAATATTATCAGTTACACAAGTCAACCAAAAATATTCAGGACCAAACAGAGATTTTCCAAAATAAATTATTAATTAAATTAAATGTAAATAATTTAATATAAAACTAATAAATACATATTCATTGTTATCGATAATAAAACGTAACAGCTACATAAGTAAACAAATCGATTAGATGTGGACATCACTACAGCGACGCCATTTTCGCGTTGGATTTGATTCTGATGTGTGTTGAATTGTCTCAGTTATTTTGATTTTATATGCTAATATAATTTCTTATTCTGTTAAATAATCTTAAATTGGAATGTCTTATAGATATGAAAGTAAAAAAATGCATTAGTGACATAAACAGTTAAATAGTTATTGTGATATTGTCTGCGCGGGAAATGTGACTACGTCCAATATCAGTTTGGTCTTGAAGACAAGGCAGAATTTTATAATAAATTAATTTATTACAATGATTCCCAACAAAATACGTGAAAGTCGAAGAGTGAAAGCATTGAAATTACCAAAAAATCTAGAGCGCTTATATAAAGAAGGAAAATGTCGCGAGTGTGCTGTGGTGGTTACCCGAATGGACTTTGCCAAGATATTGGGTAAATTTACTAAAGTAAAGATTCAATATGAAAGCAGCACGACGCCTAAAACGAAACAAAATTCAGAAAAGACAGAAATAACTTCGCCTAACTCAAATGCTAGATTAAAAAGTAACGAGAATGGTATGGTCCTTATTCATAGAAACGCTTACAGTCAACACCCTGTCAAAGAGCTTGCAGCTCCTAAAAAGAGCAAAAGTGAGACTGCTCGTTTAACACCTAATATTCTGAAAGAAAACAATAGATTAAAAAAGCCTTTATTGAAAGACAAAAATGCAAATTATGATGACAAAAAGAAGAAAAGCAAGACCAACTTAAAACAGTATGGTATTGTATTTGAAGACCCATTGGCTCATAATCCTAACAATGAAACTAATTGCAAAATAACTCTAACTGACCTACTATCTCAAATAAATGAAAGCATACTTCCTTCGGATGATTGGTGCATAGATTTCTTTCCGAAAAAAGGTGAACCTAAAGATGATAAAGTATATGATCGGATAGCAGCGGAATTAGAAGATTTAATGTACAGTGAGAAACCTGCTAAGCCTGAAGATAAAACAGACAACACTGAAACCAAAGTGGATGACTTCCCATCCATTATGGACATTCTTAATGATAATAGCAATGAAAATAAAACAAATGACCAAAGTAGTAACCTAGAATTTAAATCAAATTTAGAATCTAGTGATGTAGAAGCTATGCTCCTAGGTAAACCAAATCCCACAAGTGATCCTGTGCCACCTACACCCATGGATGTTGATAATCCTGACATGAGTAATTTAATTGAAGATGTTAACCAATTTACTGTCATTCAAGACAATATAATCACTGAACAGGATACTAAAATACCTGCTACAGATGCCACTGAGGAAATTGAAAACCCTTCAGAAGTGACTGAGGATACTCAAAAGCCTTCAGATGTGACTAAAGAGTCTGACAACCCTTCAGATGTGACTCAGGATATTAAAAACCCTTCAGACATGATTGAGGAAATTGAAAACCCTCATAGTCCATCCATACTCGATGAAGCTCTACAAAAGGGCATTGAGGAACACTTGCCCTGTAACACTGATAAACAAACTGAGGAACTAGAGACAAGCCAAGTCAAAACTGATGGAAAGTCTAGCGATGAGACAAAGCAGGCTGAGACAACAGAGACCAAAGTAGAGGAAATTGAAACAAAGGTAATTTTGACAATTATTGATAACAAAGTTAATAAATCTAAAGATATCAAAATCAAGGAACCAATCTCCTTCGCTTCAATAGAAGGGATCACCCATCTTGTTTTCAAAAAGACTAAAGATGGTGATTCTTTAAAAATTGTAACATGTCCGAAGAATTTAAGATATGATATTGAAATAGATGGGAAATCAGTTGAGTTTATTGGAGCACCCAAATTTATATCTAGTTTAGAAGACTTACAAGTGCTATTGCAAATTGTTAATGAGAGCGAACTGGACAGTTTATATGTATTGCATTGACACTTCAAGTGAATACAAAAAATTGTAATGGTACATAATATGAAATAGTTAAGTCACCACATCATTGTTAAACATAGTGCCTGGACAATTAAATGGAGGTATGGAATGCCTTCAATATTTCTGTTAATAATTTTGTAGATACACTTTGTTCAATGGTATAAAATGGGCCGTTTATTGAGATTTAATGACATCATTGTTTCACTTGTGGCTGTAATCAAATGATATAAAATTAACATTATGTTAATGACTGAGATATTATGTAATTTGAACATTGTTATATGTATCGTTATGTATTATTCTGAAAATATAAAACATTGCAATTTAGTAATATTACTATTTTGATAAGTTTAGAAATTTAATAAATCTTAATAGGTAACTTGTTTTGGTTTGTGTACCTTAAGTGATTCAGTTCAATGTTTTGATTGAAAGCACACTGGGTTGCCATAAATTGACAAGAATAGATAAGATCCTACTAAAATACTTGATCAGTAGAATAATAGAATTTTAAATAGTGTTTAGTTATGAGAAGTGGTAGGGCTTTCTAATTATTCATTATATTTAGTCATAACATAGGTAGTGTTGGGTTTTCAGTCATGCAAAATTATGAAAATATTTAATAACTGTGGCACATCCTGGTTCTTTTGGCTCTAACAAATGGTAAACCTCAGTATGCTTTTCACACTGACCTATTGCAAGCATAAATAAGAAATATGACAGGTTAAATGTCTAATAGAAAATATGTTTTACCAACTGTATATGTGAATTACCTAGTATGCAAGTAAGAATTACTCATATCTAAACCACAATGTCTGATGATTTACTGTTTAAAATGGTAGCCATTACCAACAATAATGGTTAGCACTTAAACAGTATAAAGAATGTAATACTATATTCAATGACAGAAGCAACTCTGTCATTGAATATCTTAGATTACATTTTCAGGTTGTATCTATCTAACCTGTTGGAATCTACTGCTGGGCATAGCCGCTCCTAATTTTAACTATATAATTATACTAGAATAATTTCTTATAAAATATATATTTAGACATAATTTATGTTTAAATATAGTTTTTAATATCATTACATAATAATTTAGCTTGTGTCATTTTACAGGTATAAATGGGAAGGCTAATTTAAATTGTCAGAGTGGTATAAACCTACTAGGAAAATGATATGATAAGGTTTTAAACATAGTCCATTGAAATTTTACATTTCTTAGGCCTTAGCGTGCGTTTTTCAGAGGACGCAATTTTATTATTTTGATGTGTAGAGGGGTTAGTATAAGCTTAAGTACAAGTTTGTGGGGTTGCCACCCTTGTCCTCCGGCCGCCATCTTGGAAAAAGAAAATGATATGATAAGGTTCATAATATGTTTAATTTGATCCTGGTTGTCGGTACGAATTTGACAGATATGATCGTGTTATAAGCACGTACTGTAACGCGTTAGTATAACATGGTCACAGTGAATCGTTTTTCAGTTCTATAACGAGTTGTAATGCAAGTAGAAGTTCAATTAATAGGTCAAAAGATGTCTAGGCAAAACTGCTAATTGTAAAAGAAAGAGTAAAAAACATGTGTTATGCTGAGTGGTGGCTGAAATTCAAGCTGGATGTTGGCGTGTGTTTTATACATTTTCTAACAGCTCCTCTAGGGTAAAATGACGATCTAAGGCCGCAAATTCGGCACGGCGCTGCGGCGCGTGCAGCGGAGCGTTTCAGCGTGCATTGTCTCGTGCAGCGTCGCGTTCAACGCTACAATGCAAGCTGGAACGCTCCGCTGCACGCGCCGCCGCTCCGAATTTGCGGTCTAAAAAATACGAGGCAAGACGCTGACTATAAACGTAATGGAGAGCCACAAAGAACTAATTAGAGCAACGACACAGAATGTATGACGATAAACTAGATAATCACAGAAAAAATATTCGAAATTGCGGTTCTAAACAACTTACTACGATAATTATGAAATAATGATTTACCAAATATTTTTTCTTAAGGCAACACTTTTCCGCGTAAACTTAATTATAATTTCTACGTTTAGTTTCCGTACGGAAAAATACCTGCATGCTGTGTGCACCTTAAAAAAACAATAACGGGTTGCACTTCGGGAGTGCTGGCAGAAGTGAAAACTTGAATAATATTAACGTTGTGCATTTTTGATATTTTGGAATGGTTAGGGAATAATTTTGCACGAATTGCTTTAATTATCAGTATAAAAGTACTATCATTTATGTGGTAAAATACAATATTAATTTATTGCGCTATCGTACACAAACATGACAATACTCCCTCCGTCTTACGAATTTTCGATCAGGTCACGTGTCCTGAAGTGAGTTTAACATTTTTTACCCATCACAAAAAAAGTGCACAACGCCGCTAAAGAAGTTTTCACTTCAAAAATATTTAATAAATATTAGATACTATATATTTCTTACCCAGATTATTACAATAAGTATATTTTGAGTTTTTATCTCGACGTACTTTAACAGACCATTGGTTTAGATAATTCTGAAGATAGAGGCGTGAACGAATGATTCTATATTTGTTTCGGTGCCTAACCAACTATATATTGATATATATATAAATTGATAACGTAAAATGTATATTGACTTTTTTCATTGGCAACAACTCTGTAAACATGTACTGCATGCTAATCTTTATTGCTTCTAAAATAGATAAATATAATTACAATGTTGCAAATTACTGTTATACTTTAGTTTGCGTATCTATTATTTAAGTTTTAATAAAAGATGCCGAATATTAATTATTGTGCTAAATTATTTTTAAGACCTGAATATTAATAATTTCATTAAGATACCTTTAGTTACTGGATATTATACTACGTTGATGTGAGACAAAAAACGTGCAGTAGGTATGTAAAAAAAAGTACTCAGATTACACAAAATGTTGCGCGCAATTAGCGCAACATTTTTGCGGGATATAAACCAAATTGTCTTGAAATGTAAACTTCAGCAAAATTACGTCGTATTAAATAAATAAATGATGCATCTTAAATGTATATAATTTTGGCTGAAGAGGTTTGTGGGTCAAACAGCGACCAAATTATATAAACCGGTAACATGCAGACAGAATTCCAATATCGAACTTAAGACTGCGCCGAGCGTAAGACAGATAATGGCAGAGCTCGTGCGGCGCATATTCAAATCGGCGCCGGCGCGCGGCCGCCATAGTAAAATTGTATGGAGGATTTGAAGTGCTTTTTTGATAAATATGTATCTTTATTGTCAACCAATAACTTAAAGGGATTAAATATAATGACCACCAAAAATACTGATCGCACACCAAAATATGCTTACTAAAATATATCATAACGAGCACCTATACGTCTCAAATCAATGCATTCCGTCTCGGAAGGGTTAGGTTACTTCTTAAACCCACCCAAAAATAGGAGCCCCGCGAAGCTGGGCTCCGTCGACTTAATTTGATCTCTTTCAATAGATTTTGGTGTGCAATTAGTATTTTTGGTATGCATATTTGCTGTGCAATTATTATTTTTTGGCTGTACAGTTCAATACTACTCTAACTTAAATATTTGGGAGGGACAAATTGTAATATTACTATTTATGTTTTGTTTAAGCTGTAAAATAGGATAGATTTCTACTGTTTAATGTAATAATCACGTAACACGTGCTTACGTTTTTGCATTTTTCGTGCAAATTTACGTAATTTTGTAGACGAAAATATTTATTATCTTAAGTTTTTTACACAGAGTAATTGTAAACACATTCATTATTACGGTAAATGTATATTTTATATTTGTATTAAACAAAAAGTGTTGATTTTATTCACTTAATTGTGACCGCCTGTTTTGGCACATTTCGCTCGGCGCAGTCTTAAAACTTTACTATGTTTTACATACCCAAGGTACTAGGTTTGTAGTACGCAAATGTTAAAATAAGGTGTTTTAATAGATTGCATCACGGATTATTTTGTTTATTCCTGTCATGTATCGTTATTTAATTATCATTCTATTTATTGTACACTTATACTACTAGAAAACTCAGAATAAAACCTCGGTATATTTAGTAATAGTTAAGCTACTAGAATTATTATTATTATGGCATCATCAGAAGCGCGAAAAGATAATCTGCTTTTAACATGATAACTTTTAAAAAGGCAATTAATTAAGTTATTATTTTGTGTGTCGCGACGGTTGACTTTTGCGGCATTCTACTCCATCACGCCAGACAATGTAGACCATAACTAAATAAAATATGTACCTAAAACTTACATAATTAAACAATACAATTCATACACGTTAAGCCTTTGTCTTGCTTATGATAATTATGACAAATTGCATAGTGAGACCCTTATATTTTTAAAATAATTACTACTAAAATGTAAATTATATAAATTGCGATGAGTGCAACTATAAATAAGTATATAAATAAAATATATAATACAGAAATTAATTAACTTGTAGAACTCATATTCTTTTATGTTGCAAATTATTATTTAATTGCGTTGTAAGAATAGAAGAGAGGGCACTTTAGATTTGTGGGTAGATTGTCAAACCAGCATTTTATTGGGTAGGCAACACCTATGTATGTTAAAAGACTAGTATTCTCTAGTTGGCACAGCTTGATCGCACATTGTATTTAAAATTGCTTACGAAAATTCGAAATAAACAGTTTTATTGACATGTCAAGGAGAAAATAGTGTAATACAAAATAAATACAAACAGATAGTTGGCTCAGACAAAGAACTTAAAAACAGAGCTTGGCCATTCATAAAACACCAATAATTATGGTAAGGTACAGTAATCTGCCCATTGTAGAGAATACGATATGTAAAGTACAAAAAAACAAAAGTACCTACTTAACAAAGTCTATTTTTCATAAATACTCTAAAAATATCACAATAACTGTCTCAATTATTCCATAAATTTAAAATAATACTAATAAAGCGACGCCTGTATGGCAAACTTAAGTCTCCAAGCTGAAATCCGAGTTTACCATATGAGAAAACAAATGCGATATTTTGTCTCAATTTTCTTACTAAGTTTTTATATATCCTCCTCTAGTTTGTATTATTGCTGTTTCACGCGGATACGCCATGGCTCTGCCTATAAATTCTTTGTCAAATGGTGGATACACACGTACGTACATGCTCATCGAGCAAGTCTCATCAAACAAAGCTGTTCTCCATACATGTTCCACCTTGCGTCTACACGTAAAAAGCTTGCTCAAAGAACATGTTTAATGTGCGTTGAAACTCTTCGAGCAATGGACGATTCGTTGTTGTGTTTGGTTGGTTTCGGACATCGAGCAAGAGTTATGGACGTTTGAATCTTGTTCGAATCGAACATTTTGGTTGGCTTTGAGCATTTGTCTTGCGAGTTGCATGGTACACACGTTCGTACTTGCTAGAGATGGAGCATGTGCGTGCGTGTGTACCCACCAAAAGGTTATGCTACGTTTACACGCTTGCCGGGGTTGGGCAAACGTTCACAAGCTCTAAGCCTTTAAAAACACTTGGATGCTATTCACACGCTTGTGAGTGCGTTAGTGTGTTTTGAACAAGCAAGCATGGCAGACGTGGAGGCTGAAGTTGTGTCAGCTATGGCGTTTGGCTTAAAATATTTTTATTAAAAAGTATTATCATTCCTACTATTATAGAAATGCGTTGTAGAATATATTTTCTTTAGACTACAATAAATTTATTTCTTTATTTTAGTTATAATGTCGTCCTAACCGATTTCGGTCACGGCGGCCAATCTAAACCGAGTTATTATAGTGTACAAACACAGGTGCACTCTCTATTCCCTCACTCTCATAGTCCGATGGGACGACAATGCGACACAACCGGAGAGAGATCAGGGGCAGGAACCACGGCTTTACGTGCCTTCCGAAGCACGGAGGTGTAAACACCACCAACTTCCTGATTCCGGGCTGCTACTGAGTAATTCTAAAAGGGAAAACCCTGTAACTAATTACTTGGCCTGACCCAGGATTCGAGCTCAGGACCTCGTGTTCAGCAGTCGCGCTTTGCGACCACTAGACCAACGAGGCAGTCATACACGGTCGTATAAACACCCGGTCGTATAAACACGCAGCGTAGAAACACCCGTTCGGCGCGAGCTCCTAAGCGACACTAAGCAAGCGCCTACATGTAAATACGTCGCCAGCGTTTGCCGCAAGCTTCCTTTGATCTGTGTTCAAAAACCGACACCAGCATGGATCGGGCGGCGTCAAGCTCACGCAAGCCAAGCCGAACACCCCGTTCACACGCTTGTGTTCGTGAACACTTGCCGAGGCTTGCCAAGCGTGTAAACGTGCCATTAGATTATATGAAATAATTTTAAATTACTACATACACAACCATATTCTTCTTGTGAGCACGGCTGCTAAAAAGCAGTCGAAACGTTGGAAAAGTAAAAATAAACGCCGTTTAAAATCGCTTAGATGACGTACCGATAAAGGAACCCCTTTATAAACAATAATTTAACAGGCGAACACAGACTACACAATTATGTTAATGCTCGCTTACACTGGGTCGTGTGCCGACTTCGGCATGTCAAAAGCGCCCTCGATTGAAGCGTTGCTACACAAGCGACTCCCGCCTTCATCTTGGTCGACTTCGGTTATGAACTGAGTCGTCAGACGATTAAGCATTTACACCACGCTGTTAGACGAATTCGGCAGGTAGCCAAAGTCGTCCAACCACTTTTCAGAAGGCCGATTCAATACAAGCGACGCACTCTTATATGAATCTAGTAGATAAGTGGAGTAAAATAGTTCTTAAAATACGTATAGATAACAGAATGTCTGATGAATCTGATGATGAAAGATTTATTTATTTAGATTTTAAATAGTTATTGTCATATACTTGATTAATTTGCAATTTATGTCAATGAGATTGTATTGATCTATGTACAATAAAGCAGATTCCCCTAAATTATGTGTCTTGCGTTAATCGTTATAGTCAATGCGATTTCGTATCCGTTCTGGTATTGGTAACTTCATTACTATATTGATCGCCATGCCATGCCGGTTATACTTGACCGCGAACATTTAACGTGTAGGTATCTAAAATTATAAATGCACAATAAAGCTGTAAGTAACAATTTTGTATAAACCAAAGCTTTTTAATCTATTTGTGAAATTAAACATAGGCTTAGTATCTTTATTAATATACAACTTTGAAGGCTAACTTAGAGATAAGTTATTATGCTGATACGGATTAGCAATAAGGTTATCGGGGTAAATATGTATATCCCTATTTGCCACCTATTTGGGTACTTTGTATCTGCATTCTGTATCAAATAAAGCTTGTCAATAATGGTCTCATAGTCGTTCGTCTATATGTCTAAGCTAATTTAAATTAAGGACTTCATAGTAGTAGTGAATATAAGAAAAGCAAAGGCATCACAGCCATTTAACAACGTAAAAAGGCAAGCAAGATAAAAACAAGCTCGTCATCATTTAAAATTGATCGTGCTCTCGACAGATCTTGACGATCCCTTTTTTTAGCTTATAAGCATGCTAGAACAAACAACAGAGGCGATAGAACTTAAAATTTTCGCTCAAGATGACGATATAGGCACTATTACCTACATCAAATTATCTACAAGGTGGGCAGTTGCTTCCCTTGCCCCATCCTGGGCGATGCCCTTGATTTCAAATTTTCTAGTATATTATAACTAGCAACACCAAGTGTTATCGTTAAAAAATAAGACATTAGGTACTTAAAATTTTTATGTGTACTTGTGTATTGTATTTAGTAAGTTGTCAGATAAATATACTAATGTATTACAAAGTCTTACATGCATGTGTAAAAGCATATTTTATTAATTGGTAACTTAATTTATATTGACACATAATATAATAATAATAACAAAATATTTTTAGTGGACTTAGAATTAGGTAGTTCAATAAAGTGTAAACCAGAATGGTTTAAAAAATAAAGACTGGTTTTATTGGCAATTTACATATTATAATATTTATATTCCTTATTAAATGCATTAAACTTTGTAGGGTAACTTGTTTGTGTGCCTTCCTTTGTCACAGAGAGTGTAGCAACATGACAAGCAGCACCAATTATTTGATGCAAGGGTTTCTCCTTCTCAGTCACTAAATATGTTGCCAGAGCCCCAATGAAAGCGTCACCTGCTCCCTGTAATAGAGTATTACAGATAAGACCTACTTACATGAGAAATATACAACTAGTGAAATGGTAATGTATTTTCTTACGGTAGTGTCCACAGGCACAACTTCTTTACATAAGACATGTCTTGGTTGGTGATCATGTTTTGACAAATATACTGCTCCTTTAGATCCCAGAGTAATTATTACTGTTTCACATCCAGTGTCAAGTAACTTCTTTAGTGCTTTGACAGAATTCCTAAAACAAAGTTAATATTGCTGCTAAATCTACTTACAATAATTAGTATTTTAGATATACTTAATCAATTTTATAGATGACTTACATTATATTAACATCCATATTAGTAAGTAATGAGGCCTCCGGTTCATTTAAACAAAGTATTGTACAGTATGGCAATATTTCTTCAATGCCGGCTTGAGCCGGTGCTGCATTAAGCAATTTAATCTGTAGTAAATAGAGATATTATTTTTTACTTTTATGTACATCATATAGATATAAACAATAGGTAGGTAAGTACATTATTAAATTTCATATACTTACACCTCTCCCCAATTTAAAAGCTTCTAATGTAGTTTCAAAAGGTGTCTCTAATTGACCAATAAGTACATCAGCATTCTTTATTAATTCAGAAGATTTTTTCACATCATATAAACTAAGATAACTGTTTGCACCTGGAACTATCACAATTTGATTTTCACCATCATCAGCTACTGCTATTTGTGCAATACCTGTTGTTACATTTGGTGTAATAGTAACATGCTCAATGTCCACACCATGGCTTTGAAAATTTTCTTTGTATTTCTCTCCCCATTGGTCATCACCTAGCTGCAAATACAATGAAAGATAACAGAAATTCTAACCAAAAATAAATGTCAAGGAGATAAGCATCTGTTTCATAGTTGTTGTCATAATTATTATGACAGAGAGCTAGTAAAATTTGGATAAATTTACTCTACAAATCATGTAGGTATTGCCGCCCAATTTCGCAGCAGCCACACATTGATTAGCACCCTTTCCACCAAAACTGGTCGTAAATTTAGTTCCATGAAGTGTTTCTCCAGGTTTAGGTAATCTTGCTGCATATCTAAAACATTTTAATAATATTAATAAATAATTCTATCGATCTAATTGATGGATAAACCTCTAAACATTGTGGTTAAGATACTGTTGACATAACTGCCTACTAAAAAAGAACAATGTTTTCTTTAGTCAGTATCTACCAAAGATTAGGTATCTACATAAAGGTACTCAAGTATTACATAATCGACATTAAGATCTAAAGTTATAGGTAGGTAGTGAAGATGTACGTACGTTGTAAAATCTACACAGCAAGATCCAAAAACTACAATTTTAGACATGCTTATTTAATTACCTACTATCTTCGTCTTGCACCGCGTTATTATTTAGAAAGCAGTAGGTCAAATACAGAACTCGAATACAAAATGGAAGAAAACGTTAGTTAGCTACAGTGAATTACAAGAAACTACATCAACTTACCTACCTACTACTTTACAGTTATTGTTTTACAAATATTATGATAAGCACATCGATAATACAGTGATGATGATAACAACGCGTCACACGTCATAAATTAAAAGCAAATTAAAACAAATGTTGCCTGTATTATTACCTAGATCATTTACAGACAGACAAAAATTTTAAAAGTACCTACTTAGATGTTTTGGTATAGGTGCCTATACTTACCAAAACATATTTTAAAATTTTTGTCTGTCTGTCTGTTTGTAATATATACTTTCATGTGCATTATGTAAAAAACTGTTATTTTGACATTACAAACAGACACTTCAATTTTATTTATTTCCTATAGATAGAGGATTTAATCACAGGTAGGTACTTACTGTAATTAACTACTTATGTAAGTAGTTACTAGCAAAGGTTCTAGGTTTAGGTATATTATATTCTTATTTATAATTTCTTTATAGTCCAGTCTATGAATCCGTAGTTTGATTTTATGGTACGTTTACACGCTTGGCAAGCCTCGGCAAGTGTTCACGAACACAAGCGTGTGAACGGGGTGTTCGGCTTGGCTTGCGTGAGCTTGACGCCGATCCGTGCTGGTGTAGGATGTTGAACACAAATCAAAGGAAACTTGCGGCAAGCGCTGGCGACGTATAATTACTTGTAGGCGCGTGCTTAGTGTCGCCCAGGAGCTCGCGCCGAACGGGTGTTTCTACGCTGCGCTGTATACGACCGTGTATGACTGCCTCGTTGGTCTAGTGGTTGCAAAGCGCGACTGCTGAACACGAGGTCCTGGGCTCGAATCCTGGGTCGGGCCAAGTAATTAGTTATAGGGTTTTCCCTTTTAGAATTACTCAGTAGCAGCCCGTAATCAGGAAGTTGGTGGTGTTTACACCCCCGTGCTTCGGAAGGCATGTAAAGCCGTGGTTCCTGCCCCTGATCTCTCCGGTTGTGTCGGATTGTCGTCCCATCGGACTATGAGAGTGAGGGAACAGAGAGTGCACCTGTTTGTACACTTGTGCACTATAATATACTATAATAACTTTGTTTAGATTGGCCGCCGTGACCGAAATCGGTTAGGACGACATTATAACTAAAATAAAGAAATAAATTTATTGTATTTTAAAGAAAATATATTATTCTACAACGCATTTCCATAATAGTAGGAATGATAATACTTTTTAATAAAAATATTTTAAGCCAAACGCCATAGCTGACACAACTTCAGCCTCCGCGTCTGCCATGCTTGCTTGTTCAAACACACAGGCCCTGTTTAGTTAACTCTGTATGGGGCTAAGTTTATACCTACGGGGTCTGAATTTTATTATTTTCAAATATTGCAACACCAAAGTATCGACGGCTTATAAATGTTTTTATTTTAATTTATTACAAATACAATGTAAAAAGCTTGGAAATAATTATGAATTATATTTTTGATAATTAAACAATAGAGCAAAGTATCTTAATCGAAGTATAAAAAAGATAATTCATTATATCAATATTTACAATTAATTTTGTGTTATTTACTAGCAACACTACAAGACAAATGTCTGCCACCGCTTGCGCACCGTTTATCTTGTAATTTCGGTTTATTTTTGATAAATTTAATAAACTAGTTTTGATTTCTCCTGCATTAAAAACGTTGAGTCGGGCACCCTGTTACTCCGTTGTTTGGTGAAATCAAGTGTTATTTTGTGAGATATAGACTCAAGTTGTGAGAAAGTGACTCTTACATTGTTTTTAAATATGAGTTCCAATGAATCAGTCGGATATATATTTATTGACATGTACGGTCAAAGACAATAATCGAGTGCCTATATATTCATAGTAAGATTTGTATGTATTGCTTTATTCACAAAATTACAAATAAACCTTTTATAATAAAGTTATGTACATAGTTTATTGAACCATCTAAACTGTGTTTTTCGATTAAGTTTTCTTTGAATACTCACGTGAACGCTGATTTTATTAATAACTAGATTTCTAGAGAATAACATAATAAGTCTAAATCGGCATACACATTAACTTCAAAGAAGTCTTCGAAAAATACAGTGAATTTTGAATCCTTAATAATGACAAGCAAATAGATACCTATACATACCCATATAGGTATATATATACCTACACACCACAATTACAATTTACGATAGTTTTGTGTGGGCTGAAAATAGATGGCGCAAGACGCTAAGGAAAAATTGCCTCACAAATTTTATATGAAGTTGTCATTCTTCTCTTTGAGTATAAATGTTCTGTGACCAGTGACACTAACGCACTCACATCACAAGCGTGTAAATAGCATCCAAGCGTTTTTAAAGGCTTGGAGCTTGTGAACGTTTGCTAAACCCCGGCAAGCGTGTAAACGTAGCATTAGGATCGGCTTACATTACATTAGGTATGTATTTACTGTCTAGTGTCTAATGCTAGGTTTATACGTTCGCTAAGTTTCAGCAAGCGTCCACAAGCACAAGCGTGTGAACGAAGTTGCTCGTCTTGGCTTGCATGAGCTTCGAGAAGCTTGTAGATGTTTCGTCGAGTGTCGGTATAATTATGCGCAGTTATGAGGGCGCTTGCGACAAACTTTTGCGATGCATTCACATGTTTGTGCGCATTTAATAACGATTTTAATCACGAGACGGATGCACGTTCTATTTGTTCGAAAAATTATAAATTAAATTATTTTTCTGTAGTAATCGTATAAGCCAGAGGTTTCTAGACTTTTTATTCTCATAGACCACTTTCAAAATTTAGTTGGTTCCGGTGGACCCCCTGCAGCTAAACAAGTTCATGTAATTAAAAAACGGGTTAGAAATTCTCGGGACTAAACTTACCACGGTAGGCGGGCTGACCTTTTTTTTTTTATTAATTCTCTACCGAAAAATCGAAAATCCACTGGTACTGAATATGGAATATGCAAGTTTTTACAAGTAACAATCGCTGCGCATGCCAAACAGTCGGTGAAGTTTTGTATTGCTTGTATTACAAATAAATGTATGTCTTAACATATATTTATTTGTAATACAAGCAATACAGCCTTAGCTGCCTGTCCACTAAAGCAGAGTGAGGCTGCGGAACGAAGAAATATTAACTAATAGGATTGCTTACTGGAGCGGAGCAGAGATTATATGCAATCCTATTGGTTAAGCTTTCTCCGTTTCTTCGCTCCGCTTCAATTGACAGGCAACAGCCACAGCCGAAAAAAGTACAGTTGGACTGCACGGACTGTCAAACTCTCATAGTACCTATGCTAGACCTCAGCAAGCATCCACAAACCCCAAAACTATTCAAATTCTAGGGTCGCGTTTGGGAATCATTTACATACCTGTGCACCTTTTTTTTTTACTTGCAATGCTTTGACGCATGCCTCTCCGTGGGGCGACGGAGAGGTTATGTCGGGCTCACCGGGGAAATGATACCCCGGTAATACCGACTAAATCTACCACGGTGTTCCTCGACATAACCATAGATGGCGAGGCCGCGCGAATCGCTTTCACATGCAATCGCGACCCCGTCATGGTTTCGGCCCGCCGCCGTGTGAAACGGCAAGCCACTACACACTATACCTGTGCACCTACCCCAACCAGGCCAAACACCCCCGTTCATAGTGCTCACACGCTCGTGCTTGTGGACGCTTCTCGAGAATTGGCAAGCGTGTAAACCTAGCATAATATACGTTTTTGTCCTATCTTGCAAATCTTGCAATCTCCCACAAGATTTCAGACTGCTGTTGTGCGCAGACAGCTCCTATTTTCCGAATCATTTATTTATAAAGTTTCACAATCTTATCTTTTCTCATACTATAACACGCTACTTAAAAACATTGGAAAGATATAAAAAATAATAATTAGGTTTTTACTGGATTTATAAAGATCTTTGTAATTTTGAATGAAAAAGGGTTACGTGGAAGTAATTTTAAATATTTAAGTAATGGTAAGTTGTGAAAAATAGATGCTACTATAATATACCTACAGTAAAATGTAGCAAATATATGTATAATACCTATGTATTATTATTATATTCGCTACATTGTAGTCAATAATAATTATTATAAGTGGGCATTTCAATGTTCTTATATAATTTAGTATTGAGGTCTTCGATGTGGAGAAATAAATATTTACCCTAAACTGCCATCCTGTTCTAATGTTCCATACATTGTCACATGTTGTCATCTATCGTGTTGGGCTTGGCACCGAGTCCAAAACTTGTTAAATTTTGTTATAGGTTAGGTTATATAGGTAAGATTTTCAAGATTAAGTAGATTCGATTTAGTATTTTGGAAGTTGGTTCCTTTTTTGTTAAAAAGGTTTTTATTTTTGTATTTTTAGTGATAAAATTTTATACGTAGGTATTATAAAATATGGGTAGACCTACTATAGACGCTGCTCGTATGAGAAAACAGCGCCAAACTGAAACCAAGGCTGAAAGAGGAAAACGCTTAAAAGCAAATAAGGAAAGAAAATCTTTAAGCATTTTAAATGAGAGGCCTGACCAGCGCGAAAATAGATTGTCAAAAATGAGATCCTTTATATTACATAGGTTAAATGACGAAAATCAAGAAAACTATAATCGTCTTAGTTTAATTCGCACTCGTTTGGCTAACAAAAGTCAAGAAGACTACGATCATCGTCTTTCTTTAATCCGCAACCGATTAGCTAATGAGAGCCAAGAAGACTACGATCATCGTCTAACTTTAATTCGTAGCCGATTAGGTAATGTGAGTCAAGAAGACTACGATCATCGTCTTTCTTTAATAGATGCTCGTTTAGCCAATGAAACTGTCGAGCAACGATCACAACGATTGAGCGTCCTACATGCTCGTTCTAGTCAGAGGTTGCTTAATGAAATGCCAGAAGCCACAGTCGAAAGATTAAAGAAGATGGCCAATTTTCTTAGGGCACTCTGCCTAGCATCTAAAAATGTATGTACCTTTACGAATTTTGCTTTATTTTAAATTTAGTATGCTCTGATATTAACTGTAAAAGTAACATAATCCACTAACTTCAGATTTCTTAGAGATTAACAAAAACATATTTTGGTCATGAACCTACTCGGGCTCATAATTCTCTTGTCTGTTGTGATATATTATGTATAATCTAAACCCTGTAAAATTAGTAGGACAGTAATGGAATGATTAAGTACCTACCTATGACATGTATAATTAGATAGACTCTTGATAAAAGGTTAGGAAGTGTCATATAGGATTGCAAAGTGTTAAAATAAAAACAAAATCTGAATAACTTTTGAATGAAATATTTAATATTCAAAAATTCTAACAAAAATATTGTCTAAAAATGATGCTGGTGGAGTAATATTGGTCTGATGTCTTGCCCAGTCTAAATACATAAGTTATACAAAGTTAGGTATTACATAAAATGATATATTATAAGTATTATAACATCTATTAAATACACAATGGGCAGATGTATTTGAAGCCCGCTTATAGTAAGGTAATTTTATTAGAGTAGAACTACGAGTTGGTGGTAAAATAACCGGTGGAGGTAAGATGAGGGCCTCTGGTGATGGTGAAATTACATTTTCATTTTGTATATTAATCTGCAGGTTCATCAGTTTCTTCTCGAGATGAATCTTGATGTAATTGTCTATTAGCCCTCATCCAACAGGGATGACAAACATAGTTCCTTGTTATTCCCTAAAACAAATAATGTTGACCTGTAACTAATATAGCTTGTGATAGCTTAATGGTGTAAATGATACATAGAATTTAAAGTCTTAATGTCTTCTCGGTCTTGAACTTACATACATATAATAATTTATCACTTTTCATATAAGGTGAAAGAATATTCTACCGAACGGGCGAACTCGGGGCTGAGGTTACTATATGATGATGGTAACAAAACAACCGTCGAGTCGCTGACGTCCTGGTCTCGATGTGTAGACTGTACTATAGCGATTACGATACTGGTTACGATGTCGGAGGTTCTGAAAGGCGTGTTGTTGCGGGTTCGATGTGCGGGTCAGGATCAGGACTTTAAATGAATAGAAACAAGCTTCATAATTCAGTTGGTTGAAGGCTTCTGGCTGGCTCCGTTCGGTTCTTGAGGCTTGAAGATGAGGTTTCTTGAGCACCTGCGGTCGATCGATACTGTACCGCTTAAGTACCTCTAATCTTTACTGTAACGAGAGCCGGCCAGAAACCTCGGTCAACAAGTTTATTTTTAATTATATATTGTACATATTTCTGCTTATAACTACGGAACTGTGCTAGCTAGCGTGATGATACAAAAACTGCCGCGTAGGGCACAATAAGACCTACCTATTGATATCTGTTTTATCTATCGGAAGTTAGGTCTAGATATAGTTATTCTAGGTTTTAGGCTAAAAATCTATTTTGCGGTAACGTTTATATAAAAAAAAATTTAATAACTTTTTAACTATACTATGTAGGAATATGATTCCTTCAGTATGTTGTAGTGCTTTTAGTAGTGTACAAAATAAAACACACAAGTGAAACCTTTTATTAAAAACTTAAGACCTAGGAACCCTAACATACCTAACTCGAGGTAAAAATGCATTTTATGTGCAATATTTATGCTTTAAACATGATATTCTTATAAACTATATAAAAGAAACATAATATTATATTACTTACACTATTTATCTACATTTTTCAAGTCTATATATGACCTAATTCGGCACTATTGTAACGATAAACTTTATTGATACGTCACACTTATGTATTCACACTCACAATAACACGATTTAAGTCAATATTAACGTTGACGCGAACAAATATCATATGAGAAACTCTTGCAAATGCTTGTAAGTTATTTATACTAAATCAATATCTTTGGACATCTCACATAAAGCCATCTGTTCCCAAGCTAACACTGCTTAGTTTGAGGTGTAGTGTATAATGCTAATACTATGGCAACCAGCTAGTTGATTAACACAAATATTTTAAAATACATACATTATATTATCTATATAACTAAGTCTTAACATGCAGACACAGAACAAATATTTGTGGTAATTATGCAAATATTTGACAAGAGACAACATTGGGAATCGAACCCACAACCTTCAGCTTAACAGTCAGGGTGGTGCTACCCATTGGAACAACAAGCCATAATGCTCTCAAAGGTGTGTGAAGCCAGGCAACCTGCACTGGCTAATGACATAGGCTGTAGTCTCATTTCACTTACCTATTATTAGAAAGGGCCCACTGGAAAAATTATATTTTTTTATAATTACTTATATTTGTAGTATTTTCATACGTGATGATAAATCATAACTGTTATATATGATGAAAATCATAACTGAAATCTTGCAGTAAAAGAAAATTGCATTAAAAGTGATGTCTGTGTATCTGGATCAATAATGTGATGTATTATCTTATGTCCCTTACTGATCGGCCACAACCAAGGCACACCATAGTGTGGCCCAGCATTCTATGATTGGCACCGTCTGAAGTTAGCAGCAAGAAGCATGGGTAACAAATATGTCCATCTTCTGGAAGCTGAAAGGCAAAGTAGATTATGAGAGTATAGATATATCTACTTTTTAGCAATTGTAATGTGAAGAAGGTTCTAAATAAATACTTCTTTAAATATTTAAAGGTGAAAATCAATTGTTTAAATGGAAATAATAATTGATTCTACAAATCATTAGATAAATATGTTTTATGTATATAAACGTTATCATAATTTATTTTAAATAAGCACATACTTACCTGAATTGTTTGCCATTGCACAAGCATTCTTTGGAAAGGCATGTCTAACGAAGACACAATATGTCTTCTTAGCCGTCCCGTACTCATTGTAAACAGTTAGTTGACAATGTTTTGGACATTAAGCACAATGAAGTCCTTATTAATTAGCACTAAATAATCGTTGGACAATGGAATCAGTCCGTGTAGAATACCAAATACCAATGGTCATTATGGAGAAAAGATAATCGCACAGTTTCCAAATAAAAATCTTTATTTTTTTATCTCAGTGTCGAATGGAAAATAAAAATCAAAACCACGCGAAAGTTGCGAGTACAAATGTCAAATGTGACAATTAATTGAATTAATGTCAAACACAAAAAAAGGCAGCCGGCGGATGTCGTGCGAGTGTCCAGTCTGTAATGTCGTTCCGTTTTGTTGTTACAAGAAAAAGTTATTTATAACAATAATATTTCATAGCATTCGAGTGTTTTTTTATTAAGATTACGATAATGAATAATTATAATCATTTTACGGTCCAAATAATTTTTTATGTAACTCTGATGGAACATTTATTATAGCTTTACAGGAAATGGAACGCTTCTTCAAAATGGGTGCGCTATCTCAATTCGCCGGAAACGCAGAACAACTATTTATGTTTAAATATTTATTCTGAAGTTGTACAAAAATATAAATAGACTTGTAATTTTCATTTTTATTTTTATTTATATATAATTAGGCGTGTATTAATGTACATGTACATGTATCCCACTGACAAACTAGGCAGAATCTGTCCATGTCCTTTGGTTCGACAAGCGGCATGAAATACAAGAGATATTATAAGTGCTGAACAATTTCGGGAGGCGATCAATATGACGTGCTACAACTAGCTTCTAGTCGCGAAAAAATATGTAACTACTACCTACTAACTTTGATAGGAAATGTGGTACCCTGATATACTGAAACATTTTGCGTAACTCTTTCGAGTGTACAGACGTGATGTTATTATGTGTCATTGCGTAAACAATGCATATTTATGCGAAAGCAGCGATTGCGTTTGATTTGCTGTCATTTTTTGAAGAGTTCCGTTTTCTGTCTCCGAAACCCATCATCAGATCTATATGAAATTTGAATGGAACCATTTCGGAATAAACCCCTTTCGAATAAAGAAATAATTTTGCAAAACCGTCTATATTTGACGAAGATATGCCCAAACAAACATTAAAAAAAAATACAAACATCCGAATTGAGAACCTCCTCCTTTTTTGGAAGTCGGTTAAAAACTACAGGTAACTCAAAAAACATTAGCGACCAAAATTGAACATAGGCAAATACTAAACTGTACTGTAACTATAAAATATACTGTATCTATGAGACAGCAGTGTTTGTGAAAACTAATTCACACGGCACACCTGTTCCCTACACTGTCAGACGTAACTGTTCAAAATCGACGTGACTGTCGTAGCAAGAGATTATATATCCACACTGCTAAGACAACACTCATGAGCAAATTAAGCATATTCTGTATGGCACCAAAAATCTTTAACAAAGTGCCGAACTCATATAAACAGTTAATTTAAACTTATTTAAATGATATCTTAAAGCCCTTTTATTGACAAAATGTTATTATAATATAAATTTAATGATAAACAAATAATGTAATTAAATTATTATTATATTTTATTATTATTATTCTTATTATTTAAACTGACATTGATGCTATAACTACATTTTTTTTATTTCTACATGATTTCCTTATAATCAATTGTTTTAAATATTTATGGTTTACCTATTAATGACAAAAAATTTAATGTTATTATTGCTTGTTTATTAATATTTCATTCTTTTAATTATTCATGATTATATTAAATGCATGCTGTTACAAATTTTTGTGAATACTTGTATGTCTAAAAATTTACAGAACATGTTGAGACTATAATATTTTGTAACACCATATCGAGGGTTTACTGCGAAAACATGCTAACCTACATTTTTGGCAAAAATGAGTTAAGTAAACCAAAATTCTTCTTTTTTTTAGCTCTTTATACTAGTAAAACCGGCTAAGCGCTACGATAAATACTTTAGAAGATAGGTCATGATGAAAACAGTTAAATACGTCAAAGTGCCCAATACTCGATTGCAAAAATATCATAAACGCCGTTGCTGATAATTACTGCAATAAAGTTACACGTAAAAAATAATTACGGTTCCTAACATCATTTTATTTTACAATAATATTAACAAATGTTCTTGTAGAACTTCAATAAACAAAATCTAAAAGAACTTAGTCGTATTTGGCTGCAGCACTCTTTTTATTTCGCTATTGTAATTATACCGCTAAAATCTGATATGTTACTATTATTACATTTTACATGTACCAAATTATTAAAATTAAAACAATATCGTTGACATGCAAAAGCGAATAAACGATAATAACAGCTAGTTTACTAAACCGTAACTAGTATTCGCGATACAGTTATTTAATTTTCGATTCGATTACTAGCCGATTCTGATAGTCTTGTTACATTACATGACTTACTTCGAAATAAACAAAATGCAAGTGTTCAATATTTCGAAATTAAAGAAATAATACAAAACAACATTGAAGTTATTGAACAAAACAAAGTCCAACATCAGGACTCGGTGGTCGTAGTTGAAGAAATTTTGACTGAGCTGGTCAAAAGAGCTTGGTTATTTATTGAACCTACAAAAAGGTGGCGAAAGTTAATCCCGACAGCTGGACTCGTAATATAGCTAAAAAGAGATGGCATTGAGCAGATTGCCTGCCTTATGAAATCAAAGCTAAATTCAGGCTAGCCAAGGTGCCTAAACTAATTGATTGCTCTACAAATATGTCATCATAAGTGCTGTATTTGTAGATACTTTTGGAATTTAGACTTTCTGCAGGGCAGAAAGAATTTTAGTTTGTCTAACGTTACTATTCTATTGCCAAAACGACAACGAGCTTCTTCTCTCTGTACGCAATCGACAGCGCAAGGTGCATTTATTATACAAAGATGAATGTTTAAAAACTGGTTCTGAGCCAGCTTCAGAAATAACTTATCGCAGAACCTTCTCAAAAGAATATAATCTTAGTTTTTTCGTACCTAGGTAAGACCAATGCTTAATATGCACTTATTATGCTCAAGCTAAACCAGAGAAGAAAAAATAACTTGTAGATGCTTACAATGCTCACAAAGAAGGAAAGAAACTTTGCAATAATGAAAAAGAGAAGGATAAAGTCAGATCAAACGCTAATGAATATTTTAGTTCTGTAACATTTGATTCGCAAGTAGTACTTCAAATACCTTCGTGTGAAATAGGACTGCTCTATTACTCTAGAAAGTTGTGTAAATACAAGAAGCTGGTTTACCCAATAATGCCTATTGTTTTTCATGTTTAGAGCTCAGAAATTGGCACTATATTGTTATACTATCTTTCTTACTGCGTCCCTGAAAATGTCAAAGAAATAAGCTTATTTTCAGACACATGTGGCGGCCAAAACTGCAATTAATATGTAGCTGCTCCTTTGGGCAGTTCAAAAAATTTAATTGTTAATTTTAATTTTCAATTGCCAGAACAATTACATAGCCTCTATCAAGAATAGCTGGAAATAATTGAGGCCAAAAAGAAAGATATAATTTCTCTGTGTAATAAAATAAATATATCTGGGAAGCGTCACGGTTGGTATAAGAACTTAAACAGACAACCAGCTATTGATAAAGTTAAAAGTAGTGAAGATGAATATTAGAGATTATAATTATAAAAACTAATTACAATAGTGATAAAACCATATAATTAACATAAATTGTGCATTTAACTGTTTCTACTTTTGATTATATTTTTTGAAAGCCAATAAATGTTTACATGTAAAACCAGCTTACTTTTTTCTTTGTCACACTAAGCCGTAAGTTCCCTCGTTTAGGATTGTTTATTTCTTGTAAGATGCATTATTTTATCGGAGCTATCTTATTTTCAAGATAAATCGCATGAAACATCAATAATCTTGTGTCTAGCGCATTTAGCAATATTCGTGTAACCGACTAACTGTAAGACCTCACTCATGAATTTTCTTATTTTATGCATTTCTATCACACGAATTTACTTAGACTGCACAAAAATAAAACCTTTATCAAGTAACCTAATTTATGACTACTAAAGTATCTGAGGCCTACTACAATTACAATGTTTTTATTAGGTATGAACTTTTAAAATGCAATAACTCAAAACTAACTTGGTTGCACTTAGCTGCTTTTCGCAGTAAACCCTCGATATTGTACACATGTTATGGCAAATAGGTAAATAATCTTTATCTTTATCCAGTCATCAAAATCATTAGTATTCTGAAAGTACAAAAACTTTGATTTGTTTTCCAGTGCAGTTTAGGTGTGGATAGATTGAAATAAATTGTAATAACATTCAATGACAACAAATATAATTATGTCAATGTAACAATAAAGTTTATTTCTACAATCTTTATATGTTAAATTAATTTTAAACTAAGGTTATACAAAACTGGATTTATTATACTATTCAGCTGTAGCTTTTTCATTCACTTTGGTGTTTTCACTTTTGCTTGAAATATTTTTATCTGACTTTGTTCCAATTTTATCAGCCATATCTGCATATTTAGATTGTCTGTAGTCATATTTAGCAGCATCAAGTAATACATTTTGTATTAAATATTTGTTGTTTGCTTTTTTGTTTAAAAGATCTGGATAAGGGTTCCCTCTAAGTTCTAAGACAGCTTTATCAAGAACTCGAGCAAACTGTGGCTTTGGTGCATTGTACATTTTTGTATAAGATAAATGAGAATTTTCATATCTTGGAACTAACACCTTGAAAAGTTTGTGTACCAGTTGTTTTTCAAATAGCCAGAAGTCTGCCGCTTCCATGGTTGGTTTATGACAGTCGCCATGGCGTATAGCCTCAGATATGAGCTGAAAAACAATTTAACGATAGGAATTATTTAAGTAGGTATAGTAAATATCCAGTTGTCTTTGATCTGACTGTATCTCTATAATTACTTACTCTCTCTGTGTACTGGCGTGCCTCATCAGCTCTGTTATAATTTAGTTCAATTCTTTCATATTTTATTAATGCAGTTACAGTTTTACGTAATTTATCTAGTCTGCCTTCAGGACCCTTCGGATTTTTTAGTTTACGATGTTCTGCTGGTACTCTTATACGAAGTTTGGAGACCAACTTGGACACTTCAGCTTGATTCATAATTATGGAGATGTATTATTTGTTGTTCTATTGATATTTCCAAATATAATAGCAAAATAAATCCAACAAATTTAGGTTACCTATCTTCCGTATGTTTGACATTAAGCCATAAACCATATACATTTAATAGCCACGCCATAAACTATACCGCAGGCTTTACAAAAGACCATGATCAAAAAGTGAATTATTAAGTTATCACAAAAACTAATGCCACAAATTTATATAAACTAAATAATAATATATGTTTTAAAATTGTATAGTATTTATTTTTTATGTAAACAAATATTCGGATTCATATTATATATTCATTTTGAATATGAATCTGAATTTATGATTTAAGACATTTAATTTTTGAGTCTTCTTGTACATGTAGGTATTCGATTTGATTTCTATTCGAGCCTTTGTCTGAACTGATTACTATTTAATTTTGAGCATTCCATTGTGAGCTTTCCTGTAGTACATACGTAGTACTTACTTATTTACTCAATGCAGCGCGCGCCTTGATTGAAGTTCTACATTTCTATAAAATATTAATTAGTACCTACTTACTTGGCAGAACTATTCTTTCAAATAGTAGGTATAACATATACATCGATGGTCATAGATTGACAACACGTAACTACAATATGTCAAATTTAAAACTATAATTTCGAAAATAAATTCTAAAAAAATAAAACAGGAAGTAGTTGGCAGATATTAGAATTATTTATTGATATAATTTAAAACATAAAATTTCCACTTAGGTTTTTATTTAAATAATCATGATACAATCAGTTACGAGTAAACAATATTTAAAAAATCTCACTATTAACGTGTTACGAGTTGTCAACAACAAGTTACGAGTTGTCAGTTTAAAAAAAATGCACTGTATATAATTAGATTGAAATAATTACATGTGCGGCAAATTATCATAGAAAGAGTGATAATCTGAAGGTATTACAGTTTTAAGAGCCTGCAAGTCATTAAATTTGTATGACGTAAGTTTAGGTGAGTCCTTAAAAAGTTGCTCGTAGGCTGTTATTGGAAAATTAATATTTCTCGGCCTATTTGGCAACAAAGAATAGTTTTCTTCGCAAAAGTTAATTTTCAAGTAAATTTGACCATCTGGTTTGTACAATAAAACTTTAAGATCTGTGACAACAGGGTCTCCTTTTTCTTGCAAGGCCTGATACTTTCTTATCGCATCACTTTAGGACCATGAAACTTTTTAAAATGTCAAATTTTAACATTTTGACATCGTATAGATCTTTGCGTGATTTCCTAGTTATGTCTGCATTGCGATGGAACATAAATAGCATCGTATTTTTGGATGCCACGTTCAATGGCAGCATGAACGCTATCCACTTCCATCTGGGTATGTCCAGGTTCTAGATATTTGTGGGAAATAACCACATTATTCACAGCAGCAAAGTTGTAGAGAGCATTTGCCAATACTGCATTTCTGTTTTGATACGTGCAACCGTCACTCCAAATAATGATAGGCTTTGTTACGAATTCGCCTTCAGAGTTGATAATCATATTATGCAGGTAGTCTAGTATACAGCTAACAAAAACTTATGCTTGATCAGCGTTGACTTCTGAAAACTAATAACATTTTACTTTTTTGGATGGATATTCATAAACCGTAAAATTGTGGTTTATCAACTTTCTCCGATAATAGGCGCTGCTGGCTCTTATGTATGGAAAACCTTTAACAGCTTGAACATCCTGTTCTAAGACAACACATTTTCCTTCATCTGACTCCTCTAAATCCATTGAAATTAAACTAATATATACGGATTTTATCGCGTTGTTTATTTGACACTTTATTAAAAAAATTTGAAAAACTGTTACACTACTATAATTACTATAAAACTTTACTAATTTTTAAACTAATTAAATTATTGAAAATAATTATTATAGTAGTGTATAATAATAATTATAATAGCATTGTAACAGTTTTTTTTAATTTTGTAATAGTTTCAAATAAACAACGCGATAAAATCCGTATATATTAGTTTAATTTCAATGAATAACATTCGCGTAAACAGAAGACAATATCCTCTAAATCCTTTTCTTTTTCTTCTCTTGCATTTTTTTCCTCATCTGATGATCTTTATATTGCTGTTCCAATATTTGTTTAGTTTCGTAGCTTAAAGACACGTATCACACAAATCCTTTTTCGGCTGCTGGAAGCCAATATTTTTCTTTCATAATCTTATCAAACATAGTTCGACATAACGGCACCAGGTTTTTTATTGTGCTTGCTTCAGTGTAGGTCCTATACACTTCCGCCATACCGGAAACGGGTTCTAAGTATGCCTTATTGGTGTCTTTGGCAGTAGTGTGATGGGAGCTTTGGTAAGCTTTCTATAAACTCATTTAAAAATTCACGTGACAGTCTTTTCTTCTCTCTCCTCTTTTTTTTCTCTATTTGCTCAGTACTTTCTCTTGCAAACATACCACTATCGGATTTATTAACCCAGCTTCTGACCGACCACTCTCCAATACCTAAAGTACTTACATACTCTCAATTTTATATCCCCTTGTTTCAAATAATATTGAAGGGGACGCCCCTCTTCTAGTACTTTTCCCGATGGGTCTTAAAGTTTGTACTTTGTCAGTAGTGTTAATCACAAACATTTTTTTTTGATCCTAATTTAGACTCCAAAATAGATCGAACAAACGCTGTCTACGTTCTAATGTGAATTCGTGACAGTGGCGTTCTTTGGACGAGTGACAAAATGCAGAACTGCAAGTCTCTTTCAGTGTACTTGCTGCTCGTAGTACATTATGCGTATTACATGAATTTTCGTTCCTTCTCCACCCTATGTAGTCTTTTCCATGTTCTCGTAACTTTTTATTCATACAGGCTTTCCATATCTCTGATCCAGCTAAACCTTTTCTTTTCTTTGTCTTCCTTCCAGTTCTATTTTCTTCATTTATACTACTATCCTCATCTTCAGAAGAGCAGGATGTATGATCCGGATCATAATTAGGATCATCACTCGTGCTTTCGGGCACTACATGAGAAGTTGATGACCTAGGTTCTAAGTTAAAATCATATGAGCTCAAAGGAGTAGGAGAGTCTGTATCACGTCGTGCTTCCTCCTCCACAACATGAGAAGTCCCAAAGTCAAAATCAAAATGAATTAAAAATTGTAGGAGATTCTGCATCACGTATGACTGACTCTGACATGAGTTCCACAATACCCTCGATAATATTTTACGAGTTATGACGTGGGCTGAAAGGTGGCTGAGGCTGGTTTAAAAATGATGAATTGGTACATTCGTTTAAAACATTAAGTGATGGACCTGTCAAAGTATCTGTCTCGCCATTATCTTGCCAGGTCCGTTCGGCACTAAGTGCTTCCGGGGAAACATTCTCTAATCGATCTGATGAATAATTTTCCTGTCAAAAGTAACAGTTCTCCGTTTCCTTTTACCTTTTATGTGTACCTGTAACTCGTAAGAGTTCAGCGACTTTTGACATGATTCTTGTGATTGACTTTCATAAACAAAATCACTCCCATTTTTAAGAGAAATGTTAACAGCAAGTCCTTGTTCTTTCAAGCCGGTTACAACTTGATTAAAAAGCTCTTCGCTGTTTGTCTCCATGATAAGGATGACACTAAAACAAACAAACAATTTAAATACCTAATTATTCAATTATTTATCTTTTTCTGCCAGCCTATAAGAAATATATCGAAACTTTATCCATGGATCTTAGCCAATAAAGAATAATAGACGACATACCTAAAAATAAGCGTCGATAAATACGAGTCCTAAGCCAATTAATGAGTAATAATAATAATAATAATAATAACTCTCGAAGGGCCTCTTCACGTTGGACCTATGTCTCCGTGTAAGCCTCCCAAAGGGCCGGGTATTTTCCTAACGTATTAGGAATATACCCGTGAAAGAGAAACATATAATAATAATAATAATTTATTTACCAAAAAATTACAATTTAGTACACTTACAAATGATATTGGTGAAACAATAATATTTTATAAACAATAAAAGTAAGTGATTTTGTTGAACTCTGGTACCCAATGTAAGATCTAACTTGTGTTATGGGTACCAGCGCTCTTCAGTAAAACGTCATACAATATGGCATATTCAATTGGCAATGACAAAGGTGTGTGTGTGTGTGAGGGTGTGTATGTGTGTGAGGGGGTGTGTGTGTGTATGTGCGTGTGTGTGGTGCGTATATGTTGTGAAGTGTTTAGCGTGTGCATATATATCAGTACATACATATATCTTTTATTTTATTAAACTTTCTGTCTCATCATAATTTTGTGTCTGTAACCATTTTAAAACTTTTGCCTTGCATTCTTTTAAAGTGAGGGAATAAATTTTGCAATGTTTATTAATCATATTGTAAATGTGACCACTAATAATCCGAAAATGTCGATGAGCTAGAGTTGTTCTAAAATTGAGAGAAGGACATACTCTGTAAGATGTACGTCTATTGATAACACTTGCATCAAAAGGGAGGGAGCGGTGTTTTCGGAGAGTTGTTTGGAGAACAAAAAGTTGTCTTACCGTAAGGACTTGACAATCATTGTAGAAGACTGCTGTGGGATATCTAAAAGGCTTAAATGTCATAACCTTCAAGACAGCTCTTTGAGCTCGTTCCAATTGCAGAAAATGTGTCTTATGGGCCCCACCCCATGCTGTGATGCAATATGTCAACAAGGACTGGCATAGTGCAAAATACACCATTTGCAAAGTGTTATAATCAACAGAGTGTCTTAGTTTTTTAAAGATGTAGATTAGCTTACGAACCCGTGAGATGAGATTTGCAAGATAGTGCTTCTAGTTCAGTAAGTTATCTATTTCGACTCCAAGATATTTTATAGTGGCCAATCTTTTTAACTTTGGGCAATTACACTGTGAATTGGACAAGTTATGGCTGCATATATGGGCTTTAAGTACTAATGAATCTGGATCAGGAAGTGAAGTAGATTTTAAAGAAAAAGGCAAATATACTGTTTTTTCTAGATTCAAAGTTAAAAGATTTTTAGATAACCAACACATTATCGTTTTAAAGGCTTCTTCTGCGTATTTTAATGTCTCGTCCCAATCATGACCATGTATAAGTAAAGCGGTGTCATCAGCATAGGTAAATATTGAACAGTTATTGATAGTCAGTTTGCATAAGTTATTTATATATATTAAGAATAATGTTGGGCCTAAAATTGAGCCTTGAGGCACACCGAAACTCACCGGTTTACTGTCACTTACTAAGCCATTTATTTTTACACATTGTGTTCGATCACAGAGGTAATCCTGAAAAATGTTAAATGCTAGTCCACGTATACCTCTAGCTTCTAATTTCGATAGGAGATGAGGAACCGACACAGTGTCAAAAGCTTTTGTGAGGTCTAGTATGATCTATAAAAGAGGCAACTGCATCTTCCGTAGATTTGCCCCGTCTAAAACCATATTGGTTGGTAGCTAAAAGATTATGTGATTCTAAAAAGTTAATGAGACGGTTGTTTATAATTTTTTCTAGTATTTTAGATATTGATGGTAGCACAGATATCGGTCTGTAGTTTTTGACACTGTGCCTGTCCCCATTTTTAAAGATAGGATGTACGACAGCTTTTTTAAATACTTTAGGAAAACATCCTGTGGTAATAGATCGATTACAAATATGCGTTATGATTGACACTAATGCCGGTAGACACGATTTCAAAAGTTTAGACGATATGCCGTCCCAACCTACAGCAGCATCCGTACGTAGACCATGGATAATTCTTTCTACCTCTGTTTCATCGGTTGGTAGAAGAACCAAAGAATTAATTGATTCTATATTATTTCTAAATTCATTAGTGGATGAGCTTGAGTGATTGAGCATTTCAGCTAAGTTTTTGCCTACATTTGCAAAATAATCATTAATTTTATTGATTGAGACTTTATTATCTGGCGTAATATTAAGTAATTCAGTAGAGTTAATGACTTTACGGTGGGTATTCGATATTAATTTTATAGTTTTCCAGGTGGCTTTCGGGTTATTTTTAGCTTTTTCAAATTCAGTTCTCTCATATACAATTTTTAAATTCTTTAGGAGTTTGTTGCAGAAATTGCGGTATCGTTTATATGTTACTTTGAGAATATAATTATCTGGTTCTTTTTGTTGCCTGCGAGCCAAATTGTCCCTATGTCGTATATACCCTAGTAAACCATTAGTAATCCAAGGTTTTACTATCCTGCGCTTAGAAGTGATACATACAAGCTTTGAATGTTTTTCGATGATGGAACCAATCTTCGACACTAATGATTCTGCTGCTATATTTGCATCTTGTACTTTGGTTATGTCACTAAAGTCCTCAGAAGCGATCTCTGAAGTGACCGCGGCATAATCTGTGACAATGCGGTTGAATTTAGGGTTTGCAGGTATAATTTTACAGTTCATATTTATAAGTGTAGGCTTGTGATCGGTAATGTAGGTGTCAAACACTAATGTTACAGTGTCTAAATCGGACTTAACCATTACGTGATCAATACAGGCGTCATCACGAGTAGGGAATAGATGTGTGTGTAAAAATCCAAGAGAGGCAAGCATAGTTAGGTACTCATTTGCTAACTGGGTCAAATCATTAGGCATTATGTTGATGTTGATGTCTCCCATAATCACTATATTATTCTGAAAAGACATTCTTGTAAGTGTATCATTTAAACCTAGTATAAAATTTTCATAAGACCGTATAGAGGGAGAACGATATATACCTAAAACAGAAACATTTTTATTTTTTAAATGACAAACCAAGCAGCTAGCATCCGGTAGGTCAGGTTCTGAAATACAATGTGGTAGATCTGATTTTACGAACATAATAACAACATCATTTTGGTTTCTTGGACTGCTCGTGTGATACGAATCATAACCCTCTAGCTTTGGTATATTCGACGAGACTGTATCTAACCAACACTCTGATAAAATTATGATGTCGCACGATATGTTTATGCTAGAAAGAAACACCCTAAAGCTATCAAAATTTCAATTTACACTGCGTATATTTAAATGCATAATATTTATAGACCGTGGAGTATTTTTTATAAATTTTTTGCTTGATTCCGGTGTGCCGACATAAGAATGAGCTGTACCAAAATGATCAATTTCATCTAGAATATGTATATCAAGCATTGTTATTTAATACTTTTAAGTGCATATTGAAGGGACTCGAAATAATAATATTGAAGGCGTTTAATTTAATATAAGATGCAAATAAAGAATTTTCACTATAACAATAATAATAATGATTACCTGACAGAAATTTATGTGTACTATAATGCAATAAACTTTTGATGAAGACAGTAAATGTTAAAATAATGAAATATGTAAACTTCGGTATGTTGTGTGTGTTATAGAGTATTACAACACTGAATGACCAGTGAGGATTGATAATAATTAGTATTAGTATAATAAGAGGAAGCAAAATCAAAATATAAACATAGTAACAATAGTGAGAATTTAAAATTATATAATGTAAAAACTTATATTTAATAAAACTGTAAGTTAATAATATTACTCTGTTTTTTGTAGTTACTCGACGCAGTTTGATGAGTTGATAATGAATGACGGCATACCTTCGCGTTCACGAAGAAAAATTTTTGCATTCTTTGTCCAACAAAAATTATAATTGTTATTTTTGGCAAATGTACGAGCCTCGTAGAATAATTGACGCAGGCTGGCAGGCAGATGTTCAGCTACATAAATGGGTTTCAACTCACCCGAAAAACCAAGGTGCCCTGTATTTAGTTTTGCAGCTGGAGACAGTCCTTTATTAAATCTGCGGGATGCTTCTAATACCTGGTTTTTTAGAGGTACCGTTATAAATTCGACAACTATAGGTCTATTTGTGCCTTTTTTCCCTGGTATACGATACACGTCGCGTAGTTCGGTTGGTTTTACAGAAAGCTGTAATGTGCTGCATGTTTTCAAAGCAATAGATGTCAGGTCTTCAGTAGTTTCTTTATCAGTTGCTGGGACATTCCTTATTTCTACACATGAGGAACGCGCGCTACGCTGTATGTCTGTCATTTTCTTTTCTAGTTCTATAATATAATTTTTTTGCTTACAGTTTTCATTTTCCAATTTCTGTAGTGTTTTCTTGATGCAATCATAATCATTGCTCAAAAATTCAATTGTCTTTAAGGTCTCAACATTTGTTTTTTGTATTTCTGCGTTTTGTAGTTTGATCTCAGCAATTTCAGAAGTTAATTTCAATAATAAATTATCTTGCTCGCTTTTCCAAGAGGAGAGAATGTTCATAATTTTATTCTCGAATGACTTCCATTCGCGCTCCGGTGAACTCTCTGGTTGAACACGTTTACCTCTGGTAGTCATTTTTGGTACTTCTAACTCTTTTTTGTGATTAAGATCTGGCGTGTTCAATACAACTTGCTTTTCTGTATCCAGAGCTGGGATAGTAAGAGGTGAGCGTGCTACTCTCGGCATGATTTGAGAAATAAGAAATGAGTTTTCAAAGAAATATTTTATATCATCCAACCTTGCAGTTTGGTGAGCGCTGTTATCGTAGGTCAGTATTACTTTTTAATGCAGTGAACTACGTAGGTATAATAATAATGAGTAGGTTCTACTTAGTTAAATCAGTGCCTGCAAATTAATACAAATAGTACCTATACGCTTAATTATGATTATTACCTAAAATAGTATTAAATAAGTCAATAAATATCATTAATTAGTATAACATTAAGATTGATGGCTTAAAATTTGAACTGTGAGCTATTTTTGAGCGTTTTACGTAAAATTATAAAAAAAACTCACCAATATGTCTGCAGATGCACTTTTCGGAAATAAATAGAAGTATTCAACGTCACAATGATATATAAAACTATTTTTAAACAATTAAAAGTCGCGGCGTAATCTTACTCTGTCAGTGTATTGCGAATACCTAACTCTGCGTCATCTATAGAGTAGTACTGACTCTCTGTAATCTGTGGTAGTACTAGTATATACTCTGCGTTAATACCTCGTAACTCGCGCACTACTAGTGAACAAGTTCATAGGTACCTGTTAATTGTGAGTTGTCAACTTTGGCAAAAATTGTTCGAGTGACATTTTTTGGGCGTTACGAGTTATCAATGGGAAGATTTGGCGCTTAATTTCAAATTTTTTGATGTGCATAACTCATTTTGCTAAAAAATGAGTGTTACGAGGTGTCAACGTATGACCATCGATATGTTATACCATTTGAATCTTTGAATTGGAACTACGGTACATTATTATCTCAATCGATCTCAGTGGTTTAGTTTTAGTTTTGGATAACACTAACTATTGTACTCTATGGATCCATTTTATTTTTGACAGTTAGTGAAATAAATAAACAGCCGCAACTTGTTAGTTGTTTACAATTTTCTGAAAGAAATTCTTCAATTTACATAGCAGCTATAAAAATATAGTTTATTAGCAAGTATTAATATATTTTGTTAAATTATAGCTAGTATATAAAAATAAAAAGCTCGTGACGATGACACATAATCACACCAATGGGAATACCGAAGACGTAGGTGTTTTCAATCTACTTACCGAGTTATGTAGTAAAACTGCAAGCAAATACTGCAATCAAAACCGAGTATCGCAAAAGCAACTTATGACCAAAATGCGCTCTAATGCTTACGAAATTATATTGAAGAAGTCCTCCAAAGAAATCTGCACAACTAAAGGAGAGCCCATAGTTGATTTGTTATCATATTATCTTGTGTATCAACAAAATGTAAGAAACATCGCTGAGTACAAGAGATCTGTGGAATTAAAGAAAATCATAAGTACCCTTCGTCAAACAGATTTTGGAGAAAATAAAGACAATATTTACAGTACTATACGATTTCTTATTGGATTGAGTAACACAGTTATAGAAGATCTGTCATCAGAAATGTTTCAGGTAAGTAACTTGTTGCGTGCTTGTTGCTAGTCAATAACATTGATCAAACTATATCTTTGTAGTTACAGTATTGATATAACTTACTCAGGTGGGTAGTGAACAATCATAACCAAGTCACAGTTTATGAAAGTTGGTGTGAGCTGTTCAAAGATTATATATCTAAAACTTGTGCAAGCAGTTTTGTATAAGGCAGGCTTGGAATAAATGTTTATATTCTTTCAGTTAGTATAGGACATAAAGATAGAATCATCTTTGTAATAGAATATTTTGCTTGCAGAATCCTTTCACCTTTGGTCTTCTAGATGAGATGTTACCCAAGCCTAAAAGGGAAGTGTTTGGGTCACCTCAGCCATACTCTTACTTTCCTTCACATATATTTGAACTGCCCTACTCCCTGAAGAGGCAAGGGGCTGCATTAGATAACCAAAAATCTCAAATGTATACAGAGTACACATTGGAGTGTTTTGATTCCAAATCACGTAAGTCAAGTTGATAATTACTATTTGTTATCCTATTAATATTTAGATTTTTTTATATTTACTATAAATGTAAGAAATTTAAGAAAACATTTTTGGCTTAATAAATATTATTATATTAAGTATATTATTATTATAATTATGTAAAGCCTCCGCTTCCGTGGCGCAGCGGTGGTGAATACGACTGCTGCTGTGCATGAGGTTTCCGGTTCGAATCCCGGGTCGGGCCAAGTTAAAACGTATTGGGTTTTTCTGTTAAGAAATCAAAATACGAGTCTGGAGTTACGAAGTTGGCAGTGTTAGATACCCTCGTGCCTCGGAAAATACGTAAAGCCGTTGGTCTTGCGCCTGATCTCTCTCCGGTCGTGTCGGATTATCCGTCCCATATGATCATGAGGATAAGGGAACACTTGTGTTTGTGCACATACTTGTGCACTTTAATATCTCCTGCACAGATGGCCAGTCTCCATTAAGATTAGCCGCTGTGACCAAAATTTGGTCTAGAGGACATTTATATGTGAAGATGGGCTTTTACACATACCATGTAAATTCACATTCTGAAATGTATAATTCCATTATAAAAAAGATGTTATACTACATAGAATATTTATTAACTTTTAGAATTTTGTGTGCTTTTTAAGTTTAGTTGTGTTTTCTTTTATATTGCAACAGACAAGAAAATATGTTTTAATAAAACAATTGAAAACATGCTTTTTTAGATTCAAATTTAATTAATAAAACATTCTTGGATAAATGGGAGTTATAGAATATTTAACTGTTAGATTTTTGTGTGCTTTATAACTTATAAGTTTAGTTGTGTTTTCTTTTATATTGCTACAGACAAGAATATATGTTTTAATAAAACAATTGAGAACATGCTTTTACAATTCAAATTTAATTAAATAAAACATTCTTAGATAAATGGGAGTTAAACAATGTTTTGTAATGAGTAATGATACACATTGATTTAGTAGTAGTCCTTCTGTATTATTCAATCTAATGTTATAGTGAATGACATCTTTGTCTTAGACATTTGGGAATATATAGGTCTCTATTTATTTATGTGTATGTATAGTCAAATAAGATTAATTGCCTGTAGAATATTACTGAAATGCACATTTACTTTACAGTTCTGCCAGTCTTCTCCAACTCTCAAATGCAAGGGCAAGATGAAGTAAAGACATTCCTCAGTCCCATGTCCTTGGCATCTATGACATCGACTCATTTGTCACCATACTCTCAAAGTACAATATTCAATTATCCAAGATTGACAGAACCAAGAGACTTGCAGATACCAAATTCAAGATCTGCTATTGTTAAAGTATGTTGAGTTTATTTTGATTCCTAGCCTTAAAACGGCTTAAATAACTTTCTGCTCAAAAAGCTGCAATGTCAAGCTGTAATGTATTCCTAATATTATATTAAGTATGTGCACTCTCGCAGTCAAAGCTGCACTTACATACATAAAAAATATACAATAAGATACCTGCATGGTTATAGCAAACCAATTACACACCTTATCTATTCAACCAATCAGCATGCAATTACACATACATGTTATGATATGGAATACGAGATGTCCTTTTCCATATCATTGATAACATGTCACATTTCATTCAAAAAAAGGATTGTTGCCTAACATATTAGGCAAAAGCTAATAATTAACTTAGTGTAGTTTTTATGTTTATCACTGTGCAGTGTTGTGTTGCAGATATCACTGGCAAGTACAAATGTTAAGTCTGATGTGAAGGAAGTGTTTAGGGCGAAAACTGATGATGAATCTGTAGACATATGGGAGCTAGCCACTCAAATTGATAAGAGCATTCCTGATGACATATGGGATATTGTTGGTATGTATATATTTATTTATTTATTTATAATAGGTACACAAACAGATTACAGTCTTAACATGGTAAGTAGTAATAGTGAACATATTATATAAACCGGACAGTAATCCTAAAGTAGTGTACACAACATGTACATATTAGAGCAGATTACTCATGCAAAATAAAAAACATTATAAAAATCTTAAATTCGTTAGCGTAGAATAAGTAGGTTTTTACTTAATAACTGTAATTTTATATTATAACTAGATTTGGAACTTTTCGGAACTAATTACACCTGATACAATCTTTTTATATCTATGGAAATTTATGTCAAAAATGTCGACCTCTTTATTTATACGTGCTACTTTATTATAAGCTCTGCACATTCTTACTATTGGATTATAAAATGATGTATTATTTTTTATATGCTTGAATTGCAAATATGTAAGGATTACGAGATCTATGTGAAATATTAAAGCTAAGAGAAGAAAGTAAAGCCGGTGTATCAATAGATGAATGTACCAATTTATGCAAATAGAGTAAATCGTATCTCAGACGTCGGCTTTGCAATGAGACAACATTAAATTTACTTAACCTCTCAGCATAATTTAAGCGACCGTAATTGAATTTACGAGAAAGGAATTTTAAGCACCTTTTCTGTACTCTCTCTATGTTATATATATGCGTTTTATAATAAGGAGACCAAACTGGGCAACAGTATTCTAAGATACTCCTCACCAGACTGAAAAACAGACACACAGGGTACTTTGTGTATTTTTAAACTCTTTAATGGACCTTATAATAAATCCCAGAAGTTTGCTACTTCTCTTCACCACATGTTCGTAATGTGAACGGAATGTTAACTCCCTATCAAATAAGACTCCCAAATCCTTTACCACCTCTTTTCTATTTAACACGCTATTTTCTATAAAGTAAGGGTGAAATATTTTGTGCTTTTTCCTGGTAAAAGAGATAACACAACACTTGTCCACATTGAGGCACATATTGTTTGACAGGCACCAGTCCGTAACGATGTTGAGATCTCGCTGAAGGGCCAGACTATCTGTAGTCCCGTTTATTCTATTATAAATCTTTAGGTCATCAGCGTATAGCAATGCAGGGCAAGATAATCGATTAATAAGATCGTTAATAAAGACTATAAAAAAAACAGCGTACCAAGATGTGACCCCTGCGGAACCCCAGAAGAAACGGGTACGGGAGTAGAAGAATAACCCTTGATAGTTACAAGTTGGCTCCTGTTACTCAGGTACGAAGTGATCCACCTTAACAAGGACCCATGTATTCCGTAGTGTGCGAGCTTAAGGCGCCGTCCTATTGCCATCGCTCGCGCGATAATGCGATGCGATTTCATCGTCCGATGAATCCGCTCGCATGATTAGAAATCGGGTGTCCTATTTTGGGACGATGCGACCATACTTGAAATGGCTCTTAACATAGATGCACAGTTTTGCTGTCGAGCAATATTTCTTTAATAGTGAATAGCATTACAAAAAGAAAACGTACACCATATAATATACTATATAAAAACAGAAATCAGTGCGGTGAATTTCACAATCAGTAATTAGACGTACGGCAAAACGAAAAAGATTTTTTACGAATATTTGTCTATATCAACAGAAACATTTGATTACATCTGTAATAGAAAACGCCGTCGTACCCCTCCCCCCTCCCCTTGCCTCTTCCCGCCCCTTGGTCGCGCGAGCGCCATTAGGACATTCAGTAGTTTCAGTACTGATTAGTATGTTTGATCGGACAATCGTCCTGCGTCGATAATCGCACAACGAAAACTAGACAATTCGGGCGCATCGCATGATCGCACGAGTTTCAATAGGACATTCCGCAGATATAAGTATGTTTAAACGCACGGTCGCACGATCATTTTCGTCGGACGCACGCATGATCGCGCGAGCGATGGCAATAGGACGGCGCCTAAGACTTAACAGTGAATGGTCTACTTTGTCGAAAGCTTTACTAAAGTCCAGATATATAGCGTCCACTTGCCCGCCAGAAGCAAAGGCGCCGCAAAGATAATTTTTATATTCAAGAAGATTACTAAGTGTGGACCCTTGTTTGACAAAACCGTGTTTGTTTGAAATATAATTACATAAATGATTATAAAGTGGAATATATACCAAAGATTCAAAGAGCTTCGCTATACACCCGAGAATGCTAATGGGCCGATAGTTAGAGAAGGATGTCTTATCACTAGATTTATGAATCGGGATAACATACGCAATTTTCCAACGGACGGAAAAAACGCCTGAGTTGATTGATTTCCTAAATAATATGCCTAATAGGATAGATAATTCCTCAGAGCAATTTTTACTTAAATAGCACTGATTATTGTCACAGCACAAACATTTTTTTCCATCAACAATAATTGACAAGTTAAGCTATTCCATGCTGGATTTCATTAAAATTGATTAAATTTCGGTGTAAAATGTGACATACATTGTGTTACTTTTATATTTTTAATATGAATATTGAAATAAACTCAAATATATGCCAGCAATAGCCTAATTGTTAGTAGACCAAGTTATACACAGGAACACTTTAGTTTCATAAAATTGAATTTTAAGTCTAAGCAAAGCTTAAACATGGCTCTATTAATTTTAGATTCTAAGGTATAATACCAATGATACCTTAAAATTGTTAGATCACTTTTCATTCAAACATATTGTATGTACTTATTTTAAACTTGATCTAAATTGTTTGTTTCAGCTAAATTGCCTCTAATTGAAGAGCGACAACTCATTGCCTCGTCGTCAAGGGAAGTGCGACTTTGGCGAGAAACATACGGTGATATTCTCACTGAACTAAACATTATATCTGAGAAACAGTTTATTAGACATATCATGTATTTAATAAGTAAGTGAGATAATATTTTGTGGATATCTCTTTTTATAGAAAATTTACCTGTTTTGTTATAATAGCTATTGAAAAAGATAATAAGTAGACACCAATATTAATATTGATTAACTGCAATTTATATACAATGTTCTGATCAGATCAGACGCATTCTAGAGTAAACTAGTAGTACGAGATCCGGCTGCAAGATTGCTACATGAATCGAGTATGTAATAAAAATCTAATTTTTATGTATAATTATAAATAGGGGAACATATTTTTGCCAAGGTGCCAATCAAAATGTGGCCGCTAGTATTTTTAATTAAAATATGATTAATTGACTTTTTCCAAAAAAATACATTCTTGTGTTTATAAAATAAACTATAATCCACTGCACAGTAATATATGTTCAGAACTTGAAAAGTTATGGTTGCCGTTGCGCACTCGGCCGCAACCTATTCGTAGCCAGGTTTAAACAGGCTTTGTTACATTTATACGTTCATGACGTATGTTCATCATTTATATCTTAAATTGAAGCTATTTTTTTTTTGTCCATGACAAAATATATCTACCTATATAAAAGTGGCCGCAAGTCGGGGTTGCCAGCGGTTACAGATAGATTAAAGTGAAAGAGAGTTATGGCGTTTCTTCGGTCGTCAGACAAGGATGGCGATTGCCAGCTGTACGTGATTTTAAAGCCATTGCGCATGCGTCAGATGCAGGTTTTCTAACTAAGCAGCACCATTTTCATTCTAACCGTGTTCTGGAGCTCGTAATACACAACGCTGTTTTATCAAACTTTACATAATATAATTCTGTTGTTGAACTTAAGAATGATTAAGTTTATAGTTATTATATAAATAATATATCGGTACCTCAGAGGTTATGTTTCTTTTTTCTTATCTATATTCAAATACGCAACGAGTATTTATACATTGTAAAATAATGAGCAGCGATAGCTCAGTGGGGAGACCAACAGACTGCAATGCAAAGGGTCTCGGGTTCGAACCCACGTCGCGCACCTCTGACTTTCGGAAGTTATATGACTTTTCGAAATTATGTGCGTATTGATTGACAATTATCGCCTGCTCCGTGCCTCGGAAAGCACGTTAAGCCGTCGGTCCCGGCTGCCATGAACATCTATGGCAGTCGTTATTGGGAGAGTGTCGACACAAAAGATCCCACTGGGTCGAAGTGTCGCCGGTCTGCACTGACTGGCACCCACATAAGATAAGATATACATTGTAATGGACAAAAAAAAATAGCTTCAATTTAAGATATAAATGATGAACATACATCATGAACGTATGTAAAATGTAACAAAGTATGACCTGTTTAAACCTGGCTGCGAATAGGTTGCGGCCGAGTGCGCAACGGCAACCATAACTTTTCAAGTTCTGTACATATATTACTGTGCAGTGGATTATAGTTTATTTTATAAACACGAGAATGTAATTTTTTGGATAAAGTCAATTAATCATATTTTAATTAAAAATACTTGCGGCCACGTTTTGATTGGTACCTTGGCAAAAATATGTTCCCCTATTTATAATTATACATAAAAAATAGATTTTTATTACATACTCGATTCATGTAGCAATCTTGCAGCCGGATCTTAGACTATAGGTTAAGAGTATTATTCTTCAAAAGATTTAATAAAGTAAAAGTTATAGATATCAACCGAAGTTTCCAGATATTCCCTACTTTCAATAGTAAACTGGTGATGTACAATAGCTAAAATAAATTAGAATATTGTGTGACCCCGCAGGAGGATATTAGTTCGATATCTCTAATAATAATACACATTATAATGAAATATTCTAAACTTTGATGTGAACCTTGATGATGATCGTGATCGATGACGATCAGTCGGCGGTATCGAAGACAGCAATGACTTAGATGAAAGTGATCTAATGCCGTTCAGTAGACCTGAAGATAAAATGTATACACATGGGCATCCTGTACCTCTTGCAAACGGAGTCGTGATTAAAAGCTGTTATGTACTAAAAAGAAACAAATACATTAAAATACTGTATCTCTATTCATTATCATCGACAATAAACTCACTCTTTATTACGTAGGACCTAAAACCTAACTTGTAAAACATGGTTCTGCCTTCCAGGGATATATGCATGTGAGTATCTATGTACTCTTATTGTTGTTTGGTATTTCAGTTGGAGTAGAAACCAGTTCATTCCCATTCAATCAAGAGTCTAATTGTTATTGTATGAAGGATAACTTGGTGTTAGTGGGTATATCAAAGGAACATATCACCAACTATGTATCAGAACTGTTACTAGTGGGCACTTATTATAGACGGCTTTATAAGTTTGCCTTCAATGAAACGCTGGAGGATCATTTTCATAGTAATGGATTGGTTTATGAGGTAAGTGAGTCAATAAGATAAAACTTTATTCATAGATAAATTTATCCTAGGTTTACAATGTGTTCTGTTTTAACAGCATGTTTAAAACAGATACAATCAGTACAGTTGAACATATTTACACTATTAAACATATTTGACTATATTAACTTAGAATATTTAGCAAATTAATGTATTTAAATAAAAATAAATATTCTGTTTAACTTCAACATATAAAATTGGCGGTAAACCAATAAAAATTCTTTACCTTCCGTGCTAGTCAAATGACTGTGTTACGGCAAGGTAAGGATTCTCGTTGTAGAAATACCAACTGTAAGTTAATTGCATACGGACAATTTTGTATTAATGATTATAATATTTAAGTGAACAAAACATGCACGATATTCCACAATGTTATTTGATGCGAATGCTATTTCTCGGAGAAGCAGACAGTCATGTATGTGGACCATACAGTGATACAAAAACAACTTTTTCATACAAAAATAAATCATTATCTTTTCCTAAACTGTTAGTCTCATCGGAGGTAGTTAAAAAAGTTCAGCCTTCACGACACTTTTAATCTCTTTTTACGTGAACTTACTATATTACGCTTATTTTAACAAAACCAGCAGGAAATAAACCAACCATTTTCATTTCAGGCCGCAAGAGAAGTAGTACGAAGATATTTACTAGATTTCCGATTAACGGCAACAGAGATTTACGAGAACTGCTGCAAGTCCAGCAATGAAGACTTGAATTGCATGCCGACATTACTGCAGATACTATATCATATAGAGCCACTCAAATATGAGATAGAAACCATTGCTTCCATCTACAAAGTTGTTGATACAGGTAATATGGCTTCTATGTATTCATATAAACGCCTTTAGTTAAAATATTGGATGATAATAGCAAAATTGTTAGGAAAATATTTGGGCGAATGTTCTATGATTAGGTTATAGATGTTCTAGAGAAACTCCAAGTCAAGTGTACTGTAAACCGATGAGGGTGGGTTAAGAATGTGGTGGCAGTAAAAGAGAAGTCTTTTATAATGGCAAGGTAAATGGTCATCATAGATTTGCTTTGCTATCACAAAAATAATTCTCAAAGGAGGCATGCTTATCATAATTACATGGTTAATATGAAGAGCTAACTACAAACATGCCGCAATCGCAATTAAAATTAGAACAAATTTGCACATTATATGACACACACTGAAGAACAATACACTTTCAATTATGTGGCGCAACTGACTACGGATCAGAAGATTCCAGGCTTAAATCCTGGCAGGGTTGTGCGATGACACCATTTGAAATTTTTACTATAAATATAATATTACAAAATTTGTAATAGATACACCAAAGTATGATTTATGTATAATACATATTATATTACTATTTATTTTATGGTTAGAGAAATAACCTTCTTGGCTTAGATACACTATGTTTTCCTGAATTTACATCATGAACGAATTATGTACTTATTAACATAATCATTCTTGCTAGGCAGCGGTTTGTGTCTTCTTGGCATCAGTACTGCCTATGCCCAGAGAACAGCTATGTCTATGACCGACTGGTACTACTGACCATCAGCTGCAATAAAAAAAGTTAACATTAATCCTTTTTCCAGATACCAAAACATTAATACCGCATGGAGCTGAACTGATGTCGTATTTGTTCAACGAAATATCGTTAATTACACACAAACAGACAACTTTTACTGTTTATAACTCACTGTACACCATCTGCAAAGTATACTTTAAGTGAGTTATATTTTTGTATTATATGTGTAACTTGTATTACAACTTGTCTGGTTGTAATACAGGCTATAGACATACTAGCCTCTATTTTCAATCCATTAATACCGCAAACCTCCCATGCGCGATATTGGTTTTCTGGTGGCAGGGGTACAGGAGTATTGATGAGAAGATCCAACATTATTTCCCTCCATTCCATTTTCCTTTTTTGCTTTGGAAACAGCCAAGTCGCTGCCTACGACTAACGATAGGCAGTGACTTTGCTGTGTTTTGTTGGTTTAATGACAAGGGAACAGTTATGCCCATAAAATGTGGTCACCGGTTGATATCAGATGAGCTGCTAGCATAGAAAGTAAGCTCGTATGTACCAAATACACTGATATCACGTGGATACCAAATGCCACGTCGCGTCACGTCTACCCAATTATACGGTACAGCTCGCATAGTTGCCTCAAAGCTTTAAAGCTGAATACTCCATTATTGCCGTGTTTCTACTTGTGTCTACAATAGTTATAAAGTTGATATGTGACAGATTTTGGATACAGAGACTTTACATTGATCAGGCGGAAAGTTGTATGTCAGCCAAACAACTTACTGCCTTAGCAATGTATCAGAACATGCTATTTGTTTCGTTAAACTTTAATTTACATACTACTTATGAAAAAAGTTTCTAATTAAGGAATAATTAGCATCTTTTTGAAAATTCAAAAGAACTCTGCAGCAACCAATTTAAATAACATTTCAGCAGACTTTGGTCCATAACTGGAATAATATAATTTGTGCTTTTCTTACAAGCAAGGGAACAAGACTATCAATCGCACAAAAAGATTTTTACTTAAAGCCAAATATTTTATTTTTGTATATTTCTATGTTGCGACATACTACTTACGAAAGCAATACACAGTTTAAGATATTTAATCACTGTACTTGGCTATATTACAGATTTATCGAAAGATACATATTCGAGGGCGAATTAGATGACAGGTACAACGAGTTTTTCATTCGCAAAGACAATCAGTATGTGAACTGTCGATCTAAAAGGTATTGGGACAAAGGATTCCATATTACTCAGAGTGTAGCAGTACCGGAATTTTTGAAAACCCTCGCGAAGTTTATACTGTTGTGCGGCAAATCGCTGAGGCTCTTGAAACTGTGTAATCCCACTGTAAGTATAATTATCTTTCTGTCAAGTCTAGGAATGCCAGATATAATTAATACGCACTGTGTCTGGACGCCGGTGTGCCACGGCGGTTCAATGGGTTAAGCAGAAAATTCCCATAGAATTTTTATAGCTTTCGATGCATTCGACGTGCCTGACCCAGTATTTATACCTACTTTTTTAAGTTATCACCTTTAAAAAAATATATTTTATAGTTATTTACTTACATTATTTTTGAATAAAGCTGCGATAGCCTAGTGGACGACTGTTAGACTGCCAAGCAGAATCTCGAGTACGATCCCATCTTTGACTTTTCGAAGTTATACATACATACATAGATTCACGCCTGTTTCCCAGAGGGGTATTATTATATTATTATTTGAGGGTTATTTTCTAAGTTATGTGCGTATTAAATAGTTAACCTCATGTCTGAGAATTTTCCATGATGATCTCGAAGATATGTGAAGTCTACCAACCCGCATTGGGCCAGCGTGGTAGACTGTGGCCTCTTCTCACACTGAGAAGGGGCCCATGCTCAGCAGTGGGACAATTTAATACGTGGTTTTGACTGCACGGGTGGCGTAGTGGTTTAAGTAGTAGCCTTGCCACTGCTACTGCAAATCCCACACGGGATGTTCTTTGTGTCCGTTGTTAGAATGTTTGTAAAGTCCGCCGCGATACAGGAATTATTTCAAGAGCGGGAGTTGTCTTTTTAGAGTTCAAAAAACTCTTATACAACAGCTTTGTCCGTCCGTCTGCTATACAACTTTCAACTTAAGAACAGTAAGAGCTAGAGACTCGCGGTCAATGCCATTCGACTCAGCATAGTAGATAAACCTCCGAAATTACTATGACCTTTGACCTCTGACCTCATTTTTACGGCAATTCATTGCCGTTTTTCACTTGTTTTTCAATAAAAATGTTATATATTTTGAATACCTACTTACAGGATCCTTTAGTCCTTCTAATATCTTCGGACCATCCATCAGTGAAATGCTGCGCCAGTTTCGAAGAGTTGGAACACCAGCAACAAGTGTTAGATGTCTATCGTACTAGGTGTCTATTCGTGAGCGGCGAACTCGTGACCTTTGATCAAATACTGCTGAAGAGGGAAGCTGAGAGGAAGGCTTTCGCTGAAATGGCGACGCTTAAACAAGCCGAGACTATGGAGAAGATTGTTGGTAAATAACATTCGTATTATTTTGTAACTGAAATTCTTGGTTTGCAAGAGCAGAGTGCTCATTGGAACTATCTATATCGATAGATACGCGTATTGGGTAAAAGTGTTTTTGTTATTGCCTTTCGTGTAGCAGTATACGGGGTGCAGAACTATGCCGCATTACAAGTTATGCGACGCCTTAATTATGCTAGTTACCTGACTGATAATATTATTAATCTTTCAGTAATAAAAATATTAAATTATTATCAGAGATCGGAATAGGTAGAGCTGTTTTATGTACTTGCCATAGGTTAGAATAATATGGATATTCCCCGAGTCCCGGGATTTGGTTTTTAAGTAGTAAAATCATAAAAAATCTATTCTCGCCTTCGGGACTAATGAAAAATTACACTTCCGTTCTGACGGGTAAATATAAGAAGGACGGGATTAAGGATAGTATAATAAATAGATAAACTTGATTCATTAAACCACATGAATATTTTTTTACGTAACAATATCTTATTCAAGAATCAACAATCATTTAAACGTTTTTATTCTGAAGTTGTATAAAAACATATTACCAAATCAGTATCCACTAAAATAACTCCAAACGTCCAATCCAATAAGGTCAAATCAGAGTCCGTAAATGCTAGCCAAAGTCGTAGTAGCAAGAAGGTTCCAGAATCCAGTAAATAAGCCAGGGTCAGAAGATATTCACCACACAACAAAACACAACAGGAAGCAAACAAGCGCACTCTAAGAACCGAAGTAATCGAGTGAGACAACAAGTAACTGTTGGTAAAGAATTGAATTCTAGTGGCGCAGAAGGAGACAAAAACAGGTGCGTCACTCTAGCGACAGAAACACCCCGCTATTGTTTTCTTTTGTTTCCATAATGCGGCGACTTTACGCGTCTCAACAAAGCGGCAACGTCGCGCGCTTGGCAAAAAGTTTTACAGCGTGTTGTTGACGTAAAATTTACAATGTCGCTCATGCGCTTATTGGCTTACATAAACCATTTTTATACATATTGACAAAAAGAATGAAATTCAATAAAATCCCGTAGTATCAGTCGGAATCCTGTGGAATATCCATATTAACATCAATGTTTGCGGTCAATGAACCTAAATAGCTCTACCTATTCCGATCACTGATTATTATATAAAACTATAAACTGCCACACTTCTCAGTAAAGTCGTTACCTTTAGTTCAATCAAGCATTGATGTCGTAATAACCCATTAATAATAATAGAAAATTTAAACATCTTAGGTCGTGGTATCTCTCTAAATCACAACAAAAAACGCAATAATACTACATGGTTATTGTAATAACCATAACAAAGAAGATTCGCTACCCATTGTTAATCGGTATCAGTCGTGCCTTATAAAATTAAGCAGAGTACTGTATACAATCTATGACATTTTTACTTCCAGCCGAACGCAAAAGACTAGCACAATTAATAATAGCTGAGAAACAACATTCGTTACGCGTCCTCGAAGCCGCGATGGCAGAAGCTAAAGCTGCTAAAAGTAAAGCGAAGCAACGAGAAAGAATTCGGCACGAGTTAGAACACGCTGCGGAAAAGGCAATCGAAGAAGTGGATTCAAAACTTAGAGATGTGGAAAAGTATGAAATTATTAGATTTGGTTTTTTGACTTACGTTTACTACCGATTTAAGGTCTTGAGTTTGTTTTCGAGTTCGGCTTGGGTAAAATGTTAATAATTCTTCAGCCAGCACAGATAGCATAGTGGTTGAAGTGGTCGCCTCGCCACTGCGTCGAGTATTGTGGGTTCGAATCTCACACGGGACAAAAATTTGTGTTATCCACAAATGGTTGTTCCGAGTCTGGATGTTCTTTGTGTCCGTTGTTTGAATGTTTGTAAAGTCCCCCGCGTCACAGGATTTATTCCTAGCGTGGGAGTTGTCAATTGGAAATTCTCAGTAGCAAACTTATTTGTCCATTAGACAACAAAAGGCTCACTCTCTAATTAGTTAAAATCACAATTAAGCTGTCAAAATGTGAGTGTAACATCTCTGTTTACCTGTTCAGGTATTTATCGCTTTGTAAACTTTTATATGTTAGTATATTATTACATATACAAGTATTTAGGTACTCGATAGTTTGATTTCCAGATACCTATTGTACTAAAAAAAGACAATATACTTCATATAATACATTTTAGGAATAAAATAATGGAATACTATTCCAAACTGAATATGGAAGTTGAAAAGAGTAAAATGCACACCGAATGGAAAATAAAACGGTTGCAATTAGACCAAAGTAGAATGCAACTGCTATCGACTGAAGAACGAAATTTAAAGAGAGAGAAATTAGAACTCGAACATCAGAAAAACGAAGAGGTCATGGCTATGTCTATACAGAGTATTGATGGTGGAAAATCAGATGATGAAATTGATAATAAAGAAGAAACTGAAGAAAATGATCATGATTTGCAAACTAAAGGAGACAAAATGACTGACTCAGTGCAATCAATTGTAATGGAAGATGTTGAAGAGATACGTAATCCGACAGACGAGAAGAATAAATCTACCGCCGTGGAACAAACTTCGTCGACCATGATAAGTGTAATATGCAATGTAGCTAAAAGCTTTTTCGGTGTTTCTAAATCTCATGGTGATCACTGCGACAATAACGAAGAGCTTGACGAACAAGGAAATATTGTTCAAACTAAAGTTGAACAACGTTCTGCGCAACACACCACATCATCAAGTGATATAGGTAGCAAGCTGGACCAAGTTAACGATAATCTACAATTTCATAACATAAAACAAGCAGCCCTGCTAAATAAACAAAAAGTAATGTCCCACGAATTCGGCCAAATTGATGAGGAAAATAATGAAGTAAAAGATCGATTGTTGCATCTCGCATCAATCGATGAAGAAAACAACGTTGAAGATGATTGGTCACCTTTCATTGATGCTAAAAGAAATAGACTTAAAGTACTTGGAACAGAATTTAATATTGTTAAACCTGAGACTGCACCTATAATATCTGAACCAAAGACAGATGCACATAGGGAAGCTCTGATAAATAAGCAAAAAGTCCTGGGAGTTGAATATAACCTTCCTGCAGAACCTTTTATTTGCCGTGAACCTGCAAATAAGGCGCAAGAAGAAGCAGTTCAGAATAAGAGAAAAAATTTGGGTGCAGACTTTGACAAAAATTCGGTTCACGATCTGCCCAAAAGGGATATCGCTAAGAGATCTGGTTTAACTCTAAACTTAAAGCCATATGGTGACGACACTTCAGATAGATATAGCCTTGGAATCACGCCTAATACAGGAGCGGGGACTCCTGGGGACATTTTTCCAAGAGTAAGTAATAATCTTTTATTTTATTTACTACTAGATTTTGCCCGCGACTTTGCTCGCCTTAATCTAGATTTTGTCAATAAATTTCTATCCTTCGGGAACAGTAAGTTTTTCCTGGATGAATCATACAATTAGTTAGGATATTGCCAAAATTGATATTGGCAATATCCTAACTAATATTATAAATGCAAATATTTATAATATTAGGATATTGCCAAAAGAAATTTCATTAAAAATATTGTAAATGATTCCTTGCAGCTGGATCTGGAAACACCAACTACAGCCGACATACCTCATGAAGGCGCGATGACTGCAGATATATTCACACCAAGAAGCGAAGCCAGCAAAGACTTAGAATCGGCTAAACCAAAAGACAAAGAATTCCTAACAGCCGACGGGTTTAATTTCCCTATAATAGAAGACGAAATTGGCGAATCCGAGGCTATTAATGATATACAAACAGGCGATACTCCTGATATTTCTCCGTCAAAAACGTCTGAATCGCCAGAAGCTAATAATTTAAGATCTAAATACTCGTTTTTCAATATATTGGACGGGTCGTACACTCTCGAAGACTTCGATCCTTTCGGAATAAAAGATCTAAAGAAATTTAACAGAGACTACTTTACAAGTAAGATGAATTTGGAAATGTCGACATCTTGTTACACCCATCCGTCTATAATTATGGCGGAGGTAAAGAAACGGCCTTATGCGAACATATTCGCTTCGCATTTTAATTCTCATGTTGAAGAAGATGACAAAAAGATTATATGTGATAATATTGCTACTCTTACAGCTTGTCTGCAAAGATCAGTCATGTTACCATTAACATACCAACTTGAAGTCGTAAATAATTCAATTTTAACATATTTTCTCGTGAATCTCGATATGTATGAACATTTGAGGAGTTTGAAGGATTATTTCTTTTTGATGGATGGAGAGTTTTGTAGAAGCATTTGTCATAATTTGTTCACAAAGTTGGTGAAGACGTTGAATCCTCAGGAGTTGTTAAATTTTGCTACTTTACATAATATTCTGGATAAGGCTTTAGGATCTTCTATATCACGTAAGTTTTTACGCTTTTATAACTTATATGCTACAGATATAGTTTCAATATTACTATAGAATTACACAACAGCTGTTATAATTATTATATCTTTAATAAAATACTGCTTTTAAGAATGGTATAGTTTTTAAGTGTTCATCTCGCCATTGCTAATGTCCTGTGTTACACAAGTTCGATGTCTATACGCCATAATATGTACATTCAATAAAAACATAGCCATTTGAAGTATGAATATGCTTTGTGTCAGCTGTTTTGATGCTTGAACAAGCTTTGCAAAAAGGAGCTGATTTTAAAATATGACAAATCTTTTCTAATAGTTATAGAATAAATGCAAAAAGAAAATTTTTGAAGTTTCTTTAGTGTAATTTTACACAATACATACTACAGACTACTAGTAGATATATTATTATATTATCTGTGCTACAGAGAAGTACCTTCAAATGTATTTATGGACTGCAGTGATCGATATATTGCGTACATGATAATATATTATATTGAATAAGGTTAATAAAACGGTACTCTTCTGATAAGGAACAGCCTCTTCAAACACAAAATATCCGTCGATATGTGTTTCGCCTCGCGTGAGGCATCGGTAAGACAGTGTGGCAAAAATGAGCGTTATATATTTTTATTAGTGAAGAATTTGCAGTTTCAATATGTTGCAATTGCTTATTCATATTGCTAAATAAATAAAAATAAAAATAGCAACATATATTTTTTTAATTGCAGATGTTCACAAGTTTTCAGAAAACTTATCATTTACGATAACAGAATCGCCATTGAGTTTCCAACACAGTTCGCCAGACGTACTGCAGTGTTTGTCTCTCACATACTCTGTCAATTGGCCTTTGAACATTATACTATCGCAAGAAGCTTTATTACGATATGCTAAGGTCTTCCAGTTTCTGGTCAAGATGAGGAGGATATTCTGGGTTTTGGGTGAAGATTTTGAAGTAAGTATTTAGTTTAAATAAAATATTTAAAAAACTTTGATGTGTCAAAGTTATAATGTAAATTATTCTATGGAAATAAAATATTGCGCTGCGACTTAGTAGGTTAATCGATTGCTACACATATTCCGAAAGGCACAATTTGTTAAGGGATTAAATATAATGACCACCAAAAATAGTAACTGCGCAGCAAAATATGCTTACTAAAACATATCATAACGAGCACCTATACGCCTGAAATCACTGCATTCCGTCTCAGAAGGGTTAGGTTATGTTAGGTTCCTTCTTAAACCCACCCAAAAATAGGAGCCCCGCAAAGCGGTGCTCCGTCGACTGATTTTGATCTCTTTAAATATATTTTGCTGTGTAATTTGGTGATCATTTACTATTTTTGGCTGTTATATTTTACTATATCTGGTCATAAGTTCAAAATAAGCCATTTGTTAATAGGCGATGAAACGAATGACTGAATAATTAATGTGTTGGGATTATTGTGAACTGACTGAATTAGCAACATCCAATCAAATCAACTTGCCATGTATTTGATTTTGACACGTTAATTAGCCTTTTAAAAAAAATACATTTTTATACCTATATTCAGCTTAGTTGGCAAATAAATCAAAAGCAAAATCAACTTTTGCTTAATATGACATATTTAAAATACGATATTCTATCACATACACACAACACCATCTAGCCCAAAGTAAGCAGAGCTTGTACTATGGGTACTAAACAATGGATAAACATACATATATACTGTTTTCTTTTTTGTAAATACATACATATTATTCATAGAAACACCCAGACCAAGACAAACATATTCATGCACACAAATGTTTAACTTGTGCGGGAATCGAACCCGCGACCTCAGGCGTGGCAGTCAGTTACAGTAACCACTACGCCATCTCTATAACCTTGAAACCAAAACGGTCTCTATAATACCGTTGTTACACATATTGACAACAACGATTTTTTCTAGACTTTAAAACTCTCAGTCAAACTATCAAGAAACCATTCTCGCAAACTACTTAAATCGCCGCAGTATATTTCTATACAAATATACCGTCACATTATGGCTTCTATGATAAGAGCTCTTGACAACTATATAGTCACTACATGCATTCTAACATCCTGGACTGAGTTCGAAAACGATTTGAAGAAAGCTCGAACGTTAGATGACCTTTACGAGTGCCACGTCGTTTATATAAAGAAAGTATTGTTCAGATGTTTATTGAACAATAGATCGACGCCCGTGATGAAGCTACTGAATGATATGTTTACTGTGATGTTGAAGTTCAGCCGGGTTCTAAAAGCTGGGTAAGTTCCTTTAACTTCATATATTATAGATTCTAATAAAACAGGAGGAAGGAAGATATCTTTGTTTATTGCAGTCTCACACCTGTAAAACAAAGGAGTAATATTATAGTGCACAAATATGTGCGCAAACATAATTGCTCTCTCGGTTCCCTAACTCTCATAATCTGATATTAGGTATTTGGACAATATCGGAGTGAGATCTGACGCAGGACTTACCTTTGGGCAACACGGCTTACAAGGCTTTACGTGTGTAGCACCGCCAAGTTCCTTACTCCGGACTGCTATTGAGATTTGCCGACTGCCTACACTCTACAGGCACAGTTCCAAACTCAGTGTTGCCAATGAAAATAGCAACAATCGTTGTTTTAAGTTTAGATCTCTCTGAATATTCGACCTCGATTAGTCTATAAAAATATCTCCAGGTATAGAAATTTCATCGTTACAGTGTTGTAATAGTACATTACTAATAAACCTAAGAAAATTACATTATATTTACACTTTAACTTAATAACTTATCTTTCAGAGAATGGCAGCAAAAAGAACAGAACGGCTGTTTCACACACTCAAGCTTTGCCCAATTAGAAGAACTTTTCCATTTATTTGAGAAACTTGCCAAATACTTACACAAAGTTGTCACGAAGCTTATGGAGTGTGGCTACCAAAGGCATTTGGTAGAACTACTGACCATGATCAATCTGAACGGGTACTACGACCCTGACAAGACGAAAGAGGAACAGAACTCTAGTGTTCAATTTACTGCGTAAATATAACATATTTTTTGCCGTTGTCCCACTAAAAATACTAATTGCACAGGAAAATATGCTTTAGCTTTTAACAATAGTATCTTTGGTGGTCATTATATTTAATCTCATTTTTATCTCGACCATTTTTTTAGTATTACGATTGGTTTATATTAATTCTAGTGTGAAATTGTATACATGCCTTCATAGGCATTGGATCATTCCAATACAATAAATAAATAAAAATGTTTTTTTTTCATTAACTGAGCTTATTCTAGTTACAATATTGTTGGAGCGCTCCTTTTAGGCATAACATTGCCTGTGTTAGGAGGCCTCGCTCTGCCGTGTACAAGTATACAACAGATTTTATATTGATTGTGTTGCAAAGTAATTATTTATTTAGTTGTTAGTGGTAGGTAGAAACTTAGTAGTTTAATTATATTGCCTTGTTAATAATATGTTTCGCACAAAGTCAATAATGTATACCTTTTATTACTCATGATTTAAGACAAAGATAGTCCATGAGTTTATTATTGATCTATTATTACCTGCCCACCTATTAATCATGTGATAATTATTTTATTTTATTAATGATGTTGGTTAATGTAATCATTAGTTAATTGTAATAGTGATTAACTAGGAGTGAATGTTGAGTTTCTAACTAAATGTTAATTATGGGTTATGTAAATAATAAAATATTCGTTAAATGAATAAATTGGAGTTGAAATTTGTTAAATGAATACAATGGATTATGTTTTAACGTATATCTGAATAAACAACTATTTTCTCAGTAATGTTTTATTTTTTAATATGTTTTTAATGGAGTGCTATTTATTAAGAGGCTTTGGTGGCACTCAATTGGCATTGTTTAAACGCTTTGTATGCGAGTAAATAGTTAGAGGCATTCGCGTATAAGTTATTACGATTAGAACCGGCCTTTAAACAGCAATATGAACCCTGGAATTTTGGGTTGTAACCTAACGTCCTAGGGTAATAACCAAACAATTCTGTGCACGGCTTACTTCCTCCCTTTGTACATATATGCCAATGACCAGGCGCGATCTGTCTCTGGGGATTGATATTAGGTAGTATTGTTGGTGAATATTTTTTATTAAACATACAAACCATTTACCCACGTGTGTGATGTGTTAAAAAGCTTTTATTCTCTTAAGAACTTAAAATATGAAACGACCAAATGTAAATAATGATTCTTTTATACAACAAAGGTAGGAAATAAACACTCGCCTCATATAAGCCCGGTTCTTTTATTCAAGAAACAAGTGGTTTTGGTTACGGACAGTTACATTTTGAATTGCTTTTTATACAATTTGTGTAAAAAATTATCTGTCCGTACGTAAAACGACTTGTTTCTGGATATAGGTATCGGGCTTAATAGTGGTAAGCGGTTACTGAGGTTTGTGGTCGCTTGCCGAGACCGGGGTATCTCTAGAACACTGCTGACCATAGGTAAAAGAATGTAATATAATATACCTAGGTGGTAAACGCCGAAATGCAGTACAACAGCTGTAAAACATCTCGCAGCAGCATTATTTAAATTGAAACATGTTTTTATAATAGTGACATCTATTACATTGTTCTGAAATAATCATCTTAACTGACTGATAAAAGATGAATTAACATATTGTTATAGCAGCGCCATCTATTGTCGGATAGCTGCATTTATAATGTAATCTTTCATCGCCATCTTTCAAGTAGTAGATGACCTAAAATTACACATTTTCTGAGTGATTTATCTTTAGTATGTCTATTATTTATAGGTAGCAATTTAAAATTTGGAGGCGGCTTATTTATTCCTTGTTAGTGCATTATTTACACCCATCATACATAACATGATAAATAAGTATATAATCATCAACAAGAGATACATGTTTCGGTTAATCACCGCTGCGACGGTGGCGCCAATATTTTCCTTATAATCAGGGTGTGTTTTCACGTATACTTCATTCTACCGCAATTCGTCCTAGGGTTAACATCCTATCCTAATCAGTTCAGTGTGTGACATTGAAGTGAAAGTCGGTATTTCCTGCAATATCACATTGTTTTTCCTGGAAAAGTCAACAATAAATAATTTTTTTCTTAGAAAATATTGCATTTTCGTGAAAATTCAAAATTAAGTGATAACCAATCTTTATTTACAACTATCGATCAGAAAGCTATTTCTCACGATCAGATTCGTTTTTCGCGTCGACGAAGTCGATATTTTTCCAAAAACGTTAAAACTCAAGAGTCACCGTCACCGCCGCCGAGATGGCGTTCATGATGCCTGTAGTGAAGAACGACTGGGACATCTACAACTCGCGGTCGCGGCGCACGTCGGAGTCGGCGGAGAAGGCGGGGCTGGGCGGCGGGCGCGTCCGCAAGGTGTCGGAGTCGCGCTCGGAGGGGCCGGCGCTGTCGCCGCGCTCGCACGCGCTGAGCCCGCACCGCAGCGCGCCGGCTATGCGCTCGCTGTCGTACTGCCGCGCACCGCCGTCGCGGGCTTCACTGCGTCCCGCCGACAGCCCCAGCAAGGGCTCGGCTAGCCCCAAGGGCACGCCGCGCGAGGACAAGTTCCACAGCAGGTTGGTGGAGAAGCTGAAGCGGGCGCTCGGGCGCTCGGACTCGCGGCGCGAGGAAAGGAGCTCGTGAGCTAACGAGTGCTTGTGTGCAGGGCGTGCGCAGAGTCCCCGGAGCGGCGCTCGCGCTGCGGGGCCTGCGTGCCCTACCTGTGACACGAGCCGCGAGCGCCGCCACACTATCTGTGATATGTTCCCGATAGTGAACGCGAAGAGATGAGTAGACACTTGATGAATGTGCTAACTAACCGCCTATGGTGTTTCGGACGCTGAGAACCTAACGTTTGAAAGTTACACATCGACACAATGCAATAGTCGTAGTTGTTCATTACATTTGATTCGCTTTCCTTAACTGTTGCATGTTTTCGTCGCCACCGTTCACCGTACGTACCGTTACTCATAATGATCAGGTTGTCAGTACTAGGTTGTAATAAGAAAGTACGTTGTATGGATTTAAGACTGCGTTTAGTTTAAGCACACCCTGGGGTTTGATGAGTATTAATTAAAAGTCGCCCCTGAGGTATCTAGTTAGTTTATGGCAGTTTGCGAAGGGTATCTGTGATTCGTTATTTGTAAGTGGTTTAATTTATTTAAGCTAAGGGGAGATACATACAATATTATTGTTTGCGAATCCTTTATGTTATAATAATAACCTTTTGACATTAATTAATAGGTAAACAACATTTTAATTTGCATAATTTGATCAGAAATGTTATATTATTTTATAGCAGCTCCTTTTGGCAATGGATAAGAAATTGATAATTTAGAATGAACGCCATGGAGAACTAGAGGTTTGTAATGAATAGTGTATTGCATGTAGATAAATGTAATGAGAGTACCTTACTTATATTATAATGAGAATGTACACGTAGTGCAAACTGTCGATATTGATAATTGTAAGCGTGTTGTATGTATGGTAGTCATCGATGTAATTAATAATATCTACAATTATTAAAGTTTATTTATGACCGGGGCTTCGGCCCCGACAACAATATTTTGTTATAATTTTCGCTTGATTTTATACGATGTTAACTGATGACTGTAATTGGACCAGCTTTGTTAAATAGTATTATCTATCAGTGAAACTGAAATCGATAATAGTGATATAAAGTAATATGTAACAATAAATTCTAAAGTTAAGTCATATCTCGATGAGATTTCGATGTGGGCAAACAGGAGAGGTTCCGATGTATTATTTTGTTCGCTTATCAAAGTTCCTCTTGTCTATTGAACTGCCAGCTGGTAGTCAGATAGGCCCTAGGTATACATTTTAGATAGACGCAGTAGTTTTGTATAATATCAAATTCTAAATTTTACATCTGCCATTGATTGAATGTTATTGTTTGCAAAAATTATCAATTGTGCATGTAATTGTCAATAATATCTGTTCTTGTGGTTTTTAAAATATTAAAAACTATTAAATATAAAGCTTATTCTGAAAAAAAAATCTTTTATTTCCTTTCATACTACCTACATACTCATCTTAACGCATCGCCATGTGCCGTCTGAGGTGATAATATGCAATGATTAATGAGAGAGGTATGTCTGTGAGATATTGGCACGTTCATGTTTTGGCTCAACACGCACACTACACAGACTACTGATGATAAATTATGTTAATTGGCCACGTGTCTATCGTTGAAAATAAAACCTTTGTATCTATTTGGACTGGACAGAAAAGGTAGCGCTTGAAGTAAAAAAATGAATGCTAAAGTCGGTTACACGCTGGGTAAAAAAAGGACCTACATACTACACCAAAAAAAATTATTCCTCTCTATAAACGCGACATTTCGCTTGCTTTCTTACCCAGTTGAACCATATTTAATCGAAAGTTCTATTTTCTAACGGTTAAATTCGATGGGTTCAACACAATATATGGCGTATCTAAAAGCAAAATATTACAGTACACTCACAATATGTATTCTCTTTAGTGGTTATCAACTTTTTTATTTTAAGTTACTGTACTAATAATACAGTAATTTAAAAACATAAGTAGATAATTCTTTATACTAATAAACTAATTAAGTAAATTGCATTGGAGTTTATGTATTTGCAACATTACATAAAATTTATTTAATGTATTTCTTCTAACAATTTGTCGCTTGCATTATCTTTTATAAGGGAGTGCACGTTGGAAACTGCTAAGTGCATTAGTAGGCTCGTCGCGATCGATAGCTCGACACCATCGCTCTCAGAACGTTCTCGAACATTCGCAACGGTCGCATTCACGCCATGCCGAGCCGCGACCCGAAGTAACTCCTAATTACAGTTTCGCACTTATTAACACACTTTGAACTCAGATATTCATTCAAGCGTTTAAAACATAATATGAACCGTTATTTCTGTGTACACCTGCTTTTTGCACGATATTCCAGGATTGTGGGCGTTTTAAAGAGATGTAGAACATTTTGGATTGATTTATTATATCAGTCAGAATGATTTCGAGCCTTTACTTGTTTATAACATACATCCTTATGTATGTTATACATAAATAAGTCAAGCACTAATTTGTACTGCTTATGCGTGTGCTTGAATAACGTCTGTAATATAATTTGACGTATGTACCTATATATTTCCATTGGCTTGTTACATTTTTGTGGTGCGTTAGGTATGTAGAGACACGTAATATTTAGAAATATTTACTTTACGTTAACTTACTTTCTAGTCAAATAAGTAATTCTTAAAATTGATTGGCATTTCTATACGTCATATAATATTGGTATGTATAGTAATGACAATAGAATGGCAATCCGTAAAAACGTCATAAATTTAAATTACCTCAACGACACAAGATAATTTCACAGAATGACGGATCCTAATCTAAACAACGTTATAAATTACGTCATAAGTGTACCTAGGAGCATACATTTCTTATCTGATAATCGATAACATAAACCCGATGTTTCATAGCACCTTACTTCGATTGTATGCAACACAGTCTTCAATAACTGAACCTAAATGTTCCGATAAAGTTTACAGTGGAAATTTCCTCACGATAAGCGCTGAAGAATCAAGCGACTAGTATATGAATCACTTTCTTCGCGAGTTCATAATTGGTTTGAAACAAGTGCGATTTAAGCGTGAACCATGTAAAGCAGTATGTGCCAACATTTACGAGTATATTACTGAATTAAATTGAATTACTTTTGTAGATTTTGTTATGCTTTACTTTGTTTATAAATGACTAGATTTTGCCGGCGGCTTCGCTCGCGTAAATGCTGGTTAGGTTAGATTAGGAACAGTACTTTTTATGGATGAAAGGTACCTACTCTATGTCCTTTTCTGTTCCCGTGAAAACATGCATGCGACTGTAATTTTATGATGATTGGTCGATATGGCGTGAAAGCGTAACAAACAAACAAAATCACATTTGCATTTATAATATTAATAAGGATAATTTACAGTAAGTAGTCTTTGATAGTGTGCAGTATTTGTTAGCGACTGTGAACCATGAGAAGTCGTTTGATATCAAAATAAATATACACACATAATAAATTTGTTACGTTTATGAGGCATGGATGTTTAATGTGCCTACAGGTTAATTCTGTGATTACAATTTATAAATTGAATGAAAATAACTGGCACGCGCGTGCTATTTTTGTATTAAAAAGAGGTGGGCGCAAAAAAATGTTCTAAAATATATTCGACATGGTATTAAATAGTGTTTCGCTATACTGCATTCTTTTACTAGCTTAAATCTGTACTGGATTTTTAAACAAATGTTCTGAGATATAAATATAGAGAGCAGGCCTTTAATATTTTTTATATATTATTATTTGTTATCAACTTATCACAGATAATTTAAGATATATAAGTTTTGGGTTTCCCTTTTTTATATCTAAAGCAATTTAAATAAGTATGCCGCTGATGTGACTCTACATAGGCACATACAAACATACATTAACTTTAATAGTTACAAAATACATATAAATATATAACATAGTCTGTTTAGACACATTTGTGCACATAAACTGCTAATCCAATTTCGGTAGAATTAGTATTGAGTATGAAGATATTTTCTTTATATTTATATTTTATATTCTTTGGGGGAGGGCTATGTCCAGCAGTGGACTATTATAGCCTGATGATGATGATGAAGCTATTTTGAAACCTGGGGAAAAGCAGCGTTTACTTTAGAAAATGCCTATATAGCGGGTAAAATCAAGTTACATGTGTAGTGTAGAAATTGATGCCTAATAATATTAGATAGTTTAGATTTATAAAATAACTAGCTTTTGCCCGCGGCTTCACTCGCGTTAATTTAGAATTTGACAATCCATTCGGGTTGTACTCTGCTTGTAATAAATAATTCAATCATGAATCGAAAGACACGTGGCGCCATTTATTATCATAAGAACGTTATTATTGTTTTCCTCGGGAACAGTAATTTTTCCGGGATGAAAGGTAGCCTATGTCCGTTTCTGTACACCTGTCAACGTATATGCAAAATTTCATGATGATCGGTTCAGTGGTTTAGGCGTTAAAAGGTAATTCAAACAGGCAAAGCATCTTTAACCAGTAGGACCAGTGACTATAGTCATTATTTTAATAAGTACATAATAAAATTATGTATTAAAATTTTCAATTCAATTATACATTACCATAAAATGTAACTATTAAATACTAAGTACTTGAATTTGCGTAGAAGTTTTATAGCACTTTTAACAGCGTACATATTAACCAGCAATAAAACGTTATGTAAACTTTATGATATTCTTATGTACAAGAAAATCATTTCATCAAATATTAGGTAGTAAAATTTTATGGCTTTTACTTCTTATGCGCATGTAATCCTAATCAATTCGGTAAATAGAATTAATAATTGCCGATTTGTGAGTTAATCTGAGCCAAGTATATTATAGTATAGCTAAAAAAACTAAACATTTATGAAGTACTAGATGTTCTCGCGGTTTCACCCGCGTTTATCGTTACTGCGCCGTCCCCGTGGGTCGTAGCGTGATGTAATATAGCCTATAGCCTTCCTCGATAAATAGGCTATCCAACACTAAAAGAATTTTTCAAATCGAACCAGTAGTAATCACGCAGAATAAACCAGGAGAAACATCGTTTGTACTATGTCTGTAATGGGTAATTATTTTGCTGCAATGTTATTTTAAAACTGCGATATCTCCTAAGATATTCCTTGAAATCGAATGATGTAAAAGGCAATTTTGTTTTAAATTAAATACTTGTGACGAATAACGTATTTATTTGGATAAGGATTAATATCATGTTTATAATAATACCTTCGCAAATAATGCATTATTTTAGAACAAATTTGTTTAGCATAAAAACGGTTATAGTGAGCCAACCTTAAAAGATAGACATATGCTATCGCGGACTTTTTTTTAGAACTTTTAAAGGGGAATAATTCTGTCATACATGATTTTTGCGAAACTTTAACTGTTTACGCAGCGCACGCAGCGGAAGCTCTCAAAAGGAAAAAATACCCTCCGATTTTGAAACATTCTTCATTGGTGCTCAGCTCCTATTGATCTTAGCGTGATGATATATAGCCTATAGCCTTCCTCGATAAATGGGCTATCTAACACTGAAAGAATTTTTCAAATCGGACCAGAAGTTCCTGAGATTAGCGCGTTCAAGCAAACAAACAAACAAATAAACAAACAAACAAACAAACTCTTCAGCTTTATAATATTAGTATAGATTTGGATTTACCACAAATGATAAGTACACAAATATAATAACGGATCGCAAATGCCTTGTGCTCATTTTAGGCAACTACGCTTAACACAACGATACGTTGTAGATACATTTAAATAATTTTTAAATATTTAACAAGTCTAGTGGTAGCCTAGCGCAAGAAACTGACATTATTTATTCAACATATTTTTTAGATTTTAATCTTTTGCGTACTTAAAGCTTACAATTATGGCGAAGAAGTTCTCCATCCTGACTAATATTATAAATGCGAATGTGAGTTTGTTTGTAACGCTTTCACGTCTAAACTACTCGACCGATCATAATGAAATTTCGCATACACGTTGTCAGAGGAACAGAAAAGGAGATAGGGTACCTTGCATTTTCTGTGCCGTCGACAGCCATAGTCTCGCCTTTTATTATGTGCTTGTTAAACATGCTATCTCGATATGTGGGTGCAAAACATCTGTTATGTACCTAACTGTACGAGAATATGTATACATACAAGTAGGATGATTCGCTGTTTAAATGTTTTATTCCTACTTCACGCACATAACGTGCAAATAAGATGCTATAAAAGGCAAGGATACAGAGTAAAGATATAAAGCAAAGGTAATCGAGTATAATATGAAGTATATAGTACTAGTTTTCACCCGCGGCTTCGCTCGCGTAAATGTAGGTTAGGTTAGGTTGGTACCCTATGTCCTATTCTGTACCCCTGACAACGTGTATGCAAAATATCATGTTGATCGGTTGAGTAGTTAAGGCGTGAAAACGTAACAAACAAACAAACTCATTTTCGCATTTATAATATTAGTTAGGATTAGGATTACAGCTTTTATAGCAACTTCTTTGCATATTATTTACTTATTCGTTTCTAGGATATAGGCGTGACACTATGCCTAACGAGGTAAACAGGGGTGTTTTACAATTTAGACTTTTCGCCAACTTCGGTTTAAGGTTATACACTACAAAACCTATTGCCATCAACCAGACACAATTGGAGACCTCGTGTCAGTACTGAATTCTTTACACGATCTGGCAATTATACCTGAGATCACATGCACAGCAGTCGTATTTACTAATGCAGTCACCAAGCCAGTCAAATACTGCTAACACATTATAAACAAAAAGTGTTTATATATACGATTCTCAAGGTTAATATGTCTAATAGAGGTGTAAATAAGATTTACTGCCAGGTATTGCAGGGGCAAAAATATATCATATTTATATCAGTAACTACTATTATAATATTTAAGTAATTATCTATACATATAATAAAATTGTAGGAAAGTCAAAACTGTACATTGAATATTTTTTTAAAAGAATACTTGGGGCGTGATCTACAATCGATATCGAAGCCAAAAATATAGTTTTTAGAATTTTTGTCTGTTTGTCCGTTTGTCTGTTTGTCTGTATGTATGTCCGGGCTAAACTCAAAAATTACTGCATGGATTTACTTCAAATTTTGCATGAATATTACTAACAGGTCGGGTCAACATATAGGCTACATATTATCACGCTATCACCTACGGGGGAGAAACTGTGAATCTTTATTTTTCTTACGCATTCTGTGACAGCGTGTAATCTAACGACGCATATTTAAATGTTGTTTTTGAGTAAGCCATGCTATTATCTAGCTTTACACTATAAAAACTACGCCATTTAAGTAACTTGGGCAGAGAAATATAGTTGGGTTCCGCGGCGACAAACACTTTTTAGTTAAAATCTACGCGGACGAAGTCGCAGGTAACAGCTAGTATATTATATAATAACTTATATTTAAGTCAGTATCAGTGCTCCGTTCCCGTGGCTCGTAGCGTGATGTTATATACCTTATCCTCCCTCAAGGCAGGGCTATCAAATACAAAAATATTTTCCAATCCGACTGGTAGTACCAAAGGTTTCTCATGCTAACGAAACAACAAACAAATTCTTTAGCTTTATTGTATCACATATTATTTCTATCTCCCATATCAGTGATTTTCGTGTATAGAAACGTAAGCTTCTTGATGATAGGGATAATGGGGCTTATCTGTAGTGAAGACGTCATTTCGGGAAGGCTCGGCTTCAACCAAACTCATCAAAGAGGGTCAGATAAGAAAAGCCGGCTTTTCACCTTCATTAAGGCTAATACAGGCTAGGTACTGGGCTATTTTTATTCGATATACTCATGCTTGCGATATTCTATATAATAATGGTTATTATAATATAGTACTTTTAACTAGCAATACGAATAACGTTAAGTCACCTAAAACACCTTAAATCGACGAGCGTGTATGAGGAATGTGATGAAAGTGAATGAAGCCAGAGAAGTGTGTCAGGATCGTAGTAAATGGAAATCCGTACCTACCCCTCTGGGAAACAGGTGTGAATCTATGTATGTATGTATGTTAAGTCATTTCAATAGCACAAACTAGGGGATTGGTGATTTGGTTAAAAAGTTATGGACATTGATAGTTTTTAATGTTTGCTAAATTCCGCACTACGCAGGGATTATTAATAGCATGTAAATTGTGAAAATGTTTTATCCTACTTATTTATATTATAGATGTAAAAGTTTGTGAAGATAATTTGTGAGGATAACATCGTTAGGAAACCTGCATGTCTAAAAGTTCTCCATAACGTACTTGAAGATATGTGAAGTTTAGGCAGACTACACATAATTATCTTAGCGGGTAGGCTCCCAGAGTAGGCCAGCGTGGACGACTATGACCTAACCCTTCTCATAGTGAGAAGAGGCCCGTGCCTAGCAGTGGGACAGGATAATATAGAGCTGGTAAAAAAAAAATATTTATTATAATTTATATTATATATTAATTTATAAAGTGACGAAAGTTACATTTGTATTCAGGCACATGAGAATCGTGGACAAGAAAAGATTAACTTCGAAAAAGATACATGCAAATGTAGACGAGATTCATATCGTTACATTAGCTAATAGTAAGAAGCGTTCACATATAGCACATTTCCATTAATATTGAAGATCAAGTAATAGATACAAGGTTTCCAATCAAAACCCCATTGTTTGTGGGATCTCGCCTCTCCCATTGAACTCTACAATGATCCATTAGGGACTAATTACAACGTCCGGTGCTGTGATAAACATGTATCTATATATTAATACATGAAGCAAAAACTTTTTACCCATTTTTACGAAAATTGCGCGGATTGAGGAGTATGAAATTTAGCACAGTTAAAGTTTATATGGAGAAGGAGGGGCGAATCCTAATATTTATGTAAAATATGAATTAGAAATATATTAAATTAATGAAAAAACACTACACGCACACATCCATGCATTTGATTGACACACGCAGTCGAAGCGCGTAACTATGGTTACATAATTATATCAATAATACATATAATGACATATATCAGCAATATCTTACAGGCAAACTTTGGTCGAATTTCGAGCATTAGACGATCGCTAGTAACAATAAACAAGTATATGGCAAACAGGTAAATCTCATGTAATATAATGACTCATTATAAATAATTATTCTTAGCACATTTATTAGCTTTGTTAGTAAATAAAATTCTGATATATATAAAGTGTTTGTTTGTTTCGTAGTGGGTTTAAGCGTGAGATGTTGGCATGCGACGATAAGTTTCCAGGCTCGATAAAAGAACATTATTACACATGAATGCGTGTGTGTGTTTTAGTTTAACTCTATACAAAACTAAATTTCTAATAACTTTAAAAAATAAGTTGAATACCGAAAACCACTACGATTTAGAGATTTGCACACGAAAAATAGCTCAATACTTGATATTTTGAACTTTAAATGCTGATATTGTAAACATTACTTCAAATAAAACAACCGACATGAATTATCAATAGTAATAAATAATATTGATGAATCACCAGATTTGCTGGAAAAATCCTGTAAAATATACAGAAACTATTTAAAATGAAAACCGAGTGCTATATTAGGATTAGTTCCTATACGGATTTTTATTAAGAAAACCGGTTTTTAAAAAGAACATACGTAAATTGTTAAACTTTTTATAGTTAACACGTTCCCTGTCCGAAGAACCACATATGGTACATAACAATTGATTTTTTATTGTGTCTATCACGGGACTGTGAATGGGTTAAAATATAACACGTTATGTAAACACTCATGATTTTTTAAGAATATATCTGTAATTATAAACTAAATTATGAATCAAATTTGCTTTTAAACGTAAGACAATATTATATAATTATAAGTGTATAATTTAGTATCGTACGTTCTGAAATGAGTAGAAACGTACTTAATTTTATTTTGTCCACTCGTTCTTTGAAAGTGTTTACATACGTAGGTATATAAAGTGACGTACGAGAGTGTAACAGATATGTATGATAATTGAAGTAATTGTATGTTTATCTTTTAGTGCAAATTCGTATGAGCCACGTGATTCTTACTACAATAATAAATAGAAGGTTAATAAAACTCATTTCTCTCCAAAACGTGTTAAAGGCATATGTACAAATATAATTAAACTGTTTTTAGACCAGGCTGTTAAGGATCCTATCCTACTTAATATAATAAATGTCCAAGTTTGAAAAGGAGTTTGGGTGTTTGTTGATCAATCTCACGTTTGAACGGATTTTAATGAAACTTAACCCACTGATTGACTGTGTCCTGTCATTCCTGTGGGACTGACGAGGTGTACCCGCCGGTAGTAGGTTAACTACCATTATCAGTGTGTCATTGACAGTTCCACGATATTAAAACGCAACTGAAAACCTTTTTGCCGAATATCAATGGAATTTTTATTTACGTCGGTTGGGAGAGTTTTTTTTATCCTGCCGTTTTGTAGAGTCAGGCCTGGTATACACATCGGGCAAGTGCAGTAGGTAGAGCATTACCCTACAGCAAGATAGTTTCCTGCTTTTTCTCTCTGCGAATAGTTTAACTGGAATCAAGAGTCACCTCGCCACTGAAACAGATTTTCAGTGGCGAGGCAACTCATGATTCCAGTAGGTTTAGTCTTAGTTTGTTATTACCGAATATAAAGTACTTGACAGTACTTACTTACTTTGTAAACTCACTAACCAATAGATTTTGACATTCATAAGTGTTAATTTGTTACATAAATGAATAAATGTTTTCTATCTTCGACTTAAAAAGAAAATCGTATACAGATATTGGATCTGAATAAGAGTAAAGTTTCCCGTAAATATACAAAGATAAAAACTGCTTTTAAAAAAATTAAATATAATTTGATTTAAGCGTAGTTCAATTAGTTTATATAGTAAGGTTAAATCAATTTTATACGCTGCACATGTTATTTACGCCCACTAAGGCTTCCAGCGTACACATTATTAGATTAAGCTCATCCAATACTAGTAAGGTTGTGAGTTGTGAACTCGTGACTAGAATACGTTATGATATTGATGTAACTACTTACATCATGTATGGTTTAAGTTATCACATCGCTAGTGCAGATTTACTGGTGCGCTGCTCTAATGGAGCAAATATTTGTATTATTGATCATCGACAATGTAGAATATAGAGTCCTTTTTTAAGACAAATTTCGTATTAGACTTCAAGTCCTGTGTCGCGGAGGACTTTACCAACATACATTTAACGGAGACACAATACACCCAGGTAACAATTTGTAGGTAGATCACATAAATTATTGACCAAGTGTGTGATTCGTACCCATAACACTGCGAGGTGACTGCTTGCCAGACACTCCATTCGTGCAGTTTTAAACTTTGTGACAAACAATTAATAATTTTAAACAAATTCAATATTTTACCCATATATGTACATATATTTATCATAACATGTTAATATACTGAAACTGCCCATACTTAATATTAAATAACACTTACATACGGAAATAAATTTACAGTTGCAAGAAATTGTCCAAGTTGCGCATATTTATGTGGAGCTGTATCGGGTTTGGTTGCGAGATGATTGAAAGGTACCGACTCTAGTAAAATTGATCGTTTTTTCGTATACACTCATATTAAGATAACATTATACATTAGTAGGTATGTGCGCTGCATCCTTGGCTATGCAAAATAGGAATCGCGTAAGGCACAATCGTATTTGTATATTACAATATTGCGCACCGCTATCTTTTACTTCCAAAATATCACTAATAATAATTGATCCTCAATTAATGGCTTCTGTTTGAATACTTAACTTAGTTCATCGTTTTTAATATTTTAATCTTCCTTTTATTGACAATAGAGGTTATAAACTTACACATACAGGCTTAAAAAAAACTTTGCTTTTTTAAAAAACGGTTAATATTGTACATCAGTTTATAAATAGCTAAAAGCCGGATACAATCTATCAGGTACTATAAAGCACCCTTTAAAGGTCGACTGACAAGGGGAACACCATAATTGGATAGTGTTACTAGTTCAACATAGGAAATTAATTACTTATACAGTCATTATGTAAATTGCTTCCTTAGAGCTACGACTACCTACTTGCTATAAATAGAGATAAAATTCCTACTGCATTGGCCGTACATTTTTAATGTTTGTATTTATATGCGAATATAAATAAAGCAGAGTTTTCCTCTTCATTTTAATATGTGTTTTATGAATAAATCTTCATACATATATGTAATTATATTCTATTTAAAAGCTGGTTTTATTTACTATATTTACATATGTGAAAGTCTACTGGGAGACAGTTGGACAGCTACGCAGAGGTCTCGAAATCAAATCCAAGGCACGCATATGAATTTTCTATAATTGAACGGTTAAGGAAAACATCGTGAGAAAAAATGTATATCGGTAAGTATTACATAACGTTTACAAAGATTTGTAAACTCAAAAAGTTAGACCATAATAAACCACACTGGCCTAGTACAGGCCAGTGTGGTTTATTAAGGCCTAACTCTTCTCATACTGAGAAGAGTGATAATATTATTATAGGTACTTCATTAATTATAATGTGCATATGAATTAATACATCTATAAAAATAAAATAAACAATTGTAGTGATAACACGCCGGGTCACCGATGTATTGCAGGGTAACAATATTGTGCTTTTGAATTATCTTTATTTTATATTTGTACAGGCTATTTATAGTTCATAATATCTTGAGTCAGCAGATAAATACTAAGAAAATACAATAATAAAATAACTCAATATTCATGTGGGTAATACACATATTTACATAACTAACTTACTTAGGTTTACACATTAATTTAAAGTTGTCAATAATTTATAGTAAACGAGCTTTTGCTTGCGGCTTGGTTCGATCGGGAACTCTCATTTTTTCTGGATAAAAGTTAACTATTGTGTTCGGTGGCACACCGGCGGCCGGCTGCGACTCAATAGGTTATATTACTGATATTATGTTCAATACAATCTTATCTATATTCAAAGAGAACAAAACTAGCCTCATTGTTTTTGCGCACTGGTTTTTGGTTTAAAATTGTTTGTTAGTGGTCCTGTTTATAGTATACTATAAATCATGTTGTATAAAATCGACAGGTGAAAACTATGTTACTAGTGGTCTGTTAGATCTACTATCCAGGTTTATATTTCCTAGCGGAGCTAAATTTAATCCCGTGCATACTTTCCCGTCGTGATCCGATTAGTGTCAATTTTACAGTTTCCCGATGGCCTAAATATTTGGATTAATTTTAAATGGCGAACAGTGAGTGTATTATAAAAACAGGTCAATGTTTTTATGCGCGGAAATTAAAGAAATACCCAAAGAATTATATATAAACTTATCAAAGAATAAATGTCTTGTAAATGTGTCTATTGTATGCGTTAATATACATTTTATGTAAACATTAATGTTAATGTATTAGATTCATTGATAAGAGTTGCTTTTATTACGTAATTTAGATACCTACTCTACATTTATTTTGCAGAAGTTTTCGAGCCTATAGCAGCTACTATTTTTTAAAGACGTTAGACTAAACCCAAGTTGTGAGGTACATAACAAACATTGAAACAACGGACACATGGGACACACAGCTCATAGTAAACCCCAATCCTAACTAATATTATAGTTTAAGTTTGTTTGTTAATATTTATACTCTCAAGTCATTGTATACACGTTGTCAGCGGTACAACAAAGGAGATAGGGTTCCTTTCATCTAGAAAAAAGTACTGTTTCCGAGGGATACTTTATTGGTAAAATCTGCGGGCAAAATATATGTAGTAATATAATAAAACAGAACCGGTAAGGTCGTACTTAAAATATAATATAATATTCTATCACATACACACAACACCATCTAGACCAAACGGCCCAAACCAAGCAGAGCTTGTACTATGGGTACTAGACAATGGACAAACATACATATATACTTTTTTTGTAAATTCGTACATATTATACATAGAAACACCCAGAGCAAGACAAACATCTATGTTCATGCACACAAATGTTTGACTTGTGCGGGAACCGAACCCGCGACCTCAGGTGCGGCAGTCGGTTACACTAACCACTACGCCATCGAGGCCGCTAAAACCGACTGAGTGCATTTTCAGTGTCTGAGTGCGTGCCAAGTTATACACACTCAATTACTGCCAAGAATCTAACAGATACAATTTAGAATTTAAAAATATAACTTAATTTGTCGAGGTCATACAATAGATACGATACTTTTAAGGATTCTACTATAGCCTCTAATAATTTTGGTCTTTTTAGACTTATTCTGAAAGTCCTGTAAAAGTTCAAGCACGCGACGCTTGAACTTTTACTGGACTTTCTGAATATTTTAATAAAATTCGTTCAATAACATAAGTGCGCAAGCATTTACTCAACTGCCAATAGTGAGGTTTCGCGTTTGAGGCTCAGATCGACATCGGTATTAGACCTTTATGTTAGAAAATACAAATAATAATGTATATATTAAGAGTATGAAAATAAATGTTATTACCTTAACTTGAATACAGAAAACAATAACCTAAAAAATAAAAGCAATTATTCAACTGTGGTTTTCTTCTACGACGTTGCAATGGGCATAAATATGCAGCAAGAATGTTGTGCGTCGCAGACATATCATCAACATGGTTGATAGCTGCTTTGATATAACATCTGCAACGACGCAACACATTTTATTTTCATACATACCTACCTTTTTGTACAATTAGTTACACTCTACTGAAACTGATTAAATAGGTAGTAAGTTATCGATATACATTATTTTCTAGACTGTTTCTTTAAAGGTCATTTTGTTAGTGAAATGTGGCTATATGGAATTTGGTAAGGTTTTTTAGAATACACATTTATAATATACTTAGATTAAAACATTTTCCACATTAAAACGCCGATTCACTTAATTATATGAAGACCAAAACTACAATGCACTTTTACCTTTAAAATAAACAAAAAGTCAAGAATATTAATTTACAATCAGTTCAAATTTCACTACTTATTTCCCATTGGCATATTGTGCAAAACTAACGTAGTATTGAAAGTTATAATTTATTCGGTCTGCGCGAGGTACTTAATTTGAACCTGCAATTACACCAATAAACTAGTTTATTTTTGGAATCAATCACAACGATAAAAAGTTTCCAAAATTATATTTTAATAATTATGCCGAATACATTTGTTTATTTCTCGAATCAAAATCAAAACCGGCTTGTTAATTATACGTTTTATAAACAGTTTTTGTCTTTTTCTAATGTAGAACAAAATTTTAAGTTCAACAGTTCAATTAATAATGAACATAATATTTATTTCATCTTATTAATAAAATTGGCACAATCCGATCACATGTTTCACGTTTTGCCAACAGAAGGATATGCACGTTCCATTGAAATGAAATACATATCACAAGTGGCCAGTATTGTTATAACAACTGGTTTAATGACGTATAAAATCAATTTATTGTTTTCGCTAGCCGATACCGGATCAGAAACTGAGGCAGATCGTACTGGCTATGTTTAATAAGCAGATATAAACATTAAAGGAAAATATTATACAGTTTCTCTTTCTAATACTCTATACAAGACTGTTAGCCTCTAATACTTAGTTCTACGTCATATAAAGATGTAGAAGTATTCATTTAAATATCTAAATTCAGGAAGTTCAAATATTTATTTTAGATAGTAGTTCGGTTTGATTAGATATTGGTTACTCTCAGTTTTCTCTTATAGTGTGGAGCCCTACCCCGCAATTTCGTGTTTGGAATCGCCACAAAAGAGTCTATGTAATATATTGCCTGCCATTTTCTATTTGAACTATCTGAGAACAAAGACTATATTTCGGTTCTTCCACGAATTTTCTTGTTCTCCTATTAAACATAAAGAGATACCATTCATAGCCTCTATTAGGATAATTACTTCCAAACACTATCTAAAATTATCCGGCACACGCTTTCGTTATACTTTACCATGAACCTTACACTGACAAGAATTCTGCGTAAAGGTATTTCTCGACGGTCGTCTGGATAATTTTAGAAGTTTGATTACCTCTTTTGCGCACTTCCAGAATTTATATGTCAATGTAATTGCCGTGATGCCTTTGAAAATATAATGGATTTTGTCTGTGTTTATTTGTTAATTGAGATTCCATTTTATTTTATATTATTTATGACATATGCAGACTTTAATTTATATTTTAACAATATTTAAGCATTAATCCGATATAAAAAATAAAATTTAAAATAAAAATCCCTTTCTCTATAACTTACTACGTCTGTCTGAATGTTGTGGAGTTTGAAAACGCTGTAACAGCTGGTAAAAATATCACCTAGATGTAGAATAGAATAGAGGTTTATTGTTTTAAGTATAATAACAATTACATTAGAACAACTGCCAATTAATCATTAAATGCATTGTTCTATCTAAGCTTTAAATAGCACACGTGTACCTATATAAGCGAATTACTTAAACCTTTGCAGAATCATTTTATTTACAGTCAGATGTACGTATTTGCATATAGATGAATACATAGTTTAACTCTCAAAAGTCTTCGGCATCGAAATAAACAACTATTTGGCCGATGTATAAGTATTTACCGCAAAATACATTACTATAATAAAACATCTATAAAGACCAAACAAATGACAAATATAAAATAAATGGGTATTGCAACCTATTTTTAAATTAAATCGTGGGTAACATTTAGGTCACGTCGGATATCGTAGACGGTAGACTTGATTGAATTTCAGACGTTACTTTCAGTTTGTTAAACCTACAGTTGAAGTTGATGTTTGTTGGATAGACTAGCTTTTTAGTGAGCCTATAGTGAGATGACGATTTTCTTGTAAGTGCATTTACAGTGTATAGAATTGTAGGTTTTCTAAACAATCAAACTCCACGTATGGCATAATGGTTTGAATTGCCGCCTTGTTACTACCACTACGCCGAGTATTGTGGGTTCGATCCCCAAACGGAACAAACATTTGTGTAATCTACAAATAGCTGTTTTAAGTGTGAGTTTTTTATGTCCGTCCTTTGAATATTTGTAATCTGCGACACAAGAAATACTCAGAGAGAGAGCGTCGTCCATACAAAAATAAAAATCATGTTTCTTTAAGAGTAGCAACAGCAAGGTAAACACAAGTATGAATTGAAATTAATTTTAACACTTGTGACATATATTTGCTACAGATTACATAGTGCAGATTCTAGGAATTAAATCAGGCACACTGGTTGGGTAAAAAGTTATTAGATTCTTCTGTTAGATAATTCTCAGTTGCGGCACGGAGTCAGGCAATGCATACAGCATTAGACTTGTCCTTTATTAATCCCTCGTGTTTGTTGCACACTTGGTGTTCATAAGCGCCAAGGACATTCCTTTTACTTTTTTTTGCCGACACTCCACGGGAGTGAGCCCAAAATATAGTTTAAGAATCGTGCGTTTAATTCACCTCTGTCTAGACCTTCGAGGTAGGTAAACAGGCGTTAGTCTGTATATTCTATAACAGAATGCTAGTAGAATGTTATTAACTTATTATAGTAAATAATATTCTTTTACAACTCTCGTTTTTTATATATATAATATATCAGAAGGTCTCTTATATACATATTTTTAGTAGAATTCGTTTATATAATGCTCGGGAAGATCTTTTCCTTTGAACAGTCTCATTTACATGTATCTATCTACCTAAGTTACTGTCTTCATCTTCTTGTAAATATTATGCCTATATACCTACCTATAGGTAGTAATGATAAGATCAGAGATTATAACAATACAAAACTGCCTTAAATTAAATGAAGCTGTATTTAATGATCTCAAATTACTTGACATTAATTGCTTTAATTATTACCATACTAATTATTATTACGTGACTGAATCTAGTACGAATCAATATAAACAAGTTATTTGCGGTGAAACTGGACTGTGTCGTCAATTGTGAAGTATTTGAGCATCCAATATGATGAGATCGTTTCATAAAGTGCTCTCTGTAAATCTATCGTGGAGCGAATTGAAATGTTTACATTTATTATTTCGCTGTCGATCGCTTAAGTGCTTCATATATTTTATACTGTTTGTGATTACCTTTAATTTTTTTCAAACTTTGGTTTCTTTTCTACTGTATTTCTATTACAACTAATAATCTTACCCTGAACTGGTTGTATCCTTCGCTCATGATTACTGCTCCACTACAGTGGTTCGTAGCGTGATGTTATATGAACTATAGCCTTCCTAAAGAATTTGGGTATTAAATGCAAAAATATTTTTTAAATCCGTCTGGTAATTTCAAAGATTAGTGCGTTCCAACAAAAATAAACAATCTTTTCAGCTTTATTATATTAGTATAGAAGTTTAAATTTATGATTAAAAATGTTTTTGCCGTTACAACAATCTTTTCATCTTAATCCTATTTATTAATTTTGGCTGTAATACCAATTCAAAAGAAGATGAGATAATCCTCATTTATTTAAAAAGATACGTGTCAGACGTTTTTGCAAATTCTTCGCCCATGAATACTTTCTATCTATAAAATGTATACTTATTGTACGTTCGTACAAGTCTTCGGGTGAAAAGATAACACAGAAGGCGCCAAAGAATCCACCTCTTGTTGTGCATTGACACATTCAAACTTCAAAGGGTTAATGTCAAGATCGCGCTGGCAGCCAAAGTTGTCACGGTTCCGTGCCAAACTATTCTACAAATGTTTGCTGCGTATAACTGTATTGGTCGTAGGTACGTCATGTGTTGGTCATCATATGTACTGGTCTCGATTCTGTACTAAATGTAATTTAGTATACGAGATTATATTATTGCCCTTTTTTATGACATGATAAGTTCAGTTTTCTTTTTTCTTCAGCTTAGTAGACCTTGGTGGAGCATCGACAGTAAATGCCGCTTCTGTGCATGAGATCGTGTATGCATTCATCAGATTTTCAATAAATTCTCAGAAGTACGAGGCACGGGGTTTGAAATTGTACCCGGTGGACGACAATACATACATAGATTCACGCCTGTTTCCCAGAGGGGTAGGCGGATACTACGGATTTCCATGTACGCTACGGTCCTGACACACTTCTCTGGCTTCCTTCACTTTCATCACATTCCTCATACATGCTCGCCGGTTTAAGGTGCTCTTAACCTGGCCTTTGTCCAGAACGTCTCCGATCTGATCAAGAAACGTTCGCCTAGGTCTGCCTCTGGCGACTGTTCCATTCGCACTAGCTTTATAAACTTTCTTAGTCATTCTTTTCTCGTATATTCTTTCTACATGCCCAAACCAGCTTAACATACCCTTTTCTATTCTTGTCACTATATCCACTTTCATGCCGCATCTCTCTCTAATGTAGGCCTCAAATTACGTAGGAACTGAAACTATAACTGGCGAAATGTTGATGGAATATACCTGTGCCTACCCGAGAACCCGATATAAGTATGTATGAATACGAGCCGAGGTCTTATTTCTGGGAATATTAGATAGGTCTTACCCTTTCATGTCGTGAAGAGGCGTATACGGCAGTTCAGCATTAAGTCTAAAAATAATCTATCCTTTGCTCATATACACAGAAAGATATGCAGTGATATTCAAATTAGCTCACTTCGTTACACCAGAATCGATACCGGTATCTTCGCGAAGTGTGCACGAAGGTAAAGCGTGACCTATTCGTAATCAGTCGATGCAGACTAACGTATTAATTAATCGATTGAAATGTACGTAACACGATAAACGTCACTAGTAATCGCGTGAAGAGGATCCTTGTCTGGAGAGGTGCGTGTTTATTTGCACCTCTCGTTTGAAGTTGACCGATGACGGTGTACAGTTGTTTTATTAGCTGGAGTAATAATCATCTTTCTAGAATAAACATAGCATGCAGTGTTCATGTGGTTTACTCATTTTATTATATGCAAGGAAGGCGAATTTTGGGGCATATATCAAGCGAAGGTGACAGGATAGATGCAATAACGGAATATTATTTTGGTGCTATAAATAACCTGTTTGCTTCTAAATTATGCATGAGAGATTTGTGATCATTTGAAATATGATAAAACATCAAGAACCTGAAATATCTTTTTCTCTTGACGCTTCTAAAATATATCACATGTAATATTTATTGTCTTTTCTAATAAAATGTTACTTAGACCTGTATATACTTAACGCTCACATTAATACAGCTTCAAGGCGCAAATCACAGTTAGGTTTGCTATATAATTTTTAATTGATTGCCTCTACAGTGGTAGTGAATGCGGCTGATGGCTTTGAGGTCTCAGATTCGATGCCTGAGTCGAAATCTTTCGAAATTTCGGGGTCTGGTATGGTGCTCGCAGCCCTTGACTTGGAATTTCACACCATCGCTGTCGAAATATGAGTGAAACAGATCACTGCCTACCACTTCAGGTATAAATGCGTGAAACTAGGTATGCATGATGTAATTTAAAAGAGGAAAGCTCATTAATTTGGGAGAACTGTCAAAAGTAACATTATGCAAAGAACATTTTGCTCTCCGAAGTCACGTATCTCTTTTCTTGCGAACTACACAAATCCACTCTACAATCAAACGCTAATATATATAACAATACTTTTATTATGCGTAAAATTACACCGTCATATTAACACCAGAATAGTTTCTGAAAGCATTAATTCTCTGTCTATATTATATTTACAAGACTTCGGTCTTTAAGACTTTTTCGTCATTCGTCCTTCAGTTGTCAATACTATTAAGATCATTCACTACCTATCTCTTCTTACCTTGATCTGATAGATCTATCAATCGTAGAATTTCAAAGCTATGACGTATTTTAAAATTATTGCTTTGTTATTATTGTGTACTATTTTTATACGTGTCATATCACTATTAAATTCATCGTCTTCATTGACGTACTGACTCACGAACATTTCAATTTATTTGTAGCTTGATTTTGTCCTCGGCTTCGCTCGCATAAATGCAGGTAAGTTTAGGTTTCAACAATACTTTTTTCAGAATGGAAGGTACCCTATGTTATTTTCTGTTTCCCTGACAATGTGTATACAAATTTCATGATGATGGATTAAGTAGTTTAGGCTTAAAAGCGTAACAAACAGACAAACAAAAAAATTCACATTCGCATTTATAATATTAGTTAGAATTGGCGTATGATCGTATGCCGTAAAATAGTACAAATTGTATCAAGTAGGTCGTATTAACGGAGTTGTTGTGCTATTAATATGGAGTATGTATCTAAATTTATAACAGGAGGTGAACTCATGTATGTTATGTAATTCTATTGTGACGGAGTTTTGGCGAGCTTTATGGGACACTCAGAGATGTGATATCGGGTTATATGGGACATGAGTACATTGGGATGACTTCTTTGTGTAATAAAATGTGCAATAGATACGCAAAAGAGATTTATGTGAGTATGTCATTAATGTTTGGACGTCATCACCATTAGTTCATTGACAGGATCCTGACATATCTCTTTTGTCTTACTCATAGTTAATTAAGTTTACATTTTACATCTATCGTTCGCCAAGTAAAATTTAAACTTAATTAGTTTAAATAGTAATAATTTAAAGTTTAAATTATCTGAAAGTAGTGTTGTATGTCAATCAAACTTTGTATCCCTCGGGAACAATACTTTGTTTCTGGACGAAGGCATGTCCTTTTCTATACCTCTGACAACGTGTATATGAAATTTCATGGTGATCGGTTAAATAATCAAGGCGTGAAAGCGTAACAAATAAACAAACAAACTCACATTCGCATTTATAATATTAAGTTAGGATTAGGATATTCTTATACCGTTGCTGGATTTGGTTAGGCAACTAAACTATTCTCTTCGGGCTCACCTATTAAATATATTCTTTCTTTGGACGATAGTAGACTCACAATGAATGCCGAGAATTCATAAAATTGTATCTATCTTAAACTGAACGTACATGTACTGGAAAAATCCCCTGTCAATATATTAACCGTAACATTTCGGTTGCTCTCTTACATCGAAAATAATTCTAGAAATCTCCTTAGTTAGATCAACAAAGTTACAACAAAAATAGTGATATTTGTACTTTATTTTAAACTCTGTAATACATTATATCATACACGTGGCTTAACGTGCCGGTAAATTAGTTTGGGAAGTCTTATACGTAGTTGTTAGTTTTGTCCATTTTATATAATTTTTTTATTTCGTTCATCGGTGACAGACGAGCCAGCGAACCACCTGATAGTAAGCGAGAACCGGGACTCATACACATTGCTGTGTTTTCTTAGCATTACAGAAGCAATGTCAAATAAACACAACCAAGTCGCTGCCTACCGGAAGGAAAAGGGGAATGGAGCAGGATGGGGTTTGGGAAGGGAAGGGTGACTGGGCCTTCGGCGCTCTCACTCACCGAACGAAACATAACAGATACTGTTATTTTATGTCGATCTTCTGTGAGAGGGTGGTACTTACCCGGTCGCGCCGGCCCATTCATGCTGTAACCAGCATGGCCCTACCACTTAAATGCTCTGAATGCAGCAGCATCTTTCAAAATTGTAACAAACAAACTCACATTCGCATTTATAATAAAATATAGTTAGAATTAAGCTATTTGCCGTTACCACGTTTACTAGACGAAGATGAAGAAGATGAAGAATGAAATAGAAGATGTGTAGTGCATAAATATTATTATTGTAGGTCTACCTAACAATCTAATCGAACAATCAAATTGATGTCTATTGTTTGGGCTGTTTACAATGTTTGTATTTTGTTCCATTATAAACGGATTCGACATTTGAGGCCCGAGTTGACATTTAAGAATCTTAGACATATTTATATTTTACAAGATTAATATAAAATCTAAAGAATTTATTCTAAGGACATTATTTGTCAAAAAAGGGGAAACGTCTATAGTTCGCTTATTTTTTTAAATTATGATTCCGGCACAAATTCACCAAAATGGATGACTGCATAATCAGTTTCCAATGTCCATCGACTTTTGTACATGACAGTCCTTCATTACTATGCTAAGAATGAATTTAGCCTTTTTCTTATCCATATTATCAATATCAGCCCTATACACATAAACTCTGACTACTGGACGCCAGTTCCTCCTAAATATAAGAACATTATGTAGAAATCTTGAACATACTTTCCTCATGATATTTTTCTTCGCCGTACAGCCAGTATTCATTAGTTATTTTTAATACGAACGTACAAAAAGCAGCGATAGCCTAGTGGGAAACCGTTGGACTGCTACGCAGGGGTCTTGAGATCGATTCCAAGGCGCATCTCTGACTTTCCGAAGTTATGTGCGTATTAAATACCCACTTCATTATTGCTCATTATTGCTTCATTATTATTATATATACATAATGTTGCCAAGTAAGAGGTCCATGCCATGTGATCAAACCTGACCGTTTCTCACCTGGCTATCACTATTGTAACATCTATTTACTTCGCTTTAATTATAATATAACAGTTGCATATTTAAGTACGTATACTATTCACACAGCCTAAACGTAATAGTTTTAATTAATGCTCATACTATTATGATTTAAATTAAATTAACACAATAGTATGACGCATTAAACAGTTCTCAGCTATCGATTCTCAATGGCGTTTATTCAGTAATTCCTCGCCATATTCTTGTTCAGGAACCGGTTCGAGGCGGTTGTACGGACGTCGTCACTGGTTCCGGCGGCTTTAGTCTATCAGACCGTGAAGTAGCCACGCTTAGCCGCTGTGTAGGACAATCTAATCAACGTTTTTGTGCACTACACGTGGTGAGACGACAGCCGGTTTCATTATGTTTTTGTTGTAATTTGGGGTGTTACATCGAGAGTTGGGCGTTTGTTTGTTTGATTATTTTATACCTATGGTGCCTACAGTAGAACGCGCGGTTTTCTCGATTATTGATGTAGTCCCGCTTGCCATCTTATTTCTGTCAAGGAGACAGTTTGACATTACGGTTGCCAGCTCATGATCTCACTCGAAAATCTTTCTTTTATAATAACTGTCGGACGACAGCTACAAATTTAATGTTCCTTTTATTTTCATCCATGGGATTAAGTTTCCTCACACCGTATTTCTTTACAGTATTTATTTCCTCAGTCATGAAACTGATTTCTTTACTTCTCTTCTTTTTCTTTACCTCTCTTATCTTTTTGCCTTTCTATGTCAACGGTATATTAAATAGCATTATAATGTACAGCGATATCTACTGGACTAAGTAAATTTTGGTGTATAGTTTTCGGCAGCCATAATAATATAATGACTGCCTAGTTGATCTCGTGTCATAATTTATACTTAGTTTGATTCTGAGTTTGAGCAATGTTTTATATTGTACTATTGAGTGGTTTTCAATTATGTCTGCCATTCCAACAATTGATTATAGGTTAAATCAGAATATGGATTGCATATACCTACAGGACAATATGCGTGCTTTGTATTATGCGAAAATAAAACTGGCGCACTGTGGGCGCAATACAACTCTACCTACCCTGGGTAAATAAAGCGTGAGGAATGTCAAGTATATAGGTAGGTAGCACAAATGTGTGTACTTCGATTAAAGTATATGAGGTCCAATTTAAGTATTTTTATTAAGCATGGTGTACGTAGTCGTTGTGTTTGTTTACAAAGATTGTTGCTGCCATAATGAACCGATTTGCTAGTCGACCAGTGCGTCAATGTAACACATTATAACATTGTGTTTTTTTACTGAGAGTTAATGGCGATTCTCCATACATCCTAATCCTAACTTCCTAACTTAATATTATAAAAGCGAAAATGAGTTTGTTTGTTTGTTACCTTTGCACGCCTAAACCACTGAACTGATCATCCTGAAATTTTGCATATACGTTGACAGGTGTACAGAAACGGACATGGGCTACCTTTTATCCCGAAAAAAATACTGTTCCCGAGGAAAACAATAATGACGTTCTTATGGTAATAGATGGCGCCACGTGTCTTTCGATTGAGATTTCATGATTGAATTATATTATTACAAGCAGAGTACAACCCGAATTGATTGTCAAATTCGCGGGCAAAAGCTAGTTTTTATATATAATATTGGCATAGAAAATATTTATTTAATTTAATAGCACTCTCGGTCCTACCCTTTTCCTGATTTATATAAATGACCTGTGTACCAGTGCTGTCCTCTACAAACTAAATCTGCTAATGTTTGCTGATGACACAGTCCTGATCTTTCATGGTACCACTTGGAGCTCAGTTTTTATATAAGCTGAAAATGGTTTAGCAAGGGTAACCACCTGGCTTGAAAATAGCCTTCTAACACTAAATGCGAATAAGACCAAATACATGTGCTTTAGTAAAACAGCAATTGGAAAACCTAAACAGGATCAAATTCTTAAAATTCACACCTTTCCATGCAAACGAGAAGAGTATCGCTACAACTATAACTGTCTAACCCTTTCACGTGTTGCTTATTTAAAATACCTTGGTGTGACGCTGGATGACCAAATCAGTTGGAGCAACCACCTGGTAGTTACTGCAGCTAGGATAAGAAAGATGGCCTTTATTTTTAAGAACTTGCGTGCATTGGAGGACTCAACATTCCTTATCCGTACATACCAAGCTTTATGCGAATGCTTAATAAGGTATTGCATTTGTGCCTGGGGAGGTGCAGCGAAAACATTTATGATAAGGATGGAACGGGCACAGCGTTTAATACTGAAGGTACTCCTTCATCTACCATTTAGGCATCCTACTTCAGCAGTTTATGAACTTAGTGGAGTTCTGTCGGTAAGAAAAATCTATGTCTATGAAACGTTGAGACGTTATCATAAGACTGTAATACCAAACCTACCTGTAAAGATTAAGCGAGTTCAGCGTTGTCCTGTGCCTCGTGCTAAGACTGCTTTAGGGCAAAAGCATTGGAATTTCTTGGCTCCATTTTTATATAATAAATATAACAAAATCATGGCTGAAGTCATTGACATATGAAGCGACTGAAAATCTTTTAGAGGTGTGATCTTGCTTACGCACGCACGCACGCACGCACGCACGTACGTACACACACGCACACACACACATACACACACATTAAATAATATAATAATAGTATTGTCTTCTGTTTACGCGAATGTTATTCATTGAAATTAAACTACTATATACGGATTTTATCGCGTTGTTTATTTGACACTGTTACAAAATTTTTTGAAAAAACTGTTACACTACTATAATCACTATTAAACTTTACAAATTTTTAAGCTAATTAAATTATTGAAACTATTAAAACTATTTATACTATTACTATACTATTATACTATTTAGATTTATTTTTACACTTTCCCCGGGCTCCCCAGTATCGCCTGTTGTTGCCGACATATATATGGAAGACTTTGAGGCTCGAGCTTTGCAGACTGCCCCCATCACACCCAGGATTTATAAGAGGTTTGTAGATGATACTTTTACAATATTACCAACAGATAGTGTAAGTGTATTCCTAGAACATCTTAATTCCCTTAATAACAACATACAATTTACTATGGAATTAGAGGCAAATAATTCATTAGCTTTCTTAGATGTCCTTGTCATCAGGAATTCTGATCATACTTTGAGCCACACTGTATATAGGAAAAAGACCCATACAAATAGGTACTTAAACGGTGAATCTCACCACCATCCTAAACAGTTAGCTACCGTGGGAATGTCTTTGTTTCAGAGAGCCCACGGGATCTGTGACAAGAAACACCTGGACGCCGAGCTTCAACATGTCAAGCAAGTACTGCAAGACAACAAGCTCCAACAGCCGCGCCGCTGTCACAGATCCCGAGAAAAGCCAGCCACAGTCGAGCGCCAGCCTGCTATACTACCTTATGTGAAGGGTGTCACTGACAAGATTGGCTACATCTTGAAGCGAGCTTCAATCAATACATACTTCAAGCCGCCAACGAAGATAAGTCAATTTTTACCATCTGTCAAGTGCCAACTACCTTTACAAGATGCAGGGGTCTATAAAATAGATTGTGACTGCGGACTCTCATACATTGGTCAAACCAAGAGAAGCATAGGCACCCGCATAAAAGAACACATAGCTGATGTAAAACACCAACGCTCGTTGAAGTCTGCTGTGTGTGAACATGTGCAACAAGGGACCAACCACTACCTGAGATTTGACAAACCACAGATGCTCGCTAAAGAACACCGATTCCTACCAAGGATGCTTCGCGAGGCTATTGAAATCAAGAAACATCCTAATTTCAATAGAGAAGATGGTTGGAGTGTACCACCAGCTTGGGATCCAGTAATTCAAATAGTCAAACCCAAGAAGAAGCAAACCACAGCTAGACTTCATGATACTTTGAGCTCATTCTGCGTAAATAGAAACACCCATGATTAAATTATGTTCGGGTACTTTGAAATAACTACACTGGAGCATTGAGACAACTACCATCTTAGTCTCCCCGTGACCATGGCTGCTGAAAAGCAACCGAAACGTCGGGGAAAGTGTAAAAATAAATCTAAATAGTATAATAGTATAGTAATAGTATAAATAGTTTTAATAGTTTCAATAATTTAATTAGCTTAAAAATTTGTAAAGTTTAATAGTGATTATAGTAGTGTAACAGTTTTTTCAAAAAATTTTGTAACAGTGTCAAATAAACAACGCGATAAAATCCGTATATAGTAGTTTAATTTCAATGAATATAATAATAGCTTAGTACTCACATTTTATATTGTTGTTTACATATTTAGAATATTTTAATAACATTGTATTAATACCTCTATTTTGGGGAAGACACTAATTCCTGCAACACAGTTTAAACTAGCGCAGGAATTAGAGGATTCTTTAAGATTGTAAATATTTTGTTTTTCAAATAAATTATTATTATTATTAATACTTTCTATTGATTTGGCTGAATAAGTTTCAAACAGTAAAATATTTAAAAAATGTTTAGTACGAAAATTTGCACCTGAAATGTTGAAATAAAAATTACCACTCTGTGTATATGCGAACCAATTTTAAAGTATGTAAACGAGAGATGATCCCTGTATCACCATGGTGATATACATAGATATATACATAAAAAAAAATAAAGAATATCTAGTAGACTCAACACAACTATTTGTGGGCGTCATCGTTCTAGTATTTGTAACACTCATTATTTTTATTGTACAGATGGCATAGTGGTTCAAGTGGTCGGCTTGCCACTGCTGCCGCGCCGCGTGTTGTGGGTTCGATTCGCACACGGCAAAATATGTGTAATCCACAAAAAGTTGACCCGAGTGTGGATATTCTTTGTGTCCGTCGTTCGAATGTTTGTACGACGCAGATTGTATCCAGTAAGGGAGTGATGTCTAAAAAGAGATTGTCAGTGGCGAGGTGACAACCTCAACCACTGCGCTATTAGTGCAATTTATTGGTAACGAAGAAGTCTTATTGACGCAACCGCGCGTCGCGGCTTCTTTCACAGAGTGCATGTTTATAACCACAGGGTGGAAGCGATAAGTGTGAACCGACGATCATTTCTAAACTGTATGAGATATTCCAATACTAATAATAGTTCGTTTATTTTCTCAATCCAAAGAAAAAACAAAAATAGAATAGAAAATAAATAAATATGAATTTGTATTTTGTACTTAACATATTGAGTCGCAGCAGCACACCGACGTCAAGACACTATAGCTTTTCAATATTTTTGGTATTCTAGGCACTGACAGGTTAAGGACAATAAGAAGTTAATTTACGATGTACTATGAGATTTGTATTTTGATAGCTTTCTTTCAAGGTTATGTTGCCAAAGGATCATAGAGTTCTGAATCTCGTATTCGGCTAGGAATGTCCAGGTACAAACCTCAGTAATACTGCTATAAAATCAAGGTAAATCAAACTTTTATATATTACCATAAAATTATGCGTAACTTTATATCTGACTAACTGTCCCCCGCGGTTTCTCACATATTTATGATAACTGCATCTCTCCCTTGAATCGTAGCATGATGTTATATAGTACAAGATGCGTCCGCGGTTTCACCCGCGTTTATAGTTACTGCGCCGCCCCCGTAGGTCGTAGTGTGATGTTATATATCCAACACTAAAATATTTTTCAATTCGAACCAGTAGTTCTTGAGATTAGCGCGTTCAACTAAACAAACAAACTTTTTAGCTTTATAATATAGATAGGCTATAACATCTTTAAGAATTGGTCTATCAAATGCAAAATAATCCTCTTGATTTATTCACTATCGTTTGGATGCCGGCGTCCAGACACAATGCTTTTTTCATCATGTCTCGATATTCTTAAGCTAACAGGTTGATCAGTTAGAATAGTTTGAATTTGCAGAACTAGCAGATATAGGTTAAATATTCAAAAGAAAATGGTAGCCTTGCTCTCTTATTGTCCCTAAGTACATCATTGGAATTAGAGCGTGTTTGTCCGAGTAAGCAAGCTGTTTAGATCACGATAATAACACATCACATGACCGACCATATAAGTAGGTTGAAAAACAAATATGACCGTATCTAAGCGGACTTTTGTCTTTAGTACCTCAGCTCTACCAATATACAGAGTGTAACAAATACCCCATGATGGATATAGTCAATGACATTGCGCTGTTGGAGTGTTATGGTTTACAAGGAACAAAACATGCAGTTTAGTAATTCAAACATTATTTACAGAAGCTAATTAATATATATACCAACAGAGTGATTTGGTAGTCCAAGGTAGATGCTTCTGCTTAGCAGTTGAACATATTAAGAAGTTGATGAAAATAATAAAAGTTACAGAAAAATATGTTTTTAGGAAAGTTTTGTTGTCGCGTCGCCACTGCCAATGCGCTAAAGGTCTTGATATCGATCGCTTGGCTCACTATAGATAGACATTTGTGTTTTCTACAAATAGATGTTTCGGATGGTTCGGGTGTGTTATTTGTGTCCGTTGTTTCAATGTTTGAAGTCTGCCATGATAAAGGAACCTTTGACGCAGCAGATGTTTTCAACAAAAGAAGTCAAGTTAGTTAAGAAAGACAGAACTTAATATGAAAATTTATGGTATACAGGCAGGTTTAAAATACATAATTATGCTGCAGGTTATACATATATTTCTCACGAACATGTAAGGACCTTTAAATATCATTGCACTCTGTATAAAGTGACCCATTTCTTTTTCTTCCGTGTGATAAGGTATAGATAAATTGTTATTGTGTTACATTGATTTAATATATTTGTGGTAGGCTATTGATCACACATATTTTTATTTTCAATGCAAGATAAATATAGACAGCGTTATCTGTTTACCTTGTAATATTAATATAATACACTTGTTTTTGTAAGTATTATATCAAATGAGAGTATGTTAGATGTCAATCACTATAACTAACAAAGATATAGCCACTTTTGAATGAACGGTTGGATCGAATTACATCTAAGATAGGCGAATATAAGAAGCTGAATTAGATCTATCAATATAAACTTATGCCATGGCACAAAATGGCCGTACTTTCTGAAAAACGTTCCAACCCACAAAGTTAACATTTTGAGATAATCGTGATTGAAGTTCAATCCCGTAGTGCTTCTTCATACATGTGAGTTGGGCTACTAAGTCATTATTTCATATTTAGAGTGATAGTAGAGCTACCAAATTTTTCCAGCTAGTAAATAGTAACCCCGTGACTAATTTGCTAATAATAACTCAATTTTGACCCGAGTGTGGGTTGGAACGTTTTTCAGAAAGTACGTCCAAATAGGACAGTCAGTTTTCATGTTGATGTACAGATGTCAATTAATGCTAAATAGTTCTTAATTTTGAGCTCTATAAACTCCTATTATAAAACACTTCTAAATCTGCAATGAAAATGCGATTATTTCTGTAGTAACAATAAATGGTAACTGTCGAATTACATTTGCTTCCGAGACAAAAACTATTACAGAATAGCATGATTGATCTCGACAGTACATATCGAAGCTGGATAGCATAATTGAAGTGTTCCTAAAAACTGCTGTGTTGCCAAAAAATATTAGTTGTGCTTAGATACAGCAAAATATGCTGTTATAGTATATCATATAATAATACAAATCAAACGCTTTTCGGCGTAGATATACTAAAAGGATTTCTATCCTAGAAGAGTATATATACCTAAGTAATTTGCATTGAACACACCTCTATTATTGTCAATACACATCAGTTCTATTAATAACATGTGTGCACAGAACAGACGTGACACAAACATGTGACTGCGGCCACAAGGATCCTTGGAGGATCAGATAACTGATAATTGTATACCGGGATATTTTAGCCCTTTGTGTTATTTGCATCAGATACTTGGCTTACGTAAAGGTGAACAAAGGTTTTATTTCTGTTTAATCTAATAAAAGGATTGCTCTATCTATTCTGGAATGGTGGAAAATTCTGTTCAAATCTATGTATGTGCGAAGAGAGTTTTAACAGAGGTAGAAGTCACTGATGTTAATACGAATAAGCCGGCTCCTTCACGAAAGTATTGAAAAGTGGCGTAAATGTGGTAACTTCGTTATTGCGTTTCGTACAGTAAGAAAGGGTTGTGGCGGTTCACATAGGTACTTTCCTCTTTAATACCTATTCTTTTATCCCATTTATAATTCCTTTTCTCGTTATCGTTACTGCTATGCGATCATGGGCTTAAAAGCTCACCATACGGTCACCAATAAAAGTTGTTAGTTACCATTGTTGTTTAAAAACAGTTATTATTAAATATCTAAGCTGATTTAGGATTATGAGATCACTCCAAGTAGCCCTTCGTATACTATTCACATTGTATAAGGAAATGCTTTTACCTTATAAATTAATGAATAAGGTCACAACCGAAAAAATACTACATTTTTACTGGTTGTGGCATTTCTACATGAATCACGCAATATAATTTGATTATGTCAATTATTTACATATACATTGTCATAAAATTAGATATCTAATTTAAATCAATGGATTTAATAACAGTTGGTCTACCGCAGTTCGGCAGAGTAGCGAGATACTTTAATAGTGTCTCTAATAAATCTATCTCTGTAAACTTTCTTCTTTCTTACACGAACTTTTTTACACATCTCTATAAATACTTAATTATAAGCTTATCTTTCTTTGTGTTACATAGTTTTAAAACAATCATATTCCAAGCAAATCTATCTATTTATAAAAAATTGGTATAGCACAGATCTTTTAAGGTAAGCATACAGTAACAGAATATAATATGCATAAAACATTAAGTTTATAAGTATACTTTTAAAATTAACGTTCTTACGTTGGCAATACGTTCACCAGCAATTTATTATCACGGACGAGTTAAATCTAAGGTAAATATTATTGCTTTTACGAGTATCAAAAGTGATAATTATTATTGAATCAATAGTTGTTGGCGACAGTAAACTTACCTGTGAGTACACATTTCATACTGTCTTCTTCTCCCTAGCCTTTATTATTTACTTACCCACTTAAAAAAAAACAAAAAAAAAAAGCAAATTGTTTTTCTTAAGTCTCGAAGTTCCGGGTATTCCCGGGACTTTGATTGTAGGCTGACTCGTGTCCCGGGACTTTGAAATTGTCGGGAATTCCCAAACCCTAGTAAGGACTGATATACATATATCAGTTTATGATACACAAAGGCAAACATGATAAAGAAGAAAACAAACATTTCCTTTAGTGATAAAATTAAAGCAGTTACAAATTAGCGAAGATTACTGTTAATCTTATTTGATCTAGCCTTGTTTACTACCTGTTATGAATACTATCTCTGTATAACAAAAGTAATGTAAATTAAGTGACTACTGTAATAAAGATGAGCTCGTTAAACATGCACATATTTATTGTAGTGTTATTATAATACTCTACGTCGTACCTCTACGTCGTAAACGTGATCTTTGTAAGTACCTATCAAGATACTTTTTGTGTGTAAGAAGAGGCTTATCTACTCACATAATACTCGCCTTCTAGGCGGCGCGCGGCGCACAGTGTCTCGACTAGTACAAGCTAGCGGGACAATATTATTTCTTCACTTATTTCAATTGTTTATGTATAGTCCAGGTATCTTAAGCTATTTTAACCAGGTATCTTAAGAAAAAGTTGAAAAATGTGTACTGTATGTGTATTAATTGAAATATGTAGCTGCAAGACGGAAGTGGTTTACTAATGTGTCTCATTAGTTCACTATTGTCGCTAATTGTTCTTTTATTAGCTACGTCTGCCTACACATTATGTGTGTAAAGCACAATCATGTTTGTTTACAAAGAAATTTCTAGGAAAAAAATAAAAATCATAATGATAGTACCTACATTTATTAATGTTTTTTATTTTTTATTTACAAAATATTATTTCTTTTAAAATAATAATAATAATAATATTGGCCTAGACCCGTGGTTTTTATTAAATACCGAATTTTATTTCGAGAAAAAACAAATTAAACCAACCAAAATAATAATAATATTCTACTACATACACACAACACCATCTAGCCCAAACTAAGCAGCGCTTGTACTATGGGTACTAGACAATGGATAAACATACATATATACTTTTTTTTTTGTAAATACATACATATTATACATAGAAACTAAAAAAGAAATAAAAATAAATGAGTACAATAACAGTATCTATCTATATACTAATTATTTACAATAACAAGGTGTATAAGTAAAAGAAATATAATATTAAATAGCTTATATACTAAAGCATGAATTATAAGGAACTACAACACACAATAAAATAAAAATAATAATTACAATAAAAATATACTTAAACCTACTAATCACCATCAGATGAGGTTAACACACATGTTTATTTCGATTCCGGATCCCTCTAACCAATCATTATATTTGATTAGAAACATTTCTTTGTTACACTTTAAAGAAGTCAATTTTTGATTGAATTTTGCTAAAAGGCTTGATATTTTCATTTTAAGTCATTTAAGAGAATCGCCAGAAACATTAGACATATTGAATTTTTCACTTATATAATAAAACATGCCACTACTTCGTTCAGTTTTGTCATGTTTTAGCCATTCTTCAAAAAATTCCATTTGCGTCATATTCACGACTCGGTCTGAAAAAATAAAATAATTTTACTTTCGGGCCTTTTCGGGGTCTATAATATATATGAATCTGTGCCTGAATGTTGTAGATATTACATATAGAAAAATCTAGGTGGATATATGTCGATAAAAAAGTTGCTTCTCTTTAAAGTTTACAACTAATGTAAAATTTGCTGGATTTATCTATACATTTACAAATTGATATTACATCAAAAGTATACATATATTTTATAAAAAATATAAGTCATAATAGAGTACATACATTCAACAGAATATTCCATTACAAAAAAATCGTTTCACTTTGCTAACAATTTTAAAATATGTTATCACAAGTTTGCATATAATGATCTCTCTTATAAGGGTCACTTTAACCCCCTGATAAGATACCTTAATGAGGTGATAAACAAATTAATTCTTGGAATTCGTTATCTGGGGAGGGTTTGTTTACAAGTCGTTATCAGTGGTTCCTGGAAATTACGTCATGAATATTGTCCCGCTAACATGTTCTAGCCGAATCACTGAGCGGCGTATCAAAAATAGTGTATGAAATAGGCACCAGATTTTAAGTTACGCCTCCAGCAATGCAAATGTGTAAACCGCATTCAATTTCGTGTAGTAGTTTTTGAGTGATGCAAGTACAAACATACAAAGTATTTGTTTTGGCTTATGTAGTTCTTATACCCCTCACATACATTTTTCTTGAATATCTCCTATGTACAGATATCGATCAGTTATAATTTTATTATATGTATGTATAGATAATGTAAATACAGTAAAAATATTTACGTGACAGGCCTCGCTCTTATTATACTCGAGATCAAAAGGAGACGGGATTATTGATAATAGTTTATTTTCATAAAACAGTTGCATCTGTGCACCCATATTTAAACGAATTTATGTCAATTGTTTGCTGGCATCACCATTGTCATCAGATGCGCGAAAACGAAAAGCAAAGAAAAGCTTTTATATTTTGTCATGCATCCTTACTAGTCATTTAAAGGGTTGTCATTGCAACGCTTCAACTAACTAGTAAGGCCCTTGAATCGAAATCAATGATTTTAGAATTTTTGTTTCTCTGTTTATTTATTTCATCAATAACTACTTCACGCAATAACTAGTAAAAGGATTTGAACGTTTACTAATATAGCAAAAATAAAACCAAAATACGTTAAAGAGTAGTAAAGCCTCGCTTATTTCAGCATGAATGGGCCGGCTCGACTGGAGAAGGACTACCCTCTCACAGAATATCGACGTGAAATAGCAGTATTCCTACTGTTGTGTTTCGTTCGGTGACTGAGAGTGCCGGAGGCCCAACCACCCTCTTTCCCCCTTCCCGTTCCTTCTCCTTCCCACTTCCTTTTATTCCTAAAAGATCGGCAACGCGCAAGTGATGCCTCTGATGTTGCAGGCGTCCATAGGCTACGGTGACCACTTACCATCAGTTGGGCATCCTATCCTACTAATTATAAATGTGAAAGTTTGCGAGGATGGATGGATGTTTGTTTCTCTTTCACACAAAAACTACCAAACGGATTTTGATAAAACTTTACGGTATTAAAAAGCAGCGGTAGCCTAGTGGGAGACCGTGGGACTGCCACGCAGAGGTCTCAAGTTCGATCCCAAGGCGCATATCTCTGACTTTTCGAAGTTATGTGTATTTTAAATAGTTAATTATAGCTCGCTTTACGGTGAAGGAAAACATCTGCACGTCTGAGATTTCTTCAAAAATGTTCTCAAACATATGTGAAGTCTGCCAACCCGCACTGGGCCAGCGTGGTGGACTACGGCCTAATGCTTCTCACCCTAATAAGAGGCCCGTGCCGGATACAGGGCTGATATTATTATTTATATTATATTACAGTTTTATTGTTTATACATTAGAATAACAAAAAGAATCTACATTACCGCGAGCGAAGCCGCGAGCAAAATCTAGTTAATATATAAATAAGCGATATGCACTACGAGTGCATTCGAAATTTATTATTTTATTTTAAAATAATTATATTCAAATGCACCCGTGCACAATGAAAAGAGTTGTTGCTAACATCTACGTAATAAACATTGTACCTACTAAAAATTGTTCTAGTACTTTCCACGATTCTTTTTCTACCAACCACATTCCGTACCTATGTCACGTAGATATGTGTGACCTGTGTCCTCGCTAATTACGAAAACGTTCCCAGAGCGTACACAGGCAATTGCCCTAATGGTATTACCACACTATGTACTGGATCTTCTAATAATCATGTTAAGCGCACAAGGGTGGCACTTAACTAATGGGTGGTCGTTTCCACTTACGTTATTATGTATGCAAGCTTGATGTTTCACGCCAGTCCCGGACAGGTTAGGTATGGTGTATGATGCTACTCTAGCTACATTTAGCTACCCATGTTTGGGTTTTACGCTATAGGGCTATACGCTATAGAGCTTGCCCAGCTGTCCCTCGGAAACAGTACTTTTTGTCAGTACCCTATGTCCTGACTACTAGCTGTCCCTCGAAAACAGTATTTTTTTGGATAAAAGGTACCTACCATATGTCCTTTTATGTATCCCTGACAACGTGTAGGTATGCGAAATTTCGTGATGATCGGTCGAGTAGTTGAGCTTAAAAGCGTAACAAACAAACAAAAATAGTAATTAGTTGAATTCGGCAATTGTAACCTATATAGTTATCAAGATTTCAGCTAATATACTTGTTATATAACGGCGTAGAAGTTTTAAGTTTATGTAATGTATTGTTTTTGTTTTAAGTTTATGTACTAAGTCACTACCTGCAACAATAAAATGAAAAAATGGATGTGTGTAAAGTAGACCGACCACCTTGTTTGGGATCCTGGCCTGGGCGTGAACAATTTTATATTGTAATAACAATATTAATTTTGAGTAGCCTAAACTAAGTAGAAAACATTATTCTTTAAAGTTTAGTATCAAGTTCGTTAAATAATAAAATAAAACACATTGTTTAAAATAAATATTTATTTTCATGTGTCACCATCACCTTCATAAGTTATTAAAATATTTTCCAAAAACTGGGCTGGTGGAGTGACATTTTCATATCTTGCCCAGCTTAGGTACCATATTACAGACATTATGTGAGCACAGCAACCAACATTACTTCGGCCGACTATGCAGTTGCAGTAATACTGCCTTATTGCTTCCAGGCTGTGTGCTTTATTTCGATATAATATATAAATAAAATAAGTCAATTTCATACTACTGGATGGTAGCCAATATTTTTTATATAAACGATTGTCCACCTCCAAGCCGAATATGGACGGTCTCCTTTACAACGTATAGGGTGATAAGTTAATTAAAATTTTATATGCAATTTATACATTTTATATAAGCACTTACTACGTTTTATATAAGCATTTTTCGCGTCAGTCACTTACGCACAATGGCCCAATTGTGGAGCTAAGTGCGGATAACACACGTCCAACTAACTTACTATGGGCACGTTGCTCAAACGCATGGGGTTCTCATAGAATTTAACGTTTATACAAATATTTACGTACTAGCACTGCCCCGCGGTTTCACCCGCGTTGGTCCCGTTTCTACAAAGTAGCCTATGTGTGAATCCAGGTCTTCAGCTATCTACATACCAAGTTTCATCGCAATCGGTTCATTAGATTTTACGTGAAACAGTAACAAAAATCCATACATCCATACTCACAAACTTTCACATTTATAATATTATTAGCATTAGGATTATTTCGTTTACATATTATTGACGAGTAATTGTAAAATACCTACTTATTTATCTATTTATTAGTGCACAGCGATGGCGCATGCACATAAAAATAAGCGGTTACAAAATACCACGCCCCCCGACCCACGCTCCTGCGCTCGCGACGTTATCGGCAGGCAAATAGTCGCCCGAACCTTAGTATATATTTTCTATAGTATAACTACCAGTTGAAAATACATTTAATACGTTTTGTGTTATTACTAAATCATATTTTTGTACTGTAATATAACAGTAAAGTTAAAATAACTTACAAGTGTAAAATGAAAATATACGTTACAAATTGTTTTTTATTGATTTTATCCCACTGATTTATGTAAAAAACAAAATGTTAATCAAATAGTGGATACTTTAGGAACACATTGGTATCACTTCCATTTGTGTTGGGGACGGAGCTCATACATTTTTGCCCATTGTCCTTTATACTAGAAACAATTCATCTGGATATGTCGTTCTTTCTTAATTCATCATTCTTGTTGCATAACTTTGCAGGTTTGATGGCCGGGGTTAAGCTTTTTGTTAGGCAATTCTCAATAGCAGCGCAAAGTCTAACAATAATAGATAAATGGCAATAAGTTTGCTCTTTACAGGTATAGCTAACGAAATGTGGGTGGAATATACGAAATGTGGGTGGAATATATACAATATGCCTTCGTGATATTATTATAGCCATATCTCGTTCAAAGTTATATTCAATTATTCGACCGAATTTTCTGCGGTAATACCTTTGTAGTGCGAGCGGAATTTATGCGGAAAATTCCTTTGTAATATTTCGCACAGCGATATTATAAATATTATATCAATGATATAATTTCTAATGAATGTAAGCGTAGTTATTTCTGTATCAGTATATGAATTGAATATATTTCTATATTATGTTTTATTAGGCTCTTCTATTTATATGTAAACAGGATGTTTATAAACAGACATCAAATAAATAAATATAAATACTTTTCTATGCCTTGAATATTGCCTTTTAAGGTCGGTCATGTGGGCGCCCTTACCAATAGAGAGGACTGGGCTTCGAGCCCCGGATCGAGCAGTGTTATTGAGATATTTTTACATACGATTTGTGGTACTATCGAAATTTGGTGACCCGACCGATCGCAATAGAACAAAACTATATCTGGCGAAATATCGATGTGATATATTATCTCTATCTATCCTTCAGGTATTTAATGCTATTCACGAGCAACACTTAGAGTACAATGTAGTCATATGATAGCTTATATATTTATAAGTAAGTAGTAAGTATAATCACATGTAAACGTTTGTATTTGCCGAAAACATCTTATATTCTATTATGTTATTCCCTTTACCCGCTTAAATCCCACGGGAATGCAAACTGGGATGAAATTTATATCGTTTGTTAATCTAGGACGTGGTTAATCTGTATGCCAAATTTCATCCAACCTCGCTGAACGGTAGACGCGCAATTGAAACACAAACGTTTTTACAAACACTAACATTGATAATATTAGCATGATAACCTACAATTTATGGGAGAAACTAGACTTTTTAAACAGCATCTTAAGTTGAATGAGTGAAAGCTAATTAATATACAACTCGCATCGTCACATAGATAAAAGCTACCAATAAAAGATTAATACATACGACTTTAGTACGTCTAGGGTGCTGTAGGATTCGTTTGACCTTATAGCTTTTCACGCTATCTTTATGAGCGTACGTAAATGAAATTTAATGTGAGTGAACATTAACTTAACATTTAGGTTAACACTGACTTGCTGGACATTTATATCTTTTGGTTTTATTGACTCATAAACATGTTGAAAACTTGTTACGTTTTCTTTTCTTATAGGTATAGGTAATAGAGATGTTACTTTGTGGTTCTTATCTGACAAAGACAGCTGAATAAAATATACTTTTTGCTTCTCGTTTAACAAAAATTGCTAAAGGCTTGTTACTGTTTTGTCACTGTAGATTGTGTAACATTGACAGTCGTGGGTCAGTTTTTTTTGTTTTCTGAATGATATATCCGTCTTCTAGGCTATTCTAGAGGATTATCCCCTGGTGGTGCTTGAATTGATGACATTGTTTGCTTATTCTTTGAAGGATAAGCAAAGGTGATCATGAAAGACTAAGTGCTATTTCCTATTATTGTTCTATGTTTTAAAGCAACAAAACAGCATAAAAAGATAGTGAAATAACAATACAAACAACATCTCCAAGAAGAGTTCTTTGGTAGAATGTTTGTGGAGTCCCGCGATTATGTCCCTGTAGTGCGACATGCAGGTATAATCCGTTATGCGAGTGTTGTGTTTGGAAAAGATACCTAATACAGTATTATACTGAATTAGGTATCTTTTACAAACATACATTACATACACTAACCGGGATTGACTTTTGAGTTAGACACATATTGTTCTATATGAAGATCATTCGATCTTCACATGGAACAATATGTGCAATATGTGCACGCCGTGAATATGAATATATTCACGCATTGGCTAGTCGTAGAGCCAGTGGCTTACCCACGTGCAGCACGTGCATACATTGCCAATGTGCATGTGCTTACATGTCTATCTTTACTTATCAAATTTTATATTGTCTTGATTGTCGAGTGCCAGTTCTATCTTCTACATAAAGTTTGGCGGCTTATTGACTATTTGCATCCAATAAAATGAGATTAATGTTAGATATTTATATCTGCTGATATAATTTACTTATCTTTAATACACATCAGCGCATATAAAGAATAATATACTTAGTATTGAAATCATACCTCATTTTATTCGAAAGAAAGAAATTATACTTATTCTAATCCTAACTATCCTAACTAATATTTTAAATGTGAATGTGAATTTGTTTGTTTGTTCATACCTTAAATATTCGATCGATCATCAGAAACTTTCGCGTACACATTGTCAGGAGTTAAGTACAGAAAAAGGTGCTGTTCCCGAGGGATAGAAATTAAATGGAAAATCTAGATGAACGCAAGCGAAGCCGCAGACAAAATATAGTTACTAACATTTTCATTGTATTATATAATATAATGCTAATATTAAACTACTTGGGTATTAAAAAGGGTAGCTTTGAGTCCGTGACTTTGATTTTCTGAAAGAGCTTAGAGCTGGTATTGCTTTTGTTTGCAGGCGTTGCTGTAAAATATTGTAAATACATAACTTAAGAGTTAGACAAAGGGTATCACACTCATACTTCAGCTATATTTAAGTTCCACGTGATCGGTAGGGAGGCTATTGACACCGGTCACACAGTTCTTAGACTTCGTACTTTTAATTAGAATTTACGGACGGGAAAACTTAAAACACATTGATCGACCAGAACATCCAAGACTTCTGATAGGCAGTTTAAAGTTAACTTGATTTTATAGCATTAGTCAATCGAGGCAAGGCATTAAATTTTTCGTCTTTTTCTTATTTGCCAAAAGAATATATTCCAAAATATTTTTTAGGAATTAACTTCTTTAAATTTCGTCTTCAATAATGATTAAGTACTTTGTACGTTTCCTATTCTAAGTTTGACTGTAAATTTAATAATTCTTTTCGCTTATCGAAATCTTTGAAAGCAGTAGATTTCAAACGCAGTTTCTTGCCAAACAATTTCACGTGATTTTAACGAGCGTAGTTTATCGCTTTTGAAAATCATTTATACCGTATTCCTAATAAAATATTGGCACGTTTAAATGATTTATTGTGTGTCATGTTGAGGATAACTTAGTGCCCTATAAGAAATGAGATGTCAAGAACTTGGTTTTCAACACTTCGCATAACATGTGTATGACTCCGAAGCAAAGATGAAAGACAATGCAATTAAAAATACCTGCATGATATACTAGCGTTTGCTAATTAACTATTATATAAACTACAATTAGACTAAAAGTCTCATCTAATACGTCAATGAAATCAATTTGACGACAACATAATGGATTGGAATGCCGCCAATTATCACGTATTAATTAATTAACTTCTAATAATGTATAGTTATGTGTGTATGGATCAATTTACGACGTTTGCAAATGTTTGAGTAAATGTTGGACGATGCCTGGCTTTACAGGTGTGCACAGGTGTGTTCAATTAATTCCTAGATATTTTAGTATCAAATAGTGTGAGTTTTAAAATTAATGTAACTGTTCCGTGAGCTATGGTGTGTCATTGGGACGTTTATGCTGATTATAAATAACAATGAAAACAAAGGATATCCAGACAGGTTCAGTACAGGTCTCTGACGGTCACAGAAACTATTGCTTGGCTTGCGCTTGGTCTTGTAAAAAATCTTTGTAGACCTAGTTACCTTATAGTCCTAATTTGAGTTGACAATATTCCTATATAGAATGTAATCTTCGATACATACGTACGAGTTACTGTATATTAACAAAATAATATCAATAGAACGTGTGGGTGTTGATTACAAAACAGACCGCTGCCTGATCAAAACAGACATCGATGAGCAAGTACCTACAAGTCTTAGGTCGACTTTAAGTGCAGAACGTAATTTAATCTAAATTGAACGAGATATACTTTCCTAGTTCTGCATCTATTTTATGCACCAAGGTCCACCGTCGGGAAGTTCTATTTGTTTACTTGTGCACAAGGCAAGTGGCTAATTTTATTAAAATAATTGCTTCCCGTTTAAATGGACTATTTTATTGAATTATATTTGCTTTTATTATAATTGTTAAAAAATTTACCATTTCCTTTGTAGACTACTTGTACTTTGTAGACATTGAAAGTTGCTTTATGAACGCAATATTTATAGGAGAGCTAATCAATCAAAAAGCAAGGAATTTTTACATTTTGAGTATGTGTATATTTTTAAAATAAGTATTGCCAAAATAAACACGAAATTATAAAATTTTAATCATTGCTATAAGCATTGATTCCATTTTGTTTAACATACCTATCTGTCATTCTATTAAGTTAACTAATAAATTTGTCACTGTATAAGATGTTGTTTAAAATTCTTCGATACGATTTAAATGCAGACCAATATGTTCGTTGGTTGTTATTATATAACCACCTTTGTTGTAGACCATTACCATCATTATAGATTTTCTTTGAAAACCTTAAAGTCCGACAAAAAATATTGGTCATTTAAATAATTTCACTTTATTGATGTCATTATTGCGAAATTATGTACGTAAGTATTGCGAAAATAATACCTATTCAAACGTCATAAACAGTCTATTTCCCGAACGATTGTCGCCTGAAGTCGTCAAACACTGATAGAATGAAAATAGACCCAAATAATTGTGCTATAAGAGTTTTTGTGGGACAGAGATGCTATTACAAGGGACAACGAGTTTTGGAAGAATTCTTGGCACCCGAAAGGTTGATGGGCTCTCAAGTTATGTAAGGCGCCGAGCTGAATGGAAATTTGGAACGTTCTGGCAAGGTTACAATTTACATCTAAAGAGGTAAGAATGCTAATGTTTGAAAACAAAAAGAATTGTTTGTGTTTAGTGCCACTAATGTCTGTATACGCTTATAGGTACAGACATTCGTGGACCGAATAATTTAGACTAACATTTTGTTTCTATTTAACAGACATGGATCGTATTATAAAGTTAAAAGTAGTTCCACATTCCGCTAGTCTGTCACCAAAACATAGACAGAGATGTATCACTCAAGCGCCATTTGGCTCAAACCTAAAGTTGTTTGCCGGGCAGCCTTAGGTGAAGACTGCGTGTTGTTACTGGGAACTTACTGACGGAGAAAACTCAATTATATTATCCATTCTGGGATTAAAACCGATGACCGGCTAGAACGTCATCTACAATTCCATTACTAAACAAAGGTCGTCATAAATACTTTATTGCTATTTCATAGTGCGTACATATTTGTCATGAATCGAATGGATAAAACAATAAACACTAAGTCGCACAGGTTATATGTATAAATCACCTTGGGAAATCACTCCATAATTCCATGACTTGTAAAGTAATACAAAATGACGTAGCTTATAAATTTTCACACTTCAGACTAGGCCTGAATAATGTAGTTCGCATAGAAGTGATAATATTTTTTTCTATCAACGCCGTCAATCGTCATCTTTCTACTAAAATTAGTGCTTTATAAGAAACATTTTACGAATGGAAGAATCTACTGTTGCCAATTTAGGTGATGATATGACTGAGCCGACCCACCTGGGTGATTACTACCGTTTTTTATAGAAAAGTAGCGTAAAAATAGAAATTTATACTGCGTTTTAGAATTCCGGAGGAATTGCGCAGAATTCTAGAGGCTCATATATATGTATTTCCTTCATTCCTTGCCTTTTATTCCTTTTTTCTGGGTATTGCAAGCGTTCATAAGCAACTTGGGGTTTCTTTTAAATTCGTTTATAAGTATAAAGTTTCAGGTTTTAGTTTAATGGTAATGGTTTCTTGTAATCTTAGCTACTAATGATAACATGCTCGTATATGTATATCGTCGACCTTGTGATGAGTCGTTTCGGTTACTTCCATAAAAATGAACTGAAATTTTCCTTCATATTATAAAGCATGATTCACCATTATAAACTACAATAGGTAATGCATTTTAACGTACTGTTATCAATTTAAGAGGTTTTATTTAAGAATTACGTAATTAAACTTTTTAAAATTTACGAATGGTAGGATTATCTATGACATAAAAGGAATCTATAGAAGAACAAAATAACTGATATATCTATTGTATTCAGATAGCTAACATAGCACCGAAAGAAAACCAACAGGGCAGACAGCTTTCTAGGATTAACCATAGGCTGGACGACACAGCGTGAAACGTCATCTTCTAATAATTTCAAATTACAAAAGTCTGGTAAACGTATCAGAGTTTATATCTGTATCAACGCGTATGGTCATAATTTTATTTTTGTCAGCATTGCAAAAGCAGGCTTGCAACTATTACCTACAGGAATTTAGTGTGAATACGGTAAATGCAAAGATTTTAAACCTCAATGTTCAATATTAGTTATTCAAAACTGCCTTTTAAAATCTTTGCATAGTTGTAACGCGCTCGTAGCTGTCAGATGGTAGTTATTAGATGACAGCCCAAGCATGGAGCAAGCATGGAATATTTTCGCTACGGCCCCAAGCGCGTTATAATCTCGTTACTGAAACGTGGTCATAACGAATAACTGATTTTGACAATAACATACAGATTCTAACGATATTTATTATATATTATTTAAATGACAGATATTGCTGCCTCACTATACAGATGGAAGACTCAATATAACGCAAGCGCGGAAACATGCACACTGTCACATAAACTTGTGCGTGCAGCCGTTTTGGATGAAGTCTAATGTAGCAAATGACATTCAGCCGACCCGAGCTGATATTAGTACTTAAGTACGTCATATTTCGTGCATTTTATTAAAGTAGTTATCTGTATTCATCTAATTTGTGTGACTGCTCTAGAAATGCTAGCATTTTATTAATCAAACCACAAAATCCGAAATATTGCGCTCCGTATTTTACTGGAGTCAAAAGTAATAATAATATACGTACCGTATAGTGGATGGTGTCGAGCGCAGGCAGTAATTTCACATTACAAGTGTGCAAGTTTGACATTATATGTATCGGCCTTATAGGGTCACTACCAAGCTTGGAATGTGTGAAATATGACAAGCGGCGCGTCTCTAGTTGCTAACTAATGTCATCATTGGCTTATCTGGGGTAATTTTCCAGCAGAGAAGAGCCTTCACAACGATGGCCCACTTACTACTCAACCAGAAGAGGAGGATTAGGATCAGAGAGGAGGAGACAGCAATGGCCTACTTACTCTAGAATTTGAGTTAGAAGTTAACATTCTAGGGTGGGCAACAGATTCTGCGGTGGCAGGTGGGTGGCCTATCTGACCTCTATCTGAAGGGGTCGTGGTCTGTAAATCACACCAAGAACGTTTCGCTAGTTTTCTAATAACAAACAACTGCGTCAATCTGAAAATATAAAGTGGAGATCTAAAAGCGGTAGATTACTTAATGCGTGTGCAGATTCGAATGAACCGATAACGTTATTTATGACTGCAGCTATTGTTTCTTGCGTCATGATTCAGGTAGGTAACATTTTATTGTAGGAAATTTCCATGCGAAATACTTCATCGATTCATGAGACTGAAGCCTGTATGGTACGATAAAGATCAATTATGGAGAATCTATTTACATTTTTGTAGTGGAAAATTAATCACTGGTTTTAATTAGGTTATGTGTAATGTTGCGTTTGATTTGATACCTGAATAATTAAAATACAAGACTGTAATAAAGTAGTATTTGTAAATTGAAGTTATGTAGAACCATATTGGTATTAACAATTTACAGACATTTTAGTTTAAGATTTTTGCCAATCTATTTGATCCGGCATCATGCTATAACTATTGTAAGCGGTTTACAGATGAGCTTGGAATTCAGCTTGATATCTCACATTTTAAAAATTTCCGTTCAGTTGAAGTGGTGACATAATACATTTTGTTATTTGCGTAAATGACGTTTGTGACGAAGTTAAATCTATTATAGATTATTTTGTCATAGAAATTGCATTTGTTATTGCACTAAAAGTAAGAAGTTTCTGGAATGGCAACGCATCTGTTGCGGTTATGAGTTTAGCTTAAACGTATCTGGCAAACTTATTTGGAAATGTCAGCAAAAGTGTTGAATCATGTATTGTTTGGTACCATTTGACTCGGAGTTATTGCATGTATATACTTTATGGTAGAGAATCCCCGCGTATCGTCTATAGCTGCGCATTTAGCTTGTTGTTTATATCAGGGGAAATCTTCGAAACTCATAAATAGAATTATATGATGTTAAGAGAATACAAATCTACATATTATTAATGAATGAAGAGAAAACTTTGTACCCTCTTTTTAGCATATTCTGCGCACGGAAAATGCGTAATTTGATAGAATGAAATTTTGTATAGAGATTCGACTCCTTCTCCAATCTCTATATACTAAATAATATTATAAATATGAATGTAAGTTTGTTTGTTACGCTTTCACACCTTAACTACCCGAAGCGATCATCATAAAATTTTTCATTCACTTTAACATAAGGTAGGTTTTCCAAGGTATAGAAAATTTACAAAACCTACATTTACACGAGCGAAGCCGCGGGCAAGATCTAGTAATCTTATAACAGCAGAATGGTGTTATTTACAAAAAACTATTATTTAAAAAATATTTTGTCCTCTGGGCGTCTACTAGTTATGTTAATATGGCTCCATCATTGATAGTGGCAGTACTGACGATTTCGATGATGCCTTTTTTTCAGTATCAGAGTCAGACGTTGCGCTAGTCAACAATACTCTCGCCCGATATCACACAGGAAGTAGCGAACTGCAGAAATGCGGTGATAAAGATCTTTGTTTGCACACAAGCGTGAAGTATATGAAATAATTTTAGTGAAGCCCACAAGAAAGATTCTTTGTACATTTGGTTTTTGTTTTGGGGTGTTTCACCTGGGAATCGTGAGCAAACACTCCATAAAATGTTACTTTAACTAACAAAATTATAGACATAGCACTAAATGACAATCACTAATTCTTTAATGGATAGGTAACGGAATAATACCTATTAGTGAGTTCAGTCCCGTGCTTATTAGTGGCCCACTGTGTCGATAGTTAGCCGCTATTATCAAATAAATGCTAAAAGTAATTTAGCGTGAAGTTGCCAATGAAAATAACGACGTGTTTTCATATAAAGCATGTGAATGTCCTCTGGACATGGGAGACAGACGTGCCATTATAGAATAACTAGAATTTTTCCGCGGCTTCGCTCGCGTAAATGTAGGTTTTAGGTTAAGTTAGCAACCTTACTTTTTTCCTGGATGAAAGGAATAGAATGTCCTTTTCTGTTTCGAATCTGATGCGAAATATCACAATGATCGGTTGAGTAGTTAAGGTGTGCAAGCGTAATAAACAAACAAATTCACATTCGTCTTTTTAATATTACTTAGGATTAGGATATCAAACGCGTCGAGTTACTTTGTCTATACATAGAATTAGCCATTGCCATGTGTAAATGATTACAACATAAAATATTTATTCATATTTAATTTATTTATTATTGGAAACGGTTAAATCTTGTGTACAATACAGTCGACAATTTAAATGTATGCTAAGGCGATTATTTTCCTACTTCTATACTGTCTTGTTGGCAGGCAAATAAACGAGCTTCCCAAGCTACGCCAAACATACCAACAAAAAGATGAAGCAAATAAAATATAGATTCGGGTTCAGAAAGTTTTAAATACAGAACAGAAGTTCAAAAAACAGAAATATTCACTTATTTACAGTTACAGTTTTTTTGTTTTTTAATAGTTATAGATGGCACTCGACTATTTAACCCGTAATTAAAAAAGTCCGAAAGTATACATATGTCGAGATCTATCGAAGTATTACTCTATGAGTATACATATGACTTAAATTATAAAGTTGGTATAAATTTCATGTTTGATTATCACGCCGGTGTAAATGTCGTGAATAAAGTTGCTTTATGACATGTTAACTGTTTTGTTTTGTCCAAATGTTTTAATCATCATCATCATTAGGCTATAATAGTCCACTGCTGGACATAGCCCTCCCCCAAAGAGCGCCAAATGTTTTAATACAATGTCTAAACCTCTTTAATTTGAACTCATGCCGTGAATTATTGCGCCTTACTTCGATGCAGCACTAATGAATTAACTACACAAAGTGCGTATTGCGACTATCTGTAAAGTCCAACGTGACTTTAACGAGATAACTTTCGAGTCTAACAAAATGTTCATGGGGCAGCTTAGAACTTAATGTAGACTATTTTATAGATCTAGAACTCTCTGACTGCACGGATGGTATCAGGTGTGAGCATACGCTATATGCCAAATATGCTATATCGACTGCACAGATGGCGAAGTGGTTTAAGTGTTCGCATCGCCACTGTCTCTACGCCAAGTGTTGCGGGTTCGAATCACACGCAAGACCAAAAATTGTGTCTTCCACAAATTATTGTTCCGAGTCTGGGTGTTTTTTGTGTCCGTTGTTTGAGTGTTTGTCAAGTCCCCCGCTACACATAAATTATTCCTAGTGCGGTAGTTGTCTTAAAAAAAGAATCTGTATGGTTAATTGCTGACAAAAACCCAAAAGGTGTGTGTCTTGAGTACGGTTTACAGAGCTTCTTAATGAGGGACAGGATAGTAACAAGGGTAGTGTATAATTACATAATATAAGGTAGGTGCAGTGCTGCATAAGATAAAATAATAGTTTGGCTAACCGTATATAAAACAAAATTTAGTTATTTATTGACTTCAAAAAGTCTTATAATAACTGCATTCGCTTCAGATCGGAGTAGTAGTAGTCTTGAAAGATAGGTATTATATCGTTGAGCTAGTACTACTGTTGCCCTCAGATACGCGGATAAATACTTAGATAGGTACTGTCAGGTAGGTTTACGCTTGTTTATTATCTTATTGATACCAAAAAAAGTTAAGAAGATACCTGATGAGTAAGTAATTTCCATATACAAGCTATCAGTCAAATTCAGTCTACATCACTAATGTTATCTATTAGTGATATACCGAAGACAGTTTCAAGGTTTGTTATTGTCCTTATTTTATTAGTCTAGGTCTCTTTCCTATGAACGTACGTGACCAATGCCACATCAGTTATTTACGCTTCAGCACATAATAGAATCACACCATAGTCATTAGAGTCTAGTTAAAGCATTGCGTATGTACTATGTATTGTGGGAAACAACTCAACTACATAGAATGTTTGTAACTCACGTTAGAAAGCATGTTCTGTAATTCACTTTGTTTGAGCTTTGTTTTAACTGTTATGATACATTTGAATGCAAAATTAATTACGTAGTACGTAGTAGTCTTAGGTTTTTGTGAATAATATACATATATTGAAATTAAACTATTTTATATGGATCTATCGCGGTTTTTATTTTTTAACCATAGTTTTGACACGTTAAACTACTACTGTCAGTAAATGTTACTAGTTACTTCTATTTAAACTATTTAAATCATAAAAACTATTTGGATTAAATTTGACACTGTTGCCGACGTTTCGGTTACTTTTCACCAGCTATGTTAATGGGGAGGCTAAAATTTTAGTTGTCTCAATGTCTTGAAGCATCAACACTTCAAGTACTTTAATTTTAGTACTCAGTATTGTAATATACATGAAAGCTTATACCAAATATTAAAATTTTGAGTAGGTAGTTGATTTGGCGCCTCTAGTACGTAGTACATATTAACATAATGAGCTCATGTACCTAATACAGTTTGACAATGTTCGCATTAAAACAATAGCACGGAAGGTTGTGGAAGAAGATTGTCAAAGATAAGATACCGGCTAACCGTTGAATGTCTACAGTCGATAACAGGCTCAGGATAATGGATAGTATGTATATCACTTCAAGATTTCGTCAGCTATGTTTTGATTCGAGACGTCATTCGACTAGACTCTACTGCTGCTACTGCTATACTGCTGAAACTTGAACAATAAATTTAAAAAAAGTTTAAAACAACTAAAAAATCACGCTTTATTTATATTGCTTTCTAAGATATATGAAATGAAATATCAATAACGTATTTTATTTTATTTTATTTTATTTTATTTTAATAGGAAAACAAACAGTATGCTATGACTAAAATTATAAGCTATTTATACAACTATAAACCATTAAGACGTTTTCACAGTTGAGTATATAATGCTTGATTAGTTTTTAAATAGCTAGGATTGAGATAATATCAAACTTACTCCAGAATCGAAAAGAAAAATGGAAAAATGGATGTACACTTAGAGGTCCGATTCAAACCAATTATTGGCGATAACACGCTTATATTTAGAAGGACTTGTATTAAATAGGTCTAAATCTGGAAGGTCTATTAACCCATTTACATAGATTGCGGATCTTATAAAATATGAACCATTTCTGTAATTGGTAGTGCTACGATTAACGTGCAGTGGGTGAGGCAATCTAACAGACCTGGTAGGAACTCTTAATTGCAACTTATCTAGCAGATAAGGGGAATCTATCTTGGATTGCGCAATTTTAGTTAAAAATACAATATCTGCGATTTTCCTCCTTTCCGATAGTGGTAATAAGTGTTGTCTCTTACATCTGGCCTTGTAGCTATCATCATACTTCTTGCACTTATATTGCAGATATCTTACGAATTTACGCTGTATTGTTTCTAACCTATTTATATATACATCGTACTGAGGATTCCATATCTGTGAACAATATTCAAGAATGCTGCGAACGTACGAACAATATAATATTTTAAACGTCTTTATATTTGAGAACTGAGAGCATGATCTCATAACGAAGCCCAGCATTTTATTGGCTCTATTCGCAATGTGTTCTATGTGCTTTTCATAAGTTAACTTAGAGTCATGTATCACACCTAGATCACGGATTTCATCTACCCGTTTGAGTGGTACCCCCTTTAAGGTATAATTGTAGTCAGTTATTTTAATTTTACGAGAAAACGTCAAGGTATAACACTTAGAGACATTTAATTCCAAGTTGTTTAGTCTACAGTAAGCTTCAAATCTCAAGAGATCTTGTTGCAACAAGATACAATCGCCATGCTTTTCAATTTGCTTAAAGATTTTCATATCATCAGCATACATTAAAAAGTGTGAATGGTGAAAACAGGAATTAATGTCGTTTACAAATAAATTGAAAAGAAAAGGTCCGATTAATGAACCTTGGGGGAGGCCTGAGGGGACTGTATGCCATCTAGATATAGATCCGTTCATTGCGACTGCTTGAGACCTGTTTTCTATGTATGAGCAGAACCACCTGAACAGGTTACCATGAATGCCAGCACTTAAAAGCTTCTGAAACAGTATTTTATGGTCTATTTTATCGAATGCTTTACTATAATCCGTAAATATAGCATCCACTTGACCACCTGCCACCATCTTAGACGTTGTATAATCGATGAACGTTAATAAATTAGTCGTAGTTGATTTGTTTCTAATAAATCCGTGTTGCCGTATGCGCACCAAGTAGCGTCATTATCAAAATATCTTAGAAAGCACCCCACGCTTTTTCACATTAAAATGATTTCTTTTATTAATCACTCATATTCTTATTTTGAATTATTAAAAAAAATATTTTCTACTTTTAGTTTGGATTTTTAAATAAGGCGTGTTTTTTTAGTTTTTTAAACTATTATTTATTTTCCTTTTTTTTATATTATAAAATATTAATGCAAAATATTAATTTGCCGAGCCGAGTGCTCGAATCGGAAAGGTACGCATGCGCAGACCACGCGCTTGCTCTATCTCTCTCGCTCTCACGCAAAGGATCTGTGAGAAAATCATTCATCCTGACGATCCTAACCAGGGTAATGAGATAATCTTATCAAATTATTGTGTTATGACAACACGGTCCTCGATAAGTCTACAATGTTTAAATGAAAGCTGACCGTTTGAAGTGGGTCAAAATCAAGTCCAAAGGAGTCCGTTACAAACAAACTAACAAACACACAGGTGAAGCTAATAAAAGCGTGTTAAAAATAGCTAAGATCTATTGGTAGTGGTCGAACTTATTGCTGTCAACTGGGTACATTTTCAGACTCTATGCTTCTACTCAGAATTGTATGGCAGAATTCCTAAGAAGTGTGTTTATTACTGATAACTGGATACGGTTTTAAGCTTAGTGATTAGCTGGTCCTAAAATTGCCTAATGGAAAACTCCAAAACACTTTTATTCTATCCGCCTATCGAACCATTTGACGGTCGGTTAGTTAACCTACGTCTCTGTACCAACGAGTCATACGGTTGTTTAAAGTTTGTGGAAAATTTACCCAATTGGTATGCAACGTTAAATGTTGCCTTACGTGTCGTCATTTTATGACTTATCGTGATGACGTTTCAGGAAAGAACGTGTTTACACGCAGTTTGTCAAAGGGCAGGAAAGTTTACCTCCTAATACGACGTAGTTTATTTGGGAAAGAAGGAAATCCTATGACGCTTTGTTTACTTCTATGACGTTTATTTACGATGAATTTGATTGTTTTGCTTTCTTGGAAAAGAATTGTGGCTATTTTGTTACAATTGGCTAATTGTAAGTGCAATTCAATTAAATTAGTTTTTTCTGGGTACATTCACCTATCGTGTAGTTTAATCAGATTCGGCTGATTGTTAGTTTTTTAGTGCCCTGCTGATCCCGGCATCCAAAAAAGAATAATATCCAATTTAGACCAAAAAGCATTGTTGTTATATGTGATATCTTTATGATAACCAAAACATACGCTTTCGTAAAATCAGTGATTTTTAGCTAACGTTTGTAAAATGTAACCATCAAGGTTTTGCATTTAAGTGCCTAACTGAAGCAATAATTAAGCCTAGACGATGTCATACTACTATTCTGCATAATTGCCGCTCTGTCACTTGACTTATATTTTTTTAATTTTGAACTTTTCACGAAACTATACCTTTCGTGGCAATTAAACGCAATCATAGATAGTCCTCAATCTTACCTGTGTTCTCATGTAATAATAATAATAAATTTATGAATATTTTCTTTATTTCATTAACTGGTATAATTTTACTAAGTACACTATTTGACCCTTGTCTCTTAAACTAGGCATTAGAACTTGTATCTTAAGAGACAGTGACTGTTTTAATATTAAAACAGAGTATGCAATTTTAATCATTTTATATATACCTACATACTTTTTTTTTTAACATGGATATGTTTAGGAGAATCTGGCGTCTCTAGCACGTAGGTATCTACTAAGTACCAATTTATTTGTGCCATTCGACTTAGCAAACTTCAAGCATTTTCGATGTCGACATCGACGCTGAGGAATATTGCGTCTGCATGGACCAGTCTCATAAATATTACTCTTCGGTTATTACTTATTACGCATTGTTCGAAGGAGTCAGTTATTTAAGCTCAACATTATTTATTTTACATTACTAGTATTTTCGCATACACGTTTTCAGGGGTACAGAAAAGGACATAGATATTACCTTTCATCCAGAAAAACGCGTGGGTACCCATGGGCTAAAGGCAGTCTATCATCATCATAAATGCGTTTTCTACATATATTTGAAACTGTTTTCATTTTTAATATATCTATGTAATACCGATTTTTCTATTACGTATTATTGCTATAGATACGTAACGATGTAATCAGATGTTATAGATACAGTCTGGTGAAATCAATATTTATTATTTGAAAGGTTAATAGTAAAGGTCAACCAATATTGAAACAGCGGGAGCGCCTAGCGCGCCTGGAGGGCACGGTTCGGCGCTGCTATTCTGCGTCATTTTAGCTATAGCTAGCTGTTGCTCGCGACTTCGTTCGTTTTTATTAAGAGTAATATTTGACTGCACGGATGGCGTAGTGGTTTAAGTGGTCACCTCGCCGAGTGTTGTGGGTTCGATCCCCACATGGGACAAAACTTTGTGTGATCCACAAATGGTTGTTCCTAGTCTAGGTGCTTTGTGTCCGTTGTTTAATGTTTGTAAAGTCAGGATAGGTTGTTAAGACAAGAATTATTCCTAAGGTGTGAGCATATACCTAATGCCAAATATCGTGAAAATATAAAGGTGAAATATTGACTTGGTGATTTGGATCTTGTGTTTAATCAGAATCTGTCCAGTGATATAATAAGCGTGAAGCTTGGTCACACAACAAACCTATATTTTCGTTTTGGTATAACTCTTGTGTCACGCAGCTATTACTTTTTGCTAAATACATGTGTTTGATTTCATTACGATTTTCCTTCACGTACTTTGGAAAGTTCCCATAGAGCCGGTTTGTGCGTATAATTGCTAAGATTTTCCTATTACTATGTACCTAATGTCGGTATAGGTGTGCAAATAGGTTGTATTTGTATTTTAATTGCGTTGTTTTATGCGTGATTGATTCATATTCTGAGAATTAATCAATCATGCCTGTACATGGTTTATAGTAAAAACCGTGCAACACATTTAAGTACCCGCGGCCTTTCTCGCGTGAATGTAGGCTCAGTTAATAAATTTCTTACCCTCGAGAAAATACTTTTTTCTTTATGGAAGTTATCGTATATACCACTGACAATGCACATGCCAAATTTCATGATGATCGGTCGAGTAGTTAAGGCGTGAAAACTTAACAAACAAACAAAAACTCATTTACATTTATAATATTACGGTAATATTTCTGATTTCAGAACTCTATGTAAAAGTATGTTTATTGTTTGTTTATATTTGTTTTTTAAAGGGGCTTTCAACCAAAAATAAGTCCGTAATCCATGTGAACGAAGTTCGCAGTTACATTCAGAACAAATGTTTAATTTCTAACTTAAATGAAAGTTGGAAACGAGCTTAACAATATTTTTATGGATTCCTCGAAGCCGGACAAATGCTCCTCTGACCGTTAAAACATTTAATTGAATAAAAGAAAGCCGGTGTAAATATTAAACTGAAGAAACAAACTTTTTAAAGGTCTTTTAAACTTTTTAAAGGTCTTTATTGTGTATGTCAAGGATTAGTTATAGCTAGATGTGTAACACATAAGGTATTTTACTCTCTTTTTTTTTTTCGTCTCCGTGCACGTTCTCAATTTGAGATGGGACATGGTAAGGCAACGTTATAACTAAAGGGAAACGTTTTCACTATAGAACATAGTTGGCAGGGATTCATAGACTTTGAATAAATGTAATTAAGTATTAAATAACTTTTGCAAAGATGTCATACTTAAATATATAAGGATTTTAAACAATTACCAGCAAAAAGGTCGGTAAAGTTCAGTTATTTGACTTTTTAGCAAAAACTTTCTATAAAGCTGTATTTAAAGGTTCTTTCAGATGCATTCTGCAATATCAAAGGTTACTCTTAAAATATTCCTCGCAAAAAAGTTTAATCTAGGAACGAGCAAACTGTAATCAACTTTAATTTTATTACGAATGGAAAATTGCCATTTGCTCGAGTTCTCCTAAATGCCTTTAATCTGGCTCTAACTAAAGGTCACACCTACGTTTAATACTCGTTAAGACATTTAAACAGCGTTTCAAAGTAATTTGTTCCGTTGGTACAAAACGTTACATAACCTACTGCGTAGAAATAATATCACCATTATGCTGTAATGTTATTATTACTGTCCGATATATGTGCTATATGAATAGTTATATTTTTCTCTAATCAGCCAGACATTATATTATCAAGGACAATTATGCGCTCTTTATAATACGCATTGTTTTTTAATATATCCATCGATCAAATATACCATAGATGCACGATCATCGCTCGAAAAACGGCCCCAATAAAACTGTGCATAAATCAGTCGTATGCGCTATATTATGCACCTGTCCCACTCACTCTTGCGTGCGCTGCCCGTAAGCGAGAGCGAATCGACACCACTACTACGGTGGAGACCGTACCATATACTTAGTACGCTTGCGTATCGCGAGTAATACACTTAGGACATTTTACATTGACGCGTTTTAACTAAACTATTACAAAATGTCTCTCAGTGGGCATTCAATGGTTATTCCGGTTTATTTCCTGGATTGCATAATAAATGCAGACACTTATAAGTAGTACTGGTCAGTGCCACATATTGACGCGGTTTTTGTATGAGAATGTGCATCTATGGTATATTTGATCGAAGAATATATCTAATTATTTGTGTTACAAATTTCTAGTAGTATTCTTTTTAAACCTATCTAAGCTAATGTGCTAGTGTTAGGTGTGGATTTACGTTGGTAGTGTAATGGGTGGGATTCGTACTCACGACCTCTAGATCGCAAGTGCAAGGCCTTATCCATTAGGCTACTGCCGCCAATTATGAAACATTTTAATATACACGCCATCTCACAAAGGATAATTCCAATAATAATAATAATAATATTCTACCACATACACACAACACCATCTAGCCCACACTAAGCAGAGCTTGTACTATGGGTACTAGACAATGGATAAACATACATATGTATTTTTTTTTTGTAAATACATACATATTATACATAGAAACACCCAGACCAAGACAAACATCTATGTTCATGCACACAAATGTTTGACTTGTGCGGGAATCGAACCCGCGACCTCAGGCGTGGCAGTCGGTTACACTAACCACTACGCCATCGAGGCCGACAATGACGCGATAAACTTTGCAAAGGTTCTAATAAAGCACACAAAAAATATTCAGAGTCAGATCCATCAGCTATCTGTCATCACATAATTACTTGTACCCTGGAGGGGTCAAATCCGAAACAACTAACTGACTACTGACACCGAGGTAACAGTTATATATATTTTATTTTAGATAAACAGTTATACCTATGTTATTATCGTATAATTCATCATTTCATCTAAAGGAGACCCCTAAAAATAGAGCCGGTTGTAATAAATAGAATCCTTATCCTTACTTCCTTACTTAATATTATAAATGCGAAATTGAGTTTGTTTGTTTGTTACGCTTTCACGCCTTAACTACTCAACCGATCAAGATGAAATTTTGCATACACGTTGTCAGGAGTACAAAATAGGACATAGGGTACTTTTCATAAAAAAAAGAACTGTTGCAAACCTAACCTAAACTAACCTACATTTACGCGAGCGAAGCCGCGGGCGAAAACTAGTTAATCAATACTTTGGTTTATTTTCAATTTACATAGCGGATTTGGGAGTCAATGGTAACAAATTTGTGTGTATTGGTCAGGTTCGGTACCTAGCGGAATGAGGTTATGTTGGTGATTTAAAAGCTCGATTCGCTGTTGCCAACATAATACATATTAGGCAGGACAGTAAATTGTCTCTTAATTGACCTAAATCATATTAAAGTGAGCCAGTCTCGAGGGGACTGCAAATAATATAAAATTCTCCTTCTATTATCTATTTACCTGTGTATGTTTATGAAATTCGATTCTTTTTAAGAAAACATCCGCGAGCAGCGATAGCTCAGTGGGGAGACCAACAGACTGCAATGCAGAGGGTATCGGGTTCAAACCCACGTCGCGCACCTCTGACTTTCGGAAGTTATATGACTTTTCGAAATTATGTGCGTATTGATTGACAATTGTCGCTTGCTCCGTGCCTCGGAGATCACGTTAAGCCGTCGGTCCCGGCTGTCATGAACATCTATGGCAGTCGTTAGTGGGAGAGTGTCGACACAAAATATCTCACTGGGTCGATGTGTCGCCGGTCTGCATTGACTGGCCCCCACATAAGATAAGATATAAGATAAGAAAACATCCAGAACTCTTTAAAATATTACAAGATTTAAAATATAGTACGATTGCATCTGCCTCAAATAACCTTATTTAGAAAATAAGCACCGTGTACTCTATTTACTAAAATATAATAGCAAATTAATTAAATTTATAATAACGTTTTCCACTTCTTACATTAATAATATCTAACAAAAATACACCCTTACGAGTAAGGACACTTTTGGTTCAAAAATAAATAATATTACATAAAAAATACACATATATAACATTTTTCGTTTCTTACATTTACATTGAATTTTCAATGTTCTTGTGTGTAACTGCTCGTTGCCAGTTTGATTGTAGCGAGAGGACGGTCTACGCTGCGCTTTTCCGAGCGTGCCGTCATTCCAGAACATTCCATTGGGTAGAAAACTTCTAGACTGACGGGCACAGTCAGACAGATTAGCTACATACATGCATTCTAAAAAGAAACAACAATATTTTTTTGAGATAGACGACAAATAAATCATGTAGTGAACAGACTTCTTGAATTGTCGCTGCCTTCATTAGAGTCTTCTTTCAAGATGAAATAACTTCATTTAGTTCATACAAATTATTCTGAGCCTTGGCGTTTATAATGTGAGACATTCGTATATTAAAGAAAGCGATTCGCGGCGCGTCGAATGGCTTCAAACATCTCTCCACATAAAATAAACCATTTATCGTGGCACGTTACGATAAATGGTAGCTATAAAAATAAACAGCCTTCTAGACAAAATTAGTAGTAAAAGGCTCTATCTACCTCGACATAACAAGAGTAAAGGCTTGAAATAAACCACCTATATAAACATTGCCTTCTCATATATTTGCATACGATCAGTGTTACCTATATTTACTAGTTGAAAACCAGCGCAAGGCTTCCTTAGCCTTGCATATACGCTGAACTAGGTCCCATTTGGCAAAATTTAATTATTTTATATTTACCTTGTTTATATTATTTCTATCTTTGTCAAACGAATTAATTTTCTTTCTTTCTTTCTTTACCCGTCACAACATTGTTTCTACAACGCCGGCGCCCGGCGCCTATGCGCGTCCTAGGGCAATGTGACGTCACGATTCGATCGGAGTTCGACGAACTCTACTGACTTGCGCAATTTGACATATCCAACGGAAAATTACCGGCGGCTGAAGCGTGGAAAATATTAAACTGGCGTTTTAGTAGCCGACACGGCCACTCGTGCGTGACACACATCTCTATGAAGTATCTGAAAGCCTCTAAATTAACATATGATATGGTTTCTGTCAGAAGGAAATTGGAAAGCTCTTTTTAGTAGGCATTTATTCTGTTGAACTCAAAATATAATGGGTACGTGAGTTTCTTTTGTATGTTATCTAGTAGATACTAAAAAAATACTATTTAATAACCAAATATACCTTATGGTTATTTATTACGCAAACTTTTGTTACGTTTAATTCTGCCGTATTATATAAAATGAAATAATTAGTTAACCAATATCAATGTTTAATGCATTCGAATATTCGTCGATGTTTCGAATATTTAGATTTTTTCGTAGATTTGAATCATTAGAATTTTTTATCGATAATACCTCGTGCTTAAATCATTGTCAACGTAGTTATTTTATAAAGTAAAACTCACAGTCTGGTCAGTTAAGTCAGCTGTTTCAAACACGTGTATGTAAATATTTATATGTGAAAATTAAGGCTTTAATTTTTTTATAAATTATATATTTTTGCGGTAAGTATAGTATAGTCATTTTATTCTTATTTGTAAACATATTATATGGCGTACTGGTAGCTAGAGACAATACATAGAGGTATGTTTTAACTTTCTTTTCATCATCTCTATTTATTAGTGTATATGTATAAGAATAGTATCTACTCAATTAATAAAAATAAACTTTACTAGCTTTTGCCTGCGGCTTCGCTCACGTAAAAGTAGGTTATTATATTTAACAGTACCTTTTTGTAAAAATAAAATATGGCCTATGGTACTCTATGATAATATAGCTTTCTAATAGCGAAAGAATTTTTAAAATAGGATGATTAGTTTTTGAGTTATATCCTTACAAACAAACAAACAAGAAATCAAATCTTTCCTCTATTAAAATATTAGTATAGATTACTTAGAAAACAAATTTATACTTCAGGCGGTAACTGAATAATTTAATAATGCTGTGTTTGTTTTCGTCAAACAAGTAAGATAAAATGGCCCATAGGTAATCTAGATAAGTTTCAGTGACGTGGAATTCGTGTAACATGAATTATGATAATGAGGTCATCGTTTCGTGCTAAACGATTTGGTATGGCGATGTGTAATATAATTTGATTAATCTTAATTATTAAGTTATCTTTATAGCATATGACATTTGTGCTTACGCTACAGGAAACTAAACAGTACTCAGTCAAATTAATTTATTATTCATTATCAGCTTATTCATTGTAGGTACTCTTATTTCTTATTTACATATTCCTTGCCCCATCAACGTGGCAAAGGAAGCTGAGGGTAATTGGCAATCAATTGGTCTCTAGTTCCTTTCGCCACAAACAAGTGTCGCTGGATTTTTGTCAGGCAATTTCTAGTGTCAAATTAAAAGTACTATGACAATTTGGGACTGTTGCTGGTAGACGACAATACACATTTAAACCTTTGCCTACTCTTTAAGGGATTACAGTCATGATGTTATGTTTAATATTAATCATTTTCAAACAGTTAATTTATATAGCGTGTTTATTTTCGTGAATTAAAATAAATTGATGAAAATAACTAAAATAATATGTTGTTTCTCGGCAATAAATATTTTCTATAAGCAATATTTATACTAATACTAGATGTTACTGCGTTAACTTAAGCGTTACTGCGCCGCCCCCATGGGTCTCCTCTCGACTTGGGACTTCCTCGATAAATAGGCTATCCAACACTAAAATAATTTTTCAAATCGAACCAGTTGTTCCTGAGATTAGCGCGTTCAAACAAACAAACAAACTCTTCAGCTTTATAATATTAGTATAGATTAGTTGTAAATCCGAATAGTTGGTATTTTTGGACACATTAATTTACAGGTGTATCAATTTTATTTATAAAATATTTACATTTTATATAGTTCATTTATTAAAGAAGGTTAGGATCTATATAATACCATCTTAAGAAAGTAGATTAATATACCACCATAAACCATTCAATGCGATTGAAAACGCGGGACATAGTTAACAAATAATTCTAATACAAATGTTCGTTTCCATTACATCATCATTCTCGTTAAATCGGAAAACTAATAGCCTGTTTTCATGTTAAAATAGCCTTATGTCTGAATAATACAGGCTGTGGTGGGCTGGTGGCTCTTTTGTGCGTCTAAAATTGGCCACAGAAAAGCGAGGACATCGATATTGAATTTCCATTTTTTTGTACCAAACTGTATAATAAAGAGATTTTATGTAATGGCAACATCGAATTATGTCGCATAGCGTCGACTGTTTGCGTGTAAATGTAATGAAATAGGACTTTACTGTTAGTTATTTGTACTTGTGACCCAGTTTTAGGGTTTGCGAAATAAAAATGTAGTGTTTCAGTGAATTGTAGGATTACTTTTACATACATTCCTACATATAGGGAAGGCAGAGGTCTATTCGTTGCATACATAGACTCACGCTTGTTTCTTGAAGAGATAGGCAGAGACTACGGATTTCCACATTTATCTCAGCATATTTATTTTACTTCATCTAATTCTTCTCCCTAGCCTTTATTATTCCCAAGTCACTTGGGGTCGTCTTTCTAGTCTAACCGGATTTGACTGGATATCAGTTTTTACACGGAGCGACTGCCATCTGACCTCCGCAAGCCGAAGGCTAACGATACCCTAAGGCTAGACCAGTATCAGGATATTAGAAGGCACTGACTTCCCAATAACGACTGCCATAGATGTTCATGGCAGCCGGGACCGACGGCTTAACGTGCTCTCCGAGGCACGGAGCAGGCGATAATTGTTAATCAATACGCACATAATTTCGAAAAGTCATATAACTTCCGAAAGTCTGAGGTGCGCAACGTAGGTTCGAATCCGAGACTCTCTGCATTGCAGTCTGTTAGTCTTATTTTGCTTCATCAAATTAATCCAAAACTTTACAGACTTTCATCGGTTTAGGGTACTCTTAACCTGACCCTTCGCCATAGTTTCTTGTGTATTGATTACATTCGTCATTCAGATGGGCAAACCTATTAACTATAATGCACATTGACTAAATCCATGCTGTGATAGAAAATTTCCTTACAAAAACACATTAGATTTTCCCGGGAGTCGAATTCAGGATGCCACGAAAAGGCCGAATGGATGCCGTTGAAGGAGGCATCCATTCCATTTATAACGATTGCATTTGTAAACGATTTAAAGACGGAGGGGGACAGATCTTTATCTCATATTCGCTGGCAGTACAGCGGAATATTTTTTTGACTGTAGGCTACGCATGTTTTATAAATGTATATTATTTAAGTTATTTTTCGCGTATAAAGCTTTATTAAAAAGTTACAATAAAATATATAAGCTTATTATAGAATTGATCTAACTCTGCTAAGTCGCAAAATTACAAGTAAACCATAATGTTACAGGAAACATATTATAATGTTATTAGCATGTTATGAACACCGCAGTAAGCGATCCTTTTGACTGTGAAGTGGTTATCAAAAGAATTGCTTACCGTCACAGATAGCACAATGAAAAGTGTTGCTTTTATTATCATAACAAATCACGAGATATTGCTGCCATACGGCCATTTAAAGTGGTTTCTTTTGTAACGATTTCAAATGGTCTTAGAATCTATAAGATGTTCGCTTCAAGAACTATCCTATCGCGCATTAGTATAGTTAGGTATAGGCTGTATAGGGATAGGTCTGATAAGGTTAGGTTATATAGATCTAGGTGAAGATAGGAATAGGTATTGATTACGTAATATTATCATAATTTAAGCCACAATAAGAGCTTAAACTTGAACGTTAATTTCTTCGCGTAAAACATAGTCGTTTATTATGTAGACAATAAATCTTACTTCTGATTTGTAATATGACAGGCAATTACTAGTAATAAATTCTTGATAAGATAAAAGGTTCTGTTAGCTTAGATTAAATGGGAGAACTCTTGATGTGCCAGGAGGATCCCCTGAGTCCTTGAGTTGTTCGCAGTATTATCGATAATACTTACGTCTATAGTAATGTCGAGATGTCACAATGCCGATGATCTATTCTTTTAGTCGGTATGCCCGGTTTAACCAAGCGAGCCCTACGTAAACTTTTCGTCTCCCCGCGGTGGAGGAGATCGTGAGTACTCGAAATCATTTCCCAGGTAAGAGACAATAATAAATAATAATTTCCTCTAGACTGAATTTCAATGACGTCGGCCAAACTTAACGGAGACTGGCCATCTGTGCTGGAGACATTATAGTGCATTAGTGTGTGCGCGAATCTCAAATACAAATGCAATCTTCGTTCCCTAACTCTCACTATCCGATGGGACGACATCCGACACGACTGGAGAGAAATCGAGCGCGGGCTTTACATATTTTCCGAGGCTAAAGGTGTCTAACAGCGCCGACTTCTTTATATCCCTAAACCTTTTTTGTAGGGCCGACCCGGGATTTGAACCCGAGACTTCATGCAAAGCAGTCGCATTCACAATCGCTGCGCTAAGATGCACAGCAGTTGCATTCATTACCGTTGCGCCACCAGGGCAGAGTCTGGAAGGAAAGACAACCCCTCATTGTGCTTAAGTGTCATGCAGTACAATGCACGAAAAATTGTTATTGCCGGCTTTGGTGACATGTGTAAAAATCAATTTTATTGTTCAGCAACCTCAAAATCTCACCGTTACTTCAACCGATGAGAAAAAAGTATACATATTTGTGTGTGTAGTGCCACATAGAATATTTTTGATTTAGTCACAAATGTAAAACAATACATACGTATTGAATAACAAACAACCGAAATCACAAAGGCATGTACCATACGTCACACAAAACCTACCGAAATATAACAATACGCTTTTAGCATCCCACTTCAAAAAAATGTAACTGGATGAAATAACAAATTCTGTTTGGTCTATATTTAACCTGTTAAATCTGTATGATTGAGCAATAGTGCAGAGATTCAGTCAACCTTGAAAGGTCTTCGGGTCAATATATTTTAGTGTGTAAAAGTCTAGCTATTACACAGTCCAGTGAGCTTGAATATCACAATTGTTATCCAGCTCGTTGGAGTGACGATATACGTAAATTGGCTAATATTTATTTATAATTAACTGCTTACTGCACTTACTGTGTTAACCAACGCATGCAGCAAGCCATTTATACACATAAACTTTCATATTTTATAACTACTTATTAAAACTGTAAAAATACGAGTACATAATATAAGTATGTATTGAATATAATCCTTCTTGTTTGTTGTCTCTATTTAGAAAAAAGTGGAGAATGCTAACCATGGAGATCCCACTACAGGTAATTCGACAAGGATTTGGAGAAATAAGAAATTAATAAGCCTGAAAGTCTATTCAAATAATAAAGACTATTATTTAGGACCAGAACATAGCTAACATAGCCTTACTTACCTTGTATATGATGATAAAAAGCAATGTTATTAATAAGTAAATATTGATTATCTGAGGAATCTCAATACTCATATTATACATGCGAATGCGAGGTGGTTTGTTTGTTACGCTTTCCAGCCTTCATTACTCAACCGATCATTATGAAAATTCGCATACACCTTGTCAGGGTTACGGAAAAGGGCATATGGAACCTTTCATCCCGACAAAAAATAGACGTGAGCGTATCCGCGGGCGAAAGTTATTAATATAAAGAGTTTGGGAAAAATGGATAGTCCTTTCTGGAAACGTTTACTTAAGAGTGAATGTTATGCCCGTGTTCATGAATGATACAAGCTGTTACTTTCATATCAACTATATAATAAATCAAATAACGTCATCATAGGTATTGCACGGGAAAATATTTACATTACATTCGAGGCTATAAATAACTTGTTTAATATATTATATGTTTGCGCTTAAATAATGCATTGATCGTGTGTATAATTATGATTACTATGTTTCACAATGATTAACTAAACTTATTCGAAATACTATTCGAATGCTGTCTCTGTTTTGTTTGTTTAAATAAAAGTGATGACGTGACATTTATGCTATAGGTAAAAGGTACCTAGCAGCGATAGCGGAGTGGGAAACTGTTGGACTGCCACGCAGAGGTCTCGAGTCCCAAGGCGCGCATCTCTGACTTTTCGAAGTTATATTATCGCTTGCTTTTATGGCGAAAGAAAACATCGTGAGGAAACCTGCATGTCTAAGAGTTCTCCATAATGTTCTCGAAGATTTGTGAAGTCTGCCAACTCCCACTGGGCCAGCGTGGTGAACTAACCGTTCTCACACTGAAAAGAGGCCCGTGCCCAGCAGTGGTATTATAAATGCTACCTGCAGCTTGTGAAACAGGACTCCAATGTAAAGTAATATTTGGCTTTTGTGAAGTTGTGAGATTGCTTTGTTGGTACAGCGGTATATGTCTGCGCTTATGTTTGCGGCAGATCATGAACTTTTGGGTTTGATTCCCTGGTATGGTAAATTGATATTGGGTTCGTTTATTAGGATATTTTGCATTAGCAGCACATTGTCCGGCATCTTGGCTTGTTCATTATATCGAGTATCGATATTCAGAGAGTATCGATTCAGATTAAAAATACTAGAATTCTAAAAGCCTAAAACAAAATACTTGCGTTACAAGGTTCAAAAGATCGAACCCAAGACCATACACTTCGAGACAAATGGGCTATCTCCGCTCAATATATATATATATATTTTTTATATACAACTAAGGTGGCAAACAAGCATACGGCCCACCTGATGTTGCCGACCCTTTAGGAAAGAAAGAAGAGAAAAGGAAATGGGAAGAAGAAGGAGCGGGAAGGGGGAAATAGTGATTGGGCCTTCGGCACTCTCACTCACCGAACGAAACACAACAGTAGGAATACTGCTATTTGATGTCGATATTCTGTGAGAGGGTAGTCTTTTCTCGGTCGAGCCAGCCCATTTATGCTGAAATCAGCGAGGCTACTGTTTGAACAAGTAACTTTCTAATGCGTATAGGTGTATGTCTGTTGTGCGTTTATCAAATACTTAGTGGGTATTTTTATATTTGTTGGTATATTTGGTATACCTATGTAATAAGTTCACTGCGTCGTCATAGGGAGGAGGTACGTCCCTCCCTCCCTGCATATAAACACCTCTACTTATCCCTTTGGGAACACACAGACGTAAGTATATATGTACATTATATACATATGCACGTATCATCCATGTATTATATTAACTACGCAGAGCTACTCAGAAAATTATATCATGAAGAACAGCCTTATCAAAATGTAGGTATGATATTTACCATTCCAATTAACTCGTATTAAGTGGTAGAGGATAATTAATGCTAACATAATAAAGCTACACCACTTATATAGTTATGTGTAAACATCGCTTCTTACATAATCGGTTCCATATACATACTAATCTAGCTTATATTATAAAGAGGTAATATTTGTTTGTGTGTAATCGAAAAACTCTAAAACTACTGTATCGATTTTAATAATTTTTCACTATGCTTTTTCTTTTTACGTGGGAGATTGCATCGATGCATACCTCTCCACGGGGTGATGGAGAGGTTATGTCGGATTCACCGGAGAAAGATATCCCGGTAATACCGACAAAACCTATCACGGTGTTCCTCGACATAACCAGAGTCGGCGGGCCGCGCGAATCACTTTCACATGCAATTGCGACACCGCCGAAATAATTCATTCACCATTAGTAAGCTTTATAACATAACGCTACGAGCTAGGAGCGGACACGTAATTATAAACGTAAGTTTATAATATAATAAAGCTGAAGAAAAACAGAACAACTATTGGCGGCTAACACAATATTTTGTCCTGTGTTGGTATCGAACCCACCGTTCCATTCGTTACAAACATTACATAACCTTCTTAATCCTCTATCATACGACTTTTCTGTGATTGGCCACTCTCGTTTTGTATAACAGTAAACTCACTTGTAAAAAAAATACTCGAATGGTACAGCAGACAATTGTGTCTATGACAATCCACAAGTGATAGTTCTGAGTATAGGTGTACTTTGTGTCCGTCAATTCTATGTTTGTAAAATCTCCCTTGACCAAGGGAATAGTTTGAAGTAGCTATATAAAAAGTTGAACTAGTAATATAATAACTGTCAATCAGTATATCATTAAATATTATAAACAGACTGATTATTATAAAAACAATAGCAAGTTTTATCGATAAGTTTGTTATAAATATCATTACTAAACACTACCGCAGGTGCTGAATGAGGAATAAAATTTAATATATTTTTTTATTCCACATTCGACACCAAGCAAAAATACCTGTTGGTGCTGAAAGTGGAATAGCTAAGGTGCCGAAACCATAGGTACCGAAAAAATTGGTGCCGAAAGCGGAATACTCCTATTTTACATATTATATGTTTACGGCAGCTGTTACGTTTTCATTACAATAATTGGAGTTTAGAGAAGAATAATAGTATCAATACTAATAAAAGCTATTATGAATTATTAATATTAGGGGTTAAAGTATGAAATTGCCGATTTGTACTAAAAAATTTAAGCTCGTTTTCTTTCTAAGATGTACCATATTCATTTAATCGAAATATTTACCCTCATTATCTATACATTGCTGCCATCTAAACGGAAGTTTATTTATGCCTTTACGATAGAACTCCGGGGATTTAGTTTCGATAAACTGTGTGAAAGCATTTTGTGCTGCCTCCGGGGAAGGATTTTTTGGCCAAATCACGAAAAAACGTATGGTTTCTAACTGCAGCTCCTTTAGAGTTATAAAGGTTTCTCGTGCAGTGTGAGGTCTTGCGTTATCATGGAGCAATAATGGTAAAGATCGATTCACGAGTCAGGGCTGTTTCACTGCCAGTTTCACCATCATTATTCGAAGTTTGGCACAGTAAACATTTGTTGTTATTGCTTGACCAGACCTGAGAAAGCTATAGTGAATAACACCATGAAGAGGCCACCAAACAGTTACTATTACCTTTTTATTGATAAGCTTTGCTTTAGGGCACTATTGCGGCGTTTGACCTGGGGTCAGCTATTGCATTTTTCACTTACGGTTATCGTAAAGAATCCACTTTTCGACATATGTCACAATTCGATCCAATATTCCTTCATTTCTGTACCGATTCAACAAGGCAACACAAGTTTCAACACATTTCTTTCTCCAGATTAGTCAAATCATGCGGCACCCAATTTTCATATTTTTTATCTTATTGATTTAATGCAAATGAGACAATATTGTAGATAGGGTAACGCTAAACCATGCCGCTAATTTCTGAGTAGTTTGACGCGGATTGGCTTTCACCATCAATTCAGCGTTATTTATCTGTGTGGGCGATTTGCCACGTTCTTCAAGTCGAAGTTTCCATTACGAAAGCGTTTAAACCAAAAACGCACGGATATCGCCGGTATATTTATTTATTAGCAGTCTCCTCTGCAAACGCAGCGTTGATATTGCGAGCCGTTTCTGCCGCGTTAGTTCCGCATCGGCACTCGTATTAAAAAATGACTCGAATTTTCGAAGTATCCGTCTTTCCCGTCTAAGCTTAATAAAAAAACAATTGAAAGTCGAAAATCGAATGTTGCACATTTTTTAAAAGAAGAATCTTATAGTATCATGTGAAAAAAGTTTCACTCGAAAATCTCACACCATGAAGGTTTTATGTCAATTAAAAGTATCTATAACTATACAATGGCAACTTCATACTTTATTTTTTTGGTCATCATAATGAATATTCAATCAATTCTTACAATATACCGGCGATATCCGTGTTCTTAGTATAAGGGAAAATATATAAAGACGTAAAAGCTATCCGAAGAAATGGTAGGCAGCTTATAATCCGAAAACAAATCTTGTATTTTCTAGAAAACTAGAACTCAATTTCACTGCATTTATTCCTGTGTTAAATATCAATAAATTCAAAGTAAATGTTTCTGAAAGAACAGTTCTTGTATTAAAAATGTATAAAGAATGAAGTTACAGACAGAGAGACTGATACAATCAATCAATCAATAAATAAATAAGAACAGCCTATCTGCGAACAGCGCCGTGCGCGGCGCGATCGATCGAACACCGATTTCAAAGGCACTGTGAAAATTTTATAGCAGCGAGTAATCCGCATATTTTATCATCCATCAGCATCGATTATATACATATATTAATGTAATTACATATATAATGATTTCACTTTTCTGTCTATACTATCGTAACAGTAATGAGTCTGTATACTAACTAATATTATAAACGCAAATGTAAGTTTATCTGTTTGTTACGCTTTCAAACCTTAGTTACTCGACCGATCATCATGAAATTTCGCATGCACGCAAAGGAACAGAAAAGGATATAGGGGTAAAAGTACTATTACTAAGCTAACCTAAAGTACATACATTTACGCGAGCGAAGCCGCGGCCAAAATCTAATATACTATATGTATAGAAAAGTGAATATGCAGTTATATCACGCGATACACATTTTATTAATCAACTTAACTAATACTAATATTACTAACTAGCCCTAGCCCTAGACAATGCCACACTAGTTTTTGCATCTCTTGATGATCCCGTTCAGTAGAACTTGCATGGTCCGTAGCGCGATCCACGTGAAATCTTGCTCTAGATATAGTGCCAGAGTCTGCGAGGACTGATATGAAACAAAGAAAACTTAGACTTGGATCAACCAGATAATTGTTACAATTTTGGATAATCTTTGTTGCCATTAAACACACTTTTTGTTTTCATATGAAGATCGTACTGACTACTTTTGACGCACTGGTAGTAGCTAAGTGAGAATGATGCCATGCGTGCATTCCATATTAGATCAACAGTAACAGACGGCTAATCGTCGTATACGCGTCGTGCAAAACAAACGTTTATATCAAGCTTAGTCTATACAACATTCTTAAAGAATTCGCCAGACAATTTTAGTTTAAATTTAATCTATCAAAACGCGTACTATTGGCACACATCACGGTTGTTTTCGTGACTTTATATCATGTAACGAGCCATTATTTAGATCGAGCGCGCCACAAACGTCTGCCTGATACAATAATACTGTTACTATTGTGATTGTATTTTTGTTTACATCTACATATAGAATTACTCTATGTTTATATTCGCGAGGGACTCACTGCTTTAAAATTAGAACGCCAAACAATTTATTCCGTTTTAGTTTGTTGCTGTTTTTGCGCTGCGAATCCTTTTACGCCTTCTCTCTCGTTTTAGAGTTATACATATACCTAGTAGACAACTGCTTTGGTTTTAGATATTACAACTATAAAGTTGTATGGGACGGCATATTGCCGTCGTTATCGCCACATTTTCTGTCTGAAAATTTCACTTCGCACGAGAAGATAATCCAATCCAATCGATCGCAAACATATAGCTGGGTCGGTGAGGCAGTCTATATTACCTGCCTTCTATACTCAGCCTATCGAAGATATATTCCAGTAGCCTTTGCTTTCAGACTCAGGTTATTAGATGCCAGGTTCAGCTTCGTTTTTTTCGTTCTTCCTTATAATGCTTTCTTTTTATAGATAATAATATATAAAATTGAAATAGTTAGAATAGCGTGCATTAAAGATTTTTAGGTCAGAATAGAGATTTATCTAGCATTTAGAAATAAAAAAGCGTTGTACATTACGTCTGAACTGCCAGGCACGTCGATGTTTATATCTGTAAATTCTATTTTCTTATAACGGTAATGCTATCAACATGGCAACTGTGCCTATAGCGTAATTTTGAATAGCCTACGAAAGCATATTCGCAAGTTTGTTGGCAAACACATTCTCACGCAGCGGCGCACGAGTTATGACGCGGGCATTTTTGTGCGAAAATAAACTCATTTGGGAAATGGCGTCAGGTGATTTATGACGATAGGAGGATTTAGTAAAAGTTTTAGAATTAAAAAAGTCTTTTATATGTACATTTTGGATCATTGATTTATACGTATTGACAAGCCGTACAGCTGCTGGGATATAGTTTGTGGTGAAATGTTTCTTGTAAGCGTAAACTTTTATTAAAAAAGGGTAAGTCTAAAATAATTATTTTATATACATTTGTGATACGAAGGATACAAATTTATTATACATACATTTATAAGTATGTATCTACATAATAGTTTGTATCCTTATCCGCATATATGCTTGTATACGGGCATCCTTGTGGTAAGCACAGTCGCAGTCCTTAGGCTTTTGCAACAGAGGGTCATCACTTACAAGTCGTCGACTTTTTAAAAAAGATTTTGCTATATTATCAGCGCAAATAAAAAATATTCCTACAGACTTGTAAAAAAAGCATATAAGCGCAACGTATCACAGGAACATGGCACTGGTATTTATAGCAACAATTGTCTGTAGAGTGGTAAGCACAGTCGCAGTCCTTAGGCTTTTGCAACAGAGGGTCATCACTTACAAGTCGCCGACTTTTTAAAAAAGATTTTGCTATATTATCAGCGCAAATAAAAAATATTCCTACAGACTTGTAAAAAAAGCATATAAGCGCAACGTATCACAGGAACACGGCACTGGTATTTATAGCAACAATTGTCTGTAGAGTGGTGATACTACCCCAGACAGGTTGTTTCATTTAGAGTATAATGCCACTAGCTCCTACCGTAGAGGTAAAAAGCTGGTAAAAGCAGTATGGATATTGACGCCTGCAATATCATATGTATCACTTGCGCGTTGTCAATTCTTCAAATGGTTTCTCGAAGAGTTGACAGCGCTCAAGTTTATGTAGCAGGCAGGTGATAAGCTTGCTGACAGCATAGTTTCCACAATACAATGTTATCAGCCCTCTGTCTTGTATAGGGAGACACATCATCATTAGTTACATCTTAAGAAGGTCTGCTCTATTTTTATGAAAGAAATCTCTGTGACTTCTCAATTTTGGATAAGGCAGTGCCTTAATTCTGGACATAGGATTTAAACCATTGGTGCTGCCACTTCACTACTATTTACAGACCTGGAACTGGCCGTCATCTATTACAGCAGTTTACTTTAACGTTATGGGATAACGAGGCAGATCTATTATATTATTGGTGTGTCAAACATTATTATAATCCGACCATGGTAGGTCGGCCCCTGGAAGCATTAGTCAGTATCTCTCTACATTTGAACAACAGGAAACGGAACCTGAGGGTACGATGAAGGCCAAGGGCGTGGAGTGCCAGCTTGACCCTGAAATACATAATGTTGTTTACATCTCTGACCCTTGTAATGTTGTTGTTCTCGATGGCTATTTAAATGGTGTGTTGTACGTGATTTGAAGCGGAGCCAACAACTTTTTTTGGTACCGACTGAAACTAAACACACCTCCAGCATTATTTTTGCTTGTAGCGAATATAATAAATACACCCACGGCAGTGTGCACTCTTAATAAATATAACTCTCCATTCGGAAAACATTTCTAATAGTAACGCTTTTATTTACAACAAGAAGTTAATTTACGATGTATTATGAGATTTGTATTTTGATAGCTTTCTTTCAAGGTTATGTTGCCAAAGGATCATAGAGTTTTGAATCTCGTATTCGGCTAAGAACTATTAATAATTAATTCTAGAAACCTCAGTAATACTGCTATACAATCATGGGTAAATCAAACTTTTATATATTAGCATAAAATTATGTGTAACTTTACATCTGACTAACTGTCCCCCGCGGTTTCTCACATATTTATGATAACTGCATCTCTCCCGTGAATCGTAGCATGATGTTATATAGTACAAGATGCGCCCGCGGATTCACCCGCGTTTATAGTTACTGCGTCGCCCCCGTGGGTCGTAGCGTGATTTTATATACCATATAGCCTTCCTCGATAAATAGACTATCCAACACTAAAATAATTTTTCAATTCGTATAATTGTCCTGAGACTAGCGCGTTCAACCAAACAAACAAACAAATTCACATTCACATTTACAATGTTATAGTTGGGATTTTAATACAATATTACATATTCGTTTCATAGTATTTTGTTGCACATGTATTTATACTTACGGTGTGCATAAAATACAAACTCTTCAGCTTTATAATAGCGTGTAACAGACACATAAAGAGAGTTTAGGGACAATTTTACGGAGATGTAGGAGAGTTTTGTAAAATAAAGAAAAACAATACCAGTCCTGTGATAAGTGGGCATTCGTAGTCATACCTGTCCCATTGTCAACTATGTTAGGACTAGTGAAGGTATAAGCAGATTATTTTTATTTATAACATGAACATTTTATAAGTACAAGTATTAGTACTAGTAGTTATAGTAGTATTATAAGTACGCCACAACTCCCACAACCTACGAATAAGATCATATCTCTTTATAATATCATATACCTATGTATTTAGTATATTACATTAGTAACTTAGTAACTTTTCTTAAGGCCTATAGCTTATCTAAAGTGCTAAGGCAATAAACTTTTCTGATTGAATACATCAAAGAATTTAGGTAACGAGGATAACTATTAAATGCAAAATCGTGAATCATATTCACGGCATGCAGACCTTTATGACCCATATAATTACAGCTTTAAGGCCTAAAATAGTTTACAACGATCCTAAATTAGTTATCGTTAGTTTGTATACGTTCTTAGGTAATTAAGACGACGTAAGTGTACTCTCTTATCATAATGAATCACTTATAACTACCTCGCGTGATTCAGAGCGCGAAATATCTTCTAGCCTCCTACAAAGGTATGAATATACATGAGTGTGTCACACACTCACACACAAAACACACACACACACACATACGCATGCACACACACAACACGTACACACACACACACGCACACATACAACGATGTGTCATTATACCTACGAACTCATAATGTCGCGCTGGTGCAAAATGAATGGCTTATAATTAATGTTTTCTCCAAGAATAGACATACCATCACTTAGGAGATGTCGTAAGAGTGAATGCTCAATGCGCATTTACACGACCATTTCCAGCGTCGTGTAAATCGATGTCGTGTATAATTTACCTCAGTGCGTGCCAAAAGTCGTTTCCTGAAGTAACCAGTACTAAATATGGACATATTATTAGGAGTTTCGCCGAAGTTGAGCAAATATTGGTACTCTAAGACTTTGTATTTAAAACTTAAACATTCACAGGACAAGCGTCGGATGACTTCTAGTAAAATTGAGTTATGAATGCAATGTATACATATATATACGTTGTCACCTCTGAATGTGTCCGAAAGTGTAGTCAGTGATGTTATTACGGCCACATATTTTCACCCCTATGTTTAAAATAAATCCCGCGTTAGTCAACCCACGGAGTTAGCTTAGTGTCGTCTGCCGGACACATATCCAGACTCCGTACTGCAACTTAAAATTACGAAATACGATTGTGATAGACCAGTGGTAAATTGGCTTATGGGTTGTTTTTAGAGGGATAGGCATATCTTTTGGATTATGATTAAAAGGATATCCTTCAGGATATCCTTCTAAGAATAAGCGAGCGTAAGTCTGCTAAATGTCAATAATAAAAACGATAAGAAGGAAGTATTATGTTGAAATGTCACTCTACTATTAGTTTCATAAAAGAATATTTTAGCTCAAATTGTAAGGTATAAGATGTTTAGCAGGTTATTGCGTTTCAAATGACGTCCTTGGCAAAAGTCTATTGTGTAATCTATATTCTTTAAAGGCATGATTCTAAGTACTATAGCTATTAAATCAGCCATTAAACAACCATGAAGAACCATTGTCGACGTGAATGTATGATAATAATATTTTAGCTCACGTAAGTCAATCTTGCATATATCTACTGGGTAACATGATATAACGACTATTATTTTAATGATGACGTTCATTTCAGAGTTTCCGACTGCACATGTGGCAAGAAGACCCTAGTTATAACTTTATCTATATATTTTTATTTGCAAATGACAACACCTGCGAAGAACCAGGTTCGGTACAGCTAAAGTAGATCATGAAAAATATATCCCATGTGGAGATCGAACTCGCAACACTCGCGATGTAGTGAACACTTTAACCATTGAGTCATCTATGCAATAATGATATAGGCTTCTATGCCGTCTGTCCTGTGCATATCGGTATCAAAAGATAGAGCTCTTTAAAGCTGGTCTTTTGATTTTAAATCTTTTGATGCCGTAATAGGTACCTAGTTGATATTTTACACAATATCTGTCATTATGGCGGCATTTTGAACAAATAACAAACCCACATAGTTAAAATTAAAGGGTACACAAGCAAGAATATTGTTTTTTTATTCTATCATATCTCTTTTATAGTGCGTCGCTAGCGACCCATTTATTCCCAGTATTGGTTTCAACCAAATTTATTCCCACATGAATATATAAACGCCTACCATCCACGGGATACCTATTTTGTTAATTATTATTATTTATGTGTCTAATTGATGCCTAGCACGAAAGAGCTAAAAAGCATCTACTTGTAATGTGAGCGCGGCAAGTTCGTCACAAGTACGAGCAAATAATCACACTTAAACAGTATCACGCATTCATACGATTTGGTCGTATGTGATCAGATATGAAATTCGGAGCTCTATAATAAGCCGTATTGGACGCCATTATTATGTGCAAAACACGAGCTATCTTCTTCAGTTTTAAGCGAGACGAACTTGTTTGTTATTTAGGATTTACGTTAATTTGACTGACGGCAAATCTCTAATAAGATAGGCCGGATGACCGAAATTAAGTCTGGTGGAACTTAGGGTAAATTTTCAGTCACCAGATAAATCTTAACGTTTTAACTGTTTTGGCATAGAAGTTTTGTAAATATTAGTTCTCAGGCAAGCTATCCGATAATAAACATATGCAATATGGTAGAAAAAGCTTCTATAAAATTCTACTGCGTTTAATATCGATTTACAATAATATGTTTAACCATTAGAATACCTATCGGCAAGTTGAATTGTTTAATTGGACCGCTACCTCTTGACTTAGACAGCAATTAAGTAATTATACCGCATAAAACACTTATCCTTCAAGGATAAACGGTTTTAATATGTAAACATAATTCCTTCTATCAGATAACGTTATAGAGAAACTTAAAAGGCTTTAACGTTGTAAAGGTATTTTTTTGCCGAAATACCGGTATCTTTAGATTGATACATTTAATCCTTTAATAAAGCATCCGTGTATATTGGCATATTTAAAATTTCGTGCCGTCTTGTTTATTGCACAGTAATATTTCCTCGAGTAATATTTTACTCGGGGAAATATTACTGTGCAATAAACAAGACCGCAATCAGTTCTTCTATAAGACATTGCAAAGTTATCCATAATTACCAGACACCTTTTATATAGAGGGCTGATATTATCATACACTAATTTATATTAATAGTATTATCGTTACACACGAATAAAGCTCGTCATTTATTTAGGACTATCACTCATGACTATCGACATCAATATTCATTTTGGGTTTATAAATCGAGCTCTACGTGATGCTTCGACATTAATGAGTGATAACATCCTCTACATACTTAATGGCTTAATAAATATTTTATTTTGGCACAAGTGTGGTAATGGATACAAGCTTCAAAGTTTTCGGAGTGATATTGTACTGTTCCTTTGCCGTCAAACAGAATTCTGTATGAAACTATCTTCAACTATGTAAGAAGGCCTTCGTAGCTTGTTACGTCACATGCACGGACTAAGTAACACACCAGTATTGCTATCCTTGTTAAATTATTAGTATCATACGAGATATATTACTTTCATAGTAATATTACTTTTTTGTTGTACCCACATTTTAATAATAATTGATAATGCATTTCATGATGGTGCAAGAATAAAAATCTTTTCATATCATTTCATTTTTTTTATTTCACTCATCGTTTGTTCTTAAAACTGCGTGTTAGAACTAATTAGAACTAATAAGTAGTTCGTAAGTTGAATGTTTGTTTGGCGATAAGTTACGCAATACTAAATTTGGTTCCTATTTCATACAATAGGATACTGTAATGTAATAGTTAATAATACCGCTTATCACATACGAATGCGATGGAATTTCTTACAAAAGAAATGCGTATTACTTTTATTTAATAAAACGCATATGTTTAATAGATTTTGTAATTTTATTTATATACATTATACGTAACGTTTTACAATCTGTATATTATATACTGTATATTATATTATTTACCACGTATAAATATATTAAAGGGATCAAAAAAGGGTATGGTGTAACTCAGTTATGCCCAAAAAGCAGAAATTTCTCAGACCGGATGAACCGTTGATCTGCGTAAAATACCGTTAAAACTAAAGCTTTTATAATTTTATAATAGATCATATTGATATATCAGCTATATTTTTGTAAAAGGTTATGGTCGTACGATGTTTTTAACTTTAGATACCTACAACTTGATTTTTCTAATTATAGTAAGCGTACACTATCTCTGTTTTAATGTACCTTACAACGCGAGTGTAACCGGTAGTGAGAAGCTCTATAATTTCATTATACATATTTCTAACTGGGATCATCATCATCATCATCTCAGCCGAAAGACGTCCACTGCTAGACATAGGTCTCCTCCAAGGTTTGCCACACATTCCGGCCTTGGGCCATCCGCATCCACCCTATTTTCGCGACCCTTACCAGTTCGTCAGTCCACCTTGTCCACTACCTACAAAATATAAAAAATACAAAATGGGATTATATTTACCTATATTTTTGTACACTGCAACTTCCAAACATCTCACTTTGATGTGGTTTTTAGAAAAAAGATACAACCTTCGATAAGTACCCAATAGCCTATTACGCACGTATTATCACATGTAAACATAATACTGTCTGTTGATAAAAACATGAAAACCCAAACATAATAAAACCCTATCATGTTTATTTAGATAAACACTATTATCGCTGTTATATGAGACACTTTCTCCGATTCGTATCAAACTTGGCCTGAGTCAACATATTATGCTTTAGCCTTTATTATTCAATGATACAGTTCGGGATAGCGAGAGGAAAGCGGGGAGAGGTCTGTTTGACCTTATGGAGGACGTTGTATTTGGGTCACCCGGGCAAGGGCACATAGCTCATACGCAATGATTGACCTTGGAATGACACGCGTGATGGGTAGGTACTATTTAACTGATTAGTTTTGTCTAGCAAACTAAAAATAATTTTATAAGAAGTTTTTCGTGTTTTCACATTATTTAATATGATTACAATAATACTGGCTGGTACTAACGACTTTGCTTACGTTTCTTAAAAAGAGACCTATTATTATTCTTAATTGTTATTATTGATTACAATTAATTATTTATATACATCCCTCCTCACAGCCTTTGCTGTTTGTGTCTGTGCGAGTGATCAGTCATAAAACACATACAGTTTACATATTACATACTTATAAGAAAATTATATAGAACATTCAGAAATGCAGATTCTTATCTATCTTTTGCCTCAGCGCTGAAAGAAGTGATAATTAACTTTTTAATACGCACTTTGAAAAGCCACCGGTGCGTAAACGAATAATTAGTATTTCTTTTATGTAATTGTTTTGCTGTCATTGGACAAAAACCTCCGAATCAGTTGTTTCCTGTTGTTATCGCAATGATTTTGCTATTCTATTGTTCCTTGGGTGTGATATTGCGGTTGTACCACGAAACCAATCAATATATACTGAAACAGTATGTATGAGTAAACACTCCAGAAATTTCGACTAAAATAATAAAATTTTAATTGCAGCCGTTAAAATAGGAGCTTGTTTACAATGTAGATGTTTGACGTCAATCATCCGATGAAATATGTGTAGTTCATTCACCAACATTTTTACGAAACATTTTGTGAAGTCAGTTTTCATTAGTAACGATGATGCGGTTGGCAACTATAGTAAAATGTATTCAGTAGACTTATTGCCGACAGCAACACGTACGTTTAGTACAATGCCACTAACTTTTCTGTAAACAAAAGGAGGAATTGCATATACCGTTACCTTCGGCTAAACAGCGTGAGCGGCGTGAACTGTAGCGATAGTATTGACTCAACATTGATGACTAAATCAATTTGAACAGACTATTATCACATTATTTATTAATTAGTCGGTAGGGTGAAATCGTAATATTGAGAAAATTATATTTAATTAAAAACACCAAGTTTGAAGATAGAGTTCACACACTCCTTGCCAGAAATTTATAAAATTAATCAACTGTTTATATTTTCCGATAAGATACCTATCCTGACGGTATTTTAAATTAAAGCCTGCAAATTGATAATAACAGATTGCTGACATAATTACAGCTAATTTTCTACCTGCTTACAGGTTATTATGGTTGTTTTTTTAATAATAAAATACAATTTATTTCAAATAAAAAAACAATATAGACATTTACTTTTTATAAAAAAAGAATTAAAACTATTAATGATGTTTTATAATAGCATAATTTAATCTAATTTATTTTAACAAAGAACAATAAAGAGATTATCTTCTTATAAAAAGAGTTAAGGAATTAAAATGTCAATTTTCTCTAGGTATATAGGTAGTATAGCTATATTTAGTACTATAGTTTTGGCAGCAACATAGAACTTATTATAATTATAATACACACGCATCAAGAATTTGCTGGGTAGGTATAACGTGTAAGACTAATATGTAAGTAGGTAATAAATATGTATTATGTTCGCTTTGAATAAGATTGACGTCCGTGAGAGGACTTGCGTAAATACTATTCGAATAAGCCTTCTATTGAATAAAATATAAAAGGAAACTGCATCATATTTATTTGTGTTATAGCCCTTGCCAGTCGTCACATGTTGTCCAAGTCACAGATGGTTTCAAAAGTATAACGTTACATAGATTAAATTATATTTACTATCCACGGGAGTTTATGTAACTAATAATATAGAGTTACACATTTATTTTTCCAGTAAACATTTTGTTTCTGTACGTAGTTTATCTTACTTAATTCTGGCTTTCAGCCAAAATCTGTCTTTATTAAAAAACCGAAAACGTAAATGGCCAAACAAAAGCAATGTCTAAGCTTTTGTTCTTTTTCATTTCATAGCTGTAAGAAAATTAAATCAACAAGATATGTATGTATATCTTCCCTTGAAAATGTTAATTTTCTCATTGTATTTTCTTATTATTTTCTTTTTTGGCAACTGGGTATACTTCCTCTTTTTGGTAGGTTGATGCTTGTGGGCTACCTAGGTGGTAACCCTAGGTGGTGTTTAAATTACCTTCTAAAAGGATTACCTGAACTGCCAAGCCAAGGAATAAAGAGTACTGGTCCCTTAAAGCTAACATAGCGCTTTTACTTATGGAGGCTGGAAATGGAACTCCTACTGCAGGAAGGAACTACAATATTCTGTAGTGTACTTCTTTAGACGCGCTGCGTCACTTTAAATCAAAGCCTAACAGTGAACCTCTATGCTCTAGCTCTCAAAGAGAACACTAATTTGACCTTTCAATTAAAAGAAAAATTTTCCAGCTGTAAACACGTGGATAAAGAATATCTTTGCCACTTGAACCTTTTTATGTTCGTAATTAAAATAATCCTTATCCTTAGCAAATTGAACCACAAATTATCATTCCACATTTAACTGTTTTCTTTTCGAAAAACAATATAACTGGAGAATTAATACGGAGCTTGAAGCATCCGAGCGGTATCTGTTTGTACTCTATTAGTTCTCAGCGCACACAGTCAGTGAACACACGGCAAAATATATGAAGCCACACGGCATTTAAAGTGACTGAACATTGCGGTTTCACACATTTAGCACCAGGCAACCAACCATCCAGGTAACCGCAATGCGTCAAACCGCTAGAAACTGACCAATGTGTCAACGGTATCAACAGTATCACATCGCATAACAGGCAAATCTAAGTGCACTAATGCCGATAATGTCCACCGTCCAATTTTTAACCAGTCGATTAAAAATTCATCCGTAGGTATTAGTCGAAGTCAGAACCTGCGTTTTTGCAAACTCTCAATCGAGGATGAGGTTCTCAGTTCGACTCTATGTTTGTTACGCGATTACTCCGCTAATTATGTATTGAATTTGATGATTTTTTTCTTTGGTAGGTCATATTCATAAGGGATCCTTATGAATATGAGCTAACAAAGAAAAAAATCATATATAAATTTTACCGAAATTCAAACAGCGCTGTTTGAAAATCCAACAAAGTCAAAAAGATTTTTGTGGTTCCCTTCCAAAATTGAGTTTGTTACACTGTCTACCCGATAGAAAGTATATGTGATAGGGTTAGGTTCCACTGGTCCTCTTTCTATTGGTTCACTCAAGGCTTGATAACAAGGATGGATATAAAATATTTAATATGTGAATATCGATCTCACTGCACTGAATGTATCCTTGTCCCATTTACCTACTTACATTCCTTGTATGCTTTTAATAGCTGAAGGTTCACTTTTATTGATTGCACTGTTATTTCACGGGTTTATATTGTTTTGTGTTTTCACTTGTTATAAGTTATTTGAGTAATAAACGGCCTAACATTTTTATTTTTACTTTTGTCTACCTGTTATTGCTTTTACGATTTAGTCATTTGGACTTAGTATTTACAAGGAGCAAATGATGCGTATTGTTAATAAAACTTTTTGTCAGTAAATTTACGTTATTTAGATATCTAAGGCATTCTTATACGTACGTACTTTAGTTGTTAAGGTACGGTATAGTTACATTTTTTGCGAGCCTATTGTCGTAAGTATAGTCGTCTACGGGAACATTTCAAGAATCAGTCATGTTATTGAACATTTATGTAGTTAAAATAAGAAAAAGCTTTTCCTCTTTGATATTGAAGACGCTTTTTTGTTAATAAGTACTAACTTTGATGAACATCCCCATCCTTTACGTTTAGGCAGCAGCATGCTTAGGCCTTAAGAGTCAGTAAAAGTTTTCACGTGTTCATTGTAAGGGGTGATCCATAAATTACATAACACCAATTTCATGATTTTTGTACCCTTTCCCCGTCCTTGTCACAGCTAATTACATTTGTGAGATTACCCCCTCCCTAGTGTGACGCCACATATTTTAGAATTTTACAACTAGAAATTATTAAATTAAAATAGCAGTTCCAAAATTAGTTTTATTTCCATTCAGGACTTCCCACGAAAAAAGGTGTATAACTATATTTCGTAGATATTTGAAATGTAACGTCACAAAATTCAGGACCTCTCTCACCCCTTGTCACACAATATCACACTTTATCGACCGTCATGGTTACTGAATATAGTAACATTGATAATAGTGCATGTTCGACTCTGTATCTCACACGAAGATATGGCTGCTGCACATAGCTCATACACCGTTTGCTTCGCTCATAAAAATAGCAAGAACAATAAAACGGAATGAAACTTTTTATAGCTTAGCTATATTATTGTTCTCCGAACATTAAATATGATCATGTGGTTCAAACATTCAGGTCTTTCAATGTAAAATCTAAGCGATTTCACATCATTCTGCTATCTCGGCCACAACTTTATAAATTTATTATTATAACTTTCAGGATTTTAAACAGCTGTTCAAAAGATTATTAAACCGTAACTGGGCTTAGTTGCCCATCAATGCAGCCGTTATTATGTTACATGAAAATTTGTAAAAATGTACGAACTGGATCAATTCCGTTGAATTACGATAGCTGGAGGACAATTCTCTTAATAATATAATTATGTTGTACATGTTGTTGTAAATAAAGTTTTAATCTAGTCTAATAAACGACAAATGTGAACTAAACTGCAATTTATGTGTTCACATTTGATGTTTGTACGACTAAACTGTGGAATGAACTGTCGCCTGCGGTATTTCCGGACCAATACGACCTACAAACCTTCAAGAAAAGAGCGTACTCCTTTTTAAAAGGCCGGCAACGCATTTGTAACTCGTCTGGTGTTGCGGGTGTCCATGGGCGGCGGTAATCGCTTACCATCAGGCGATCCGTCTGCTCGTTTGCCTCCTATACCATAAAAAAAAAGAAAATAAAAATTTTGAAGAATACTATTTGATCAATTTATGACACGGAGACAAGATCGGAATCTCTATTTAAAACATTTTTATTACGAGCATTGACCCTCTACCTGACCTCTTATACCCGTAAATGATAGTGAAAATAAATAGTTTACTGCGATAAACTGGCAGACTGAAAGAATTGTATCTCTATCTCTTTGTGAGCAGGGCAGCTGTAAAGCTAATTAACCATGCATAAGCAACACTATAAACGGTTTAAATGTATATTTAAATCGTTTAAAGATAATAAAAATGTATTAAAATAAATTCGAAATTCAATCAATAGTGTTCGAGAAAATGTAAGAAAATACCAAGAATCGGGCAACCCCGGCGCTATTCTTAGACGTTATTTATTTTAAGCTACACATACCACTCAGGAATGTCCGTGTATAAATATTTTGCAAAGTAAACATAAAGAAATCATAGATTAGTTTGTCGCAAAATGATTGCGGAAACCATTTCCTTGCCAAGCGTGTCCAGCGACCTACAATACGAGTGTATTCATCAGTTCCAATGTAATGGCGAGAAATAAAAATATAAGATTGTGACATTGAAACTGGATTGTACTTGTGCGAACTGACCATCATCTGGGAGTGACGCTTATTTACTGAACTTAAATAATTGAACGTTATGATGAACGTGCCTTCAATAGCTTTATTTACATCTTGTTTGAAAGAAACGTCACGAGAACATTTTTAAATGCGCCTCAGATGTTATGATTGTTCAATTAGAGCCAAAATAAAGTATTCAACGTAGCTGCGTCGCAAAATAGTGTTTCTTTTTTGCTACCGTCTATCTATCTATTCATCTGTATACTTTTATGTCAATATTGATTCATATTTTTTAATACGAGTCTATTAGTTAAATTGTAGTAGATTCATAATTTAATTAGTTCGAATTCAGGTTCAGGCAATGAAAAAGGGTTCAGGTACAATGAAAAATTGCAGGTTCCGAGAGTTGGCCAAGAAATAACCTTTTCTAAGACATCGCAGGGCTGGAATACGTGATATCCTATAAGAAATACATATAAAGTTTAAAACAGAAATGCTTGGATCTTAATTCTCTCAACCAACTATAACTTTATAATCTACAAAGCCTAAGCATAATAAATGAAAACAATTCTAATTGTGTTTTTAACAGATTTTCCTTGCCAGAGGAAAGGTTTTCGAATGACGCGATCTCAATTTTACAAAATTTTTAACGTTTGTAGACAGTGACCGCTTCAAGAATATGCCTTTAAAACCTTTTGCCTGTATCCAGGACATTACCTGTCATAGCATTCACTATGGTGAATCTAAGCAGCAAGCTACCACAACATTCAACGCGGCCGGCGCGGGCGGCAACAGTGCAGTATCTGTTTAACCGCTGCGCCATTCGTGCAATCAAATTGGTTTTATCAATATTTTACACTTGTAACCCTCCAAAACTAGTCTGAAGAGGTTTTAATGTAAAGCAATATTCACATAATGATCAATGCGATCATATCTTAACGCTGTCAACGGTCTTTTTATTGAGTATTTTAGGACAATACCGTCAATAGGCATTACAATTCATTGTGTTGGTTCATGGTGCTCACCAAACATCGGAAGGCAACAATTATTTTGTTTACAAGTGTTCTTTTTGTTTGTCAATGTTTATTGTGTTTTGTTTTTATGTTTATTTGTTTGGTTTTTGTTGTGGAAAAAGGTGGTGTGTACTTACATAAGTACTTACCCGTATTTCGCTATTTTATTTTTTGACTTTTGTACGTGTTGTGTTAGTTTTCAAATAATACGTGCTATGCATAGTACTACATAGCTTTGATTTCACTTTTTAAATTTAGGTATTATGTGTGCAGTTTAGGCTGATGTAGTAGAAATATTACACTTGAAACGTGTATGCGTTGATCTGTTTAATTGTATCGTACCGTAAGACAGATGTACTATCGACTCCAGCGACGGATGACCACTCCTAAGGTTAAAATCGCATAGCAGGCCAACACTTGGTACCCGTACCCGTGACACGCCCCTTTCTTTGTTTGAGTTTTTTTACACTTTACATTTGTTTACTGATTCTAAGGCGATACAAACTCAACTGGTCAACATGTGCAAGAGAAAATTTTTCTGGAATGGTCATCCGTCGCTGGAGCCGATAGTACATAATGCGTAAATTTGAGTTTTAAATGCTTACTAGCTTTTGCTCCCGGCTTCGCTCACGTTAATTTAGAATTTGACCATCAATTCGGGTTGTACTCTGCTTGTATATTAATATAATTCAATCATGATTCGAAAGACACGTGGCGCCATCTACTATCATAAGAACGTTTTTGTTGTTTTCCTCAGGAACAGTAATTTTTTTTCAGAATGAAAGGTAGCCTATGTCCGTTTATGTACACCTGATAACGTATATGCAAAATTTCAGAATGATCGGTTCAGTGGTTTAGGCGTGAAAAGGGAACAAACAAACAAACTCATTTTCGCTAGGATTATCGCATGGTTTTTCGGAGAAGAAGACTGAGGAAGTTGTATGTTTGAAGATAGAAAACCATAGTGTAATTTGATGACTCGTTTTATTCAAATTCTTTTTACTTCGTTTTTGTCAAGGACAAGAGATTTTATACTCTGATATTATGAGACAGATGCCGTAGTGGTTTAAGCAATAGTCTCGCCACTGTCACTGTGCCGAATGTTGTGGGTTCGATCCCCAAACGGTACTAAAATTTGTCTGATTAACAAATAGTTGTGCCTTGTATGGGTGTCGTTTGTGCCCGTTGTTTGAACGTTTTTAAAGTCCCCCGCGAACAGGGACTATTCGTTGTTTTATTAAATATAAATATGTTACTTATAATTCTCTTACAATTTGCTATTTCATTATAAAGTCAACCTTTGTAAACACTTTTAATAGTAATGATTTAATGAACCACGAAGAAACTAGTAAATCGCCGAGTTTAGTTAGGATCTTTGAATATGAATAATGGGTCTGGAAATATGACTCATATATTTGAAGAGCTTGCGTAGATTTGTAGAAGGGGTCACGCAGACGAAATAAATTATAAACCCCTCGTAAATACAAAATACGTGACGTTGTTTATAAGCGGGCGCTACCAGTAATATAAAGGGTAGAGACGCAGGATGCCAACGTTCAAACCTAATACGAATTTATCGAAAGAAAAATAAAGGATATATTCCTCCATTTTTCAAGCAATATTTTTAAAGAGTTCATCAATAAAACACCTAGTTTATTTTTAGCGTGTCGTCTATCTTCCCCATATACCTATTCGATGGGTTCGATTGCGCTTATGTAACAGATAAGCATAGATGCGAATGTTGATACACACAAAAACTTGGTGTAAATATACACAAGACTGGCGGATGTTAGCGTATGAAATTATTCTTATATTTACATATGATTACCTTTCTCCTTCAAGAGGCCATATAATTTTAAGACATAATTCTGTATATTAAAAACAATGACGACAGTTTTATCGCCGTATTTATTTAAACTCATCATTTCTGCCTCCATTATATGAATGAGACAAGAATAACATAAAAAGTAGGTACGCGGAATAAAATAAGAATCAATTTGATGCAGAAATCCTCTTTGACGTTTGGCATAGAATCAAGTTTGGCGAGAGATTCATGTTTGTGCACCATTAGATTTAATGCATGCATTTAGATGAAATTCAATTTCGTATTTCGTCCATATTATTATTTTATTGTTATTGCTGACTTTACTGACAGACAATTTTCTTTCACTCAAGCGAGCGCTTCGACGTCGCGTCGTTTTGATGTATTTATGAAAGTACATGCCAGTTTATCAATTTTGTTATGGATTTAGCCTTGGCCTTTTTTGTAATAAAAGATACTACACATTTTTATAGTAATAACATCAGTTTTTTTTATAAAGCTTGGCTCTGATAGACACGGATTTTATTTCAACCACACAACCAATCTATACACTTTAAGAATTTTCAGACTCGGTGGACCAGCGATGTTAAATACGACTGCTATAAGTTAGTGCTATGGTTTTATTTTCGGATCAGGCAAAATATTATTGAACTTTTCTGATAAAAAAATCTTATTAGCACCGTGTTGCTACTGTATTGTTATTTTGTCTGTCCGGCAGTCGGGCGTGCTCCCTGTTATTTGGATCTTAAAACCATAGCTTGCGAATACTTCCTCGATAATAAATGCTTGGACGAGAAATGCTTGAGAGAATGCTTTTCTTTCTTTCTTTCTTTTATATGTAGAGTTCATAGAGTTTTCTTTCACTGATAAACCATACGATGTTTATATACAGCTCTTTAAAAAGCAAGAGATGCTGTCGTGAGTTTTAAATCTAGATTTCAAACACGACTGTTTAACGAGTTCCGTATTGGCCTAGCGCTGCAATAGCTCTTGTTTATATTAAGCTCTATTTTATAGACTATTCTACTGCTTGGCACAGGCTTGCTGCTCTTAAAATAGGTTCATCACGCTGTGCTGGCCAAATACTACTTGACAGAATTCGCTCTATTCGAGAACAATATGGAGTGATCTGTAAGTATTTCTTTTTTATTTTTTGTTTATGGTTTTCTTGCAGTTGTATTATTGTAACTTGTTCTAAAAACTTCGTAGGTACATGAAAATCTTAAGCGGTTCTGCATTACAGAACCGCTTTAAAGCAAACACCACATGCACATAATATTTGGTCAACGGAACAAAAGTGAAGAAATACTTCAATTTTATTTTTATTACATTACTTTTTTCACAAACCTTTATAATTATTTATACTTAATAATTATAAAACTATGATGCAAAATGTATCTCACGATGTTTTCCCTCACCGTTAAAGCGAGCTTAAGATAAAATTAGCTTTCTTAAGATAACTTGAGTACTAGGAATAATAAATCCAGACTTGTTGTCTTGTGTGGGAAACGAAGTTGCAAACATTGATAACGGCGAGGTAACCTATACCTCTTCAATGTAGTCAAATTGTAGGAGGTATGTGCTTGTCGGTAATGTCGTGCAGTACGTTTAAGTTTGCTATGATATTAATTTAGTACCTAAGTAGTAAATTGTAATGTTTAAAATAATATTAGTACATAGTTGTGTGTACGATAATGTAACTGTAAATATACTTGCTTGTGTTATATTTAACGTTAAATGTCATATCTACAGATAATGCTATCTCGCACTGTATATATACATATACTTATTACGATTTACTAGTTTTTGTCCGTGGTTTTCCCCGTGTCAATCTCGTAGGAACGTAAACCGGGTTAAAAAGTATCCTATGTGAGCAATCTACACAATATTTTTATAAATTACAGCCTATATGTTAATAAACATTATTATGTCTCTTCCTCTACTGGCTACTCAAGTTTATGATATAGCGTTCCCACTCACCCACCTTTCGGTATAGAGCCGCTGTACCTTCCAGTGCCCGAAAGCACCATCAGGGACCAGTTATAGACAGATCTTGTCCCCAAATCCTGAGACCCAGTTCTGATTATAGCGAGCTACCACGTGCCCAAGTGGCACTATCTGTTGTCCAGATAGATGCCGGCCGGACCAATAAAGCCGCTCACCACTCGCAAGTTACAAGTAGTTAAGTGGACACCACTATGACTAGTCCAGTTTATGATATAGTGTTCACCTACACCTACCTTTCGGTTTATTAGGAGAGCCGCTGTACCTTCCAGCGCCCGAAAGCACCTTCCGGGACCAGTTATAGACAGGTCTTGTCCCCAAATCTCGACTCTCCACCCTATCCTCAGAGATTCGGTTCTCGTAAGCGAGCTACCTCGTGCCCAAGTGACACTACCTATTCTCCAGATAGGTACCGGAGCAATAAAGCCGCTCACCACTCGCAACTCCTAAGAGATGCTAACGAAAACCTCGCTGAAGCCGACGGAGAAGCCGCCTCCCATATCTCCAGTATGGTACCGGAGCTGTATAAGGCACGCTCACTTCCCGACGTACGTCCGTACGCCTACCCATATAGGCCTACAGACCGGGTAAGGCCCGAGTCAATCTAGGTATGACTCTTACTTGCTAAGCAGGCAAGCACCCGAGATGCGTTGCGGCAGCGAAACCACGCTGCCACTTCGCTAAGACAACCCTGTGCCTCGCGCGACCGACTGGTTCGCACTAGCCGCGCCTGAGTCCAACGCTCGATCGCTACGTGCTTGCCGAGCAAACAAACGTGTCGTCCTCAGCGGCTAACCACATACCCCTGCAAGTCCAACACCATGTCAGGCACCGCGCACTCTAATCAGCGGCCGATAGAACACGCCTTTCGAGGCGCAGTGGGCTTCCTGACCCCGCAGTACCCTGGTCCTAAGGGGGAGACCCGTAGTTCTCCCCCCGAAACCCTATCTACTCGGGTCCTGTAGATAGGGACTAGTTAAGTGGACAGTTTAATACAGGGCTGATATTATTTTTATTATATTATTTATGTGTTCATTTGATGTACCTATAAGCTATATTACTATAAAGTTTCGCCGAAATCTGGTTAGTAATCTTAGCGTGAAAAAGTAACAGACGTCCATCTGTACATCCATCCATCCTCACAATATTTTGTTAGTAAAAGTAGTAAGATTTTGAAGAAACAAAATGCATAAATGCGTAGACGCGTACTATTGAGGCGGCTGTCTCAATGATACCGTGGTTAGGTAGTGCTTAGGCTTACAGCCAATCTTAAGGTCGAAGGTTCAATTGTTGAGTTGTACAGTTTTATTGTTTCAGGAATTCAAAGTAACAGCACGAAGTCCTGATAATATATTATCCGTCGGACACCAGTTATTCCGTGAGCCATTTATCCATAGATAGATTTCGCGAACAGATCGAACTTAACAGTGCTTGTATACGACAGAAGTAGCTATATACATACATAGGATGCATGTAGATGACGCGTACGCCACGTACACATACATGCGTCAAGCTACTTGCGTGGGCTTCATGCGTGATTTAATCAAGCGAGCTACATGCGCACGCGCGGGTGGACCTTTGTACAATGCATACCAACAACGCAAGTACCTCATCTTGCGCATATTGTCCGTGTCGTGTGCAACGGTCACTCGCATTAATATGGCGTGGTGCGTCATCCATGCGTTCAAATAATTCACACGCAGTCTATTTTTAAATGCACAGTCAGTGTTCCTTATTTATTTAGACTGGATGAGGTCAAAAGTCGATCAACATATTGTTTACATGTTCCAAATACCTTGGACGTGAATGCGATAATTTTAACTTTTTGTGTGTTATTGAGATGCAACGCGTGCACGTTTGCGCGCGCGCCGGTTATAAACCTCTTTTTAGGTTGTTACGATTTAATTTTACCAGTGTATTTTAAATAAAGAACATTATGTTAATAAGTTTATTCGGTAATGTTTAGATCTTACATTTCATATCGCGGACTATTTTGGTTTCGCAGCGGTAGTGTATGCGATTGCTGTGCACTATCACACTTCTCTGGTTTGATTCCCGGGTCAAGAAATTCTTAATAGCAGCACGGAATATGGAATTGTGTCTGATAAACGGTTATAGGCTCTTCCTTTATTACATTAGACTTCAAACCGTAGCTGATAAAATGTGGGTAAGTACGGTACACCGTTGCCTAACCTTTTGGGGGCATGAAAGTATGTTCTTATGTAAAATATCTTATTTAATTAGAGATAGTCTACTCTAGGACACCGATAGACTACCATGCAGAAATCCCGAATTCGATTCCACGATATGCACCTGTTGACGCTTGTCGAAGTTATGTGTCTATTAATAATTTAATTATCGCATACTGTAAAGGTGAAGCTAAACATCGCAGGGAAACCTGCGTGCCTAAGTTCTTCAATGTTCTCGAAGGTGTTTAGTCAGTTAATCCACACTGGGCCATAGTGTAGGTACGTATGGTCTAGTTCCAATATATATACCCGTACCCACCAATAGCGAAATTTATAAGCAGAGGTGACAATATTCTATATTTTATACTTTGTCATCTCCCAACGTTGTGTACTTACCTAGTGCGAACTTGCCTAGTGCGGAGCGACCCATGCCCAACTCAAATTTTAAGCAGAAGTAACATTATTCTTCAGACATGGTAGAATATAAGAGACGTATTATGAATTCTAATAACACCTTTATTGTAAATATATTCATACAAATAAATGATTTGACTTTGTCATGTCTCATCTTATACAAACATACATCATCTACCTAGGCATAGGGGTATGCTCACCGTCTAAGACATTTATTATATTTAATTAATTTGTTCTGTGGTAAAGACTATGTAAGGTAGTAAAGACTATGTTTTGATGCATGCACACATTTATACTGTCACCGCTGCCTACTACCAAAGGATTCAGTATTACTGTATAACACTTACCTACATATCTCTAGATATACTTAGTTAAAATTAACATGCTACATTATTAATATTTTTTGCAATACTGAAAAATATAAAGGCAAAAAAAACTTTTTTCAAACCCAGCTGTCGAAACCGGGACCTCACTCAACCGACAAGACTCTCGTTAGATTAAAAGACCTTGTAGGCCATCGACCTTATTTGATAATCATTTCAAGGTCATCTTTTTTGGAAGTCAAGAAAACACAAATAAACAAACAATAAAATTATCATATAAAAAGACTTATAATAATTATAGTACTTTATTATTAAACTGAGAGCCAAAATGCAATATGAGAACATTCGTACAATAGGTGGTTACTTAGTATCTGATATCTAAACAACAATTCGCTTCAGACACAACGCAGACAATTTACATAACTAGAAATGCGTCTTGTCCGAATTGCCAACTCATAGCCATTCAAATTTAAACTCTAAGGTATTTACTTTATTAACAGGTTAAGGTTGAAATTCGTTTGAATGTTATGTACAGGTAAAATGAAGTGGGGCACGAAACGGCGTTGTACCGCATGCTACGACGCGACGACCTTGCCTACCACGTGCTTGCATCGTGTGAGCGCACTCGATGTAGAATCATTAATCGTTCTAAATTTAAAATTCTTTGGTTAGTAGTTAAAGAAATAATAGATAAGACAATATTGTATTGTCTGTGGTTGATCTAATTCGACCAGGAAGATTTATAAGGATTCCAATTTAAATTATAACTCGATACTTTTATTTAATCCGACATCATTATTGATTTTTTGACTATGAGAAAAGATTGCGCTTGCGCTTAAAGCCGAATGCAAGTTCCCTGGTTCTATTATCCAGTCGCCTAAAGCATAATTCAATATTCGTTAAAATCAGTAGTAGCCTGGAGTCTAGAGACGTACCCTACCTAGCGATAAAAATTAATTGGTTTAGGCTCTCAACATCATTATGTAAATATAAAAAGAGAATAAGTACATAACTTTACTGTAACTAGACTAGCATATATTATCTTCCAGGAAATTAAGATATAAATTCCAGCAGGTAAAAAAAGTAATATGAAATGTTTACTGGCGCCGACTCCATAGAACCTAGGATTGCCCGGATAAAATTGTGCGATCCGCAAATGGTTGTTTCGAGACTGGATCTTCATTTGTCCATTGTTTGAGTGTTTGATAAGACTGCTAAGACACAGGAATAGTACCTATTAGTGCAGAAATCGATTTTTATAATACAAAACAGAAAATAAATGTTTATATTTAATTCGTAGACTATTGTGTGTTATTATGACACTGAGACTAGACTGGAACAGTATTTTTAACAGTTTTTTTACAAGAATTGGCCCTCTGGCCATTGTTATTCTATTAAATAAAGTAAAGAAATATTAAACATAGTTTTTATTGATAACAGGTTATAATTTTTTGTTTACTGTTTTATTATAGGCCGCCTTTACATATAACCTCTTAGATAGCTTCCGGCCTTTAAAAAGGATAAGCAACTGATATGTATTGTTTTTAAATTGATATGAAATAAATGAGAAGTTGCTATAAATTGTTACCTATATTTTTTATAATTTACTTAACCCGTAAATAGCGGAAATCACATTTCGCTTGTCGGGAAGGATCATATCAATAAGTAGCTGTTTCTCGCGGTTTCACTCACGTTTATAATTACTGTTACGTTACCGTGGCTAGTAGAGTGAAGTTATATATAGCCTATAACCTTCCTCAAAAATTGGGCTAGCAAAGGCATTATTTTTCAAATCCAGCTTATAGTTTTAAAAATTTGCGCATTCAAATAATAAACAAACTTATCAGCTATGTAATATGTATTGCCTTTGACAGAAAACTATTTATAATAGGTAGAATGAATACCTATGAACCGTTATTAGCTTTTAAATGTTTTGGGATAGCCTAACTGAAGCATATTCGGCTATCGTCCATCAAATGGGACGTACTTATAAACCTTTGCTTTATTATTATTTACACACACACACACACACAACAACATCACAGTTCGGTTTTATTTAAAAAGTAGCCGCGGCTTTTTCCGGGTGGATTATGTTTTTCGCTGCACCTTATTATTTTTCTAAAATAAAATTAGCCTAAGTTACTCCTTTTAACATCAGCTATCTGTCAGTGAAAGTGTCGTCAAAATCGGTCCGGCCTGTTCAGAGATTAGCCGGCACAAACAGACAGACAAATTATTATTTTGACATTACAAACAGACATTAATTTGTTTTTATATAAACATTCATATAACGGATACAAAAAACATCCAGAGTCGGAACACTTTGTTTGTCCTGTGTTGGATTGAAGTCACAACAATTAACGCAGTTTGTCCTGTGTGGGATTGAAGTCACAACAATTAACGCAGTTTGTCCTGTGTGGGATTGAAGTCACAACAATTAACGCAGGGACAGTGGCAAGGCGACCACCTTAACTCCTTTACTACGCCACCGGCGCAGTTTCAAATTAAATAGGAAGATGAAAGGTCACGCAACGTTTCAACCTTTCAATTTAATTTCAAAGGTTTTAATCATATAATTGTACGGTTTGTTTCGGTTATATGAAAAGGTCAGGTGTATACACGTAATACTGTCAACCCACGGACTTGTAAATTCAACCGGCCGACATGATTGACATGTGATTGGGTTTTCAAACTGCCTACAAATTGGATTTTCTGCCCACGTGACATTAAAATGTAGCATGTAGATGACGTAGTAAAAATGTAGAGCATTATAGCAAATGTAGTCATATGCGTAGTTTTCTATGATCAATGTTCGTATTTAAAATGTAATAATTGCAACTTTAACATACAAATGTGATAATGGTGCCAATTCTGTTGTCAGAAAATTCTCTAAACTTAACTAAAAATCACTAAACATTTTTTTAGTCCTGTCACTTTTAACGATTTCAGAATACGAAATGTCATTTGAGAGGACTAAACTAAATTTTAGTGATTTTTAGTTAAGCTTAGAGAATTTTGTGATAACAGAATTGGCACCATTATACCACTTTCAACTTTGTTAAAACATCTACGCGACTAATAATTTCTGTGTCGCCGAGAATTTACAAACATTCAAACGGACGCAAAGAACAAAGACTCAGAATAAGTATTTGTGGATCATACAACATGTTGGCCCTTGGGACCCTTGACCCATAACACTCAGCGCAATGCCAATTGCAACGGTAGCACTTAAGCCATTACTCCATACGTACAGTATTAAAAAAAATCTAGTAGTTGTATTTTTGTTACATGTTAGTGTGTTAGCGGTAGTGCGTGTTGTTTCTAATATTCGGCCGACTCCTTATGGTAGAGCTAGATTTGGCCGGGACTTCGTTTGCATTAATGCAGATCTTGTCAATGAAATGTAGATAAAAGATATCCTATGTCCTTTTCTGATGTGATCAATGTGAATGCGAAATTTCATAATGATCTGTCTAGTAGATAAGGCGTGAATGCGTAACAAACAAAAAAACTCACATTCGCATTAAGTTAGGATGACGCCGACGTGATATTGAAGTATCAATAAATTATATATGAAAGACTCCGCATAATGAGTACTTATGACGTCAATCAAGAACAATTTAGCCCTTCTCAGCAAAATGCTTACTGATGACGTTATATACAGCCTACATATTAATAAGCGACAATAGTAAATGTCGGTTTGTTTGTTTGTTTTACTGAATGTCAAATACTCGTAATATAATGTAACTTAAGTTGAAAATAAATGATGGATGCTGAACGAAATAATCTACGTACGTATGGCATAATATATTTTCTATGGACATAAAACGTGATTCGAATTAATATAACTTCGTGAGAGCTATATAATAAACCTTATCCTAATGGAAATATTAACCAGCAGTTATATGTACAAAAACACAATTATTTCTGAGAAATTTTATTAGTTATTACTTTTTATTACTATTAAAATGATTGAAATTAATTAAAATTAATTACCACGAGAAACCTAGGAATCTAGATTTAAAAATTTTACACGCATACAATTTACAGCTTATTTTTTGGCCCTTCTGATCGAACCCGCGATACTCAGCGCAGTGCCAATAGCAACGCTAGCTCTTAAGCCATTACGTCATCCGAGCAGTATTTAAAAAAAATCAACGAGTTGCACTCCGGGAGTGCCGGCAGAAGTGAAAACTTAAATATTAACGTTGTGCATTTTTGATATTTTGGAATGGGTTAGGGAATAATTTTGCACGAATTGCTTTAATTATCAGTATACAAGTACTATCATTTATGTGGTAAAATACAATATTCATTTATTGCGCTATCGTACACAAACATGACAATTCTCCCTCCGTCTTACGAATTTTCGATCAGGTCACGTGTCCTGACGCGAGTTTGACAATTCTCCCTCCGTCTTACGAATTTTCGATCAGGTCACGTGTCCTGACGCGAGTTTGACATTTTTTACCCATCACAAATAAAGTGCACAACGCCGCTTAAGAAGTTTTCACTTCAAAAATTATATAGGAGTTGTGTTTTTGTAAGATACTATGTTAGGGATAGTGTGTGTTGTTCCTATTATTTGGCCAACTTCAAGTTTAGTGGTTCGATACACGGTACAAAAACTTGTGTGATCCACAAATAGTTATTCTGAGTCTAGGTTTTCTTGGAGTCCGTTGCTCCAATATTTGTAAAGTCCCCCACGACACAGAAATTACGACTAGTGCGACAGAGATCTTTACAAAAATAAATGTAGACATAATTGCCACAAATCGAAGGATTTGGCAATTTGTGCACATTTGTATAGGACTATAAGAGCGAATTTGTTTTAGCTGAAATAATAATCATTATATTATTATTGGCATAGCCAAACCTAGAATAAGCATAGGCATAGCATATATAAAATACTATCACATTTTGATGACGTATTTGAGTGTTGTATAATAATATTCTAGTTAAGATCAAAGTTTCAGTGATATTTCATATTCGATATATACCGTTTTTTTACTTCACTCGACCTTTAATTATCTTTTACGGTTCATTCATCATTATCGGTAGCTTTTATTTCAACGTCTCTCGATGTTTTTTTTTGAGGTTATCATCTTTCACTGTAGGCATATTAATTTTTATTACTTAGATTAAATAACCAAGATAGATTATTAAGCCTCTTTATTAAATAAAAAGAATAAATAGACTGGCATCTCTTTTTCTAAAATCGCTGTCATTCCAAATTCAAATTAGAGGGACCAATACTAACTATAATTCATTTAAGACTGTACCTAGTGAAAACTCCTTACAGAAATGGCTAAAACATAATCCTTTAATGCCCGTTCGTCAGTCTGTCTGCCATAGTTGCTTATCTGGATGTCTACTAGTCCTAATAACTTACACATTTAAATAGTTTTAAATTGGAGTGTTTTAGGAATAAGGAACTTTTGACTTTCTTGGTAGTTTCGTGAAATAAGGTACTTATGTTTGCGTCCGTCAGTGAGGTCACGGGGTCGATAGCCGATACGAGCTGTGTTATTGGTTTTTTGTAAGAAAATTTTCTGTAACAGCGGCTCGCGGATATGTGCTCGGATGGCAATTAAAGGCTCTTCTTATTTTCTTACGTTCACGCGAATGTTATATATACATCGGAATTAAACTAATTTATACGAATTCTATCGCGTTTTTTATTTTCCTCTGTCTACCCATGAACATGGCTGCTGGAAAGCCATCGGAACATCGGGTAAAGTGTAAAATTAAATCTAAAAAGTTTTTATAATTTAAATATAAATAATTGCTTAAAGTATCAAAATTATATAATAAAATATTAACAGCTCGATAATATCCGTATAAAGTATGTAGTTTCATTTCAATAAACCCTCGTCTTGTATTATGGGACATATAATCATGCGAAATATGGGTCTAATGCCATAACATCAGCCATATTTCAGCATGAGTAGCGCCAGCTTTTTTTTTTACTTGGGGAAATGCTACTTATGCATACTCCCGCGCTACAAGGGTAGGCGAGAGGGTTATGTCGGGATCTCCCGAGACTTCGGGCCTATCGACTAAAACTACCACGGTATGCCAGCTCACTGCTTTGTATGGAGAGTGAATCGCAGCCTATATTTACCCTGCTATTTCAGTGCGGATTGGCAGATTTCATATATATTTGAGAACATTATGGAGAACTCTTAGACATGCAGATTTTTCACGTTGTCATTAAAGCGTGTGGTAATTAGCTATTTTATATATAGACTAGCTGTGCCCGCGGTTTCACCCGCGTTTATGGATACTGCGGCGCCCCCGTGGGTCGTAGCGTGATGTTATATAGCATATAGACATCCTCGATAAATATGCTATCCAACGCTAAAATAATTTTCAAAATTGAACCAGTAGTTCCTGAGATTAGCACGTTCAATCAAACAAACAAACTCTTCAGTTTTATAATATTAGTATAGATATGAAATAGCTAATCTTCTATGATGAATCTTATATGATGGTTAGATTATAGAAGATTTATAATCTTCTATAATCTAACCATCAATAACATATATAAACTAAATACTGATACTATAATTAAATCTATAGATATGCCATATCTATGGCAAATAATGTATACCTAGAATATTCTCGAAGATGTTTGGAAGGGAACGTAAATATTCCACGGGATTCTCTCCCCTATATTTATAAGATCCCTTTTGTGTTATTTTATGAATAGACTTTTACCTTGAATATTGGCTCTATGTTATGGGTGCTAAAAATATCAATGAATAGGGACAATATTTGTGTAATATATTAAACTGTGTCGTCTGCCATGTTGGTTGGTTTGAGTTTGACCTCACGTTTGAGGCTGATCCACACGACCCAGGTTGTGCGCCCAAGTCAGGCAATCTGATTTTTTACTAATTTCTCCAAACTCTATAGTAATTAGGTAACTGAAAGGTGGCAATTGAAAGTTTATCTCCTGTTTAAGGTTTAAATTTTTACAAAAGTAACAATCTAGTTTACATTTTACGAAAACTTACATGATGCATCATAATACTAGCTGACGCGCACAACTTCGTCTGTTTCACAAAAGAGAATTTTCTCCGTTTTACCAACATTTTTCATTAATTTTTATTATTATCCTATTGGTCGTAGCGTCGTGATATTATATAGCATTATAGCCTTCCTCGATAAATAGGCTATCCAACACTAAAATAATGTTTCAATACAAACCAGTAGTTCCTGAAATTAGCGCGTTCAACCAAACAAACAAATAAATAAATGAACTCTTGAGCTTTATAATATTAGTATCGATAAATGTTATAGTTAATGCCGTGTCACCTTTTACCAAACTTTATAGTTCTATACTGAAAACGTAAATTAAAGATTTTTTTATTTTGTATGTCAAAATTACCACACTCCGCCTGATGGTAAGCGATCATATTGTGGTCCAAGAGCAGTGGACTCCACACCATCCTGATAGCAGCTGATGCAATGTTGGGGTCCGTGCTTTGACGGCCTTTAAATTTGTCTGTTGTTTGTGTAAAATTTTCATGAAAGTAACTAAATAGTTTCCATTCCACGAAAATGTGTGCATAGTACGGCACGCGTAAAGATTGTTTTTTATAGTTGAGCGCTAAAGTTACATAAATATTGGCTGATCTGCAAATATAAGCAACTGAACGCATGTCGGGGAGCGCACACGAAATAGAAAGCAACTTGTGGGTCGTTGACCCCGCGACCGTTCCGTCCATGCCATCTCATAGGTTTAGACTTTAGATGCATCAGCGCTTTGTTCATCATGTATGAGAATAGACTGGCTAGGTATTAAAATAGTTCCTAACAAATATTAAAATTATATTATTTAAAAAAGAATAAGTGTTTTAAATGCCTCGGTAGCGAAGCTGTAGGGGCTGCGACTACTATGCAAGTGGTTTTAGTTTCGATTACCTAGTCGAGAAAAGTATTATTGGGCTTTCTCTAGAGCCTAGTTATACTAGGCACATTGTTAAACTGTTTTGCTGCTATTGAAGATTTTCTAACAGAGAATCTTAAGCACGGTCGCTTGCCACTTATTATGTCGGATTTATAACATAGCTTTCGGAATATGAGCGTAATTCATCTCTTTCTATCTTTTCAGGTAGGGTGTCAGTCTATGCCAGTAAGGTTTTTACAATAAGATGAAATGAAATTAAAATGAAATGAAAAGAATTTATTTTTGTAACATCATGACATGCATCATCAATTATTATAGAATGCGGGTATAACAAAAAGTAAATAAAAATATGGAAGTATAAAGAAATTTTAAAAACAAATAAAATGTTTATGTGCAGATGCACGTCCCATCTGACGGCACAAAGACAACGGTGATGCGCTCAGCATAATGCTGTGGCACTTGCATTGCTGCAAGCACTACACAGCGCTAATTTTCAGCGAACACCACAATTATTGACGAAGATCATAAAGATAGTCAAACTCGATGAAGCAAAGCGCATAAATCACATTCACAATTCAACAGTTATTATAAGAAACTCATAATACAAATAACGTTCTAAAAATTCTTAAACTAAAGTCTTCTTTGAATAAGGTTAATCTACATTATTTCCTTAATAATTTACATATTTCTGTTATTCTTGCTAGTGGATCAATTAAAATAGAAAGTCGCAAGGCCGAACGGAATTAACTCGGCTGTGATCTTGACTCTCTCACGTAACAGTGTCAACATGGAACTGCGAATCAAATGGGAGACTCCATATCTATCACATTATAAACTTGCTCAGTGTGAGAAGGGTTAGGCCATAGGGCATAGTCAATCACGCTGGCCAACTGCGAATTGGCAGACTTCACATATCTTCGGATACCTTATGAAGAATTCTCAGACATGCAGATTTCCTCATGATACTTTGCTAATTAATACGCACGCGATAATTAGCTAATTAATATGCACTTAAATTAGAATAGTCAGAAATGATGACCTTGGCGTGGTAGTCCAACGGTCCCCTAGGCTATCGCGCCTCTCTTCGTAATAAAATATGTTCAAAATAGAATTTAAATCTAATCTAACGAAAGTAAAATGTAAGTTTACATTTATTTTAATTTAGGAGCATACAGTTTGTAACATTTATGTCATTTAGCCTAGATCGGATCTCTATTTTGGACATTTTTTATCACAAGTATTGGCCCTCAGGTAGTGCTATTAAATGCAAGAACTAGGCTAAAGAGAAACGACCTAGAGCACGGTAGCCAAAGGAATATTGGGTAATTAGACTGTTTTTATAATATTTTAACTATTATTATTCTTTATTACAAATAATATTCAATCTATAGTTTTATAGTATGCGAAGATGAGCATTGTAAAACGATAAAACAAGCAAATTTTATACAGTGCCTGCTTTATTCTTATCAACGTAATTAAAATCGGAATTCTGGAATTGGCTCAAATTTTGTTACTACCAGTGTATTGCCCTAAACGCCGATGTTATGTTATAATAATTAAAAATAGATATAGGTACTTAGTACCGTATTTATTTTAGTGCATAAAAACTGACTCAAAAACGTTAACAGGTAATTAACAACAGATACGCGCAAAACTTTCCACAGTGTCTTCTTGAAAAAACGCAACACACGTATTGTTCCGTCAGAATATTGGCATCTTCGTAATATTATGGTTATACATTACCTGTGACGAAGTAACAATGGAACCATTACATCAATCGCAAGAGGCAATATTTATTTGTTACAATGGATTATACGATCTTTCTAGATATCACCATTAGTTCCGACTGCAACTACGACATAAGGAAACTATTTTTATATTACCTTATTAAAACACCCTCATAAAACGAATAAAAGTAGGTTTCGTTTAATATAATTGAAGAGTTCATCAATATAACATAACATGTTATATGTAATATAACATAACACTGTAACATAAAGACAACCTAGCCATAGGTGTATTGTAGACGTGGCGACAAATATTTCAAAGCATATGTTTTAGATTAATGAATACTATTATAACGATACATATTACGCTTACTTAAAAACTACAGTACATTTGCCAAAATGATGCTTGAAAGAAGAAGCATTATACCTACAGAAACATTAAAAAAACTAATCTCTAGAAGTAAGAATTACATTTTATTTCATCAGACTAGGTTGTAAGGAGGTTGGACGAAAATTTATGTTTAGCCACGTTGTAAGCCTATTTTAGATATTAGCATTTTTATATTTTACGCTTTGATTATATAATGTCATTTTATATTGTTTTACTTTACGAATATTAAGTTAAGTAATACATCGAATGAAAATATTGTACATTCTAACGAAACATAACTAAAAATTACATACTATTTCATCACACAAGGCTTTTTTATAATACGAAGGTTAACTAAATATTTTAGGTTAGATTCAATTACTTATTTAATACCTCCAAAATATTATAACAAACATACAATACTTGTAATTTTAAACCTTGATGACGATAGCTAGGTATATTATTAATATAAGATATTGTAAAATGTTAAAGCCTTGAAATTACGGAACTTTGTAAAATATTTTAGGCATACCTAACCTAAAATATTGGTATTTTTTTTTAAATATCTAAGCGAGGCATTGGTAAGTTATTCACTACAGAAACGATTCTTTTGAACTCATACATTATATTACACATTGTTCCAACATTTGACATTGCGTTATCTTTATTCATTTTATTGTAGCTACAATGTGTAGTTACATATCAAATATGTAGTAGGAATACGTAACTACAATGTGCATATAAACCAATATGAATAAGATAAATATCTATTTTAAGTCCGCATTATTCACAATGATGACGGAAATACCCTGACCTATCTTTATCTGGTTAGTAATCATGAGACGTAGTCGTTTATGTGTAATAATTATGTATGTAATAACCTTTTATTCTTAGTGAGGTATTTATTGCATTGTGCACGTGGACATTTATGTAACATAAAATATCCAATAATAAAATTATGGTGTCCTTTTTTATATTTTGTTATTAAGTATTCTTAGTTTAAAAATAGTTTGGCATATTTCCAAAAATATGTAGCATTGTATTTTTGTTACTAATTAAAAAAGCATTTTAATGACGCACATAAGATTGGCGTATTTTTTTTTTCAGCTTATGTAGTCTAATGAATGACAGTTTGGCAGGATGCCATCTCTAAAGAATGTTATCAGTAAAGGTTTAGCTAAGCCGATGGATTGTATGACCGTTAAAATAATTATGCAAGCAAGCCTGTGAGTTGCAAGTCGGCGGAATAGACGACCACGCAGCAAGCAGTCGCGAACGAGGGCTCCGACTATAGTGCTGTACACTTCGAGGTCATTCGTTGGTCGATATCGATATTAAAATTATTGAAATATTATTTATTATATGCATTTTCCTCTACTATTTACGTATATTTAATGTATACAAATAAATATGTTATTATTATTAATTATCAATTAATTACTTAGCATCTTTAAGTTGTATCTATTAATTTATCTCTTAGGGGATAGATAAAATTAATATATGTGAACCCCAAACGTTTGTAGATTAGATTGTTTGAAACGGTAAGTATTAAGCGGTCGAACATGTATTGGTAAAAATTAAAAACGATTATCAACTTGATCATATGCAGTACGCGTGCTTAAGCTTTTTAAGTAATACTCAAGAGAAATTCATTGGGAACCGATCTATTAGTTACGATTTAGGGTGTGCAGTTACTCTAGAAAATATTTATTCTATTTATGAAATAATGAAACTTTAATTCAAGAGTAATAATTAATTAATGTTAATTAATGGAATGCGAGACATAATTGGGAAACAATTATATCTAATCACCACTACAGCATAAAAAGTTCTTCTTCAATACACGTTTACCAGTTCAAATTAGACATAAAATTACTAAGTGTATTTAATGATGGTTCTCTTTAATATTGAAGTGAAATTTATTAACCACCTAGATATCAAGTCAGCAGACATTGTATTTAGGTAAAGATATAATGTTCTGAAGTATACAATCTAAAAATAGCTCTTACGTAAGGTTTGTTTATAGTATGATATATATCTACCTAAAAGTCTAAATAAAACGAGGTATTAATTTATTTTTAGGATTTAGGAGATTTTATTTGACTTACATTGTTAGTAATTAATTTATAGTTACGTAATAATGTTAGTTACTAGCATTAAGAATAATTTCTTTAATTAAACTAAATGCTTATGACAAGATTGTGTTTCACTCGATATTGCGATTGATGAATGTAGATGTGTAGATCGCAAAGCCACCCTTTTATTTATTGCTGCATTGTTTTCATAGAATTTTATAATAATTTTCATACATACTACCTTCCTATTTTATTAAATAGGACGATAATATGTGCCTCAATTAGTTTTTAAATTATTTATTAGTATTTTAATACAACCGACAACAAAACTTTAACAGTCTTCTAGATTAAGTTTCTTCGTATCTTATTATAGTTGACGTTTTAGAGTAATGCCCTATTAAATTAGAATCGCTTTTTATGAAACATTGATGCGATATAGCCATCTAATTATACTTCATATTATATAATTTACATTAATATTGAAAGTATACAAAAATATTTCTATATAAGTACATACAAGATCATCATAGTGAGACGTGTTGCGATCATTTCTTGTCAACAACAAACGTTTTGCTATGAAAGTTATAGTAGAAATAAACTCTGCTGTTGGTTCCCTGCCAATAAGTATGTAGTAGAATTTAATTTAATTGTTTATACCTACTGCTCTCAACCCGTTCGATGGCTATGCAAATACGACATAACTATCAGTAGGGTTATAGGTACGTTTTTTGTGAGATTTTTATGAACAGTTATTTTTATAATTTTGTTTTGTATTGACCTACTTAGTTATAGTATTTTGAGTGTGCAATGTCAATAAATTGTTTTAAAATTCACTATAGCAGCTATTTTTAATATTAGGAATAAATCTTGTGTGCTGTACTTTAAATACATTCAATCACAAAGAACACCAACCAATTATTGATTGATGATCATAATTATTTTTTGTCCCGTTTGAGAATCGAATCTTTGGGGCAGTGCCAGTGGCCAGGCGACCACGTAAATCACTATGCCTTCCGTGCAGTCATGCATATAATATTACAATAAATAAATCATATCGATATTTTAAAAAAGACCATCACTAACCTTCCCATACGTTCAAGTTTCAATTGTCTGCAGTGGAAATTTCCACGATATAACATGTAACCTTCGATTGTACTGCTCTAACAGAGCTCACTTAGTATATGTGCATTTCAGTCACACGAAATTAACGCAGACGCTCTGACCTAACCGGTCTGTACTGCTTTAGCGTACCGTGAGGCTTATAAGTCTGTCTCTTTCGCTTGGAACAAGTTATCGTTCTATTTTACGAATAGCTCTGTGCTATGTATACTTCTCGGTCGTCGGCCAAATGATTTTTGTTACCTGTCTTTCTCTAGAGCTTGAATGAAGCAAAATTTGTTTTCTTGATGCAGAGCTACAGCTTCAAATCCAACAAAATACTATAGTTACTACGTCCACGTGCTCGGGAGGTTAACGACTGATATAACAGATAACATTGAAAATAAATAAACAATAATTGAATCATGAGAGCACTAATGCGACCACGAAAATGCGGCTTTCTCACAAAACAATAATTTTCGATATGCAATGATTGTGTTCACTATGTGTATTGGCAGGGTTGTGTTGTTATTATCACAAGCATATTAATTGGATGATAAGCCGTTTATCAGAAAAGTACCTACTCTTGATATTCTTTATTACCTACTTGGACATGCGAAGGATGTTTTTACTTAAATAGGTAGTGGGTAGAAACTTTTTGATGTGTCTACATTACAAATGCAAACGTTTTATGGAATTAGGTTTCATAACAATTATTTACTACGTGGTTAGTTATTATAAAATATTCCATTGATTTAGTCATTTCAATAAAGGTAATATGTAGAACTCAGTACTTATGGCCATGTAACTACAGTATGTTTAAGTGAACTATTAATATAAATACATATATAGAGCTCTGAAAATATTTTTAAATGAGGACAAAGCAAGCATTAATGCCTAATTTATTTTAGTAAATTTACAGTTTTAAATAAAATGTCAGGGCACTGGAAATGTATAAATCTTGCGTTCGTGAAATACATATTTGTATAAATTTGCCGATAAATTTATAAACAGAACGTCCTTAATGGCGATACATTTGGCCTCATAATAATTCACACTGTACGTGCAAATATGTTTTAGAAGTTATGAATATAGTTCTTACTTAATTCGTTAAGATCTTTCACTCATTTGTACATTGTGTTATCTCTTGGCTGTTGTTAGACAGCACTTAAGAATTCAGTCGTAGGTGGTTCAAGAGAAAAAGTAAAAGTAATCATACGCGCCACGCACCTACAATACCGCTACATCATGGAATTTTCCAAGTGCTTCGTACGAAAGAGGCAATGCTGCACTATCTACAGGTTAAGTAATATATGATCAGACGTTTTATAAGTATATTGTTATATTTGATTCGCAATTGCCAAAATCTTCAAAATACTCGTGACATTGAACGTCACAGGCGTCGCTGGGACGAGTTGTTTTAAATTTACTCGCTGCGACAATCGTTCCCGTATCCGTAATACGTGACGACACGGTGAATTATTACTATATTAATATAAATAAACAGTGACCGAATACTTTCACACCCCCGCGCTAGTATAGCTTCAAATAAAGTAGTAATTTGGCTAAATTTAATCGTGAACTGCTGCGACAGCTATGAATTGCACATTGATGTCTTAATGTTTTTCAATAAATCCGAGTTAAATTTCGCAATTTTTGTATCGTAGTTTGAATTGGAAATTGCACACATAAATACGCCTCGTGACGACATTACATGCGGTAACTTCATAACTTGGCACCGAATCTGTTTATCCCAAATCGCGCCCGTGAATCTATGCGTGTAGGTTGCTTGAGTTCATTGCTAGATATCCGGCTGCGAACTCTTTCTATAATAGGTAATAGCGAAAACAAATAGGAACCACGAAAACTTGATATTTAAAAGTTTAAAATGTCTCCATTGTTATAATATCAATTGCCACGTTATGTAGAGTCGTTTATGAATCATTTCACATTCAATCGTTCTTAATTAAATTCTTGTAAAACAGGTCAAATTTTAATTAATATGAATTACTTTAATAGGTACTATCTATCTAATGTATAGATTTTATTTTATATTAATTTGACAGCCTTAGGTACATGGTAGAGTTACTCCACAAACGAATTAGAAAAGTTGAACTAATGTTATAGAATGTGTAGGTATGATTAGCTTTATATTCCTGATCAGATTTCCATCGATATATAAAAACACTCTACACTCTAAAAATTTCACCGAGTCCTATTTATAAAGGGTTAAAATAAACCCATTCAGCTTTACCTAAAAGTGCGCTATTTTAAATGTACGAAAACAATTTCTTTGACCTCGGTTTCGCCCGATCGAATCATATGTTTATCTTAATGTATTCTATAAAACTATCTGTCGTTGCCCATATTCTGTCGCCGAGGCTCTTAGCTCTGCCTAGATTGACTACGTTTATAGCGCAAGTATAACGTGAAACTTCATATGTAATATCAAAATTGCACCGTAACTAACATCGTTGGTATGATGGAATCTCGTATTTTTTATGGTAAATTGATTAAGTTGTAGATATAATAAACCTTTAAAGGTATTATTTAAATTTAATAAAATAGTTCATTTTTATTAACACGTTTTACAGTTCTTGTCCATCTAGTGGCAAGTAGAAATACTATCATAACTGTAACAAGTTTTACTATTACCCAATAGATGGCAGTATACCCGGTATGGGTTTAGTGTATTTTAAACTTTGTAGATGCAGCACAAGCTTGTAGAATTGTTAAAATCATCTTTATCAACAGTTTAAGTCAATTCCAATAAAATACGCTAGATGGCAGTATATTAAATTTAAAAATTGCCGAGTTTGCCTACATGTTGTAGAGTTAATTAATTTGAATAAAAAACATTATTTTTTTATAAGAATTGGTCGAAAATCGAATTGCAGGAATAGGGATTTCCTCTTGGTATATGTATGATAGTCGGTTAAGAGTATTTATACCTATACCTACTCATAACCTGAGTATTCTGCACATTTTACTAAAGGGTCTGCCATGAGCTTTCGAATTCGTTGAATAGGTTTGATTAGTTCAAGGAAATTTCCGATAGAGGCGTATTTATGCTTTGTATGATAAGACAAGTCGTGGATCAAGCGGGTCGGGACTCGGGGAGCGTTGAGAGATGGACATTTAGACTTATGGTATTACCTATCTATACTGTCTATACTAATATTAAAAAGCTGAAGAGTTTGTTTGTTTGTTTGAACGCGCTAATCTCAGGAACTAGGTACTGGTCCGAATTGAAAAATTCTTTTAGTGTTGGATAGCTCATTTATCGAGAAAGGCTATAGGCTATATATATAACATCACGGTTCGACCCACAGGGGCGGCGCAGTAATCATAAACGCGGGTGAAACCGTGGGCACTTCTAGTGTTATTACTTATTATATTAGTGGGATTACGACTCATTATTATCTATACTAATATTATAAAGCTGAAGAGTTTGTTTGTTTATTTGTTTGGTTGAACGCGTTAATCTCAGGAACTACTGGTTCGAATTGAAAAATTATTTTAGTGTTGGATAGCCCATTTATAGAGGAAGGCTTTTTTATTTATAAATGTTGCAAAAACGAGGAAAATTCTTTTATGTGAAGCAGACGAAGTAGCGCGGTTCAGCTATACTTTATATATTAGGTATTTACATTTGACATTGTTGGAATAGTTTAAAAATCCAACATTATAAAATCATTTGTTCAATCTATCATTCAGTTGTCATTGTCAATATATATTAATAAAAAAATGTGTGTGTGTAACAGAGTACACAGGTAAGAAGTGAAACTTCTTTACGACATATCATTTTTCTACTATTTGCAACTTCACGAAAATGGGGTAGATAAGGCTTAAGCCTTAAGAAAAACAATTTTTTCCGTATTAAATTAAAGCTATTTTATTATTATAGACATGCATACAATTAATGAGTAATTTATTTTATCATTGTTCTTATTGCATTTGGATACTCAATAGAGTTTTCGGACTCTGCCATTATTTACTCTAAAAATTAGTTAATTAGTTAACAAAAATTATTTAACTAACTTTAATATTAATATTTATTTCATAACTTAATAAAAATAATTCAAAGCAGATATTTAATGACTTAATCAATTACACAAGTTATGAATAAATAATTGGAATTATCTTTTCAAAGTAATACAATTATATGATGACAGTTAATCTTGTAGAAATGCAACGATTTTATAAAATTAAAAATTAATAAATAAATCATTAAAAACGAATAATTAAAAAAGATGTACGTATACATATTTTTATTTTCTAATCGTGTTTTGTTTTATTTTTAAATTATTATTTAATTTATATTTTTTATTGTTTTTAGAATTAATAATGTTCACTAGATTTACAGTCATATTTATTAATACTTGCTAATTTTAACAGATTTATATACATTCACTGATACTTACAATCAAAAAGTGAGGTTAACCTCAAATAAATATTAAAATCATGCTCATACGTGTTGAATTTATAAAACGAAATATATAATCACTCTCACTTTTCTTGTAAATTCACTTAAATTTGAATAAGTCTTTTTATTTTATCACTTTCAAATTAATATATTGTTATTCTTATTTCAAACCAAACTTCAAAACTAATATATTGTTGTTATTATTATAAATATATTACATTATATTCTTTACGTCACTACACTAAACTTTGATAAAAAAAACAACATGGCGCGTAACCGAAAAACGTGACGATTTTTTTTTACACTGCTACAAAATTTCTCCCATACGTCGATAAAGAAGTTTCACTTCAATTATTCTGAATATTTACAATTCTCTTATAATAAATCGAACCGTCGCCGTTCAGTGCACTTGTCTTTTACTTCTCCCTGTTGCCATTTCCTAATAGACATATTATTAATACGTTACTTAGGTAGCTAGCATGCGATACACCTGATGGTAATGATCTTGCAACATCTATCCTTCAAATTATATTCGCTGTAATGCTAGCGCACATTAATGTGCGATGACATTACAGTGAGTATTATTTATAAATAAAAGAAGATAGGTAACATTGGTCCGCCTAAAGACAATACAACGTTTTTTTAAATTCTACTCTCACACTCGGTTTTAAAAAATAAATCAATACATCATTTATTAACAGATGTTGAAACGCATGTCAACTGTTCGGTTTAGCTAAAGGCATTAGCAATACGTATACATACATAGATTCACGCCTGTTTCCCAGAGGAGTAGGAAGACACTACGGATTTCCATTTGCTACGATCCTGACACACTTCTCTGGCTTCATTCACTTTCATCACATTCTTCATACACGCTCGCGGGTTTAAGGTGCTCTTAACCTGGCCATTGTCCAGAACGTCTCCGATCTGATCGAGGAACGTTCGCCTAGGTGTTCCCCTTGCGACTGTTCCATTTACACTAGCATTATAAATTTTCTTAGTCAGTCTTTTCTCGTCCATTCTTTTTTCTACTTTAGCAATAAGTGGACTATTATTGCTAATGCCTAAAACCATTTGACATAAGCTTGTTTTTGACACGTTGCGCCGTTGCCATTTAGTTAGAAATCGCTTGTAAGTCATTTTTAGGCTCTTACACAACACAGTTTTTAGCTACGAACTTGTTCTGTAAATCTTCAATCACTAGTAATTGAATTCGAACAGCAAAGCAAAGAAATGGAAATTATATTTTTAGGTACAATGATTAATTTTTCTGTAGTGTTACTAGCCAATGATGATTATTATTATTTGTGATTGTTAGTCAATTGAATTATCATCGTGAAATTGCACATCGACAGGTGTAAATAGGAATACTTTAATCGTCACTTTGTTTTAATCGTTTATTATCGAGCAAGCAAATTAGTCGTTGATAATTTAGGATTAGGTATTACTCATGGTATACACCTGGTGAATGTATACAAGCGTGTCTCCTGATAGAGCGCACGTTAGATTTCATATCGGGTTTTATTACCAATATTATTAGCGTTATTGGTATTTTTTATAAGGAAATCGGCAATAACTTGCACTTAGTCACGTAGACCAGTATTGAACTTTATGATCGGTAATAGACTTCATGCACAGTAGTCGTATTCACTACTTCTACGCAATTTAATTGAGCGCACAAAGATGTTTGATATACTCAGGTGAGAGGGAAAAGCCAGGTTTAGCTTAGACTCTACCTATTATTTATATCTAAACGTATGTACAATGTACATATATATTTACTGCACAGAAGACTGCTGCGACAGTCAAGCGATCAAGCCTATTAACGTCTACGGACCACAGATGAACTAAACAACATAATACCCGACCGGGAGTCCAACCCAACATTTCATGCACAGTAGTCGTATTCACTACTTCTACGCAATTTAATTGAGCGCACAAAGATGTTTGATGAACTCAGGTGAGAGGGAAAAGCCAGGTGATTCGATAATATGCCACGATAGCCTGGAGGCTACAGACTAGGGCAATCAGTCGCCAGTGCAGAAGCAGGGCCGAGACGGCGCACTGTGGATCGAAAATCGTCTTCCGTGGACTTAGAGATTTTAAATTTCAACTGTCATTTTTTTTGCTGGATATAGCTTTAGTTACCCATTACTATGCCCAAATATATCATCCGAGATAATTTAGCCCAAAAACGGATGATTTAAATTTATTTTACGAAAAATTTGTATGGAGAGTTCATGAAAAATCCATTTATCTCGAGAACCGCAAGGTTAACCGTAATATCCTTCCAGATGGCTATAGTGCTATTTATTTATGATTTTTTGGCATACTCGACATAACGGTCAAAACAGCGGATTTTTTTTTTTAAATTTCGAATATATTTTTTACAATTTACTGCTCATTAAAACTATTTGTGATTAGTAATTTTAACTTTAAGTTAATTAACTACCCTCATTAGCGAGAGTTTATTAAAAATATTTCATAGAACTCATTAATAACTCATTATTACTCACACGCCAGAATAAGACAAGATTCCGTGAGTTGTGATAATGCATCAATGTTATGACAATTATTAGGCTCATTAGTTAATTATTACTTACTTCATTACCAATTCGTAAAGAATATTTTTATTTTGCTATTGCATAAATGCCACATAGGTTTAGAATCAGAATTTGTTATTTTAGAACATACAGGAAGTGTTAAAAGGAAAAAATATATTTTCGACATTTTAAAAAAAATCCGCTGCTTTGACCGTTACGTGGAGTATGCCAAAAAATCATAAATAAATAGCACTATAGCCATCTGGAAGGATATTACGGTTAACCTTGCGGTTCTCGAGATAAATGGATTTTTCATGAACTCTCCATACAAATTTTTCGTAAAATAAATTTAAATCATCCGTTTTTGGGCTAAATTATCTCGGATGATATATTTGGGCATAGTAATGGGTAACTAAAGATATATCCAGCAAAAAAAATGACAGTTGAAATTTAAAATCTCTAGAAGGAGTGGCGAATCCCAATACTTTCATAAAATATGCATTAAAATACATTAAATTAATGAAAAAGCACTACACGCACACAACCATGCATTTGACACACGCAGTCGAATCGCAAGTCCACGGAAGACGATTTTCGATCCACAGTGCGGCGGCGCGTCGTGTTCAGCGCGCGCCTCTCCAGATGAAGTGCAAGCTATTTATTCGGCCGGTACGAGCCCGGACTTACCATCTTTTCCCGGGTGAGCCCCACATAACCCCCCGCGGAGGAGTAGGTATGCGTAAAAGCGTTCCCATAAGTAAAAAGAAAAAGATTTGATTGTTAATAATATTACCTTTTTCGCTAATATTAACGATAAAATGGTCTCCGCGTCTACCAAAAAAAGTTTACAAGTATGTTACAATTGCATCGATCATTCTTTTAGCCTGTAGTGATATTTTGATAAATCATATTACCTACAGTTTTAACAAATACACATGTGATGTAAACGATTCATTATTTTATACTATAGGACAATATTAAATCTCGAAAATAATAATTATGGCCAACGTTGTAATTGCATACGCTTACTTCGTAGTAACTTTAAAACTGAGTTGATTTCTTTAAAAGTAGCTTTATTGTTACGATATACGGTATTTTAAAATAAAGCTCTGTATTTGACTACGTAATAATAATTTTTGTACTGTACTGTAACTGCCTTAAATATAAGCTCACATAATGTGTAATAAATTTATATAAATATATTATAAGCTTTTGTATGCGTCATACTACACGTATTCTTCGCCGCTTAACCACCAGTGAAGCCCGGCTTACAGGATGCATAGCATAGATGCATATCCATATAACTGCGGTAAACATCATTCTTGTACCATGTTATGAACAACTCTGCTTAGAGACTTAATACGAAATGGGGCAGCTTCAAATTCAAGAGGTAAAAAATCAAATTCATACTTCAAAAGTACTTTTACAATCGCATTAATAATATAATAGGGGTTCGAATATGATGTTGTGGTTTTATAACTATTTCATTAATATATTTTGAATTGTCAATTCGAATTTTATGATTTTTTTATGTTTGGTTGCTTGTTTTCAGGGCGCTATGGATTGTATTCCTAAATTGAAAAGGAACATCAACCATCATGTAATTATGGCGAATTGTAACAACGAATACGTGCGGACATTAAGCGACATAACTTTAAATACAAATTGTATTGAAGATTATTAATATTTTTTATTATTAACAATAGGTATATAGTCTATTCTCGAAATATAAATGAATTTTAAAATAACTGTTGCATTTTGTACAGAAACACAAAATTAGGTGTAGGATATAAACGGCAATTTCATAGTTAAAGACCTAACATTACTATCGTCCAGGAACGTTACAAAATTTTTATAAAACATATTTATTAAGTGTGGGAACAAATTGTTAGTTGTACGATGACCCCTCTCTCGGATATCAATTACATTACAATTAGCATCATTTCACGCCCAGCGTCCTTACGTCTGATTTCCCCAGACAACAATTGGATGGCGATCAATCTTGTGAACACGTGACTTGTCAGCAGATACTTACAACTTATTGTTCCAAGAAAATATGTGCTGGGGCCTTAACACGATTTCGCAAGAATGAAACAGCGCGTTACAGTGTTTTGCCAGTCTTCTTTCGATCTAGCACCTGCAATGACAGTTGGTAAGGCACCTGTTAATATATGGCCGTAAGAATTTTATTTATGTTTCTGCGCTTTTTGAAGAGGTTCTGTGTGAAGGAAAACTTATGCGCAGTAGACTTAATGTTGCAGGATCACAAGTACCTAATATCTACTCATGGTTACCGCCAGAAGGCCCTTTACTGTTTCTTGGCTTTTACCTATATCTGTACATATAATAAAATCGTAGGAAAGTCAAAACTGTACATTGAATATTTTTTTAAAAGAATACTTGGGGCGTGATCTACAATCGATATCGAAGCCAAAAATATAGTTTTTAGAATGTTTGTTTGTTTGTCTGTATGTATGTCCGGGCAAAAAGTACTGCATGGATTTACTTCAAATTTTGCATGAATATTACTAACAGGTCGGGTTAACATATTATCACGCTATCACCTACGGGGGAGGAGCTGTGAATCTTTATTTTTCTTACGCATTCTGTGACAGCGTGTAATCTAACGACGCATATTTAAATGTTGTTTTTGAGTAAGCCATGCTATTTTACACTATAAAACTTTACACTATAAAAACTACGCCATTTAAGTAACTTGGGCAAAGAAATATAGTTGGGTTCCGCGGCGACAAACACTTTTTAGTTAAAATCTACGCGGACGAAGTCGCAGGTAACAGCTAGTAATATCTAAATTAATAGCTACTTGCCAGTTTTATATACCTTGCTCAACTTTTTTGAAACTAGTAGATATATGATATTGTTAAAATGACAAGGATTTTATAATATAATTGTACTTACAATAATATTTACGATTATCCACGGAACATTGCAATATTAAATTTATAACAGAATTGCAGAATTAATTATTGTTCTTAGACATTGAAGATTATTACAAAAAACAAAAACATATTTCACTGAAATATTTATTTACTTAAATGTAAATTTATATTTATTTACTTAATTGCATTCTATCATACTTTTTATAAATCCGTATATTCTAAAAGAAGCTAGAGAAGTGTGTCAGGATCGTAGCAAATGGAAATCCGTAGCCTCTACCTACCCCTCTGGGAAACAGGCGTGAATCTATGTATGTATGTATATTCTAAAAGTTCATTATTGGATTTCATAGAGTTCTTCTTAATTTTGGTCCGTAATGTATCAAATTGTAGCCGATGCCATCGTACACCCTAACAAGATCCGTACTGAACACGTGTGCGCTCGTTTAGGGCAAATTCACTTACAATTCTATTAAGGTTGGGGATTAGAGTTTTGTTCACTTTACTGAGCGAGACACGACACAAAAAAGTGCAAGCGAATAATTGTATTTTTGATTGTATGATTAATTATTATTTGCTCATATTTATGCCCAAAAATTTCCGAATAAGTATATGATAATACAATGATTTATAGAAATTAAAATGGATTTTATTAGTTGTCGTATTAAAATAAAGGAGTCACATTTAATTAGATATAGAAAATAAAATCAATTACATAAATCATAGGTAAGGCTTTACTTATATAAATACCCAATAACAAAGATGTATCGATCATAGTTGATTTTTGAATCCTTTCGAAAACTATATTTTATCACGCTTCTATTATTTATGTTACAACCGTCGATAACGTCAATAATGTATGGTTTCTTGTAGTCAGTCTCCGCTTGTTATTGGGGAGCAGCTGTAACGGGTAACAGGGGACGGCAGAGACGACGGCGACGGTCCTCCCTTGGGACAAGGCGGAACTACCCAATCCTGCGTATCCATTCCAAGCAATTTAAATGACTATCGTCCTACTGATAAATAAGCTATCAAAAACTACACAAAGTTGTAATCGCTGATAGTGCTTTATCTCACACCTGTACACATTTTTGATAGGTTATCGGACGAATTAGACCTTAGATTAATTCGCTTGCACCACTAATGGTTTATTTAAACATCGGCGGTTCAGTCAATGACTCGTCTAGTGACCGCAACCATGAGAAGCTCGTAATAAATATTAAAGTGTCGAAAGTGAATCAATCAAAATGAAGTTTCTCGTTGGCTTTTTATTGTTTCTGACTGTGTGGTGCGGTGCGGAGGCGCGGTGTCATATGCGTGGTGATTGCTTTACAATTAACGGATTTGCGAAACCATGCCCCGTAGATATGGACCCACGACCTTTAATTGAAGATTTGTCCGAGGAGGAGGCGGAGTGGGCTTTGTCAACCTTCACCAATCTATGTCCAGAGCTTACCGTTGATGCTGAAGGTAATAGACTGCCAGACAATGAAATACTTACTTGCTGCTTAGCAGAACAATTAGACACGATGTTAGACGGTTTGACGACTGCTAATGGTATCCTCGGCCGCTGTCCAGCATGCTTCAGAAACTTCGCACGTCAAGTCTGCGAAATGAATTGTGCTCCAGACCAGGCGCGATTTGTAGATACAATAACGGAAGTTACTGCAGACGGTATAGAATACGTGAACGAAATAAACTACAGAGTATTTAACGACTTCATGATTGACGCTCACTTGGCGTGTTCTGGTGTAATAGTGCCTCAAACAGGCATGCCCGCTATAAACATGATGTGTGGGAGTGCTGTGGTTTGTGACGCAGATGCTTGGTTCGGATTCACTGGAGACACTACAGTTAATCCATTTACGCCAGTACATATAAACTTCTTGAGGTGGCCAACGGAAGAAGATTCCATGAATCGGCGTGCTTTGGCGTGTAACGAAACATATGGAGATGATCTGCCGTGCAGTTGCGTGGATTGTAGAGACGTGTGTCCGACAGGAACCGAACCTGTAGTGCCGGAAATGTGTACGGTTCTTTCAGTAAACTGTATTGGGTTTTCTGTAGGCATAACATTTTTTGTTTTAAGTGTGATAGTATTCATAATTATATCTTTAGCTGAATATAGATCAAAGAGAAATGTCGATTCCAAGCCTCCTAATGATAGTTCTCATGGTAATGAAAATTGGTTGGTCACAACAATTCAAGTAATATTTGCAAGAATTGGTGGTATATCCGCAGGCAATCCTGTTCTAATGATAATGGTTACTACTTGGATATGCTTTGCTATGTTATTCGGTGTGCTAAACTTACAGCTGACATCAAATCCAATAGAACTTTGGTCGTCACCTGATTCACGCAGTCGTGCAGAATTGAACTATTTTAATTCTAGGTTTGGTCCATTTTACCGTGCGGCTCAAGTATTTTTAACATTCGATTTAGAACCGTTCGAGGCTAATAATGTTACCTACGGTCCAGCTTTTAGATTTGAGGCTATAGAAGAATTAATTAAACTCGAAGATGCTATATTGGCTTTGAAGAGTGAGACTGGCATTACATTACCACAAGTTTGTTATGCTCCTCTTCGCTCTCGCGGTGCTGAGCAGAGACTTGACCAATGCGTTTATATGTCTGTATCTACTTATTTAGGCGATGAGAGAGATAATTTAAACAACGAAACATACATAGATAGTATTCAAAGCTGTTTAAATAATCATTTTGGTCTCAATTGCTTAGCATCGTGGGGTGGCGGTACAGAGCCAGATATAGCATTTGGAGGATATGAAGGGGACGACATTCTGAGTGCTAACACTCTACTACTTAATTTTCCCATAGCGAATTTCCTTCTGCAGGAAGAGCTTGAACCAGTACTTGATTGGGAGCTCAGTTTCATAGAGTTATTAAAGGACTATATAGAAAATAAAAAACCAGATTTTATCTCTGTAGCTTTTGGCACAGAAAGATCTATTGAAGATGAAATTCAACGCGTTTCTGTCGCTGAAGCAGTACCGATTGCTATAAGCTATATTCTTATGTTTATTTACGTTACAGTATCTTTGGGAAATATAAGATCTTGTAAGACCTGGTTAATAGATAGTAAAATAGGAGTCGCAGTGGGTAGTATTTTGGTAGTTATAGCTTCTATTTTTTGTGCTATGGGCACGATGGGTTATTCTGGTACTGTTTTGACGTTATTGGCTATAAATGTAATTCCATTCTTTATTTTATCCATCGGTATTGATAACGTTTTCCTCATGGTTAATACTTTACATGACATACAAAGTAATTTAAAATCATTTAGCGATTATAATGAGAACATGAGTTTTGAGAAGAAGAGAAGATTTGTTTTTGAGAAAATGTTAGGTAAAGTTGGTCCATCAATATTTTCAGCCTCACTCTCCCAAATAACATGTTTCGCAATTGGTAGTCTTGCTAATTTTCCTGCTGTGGTGACATTTGCTGTATTTGCATCCATTTCTTTAGGTTTTCTATTTATCTTCCAAATCACTACGGTGGTTGCGTTATTGTCGATTGATTACAAACGAGCTTCTCAAAACAGATTCGATGTATTCTGTTGTTTGCAAAAGAAGATAGTGGATGATGAAAATCCTTTACATTCCGAAACACCTCACAAGGGAGTAACTCAAAGACTAATGGAGCCATATTCTAAGCTTCTTCTTCACTGGCGAGTAAAAATTGTAGTAGCTATAGTATTTATGTTCATGGTTTCTGTTAGCATTATTTTGATTCCCCAAGTTGAAATTGGTTTAGACCAAGAATTAGCACTGCCAACCGATTCTTATGTATACACTTATTTACAAGCAGTTAATGATTTAATGAAAATAGGAGCACCAGTATATTTTGTTTTAAAGGCTGGTTTGAATTTCACTAATCCCGAACATCAAAATGTAGTTTGTGGCGGACAGTTGTGCTATGATGACTCTTTGATCACACAAATATTTTTGGCATCGCAACATAGTTCTATAACACATATTGCTAAGAGTTCAAACTCATGGTTAGACGATTTCATAGATTGGAGTGACTTGTACGGCGCTTGTTGTAAGTACAACACTATTGACGGTGGATTCTGTCAGAGCACGAATAGTTCACCAGAATGTGCTTACTGTGTCATCGATAGATATGAGGATTTCGGTAATGGACTGAGACCGAGTAAAGAAGCCTTCCAGAGATATATACCATTCTTCCTGCAAGATGCACCAGATACAATTTGTAACAAAGGTGGTTTAGCTAGCTACTCGCCTGCTGTCAACTACGTGTTAGATTCAGAAGGCCGAGCATCTATTCATGACACAAATTTCATGGCTTATCATACTCCAGCGCGTACCTCGAAAGAATACATAGATTCTATTAAGTATGGCTATGAAATTAGTGAGAACATAACTAAAGCAATTTTCAAACATACCGGTCTTGATGTAGAAGTGTTTCCTTATGCAATTTACTATGTGTTTTACGAGCAATATTTGACAATGTGGACTGACACGATAGTATCTATTGTATACAGTCTTGTTGGTGCAATCGCCTTGAACCTTATTACTTCTGGATTCAATGTTTTAACTACGTTTGCTGTCTTGTGCACTGTTATCATGGTCGTTGTGAACATGATGGGTGTTATGTATATTTGGAATATTCCTCTTAATGCCGTGTCCTGTGTAAACTTGATTGTGTCTATTGGTATAGCTGTAGAATTCTGCAGTCACATTGCCTATGCCTTTGCTATAAGTAAGCGTCCTCCAGGGCACAAAGTAGAAGATGCCATACAATCAGTAGGCGCGACAATAATCACCGGTATTACTTTGACTAACATCCCTATAATAGTCCTAGCCTTTTCTTATACTGAAATAATAGAAATATTTTTCTTCAGAATGTTCTTAAGTTTAGTAATCCTAGGATTTTTACATGGTATGATTTTCTTCCCAGTACTTTTAAGTTACTTGGAATATTTAACAACAAAGAAATAATATCTAGTACACAGTATGTATAAAATATGATTCTTACTAGATCTTGCCATAAAAATGTACCATGATATGAATGGGTAATGGAACTTAAAACACCTGTGATTAACTTATTAATTGTTTACTAAAATGATATGGATTAGATAGACCTTAAGACTAGAATAAGTAATAAATAAATACATAGTATAAATATTGTTGGTTGTTTCATTTCTATGTCTAACATATTTACAGTACAACAGAAATATACAAAATATATTTACAGAATATAAGGAAGACAACGACTAGATCTGAGGACTAGACAAATAGGAAACCCGATCATTTAAATCTTTCACGATATAAGAAATTATTAATTTAGTAAATTGTCTTGCCACAATTACCTAATTACGAAATTGTTTTTACATAATGTATAAGCGTCAACACATTCAAGCGTATCCAATGTAATTATCCAAAAATCCAGTGATAGATAATGATATCGTTAATAATTAATAATGATTACGAAACACGAGTTATGCATCTAACACGTGATTTAGATAAGCGATATAACAAATAGCTAGGCGGAGTATTTCGATTTTGGACAGCTTCTTGTCAGGTGGGAGGGTTGGCAACAATCTTCTTAAGGATGCGAAGGCCGCGTTAAAGGCTTCAACGCGGATCCTTTCTCTTGTAGCATGGGCTGTACGGTACTTGAGCGTTGCTCGTCTTCTCCTGCGACGTTCTTCGCGGGAAAGACCAGCACAAGGAGAGCCGGTGCCACTGGAGAGGTAAGCATCTTCGGAGAGCGCACAAGGTTCCAATGTTCTTTCTCTGTAACAAAAAATATTAAGTGTCACTTGAGGGTAATAATCAGGTTTTTTGAAGGTTTACTGAACCGAATTCTATAAATTTTCACAATTGGAAAGATTAGAATTAAGTATTACCGAGATGTAACATAGTAACATATCACGCTACGAGTTACGGGTATGGAGTCGTAATCATAAACATGGGTGATACCGTGAGGTAGAAAATAAATTTATTGTAGCAAATTACTCTAGAATCGAATTTACCTTGGCGCCGTATCAGTGAATCACAATAGGCTTCAAGATTAACGGAACAAAGTATTCAAATCAATCTTTAATCGAATAAAAATAAATAAAAATATCGATAAACTGTCTGATTTGATAAATGATTTTATAATCTAGAAATTACTTTAAAACCGGAATTGTCTACTTATTTCGCGATAATAGGCATAGCAAAATATTATAAATAAATTATTATTAGCAATACCGCTTTTGTGATAACGTTAGTGACAGTTTTACATTTAGATTCCTCCAGATTTTCTGTGTGTCCGTTGTTTAATGAGACGTAACACACGACTATCTCCGTACCACACAAAACTTAGTCTGATTTATAAATAGTACTTTCAAGATTTTGGGTGTAAAGTCGTTACTGCAGTACCTACTACGTAATGCAGTACCTATTAAAAAGTAATTAAAGTAAGATTACTAAACAAATGAACTAAATATCTAGAAGTAGTTGTGTACAATTTTGATCTTAGATTCACTCATATAGAAATTTACTTGCAATATAAGCAGATGATATCTTGCCTCTACACATAGTGGTAGATGGATACTTAATATTGTCTTCTATTTACGCGAATGTTATTCATTGAAATTAAACTACTATATACGGATTTTATTGCGTTGTTTATTTGACACTTTATTACAAACTTTTGAAAATTGTTACCCTACTATTACTATTAAACTTTACTACTTTTAAGCTAATTAAATTATTGAAACTATTAAAACTATTTATATAGTATAAATAGTTTTAATAGTGTATATTATACTATTATACTATTTATATTTGTGTTTACACTTTCCCCGACGTTTCGGTTGCTTTTCAGCAGCCATGGTCACGGGGAGACTAAGATGGTAGTTGTCTCAATTCTTCCAATAGACTAGGCAGATTTTACATGCACATTTTGCCAGTTATAAGAGTCGATCTTATTGCTGTCTGCACAGTTTCAAGCTCCAGATCTACTGAAAATTGCCTGACTGAAAAAGACTCCTGCGTTTATATGTACTTATTTACTATGGGCCACCATGCCAGCGATATTCCTTAAAGTTCTCTGCAGAAAGAGGATGTCTCTATTTTCCATCCAAAATTATATGTATGAACAAAACATAATTCACATGCCTGAGATTTATCCTACAAATATTTCAAATGTAAAAACTCCGATGTTTGTTTCGAAAGATTGTGGTTCTAAGGTAACACTTAAAGCTTATATTTTAAATACATTTTAAAGAAATGCCACTGAAGTCGCGGTATTAGTCAACCAATAATGATGCATTTGTAAGATGTATTAAACATTGGTAAAGAAGCATTCTTTAATTGGGAACTTGACATTGTATCAGATGCCGCTGCTAAAGTCGAGTATCTAAGGTAAGCAGTGCTATTTTAAAGAGATTTTAAATGCTTTTGAGTTGAAACAGGAGATGAGAGAAAGAAACATGATAAAGTTAAATATGACTTTAAACTTACCTACAAATATTTATAATCTAAAATTATCTCATGTCCAAATAATGGAAGAATTGATGAGTAAATGAAGTCTACACTGAGTTTTTGTAGGTAAGTTATGGCATTATGGAAGGGGTCCTATTGGTATTTTATGTACCTAAACAATAACATTACCAGGAGAAACCAACTGAAGAACATGTCCCTTGTTAATATAAACATATACAACACAAGCGATAAAATCCTTTAGATACTTTGAAGTATAATGTTCTCCATACTCGTTAATCCCTGGCCAAATTGACATAACTTATTATATTATTTTATATGCTGATGACTTGAAAATAATGAGGCAGATAAATACAATTCATGACGCGAATCAGTTACAAGAAGATCTCGGTAGATTTTAGGCCTACTGCATAACAAATAAACTAGATTTAAATGTGAATAAGTGCTACGTGTGCTCCTTTACACGTAAACCTAGCCCAATAAATCAGGTTTATCAATTATTAGATACCCCATTGACGAGAGTTAGTAAAATCAAAGACCTTGGAGTTACTTTTGACTCGAAATTATTATTTGACACTCATATTGACAATATTGTAAGTAAAGCCTCCAAAGCGCTTGGGTTCATATTTCGAATCTCGAACGACTTTAAAAACATTAAAACAATAAAAATACTTTACTGTTCCTTCGTTCGTAGTCACCTAGAATACTGTTCACAAGTGTGGAAACCTAAATATAATATCTATATTGATCGAATAGAGCGCATTCAAAAAAGATTTTTAAGATATATACAATATCGTTGCAGTTGCTACATACCTAATTACATCAGCCGATGCAAAAAATTTCATATTCTTCCATTAGTTGAGAGAAGAAGACTAGCGGACTTGTCATTTTTATTTAATATTATAAAAGGAGCGGTCAACTCGTCAGAACTGGTAAGCAAAATGGCTTTAAGTGTCCCGTCAGCACATCTACGACGATTTAACTTGCTATATGTTCCTGCTGTAGACTCCAATTACAGACAAAACTCATATTTAATCAGAGCGAGTCGCATGTACAATGCGGCATGCCGAAGTGTTGATATTGATATTTTCTTTACTAGTGTCACTAAATTAAAAAAAACTATTGAGTACCGAATTCTTTAATTAGATATAAAGAGTGATATCACAATATGTCTACTTCTACGTGTAATTATATTCACGGTCATGTATTTTATCAGTGAAAACTTTTAATTGGCCTTCACCTTATTGTTATTATGTTAATAATGTATTTTAGCTGTAAGTTTTCCTAAAATGTTAAAATAAAAAATAAATTAAATAAATAACCATGATTCGGCTAACAAATAAAAAAAGAGACTATGAATTATTGAATTACTTAGAAATCTATATTTATGAGTGAAGATTTCTATAATTAGTAATTTTAATTAGATTTAAAATGGTAATTTGAAAATAAGTATACCTATTGAGTTTCATCTTGATAAAGGTAGTCAGTGCTTTGAAAAGATTTCATTTTCATGAAGAGCTTTCATTGAGTTTGGTTTTTATTTGTTATACTTTCAAGCTTCAACTATTTGACCGATCGTCATAAAATTTCGCATACACATCGTCAGGGATACAGAAAACGACATACCTTTCATTCAGAAACAAATGACTATTCCCGAGGAATAGAAATTTATTGACAAAATATCCATTATAGCGAGTGAAGCCGCGGGCAAAATCTAATAGTATTATTACCTTTTTCTGGGAGCTAAGTTCTCTCTGCCGGTAATAGGCAGTAGGGCCTCTCGGGGCTCAGCGAGCATGCACGGCAGCGACCCATCTTCCATGCCGTTGGCGGTTTCCAGCCAACTCTTCATGGCGATGCTGAAGACAAAATAGGGCATGAAGACTTATTGTAAAAACAAACAGCATTAATAATATTGTATATAATATTGTCTTCTATTTACGCGAATGTTATTAATTAAAATTAAACTACTATATACGGATTTTATCGCGTTGTTTATTTGACACTTCATTTACATAATTTAGAAACTATTACACTACTATTACTATTAAACTTTACTAATTTTTTAACCTAATTAAATTATTTAAATTATTAAAACTATTTATATTTATGTTTACACTTTCCCCTACGTTTCGGTTGCTTTTCAGCAGCCATGGTCACAGGGAGACTAAGATGGTAGTTGTCTCAACAGAGAGCCCACGGGATCTGTGACAAGAAACACCTGGACGCCGAGCTTCAACATGTCAAGCAAGTACTGCAAGACAACAGGCTCCAATAGCCGCGCAGCTGTCACAGATCCCGAGAAAAGCCAGCTACAGTCGAGGGCCAGCCTGACGGCCTCGATGGCGTAGTGGTTAGTGTAACCGACTGCCACGCCTGAGGTCGCGGGTTCGATTCCCGCACAAGTCAAACATTTGTGTGCATGAACATGGATGTTTGTCTTGGTCTGGGTGTTTCTATGTATAATATGTACGTATTTACAAAAAAAAAAAGGTATATATGTATGTTTATCCACAGTCTAGTACCCATATTACAAGCTCTGCTTAGTTTGGGCTAGATGGTGTTGTGTGTATGTCGTAGAATGTCATGTCAATGTCATACTGCCTTATGTAAGGGGTGTCACTGACAAGATTGGCTACATCTTGAAGCGAGCTTCAATCAACACATACTTCAAGCCGCCAACGAAGATAAGTCAATTTTTACCATCCGTCAAGTACCAACTACCTTTACATGATGCAGGGGTCTATAAAATAGATTGCGACTGCCGACTCTTATACATTGGTCAAACCAAGAGAAACATAGGCACCCGCATAAAAGAACATAGCTGATGTAAAACACCAATGCTCATTGAAATCTGCTGTGTGTGAACATGTGTAACCGCGGACCAATCACTACCTGAGATTTGACAAACCACAGATACTCGCTAAAGAACACCGATTCCTATCAATGATGCTTCACGAGGCTATTGAAATCAAAAAACATCCTAGATTCAATAGAGAAGATGGTTGGAATGTACCACCAGCTTGGGATCCAGTAATTCAAATAATCAAACCCAAAAAGAAGCAAGCCACAGCTACACTTCATGATACTTTGAGCTCATTCTGCGTAAATAGAAACACCCATGATTAAATTGTGTTCGGGTACTTTGAAATAACTACACTGCAACATTGAGACAACTACCATCTTAGTGTCCCCGTGACCATGGCTGCTGAAAAACAAACGAAATGTCGGGGAAAGTGTTAACATAAATATAAATATGTAGTTTTAATAGTTTAAATAATTTAATTAGCTTAAAAATTAGTAAAGTTTAATAGTAATAGTAGTGTAATAGTTTCTAAATGATGTAAATAAAGTGTCGAATAAACAACGCGATACAATACGTATTTAGTAGTTTAATTTCAAAGCATGTATTTAGACCTGAATATATAATTTCCAAAAAGTGTATATTTTAAAAAAGAGCAATCTAGTTAAAAATGTAGGTACCTAACGAATATCGCTTTCGGTTAACTACAACTATTTCGATAAACAAACGATTACAGACTATAATCCTATCCGTTTGTAATCAATATTGAAAAAAACCCTTCCACTTTCTTATCTTTATCGTGTTTGGCAATAGCACAAATACTCGATAGTTAAGGAACCACGTATGCAAATACTCGTGCCCGTATCTGTAGCACACTAATCATTGTAAAACTTAATACTAAAACAAAAATATCAGTTGCTTTAAATAAAAATAAAAGTCCTTAACCCACACTGGGCCAGCGCAGCGTGGCGGACCAAGGCCTAACCCTTCTCTCGTTTAGAAGAGGCCCGTGCCCAGCAGTGTAACAGTTTATATACAGCTGTTGCTAGTTTACAGCTGTTGCTAGTTTAGTCAGCCAGTCTGCTATAGTTACAACGTCGGGTAAGTAAGTTTTATGTTGATCTGCCTTTAAGAAACCAGGGGTTACTCGATCCGTCGGATATAATCAGAGTAACATCGAAACTTTGAAAATCTATGAAAGAAACCTATTAATATTGCAGTAGCATGACGTCTGTATACTTCAGAAAGGTTTAGACAGAGCATTATTCGTCAACATGTCTGACTATCATTCTATCGAAAAATGTAATAACTGGCGAATCCTATATAATATCAACATCTTAGTGATGTAAAAAAAGCTGTATGTTCAATAAAAGTATGACCGGTCACGTATTTGAAGCACTTCAACTACTTCGCCGAATAACCCCAGCCCCAGATACACGTATGTTTTGATTCCAGATCAAATCAAATTTACTGGCCGCAAGGGTAAAGCTCTCGAGATAAATAATACAACAAGCGTTCACACCTCACACTAAGCGAGCTCTTTAGGGGATAATAAATCCGTATTTATTCTTTTTATATCGCCCCAATAGTGCAACCCTTTTGGCACTTTTGGTAATCGAATCATGTCCGCTAACCGTATCGAATCGATTCCTTCGCTGGTTATGATAAGATGGGCGAATACTAATAGTAATCAAATTAACATAATTAAGATCGATGGTCATGTTGTCACAAGATTCACACAGTACGTTAATTTTATTTGTTTTATGAAAAAAGAAATTTAAGACAGAAGAATTTATATATTTATTTATTTATTTATATATGGCACACCAACAGCTTTTAGGCGAAACATACAATTTGATACACATTTATATAAAAACTAAACAATCTGGCCTAAGAGCTAGTAACAGGTGTGAGACAACATTTCCCATTTACAAGTAGTAAGTTTACAATAGAAAGAAAAACGTAAAAACTTTAAATTAAAAACACAAATTAAAAATTAAAGGAGACAAGTGACAGTGTAGGTAGGTACACAAAATAAGTAGGTCTAGTTATGGCGGTTGCAGTACTTGACGCTTCAGTTGCGAGGGGTGCTGTTAAAGATATCCAAATGAAATTCTGCTTGTAGACTGTTGCAATTGCTTTGTAGTCTTATATATGTGATTAGTGATTACCTACGTCAAAAAATTTTCAATTATTTATGTATATTGTATGTTTCAGATACATCTATGTGGATAAGAATTACTTCCATATTCTAATTTACCACCAGTATAACTAAGTTCCGAGCTTAAGCTTTCTTTATCTATGAATTGTATTATAATGTGCTACATTACTTTAAAAGGTCCATATTATCAATTCTGTATTTTATATGAATCACATATAGCTTATCCAGTAGGATTATCTGTCATAGATATATCTATGATGATTTATTATCTGACTAACAAATATATCCACCACAAATTATCGGTTGTCTACTTAGGGCAAGATTATATATCAAGGGCATTATATTAAAATATATATCCTTATTATATATATATATCCTTAGCTTGGCTATGACGAAGGCTAGAAAACATTCCGTATCTCTCCCAAAATGAGGATTACAAAAACCTCTGTACAATACTTTAGTTCTTGATCCCAAACCTAAACGTGCGTAAGCTGTGTCCTTCCATTTGTTCAATGCCGAATTCATAAAATTCATATTCTTTTAATAATGTTACTAATGATTATAGAAACATGTGTTAAAAATGTGTGTGTGTACCAGAGTACACAGGTAAGAAGTGAAACTTCTTTACGACATTAATTAGTTAATTAGTTAACAAAAATTATTTAACTAACTTTAATATTAATATTTATTTCATAACTTAATAAAAATAATTCAAAGCAGATATTTAATGACTTAATCAATTACACAAGTTATGAATAAATAATTGGAATTATCTTTTCAAAGTAATACAATTATATGGTGACAGTTAATCTTGTAGAAATGCAACGATTTTATAAAATTAAAAATGAATAAATAAATCATTAAAAACGAATAATTAAAAAAAGATGTACGTATACATATTTTTATTTTCTAATCGTGTTTTGTTTTATTTTTAAATTATTATTTAATTTATATTTTTTATTGTTTTTAGAATTAATAATGTTCACTAGATTTACAGTCATATTTATTAATACTTGCTAATTTTAACAGATTTATATACATTCACTGATACTTACAATCAAAAAGTGAGGTTAACCTCAAATAAATATTAAAATCATGCTCATACGTGTTGAATTTATAAAACGAAATATATAATCACTCTCACTTTTCTTGTAAATTCACTTAGATTTGAATAAGTCTTTTTATTTTATCACTTTCAAATTAATATATTGTTATTCTTATTTCAAACCAAACTTCAAAACTAATATATTGTTGTTATTATTATAAATATGTATATTACATTATATTCTTTACGTCACTATACTAAACTTTGATAAAAAATGCAACATGGCGCGTAACCGAAAAACGTGACGTTTTTTTTTTACACTGCTACAAAGTGTCTCCCATACGTCGATAAAGAAGTTTCACTTCAATAACTGAAACAGGCTTCGGCCTAGCTTGGGCACGTCTCCCACAATATCGTGAACTATTTAACTGTTATTGTTACTGTTATATATTGTGGTGAGAAATAAATAAATAATTATAATATTGTTTATTATCATAAAGACATCGAATTGTTGTTTGTAATACCTACAGAAGAATATTAACGTGTATTTGTGTTCAATATAGTGCAGTAATAGGTACGTAACCAGCCATGCAGTGATAGCAGTATATGACATCGGACATAACAATTATTATTGTAGACCGATTTTGAATGGTAAACTTTCTAGTTTAGGAAATTTAAGCGTAATTAATAAACTCACTGTTGTTAACAAACCGTATATTCCTCCAAGCTCTTATTATCTTGAAATATTTTTAGAGAGAGGTTTTGGACGACATTTCCAATTATTTTCGTAACAAGAGATTTGGGCGAATACACGTGAATTCACTGGTTTTTATATTTTTACATTTACAATTTGTAAAATATAGACATGTTTCTATGCTCAATATTGTATACTTACGTTTTTTAACTATTCCACTGGCAAAATAGGTAACAAACACATAATAAAGGAAACAAAAAATGTTGACACACGAAGTATATGATTGTCTCTATTTTCCAAAACAAAATAATATATGACTTCTTTTTTATACAAATCAGCAATAGTTCTGCAATTACCACACAGTACGTTACACAGAGTTATACTATTTTCTGGCGCAGCATCCCTCCGCTTTTATTCCCTCTTAAAGGGGATGGACCAGCCCTCACAGCCGGAGGGCGGTGCCAAACACATTCTGAATAAACAAACAATAAAACTCAATAAGTCAATATAATGCTTTAATGTGGATAAATATTTTAAGACTGGAAAATACAACACTTTTAGTACCTACAAAATCTGAACATTGTGTTATCGACTTATATTTTGATGTCATGCATAACGTGGATTTAAAATGTAGGCATAGGCAAATAACTTTTCATAGGTGACGACACACCACATATTACTCCAACTTGCTACGATTCTGATATACTAATTTTGATTTATTCTCTCTCTTTATATTATTCTTTATAGATTCCCATTGAATTACTCTTAAACCTTAACGTAAGACCTTAGAGTAAAAACATTCACCACGATATTCTCTTTTTAACTTTTCAGTTTCTCCTATGTACGATATTTTTCAATCTTCCTTTTTGCGCCATATAAGAAGATTTAATTCTGTATTTTTTGTCCAAACAGATAACAAATATAATAATAATGTTGTCTATATCATTTAACCGATCTTTCTTAACTCTTTAATCTATCTTGTTACAATATACATCTTTTCTACTCGATAATGTTAGACAGCTTAAGAAATAATAGTATAATAAGCTGGCATACTATTAAATAGATTATGTAGGTAGTTATCACTATCACTTATTTGGCGCGGTCATGATTACTTGCTACCAAACAGGTGTTAATCTATATCCCTGTAGCTGCTAAACCGAATTTAACAAAACATGCCAGGCTTGGAGAGTCAGAGTGAGACATACAAAGAATAAAAAGGGATTAAATTATTATATTTTTATTCGGGTAGTATTTAACTGCACAGCAAAAAAATACTAATTGCGCAGCAAAATATGCTTACTAAAATATATCATAACGAGCACCTATACGCCTCAAATCACTGCATTCCGTCTCGGAAGGGTTAGGTTATGTTAGGTTCCTTCTTGAATCCACCCAAAAATAGGAGCCTCGCGAAGCGGGGCTCAGTCGATTTAGTTTGATCTCTTTAAATATATTTTGCTGCGCAATTAGTATTTTTTTGCTGTGCAGTTAAATACTACCCGAATAAAAATATAGATAGGTATCTACTTTCAAATTCCAATTTGAAAATGCTGGTATATAATAACAAACTATACTTACTTTAATCAAACATATTCATTATATGAAGCAGCGAGTTTTCTTTCTGGCCCTTTACCCGTTGCCACATCGATATATACCATGCCATTGACACACCAACCACTATAGTTTTCATGTCATTCTCGCACGTAAGCAGACCGTGCAGTTTTTGATAACAAATCAGATCAGTATAATTAATTCTAATCTATAATTTAGATAAATTGTTTCTATGTAGAATTATTGCAAATGACCGATTAAACGTTACTTTATAAACGGCTTAATCAGCAGATTATAATAAGAAAGATAAAATGTTATGTTTTTACCTGATGCCATTCGAAGGGGGGTAATGTATATATGTCTGTTTTATGCGTAATGTTTTCTTAATTGGGGCCGTGACGATGTATTATGTATTTATGGCGAACATAAAAATTAAAAGATATATTTTTATCTGGCAATCTATTTTTACACGCTTTTTCAATACAAAATTTTGTAATATTGTTAATTGACGTGTCCAAGAATTGTTTACACATTTTTATGGAAATAAAGAATTTTGACTTTGTCTATGCCGATGATCTAACATGTAGAAGTGGTCAGCTATCAAAGCTTATCATTCAGCTTTTCCACTATACAGACCATGAGCTATTATCATAGCTCTGGACACAACAGACTATCTATAATGACAGACGTACATACAATAAAAAAACTAAAATACATGAGCTGACTAGTCTATACGAATAATATAAAGAGAAAATATATGTATTTCATTGGTACATTTAAATTTTCACTGTTTGAAAGTTACTCTATTCAGTTGTTTGATATGCTATGTAACATCAAGCTACAAGCCACGAGAGTGGAGCAGTAAACACAACCGTGGATGCAACGTGATCACGTGCAACCGTGAATATGTATAATGTATATAACATGTATAACTACTAGCTGTGAGAACAGTTAAGAGTTATACATGTTATATACATTATACATATATCTCAGATTCAATTGTTTTATAAATTTGCATGTGCTCAACTACTTTTGTTGCTGACTGAGCGTGTTTATATCCAGCGATTAATGTACGTTATATCTATGTACATTTATTACGACAAGACATTGATTACAATGTCTTTCATAAAATGTTGGATTAAAAGTTTTCTGTTCCATTTACATTTCAGCCATATTTTAAATAATTTTTCTATAGAAAATAGTTAAAGAACATTTTATTACCAATGTCATTTTAAACAATATCAATATAGTGGGAATTAGCAAAAATAAAATCTAAAGATTCTCATATCAGATAAAACTGACACTCAACGTGGCGCCAGCCCCAGGCTATCGTTTTTTCATATCCCGCATATTTATTCCCCACTTTGCCATCCACATATCCATGGATGACAAAGCGTGAAATAAAATAAATAAATGGGTAGACAGTAGTACACACCTATATGTGAAGTTGAGTGATGAACGATGAAGTTTTATGTAATGTTGACTACCACATTGATAAATAATCAATTAAACCAGTACGCTAATTTTGGCAGAATCATCGGTAGTAGATGGGGATTATTATTATTTGCAGTCTACGAAGTCATACATACACAATAACTACATAACAACACTACAACTACATACTTATGTATGTTATGCCATAATAATATTTCTGTAATCAAGTCATATCCTTGCATTTCTTTCGTTGCAGCATCTGTTTTGGTCCCGCCCAGCGTAGCGCTCGCCAATCCCGGCCGACTCCGCCTATCGATCCCGGGCACAGGTGTTCCCGGATAATTGACGACACCAAATGGGTTCTACCCTGAAGTCCACATTCAGATGTCTTGGCAATTTTGTACTTGCTTACTTTTCAGAACTATTTGGACTGTTCGAAACTAAAGCCTCTATCGAAAATATTGACTTTTGAATGTGGTTTTAGTTTTGAGATTAGAAGTTGCTGGCAGGTTGTAGTTTATTGAGCTTCTAATCGCCTGCTGCCTCGCTGTCGCCTTACCTCATTCGTACGGACAGTCTAATGACGTGAATGATTTTCAGAGGACTTTCAGTCTAACTTGAATCTTACGAGTAGGTCCAAACGATGCAGAAGCTAGCCAACAAAATAATTATTTACTATTTATTTCTTACATTCAAAATCAAGTTGTTACTACGGGCAACGTAAGTTATCAAAAATCACGCTTCAAATTGTTTTTCCGATTTTGGGGTGTCAATATAACTCACCGAAATCAAAATAATTCATGTTAAAGGAGATATGCAGCAAACCCATACAACTTCGGCCTCGCATGGACAAAAATAAAACTGTATGTTTTACGAAGAACTATTAGTATTCTACAACCTTGTGTAATTTTAACATGCTATCTAGTTGAGTTGAGTAGATATATAAGGCATCCAAAATGAACAGAATTGCTCCGGTGATACTTCAGCACAAAGCAATTTTTTCAAAATGTATTTATTAATTATACTTGTTTCTGTCTAAAAACCTAGAATAAGTTTATATAGCTGGTTTACAGAGCTCACTAGGGTAAACCTAGTCACTTAACTGAACTCAGGTAGCCAGTGCTCGCTCTGCAAAGCAAGCGCCCATCAAATAACTATAGTTACTATTCATTTATTATTAAAGCTTAATTAATAGTCCAAGAAACAAAGGCTAAAGTAAACAATAGTATATTTTGGTATTAGTTTATTAGTCTCCAACCACTACATTACCTTCATCATGACTAAACATACTATCGAGGTGTGGTGCAGGAGGTGCTACATTATTTTGAAACCTTGCCCAACATAAATACCATATGATGGACATTATATATGTGCACAGCAGCCTACTGTTCTTCTGCCTACTATGCAGTTACAGTAATGCTGTTATCAATTAAAATGTGCACATAGTATACTTTACGGCTTACATGCCTGGATTGTATTTTACCTCTTAAAATCCAGGCATTTGTACTTTATAGCTCTCTCATAACATTGTCACATCACGAATGATAAATGACAATGAAGATCGAGTGCCCAACGAAAAGCGCTGCCACTACCACATATTGAATAATGCCATTACATTGAATTGGTCAATCTATTGATTAGTAAAATAAATCACAACATTAATAAATTGCTACTTTTACATCCCTGTTTAATCCGCATAATATGTGGAGTTTTTACTAACACAAGTAATATTATTACTTGTGTTAGTAAAAACTTAATTTAATATAAATAATAATGTTTCGTAATAATTTCACTTCCTATAAAAAATACCTTTTGTTCAACACTGGCAATGTTGTCCCAAGCCACAGTGGTTTACTGAAGCAATAATATGTAAAAAAAAAAACCTTTTTCCCGCTAGGTTCGGTTAAAAGAAAACGATAGCGACAAATAAAATATTATGAAACATTTTTACAATAAATTATATTCTTGTCCACTAACGCCGTAATTTGTACATCTCCTTTCTTCTGATCCTTGCTTAAGTCCCAATATTTATTACATACAACAAATAAATAGATTACAAAGTGAACATGTCACATTTTCTAATATAAACGAGTGTATCACGCGAATGTTATGCATTGAAATAAAACTACTTCATGTGGATTTTATCACGTTATTTATTTGAAAAACACTACATTGTCATAATTTTGAAACTATTAAACTAAACTTTAAACTTGTGTTAAACTTTACTACTATTTTAAGTTATTAAATAAAAGCTATAATATAAACGTCGGCAAAAATGTAAATCTAAATAGTTTAATAATTGCATCCATATTTTTTTTATTTCGCTCATACTCAGGTAGTTTTACTAGGGAAGAAGCTCTATCATACAGAAGACTACAACTAGCCAACGTTGAGTCGATTTTTAAACTTCTTAGGAAGACGTTATGCTATCAGCCAGACGCCAGTGTGATATTGTCCATTGAGCTAACAGCTGGGACCCTTTTTAAATGTCGGTATTGCGAGAGGTACCCTTGGTGTAACAAGCATCCTGAGCTATGGTGACTGCTTACCATTAAGCGGGATTGTTTGCCACCTTAGTAATACCAATGAATATGTACATAATAATAAAAAATAATATAAAGCCTGTTATAAGCTGTCCCACTGCTGGGCACGTACATCTTCTCAGTTAACTCTTTTCGCGTACATACATACGTACCTTGGGATAGAACTCGAGACCCGTGCGTAGCAGTCCAACGGTTACCCGCTAGGCTATTACTGCTAACATGTCACATATAAATTATGTAAGTTTCAGTTAATCTGTCTGACTTCTTCTCTGCTTCTATATGTCTCATACAAGCGCCAAACGTACAAAGTATCTCATCCATGTTTTCTATAATGCAGCAAAAGATTTTATGTGAAGAAATGTCATTTACATACATTTTAAGAGTTATAAGAATGGGTAATATTTAACTGCACAGCAAAAAAATTATAATTGCATAGCAAAATATGCTTACCAAAAATACTAATTGCACACCAAAATATATTTTAAGAGATCAAACAAAGTCGACGGAGCCGCGCTCCGCCGGGCTCCTATTTTTGGGTGGGTTTAAGAAGGAACCTAACATAACCTAACTCTTCCAAGACGGAATGCAGTGATTTGAGGCGTATAGGTGCTCGCTATGATATATTTTAGTAAGCATATTTTGCTGCGCAATTAGTATTTTTTGTGGTCGTTATATTTAATCCCTATAAGAATTAGCATTAAACTATTTGTCATAAAAATGTTAAACATTAGTTCATTTGATGTAGAATTATTGAATAATAAACAAACTTTTGCTACTAGAATAACTCGATAAACACTTTATATTAAATAAGTGCCGCTCGTTGTTGCTTTGTTGTTTAAAAATATCGAAGGAAGTCAGTTTTATGTCCAAGGCACAACATTTTGAGCGATATTTACAGACTATTTTAAGCATTGTGAATTTGCCAAGTTTCATAGCAGACTTTAAAAAAATCCGTTCTGTTGTCTAACTCTGGAAACGTAGCAAACATACAAAGGTTCTTTGCTTCAATTTAAGCACTATTAATTTAGAGTAAACGTTCTATGTAAGAGGCATCATCTATACTAATATTATAAAGCTGAAGAGTTTGTTTGTTTGAACTCTCTAATCTCAGGAACCACTGGTCCGAATTGAAAAGTTATTTTAGTGTTAGATAGCTCATTTATCGAGGAAGGCTATATAGGCTATATAACATCACGCTACGACCATAATCATAAACGCGGGTGAAACCGCGGGCACATCTAGTTTTAAATAAGGATCTTACTTTTTCATTATAATATTATTTATTTTCTATATCTTCACTTAAATCAGAATTATTAGACAACTGCCGCGCCTGGAATAGTTCCTGTGTCGCGTGAGGCGATGGATAAAAATAACACTGAAAAATAGTAATAATAATAATAATGTATTCAATAATAATATATAGGTAAGTATACAGTTTTGTCGTCGGCCGACTTTGTGCATTCTAATTTAATCAAGCTCTAGTGTAATGTGCATAAACTTAAAATGATATGTAGGTATATTTGTATAATGAAAATAACTTAGATTACATATTATTACAAAATAATGTTGACGTAAGGCCATTTTACCACTGTAAGCAAATTCTCCGTATCGGAGTAGGTCAGTTTTTGCAGGTGTTTGGTGATTACATTACATTGTTTATAACTTAGACTATAATATATATGTATGTATATCTAAAATTCTATTTAATCTATTATATAACGAAATAAATATCTATAATATTATGGTTTTAATTTAGCTTTGTAGTACAAATCTAAGTTAAAGGAGTCAAACAAACATGTTTTGTTAAACAGACAAAAGTAAGGACAATGTTCTAAGAAATAAATATAGCATTATCTGGATATATTTTATTAAAACAATAAATCATCTTGTAAATAAAAATGTGTTCTTTATTTAGCTTAGGTAATATTGTAATGATAACGTTAGGTAGGTACTCATAAATATAGCAATAAACATGTGATACAGTTGAATACAACACCAATCAATGTACGGTTAACGGCAAAAGTACCTAAACATTTAATACTTTTTAAAATTATTATTTTGTTACTATGAAATGTAATTACTCGTAAGTAAATTTCCTTTATCTGCTAGGGAAAATTGAGAAATATTATTATATATACGATAAAGCAAATAAATATCTATTAAATCTGCATTTACTTATGTCGCTCACTGTATCTACTATTATAAAATTCCAGTAAATGATGCCACAATATAGTCGACATTTTTAAATATATTAACTAAAATACTTCGACAGACAGTCGACAGTTAAATATACGCTTGAATAGATTTTCGGCTTATCCGGTGATGGTAAAAATGAGCCCAATGAGCCTACTCAGCATGTAATACGTAGCTTGTTCTAGATTCTTTGCAGATTTCTGAAGATTGAACTACTTTTCCCTAAACGACTTTCTCTAGAATTAAATAGATACGACATTCCGCTTCATAATATTCAGTTTGTGCTTGTAATGGGAGTGCTAACTATTTAAACTAAGCGGATCTGACCATAGCCAACGTAATCTCTGTGTAATCATGTCCCTAGCTACCAACAGCATTTGAGTTCGCGGTACCATTCTTACAGAAAATAGGCGTCAGGTGAAACACAGAAACAGTTACTGTAACCGCTGTTGCTGAGTTTAGCCTGGTGGGTAAAACTGCTAAAGGTTTACATTCCTATACCTTTTCTTCCATCCTGTTTTTAATTCCTTTTCCCAAGGATACCAACGGACAAATAAAATTCCTGATATTGCAAGTACCTAATTGCATGCTTCGATAGCCGCTTACCATCAGGCGGACGCATACGTATTAACGCTTAAATTAAATCACAAAATATCGAGCAACTAAGCTATTCACAGAATAGTGACATCGGGTTTAACCGGGACCAGAAAAATATTGTCTTGTCTGTTAGAGGATTCTCAATAGCAACGTCTGCAACGTTTGATCTAAAACTTCTGGTGACATGTGGATGTAAATCACCTCTGCTAACCCCTTGAAAGTACATCGGCAGTATATACGTACCTACATATGTATAATTATGATGCCTGTACGTTATACCTGAGGCTCGTTAATCGTATCAGTATTGAAATATTGCGACACATTGAGAGTATACCTAATCTAATCTGGATCACGTGATTAACTGATAACAACGAAATGTCAATCGGGTAGGTGTTCGTCTTATTGCATCTGTTATCGATACTCTTTATTACTCAATACGTTGAATAACAACCACTCCGTTTTAATTGATTGTGGCATAATAAGTATAATAACAGAGTTCTAGACTTGTGAGGAGAAACAAACAGATAAATTAACCACCAAGATCAAACGACATATCGAGTCCTTGGAGCAGCAATCATTGTTTAATACTCGGTCTGAGACATGTCAAATCAATTCAAGATGAAAGACGGTCGAGCGCATATCAATTCCTGTGATTGACTGACTGAATTAGTAACAACCAATAAAATCTTTTGATTTGAAATAGATTCTGACTCATCGATGAGTAGCTTTTCGTAATCATGGTTTTATTCAAGTGATGTTACTTCATGTTGCCTTTACGTATTCTTATTAAATAGGAAAAGGAAGGCGAAGTAAATAAGACAAATCTGTTTACCGAGAAAGCACTTGAGTAATAAAGAATAACCTAGCTATGTCATAATGAGTTGATTATATCATTGAGACCTAGAGAAGGTTGTCATTAGTGAAAAATGAAGGCTGTGTGTGTGTGTGTTTTGCAGTGAGTTTATTTAAACTGCAAAATATGACAATTTATTAAAAATACTTTACATTTTTTAGGAACTATCTGTCTCCGGCGGATTCACCAACTGCTCTGCGTTAACTGCTCTGCGTCCGTGGCTCGTAGCATCATATTTTATAGCCTATGCTACTTTTAAATAAAGGAGCTTTCTAATTAATAATATTCTACCACATACACACAACACTGTCTAGCCCAAACTAAGCAGAGCTTGTACTATGGGTACTGGACTATGGATAAACATACATATATACCTTTTTTTTTGTAAATACATACATATTATACATAGAAACACCCAGACCAAGACAAACATCCATGTTCATGCACACAAATGTTTGACTTGTGCGGGAATCGAACCCACGACCTCAGGCGTGGCAGTCGGTTACACTAACCACTACGCCATCGAGGCTGTCTTAAAGAAAAATTATGAAAGAACTTTTAAAATCAGTACAATAATTTATTACAAACAAACATAAAATACAAATCTTTATTCTTTATAATATTAGTATAGATATAGATCTCGCGTAACATTGACATTACATTCTATTGCATGATTTGAACCTCATCTACCTAATTTAGTAGGTAAGTAATCTCTACCGGCATTTAAATCTGTATCTAACTAGACTATTATAAAACTATAACGAGGTTACCTATACAATAGAGATTTTTTAGTTTGGTAGTTTAGTGTTCTAGTTAAAATTTAAGCAACGTTTCATTGGATTCTGTTCTGTAGGACCGGGATATAGAGTATGATGCACAGTGTAATTTCCATAGCCATTAAATCGAACGGTAATTGACGCTGGCAAAGTCTCAAGCGATTGCTAGTTTTTTTAAAATTTTTTTTTTATACAACTACTGTGGCAAACAAGCATACGGCCTACCTGATGGTAAGTGGGCACCGTAGCCTATGGACGCCTGCAACACCAGAGGCATCACTTGCGCGTTGCCGACCCTTTAGGAAAGGACGTGGGAAGGAAAGGGAGCGGGATGGGGGAAAGGGGTGATTGGGCCTCCGGTACTCTTACTCACCGAACGAAACACAACAGTAGGACTACTGCCATTTCACGTCGATATTCTGTGAGAGGGTAGTCCTTCCCCGGTCGAGCCGGCCCATTCATGCTGAAATCAGTGAGGCTCTACTACTCAAATCTAAATAAACATCGACTGTGCATTCATTTATAAAGTCAAATATGACAATGTGTATGAACGAATAAGTTTATAGGTACCAATAGTTAGTACATTAGCAAAATATTCTAAGCCTAATGAATTTTCCTATCGTAGAATATTTTTCACCCAAACTCTACTTGGAGCATGTAACTACCATAGTCAGTAGTATACTCCATAGCTTAGATAATATCGTATGCACTTGAATATAATACAGTATGTTACAGACGCTACTTTATAGTAGATACCCATTATTCTGGCAAGATTTTACAGTCATTTTACAACTACCCTAAGAACTAAGTATAGGTAGCCGTTGACTGGCAATAAATTCGAAATTCGAAGCTGTAATCTGAATTTAAATCGCTGCTCATTTCCATGTTACCGCCCAGAAATTGATTTAGTCGGTCACAAAGTAAGATAATTTATGCAAAGAAACATGTACCGCTCGGAGACATCCTCGGTCTAATGTCGGTTCGCAATTCTGTATTAATACTATAATAAACAGTTATACGTAACAAATACAATACACCAACAATATATTTCACGAAGGTCACGGCAAACGCTAATTTTCTTTATTGCGACATAAAAGCGCAGCACGCGATGTAAATAAAGCAATCATTTTGTATTCCATTATTATAGAGTTGCAATTACCAATCTGTGTTCCTTGTATGATGGCATTTATATTGTATTGAGACATTGCTTTTACTAGAATTAAACCGCAGATTCAGTTATAGATTCGTATATTACATAATCCTTACTAATATTATAAATTCGAATGTGAGTTTATTTGTTTATTATTATTATTAGGCTTTCACGTCTTAACTACTCGTCCGATCATCATAATAATATAATATAATATTCTATCACATATACACAACACTATCTAGCCCAAACTAAGCACAGCTTGTACTATGGGTACTAGACAATGGATAAATATACATATATACTGTTTTTTTTTTTGTAAATACATACATATTATACATGGAAACACCCAGACCAAGACAAACACCCATGTTCATGCACACAAATGTTTGACTTGTGCGGGAATCGAATCCGCGACCTCAGGCGTGGCAGTCGGTTATACTAACCACTACGCCATCGAGGCCGACGATCATGTTACATACATTTGATGTTGAAAATGTGATTTTACTGAGGGATAGCTATGCAGCTGTTAGATGATTCTAAAACTACTTCATCGCTTTGTTGTGCGCAGAAATGGTCAATGCGACTTACATACATGTGTGCGTCGCGTTACGTGTTATTGAGTTTTTTTGTAAACAAATTCTGTGCCCAATATACGGCAATAAGCTCGCACTCTTTTAAGCAGGAACCCATAATTAATACTACAGCTGGTGCAAAGTAAGTTAAATATACCTGTATACCTACCCCTTCGGGGTACAGGCGGAAATCAATGTAAGTATATATGTTTATGATAATGAATCAAAAAGCACATTTCTGAAGTAGTATTTTTACAAAGATAATCGAAAGGAATGTCTTTTTTACTTAGTATCTGTAATAGTAATGGATATTTTATCAATATCAATTCAAATTATACAATGTAAAATTTTAGACAAAACAATATATTTATAAAAACTTGTTTATAAAATTATCGCATGATACCAAGGTAGTAGAAGTATGTATGTTCTTGACATTGAAACTTGCTTATAATAGGATTAATAGCGTTTAGTCATAACCCATTATTTTACCTTAACAAGTTATACCTAGCAATCCAAAGATAATCAGTCATCTGACATGCCACAGTCAATTTGCTTAGAATACAACATTAAATGAATGCTTATTAAACAAGAACTAAACTAGACTGACGTCTGTGACTAATGTGATGACTGATATGTACTTATTATTTTTGTTGTTCTGAGATACAACCTCATCATACATAAAAAGCTGAATTTGCGTTGCTTTGAATAACCTTTTTAAATTGCAGCAGCACACCGGCGGCCAAACACAGTAGGTTTTTAATTATGTGTGGCATTCCAAGGTTTGCCAGGTTACAGGTTAAGCATGGCCATAAAAAATATTATATTAATGCTATTCTTAATAGTGGCGCTGTTTGTTCATGACACGCAATAATAGGGATTTCCTACAAAAACACGGGTAGACCAGTCGGTTAAAATTCGTTTATGATGAATAAGAAAACAACAAAACTATTATTACAAATGCGCTTTTAATGAAAATTATCATAACTATAGCTTTTCATTGTAGGTATATAAAATAAAACTTTTACTGCTCCTAATTTATTCATAGTGTATGCAAGAAGTTTCTATTAGGGGAAGGCATTGAACCTTCCTATAACAGCCTACGCAGTCAACGGACGCACGTGAAAATTTACTCGTCGCTATGCCGACCATGCAGTTAGGCCAATAGACTTTCCCATTTTCCGGCAAACAATTGCATACTGACTGCTATTTTGACTGATTTTCGTCATTTCTACAAGTTTTTTTGACATCTAGCACGTGCTTTTCAAAACTATGATATTTTAAAAAGTGTTTTGTAAATTTTTTTAATAAAAAGTGTTGAATTTTTTCAAGTATGGCCTTCAACTTCGATAGCGGTCAAGTAAGTATTCAAACTTTATTAAATATTGTGCCAAGGTTATTTGTTTACGTAATGGGAATATGTAGGTGCCTTGTTGAATCGCAATGTTGTATTTGTAAGGTCAGTTTTCAATAAACAAAGCGAATAAATCACGTGTTCATAACATGCAGATATAATACTGTGTATTACTGCCAGTTAATTTAAGGTTATTATAATTATTATTGTGACAACCATTTACTCCTTGAGATTTCAATAAAACAGTTATTTGTAACAGAATAATGTATTATGTGTAATGTTTAGGTATTCCCGTAGATTTCATGATAAAGTACCTACCTAATTTCTGTTACTGGAAAAGTCATTAGTAGGCGACGTGAGGGTTTAAAAAGATACTGCAAATGATCACTATCAATAATATAATTATACATACATATATTCACGCCTGTTTCCCAGAGGGGTAGGCAGAGACTACGGATTTCCGTTTGCTACGATCCTGACACACTTCTCTGGCTTCATTCACTTTCATCACATTCCTCATACACGCCCGTCGGTTCAAGGAGCTCTTAACCTGGCCTTTGTCCAGAACGCCTCCGATCTGATCGAGAAACGTTCGCCTAGGTTTTCCTCTTGCGACTGTTCCATTCACACTAGCCTTATAAAATTTCTTAGTCAGTCTTTCCTCGTCCATTCTTTTTACATGTCCAAACCAGCTTAACATACCCTTTTCTATTTTTGTAATATAATTATATCGCCTAAGAAACTGAATATACCTAGTGATAGGCATAGAGTTAGTATCTACCCTGCAAGAGATCTCCATAGTATCTAAGCAAACACGAATTTCGTTTAGAATAACAGTCACAAATCACAATGCACTTGTAGTCTTTATATTTACCTAGTGAGATGTCATTGTATGATTTATTCATGAAAAACATCCATAGCATAACGTAGCTACGGAATGACAATATCCCATTAGCTGCAACCTTGGATTACATCGGTTGACTACATACAGTAAAGACAATTTGCAAGTAAAGTGACTGCTTAGCCCACGACTCGTGTCCAGTTGAACGAACAATGCTAATCCCAGTATTCTATCATTTGCTGCACCTGCAACACCCATTACTGTCCCCCAACTATTTGATAACGCCGAACGTTTTTTACTTACTTACAAATTGTAATTCCTTTAATCCAAGTTAGATACATCCAATTACACCTATGCATCCTCAGTTGTATACCTGTTTATTCAAAAATATACTCTATTTTGAGCGTCATACAATTCAAAATCATTTATGTTTTGTGGGGTTATGTGTGGGTCATTGAAAACAGGGGTGATTTTTTATTTGCGAGAGAATGACAATTTTTAGGGCATTGTATGCAATGTTAATCTTTGTTTGACACATCGTGCTGGTAGACTTTCGTTAATAGCTCTTGCGTATTTGCGACAAAAACTTGCTGTATTGTTGTTTTGAAATAAAATCTATTAGTTATATCCATGGATTATAATAGTATAATAATAATATTATAATATCAGCCCTGTACCTATATAAACTCTCCCACTGCTGGGCATGGGCCTCGTCTCAGTGTAAGAAGGGTTAAGTCATACTCCACCACGCTGGTCCAGTGCGGGTTGGCAGACTTCACATACATATCTACAAGAATATCTTGGATAACTCTAAGATATGTAGGTTTCTTTTCACTTTGGCCGTTAAAGCAAGCCTTAATTAACTAATAGATACGCATATAACTTCGAAAAGTGAGTAAAGTTATAAGCCATAAAGTTATAATAGTACCAGGCCGAAAAATGTTTTTTTTACAAACCTTGTTATATATAGGCTATTCTTTTGTTTACCCGTCGTTTAAAATATGCATAAACAAAGTTACCTACATAAATCAACACCTGTATGATAACCTGGTCTTATCATACAAGTGCAGATATTACCAGTACTTAGTAGTAATGCAACTGTATTGTTAGCCCACAGATAATATACATACATACATATGTATGTACCTATATCACAGCTTTTTTTAATTGCCGTTGGTGGCAGACTAAGCAGCGGTTCACTTGATGGTAAGCGATTATTGCCGTTCATAGTACCCTTGCCTCATAATGTTCTCGTAGCGCTACAAAAGCAAGTTGTTAAGGCAACAGCATAATTGAGCTGTAGCAGAATAAAGGCAGAGTAAAATTATAGTAGGATTAGGAAACGAAACAGGTACTATTCTGCGGTTCCTCAAGAATTGAAACTGCTTTACAAGATGATACTGACTAGCTAGCACCTTTGCCCAGCAGAGAGTAGCAGACCAATATCAGGGTTTGCATCATCGATTGTTAGAGTAGCCTGGCTCGCATAAATGTTTGACTGTAAAGTATTTTTAAAGACCTGCTTGTAAGAAATATATATTAATCCACAATTTTTACAGTCAGCGTCATAAGTTGATACACACATGCGACATTGCCTCTATCTTTTATAATTATTATAACAAATGTAATTTTTTTTATACCAATAATAGAGAATATATAGTTTATTAATCATAGTTCACAAATGTCGAGGAATAATAATATAAATTTATTAAATGTTTTGATTATCTCGATGGTCCATTGACATTTATTCTAGGGCCATGACTTGTTCTTGAATTCTCTGAAATGAGGTTTATAGAGAGTACTATTATCACGGTAGGTATCAGCTTAGCTGTGTAGATTCGTGACACTGTGAAAAACCATGGGTGGCAGGTACCGCTACTAACCGTTGGTTAGTTTACCAATAGTAAAATATAATAAAAAACTATCTGTACTGGATCGAGCTTGGAATTGTTGGATTCCTCCTCTCTCATGTTTTTTTAAAAGCGGCGTGTGTTTTAGTAACTTAATTAACACCAACTTCGTACTGTGCAACATCGGTTCTCTGTCATCTTTCTGGACAGAGCTGAGGTGATATGGACAACCGATTTTGAATTTTGCGCAGGTCACTTAATTACAATGGCCCATTATGAGGCTAAATGTGGCAAACACACGTACATCTAAGTAAATAATTAATATTGTATCTCGATCAGCCGCACATCACTACATTGCCATTTTTTCGTCTCTGTTAGTCTACTAACCAGTCGTCCTAATCGGAGAAAAATGGAAAGTAAATAACAATAAACTTACTTATATATAAATTAACATTGGCGTTCTTATCTATGTGTGTATAATACTCGTACGAAGCAGTAAGAAGTAGTATATAGTTAATTACTAGGTACACGTTCATTTCATTAGCCTGACAAGACTTAACGAGTGCGTGTTTCTCGCCGGCAGGCTTCGTGTCATGCCTCCACCGGTGAAACAGAAGCCACCCATTTAATACTCGAGAATCGACCTTAAGTTTAACAACTTAAAATAGTCGTCTATTTTTGTAGAATACATTTATCAAAGTCACGAAGTTTAAACGGAAGAAACAACGATCATATATGTTGTATGGAAAACAGACGATTGGTGCTTGGTGCTGATCGGTGAAATCGCTCCATCAACCTCTATAATATTTTATCTACTCAGGATTTATTAGGTTATTAGTTTTATTAGTCACCATATAACTATGATTGTAGCTAACGATGTGGTTTCGATCTTCGCATGGAATTAACAATTCCGCGATTCACCGATAGTTTCGTTGGGTCAACGCGTTTAGTATTTCAATAAGGTATCGTGCGACATGTCTGGAGAAAAAAAGGTGACGCCGAAGCAAACTCATTGAACTGATTGAACACTTTCAACGTGAAACAACCTTTTATCTAATGCTAACTTGCACGGTTCTTTGGGTGGCTCTATCGTGCTTAGAAAAATAGAAGTTGAAAATATAGCTAACTTTAATTGCCAGATGACCTAGGTTTATTGCGGTTATTCGATTTAAAAACGCTTTTGGAAAATTGCGTTGTCTAATAAACATTAGCTGATTATCTAAAGACATGCCATTTAATTTCAAGTTTGTGTTTTAAAATGACATCGAAATAATTAGAAATCGATGTATACCGCTGTTTAAAGTCAGTACCATTGACATTTATGGATTACTCTATGCAAATGCCGTACTAAGGAATTGACTAGAAAGCCGAATCTTGAATACTTTTATTCTTTTTATAGTTCAATGCTATTTTATATGCGAATATTATGGAAATTACCATTGAAATAACGCAATGGAATCTTGGAGTTTAGACGTTTGTTTTTGGTACTATCGTAGTAACTTTTAGTATTCGATAATACACATTAAAGCAAATACATTTGACGTACTATTGACTACGGGTACCTAACATTATTCATGCACGCAACGATAAAGAAAAGCACATACGTAGATTAGTTTGAGTTTTTAGTCAATAGAGTTCTATTTTTGGATATTGACAATGACGATGGAAAAAGAATTTGTTACGTAACTGAGGCGAATAGCTATTTGAATACGGGTGACTTTGGACTTGACTAATGATCAAGTTCAGGGGCGCTTTGAATAAATGGTTGTCATCACGTAACACAATATACGTTAATCGACTTTAATTATTTAACATTTAGATGACATTTCTGTTTCGTAACCGTAATGTGCTTTCATAACTACCTATTGCATAATGGCCATTAATATTTATATATTTCTTTATGCGAATGATGATAGATATTTGTTATGACGCTTAGTAATAGGTACATGTAGCTATTTCTATTTACCTACTTAAAGATCTAGGTATTATAGAACGCCTCTAGAAATAAATTCTCGTGTGTTGCAAGTTGCAAGAATAAGTAGGCAATTGTAGTCATGCAACACTACAGTATCATCTATATCTCTTTAAGTCTCCATTTTTCAGTTTAGAAGGCGAAATATAAACTTTGAACAACTACACTTTGAACTATATTAAGCTACGTATGCAGCTAAGCGAAAAATCTGCATACTAAACTCTCATAAAAGTACCTAATCGTAAAGGTTTAAGGATACCTTTCAGTATGTATAGTTATGCAAAAAAAAATGTATGTAGTAACTAGGTATTTTCAAAAGGATCCACGATAAAATTATACTAACCACATAAAAAATATTTTATTTTTAATAGGTAGGTACCTATATATTTACCTATATATTTGTAGGTATAATGGCAAGACCATAGCAATGTGTACGTCAAGTTTATCCATATATTTGTATGTACCTACTATATTTTTCCAAGTGTCGGTAAAGTCTATGTCTTCGCTTGCATAATTTATATATACCTACCACATACCAAGTTTGGGTATTTTCGTTTTTTACCTGTAAAAAGTTGTTGGCGGTTGAATTTACGTGGTAGGACCCTGCCATCAGTCACCTACCTTATCTTATCTTATCTTGTGTGTGGGGGCCAGTCCGTACTGACCGGCGACACCTCGACCCAGTGGGATCTTTTGTGTCAGCCCCAAGATTCATCCCTTAGCTATCTCCTTATGAATGTACTGCATTAGCCGCAGTGTACAATTCAGAGGGAGAAGCCTAAAGTCTTCAGGGTTTGGATATGCCAATCCCATCAGACCCATCCTAAGTCCAGCCAACGCGTCGCATTCACACAGTAGGTGCGATATGGACTCGTTCTGTTCACCACAGGCTCTGCAGATCGAGTCGTGTGTCAATCTCAATCTGCACAGGAAGTCTTTGGTGCTAAAATGGCCAGTGAACGCTCCTGTGAGCAGGCGCATTTGGCTCTTGCTATACCCGCAGAACCTCCGGGTGAAGCCTGTGGCTCCATGTGCAATGAATTTCTTGGAGTGTTCCAGACCCCTAAGGGCCATCCACTCTAGCCTGTGTTTTTCATTGCCATGAGCATTCAAAGCTGCCTTTACGGTGCTCTCAGAGAGTCCCACGAATGGCTCGGGGCCCACAAACAGTTGCTCCGAGCCCTTTCTGGCTAATTCATCAGCTTCCTCATTGCCCTGCACTCCTGCATGCCCTGGAACCCACACCATTCTGACTGTGTTCTTCCTGCCTAGTTTGTTAAGGAGCTTAACACAGTTCAGGACCAGTCTGGAGTCCACCCTACACGAGCCCAGAGCCTTGAGAGCAGGTTGACTGTCACTGAGAATATACACAGTCCTGTCAGTGACACCACTGTTGATATTCTCCTGAGCACAGGCAATTATAGCATAGGTTTCCGCTTGGAAGACCGTTGCATATTTGCCCATGCTTTGGCTCACCTTACAGTCGTTGGCATAGATACCAGCGCCCGATCCTTTTTCCATTTTGGAACCATCAGTGAACCAGTTGAGACAACCCTTGTCAGGGGATTGTAAACCTTGTCTCCATTCGTCCCTCGTGGGGACCTTTATCTTAAAATTCTTTTTGAATATGTGCAATGGTTGCATTTTGTCGCATCCCATGCTCATAATCCTTTTGAGATTCTTTGAGATCTCCAATTTTGTGTGTCGAGTTACCGGCATATTGACGCTCCACAGCCCATGCACAGATAGCCTATGTAGCGCCTTTATTGCCTCTGACTCGACAACAATGTGTAGCGGCATTAGATCCAGCAGGACCTCTAACGCTGCCGTTGGCGTGGTCGGAAACGCCCCTGTTATAGCCATGCAGGCCAATCGCTGCCCCTTCGACAGCGCGTTCCTGCATGTAGCTAGTTTGGTTCTTGGCCACCAGACAATGCTTCCATACGTGAGTATGGGTCTTATCATCATCATGTATAGCCACTTGATGACCTTGGGCTTTAGCCCCCAGGTCTTCCCATAAGTAGATCGAATCATGCCAAAGACCCGCTGGGCCTTTACTATGACTTTGTCTACATGAGGTTTCCACGTTAGTTTGCTATCTAAGGTCATGCCTAGATATTTCACCTCCGTGGACCATTGTAACTGCGTACCATACATGGAGAGAGTTCCCAACTCCGTGAGATCCCTCTTCCTAGTAAACGGCACGACAGTAGTTTTCCCTGGGTTGATCGATAAATGATTGCTGCTGCACCATTTTTCGACCATAATCAGGGCCTTCTGCATAAGACTAGATACCGTACTCGGAAACTTTCCATTTACGAGTATCACCAAGTCATCCGCATATCCGACCGTTAAGTACGGACCTTTGTTGAGTTGTTCTAGGAGTGAATTGACTACCAAGCACCATAAGAGTGGTGAGAGTACTCCACCCTGAGGGCAGCCCTTGGTTGTCGTAGCATACATTTCATCTCCTAACAACTCAGACCTTATGATTCTACCCCTGAACATACAATCGATCCACCTGCAAATGGTTGGCTCTATGCCGTGATTTGCCGATGCCACACTAATGGCATCAAAGGTGGTCCGATCGAAGGCTCCTTCAATATCCAGGAATGCAGCAATGCATACTTCCCGGTTATCTAATGCATGTTCTGCCTTATTTACCACAAAATGTAGTGCCGTCTCAGTGGATTTTCCCGACTGGTAGGCACATTGTAGCCTGTGGAGGGGGAATTTCCATAACGCTCCCTCCCTGACATGTCTATCTACTAACTTCTCCAGGGCTTTCAGGAAGAACGACTCAAGACTGATAGGTCTGTATGCCTTGGCTTCTTCGTAGTCTGCTTTGCCCGGTTTCGGTATGTAGATGACTTTAACACGCCTCCATATCTTTGGAATATATCCAAATGCTATGCAGGCTCTGTATAATCTGCACAAATGCGGAACCAAGAGTGCAGCTCCCTGCTGTAGGATGATGGGATAAACCATGTCTGGACCAGGTGACTTGAATGGTTGAAAACCATTTAGAGCCCAGCCGACCTTCCCTTCATCCACTACCTTCCTAGCAGTGTCCCAATCTGCTTTGGTTGTCCGACAGCTTCGTTCAACCAGGCTGATCGGGTCCTCCTGCTCCTTTTTTATTATCTTGCAGTCCGGAAAGTGTGTGTTTAGCATAATTGCTAGGGTCTCCTTACCAGACTCTGTTCGCCGCCCATTGCCATCCTTAATGGTTGTCAATGGATGTGCTCTGACAGTCGATAAAGCTTTGGAGAGCCTCATTCCTTCAGGAATCGTACTGATGTTTTCACAGTGTGCTCTCCAAGCCTTCCGTTTGGCTTTCCGCACAGCTTTGTTATAGTTGGTCAAACAACGAGCGTAACCGCTGTAGTCCCTACTGGTCCTAGCATTGTTAAACGCTCGTCTGGCTTCTAGCCGCAGCTTGACCAACTCTGGCGTCCACCATGGTACCCTCTTGGGCCTAAGCTCCCTCTCAGGGCAGTTACTTGCCAGGCCGTGTTCACAGTCTGGACCAATTTGTCTGCTGTAAACTCGATGTCTAATATAGAATTGAGCTTACCCTTAGAATCCTCCAAATCTACTCTGAGGTCACTCCTAAAGGAGTTCCAGTCCGTATTTCTGGGATTCCTTCTACGTACTGTAGGAGCCGGAACCAGCGTCCTGTACTTAAAGCATATGTAATTATGATCTGATAAGGTGATTTCATCAGACACATGCCACTCGACGATCTTAGTGCTAGCCCTGTTAGAGGCTAACGTGATGTCAATTACCTCCGCCCGCCTACAGTCAGCGAACGTTGGCCTGTTTCCCTTATTTAGTATTTGTAAAGAGGTACTTACCACATACTCCAGTAGTTTTTCCCCTCTTACATTCACATCCGTGCTCCCCCAGACTGTGTGGTGCGCGTTGGCATCGCACCCCAGGATCATGTCCAGGTTCTCCCGGCTGCCATATTCAACAAGGTCCTTTATCTGTTTCGATACAGTTTCCTTGTCCGTATAGTCGAAGTATGCAGAGGTCAGGATTACAGTATCCCGCCCTCCGCTCCCTCGCACAACGATCTTAACTCACCTACCTTTCACCCAAAGCCATTCACGTATCCAAAGACCAATTATCTATATACTCGTACCTATGAATTATGATTAACCACCGTCCGTCTATCACTGGTTAGTGGCGCTAACCTGTCATTAGCCGTCACACACTTAACAGCTTTCACCGATTAATATCCATCAATCAAAAAACACCTATTAGGCACAAACAATCCTTTATCGATCGTTTAAGGCCTCTTGATAATTCTACCGTTAACTAAATACTAGCTAACCCAAGAAGAAAATTTAAAAAATTGTGAAAGTTAGCTTATGCCCGCATCATCATCCCAGTGAAATCCAGTTTGCTCGGGCAGAAATTTGCGTGGGCCAAACTACTTATCTCCAGTTTACAGTACCTACAGAATGAGATGAAATGTATCTTAAATTATTATAACACCAAGAAATTAAACTGTTTAATAATTTTTGCGCGTGATGCCAGATCAAACTACTGTTTGTCGAATAATAAATTCAAATCCATTGTTTTAGTTTAAAACTTTTATAAATAGTCTATTCTTATTACTTATGTTAAATACTATGTGTTATAGGTAACAAGGATTAAAATAATTATGGTTATACATAATGCATAAACTTATATTATTTTAACAACATGCCTACCTACTACAAGTAGTAAAAATATTTAAAGCATTTTATTACGCTAACCAAAAACTAATTTATAGACAGACGGTAGCAGTTGGTAAAGTGACTTTATGGCTTACTAATCTCTCATTGAAATTAAACTACTTTAAACGGATTTTATCGCGTTGTTTATTTGACACTTTATTACATAATTTAAGAAACTGTTACACTACTATTATTATTAAACTGTACTAATTTTTAAGCTAATAAAATTTTTGAAACTATTATAACTCTTTATAGGTATTTATGTTTACACTTTCCCCGACGTTTCGGTTGCTTTTCAGCAGCCATGGTCACGCGGAGATTGCTTTACAGCAAATTAATTTAAAATGAAATTATTTTAGAATTGTGGTTAGATTAGTAGGTGGGTTTTATATTAGATTAAAATATTTTACATTCGCGTAAACAGAAGCCAATATTATGTAATCTCTCGTTCTTTGATTACAAGAGTTCCTACGAGAAAGATAATTTATTCTACTAAATTAAGCTTAGTCGACTGTCTACTCTCAGGAAGTATTTAATGATTATCTTAGAACACTATATCATCAAATATAAAACTGAATCACCATCTGCAGATACCACAAGACCTTTCCCACTGTTCAGTACGGTGACGCGTGTATCCAATGTCTCCTCGCGGCCTTCGCGACGTCGCATGTCCTTACAGAACCTAATAGATCACGTTATACGATTTGTAAATTCTCAGAACATCGTTGAAGAAGCATTTGTTTGCTTTGATATCTATCATAATAAAATATACCGATTGTAACTTTGATGAAAACGACCCATACATGCGTGTTGAATACATGTAGGTACGTACTACGCACGTAAGTGATCATAAAATAATTTCTTCTGGATCTTTTCCGCCATTTGGAATTGAGCTATGTATGTTCTTGTATTTAAGTAGGATTGCATTTTTGGCCAAAATTACATGTTACCATCAAAACAGAATTTTAAATTTGAGCAAGGCCATTTGAAAATGCTAAAAAGTTTGTACCTGAGTGTGTACTCAGTGATTATGTGTATCATCATAAGGTGCCTTGGCAGAGAGTGAGAGAGTAATGACAATTCTCCGTTCTCTTGCAGGTGTATAAAGTTTCTTCTAGGCTAGCGCAGTAGATGATACATTTATCAAAAACACTTCCACGCTGTAATAGAACAAATTTCTTAAGAAGAACCAACCTGTGCTAAAACTTTAATTTATTTTCGTGAACCAACTTAGTATTTAACCAATACATTTCGTCAACAAAAATTTATTAGACATGATAATTCTAAATTATGGTGACCATTTATAATTTAGTCAAATGGGCATGTGATGTATGGGGTAAATAACAATTTGCAACCCTTTGTTAAGGGGATGATTATAACGCCCTGCATAGCGGGGGTTGTTCGACACCTGATCAATGGAACACTAGAGCGACACTATTGTTACATTTTAAACCGGTCCTTTTTAATATTTTGGAGATCTCTTAACAAAGGATAATGACATATTTTTTGTACGAGTTCTCGCTAGCTTCTTTGTCGTCAAATAAAGTTTAAAGTTGCATGAAATAAAGTCAAGAGCGTGTTGAATATTTTATTTTAGATAATGTGTGAGACACGTGGCCTCCACCACAGGCACGTGCCAGCCATCAACAAAAACAAATAATCATTATTTTAGTATATGAAATATTGTTTGCAAAACGCGAATGTAAACTGTGCAAGCATTATATTTATTGTTTTTTGTGTAGTTTCGGATCTTTATTATTACAGGATTCTAAAAAGTATTGTCTATAGTTTAACAGGGAATCAACGCCTAAGCGGTTAGGAAACTGGCAGGTCCCACGATGGGCGCCAACACGCGCCCGCCCGCTGGAATACCGACCAAAGCCCAAACCAATATGTGATGCCAATGGACACTTTTTACCCGGAGCACCACGAGGATCTTCCCGATGTTTCGGCCATTACACCGGAACATGGGACCTTCCTCGAAAAATAACAAGAAAAGTTGGTAAGTTAAACGTGTGCTACGGGCTAATAAAACATTCCGCAGATACTTTAATAAATTGTATCATTACTTTTTGTCCTTGGAGAAAGTCATAAAGCTCTGTCATTTATTTGTCAACATACACGCAAATCACTTCCTGCGTTCCAAAATATCGTGTTACGCAGTAGTTAGGTGACTGCTTGCAGAATATTTCGCTACTTACGATTTGCTCAATGACTGCATAAATATACATAGATTTTGGTTAAAATCGATGACCTATTAATACGTATGCACGCGATTTCTTGCATACATTTTCGCGGAAAGCACAATCAGGACATGAATCACGTGTGGAACGTAGGTAGCGGCTAAATTTAGCACGTTGTGTTGAAAGGTATTTATCGAATATGGCTTTGTCTCGTTCCAGCGGAGGAGTTAGCCAAAGAGCCGCCAGACGGAAGATTTCCAGATTGGTTGAATCTTCGCGTGCAGAGACCGAAAGCGACAGCGACAGGGCCACGCCTGCGCGCTGGAAAAAGCGGCAAAGAAATGTCTTTGATTGAAATGCCCGATGCACAGACGTTCCAAGTGAGTGAATGAGGCTACATGTGTGTTACGTTTGGGATACAGTTGCGCGCCAAACGTGCTCTTGTTTGTTTGTGATAGCGTGATGTTGTGAATAAACGTTACGCTTACGGGCGTTGCCTTGAAACTTTTGAGTTCCCAAGTAGGTCAGTGTTGGTGATAGCTGTAGTTACATGAAGTCATTACATTTAACTTTAATTTATCTTTTACATGCTTTTACAAGAATTTGGTATGATATTCAGTGGTGGTCATTTAAAGTACTTGGATTCTTATTTACTGACACTAATTCTTTTGTTGCGCATTTATTTTATTTTAGATTCTTAATTTGCTTTCGTTTTCGTTTATTTCAGCCACGTGAATGCCCGGTTCACAAGTATCCAAAGAAACCAATAATAAGAATGATTCAAGAATGAGGCATTTTTTAGTAGCGCATTTATTTTATTTACTTGTACCATCTTTGTTTTAATAAATTTTAGCGCAATTATACAACATAGGTTCTATCAAATTTTAATAATTATTAGTGCAATTATACAACATATGTTCTCCCAAATTTTTACATGTCTGTGCAATAAAGGAACCTACGTCAACAAGGGATCAGAAATTATCTGAGGGAGGACATTTACAAAGCAACCAGGATCGCTACAACGAAGCAAATAATAAAGATGATGATCCATTGGACTTAAATGTAAAGAAAGAACCGGTAGACGCAGACGGTCATACTCCTTACATTCCAGGAGCATTAACCGATCCTGAAAAACGTCACGACACTCATGATATATTAGTTAAAAACGCTGTCGAACAGTTACACGGACCTCAAGAGAACCAGGCCCATAAATTTTGGAAAAAAGTTGCTGAGAACGCAAAGAAAAATGATCGAGCCCGGGAGCAGAATATGAGAGACGACAAAACTAGTGGAACACCCAAATTACCTTACGTCAACGTCGCCCAAAACTTTCAATTTGCCAAGAAAATGCATGTCGGCAATCTGGAGCATCAGCCGTTACCTGATACTTTAGGATACCGAAATATGACAAAGATTGCAGAGCATCGGGATTCAGATATCATTGTGAAACCATATGCTATTGGATGGAAAGGATACGGGGCCTCTGGGCCCACGTGTTGCACGAAGATGCGCGTTCACCGACCTAAGACATGCGACACGAAAAAAGCTGATGGTGATAAGAATAATACGCAGAGACCTGCAACGTCTGCCCCAGATTTAGGAGGACAAACCAAAAAGCCCATGACCCTGATGGATCTCGCTATCTGCTGGGATTTTAGGTCGGACGACCCTAAAAGAGAACCGAGACCACCTAAACATATAGACGGTTCGAACGGCTCTAAGGCACCAGCAGTCTTTACGATGGTTCACACACCTAAAGAAGAGGTCGAGGTATCTCCTATCGGTCACGCCAATCCAATTTTTAATCAAAACCGTATGCTAGGCGATGTCGGTCATCATCCCGTGCCGTACTTTGAAAAGGATATGACTAAGGATAAAAGACGGGATTCTTGTGATGTTCAGTACTGTCCACAGCATGCGAGTGCAAATGATAAACCTAGGTCTGCGTCATCGAGCAGAAAGAGCTCGAGTCAATCGGGTAAGAAGGCGGAATGCGATGGAATACATGGATGCGGCACACCGAGTGAAATAAGCCGTAAGCCCAGCCGCGACGACACAAGGCCAGAGAAATTACAGCCCATTAAAGATGCGTGGAATACTAAAATAAAGAATAACAACAATTACGATGTAAATCGTAACCGTCATAGTTTAGAGTCCTATGAGAAGACACCGTTGGCCCAGGGGAAATTACACCACAGCTCGCCCAATGAATCCCACCAACTTTCGCGACGCTCGACTAAAGACAGTGATTCATCCAACGTTAAACACAAGAATTGCGTGTCTTGTAACGGAGTAAAATCATCCCAAGACACAAAACAAAAGGAGGATTATAAATTCGCTTTTAAAGCGGGCAATCCTAATTCAGTGCAGAGCGTGACAGGTTCGACTGACTCTAAAGGAGTAAAAATACCAAAGATGCGGCATCCTTACACTAAGAAGTCTTATACTATTCCGACGTTGGCGCCTCCATTCAGTATTTGGCGAGACGCGAACGCTACAGGGTACCCGGAACACTGGCGCTTAGCGAGCGTGTATCAACACGCGTATAAACCACCTGAGCAAAGGCGTAAACCATTAATAGACAGCGTTTATCAATGATAATAAAATTGCACATTATGATTACTAAGTGTTTATTGGGTCCGATAACCAATAACCAAATGTACATTAAATTATTTATTCAACTGTTCGGAATTAAAATATTTCATCGATTAATCGTGTTTATCATTAGAGCAAGATAACACGCAGGTGTCGAGTTATCGGCTCAAGCATTCTTGAACATAATCCCTGTCGTCTATCATATATTCATGGTAGAAATCTTTCGTACTCCATGAAGAAGGTACATTTTCTTATAGTTTCCCAGGCCTTGCTGCAGTAGTGGTACCATCCTTTTTCAGAAAGATTCGGTACGTTAGTGATTTGATGTCTGTTGACGCCTAGGACCATCCATCGTAGACGTTTAGCTAGTTGTTCGAAAGGAGGATGACCGCGATAGATTTCGCGGTTATCTGTGAAAACAAAAATGAGTTGAAACACAGCTCTAATTCAGTATATGGTCATAACGCAAACAGTTTAATATTTAATACATAATTACTAGAACTGAATGGAGCCCTGTATAATAAGCATATTATATATAATTATAGATCTATACACTGGTATAATAAGTGCTACACACATTTAATTAAAATTTGGATATGTCTACCGAATCATTTCAAAACATATTAATTAGCCGATAAAAAATCAGCATGAATAAAGTCGAAACATTAAATTCCATCGCCTAGTCGCGCTATTCCGTGTCGACAACCGTTCTGAAGGTTTAGCTTTGACCCAGTCCTTCTATAAAGGTTCAAGGCGTGGTAAGCTTACAAGGTATATTTATATCAACCAGATCTAACCGCATTTACTTATGTAAATAGATCGACAAATTATACATGAAAATAAATGTAACTTAGAATCGCGCCTATGTATCTTTGAGCGGTAAACCAGAAGAGGCTTCTTTCTTTCTTTTTTTTTATTTTAAAGCATAAACAAAACATTTTCTATTTGCATTTGCATATTTATGTTTTAGTTCTATAAAAAAAAACGCCAGTCTACTGTTTAGCAACAGTGGGGTAATGGTTAAAGTGGCCTCGCCACTCCTACTGCGACGAGAGTTGTGAATTTAATACCCATACGATACAAAAATTTATGATATCCAGAAAACGTTTTCTGGATCTGGGTGTTCCGTATCCGTCGTTTCAATGTTTGTGAAGTTCCCCGCGTCACAGGAATTCATAGTGCGTAACCTTGTAAACAAAAAAATCAAATCTAGCAGACTCTATTCTCCTACTGGCGCTTACTAATATCTTCTTACCAGAAAACTATTTACTACTAAGAATTATGAACATACCGGCTAGTATTTGCCATTAATAGGTTAGTTTATTTAACTCGTTATATAACTTTTATCCGCGAAATATATTTGACGGCTTTTGTGTAGAAAATATGTCAAATCGCCATATTAACTTCAGATAACAAATATTTGACGATTGAAAAATCAGCCCTAAATAACGTAGGCACATTAACTTATCATCTAACTCCATTAATTCTAATAATCGTTCTAATATTCATGCAGAATAACTTACTAACTACTGCATAACAAACGAAGCCTTGAACTCACCAAAGTCACTGTATATTTCCGGCAGTAGGAACAAATTAATGGGCGTGCCACAATTCCCGACATTGTACCCTTTGCACACGCTGTCGACATTCAGACCATTCTTGTTTGTATCGCTATACATATACATTCCCGAGTTTAACTGTAGATTTGACTTCAGGAATGCTTGCCTGAAACAATATAAAGATATAGTATATAGGTTGATACAAAACATATTCATATTTTATTTTCTCAGCCAACAATTGATTGGTTGGTCCTGTGGTAAAAATTGCGTTTATTTTTGCGCGTGATCGTGACATGTTTAATTTCAGAGTCAGATAATCTGGTATAAGTTTGTATGTTTGGAACTAATCAGTAGTACGAAGTGTGTGAATGTCTGATGACGATAGGGTCGCCTCTTTTAAGGGTGACCTAAAAAAGTTTACGAAATACACTTTTGGCTAACCCTATGGTTATAAATATTTTTCTTTCTTTTTCTTTAAGGTACAGACATGAGCCTATATAATATAACTATTGTTTTATATACCACCAAGATGGTAAATATAAGAATACCTACGTCTCGCCTTATAGTAAGAGCGATTACCGTAGCCTACGGATGCGATCTTTTGTAGCATACAGACACTTTTTCTGTGTAGTTGGGCTCAGCGTTAGGCGTTAGGATAGCACCTAACAACCACAAAATGACTTCTATCATCCCACTATAAAGCTTAAATTGTGACACTAATAATGCAGGTGTCGCGTATTAGGGCGACAGTATATAATTGAGGATGGGTCACTCTCGGCTCACTTGCCATTAATGATAACATCTGAAAATAGGTACTTATAGAATTGACAAAGGAAGTACAGGGTCTATTAATATATTTAGTCGCAACTACAAACCAGAGGCCAAACGCAATAGGTTTTCAATTATGGCTGGTATTCACACAATTGACAGAATAAATTGTAATTAATGTTTTGCGATTTCAATATTTTTGTAGATTATCTGGTATATCAGATACCAGAGAGAGAGAGAGAGAGATAGAGAGAGAGAGATAGAGAGAGAGAGAGAGAGAGAGAGAGGAGATAGATTCAGGATGGAAGTTATTTAACTTCTGTCTTTAAAAAAACGCGGTGGATTAGCAAAAATTAAAGAAATAAATCTGATTCTTTGCACAGTACATTCAATAGTTTGTATTGAAGTATTTAATAATGAAAATAAAGTTATATAATAATGTATATTTATCAGCCCTCATTAAAATATAATAATCTATGGAAACTTATAATGCACCAATGAGCGATCACTAAAACTACATACTTATCTGCACTGAATTAAGACCGATACACTTTTAATAATAATTAAATTATCAGCTTACAATGGATGCGAGGTAATCTCTTATTGGAAGCGAAGCATTCATAATCGTTTATACCTACATATATCATGTTATTATGCTATAATACCACAAAATATATCTCTCGATAATTTATAAAACATCGGAGCAGCGATAGCCTAGTGTGAGACCGTTGGACTGCTACGCAGAGGTCTCGAGTTCGATCCCGAGGCGCACATTCTAACTTTTCGAAGTTAGGTGAGAGTTCTCCATAATGTTCTCTAAGATAAGTGAAGTCTGCCAAATCGCACTGGGCCAGTGTGATGGACTATGGCTTAAATCTACGAAAATTTTGCAATCACAAAACTTGCATTAAAATTTAATAGACCCTGCACTTCCTTTATTATTCCTATGAGTACTGTCTGTCCTTCAATGATATACCTACTATACCACTACCTAAGTACCTATTATTCTTGTCGAAATCTATTTTTATAATGAGATGATTCAAATTAACTACTCAAAAAAATCCTTTTGGGATTCGTGATATGTATATTTGTGTGAACGCGATCATGCATATTAAGCTCACTCGACGGAGTCAGCTTGTGTCCACCATAGGAATAGAAATTCCTTCCACCGTAATTTCCTTTCCTAGGCATAGTGCCAGCAATGAGCGAGCAGTATACTCTTTATTGTAAACGTAGCGTATCGTATCGTGTTAAAGCCTGTGTTTGCCTTATTAAATAAATAAAAATGCTTAGCATCAGGTTGGCCCGTATGCTTGCTTGCCACTTTAATAGTATAAACATGTTATCGTATCCAATATTCGTTACCTATAATGATCTTGCATAATAGTAAGAGTCTCTGGTGTGAAGTCTTCAAGCTGGCATCTATTGTGTAACAGTAGCAAATGTGGATGGCTTTCACCGCCGCCTGTGGACTCTGAACCTTCTTGGGTACTCGCCACCGTGTTGGATGCTGATAGGGACGGTTTTAACATCTCCGCTGCTTGGATGTATCTGGACAAAAGGTTGTAGACATAAGTATAATGTATGAAAATAGCGATATGGATAATTTTCGAATATCATTCAAATGAAATTCGAATGAATTGAATTAACAATACTATACGTCAAATATCATTAACATTACCTTAACTTTATTCGAAAATAAATCGAATGTATCAATATATTAGCTTTTGCTCGCGGCTTCGCTACCGTAAAAGTAGGTTAGCTTATGTTAGTAGCAGACCTTTATTTAAATAAAATATAGCCTATGTTACTCACAGAGTAACATAGGCTATATTTTATTTACAGCTTTAGTAATACAGCTTTAAGGTCTGTTCACACAGACCGGCTCGGAGAGCATGGGCCGGCGCTCTTCTTTTCACACAGACCGGCGCGAGTTAATACGCTTGGAACTGGCCGGAGCCGACCAAACCGTTTCACATAGACCGGCTGGAAGAGCACTGTTAGAGCGGATACGCTAGGAGCCGGACAGATGCGCTCGGAGCCGAGCGGGTACTCTACAAGGGCGGTGTACCTCTAGTTCCGCGCAGTGTCCTAAATGACTCAGATTCCGGACTCCTAGGTCACGCTAATACAATTGAATTATAGTCTAAAGATAGCGTCATTGTCGCGACTCATTTGAAGCGGCACATTGTCTCGCTTCACGTCTAGTAATGAGTCGTTCATACAAACACATTTAGATTTGCATGAACTACCATGACTGCGGCTGTCGGCATGATATGGCGCACGCGGGTCGCGGATCGAGAGAGGACACAATTAAAGCCGGTCGGCTGCGCGAGTGCGAAAGAGCACGCAAACAGAGCCGCTCGGCGGCGCAAGCTCGTCATCAGAAGCAGCCGGTCGGCTCTTCTTATTATTTCACACTAAGCGCTTTCAAGCATTCTGAATAACAAAAGACGTGAAATGTAAAAATAAACCTTATTACAATTATTCAAAACTCTGTTTTCAACGTGATAAAAATCTGCTCTCCTCTCCGAACCGGTCTGTGTGAACGGACCTAAAGGCGGTGAAAGCATTTTTAGAATCAGTTGAGTAGTTTTTCAGTTAAACTCTTACAAAAAATCAAATCTTTCCTCTTTATAATATTAGTATAGATAAAACGTCATAAGAAATGCAGTATAGTAATAAAACTATACCATACCGACAGTTATCATGTAGACGAAATTGCCGGTACAAATGTTCTAATGATAAATGATTAGGTATATTGCACAATATTTCACAACGAAAAGATGTAAGTACTATCTTAAAGCTAAGTCCTAATGTCTGCGATATCTGTGAATGTAATACACATACATAGGTATATAGTATCATAACTATTCTATTCTATCTTTAACAGCACCCCTCGCAACTGAAGCGTCAAGTACTGCAACCGCCATAACTAGACCTACTTATTTTGTGTTCCTACACTGTCACTTGTCTCCTTTAATTTTTAATTTGTGTTTTGGATTTAAAGTTTTTTACGTTTTTTCTTTCTATTGTAAACTTACTACTTGTAAATGGGAAATGTTGTCTTACACCTGTTATTAGGCCAGATTGTTTAGTTTTTATATAAATGTGTATCAAATTGTATGTTCCGCCTAAAAGCTGTTGGTGTGCCAATATATAAAAAAATAAATATCCCCAAAGAGTGTATTAAAAAGTGTGTTTAACATCACATTTCGCCAGCTATCGTTTTAGTACAGACCTATTGTCATCTACCCAGCACCGTTTTAGATTCCACTTAACTGTCCTGCAAGCTATTGAGAAAAACCCAACAGCAGCATTTGGATCGACCCAGTAATGACATATTTATCCACTCTTTTTAAAAACGACAACTCCCTCTCTAGGCACAATTCCTGTATCGCGAGGACCTTTATAAACATTCAAACAGCGGACACAAAGAACACCCAGACACAGAGCAACTATTTGTGGATCACACAATTGTTTTACCTCTTTGAGGATCGAACCCACAACACTCGACGCGGTAGCAGTGATGAGGCAACCACTTAAACCACTACGCCATACGTGAAGTCTTAATATTTGTATCACGGCTTATACAGGTTGTCTTCTTGAACCCATGACAAAAGATTTCGCCATGTTCGGGTGTAGAGACGTTCGATATTATTTATCGATCGAACAGTTGCCTGACATGGCGTCGGGGGCAAAACTGTTATTAGCTTTTTCTATTATAAAAATTATACATTTACCGTTCACTTCGTTTAACTTGCAATCATGAGGCTAGAATTGAACCTACGACCTTGGCCATGTGCTCACTTAAGCAGCTAAGCTAGTTTTGGCCATAGTACCTACACAATACTTTTATCTTCCTCGGTTAACATAACGCATGCAGGGGCGTCAACTTCATAAAATTATTGCAGACCCTTTAATATACCTAATATATATTTTAGGTAATTATAATTTTCCTTGACATATGTAGTAGGTAAACAAAAACTAAAGAATAAAAACCTTTTGTCACTTCTCATGCACTCACGTGTCTAATAACTAGTAGGTACTTTAGGAAAAATTATTGGGAGGTCTCAGACCTATTGATAAAGCAATTGAGTGATATTCGGCACCTCAAGCCCTATGGAGTCGGCGCTAGTGAAAGCATATCTTAAAAATGTAGTAGTGATAAAGTTATATACCTCAAGAAGTTGTAATCGGTGAACCAATCCTGTACGGCAATAAGTACGTGGCATATTGCCATGAGGTATGAAGCTATTTGGAGGCAATCGACGGTGACGACGTTGGCGCTGCGTGCAGTGATCGTCGTGTTCGACTCTTCGATCAAAGATGGCGACCACAGTGCTTGGCAGTCGAGGAGTATCACGCGATCGTTCGTGACGTACATGTCGATTCCTGAAATGTTCCATTACAATTTTGGATTAAGCTTGTACCTTTTATTACATTATTAGGTTCTACTAGCTGATTCGCCAGCATAAATGCGACGTATAAAAGAATTCGATCGGTAATTTAAGGATATGGTCTACATGGTTTACTAGGATGGTATCTATGTATTTGTAAGAAGTGTCTTACAAAGGTAGTGACCTTATATGGTTGCACAATCTAGTGTTAGGCGCAGATGTAGCAGCGTTGTTTAGTTAAGAAAATCTTTTGCTGTTCGCAGCTGAACAATGCAATAGAATATTATACAAATGTTTATGGATGCGTTAGGAATATCTCGATTATGTGAACAGTGGCAGTACCTCCACATAAGTTCAAAAAGTTTATTCAAATGCATGATCCAGAATTTTAATAGTTTATTAGATTAAATCTAGAAATCTACAGATTAGTACACACTGAACCGTAGTATTTAATCTCAGCCGTTAGATAAATTAAAATAATTCATTAATTAGTGTCGCTTGGAGTACTGACATTGGCGTATTTAAGGGTTAACCAGGTCATCCTAAAATTGTCTGGTGCCTACCCCAGGGTGTTAGGTTTCAAGTCACATTGGTAGGGTTTTATATATATTCTGAGGCTGAGGCCTAGGTAGGCAGGCTAGAAAATAACTCTAGATAAGTCATTGACTACTGCCGACACTGGTGCCGCAAGTTCAAATATTTCACAGTGGAAATCTAAAGATTACGGAACATCTCTAAGGGCCTTTTCATTGTCATGCGTGTTTGCGCCCGCATGCAGGCCAGGCACGCATGCGTGCTGCCCGCAACCTATCGTATCATACATGTTTTTATTGTCATGCGCGCACCACGCACGCGGTGCACGGGCGGCGGGGCCAAAAATATCTGCTCTGCGTGCGGCTCGGAACACGCATGCGCGCCTGGCCTGCACGCGGGCGCAAACACGCATGACAATGAAAAGGCCCTAACCCTATGAGTTTTTCTAATACCCAATCTGGTTCTGAAAATGACTATCATGGAATTATTTTAGTTCTTTTCCTAACTTCACACATGGTGCATACCCCAGGGTGCTAAGTCATCGCCATTTAGGGGTGACACTGGTGCCGCAGGTTCAAAAATTTGACAGTGGACATCTAAAGATTACGAAACATCTAGTTCAATGAGTTTTTGTAATACCCAATCTAGTTCTGAAAATGACTATCATGAGATAGGGCGTTATTTTAGTTCTTTTCCTAGCTTCACACAATTTGTACATTCAAATTTCATTAGAAACTGTTTTTACTAGACGTGCTAGACCACGTAGAACAGCAATGAGCGAGAAGAGAATTTCTATAGAGGTCTCTCTAGTATATATTTACTCTGAGGGCAACAGAAAAATTATTTGATACTTTTGATTTATACCTTTTGTACAATGGACTCCTCGTTCTATTTGTTCAATATCCTGCATTTTGAACTTGAATGTACTGTCCTTTTTCTCCTGTACCTTTGGTTCAGCCGCTCCAGCATAATCTAGAGCTTCGATTTGATTTTCTAAAGCTGGCATATCATTGTTTTCAAATGTGTTATCAACTGGCATTTCATGTGAATTCAATATTTGTGTGCAAAGATTCTGGTCATGTACATTATTTGCAATTAGATTAAGAATCATTGATTTGCCTACACCTTGAGTACCTGAAAATAAAATTTATTCTTATCACTTACCTACATTGACACTAAACAAAATATCTTATGAACTCATCCTAATGTTCCTTGTAATTATAGTGTACTACCCCTACTAAAGTAGAGGCATTCCAGAAGACATTTTTAAAGCAGCTACAAATACCTGTAGCATTTAGCATATTAGCAACAGTTGTCTATTTAACTAACTGCTATCATGTAATAACTACTGAATATCCAAGTTAATAAATAAATAAATCATGTGATGGTGATCCAATAGTTCACAGTAAACTTTATGGGATACTGCATACAGTAACCAAAAGCTATATCATAATATAGCTTTTGGTTATATGATGATGTTGATTTATTGTCTATACAAATGTTGTAAAGCTTGTTGTATGATAAACATGACAATCACAGGCATCACCTACTTGTCAAAATTGAATAATCTTTTTGCATTAGACTGTTTATTAAAGAAAGTTAAAGTAATAATACAAGAAAAAGCTGCAGAAAATTCATATATACCATAATTATATGACCACAGAATACGTATGCTATACCCAAAATGTAGGTAGTAAATAATCAAATTATATTAAAGAGTACATATAATTTAGTACAGATTTAATTATTACCAATGATTCCCACAACTAAGTAATTAGTGCTTGAATCATGTAGAAACTCCAATGCTGCTGTGTTCAGCTCTAAGTTCTCATCCAGTAGTTTCACAGGTTCTGTCATGACCTTCAATGGTGGATTTGGTTTATGTTCTGCAAACATGATGAAATTCTTTTAGTATTTGATTTCCAGAATGTTAATGAAATATGTTTAACATTGTTAATAAAGAATTTTCCAAATTGGTTCAGGCGTCTTCAAAAAATCAGTGAACATACACAAAAAAGATTCCAACGAATTGAGAACCTCCTGCTTTTTTGAAGTCATTTAAAAAGGACCATCATCATGGGTCTTGTATTTCACAATTTGGTGCCAAGCAGGTAGGATACCACTATGCAGATGTTTTTAGCTAAAAAGTAGATTTGCACTTAGCCTGACTGACAAAATAAACTTTCCTATTCCCTACTTTTTTTAAAGGTAACCAAAATCACATTTCTGCAATAAACAGCCATATTTATAAATAGCTATTCTCTTTTAGCGTAAGATGGACCATTGGCTTAATTGCTAGGCATTAAAAAATATCTCCAACCTTTAGCTATGTGCTTAAACAAAACTGCACTGGAAATAAATCCTTGCCATGCTAAAATTCTGTTGAGAAAACTTGCAAATGCACATTATTTAGTACTAATTTCATTATATACCATCCAAAGTTATTTGGAGCATTTATTTTAGCAATACAGCTGCTCTTTGTTTATTATAACATAAACTGTACTTTGATATTGATATTAACTGAATTAAATGGATGTACAATAAAATGTATTCTATCAAATATTTTTAACGAGTAAGGTGATAAAAAAGCACATGAGTGATGGAAAGAGGCTACAAAAAATCTATGGACTTGCAAAACTAAGGGTGCTTATTTATTTGCAGCAATTGCGGTTAAAGTTTAAAAATCGGTCGCCATTTTAGGGGGTTGCGTGGGGGTGGGGGGTGGTGAGGGACAGTTTTCCTCCACCACTTCCACCCGTCGGAAATACATATATGTATACATACATATAATCCAATATATAAGGTCAGTGACCTTAACCTCAAAAAACTAATTGGAATAAACATATCGTCTCTAGTAATTTGTCGACGGAGCCCCGCTACGAGGGGCTCCTATAAGTAGGTGGTCACAAAAAAAAATACCATGAACGCTACGGCGCGCGGCGCGGCGGGAGTAGAGCTCCCGCCTGCGCCTTCTATCCTAACCTATCCAAGTCGGAGTGGTAAGAGTCGGCTCGCAGCGTTTACCTTCCGAAAGAAATTCTGACGTTGACCTCGAGTTCAGTGACCTTGATCTCAAGTTCTGTTAACTTGCCTACAAGTTCAGGGTTAGAGTGTAGCAAAGAGTGTGCAACTTTTTGGGACTCGTCCTGTAGCGTCACCCGCGTATTGCAAAAAGTCGAAAATATTTTTTTCAGCTTTTCGAAAATTTGTTAAATTTTGTATTATGAGTATTCTATTTTATTGAGGGGTAAGAAATAACTATCTTTCTCTCTTGTACATTTTTTGCTATTTCTAATAGTTTACGGCAAAAGCGATTTAAAGATTTATCGTCGTACTACAAAAAACGCCGATTATCTCACAATCCACCCATCCTAGACAAAAAGTGACAAGATGACTTTCGGCTTATTTTTAGTCGTCTTATACGATAGAATTAAAATAGCAATCATTTTAGGAAACTTGCGTCTATATATTTTTTATCAAAAAGTAATAAGAAATATATAGACGCAACTCTGGCAGCCAAAAATACTTTTGGGGGATAGAGACAATGTCTCTTGAACCTTGTTCAGGCAACTTGATGGTAAACCAAACCCGTAATTGCTGCCAAACTATTTGTACGGCCCCCTATTATCTTTCTGGATGAAGCTGAGGTGATATGAGTAACCGAACAATATTTCACGTCGGTTACTTACAATGGCACAATTGTGGGGCTAAGTGCGGATAACACACATCCAACTAACTAACTAACATTACACTGGTGTCTAGTAAACCGCAATATGACATCTTGTCAAGTTCTACCTAATACATTGCACAATCAATTGATACTTTTATGGACTGTTTTCATGTTTGATTAGCTAGGGATTTAATAACATTCCCAAGGCTTTGCCACCATAACATTCCACTACAACATTTATTACAGATATGGTAGTGATTAATCATTTTAAACTTAATTCTATTTATAAAGCTTAGTTTATTAATTAATATTCCCTAAATATCACATCAGTTTTCTTAAATCAAGGTATATATATTACAAATAATGATTTCATTTATAACTACCTATGCTTTTCTTTTCTTTATTTTCATTCTGAGCAATTTTACTAGGGTGAAGACTCTCCTGTTCAGAACTTTTTATTGTCTTAGGACTTTGTGGTCGCTCCTCCTTGGGAGCACTTTGTTCTCTAGTTTTTAATATTATGGTTGGTTGTTTTTCTTTTTCTTGCTTCTCTTTCATCTGATCTTTAGTAGTTTCTCGATCAGATTTTAATATGACCGGTCTCCTTGGTGCAGATTCCTTTTGGATAAAATTAATGAATCAGTAAATAATATCATAGAACAAACAATGTAGGTATAATTAATGTAGCTGAATAATTAGGTAAACATACAAATATTTGCTAATTATTTTATAAATCACATGTGTGTCCTCCCCTTCGCTCACCTGTATAACTCAAAAGGATTGTTTTCTATATTTATTCTATGGCTTTAGGAATTTCATCCTCAAAAGGCTTAAGCTTAGATAAATATGCCTCATGTGAGGCTGGCAAAATGTGGTGTACCTATGCTATTTCATCAGCTATGTTTAAACCCTATCTTCATATACTAGGCATATATCCAGTATCGAATAATACATTATCTGAGCGGGGAATCGAACCTGCGAATTCAGAATAAGATAGATATAGAGAATAAGATCTAAGTAAGCTACTTTTATCCAAAGTACTAACTAGGCAATCAAGTAATTACTTTAGAAAATTAAGAATGTTTTTACCTTTAGATTGAATATTTTTTTCTTTTTATCAGCCATGATTTATAACTAGGACAAAATCATCAAGATTTTATAAATTCAACGTATTTTGTTTGGTCAGTGTTTACGAACTATGAATTTGTGACATTTTACAATCAATAACGTCAAACTAATTTGTCAAACTGTCTCAAAACTCAAGTTCTCGTACTCATATTCTCTCTCTCAAACTGATGGTATTGGTAACATTCGTCACCATCATCAGATCTCAGCGGAAAGACGTCTACTGCTGGACATAGATCTCCCCCAAGGTTTGCCACACACACCGGTCTAGGGCCATATGCATCTAATCGCTTCCCGCGACACTTACTAGGTAACATTGGCAACTATGTATTACTTTACTCTTTGATTGGCAATTTGTTAATGTAAAAGACCTACTACATACATAGATAGACTATTTGCCGAACACTAATTCATATTAGTGTTCTAATAATAATTTGGTGTCTTTGTTCATACAAATACATCAAATTATTAGGTAGAATTAAAGTAAATATTGATAACAGTCCGCGATATTAAAAATAAATGAAATCGATGGCGTACTATATATACGGCTTATTCCCGCCCGCTCCGCTATTTTGTTCCCCAGCGCTCCAAAACTAAAATTAAATATTATTATTATTTTTGAAATCGTTACCAAGGGCTCCAAAAGCTTATGTTAATTTATTTATTTAAAACCTCTGATCTCCATACATTTATTCCCAAGAGCTCCAAATTATACAGGCTGTTTGGAAGATCGATGCTAGTATAGACTATGTAGAACCATTTGAACCATACTTGTCTTAGACGAAGTGTGACAATTTCTTTTTTAGCTAATTTTAATGATTTTTGATGACAAAACCCAAAATTTTGCAGTTAGTTGAAAGTAATGGCCAGTTTGAAAGATAAATAATTTATTTTTTATGTTATTTATTAAAGTAATGTGTAAACAATCTAATGAATCATGAATTCATGATTAAGACATCTGAGTCATGAGACAATTTTTTTACAGACATTTGAAGTGAATTATTGTTTTTAAGATTTATATAAAGCTGTTTTTGAAGGCTTTTATAAACAACACGGATGGTGCTTTTTTTTGTTCAAACATTTTTAAAAACAGGCCTGGTTATTGATCTCTCTTTTGAGGTATTAACTACGCGGATAGCTCACAAATTGTTGAAATTAGGACCTTCAAACCAAATTGAGGGAGAAAATTAAAAACTTTTACCAAACGATTTTCGTGCTTTAAAAAAATACTTTCTATGTTGGAAATGATAAGTGAATTCAATTCTAAGTATTATTTTATTTTGCACGTTCGAAAAATTTAGGGGCCCTTCTAACAAAGGCCGTGATAAACTTGACCCTTTCAGGTAGCGCGCATAGTAGTAATAAAAATTGGCGGTACGTAAATACATAGCACAGCAAAAACAACCTTAAGACAATAGTGTCATGTTTTCAATAAGTACCTGGTTTTTAAGGGACGCTAGTATACTTTTCTTATTACTTAGTCGAGTGACAACTACGCTTGTAACTAGACGTTATATCCTATTCGTGACAAATCACCGTGTGCAGCTGTAGCCCTTTGCGCTCCTGCACTAGTTGATTTAGTTACGATTGTTTCACTGTGTTCAGTTGTAGCCTTAGCTACCTAGGTTTGCGCTCCTGCACGTGTTCATTTTGGACTTTTGAGTTTAAGTTAAACATTTAATGCTCCACTACGCTGTATTTGTAACTGAGAAGTGACTATGGCTACTTTCACGAACGAGGAATATGCCGACATCGTTTTTATGTATGGTAGAGCAGACGGCAATGGATCTTTAGCACGACGGATGTACCAAGAACGCTATCCTAATCGCAGACTACCGAATGTGAGAGTGTTTTACAACACATTTCGTCGGCTTGCTGAAGATGGGATTGAACCTGGAGTCAATCCAGGTAGACATGGTACCGACATTGAGGAAGATATCTTGGCGGCATTTCAAGCTGATCCACATACCAGCACCAGAAAAGTAGCTCGAAATTTAAACATTTCTCATTGGAAGGGGTGGAATACTATGCACCAAAACAACAAGTACCCGTTTCATGGCACGGGTGTTCAAGGCCTTGAAGAGCGAGATCCTCCGAGAAGAATTCAGTTTTGTCGTTTTCCTCTCAATTCCGACATTGAAGATGCTTGGTTCCTAAAGTCGATCTTGTGGACAGATGAAAGTAAATTTTCTAGGGAAGGGATTACTAATTTCCATAACCTTCATAAATGGGCTGAGAAACAGCATAATCCACATTGGAAAAAGCAGAAGAACTTTCAACGAAAATTCTCGGTCAATGTGTGGGCCGGAGTAATTGGCAGAACACTGATAGGGCCTCATTTCTTGCCAGATAATTTGAATGGCAACAATTATTTGGAATTTCTACAAAATGATCTTCCAGAGCTTGTTGAAGAATCCGGGGCCCCGATATTCACTACAGATCGAGAAATAATGTTTCTACAAGATGGTTGCCCAGCGCGTTGGACATTAAGTATACGGGAGCACTTAAATAATTGCTTCCCTAACAGCTGGATCGGCAGAGATGGGCCTATACCTTGGCCCGCCCGATCACCCGACCTCACTCCGCTTGACTTTTTCGTGTGGGGTCGGGCCAAAGAACTAGTTTATACGAATGTGGAAATCAACACAAAAGAAGAATTGATTGACAGAATTAATTCAGCGTTTGAAACGATGAAACTGGAGATGAAGTTAAAAATAACAATAACTGAAGTGAAAAGACAGGCCCGTGCTTGTATTAGGAACCACGGTGAACATTTAGAAAACGAATAACAAATGATTTTAATAAAAAAATCGTTTTTATTATTCCGCCTATAAATTTTAATTTTCTCCCTCAATTTGGTTTGTAAGTCCTAATTTCAACAATTCGTGAGCTATCCGTGTAGATGATACCTCAAAAGAGAGATCAATAACCAGGCATGTTTTTAAAAATGTTTGAACAAAAAAGCACCATCCGTGTTTTTTTTTAAAGCCTTCAAAAAACAGCTTTCATGAATCTTAAAAAAAATAATTCACTCCAAATGTCTGTAAAAAAATTGTCTCATGACTCAGATGCCTTAATCATGATTCATTAGATTGTTTACACATTACTTCAATAAAATAACATAAAAAATAAATTATTTATCTTTCAAACTGGCCATTATTTCCAACTGTAAAATCTTGGGTTTTGTCTTCAAAAATCATTAAAATTAGCTAAAAAAGAAATTGTCACACTTCGTCTAAGACAAGTATAGTTCAAATGGTTCTACATAGTCTATACTAGCTCCGATTTACGGCTTTGCATCGATCTTCGAAACACCCTGTATTACATCATTAAATAAAGACCTACTTACTAGTGTGTTCCCGACAGCTCGTAGTAACGATTTTTATATTGAAGTATTGACTTTTTCTTGGAGCTGCTGGGAATAAAATCTCAAAGTACCTAGATAATGTTTTGGAACTGTAGGGAACGAAATTGGTAAATGTGGATTTATTAATTATTTGAATATAAAAATCCTTGGAGCTCCTGGTAATGAATGTATGGAAATGTGAAGTTTGGAGAACAATAGATTTGGAGCGCACGGGAATAAGCCCTATATACGTAGATTTTTTTCGCTACGATATTGTATATAATTATGCTAAAAGGCCAAGATTCAGCTCTGAGTAATCCATAAAAAAAGGTTTGAGTTTTGACAGATCAAATGACAGATCAACACAACTGATGTCAATTGTCAGTTTCCGTCAGTGAGTGACTTCATTTCATTCTGTTGATTTTAAATGATTGGGCAATAAATCGTACGTCGTACACAAAGAGCAAAAAGGAAATCAGACGTAAAAAGGCCGCATTTTCTTTTAAAAATGGCTTCTGTGCCTATTTACAGTTTTCTTTTTGTTTATTTGACGTATGCTTTATCTGCTTTGGCTCAAGATACTTGCGTGAAGAAAAGTCCCTGCGTATGTGTTTTTCCAAATGGCACCGGAATCGACTTATCGCCTTCAGCTTCGCTTGGTTTCTATTCGGTGGATACATACAGTGTGAAAATGAACGGTTCACAATATGAAATGGCCACATATTATTACCATCCGTGCTACGATGTTTCAATGCCGATAAACGCGACTATTCCACCGCCTCTAAATACCTGTACAGATCCTTTATCGGTAAGTATACCTTGGTAAAATATCCTGACATCTGTGTAATTATGTTCTATAGTTACATACATACATACATAGATTCACGCCTGTTTCCCAGAGGGGTAGGCAGAGACTACGGATTTCCATTTGCTACGATCCTGACACACTTCTCTGGCTTCATTCACTTTCATCACATTCCTCATACACGCCCGTCGGTTCAAGGAGCTCTTAACCTGGCCTTTGTCCAGGACGCCTCCGATCTGGTCGAGAAACGTTCGCCTAGGTTTTCCTCTTGCGACTGTTCCATTCACACTAGCCTTATAAACTTTCTTAGTCAGTCTTTCCTCGTCCATTCTTTCTACATGTCCAAACCAGCTTAACATACCCTTTTCTATTCTTGTAACTATATCCACTTTCATGCCGCATCTCTCTCTAATCACACTATTTCTTATTCTATCTTTCAGAGTCACACCACATATGCTTCTCAACGCTCTCATTTCTACAGCATTTATTCTGCTCTCATGCTTCTTTTGCCATACCCAACTTTCACTTCCATACATAAGTGTGGGCACTAATAGTCCTCTATGAACAGCCAAACGTGCCTTTTCGGATACATTTCGACTGTTCATAAAAGCGCGTAGGGCTCCATTCACTTTGTTGCCAGCAATCGTTCTCCTTTCAATATCTCCGTCATGTTTACCATCCCTTGTAAACAAAGTACCCAAATATACAAACTCTTTCACTTGCTCCACTTTTTCTCCATCAATCATAATATTACACATCGTCACGCACTCTTCCTATAGTTACAGAGAGTAAGTAATGAACTCCATGTAAACTCCAACGTATTTCGTATGGCATGCTATGCTAATAGAACATGTTTTGAAATTCTATGGACATTGAGTAAAACCTGTTTGATAATAAAAAATGCGTGATCATATTGCTTTCAAACAAAATTGGTCTCATATGAAAAACTAAGTTGTTTGGGCAAGCAGGAAATCTTAATTTCTATCTGCTACTATTACAGTATTTCTGTAGAAATTTGTGTTCTAAAACTATAATAAGTAAATATTTGATGTGGATAAGGACCAAGGTCAATTTTGTATATCTTTTTTATAATATCAACCACTGGATCCATAGTGATCAATGGTGAAAATTGTGCTGCAATTATTTCCATAACATATTTTTTTTATGGAAATAATTTCAGATTAAGAGTGATCATAAATTCTATAGTACATTCAATACAATATAATCTATTGAATGTGACTATGTTATATATTTTTATTTATTAGTAAGGATTGGTATATCATTTTATATATTATACCTAAATATTTTATTTCTATACTTATAGGTAGTCAACATAGCTTATAATAAAAGCCTATTTACATGACATTTTCTTGAGGCAATTGTAGGGCTGCCTTTATTTTATTTGATGATAGGTACAGGCATAGTATGACACTTGTTTTAAGATACTTGCTTTGTCTAAATGAGCCTTAACAGTTACTAACAGTTACACAACATATTTTTATAATAGGTACTATATCACCTACTATGATAATACCTATTGACTGGCAGTTTTTAATTATGTTACAACAACTGACAAGTTAATCAATGAACAACAGGGAAAAACATATCTTTTTTTAATTTTCTGTATTCTCTCTGCAACTTATCACTACTAATTATATACAGATTTTGTGTAAAAAGTAACACAATATAATACTTATGTTTCTCTGGCATTTTTCTTTTTCTATATTTCTAATACTTTTGTAATAATGAAAATAATCCACTTTAGGAATAAGGCCTTGGTCACTTAAAGTGAAAACAACAAAACAATCACAATGGCTATCATGAAATTTAGCAGGAAAATGTTTGTTCAATCTAGTTTATGCATGCAATGGACCCGTCTAATATAGTGCTTCAAATACAGATTCAAATAACAATAGTTGTCAATCACTTAAAAGGGTTATATTATATCATTATCAATACATATCAATATATTGCTATATCTAAATACCCAAGGTTAATATTCAGTACCAGTCAAAAATGTTATTACTTAGTTATTACAATAGATACAAAAGAAACTAATCTAGCTAAAGTCTATTGATCTGATTTTCTGTTCTGTGTTACAATGATTATATTTCTTTTGTTAAGATCTTGTAGAATTATCAAATAAATATTTTATATATAAATAATATTTTCTTGTGTTTATTTTTACAGATTTGTCGTTATGTACGCACAATGAATATTGTTAATGGAACAACAAACAAATATGAATTGGATGCTGTATATGACTTTCTGGGACGGAGTAATGTTTCACAGTTCTCAGCTGGAGGTGACTCACTCATTTATGCCAATGGACCATCGTAAGTAATTCCTTTTATAATTTTCGGGTGAGCTAAATATTTATAGTTTGTTGAAATTAAACTACTATATACGGATTTTATCGCGTTGTTTATTTGACACTTTATACAAAATTTTTGAAAACTGTTACACTACTATTACTATTAAACTTTACTAATTTTTAAGCTAATTAAATAATTGAAACTATTTATACTATTACTATACTATTATACTATTTATATTTGTGTTTACACTCTCCCCGACGTTTCGGTTGCTTTTCAGCAGCCATGGTCACGGGGAGACTAAGATGGCAGTTGTCTCAATGTTCCAGTGTAGTTATTTCAAAGTACCCGAACATAATTTAATCATGGGTGTTTCTATTTACGCAGAATGAGCTCAAAGTATCATGAAGTCTAGCTGTGGTTTGCTTCTTCTTGGGTTTGACTATTTGAATGACTGGATCCCAAGCTGGTGGTATATTCCAACCATCTTCTCTATTGAAATTAGGATGTTTTTTGAGTTCAATAGCCTCGCGAAGCATGCTTGGTAGGAATCGGTGTTCTTTAGCGAGCATCTGTGGTTTGTCAAATCTCAGGTAGTGGTTGGTCCCCTGTTACACATGTTCACACACAGCAGACTTCAACGAGCGTTTGTGTTTTACATCAGCTATGTGTTCTTTTATGCGTGTGCCCATGCTTCTCTTGGTTTGACCAATGTGTGAGAGTCCGCAGTCACAATCTATTTTAAAGACCCCTGCATCTTGTAAAGGTACTCTTATACATTGGTCAAACCAAGAGAAGCATACGCACACGCATAAAAGAACACATAGCTGATGTAAAACACAAACGCTCGTTGAAGTCTGCTGTGTGTGAACATGTGCAACAGGGGACCAACCACTACCTGAGATTTGACAAACCACAGATGCTCGCTAAAGAACACCGATTCCTACCAAGGATGCTTCGCGAGGCTATTGAAATCAAAAAACATCCTAATTTCAATAGAGAAGATGGTTGGAATGTACCACCAGCTTGGGATCCAGTCATTCAAATAGTCAAACCCAAGAAGAAGCAAACCACAGCTAGACTTCATGATACTTTGAGCTCATTCTGCGTAAATAGAAACACCCATGATTAAATTATGTTCGGGTACTTTGAAATAACTACACTGGAACATTGAGACAACTGCCATCTTAGTCTCCCCGTGACCATGGCTGCTGAAAAGCAACCGAAACGTCGGGGAGAGTGTAAACACAAATATAAATAGTATAATAGTTTAGTAATAGTATAAATAGTTTCAATAATTTAATTAGCTTAAAAATTAGTAAAGTTTAATATGTAGTAATAGTAGTGTAACAGTTTTCAAAAATTTTGTAATAAAGTGTCAAATAAACAACGCGATAAAATCCGTATATAGTAGTTTAATTTCAATGAATAACATTCGCGTAAACAGAAGACAATACTATTTATAGTTTGCTTTCGACAAGTTACTTCTTACAGACATCATTATGCCCCTAAAAATTACTTTTAAAAATATAACCTATTGTATCATCTTGAATATTTTGTTAAAACATGTATAATCCATCTGCAATGATCTGAAACAATAGTTGATTGAACAGTTGGAGATGCAGAAATTAGTAACATACCTTGTTAGGGATATTTTTAAGTAGCTGCGCCGCGCGGTTTCACTCGCGTAAGCGCCGATGCCATGGGAATATTGGGATAAAAATTAGCCTGTGTGTCAATCCAGATCTCCAGCTATGTACATACCAAGTTTCATCACAATTGGTTCAGTAGTTTTTAGGTGAAAGAGTAACAAACATCCATCTATCCATCCTCACAAACTTTCACATTTATAATATTAGTAGGAACATTTATAATATTAGGTAACTAGTCTGGGAGCAGACAAACTTATACTTTACTTTTTTGTTTAACTAATTTCTTTTGTTTGCAATATTTTCTTACTTTTCACCTATGTAATGAGAATGACAGCTAAATAAATCATTAATCAGATTCAATGTTCTTTACAAATGCAAATATATTTATATTTCAGGGAAACAACAGTTCTTCTGGAGTGCGCTCCAACAGATAATCAGCTGATAGTGTATTCTTTAACGGATCCAAATAAACTTGTAAGTCATTGTTATTTACTTAATATAGTAACTTAACTTAATATGTATATGATATAAAATACAGAAGCATGTTTTATCAAGGCCAACTTGTTTCCTTAAGTAGGCATGGTAATCCACCTCATCAATTTAAATAAAATAATCATTTTGTAACTCAAATGAAATGTGGTCAAACAACTGAAACTATTGGGTATTGCTTTCGACATTCATTTACCTATTATAATGTATAAGTATAGCTTATTTAAGGATTGACAACTTGGTTATATTCCATAGCTTGCTTTATTTTGCATAATATGGAGCTTTGGTCATGTGACTTTTAAGATATCGTATGCATAATAAAAGAGAGACTTATCTTTGTATTTTCAATGAAATAAATTTAAACTCTGTTGTAATTACTTAACGCAAATATAAAATTAGATTTATAGTCAAGTCAATTTACAATCAGAGTTTAAATTGCCTAACCTTCAATTTTCGAGTAAAATTGCTGTTATATTAAGAGTGTGATGTGTGAATTTATTTTAACCGTTGTATGGTTTTGATATTTATTATAGTTTATTTTTTCGAGTTGCTATAACAAAATATACTAAATTATATAAATTATGGAATCTATTTGTTCATCCTGTCCTTGGAGAGCTCTTTCTTTTAAACCATAATATTGCCTGCTGATATTGTTCATATATGTATTATTATAATAATTATCTTCTTATCTATTTTATGCACAAAATCATAATTGCTTAACATAATAATTGTGACTGTGTCTAGTAAAAGGGACCACTTTGAGGATTTTAGTTGCCGAGTTGTAAGCATTTTTTTTTAATTAGTCGACATCTATGTAGGATCGGTTTTTGTTACTAATCGGTTATTAGTACCTTAAATAACATTTTGTGTACAATAATACACATAATTATAATATTTCAGTATCCTAATAGGTCACGAAGTTTAGTACCAAAGGTACCACTTTGAGGTAATATTTTACAAGCGAAGTATTTTTAATTTGGCTCGATCGCTGACGCGCGATGAAGTAACTGCGAACGATAAGGCGGCTGTACACATAGCGCCAAGGTAATGGGCCAACGTGTAGAGATCTACTTGGCGGTATCAACATACCAAGTACCAAGTAGATCTCTACACGTTGGCCCAACACGCTGGCCCACTGCCTTGGCCCAATGTGTACAGCCGCCTTTACGGGTAACTGGTAACAACAAGGGACGGTGGGGGGTGAAGCTGGGTGACGCGCGTGCCGCGCGCGCATCAGTCGGCTGGCAGGATTGCACTCGCACGTACCTACACATTAAAAATTTTGGGCTGGGCTGGGTGAAACAGACGTCATTTCATGCTGATAATTGTTGCGGTCAGAATAAGAATAATTTCTTGATGCAGTACGCATTATGGCGTACACTAACGGGGAAACAGATCATTTCAGCTTTCTTTTTTGCCCGTTGGACATACTAAATTCGCGCCAGATTTATACTTCGGACTATTTAAAAAATGTTCCGTCTTTCCAATTCAAACACAGCCAGAGATGTGTTGGAGTGCGCCGTTTCAGCTTGCCACAATTCAGACACTGTTCCGGCAGTTCTTGACGGTAATGAAACTGGTGATATAATGAATGTGCATTCATACAATTGGGCCGATTTCTTGAAAGAAAAATCCACAAAGCGTGACACAGCTGCTCTCTTACAACCATTTCAAAGCGTCCTCGTAATGATCCTGGAGTTCTGCAATGCACCGAAAGGTTTGATGATCAAGATGTCAAAAACATCGCAGTTTTTACTTCCACTTGTGATTTCACGCAAAATGCTAGTCCGACTGTAATACCTCCTACAAGGCTATCGTTTGAGCGACAACAATGTTTGTTCCACAAAATTCGTCAGTATGTTTCCCCTGAGGCTCGAAATGTGTTGTGTCCAGAACCTATAAATAGATCTGTTACATGACGTGGAAATGTCGCTTATAAGTACTGACTCAGCATCCCCGTCGACGTTAGCACTTACAGTGGAAAGCCAAAGATGGAAAACACTCAAATGCGGCTATTGTGGTCAAATGGTTATTGTGGTCAAAAAAGAAAAACTATTATTTTTGCAAAAACAGACAACTTGATGAGCGGCTTCAATCTAGTTAACTGTGTTTATCGAATAAAAAAATGTTTTTTTTTTGTATTTAAATTACTTTTGTTTGTCAAATTGTAATTTTTTTTGTAAGCAATTGTTTTTGTGTAAAGCTATCGTTACTATCTTTGCATCTTTGCGCTAAAGTATATTTTGACTGATTTTGTGATATTACTTAAAAAAAATAATATTATGTAGGTAGTTGATTTTTGTTATGAGAATGATTATAACAATTTTAGTATTTTCGATTAAAATCATAAAAGATACAAAGTCCTTTTTTAATTTTCTCCTTCTATTACTGTTTAAAATATAACCATAATTAATAAATCCATTGTTTATAGCGTATTTTCTTAAGATTATCAGTAATTAAGATAGGTATTAATTTTTTCCTACTCTTTCAAGTTCTCCTTTGAAAACCTTTCAAATCATTGAAGTTATATCTATATATCAATACGTGAAGCAAAAACTTTGTATCCCTTTTTACGAAAATTGCGCGGCTGGAGGTGTATGAAATATGACACAATTAAAGTTTATATGGAGGAGGAGGGGTGAATCCTAATATTTTTATAAAATATGCTTTACAAATACATTAAATTAATGAAAAAACACTACACGCACACAACCACGCATTTGATACAAGCATTCGAATTTCGTTCGTAGTATTTCGGCATTGTTCGGTTGACTTCGTAGAATGCTTCGTAACTATGGTTACGTACATATGTATGTGGAGTAGGTGATTAAATTAAATGTGATTATAAGGGTATAGCTATAGACAATAAAATCTTAATAACGATCAAATTTAATATTTAAATAAATTATGGGCGAATTTCGACCACTTGGCGACCGCTAGTTTGTACCTATTTAATCTTTGATGATAGTAGACTAACTTGGTACCAATCATTCCATAACTTCGTAGTAGAAGTTTATTTTTCACGAGCATATACTTTAAATTCAATTTTCTCAACTAGTACACTTAGGCTTACTGCATTTTTGAAAATTTATAAAGAAATAATGATTGCACCTAGCAAAATGATTATTTTTTCACTGGATAGCTAATTTTACCTAGTTTTAGGAGATATTAATAACTCCATACCACCAAAGTGGTCTCATTTACTGGACACAGTCACAATATGTTAGTTTATGGTAGATATACATTAGTGTATTTATTATCATTCGAATAATACAAAAGGAAAATGTTGAATTTTCCTCTAAGCATATTTTAATTCAAAGTTATTTTTGAAGACGTTTAATGATATGATTTTGAGTTCAATAAGTCTAGTTCAGGAAAGCCAACCACCTTATAAAAAGTTTTATTTATTTATGAATTTAGGTTTACTCTTTAGGAAACAATAAAACATGAAAGCTTTAAACTGAATGTGATTATAGTGTAAATTATGAAGTAAAACAATATACATTCATAGTCTCACACCTGTATCTCGGAAAGGGTAACCAGAAGTGTACTACATCTACCGGGCAAAGTAGTAGACTGTGCTACTACTCAAAATTTCTTTATAAACTCAATAACGCTTTGCTCGACCCGAGGGTCGAACCCGAGACGTCATGCACAACAATCGCACGCACTACCGCTGCGTCTCCGTGACAGTTCAATTACAAATAATAGGAAACAGTCACTCGCACTAAGCCAGTACTATTTCAACTAATGTATAAAATTTCATTTTTCATCATATCAAGATTTATAAAACTTGATTGATATAAACTTTTACACAGACACAAATGACAGCATAATATAGGCTTGTTACCAACTTATGATATTTCGTATTATAGCAAGTCATCCACCTTGACAAACATACAAACATGTATTTTAATAATATAATAGTGTATACAAGTATTTGTATAATACATTCATCACAAGGAGGTGCGTCAAGCGCATTTATATTTAAAGAAACAACGGCCGTGTTAAAATTTATCTTTCAATTATTAGGGTTATCTCATTATCTTTGTGTCATTTAGCTGTGTACATGCAATTGCTAATTGGTTGTCCGAGTCCTCGAAGTACCCTATGAAAAGCATTCACTGTTCCTAGGTTAAGAATGACTCAAGACCACTTTGATGACCAAAGCGATGAAATATTTAGAATATTTAATTGTTTACTACTACATTAGACGTACATTCTGATTTCTTTTACTATATTAAATACAAGGAAATTAAATTAACTTAGTAGGGCTACTGAGCTGAGGCAAACTTGTATGCATAAGAAAATTTAAACAATATGTTGAGCCATTTTTAAAATTTTCATATTTACTTTCTAACTCATTTAACAAAACTTTTAAAGCCTTTGCATATACGAAAATGGTTTGCGTATGTTTTGCAATGGTGTTTTATTCGTCTTATCATCTCAGCCGAAAGCCTTCTACTGCTGAACATAGGCCTCGCTTAAGGTTTTCCACACAGACCGGTTTTGGGCCACTCACACGAATCCAACCGCTTCCCGCGACCTTTATTCGTCTATTATAATTATACCGAGAATAGCATTGCTTTTAAAAATCTAAATATACTACATAGATTTTCAGTTTCGTTAATATGGATTACCTATTAATAATTACAATTACGGAAAATTGGTTATGATTATCAGTGATAATATATTTTTACTTATTTTATTTCTTTTTTGTATTACAGGTGTTAGCATTCTACTCAAGAGACGCTTGCCTTAAACAAGTGGAAGAAGTAGGCAGGTCGTTCGGTTCGACTCTTCTCATCATATTCTTTTCGTTCGTCATATTCTACCTGGTACTTGGCATCTGTACGAAGAAATTCCTCATGGGCGCCACAGGTGTGGAAGTCATACCTAACCTTGGTTTCTGGTCGGATTTGCCAAATCTTGTGAAGGTAAGCAAATTTTTGTTTTCTTTAACCTCTCAACCAACGCTAGGACGCCGGCATCCGAGCTTACTTAGACTAAAACGTAAATTTTGTTATGATAGTCTACTTTTGTTTAAATAACTTTTTTGTATTGTTTGCAACTGGATTGGTTGAGAGGTTAAACAGATATAAGTTAGGATTTGGTGTCTAAGTTGCCTCATTTATGAGTTTAAATAATAGTGATTTGCTAGGCCGGTCAACAAAAAGTTAGGCAGTTAGCGGTGTAAGACACCGCCGTGCCTCGGAAAGCACGTAAAGCCGTTGATCCTGCGCCTGACTTCTCTCTGGTCGTGTTGGATTACCGTCCTATCGGATCATGAGAGTTAGGGCACAGAGAGTGCACTTGTGTTTGTGCACATACTTGTGCACTATAATATCTCCTGCGTAGTTGGCCAGTCTCCGTTAAGACTAGCCTCCGTGGCCGAAATTCGGTCTGGAGGATATTATTTGATAGGCAGATAACAAACTAATTCTGATAATCACTGTAGTACAATTAACATTATAATAAGCACATTTTTATAAATTTCGTAATTTGCCAATGTTCAGTCATTCCATTTAATTAATTAATTGCTACTTTTGTTCTTTAAAGCAAACTGGTTTTAAATGAGGCATGCAATTATGATGTTTCTAATTGGTTTTTACTGCAATTTACATCTATACACTGATTATTGACTTAAATGACAATGCTCGACAGTTGATCATAAGTAATTCCACGCAACCTGTAAAAAGCAAACTAGAGAAGATCAAAGGTACCTATTGAAATTACGAGTGCAACTGGTTTATTACCAAAATATTGATATTTTCAGGATGGCTGGCTCTTCGCGGCCAATGGTTTTAAACTACCAGCTCGTGCATCAGGACAGACAGTGTCCCCTGACCCCAACAGCTACGATAGTATATAACATCAGAGGGAAGACAACCTCTCCGAAGGTCAGCTGATCTTGGTCGAATAGACAATCTAAAAGTGTTCTCGTTTATTTTTTCTACGTGCTGAGGTTATATTTGCGTCTTGTTAGAATTACTATTCTTTTGGCTTGTGTTCTATATTCAAAATTAGTTGCTCATAAAAGAGGTTATGTATTGACCAGTTTAAATTTCGAACTAATGGCGCCGATGGCGATGTGTAATTGATGCTTTAGAAAAATAAAGACCAATCGTTTATCCTTGCACAACTGGGAACAAGCTATGTCATAAGTTACCATTAAGATATAACTGACGCATAAGTTTTATATCGGATACCAATGTTCTCACCCAACAACTTGAGCGATACTACATAATGTCGTCAATGTATGATCCTCTTTAATATTTCCTTCTTTCTGTAAATAGTATCTGTATACTTTGTCTGTCGTCTTGTAGAATATTTATAGTTTGAAAACGGCTATGACTGAAGGACGGCATAATAAACTTTCGGTTGGGAAGTACAATTAATTGCTTAATGTACTATTATTGTTGTGCAAGGCATATCATGTCTTTAAACTAGTATCCCTTGTTGGTCTAGTAAAATCTGAAGCTGAACAGTAAATATCCACCAATAATTAAGCTTGAGACTATATTGTTACTGGACTTAAATTATTTGTATCTAACTATTAGTATAAGTTGTAGGCGCGATTACTATTCTATGCAATCGGTTAAGCCGCGCAACTTATATAATATTCACTCGACCAGCGTTGGATTATATTTTTGGCCGCGTAAGGTATTATCGGCAATCATTTTAATCCGAGTTTTTACGTAGTAAGAGGTGAATATCATGAAGTAATTAAATTAACTGATCATTGTAACTGCCCGAATAATCAGCAACAGTTTTCATAAGACATTCTTTTTTTAAATACATGGTTAGAAATATTAAAATTTAATATTCTTAAAATTCTAAATGATTTCGAACGTAAAATTTGAACGCAGATCTGTGTGAGAGAGTAGATCGACTGAGGTTCACTTATTTCAAATTAAAGTGATTAGTCTAATAAATCTTGTTAATCATGCAAGTTTACCGTTTGTATTACCGAATTTCATACAAATAATTAGAATGTCTTAATACACGTAACACGTATATTTTATATTATAAACATCTAAAATGTATTAAAATTATATTAAGAATAAATGGGCGCCTAATTTATATATGTAAGTAAAATTATAGTATCCATTATATTTTTTACAAATATTTGGCAAAAGTATCTGCCCCGTAACATCATTATTATTAAGTTTAACTAACATAAATATAAAAAGAATTACCTACATGTATAAAATAAATAAAATGAATAACTGATTTATCTTTAATTGGAATGCCGACTTGCCATGAATTAATGAGAATAATATATTCATAAGCCTGTTTTTGTTGATGACCACGACTGATTAAAAAAGTTCCCGCGATCGGTTTGGTCTCTATACCAATATTCATTTAAACAACGCTAGACAGCTTCCCTTTTAATCGAACACTTCCATTATTATTTTCTCGTATTCTGATATAATAAAGAGAATTTCAATTGTGCCAACGTCCAAGTTTAATTAGATTAATATGATATATATATATATATATATATATATATATATATATATATATATATATATATATATATATATATATATATATATATATATATATATATATTATAAGCCCTATGTGCCACTTATGTGGCTCTATGTATTACTATAACTTATTTCAAACTACTTATCTATTGGTATGTCGTCGGTATGTCTATCCCACAGCTTCCTATTTTCGTAAGTATTTCATGCAAAAAAAAAATAAACATATATTCCGATGCTATTTTTCCATCTTGTGATGATCTGTATTCTCGCCATTCCATTATAGAGGGATACAATAATATTAAATAAATGCACTAACAGTACATATCCTAAAAATATTCTCATTGTTGATAAATAGTTTCTAAAATAATTTCAAAGATGGAAGCTGTTCTAGCCGTGAACAGTCTTGAAATTTTTAAATTATTAATCATACTCTTTACTACTTCTAAAGTATGGCAAGGGTGCATATCAACACATTGTATCGTTAAAATCTTTGGACCAATAAGAAATATTTTCGTACTTCGCTTATGATTTTGTACTTTTTCTACATATTAAAGTAGTTTTAATTGATTATATATAATCTTGTAGCCATACTGATTTAATAGTGTATATAAGACATACAATACGGCAAAACGGATGTCTAATGCTCGATTCCAATACCGAAAAATATATTTTTAGTTACGCACACTAAAACGTATAATAAAATATATGAAACAATGAAATGTTATATACTGTGAAACGCAGTAAATAAAAATTATATTTATGTATACTATTATTTTTCCTATATCATATTATCAAGCTGTACGAGTATATTGCGTTTTTGATATTTTACCAATCGTAACTATAACGATGTATCATTAAATTAGGAATCGGGTATAAACGGTCTTAGGTTATCATGCCCAAAGGACTAAATAATATTGAACTGCATATTTAACCAATGTTTGCACAAAATATATAAAAGAAATGTATTTGATGAGACTGTTTGAAATCTCTCATTAGAATTTTGAAAGCATGATATGTAAATGCGTATTGTAAGCACTAGTCATTATTAGGTTCACCTCTCGCACTTTACGCTTGTTATGTTTGTTTAACATCCTCACATTTGTTGCAATTTTACCTACATTAAGGTTTATAAACAGTCGATGTCGCTATTTTATGTAAATTAAACGAACTTTGCACAGTCGGTTATTGAGTTAGGGTAACAGGTTAAAACATAAGTAGGTACGTAATGCCGATGAAAGCAATACCTTATTTTGTATGTTTGTATCTTATTAACATTTGTTTATAAATACAAAAACTAGACGTATAACGATATATCGGCGGTATGCTACGTGTTTGTAAGAGTGGCCTGTTACTATAACTCTATTACTGACCATACTGTCGTATAGCAGTGTTTAAAATGTATTATCATATACACCAATATCGAATGTTGAGGATTCAGTAAGTTCGTCTAATTGTATAGGACTATGATCCGTTATATCAAGTTTAAATAGTATAAAGCCTGCTTTAGCATTGAAACAATTACAAAAATAACCACTATTTTTACCAGTCGTTATTGACCGACACTTCATTAATTGGTTACATGCTATATTACTTAAGGTAAACAACGGTGATTGCTATTACGAGCCGTAAGCCTATATTGATGTTTCTTATGCGTGTTGTATGCCAGTCATCAAGGGACTTGCACGGGTATTGAACGACTGACGAGGCGCACTTGCGCAAATACACCGTATGATTAAATTTTACGTGTAACATATTTCATGTATCTATTTGCTCACTTACAAGCACCATTACGGACATTTCGATAGGAGCTTATTCTCGGTACAAAGGCGACATACAATGGCGGACTTACTAAAACTTAAGCTATTTTTTAATATCTGTAATAATATAAATGAGTTAGCTGTACAATGTATGTAAGATGTAAGTAACAGTTTTAGACATAATAATGTATAATCTTTACAAAAGCCTGATATCGATAAAAATAATATCACCATATTTGCAAATAGCTAAATAATAATATATGATTATGATCTCGTCACCAACTTAGCAGCTCTATGTCTAGAACAGTTCTTATTTATCCAATAACAGATGGTAGTGGGACGCCAATGTTACGTGGGGTCTAAGCGTAGTTGGTGAAATAATAACGTTTCCTAAACCTTAAAGAATTAATTACCGCTTATAGCCTTTATGACTTATCTAGCTTATGTTCGTAAATACTGCGTTACTTTTTACTATTACATGTACAGCAACTCTTCAAGCGAATCACCTTTAATTATAACGATGAAAATGTTTCAAGATATTCTTTCAATAGACATAATTATTTAGTTTTTGTTTACTATTCACTTCTCGTCACTTTTTAGTTTTATATTAACTATAGATCTGCGATATAGTGATAACATCAGTAGTTAAAGTTCTGTTTTCTCCGTGACATCATGTGATCTGATCAATTGATCACATCAATCTTATTGAATCTCTATTCTTGTTGCCATACAAACCTTCATAAGGTTTTAGCTTAACTAAATTGTCTATGCCTCTGTTACTGTCGACTGCTTGGTTTTATATTGAAAGCGAGCTAAGGCTAACTAGCTGATCGTTAGATACCTAGTTCGGTTATCTTTTCGAAATAATCTTTTTTATGACAAATTATTATCAGCAAGTTCGGCGATTGTAGTAGGCAGGGATGGCAGTAAACTCTTTCCTTTTTACAAGTAATATGTGCATGCCATAAATCTCTGCCTAATCGGCATTGCCGACCCAAGTACATACATGTATTCGGTCGACATTACTGAGCGGCGTTTTTGTCAAACTTTCAGCGACATATAAATCCCATCCTTTATTGACAGAACATGTGCAGTGTGTAAAAGATACCTTATGGGTGCGTTCCACTTAGCGCTCACGACACTCACGCTCACGACCACGGCTTTTCCCGTTCCACTTGCTTCCGAGCCATACAATTGTAAACTCAAGTGGAACGGATAATGGAGTGTTTCGAGCGTTGACGTAAATAATAGGTTCAAATGGCGAAATAGAAAAAAAAGCGACACCTTAAAGAGGTTAGGTTACAATTTGTAAGTCTGACGAATAAACTTTTGTAGTTATTGGTTAAGTGGATATGGAAAATATATTTAATATCCTATTAATATTATTTATGTGAAAGTTTGTGAGGATGGATGGATGTTTGTTACTTTTTCACGCAAAAACTACTGAACGGATTTTGATGAAACTTTACAGTATTATTGTTTATTCATCGAAATAACACATAGGCTACTAAAATCTATTTTAACATAAATCTACATTAGCGCGAGTGAAGCCGCAGGCAAAATCTAGTATTTCATAATTTTGTGGAGATTCAAATATATTCAAAATGTATTTCACGGCAACAGTAAGATTTTTGGTAGTGCGTCGCAATAATGCTCCAGAAAGTAAGTACTACTTCATCCAGTTCAAATGAAGAGTAAAATACCATTCTACAAAATCGTGAAAAAATTACAACTTAGTCCATGTATTTACGATTTACATAATGTAATTAATCGTTACTCTGATGAAGAATTCAAAAGAATGACAACTAAAACACTAGATTATAACATTTTTATTTATTTAAGTATTCATCGTTTCATCAAAATCGCATCAAATAAAGTTATATTTTCGTAGTTGCCATCTTAGTTCCTTTATATTTTTTAAAATGGCGCTAATTTTCTCAACGCTCACGACGACCCACCTCTTAGGATGGGTTGTCGTGAGCTTTGCGTGAGCGTGAGTCATGACGTCATGAGTGACGTTTTCGCCGCGACCACAACGATCGCAGTCGTCATATAGAACGGCTAAAGGAGCATTTTGGGCGCTGTGAACGCTAAGTGGAACGCAACCTATGTAAATAGATGACAGATGTGACGTCATAAGTCCAACGACAATCTATTTTCAAAAGCTTGTAATAACTCGAACTAGACTAATGTTATACCTATATTGTGTAGTTATCTCGTAGTAGAGTGTGATATCAATACGACATAATATTATTCCTAAGAACATTGCATAATACGTATAATATAGATATTTTGTATTCAATATTTTAGAGTCCTTGTTGTTTAATGTGTTTTCTAAGGTAAACCAATAAATAAAATTATTATTGCTCATCAATGTTATTTTATTATAATGTTACAATTTGTTATGTGTATGTGGAGCATTCCTTGCGGTTATATACTAGTTAATTCATCGCGTGCATCGGGAATCCCAGCTGAAATGAAAATAAACCAATTAATTCATTCCTTAATATACCATATTATTATATATACCTAATATAGGTAATAACGTTTGACTAATAGTTTAACTGCTTCTTGTTTCGTCGCTAATGGGACTCCCAATGAACCACCTCGCTTAAGCGGGTGATATTAAAGCCTTTAGTGAAATTGCACCGTTTGGTAAAGGGAGCGATTGGTTTCTAATTTGAATGACCGGATTTGGTCATTAGACAAGCCAACAATAAATATTAGATGGAGCGTATAAGCTTAGAATGACAAAGATTTAAGAATAACGATTGTGATCTTGGGACAGAGCTTTAAGCTTAAAAGTAGTAATAAAAGAAGGCTGATCCGCTGTCTTATAATAGATCTCGTTCGCTGGTTTCTTAGTATTAGCTCGGAGATCTTTACTTTGTACTTGATTTGCGCTGAGTAGAAGGCAATGATGGCTGTACAGATGGTTGGACAGACAGTGAGATGACCATGTAGGTCATCTCACTGTCTGTTCCAAAAATAGGTTCTCCGAGTTTGGGTGTCCTTCCAGTCGTTGCTTAAATGTTTGTAAAGTAGACCGTGGTATAAGAATTATGCGGAAGGTGTTAAAAAACCTTATTACGGTGGACCGATTACTTATCATTGTGACTAGGTATACACTTATCAAGGTAACTGTACGAATTTCATAAATAGCCACAATAACTCTTCAAGTAAGTGGACGTAGATGGCATGGAACAAAAAACGAATGATGAGCATGAGTAATTGGACAAAGTACCTGCGGTGCGTTCTCGCTGAAACATTTAAGTAGAAGAATTGCTCTCTCACATCCCTCTTCCCCGTCGCTGACTGTTTCGGAGTTTACTGAAAATCAGCGGGAACGTCGATCAGTACAATATATTAGGTACAGACTATTTTTCCAAAAATGTTACGAGTTCGTTTATAAATGTAAGATTATGAAATATAAATCTTTCATAGCTACTCGTAAAAAAAAAAGAATTGATGCCAGTAAGTTATTGTCGAAAGTACCCACCCCAAAGTTGGCAATATATTATATATATAATAAAATGTTCGTTTCTCTTACTTTTCTGGCACATTTCCATAAGTTTCTTCGAGTTTTCTATTTTGGTTGCATCGCCTGCGTGGTCCTTTGCAGCTTGAGCTGTAGCGCCCTCCAGATCAAACATACCTTTGTCATTTAGCTGTGAAATGTGTAATAATTATGATATGAAGGTAATGTGTGAAATATCAATCGATTGGTGGCTGACACTTGTTTATATCGCGTGCCCCTAATTTGTAGACGTTTTCTGATATATAGTAGGTATTTAGTCATGCATTTCTGACTAATATAAATGCAAAGTAGGTACCTATAAATACGACTAGAAACTACTAAGACATCAGTGACTTTCTGTGTAATCTTGGGCAACCTATGGGCCGTATAGGTTGCCCAAGATTACATTATCCTGATAATGGTACCTAACTATCCACGTATGTATAGGTTGACTGGTTTATGGTAAGTTAAGCTATGAGTGCTTTCAACATCCATAAGTAACTGGTATATCTAACTCGCACATTGCTAACCCGTCAAAAAGCTTTGCTTTCACCGCATAAGCCATGTAGGTAATGAGAAAGTAATAACACAAGGATGTTAGCCTTTTTAACAGCACATTGTTTCCTTAAAGAGCCTGGAATATATACTATATACTAGGTCTTTCTTCACGACACGAGGGCTATACTGCGATTTCTGTAGCGCGTAAGTGCTTCTCTGATGCTTTGATAATGCTGCAGCATGGGAGAATTACAAGTAAAATGCAAAAAAAAACAAATTGTTGAATTTAAAATACTATATATGATTATTTAGCTACTGAGTAGGTAGTACCTAGTAGCTAGTGACACCAAGAAGAATGTACCACGGGAATGTAAATATTGCCATAAGAATTTTGTCTGAGATGAAAAACTCAGGCGATGATGAAGAGTCCTGTGTGTAGTGCATTCGCTCGTCATAATAATAGATCATAATGTGCGTAGGTACCTACGTACTTATGTCAGCTGGTATTATTAATTATTAATACAGGATAAATAAAATTTAAAATATTAATTTAATTTTAGGGTTTGAAACGCCTGTAATCTTATGCTAGGTACTTACAAAATTGTTTTTTTTAAAGACGCAGGCAAGAAGACATCTGGCGTTTTTGCTGTCGGGCATCTTGTGCTTCTGGAGCATCTGCATCTCGTCGGGTGTAACCGGGTGGTCCTTGTTGCACTCCATCGCTTGTTTGAAAAATCGTGTTCTTATTTCCTCATCAGTTTTGGCCTGGTTTAGACAAAAATATAACATTAGGTGAACTTTTACACAGTCATACTTAGTGATTTTCTCACTAAACAGAAATATGAATTAAATGAAAATGCAGAAATAGTTGTCCTGTGTCTTAATATCTTTGAAGTTATTGCTTTGTAGGTTGGGTAATAGGTAGGTACGTACTTGCCGTGTTAAACTAAGAAAAGTTCCAAATAAAATTAAATATTTTAGACAAATATTTTTATCCGTCCAACAAGTGTAAAACCTGGTGTTTCTGCAGTTTAACATGCGATGTAAGGACACATGTATAGTCGGATGGAGTAGATGGACACGTAAATCTGAAGAATCTCCAGTGTTTAAGTACAATTTGGTTTCTTCCTTTACTTTCTTGTTGGTCGTACAGAAATTTAACAATCCAACTAATAGGTACTATAAAAGCGAAAAAGAGTTTGTTTGTTTGTTACCTTTTCACGCCTACACCACTGAACCGATCATCCTGAAATTTTGCATATACGTTTTCAGGTGTACAGAAACGGACATACGGTAGCATATACGTTTTCAGGTGTACAGAAACGGACATACGGTACCTTTCATCCCGAAAAAAATTACTGTTCCCGAAGACAACAACAATAACGTTCTCATGATAATAGATGGCGCCACGTGTCTTTCGAATCATGATTGAATTATATTATCAGAAGCAGAGTACAACCCGAATTGATTGTCAAATTCTAAATTAACGCGAGCGAAGCCGCGGGCAAAAACTAGTATAACAATATTTATTAAATATAGGTACTTATATTTATTTACATAATGTTATAAAAGTAACAAGATTTAACTTACCTGAGTTATCTGAACTACCAAACAAAAACACAATAGGAACCGGAAAAACATGATTGCTGAACAGATGATATTTCACTATATTTATCGATGAACATATCATAATCCTTTTATACTCGTTCCAGCTTATTATATTTTAATGACTGTACATTTAAACTTATTATTATTATTAGGAAGAGATTTCAGTATCGATATCATAATTTACCTATACCTATATTTTTTTACATTTCAAAATAATTGATTTTAAACCTATTTACCTAAATAGTATTTTAATTATAGTTACAAGGTTAACGTATTTATTTATACCTACTCATTATTTAGCTTTATCATTAAACTGTCTATTTACCTAATATCCATTATTATATTAAAATAAGTTACTTAAGTCACTTAAGTATATGGCTCGTCCCTACCTGTTGGATATTACGTTATTGAAGGTACCTAATACATGTATTATTAACTACCTATGATATAATTACATATTGGTAATCGGAATACTTTATTAGATTAATTAATTTTGAACGCTCTATATATCTACCTATATTGACACTGGCCTATGATTCACCCTAACAAACAGGGGCATGTACCTATGAAATGGATCACATACACTTATTTATGTAACGCGATTTCTTTTGATGATCGTCTGAAGTAGGTAGGTCTTAATAATATTAATAAATTCAAGTAAAATTTTATGATATCTAACTTGTTGACAAATTTATAATTTCACTCTGTCTGTCTGTTCGTCTGTCGATCAGTCTGTCTGTTACCTTTTCACGGTCAATCCGCTGAACCGATTTAGATGAAATTTGGAATGGAGATAACCTGAGTCCTTGGGAAGGACATAGGCTATATAACATCACGCTACGGCTCACGGGAGCGGCGCAGTAACCCAAATACCACTGACGCGGGTGAGACCGCGGGCACAGCTAGTATAATATAAATGCTTTATCATATAAAAGTAAACGCATTACTATTATAGTACCTACTTAATTTTCCTAGGTTCCTTACTGTACGGTACCTACACTAATTCCTGCCGGTCAGAAGTTTGGGCTGATAAAAATGGACCTGTGCTTGGGGGAATCTGCTGGATGTATATAGCTTCTGAAATACGCATATTCGGATCTTCGCGTCCTGCCTGACGCTCGAACCGTCGCGTCGCCGCGTCGTTGAGGCTACATTAGCGTGGATCTACTTCGATAATACTTGAGTGTAATTCAAATGTTTCCTTCCGATGTCTATATTATGTTATATCTGGACAGGTTCAATAGCATGGTACGCAGTGAATTACTTTGCTATCAGGCCCACGGGCCGTTTGCGATGACTTCGACTTTATCTTATTTTCCACTACAGTGAAGCCGTAGATAGGTACTTGAGTTGTTGGTACATTTTACTTACTTGTCTTATTGAGTAAACAAATAAATCCTAGATTAGTACCTACCTACCGACGGCTTATTTGTTGTGTACTTTCACTATGTGCCAGTGTACCTACCTAGAGAAATTACATAAAGATCAATCTGTATGTAGGTATTGTCTTGTCTTTCTTGTCTTAAGAGAACGAATATATTCCAAAAGCAGTATAATTTTTAATCCAAACAAGACAAGTACGGCAAATAGACTGCATATTTTCATTTACGATCTTGTATCAGCAACTGCTAAGATACAAATAACAGATGGCCATAAGCATTGTGCCATTTCCACAACTGCTAAGAAGAGACGACCGTGGAGAATGCCTTTTTATGCGAGACCGGTCATGGCAATACAAATCGCATTGCGAACTTGATGTGGTATTAGAAAGTTACGTATATCCAGATGCATGCATTTAGAATAATTAGCAAAATACTATGCACGATGCGGGAATCGAATCCCGACACCTAGTATACAGCTGCAGTCGCATACACTACCGTTGTGCCACCAGGACATATACTGTTTGTATATAAGCAAGACTAAGCATTGCAGATGGTTATTGCCTACCATTTTTCATATTATACAGAGACCTGTGTTTATCAATAGCAGTACTGCAGGCCTACCATGAAACGTAAATTCCGAAGGATGAAATCCGACGAAACTTCATCTTCTATAAAAATAAATAAAATTGAAGTGTCTGTTTGTAATGTCAAAATAACAGCATTTTATCTAATGCATATGAAAGTATATAAGGTACCTATACGAAAACATCTGTTTTTAAAATTTTTGTCTGTCTGTCTGTTTGTTCCGGGTAATCTCCGAAACGGCTGAACCGATTTTGACGGGACTTTCACTGGCAGATAGCTGATGTTATAAGGAGTAACAAAGGCTACTTTGATTTTAGGAAAAAAATAGGGTTCCACGGAGACTAACACTTTTTAGTTAAAATCTACGCGGACGAAGTCGCTAGTAATAAGTATTTTTAGTTCGGCCCGAAGTTCTGGATAGATAGTATTTTCATGGTATACCCATAGTATAATTCAAGGTTCCTCAAGTTGTTCTAAAGCTATTATAATTCAAGGTTCCTCCAGTTGTTCTCTATATTATTGGCTTCCAAAATACAATGATCAAAATTTTTTCGGCCGTGTATAGTTAGGCTTAAGAATAATATAAATAATATGCAGAACAAAATCTTAATTCAGTTTTTATAGCTCGACTTCAAATGAGGCGTAGTAGTTTAAGTTATAAGCTCGTAACTGTCGAATAGTACCTAAAGCATGCAAGTGCCAGTTACTTACCATCAGTAAGAACGGACTTGGCTCTCCCTAGAAATTGCCAGCCTGTTACAGCGTAGGAATAGTAGCACTGTTACTGCAGTACTGCCTGGGACGTAATAGATCCGAAGCATCGATCAAATATACCATAGATGCACGATCGTCGCTCGAAAAACGGCCCCAACAAAACTGTGCATAACACAGTCGTATGCGCTATATTATGCACCTGTCCCACTCACTCTTGCGTGCGCTGCCCGTAAGCGAGAGCGAATCGACATCACTACTACGGTGGAGACCGTACCATATACTTAGTACGTTTGTGTATCGTGAGTAACACACTTAGGACGCTTTACATTGACGCGTTTTAACTAAACTATTACAAAATGTTTCTCAGTGGGCGTTCAATGGTTATTCCGGTTTATTTCCTCGACTGCATAATAAATGCAGACACTTATAAGTAAGTAGTACTGGTCAGTGCTACATATTGACGCGGTTTTTGTATGAGAATGTGCATCTATGGTATATTTGATCGAAGATCCGAAGGCAAAATCTAACATTCATGTTCCTTTCCTGTCCCCATCCTATCTTAAAATCCTTTATTTAGTGACATTATCTACAAATTTATACCCGCGATACTGCAAGTGATCATAGACCTAGGTACTCTTATCTGTTGAAACGACAACTTCGACAACAAAACTTCGTCGTTTCAACCGATAAGAGTAATGAAGAAGGCCTTGAAGTCGAGGCATATATTTAAAGGAATCATAAAAAGGAACATTTTTAAATTGTGTTATTTTAAATTGTTACATATGCCTGTCAAACAACCAGTTATAAATTAATAGTATGTTTTGGAAGGACGTTGAAGGTAAACACAAATTAACGGAAACTGAAACATGAGATAAGCAAATAATCATTATTTTGTGTAAACATGCGCGTAGCATAAGCATAATTTTCGTATCAAATATGACAATAATTTCCAGGCCTAATGCCTACCACGACATTAGTCACGATTCGTTGGTTTTGTACAGAAGGTCAATAGTTGTACCTACCGCGCCGTTCGTTGATGGTATAAATTTTTTTTTATACACCTAAGATGGCAAACAAGCATACGGTCTACAAGATGGTAAGTGATCACCGTAGCCTATAGACGCCTGCAAGACTAGAGGCATCACTTGCGCGTTGCCGACCCTATTGGAAAGGAAGAAGAGAAAAAGGAAGCGGGATGGAAAAGGAGTGGGAAGGGGGAAAGAGAGTGATTGGGCCGCCTGGCAGTCTCAATCACCGAACGAAACACAACACTACTACTTAAAAAAAAATTAAAAGCGACTTGGTTAGCTATAAATTCATACACCCAACGCAATAGCTTAGTAGTGTATTGTAGCATTGGATGCAATATGAGGCTTTTAGGAATTGAGTAAATAAAGTTTCACACCAGCATATTAATATTCTGATTCTTTTTTATGAAGTTTTGTTACAAGATTTGGAAGTTTAGACACCGACGTTTATTTTGCTATGCAAAATTGTTTTAATTTATACAATATAATATCAGTCCTGTATTAAACTGTCTCACTGCTGGGTACGGGCCTCTTCTCAATGTAAAAAGAGTAAGGCCATAGTCCCTCACGCTGGTTCAGTGCGGGTTGGCAGACTTTACATATCTTCGAGAACATTATTGAGAACTCTCAGATATACAGATTTCCTTACGATGTATTAATACGCTCATAACTTCGTAAAGTCAGAGATGCGCGCTTTGGGATCGAAATCGAGACCTCTGCGTGGAACTCCAACGGTCTCCCACAAGGCTATCGTTTTGTTCATGGCAAAGTAAAATTTATTCCTTAAAATACAACATTATTTTCTAAAAGCAATGTTATTGAATGCAAGCACGAGACAGCGCATTACAGAGTGCATAGCTTCATCTCGTTCTTGCGTAGATAACAATGCAATACAAGACAGGTGCGGTTACAGTTCCCAGTTACGTTACTTATCTAAATATGTGTTCCGTAAGGTATCATTTCCAGTACACGATTATTCCAAGAATCACATGTAGGTACGATACTATAAATAAGTGTTGGAAAAATTGCAAGCTAACAGATGATTATCTTGTAAATTGACGGTATTCGTGCGTATCAAGCGGAAGTACATAAATACCGACACGAACAACCGACTCGTACTCCGTGCACCAACATATTAATTATATTTCTAGCTTAGCTTCATTGTGATATGGTTTAACCTGTCAATTGTTGGAATACCAGATATAATTAAAAACCTTTTGTGTCCGGCCGCCGATGTCCCGCTGCAACTCAATAGGTTAAGGGTTAAAGAAATATAAAAGGCAATAATATTTTATATTCTGGAATATAAAACAACATGTTTTATTCAACAAGCAAAGTAAAAAGTGGGGTCGGGTCGGGAGGTTAAAGAAAAGTAGAAGACAAAGACATGTGGCATTTACTTTACCGACAAGAGTTACGTTCCTAAATTAAAGAAGAAGATCCTGAGATAATCTTCGGATATTAGTTAGTAATATAATAGATGCTGTACGACTGCAAGTCATATAAGTAAATATTGCTTAAAAAGATATCAAATATATTGATTGTAAATTATTATTAATAGGTACTCTTGTTTATTAAATCAAAGATATTTCGCATCTTTGTCCTTACAGCTAGAATAAAATCCTATGTCAGAAGGGGGTTTTCGTCGGTAGTGCAATGAATGAAAGAGTATATAACTTCCCTGCAAGGAAGCTAAGCTAAATGTCAATGTTAGGAGTGGGTTCACCGTACCCGTCGATAATGCATTAGGTAGAGATCAAACCGACAAACTTTCAGTTATGAACTCGTTGGGATACCACCGCGTTTAAAAGTAGATATAAAAGAGATATCATTATTTTAATTCAGTTTTTATTTTATGATATACTTAATACGTTTATAAATAAATAATTAACAAAGATTGAAAAAAGTATAACGTTGTTAGAAATGGCATTTTCAATTACAGGATTCTAAACGTGTATACCTATTTAATGTCCCTTCTGGTAATATATTAATTATAGATAACATTCATAACTATATTGTATTTTTACATAACAAGGCAATTGAACCAGAGTTTTATACGTTGCAGGTATGATGATATAATATATAGATTTTTTAGAACTAAACGTATTTTAGGGGAAATAAAAAACGGCTGGGTTGTGTTCGTAGATGCATTTGGTGACGAAAAACGAGGAGTCACAGATGTCCTTGTGGTTATCCGCTGAAAACAGATACAAAACACAAAATTTATAACATTCAGATACAAAACAGCGAGTTTTGTTATATATTTATAACAAGTATAGTTCTTCCAACTCACGATGGCAAGCGGGCTATGTGTGTGGCTTGATATTACCAATTCGTTAAAGTTTCGATAATGATATGGCACAAAACAAACAATAAACGTTTGAGAACGATAAACGTTGGATAATGGTATGGGACAAAACAAACAATTGTGAGAATCACATATACTTGTTTCAACACGAAGAGTTCATCGTTGCCAGTTATTTGATGGCAGTACTCTGGTTTGGCTGCAGTAGCACCATCTTACAAATGGCGGAAGAGTAATAACACTGTGACTGCGTTACGCCCGGTAACTAAGGTTTCCGGAGGTCCACTTATACAATTTTTTTTTGCGGTTTGATGTGATTGGCTATAGGAGGCAGAAATACTTGATGGTATAGGTGGGCTGTATATTTGTCACTTTTGTGGTTAATAAATCCTTTGCGACGGTCGCGCTTCCAAATTTATGCAGGTCAATGCAGGAGTGCCTCAGTGGTCTGTCTTATCCCCTACGCTCTTTCTTCTGCATATCAATGATATGTTGAATCTCGGCAACATACATTGTTATGCGGATGACAGTACCGTGCATAGGCGATATCTCGGACATCCTGGGGCCAAACAGGCTTAGGGTTGAGGGGAAAAGGCAGAATCTTGTCGTTGAACTTGACCAGACCTTGGACCGCATCTATGAATGGTGTGCCAAGAACTTGGTCGAGTTCAACGCCAAGAAGACCCAGGCATGCGCGTTCTCAACAAAAAAGTCTCCGTTCCTTCCCCTCCCTTCTCTGAAGAACACTCCACTGGTGATACGTGACAGCCTCTCCATCTTAGGTATGGATCTTTGCCGCTCCCTTAATCAGAAAACCTATATCGAGAGCGTCATTAAGCAAGCTTCGCGAAAACTCGTTCTGAACAGGGTAAGGCGGTTCTTCACGCCTGGGCAACTGTGCCTATTGTATAAGGCACAAGTGCGCCCTTGCGTGGAGTACTGTTCTCATCTTTGGGATGGCTCCGCGCAGTACTTGCTGGACGCTCTCGACCGGTTACAGCGGCGGGCTTTCCGTATCATCGGAGATCCTGAGGTCACGAGTTCACTGGGACCTCTGCAACTCCGTATGGACATTGCCTCATTGGCATGTTTCTACAGAATATACCACGGGGTGTGCTCTGAAGAGTTATTCCACCTTATTCCGCCCTCCCCTTTCCTATCCAGAACAACGCGTGCTGGGTTCAGATGCCATCCTTACACGGAGTCGATTAGAGCGCGTACCAAAAAGTTTGGGTCCTCATACCTATGCCGAACGATCAAGGCATGGAATTCTCTGCCAAGACACGTTTTTTCTTCTTCCTTCAATCCTGGGTCCTTTAAGCGGGGCGTGAAAAAGCATCTTCTCAGGCCGTCAAAGTAGAGACCTCAACATTGCCTCGGCTACTGTGGGGGCGGTGTGGAGGCCACTGCTCTTAGATCACACGACTGCTTACCATCAGGTGGAGTGTGGTCATTTTGACGAGCAAAATAAAAAAAAATAAAAAACAAAAATAAACTCAAAAACGATTGAACCAATTTCAAAAATTATTTAGCATTAGAAATCTGCTATCTAAAAGTTACATAAGATATACATCATTAGACTATGAGCCACGGGAGCGGGACAGTAATAATAAACGGGGGTAAAAATGAGGGACAGCTAGTGTCGAATAGGTAGTTAAGTAAGTTATATCATGAGGGGCAATGCACAGTGGCGTAGCGTAGTAGGGGCAGCAAGGGCGGCTCCCGCCCCGGGTGGCACTTTTAGGAGGCGGCGAAATTTCACAATAAATAATATCTTGTAAATATTTAAACTATACAATCCTTATCCTTACTAAATATTATAAATGCGAATGTGAGTTTGTTTGTTTGTTTCGGTTTCACCCCTTAAGACTCGGCCGATCAACATGAAATTTTGCATACACTTTGTCGGGGGTACTGAATAGGACATAGGGTACCTTTCAACCAGAAAAAGTACCTACTGTTACAAACCTAACATAACCTATATTTATGCGAGCGAAGCCGCGGGCAAAATCTAGTACACAGTAATGATGAATGTTCTTGCCGAAAAGTTCTTTAGAATTACTACAAATTTGTCTTTAAAATTGAACTAAGTACTTAAAGAGGGCGGCAAAAAAAATCCGCCCTAGGCGGCTGACACCTACGCTCCGCCACTGGCAAAACCGCTACTGTAACCAAATAATTTATGTCCACAACATTGTTAATAACTTGGCAACAGAAATGAGAACTACTTTTGTTTTTTTAATTCATAAATAGCTGTGGACCATGTGCGCATGACCATGACATTGGTACCTTAATGAGGTAATTTTCGGCTGTGTGTTTTTTGTGCGCGTAGTAACCAAATAAGTTTAGTTCTATACAACCAAGGTACCGCCTCTATTTTATCAAATCGGAATATCAAAGCGTTATTGTCTTTTTAAGGGAAGGTACCTTTGTCGACCATAATATTTGCTTTACCACTTTTAACAAAAACTTCCATCAAAATTAAAATTCAATAAGACTCATTGTTAATGTTCATGTGTGATATTGACGTAATTGGTTGACCGTAATCCAATCAATAGTCCGGTCAAATTAGACCAAAAAATAGGAGTGAAGTTACAAAAATTCGCACCCAGCTGAAAGTTGGTAGAATTATTCAAAACACCATTATAAATGAAATCTAAAAAGTCCTCATCGATCAAAAAGTTGAAAGAATTGTAATCGTCATAATATGTATGAGTTCACCACGTATATACATCACTAAAGCTGTAATACAAGTAAAAATATTATTCTATCGGTCAATGTAAAAGAAGAACAAGGAGAAGAGGAAGCAGAAGTATTAAAGAATTATGAATCAGATGGATAAAGCAGAGATTTGAATATATCATGCTATACTGTACGGTTCTGGATTAATCGAGAAGATGATGAGGGCAGTCTCCAAAGTCACAGGCGTAGTGGTCGACGGCCTACAGTAACGACAGCGCAAAGGGAAGAAATGAGACGTGCATTTGAAGAAAATAGTTTTACATCAACATCTCATTTTGCCGAAGAATTCGACGTGAGCACTGAGATTGTTAGACGCCATCTGCATAGCATGGGGTTGACTATAGACGATACGCTAAAAAAGTTCAATTAACTGATGCCCATAAAGCAGCTCGGTTGCGTTTTGCCAGAGATTTTTTAGATTTTGATTGGTCAACTACCAAATTTACTGATGAAACGATTTTCAAATCTAATCAGCACGGTCGATTAATTCTCTGGCGATATGACAATACAAAATATGATGAAAAACATATAGTACCGGACATGGAATCTGGTAGAATCAGTGAAAATCGTTTGGCGCTAGATGTCGGCTGATGTTGTCGGTAAATTATGCGCATTACCTTCAAAAGCAACTGCGCAAAATTATGTTGACATACTAGAAAACGTCATATTAGCAACTGTTCGCAACCTTTACCCAGAAGATGATATCGCCGAACTTCACTTCTTACAAGACAACTGTCGGTTACACACTGCTGCTGTTACTCGCGAGTGGTTCCGTCAACACCACTGTTTTCGGCTAATACCATGGCCTTCAAAATCTCCAGACTTAAATCCGATTGAGAATGTTTAAAATGGACACATCGCAATGAGAAAACTAAAGAAGCAATTGAGAGTCATTGCAGAGAGATTTGGGAGGCTATGCGGGGTACAGATATTTGTGAGCGACTTGTGGGATCAATGAGAAGTCGATTGTTGGCAGTAATTAAATCAAATGGCAGAAATACAAGTTACTAATTGACGAATTATTAGACGTGATAACTTTATTATTTATCACATTTTATGTTAATATCTACTAAGAAGATTTTTTAATTTATTTGTTTTAATTCCATAAATATACTTTGTTAATAAATTGTTATTAAATTCTTATCCATCGTCCTTTTTTGCACACCACCTATTTTATAACTAGCTGTCCCTACTCCGCTCCCATGGATTATAGCGTGGTGTTATAATATATCCTCTATAAATGGACTGTTTAAAAAATGTAGTATAGCTTATTAGGTATGGCTCCTAGGCAGCTTGACTATTTCCGACATTTTCACCAATTATCCCCATACTTTAATCGTGAATAACTCTGTTTATTGGTGAAAATAGCATTAAAATCAATTCGTAGTTTTGGAGTTTATCGTGAAAAAAGACAGACAAACAGATGCGGCGCAGGACTTTGTTTTGTAATATCTAGTGATAGACTTTATTTTGATAAATAGTTCTATTGGTTCTAAGTCTCTGACGTCGCGCATTGATGACAACTGTTACTGCACCTACTGATGTCACTTACAAGCAAAAATATACAATATTATTGTTTTGTGATATGCAAACGACATTTACTCTAAGGGTGGTAAAGCAATTTTATTGTCGACTATACGTGATAACGTAATCCATGTTTTTGTTTAGCTACCGATTATTCATAACTTAATTATGTAATTGGCCGGTTATTTATAATTTAGTGAACTTACCGACTTTTCTGCAGGCAGTGATTGCTGCTTTTGCTGGTTCCTTGATGTCATCCGGTAATAACAAATCCGCCTGTTTAATAGCAGCTTCGTAATTCAACTTGCCATTTTTCAACTGCAATATAAACACGATTACAATTATAAAGAAATCTTTTGGACCGGTATTATTAAATCAGTTCAGAGGATGGTAAATTTTTCAGGATTATATCTTCTTGTTGTTATATTTTATTATATATTTAAATTGATTAGCATAATTGAATTATTATTTATTTATGTAGTAGTATTCTGCATAAGAGCAGTGAGTAAAATGGCAAAAGTTACAATAAAAACGTATGGAATATTGTATGCAGTCAGTAATGTGTAAGTGTTAGGGTAACAGGTACTTATTTATAATACATAAGCGCGTAACACCGATCAATAAACCCTACTTTTGTATATGTCGTCGTCTTTACGTGTATAAAGCCGCTCACTTAATAAATGAAATACGGAAATACATTTGTATGTACGAGTATCTACGTATTTTATCGTTGTTGTATTCTGTAACCCTAATTTAATTAACGACTATGCAGGTCTTTCAATGTGTATCAGAATGTAAACTATATTTCATTTTATTAGGTAATCAGCTAGGTGGCCCAAGAACGGTCTGTGTGGAAAACCTTGGGGAAGGCCTATGTCCAGCAGTGGACGTCTTTCGGCTGAGATGATGATGATGATGGTGAATCAGCTAGGTATATTTATCTTGTTACCAGTGCAAATTAAGTATTCTTCATTAAATTGACAATATATAATATAGAATTACTTACCGTGTTAGCCATTTTCATGATACATGCTATATAGCATTTTACTTCTTTCTCTTCGTTGAAGACGCCATCAATGATGTGGTCGATTTTTTCTAAACAAATGTTTGGATTAAGTAATAATATATCTATCTGGTCTGTTTTGCTAGTGGAATAGGCAATGACCACAGATTTGCACGACAATGAACCTTTTGCATTCTGGTTATTAGCCTAAATAAGCGTTAATTAGAATTTATTTATTCTGAAATTCATCCAAATCTTTTTAGAGCGTTTTCGATTTAGTTACAGTACTTTCGTTAAGACTTTCTCTTTTCAACTGTCTAAATCCCTAGTATGTAAATAGGTGTTCCTTCTTTAAATTATTATTTTAAAGTACATAACGTCCAACTTTTCAATAGTGTTCACATAATTTTGCTCTATTATTATTTTTCTACTTGATGGTAAGCGGTTACTTTATGCTTGGGGTTTTGCTTTACCAGGGAGTATCATTCGGACATAGCCAATCTTTAAAAGAAGTAGTTATTGTGCTGACAAAGTACTCTGCTGTCAGTATAGCACTTACCACCGTGTATGAGATAATGTTGATAAGTTTGAATCCCTTATCCTGCCATTTTCTATATGTTAAAGATACTCTCCAGCCATGTTACTACAATTTGAGCAGTCTTTTGCTTAAATGAAAGTAGTGTGTGTGACTAAAAAAATTCAAGCGAGAATATAACTTTTACCTTTTAAGGAAATCACAATTTTGAGATATATTTGTATGTATTATATTAAAAGTCATAAAATTTACGAACTAATTAAAGTAAAAATTGGCTGACTTGCACAATACGGTTAAACATAATGTAGAAACCTTGTTTAAAGTCTCAATGTATCAAATACTTAAACATGATCTTAGATCTTACAGCGATGTAAGTTTTAAGATTTTTGTCGCAAAAAGCATCTACCATATAAAACGAGGGCGTAAAAAGGTGTAATAAAAACCCTTTTAAATTAAGTAAGTTTAGTAAGTAACATAACATCCTTGACTCTGTCGATACACTGACTACTTTTTCAAATACTGGCAACGCGAGAGTCATTTCCGCTTAGCAACGCGAGCTTTATGCTTGTTTCCATCTATACTAATATTATAAAAAGGAAATAATTGTATTTTGAATGATAATAAGCTCAATAGCCACAGGAGCAATTTTAAAATGATTTTTATTATGTGAAAGCTACGCTACTCAGAAGTTACATAGGCTATAAACATCGCGCTACGAAGCACAGTAGCGGAGCAGTCATCACAAATGTGGGTGAAACCGCAGGCGAAAGCTGGTAATAGCATAAATTGAAAATTCTGGAGAAATTCCCACCATTTGATTAAATTCTAACTACTTAACATTACGCCATATACGAATATCTTTTACGACGATTAGTTATGACTTCATGACATACACTCATCCAAAAAGTTATTCGGCGTGACTCGGATACAAGTTGTTGGTCTTACCGTCTTCAACGTTGTTTTTTGGTTGGCACGACTTCCTCATCATTTTGCCGGTGTTTCTAATTTGTTTCATTGTCATCTGAAATTATTGTATTATCGTATATGTTCTAATAATAATAATAACTTTTATTTGTTCTCTCACACAGTTTTACAAAAACAAGACAATAGTAGGTATCTAGTTACATATTATTCATAATATAGTACAATCTGTGTGAGGGACTGGTGTCTGTACTAGGAGACCTGTATTACAGATTACCAGCCTCTCCAGATATATAATAAAGACATAGGTACCTATTATGATTATAGCCTTACTTGCCTCATTAGTAAAGAAATATGATGTAACCGTAGCAGGAGACAGCATATTATAGAGACCAAAGCCTACGTATAATCTATAATGTTTTTGTCTTTTCTGTAGTAACTAAATTATTTTATAATTGTTTGTTTGTTTACTAAATAAGATAGGTAAGAAATTGAATGGGCTATAAAAGGTACTTTTAACTAGGTAGTGAATCAATTCCAAAAAATCAATTCGTAAGTAACATGTTTTAATAATCCTTATTCTTACTTCCTTACTAATATTATAAATTCGAAAGTAACTGTCTGTCTGTCTGTTACCTTTTCACGGCTAAACCACTCAACCAATTTCAATGAAATTTGGTAAAGATATGGTTTAAAACCTGGGGAAGGACATAAGCTACTTTTTATTGACGTAGGTACCACGCGGGCGAAGCCGCGCGCAAAAGCTAGTTAAAAATAAAAACGTACGCTATCAAACGTGTGTTTATTTTTTAAAAATATACAACTACCACCCTAGGAAAAACTTCTGTGTCGCGGAGAACTTTAACAAACATTCAAACAACGGACCAAAGAACAGCCAGACTCGGAACAACCATTTGTGGACCACAAAAAGTTTTGTCCCGTGTGGGATCCGAACCCACAACTCTCGGCGCAGTGGCAGTGGCCTTGCAACCACTTAAACCACTACGCCATCCGTGAAGTATATCTTCTGTATCTATTTTTATATAACAAGTTTATATATTTAACATTTATGTATTATACATACACAGTATGTAATAATTAAGTGCAGTACTTAACATGTATATACATATTTAAGCTCAATCTAGTCAATTATAATTATTTTGATATTTTGATTTGATTTGATTAATAAAAAACACAAAATAACTTACCGCTTCACAAGATGCGAGCAATATTATAAAGTTCAGTAGCGCAGTAAGAAGCATATTTGTGAACTTCCAGACTTGTTCTGAAGCCGTCTCATAACCATGTCTCTAATATTCTGGAAACCTTGATGTTGATTGACAGCTATATATCAAAGTTAATAGGTTAATGATACTGTTCGTCTGTTAACACCTAATTCTGGTGCAGGTGACCATGAATCATGTTGTGAAAAAGAGCTATAAAGCAAAGCTGAGAAAAAGAAGTAAAAATTAAAATCTAACGAAGTCAGCTTTTAAAAGCTTTGAAAATCTTGTTTTTAATTCATTGTTACTTCACAATTGTGGCACCCAGTCACGATGTTTGATACTCGTAGTACCCTAATAGGATAGAAGCAGCAGTATTGACGGCCTCGATAGCGTAGTGGTTAGTGTAACCGACTGCCACGCCTGAGGTCGCGTGTTCGATTCCCGCACAAGTCAAACATTTGTGTGCCTAAACATGGATGTTTCTCTTAGTCTGGCTGTTTTTAATAGTAAATAATAATAATAATATTCTGCTTGTACTATATTTTATGTATAATATGTATGTATTTACAAAAAAGAAATGTATATATGTATGTTTATCCATTGTCTAGTACCCATAGTACAAGCTCTGCTTAGTTTGGACTAGATGGTGTTGTGTGTATATTATATTGTTATTATATTATGGACTATAATCTGATGATATTATTATTACTATTTGGTTTCATTGCGACTGATGATCTGATCCAGCAGATGAGCGCAACAGCATATTAAGACGCATGACATAAGAGCATATTAACGCCGTTCTCTCAGGGCAATGTATTCCTGGAATTTACTGTTTTGAAATAACAGTGAATACATTTTTCACATACATTCTACTCAGCAGTATATCTCCGAAGTAGTAGACAGTGACGTATTATACCCGTATATCTACAACTGTGTTTTAGGATGATGCTGAAAGTGAGTCTATTACCATGCCCATTTTCAGACTATCTATGGGAAACCCAATAACAGTATGTATGGAGCGGGACTTGAAGCTCAAACTTATGTCAAGGGACTAACGACGAGAAAGTCTAGTATAATTATCTGGATATTGGTCACCTTATTCACACGTTCGTGTTATCATCAGTCAGAGTAATCGTTAATTGTCGTCTATGCTTCCTTGTTGACGGGGTATAATTTGCTGAGTCGTGTGGTGCATTTATTGCATTGCAACTTTGTTGTCTACATTTATACAAATTCGCCATATGCTGAAGATATACTTCAATAACTACATATATGCTATCAAAAATACTTCTCAACATCTGAGAACAAACTGTAACAACAAACTATATTTTTCAAAACAATCCTTACTTCCTTACTAATATTATAAATGCGAAAATGAGTTTGTTTGTTTGTTACGCTTTCACGCCTTAACTACTCAACCGATCAACATGAAATTTTGCATACACGTTGTCAGGGGTACAGAATAGGATATAGGGTATCTTTCATCCAGAAAAAATAACTGTTACAAATCTAACCTAACCTAACCTACATTTACGCGAGCGAAGCCGCGGGTACTAGTAAAATATAAAGTAGGTGCTCAAAACATTTGAAAGAGCGATTTTATAATAGTATTAGTAGTAGTATTGTATTGTATTTCACGACTGGATTTTATTTATTTCTCGTAAGTTGAAAATTATGCAGCGTAAAAATTATAAATATAAAATTTTCAATGTCCTACTTTCGCCAAGATATTCTACTTAAATTTACATACATATATATACATAAGTAGTAGCTAAAATAAACAGCTGTAACAGACAGACGTGTGTAAGTGTTTAATTTTACCATTGTACGGAACCCTAAAAATGGTTTTGTCAATTATTGCAAAAGATATTAGTGTTTTGGTCTTGCCTAATCATAATTTAACATTCAATAAAAATACTACTTATACATAATTATGTAAACTGCGAGATGACATAAATATAATAGTTCAATTAATAAATAATAATAATAATATTCTATTACATATGTCCAGCAGTGGACTATTATAGCCTGATGATTATGATGATGATGATACACACAAGACCATCTAGCCCAAACTAAGCAGTGCTTGTATACTATGGGTACTAGGCAATGGATAAACATACATATATACTTTTTTTTTGTAAATACTTACATATTATATATAGAAACACCCAGACCAAGACAGAGATTCATGTTCATGCACACAAATGTTTGACTTGTGCGGGAATCGAACCCGCGACCTCAGGAGTGGCAGTCGGTTACACTAACCACTACGCCATCGAGGCCGACAAATTGTAGTCTTTGTGACATAATAGGTACAGGTTCACACACACTTATTATAAATATAATTATGTATAACTAACCTACTTGTTTAATTAGGTATAAGAATTGAAGTGTATAATAGTGTACAATTTGAGTATATAATTATATTTTATATTAATTGAAAAATAATATTGTCGATAGCATTCCCTAATATTTTTTATATTTTTTTATATACGTCTCTGACTCTAGGAATAAATCCTGTATTGCGGGGGACTTTAGAAACCTTCAAACAACGGACACAAAGAACACTCAGACTCGGAACAACCACTTGGGGTCACACAAATGTTTGTCCCGTGTGGGATTCGAACCCACAACACTCGGCGTAGTGGTAGTGGCGAGGCGACCACTGAAACCACTACGCTATCAGTGCCGTCCATAATATGTTCTCCTTTCTAGAACATTCAGGCTTCGCTTTATTACATTAACTCTTTGTGTTATGTATATTTACACTTTACCAGCGATAGCTCAGTGGGGAGACCAACAGACTGCAATGCAGAGGGTCCCGGGTTCGAACCCCCGTCGCGCACCTCTAACTTTCGGAAGTTATATGACTTCGAAATTATGTGCGTATTGATTAACAATTATCGCCTGCTCCGTACCTCGGAGAGCACGTTAAGCCGTCAGTCCCAGCTGCCATGAACATCTATGGCAGTCGTTATTGGGAAGTCAGTGCCCTCTAATATCCTGACACTGGTCTAGTCTTAGGGTATCGTTAGCCTTCGGGTTGCGGAGGTGAAAAGGCAGTTGCACTGTGTAAAAACTGATATCCAGTCAAATCCGGTTAGACTAGAAAGCCGACCCCAAGTGACTTGGGAATAATAAAGGCTAGGGAGAAGATTAATTCAAATTTAATTTGGAATTTAAAGTATATCTTTGGCGTCATCACTGTGCATCAGGTTTTTATTTCCCATTGTTAGGACATCATTACGCAAAAAGTGTCTTTCTATGATACTGATGCTTAAATAACGAGTTATTTATTTGTCTTGGATCACAATTTCCCTGTAATCAATCATTCAAATGTCTGTTAAGTAGGTAAACGCCTTCTTATAAATAGCACTAAGTGATTTTTTTTCTATACATTGTCAAGACGAACGCAATTATGGATACGCAAAAAGTGCAACATATTTGCTATGTTATATACATTGTTAGTTTGTTTTTTTGGAACTGTGATGCGGTAAGATTTGTATAATCATTACGTGTTTACATTTTTGATATTTAAAAAAAGCATTGAGCGTGACACAGAAAAACGATTAACTAATTAAAAAAAAAATGTTTCGTAATATAACTCTGATAATTACAAGAATATTTTAAATAATTCCAACTTAAAAATGTATGATAATTACAAGAATATTTTAATTTACAACTAATACATTTATGATAATTACGAGAATATTTTAAATAATTTCTTACATCACATACATTTATGATAATTACGAGAATATTTTGAATAATTATTTACATCACATACATTTATGATATTTCTTTTGATTCGATCATTTTGATCAGAACGGGGTTAAGAGCAAGACTCCAATAGCGCAAAAGGAAAAGGTACCACGGTAAAAAAGTTGCCAGCCAGTAACGTATATTGGAATGACTTGTATTGCAATTGGACATGTTTTTGAAGGAAGTGTTACGCTATTACTATTTTTCATCAAGTTAGACAAAGATGATACCACAATTAGTTCAAGGAATTTTTCTCATGTAAATGGGCCTCAAGTCCTTGAATTTGCTCGTTGTAAAGTATAATATGTACCTAAATATAATATAAATATAACGTAATCTTTGTAAGTCATCTTTCTTTTCAACATTAGATGACAAGACAGCAGCTCAAAAACTCTGGAAAACTCATGAAGAAATCCTGCATGCCCAAAAATGATGTCACTGAGGATAACGACACTATTAGTTGTTTTTACTGTTATTTATGATTTTATAAACATGAAATATTATGATGTTCTGTGCTGTTTTGCTTTGTTTAGTATATCAATTTTATTTTTATTTTAGATGACGTGGGTGAAATTGAACAGGGGAAGTTCATAGAATCCCGTAACGTAATGTGTTACGTCGCTTGTATCTACACGATGACACAAGTCGTAAGTCTTCTGATGTCATTATTTTAGAGTAACTTAAACTATTTTACTATTTATTGAGGCATTACTAATTTTAAATATAGATAATTGATGTGTATGAAAGGTAAACCAAAAATAAAATTTTATATGAAAGACGCAATAAAACAGAGAAATAAATTATTTCAATAAATGACTCCATACCGTAATAAAGCATATATATATGTACTCTGTGCCATAGTGTTTTTATTACTGCTTCTTCTTAACGCTTATGAATCTAGTAATTTGTCATCAGAACTGCCGTTTTCTGGTAAGAGAAATAAAACAAGCATTTGTAAGAACGTTATATTAAACATTCACTTATCACAATAAATTTAAAAGTAACTACGGGTATATAGCTTATCTTATATATTTTTTATTATATTATTGTGAAACATAGTTAAATAAGATATTGAAATCTCCTACAGGTTAAAAACAACAAGTTGAGCTATGAGGCGGTCATTAAACAAGTGGACGTGATGTTTCCAGCTGAAATGAGAGATGCTGTCAAAGCAGCCGCTACTCATTGCAAAGACACCAGTGCGTATAATAGATTCACAACTTTTAATAATTCAGTCCTAAAGAATATTACTAACACATTATGACCGCACGGATGGCGTAGTGGTTTAAGTGGTTGCCTTGCCTTGCTTGTTCGAGAACAGTACTTATTTCTTGGATGAAAGATACTTAATGTCTCTTTCTGTACCTCTGACAACGTGTATGCCAAATTTTATGATTACCGATCGACTAGTTAATGCATAAAAGCGTAACAAACAAACTCACATTCGTATTTATAATATTAGGTACAATATTTGTCTCTTTGATTCCATGGCTCGAGTTTCAGCCGATCAAGGGTTGTAGAATCATGATCAAAATTTCGGGATCGATTCGTAATTCGTAAAATTTTCTGCCGAGTCCACCGAGCAACAATCTATATAATATGTTTTATTTATTCCACGGTATTTTATAATATACCATGAGCGTTGACCGTCGAAATGTTGACAAATCAGTGATGTAAGGAAGGCCAAAGATAAACACGACCAGTTGGATAAATTGCCGTCATTATGTACTTTATGCTTGAACTACGGAATACCTAATCATTTATTTGTTACTATTTTTTCGTCAAAGTCAAAGTTATTTAATAGATTAGCTTCAATCTACGGTTTAGAAACCTCGCGTGTGAAAACCTCAATAAATATAGCCTACTAGTTGTTACCCGCGGCTTCGCTCGCGTAAATGTAGGTTAGGTTAGGTTTGCAACAGTTCTTTTTTCTGGATGAAAGGTACCCTATATCCTATTCTGTACTCCTGACAACGTGTATGCAAAATTTCATGTTGATCGGTTGAGTAGATAAGGCGTGAAAGCATAACAAACAAACAAACAAACTCATTTTCGTATTTATAATATTAGTAAGGATGTTACTAAGGATATCGTAGCGTTTCATTAAAGAACACTAACAGAATCGGCTATACAAACAAAAAAAAATTACGTCTTTATGGTACATATTAGTTTACATTACGTGGATACCACATTTCCTTAAAATAATATTATTTAAGGTTTGTGAAATTTGCTAGACCTCACGGCCAGCGTACAGCGTAATGGTTATCACACTGATATAATTAATGTCCGTACCCAGCAGTGGGACAGTTCTTATACAGGACTAATACCTATCTATACTAATATTATAAAGCTGAAGAGTTTGTTTGTTTGGTTGAACGCGCTAATTTTAGGAACTAATAGTTCGCATTGAAAAATTATTTCAATGTTGGATAGCCTTTTATCGAGGAAGGTTATAGGCTATATAACATCACGCTACGATCCACGGGGGCGGCGCAGTAATCATAAACGCGCGTGAAACCGCGGGCACAGCTAGTTATTTATAATCCTCTCAATGATGAAATGCAGTTTTTATAAATTGTATATCTAATTATGTTAAAGTACTTCTAATACAAAATACTAGTTCTTGTTCATGATCTAATGACATTCACGTCACATAATCTGTAAATTTAAATGATTTGATAACTTTTTGTTTCTGGAATGATTTGCCATTCGTCTATCGAGTTAAGTGGTTCAGGGGTTAATTTTTTGACAAAAAGTGGATGATGTAAATGCATCGTATTATAAGCTAGCTGTAAATGTTCAGTATTTACATAGATTAATGCAAATATATTTTCGAAGGTGTAGATAGAGACAGATTAGACCATTGTACAGTATCGAGCCGATTGCTGTTAAGGGATTATTATAAATTCCGTGTAACTGATATTCTCCTAACGGAACACAGTTTGCTCGACACAGGAATTGAAACCAAGCTCGTACAGCAGCGTCCGAAATCATAAGCATAATTTATCTTGCTGCACTTTATTAATCTGTTGCAAAGCAGGTTTACTTTATGGTTTATTTCTGTCATAGAATGGAACGATAACGTAATTGTTGACTAGTCCTAAATATACTCAAATCGTACATATATCTTTCCTTAACCCTCAACGCGGACTTAGAATTGCATCGAGGATTACATTATTTGCAACTTCGACGTTCTTAGTTGTTGTTATTAAAATGTTGCGTCATATTCGACTGATGAACTATGAAAATTATTTGGTGAATTTACTAATGAGCTGGTCTCGCGAGAAACGCCCTCTTAAAACAAACCGGCGCGGCGCTTGGGTGTTTCACATGTAACTAGATCATGAGGCTTACATACTGTGCTCTTCGATTCGTTTCATTTCATCCCATACCTATTTAATTCCTTTACTATAGGGTAGGCATTGCACGTGGTCAGTATAAAAGAGACTGTAGGTCGTTGTCTGACGGCCGGTAGCCTGTAGCTTATTGTACTTAATTCTTCAATCATCCGGCAATCAGACATAATGAAAAAAGTATGGTGTCTGTACCCCTGGGTTCGAGCATTGGCTAAGAGCTTGTTTGATGCCTTGGTAATATCAAAAACAAGACTTAGACTTTGATGTCAATTCAGTTAATGGATTGCAGCAGTAAATTGCAATCTACTTAGACTTACTTTCGATGACCTTTCGTTTTTTGTTTCAGCTAAAAAATACAAGGACTTATGTGAGTCCTCATACTGGACAGCTAAATGTATGTACGATTATGACGCGGCAAACTTTGTATTTCCTTAACCTGCCAACTGTTCTGATCCCAGACATACTTAAAAACTAATTATGTCTGGTTGTCGACGGGCTGTTGCCGCTCATGGGTTAAAGATATGAATAAAGTCTTAATAAATATCGAATGACGTAATGATATAGTTTTATTTATCTATTCCTTCAACGAAGAACGTTAAGTTATTGAGGTTAACTTACAGTCCGTAGCACAAATATTTGTCACAAATGTTTTTAATTATATCCTAAGGTAACAAAGAATTTGCAATACCGATTTTTTTATTTATAGCACAGCACTATCACCAAGTGTTATCTAATTTGTCATATTACAAAGCGTATGTTTTATTTAATAAAAATAGTTTAATAGTTTTACACAAATCCACGTTTAAAACTCTCTTTAGGCAAAAAGCAGAGCGTGAAAGCGCGAAAGATTGCGCTTCTCAATTAAAGGTTACATTATCAAAAAGTACCTGAAGTCACGGAATCGGCTTCATATGTTGTAAAAAACTTTTTAACAAAAAAGAAACCAACTTCCAAAAACTCCCTATTAGCCCTAAAAAGTATAAAATAATACTAAATCGAATCTACTTAATCTTGAAAATCTAACCTATATAACCTAACCTATAACAAAATTTAACAATTTTTGGAGTCGGTGCCAAGCCAAGTATCTCCAATCTGAGCATAAAATCGTTCTGCTAACTTTGTTACACAGTTTACGTAGGTAATTAAATACATAATTAAAAACATAACTATCTTTTAACTTATCGTATTAGTATTGTTGTCATCTATCGTGTTGGGCTTGGCACCGACTCCAAAAATTGTTAAATTTTGTTATAGGTTAGGTAGGTTAGGTTATATAGGTTAGATTTTCAAGATTAAGTAGATTCGATGTAGTATTATTTTATACTTTTTAGGGCTAATAGGCAGTTTTTGGAAGTTGGTTTCTTTTTTGTTAAAAAGTTTTTTATTTTTGCATTTTTAGTGATAAAATTTTATACGTAGGTATTGTCATCCATGGACCGACCGCGCCAGGCGTAGCTTAACCTTTGATCGGTCGACCAGTGCGGCTTTTAATGAAATAATACATGTATGTATAAATCAAACTTGAATACGAGTACTATGTGCTACAACTAGCTTCTAGTCGCGAAAAAATATGTAACTTGATAGGAAATGTGGTACCCTGATATACTGAAACATTTTGCGTAACCCTTTCGAGTGTACAGACGTGATGTTTTTATGTGTGATTGCGTAAACAATGCATATTTATGCGAAAGCAGCGATTGCGTTTGATTTGCTGTCATTTTTTGAAGAGTTCCGTTGTCTGTCTCCGAAACCCATCATCATATCTATATGAAATTTAAATGGGACCATTTCGGAATAAACCCCTTGCGAATAAAAAAATAATTTTGTAAAACCGTCTATATTTGACGGAGTTATGCCCGAATATACATTAAAAATAATATAAACATCCGAATTGAGAACCTCCTCCTTTTTTGGAAGTCGGTTAAAAATAACTAAGTATTAGATCTAACAAGATTTTAACAAATGATCAGTGACAACGCTATAATTTGTAATGATTGAAATTTGTAAAAAAATGTCCCTGAGATAAACAACTTAATTATATTTCAACGTTTAGCAACCGTTTAGTAAGCATATGATTATTTTGAACCAAATTATAAGTCTCTAGTTCGTAAATAAACGTTTACCTTTTTGGTAACTGAACATAAATTGTAAATATCTTTTGGTATTATTTTCAGTTTATATTAGATCTGTATCGAATACGTTGTGGATACGCGTAATTGCTAAGAATAATGTATCGGTTATTGCTGATTCTGGCATTAGTAGGATGTACATATGGGGTAAGTTAATTTATTATTTTTAAATAAAGTCTTACCGAAAATGAATTTTTAATAATTAAAGAATAATTCTGAGGTAAATTAGATGTATACCTAGTCTTACTTAAATTGTGATATATGTATTATAGATGACGCGAGCGCAGGTTAAGAAGACGATGGGAATCATGAAAAACCAATGCATGCCGAAGAATTCAGTTACCGAAGGTAGATATAATATTATACTCTTTGTATTAAAAAAAAGTTCTTGATTACTACTTTTCCAATATTTTGCAATGCGACAAAAGGCAAAATTTCTATAAAAAATAGTCTAATATGGATATAGCATACGATTCTCGAAGCACAATAAGCAGTAAAGCTGACATTAATTAGACAGTTTAGTCAATAGCTAAGTAAGTCAAAAGAGCCAAGAATAATACGAGACTTGCCTGATTGAGATTTAAGATGAGAACTTTCACGGCTTTTTGTGTGGCTGTGAGACATGATCCTAGCGATTTCAATACCATAATTTTGACATTATTGATAACCCTTGTTTAAGATCAAATCGGCAAAATCGAGCAAGGAGTCTTTCCTGAAGATCATAATGTAAAATGTTATGTCGTTTGTGTTTACAAGAACTTACAAGTGGTGAGTATGCATGGTGTACAAATATTAATTTTAAATATTTCCTAAAATATTTGCTCGTAATTTTCAACTTATTTTCCAATTTTGATGTATAATATAGTGTTCCTTCAGCTACTTTTAATACATGATATTTAAACATATATGTATATATTGAATTATATAAGCGCTTAAATTGATTTACAGCTAAAGAATGATAGATTGGACCAGACTCTTATATCGAAGCAAGTCGATATGCTCTATCCTCCAGAACTCAAAGAACCAACCAAAAGCGCAGTCGCTCAGTGTATACATATCCGTGAGTAACTTACTTTATTTCTATCGAACTTTTTGGTTATGCAATTCTGTCGCGGACTTTGGTACCATATTTTTTACCGTTTGTTTACTATCAGGTAGCGCGGTATCAATGTTATAGGCAGAATAAAAAGTATACGGTAATGTAATCATTTCTTAAAATACGTTTCAAACCTTGGGAGTTGAAGTAAATGTTAGGTTATGTAAAAGTACTTTTTAAATATAATATGTAGCCTATGTTACTTGGTAATAATATAGCTTTGTAATATTTAAAGAATTTTTAAAATCGGTTTAGTAGTTTTTGAGTTAAATCCTTACAAACAAAGAAACAAAAATGAAACCTTTCGTCTTTATAATATTAAGTATATACTTATGTATGTGTAAGATCTTGAAGATTTTTGGCAGTTTATTTCTCTATCATGTCTATACAGTGGGCGGAATTTAGATAAAACCTGTATAATACATGGAATATTTTTAATCTCAGTATGCATTCCGAAAGGGCAGAATTGAGAATCTAGTAAATGACGTAGAGGACTAGGTCACTTATAAGATGAATGTCATTATATTTTTTTAATGACGTTATCCGTTCCTACCGGACTTACTGTTAATACGCGTATTGCAATATTTACAAAAATAATTGCTATACTGGCTATACAAATCCAGAGTACTTTTCATACCCGTGTATTAAAGTCATTAAACCTTTGCAATAGTTTGGGCGAGATTACGTTACTTACATCCAACACTTACCTACATGTATATAATAAGTAGGCCCTGGCGAAATAATATAATTAACTAATAACTCTTAATTTCAGAGGACAAGTTCAGTGATATGTGCGACGGAATTTACGAGTCAGTAAGGTGTTTGTATAAAACACAACCAAATGCCTTTATTTTCCCTTGATATGTAATCATAATATATAATAAATTAATAAAGCTAATTGTATTTCTAATTATTATTTCAATACACCTGCTAGGCAAATTTTAGTAGTATTTTTAAAAGATTTAGTTTATCTCTACAACTGTAGCATCACAATACGAATACTTTATAAATTTTAAAAGGCCATGACGTTAAAAATTTTATATGTACCAAAGTAAATACATATCGTTTGATAATATATTTGCTATAGTCTGAAAGTGGTGCCCATAGATGAGGAGGTGAAAGGAAATCGTTTGGCTCGGTATGGATATGTTATGCGAAGATATGATACGTATGTAGGTAACCAAGTGATGAGTATGAGAGTAGAGGGATGAAAAGGGAGAGGAAGGCCAAGGAAAAGATGGATGGACTGTGTCAGGATGGATATGAAAGGGAAAGGGGTAAATGATCAGATGACGGGTGACAGAGAAGTATGGAAGCGAAGGACATACTGCGCCGACCCCAAATAAATTGGGACCAGGGCAAGAAAAAAAAAGAATTGTATGGTCACCTTTGGTACGCCTTTTAAAAGTTATGGTTTATTTATCATGAAACTTTTTTTAAAACTATTAAGATATTTCTATATTTAAAGGTCACGTAGACACAAGTAAGCAAATATCAAGGCTTATAATGTTGATACTTAATGATTAGTCTGCGTCTTTGATGAAATGGTATATGTGTGTATATTATATCATCCAAGGGCGTCGCCAAGGGAGGGCAGGTAGGGGCAGCTGCCCCTCCTAGAGATTCTAAAAAAGCTTCATGTGCTCTCGACTTTACCTACAATTCATATTTTTCTCATTCTCCATATCAACATGCCCCCCCTTGGGCCATCGGCTGGCAACGCCCTTGATATCATCAAAGAGGTAGATTGTAGGATCTCGGGTTGAACTCTCTGGTTGGACTAAGTGTTATTTTTTTATGTAGAAATTCTCCGTACCTAATAGCACGAAGGTAGCTAGCTTCAGCTCGACTTGCATCAAGTAAACTTAAAACTTATGTGGTAAAATGTACGTGTAATACAACACTACCTATCTCTTCAGGGATATTTACTACACAAGTGTCGTTTGTGTGTGTTTATTTACTATTATTAGCCTATAATTTTTTTATTATAATGAAAAGCATATTATTTATATTATGATTCGAATTCCGTAGATCTTGTTCGTTTCTTTTACATGCACTTCGTAACTGTTGTTGTCGTCATCTTGGTTCATGGTATGGTGTTTGTTTATCTAATTGTCGGTTAGCTTAATGTACCCTGCTGTCAGATCAACTTCAATGGTAACATTGACAAGTAACACTTTACCTGGTAATTAAACATTTGTTATTGTTTATATAACAGATGTCGGCACTGCTGGAGTCAATTTTTGTTCTGAATTTGTTGGCTTTTGCTAAGATGTTGTGGTCGAGTTACATTTTGTTTCTCGTTGTTGTTTTTTCTTTGTCAAACAGATCTTTCGTTAACTCGGTAAGTAAAATACTTTAATAAAAGCATAAAAGTTCGCTACTAATACTAAGAATTTCGATTTAACAAGGGGTAAACCAAATTATACCAGAATTGATTAGCTATTAACATACATATCTTTTAGGAGTATATACATATTATGTACTCCTATAATTAATTTATATTTCACACACCTATATGTAACAAAAAGATTTATTTCCATTTAATAAAAATTAAAAGAAGAACCATTTACGTTTAATAAAATAAAACGAAAATGTGTTTGTTGTTTTACATAGAATACTCTGAATTTGGATAGTTTATAAAAATGTTCGTAGTCCACTACGCTGAACCAGTGTTTTCCTTCAATCTATCAACTCTGTATATAGACTGCCTCATTACCGGGCACAGGCTTCTTCTCAGTCTGAGAAGGGTTAGGCCATGGTTCACCACTGTGGCTCAGTGCGGTTGACCCAATTATTTAATACACACGTAACCTACGCGCCTTCGGTACGAACTCGAGAACTGAGCGTGATAGACGAACATCGGTCTTATGGTTTTCTTCTTAGTTGTCGCTGATACTCTTCTATACAAAGCTGATAGCAAGAGAATATAATATTATGTTAAACTTTATATAAATACAGATGACGAGGAAGCAATTAAAGGGTTCGGGCAAATTACTGAGGAATTCTTGTATGCCGAAAAATGATGTTACTGAAGGTGAGTCTTTGTAATTTCTTCAATATCTTAAAAACGGTGGCCATGAAATATGTTTATTCTAGTCTTTTGCTAATTTGATTTTATATAAACTGTTTTTGTTTTTACAGAACAAGTAGGCGATATTGATAAAGGAACGTTTATTGAAGATCGAAATGTTATGTGTTATGTTGCTTGTGTTTACAGTATGAGTCAGGCAGTAAGTTATGCGAAACCCTTCAGAAATCGTAAAGTACAATTTCAACATATTAATCACGTTCAGAAAATGGTTTAATTTCTTGTATTATATTTATATTTTCCTCTTTTGGCATAATCCAGTTTTCGATATCGTTTGTAGATAAAAAATAACAAAATAATGCACGACGCTATGATAAAACAGGTAGATATGATGTTCCCTTCGGATATGAAAGAGCCCGTGAAAGCTGCTATTGAGAACTGTAAAGGTGTTGGTGAGTTTATAAGTTCTTTTATATTTTTTATATATAAGGAGTGGTTCTTCTAGAAACAGTAGGGATAATAATTTTGTAAAATAGTTAAACGTATTAATAATTCTTAATTCATTTGATGATATTACTAAATACAATCTTAAATTACAGGTTTATTTTATTACAGTAAATTAATCCAGTTCTTTGTCTTTGACTTAACACAAGATAGGTTATCAATACTTATAAAACTTAAACCTACAAATGCAGTACTTTCGTAGATCTCAGCATGATCTCTGTCTATTGCTCCACAATAAACAAAAGAGAATGGAATATCAGCCATACTTGGCATCAATACAATTTTGTTAAATGTATATTTTGTTTTGCAGCTAAGACTTATAAAGATATCTGTGAAGCTTCCTTTTGGACAGCGAAGTGCATGTACGAATATGATCCAATTAATTTTGTTTTTGCTTAGTTTTGGATTTTATTATTATAACTTTGGTACATACACAGTTTGGGTACAAATAAAATAAAGGATTATGAGAAATCATTCTTGCGTTTATTTTCGCTTAAGTACATATCTAATATAATTGGATCTTATAATTGCTTAGATGAACTATGTTTGAATTGAAGTCATACGAATGAATCAAATCAGGCGTTTCTTGATTTGGCGATTTGTTCAAAAACAGACACAGAGATAGTTGATGATGCTTTAAGACTTGATGGTGCTTAATAATTCTTCAGTTGTTACGCTTTTAAATGTATATGTAATGAATATTAGTATCGGATAATTGTAGGAGAGCGTTATTGCATGTAATGAATATTAGTGTCGGACCTTATTGCCTGAAGAATCTTCTCTTATTAGTTTTTTAATAATTGTTAAAAATTTTGTTATATTATTTGTGATACTAGCTAACGATCGTAGAGCTGTCGTAGAATATGTTTAGGTATGTATAATTATAGACTTTGGGAAACAGCTTATAATATCATGAGATCATAAAAAAAGATAACAACCTGAGCCTAATAAGTCTGACAACACATTAGTTTATTTTCCTCTTTATTCTAGGAAAGTAACTATTCCTTCGAAAGTTTGTGTTGACTGATAAAGTTACGTAAAGTATTTAAATGCTACTTTAATTAAATTTTATTTTTTTAAACTATAATTATTAAATTTGACTCAACTTATATTAGGTACATTTTTATTTTAGCTGTAGTAGTATTGTTGATTCTATTTGACATAAAGTCGACATAGACATCAAACATTTGATTTGAATTATAAGTTAGCTGCAGGTAAGATATTAGTTATATCAACAGTAACCAGCAACTTAGTAAAGTTGAATTTGTAAGGGATGGAGTCGTAAAGGAATAAATTCAGCAGTAAGTACACTACAAGGGCAATAAAACGTTTTTATTGCCATTGTATTGTACAAAATGTATACATTTGTAAAATAGATTAAGTAAATATCGCTTACTAGATTGCAGTAGAACTGTTGCTTTAATCCAGTTTTAATGAATCCGCAATTTTTATTCAGTAGTTGTTGTTTTATTATCCGAGTCAATATTCTAGTTGTGTATATTCCTTAATTGCGGTAGTACAGTTGATTTGTGTGTTTACATAGTTAATGATACTGTGAATCAAACTAACTACCTATCTGGGACTTATAATCCAAGAACAAGAATTTTATATATATGGCTTTGTCTCTTAAAAGACATTTTTTTCCGTAAGAAGTTAATAGAGTTCTACGTTTCGTGATGGATGGAAATAAATTGTGCTGGCTAATCTTTGCAATTTCTTTGACAAGCGTAACTGATGGGGTAAGTCTGGTATTCTTAATTTTTTTAAATATATTTCCTTTATTTGGTAATAGCGATATTTTCTTTCCAGATGACAAGAGCGCAAATGAAGAATACAGCAAAAATGTTGAAGACCAATTGCATGAAAAAAATAACAATATCGGAAGGTACAGTGCTTATTCAAATAAAATGAAAATTAATTGCTACGCATACTTATATAGTTTTAGCCATAGGGTAGGCTTTATACAAATTATAGATAGGACAGAAGCCATGTGACACGAAGGGCAAACATATACGAAAATGGTTTTACTTGTATGGAAATGCGGTTTTACTTATATATGCAAAATAGAGCAGCCTGATGGTAAGCGGTTATTGTGGCCTATTGATGTCCGCAACAACAGGAAAACCACACGCGCATTGCGAGCTCAAGAAAGGAAGCCACGTTCTGTTCTCCTATTGATAGCACAGCGCCTTATTAAAGAGTCTGAATAACCGAACTCACCACAGAAACGCAACAAAAGTGTGTGTCAGCTGCGTTTATTTGAAAGGTGGAGGCACTTTGCTAGACAGACGTACTTCTTCAGTGTAAATTATATCCCAGGTTATGTACTATACCATACGGCGGATCCCAAATATTTTATCCGAACAGAAGACCGTTCTTTGCGTCGTGGTACTCATTCATTAATGTGTTATTCAAAGAGTAACTATATCTCGGACACAATACAACCAACGTGCAGTAAAGTTACCTAAATATGCGGGCTTATTTAAATGATTGTTTTAACGTACGTTAAAACTTTTACACTTATTTAAGTCCTTAAACTCACTGTGTAATTTATTGTTTTTTTACAGAACTAATTGACGGTATAGGACAAGGAAAATTTGTTGAAGACAGGAATCTTATGTGCTTTATTGCTTGTATGCTTGAATTGACAAATGTTGTAAGTAATTTTGTATTTAGGATTTTTCAATTAAACCTATAACAATCAACATAACTTGAACCTTATATTCCATAACCACAAAGCATATTATTGGTGTGTGCCATAATACTCACAGACATGCGCGAATTCTGCCTGTAAGTTACCCAATGTGACGAGCTAGTAATTGAGTTTCTTTTATTCTTTTGTAGATTTTGTCCGCGGTTTTGCTCATGTTAGACTAGATTTTGTCAATAAATTGCTATCTTTTAGGACCAGTCTTTTTTCAGGAAGAAAGGCCAATGTTCTTTTCAGTACATTGGGTATGAGAAAAATATGTTATAGTAGTCGGTCGAGTAGTTAAGGCATGAAAGCGTAACACACAAACAAGGTCACATTCGGCTTTATAATAATAGGTATTAGTTAGGATAATTAAAGCTAAACTTCAAGTGTTTCAATAGCTTGTATTTTTTTGTCCTGTGTGGATTTGTTATATATATGTACCATACATAGTCTCACGCATATATCCCTGAACAGGAACGCAGTGGTGTGTTATATTCACATTTTCCACGTAATACGCTCGCTCAGCTAATTATCGTCAACCGAATAAGTTCCAAATTTTATACGGGATAAAAAGTCCAAAAATGAATTCACACAGCGGTTACGGTCAAAATATGATTTATTATAATTTCAAAAAAGTCTGTTTATAGTGATGCAAATGACCAATTGTAGATGTGTATAATTTGTTGCAGATAAAGAAGAACAAACTAAATATCGACGCATCTCTAAAACAAATTGAGATGATGTACCCGGCTGACATTAAAGAGTCCGCTAAAGCTGCTCTAATGGAATGTAAAGATATTCGTAAGTATTATGTACTTTAATAGCGTTATTGTTTTCTGATACGAACATGTACAGTCGGCAAAGAAAGTGGTCTACCAGTTTTGACAAAACTTTCTGTGAGATCTAATTATCGCTAAGCTTGACTTTTCTAACTTGACACGTGGCATGACGTAAATATAATACATTATAGAGAGAGCAGTGGTGACTAAATATTATTGCAAGGGGAATCGATCTTGTTGTTTCATGACGATCAAATGAACCTCAACCAGTGCCGGATTAACAAGCGCTGGGCCTGTAGCAAATTTTTTCAGGTAAGAGTGCTTGCATACGTCAGACTTTTTGTAGAGCTGATTATTGGGGCGACTGAAATTCTACACATTTATACGAGCGACTGTTTGTAGAACTTGTGCGTTTACCGTATGAAATTCGGTGTTTTATTTACACCAAGGAAATAGTCGGTTACCGTTGTCTGACGTGGATTATATTTGTTGGAAAAGTTGTAACATTTCACGTTTTTGTGACATCAAGTAAATTTAATATACGACATCTTAAGTAATAAGTTTCGCTCAAAAAATTACGCTCAGGCAGAGATGAGTGGGTTTAAATACACGGGGCCCCCTTTCGCTCGGGGCCAGTAGCAATTGCTACTCTTGCTACATGGTTAATCCGGCACTGACATCAACCATAAGGTAGTAGACCACATTTTGGCCGACTGTACCTAAAAAAATACTAAAGATACTACCTACATCTTCAGTATTTTTTATAAATTATGTTAGAATTAGAGTAGACAACGGCCTATAGATACATAGCACTTATAGTTTACTTCGCCTGTCTCCTAAGACCTTTTTCTAAAGTTAATTACGGGTGTAGTACAAATATTGTATAACTGGCTGTTACCTGCGACTTCGTCCGCATAGATTTTAACTAAAAAGTATTTGTCACCGCAGAACCCTATTTTTTCTTCTAAAATTGAAGTAGCATATGTTACTCCTTATAACATCAGCTATCTGCCAGTGAAAGTCCCGTCAAAATCGGTTCAGCCGTTTCGGAGATTAGCCGGAACAAACAGACAGACAGACAAAAAGTTTAAAAATAGATGTTTTCGTATATGTATCTTATATACTTTCATATGCATTAGATAAAAAGCTGTTATTTTGACATTACAAACAGACACTTCAATTTTATTTATTTGTATAGATGTATAGATAGCTTACATTAAGTAGTAACGATACGTATGAGCCAGCTCAAACGAGGAAGTTCCACTCGCTTAGAAAAAATCAGTGTCAGATTAGTAACACTGTTTAGTAATGCGAATAATGTTATTCGAATTTATATGTGCTTAATACGGTATCTACATTTTTTTGTCAAAGAAGCAGTGGACTTGCTTGTGTACAGTGTTAAAATTGCATATAGGTATAGAATAAAATTGCATATAGGTATATAATAAAATTGCATATAGGTATATAATAAAATTGCATATAGGTATATAATAAAATTCAAACGGGTACAATTCATATCGCTAGCCTTTATATTATTCGGTCAGTCAGACCATTAATCTGCTTGGCAACTATGAATAAATAGTGGTGTTCAGTATCAGCATTAATGAGAAATTGTAAATAATACAGGCCTCTGTCGCCAGAGATAGCAAAGGAAGAAATGAGTATGATATCAATACTAACAAGTTGTGTGCTATCGATGTCATCTAAGCCAAGATCGTACATCTTTATGCACTTTGACTTTATGAAATAGATAAGATAATATAACAAACAAAGCAATATTATTAACAACCATTTTTTTATTACAGCAAAGAAATATAAAGACATTTGCGAAGCCTCGTTTTGGATGGCCAAGTGCATGTATGACTACAAACCAGAAGATTTTGTGTTTGTATAATGAATAATTATATATTTTATTTTATTAATATGTTTTTTATTTCCTACTAGTTTTCAACCGCGGCTTCGCTCGCGTAAATGTAGGTTAGGTTAGGTTAGGTTTGCAACAGTTCTTTTTTCTGGATGAAAGGTACCCTATATCCTATTCTGTACCCCTGACAACGTGTATGGTAAATTTCATGTTGATCGGTTGAGTAGTTAAGGCGTGAAAGCGTAACAAACAAACAAACTCATTTTCACATTTATAATATTAGTAAGGATTCCTATGTTTATTTCAAAGATCAATTAAAGCTTCAAGGTATTAATAGGCTCTGTTAGTCATTTTAAGGTAAAGTAGAAAACTGCCTATAGATCTCTCATTTAGTTGTTGTTGCTTAGTTCAAGAGAAACTGATTAAATAGGTAACAAATCGTAACTTTGCATCACCTAGGCATGCATGCTTCTTTAAACAAAAATATTATTAGAGTTATAATAAGCGTACCTACTTTAATACATTTGCATCATCATCATCAGGCTATAATAGTCCACTGCTGGTCATAGCCCTCCCTCAAAGAGCACCATAGCGCCCTGTCTTCAGCTTGCCGCATCCAGCATCTGCCTGCAGTCTTTCGCAGATCGTCATCCCACCTGGTCGGAGGGCGTCCTACACTACATTTGCATGGTTCTATGGAATCTCTAAATTATAAATATTATTTATTTATTTATTAAAAAGAAACAACTCTTACAGTAAGATTGGTTCTTGTGTTGCGGGGCTCTTAACAGACATTTTAACAACGGACACATAGAACACCCAGACTCATAATAACTAAGTCATGTGTGCAGTCATATACTCTGTAGACAATAGGCTATTCCACTGCTTCGTGAGACATAAATACATAGGTAAAATATATATTTATTCCATTCATAGAAATGCAGTGCTAAGCGCATACAAATAAAGAAACTGACGTAAAGTTTAATTGTTATATATAAGATTTACTTCATATCCGATATATTATAATCATTTCAAAATTGTGTGTATTCAAGGTTAAGTCGAATCGTATGTAATAAAAGATTCTTCATTTTCGATTCATTCTTTGATTTAATCGCGAGCAGAACCTTACGTAAGCGCTAGTATAAAAAATATGCTGATTCACGTTTATAGGAATTAACTAACTACTACCTATTAAGTGCTAGGTGCCCCTCCATCATGTAATTAAGTGCTGTGTCTTTGGAACGGCACGCACACAAAGATAAACTGTAATGTGTATACACACATACTTAACACACGAGCATGTAGGTAGATATTGAATAACTTCTTACTTCCTATTTTAAAGGACAATTCTTGGATTTTATACACATTAAAACCACGGACACAAGGACCACCCAGACTCGGAACCACTATTAGTAAATCACACAATTTTTTTTTCCCGTGTGGGGTTCGAACCCACAACACTCGGCGCTGTGGCAATAGTGAGACGAATACTTAACTCACTACGCCATATGAGCAGTCAATAAATAACTTGTAATTAAACTTACTACTGCAGACTGACAAAAAATGTAATGCTTAAATAGTATTAACTTTTTGTTCTGCGGATCATTATTTTATTAGTCATCATAACAAAAAACGGCTGTTTCGAGTTTCGACCCGTCGTCGTTGTGACTGTCGGATATGGCGCAGTAAGTTAAGTGGTCGCATCATCTCTGCCAGTTCTATGCCTATTGCGTGACACCTAAACAAATATAGCTGGTGATAGTGTGTGTAATATACACTTCATCTATCTATATATTAATACGTGAAGCAAAAACTTTGTACTCATTTTTACGAAAATTGCGCGGTCGGAGAAGTACGTTTGGCACAGTTAAAGTTTATATGGAGGAGGGGCGAATCCTAATATTTATATAAAATACCCATTAGAAATACATTAAATTAATGAAAAAACATTACACGCACACAACCATGCATTTAACACACGCAGTCGAATCGCGTTCCTAGTATTTCGGAATTGTTTGGCTGATGTAGTAGGCAGCTGTATGTACTTTAAGTTATTCTACGAAACCATCGTTTACTCTCCTATGATCGTTCTCTAGTAAACAGGCGTCGTCGTAACTTTCACGTGTGCACTGTATCTAAGATCAAAACATTTACATATTTCCCCTGCCTAGACATTAATGTAAAAAAGTCCTATAGCTAAACCATTAAATTGAGTCCTAGCCTGCGGGGTGTAGCGACGCAAGGGGAAGGACGAGAGCGAGAATGCAGAAGGGTGCGGGCGGCGGGCGAATTTTTGTCAAAACTCAGTTCGGTCGCTACACGATTAGCGATCGCACGTGATGTCTGTTGCCGACGCTTTGTTCGAGATATACAAGAGATTACATTCTAAAGATGAGTCGAAATATCTTCGGACATAAAATTAGTAGTCAGTGCAAGCAAATGGCTTTTAATGTATATGAATATTTTAGAAAAAAGAAACTAGATCCTAATTCTGCTGAATATCAAGACGATATGTCCTTAAACAAAACCGTAGCAAAAGTTACTGAACTATCGGAAAAGTCTGTATTTAGAATTGTACAGCAAGCAAAATTATTAAAAGACAACGATCGATTTAAATCACCGAAAAAAGTAAAACAGATTCGCAGAAAAAGAGTGTGTGGGGTCTTGCATAGGTGTGTGAATGCTGACGTGTGCGAGATACATTTGTGTGTGTGACGTATGAGTGAGCTAAGTGTAAGTTTTAATAATTCAATAAACAGTTGGCATCTAACATCCGTGCGTTTCACTTGTCTCCAAATTTCCTACACGATACACGTACACATATAGTGACACATAACAAGTGCAAGTAGATGACTTTGCTATGGCGTGGTAAGAAGAAAAGTCACTCTATTATACACCATTTAAAAAAAAATACCAGCTCTCAAATCTTTGAACTCTGTACTTGGAGAAAAAAATGTATTACACTGCGGTAGGGAATATTTAAGACTATTATTAGATGATCTAGGTTTTCAATTTAAAAAATGCGGATCTAAAAGAAAACTCCTAATCGAACAGCCAAATATAACATCGTGGCGTTGGAAATACCTAAATGCTATTAAAAAATATCGTAGAGAAGGAAGACATATTTTATATCTTGACGAAATTTATGTTAATACGGCTCATAATGTTTCAAAATGTTGGCAATCAAAGGATGAACAAGGTGTATTATCTCATGTCGGTAAAGGAGACCGTTTGATTATCGTACATTGTGGGGGCCAAACTGGCTTTATAGACGGAGCACTTTTGATGTTTAAATCCTAAAGTAAAACAGGTGATTATCACGATTCTATGAATTTTACGAATTTCAGTAAATGGATTAATGAAATATTAATACCTAATATACCACCAAATTCAGTTATTGTAATGGATAACGCAGCTTATCATTCAGTTAGAGAAGAAAAAAAGCCGACTATGACGTCTAGCAAGCCAGCCATGCAAGATTGGCTACGACGGCATAACATAACTTTTGATAGTAAGCATAGAAAATATGACTTATTTAAATTAATCAAAACCCACTTCACGGAAAATATTTACAAAATTGACCAGTTGTTGAAAAGAAACGGACATGAAGTGTTGCGGTTGCCTCCATATTACCCAGACCTGAACCCAATTGAGTTGGTCTGGGGTGATATTAAAGGACAGTTAGCACAACAAAGTATCGGCAGTAATTTAGAACAAAAGAAACATATATTAAGAGAAGTGGAAGCACTGTATTAACCACGTAATGAAAGTCGAGGACGACTACTGCAATCATGACGGAGTTTTAGATGATGTTGTAGATTTTATTATTAATGTTCAGGATAATTCGGATAATTCTGATGAGGACTGGTTCGAAAGTGAAGGATCAAGTTTCAGTGATATCGATATGGACATAAGTGATTGATTTATAATTTGTTTATTTTTCTTATAATAAATAGTATATTCGTTTATTTTATTTATTACCTACATATTTTGTTTCGCATAATTTAGCAGTCATTAATTAATATTATATTTATTACCTACATTTTTGTTTCGCATAATTTGGCAGTCATTAATTAAGTTTCAAATGAATGAACCATCACCTGTTCACCGTTACCCACTGTGACGTCACATAATATATCTTAAGATCTAAGCAATGCACATTTTATCTCATGTATGTCATACTACAAGCGCCCCCCGCCCGCACCCTTCTGTATCCCCGCTCTCGTCCAATCCCCGCGCCCCTGTACCCCGCAGGCGTGGTCTCAGTTAAGCGGTCAGCCTATAGTAGAAGAACTAAAATCGTTAACTTATCAATTAACGGAAAAACTTCTTGTAAACGAAATCTAAGTTGTCCACTTCTCTGCAGTGACACACGCACACGCACACGCACACGCACACACACACGCACACACACACGCACACACACACACACCAAAAACTGGAATTGTGTAATTGCATCCTTTAAATTAGTTTTAAATGGTCTCTAAAATTAAAAAAATATGTTATTGTACTTATTGTAATTAAAATAAATAAAAATAAATAAATAAATGTAAGCAAAACGAAAGTAATGGTATTTGAAAAGGAAGAGTGCGTGACGATGTGTAATATTATGATTGATGGAGAAACAGTGGAGCAAGTGAAAGAGTTTGTATATTTGGGTACTTTGTTTACAAGGGATGGTAAACATGACGGAGATATTGAAAGGAGAACGATTGCTGGCAACAAAGTGAATGGAGCCCTACGCGCTTTTATGAACAGTCGAAATGTATCCGAAAAGGCACGTTTGGCTGTTCATAGAGGACTATTAGTGCCCACACTTATGTATGGAAGTGAAAGTTGGGTATGGCAAAAGAAGCATGAGAGCAGAATAAATGCTGTAGAAATGAGAACGTTGAGAAGCATATGTGGTGTGACTCTGAAAGATAGAATAAGAAATAGTGTGATTAGAGAGAGATGCGGCATGAAAGTGGATATAGTTACAAGAATAGAAAAGGGTATGTTAAGCTGGTTTGGACATGTAGAAAGAATGGACGAGGAAAGACTGACTAAGAAAGTTTATAAGGCTAGTGTGAATGGAACAGTCGCAAGAGGAAAACCTAGGCGAACGTTTCTCGACCAGATCGGAGGCGTTCTGGACAAAGGCCAGGTTAAGAGCTCCTTGAACCGACGGGCGTGTATGAGGAATGTGATGAAAGTGAATGAAGCCAGAGAAGTGTGTCAGGATCGTAGCAAATGGAAATCCGTAGTCTCTGCCTACCCCTCTGGGAAACAGGCGTGAATCTATGTATGTATGTATGTAAAATTATATTGAACAACGTCTTAAATATAAAAATGCGAAGTTGGGAGGACGTTGGTGTCCGTCACACAGTTTATACTAGTTCAGACACCATCGTACACTCTTTAAATTGTGAATTAAATATTATGTAAATGTTTTTTATTTGTTTGAGATAGATTAACTGTGCTATGTTTTATGTGCAAATAAAGTTTTTATTGTTATATTATTATTATTCTTCGTAACTATCGTTACATATATCAATATGTAATTACGTATATCAGCAATATAATTATTAAAGGCAACCTTTAGGTGGATAGGAATAATATATACTATTTATATTATAATATATTTACTTATTTATATGCAATAAAGGAAAAAAGAAAACAAAGTAGCAAGCTTAGGAGTATTGTCAATTAAATAGTATAGTTAAATAAATAATAATTTGTTTGAAAAAGATAGGTAAATTAACCTGTATAAATCGAAATCTAAATGAAATGTTATAAGGGTATTATAATAGGGGTGTTATTTAAATGGTTAGCATAGTGTTGGTATTTTTGTGAGCAGAAAAATATAATCTGTGAGCAGAAATAGCTAATTAATCAGCAACTCATGGCCAGCAAACTTTAAAGAGATCAAACTAAGTCGACGTCGTCTATTTTTGGATGGGTTTAAAAAAAGGAACCTAACATAACCTAACACTTCCGAGACGGAATGCAGTGATTTGAGGCTTATAGATGCTCGTTATGCTGTGCAATATTTGCTGACCAATTAGTATTTTTGATGATCATTATATTTAATCCCATTATAATAGTTATAGACAATAAAACCTTAATAACTATCAAACTTAAAATTTAAATCAATTATGGTCGAATTTAGACCATTAGGCGACCGCTAGTGAATAGAAAGATGTGATAATTTTATGATATTATAAACTTATTAAACTATGTTTTGATTTTAAACACTCTTGCTTCATTAATAATTCCTGGATTTCGGTACCGGATGACTTTAAAATCGTATAAACTACGAGTTCAAAAAACATTAAGATAAGAGGCTGTTTGTTGATAGTAGATATTGTTAAAGTTAAGAGTGTATTACTCCCTCGATAATTCTGCATCCTGTTGTGGGCTTCTGGGTTCTCGGGTGAGTTAGAGCGATTGGGTTATCTTTTATTAAAATCTGGGTGGGAATCAATTACACTAACTTGCAATAGCGCAGAATGTGCCCAGTAGACGGCAATAGATTCGCGCCTAAGAAAATCTAGCTGGCAAAATGTTGTGTTGCGTCTCCGTACCACCGCGGTCAACCAAAACTCATAATTATGTGATTGATATGATTATTTATCAGATTTACTCATAGATTTAAAGTAAACTATCATTGATGTATACGTCGGTATACTAACTAAACTATAGCTTATATTAAATCTATGGTTTGTAAATGGTTTATAACGATCGTTAAATATAATTATCACATCATTGTGTTATAATTATTTCTATACATATAATATGTCTTGTATAGACTTTTGTTTGTGCATTTGTGTACTCTTATCACTACAATGACTGAAACAATTTTGATATTGGCATTACCTGTCAATTGTTGCCATGCCAGACATATTTGAAAACCTACCTATTGTATCTGGCCGCCCGTGTGTTGCATTTGAATAGCTTTAGGTAATTAATAAGTCAAGTTTAAAGTGTCCCATTCTAAAATTGACACATCATACTTATACTTTTGTTCTTTACCGGTTTTTGTACGTATCTGTACATACGAGTAGATGATGGATGAACAGGTTTCCTCGTATGAAATCGCGGGCACAGTTATTCTATAAATAATGATGCTGTGACACGATGCTACATTTTAATTGAAGGTTGCGAAGTAAAATCGTATGACATGATAAAATCATAATTATTTTATTGTACATGACTTCCGCCTTTTATTTATGTCCACAGACAGATGTTAGGTCATAAAGTAAATCAAATGTTATAATAGTTGGATATGAAACTTTAGATAACCAATATTTAGTCAAAGAAGCATGAAAAGTAGCAGGAAAGTTTTTGGATTTGTTTCCTACCAACCTAATTTTTATAACTTGCATTTGGATGCGTTTTCATACGCGGGAGCTGTAGCCATATCTCTAGTTATTTTAAATGGATTCATATGGGACGAAACCACAGCATCTGTTTGGTCTAGTTTTTCCCATATAATTTTATTTAGCGATCTTGATGCTAAAATTTCTGTTTGAAGTAAAGACTATTATACACTCTTTGTGCAGAGCCCTCTATACCACGTTCTCATTGTAGTAGAAGTGGTGCCGAGATTTCAATTTTGATGGTTACGGAGGTGCTTTTTCAAGCCCAGCTTGAAGGAAGAAGATAGAGGAAGAAGATAGAGGATGGAGATAGAGGATGAAGATAGAGGTGAAGATAGAGGTAGAAGATATAAGATATGAGGAGCCCCTTTTCTTGGTAGGCGCTCTTTTCTTCCTTTTGTAATGCCAATAAAGCACAGCCAGATTTCCAGAACCAGTGGCTACTGTTTACTATTAGATTTTAGTCCCAAGGCAATAGATACAACATATCACAAACAAAATATACAAAAATAAAACAACATTTATTTTTGTACGGAGTAAATTTTCTAACTAAATAAATCTTAACTAAGATGTCAACCAAAGTATAAACCACATCTGACATTTTGGAAAATTATTTTATTTGTTTCTCTTTCACGAGTATTTTGCTAATACGTTAAGAAAAAAGTACTGGGCCCTTTGGGACATAGGTCTTACACGGGCTTACAAGGGGACATAGGTCCAATATACAGAGGTCCTTCGAGAGTTTTAATTTAAAGAGAAGTGTAGGAGACTATTGCTACGTAACGTACGTTACGTACGTTGAGTGGTAGGTCACCGACGAACGCAATAAAAACAAAGAAAAAGGTATAAAATATAAATGTAGCCTATTAAACACCCATTCCCATAGAATGAGTGTTTAATAGGCTGGTATAATTAAAAATATGCCTCAGTTCAAAGTCGCAACGGTAGAAGGTAACTCGCTAACTCACTAGATGGGCGCATTGAGTAGCCGCCATAGGCAAACACATCTTAAAGGCAGCAGAGGGCAACAGCAGTGTAAGAAACCAAGGGTGTCGAGCCGTGTGGCGCCGGTTTTACCATCACGGGTCTCGTGAAAATGGAGACCTGGAACGGATATCTCCCTAGTGACTGCCTTGAAAATAACACTTATATATACATACATACCTATAGGCTATCTAACATCAAAATATGTTCTGGCATCCTATGGTGAATGCGAAAACTCTAATCTATAACTTTAAAATAGGACTATTTTATTATTATTATAAGACATAAATTCAGTGTTTTGGTAGGATACATCATTAAGAGATACTTTAGCATCATACACATCAATGGGAGAAATATAGGAAATCTATCAAATTTAAGCCGCCGCGCCGGTAAGCTATCGGTGTGATTAATAAATATCTGTACATGACTATTCTGTAAAATAATATCATTTAGAACTCTATAGTCACTTCAGTAGAAGCCATATTAAACATGTGCTTTTACACTGGTTATAGTATAAAACTTGGTTTTATGCCGTCGACTCGAAATATAGTTTGGTAGAAAGATTTTATAGATTTGCACAGTAGTCGTTAGTTATAGATTAGAGTGTTCTCGCATTCACCGTAGGATGCAGGGACATATTTTGATGTTAGGTAGCCTATGGCCTTCCTCAATAAATAGGCTTTCAAATACAAAATGATTTTTCTACAGGGTGGCAGTTCCAGAAATAACCGCCAGTTTCAGTTTTCTTATACCTATTGAAATGTTTAGATGACAGATATAGATGACATAAACAATCATCTTTATATATATAAATCTTCTGTGCGTGTGTTTGTAATTAAACTCCTCCTAAACGGCTGGACCGATTTTGATGACATTTTTTGTGTGTTCAAGTGAATTCGAAAATGGCTCAAATTTTTTTTTCCGGGTGTACAAGATTACGTTAATGGCACTTAGGAAAAGTAGTTGTAAATAAAAGGCTGACCTATAAATTACCTTATTTACTAGCATTAACGATAAAAATTCGATTCGATACGATTATTCTTATTTGTTTTGCTTTTTGTGATATTATGATAAATAATAAAACCTACAGTTTTAACTAATACACATGTGTTCATATGCCATATCCACATAAATGTTGTGTTTATTATCACCTTCTTATTCTTGCCTCGTTTTTGTCTTCACATTTGAGATTACATATGGATTAAGGTGAGAAATATAAAATTGCCGCAATTATCTTATACAGTAAATACTTGCGTTTAAACGCAGCGGAGTAGGGCTTCTGAGTCATATAAATATAGAATACCGTAGAAATAACAATAAAGTTTCAAACTTGTTTAAAAAATGTTCAGCTGGGGGTTTTGGTCTTTTGTCACTATGATGATCGGTTTGGCGAGTAACAATGTGCATGCGGTGAGCAATAGTGAATATAACACTCTTTTTCACAATTCCTTTTGAACCAATGTTTTATGCTGGCATATAAAAATGTGATTATATTTACCTAGGCATTCTTATATGTTTTAATGTTTGTAAAAATAATAAATACTAGCTTTGGCGTGTATTTATTCGCTTGGACAGTTCGCCCGTGACGTCACACTATACATCATATTTGCCCAAAAGATTTGTTTTGCCTAAAAATTTTGATGAAAGTTAGCTTAGATTTTATGTAGCTCCAAGCTACCAAATTGTACATATCCGATCAGTTGACTTTTTGTGTCACTGGAACAAACAGAGAGATAGTCGTTCCTATTGACAGACAAAAGGTTCCAAAATCTTAGTTTATAAGAATGTTCCAATCGCGCATTATTAAGATAAATTAAACGAAATCTCATTAAGTAAAACTTCTGAGCCATTTGAGCTATAGAGCGTACATAAGAAATTCTTAACTCAAAAACATTAACTCCTTTTGACGGAGTAGGGTAAAAATACACGTAGTTTATAAACTAATTGAAATAATATTATAGTTAATACCTACGCCTTATTATATTTTTTATAAGAGTGCTAGTATATAACATTTATATTTCAGACTATAACCGCCGAGGAGATGGCTTCCATGAAAGAGTCTATGGAGCCATTTTTCAAGCAATGTATCGATGAACTTGGTATCACAGATGAACAAGTCGAGGAGGCCGTGAAAAGCAAAGGAAGCAAAGCTGAGATTGATCCTTGCTTCATGAGTTGTTTCTTTAAGAAAACGGGACTTGTGAGTACTTTTGCTTGGGTTTCTGTAAACATAAGTATGTATAACTGGACACGGAGCGTCTTACGAGTGTAGGTAAAACTTTATCTATAGTATTCACTAGATTCACGGTTAAGAAAGCTCACGCAAATTTACTTCTCAGTGATTCTCAATGGGTTTAAGATCGACTGAAATCTGTTGAAGGTATTTTGTTTAATCTTGAATTGGTTGACGATTACATAACCGGCGTTTTTCAGTTTATTGCCTTCCTCGGGCACGCATTTATTCATCAATTACTTTTTGTGTGTTGGTCACAGATTTTGTGCATTCTATTTATAACTTTAATAATATAATTGAAATTAAACTACTATATACGGATTTTATCGCGTTGTTTATTTGACACTTTATTACAAAATTTTTGAAAACTGTTACACTACTATTACTATTAAACTTTACTAATTTTTAAGCTAATTAAATTATTGAAACTATTAAAACTATTTATACTATTACTATACTATTATACTATTTATATTTCTGTTTACACTTTCCCCGACGTTTCGGTTGCTTTTCAGCAGCCATGGTCACGGGGAGACTAAGATGGCAGTTGTCTCAATGTTCCAGTGTAGTTATTTCAAAGTACCCGAACATAATTTAATCATGGGTGTTTCTATTTACGCAGAATGAGCTCAAAGTATCATGAAGTCTAGCTGTGGTTTGCTTCTTCTTGGGTTTGACTATTTGAATGACTGGATCCCAAGCTGGTGGTACATTCCAACCATCTTCTCTAAACACAAATATAAATAGTATAATAGTATAGTAATAGTATAAATAGTTTTAATAGTTTCAATAATTTAATTAGCTTAAAAATTAGTAAAGTTTAATAGTAATAGTAGTGTAACAGTTTTCAAAAATTTTGTAATAAAGTGTCAAATAAACAACGCGATAAAATCCGTATATAGTATGTAGTTTAATTTCAATGAATAACATTCGCGTAAACAGAAGACAATACTATTTAATAATATAAAATAATAAATTAATTCATAGTTATTTATTCATTTCAGTTCACCAGTGAAGGGATGTATGATGTCGATAAGGCTATGGAACTTACTAAGCCCCATATAAAGAATGAAGAAGACTTGGCGATTATTGACAATATTAGAAAAGATTGTGCTAAAGGTTTAGATACATTCAGTTTAAGCTATATATGTACTACATATTTATGATAATTAGGAATGTAGTTTGCGATTGAGACCTGCATTCTTTTGAGACTTTTTGACCTGGGTGAATTGTACCCAAGTCAACAAGTCTACCGTAGTAAAACGTGTCTGTAGCACATTTTACCATAATAAATATAATTTTAACGGAGCCTTTAGATTATCTGATTAATTTATAGGTTTTTAGTATAATGAGTGGAAATCAAATTAAAAAGCGAATAAATGTGATGAAAATTAGCAAAAATGGAGCGGTACAAAATTAGTGCTTTCAGGATTTTTATGATATAGTTAAAAATGCAAATGTTATCAGCGCTTATAACAGTACTTCCAGCCTATTAGAGTCATCACTCTGAAAGGCTAGAATATAAGTAATAATAATTAATTCATCATTATTTTTTAGTGAACGATGAAGAAGTTAGCGATGAAGATAAGGGCTGTGATAGAGCCATGATGCTGTTTCAATGTTTCAAGGAACATAAAGATGAGGTAAGCTCGTATTGTCTGTCACGTATCGCTCACATAAATGCCCTTTATATTAAACAAGATTTTGCCCGCAGCTTCACCCGCGTTAGTGTAGATTTTGTCATTAAATTTTTCTCCCTCGGGAACAGTATTATTTAACCCTATGTTTTACCTAGGTAATTTTTTAACGTGTATGTGAATTTTTATAATGACAGGTCAAGTAGTTCAGATGCGAAAGCGTAACAAACAAAATAACATTCGGACTTATAATATTAGTTAGGATAGTTTTCTCCTAAAGTTCATATTAAGCATAAATTGCATAGTATTGTCTTATATTTCCGTCTAAAACATTTGATACGGAATTTGTCGCGTTGTTTATTTTACTTTAAAACACTTTTATTAGATAATTTTGAAAACTCTAACACTACTTATTAAATTATATCTACTAAAATTTGAGCTATTTAAATTAATTAAAACTATTTATTTTTAAGTTTACACCTTGCCTCAACGCATTAGTGTTTGCATTTATTTTGAACAGTTTTTATAAAGAGAGTAGTAGACTTTTTGTTGAAGGAGTTCTTAATGCTTTTACTAGAGTACTAAAAATTGTTGTTGTGGATATTTATTTGATCAATATTTTCTATTTCAGATCGACCTTGACCAGTAAGAAGTGAATGGTGGTTTTATTATTAAACTTTGGATCCTAAAGCAGATGTTTTGTGATTTTTCTTTTATTATGCAATAAATCAATTGATCTTTTTTGAGATACATTCTTTGATGTTATTTCCCTATTGTTATCCTCGGTGTATCCTCGGTAATGCCTCGGTGGAATTTTACGATAGTATGCCATACTGCTGCAATTCATAAAGAAAGCGGCCAAGAAAACGTACGACTGAAATTCTGTATTATGCTTTAAGTCATTGGTTGTATATACTTAGTATTTTATTACAAGAATAGTATTTCGTAGATTTCGGTAGTATACTTACATATATTCGAGTAAATTTTTTAAACTAAGCTTATGCTTTTGTTAGAAGTGGGTAAGATCAGTGGTACAATGCGTGGAATTGGAATCAACAATTTCACGATTGCCAGCGCAATGTCTTGTCCATAGGGCTTCTCTGCTTGTGTTTCATATAATTTAAACCCTCTTATCAGCTTATCCACAGTAATTAGGTAAAAACCTTTTCTTTATTTTTTTTATCGTAAGGTTCGCCAACAGATTTTACATTTTAAACTTATGAACTAGTGCATAGGTAAATATATTCTTGAATATAATGCGAATCCAATTATAGGCAAACTGATAGGATATCGACCTTTTCACATTTATAACAGGTATAATTGTGCTCACGACAGATATTTGGTGTTTTAAGAAAACACCAAAAATACCAACCTACTACCCAAAGCATATAATGTCCGTTGCATTATATGCTTTGGGTAGCAAGATTGCAAAATATAAGCAGTCAAAAATTGTTTTTACAAGGTACTATTCTATTTTATAGTCAAGATACCTTATATATTTTTTTCTAGCCAAAGCGGATGAAAGTCTACAGCCATTCGCACGCATTTTCTCTTCAATAACGTGCAAACTCATCTGGAATCGTTGTAGTGTACGGTTTAAAAATATTATGAACCTCACATGATCGACTTTAATGCTTAGCGGGAAAACAAGTTGTTAGACGCTACACGTGTAAGTATTGTACATAGGTACATATAATATTATATTCGGACGCGACAAAGTACGGAAAACAATAAAAATTACATTATAGCAATAATGAGGTCTTTATAATATGTAGAATGCGTGTTACAAAACTGTTACTTATTTCCATTAATTGCATCAGATAGGATGCTAAACTTCATGACATTGATATTAACATGAGTCTGAAAAAGAAAATGATACTATAGTTTTAACGCGATTCCACCTGCTAAAACAAGTCCTCCTTGGGCTACTTAGTCAATTGTCTTAAGAAGGACCTGAATTGTGTCTAAATTATATGTAATTAAGAGAATAGACCAATTCTTTTTTTACACCAATACGAGATTTACTATGATCAGTGTGGTAGTTTATATACAAATATATTTAAGCCTATCTTATACAACTAGTATTCCTCCAGAGATATTACGCAGATGCGTGTTATATTTTGGATTGAACCGTTTTTATGAAGCAGGAGTATCTACAGAAAGCTAAAATGAATAAATTTTATTAAGTGCTAAGTGAGGACTAATGTCAATTTCGACGACTGGGTGACGCCTTCAACAATTAAATATGCTCAAAGGGACGAATCAAATCTACGTAGAATATGCGGTATTGCTATAATTCACCTTAAATCTAGTATATATATATACTCGTATATAGTTCACTGTAGAGTGTAGAGGGTTCCAATTCAGAACAAAACAAACAAATCATATTTCTTAATAACAAAATATTTCGAGAATACTTTAAACTTTCTGCGATACTTTTTGACGTTGATGGCGAATCAATTTCAGTTTGCATTTAGAATAAAAAATGGTAGAGAAAATCCAAATATAAATTATACAAAAAGATATTTTGAGATATAAAGTAGCAGAGTATTGGCAATCAGACATGACGTTTAACATCATGACATTTACTAGTGGACTTAGCGACCTAGATCACAGTGATAGTTATTGTAAATTAAAGGCGTGAGCCTCACTTTTCATATTGTTCTTTTATAATATTCGATTTCCAAAATCCCGTAATATTATGCCTTAGCCAAATTAAGCATGTGTTATTCTTATTATTTGGTAGTTACTACGATAATACGTGGTACAGATTTTATTCCTAACATATATGAACATTTTGTATATTCCATACAATGGAACATTTTGGATTGTCCTGTTGTTTTCATGTAATTGCATTTGAAGCTAGTTAAATTATCGCAAATGTGTCAATAACAACATTGATGTAATTATCTTGCATGATGAGTTAAATGTGTGCATTTTATATAAATATTATAAAGTAGGCCTTTGTAGAGCCATATACATATTGGATAGCTAAGTACTAGCATCGAAGTGAAAATTATTATTGGTATAAAATGTTCAGGCAAGTGGTTTGGTCTTTTGTAGTTGTGATTGTATATTTGGGAAGTGGTACTGTGAAAGCGGTGAGTGTCACTTACATTATATTTATATTATATACATATTATTATATACATAGGTACATACATATAAGGAACTTACCGTTCCTTATATGTATGTATATTCTCGAAACATGTAAATTTGTCAGACAACACAAAGATTATTACTCAAGAAGGGAAGATTTAAATACAAAATATATATTAAGACACAAAAATTGATTAAACTTACCAACGCGAACGTCCAGGTTATAAATGTATGCATAAAGTCCCTACGTTATGTTCATAAAAATATAAAATAAATTATCAAATAATATAAAATAAAGAAAAATGTTGTCCGTTTATCAACAAATTAATAGACATTTTAATACAAAAATGATACTATGATATAAATGAATAAATAAATGATAAATTTAAAAAAATAGAATTACGTTTGTATATTTAGAAAATAAGTTTAATACTTTATAATACATTCATAAAAAACTATAATATAATATTAAAAATATGTGAGTAATTAAATAAATACCTACTAAGCTCTATATACTAAAATATATTTCAATATGCTTATAGAATTTTCGTTCTTCTATACTAATTTTGCCGTGTCCGACGGTGTCCATAATTATTCGTCTCTAAATTTACACCTGTATATACATTATGGAGTACAATAAACGAATTGAATTGAATTTCGCATATTTACAAACATACATCCATATTACGTAGATTGTCATGCGCATATTTACAAACATACTATCCTGTTATTAAAGCGCCCTGATCTGACCGCCAGCGCCAAACCCTGTAACACACACTCGTTTATAGCTCGAATTCTAGTTTAAAACCCGCGCGGGTACTATTTTTTTTTTGTAGGAAATATGCGGAGAGGACAAGGACGCTTTATTAGCTGCGGTGGAAAAGTCTGCCATGGAATGTGTCAAAGAGTTAGGTGTCACAGAAAAAGAAGTCGCAGAATTTCAAAAAGAGAACAACTTCGAAGAAATGGATCCTTGCTTTCTCAGTTGCTTCTTTAAGAAAACAGGGCATGTTGGTACTTTTATTTTAACGTGTTTGTGATGATGCTACACACTATCTTACACTTAAGACTATGCGTAATTTTAGACGAATCTCTCGCGCGTGTTACCCGTGTCTCGTACAAAAGCCTTGAGGTATTGTGTTAATACACAATAATTTTTCTACAGGTAATCTATGACTTTCAAATGTAAAGTGTCTTTTGATCGATTTGTTTAATGATATTTCATTTTTAAGGCTTTTGTACCCGACACGGGTTAAATGCGCTAAGGCAATTGTGCGGATTGTGCGCATCTAGTAAATGACCGATACGGTCCATCTGCGCAAGTTGGTTGTAGCTGTGTGATAACTTCGCGCGAGATTATGACTTTAAGTCATGTGTGTGGTTCGTATGAATGTAGGAGTACGTCTGAATTTATCTTTACTCTTTGATTGGACCCCAATGTCTAAGTATCTTAATTACTGTGGCCACAATAAAAACAGCATCAGAGTCTCCGAGCAAATTTTCTTTATTTCCCATTTTCTCTTCCCCCATTTTTGTAAGTTAATGAGTAACTCAAACATCTAGTCCAATTAAAAATATGATAATCTCATTTCAGTTAGACAGTCAAGGGATGTACGATAGTGAAAATGCTAAGGCATTCACTAGAAACTACATAAAGAGTGAAGACGACCTGGCGAAAATAGATGACGTGAAAGATGCCTGCAAAACAGGTAATTTTTGTTTGCTTTTGTACGAATGGCATTCAGTAATATGATATTTCTAGCATAATCATACTTTGAACGCCACGCAGCAGACACAATAGAAAATTAATTGTTCGCGGACACCTGAATACAAATTCTCGTAATAAAATTAGTTTACAATGTAGTTCCGATCTAGTTTAGTAAAAGTAAAATGTGAACTGAAATTGTGACTGAAATGCAATTTAACAATTGGCGTTTATTTTACTTTAGGATAATTTAGGAGAAGGCCAATTGTGATATTTATTATATTGGGGCTAAAACATTGTTTATTACGGGAATTGCAGACACATAAAATATTACGTGAAAAAAACTCTTAAACTCTGTCTAATTGCATATATTCAACTAATGTATTTGGTATGTACGTTTTTTCAGTAAACGACGAAGATGTTTCTGACGGTGTAAAGGGCTGTGATAGAGCTGTTTTGATGGTTAAATGTTTCATGGCAATTAAACATGACATAACTTGGTAACTTGACGGTAAACTACTGATGTGATGTTTTTTTTTGCAATAACTGCTTTAAGTTACTTAATATGATATAATATCGTAAATAAACTGTTCCACAGCTAGGTCTCTTTTTAGTATGAGACGGATTAGGATATAATCTACCACGTCGGCCCAATGCGGGTTGGCAGACTTCCATACATATATCTTCGAGAACATTATAGAGAAATCTCAAGGATGCAGGATTCCTTATGGTTGCATCCTTCTCCGTTAATAAATAATAATATCAGCCCTGTATATAAACTGCCTCGCTGCTTGGTATGTGCTACTTCTCAGTCTGAGAAAGGTTAGGCCATAGTACACCTTACTAGCCCAAAGCAGATTGGCAGACTTCACATATCTTTAAAAATATAGTAGTGACTCACATACAAGCATATCTCCTCATGATATTTTCTTTCACCGTTTAAGCTAAATTAACTATTTAATTCGCACATAACTTCGAACACCGCTTTAAGTTTAGAATTTGTCAACTCTAATTAGGTTTCAATGATATATTTAATGTTCAGACATTAAAGAAGTATTTATATAAATCGCAGTTAAATCCGTGTAAAATAGTTTAATTTAGAAGTATAGATTTGTTATTTGATTTTTTTTCAGGTAAATGTGTGGAAGCTCTATTCGAGATTGTCAATTTTTTTTTTTCGATTATGATAATATATAAACATTTTGCTATTGCCCAATTTGTATTTTTATTCAATAAATATACTTACAATATTTGCCATGTTTTATTTATGAAACAAACAATTTATATTAGTGTTCTCATATTTAGGTGTAAAAGGATGTTTTATTATGGACTTGCGTTATATACACAACGTAGAATAATTAAAATTTATCAGGCAAATATAACTGCATTTATTTTCCATTAAATTGGTGTGATTTCTAAATTAACATTATTGGCTTGTATGGCTTATATTAAAAAATTTGCCATACTAAAAATTGGTGCGTCAAATAGGACATAAGATGCGATTATATATAACCTTCTCACTTGCCCATTTTTGACTGTGATCATGGTTACACCTAGTTACTTATTTAATCTAAGATTATCAATAATGACAGATAATGGTGCCAATTCTGTTGTCACAAAATTCTCTAAACTTAACTAAAAATCACTAAACTTTTTTTTAGTCCTGTCACTTTTAACGATTTCAGAATACGAAATGTAATTTGAGAGGACTAAACTAAATTTTAGTGATTTTTAGTTAAGCTTAGGGAATTTTGTGACAACAGAATTGACACCAATGTTTGTTTAATTGACACATTAATGACTTGATAGCTTATGTCAAAGTATACACTCCATGATAATGTCATGGATTTAATAAATACATACAATAGAAAAGCTTACTGTTATAATTATTGAGACAAATAATTAAAGACTCATATTGTTTATGGAATAATAATGAAATCGGTTAACTTTTGGAATAGGGAACAGAATACGAGATGATGATTTCAGGTGTAATCAGTCCGAACTGTAGTTATCTGTTTTGCACATTGATATTTCGTTCGGACCCGGGGTGACGACAATAGATCTGTTAAAAGCCTATTCATCTAATGTGTCGATGCCCGCATTTTCTCTTAAATCATGGATAAAGTAAAGGACGTAACGGGAGACTTGAAGCTTGTTATGTGCCTGTGACACATATAATTCGTCACGCTTCTGTTTATAGGTCTACCTATGGTCTACCAGTACTACGTGCTTATCACTGGCATAGACTGTCTTATATTTTTCAAATCTTTGATTCTATATAACAACTGCACTATTTAACAACTCGAAGGACCAAATTTATTTTGCGCAGGATATCAACGAGGGCGTGGAGAATGGAATGATGCGTATATATGTATTTTGACAGTTCAACTATGGTTTATTGCGAATCATCGTTTACAGGGCTTTATGCGTGCAGCCCGTACAAAATGTCGGATTGAGTCTATATAAAATATTAAAAAATTGATGGCGCTGCCACCGCACACGCCGTACGCTAATTGGTCCCCGTCGCACGCGCTTAACCAATCCCCGCCTGGTATACCGTGCATATCTTAAACGCGGCAACACTTATAAACATACTAGTTTTCACCCGCGGCTTCGCTCGCGTAAATGTAGGTTAGGTTAGGTTTGCAACAGTTCTTTTTTCTGGATGAAAGGTACCCTATGTCCTATTCTGTACCCCTGACAACGTGTATGCAAAATTTCATGTTGATCGGTTGAGTAGTTAGGGCGTGAAAGCGTAACAAATAAACAAAAAAACAAACTCATTTTCGCATTTATAATATTAGTAAGGATTTGTAGTTGTTTTATTCATTGTATCTCTTCAAACATAGTTCGTTTATGTATATGTTTTGTACAACATTACAAATGTTTGCTTTAGATTTGTTTATGATATGCAGAGACGTAGGTGTGGACACAGTAAGAGACTGTCGGGAATTATGTTGTAATACTTCAATATTATTGCACTGAAATATATTTTCTAGCATGGAAAGAGAAGTGGCAATGGACTTGAGATACGAGAAGCCGCCACTTCTTAGTGATATTGATGCGAATAATTGTATTCGGATGATATTTGAATAAAGTTTTACACAAAGCGATACCTAAAAATATTATATTTGTAATGCAACAGCATAGCAAGAAATTTAAAGATTAATTTTGGATATATGAATAATAGTAATTGGTAGACTGTAATAGAAGTGAAGTAAAGTGTAAAAACCGAAACCGCTAATATTACTACTTATATGAATGGAGTATATACTTTTTAATTGAGTAATTATTACGTGGGTAATACAAACCAATGGAGATAAAAGTAGCGGTTAATAGGTACATCAGTAGAGTTTCAATACAAAATTGTTATTTTAGAAACGTAGTGTTTCATGTGTTTAATGCAAAACAAATCGAAAGAAAATCGTATTGTATTTATAATTTATTTTATTTTATAATTTGGGTTAAAAACGCCGTAGAACGTTAGACATTACAAAAAAATTGGGGACCGCCGATAGAAGTGAAAACTTTAATCCTTGATCATAAACACTTCTTTATAAACCAAAAATAATTCAAAAATAGAAAGCGTTCGGTGACGATGTCGCGAGTTCCATGATTTTTGTTCACCCAAGAAGTGCTCAACGCGCCTAAAGAAGTTTTCACTTCAAAAATCATAAAGCGTGGAAGCGTGACGATGACGCGAGTTCCATGGTTTTTGTTTACCCAAGAAGCGCTCAACGCGCCTAAAGAATTTTCACTTCAAAAATATAGATTAAAGGTGTGATTTATCAAATTGCCATAATTATTCTACACAATAACTTAAAAGCATTCATTTTATATAGATAAATAGCGAAATAAGCTTTAATCAAGTCATATAAATACAGCAAAGCAAATAACTAACATGTGTACAGGTTTACCGGGTTAAAAATGTTCAACCAAACGTTTTTGCCCTTTTTTTTTATTTTGCTCGTCAATATGACCACACTCCACCTGATGGTAAGCAGTCGTGTGGTCTAAGAGCAGTGGCCTCCACACCGCCCTCATAGCAGCCGAGGCGATGTTGAGGTCTCTACTTTGACGGCCTGAGGGGCTTTTTCACGCCCCGCTTGAAGGACCCAGGATCGAAAGAAGAAGGAAACACGTGCCTTGGCAGAGAATTCCATGCCTTGGTCGTTCGGCAGAGGTATGAGGACCCAAACTTGTTGGTACGCGCTCTAGTCGACTCTACTGTGTAAGGATGGCATCTGAGCCGAGCACGCGTTGTTGTGGATAGGAAAGGGGAGGGCGGGATAAGGTGGAATAACTCTTCAGAACACTCCCCGTGGTATATTCTGTAGAAACATGCCAATGCCTTTTGCAGCTGTGATGGTATATTTGGTAATTAGCAAAGTGTGCGCGGTGAGCTACTATGAATATGCATAGTTGTATTTTTATTAAATTTTATACTTAATTTTACTTAAAATCATAATCATTAGAAGAGTTGATGTTACTCAATTTTAATTTTTTTTTAGTTTGAGTCGTAACCAATTTACGCCAATGTTATATACAAGATTCACGTCGGTGATTCTGTATATACCGTTACCCACATTTCGCCAACTAAGATTTTAATTCCCACATAATAAAGAGGCCGTATTGTCGTTTCTCTCGCTCAACTCCAAATTGCGTGCTGCTACTGAGAATTAGGTACCAAACAGAAACACTCGATAATAATAAGTCGGAAAAAAAGGCTTCTCGCATATAGTCTGTATAAATTTTTAATAAAATTGCTTTGGCTGTACTAGTTGTATCTGGCTGGTTTTGATACCATTAAAAAGGTTACATTTAAAAAAAGAAACCATTTAGTAAAATATTGTTTCCCGCCGGTTTTCATTTGTTTTTCTTTCTGTCAAAATGAGTGAATCTAATGAAGAAATTCGATACATTTTAAAATTTTATTACAAAAAAGCATGCAACGCAAGCCGCGAAAAAAATTGTAACGTTTATGGCCGGACCTAATGCGGTTTCAGTAAGAGTAGCACAAAGTTGGTTTAAACGTTTTCAATTCGGGAATTTTGATGTCAAAGATGCACCTCGCTCTGGTCGCCCTGTCACGGATAAAATGGACGCCATTTTTTAAAAAGTGTTCGGCATATCAGTAATTACGACATAGCTGAAGATCTGGGCATTGACCACAAAACAGTTTTGACCCATTTGAAAAAAGCTGGGTGTACAAAAAAGCTCGGTGCCACACGAGCTCACTGAAAGAAACCTAATGAACCTAATTTGCGATTCTTTATTGAAACGTAATGAAATCGAACTGTTTTTGAAGAGACTGATAACTGGTGATGAAACGTGGATCACGTACGATAAGAACGTGTGAAAAAGGTCGTGGTCAAAGGTTGGTCAGGCTTCACAGACTGTGGCAAAACCCGGGCTAACTCGTAATAAGGTGATGCTGTGTGTATGGTGGGATTGGAAGGGTATTGTTCATTATGAGCTTTTACCGCCGGGCAGAACCATCGATTTGGATCTGTACGGCATGAAATTAAAGCAAGAAATTGAGAAAACGCGCCCTGAATTAATCAATAAAAAGGGTGTGGTTTTTTATCACGATAACGCTAGACCTCACATATCTTTAGTCACTCAGAAAAAATAAAGAGTTTGGCTGGGAGGTGTTAATGCATCCGTCATATAGCCCTGACCTTGCACCTTCAGATTTCCACCTGTTTCGGTCTTTTCAGAATTCTTTAGACAGTATCAATTTCAACATCAAGACAGGACTGCCAAAACTACTTGTCGCATTGTACTGTACTTTTTTGATCAGAAGTCCCAAAAATTCTACAGCAACGGGATCATGTCACTACCTACAAGATGGTAGACAGTCATCGAATAAAATGGCACATATATATTGTAATTAAATGTAAATAAAGTTTGTAATGTAATGTCTAGAGTTTTCATATAAAATGCGAAGAAACTTATTCTCCGATCTTATAATTTTGTAATGCAATGTTAAAATAGATTCCTACCGTAAAACATTTTTAGGCTTTTTCTAAAATCAAAGTTTATAAGTAAATATTTATTTTAGAATATGTTACCCGTGGAGGGTTTTATGACTCCGGAAATCCAGGAATGCTACAATAAATTTGACATCGTTAGGGAACAATTTGTCAACTATGTAAAAGCGAGAATATTTAATAGTGTTGATACTTGCTTTTTCAAATGCCTCTTCAATAAATTTGAAATTATAAGTACTTATTTTGTTTGTTATTATCTAAATGGTTTGTTTGTTTATCCGGCTATCCGTTAAGCTAATGATCCTGTCATCAATCAAATGTTACTATTAGTTTTATTTAACTGCATGGCTGACGCAACGGTGGCATCTCGCCACTGCCACTGAGCCGAGGTTAGTGGATCCGATTCCCACACGAGATAAACATTTGTGTGAATCACAAATTGTTGATCAGACTCTCGAATGACTATTTGTGAATTTATTATTATTAATTAAACTACTATATTCCGATCATCTCGTTGTTTTTTTACAAAGACTTTTAACTATCTTTAGACTATATTTATTTGTACTTTCCTTGACGCAGTCAAGCAATTCAAGCAGCCATGGGGCCTGCCCACGGGAGGTCTAAGATGGTGTAAGTCTCATTGTCTTGAAGTGTGGGTATTTCAAAGAACCCGAAATACTTACTAAATATGAGAAAAATATCAGATTTGTTAAATTGACTCTAGTTTATGAGATAAGACTTTATAACTCAAACGAAACTCAAGCAATGCAAGCGAAAACCATAATAATATGGCTGTCCCATCGGCCTTGGTATCTTTCTTTTATTGTTCTAATGTCCTGATGGAACCGCTCTTTATGTTACATATATCAATAACCAGAGTCAATCCATACAAAGTAAATACATTTCGGATATGACTGATGAAGGTGTTTGTTAAAACCAGTAACAAAATTAATGCCGCAGAAAATATATATATATATATATTTTTGTTTCCCAGTGATATAAGCTTTAAAAACTTGTTGATATAGTGCATTTCTCAACAGATAGTCGGTAAATTGTAAGGGTAGTGTAAAATAAATGATATGTTTTTTAAGGCTTACCAACAACTACTTACACTAATACACTTTTATTTTATGTAAAAATACCATAATAGTATAGTAGCCTCAGAATGCATAATATGCATCACTGATGTAGCAAGGGAATACAAAAGCCACCACAATTTTGAACTAGTAGCAAAGGAGTACCCGTAAAAGTACTGCTTACACTTAATATGTGGCTAAGAAGATTATATCTGTAACAAATTATTAAATTATGATGTGAACACTGCAAACCAATAACTACGGCAAGATTAAAGTTGCGGTTAATTGATACTTCAGTAGAGTTTCGTCTGAAACTCTACTGTGTGCCTATTGCGAGTTGTTTTTACGTTAACGCGATCGTAAAGTTTACCGCGTTTGGCTCAATGATTGGTTAAGAGCTTAGAGCGGACCAATTGAAGCGCCGAACGTCATAAACGTCTCGATCGCGCTATCATAAAACAAACTCGCACTAGGCTCTCAGAAGTACAAATTTAACCGCAACTACAACAAAATGAAAATTTCTATTTAGAATCGTAGTGTTACATGTCTATAATGCAAAAAATTTAACCCTTCCCGGAAACAAACAAATCGTTTTGTATGCCTCATTTTTTTATTTATAATTTTAGCGTTTTAGCGAAAATTATAAATAAAACGTTGTAGAACGTTTGACATTACAAAATAATATATGGATTTAGGTGTGATTTAATAAATTGCCATAATTATCCAACACAATAAGTTAAATGCATTCATTTTATGTATATAAATAGCGAAATAGGCCTTAATAAAGTCATATAAATACAGCAAAGCATATATATAACACCAACGTGTATACGTATATCGGTTTAAAAATGTTTAAACAAACTTTTTTGCCTTTTGCAGCTGTGATGGTATATTTGTTGACTAGCAATGTGTGCGCGGTAAGCTACTATGCATATTGCTATTTTTTATTATATTTTATACTCGTTTTCACAAAAAAACATAATACTTAGAAGTTTATCTAACTATTATTTTATAATTTTAATATTTTATTTTGACTAAGGTGTATAACCAAATTTAGGCAATGTTACATATTATGTATGAAACATTGTCTAAATTCGGTTATACATGTGTATAGATCCACGTTGGTGATTTTGCATATACCCATATATGTAAGGGTTGGCAGAATACCCACATTTCACCAACTAAGATTTTAATTCTCATGTAATAAAGAGCGAGTCTATTGTCGAGCAAATTTCCAAACTGTGTGCTGAGAATTACATAACAGAAACACTTGACAATAATTTTAAAATGCAATGTTACGTTAGTTATCTTACCCATTTTATTACCATAGCTTAAAATTAGTGTGATGCCTATTAGACAATTTTTTAGGCATATTGTTAAATCGATATGTATCTACTATTTATTTTAGAATATGCTTCCTATGGAAGGAGCTATACCACCGGAAGTAAAGGAGTGCTTCGATGAATATAACATCGTTAAGGAGACATTATTCGATTTTATAAAAGCGGGCAAATTTGATAACTTCGATCCCTGCTTTTTCGGATGCGTTTTTAAGAAATTTGGTATTGTAAGTACTAATATTTTATAGGAATTTGTGTAACTGTTATTGTTCTTATTTAGATAATTCGTTTGTGCAACCGGCTATGAGTCAAGCTTGGCCTCTATCATAATTTTAATTTTATTTTACTTTGCACGGCTGATGCAGTGGTGGTCATCTTGCCAATGCCACTGCACCAAGGGTAGTGGTTTTCGATACCCACACAAGACAAACATTTGTGTGATTAATAAATTGTTGTTCAGACTTTAGAACAACGATTTGTGAATCATGAATGTTTATTCTTTGTGTCTGTTGTTTGAATATTTGTATAATTCCTTGCGATAAAGGAAGGACTTCTAATGCGAGCGTAGTCTTTAAAAACAATTAATATATACATTTGGATTACCTTGTCGTTTATTTAACAAAGACATTATATCTTTAACTATTTTTTATTATTAATATTTAAGCTTCCCTTGCCGTTTCTGTTGCTTTTAATCTATGTATTAAGTCGGAATGGCACACCGACGGCTGGACACAATATATTTTTAATTATGTCTGGCATTTTAAGATTTGACAGATTAAGCAGCCGTGAAAGCGGGCAGACTAAGATGGTGGTCGTCTTCTTGTCTTGAAGTGTAGTTATTTTAAAGCACCCAAACCTAATTATTGTGGTATTCCAATTTACGCAGTATAAGCTCAAACTATTATTAGATTCTAAGCTAGTGGTACATTCAAACCCTCTTCTCTATAAAAATTTATAAAGATGATATTATGTACAAATTCAGTAATATTCTGTTACGTTGTTTTAAACACTTGTTTTATATTGCCAGGTCAACAGTAAAGGAATGTACGATGTCGATAAGACTTCGGAATTTATACACAGTCGCATACATAATGAAGACACCTTGACAAAACTTGATGACATAAAAGAAGAATGCACAAGCGGTTTGTAAACACTTTTATTTGTTTTATTCGTTAGTATGGGAGCTTGCCTCCTTCGATTATAATTATAAGTTTTAACTGCAATAGGTAGACGCAAAGCATGTTTATCCCGTTGGAGAGGAGAGAGGTAAATTATAATGTAATATGTTATCCGTATATTTTCTCCGCTATGTTGTCAGTCTCGCCTAATATTTTTGTTTGCTGGGCACATTTGTTACCGTGGTTCTTTTGAAAATTAGGTACATGAAAGTAAGGCTTAATAGAAGAACCTTTTTAATATAGCATAATATTATATGTACGTTATGCTATTATAGTATGTTATATCTGCACAGCAAAAGCAACATCTATACTAATATTATAAAGAGGAAAGATTTGACTTTTTGTTCGTTTGTGTGTAAGAATTTAATTCACATCTAATCAACCGATTTTGAAAAATTCTTTGTACATTAGAAAGCTGTATTATCACCGAGTAACATAGGTTACATATTATTAAAAAAAAGTTTTGATACTCACATAACCTAACCTACTTTTACATGAGCGAGGCCGCGGATAAAACCTACTATTTTGTGTTGTGTTCTATAAACGTACAACACAAAATAGGTGGAAGCAGCATTGTGACAGTCGATAACTGTAATTAATATAAACTCTGTTTGTTTTTAGTTAATGACGAAAAGATCAGTGGTGGAGATGATGGCTGTGAACGATCTCTTTTGGTGTTCATATGCTTCAATAAACGTATGCATGAGGTACGTTAGCAAAAAAGTTCTTGATATTCGAAATATAATATATTATGTATTTGAATTGTGGGTATCACCTTGACTTTTGACAGGATAATAACCTTCTTTGAAAGGTCGCTCACATGCGGTTGAAACTTTTGATTTTGCAAGTATTCATAGGATACGTACGATTGTTTACCATCTTGGTTGTATTTCTCATCTTGTCTACGTATAATCGACAAGTGGTTATTGTAGCGTATAATCGTTTCAAATAGCTGGGATACCACTCCCGCATTGCCAGCCTATAAGGATAAGGTAATCAAAAATAATTTCGTCCAAACCGAATTTCAGTCACGGCGGCAAATCTTAACGGAGACTGGCCACAAGGGATATTACGCATACTTACGCACTATAACATCCCTTGTACTGTTGTATTGTTTACATGCGTAAACACAAGTTACACAAGTACACTCTCTGTCCCTTAATTTTCATAATCCAATCCGACGGAAATCTGACCGTAGAGAAATCGGGTACAGGAGTAACGGCTTTACGTGCTTTCCGAGGCATGGGGGCTAAAAACTTCAACCCAACTTCCTAACTCTGAGCCGGTATTGAGATTTCATGGTAGAAAAACCCAATAACTTTATATTGGCTCGACCCGGAGTTGAACCCGAGACCTCATGCACAGCAATCGTATTTACTACTACTATGTCACGAAGGCAGTTTTAAAAATAAGATCATATAATCATCATCATAATCATTTATATCTGTAAAACATAGGTACCTATATAGTAGATAAGATGGTAGGAATCTATATATTAATACGTGAAGCGAAAACTTTGGATCCCTTTTTACGAAAAGTGGGCGGACGGAGGAGTATGACATTTCGCACACTTTTTTTTTTTTTTTTTAATTTTATTTAGGAACATTTATACAATAATGTACATATAAGTCCCATTGTGTTCTTTATATAATAAAACAGAAAGAGTCTCAAGCAATACATTGACTGGCAAACACAAAGAGTTTACCTGCTGCCGCTGATGTTGGATAACTTAATATATGATGAAACATACCAATATCCTTTTGATTTAAATTCAGCTCAGTTAAAAGTATCTGTCTTTCAGATTTATATCGAACACACTCCACTAAAATGTGATTTACATACTCTATTTTCCCACACGTTTCACAGTTTGGGGAATCAACAATTTTCATCAAATATTTAAATTTGTTAAGTGGAATATGTCCTGATCTAACTCTGAAAGCTGTCACAAGAAGTTGTCTATGTAATTTTATTCCAAGAAACCAAGGTATATGAGGAGGCTCACACTGTAGCGACTTGTACCAAATTCCCTTTTCCTATGAAATTTTATTAAAATGCTCTTTCCAGATACTATAACAACTTCGCCTGTATTTTGGTAACAACTCCGAGTAGTTAGGTTTGATATTTATTTCTATTCCTTGAAATGCACCTTGCTTTGCTAATGTATCAGCCTTCTCATTACCTCGCAACCCAATATGTGATGGAACCCATTGCAACGTCAAAACTACCCCAATACAACGTAGTTCCTCAATTTCTGCTAGCACATCATAAGCTATCAGAGCACCTGTGTGTCCAGAGGCGCACCGAGCTATATGTTGCACTGCACTTTTGCTATCGGTACATATAACTACTTTTTTGTATTTTACGGTTCTAATGTACAAAAGTGCTTGCAATATTGCAAATAGTTCCACCGACATAATTGAGATCTCACCGAGTATTTTAAAATTGTTATTACCAAAGGAAGTGTTTCTTGGATCATAAAAAGCAGCTTCAAGGCCTCGAAAACTCTTGGAACCATCGGTATATATAAAATTACGACGAATATTTATCACATAGTTCTTTCAATACATTATTTTTTAAATGATTCACATCACAGTTTTTCTTAGAACAATTGATACTAGTCAGTTGTGATTCAATGATATGCTCAGTACAAATATTTGTTACCCAAGTCGACAAACTAAACATAGGGAGTTGAGGTGAATAGGCAATATCTTCCCTTTTAATTTCATCCATTGCTGTGGCTAGTAAGGGCATCCTTTTATTTAGCCAGTACCTACTGTTACGAAGACTAAAAAGTTGCACCAAAATTTGAACAATAAAACTATGTTGATAGGATCTCGCTTTTAGACAGTATTTGTACGCTAAGTATTGCCTTCTTACATACAATGGAATCACACAGAGCTCACTCTCCATAGTATGAATAGGGGTGCTCTTAATGAAACTACCTATAATTCTAAGAGCATGATTTTGAACTCTATCTATTTTGATTAAATTCGATTTGGAACTGTTGTCATACAAAAAACTGGAGTAATCTATTCTGCTTCTTAATAGGGATATATATAATCTACGCAAATGAGTGGGGTGAAGGCCCCACGAGGACCCAGCTAACACTTTAAGTACGTTTATAATTTTACAAGTTTGTTCGACTAATTCTTTAATATGTTTAGACCATCGCAATGATTTGTCCAACCATAATCCCAAGTATTTAACTGTATCTACTAATTCTATTTTTTGGCCGTCTAACTCTACCAAAAATTGTTCGCGTTTACGACCTCTTGTAAAAAGACAAAGTTTTGACTTATTTTGTGATATTTGTAAGCCTATCTCCTGTAACGTTAAATTTATAATATTTAAGGAATTTTGAACGCTTATCACATTATATTGTGTCTTACCTGATGTAAATAGTACAAAATCGTCCGCATATTGGCAAAATTTTATTTCATTAAGTTGGTGAACGATCTTTAAAGTTGCGATATTAAATAAAAGAGGGAATAGAGGATCTCCTTGCGCCAAACCCTTTCGAGCGTGTCTAGTCATATGTATATTGTTCTCAAACTCATCACCAATTTTAAGACACCGCTCGATGAGAAAGTTCCATATATATGCACAAAATCTTTTACCTACTCCCAAACTGTCAAGTGAATTAGTCATACTTTCAATTAAAATATTATTGTAGGCATTTTCCACATCTATAAAACAAGCCAATGTTGAAATGTTATTTGAGAAACCTATTTGAACGTGCGATACTAAATGAACTAAACTTTCTTGACAAGACTGTCCTCGCCTAAATCCAGTAGTGTATGGTGATAATATGCTATTCTTTTCAATATACTATTCCAACCGTCTTGTTATCATTAAATGAAATGTTTTACATACGCAAGACATTAAAGAAATAGGCCTAACTTTACTATTTTGAGTGGTACCTTGCTTAGGAATAGGAATTATCCTTATATCTCGCCATTGATTTGGAACTGTCCCACTAGCAAATATGCAATTATATAATTTTAATAAAAGTAGTTTTCCAATGTGTGGCAAGTTCATAATCATCGAATAAGTGATGCCATCATCTCCTGGTGCGGTGTCTTTTTTCCTCAAACATCTTTCTAATTCCTGTAACCCAAAGTCGGATTCTAACATTATATTTGAGGAAACAAACACAGGTGAATTATTTACAACATAGCATGGAGTAAGACTTATTAATAATTGACTTCTTATTTCTTTACTAATACAAGAATTGTTTTTATTACGGTAACCTTTTACCCACCGCATTCGTTGCCACATGTCACTGGCTGATGTCGATTCATTAATTTCGTTACAAAATATTTGCCAGCTTTTTGCTTTTCTTTTCTAATGGCTTGTTTAGCTACTGAGCCTTTAGTTTGTAATACATATAAATTATCGGGTGTAGGATCTTTCCTAAAATTTCGTAATGCCAACCTCCGTTCAGCTACGAGTTTAGATAATTCGGGCGTCCAATAATTTTTTGATCTAAATTTACTATTAGGATTATTGCAAATTTTAATGTTGGGTATACTTTCTTTAACTGCCTTCCTTATTTGTGCAATAAAGCAGTCGTATACATATTGAATACAATTAGCGTCCAGTAAGGTAATGTACGGTGACAAATGTGTTTCAAGATATTTTTTATATTTAACCCAATCTGCTAACTTAAAATTTTGTTTGTTATTAACTACTTTAATGTCGCTATAATTTAGTTTCATTTTAATAAAAAAATGATCACTTCCCAAACATTCATTTATTACCTACCAGTCAAATTGGATGGCAATGTCACTCGAAGCAAAGGAAATATCGGGGGATGTTCTGTAAACCATATTATTCACTAATTTAATTCTAGTAAAATCATTATTATTAAGAGATATAAATCCAGATTCAATGGCAGCATTATATAACTTTCTACCCCTTGCATCAATTCTATAGGACCAGTTTGTGTGATGTGAATTGAAGTCCCCGACAAATAAACATTTTTCTGGAAAAACATTAAAAACGAACTCCCAATCTTGTTGCGTGACACGTATAGACGAAGGACAATAAATCAGAACTACATTTTTTATACTAGAACAGTTGATGATATTTAGACATAACATTTCTATACCCAAGTTTGTAGAGGTTATAGGACATTGAATAGCTTTAACTGTTTTATGAATAATAGCGGCTACTCCGCCATATCCATCTTCCCTATCTATTCGAAAGATATTATAATTATTTTTTTAAGACTAGAGTCACGTGATAGCCATGTTTCACAAACTAATGCTATATGTATTTTATCTTGTAATAACAACAATTCAAGTTCATTTATTTTTGGTTTCAAGCTCTGTGCATTCCACTGTAGTATGTTTAGCGTATGAAAGTATTGATCGTTATCCATTATTGAACATTAAAAGTATACTATTCCAAATATTCTTATCATGCAAAAGATTTACAACAAAAGTTATCACCTCTTCTATTAGAAAACTAATAAATAATTTAATTTTTACCTCAGTTTTGTTTTTAGAAAAACAAATTTCTTTAAGCTTCTCTAAAACTATACTTAACAAGGTTCGCTTTGCTTCCGGATCTTTTTCTTTTCTATCTTCCTTTGGCTCTTCTAACTTCTCACTCGGGACTATTATGTTTTCTGTCCCCTGCAATCTGCTTTTGTGATTTAATCGTTTTTTCTTTTTAGAAATTTCTTTTGGTTTTCCTTGTACTGGGAACATCTCATTCATTCCTGATATTCTATGTCTTTAAAGACATTGTTGTTTGTTTAATTTAGTATTTCGTAAATACTAAATTGAACAATTAAGATCTAAGCAGAATGTAATGCCTCAGTGTATAACAATAGTAGATATTTGTTTCATTTGAATCTTCTTATTTCAGATGGGCATTACCAAGGAAGAAGAATAAAACTATTTTCGGCAGATATTGCATACAATCTCAATTGGAATTATCTTTGCTTGTGTTTTCTTTTTAATGTAATAAACTAATTAATCGGAAATTATTTAAAAATCTTTTTTTGTTTGGGAGCTTTTAGCCACACACGGCCATGTCAGCTCCATCATACCCTAAACTTAATAACTATTCATATTCTACCTTAAGTCAACCTTATATATTATCTTATAAACTAAAATAGCTGCTTTTAATCGGCATTGCTGTGATTTATTTAATACCTACCAAGTAAAGCAGGAAAGACTTAGACATATTTTTCCAGCTACAGAGCTTATAATACATATATTATTATTATTAACAGTTAAAACAAAATTTTTTATCATTCGAAGTTTTTTTTTAATAATAATAAGTTTACTGTATCAAAATATTGCAATACATAGGTTTAAAGTTTATATATGATAAAATGATTGGAACCATGTGATGGTTCTTCACTTCATTTTACCATTCGTGGAGCCGCTAACTTTAAATTACTAAGACAAGTATACATGTCATTATGTCAGTCAATCATGTTGGCGTAAGCCAAAAATCAAACTCCAGTCGTATATTAAATCAGAGGATTTATTAATTCACCTTTTGTACACACAACTCAACAGTTCGATAACGAATGGTACGCGCTCTGGCTCGACCGTTATTAAATATGGCGACAACGTCAACATCGTCGAGCCGGAAGTGAAATCATTTTATATAAATTTAAATAGAATATTATCGAAATAAATTGGTATAAATGTTAGATGTTTACAATATTTAAATTAAGTTAATTATCTATTAATATAAATAATTACAAATAAATACTTTCAAATACACTGAAATGTCAAATCAGTAATATTCACATAATTATACAATAATAAAGTAATTCTACTTAATACTTCATCTTATTCTTACACATTATCTGGAAATAGATTATTATTGACCTCATATTATACATAACCTGATTAATTAATTAATTCAGTTTATAATGGACCTTACAGCTCGGCGTTCCTATTTGACGCGAGTCCCTTCGCGTACCTATAGCAAAATATTTCAAAGAAATTTTAATGTAACATAATTCATTCAGTTATCTCTGCATCTTTATTCATTTACTCATTGTCATCAACCGATTCATTATTAGTAACAACAACATCATTAACAAAGTCATTGGCGTCGTTATCATCGTCACTAGAACTACTGTCAAAGTCTCGATTAAAGCTCATCCAAGGTTGAATTTTATCGACTGCTACAATTCCTTCATAACGGCGGCCGTTCTTACGTGATAAAGGTGTATCCTCAACTACAAACCTATCGTGTTGGAGCACTTTTACTATACGATAAGGTCCCTGGTACTTCACGACAAGCTTTGGAGACTGTCCGTCATGCGGCACCCGTCTTTCTATTCTGACTAAATCCCCAACTCTATATTTCTTACTGTGCCTTCGGTGTCTATTATAACGATCAGCATCTTTCTGCTGTTGTACATTGATGCACTTCGAAGCTTCATCCCTAACAGCGTGCAACTCATCTGGTGATATTAAATCGATAGTTTCGTTGAATATTGAACTTAATATTCCTTGGGCCTTGTGGTTCACGTTGAAGCCGAATAAAAGCTCGGACGGTATCTTTTTTGTTGTTTTATGAGTAGTAGTATTTAAACCTATCTGTATATTTTTAATACACTCGTCCCAGCTTCTCTCGTCTTTACCGTGATTAGATGTAGCTAATGCCTCTGTAATGGTTCGGTTAAATCGTTCAACTTGACCATTAGCCCTCGGTGTTGCAACAGCATTTAGTACGTGTTTTATACCATATTGAGTAGTGAATTCTTTAAATGATTTACTAGTGAAGCTAGAGCCTCTATCTATATCTCTATACGCGTCTTGCGTTGGAACTCCAAAAAAACTAATGTGATCTTTCAATATTTTAATTGTTGTAACGCTTTTAGTGTTTTTAACAGGGGCTATGTTTATAAATTTTGTAAAACTGTCAATGATAACCAACAAATAACAATTGCCAAGTTTGCTCCTTACAAACGGCCCCAGGTGGTCTGCATGGATGGTATGAAATGGTACACTTATTTTCTCTATGGGATGTAGTATTCCTTCACGTTTACCACCTGGTGCCTTATGATGGGCACACTCTAAACATGCTGATACATATTTTTTTATAAATCGCCTCATTTGCCCAAACCAGTCTTTTCGAATCCGTAATGACCGACGTCATCATGATTCCTTTTTAAAATTTGCCATCGTGCTCCCTTAGGGACAACCCATCTTAAATCTTCGCCAACTATGCGATAGACGCGACCGTTTTTAAGTTTAAAATTCTTACACACTTCAACTACGTTTTCAGAATCTGGATTACTAAGAATTTCATTTATCCTAACAATACTTTCATCTGCCGACTGTACAGTATTGATCCAGTCTTGTTCAGACTCGATCAACAAAATATCAAGGACGTGAGATTCATTTGATTCAGGATCTACAGGATTTCGACTAAGAGCATCGACGTGTGCCATTTTTATACCTGGTCTATATTCTATTGAACAATCAAATTCTTGCAGTTGAATCCACCACCTCGCGATACGCGGTACTAAATCTCTCTTTGTTAGTGTTGACCTAATAGCGTTACAATCGGTTAGTATGGTAAAGGTATTTCCGATTAGATAGACCCTAAATCGACTTAGAGATGCTATGATAGCAAGGGTTTCTAATTCGAATGAATGATATTTCTGCTCCTCCGCAGTCGTTTTACGACTAAAATATGAAACTAGTTGCAGTACTCCGCTATGGTTAAGCTGAAGTAAAATACCGGCCAAGCCTTGTTTGCAGGCATCAATATGGAGTTGAGTTTGAGCTAGGGGGTTGTATAAAGAGAGAAGTGGTCGTGATGATAACAAGTTTTTTAGTTGTGTAAATGACGTTTCCTGTTCTATGTCCCAACCCCATTCTTGATCCTTTTTGAGTAGTTCTGTCAACGGAGCGGCTACTAATGCATAGTTCTTGATAAATCACCTAAAGAATCCTGACAGTCCTAAGAATTGACGAAGCTCATGTTGGTTTTTGGGCTTTGAAAATTTGGATACCGCTTCAGTTTTCCTTAATCCCGGTCGAATGCCACTTGCACTAACTTCGAACCTTCTCGGGTTCTAATCTATCTTATCGAAAAAGAAATAACATTTGCTCATTTTTAATGTTAATCCACCTGTTCTTAATAAACCAAGTACTTCTTTTAGTCTGACTAACCCTTCACAAAAGTTTTTGGATGGGATCAAGATATCATCCATATATATCAAGGCATATTTTATTTTGGCTTCTGCTAAGATTTTATTTATTGTTCTTTGAAAAACTGACGGTGCATTTACAAGTCCAAATGGCATTCTATTATACTCGAATTGTCCGTCAGGAGTTACGAATGCAGTTTTATGACGGGATTTTTCTTATATTGGTATCTGATAGTAGCCTGATGCTAGATTTAACGAAGTGAATAGGTTATTACCTGCCAGCAAATCCAATTGATCCTCTATTCGTGGTAGAGGGAAATGATCTTTCTTAGTTTTGCGATTCAAGGCACGATAATCAACGCATAACCTCTTTTCGCCAGTCTTTTTCTTTACTAGGACAATTGGACTTGCATAAGGCGAAGACGTTTCCCTAGCGATACCACTATCTATCATTTCTTGAACCATACCTCTAACCAGCGACCTTTCTGAATACGCCATACGATATGGCCTATAAACTACAGGTTCGGAATCTTCTAAATCGATCGTCATTTCAGCACTGCTTGTAAATCCCAAATCCTTAAGACTACTAGAGAAACAATCCCTAAATTCGAATAATACTTTCTGAAGAGAGAGTCGCTCTTTCAAGGAAAAACTTGGATTACATTTTATAGAATCATCGGCTTCAGTTGTACTAATTGTGACCTCGCTTACATTTAACATGTTATGTATACGCGTGGCTCTAGTAAGAAGTGAATTCTTCTTTATGTTAATAATCGAGTCAGACATATTATATATAAGGAGGGCACAAGTATTTTCTTTTATGCTAAATTCACCGGGTAAGAGGTAATACTTTCGATTTTCCGGTCCTCTAACGGATCCGTTAACATATACAGTACCTTCGGTTAATGTGTTATTGCTAACCGGTATAGCTTGCAGCCCATTAATCGGAATAATAGTACTTTCGCAGAAGAAGAGATGAATTATTTTGTTATATGGTATCTTTTGCACTATAATGTTATCAGGTGTCTTAGTTATCACTATATGTGGCTTTTCCGTGAAAGAGTGTCCTAACAAAACCGGATGCCTAAGTACGTAATCGTCCACAACGTACATATTTATAGATTCTACTATTTCCTGAACCTGCACTGTAGCGACGATCATTCCTAGAGGGTGAATAAGATTTGCACCAATACCCCGCAACACTGGCAATTCTATATCTGTGATTATGGTTGTATTTAATAGATTAGCATCAGTTCGTCTTATAAGCGAGCACTGGCTACCTAAGTCTAAATGACATTTAAACACAGTGCCGTTAACACGTATATCCATGATATATTTATCGTTAACATTATTGGTAACACTGACCTCTGAGACCTGCTTTTCGTTGTTATCGAGAGAGTTACCATTTGAATGTTCATTTGTTTTATTTCTATAGCAATTAGTCGATTGATGACCTATCCTGTCGCATTTTGTACAAGTAACAAGAGGTTTATCGCATCTAAAACTAGGATGTCCCTGTTGGTTACAGTTGAAACATCTTATATTGGAATTGCCTGTGCTTGGTTTATTCTGCATTGGCTTATTGATAATGCTGGTTTTGTGCTTCTTAAAGTTATCAGTATATTCCCGAGGATTAACCACTTTAACCGTTCTAAAATATTTTAAAACCTGTTCCGTTTCAGCAAACTGTACAGCCTGCGCTCCTACTCTAACCGCACGATCGTCTATGCCATGAAGTATGCAATCGACAGCCTGCCTCCCTGTTAATCTACACCTATTTAACAAATTAATTTTTGCGTAGTAATAGTGCTCCAGCGACTCTCCATACCGAACTCGTTTACTAAGCATTTCAGTGAGGAGTTCAGCATAATCTTCTCGACAAGGAAAAGATTCTATTAACTTTTTCTTCCATTCAGACTAAGTGTATAATAAGGTAGGAAGACCTTGATACCAAGATTTTGCTACACCGGAAAGCTTAGGGAGAGAGTAATGAATTCTCTCTCTCTCATCCCAGCCGTATATTTCAGCACATTCTTCAACTTTAGTGATCCAAGTCAGTATGGTTTGTTCTTTGCTCATGGGATCAAACTCTGGAATAACGTTTTTATCGTAAGATATTTTATGCCTATCTGAACTCCACACATCCCTCACTATTAAAAGAACCTTATCCAGAATATCGTTAGTTTTATCTGTAGCTAATTTAGTGCGTTTGGATTTTGAATGAGCTTTATCGGATTCACCTGCTGATTCGGCTGACGTGCTAGAATAATCCCTGCGCCTTGTTCGCATTTTTGACGAATGTACTCTTCGTTCCGCATTGGTCCAGTCATCATCTGATCCATTGGATACATTTTCTCGGTGATGCCGTCGTCCCTTCCGATGAAAACCACGACTGCGGCTCACGTACCTTCCGAATACATCCGCTTCACGCTCAGCATAGGAACCTTGAGTTTCATTCAGCATTAGTCCTTGACCTTGGATATAATCGTTCATGGACCCTTGACCTCGGGTTTCCATGCTTTCTTGTCCTTGACCTCGGACATCATCGTTTATGGGCCCTTGACCTCGGGTTGCCATACTACCCTGTCCTTGACCTCGGACATCGTTCATGGACCCTCGACCTCGGGTTACCATGCTACCCTGTCCTTGACCTCGGACATAATCGTTCATAGACCCTTGACCTCAGGTTTCCATACTCCCTTGTCCTTGACCTCGGACATCATCGTTCATGGACCCTTGACCTCGGGTTGCCATGAGACTTAGTCCTTGACCTCGGACATTATCGTTCATCGACCCTTGACCTCGGGTATCATCTTCATCCATGTTTCTGAAACTTAAAATAGAAAGCATAGAATTGCTTTTAGGAATTTGTATTGTTTTTTTTTTTGACAATTTATACGAGCCACTGATGCAGAAAACCAAAAACGACAGCGTCCTTAAACATGGTGAAAGTATAATAGACTGTTCATTGCTGAAATCATGTTCAAAAAGTACTTATCGAACTATCATCGTTATGCTTTAGTCACCGTTTATAAATTACTTCAAAGCGTATTTGACACGAAAGGAAAACAAATAAGATAATGGTTTCAAGCTTCAACGGTTTTATAGTATGATCGTATTAGTGAAAAGGAGGTATTTTATGAAAATAGTATTTACATTATGAATTCGATTTAATAGAACAATCAACAGACTAAGCTCATAAATAGCGATTATAATAATTAATAAAGGCAAAGAGAAGAGAAATAAAAAATTACACTCTACTTACGTTGTTGTAGACGTGTAAGGAAGTTTTGTATATCCTTAACGAAATCCCACTTCTGAACTGTTGGCGTAAGCCAAAAATCAAACTCCAGTCGTATATTAAATCAGAGGATTTATTAATTCACCTTTTGTACACACAACTCAACAGTTCGCTAACGAATGGCGCGCGTTCCGGCTCGACCGTTATTAAATATGGCGACAACGTCAACATCGTCGAGCCGGAAGTGAAATCATTTTATATAAATTTAAATAGAATATTATCGAAATAAATTGGTATAAATGTTAGATGTTTACAATATTTAAATTAAGTTAATTATCTATTAATATAAATAATTACAAATAAATACTTTCAAATACATTGAAATGTCAAATCAGCAATATTCACATAATTATACAATAATAAAGTAATTCTACTTAATACTTCATCTTATTCTTACACATTATCTGGAAATAGATTATTATTGACCTCATATTATACATAACCTGATTAATTAATTAATTCAGTTTATAATTGACCTTACAATCATATCTTACTGCATTACCTCATGGAGTGGGACATCAAAAACGATTTTATTGCGACTGGAATGAGCTCAACGGGCTATTCTAAAAGTGGCGACTTTTCGACCTTTCATGTTTCCTACCTATGAGTTGTACCAATCCACTAATGTACTAACTGTTCGCCAATTGCTGCACACCGTACTTAAACAACATGCACTACTTCCATTCAGACCACTTCCTCCAGACAAGAGACGAAAAGATTTAGTATGTACTAAGCTTCATGCCAAACATGTCTTTGTAAATAAATTCTTCTTATTCCTAGGACCATTTTTATATAATAGATTAAATAAAATGTTAGATATATTAAGTTATAAACGATGTAATGTTATTGTTACCAAACACCTGCAAACACTGACCTACTCCGATACGGAGAATTTGCTTATAGTTGTAAAATAGCCTTATGTCATCAGTAATTTGTAATAATATGTAATCTAAGTTATTTTTATCGTATTAATATAGGTACATATTTATTTTAAGTTTATGCACATTGACCTAAACCCTAATATTACTTGGCATATATTTTTTTGTAAGCAGAGAATAGCCTGAAACACAGGTCTAAACCTAGTTCAGGCAATCACTTAATAAATAAAACCTAGAGCTTGAAATTAAATTAGAATGCACAATGTCGGCCGATTAAAGTATACCTAAGTAAAACATGTACTTACCAGATTAAGGATAATTATAATTTATTGTACTATAAGATTATTTGAGACTAATGACAAAAATGTATACCTATGTATTATTATTGAATAAATTATTAAATTATTATTATTCCAATCTTGGAGTGGTAAAAATGTTGTTTTGTGAAAGTCCCGTTGAAATCGGCTTAGCCGTTTCATAGATTAGCCGGAACAAACAGACAGACAGACGGACAAAAATGTTAAAAACATATTTTCGTATAGGTACCTTATATACGTTCATATGCATTAGATAAAAAGCTGTTATTTTGACGTTACAAACAGACACTTCAATTTTATTTATTTGTATAGATGTGAACGTTGCTTGGATGTTTGTAGCTGAATGACTTATAGACTGTTGAACAGATTTAAATGCAATTTGGCTCACAAACAGGATCTTGGATTAATACATAGAATAGTTATAATAGAATGTTCCGGTTTCAGTGGACTCAACCGTACAAAGTATCGAGCAGAAGCATGTAATAATGAATGGGCAGTAGAATGATGGCATGGTCAGTATGATTTGAATAGTATGTCTTTTAGGGCCCCATAACAACGTACTCGTTTAACTTAATTGCAACTGGAAAAGTCCTAAATGTTTTCAAAAAAGTGGCCGGATGATGGAGTAGTAATTTAATCAAGATAACGAAATCAAACCACATGTGATATAAAGTGGCACATTCATATAATATTGTCTTACGTTTAGGCAAATTAAATAAAATTTTATATTCTGCATTATTTTTCACTTACGATGCAAAATGTCAAAGAACTAAATACCATGGACATTCTGGGTCCGAAATTTAAAAGTGATTGGTATCTCTGTTACTACAAGATTCTAAGAAATCAAATATAGATTACTAACTAACTTACTTATGTCATGATTACTTATTTTGGTTAATAATTCTGTCCGGGAGTTTTTATTTATTCAACTGGCAACACAGCCAACTATAATTTTTAAATAGTGGGGTTATTGTCGAGGGGAAAAATAACTCGTTCTCTCGGCGAAAGATCGCTCAGCAGTAAGGAACTAGCATTCAACTGAGTAAGACGTTCTCAATAGTCCGTGTAATTGCTGTGAGTTTGGTAATATAGTCACATAATATTTTAGACGATTGAGTTTCATTATACTTATATGATTGGTATTTAAGTAGTACGAATTAAAGAATTTAACCAGACAACACTCTATACTGCCACGATGGCGCAGCAGTTGTAATGGCGTCTTGTACCCATCAAACCTCGGGTTGAATTCCTAGACTAAGTATTATTGGGTTATTCTGATGAATAAATTTTCTATAGCAGCTTGGAGCTTGGAATTGTTCTCGGTAGACGATAGTAGACATACCGACTACTAAGTAAGGCTATAGCTGGCAAAAAGTCTTTAGATATATGTACCTACTTATCCAGGAAATCTGGGGGAATCAAACAAGTGTATTTTTTAAATTTGAAGGAGTGGTAAGGATCGGTGTTTTTATTATGTAGTTTTACCTCTCCAATAGCGAATAAATTACAGTACTAAAAGTGATTTTTATAATTTATTATTATTATCATTATTATTATAATATCATGAAATTACCACAAACTGCACTTAACGCTTAATTACACAATCATGGGTAATTCAGTTTACTTTTTTACACCATACATATATGTACATTAAATAACAAATTTAATATTTATTTAATGAATCGATGTATTTATTCCCTAAATACTTTAGGGACCTGTTTGTATTTTACTTGAATCAATTCAATGTTTATAGGACAAGTTATTTATTTATTTAATTTCTAACTATTTATCTATAATTAAAATAATAATAATATATCCCTGTATTAAACTGTCCCAATACTGGGCACGGGCCTCTACTAACTGTGAGAAGGGTTAAGCTATAGTCCACCACGCTGGCCTAGTGCGGGTTGGAAGACTTCGCATATCTTCGAGAACATTATGGAGAACTTTCAGACATGCAGGTTGCCTCACGATCTTTTCCTTCATCGTCAAAGCAATTGACAATTAACTATTTATCACGCATATAACTTCGAAAAGTCAGAGATGCGCGCCTTGGGTTCGAACTCGAGACCTCTGCGTGGCAGTCCACCGGTTTCCCAATAGGCTTTTATCTATTATTACAAACATAAATCAATATAATAGATTTATCATACTATCATGCTTATAATAACAATTATAATTAATATGACAACCATTCATTACGCAAATAGACTTCAGGTAATACTTTTAATGAGATTTCATACCGATTTTTCTGATATGACGTCTGCCCACATATTATAATTATATCGATATATATAATATATATAACTTAAATAAAGTTATCTATCTATTTCATTTCGTATTAGAGTATTTGTTATTCCTTGTTTTTACCTAACTTGTTAATGTTGTACATACGACATAATTATATTTTCTTGCTGACCGAAAACATAATTTACAAATGACGTTTTAAACTCACACTTCCATTGTCAAATTTCCATTGCCGTTGCTATTATATAATTATGCTTCACAATAAGTTTAATACGTTCATTTTATATAAATGTCACACGATAGGCGTTTACTAAGTCATATACATATAGCAAAGCAAATAACTAACACCAAACCGAAAAATTTTTTCAAGTAAAATGTTCGGACTGTTATTTTGGCCTGTTGCCGCTGTTATGGTGTATTTGGGTACTAGTACTTTGTGCGCGGTAAGCTAATTTTCCTTTGTTATTCCTTTAAGATGTTTTTTCTAAAAGCAATAAGTTGATAACAGTAACTGCAAGACAAACTCTAGCATACACGTGTATTTTTTCATTTATTTGGTAGTGATTTGATTTGTCTATTAAGCTAGAAATATATGTGAAACTATACTTAAGCCACGATAATTTGGTTAGCTTATATTTTGTGTTTATTTAGTTATATACATATATATACTTGTTTAATCGCGTAGATTATATTAGGAAATTTTTGACTCTGCATAATTCTACATATACATATACATTTTTATTTCAGGCAGGTCCCATGTGTGGTATGCGTCCTCAAATTATGAAATGTCTTAATGAGCTCGGTGTCAGTGAGGAAAAATTTAAGGAGGCTAAAAAGTCGGGCAACTTTGATGACTTTGATCCCTGCTTTTTTAAATGCTTTTTCAAGCAAGGTGAAATAGTGAGTACTTATTTAAATCTATACTAATATTATAAAGCTGAAGAGTTTGTTTGTTTGTTTGTTTATTTGTTTGTTTGTTTGTTTGCTTGAACGCGCTAATCTCAGGAACTTCTGGTCCGATTTGAAACATTCTTTCAGTGTTAGATAGCCCATTTATCGAGGAAGGCTATAGGCTATATATCATCACGCTAAGATCAATAGGAGCTGAGCACTAATGAAGAATGTTTCAAAATCGGAGGGTATTTTTTCCTTTTGAGAGCTTCCGCTGCGTGCGCTGCCTAAACAGTTAAAGTTTCGCAAAAATCATGTATGACAGAATTGTTCCCCTTTAAAAGTTCTAAAAATAAGTCCGGGATAGCATATGTCTATCTTTTAAGGTTGGCTCACTATAACCATTTTTATGCTAACCAAATTTGTTCTAAAATAATGCATTATTTGCGAAGGTATTATTATAAACATGATATTAATCCTTATCCAAATAAATACGTTATTCATCACAAGTATTTAATTTAAAACAAAATTGCCTTTTACATCATTCGATTTCAATGAATATCTTAGGAGATATCGCAGTTTTAAAATAACATTGCAGCAAAATAATTACCCATTACAGACATAGTACAAACGATGTTTCTTCTGGTTTATTCTGCGTGATTACTACTGGTTCGATTTGAAAAATTCTTTTAGTGTTGGATAGCCTATTTATCGAGGAAGGCTATAGGCTATATTACATCACGCTACGATCCACGGGGACGGCGCAGTAACGATAAACGCGGGTGAAACCGCGGGAACATCTAGTATATAATATATTTGTAATCTTGTTATTTTCACAATACATACAATTTCTTAGTCCATCCCTCTCTCCGTCGAGGACTATCCATATAATTAAATAAATATGAAGCGTGAGATCATTATCAATGATAGTGTTTTAAGAAATAATCCGTACAAAGTAGCTAATTTCAATGCTTTAGTTGTCTTAAAATGATCTATTTCTGTCATTAACAAGTGTTTAGCTAAATAAAATAGTATTGCCAATTTATAAACGCATACAACGTTAAACTTCATGCATAGATATATCACTAAAATTCAAATACTGTGTTATTTTTAAGGCAAGATGAATAATTTAATTTTAATTGTTCATTTGTTATAATTTTAGATTAATAGTGAAGGCAAGTACGATGTCGACAAGGCTCTAGAATTTAATAGAAGCATGATGAAGAATGAAGATATCTTGGCGAAATTTGATACCATGAAAAAAGAATGCGCTAAAGGTTTATAAATAATTTTATATATCTCTATGGTCACTTAGATCTTTCTTTATGATTAAGTATTATTATTATTATTATTATTAAATGCACAAACAGCAATGTAACTAGTTACTTGCAATTTTATTTAATTAAATAGATCGACGATTAAAAGGCTATTTGACTTAAGCGTCATTTTTTGAGACAATTACTTATAATTTAAAATCAGCAAATATTTCTGATTTCAAATATCGATAAGTCATGATCGCAAAAAATTACGCTTAAGTGAAATAGGCTTTCAACCATCGATATGTTTCTTATTTAAATAGAAATAAAGAATTACTATGTTATATATTTTCGTTATTATGAAAATTGATGAAATATGTAATGTTTAATTTGCACAAATCTAGAGCTTAAAATTCTCTGAAATTATGCACCCGAACTAAACAAAGTACAAATTGGTAGATTATTTATTGATTGGTCATTAGAAGGCCAATTCGCTTTATAATGTTTAAAAAAGAGTTCTGAACAGGTATTGTAAACTAAAATGTATTTTATGTTTACATTATACGGCCCTTCTAATTTAGAAGTGATGAAGCTGAGACCAGATCGAAACACACTTTGTATTAGATAAATTCTTTTGAAATGTAATTAATATATTACTAATGTTTTTCAGTGAACGACGAAGAAGTCAGTGATGGAGACAAGGGCTGTGAAAGATCATTTTTGCTGTTTAAATGTTTTTCAGAACATAAACATCACGTAAGTTAGAATCTTATCGGACAGCACAATGCTTTAAATGCTCTTTGACAAAGATTGGGTAGGTATTACTTATTTGTAAGACTAATAGAAGACTTTTCGATATAGGAAAAGCGAATGATTCGTCACTCAAAAACTTATATCTATTGTAACTGTTAATGCGTGTAATTATTTAAGAAAGGCGAACATTGCAATGAAGACATTTAAACAAGGAATTACAGCGAATTCCTTGCTTAGATTTTGGAATCGTGGCGGAAAATATTACTTTTTGCTAGCCATATATTCTAACTGAAGCAGACCGACTAAGATAAATGCTACATTTACGTAAATAAGACGGCAGCCACATGCAAGACAACGGTGGTATTGTAGTATATAGCTCCAAGTAATTTGTGGCATGGATGACGTAGTGGCTTGAGTGGTCGCCTCGCTACTGGCATTGCACTGAGTGTTGTGTGTTCGAATCCCAAATGAGACAAAACTTTGTGTGATCCGCAAATGTTTGTGCGGAGTCTGGGTGTTATTTGTGTCCAACGTTTGAATGATTGTAAAGTCCCCCGACATAGGAATAAATGAGAAAATAAAAAAAGTAAATCTTTGCAACGATATTCAGCAATCTTCGAGTGATACTAAGGCAGTGGTCCGACTGCCGACGATGAACGAGAAACGAGTAGAACTAGAAACTATAAACGAGTTGACGATCAGCGGGAAGCGAGTGTGTAGTTTCGATAGTTTTGTCGTCGGGCTATAAGCTAGTGTGCAAGTGCGACGAGCGATTACTTGCGCCTTTCAGAGTTGCCGCTGCCACTACACAAACACTATCGTAACATACATACATCATCGTCGTCGTCTGAACTAGACAACAATGAGAGTTGCAATGATTTGTTGATATCCATACGTCTATTTCAAAGCCGCGCTGTTTAGAAATGATCATGAAAAGAAATGATCAAGCGAGCGAGCATCGCTGAACGAGTATCGCTGAGCGAGTTTATTTTTGAGAGCTTTTGTCGCTCAGCGACAAAACTAGTAAAGAGAGTCGTCGCCGGCAGTGTGAACAGTCGGAGAGCAACTTTTAATATATGCATCTCTTTCGTTTACACGGAATGTATATTATTTGTGCGTTTTTTGAGAGAGAAAATCGCCGATAGCTAGTCGTTTTCTCGCCGGCGGGCGGTCGGACCACTGCATCAAGTTGTTGCTAGTATCCACATACCACGATAATTGACAATCTTGTTTTGAGTCCTTCAACAGGTATATATCTCATAAAATTCAGTGCGGTTTCTAAAACGGTTTTCTTTCCCGAAGGTCAAATTTGGTGGTCTCCATGTTCACCATTGCTGAACCCGGTTACACGGGTGTTACAGTGCTGGCAGTATGGGTTATTTATTTGAGATTAAACTCAGTCACAAAAAAAGAAACCACTGTAATTATTTGTTTTCAAGCAGGTCAGCTTATTTGCCAACTTGAGTCTTTAAAATAAAGCAAATAACTGATAAATTTAATGTGTGAACGTGAAGATGATCAACCTATTATTAGTACATTATTATGCTTTTGGTGACCCGCAAAACATACATTTACGCAATTAGGTGTATTTAAGAGTAAGTTATGTTTGCTCCAACATTTGCTTCTAAGTCTACTAAGAATTAAATGTTACCCTGTAAATAATTGTGACACAAATATTTTTATATACTTAATAATCTTTTATTTCAGATGCTATTGGAGAAGGAAGATGAATAAATTTATTTATGACGATATACATATATACTAAGTGTCTAAACTTCGAGCAACCCTGTTTCAAACTTTCTTTATAATGTAATAAATTAATGAAATATTATTGCTGTGTATATTTTGAGATCTATGATATTCTACATTAATACCATAAAGATGTAGCATTTCATGATAATATAAGACTTCAAGCTGTGTGCTGTGCCGGATTGTGCGTGTAGTGAATGGCGGATTCAATGAGACTGCTGTGCTGAAGTCTCAAGTTGGATTCCCGAGCCGAGCAAAGTTTTATTGGGTCTTTGTGACAAAGTTTTATTGGGTTTTTGCGTGTCTCTTTCATTACAAAAGAAAACTATCACCCAAATTTTATGTAATAAGCTTATTTTCGGCTCCTGGAGTCACGTTTATCGCCAAAATCTATCATCGGATGCACTATAATGCAGTTTTAGTTGTTTCCGGCGTAATTTAAAATTTTATTAATTGTTACTAAACGATATAGGTGAAACAGAAACTCACGACTTACCTGGTGGTAAGCAGTCTTGAAGCCTGTGTGAGGTTGTTGGGTGAAGGGATCCAAGGAGATCTAGGAGGATTGAGGAGGACTATAACTGACCTCTAACAGTGCATTTGGGCGATATTGGGCCTCTTATGAGCCATGCGTTTAGGATAGACAGGTGCTATATTATAAATATTGTAGGTAGTTAAAAGGTAGGCATAGGCCTTCATGGTCCATCTGTAGCATAAAATAAAGCGGATCAAATAATAATGAGGTTCGGGAATGTCACTAGCACATTCCTAGATTTGAGAAAGAGGAAATAAGAGTTGGATGAAAGAATAGAAATGGATGAGATAGGTGCGTGAGCTGCCGAGTGAAACGCAATATCAGTTTTACTATTCATTAAAATTAAAATATAACAAACTAAACTGTTAAACTTTAACACTACTACTATTAAACTTTAATACTTTTAAGCTAAGTATAAGTATTACTAGATGTTCCCGCGGTTTCACCCGCGTTTATGGTTAATGCGCCGCCCTCGTGGGTCGTAGCGTGATGTTATATAGCCTATAGCCTTCCTCGATAAATAGGCTATCCAACACTAAAATAATTTTTCAATTCAATACTGGAACTACCTAGCTAGTCTAGATCATGATGTACTTTGACGACTTTAATATTATAGTCTTTAAAACGAAACTGATAAAAATTTAATTCGTTTTGGCTACGAAACGCTGGTTTGTTTTCGGGTTTATTGTTATTTTATGGCGAACTTCCGTGACATAAATCGAAGGTTAGCACTCACCAATACTATCAATTGATAGGAGTTTAGCTGTTTCATCGTCGGTTCTAAAACTATTTCGTATAAATACTTGAAAACGGTACGGTATTTCACAGTATTGGAGTACTGATCATACATTGAGTTTCAAATTACTTTGTAATTCAGTTTGTTTAATTAAAATCCGAAAATGAAGGCTTTTACTTTCATCGGATTTGTGGTGATCATTACTTTAGCCGTTGATAATGTAAAGGTAACTATATTCAATATTTTCTATTAACAGTAAAAATAATATCGTTTCCGAGTATCTTCTAAGCACTGTGCTTCTTCTAGGGATGAAATCGTCTCTAGTAAAAGTGCGGCGCGCCGTAGGAATGCTGCGCTCTGTAGTTTTTGATGATCGGATAATAATCTACGCACTCTTTTTCATTCCATAAAATATTTTCTTGTATTATTTGTCTTCTGTAGATCCCGATGATCGAATAATAATAATTTCTGCGCACGCATTTTTATTATGGGCTTGAATTCAGAAAACCATATTTTTTAATAGTTTTGTTTTATTCTTCCTAGATATTATAATAATTGTTATATATTTTGTAGGCTTTCTCGGAGGCAGAGCAAAATAAAATCGCAAATAAACTGATAATGATGGGACTTCAGTGCGCAACGCTTCATCCGCTAACTTTAAGCGATTTTAAGGCATTCCAGAAGAAAATCATACCCGATGGGGAAAACCCCAAATGCTTTGTTGCTTGTATGTTCAAGAAAGTTGGAGTCGTACGTATATTTTGATACTACTATTTTTAAACAATAATTCTTATATTGTTGTACTACATAATTGTAAGATATATCGTTTATTCAGATGTACACATTGAGAATTATATTTTAATGTGATGTCAACACTAGACATAAGTGCATGCAAGCAAGATCATCGAATCACTATTATTTTTACATATGGTTTTACCAAATTTAATACATATCAAATTTAATAAAAGAGTATGTTTACAATAAGATAAATTTGAACATTTTATAGATATTCCTGATCGGCTAAAATGTTTTATATAATAAACTAAAGCCTTTGAGTGTTTTCCCTGGAACGTATACGTACGTATTTATGTAAATGTTTATTTGGATTAGTGACTTTTTAAGGTTATAAAATAAGTATCGAACTCAGTGAAAAAAATTACTTTGCAAGTTTTTATACCGTAACAAAAAATATAATCTTTTTATGATCATGGTTGGTAGTTAGTTTGTTACTTAATTACGTAGTGAATTGAGTGAGTGCGTAAATTATAATGTTTATTGTTATTTTGCATTAGATGGATAGCATGGGATTGCTGTCGCCGGCCGGTGCTCGTAAATATGGAGAAGAAATATTTAAAGGAAACGAAGGGTATTTGAAGATAATAGATGAAATCATGAAAGCCTGTTCTGCAGGTATTATTAATATTTTTATTATTGTGGCTGGTGGTAGCCGAATGATGCAAAGCGATAAGTGCCGCTCATTGGCCTGGATATGTTTTCTTGGTATCATAGAAACAATTCTAAGGAAATACAACCATGCTGCTTCCTTTAACTAACCTAAGTACTTAGAAAGCTGACTATGTGCACTTGCAACATCTAGGGCATCAGTCAATATGTAGAGGATGAAGGCTAAGGGATGGGCACAACAAGTCACTCGAGAGGGTAATTGGATTAAAGTAAAACTTTAACAAGTGACAATTTTTTACTAGAACAGCACGCTACTTTGGCTGGTGTTATATTGCCCAGACCATTAATTCTTTAATTTTAACAACAAATATGTTAGTTCTGCGGATTTGTGGTACCTGCTCTTACTTCATAAGGAGATCCCAAGCGTAGCCCTGTCTATAGCAAGCATTGCACGTTTATAAAGTAATAAAAAGGAAACATAGCTGGCTATATTTGGGTACAATAATCCTCTGCCAATTCCTTAGGGGATATACACTGCTTTAATCTAAGTAATTGAGGTAAACTTGTTTTTCATTGTTCACGATATATTTTTCAGTAAACCAACAGAGCATTGGTGATGCTGATAAAGGATGTGAGCGCGCGAAACCTGCATTTACGTGTTTGTTTGAAAATGCATCTAAAGTAAGTACTTGAATAGTAAAATCAAAGTATCCGAATCTTACTTCTTGTTTGATGTGACTTCTTGTTGACTTCTCCAAAGCCGAGAACGTACTAATGAAGATGAATGATTTCATGCACTTTAGCTAAACTGTTGACATTTTTAAGCTTGTAATTTACATCAACACAAGGCAAGCTTACAATATTTTTAATACAGCTAGGAACTTCGTCTATACTAATATTATGAAGAGGAAAGATTTGATTTTTTGTTTGTTTATTTGTAACGATTTAACAAAAACTAGGTACCAAATTAATTTTAAAAATTAGAAATCTATATTACCACCGACTAACATAGGCTATATGTTATTTAAAAAAAGGACTGTTACTCTAACATAATCTAACCTAACCTACTTTTACACGAGCGAAGCCGCGAGCAAAAGCTAATGATAAATACAAATTTTAAGTACTTACATTTTGTATTTTTATATTACATTAATTAAGTTCGTATATATTTCAGTTGTAAGTACGTAATAAGCACAGTCTGAACGACGTTATAATAAAAAACATCTCGAATAAAAACAATGGCCAATAACTTTATTTAATAATCTTGTTAACAAAATGAGTTGCTCTGTAAGATATGTGTCTAGTTTTTATTCCTAACTCAGATTAATAATAATGATATTGCTATTTCCTTTGAATATATTTTTAGGGTGTCTAACTTAATTTTAGTGTACGGTATTAAATGATATAGTTATAGTGCGCAATATTTAAATACATATTTTGTTTCAGTATGGATTCGATTTTTGATTAGGGCGGCCATCGAACTGAAATTTTGTAGCGTTTCCGTTAATATTGTAAATATTTGGATATCGGACTTTTATAAACAATAAATCTGTTTAATAAACTCAATAAAAAATTTTTATATCCCTTTTTTATAAGAACACAACCTTTAATATATGTTGATAAATTGTTGTATACCTATAAGTTTTCTTTTTCTCCCGCACTTGGAATGAATCCTGTGTAGCGGGGACCTTACAAACATTCAAATAACAGACACAAAGAACACCCAGACTCGGCCTCGATGGCGTAGTGGTTAGTGTAACCGACTGCTACGCCTGAGGTCGCGGGTTCGATTCCCGCACAAGTCAAACATTTGTGTGCATGAACATGGATGTTTGTCTTGGTCTGGGTGTTTCTATGTATAATATGTATGTATTTACAAAAAGAAAAATAGTATATATGTAGTAGTAGTAGTAGTCTGCAGGCTCGAGCTTTGCAGACTGCCCCCATCACACCCAGGATTTATAAGAGGTTTGTAGATGATACTTTTACAATATTACCAACAGATAGTGTAAGTGTATTCCTAGAACATCTTAATTCCCTTAATAACAACATACAATTTACTATGGAATTAGAGGCAAATAATTCATTAGCTTTCTTAGATGTCCTTGTCATCAGGAATTCTGATCATACTTTGAGCCACACTGTATATAGGAAAAAGACTCATACAAATAGGTACTTAAACGGTGAATCTCACCACCATCCTAAACAGTTAGCTACCGTGGGAATGTCTTTGTTTCAGAGAGCCCACGGGATCTGTGACAAGAAACACCTGGACGCCGAGCTTCAACATGTCAAGCAAGTACTGCAAGACAACAAGCTCCAACAGCCGCGCCGCTGTCACAGATCCCGAGAAAAGCCAGCCACAGTCGAGCGCCAGCCTGCTATACTACCTTATGTGAAGGGTGTCACTGACAAGATTGGCTACATCTTGAAGCGAGCTTCAATCAATACATACTTCAAGCCGCCAACGAAGATAAGTCAATTTTTACCATCTGTCAAGTGCCAACTACCTTTACAAGATGCAGGGGTCTATAAAATAGATTGTGACTGCGGACTCTCATACATTGGTCAAACCAAGAGAAGCATAGGCACCCGCATAAAAGAACACATAGCTGATGTAAAACACCAACGCTCGTTGAAGTCTGCTGTGTGTGAACATGTGCAACAGGGGACCAACCACTACCTGAGATTTGACAAACCACAGATGCTCGCTAAAGAACACCGATTCCTACCAAGGATGCTTCGCGAGGCTATTGAAATCAAGAAACATCCTAATTTCAATAGAGAAGATGGTTGGAGTGTACCACCAGCTTGGGATCCAGTAATTCAAATAGTCAAACCCAAGAAGAAGCAAACCACAGCTAGACTTCATGATACTTTGAGCTCATTCTGCGTAAATAGAAACACCCATGATTAAATTATGTTCAGGTACTTTGAAATAACTACACTGGAACATTGAGACAACTACCATCTTAGTCTCCCCGTGACCATGGCTGCTGAAAAGCAACCGAAACGTCGGGGAAAGTGTAAAAATAAATCTAAATAGTATAATAGTATAGTAATAGTATAAATAGTTTTAATAGTTTCAATAATTTAATTAGCTTAAAAATTTGTAAAGTTTAATAGTGATTATAGTAGTGTAACAGTTTTTCAAAAATTTTTGTAACAGTGTCAAATAAACAACGCCGTAAAATCCGTATATAGTAGTTTAATTTCAAAGTTTACACAGTGTTATACTAAATGAGTGGAAGAAGAAGAAGTTGATTAAGTACAAGATATATTTAATTGATGTGTGTTTTACATAATTATAATAAACATAAGCACAAGACATTAAAATACGACAAATCGACATACTTATTGTTTCATTTTAATATTTTCTTAATAAAACTTTCAAAATAGTATATATTCTTAGCAAGTACCTCAAATTTTTTGTAGGTCAGCATTTCAGCAGATTAATCTCGCGATTAGTCGCCGGTTACATCTGGCACAGAACCACATTGAATTAAAAGTCTCACCAATTTGCGAGTCCAAAAAGAGAAGAATGAGCCTTTCCAGGAAATCGGCGTGGAAGTTAAAACTCTATTATTGCCTTTCGCCCTTTACAGACGCCAGTTCTCAAGGAGCATACTCTGATTGAAATTAGAATAAAAATCTCTTGAATAAAAAATGATGACTAAAAACTATACTCCTCACAAGATAACTAAATTAATGTACCATATAAAAAGTGAGAATATGTGAATAGTTTTTACTCCACCTTTAAAAAACTAATATATATATTATAGTATTTCTATAATATATATTAGATTTTTAAAGGTGTCAAATCAATGCTTCGCTTATTAATCTGCTCGAAAATGCTGTTTTTTTTAAATTGAGGTAAAGGAATCAGATATTAGTCAAATAAAATGCAGGTTTGGATCACCAAACCCGCATTTCCAAAGCTGTATTTGATGTATAAACGACATAGCCAGAGTGGTCGTGCTAAAATCGGCAGAAAAGCATAAATGTAAGAAATGACTAGGTAGTGGCAGAATGTGCCTAATGGTAACTAGATAAAGTTTAGATTATCTGACATGACATACATGCATAGTCTCTGTAGTAATATCATAATTGGCCCGTAGGGGTAGGCAAATACTAACTTCGTAGGTCCCATATAGAAGACGGCGGGCCTTTTGCCGTTTACCTAATATAGTTGCCGACTTAGTGCTCAGTGCTACTAAGAATTTCTATACAAAAATCCCACTTTAAAATTCAATACCGCTGCGCCACCAAGGCAATCATGACCAACACAAGTACATATACTAACAAGCAGAGTGTGAACGTGCAATGCAACAATGCTACTTTCTCATGCAACAAGCATTAGATACAGATGAGGCAAACTTGAAGGATTCTGCATTACTTTTTTACTTATAAGCTGTGGAACTGGCTATTACCGTTGTATGTTTATTTTAATACTCAAGTTTGTCTGTGTCCGTCTAAGACCTTCTATCTAAAATTTCTTCATGAAATCATATTTTGACGCCATCTGTTGACAAACTATTAAGAATAATATTTGTCTGTATGCAGATAAAAGATCTCAGACAGTCACAGACAATTATTTTTATAATACTTTTTTCTTGATCATGCATATGCTTGGAAGCAACCCAGTTTCAATGTCCGGGTTGGTCTGAGTGTTTTATTTGCTCTTATCACATTGACATAAGTATTTCATCAAAAATCTTGTAATATTAAATTTCATGGCTTTTATTGGGTGTTATTTCTTGTCATTAATATAATACAAGTGAGAAACGGCAATGAATTGCCGTAAATCTTAGAGTTTGAAAAAATTGTATCACGTAACGGTGAGGTCAGAGGTCAAAGGTCATGATCATTTCGGGGTATATGAACTATGCTGAGTCGAATGGCGTTGACCGCGAGTCTCTAGCTCTTACGGTTCTTGAGTTGAAATTTGTATAACAGACAGACGGACGGACGGACAAAGCTGTTGTATAAGAGTTTTTTCGAACTCTAAAAAGCAATAGCGCTACAGCGCTAAGTGCTATATATACACTCCGTATTTCTGAGAGTATTGGGATTCTTAGCATCGAAATTTCAAGGGAGTCATCTGGAAGACGACGAAAAAGGTGGGCATTCTGTGCTCTATAAAGCAGAAGTTTGGCCGCATGAAAAGTACTGCTCTCTCCTTTAGGCAGCGGCCCCCAACTACGAGTTCAATTCTCTTGACTCCCTACAAAGGCGTGCTATTCGTATCATTGATAATCCCAGTCTCACGCATAATTTGGAGACGTTGGAGCCACGGAGAGACTTTGTGTCACTGTGCGTTCTGTACTGTCTTCATTACAGGAAGTGATCTGAGAAACTTCAAATTGGTACCATCACCATGTTTTCATCTCTGTACCAATCGACACAGCAACTGAGTTCATCTCTACCACCTGAAAACGTACTGTTCCAGCACGGCAAACTTCCAGCGATTATTTTTCCCACGTACGCGCAGGCTGCTGTGGTGCTTCCCAAGCGCTTACCATCAAGTCAGCCGCTGGCTCGTCTGACACAAAAAGCAATAAAAAAAGTTAAGTTTTCCAACTAGGCCCGAGATCAAAATTAGATTGTGTAAAAACTTGTCAAACTTTTGTTCTCGAGTGTATTTCTTACATATTCCTTATTTCATATCAGCGTCTTAAAACTTCGATAGTCAAAATGGAAAATCATAAATATCATTCCTATTTTTTTTTGTTACAATCTACTAAATATAACCCAAATCAGGGCCTGATTTGGGTTATCATTATTTCAAGTGATTTTCTGACACTGAGAAAGAAGTAAGTAAATAGTCACTTTGTAATTCTATATATACCTATGTAATTGTAGTATCTTAAGAATTGCAAAAAATTAAGAACTTTATTTGGCAGGATCAAATAAGAATCTGAGCAAGAAATTGACGGCTGCTCCTTGTAAATTGGCATTAGCTACAAATACAATTTTACCAATCATATATGCAAGGTTTTGTACATCTTTATTTTTTGTTACATAACAAAAATCAATCATCAAACATCAATATGTTTTATAAATAGAAGATATATTTATCTTATTTATAATATGTTTTATAAAAACGGTTCCGTGGTGAGGTAATGAGTTTAATATAAATAGGACAGGGTAGTCTTAGAACCAACATACACTTACAGAGCTTCCAAGTTAGTGACACAAACAAAGTTTTATCAACATGTTCAAGTACACTTGCTTAGTTGTGTGTGTCGTGGCTGTGAGCATCAGTGGCGTTTATGTGAGTATAATCTATTCCTTAACTTTGGTTTATTCAGTCTCTTTACCTTTCATAAAGAATATTTTATAATATTATATTCGTTGTACAACTGTATAAAACATGTAAATTTTAACTCTGTTCAAGTTGACAATTAAGAAAGTGTGAGTTGTACCTACGATCATGGCAAACTATGATGCCATATTCCTAGCTAAACAATTCATGGCTCTAGTTATATAGCAGTTGTTGTTATCTGGAGAAAAGCAATGTGTAGTGACAAAAATAATATAATTATTGCTTGGCAAAATGGTTATATTGGTTTTCGAAAGATTTAGAATATCTGTAGATATTCTAAATCTTTGGAGATAAGGATCTAAGGATATATCCGTTCCTCAGTTTTAGAACTTCGTACTAGAAAACTTCTGTTCTTAGCTTACGTATCTTTGATGGTTACGAAACACTAAGTTTATTAATTTGAATACCGTTTTTCTCACCCACTTTTTGCTCCCTTGATATTTCGTCTTTCCTCTGGGTTTCTTATATCTTTTTTCTTATGCTGCTTGTATTATACATAGCATAAGAAAAAAAATGCTTTATATAGGTATAAAAGCCATTTTTTCTTGAATGACTTGAATTTAAATATAACTTTACTATATTATTATCTCTATAATAGGGCTTTTCCAGCGAAGAAAGAAAAGGCATCCTTGAAGCTGTCACGCCCATAGTGACGGAGTGCAGTAAAGAGCACGGGGTTAGCCTGGATGAGATCAAAGCAGCTCAGAAAGCCAACAATGAAGAAAGTCTAAACTCCTGCTTCTTGGAATGTGCATTCAAGAAGGCTGGACTCGTAAGTGCATCCTAACATTTATAAGGAGAAAATAATAGAGTGCATAGGGTTGCAGAATAAAGCACACAGTGCTTGCTTACAGTATAAATAAACTGCATTTCAGAGAAACTTTAAATATAGGCATTTGATAAGAAGTAAATAAATTAGCCTTAGGGTATCGTTAGCCTTCGGGTTGCAGAGGTCAGATGGCTGTCGCTCCGTGTAAAAACTGATATCCAGTCAAATTCGGTTAGACTAGAAATCTGACCCCAAGAGACTTGGGAATAATAAAGGCTAGGGAGAAGAAGAAGATAAGAAGTAAATAAATATTTGCTACAGCATTTTTAAATTTTCGACTTACATAGTGATGAAATAGGAGATGAAAGTTTGTATGGAAGTCCAAAAAAATCTGTCTATGGTGACTATACGTATATTTATCGGTAACATGTGTATGATTAGTAAAAATACCGTTAGCTGTTTGTATGTATATTATTTGCAAAATAAGTATCCTAAAAATGCCAAATCCAATTCCACGCGGACGAAGTCAAAAGCTAGTTACGAAATTAGTTAAGAAGGGCAAAAGCTAGTTACGTATATAACTTCGAAAAGTCAGAGATGCGGGCCTTGGGATCGAACTCGAGGCCTTTGCGTGGCAGTCCAAGGGTCTCTCACTAGGCTATCGCTGTTATTAAGTTAGTGCAAGAAAAAAGAAAGATTTACACGTTCTCATTGTATTTATGGTATCCACTGAGCTGCTTTCATATGAATGTATGATACATGCATCAATATAATATATAATAAAAATATGTTACAGATGAATGCTCAAGGATTTTTCAACACAGATACAGCTTTGGAAGTAGTCAAGAAGTTCGTACAACCTGAGGACTTCGTTAAATACCAAGAGAACGGAAAGAACTGCGGTACAGGTATGTAGTCGTGACTGAATGATTAATTATGAGTCTACTTGTTTAAGTGTTTCCGGTGAACCATAAACTAAAATAGGTGTCATAGAGAATCCAGTGTGTACTTGAATGACCGTATACGTAAATGCATTGATAGAAAGTTTTGAACTACAAATAGTTTAAAATTATATCACTTATACAATAGGCTTGCCATCTTCAATCAAACTCATGAAATCTTAGTAAAATACAATTTGGGTCAATACTTTAGAGCGATACCGGCGATAAAAGTATAACAAATATGAAAGCGTAAATGTACTGACTGACGTCCAATTTTCTTTTAGAATTAATCAGTTGATGTTAAATTTCTACAAAATATTATAATAGAATAGGGACTATTTTTAAAAGTTAAGGTAAGTTTATAATAAGTTTTCAAGATACTTTATGTTTAATGTACAATGTTGTTTAAATAGTCTATATTGTAAACCTTGACCGTAAGTTAGTTTTTATACTTAGGTACTACTAATTCGGTACGTTGGTAAGCGGTTTTTGTAACCTATGGGTGCTTATAAAACGAGATCTTATGGATAAAAAATTCTCTGGATTGCCCGCGCATAGGATATTTATTGATCAGTAGTAATCTAATGTTATTATTGCCTTCATTAATTTCAGTGAACGACGAGGCTGTCATAGAAGCCAGCTGTGATAGAGCTAAACTTGTGTTGGACTGTTTGTTCCGTAAACAAGGTGTAGAGGTAATGTATAAAGTTAACATTTACTCATATTTTGTTTATTTTCTCTACAAGGAAAATTCGTTTAAAAGATATTGCTCTACTAAGAACTAATACCCGTGTGGAATAACTATCTATGTTCTAAACAATGTTTACATTAGACGGAAGTTTTATCTCCGACTTGTTGAATATCCAAAATTGTTTCGGATTGATAATAACTAGATGTAAACAATATTCTGTCTTAAAATAAGAGCTTAAATGTAAATGTAATAAAAAAATATCGAAAATGATTTCGAAATCGGCACCGTTCGATACCATGTCTCTCGCAATATTTAGACATACTTGTTGGTAACTAAATTAATGCTATCCGTTAGAGTAAACGCTGAAAGTGCTAAGATTTTGTTATAAAATAATGAGCACGCTTTTAAGTGCTTACTATAAGTGCAATAGCAATAAACGATTATATATATTTACACAAACAAAGAGGCATTATTGTTTGTATAATACTTTTATCTTTAGTTTTCTTCTATACTTTCTATTTACTTATACATATTTATATATTTTTCAGCTCGTCCTGTCCTGAACAGTTCATGAGATTTATCAAGATAAACATTGAATATAAATATTTGTCAGTTTTGTATTGATTATATTAAATAATACATTTATGTATAACAAAAATTGATTATTATTCGTACTGTTCATCTGATTTTTTTTTAATTAAAGACTTTTCAACGTGCCATAGTTTTACTGCTATATGTCGCTGCCATGATTTCATCTTTTGCCTGGCCAGTTAAAAATCATTTGAATGCATTGGTCATTCCAAAGCCTTGGATAGCAATTTGCAAAATATTGACGTGCTTTCTATAATGTTGCAGTTATGGCGGACCAGTATTCTGCAGCCCCATATTGCAGTAAAAATAATAGTCGCTTAAAAGCTCCTTAATATGACAAAAAGTTAATACATGAATGTGGTCTACCACATTCTAAATTTAACTTTTTGCTTATGGCTATCCAAAGAATTATGTTTGAAATGGCCAAAGCATTCCAATTATTTTTTACTGGAATAAAATACCTATATCTTATGATAAACAAATAATTCCTTAATATACACCTGTTAAAACACCTATGGTTACATTGGTATTACAAATTATTTGTAATACCAATGTAACCATTAGTGTTACGTGTATAGGGTTTAAATAAAAGGTGTGTTATAATAACTCAGACAAAGGAATCAGATGATTGTTGGTTGATATATACAAATATGAAAGGAACCAGGTGCTGACATAAATTAAAATGTAGGATTGGTGATGTCTAACAGGACTCAGAATATGGGCAGGTGTCACAGCAAGAGTGATCGGGATAAAATGGACAAGAAGAATAAAACTTTAAGAAATAGTTAGCTAGAGAAATAATGTGGCCACCAATGCCTAACATAGATAAGGTTTAGATTATCTAACATGGCATACATACGTACTTAATCTACTACTGCTACTTTATTGGCTCAGCGACCCAAAGTGTGTCTTGGCGGCCGATATATGTGTCTACTATTTGTGTGTTATATATAGGAATAGCCCCGAAAAGATAGGCAGAAATGTTACTCCAAAATTAGGCTATAATTTTAGACCCGACGTAAAAAAAGAGTGAGTTTACTGCCATTTACACACACAGTATCAGGCGCCGTCATTCACCTACTATAAACATTGAAAGTGTCCCAATATTGAGTCATGCCCAATGTGACTGGTAATCCAGAAGATCTACTTCGTTGATTGCAAGGTGTTGCAGTCTATCACTTACGAAGGAACCAACCAGGTCGAGAGCAGCATTTCGAATTCCATAATGCTTGAGCTGACAACGTATGACGTGCAACGCAGTCAAAGGCTTTTAAGAGATCACAGAGTACGCCAATGACATCTTCCGAATTTTCCCTGGTAACAAAAATGTTTCAAAAGTGTAACACCCGCATAATAGATGCGGGTATTACATCGACCGTTAGATCGACCTTTTCTAAAACCATATCGTTGTGTATAGAATAAATTATTTACGATTAACTAGCTCTATAATTGCTGTACTAATTACTGTTATTTACTTATAGTAGATAATATTGAAATCGGACTATAATAATAATAATAATATCACATACACACAACATCATCTAGCTCAAACTAAGCAGAGCTTATACTATGGGTACTAGACAATGGATAAACATACATATATACTTTTTTTTTTAAATACATACATATTATACATAGAAACATCCAGACCAAGACAAACATCCATGTTCATGCACACAAAATGTTTGACTTGTGCGGGAATCGAACCCGCGACCTCAGGCGTGGCAGTCGGTTACACTAACCACTACGCCATTGAGGTCGACAATTTCATGGTTCATTGTGTATCCATTTTTAAACAATGATATTATTTTTTTTAAATACATTTCTCGCACTAGAATGTATTCCAGTGTCGCAAGGGACTTTACGAACATTGAAACAACAACAACATTGTACAAAGAACAGCCAGACTCGTAACAAATATTTATGGATCATACAAATTTTTGTCCAGTGTGGGGATCAGTATTATTTTGCTACATTTTATCAAATTAGGAAAAATGCCCCATCAATGCATCCATTGAAAATTGCGCCCAAGTATGGTGATATATTATCAATAACATATTTAACAAATTTCAAAGACATTTATTTTTATTTAGCTCCTTATATAATATTATTATATTATGCACATATTTAGAACTAAGAGGAACTAGTATTAACAGATATATTTGCAAAATAGTTATTATATATTTGAAATTATCTTATTATTTATATTAAGTTCAAAGGTATTTATTATCACGAAGCTTTGTGCTCCCAGATTTATCTATACAAATAAATAAAATTGAAGTGTCTGTTTGTAATGTGAAAATAACAGCTTTTTATCTAAAGCATATGACAGTATATAAGATACCTATACGAAAACATCTATTTTTTTAATTTTCGTCTGTCTGTCTATCTGTTTGTTCCAGCTAATCTCCGAAACGGCTGAATCGATTTTGACGGGACTTTCACTACCAGATAGCTGATGTTATAAGGAGCAACATAGGCTACCTTGATTTTAGAAAAAAAATAGGGTTCCGCGGAGACCAACACTTTTTAGTTAAAATCTACGCGGACGAAGTCGAAGGTAACAGCTAGTTACTAATAATATACGAAGCTTTATCGTTGGCATTTTTAATTTTGGTTTTTAGTTTAAATAACATGGTAGTAGCACAAGTCTATATAAATTATTTCTATCGAATAGAACAACATTAGAATGAATTTGCGTTTGTGATTTCAAGAAAACTATTAAGCCAGCGTAACAGTAGCAAACTGTAATACACGGGGACTCGCATACCTATCTCTTCCATTTCTATTCCTTCAAAGAATATTATTTTCTTTAAAGCGAGGAATATGCTAGTGACATTCCTGGTATAACTTGCGCTCATAGGATAATAATAACCATCAGGCGGTTATTATGCTTGCTTGCCACAATTTGACATAGAAAGGAATATTATGGTAATCAAAACCAGCTCGTCACGATTATTTGGCCTGCTTTAAAACAGATTAATCAAGCACCAGGGAGGCCCACCCCTGACTCACAATATTTATAATATAGCAAAGATACTTTGCAGATAACAATATATCGCAATCAGGTTTTATTTATTATCTACTTTGTTATTTAATTGAGTGTTTGACGGTAACTGTACAATACTGTAACAACCTAGCTAGTTTAGACCATGTACTTTTATGACTCTGATATTGTCATTTAAAATAAAACTGATAAAAATTTAATTAGTTTTAATTGCAAATGCAACCAGCCTTTCGTAGCCAAAACAAATTAAATTTTTGGTTGATTTCTGGTTAATTGTCACTTTACGGCGAACTTCCGTTACATTAATAGCACTTACCAATACTATCAATTGATAGGAGTTTAGCTGTTTCATCGTCGGCCCTAAAACTATTTGGTATAAATACTTGAAAACTGTGCGGTATTCCGCAGTATTAGTGTATTGATCATACATTGAGTTTTAAATTTCTTCGTAATTCAGTTTGTTTAATTAAAATACGAAAATGAAGGCTTTTACGTTCATCGGATATGTGCTGATCATTACTTTAGCCGTTGAAAATGTGAAGGTAACTATGGACCTTTTAGAATAATAAATTTACATTAAAGATACATTAATAATAATAATTTTGGTGCCGAGTACTTAGTAAGCCCTGTGCTTCTTCTAGAGAAGAAAGCGTCTCTAGTAAAGTACGACGCGTAATAGGTATGCGCACACTTTTTCATTCATAACTTGCATTCAGAAAACGTGTTTTTATAATATTAATATCTAATTTAAAATCCTAGTATATCCTATATAATCCTAGTATAATTTATATTGTGAATTATACGTGCAAATAACAATCAACCCGACTCAATAGCTTCCTCCGACATATCTATAAAAAATGTATTATATTTTTTAGGCTTTCACGGATGCAGAGAAGAAAGCAGTCGCAAATAAAATGATAGGGATGGGACTTCAATGCGCAGGACGTCATCCGCTAACTCTAAGTGATTTGAAAGCATTCCAGAAAAAAACTATGCCAGATGGGAACAAGCCCAAATGCTTTGTTGCGTGTATGTTCAAGAAAGTTGGAGTCGTACGTATATTTTGATACTACTATTTTTAAACAATAATTATTTTACTATTGTACTAATTGTAAGATATATCTTTCAATTAGATGTGAAATTAATGTTATGTGTTTAAAATTATATTTGAATGTGATGTGAACACTAGACATAAGTGTATGCAGTCATCAAATCACCATTGTTTTTACATAAATGTTTTACCGAATTTAATAGACATTAAATTGGTAAAGCCATATGTATGTTTAAACTAAGATAAGTTTAAACATTTTGTAGGTATTCCAGATCGGCTAAAATGTTTCTTATAGTTCTGTACTAGAATATGGTCATGTGCTTGTAGAAGACGCAAGTACTACTTGCGCAAGCCACTCCCGCAGCTACATGCGCGAGCTAATCATACGCATCAAGTCTTACGCGGGTAGCTCGCGTTGGTCGTTTACATGACGCATACAGCCCATATTATATCAGATATACTCGGTTTGTAAGGGTCCCAGATTATCAGCGTCGTTATGGTGAAACATCTTTTGCTACCAAGTTAGAATCTATTGGTTTTATTACTTACTACATTTTCTACGTAAAGAATTACAATAGATACATATTTATGTAGTGCTTATAGTAAGCCCATAGAAGATTGCGACACGATGGATAATACTCGAAACTGGCCTAAAGTCCCTATGTATTGTTAACCTTTTGAGTTGCAGCTGTATAGGATTTTGTCTAGCATTCCAAGACTTGTCAGGTTAATCACTTGAATTATTGATTATTATGTTGTGTAAGTAAATATGCTTAGTAATTATTTTTTTACAATTGTAAAACTATGCATGTTTGTAACATAATCATTGCCAGACCGCTAAATAGATTTTCACAAAATTTGGTATGCTTTATGTAGCTTTAATTACAAAGAAGTACTTTTTGACCTAAAATTTAAAGCAATGCTACCGAAACTGCACGTAACATGTAGTGAATTGAATGAATGAGTATATTATAATGTTTATTGTTATTTTGTATTAGATGGATAGCAAAGGGATGATGTCGCCGGCCGGCGCTCATAAATATGGTGAAGAATTGTTTAAAGGAAACGAAGAGTATTTGAAGAATATAGATGAAATCATGAAAGTCTGTTCTGCAGGTATTATTTTATTTTAATTATGGCTGATGGCCGACGGACGGTACTAAGCGGTAACTACCGCTCGAAGATATGGCTATGTTTTATTGGTATCATAACAGAATGGAAATACTACCAAGTTGCTTCCTACTATCAACCTAATAGGTGGCAAATAAGTACATGGAACATACCAAGCAGACTATGTGAACTTGCAACATCGAAGGCATCAGTTGGGCGATGCCGTTTAAGGTGGCGGGGATTTAGGACAGAGGGTGCGAGGAGCAAGGGGCTTAATTGGAGTAAACTAAAACTTTAACAAGTGACCATTTTTTCATAGAGCTGGACGTTACTTTGACGAGTGTTAGAAGCATCAATCTTTTGACTACACTACAGGCACTTTAACAAGAAATACTCGCTCTTATAACACCAAGAGACCCTAACCCTGTGCCAATTCCTTCAGCGATTTACACTGTTTTAATTTAAATTTACTTCAATTCGTGAGGTTGTACTTAGGTACATTTCTAATTGAAGTAAGTGGTCGCCTCGCCACGGCCACAGCGAAGTCTGCTGTGGGTTCGATCCCCACACGGGTCAAAAAATTATGTGATCCACAAATAGTTGTCCCGTGTCTGAGTGTCCGTTGTTTAAATGTTTCGACACAAAAATGATTCTTAGTGTACGAGATGTATTTAATAAATAAAAAAATGTTTTAACTATCTATGATTTATATTCCAGTTAACGAACAGAGCACTGATGATGGTGAAAAGGGATGTGATCGTGCCAAACTTGCATTCCCATGTTTCATAGAAAATGGACCTAAAGTAAGTACCTAAATAGCAAAATCAACTATATAAGGTATATTGTTGATTTTAATTCAATTTCTTTCTTTCATTAAAATAAATAGTAAAATCATCAATTTAAGGTAAACTTCATTATAAATTCAAAGTATATTGTTTTGTATTTCAACATTACATTGATTGAGTTTGTAACTATTTTAGTACTCAATGAAGTCAGTCTGATTGACGTTATAATAAAAAACATCTTCAATAAAAATTGTGACTAAAGACTTTAATAATCATGTTAACATGATGAATGACTTGCTCTATAACATATGTGTAAAATAATAATGGTAATCCTGTTTCTCTTTAAATATATTTTAAGGTTGTCGAATTAAATTTATTTAAAGACATTTAATAATAAGTAATATAATACTGCTTTTTAAGAAAAATTAATTTAATTTTAGGCAATTTTACTTTTTAATACGTATGTGTATTTTTATATTATAAATGTAAAAGTGAAAAGTGTTTTTTATTAGATATTAAAATCTATATATTTTGTTTCAGTATGGATTCGATTTTTGATTTGGGCGGCCATCGAACTGGAAATGTGTAGCGTTTGCATTTATTTTGTAAATATTTGGATAACAGACTTCTATAGACAAATAAATATGTTAAATAAATTCAATTCAGGTTGTTTTATATCCTTTAATAAAATATATCCTTAAAAAAAATGTCACCATCCATAGTATAAAATAAAATTGTCATTAATGACAAAATTTTTCATGAACCACAAATCTGATAAATAAGCTTGATACCTACGGAATAAGGGGTAATGTCCTTAATTTAATAAAATCCTATTTAAAAGGCAGAAAAAAATTAGTCACAATAAAAATACTAAATTTCAGAACTAAAATAGAAGAAACATATGTACGAGTATAGGTATGTCTAAAAAGCGTAATAATTATATCATTCTTACAAAAATTATCTAACAAGATAATTTTTGTTTATTTTTTTAAAAGGCAACCAGCACTAGGAATAATTCCTGTAACGAGGGGAACTTTACAAATATTCAAACAACGGACCCAAAGAACACTTAGACTCAGAACAATCATTTGTGGATCACACAAATTTTTGTCCCGTGTGGGATTCGAACTCAACACACGACAATGGCAGTGGCGAGGCGACTACTTAAACCACTACACCATCCGTGCAGTCCTCGTGCCGATTAATTAGTGTAATGAATAATGTATAATGTATTGAAAATAAATAATATACAAGTACTAACCAAAGAATTATCTCCCAGTGACCAATTAACTATGAAGAAATCATGTTCAATTTATAATTAAAATAATTTGTTTGTGGTTTTTATGAGACAACGCCTTGCATATAAATAGGCCAGCACGAGACAATTCTACGGCCTGCTAGTGGAGTATTTCCTTCGATGCAGTTAGTCAACCGTGAGATGGCGGTCACCCCATCTGGAACTAGGCCGCAGTAAACAGAAAGATGCTTTGTGGAAGAACTTCGAACGTTCGCAGATATGGTCTTGATTAAGGTTTTCCACACTGACCGGTTTTGTAGCGCTCGCATCCAACCACTCCCCGCGAACTCTTCTGCATCTTCTGAAGCGTGGCTGAACAGCCCAGAATCTTTCTAACCCAACAGCAATCAGTTCTTTGAGATATGTGCCCTGCCAACAGCCACTTCAGTTCGGCTATCCGTTCGGCTTCTTTAGTTTGGTTTTCCTATGAATCTCCTTACTTCTGCTTCGATGCCGCAGGCAAACTGATAAGGCCCATAGTACCGAGGCTATCAAAACGGACAATAGAAGTAACACATTATAACTGTCTAAAACTTGATTATAATAATATTTTTTATCTAACATGCTAAGCGAGGTCTAGACAATTAAACGTTTCCAATCCAAAATAATTTTTATTAAGTCTATCAGATGTTGCCTTTAAATACACTTCGAAAATATTGCTATTGCAAATACAGTAATTATTTAAAATGGACAGGATAGCTAACGCGTACATTCCAACCTATGAAGTATGGTGTAAGGCAGTGAGGACTGACGACACCCAGCCTTTTCAACCTTCGGATACATACTACATAGATACTCTAACTCGCGATCGTAGTACCGGAGAAACTGTTGGTAGGCATTCTCAGGAACCATGAACAAATATTCAATTATTAGGTTTTGTTATTATCCCAAAAGAAATTTTTCAAATAAAAATCCCTAATGTAAATCAAATCAAATTTTGATCGAATGTGCTATAATATGCATCTGTTCATGCAGCAATATTTAATAATTTTATATCCGCGTCGCTTGTAACTTCTATTGCTTCAAATTAAGTCTACGCTACGAATAAAAAGGCTTTTTTGTTTAGCCGAAGCTATTTTTTGTTAATTCCGCTAATTAATTAACTATTTTAGGATCTTCTTAATAGAGCAAGAGCCGAAACGATAGTATAATTATAATTTATCTAAGTTTAGGGGTGTCTGGCAGGGGGTTGCAACTGTACTAAGTGTCCGGCAATGGATGGCGTGATTTCTAATGTTATCCCGAAGAAAATATAAAAAAATTTAGCTTTATTCTTTAACAAATTTGAAGTGCTGCCTAAGTAACCACAATCCAAACTCCATACTCGCTGATCGTTCTTACCTGTGTTGGGAACATGAACAGAGAAAGAAAATAACGGAGGTCTGGCGATCGTGGGCTCTTGGGCTATAACGCTTCTACTAAAATGTCATCTGTATTTGTATTTCCAAATTATTAATATAACATATTTACGTACATACATAGATTCACGCCTGTTTCCCAGAGGAGTAGGCAGAGACCACGGATTTCCGTTTGCTACGATCCTGACACACTTCTCTGGCTTCATTCACTTTCATCACATTCCTTATACACGCCCGTGCTCTTACCCTGGTCTTTGTCCAGAATGTCTACGATCTGATTGAGAAACTTTTGCCTAGATTTTCCTCTTGCGACTGTTCCATTCACACTATCCTTGTAAACTGTCTTAGTGAGTCTTTCCTCGTCCATTCTTTTTACATGCCCGAACCAGCTTAACATACCCTTTTCTATTCTTGTCACATATTACATATTTAGTGTAATTAACCTTTTGACCGCCACAGCATAAAAGAAGCGTCGTGCCCCCTACGCCAGGCGATGATTAATGTAGTTTTAAATAATAGGTAAAAGGAACACAGCAAACATATTTTTTAATGTTTATTTTGAACTGTAAAATAGTCGTATTTTCGACGTGCCATGCCGTCGGGGGCGTCGTGAGCACGATTTAATTTGACGTGAATGGACGTCCGTGGCGCTCAAAAGGTTAATGTAACTTTACTAGTATTGGAAATATTAAAGTATTCTAGTAGGCAGGATCAAACAAATATACGAACAAGGAATTGAATACTGCTCTTTTTAAATCGCCATCCATACCAATCACATCTGCAAGGTTTTGCAACTGTTGTATTATTTTTTGTTATATAATTAATCAATGCGCTTTATAGACAATATTTAATAATAAATTGAAAAGGTTTTTTACCCGCTATTGTAAGATTTGTTATAAAAACGGTTCCGTGTTGATGTAATGAGTTTAATATAAATAGGACAGGATAGTTCTTAGCACGAACATACACTTTTGAAGCTTCCAAGTTAGTGGTACAAACAAAGTATTATCAACATGTCCAAGTTCACTTGTTTAGTTCTGTGTATCGTGGCTGTGAGCTTCAGCGGCGTTTATGTGAGTATAATTTATTCCTTACAACAGTCTCTGTACCTTTTCTTAAGAATAAATAATCATATTAACAGTATATTTAACAAGCTTACCTCTTATTACTTAATAATATATTCGATGTACAATAGTGTAAAACCGGTAAATATTAAATCTGTTAAAGTTGATCATAATACTTGAGCTATACCTACGTCCCCGGCGGACCATGCAGTCTTTTTCTGAACTAATCAATTAATGACCCTGCTTATACGGCTATTATTGTATTACAATACTTAGCCTATTAATTTTATTACCTGTTTTGCCATCCAGTGTTAGAAGCTCCCTCGGTATTTCGTCTTCGCCCGGTGTTTTTCATTTCTCTTCTTATTTCTTATGCTGCATATATTATTACTTAGCATAACATATAATAATTATGCTTTAGATATATTCTAATAATTTTATAACATTTGCGGCTTGTGTATATATTTACTATTATCTTCATTATAGGGTTTTTCTAGCGAAGAAAGACAAGGCATACTTAAAGCTGTTGAACCTATAGTAGCGGAGTGTGCTAAAACGCACGGAGTAAGCCTGGACGAGGTCAAAGCGGCCCAGAAAGCCAACAACGAAGAAAGCCTAGACTCCTGCTTCATGGCATGTGGATTCAAGAAGGCTGGAATTGTAAGTGCTTCCTACCATTTAAGTCAATCTCTTCAAATCAGCTAAGGTATCATTTAATCATTTTATTACATACTTAAGCTGCATTATGTATAACGTAGCGAGATTAGCAAGCAAACCAAACTATTATATAAGTTACTAATAACCATGGACCCAAACCTATTAGATTCTAGAAATTCTATTGACAGTAGGACACAATAGAAGGTTTGATATAGATTGAAATGTCTTATTGAGATTTAAGATGAGAGACCTTTCAAAAAGACTTTTATACTAACAGAAACATGCAAACACATGTAAAGCCTTCTTGGTTCTGTTGTAAAAGTTTGTGCCAATCGTAAGATTCCATTTCCGGGTTGGTTGTTGGATTATAGGATTTTATTGTTAACAAAGTTGCTAGAGCAGAAACTAGTCTATAAATTTAAGCCTAGCAGTCTACAAAAAACTCGCTTACTATCCCTTAGTTTCTCATGGGATTAAAACATAACATACAAAATGTGTGTGAAATACAAATACGCTTCTGCCTACTGTCAGTCAGGAACTACGAGAGAGGGAGGGGGAGAGAGGGATCGTAACAAAATTATCAAATTATAATCATTTGAATTAAGTTCCATGTTTTTAGTGCTCAGTCTGAAATTGTGGGAAGGCGAATTTCGGCGAATTTTTGCTCCTTTTGACTTACTTTTATATGAATATTTCATAGTATAATCTATGATACATCATTATTTTACAGATCAATGCTCAAGGATTTTACAACACAGAGACGAGTATGAATGTAATCAAGGAATTCGTACAGCCTGATGACTTCATTAAATACCAAGAGAAGGGAAAGAACTGCGGTACAGGTATGTTAGTCGTGACTGAGTTATTAATTCTGAGTATACTTGTTGAAGTATTTACGGGAAAATGTAAGGAAATAATATTAGTATCATAGAGAGTCGTTGAACGCAAACTTTAACGGACGCGTTTGCATTTACTTTGACGATTATTAGTAACAAAGAGTTTCAAGTAATATACATAAATTTTGCAAGTGACTTTAATATTATTAAAATGCAATACAACTTGGCTATTTATATTTAGGAGTAATAAACGTTACCGTCAAAAGTATGTAAATAGATAATAATGCGTGAAGATGTTGAAAGTAACAAATTTTTTTAAGACACATTTTAATCCGAAATTAAATATAATTGAATTAAAATATATATTTTTAAATTTTATTTATAACTAGCTGTTACCTGTGACTTCGTCCGCGTAGATTTTAACTAAAAAGTGTTTGTCTCCGCGAAACCCTATTTTTTTTGTAAAATCAAAGTAGCCTAAGTTACTCCTTAACATCAGCTATCTGCCACTAAAAGTCCCGTCAAAATCGGTTCAGCCGTTTTGGAGATTAGCCAAAAAATTTAAAAAATAGATCTTTTCGTATAGGTACCTTATATACTTTCATATGCATTAGATATAAAAAGCTGTTATTTTGACATTAGAAACAGACACTTCAATTTTATTTATTTGTATAGATTTAATATGTTGCAAATATGTAATTGTCATATCTATATTATCTTCTTAACTTGTAAGTTTCTTTGATACTTACTACTAATATATATATAATAATTATGTATGTATATTCGACACAAATAAATGTATGGCCTGGCTGACGGTATGTGGTTTCCGTAGCCAATGAGTGCTCACATGATTAGATGTAACACGAGGTTATAACACGATCTTATCAAAAAAGGAGAAGCATGGGGTATTGACAACTGATCTGAGGGACAATTCTCATTGGCATATATAAGAGGCAGCCAGGGTGACCGCGCCCACATCAGAATTGTTTGATGATTGTAGGCATTCAATGTAAAATTCTAGGGCTATTGCTCGGCAATGCTTGTAATAAAAACTTTTCAAAATGCATGGCGATGATCGATGGCGTAGTGGTTGATGTAACCGACTGCCATGCATGAGGTCGCGGGTTCGATTCCCTCACAAGTCAAACATTTGTGTGCATGAACATGGATGTTTGTCTTGGTCTAGGGGTTTCTATGTATAATATGTATGAATTTACAAAAAAAAGTACATATGTATGTTTATCCATTGTCTAGTACCCATAGTACAAGCTCTGCTTAGTTTGGGCTACATGGTGTTTTGTGTATGTGGTAGAATATTATTATTACTATGTAGTCAAATAAACGTCAAATTTAAAATGCAATTTATATTTACAGTAATGGCCCCGGTTTCACCCACGTTTTTGTGATTATTACTCCACTCCCGTGGCTAGTAGCGTGATGTAATATGCCTATGTTACTTTTGGATAAAGTAATTTATGAGTTTATTAATTAATAACAAAAATAGACACATACTTACTTTTCCTCTTCATAATATTAGTATAGATTTGACATTTACTAAAATATATAATACTAGTTTTCACCCGCGGCTTCTCTCGCGTAAATGTAGGTTAGGTTAGGTTCTGGATGAAAGGTACTGTCCTATTCTGTACCCCTGACAACGTGTATGCAAAATTTCATGTTGATCGGTTGAGTAGTTAAGGCGTGAAAGCGTAACAAACAAACAAACTCATTTTCGCATTTATAATATTAGTTAGGATACCATTTGAAATACATATTTATAACATTGTGATGTCTAGATTAGGCTTGAAGGAAAATTTGCATCTGATGTATTTATTTCCATCTTTAATTACAGTGAATGACCAGGCTGTCAGCGATGGAGAAGCTGGCTGTGAGAGAGCTAAGCATGTGCTGGACTGTGTGTTCCGCAAAGAAGGTGTCGAGGTAATGTATAAAATGAACAGTTACTGATATTTATTTTTTAGATTGATATTTATCAGCAAAAAAATGAGCTGTTTAGATATTGCTGATATTGATTATATATATTGATTATATAGAAACCAATTGCCATGTAAAGCAACTAGGTATCTCTATTTTAAGTGCTTTTACATGCATACTACATACTACATTCGACAGATATTATATCAGACTGCCTCGACGAATTGCACAAAATCCAAAATAGTTTCGTTTATAACAATTAGACACAAACAGTATTCCGTCTTAAAATCAGCTTTAAATTTAAACGTAATTATACGTTCCAAATGAGGTTTCCATAATATTATTTAGGTCGAATTAGTTATTTTACATCTTCAACAGCCAATTGAGATGCAATGCCACTAATAATATATGGTGATGGCCACGTTTACCCGTGTTTAGATGGCTTGATGACTTAAACATTACAGACACTATTTAGTAACTAAATTAATGTTATCCATTAGAGTGCTAAAAGGGCTAAATTTTTGTGATTGTATTGGTCAGATTAGGTCATATATGGCGCCGCCGACGGCGAAAAAGACCAGTAAACGAAAAGTGAGCGCACTTTTAAATGTGCTTACTTTAAAAATAATGAGACACTACCGACTAAAAATATTACTTTATTTGTACTCTTTTATTTATATGTAATTTATTATTTTCAGCTGGTGCTGTCCTAAATGGATCAAGAGATATACACGATAAACATAAAAAAATTAATTGTAATTTTGTATTCATTATATTATACAAATAAATACATATAATTATGTTGAAATTAAATTACTATATACGGATTTTATCGCGTTGTTTATTTGACAATTTATTACCTAATTTAGAAACTTTTACACTACTATTACTATTAAACTTTACTAATTTTAATAGTAATAATAGTAGTTTAATTTCAATGAATAACATTCGCGTAAACAGAAGACAATATTATATAAATACATATATGGATAATAAATCTGAATTTTATTTTTTATTGTTTCGCCTGAGAAAAGTTTATTAAATATAAGACAAAAAATTTATAAGTGACCGTAGTAAGTAGATAACTTAAGATAAATATATAATTTACCATCATCTAACTATAAATTACGACATTTTGGACAGGACAGCCTGTTGTGTCGTAGACAACTTCACGACATGACTTTTCTATACAATGTTTTAAGAAATGAAAAAGGCTATCCATCTCTGTGGGAATCATTTAAATTGCGTGTTCTACGTCATGTGGCTTGACGAGTGCTCTTCAACAGGGGATTGTTGCACCAGCCATTTGCCTGAACAAATATAAAACAATTGTCTTCCATATACTGCGAAGTGGATGTCTTGTGCTATCCTCATTTTTTATGTGGGGAAATGCATTGACCCATACCTCTCCGCGGGGCGACGGAGAGGTTATGTTGGACTCACCGGGGAAAAGATCTCGGTAATACCGACTAAATCTACCAAGGTGATCCTTGATGTAACCAGAGTCGCCGGAGCCGCGCGAATCACTTTTACATGCAATCGCGACCCTGTCGAAGTTTCAGCCCGCCGTAAAACTGATAAAATGGCAGGCCACTACACAAATCGACCGACCCTATTTGGAGATAATTTTTTTCTTACTGTCCCCTTGTGGCGGGACAAAGACACGACATAGAGGCGCGCGTGGACACACGCATGTCGTCTTTTGGACATGGTGCTGATAGGTTGCCGGGTAGGGCCACGAAGCCCACCACCCCCAGGTAAAACCTTATGGTGCTCGGAGGTCGTATCGCGCCCTCCGGCGCCCGATTCTGCGGTTGCCGCCTCTAGAGCTTGAACTCTCTCCGGGTTCAAGCTCTAGAGGCGGCACGGTCCGAGCTCGAGAAGAATGGAAGAAACGACTTGTGCACCTCAGTGCCGGGCATGCCACGACCGTGGCGGTAAGTCCCGTTTTTGAGGAGTGGCTGGAGAGGTGGCATGGCGCCCTCACTTTTCAGCTGACACAGGTAATGACTGACCACGGTTGTTTTGGCAAGTTCTTGTGTCGCATAGGCGAGACAAAATCTGTCATAACTGCGGCGACTACCACGACATTGTTGTCGACACGGCGATGCACACTTTGGCGCATTGCCCCGCCTGGACATCGTAGCGCCGTAAGTTGCTCGCTCCTGGCCGTGGTTTAGGCTATGGTCCGGAGTGAGAGATCGTGGAATGCCGTCGCCTCCTTCTGTGAGGAAGTAATTTACATCAAGGAGGCTGTGGAGCGGGAGAGAGGGCACTTAAACCCTCTCCCCAACCGCAGAAATGTATTGTATTTCTGCTATTCGACGCGTTACTAGGCTTCTTAAGGAGCTATGGCGTTTTAAGCCAATGGACAAACATGTATCTTATGCTGTTAGCGATATTGTATTGCTAGCATCCAAAATGAACGGTAACTGCCATTAAGATAATGGTAACCACCATCAACCGAGCCATATGCTTGTTTGCAATCTTGTATAAATATGGTATCACCTTTTAACTCGGCCCATACATATACCTAATCTTATTCTTCATAGACCTTTTTTTTACGTGGGGCAATGCATTGACGCGTACCCCTCCGCGGGGGCGGGCGGAGGGGTATGTCGGACCCGCCGAGGTAAAATAGAAAGATGGAATAAGAATAATGTACCTCCCGGAATACCGACTAAACCTACCACGGTGTTCCTCGACAAACCACTATCGGCGGGGCCGCGCGAATCATTTTCACTTGCGGTCGCGACCCCGCCGAGGTTTCAGCCCGCCGTATGAAACGGCAGGCCACTACACGAAAAGACCTACCCACTGGTCACCAACTATTAATTAAATGCGATTTTTAAGATATAACCAGTACATTAAACCTTGACATTCATGAGGGTTAAAAATTTGAATACAGCTTTTATGCGACTGGTAAACGATATTTTTGGATAAATATTTGATAATGTTTTCGTCTAAAATAATAAGTGATTGATGGAAGACTGATTTCTTGTACAATTTTTAAAGCATTAGCCATAAAAATGATTACGTAGTGGTGTACTATGTTAACCTCAATATCAACGAGAACATTGTGAGTGTATTGAACTAAGGTGAGTTTGATATAAATAGGTGACAACATCCATAAGTAAAACATACCCATAGAGCATTCCGAAGATAGCAGTGGTGCAACTAAATTCTCGTCAACATGTCTAAGTTAATTATGTCTAGTGTTGAGTATTGTCTCTGTGACACACACAATTTTATGGCCCTCGACCAACATGTCTTACCTTATAAACATATAAGGTTGGTTACTACTGTAATTTTTATTTCATTAGGCGTTTACCGAACAAGAAAGGGCGGCAATCATTGAAGGTGTCAAGCAATGCATTTCGTTCAATCGTACGGAGTATCTTACGAAGATATCAAAGCGGCCCAAGAAACGCACTCTGAACAAAAGCTCGACCCTTATTTCCTTGGATGTGTATTCAAATCGTTTGGACTTGTAAGTAGTACTCAACATTCCGTGGGTTTGAGACGGCAAATCTCGTGAAGTATGTTTTGTTTAAAGACAGCTCCCGCACTAAGGATCTTTCCTGTGACACAGGGTAATTTTTAAACATTCAAACAACAGACACAATGAACACCCAGACTCAGATCAACTATTTGTGCACCAAACAATTTTTTGTGCCGTGTGAGGGTCACGGGAAGACTATGGCTGCTGAAAAGGAACCGAAACGTCGGGGAAAGTGTAAACATAAATATAAATAGTTTAATAGTATAAGTAATAGTATAAATAGTTTTAATAGTTTCAATAATTTAATTAGCTTAAAAATTAGTAAAGTTTAATAGTATTATAGTAGTGTAACAGTTTTTCAAAATTTTGTAATAAAGTGTCAAATAAACAACGCGATAAAATCCGTATATAGTAGTTTAATTTCAAAGGATGTTTTTTCTTAAAATAATCATATTATATATTATACTAATATTACAGCCTCGATGTCGTAGCTATAGTGTATGGGACTGCTGCACATGAGTTCTCGGATTCAATTTTCGGGTCGAGTAATTTTCAGGATCATCACGAAGTCTGGAACAGTGTGCAATAAACGGCAGTGGCCTCGCCTCCTTTTACGAGGGACCTCAACCATATCTATTGTAATGTGGGTGTAATACAGCTTTGCCTAGCCCTAACAGGATAAAGACGTGAGACTATGTATGTATGTATTTTTCTTCTAGCCTAGACGCCTGACCATAAACTTATTTAACTCTAGCAGACAACACAATGCCATCAAGTCATGTTATGAGCTTTGTATTTAAGTCTATGTAAAATATAGATATGTCTACTACGTACATGTTTATAAAAGCAATGATAACTATTAAAAGCATTTTCAATTAAGCAAGTAAGTACACTCTTATCTATAACGAAGTGTCATAATAAGATGACGTGACAAAAACACAATTAAACTCATTTTGTTGATTAAAAAGATTAAGTTTGCATATCACCTTAAATTTAGGTCTTGTTTTTGTCCCATGCTAGGAGAAGTTTTCTCTAGGCTGAATATTGCCAAGGTACACACACACTGACAGATCATTCTAGAATGTCAAATAGTTCAAGTCACATGCCTGACTTTTTAAAATGCGTTTATTCCTAAAATTATTAAGAAAATTAACGACATTCAATTTAAAATATTATAAAGGTATCATGCTATGAACAAACCATATAGAAAATATATAAAAATAAATACCGCAATGAAAGTGAAAGGGTACAAAGAATTAAAATTGAATCATCCTTATTGAATAAGCATCTACAGAAGACGACAGTGAAATCTTTATTTTAGCTTTAATGTAGATAATAATCGAAAATTAACTATTGCGTTTATGAAAAATTTACAAAAGCTGTAATAATGCGTGTTCAACTGCACAGCAAAATAATTTAAGTAGGGCTAAGTACAACAAGTTTTTGGGTAACTTAATATGTTTGTGAAGTATCCCGCGATACAGAACTAATTCATAGTTCAGAATTTGTCTACTATATAAATAACTATATGTATAATATGTATGTATTTACAAAAGTATATATGTATGTTTATCCATTGTCTAGTACCCATAGTACAAGCTCTGCTTAGTTTGGGCTAGATGGTGTTGTGTGTATGTGGTAGAATAGAATATTATTATATTATATTATTAACTAGCTGACCCGCGCAATTTTGTCTGCTTCACATGAGTGAATTTTCCCCGTTTTTACAACATTTTTCATTGATGCTCCGCTCCTATTGGTCGTAGCGTGATGTTATATAGCCTATAGCCTTCCTCGATAAATGGGCTATCCAACACTAAAATATTTTTTTTATTTCGAACCAGTAATTCCTGAGATTAGCGCGTTCAACCAAATAAACAAACTAACAAATTCTTCAGCTTTATAATATTAATATAGTTTACTATATATAAATAAGCATATTACAAACCTTTTTACGCACTTAATGACAAGTCATAGTCGCTCCTTTTATCTCATCCTAATACTCGAATTCGGGTCAATTGGACGACCCAGATAGGGAAACCGAAAAGTTGTGTATGTCCTTCATCATCTGACGACCGATACGACGACCGTATATGATTAAGTTTTGAATGTATAAAAATAATTGTTACTGTATGTGCATAACTATATATAACAAAGTTCCGGAATGTTTTTAAGACTTACCACTTTATCGATTTAAGAAACACCTTTTAAGGCATGGCTACTAGAAAAGTCATACTATTCCCTTAAGGAGTTTCTACGTTAAACAATTTATGATAATATATTACAAATTTATTTTTAAATGACAATGTCACTAATTTAATTTAATTGTCATACCTATACAATAACTAAAATTATTTTTAAAATGTAAATCATTTCCCATGCCACATTGTGACTACATGGAAGAGCTAAATGTATTAATGATACCACAACATCCTTAAATGTACTCCATTTTCTGTGAAATAAATATCATTTATCATTTGAATATAGATTGGGCATAAATAAAATAAATTTATTTTTGAAAGCATGTAATATATTTATTAAAATTAATCTTAAAGTCCACAATCCATTAATATTAAGAGCTATAATTTTATAATTAAACAAAATTCTACAGTGTCATTAAATATATGCCAGCTTCTTTTCAAGTCTGAAGTCTAACAAAAAAATAAGATTTAAGTCTTTTTAAATTATATAATTATACTAGAGGATGCCCGCAGCTACGCCCGCGCATGTTTTTTTATTTACCCATTTTTTCCCAATCCCGTGGGAGTTTCGGGAAATCCCTTCTTAGTGCACCCCTACAGTATCCAAGGAACATACATGTCAAATTTCAGCTTCTTGCGCCCAATAATTTTGGCTGTGCGTTGTCTGTTAGTCACTCAGTAACGGAAGAGTTTTATATATATAGATAGTTATGGTCTGTAACTCTGTAGACTGTATACTATCCATAAAAAATATAATTACTTAGTTGGCTAGATAAAAACGAAGAAATACATTACGTTATGCGTTTGTATTTGTTGGCACTAATTAACTTAAACAATCAAGGTTTGCTTTTAATCAGCTGAGAGCAAAAGTGATGTAACTATATACAACTTGTATGTCATGATCGTTCGCGCTGTATCTATTACCTACTTAATATAGATTTCATACATATGGTAAATATTATGAATATGAACAATAAATAGGTGTAATATGCTTAACTGCTTGAGCTGCAGCAGCCAAACAAAGTTGGTTTAGTTGTAGTGGTTAATTATGATTAGAATTACAGCAATTGACTATGGGCCTCTTTGCAGTACGACAATAGTTAAGTCATAGGTCACCAAGCTGACCTAGAACGGGTTGGTACACTTCCCATGACGATTTAAGGGAGATTACGGAGAATTCTCAATAAGAAGATTCCTTCAAGATGTTTTATTTGCCGATAAAGCGAGTTATAACTAAATATTGAATACACACACAACTTTTAAGTTAGAGATGCATACCATGGGGATATGGAATTAGATCGTTGCTCTCAAAGAAGTGTTTACCTAAACTGCAATATCTGTGTACGTTGGAGCACAATTAATCTTGTAAAATGCTACCTATGAAAATGTCTATTTTTATTCAGAACTGATAGGCTAGCATATTATGTTTAATAACTCTGTATGCAAACGTGTTTGTCCTCATTCATTGCGCCGAGGTCGTGTATCCATTGAATGGCTGCATTGTATCCTTTAGAAGTCAAAGTCGAACTCGAACTAAAACATAACAGAAAAATTTTTAGTACATAACCGTTGAGTGATATTATTTTTAGTATTGGTATTAGTATCACTTGTTTGTTTAAAGTAAAGACGTATATTCTATGTCAAAGCGGATCTAAATATTAAAATATACCGCTGGCGCTGGTCTGACATTGAGTATCTACACATATAGGCAATAATAATAATTATTATTTAGCTCATGTCATAAATTACACCTATAAGGTTTCGACTGAGGTGTATTGCACACATTTTCCCAGCTAATATTTGAAATCTAGCCAAACTTTTCGTGGGAAACAATAATATTGTGTTACTAAAATGTATTTGATGATCCCTATAAATACCGATTCTTCTTAATCGCTATAACACTTTCTTAATATAATATTAGACAACGAGTGTTGACGACCGACTGGTTACAATGCAAGTTGGTAAGACCATCGGGAGATACCCTTTGAATGATTACCAACGCGATCAAGAACCGTCGTATAAAATCATATTAAGTATGTGTAGAAATGGCGAAAGTGTAAAAACATTCGTAAATAACACTTTGCTCGAAAGAGGAATCGAATCCGAGACCTCAGGCGCAAAAACTAAGAAACTATGATATGGGTATCCTTGAACGCTGATAAACTAACTGTCAAGTTCATCTCGGCGATAAAGGAATTTCCGTACGTTGTAGGTCGCATATTATGCGACGACAAAACCTAATAAATATAATTATGTATAACATCATAGTACATTACCTTTTCGTGATTGTCAACATAGCAGTTGAATGCTAGTCTGGCACGTTCGCAACCTTCTTCACCATCACCAACTTCTTCATCATTCACTGTAAAACAATATGGTAGTTGACTCACAATTTTGTATTATGTCAAATAGTTACATTCCCAAACTCTAAAATATATAATAATAATAATATCAGCCCTGTACTAAACTGTCTCACTGCTGGGTACGGGGCTCTACTCAGTGTGAGAAGGGTTAGGCCATAGTACACCACGCTGGCCCTGTGCGGGTTAGCAGACTTCACATATCTTCGAGAAAATTATGGAAAACTATTAGACATGCAGGTTTCCTTACGATGTTTTCCTTCACCGTTAAAGTGAGTGACAATTATCTTATCTTATCTTATGTGGGGGCCAGTCAGTGCAGGCCGGCGACACTTCAACCCAGTGGGATCTTTTGTGTCGACACTCTCCCAATAACGACTGCCATAGATTTTCATGGCAGCCGGGACCAACGGTTTAACGTTTAACGTGCTTTCCGAGGCACGAAGCAGGCGATAATTGTCAATTAATACGCACATAATTTTGAAAAGTTATATAACTTCCGAAAGTCAGAGGTGCGCGATGTGTGTTCGAACCCGAGACCCTCTGCATTGCAGTCTGTTGGTCTCCCCACTGAGTTATCGCTGCTCGAGCGACAATTAAGTATGTAATCCGCACATAAATTCGAAAAGTTAGAGGTGTACACCTGGGGATCGAACACGAGACCTCTGGCACCTGACCGCAGCGATATCCCAGTGGCAGTCCAACGGTCTCCCACTGGGCTATCGCTGCGTCTTATTTTTTTATTATCTACTTAATAATAAAAAGGATACAAACGGTTTAAATCCGCTAGTAGGGGTAATAATTGTCAAATGATCAAAAAAGGATGCACTAAACAAAATTTTATGAGGTAACCGTTATTTAAACGCAGCTGTCCGAGAGAGATAGCGCGATATTCCCACTACAATCCCACCTTTTCTTATATCCAAATAACGAATATAATTATACTCCCTTATTTTGCAACCAATTTTGTGCGTACAGCTGCATAAAAAGATTTCTTTTGATTGCTATTGGCTCTTGTGTAAAATAATAAATAAATTGAAACGTAAATAACTACCCGATTCAGTTAAATATATTCACATTGTAGTAGCAATGTTATTCTAAGCAGATATTACTTATATTAGCATAGGTATTACCTAACCTAAGTATAGTTAGGATAGGTAAATATGCTAATTGTGATGGTATACCATCTAGAAAACAAAGTAATAAATGGAACTACATGCCAAGTACATATATATAATTATGTTCGGGTACTTTGAAATAACTACACTGGAACATTGAGACAACTACCATCTTAGTCTCCCCGTGACCATGGCTGCTGAAAAGCAACCGAAACGTCGGGGAAAGTGTAAACATAAATATAAATAGGATAACAGTATAGTAATAGTATAAACAGTTTTAATAGTTTCGATAATTTAATTACCTAGCTTAAAAATTAGTAAAGTTTTATAGTAATAGTAGTGTAACAGTTTTCAAAATTTTGTAATGTAATGTCAAATAAACAACGTGATAAAATCCGTAAATAGTTATTAGTTTAATTTCAATAATTCTTTAATATAATATTATTAACGAACCTTTAGCGCACGACGTGAGGAACTCTTCAATGCCTTTCAATTCTTCTTCGTCTTCAAATATTTTCTTAGCGTTCTCCAGTGCTGTGGTGTGCGACAATGATCCTTTGTCATCAAACTGTAAGACATATTATTTCGTATTATGTTACGTCTCTATATCGTGGCTAGTCAGGCAATACGAGCACCTTTTAAATACATACTAAGAATGATATAAATTTCTTGCCAAACAGTCAAATGCTGTTGTTGTCTTTTTAAGGAAAAAAGTAGAATTGTTCGATTAATATGTCTTTTATTTTATTTCTTTAACATAAGCTGTTTTATTATTACCACTGTGCTACTTATTTATCAAATTTTTAACTCAAGTACTATAGCTATTAATAACGAAATAGTATGAATCAGATTGTCAACGTCAATTACTATGACGGTGAAATCTAGTATATAATATTATTATTGTATGCAAACTAAAATGGTTATGATAGGACAAAGGAGTGTATTGCGCATTGTCCCAGATAAGCCATGGCTGGATGGATGCAAATAGACCATTGAAAAATAACTCAACGAATTGTTGGTCTTTCATTATGATTAGATAATGCTTGCACTAGGAATAATTCCTGTATCGTGGGGACTTTAAAGAAGACTCGTACATTTTTCCGTGTGAGATTTGAGCACACAACACTCATCATAGTGGCAGAGTCGAGGCGACCCCTTAAAACACTACGTTATCCGCGCAGTCAAGTTCATAGATATGTCAATTACGTAACTTAAGCGCGACATCTTAAAACATATTGTTATCTTAATACTCATGACCGTCCAGCTTCTTGCTTCAAGTGAGCTCTTATTTGCCAGGACGAGTTTGTAGCGCAGACCCGATATTAATTGAAATAATCAAAACATCATGAGAGTCGGCGTTTTAGCAAGAGCTTCGCCTTGAGATGACTTCCTTAGAGTTTTAATGGCTTTGTTTGTTTGATTGTTGTAATTGCCAATAACTATGTCTTCGGCTAGTTAAATTGATTGGAATAATGTACGGGTCGCAAATTGATTTACGCAACATTGTAGACCCAATGATGGTAATTTTTATGCTAATGATAGCAATGCCACATTCGTCGTTCCGCTAGGACAATGCGTTAGTCACAACAAAAAAACCTGTTGTGCAACATCTACAATAGTGTATAATTGCCTTACAGTTTATTTTTATACACACAGTGATTGTATCTACCTATTTTGATGGACGTAAATTATTGTTTTTATTATCCTGCTTTCGACAAGCGGTTGCAATATAGATTAGTTTCAGGTAATATACCTAATTCATGAACAAATTTGAATGTCGCGTTTTATATAACACATTAGCTTCTGTTCGTGACTTTACCTGTGTTAAACTTACAGAAAGGCATACCGTAATAAAAAAAGAATATTATATGTTAATTCAGGACTTGGACGTCTTCGAAAGGGACTGGCAGGGAATGTCTTCGAACTCAGTGGCTTGGAAATTCAAGGGAGAGGCTTTTGCCCAGCAGTGGAACATAACAAAACGTTAGAGCAAAATTATTCCAGGATATGGTTCAGATGTTTGCCAAATTATACGGACACTAAACCAAAAATAGATTAACTAAATTTTTCATGCATCTTTACTCACAGGATTTTTTAAGTTATGTCCGTCCCAGCGGTCAGTATCAAGTTAAAGTTTTCTTTGAAATTATAATACTAGGAGGATAATATACCATCACAACACTAAATCCTTAAATGGTTAAGCAGAGATAAACAATAGCCATTCAATGCAGGGAACTGCACTTAGTGTTACCGAACAGAGCTGCAGATGCAGTCCAATTACTGAAGACAGTTTGGGAGTCACTTGGAGGACAAAGCTAAATTAGCGAGTAAAAAGGTGGGTGTACTGAACAGAGCGAGGCGGTACTTCACACCAGGTCATCGTCTTGTGCTTTACAAAGCACAGGTCTGGCCGCACGTGGAGTTCTGCTCACATCTCTGGGCAGGGGCCCCCAAATACCAGCTCGACCCACTTGACTCCCTACAAAGACGGGCAGTTCGAATCGACGATGATCCCAATCTCACGGATAGATTGGACTCGTTGGAGCAACGGAGAGACTTTGGGTCTCTCTGCGTGTTCTACCGACTCTTTCACGGGGAGTGCTCAGAAGAACTGTTTGATTTGGTACCAGCGGCCCCTTTCTATCACCGTACCACTCGACAACGAAGCAGGGTTTATCTATATCACCTAGAAGCGTTCAATTCTAGGACGGTACTCTTTCAGCGATCATTTCTCCCACGTACGTGCAAGCTCTGGAATGAACTACCAGCTTCGGTGTTTCCCGAGCGCTATGATATGTCCTTCTTCAAACGAGGATTAAAGAGAGTTCTTCTTTCACGGTAGGCAGTGGCTTTGCTGTGTTTTGACATTGCTAAAGTCCATGAGCAGCGGTTACCACTTTCCATCAGGTGGGCCACTTGTTCGTCGGCCACCAACGGCAATAAAAGATTTTCTTCCAAAAATGTCCTATCGATATTATTCTTGACTTGGAATCCAAAACTAAGGCCTACTCAACTTGAATACGTATACCTATATAATAATAATAATAATGTCTTCCAGACCAATTTCGGTCACGTCGGCCAATCTTAACGGAGACTGGCCATCTGCGCAGGAGATATTATAGTGCACAAGCGTGTGCGCAAACACAAGTCCACTCTCTGTTCCCTAACTCTCATGATCCGATGGGATGGTAATCCGACACGACCGGAGAGAGATCAGGCACAGGACCAACGGCTTTACGTGCTTTCTGAGGCACGGGGGTGTCCAACACCGCCAACTTCCTAACTTCGGGCTGTTATTGAGATTTATTAACAGAAAACCCGATAACTTTTTATTGGCCCGACCCGGGATTCGAACCCGAGACCTCATGTACAGCAGTCGCATTCAATACCGCTGCGCCACAGAGGCCATACCTATATACTATGTTACTGGACTGACAGGGCGGTCAATTGGATATGGTGTACAAAATTATAGTTAAACGAAAAATAAATATTTCAGCGCCATTGATTTCTGTAAAGTCCTATTCTTATTTGATTATCAAAATACTCATTTAAAAACCAATCAGTTACTGCATTTAGACTAAATTCGTTCTCTAATAAATAGAGATGGAAAAATCCATATCTAGGTCTAGGTGTATCTTTACCTAGCCACTGGTACTATATATTTCCTTACTGGAAAAAACAAGTTAGAAATGATGGACTATAGTTCATAATTAAATTGTGACATTATGACAAGCGGCAGGCATCAATGCATTTATGATAGTTTTTATTATATTTTATTATTTATAACCTTAATAATTAGCCTATCCATGTTGTAAACAATCCTATTTTCCATTATTTCATTTATTATATCTCAGCCTTGTAAACATCGATTATATTGTGATCGCAACAAGTCAAAGTGCAAAGTCTGACCGATTAAAAAGATTACGATCACGAACTCCAACAATTTTAAATATTATTTCTTACATCTTGTGCATGGTCTAGTAAGGCCATTCTCAATTTTATAAATAAAAAAGCACTAAGTATTTCTCAATTTTAAATAAATGCTGGAATCTTTTACTTCTGCAACTGGAATACTCATGCAGTAATACTGGTTTAAAAGCTATGCTAGTTTTGTAGTAGGTTGGCCTTGGAAAAGAACATTGTGCAATGCTTTTTAAGGGTAGGAGGGATTTCGCTCACTCATAGTTCCCGTAGAGCTGTCAAGACTATCCTTGACCAACAACAAACACAAAATAGGTACCACTTTATAAAAATTCTAAAACTTTAAATAGACTCTGAAGGAAGTTGAAAATGCATTCGTTAACTTAAATATATAGACTAGAAGTAAAATAGGTTGATTGTTATGATGTCTTTATCTTACTAGTCCAATTTTGTTGAAGATGCATGCTGTGAAGCAACCAGCATTGCCGCCCTCTGGAAAGACTTTTTGCCGAAGCGAAGTGAGGTCTTCAATGCTGACAGGATGGTCCTTGATACATTCCGTACCAAATTCTACGAACTTCGCCTGTATTTGAGCTTGTTGCTCATTGGTAAGGGCCTGCAAGAAACGCATAATTGTAACGCATGAGACAGACTATGATGTTTTTTAAACAAATCCCATACTAGAGGTAGCGCCTTTGTCGCGGGGGTCTTCACGAACTTTAAAGCAATGAACACTAGAAACAGACAGACTCGAAACAATGGTTTATCTTACAATGACTATGTCTCGTGTGGAGGTCGAGCATTTGACTGATTGGTAATAGCGCGGTGAAACTCAATTTACTATAGCTATTATACGTGACTAGATATCCATGGAGAACAGTAGTTTTTTCTGGATGAAAGGTCTCCAAGTAATTTTCTGTTCCCCTGACAACGTGTATGCGGAATTTCATGATGATCGCTCGAGTTGTCAAGGCGTGACAGCGTAAGAAAAAAAAAATAAACACAACTCTAATTTGCAATTATAACATTAGTAGGGTGTCAAATCTAAAATAACTGTTACTGTGAATTTATTTAGACAGGGTTCACTTATGTTTGATTAGTAGCAAACATGAAAATGAAGTTTTATATTAGTTACGAAACTATTAAGAAGATAACACATTACCGCGATTTGTAATTACGAGTAGATGCAGCTATCGGTGACGTCAATATAAAATTATAGTATAATAAAATTAAACCACAAAACAACATAATCATCACTAAATACCACTGAAAATGGACTCTGTTAAAAATGTACCAAACCTACCAATGCATTATTCAAAAGTACTCCAACAATGCCGAAAGAAATCAAAAATTTGAACATTTTATTTGAATTTGAATTAAAATGTTATTTGATGCTAAATACTCGAATAGATTCAGACAATCTGATGGCTCCTGAAAAGTTTTCGGTGGTTTTATACTAAAATAAACAATAGCCACAAAATCAATATCCTGTATGACAGACGAACAGGCCTTCAATTTACACGAAACGATTACATGTCTATTAGACAATTACAATAGAAAGAAAATGCTTGTTAAGAGACATCCGTTTGAATTCCGATGACACAATACTTTGTATTCTATCTTTAATATACTTACCTATAGTGAAACTACACATTTCTAAAATCATCTTCACTCATTTGTATATGAACTCCTTTATGTTATTACCATTTAATCTATTTACGCAATGGTACATTTTAAGAGGTTTGTTTCCGACATGCCTGTCTAAATTTGGGGCAGTCCGTTTGGGGAGTAGAGCTCAAAAACACAATAATATGTACTTTTTCACCCTACCGAAGATCGCACAGTTGCTGGCATTATCTAGTCTAATTAGAAACATAAAGCTAAAAAAAATAAGTATATCTTGTCCTCATTATGACTGTGGATTGTAGTTATCAGTCACAGGTGATCTATAATCTTCGTTTTTTTATTAGCATTGTAGTGTTTTTACAACGTGTTACAGAGTTTTAGCAACGCGTTAGCTATACTTTTAAGTTTCAATTTGTCGATATAAGCTGTCATTAAAGTCATGTATGATAATACATGGATGTTAGCTTGATAATCGTCTACCTATCTCTTGGTCACATAGGAAAGAGCTCTTTCGTCTGATTTTCTTCGAAATTACACGAAGTACAAAACCTACATATCCAGGACATAAGCATGTCTATGTCAAAACGTATTAAATATGAACAAAACAAGTACATGTAATTTGTTAATTTAGACAAATTGGTTGTTTACCAAAGTCGTTGACGTCAAAGATACTTAGACGATAATAATGACCTAGTTGCAGCTCCTGCGATTATATTCCGATGTATGTATGTACATAATTATGTATATACACATTGTCAGTTATTACTGCAAGATTGTGACTCAGATAAATGGACACTTTTAATCCGGAAAATCCAGTTATCAGCATTAATTAAATCAAAGGCTCTCATACTTTACAGCGGCGGCTAATAATTTAAACAATGCAGTTGTTTTTGTAATTGATTCTGTAATATGATATCAGTATTTTAAATTCATGATAATACTATTCATATTGCGTTACAATTACTTAAGAATCAATAGTCTTACATTAATCTTCATTGACTTTAATAGCATTATATATTATTAGTCCTTCATCATACCAAGATGGCAAACTCGCGTACTACCTGTATAATGGAAAACGCATAGTCGCCTGGGGTACTTTGCTACGTTACTGTCCCGTCAAAAATAGACTTGCCGAGCAATCAATTCAAGAGTGGGTCATGTATGAATGCAAAGTATGAATGTATAAGGTGATTCTTTTGAGGTTAGGTGACCTAATGTCTTTCTTAATTAGCCGATAAAATAAATAAACCTTTACTAAGACATCCACTTCAATATTTAATCGACTCGTGTTATAAATTATCGCATACTAACATTCAAAGGGAAAAAAAAAGTCGAGGTCAGCCACATTGGCACTAACAGACTTTTAGAAACAAATCAGCAACAGCATAATATGTAGGTAACGACCACGGATCTTCTAGTATTTGTAACTGTTATTATACGTGTGGTTTGAAAAAAAACAATAATATGAATATGTTGACATATCAACTTATTTACTTTTTGATTTCTATAGGAAATAACTAAAGAATAAAGTAAAGAAATAAAACAAGAAGCAAACCACAGCTAGACTTCATGATACTTTGGGCTCATTCTGTGTAAATAGAAACACCAATGATTAAATTATGTTCGGGTAGGTACTTTGAAATAACTACACTGGAACATTGAGACAACTACCATCTTAGTCTCCCCGTGACCATGGCTGCTGAAAAGCAACTGAAACGTCAGGGAAAGTGTAAAAATAAATCTAAATAGTTGTAGAATTTAATTAAGAGCTTAAATTGAAGTAAACAGTAACTAGTAAAAGTGTTTAACAATAGTAGTTTAATGTTTCAAAATTATGTAATAATTAAATTATTTGCAGAATAGTGGTATTTCTGACTATGACCAATTTAGATTTTGTCACTTATTCTTCTCAAAGTATAATCGCACTGACACTATATAGGTTACTCTCAAAGATTTATATTGATCAGGGTTAGCACCTATATCACGTGGTCCATTTCGTAGAGTATGTGTCCACAGTTTAGTCAAATATTTAGGAAGTCCATAGAGTTACGGTGACAGCCCACGCTAAGAAATACATACGACGGATAAAACCTTAATTTTAAGTTAGATTTATTAACAAGTATGTGCTGATAAGATACACACGTATACTTACAAAACCAAAGTATTACATTAACCGCAAACCATTACACATAATAATTATGTTTGGTAGTGTGACCTGTTACCTTAACTGACAGTTATCGACTGTATTATATTTTATTTGTATTTATTATTATGTTCATAATAATAATAACATGTATCAATACTCAGTGCTTTTATTTATTTATTTTACACAAAATGGAACACTAGGTAATCATAGTGACCTTGATATATGACGAAACTATTAACGTAAAATTACAAAAAAGTGCATCAAATTTATTCATTAGTGGTCTAGACAAGTTGATAATCTTTCTTATATAACGGAAACTTTATGACGAATCAACGAGTAAACGTAAATGTGAGTTATATTGGAGCTTAAACATAGGTATATTTTATGGAATCAGAAAAATATATCATTTCAAATATGCATGTCATACTAATTTCCAATACGTAGTAAAACCATACCACATAAAATAGTACTTTATGTGGCAATGCCATTACAACTTAATTGATTTATGAAACAAGTAAGTTCATTTTAGATGTTATCTATGCTGATTAATATTATTATCTCATTTCGCCAATAGGCTAACAGCAAGTGAAATCCGCAATTTTAAACGCAGGCAGCCACATCCTGGCATCCTTTTGACGCAACTGGTAGTGCCGCAGATACTTATAATTCTCCTTGGCAGTACCAAATCATCTGGTTGTGATATGGAACATGGCCCTTTGGCACAACTATGTTCTTAAATATAACTCTCGTACTAGGAATAAAACCTGTGTCGCGGAGAACATTAGAAACGTTCAAACACGAATACAAATAAAACCTTGTATTAACTATTTGAGGGCCACACAATTTTTATCTCGTATTTCATTCGGTACAGTGGCAATAGCAGGAAGATCTCCTAAAACACTTCGTCATTCGTGCAGTGCAGTCTACAACTACTGGTTTTGCTTGGGCACGACCGGGGTAGCTGTACTACCCTAAGGACGCTACCAGTCTTGTGGTGTACTTATTTTCTTTTAATGTAGTGAAATGCTCTTGTTGCATAACCCTCTCGCCACAGGGGAGGCATGAGGGTTATGTCGCACAGTGTTTTTTCGGCCCTTATAAAGTTACATCCGCCTTTTATTGAATTTTTCTAATTAATAGTTCATTATAAATGCATGAGTAGAACTCCTAAGTGTCAATTTTGTTAGTTTTATTTTTAAAAAAATCTAAAGTTTTCTTGACCGTAAAGGTCAAAACACACAAAATAATTCGTACAAAAATACCTTTATATAATTGAGTCTTGTTTGCATTGAGGATTTATGAATATAGGAGCATATTATCCCGGTTTTATTTAATCAAAAATGATCCTACTAGAATCAACAAAAAAAAATCAACGGGTTGCACTCCAGGAGTGCCGGCAGAAGCGAAAACTTGAATATTAACGTTGTGCATTTTTGATATTTGGGATTGGTTAGGAAATAATTTTGCACGAATTGCTTTTATTATCAGTATAAAAGTACTATCATTTATGTGGTAAAATACAATATTCATTTATTGCGCACAAACATGACAATTCTCCCTCCGTCTTATGAATTTTCGATCGGGTCACGTGTCTTGACGCGAGTTTGACAATTCTCTCTCCGTCTTACAAATTTTCGATGAGGTCACGTGTCCTGACGCGAGTTTAACATTTTTTACCCATCACAAAAAAATGCACAACGCCGCTAAAGAAGTTTTCACTTCAAAAAAAAAAAAAAAACTGTATTAATTTTTTATTATTTTTCAAGGTCGGACTAGAACCTCTATCTGGTACAAATAGATTCCTAATAATAAGGTTTATCACCCACAAAAATATGGTTTTATAATTGTGCCTAGGTTTTGAGAAAATGATTCTAACTTCGCTGACTCAGTGACCTAAAATGAATTTTAGCCTCCGACTTAAACTACATTATTCCTTCCCATATGCCTTGAAATAGGTAATACAATCAATTTGATGAACACGTGAGTTCACATTTATCTTATATTTTGCGCTTATAATTGCTATGATCCTCATTATTTTACTTCTGCATCTACTAATAGTTGGGTAGAAAAAAAGTGTCTAGTAATTATTGTTTTCGTAGGAAGTCTTAATAACTGTTCAAAGTTTACATTTTAAATGGTGATTCAGCCTTGTTATTTATGACCAATATGTATAATTTTGAAGAATAATTCCTCGTAAAAGCCGATGTTCATATCTGTACTGAGTTTTAATATCGATTATTGTAAGAATTCATGACAGTTGCAGGAAACGGCTCTTCTTCGTTTTCGATCTAACAGAAAAGAAAAAAAGGAAATCGTTCTTTCACCTGGGATTGTGAGTTTCTTGATAGAAAACAACACTACTCCACTTCAAACACTCTCCTCCACACCTAATATACATATATTCAAATAAAATATGATACATATATTTATATAGATAAATAAGCATACAAATTCCGCAAATATTACATGCGCAATTTTTGTTATACTTTTGACACAAGAACAAAAATAAAAAAGAAAAGCTCTATAAATAAATACATAATATGCTCTTTGAATGTACCTTACCTTTACATTACAACGCGCAGGAATAGCCAAATTTCAAAAATAAAATATAAATAAAAAGGAGAAGCCAGCGATAATTCTTGCCTTTGTTGGATTCATCCCGCGGCCTTGCTTGCTCGAAAAGATTGAGAAAGAATGTCCTAGACACTCGGGTATATAGAGGTATTGGTGTCCACATCGACCATTTTTTTGGTTATGAGCCGAATATGTGGCCTCTTCAAAAGGATGGCGACACCGTATACCTACTCGAACAAGTGCCTAAGAACGAATAAAAGCAGAAAGTTTAAAAAGATGAAGTATTGAAAGACGAGTATAAAAGTCAATTGAGGAAAAGATTTGAAAGATTTAGTGACACTGATGATATAGAAGAATTATGGCAGTCGTTTAAGGATGAAGTGGTTGTTGTAGCGTCAGAAGTATGCGGTGTGAGCAAGAAGAGGAAAATTATAAAATCGAAGAATGCGAGTTGGGATAAAGATGTGCAAGGGGTAGTATGTGAGAAGAAGCAGACATGGTTGGACTGGCAATCGGTCAGAACCAATGAAAGAATGCAAGAAGCAACGAATGTGGATGTAAATGAAGCTAGGAATAAGTTTATAAGAATAAATTAGGTAGTGAAAGATGTAGTTAAAAGGAAAGAGGAATTGAAAGACGAGTTTGATAGAAGATTATCTGAAGATTTCCGGACCAACGCAAAGTTCTTCTGGAAATCCATTCGCTCGGTTCGAGGTAAAACCGTAACCACAAAGCTGAAATCAATTAGAGATAAGAATGGAAGTTTACTGAATGAAGAAAAGAGCGTATTGAAGAGATGGAAGGAATATTTTGAAAGTTTCTTTGAAAGAGAGGAATGGCAAGGGCAAAGTTTCGAAATGAATGGTAATGATAGTAATGATGAAAGCCCTATTAGTATGGATGAAATAATGAAAGCATTGAAAAGCATGAAATCAGAAAAGGCTGGTGGATATGATAGGATTACACTCGAAATGCTGACAGCTGGACAGGGTCTCATAGCAACTCAGTTGTGCCGCCTTTATAACTTGTGCTGGAATACCGGCCGTGTACCAAGTGATTGGTGCAAGGCCGTCATAGTACCTTTATACAAGTGAAAAGGCTCACAGCAAGATTGCAAAAGCTATAGATAGAGGCATTAGCTTGCTCAGCGTTGTCGGTAAATTGTATGCGAAAGTGTTAATTGAAAAGATTGTAAAAGTAACCGACGAGAAAATATGGGATGCACAAACGGGATTTTTTTCCTTACGTAGCACAGCCGAGAAAGTTTTGGCCAAAGGTCAAAAGGTCTATTGCGCATTCGTGGACCTGGAAAAGGCTTATGCAAAAGTGGTGAGGAATGGAGTGAATATCAACCTCACGCGAGCTTTGAAATCTCTTTACGATGAATCCAGAGCTTGTATTAGGATAAATGGGACCTACAGAGAATGGTTTAGCATCGAAAAAGGCGTTAGGCAAGGATGTGTAGCATCACCTTGGCTGTTTAACCTATACATGGACAATTATTTGAAAGATTTAATAGATTGTAAATGGGAATTAAGAATGAATGAGTTACTTTTCAAATGTCTTCTTTATGCCGATGACCAAATAATACTTGCGTCATCAGCGGAAGAGTTGCAGGCGATGGTAACTATTGTGCATGGTACTTTTGAGAGTAAAGGAATGAAAATAAATGTAAGTAAGACGAAAATAATGGTATTTTATGCGTGACAATGTGTAATATTATGATTGATGGAGAAAAAGTGGAGCAAGTGAAAGAGTTTGTATATTTAGGTACTTTGTTTACAAGGGATGGTAAACATGAGGGAGATATTGCTGGCAACAAAGTGAATGGAGCTCTACGTGCTTTTATGAACAGTGGAAATAAATCCGAAAAGGCACGTTTGGCTGTTCATAGAGGGCTATTAGTGCCCACACTTATGTATAGAAGTAAAAGTTGGTTAAGGCAAAAGAAGCATGAGAGCAGAATAAATGCTGTAGAAATGAGAGCGCTGCGAAGCATATGTGGTGTGACTCTGAAAGATAGAATAAGGAATAGTGTGATTAGAAAGAGATTCGCATTGAAAGTGGATATAGTGACAATAATAGAAAAGGGTATGTTAAGCTGGTTTGGGCATATAGAAAGAATGTACGAGAAAATAATGATTAAGAAAGTTTATAAAGCTAGTTGGAATGGAACTGTCGCAAGAGGCAGACCTAGGCGAAGGTTTCTTGATCAGATTGGAGATGTTCTGGACAAAGGCCAGGTTAAGAGCTCCTTGAACCGACGGGCGTGTATGAGGAATGTGATGAAAGTGAATGAAGTCAGAGAAGTGTGTCAGGATCATAGCAAATAGAAATCCGTAGTCTCTGCCTACCCCTCTGGGAAACAGGCGCGAATCTATGTATGTATGCTTGCTCGAAAACAGTACTACCTAGTAGTTGAGGCGTGAAAGCGTAACAAACAAACTTACATTGGCATTTTAAATATTAAGTATGATTTTACTACATTACTTTTAGTACTGCTATTACAAAGTAAACTATGTTTATTAATTTACAACCCTTAATTCTAAGAAAAACGCGTCAATATATTTTTTTATTAGCATGTTAGACTTTGATTGCAGAGCGAGATAGCTTTTTTCCTCGTGTTATAGCATTGATTGTAGACGCGGTGAGATATTATGTTAATTATCTAGTCATGTCTTACTTACGTGAGTTTTATATAAATAGGAGACGTCGGTCTCAGGAAGAACATACACTTACGGATCTTTGAAGGTAGCGGTGTAACCAAAGTTTTGTAAACATGTCCAAGTTCACTTGTTTAGTTGTCTGTGTGGTGGCTGTGAGCTTAAGTGGTGTATATGTAAGTAATCATTTATACAAGATTTTTAAACTTTGTTTTTTATATTTTAGTTTTTAGATCTTGAGAAAGAGTAGCTTTTTGTTCTGTCTAGTGTCCACGTGTATATATATGTATATATATTACTATTAAGATTTCTTCCTTTAACCCTATGGTTAAAGGAAAGAAAGGACACGCTTAGAGATGGATACAGTCAATTTACTCCTTCTTGAATTTACGTGGAAGTCGTGGCAGTTCTATTCGCATATTAGGTATTTGCCTAGAAGGAAATTATTGTCAGTCCAAAAGGATCTTACCTCAATATTAAAAGTTCTCGGAGCTTTTTTCATCATCCGTCAGAAAAATATCATATATTCAAACCAGAAACCATAATGAATCACTATAACCATAACTACACACAATTAAAAAGTACGGTACTGAGCGATTATTGTTTCTATAATAAATGCAGGTTTTAGATTGGTAGCCCAATGGAAAAGGTATCGGACTGGCGATATATAGGTCGTGAGTTCGAATCCCACCCATTGCTCTACTGACGTGCACTCACTCCTGACTCAACCATAGCTTAGCTTAGCTGGGTTAACAAGAAATAAAAGAAAAACGCAACATGCTAGTAATATTTAAACAGAAATTATTGAAAAATTGACTTACGGCTTGATATTTTTTTTTAAATAGGCTGTCACCGAAGAGGAAAAAGCCACTTTCTTAGAAGCTTTCAGGCCAGTTGTGGCGGAGTGCTCTCAATCCCACGGAGTCAGCGAGGAAGAAATCAAGGCGGCTAAGGAAGCCGCTAGTACCGATGGCATCAACCCTTGCTTCATGGGTTGTATACTTAAGAAAACAGGAGTCGTAAGTGTTTTTCCAAAGTGTTATAATACATATTTTTATTTATTTATTAGGACTACCAGTAGTTATTAAAAGCGGCTATTAGCGGACAGATCATGACTATTTAAAGGCTGCAATGCGTTTAAATAGTTATGATCTGTCCGCTATGCTAATATTTAATATGGATAATACATCCAAAAGTCAGGTTTGAGATTTCTAACATAGCAGATCAACATCCCTCCACAACGATAGCCTAGCCCTAGCTACTATACTATACAATATCAAACTTATCATATAATAATATCAGCCCTCTTTATAACTTGACCCACTGCTGGGCACGGGCCTCTTCTCAGTATGAAAAGGCTTAGGCCATTGTCTATCACGCTGGCCCAGTGCAACCCGCACTGCTGGCTGGCTTTACACATCTTCGATTTCTAGAATCATACACATGCAGGTTTCCTCACGATGTTTTCCTTCACCGTTTAATATATCAAACTTATCATATAAAATCTTTTAGATAAACGAACAAGGTGATTACGATGCAGACAAGGGTTTGAGCAAGCTCAAAAAGTTCTTGAGCAGTACTGAGGACTACGAGAAATTCGAAACCATTGCAAAGAAATGCTCTTCAGGTATGTACCCGTCCGTTGCTAAAATATTTTTTACCTTCGTATATAAAATATTGCAATATTACTTTAAAATTACAAGTAAGTATTACGTTATTTTTGCCCGGCTTGTCCGCATTGGGTTTAGACTTCTCAGTTTTATAATGGTAGAGATTTCTACTTTGAAAAAAATAAAAATATATTAAAGTATTTTTATATATGTAGTTATTATAATTTGAATAAGGTGCTTTTACGATGTTTTCTTTATATCATGCCAGTAGCTAGCGTGTGCTACAACTGCAAGCTACTTGCGTAGGCTAAACGCGTGTGTCAATCATACTAAATACATGTACTGGGGGCTCTTATCGGTCGTCTATACGATGCATACGCCCCACGCAAGGGTCTAACCTTTAGCATATACTTGCGTCGTGTACAAGACCCTTAATTGTAACTCAGTAGATACGCTAATCGGTTGCTATCACCATTTTTCTCTGATATACATTTTCGTATCTGCTGCCATAATTGTTTAATTTGTATTATTAAAACAAACTCATATCAGTTTTTTGCACGTAGGTTAGTTGACATCGTAGCATAATTTAATAACATGGGACATTAAACATTACTGGCAAAAGTGTAGGTATAATAACATCTCTGGCATCTCCTTTGGCGGTATTCAGTTATGTATATATGACTTCTGATTCTATCAAGAAAAATCCTTTAATAGGCTACTATTCATAAAACCTTTATTTATAGTTGTTCTCACGGAATCACCGCAGCGATTGTTTAGTTGATAATTATGTAATTATTACTTTGTTCTTTACAGTGAATGATCAGGCTGTCAGTGGTAAAGAGGCTGACTGTGAAAGAGCTCAGATGGTAGTGAACTGCTTTTTGGAAAACAAGGCTGCTGTACGTATTATTTTATTTACTTTCATAACAAACTAGACAGTATGCAAAATTAGACACATTCATTTCACCTTATAAAAGTACTTAAGGCTTAATTGAATTTGACTGCACAAATGGTGTAATGGTTTTGCCATTGAGCCGAGTAATGTAGGTCCATCCAGGATGACAGGACACAATTTTGTATGTACCTTTTTCTCTTCCTTGCCTCCCTGTTAGTTTTCTGTGTCTTCTTTGTATCTATAGTTTGAGTGTCTATGAAACAGAAATTACGCCATTGCGAAAGTAGTTCTATTTTGGTCCAATGCGATCTTTATACCTACAGACAGAGAGTAAAAATATATTAACGTAAAAGTTTTTAAATTTACCAAACTTCTGACTAATTATTTTCACTGTTTATTTTCAGCTCCCCGTTTAACGATTCAGCATATGTGCTGAGCAGATATAATAACAAGAGATCATTTTGTTTAAATTTGTATAAATAAATTTGTTTTATCATAACACAGTATTTTTATTTGTTGCTGCGTTAAAGGGGACCAACAGACTGCAATGCAAGAGGGTCTCGGGTTCAAACCCACGGCGCGCACCTCTGATTTTCGGTAGTTATATGACTTTTCGAAATTATGTGCGTATTGATTGACAATTATCGCCTGCTCCGTGCCTCGGAGAGCACGTTAAGCCATCGGTCCCGGCTATCATGAACATCTATGGCAGTCGTTATTGGGAAGTCAGTGCCCTCTAATATCCTGACAATAATCTAGCCTTAGGGTTTCGTTAGCCTTCGGGTTGCGGAGGTCAGATGGCAGTCGCTCCGTGTAAAAACTGATATCCAGTCAAATCCGGTTAGACTAGAAAGCCGACTAGAGAGTCTGCTTTTTTCTGTAACTTTTATAAAAGCCTGATAGCTTAAAAAGGAGTTATAATTGTTTTGATGTGATCTCAAATGTATGACGTATGTATTATTCACACACAGCGGCGATATCCTGGTGGGAGATTGTAGGACTGACACGCGAAGGTCTCGTGTTCGATCCAAAAGTTATAAGTAGTTATTTATCGTTCGCTTAAACAGTGAAGGAAAACATCGTTTGAAAACCGGCATGTCTGAGAATTGCCAATAATGTCCTCGAAGATGGGTAAGTATGTGTAGTCTGCCAACCCGTACTGGGCCAGCGTTGTGGACTATGGCTTTATAGTCCAAGAATATTTGTCAAATTAGGGCAAGTATCTCGGAATAAGAGATAGTCAGCTATAAACTTGTATAAACCTTTATTTTGACACCCTAAAACTTGTCTCAAAACCTACTTATCGTAGGGCTTCCGCGACTTCAGATATTCCAAGGTCAAAGGTAAAAAAAACTATGTTTTACACATTTATTGCAAATATCTCGTTTCCTATTTGTATTTATTATAAATATTGTAGAAGATTAAATTTTCTACAACTTTTGTTTAAACATTTTTTTTATCTTGAACCATTTTCGAGATAGAGGGCAGAGCGCGCGCAGTGTTTAACTATTTAGAGTATCATTGAATTATTATATATAGTATTATTATTATTATATTATTTAGTATTAATACATTAGTAGCTCAGTGGGGAGACCAACAGACTGCAATGCAGAGGGTTTCGGGTTCGAACCCACGTGGCGCACCTTTGACTTTTGGAAGTTATATGACTTTTCGAAATTATGTGCGCATTGATTGACAATTATCGCCTGCTCCATGCCTCGGAGAGCACGTTAAGCCTTCGGTCTCGGCTGCCATGAACATCTATGGCAGTCGTTATTGGGAAGTCAGTGCCCTCTAATATCCTGATACTGGTCTAGCCTTAAGGTATCGTTAGCCTTTGGGTTGCGGAGGTCAAATGGCAGTCGCTCCGTGTAAAAACTGATATGCAGTCAAATTCGGTTAGACTAGAAAGCCGACCCCAAGTGACTTCGGAATAATAAAGGCTAGGGAGAAGAAGTATTTTTATATATCAGTATTTTACCCCAGAATTGGGGTTGGATAAGGCGTGATGAATTCCTGGAACCTGTTATGACCTGTAGTGGTTTGCGATGTGGATGCAGGAAAGCAGGGTTGCAGTGCTCTTTAGCTTGCGGCCAGTGTACTGGGCAAGCTTGTATTAATGCTTCACCAGTGTGATATCAATAAAGACGGTACTTTTGACCCCGAAATCCTGGAAGAACTGACGACAAATGTCGTTGAAGACGAGAATACAGAGGAATTTGAAATTTTACAGCGACTAGAAGACGATGATGAAGATGAAGAAGAAAATTAAAATTAGAACTTGTAGTTCTTATTATTATTTAATTTTTTTTAATTTCAACCTTCATAAATTTATAAAATGGTATTTACAATAAAAACATTAATTAAAATTTAATTCTGTACTTTTTATTTAGTTAGGAAGTAATTAGTATAAATAAGCTTAGAATTAAAAAAGAATTAAAGTATATCCCTTAATAACTTTATAATTACACGAGTAGGAAAGTGTTATTAAATGAATAGATACTGCATGATTGAAAAAAATTAATAATTATAACGTAATCCTTACTAGTCCTTACTAATATTATAAATGCGAAAGTAACTCTGTCTGTCTGTCTGTCGGTCTGTCTGTCTGTCTGTTACCTTTTCACGCTCAATCCGCTGAACCGATTTTGATGAAATTTAGAATGGAGATAGCCTGAGACCCTGGAAAGGACATAGGCTATATAACATCACGCTACGGCTCACGGGAACGGCGCAGTAGCCAAAAATATGGCTGACGTGGATGAGACCGCGGGCACAGCTAGTAGATAATAAAAAATGCAAATTATTTAGAATTATATATTTATCAATAATTTATGAACTTTATTCGGCATGTTTTTAATCGGGACTACAGGTTGACCTCGAATTATACTCTAAATAGTTAAGCACTGCGCGCGCTCTGCCCTCTATCTCGAAAATGGTTCAAGATATAAAAAAATGTTTAAACAAAAGTTGTAGAGAATTTTATCTTCTACAATATCCTTACTAATATTATAAATTCGAAAGTAACTCTGTCTGTCTGTCTGTTACCTTTTCACGGCTAAACCACTCAACCGATTTAGATGGAATTTGGTACAGATATAGTTTAAAACCTGGGGAATAACATAGGCTACTTTTTATTGATGTAGGTACCACGCGGGCGGAGCCGCGCGCAAAAGCTAGTTTATAATAAATACAATAGTATAAAACCCACGAAACGAGATATTTGCAATAAATGTGTAAAACATAGATTTTTTGACCTTTGACCTTGGAATATCTGAAGTCGCGGACGCCCTACGATAAGTAGGTTTTGAGACAACTTTTAGGGTGTCAAAATAAAGGTTTATACAAGTTTATAGCTGACTATCCCTGATTCCGAGGTGAAACCCCTAATATTCCTGGACTATTATGTATATCACAATGAAAAGAGTCCCGTTCCCAACAGTGGGACAGTTTATACTTAGACCTGATATTACCATTATTATTGAAGTGAAAACTTCTTTAGCGGCGTTGTGCACTTTTTTTGTGATGGGTAAAAAATGTTAAACTCGCGTCAGGACACGTGACCTGATCGAAAATTCGTAAGACGGAGGGAGAATTGTCAAACTCGCGTCAGGACACGTGACCTGGTCGAAAATTCGTAAGACGGAGGGAGAATTGTCATGTTTGTGTACGATAGCGCAATAAATGAATATTGTATTTTACCACATAAATGATAGTACTTTTATACTCATAATTAAAGCAATTCGTGCAAAATGATTCCCTAACCATTCCAAAATATCAAAAATGCACAACGTTAATATTCAGTTTTCGCTTCTGCCGGCACTCCCGGAGTGCAACCCGTTTTTTTATTAAGTATTATCCACCGAATATTACAAATATACCTCAATGCACGCAAGGATGTACTTTAATACATTATTTTCTGTGATCTTGATTCTTTACGATCAAAACTCAGCCAAGGTTCAATAGCACAGGCATATTTTACAAATAAAAGAGAAATGCTAGCAAAATATAATATAGCAAACATTGTCGAAATAAATAATAAACACATATTTATTGATGTCAAAGTTCCTTATTGATACTAACACCTTACATAGTGTTGCTAGTTTATGATCACTGTATTTTCTTAGTTGATAATAAGCTAATAAGCACAATGCTTCGTAAAAATCTTTTGAAATCCGCATTTACTGCAGTAATAAGTCTACCATTTTTCTACGGTGAAGATACTTCCATCGTAAGATTTCCGAATTTGTACAATGATATCGCTGTAACCTTTCATAATAGGGGTGTTTTTATACACTTGTTCTATAGGTACTAGTCATTAATTACAAGCTAAGTATATCGCTTTAGAGTGTATAAACATATAGTGCTATCACACCTAGTTTTAATAGTAGTAGTAGTTTTTTTTGTTATATCAGAATGAGATTTACTTATGCTCCAGATATCAATAGAGAAGAAGTTATAAAAATAATCTTAACATGTGCACACGGGAAATGTCACTTAACAGCTCCATTCAAATACCAAGCAGCGCATTAGCTGATTATTCATAAAATTCTTAGTAAGCAATTTAGAAGTACGCCACAACATGATACGATATGTAATTTATGCAGTCAGAAATGTAGCAGACTTGTAAGCATCAGTAAACTTTTTAAAAACTGGAGACATGATTGATTGATTTGACTTCAATTTGTACGCAAATCTAGAAAACTTCTTAAAAATATATTATTTAAATGTTTTAATATCCAGTTTGAATATATATGATGTATATTTATATATTATTTATAAGTCAAATAAATTTGGTGACTTGAAAGACTCGGATAATAATCTCTAGCTAAAATTATTCGTCAGGCTATCAGACAATTAAAAAGCCAGTATTAGAATATTTTAGGGACTATCGAAGCAATGTTGATAACAAAAGATTCGATTGTTGCTTGCTAGATAGCATTTTCATATGTACTATATGATATTTAATCTGTCAAATCTTAAAAAACAAGGCAATAAAAAATCTTGTGTCTGGCCACTGGTGTGCCACTATCATTCAATAGATGCCGTTACAATTTGGTTTATATTGAGTTTACACAACAAATTACTTTTGCGGTTATAATTACTTGTTTCTCGGTTTTTTGTAACAGCTACAGTAAGAAAAATGTTTATTAATTAACGTTTTTGTATAAATTGTTAATGACTTTGTTGTAAAGTGTATACATAATTATCTATATACACCGGGTTACGTGGAGTAGTTCAAACAATATATCTTATTTTCGTGTCATCTTTGTATCTTTTTCAGAGGTAGGTTTCATAGCCAAACTGAAGCAGACACTGAGATAATACATCTACCCTAAAGATGAATTCAGCCAATAGGACTTTCTGGCGATTATAGCCACTGTGAACCTTAGAATTCCAATAGTCTTTGTCGTTATCAGCATAAGGACTAACTTCATTTAAAGAGTTAGTAATGCACGAGAGGAATCCTCCGTTTTACATAGGTTCAACGCTTACCAAGAGGATTCTTGTCGCCTAGGATGTTTAAAAAAAACCTGAATCGCATTCAAAAGAAAAGGAGCTTTATTTTCGTGTATTGAGAATTTTATTTTATTTCGTTATTATTCTACAAACCTGACGGTACAAATGTAGCTGTCATTTAAATGATCTCTCTACTACGTCGTGGTTTGGATCCTCACATAGGACAAATAATTTTTTAGTGCTTGCGTCCGTTGTAACATAAGGGAAATCATACATTATCTTTAGGGAATGGAAGTAGTATTTTCGAAATAAAAATATAAATAACGTGTAACATAATATTATCTGTACCTGAGAACAATTATGTGTGCAGTGGGCATAATAACTAATTGAATAATTTATGCATATTTAGGTATACTACATAACCTAGTAGACTATCTATGCTGAATACAAAGATTTATTAAAAATTCTGTCATTAACGGACTAAAATATTTCCTTCACGACCCTGGAAGCACAAATAAAGACGAATAATATGAGAATAAAGACGTCTGAATAGTTTCTGTTACTAAAAAATTTATATGAAACATTCGTAGAGCCAAAAAGGTTTTTTTTCCGTTTTAATGGCATTGAATATGTATGAGGAATTGTGTTCATTATCTTATATAAATAGGATACGTGATTTTTATATAAATAGGAGACGTCAGTCTTAAGACGAACATACACATACGAAGCTTCGTAGTGGTGCAGCAAAAGATTTGTCAACATGTCCAAGTTCACTTGTTTAGTTGTGTGTGTCGCAGCTGTGAGCTTCAGTGGCGTTTATGTGAGTAATACATATGTTAATGCATAATTTTAAAGAATATTTTGAAACTTCCCAATAGTATTCTTATACTAAAATGTAAGTTAGTAACGCCGCAAAGGGCTGAACTGATTTTGCATGCGATCGTGAGGTGACTGGTAATACCTTTTCCAACTCTGGGGACGATCTCTAGGGCCGATTACCGAATGGGGAAGGTATTATTATTTTTCTGTAAGTAAGTTCACAGCAAAAGGTGCGTGTTTATAAGTACATAGATACTGGTTGGGGATTTCGAAAATCCATTACATTGAAAAGTGTTTTTTAATTTGTAGACATAAGTCATCAAACTTAAAATCTGCTATATGCTTCATCTTGCCTAGAAGTCGACTATATTATGTATCTAGATCAGCTTCTTTTTAAATACAGAGAAAGAAAAATGTAAATAGGTATCCACTTCCAAACTCTACGCGTACGAAATCGCGGGCCAAAGCTACTAGCATCATATAGGATAATATTTATGTATACTACAGGCTGCTACCGAGGAAGAAAAGGCTGCATTTCGCGAGGCTTTTAAACCAATTATGGCGAAGTGCTCTCAACCGCACGGCGTCACCGAAGATGACATTAAAACAGCGACAAAAGCCAACAGCGCTGACGGCATCAATCCTTGCTTTATCGGCTGTGTACTCAAGTCATCGGGAGTCGTAAGTATTAATAAACCTGAAGTTTGTTGAGTATTGTATGTTTTATTGTCGAGTAACTCGACCATAAAACATACAAACGCATAATGTATCACCACATAATATAAAACAAAGTCCGTCGGTGATACTGTCAGTCTGTTCGCAATAAAATCAAAAACTACTGAACGGATTGTCATGCAGTTTTCACCTATAGACAGAGTGATTTATGAGAAAGCTTTGGGTAAATTATTTAATAAGATTTTGTGTAAATTGGTTGAAATATGACGATAATTGTTTAAGATGTCGGCATAAAAGCTGACTAGGTGCTTTTATCGAAAACGATGCCTTAATCCCCTTGAGATATATCAACACAATTTATGGGAGATTGTTCCTCTTTTATAGGCCTACAAAAAAGCCACCGATGGCATGTATCTATCTGCTAAGGATAGCGTACTATACCCATGATAACTTCTAAGGAAATGGGCACATACAATGCGGTAATTGGAAATCTATTTAGACGGATACAGTATTAATCCTTAAAAACCTAAATAGGTCAGTTACCTTAAGCATTTCATGTACATTATGATAGCCTTTTACACTCATATTTACACTATAAAATCTTAGGTTAGGAGATATCGCAAAATAAAAACAAATGCGCGCAGATATAAATTCAAGCACAGATCTCACACTGATGACGGGATTCCTTAATGCAATATGCTGATGCGTCCTGTGGATACTAAGCCGTGGCTGATCGCTAGTTGCTTATAAAATGGCCGAATTTGAATTCTCAATATTCATGTATTGTCTCAATATTTATATAAAACCTAATAAAATATGTTATATATATAAAATATGTTATATATGTTATATATATACTTAGTAAAGACTAGTTTTTATATTTATAATTACACAACTAAAAATAATTTGATTTTGCCAAAAAAATAACTGTTCTCTTGCAGCTGAATGCTCAAGGATTATACGACCTAGAGGCGGGTTTAAGCAAAATCAAGGAGTACATAAAGAATGAAGCTGACCGCGCCAAATTTGAAGAAATAGGAAAGACATGTCTTTCAGGTATTAATATGAGTATTTAACCATTATATATTTTAAGTATAAAATGTATTTGAAAATCCGATAGATAAATTAATGCTTGCAACGAAAAGCTGATAAAAACCTTTAATGGCAAAAAGTTTAGATACTAATACTTCGATTAATTACGTAAAATTTTAAAAATCATTTACGTGCTGCAGTTTTATGTCACGCGTTCTATAATTCTCGAGTCTACCAAACTGTTATTGAGAATTACTCGAGCGGTTTGTGATTTCCTACTACGTGACACTTAAAATCATAGTTGGCAAAATGTGGTTCACCTCGACGCGCCGATTGCAGGAGATTACACCTATGCATATAATACTTTACTTTGTTCAATCATAAAACCTTATATATTAAGGTTTTATGATTGGATTATCCTTAAGACATACACGTGCATAATAGCTTTGTTAAACGTCTAATAGGTAATAATCTATATAGGTAACACCATCATGTGTGAAAAACTATTTTTATTACTTATTTTCCTATTACAGTGAATGACCAGGCCGTCAATGATGGAGAGGCCGGTTGTGAAAGAGCTAAGCTGCTATTGACTTGCTTTTTGGAAAACAAGGCTAAGGTAATATACTAACCATTACTTGTAGATGTTGCTGCATGTGCTTTTACAGAAATACTAGACACTGCAAATAAATTGGAAAATAAAGCGGCCTCGATGGCGTAGTGGTTAGTGTAACTGACTGCCACGCCTGAGGTCGCGGGTTCGATTCCCGCACAAGTCAAACATTAGTGTGCATGAACATTGATGTTTGTCTTGGTCTGGGTGTTTCTATGTATAATATGTATGTATTTACAAAAAAGAAGTATATGTATGTTTATCCATTGTCTAGTACCCATAGTACAAGCTCTGCTTAGTTTGGGCTAGATGGTGTTGTGTGTATGTGATAGAATATTAGTATTATATTATTATTATAAAGCTTTTATCAAAAAACGTAGATCTTAATTGAGCTTATTTGTAGTACCATACAGCTAAAATAATTTATAATGTGTTACTTTATTTATTGCAAATTTTTATTTATTTTCAGTTCCCTCTGTAAATGACTCAAAACATATTTCGAGAAGATATTTCAATAAAGATTTCTGTGTTAAAAAGTTGTTTATAATGTTAAGCCAGATGTATTTTTGTTATTAAAGGTAATTAAAAGATGACATGCGTAATTTTTTTTAAATTAATATTCCGCTTATTATAAATATATTGGGTCAGGGCAAAGCGGGACTCTCAATGAATGCAAGGCTTTAGCCCAATCTGAAGCAAACAGGTTAAAGTACTTACACCGTATCGCAGGATCTGCGTGCTTCTGTAAGATCGCAGATCCTTTGTGATATCGTTATTTAAACCTGAGATTCTGTAACTAACTCTGTATCTTCTACGTTAATCATGACGATGTTCTCGTGCATATTTTTTAGTTTTCTTAGTAATATATTGTCAAAATTATAATAAATAAATAAATTATATTTATTTTTTATAAAATACAAGCTTATAGTGTACACCAAATCGCTTCAAAATATTTTTGTTCTTTGTTTGCTTTCATATCAAAAACAAAATAAGGCAGATGCTCTACAGAGTAATTATATGTATATCCTTGAATATGGGAACTGTGCCCTGTGATCTACTTATACATTGCTGCAGACAAAAAACTTTTTAAACTTTCCTTTCTTGGGTAGATGAGGGCCAATGTGATCTTTCTCCTTAGATACACAGAGGTTTTTAATGGATGCCTAGTTGTAAGGGACGCCGTACTATCAAAAACAGGCTAAAGTCGGCGTTTTGGCGCGTTGGGATCCCGTGCGCTTATCTATATACCAGTGCTGGCCGGTACCTTCTGCTTTAAATGTTCTACGACTCCGACAACCGCGGCCCTGGAATATAAAGGGTAAAAGAAGGAACATGAATGTAGTTCTAGTCAATGCAAGACTGACAATCCATTTCGAACCACTTCAAGCGGAGGTTTGCTATAACTGCAACTTCCTAACTCTGAGCTGCTAATGAGAATTTTGTAAGTAATAACATTTTGCCGATCGGACCTGGGCTTCGTCCCCGAGGCTTTATGAACTGCAGTCGTATTCACTACCGCTGCGCCAACTAGCAAAACTAAATAAAACAACAGCAGCACCTAAATTTATATGGAAGTTATTCACTAAAGGAAATGGCGCTCGTCATGGACATCCACTACATTAGCATTGTTCTCTGTTTATTTCGACATTGTACTTGACAAACATTGCATATTCGCAAATTTGACTCAAGTTTTCGCTATAGAAAATTACCTACTGTCATCTCTATGTCATCATCATCAAGAGTTATCAAAACCGGCTTAAAGTTTTAACCTTCACCAAAAAGGCTTAGTCATAAATTTGCTTCAGTTGTTTCTCTCAACGATGCAATGTATTATTTATGCATAATGGATGTAACTTGAGCACAGATTTCTCTCCTAACGTTAAATATATACAATCTGGCAAGAGTGTATGAGTAGCGAGACGATCACTTAAACCAATAGAACGGAAACCCGTGTATACAATAATGTGATACAACCAGCGATAAGAGGCACCCGACCAAGGGCGTTTACGTGCTTTTCGAGATTCCGAGGCACCGAAATGTTACACCGCCGACTTTCTGGTAGCTGGCTGGCAGCTACTAAGAATTTATTGACAGAAAAGTTAATAAATAGGTTATTAGGTTTTCTGTCAAGAAATTCTTAATGGCTCGACTCAGGGCTTGAACTTGACCTCATGAACCATAGTTGTATGCATTAGACCAATGAGACTTACTCAACATGCCTTTGACAAAGCCTTTTTAGTCCATTACCGAATAGGTACATTCACTTCGGAGTTTTGAACCATCATAACATTCTATAAACGTTGTATTTATGTATAATATGTATGTATATTTGGGTACAATTATAAGTATGGATACTAGTACTAGTAGTAATTGCTTGCTATTATATTGATATGCCCATGTTGAATTAATATTTTGGGCATAAAATAATTTATTTTGAAGGTGTGTAATGACCCATCCCTTTAAATTCTAGTTCGGTAAAATTACATTTTATTTTATTCAATCAAGTCAAAATAAGTCTCATGGTAAGCGGTGACCGTGGCTTAAAAATGCTTGCAACGCCAGGGTAATCAGTTGCGATCGTTATCTTGTTTGATCTAGTTTTAAAACAAGAATTGATATACTGCCCGTGCAAAGACGATTAAACTAGTCCTGAGCTGATGGCAATGTCCTAATTTGCACATGACACCTATATCGAACCATGCATCTTATGGCTCGATGTAGGTGCCATGTGCAAGTTGGGGCATTTGCGCTATATCCAAGTTCTCTAAAGCTCCTAGGTTGCTGATACTAACAGTATGCTTTTACTTGCTATATTAAGGTTATCAATAACAATATCAGACCTGTATTAAACTGTCCCACTGCTGGGCACGGGCCTCTTCTCAGTGTAAGAAGGATTAGGCCAGCCTACCACGCCAGCCCAGTGGCCCGGTTGGAAGACTTCACATATCCTCAAGAACCTTATAGAGAACTCAAAGACATGCAGGTTTCCTCACGATGATTTCCTTTACTGTTATAGCGAGCGATAATACATACATAACTTTGAAAAACCAGATATGCGCGCCTTAGGATTGAACTCGAAACCTCTGCGTAGCAGTCCAACAGTCTCATATTAGGCTAACGCCTAACTTTTTGATACTAACTTTACCCTTCATTCGCTATATCAAGGGTCTCAAAAGCGACTAAACCGCAGGACGTGTTTTATTGACGCTATTGAATGGGTTGCTGGTAGTCTATTTTTTTTTAAATTCTTTGTAGATAATTTCTTTAACGCTATGCTAATAACTAAAATTGCAACAAAATTCGTTCAGAGACGTTTGTCGTTCGAATTCGTTTTCAAAAATATCTGCTAGGTATAGTTTAAACAGTTTGATAACAGATGGGAATAACCTAGACTAGAAAGATATATTAATTTTAATACTGGATTCAACCTTTATGTTCATACGTATAAAGGTTGAATCTAGTATTAGACACCCAACAAAAGTGTTTTAATTTTTCGTCTTTGTATAATAAATTAATAATACAAACAAAAGCAACCATACATACCTTTTAATTGTTGTAAGATTTAAATGTTAATTACCGTATATACATTTTCATAATTAGTCATTATTCATATTTTTAATCTCATTAACGACTCGTAGCAGGCGTTTTAAGCATTATTCGCAAGTGGTGTTTTTTGTCAATTATTATTATATAACTCAGTGGAAGAATAAATAGGAAATCAGTAAGCGTTATAATGCTATTCAAAGAAGGTTTATAATAAAACAATATTGTATAGTTTATTGTAACTAATTAATGCGGCGTCTGTATGTTTTTAGGTGAAAATTAAACAAGGCAACCATTCAAACTATAGGAAAATCCATTATTTAACAAAGTGGGTAAATAAGTAGCCAAAAAGCAAATGTGCTTTTTTGTTGTATTTTGTAACATTGAATACTGTCGTTGTAGAGTTATTATAGTAATTGCGTGACATCAAACGCCTTAACGACAGTATTTTTGTATATAAATAGGCAATGGTGTGGGTGACAAACATATTCTTTCGGGGTTTTGAAGGTAGTGCAACACCAAAGAGTCAACTTAGCAATGTCGAAGATTACCTGCTTACTCCTGTGCGTTGTGGCTGCCAGTCTGACTAATGTTTATGTGAGTATAAGCTTTTACCGATAGTCACGAAGTCCTGAAGGATCCCACAGTAACTGTAAATTTATGGGATAAATGTAATTGTAGATGTGTTTAAGAAGGACAAATCAACAAATACACTTTCGTATTTATAATATTAGCAAGGACTAGCGTCTGTCCAAGAGTTCGCCCGCTTTTATCCAGGATTAAAATTGTCCTATTTTATGAATTAATGGACATCTTCTATATCATAAGCTTTCAGATTTATAATCTTAGTAGAAAAACAGTTTATCACGTGTGTTGTGTAAGAATAATAATCTAAAAATCTTCGAATTTAAATGAAATATATCGTTAATCCAATAAATCAGTATAAATAACGGCCCTTGACACGTCTTGAATTGATTTGCCGAATCGCAAAATGGTGTTATCATAATACACTACCATCCTTATATGTTAGTTCTGAAATAAAACTTAATATGGGTATGTTACGCTTTTGGCTAGTACAAGGCAAGGCGCTTGTATTATGCTATTTATAATAATTACTTACAACAGAATTTCGGTCCTTTTGGGTTTCCTTAAACGTTTAGGGTATAACGGGTTTAGGGTATAGTCTGTTAATTAGTTTAGTTATTGGTTTAAGAATTTACATTTTGTACACCGTACGCGGTTTATAATATCTATTACCTATGTACCTAGTACACCTAGTACTCTAGAGAAAACGTTAATGCTTTGTATTATACTGTAGTACCAGCTAATATCTTTGTTCTTTTTATAAGGCTGTCACTGAAGAAGAAAAGGCTGCCTTCCGTGAAGTGTTGGCCCCTATCATAGCTGAGTGTTCTGCAGAGCACGGTGTAAGTGAGGGAGACATTGAGGCTGCTAAAGATGCTAAGAGCGCCGACGCCATTAAGCCATGCTTCCTTGGATGTGTTATGAAGAAAACTGAAATTGTAAGTATTGACATGACTATAAATTGTTTGAGTAAGCAATGTAAAATAATGTCACATATGTATTTGATAGTGTGTTGAAATAAGCTGCGTAAATGAGCTAGTCAATGACAAACCGTTTTATCACAAAAATGTTCCCAACAATAATAACTTTTAAACTTTCGCTTTGAGTTATGTGTTTAATTCGTATATTCGCTTTGCATTATATATTTTGCGTATTTATAATGTTTACTTTATTTTTGACGTTTTGACCACGTGGTATGACCACGTTAATACCCGTTACGAATTATAATTTAAGTTTACAGATATTATACGACAATCCAAATTCTAGATTTTTAAAACGAGTGTCATCAAATTGTTTTATTCTAAAGTCGTATACTTAAAGTGAGTTTTATCAAAGTGAATCAAATTCCTTGTGACTTATTTCCTTTTCCAGTTGGACAGTAAAGGACTTTACGATGCGGAGAAGGGTCTTGGAAAACTGAGGAAATTCGTAAAGAGCGATGAAGATTTTGCTAAATTCGAAGAAATTGGAAGGATTTGCTCAAAAGGTAGCTTTTTATCGTAGTGCATACAAATGTATTGTCTGAGTGATGTTACATCTACATAATATACGTCAGAAAACCAGTTTGGTTTCAATAACTGATTTAATTATGGCGCATCATAGTTAGTACTTAGATAATAACAGATATAATCGTTAAATCATGCATATATAGAAGACAGTGATTGTCCATATAGACTTGATAAATCATTTAGTTTTAATTAGTTAAGTAGAAACAATTATTGAACTCATTAGAATGAATTATTGTAATCTAAAGGTGTGATAAATGTTAAGTAGGTATATATCCTTCACTGCATTAATGATTCGTTTCAAAATGAACGCACGCTCAAATATTAATATTACGGACTAGGAATCACTCAAATTCGGAACAATTATTAGTAGATAGCACATTTCTTGTCCAGGGTAGGATGACAAGGTGAACACATGTACCTATGATTGCGCCATACCATTAAAATTGGGCTGAAATAAGTTTTATTAAGCATCTCCAGAATTGGGAATAATTACTGTGTCATGGGGGACTTTACAAATATTCAAATGTGTCCGTTACACAAAGAACATCCAGACTCGGAACAACCATTTGTGGATCATACAAAATTTTGTCCAGTGTGAGATTCGAACCCACTCTGCGCAATAGTACTGGCGAGGCTACCGCTAAAAGCAGTAAGCCATCTGTACAGTCAAAATTAAGAATTTTGGCAACATATGCATCTGTTTTTTACGAATGAAGAAAATAAATATAAATAGTTTTATAATTTAGCTTTCAGCGACCAAAACGCAGGTTGTGAAATTTGCCTGTGACGTAGAAATTAACCTTTCGAAGATATAAGACATATGCTGTGATATATTTATGTCATATCTTCTTCTGATTGTAACAATATGGTGACATTTTACAGTGAACGAGGAGCCTGTCAGCGATGGTGACGCTGGCTGTGATAGAGCCAAGCTTGTGTTGGCCTGTGCTCTGGAGCACAAAGCCGAGGTAATATACATTTAAACTTATCAATCACTAATATTGGTGTTTTATGTCTCAATCACTAAATCAATCAGGCTATGATAGTCCACTTCTGAACTCTCCCATTTTACGCTACAACATCCTGTTTTCTGCCTTTTGTTTTTAGCCGTTTTCAGGTCATTATTTTACAAAATACTACAAAACAATAGTAAATTGATGTATTTTATGATATAATACAAGTGATGTCAATCATTGGTAGCTTTTTGATTAGTAATAAAAAAATATTTTCAAACCTATGGTGCTCCAGTTAATAATCATTAGAACTACATATTTGACTGGATTTTAAAGTATAGTTTTTGTAAACATAAATGTACAACTAAAACCATAATGTGTTTAAATTATGCTAATAAAGTTGTACTGTGCTGCCTTTATTTAAAAACATGTTATGATTTTCTTAGAATTACAATATAATAACTGGTACTTACAAGATATTATTGAACTAAACTTAGCCGTGAGTGCTGTTCACGTAAGTTTACTAGATGTTCACGGTCGCCAATTGTTAGGGCGAGCAATGAGACAACTATAGAAAACTTAAAAATTATGTATTGTGAGACTCGAATTAAATATTACAAATGGCTACCGCGCGCGACAAAACAGAACGTGTCCGCGATCCCGTGCGGGGGCGCCGGAGATCCCGTGCGCGGGCGCCCACCACAGACTTCGACGAACCACACGGCATCGCGGACACGTTCTGTTGTTTGTTTATTTGTGTTGTAATAGTCAAAGCCATCCTTTGGTTTTTCTCAAAATAGTTTTGCTACGGCAGCTTATCTACTTTTATTAATTGAGTTGGTGTAATTAAACAAACTTTATACGGTTATCGCATTGTTTATTTTTTTATAAAAAATAAACAACGCGATAAAATCCGTATAAAGTTTGTTTAATTTCAATGTATAACATTCGCTTAAAAATAAGACAATGTTATGATTTGGTGTAATCATACTCTTCTTTTTGTTTTCAGATGCCCTTTTAAACAATCCACAGACATGGCTTTTCGAATCGCTGAATTTCAGAATGACCAAATGAAGCATTTCTTATTGATATATTATTATGTGTATTTAATATATAGTTATAAATAAAGCAATTTTCAATGACAAAATTTGTTATTTGACTAATACCGACTTTATTTAAGGACTCAGCAGAATATTTGTTTGCTTTTATAATATTAGATACATACCTGTTAAGTTTTCGTCATCCAAATCCAATTAAATAATACATTCGACCATGGCCATTCGATAGTATACTGAGATTTTTTCAAAAGAATAGACATTAAAAGTATTGTAAAAGGATTTACATTTACAATAGAGAGTCAAATTAAAACATACAGGTATTGGGTCAAAAAGTACACTTTATTATTCGTATGTTATAATCAAAACAATATTTTATCGATTTCGTGTGCATCGTTTTTAATCATAAAAGATCCGTAGAATTCCATAGGCGTTCAAACATCAAATCCAAACTGTAAAAAAAAGGATCGAGGGTAAGTGACGGTGACTGGCTCGGTAGAGCAATGGTAGTACATGTGACTACCGTCCTGTAGGGCTCAGGAATTAAATCCTGGGCAAAGTGTTTCTGGGTTATTGGGAGGTTGAAGCTGTTTCCCGAAGATGGCAATATGCTCGTCTCTTGATACATTTTTGGCTATCCCTTCGCTGCTATAAACGTCAGATTATGTATTTATAAATTTATCTTTATCATAATACAGGTTTGTCCCACTGACCACGTAAGTCTTAAATTAAGGGCGATATACTTCGATGGTCATCAAGTTATTAAAATTACGCAAGATCAAGAAAGTACTGCGAAAGTAAAAACTATGATAATTTTAATTTGCTATCTGATTTTTAAAGTTATTTATTTGGCAATGCGTAAAATACATGCAAGGATCGAAACAACTTTAAAGGTGATCAATTACTTTAAAATGATTGATGTAAACAGTAGCTATCCAAGCTTAGGATGTAGTACAGCAGATACATCGTGCAAGTCAAAAAACAAATATATTCGAAACCAATGCTCGTAAGCAGTTATCGTCGTCTATGGACGCTGGCATAGCGTCTACTTACGCAGGTTTGATAACCTGGGTTCTACCTTCCCGCAAAAATACAACATAAAGTTATTTAGCTCTAATCTAAGGTGACATTGTCCCAGTTTAGACTACTCAAGATTTAATTATATCCTAACTTTTATTGTAGGGTGCATCTGCAGATGTACCCTACAATAAAAGTTTCTGAAATGAATCTTCATTATCAGTAAAATTACCTGAGAAGCATTCTCCGTCATACATTTATAAGCGAGCATGGCACGTTCACAGCCTTTCTCACCATCACCAACAGTTTCTGTGTTTACTAAAATAAAAACATACAATTGATTGATACAGGCAATATTATCTTACACTAGTTTTTGCCCGCGGTTTGGCTCGCTCGAGAACAGTACATTTTTTGAACTATAGGTAACCTATGTCCTTTTCGATACCCCTGACAACATGGATGCAAAATTTCATGATGTTCGTCGAGTAGTTAAGGCGTGAAAGCGTAACAAATAAACAAACTCAGTTTAGCATTTACAATATTACTTAGGATTACTTATTAATTAGAACAGAAACACAATGAAAAAAACATTGAGTGTAATTCCCGGCGCCTTAGCTTTGGCCAATAGATTAATTTAGACATTAGTCCTCACCATGCGCGCAAGAATGTAGATAGTCCTCAATAAGTTTTATTTCTTCAGGATCGTTGAAGATAGATTTAGCTAGCTCCAGAGCTGTTTCTTTTTGTACAAGACCGGCATCGTCCATCTGAAGAAGTACAAATAATATATTGAAGAGGGATATAGCATAATATACATATTAGTTGACTGATAACTGTTTGCAAAATTGATATGCATTAAAGCGTATTATTACGGGTCTATTATAAAATCACATATAGTCCATCTCTTTTTTACATAAACAAATTTGCATGAGCTTAGCTAAGCCAGCTAGAGACTTAGTAATGTCTGTCTTTTTTTAACAGCTATATTTATTAGAGATCAAATAAAGTCTAAAAACAGTATCTTATCTTATCTTATGAGGGGCCAGTCAGTGCAGACCGGCGACACTTCGACCCAGTGGGATCTTTTGTGTCGACACTCTCCCAATAACGACTGCCATAGATGTTCATGGCAGCCGGGACCAACAGCTTAACGTACTTTACGAGGCACGGAGCAGGCGATAATTGTCAATCAATACGCACATAATTTCGAAAAGTCATATAACTTCCGAAAGTCAGAGGTGCGCGACGTGGGTTCGAACCCGAGACCCTCTGCATTGCAGTCTGTTGGTATCCCCACTGAGCTATCGCTGCCCCTAAAAACAGTAACTTAATGATTGTATAATAAATTGTTTGTTTACTAAAGAAAACATACAAGAAAAATGGGCTACACGTTATTTACACGATTAAGTCGTTAGGATATTTTATCGGTATATTTATGGAATTATAACGTTTTTTAAGTTAACAAGTCCAAAAGAGTCATGCACAAACTGAAATTAAGTTACTGTAAGTTCCTAGTGCAGATAATAAACAGCACTTTTTATGTTAAATAACACAACAATGTTATGATGTTAATATATTATACTCACCAAACCAATTTCCTTCATAATACAAGCTAAGAAGCAAGGAGCGTTGGAGCTCGTTGGCATCTTACGAGCTCGAAGATTGGTGATATCCTCCTCTGTTATGATATTTTTGCTGATGCACTTCTTACCAACGGTTTCGAAATGAGCGTGGATTTGGGCTTTTTGATCTGCAGTCATTGCCTGTGTAATAATAGCAAAGGTAAATGCAACTATTTTGAGAAAGCAAACAGGTGATAAAATAAAAGAAAATAGACAAGTGTCATGTATACATATATTAGCCAATTTTATATCATCATCACTTACTAATGTTAAATATGGTGTCAATGCACAAAAACAAACACAACACAAAAATACTGATAACTTAAACATTTTCAACACGTATAATGATGGTCTTGAATGTCTGGTAACAGTGGCCAAAGCAATGACTTAGTGTTAAAAATTTGGCCTGTACCGAATTTATATGGGTAGACAGACTTGTAATGAGGTCTTAATGAGATACTACTAACAATGTTATTACTTTTCAAACATCAAATTTAGGACGTTATATTGGATTTAATAAATGGGTTACGATGACGATGACATAGCATCATGGCATCGCCAAATTACAAACGACGGCGTGCCGTCAAATTTTGACAATCATTGTTAGCGGAAAACTTGTCAACGGCACACACATTTCCGACTTTGTTAAGTATTTGTCCAAAATGTTACATTTGAATTTCGTCTGACTCAGAAGTCATATGTAGGTCATATGAATATCTTAAACATTAACTATTAATTGAATCCGTATATCCTATAATAATATATATATTTATAATTAGGTATTATTATTATTATTTTTAATAATACCTATATATTTCTTTTATATGATTAAAGATATTTAGTGAATCGACGAAAGACCCCCAGTAGGATAGTTTATAAACAGGATTGATATTATTACTATTATATTACAATCTTCTTCTTTTCTCTTCGTGTGGTTAGTGGCCAACCTGTTGTCAAGAGTTGTTCAAGCCTTGTTTTAGGCCTCTGACATGGATAAACGACTGCTGTCAATTTGACAACAACTGGGACCGACTTTTTACGTGCCCTCCGAAGCACGGAGATGCTCAGATGAAATACCACTAAGCGGTCACCCATCTATAAATTGACCGCACCCAACGTTGCTTAACTTCGCTATTCGTTTACCGATCAGTGAATGCAACTGGCTATGAGCGCCTACTTACTAAGTGTATTGTAATAGTAATAATGTCACGTACGTCCTCATTATCGACCTATTAAACAGTAATTTATCGCTTTGTCTAACGGTGAACGAAAACATTGCGAAACCTGCGTGTCTGAGAGTTCTCCGTAATGTTCTCGATGATATGTAAAGTCTGCCAACCCGCACGGGGCAGTGTGGTAAATATGGCCTAACCTTTCTCACCCTTAGTAGAGGCCCGTGCCCAGCAGTGGGACTGTTTAATAAAGGGCTGGTATTACTATATAATAAATATTATATGACTTAACTCCTTATATCATTACAGTCGATTACACAAATAATAACGCATGTCTGTTACATGCCATTTCCACTTAAATCGTGTTTATATATAGCATGTTTAACATGCTATGTCAATATACAAATAGTCAGCTATAATTTAAATTCCAAATATCCATTCAAAATAAGTTCCTCGTATGATATTTTTTTACGAAATGTAGTTATCAGAAATAATTATTTGACCGCTTATGATATCTTGTATTGAATTTTTTTGTAACCAAACTACGGGATGCGTTTATTTGTCAATAGTCCGTCATGGGTAGCCACAACAAGCGTATTATGAAATACGATAATTTGTCATGTCGTAAAAGTATTCTGCTAGCCAATATAGGTTTTATTGCGTCGACTTACGTGTCAATTTGTCATAAAAGTTGAAAATTATTAATATTATAAAATGGATTACTAACTGTAGTTAATATGATGCTTTTGTCGCTATCCGTTGGTTATTCACAATAGCAGTTTTCAGTATATAAAGGACAAATTATATCAATTCACACATTTGCTTTTTGAATTCACAAGTGATCAATAACCATGTTCAAATCAAGTTTCGTTATTTCTCTCGTCATTTGTGTTTTCTCTTATACCGAGGTGTGTATCCACAATTATTATATAACTAAGGTGTGGGTTATTATATTTTCTTTAACGAATCATTTATTTTACTGTGAATCTGGTATGCAGTGCTATTCTTTTGAAATACAGCCTTCAGTACAGCGACGTCGCAGCAATGAAAGTTCTGATTACTCCCCCATGGTATTTGCTTAGCTGCAATATACTATACTACCGCTTTTAGTTTAACGGCTGTGATTCCGAACTACTTAACGGCGTCTAACTAATTATTAAAATGTATCTATACATATTTTATTTCCCCAAATGTATAAGTGAGACCTCAATATTACATTTTTAATCACTTCAAACGTTCAGTCGAGATATCTCGAAGAAAATACGTAACCAGCGTAAACGTGCCATTAACGTGCCATTAATACCATTTACTTCAGTGCTGCACTTCCGGTCTTTCGTTTGTGAGTCTGAAGGCCTACCGTACCGTGAAAAGTATATGCCGAAGTTTCAGGGCGACTGTTCGTGCCGTAAAAGAGTTTTGATACGTAGCCTCTCGATTGTCCTACATTATTTTATAAAGCAATCCAAACGACGGAGGAACATTACTTAGAAAGAAAGAATACCGAAGAAATTTGTTTGTAAGATTTTTGTTCTGCCCGAAGTTTCCGTTAAACAATTACATGGCAGACCTACTACGAGTATTTCGAGACGGAGCTCATCGTTGCGTACAGTGACGAAATTGTGTTTAGGATAATTGCTTACCTGGTAATTCCCGTATAAAATTAGTTTGTTTACAATAAAGTCGCAAGTCATGATGACCATGCGGCAAGCGATTATAACAATAACCAAGACGTTTAAAGTTCAAACTTTTGTTTTTATATTAAAAATCTACCAGATGACCTATTGAGTCGCAGTGGACACCGACGGCCAGACACAATAGGTTTTCAATTATGCCTGGCTTTGATTTTGGCTTAACAATTGACAGATTACATTAAGTTGCAAATACTCTTCGATTGAGTATCTCATTTATATGAAAATAAATAAAAAACAGCTAAGAGAACAATCAGCAATCAACCAAGAATGCCATAAAAGTTCTTCACCAACGTCTTTTTAAATTGATGGTGCTATATTTCTAAGCAAGTATCACATATTTTTAGGCATATTCCTTAGAAGAACTGAAGCAAAAATACGTGGAGATGATAATACAATGTTCAGAAAACTTTCCAATAAGCGCTGATGACTTGGAGCTGTTGAAGAATAAACAAATGCCAGACAAGGAATCTATCAAGTGTCTTTTTGCTTGCGTTTATAAGAAAGCTGGAATGGTAAATATGCTTCTTGTCCTTACAATATTTGAAGAAATTTGTTTAAATTTTCTCCTTCTCGTTTTGGAAAGTAAGTTACGAGCCAAAGTTTATTAAATTAACAGATCCGTATACCGTACGCCGTATTATTCGAATAATCGGTTGTGTATCTACCGAAAGTTGATTAGGCCTAAGTACTATAAACATACCATCATATCATAGATTAAAATAAATCCTGATTCATATTGTTGTAAACTGTCCAAATGCTCACGTTTTCTTCACAAGGAAAATATAAATAATACCACGCAGATATTTACAATAACTATGATCATTGTCTCCAGACCTTAGTAACAAAAGTATGTTTTAAAGTTAATACTTTTAATAAGTTTTAAATACATCTGAAGAACTTACATAATACACATTCCCTTTACAAAACATTGTTTCATAGATTGTGTAAGTAGGTACACAATGTAGTTAAAAGTATTTACGCATCATGGATGCATTTGAGGCACTGGACGGAGATCTGTTCAGTGCCTATTTTTTTCAATTTGTAATAAAAAAGCAGGTGACATTATTTAATGATCATCATGAAGGATTTTCAGAATACCAATGTGTTCGGGTTACATTGACGGATAATTTTGTATAAATATTACGCAAGGTCGCCGATGGTTAGTATAACCAATTACACGCTACATGATCACCATACAAAGCCTTCTAGCAGTCATTAAAAGTTAATGCTCTTATTCGCCGGAAACTGATTTTTCTATGAATTTGATCATGGTTGCCTGTATAACACTATAATTATCCATCCTTACGCTATTTTTATTGTTAATCAAAATTCTTTGTTTCCGTTTTTGCTTTATAATTAAAATTTTAGTTGGTCAGTGTAAAATATCGCAAGAATTATAATACTTAATTAGTTTTACATAGTCGGGTTTTTAATAGCATAACCACAACAAACCCGGAATTAATATGGCTGAAGGATAATTAAAAGTGACTTTATAGTTATAATCGACTTTAGCTTGGTATTTGCAATAATGGACATTAATATATTTTTCAAAGAGAGTATGTAGACATAAATATGTATATGGATTGATAAACATAAAAGAAAGTAGGGATAAATATGTAAAAGATGACATATCTAGGAAGAAAGTGGATACAGTACACAGAGTAAAGTACATTATAGGCTGACGCCAATAAACTTCAGATGAATAATTAAAAGTATCAGGACCGGAAGTTATATGCAATCGCCTTTAGAGTATGCAATTATGTTATTGCTTTGGTTGCTTCAATTCCTACGTGAATAGTTCATCTTTTTTATTTTTGTATGCTAGTTTTTATTGTGTCTACGTTTACAAAGTCCATAGTCATGCCAGCTTACTAAATATTTGACAATAAGCCAATGGATAGGAAAATAACCTCTTTTAATTTTTTATTAATATATACAGATACATACAAAGGTATATTATGTTTGACTATTTATAGTAATAACCTGATATCGATGTTTGCTATAGAAAGGCAAGAAACATTACAGAGATTCATATTCCTATGTATGTAATTCCAGATGAACGATAAGGGAGAACTGTGGATTGAAGGCGTTAATGAAATGTCTCGGAAATACTTATCACATGATCCCGTTAATATGCAGAAGAGTGAAGAATTTACACAGGCCTGTGAAAGCGGTAATTTTATATTTCATATTCGACTGAACATTCGGATGTCACAGTAGTTTTAAAGATCACATCACCGTTTTCGATGTGTTGAAACACATTGTTCGACTGTAGGGTCGATTACTAGATTTAACGATATAACGGTAGTTTCTCCAATATTAGGTGTTCTTTATGTTCAGAAATGTTGTTATCTCTTAGTTTAAAATGTTGCAGCTGCGTCAATGTTAGTTAATGTTGACAGAGGATGCGCGTTTAAACCACTAGGCAACATTTGACGCGCGACATTTGCACAACATTGTTACTCACGGCAACGCGGTACTTTGTTTAGCAAAGTTTGTTTCGTCGGCAACATGTCGCCAGAGGAACTAGTGTTAATTTCAGCAGTTTCATTACACCACACTACGGACATTTTTGCGCGACACGTCTCCACTTAACAAAATTTGATGCTCAACTGCATGTTGCACGGAAACAAACAAGCCGCGCGTCATGTTGCGCGCTAGCTGGCAACGTCGCGCGTTGTTGTGCAGCCTTGCCGAGCTTGTTGAGCGTCAGTTGTTGCCTAGTGGATACGAGGCTTAACACTAACTTACCGATCTCTCCTTGGTTTAACCTTTTTATCAGCAATTACGAGTCGTTAACGTTTGATTACTTGTCCATAATGGGCGATTCCTTACTGATTAATGTGAATAAGGTTTTATTTTCGTTAGAATTTAATGGTATAACTGTGATATGGCATTACGCCTGAATATTCTTAAATGATTAGACAAGGTATGATGTTAGTTTCGTAGATAAATTTTTTAAGCAAGCTTATTGACGCTTATCGGACATAGTATCATATTTTGAACCAGAAAATTTGCTGTTGCACAAACACACAGAGAATGCACCTACGTTACTGAATCGACAAGACATTAATATCTATTATTATTTGCTTGCAGTGAATCAAATTCCAGTAAGTGATGGAGACAAAGGTTGCGAGCGAGCTGCTTTGATCTTCGAGTGTACTGTCAAAAAAGCTCCTGATGTAAGTTTTCTAACTATTGTTTCGACTACATAATAATGTTTGTAGGCAATTTAACGAATCTAAAGAAGTATATAACGTCTTTTTTTAAATATTTAGTAGAAGTGGCAAAGAGCATATGTTTCATCTGATAGCAAGGGATTACCGTGGCCTATAATCGAACGATAGGTACATGCGTTTTGTCGGCCTAATGGAAAATGGAAAGAAGTGGTGAGGTAGATATGTAAACCTCCGGAACTCTTATAAAAAATGTGCCTAAATAACTTTTGATCAAATTCGATCTCCTAATATGTGTCATTCAAAATGTTTGGTCTAGGTATTTTTAATTGTTCATAAAAACATGCTAAATCTGTGTAAGCGGAAATCTATCACAAGTTACGTGTAATATATACCCTATTGATTATCATAATGCCTATTGTCTCTTGCTAATTTTCCTATCTATAAAAACGAAAAATAGGATATTAAATAATCAAACATGGATCATATGGAAAATACTTCACAATGGAACAATTATAGTAACATCTCCTTTATACATAGTTGAACTATATTTTCTACAGTATCTATCGTTAATTACCGTAGTCGATTGCTAGATAAGATATAGTCGATATAGTCATGTTCCTTAGTAAATTATCCTTAGTAAATTATCCTTAGTCAGTAGAATTATGTTATTTGTGTTTCAGTTCGATTTTGTATGAGCAGAGAAAATCGAGTACACCGCAAGTTGCAACAAAAGGAACGACACTTACCTTTAGTAAAATAACTTTAAATATCTTTAAGGTCTATCTTATATGTAATAACCTTAGTACGGTATATTTCTATTAGTATCAATCTATATTATCTGAAACAAAATTTAGTAGAATGGTCATTTTCGTAGCAAATGGAAATCCGTAGTCTCTGCCTACCCCTCTGGGAAACAGGCGTGAATCTATGTATGTATGTATGTATGTCATTTTCGTTTCACCGACCGAGTTCTCATAATTGTTCAAATTCAAAGAATAATGATTATACCTATAAAATGTATTGAAATCCTTGCACACTACATTTAATTTGGGTAGTATTTAACTGCACAGCAAAAAATACTAATTGCAAAGCAAAATATATTTAAAGAGATCAAACTAAGTCGACCTATTTTTGGGTGGATTTAAGAAGGAACAACCAACCCTTCCGAGACGGAATGCAGTGATTTGAGGCGTATAGGTGCTCGTTATGCTATGCAATATTTGCTGTGCAATTAGTATTTTTGATGGTCATTATATTTAATCCCGTTTAATTTTTGTCATTTATATAGATACTGACAACGGAAATAAATATTAAATCTGACATGTATTAACAGAAAGATTGTATCACAACGTCAAAAAAATGTAATTGTAATAAATTAAACCCACATTGCCATTTTAGAATTTGAATATAAATTTATCAACGTTGAGCAATTTTCCTAATAGCTTTTGTAATTTTATTTAGTATTTATACAATGTAAAATAGGTTTTACAATACATTTTCGTTAACGAACTTACGCGAAACTGTTTTGTGTCGATATGTGGAGTTCAATATTGGTTTTGTTAGCAATATGTGGCTGTATTGCCGTGAGTATCGATATTTTTAAGTATTTTTGTATATCTAGTTTAAGTTATAACTGACGAATTGGCCTGTTGTATAAAACAATGTTAATCGACTAAAATAATAAAAACCCGTAAGAAAATAATTAGATTTTTTAATTTGTGTGTAGATGACGGCGATTCTCCTAATATAAAAACACATAACACAGACTAGTGATACACATAAATGCATTCGAATACAGTAGAGCTCAGCGCGATATCTATTTTGCATGGTCAAGAAGACAGCGCAAGTTCCAATAGTATTATCTTATTACTTATAATACATTTGAATGTTATTGTGCATATCGCTAACATAGGCACACGCCTGTATAGGCTGAAGTGTTTCATACCTCCTACGTACGTTCTTGAATCGGTGTTAATACTGAAATTTGCCTGACAGGAAAAGCTTGAGCGTACGAACAAAGTTTTGCCACAGGACCAATAAGGCAGTTACGGTACCAACATAGATAATATCAATCCTAAATAAACCAGTTTCCTAGCATGTCCTTAAATCAGTTAATTCGTTAGAGAACCTTGAACTCCAAGAAATCAAAGAGTGAATGGCTTCAGACCTATGACTTAACCAGAAGATTTAATCTCTCCTTTAACATTGTTGTTTAATGATATTTGGGTATTTATTGAAGCATTACCGATTGCCTAAAAAGATGATAAAATATTAAAGATAAAAAGACATATATTTTAAATTTCTCCCGTCTTGCTTTTGCGTCCAATATTTCTCATTTTTGGCTCTATAGGTAACATTCAAGAAAGGTACTTTTGATATAGAATTTATTTTATGGATTATACAATGTTTTTATAGGCTATCACTGAAGAAGAATTAAAGATTCAAATAACAAAATTAGTTATGAAGTGTAACAAGGATTCGGCAGTAGACATGAATGAGTTGCTGAAGCTACAAACCTACGTGGTTCCTACCAAGACTGAAACGAAATGTCTGCTGGCGTGCGCTTATAAGGAAGCAGATATTGTTAGTACCATGTTTTATTAATATAGGTATTTCACTTACTTTTAATATATTCCACTCGAACAACAACTTTCACAGAACTACAACATAATTTTTAATTAAGTATATAAACTAATTCGACAAGGCTCTAATTAGAAATACCAATTAATTAAATAAATATTAAATATTTTTTACATTATTGGAATCGAAAGCTTAATATTAATTTGCAGAAACTTTGAAAACATTAAATTGGAATTGAATACAACAAATCTTATATTGTGACATGGCTATAATTTAGTAGTTCTAATAAATCGTGTTCTCTAATACTATCTTTGCTGTTGTCTCACTCTCGCACATGAAAATACGATGCTACACTGGTAAGATCCCTAATATCTGCAAAATACAGTAATGATTTATAATTTGATTTTAGTAGTTAGCTAGATGTTACGACTAAATGTTATTTCGGTCAAATGTATCATCTATTAAAGGTTTGATTCTAGCAAACAACTACTTAATTTTCCAGATGACGAAAGATGGTTTGTATAACCTTGATCACGCATACAAAATAGCCGAAGATATGAAAAATGGAGATGAAAAACGACTGCAAAATGCGAAAAAGATGGCTGACATTTGTGTCAAAGGTAAAGTACAAAAGAAAATAATTAAATTATCTAATACACTTCAATTCATGCATCGTGTAGGTATACATAAATAGTCATAATTTAAATAAAAAGCATTGGAGCTATTTAGGTCATTATTATAGCAGACATAATAATTATAATTAAACTTAATTTAAGATGTCTTACGATAAACATAATTATTGTCTTTAATTCTACCGTAAGGCCTTAGACCGTTAGAACGTACCTTGTCAATTAATTTACTGTGCCTATGAAGGAATTTATACTTATAATATCAATTATAATATAACAATTAGATATAATATTGTACTTGTAATTATAACTTACTCATCATCATCATCATCAGGCTATAATAGTCCACTGCTGGACATAGCCCTCCCCCAAAGAGCGCCATAGCGCCCTGTCTTCAGCTTGCCGCATCCAGCATCTGCCTGCAGTCTTTCGCAGATCGTCATCCCACCTGGTCAGAGGGCGTCCTACACTACGTTAACTTACTGTTACTTATAAATTACATTTATCAACTAGCACTATAGGATATTTACATCTATACTAATATTATAAGGCTGAAGAGTTTGTTTGTTTCTTTGTTTGAACGAGCTAATCTCAGGAACTACTGGTTCGAATTTGAAAATTCTTTTAGTTTTGGATATCCTATTTATCAAGGAAGGCTATATAACATCACGCTGCGACCAATAGGAGCGGACTTCTCTTATATGAAGCAAACGAAATTGCGTGAGTCAGCTAGTCCTTAAGATGACGTGTTTGATGCATAAAGGGGTAGAGTCTTATATTATTTTCTACGTTATATGCCTGCAATATAGTGCCCGGTAATGTTGCCAACAATAACATTCGTACTGTTTAATACCTATACGGCATATGGTATATGACTCGACTGTATAGCCTTACAATTATGCTTGGCATGGCTGACGCACAAAAATGTTGTTGATATGGCCAGAATACGGCTAAAAAAACATGCACACATCTCAGTATAATATTGCCCATTGAAGCCCTTTGACTTAGTAACCGATTAACATACATAGTACATCAACTAACTTATATTACCTATTGTTTTCAGTCAATGATGCGAAAGTATCAGACGGAGCCAAGGGTTGTGACAGAGCGGCGCTAATCTTCAAATGCACCGTAGACAACGCTCCTAAGGTTCGTACTTGTCCTGTTTCCTATCATATCGTAATCGTGGTCAAACATCCCCTTATTAAACTTACTTAGTCTTTAGAATTAAAATTGTTGTGTGAGAACTTCTGAAAGAGCCTACCGTCGCCCATTTAATTTGGTGATATTACAAAGGAGGTGGCTTGCCGAGGAAGTATTAATACTGCTTTTCGCCCGGTGAGCTCCGGCGGCTCACCTTTCCTCATTTTTCTTTCTTTTAAAAGACAACTCCTGCACTAAGAATAATTCCTGTATCGTGGGGGATACAAAGAAGATCCAGACTCGGAACAACCATTTGTGGATCACACAAATGTTTGGCCCGTGTGGAACTCGAACCCACAACTCTCGGCGCAGTGACAGTGAAGAGATGATCACTTAAACCACTACGCCATACGTCCAGTAAATACTAATGTGATTCCTTGGCTTTCCATACATAGGCTCATACTTATAATTCCGAAGATATAGGCAGATGTTTATTCCACATCAGTGTCCAATATACCTAATACGTGGCGTGGTCTACTGGCGTACACCGGGCACAGACCAAAATCCGTGCCGCTACTGAGAGCTTGGTGGCAAAAAATTTAAATAACATTTGTCCGAGCTTCGAACCCGAACTCGAATCAATTCAGAACTGTTGCGCTACCGAAGTAGTTCATATTAGTTTTGCTGTTATGAAGCTTTAATTACACACTACAAGTCAATAAAACATAAAAATGATGAAAAATATATTCGTTAGTTTAATATACTTACACTATCTTTGCATACTAATATGTATTAGTATGGCAGCTTTTCCAAATATTTTTATAATTATCTAACTTACTGCTTTTTGTTTCAGTTTGGATTTAAATTATAAATAAATCACAAGGGTGCGTTCGGTGACTAGGTGATGTAATGCTCCACATTGATATATCTACATATCTATTTATTTAGATATACGTAAATAAATTAAATTTAATAAACTGAATATTTATTTTTATTTATGAGAATACCATTTGTAATATTTATGACACAGATACCTGTTCAGATTTAAAACAGTTTTTATTGTGAGAATTGGCCCAATTGGTAAAGTGTATAAAGCAATCTTAAATCCATAGAGAAAAAAAATTACATTGGCTATTATTGGTTACGGGCGTAAAGGAAGTTTGATAGTATACTACTCGTCATATGTTCAACTAAATCCTATCTAATTTGCAACTGGTTTTCTTAGCGTCTATCTATACATCTATACATATCATAAAATCGTAGGCAAGTCAAAACTGTACATTGAAAATTATTTTAAAAGAATACTTGAGCCGTGATCTACAATCGATATCGAAGCCAAAAATATAGTTTTTAGAATTTTTGTCTGTTTGTCTGTATGTATGTCCGGGCTAAACTCAAAAAGTACTGCATGGATTTACTTCAAATTTTGCATGAATATTACTAACAGGTCTGGTCAACATATAGGCTACATATTATCACGCTATCACCTACGGGGGAGGAGCTGTGAATCTTTATTTTTCTTACGCAATGTTGTTTTTGAGTAAGCCATGCTATTATCTAGCTTTACACTATAAAAACTACGCCATTTAAGTAACTTGGGCAGAGAATTAAATAATAAGAACGGAAAACGGGCTAAGAACAAGAATTTATTTACTATCGGTTCCGTGCTACATAGTACCATCGGCTAAGAAAGTGGTCTACCAATTTTGACAAAAGTTTCTGTGTGATCTAACTATCGCTAAGGTTGACACATGTTGACACATGGCATGACGTGAATATAATCCTATCCTAACTAATATTATAAAAGCGAAAATGAGTTTGTTTGTTCGTTTGTTACCTTTTCACGCCTAAACCACTGAACCGATCATCCTGAAATTTTGCACATACGTTGACAGGTGTACAGAAACGGACATAGGCTACCTTTCATCCCGAAAAAAAGTACTGTTCCCGAGAAAAACAATAACAACGTTTTTATGATAATAGATGGCGCCACGTGTCTTTCGAATCATGATTAAATTATATTATTACAAGCAGAGTACGATCCGAATTGACTGTCAAATTCTAAATTAACGCGAGCGAAGCCGCGGGCAAAAGCTAGTATTATAATAAACTTAAATAGGTAATATTGTCCAACCAAGACCGCTGTAAAGCAACCGAAACGTGCATCGGAGAAAGTGTAAACCTAAATCGTTTAATAATTTATATAGTTATAATTCAACAATATGAGTTTAATAGTTTCAAAATTATGTAATAACAACGCAATAAAATCCGTATAAAGTAGTTTAATTTCAATTTAATACGTAATTCGTTATAAGTCTATTATAGATTATTATACTCACTTTGTTCGATACTGAAATCGAATCTTGGACAACATGATTAGTCTTCAATATAAGTACAACCTTATGCCACGAGCCGGCGAAGCAGTCAAAGCCCACTGAAACTGCTAACAGTTTGTAAAAAACGTAAAGCAAACTCACTTGTTTGAAATATTTAATTTTACAATAATTATATTTATATTCTTTTTTTTTGAGCCAATGGGCCTCCCTGTTCAGACTATCCGCATAAAAACGGGCTTATAATAGTCACTTAAATCATAATATATGTACAAGCTTACTATAGGCTAAATTATAAGCATAAAAGATTCAGAAATAAAGGTTAGAATAATAAGCCTTAAATGTTTTGCTTTGATTGAATAGGTTCCTATAAGGTTTTATTACCTACTTTCTTTGACAGTTTTGATAATACAGTAACTGTATAATAGAGATCTCTTGAAATCCTTCTTCTATTGTTTATAACTATAGAGACTATGGAGGTATTACATGAAACCATTTTACCAAATAGTTAGGTTTTAGAAACGCCGAAGTTTCGGACCGTTTATTCGTGCTATCTGTACCTACCATAAAACATGTAAAGGAACGTTTTGCTCGTCCTAACTCCTAAAATGATGTTTTCCGAGTAATGGAGTAATGTCACTTTAAAATAAATAAACTTCATACATAATAGGTATTTCAAAATGCTTCGTTCGGCCCCAAATTTCGGACAAACATTTTCATGGTATTTCGACGGATAAGTATTACGATCCCTTTCTAAATATTAGTATTTTGGATTTAACTATATTTTCAATGTTGTATTTGATTCTAATTTCACCAAAACGAGAGTCTATCTACTTACCTTACCTCCTTAGGTACTGTCCTTATCTCCGATTTGTTATTGGAGGTATGGTAGGTACCTAAGTAGATAGTTACACTCGTTGATAAGTAGCTACTTGTACAGTCATCAGTTACTTACAAGGATAATTCCTTTTTATTTCTCACGATCATGATAAAACTGATAAATAGTCAAAATGGTTTAATAATAATAAAAATTACAATCCTATTTGTTTAAATGTTTACTGCTATGTCATTGATATATAATATATCAATGTGATGTACAGGTTTTTTGCCAAAAGAGCTAGTTTAGGATTTAAAACAACCCACCGCTTAGTGCATCGGTCAGTCGTTTTAAACAATTAACAATTAAGTGATGTTACTAAAAAAAAGGTTAGGTACCTACGCTAAATCAAAACGAATAACAATATTATAATATAGTGAATTGATATTTCATGTTAACGCCATCTATTGAGGTCACTGCTCACTATTATGCCAGTTACTTAGCGTGCACAGATTGTATTGTAAGTGAACGTGCACCAACTTATTTTAGTTCGCTGGTCCCTCGCTAGAGGGCAGTTTTAATAGAATTAACTTTACCTGCTACTTTGTTCGTGGTGGTGCCTGCTTATAAAAAAGTAGCCTATACTCTAGGTTATAACTATCTCCACTAAGAGTTCATACCTACTAGTTAGTTCAACGCTTTCGTTATAAAATAATACTAGGTACTATTCATGGCAGATTTAATAACCTCAAAAGCGTTGCTTTTTTATAACTTATTTAATATTATTGTAATGCTATTTACACGTTAAAAAATGAGTTGTAAATAAATATATTTATACAATAGCTATAGGAAGGATTTTATTGCTACCGTTGAAATAATAAATCCTGCGCCTACTAGGTACCTATAGGTATTTAAAGTTTAACCAGGTAGCTAATGCAAAAGTTATGACATGGCAAGTATGAACCTACTTATACAAAAATTATATACTCCTATGGTCTTAAAGTATTATCAGCTGTTTGATTCTTCCCTTCTAAATAAAATTAATTATCGATGAGAAAAACCCACGACACGGAACATGCCCCGGCATGGCATGACTCACACATGGGCATTTTTAAAGCGAGTTTTTCAACACCCCTTGCGCACGTACACGTTCCATCGGCGATGCGTGCGCGCACACATAGAAAGGTCAGTAGGCAGGCAACTTCATTCAAAACTGTCTCGACCGAACGTCGCTCGAACTTCACTCGTTTCGTAAGCCAAACACCGTATGATCGGTTCTTTGATGACGTTTGCCCAAACAAATTGTCGGTTTGTAGTTTGTTTTGTCAATATTTCTGTGATTGTTTGTGTAGTAAGCCAACGGTGTGCATGTGATTTATCTTGTTCTGTGTTAGTATCCATAGTTTGTGGTGAAATTATGTTATTTAAATTATAAATCAATCACATGTCGTTGAAACATGTTTTTTCTATAATTTTAAGTCGTTTTTGTGTGTTATGTCTGCTTATTAATCGTGTTTATTTGTGAAACAAGACCTAATCTTATTGGAAGAAGGTAATTTTCGTGGTATGTATAAACAGTTTCATTTATAAAAGTGTTACTTACCCGATAATTGAAAGAATAGCACTGCATAATATAAAACAACAAAATATTTATTTTAATATCTTTACACAAGCTTTTTTACATTATTTACTCACTAAGCTCGCTAAACGTTTTAATGTTATGGGTCGGATAATTTAGGAGACCTTAACTTAATTGGGATAGGAATAAATTTGTCATCATCTTTATCAGTAATATCGTATCGGCCTGGAGAATTTATGGATTGATCTACAGTTTTGACTGAAGCACGAAATCGTTTGATTCCTGTAGCTCGTTTTACATCATTTCCATTGTTGGCTGTTAATATTTTTCTTTTATAATTCGCATGAATCGGATTCTCAATTTGTACCTGGTCAGATTTTAAAATCCTTCTTTTAAAACTGTCATTTTTAACTGAAGCCTCATTACTTAACTTTTTTATTTTATCTGCGTATGCCTTCAACGGTTCTGTAGGAAAGTCAGGCTCTGTAATTTCTTCTGTGTCCCGTCTTCTGCGTTTACCAGAAATTACTCCAAGTTGTAGAAGAACCGGATTACTCACTAACGCTGCAGCTGCACCGAGTAATGCGATCCCAGCTAAAGGCCAAAGTACAGCCTTTGTGGCTAACGCCTGTGATAAAAAAAAGAAAACTTTGTATCAATAATATAATCATGAATAAATTTATCATACTGTAACCAATATCATGACATGTTCTTGTAAAGAAAATGACTATTTAGAGCGATTATATGAAGCGATAACAATAATTACCTACATGAATAAAACGAATTAAATCTGCAGAGCAATTAAGTGAAAGATAATAATTTGTAGTACCGTCATTTGAATGTTTCTAGGTTAACAAGAATTTAATGATACAATGTGGGAAAAGTACTAACAATTTGGGAATACGACTAGCAATTTCGACAGTTTTTTAGTTTATACAACTAAGTTGGTAAACAAATATGCACCTCACTGTTGACAAACAGCCTTGCTAACAGCACAGCGCTTCATTATGGAATTTTGGAACACAACAAAACGATGTTTGACTGCGATTCTCGGTAAGGTGGATGTATACCCACGATAAGTTACTTTATTTTTATGGCGAGTCTATTCGGCACAATTCCAGACACCTAACTACTACTGAGAATTCTCTAACAGAAATTCCAATAACAGTTTGCCTGACTCGAGAGTCGAGTTATGCAAGGGAACTAATCTAAAAGTAAGGCCTTTAAAATTATACCGGAAACTGAAAACAGTCCAAAACGGCCCAACATTCTTAAAAACCTATATAAAAATTATGAATAGTTGTAAAAAATATGACGCTGTGTTTGACTTAGATACTACGTAGAGGTCTGATTCATGGTGAGGTCATGACTTTGAGTTCGAGTCATATGGCACGCTCCCCTGACTTAATAATGTGTACTTAATTAACTATCGCTCATTAAAAGCTAAGTACAATATCGTTAGGAAACCTGCATGTAATGTTGACAAAGATGTGTGAAGTCGTATGAATCTTCATTGAACAGACGAAATAGACTATAGTGTTTTCATATTGAAAGTATGGTTGTGCCCAATACTAGGACGGTTGATGAGCTAAATAAGAACTTAGTACACTGTATGTCTGCGTGCATTTGAAAGCAGACAAGTGTGGAAGGGACAATATTAGGCCAAATCAAATGGTTTAGTTAGAATTGAGGTCAGATTACTTAAGAGATACAAATAATATCGGAATGGATAAAGAAATGTAGTAACGTCGTCTTCTTAGCTAGCGACAGACATGTATGGGCAGATATATGAGAATGTCCCTCAGTAACAGTTATATTATTACGTAAATATGTACAATAAGGTGAACCCAATCACCCACAGTAAACAACAATGTGACAAAACAATACATAATATTGATGTGATGTGTAGGGTTTCCAGGTATTTACATGTCCCCTTGAGCTGGCAGCTAAACGTAAATTTTTTTTAAGATGCTTCTGGTCTTAGAAGCTTCCAAAGGTTAACGCTTACCAGGGTATTAGTTGGCCAAGTGCTCGTTTATTACGTTGGCTATATTCAAGCAAAATATGGTAAAGTCGGTATTACAACAAAACTAGACCATGTACCGAGCGATTAAACTGTTAGTTGTTTCACGAATGTTGAGTAGGCGAAACTTAGCAATTTACCGTGCCTGCATTGTGCCATGTAACTGTTGATAATTATGTTAAGCATAGTCTAGCCATAAACAACGTCCTGAACACGTTATTGCGTGGGTCAAAACATGTACTATTAAGTATGTACCTACATGTCATATTGATAAAATGCCTAGTTAGGAATATTATCCGTGATATGAATGGGTGCATTCTAAGCTATGAACTGTATAATAACATGGAACTTATATAGGTATAGCTAGATTTATGTGTCGTTTGTTAGTATAGTTGAGTCATTAATGTGTACAATACGTATTATGAGTCAAGTAGGTATAAAGAGATTAAGAAATAATAATAAGTCGTTCGATTTTCCTCACAAAATAGACCAACTCGGTACCACGAGATATCATAGCTGATAACTTTGATGAACATCGCAGACTCGCACGAGTTCTATCGATAAAGTAAACCCATCTATACTATCCTAAAAGTGTAAAGAAGCTGAGTTTGTACATTGAAAATATATATTTAAAATTGTAAGGGTATCTGAATCCTAGTTCATATTTTGTTTGCCTGTCTTATACTTTGAGCTTCACGCAAAAAAATGGTAGATAGATTTTGACAAGGCTATCACAATTGGGTTGCTTAGGGCTAAACCGAAAATAATAATATAATAATAATAATATTCTATCACTTACACACAATGCCATCTAGCCCAAACTAAGCAGAGCTTGTACTATGGGTACTAGCCAATGGATAAACATACATATACATATACTTTTTTTGTAAATACATACATATTATACATATAAACACCCAGACCAAGATAAACGTCCATGTTCTTGCACACAAAATGTTTGACTTGTGCGGGAATCGAACCCGCGGCCTCAGGCGTGGTAGTCGGTTACACTAACCACTACGCCATCTAGGTACGTCATAATAATATCATCAATGTACGTCACGTTTATTTTAATTTACTTCATTAGTACCCGTAGTGGGTACTTCTTGAAAATTATTCTTTACAACGTTGTTGTGCTATTTTGTTCATTCTGAAATACAGGTGCATAGACCTGAAAAACATTAATCATGCTTTTCATTGTTCTTGAGTTTATGACACTTTCTTTTGAAGGTATCATAACCTAATAGAGTGCACCGAAGTAGGTCTCAATATGTATGTACAGTTGTATGTAGCATCACGTCATTATAACGATTCATGTGAATGTCCTCAATATTTGCTAAATAATAAAGGTATATAGCCTATATACGAAGCTAAGCTATACTTTAACAACTATAATCGATATTTTTACACTAGCAAAAAGGGTTGTTAAAAAAAGGGTAGTGCACTAGTTCTGTTTGTCTATGTATCTGTAAACTGTAAATCTGCTTGTGGAAATGTAACTCCAAAACGAATAAACCAATTTCATTGCATTTTCTGTTTACATAGTTCGAATGATTGAAATGAAAATGGAGTGGCTTCTAGCTATGGTTTTTGGCATTCGGTTCTTTTGCTTAAAGATCAACTTTATACAATTTCTTATTTGTATAATTAACGATCGAAATTTATATCAGTCTAATGATGAATCAGCAAATAAATATTAATCACAAATTTAAGGGTTTTGGGTTAGATTTATCATTTAATGCCAAGATGGAGTAAAAGGATGGCGACTTTATTTTCTTTTTGTTTTAAATAAGGTATCTAGTGTAAAATGAAACTAAAAAAAGATTTGCTAAGCTACGCTTTTCTAATGAATTTGGCTATGCTTATGACAAACATAAAATGTTCACACTTACGTTCTTATGGTGTTTATAAGGTCCATGGCCATAATGATGATGTCCCCCGTAATGGTGAGGTTCGTAGTGATGGGGATCGTAGTGGTGAGAGTCATGGTCATGGTGTTCATAATTATGTGGCGCATAGGCGTGGGGATCAGGGTGGGGCTCATGCAAGTGGTAGTCATGTCCGACATCATAGTGTGGTGTTTCTTCGTACTCGTTTAAGGCGTAACCTGGAAGATATTGGTTTGATTATATTTTGATATCGGCAGAGATCTTTTATTAACATTTCTTAAAAGCTTATAATTTGGCTAGCTATAGAGGATGTAGCGAATTCTTCTATCTACTAGCTTCTAAGGTCTTACGTAGAAGCTGAACCTATCAGCGTCTACCGGATACAAGATGCAGTGCTGTTAAAAACTGCCTGACAGAAAAATGTAAGACCACAATATGCCCAAGGTGTTACATCCGGGATCTCAAGATCAGTAGCCAGTAAGAATGTGGTTGTATTAAAACTATACTAACCATCTTAGGAATTCAATGTTGAAGTCTAGTGTTTTAGAAAATAAAATAACTAAATAAATACTAGGACAATAGCGACCTTTATACTATTTTATACTATTACAACATTTTCTTTATATTTGTTTATTTTTTTGTATTTTCTTCTTGTTTGTATGTTAATAATATGTTGTGTTTTTGGTGTGTGTAATAAATTATTTTTCTTTCTTTCTTTCTATTTATTTAAGTCCTTTTTATTTGCTAGGAGAGCCGTCATAATACTACTTCGTCATATTCCATTCAGTTAGCTGCCTCGTATACAACCTTTTTTGGTTATACACAGCCTGCCAATAAACGATCAGAGCAGGTGGATTGGCGATCACAGTAAGAAATGAACTAGCAGGTGTTTATCTTGTAGGCGCCCTAATAGATCCACATGATTGGAAGGGATCGCCTTTTTTGGCCTTATTTAATAAAAAATGTGCGCAAGTAAAACGACTGCTGTGCATGAGATTGTAAGATCGATTAATGGTTCGGACAAAATGTTATTGAGAGTTTCTGTCTTTCTAAATTAGTTGTTAAATTCTTTGTAGCAACACGGAGTCTGGAACAGTGCCCAGTAGACGTCAATAAGTTTACCTATTACGTGGGATCCAAGACCGCTGGCAAAATGTTGATGTAGGTTCTTTTCTGTCTTCCACTTCAAGAATATAGGCGTGACACTTGACAAAAATTTCTGTGATCCACAAATAGTTATGCTGTGTCTGGGTGTCTTTTGTGTCCGTTGTTTGAATGTTTGTATAATCCCCGCAACGAAGGAATTATTTTAGTGCAGAAGTGGTCAATTTTAAAAAAGAAAAGAAAAAGATTCTCATATTCCATGACAATATCTAATTGTATAATGCAACGTTACTTATTTGGAGATAATTACGATGTCGTTGACGTTATGTGAAGGGAGCAACATAAATTATGTAATCGCTCATTATAAAACAATGTTAGGCTATGCAGCTGCCATAGTGCAATTAACTGTCGCGTAACAGATAAGTCATTGCATTATACAGTACAATGTTGCTAGATAAGAAATAAAAATTACATCTATACTAATATTATAAAGTTGAAGAGTTTGTTTGTTTGTTTGAACGCGCTAATCTCAGGAACTACTAGTTCGATTTGAAAAAAATATTTTTGAGTTGGATAGTCTATTTACCGAGGAAGTTTATAGGCTACATAACATCACGCTACGATCCAAGGGGTCGGCGCAGTAATCATAAACGCGGATGAAACCGCGGGCACATCTAGTAGTCTATATATAGGCGGTAATAATTTAAATAGCACGCAATATAGTACTTCGGGAATATCCCCGAAGGAGGCAGAAATACACTTTTGAGAGGAAACCATAGGTAGCTGACAAATGTAGGTGTAATACTTACATTTCGCCTAGCTATGGTTTTGGATACCACATAAGAGGCGAGATTTTTGCTGTCTACCGGGCACAGTTCTGTATGCATAAATCCCTTGCGACACAGGTATGTAGTACCTGCACATAGAACTGGAGTTCCATTTTTGCAATACATACAATATTTTTATGAAGAATATATAATGTCAGTATCGAAAACTGGTATGGCTAGAGCTATTAAACTACTTTATACGTATTTTGTCACATTGTTAATTTTATAACACTTTTATTACTTACATAATTTTGAACTCTAACACTACTATTATTGAACTTTACTACAATTTGAGATTTGTAAATTAATTAAAACTATTTTAAACACAGCTAGACTTCATGATAATTTAAGCTCAGTCTGCGTAAATAGAAACACCAAAGATTAAATTATCTTCGGGTACTTTGAAATAACTACACTTCTGAACATTAAGACATCTACTCTCTTAGTGTCCCCGGGAAGAGGGCTGCTGTTAAGCAACCAAAACGTCAGGGAAAAGTGTAACCTTAAATATAAATAGTTTTTATTAATTTAAATAACTTATACTATAGTAAAGTTCAAAAATAGTAGTGTTAGAGTTCAAAATTATGTAAATTTTGAACTCGACTGCGACGAAAGTGTTTTAAAATAAACAACGTGACAAAAGCCGTATAAAATAGTTTCATTTCAAAAGACTGATGTTGGTTTTGTGACATACCTGGATGATCGTGAAATAGCAAGCCTCGGCTGTTACTCGAACCGGAGAGTGCACTGTCCGAGATTTCCTGCAAGCAAAACATGATTCATTTATTTTCGTAAGAAACATTTGATATCCTTAAGTGATTAGCACCTACATGCTAAGATTTTTGGTGTCGAGACTAGTTTTATTAGAATTTGCAAACACACCTCATTGTTTAATTTCTTGCTAGTTTTATAACCTGTGGAAAGAAAGAAAAGTCACAAATGTGTTCGGAATGATTCCTGCCGCCTCTTTTCGCCATCGTCTTACGCGACAGCATTTTCACTCCCATCATTTAGATGGTTGGCAGTCCACAACTGTGCGTTTCTGCAGGAATTTTCTGCCTCGCACAACAAAACTGTGGAATGAGCTGTCGTCTACGGTATTTCTGGACCAATACGACCTTCAACACTTCAAGAAAAGAGCGTACTCCTTTTTAAAAGGTCGGCAACGCACTTGTAACTCCTCTGGTGTTGCAGGTGTCCATGGGTGGCGGTAATCGCTTACCATCAGGCGATCCGTCTGCTCTTTTGCCCCCTAACACATAAAAAAAAAACATTGCAAGTGTCGAATTTTATTGTTGATTTTAATTTATTTATTAGGACAACCAGTAGTTGTTACATTAATACATCCACAAATTAAAAGTGCGTAATGAAAAAGTTATAAATGCACAACAGTTCAGATGTCACAACATGCATAATGATTTAATGAGATAACACTGATATTACGGAAAATTTAAGTAATCGTTTTAAACACGTTTGTAACATGTTTAAAATGATGACATATTGAAGTAATAAAGTAAAAATCGTTAAAAGCATTTGCAGGTATAGAATTTAGTAAAATTTGTATAATTATTATAACTAAAAGTAAGATATTGTGAACGTGATACTTAAAAATTATAAGAACAGGCGATTTTGCTAGACTACTCACACTTGGGGACATTGGACTAACGATGTAATAAATAATCTTCTTGACTTAAGTATATTGTTTTAAAATACAAATAATAAAGAAAAGAAATATGTGTAACTCAGACAAGCATTGGAAAGGAATTTTGGAAAGCACGATATTTAATGATATGCGTATACAAGGTTATTTTTGGGAATAAAATCGTATGCTATATTGACTGTTGTTGATGCTGATATGTATGTGACGACTACTTTTCAATAACTGTATAAAACCAATCTTATACGATTTAAAGAACAAAATTACTGCGGTGACATTTTGAAATCTTATTTCTCATATTACTTTCATCGGCCAATTGCCATTAAACTCAATTACGCTTAATTAAAATCCATTAGTCGAAAGTATGGAGGGCTCGTCTCCATTTAAATAGAAAAAGTATTACTAGATTTCTAAAGATAAAATAATAAAATTCAATTAGGTTGGACATGCTCCGATGGTTCGATACGGCCGTCTCGCGTCTGTAGGTACACTGCGGACTGCCCCTTTTCACATGGCACTTAATGTTTCTTCTTCAATTGATGGCGCTGCACGGATAATACTTTTCCTTTTAAAATGTCTACTAAGTTCCTTTACCACAAATTTTTTATCCTAGTCTAGCGTAGTAGTAATTTAAGTAAAATAAATGTATAACTAGTGTCGCTGTATTAGCCAAATGTTACTGAAATTGCTTAAAAACTTTACGCATTATAAACAAAACGAAACAATTCTATACGTTTTCTATATGTTTACTGTATAAGATACATCAAATATGCTATATATGTTATAATATTTATAGGAAGATCAAAGAGCTACAAAAATAAAACATTTTATTAGGCACTTGTTAAATCACAGACGATAGAAACAGATCATCACCATCTATCGTCGAGATATTTTTATATCTGGAAGGTAACTTTATTGATTTTAACCTAATAGATATGTACTAAATAACCAAGTTTATATAAGCAGCTATTAAACTTCAAAAGCAACATTATTCTAGTAAATTAGATTCTTATCATACGTTTAAAATACAATTCTTGCTTTACCGGGCTTTGAATACCAAACGAGTGTGACTCATGCATTCTACTTTTTTCTCATCTCGTATTGAGGCTTCAAACATTATTCATTATTACGTGGAACTGATCTGATATCTGACTAACTGTTGCGTTGAGGTCGAGGCCGTCACGGGAAAAGATTCTTAGCTATGCATTTTATAATCTCTTTCAATGGATTGTTCTCTCAGACGCTTTTGGTCCATGTACGTGCAGAGTAACGAACTTTTAATGATATGTTAGCCTGTACGTAAGGTGAGGCTTGAATATGAGGTGAGAGATTAACAAAGTTTGCGTGTTACTTGAAGTCGTTTGCAATTAAAAGTTTGTTAAGTGCAGATGGAAATATTACTTACACACGTTATTCTTATTAAAATTATAATATTGTTACTTGGTTATAAAATGATTGCATTCATAGACTAGCTTGTTGTTTACGTATCGCGATAAATGTTGACTTTATGAAAATAAGTTTTTAGTAGCAGCACAAAGTTTCGTATTGAGTATTCGAATTATATTCGAATACAGTCTTGCACAACGCGATATCTAATTTGCATGTGTAGTTTTTAACACATTTGAATATAATTACCTAAGTAGAATTATCGAATAATTTTATATAAGAATAGACCGCATTGCACAAACACGAATAAGTTTACACTTGATACTAATAAAAAATAAATAAACATGGCGTCGCTAGTTGAACAGAAATCGAATTACCTACGCATGGTGAGATCTCGGCAGACCATGAAGGTGTAACCAACTGTAACGGTGCACCACAAAACAGTGCATACGAAATTACCCCGTTTTACCAACCAACATCAGCTTAGTATGCAGAAAGCCATCTTCTATCTGGCAAGCAGTATGTGTGGGCTCAAATCTTACAAGATTCTTGGCACACTTGTGTATGTTCGATTAAGAATAACTTTTTAATGAAGTAATCATAGTCAACAAGAGGTATTAGTATAATCTTGCAAAAAGATCTTATAAGTTGTGTGTGACTTGTTGAGCATCAGACAGTAATGACTGTGGCTAACCTGAACTATATATATATATATATACATGAACATGGGACGAAACTTATTTGAGCACTAGCTGTTACCTGCGACTTCGTCCGCGTAGATTTTAACTAAAAAGTGTTTGTCTCCACAAACCCTATTTTTTTTCTAAAATCAAAGTAACCTAAGTTACTGTTTATAACAACAGCTATCTGCCAGTGAAAGTCCCGTCAAAATCGGTTTAGCCGTTTCGGAGATTAGCCGGAACAAACAGAAAGACAGACAGACAAAAACTTTAAAATAGATGGTTTCGTATAGGTACCTTATATACTTTCATATGCATTAGATAAAAAGCTGTTATTTTGACATTACAAACAGACACTTCAATTTTATTTATTTGTATAGATGTATAGATTACACAATTTTGTTGCCGCTACTCGAGGCTAGATAGTATTTGTGTCCGTAATTTTAATGTTGTTAAAGTACCCACAGTAGTCAAGAAAGTGCGGTTGAATTAAAAAAGGAAACTATACGGTCAGGTTCACCCGTGTGATAGTTTGGCGACGTTCTTAGACAGCGTCATTCATTGATAAATTCAGTACTGCAACATAGCTATAGTAAGATTACCTACAAACCTTACATTAAACCTACAAAAATGTACTAATGAGGTAAAAAGTATCTTAAAAGTACGTACCTAAATCTTGATTTTGAAATTGAGTATGTAAACCTACGACATTCCATCTACGTTCTAAGTTTCATCAAAATCCTTTCAACAGTTTACACATGATTAAGTTACAAACATTCAAATTACCTACACATATATAATAACATTAGTAACAGTAGGATAATTACCTACCAATACGGCTACTTGAATAAGAATAATATAGTTTTATTTTAAAGTTACCAATGTAATTTTATATTGTATCGGCTGTCGGTTGAGTCACATTTCCGTTCCAGCAAGTTTATCAAGAATGTGGGCCATGTCACTGATATTCCCACAAGCAACCTCGGCCCGTCGTATTTCTGCATTTGAAATGTGCTAAATGCTGTCAACTATGCGGCAAAGTAATTGCGCCCAGTTCAACTACTCTCATTATTATACATGCCAGTTAGCCCTTCGAGTTTGTTCAACCAGTTTAGCAGCCCTGCATGCGTTTAATTTATTATGTATTTGTTTCCTCTAGCGATCTTGTCGCTGAGCTGTCTTAACATGATGTAAACCATAGTAATATTATTTAAAATATATATATATATATCTTTCGTCTGTTTATTGGTTGAATTTCTACATCTAAACACCTGAACTGATTGTAATCTTTTTATTGAGTTGATTTGACTGTAGGTAAGCGAGATGCGTTTTTAAAAAGGTAAATAACATGGCGACGAACGATTTGTGTAACATAAAATCACGCCAATATGGTAAATTATTATGAAAGCAATCAAGCATAAAATCATCTTTCTGTATCAGCGTAGGGTTACATTATAGAGTATCCATATCTAGCCAGTTAAATTCACGTAATAGAGGATGACTATTGCAGAATAAAGTAAGAAGTTAAGGAAAATCCAGATAACGCTCTGCTGGATTCGAATATCGAGCTTGGGTCCTCAAACTGTAAATATAAGCGAAATCATTTTCCATTTTTATATTAGACATACTTTGTATTAAAATTATTTTCAAACTACGAATACTCAGGCGAAACATTTATTTGTTCACCACAATTTTTTTTGTCTCTTGTAAGTTCGAAACGAACACATAAATTTCGGTGTAGTGGCGTATCGACTATTTAGAAAACTATCAATGTTGACTGCAAATATAAATATAAACATTCATATTAGATTACTCTAAAACAAAACGAGGATAATGCACGTGATTTACTTAAGGGGAAGGACGTTAGAAACATTATAAAAAAAAATACCGGCTATACATGATATTGAAATTACGAATATTTGAAATGCCCACCTTGAATTTAATTGGTGTTCCGGCCGGTACATAGTACGCATGTTTCCCTATATCCTCTTTCTGTAAGGTTTTCACATGTGACACATTCTGAAATCAAAATCAATGTTTAAAAATAGGACCAGTAACAATATTTGCTCCATTTAATTCTTACTTACATAGCTATCGTCTGCTGAATACTCTCGTATACCATTGTTCAAACTTGTATTAGAGATAGGGTCGCATCTGACAATTCCGTAACTTGAAATCAATACAACAACGGGATAGAAAACTCTATATTTGTTAGCCATAAACCGCATCTTATCACTGAAAACACATTCACACACACTATGCAAACATGTAAGTTATGAAGTCACAAGTAACTATAGCCAAGTGCCGCATAATACCGTAAGCTTTATAAAAAGAAACTGGTGTCATAGAGGGGGTTGTTTGGATGACAATTTGATAGTAGCTCAAACAATAGTAGGTACAGTCCAAGATATGGTCACAGCCTGTTGACTCGATTGCGTAGCCGTTTCACCGCCTTTGTTCATAATAAATCATAATGATGGTCATGTTTGCCAGGATTGTTTCATGGTGGGTGAACATTGCCACGGATGCTACTTGAATTCCATTGGTATGTACGTTTTGTTCGAGACGTAGCAAGAAATTGTTTTGATGTGAAAAAAGATAAAATTAACAGGGTACCATAATTGGTGAGAAAATATAATGTTGATATAAGAATTTTAAGCGGAGTGGGGCGAAGTGCGAATTCATTCTGAAAGTAAAGGATAAAGGGTATAGAATAATCGCCACTTAATGGAATAGATACTCTAAAATTATCGTGACCAAATATTCTTGAGTTCTGTCCTTGCGCCGGCTATGTCTTCAGAGGTTCTAAAAGTAGATGACTAGTGTAGTTGTTGTTCCTTCCACTAACGAGGCAGCAATTTCGGGGGTCGGTCATATGTGGACTTCTACATGCTAGTACGAAACGTTTAAAAACTGCTTCAGTCGTATTCCATAATTAATCGGTTATATTATGCGAACCGTAGGTAGGTTTTCTTTGCTTAGTTCAGCACAGAATTCATACTGCCTTGATGCCAAGATTGACACATTTTACGTTAATTGGTATAAGTGTAAACAAATTTCGTGGTTTATGTAGATATTACTGGCTGGTATAAAACAAAATATGTGCTGTTTGTAAGTGTACCTACTATTTTAACTATTTTCCACGCGCATGCAACTTATAGACCAAAGACAGGATGTACTGAAACATTTCTTGTTACTGAACAGTCCGTAAGAAATATTTCGCAGCCATAAGCGACTGTCGCAAAAACATATGTTCAGTAGCACGAACGTTTAGAAAGCAATGCGTTTCCGTACTGCATAATGCATTTTCTGTATATATCGTAGTAATTTAACTCCTCTTTATCTCATAATTGATTCTGTGATGTTGACATAAGGTTTATTTTTCCTTGACGATAGCGTAAAATTAATTCTGTGGTTGTTAGCGTTGCAGTTGTCTCATTGTGAACAATGGTAAGGCGCTTGCGCAAGATCTTGGTGCCTACTGAGGTAACTGCTGAGAGCTAATTTTATTTACTAACGTTTTGTTGAAAAATAAATACATTTATGTATTGTGAGGCTAACAATACAATATAATATTATGAGCAACAATATAGTGTCGTCTGTTAGTACGTATGGTCGGTACTCAAGATATGTTATATAAAAGAGTACTATGGAGCGAAAGGGGTATACTGAGGCGTATTTATAGAATAAAGATAGCAAGCGCGCAAAAGGCAGCCTGTTTCACCACCAGGGGTGTCAATGGATGCCGTAAGATACCAATTCAGTAACGCTTACCTGATGATTTTGAAAAATGTCAATCAAATTTGACAGCGGTGGTATATAAGGCAAGTTGGAATTAAGCCACCATTTTAACTTCAGAGATGTTATCCAAAAACAAAAGTCGTTCCTAATTTGCACCACTATAACCTATCTTCTACCTTTTGCATACAATTTATTTCAGCGACTTTCTGCAGGCCAACGGTCTTGGCTAGAAAGCGAGATATCTTACGTCTTGGTGTCTTTCCAATTCGCAGTCGTTACTTTAGGGGTCGACTGTTCCACCTTCCGAATACTTGACGAACGTTTATCAAGAATGTGGGAAGAGATCTATTCTATTCCCTGCCTAAGGCTATAGCTACAGCTACAGTTGGTTAAACTCTTGCTTATCCGTTTTTACAGTTCGATAACCTTTACTATTCGCAGTTATTTTAGGTTCTGTTTATTCTTTTGCTGCGTTTACGTTAACATTGATCAATGTGATATCTAGCCGTAAATATTTATAATAAACTATGTAAGTATATACATATATCTCGATTATTTTAATCTATTTATATATATTAATCGAAAAACAATGAGTTTCCATTATTCCTAAGACTTATTAGACCCACATTTCACCAGATATGGTTTGGGTCCACGTCACAGAAGGCGAACCTATTAGCATATACCGGGTGGACTTCGTGCTGCTATCTAGAATTTCGTGACAGAAGAACGGCGTTACATTTTGCATGACCCAAGCACTGAACCCGAAACCACATGTGCAGCAGTCACATGCACTACCAATAGAAGACCAATACAGTACAATAACAGCAAATGCACCTTTATAGAATCCCTCACTGTAATCAACATAAAAGCGTTTGAGAAGATCATGCCAACATACTTGTAATCTATGTTTAATATAATCAACACTATTCCTTGTAGGTACAGCTATCCGAGATTTCTACGAATGTGTTCCGTGTTCCGAATATAAGTATACCGCCCACTGCTCCGCACTCTCCGTGGTATTAGACGGAAGAGAGTGGAGGGCCCGTTTTTATTAGTTTTAAATTATTTATTTCGCGGCAACAGATTTACGATTGGCACCGCGATATATCAGCCGCCCGCCAATAAAATTCGCTAGACATTGAAATAAAGATTCTGGAACTGTTATTAATGTTTACTCATTGTACTGATCTTGTATCGCGTTAATAAGCTTTAACTAAATATAACTATTCAATCATGTAGTTTCTGAAGATCTTCGTTTGAGTTAGCTTCTACATATAAGTTGTTTTATATCCATAGTTTACTAGTTGTGTTTCACATAAAAGCAATCGAGGACATAATTGAAACCTAACAGATCGCCTGACAGACATTTCAGTCGTATTTACAACGGATCATAATATGGTCCCGGCGCTATTTCGATTAAAAACAGCACCAGACTAAATATGAATTCAATATATTTCTGCGTACTCTATATTATACTACTCATTCTATCGAGCATTTAAATGAAAAGCATGAATGCTATAAAACTATGTACGAGAAGCGCAAGTCTCAGTCGTCGGAAAATAAAAAAACATGAAAATGTGTGTCATTTTAGGCATATGTGTTATATTGATTTGTATGCAATATTATCATTACAAATACCTCGACAAATATAATGAGATTGCTATAAACACATTGTATTCAAATGACTAAGTTTGTGTTTTGGTCTTTTCAAGCAATGTCAAACTACCTACATTATATTCCAATCAGATCGGTGCCGTTGCGCTCAGCAGAATAATGCTATTCACACATTGTTTACAATGATCCGTACTTGTCAGTATTAGTGACGTTCAGTGAAATCCATAGGGATGTCACTGAACGTCGAAGTTAAAGAGCTCCGAGAATTTGCTTGTTCCGACAGCGGTTAGTCCGGAATAGAGATGGAACTACACAAGCGAATGCTACTCATAAAATAGCTTAGATACTAATACAGTCATGGAATTAAAACACAATGCAGTAGATGTATCAAAAATGTTGTACATAATTATAGGTATATAATGTGGTAATAGTAATTTACCTATCAATACCACTCATTACACATTAGGTAATTTTTAAGATGGGTAAACAGCATTCCGTTTTTTAAAAGAGATAAGTTAAAAATAAGACATTTAATGAATAAAAAAGAAGAAAGAAGCCGCTGTCTGCCATAATATCGAACATGTAAGAAGATAAGTCAAGTTTCCGTATATCTTGAGGTAATTTTCATTGCTTAGGTACTACTTGCCTTACTTAACGGTGCGGTTCAGAATATATGCCAGTTTATCATATTCAATCTAGCTCTACATAGCATTCAGTGCGTTGATGAGACGACATGCAACTGAAATCAATGAATAAAGAAGGGATTTCAAAAACCAAGGTGGATTAAATTCTATCAACTGTTAAACAAACGTATATTAAGGCTTGCTTTAGTTTATAACGCTAGGCATGCTATTGTTTTACGATAATTCTCCTTCAATAGAAACACTAGTAATAAAACAATATAGGTATGTTTTATTTTTGTTAACTTACACTTCAAGGATATTGAAACAATTAATAAATCAATAGATAATAGTATTACGTAATATCCGTCTTTCCGTGACAATTCATGCTAAAATTATTCAGAACGACGATGCGGTAACGTTTGGAAACAAAATAAAATCCATTTTAAAGTAGTTTAGGTAAATATGGTCACTGTTTTGTGGGTAAATTCAATATTAAAGTGAAGTTGCGAAATATTTTAATGCAGTATATGTACTTTTCAGTTAAAGTTACATTAAAAATTATTTAATATCATAACTTAAAGATCTTTTATATTGTTACTAAATACCTGTGTAGTTTAATGGATTACCATATTAATCTATAGTTGGCTAAAATTACTGTATCTAGCTAGCTAGCCAACTTCATGCAACCTTCCCAATTTGAGAAAATATTAAAAAATAGCCGATATCATTATTCTCGCTCCTTTTAATGTGTATTACAGAATATTATGAAGTCAATATGGTTAAGTAATTAATTATGTACATGCAAACGATTTAATTACTGATGCAAATTGAAATAACACATAACCTGCTGTATGACCGAAGTCACTTCTAGATTTTATAACTGCATGTATTGCCTAACATTTGCCAGACATAACGTTGCAGGTAACTGAAACCCCCTTTTATTTTACGATCTTAAATTCTTCACGAGGTACATAGGTGAAAAAAGTATCCAATGCTTTTTCAATGTGCGTTATAGAAAGGATAGGAATTGGAGTGAGAGTATCGGGTAAATGGCCTGGCCACGATTAATGGGTCCTGTAATTATTTCCAGTGCATTCTGCGATCGCTCTGGTCCTGCGGTTTTCCTTTATTGATCCGATTTTGAAATGCTTTTGGGTGAAATACCTTTGAGTTGGCAATACAGAGTAGCTTGGTTTAACAGATTCGCTATGCGTGTGTTTTAATTTGATTATTTTTGTTATGTTGTGTTATGTTACAATACTTATAATAATGTTTCTTATGAAAACTAATTACGTATATCAAGTAATGTAATATTTCTTTTAAGGTCAATAACAAGAAATACATTTTAACATCTTAGGTTCATTTTTACCAGAAATTTGAACAAAGTCAAGTTCTTACAAACTATAGTCAAACTCCGTAGGTATATCAAAATAAAAAGATTTTAAGTTGAATCGTCAGCGATATCGAATTGAAGAACCTTGTTCGCAGGAATCTAATTTTCGAGCTTAGGAAAACATCGATCAATGTCTGCCGTCTTCAAAGGGCATATCGGAGATCGGAGCCAAAGCAGAAGGTGTCACAGAGAATGGATCGACACGTAAACGAGTATCAATAGAGCCGAGATATACGTGATTTGTAATTCTCAACCAAAGATGTTTGCTATCGTTACTCAAGCCTTCCTTTTGAAGTCAACGGAAAGATTTATTTTGTACTTAATATGGATTTGTTTATACAGACGTTGATTTCCGATATTCATCTTGACTCTTAGATATTTATGGATGGGACTTTCTGATTTTGTTATGTGAATGAACATTATAAGTATCATTTTATCATATCGGGGAGATAAAAGATAGGATACGAGCCATAAATAATAATTATAGTTTACGAAACTGAAATATTTCAACCAAGACACCTCGTCATTTATAAAATTTCAATACAACCTAGAAAGATTACATATTTCACATACCGTACGGTATAACGCATGACAGCATAGGGACATTTGCTCAGAAGCTTCGAACGCATCTGCCAGATGAGAAATACCCATTTGGCAATATGAGAGTGACGTCTTATGAAAAATGCGGCAATACCAGTTGAGGCACCGACATTAAAGCATCTGAATATGCGAGGGGCGTAAATGTCATGTGGGTGACTAAAATAGAAATGGGGTGACATTACGGAAATAATTCTCGCAAAAATGCTAGTAGAAGTAAGTAAGACTATTAAGTGTATCTGATTTATGTGAGCAAACGATTCTACAATTCTTAACTGTTGTTCCGAGTTCACGATATTGTAGAAGAAAAATTTCCATTTTATACAATCGAAGGAATTGAAAACGAGTTGCAGCGTTGTTCAGCTTGTTTAAAAGTTATATTCTGTAAGGTCTCTTCGGGACTTTTGCTTTATAACAACTTGCAAGAAGAAATCTGAACTCTACTATAAACTAGTGTGATGGATTCGTTTCGAATCATTCAAAATTAAGTTAATAAAAGGTCCCTAATACTTCTTGATATCGTAAATAATAATATAATATTCTATCACATACACACAACACCATCTAGCCCAAATTAAGCAGAGCTTGTACTATGGGTACTAGACAATGGATAAACATACATATATATACTTTCTTTTTGTAAATACATAAATATTATACATAGAAACACCCAGACCAAGACAAACATCCATGTTCATGCACACAAATGTTTGACTTGTGCGGGAATCGAACCCGCGACCTCAGGCGTGGCAGTCGGTTACACTAACCACTACGCCAACAAGGCCGACAATAAAATATAATAATAATAAATAATAATAAAGCAAATAATTCGATACTTTATATTGTAGGTTAGAAATGGCTTATATTCTGATAAGCTTTAACTTATTTTATTGTATTTTATTTTTCCTTAATAGGTTGGTATAGTAGCAGACAACAGATTATGCATTACACAACATTCAATTGAACTTATATAGTTTTCAACCTGATGTCCAATTAAAACTATACACATCATTCACATTAAATTTAAAGCTTTAGTGAGCAATGGTTAAATAAGTATAAAAAAGAAGAAATACCTAAATAGACTCCTTATTTGAAACAATTTTTTTAAAAGGGCATTTTTATCACATAGTAACTATCGTGGCAGATATTTCAGAACAAATGGAATTCTATTGTCTGCACATTCTAGAAGTGAATGATGTATGAGATGCATGCATGAGACTGAGATTTGACCGATATACCTATAGTATATTTTATAAGAATACTAGTTTTCATCCGCGGCTTCGCTCTCGTAAATGTAGGTTAGGTTAGGTTTGCAACAGTTCTTTTTTCTGGATGAAAGGTACCCAATGTCCTATTCTGTAACCCTGACGTGTATGCAAAATTTCATGTTGATCGGTTGAGTAGTTAAGGCGTGAAAGCGCAACAAACAAACAAACTCATTTTCGCATTTATAATGTTAATAAGGATAAGGATTTACATCAACTAAAAGATCCCATATTATAATCGATAAAATCTATTCCTACTGGATCATTGCGGTTCTCGAAGGTGAATTCAAGTTGTTAATTAAAATATTTTTCTTGTAGACCGCTTTAAATGTATGAAAAGCAAATTGTATTGTAGCCTATAAGTGTTACAACCATTTTACGCAGAACCTTTTTAACAGCCCTTTACTAAACAAGATCACAAACTTTGAACCTTAAGCACACAAACAAGTATCCATTCACCCTGTTGGTACAGTATAAATAATAGATCAATGACCCGACCAGAAGTAACTCGTAAAAAAACACTTTTCCAAAAAAGGGGGCTCGAGGAAAAATTGCACTCGTTATATGTAGTAAGAGGAATTGGCGTTAATAAAAAAACGCACCGTAATTCGGATCTAAGGGCGTTGACAAACGAGGCTAGAGGCCGACTAATGAGCCAACGCTTGCATCACCTGACGACGGCAGAAAATGCCTATCCACGGTACTCTAAGAACGACAATTTGTTCTTACTTTTTGGGGAGAAATGGTAATTCCAAAACAGCTGCTTAAAAATGTTTAATAGGTCTACGACGTGTACAGATGTAGCTTTTATTATTTTTGTGCAATAATGTTCGCCTAAAGGCTACGAGCAAAGTATTTGAAAAGATAAAAACGACATTTAGCCTAGTAATTTAAGTAGGGTGAAAAGGATACTATCCCCGGCAGATGAGCGGATACACCTGCTACTGATATGAAAGCTAACGGCGAATGAACAATCAGTTGTCGATCATTTGGATCGCCTATTTGATTTAATTAATGCATACGTGTAATAATACAGTAAAGATCTGAGCATTATATAAAATCCTCAAACGCCAGCGTAGATAGGCATTACTTGTATATTTTGAAACTAGGTCTATTAGGTTGTAGTCACCAGATAAACCAATACGCAAATACAGATACAAAAGTGATATTAAAACGTGCAGTCTAGCACCTGTTTAATATAACATCAGCTGTATTTTATCCATATGCACCTATTTTGATCCAGATGTTACTACAGCAATATGTTTATTTTTGTATACACGCATGCCATTTGGTTATATTTACAACCTACTTTAAAGAATTAGGTTTTTAATTCGATTATGGTTTTTTTATAATATCTTTGTTAAAGGATCTGTCAATTTTATTATTGAAACTGTAAGCTTACAGTATGTTTTCATATTGATATAGTCAGTGAACCAAGGCAGTCATCTGTGATTATTAATTTGCTTTAATGAAACAATACAAAACTTTACAGCAACAACAGTATAGCATTAGGTTTGTTTGCACCGACCAAATTCATTATATTCGATTGAAAACTTAGTTTAGACAAAAATATAAATGTTATACTTATTTTCAGTTTATGGAAACCAGCATAATTTATAGCCAGTTTCATAATATTTTCTCTCAGATATTGAGAATATTTTTTTGTGAGAGTTTGTTAAGCCCGCATACATAAACTCCGGTATTGGAATACAAACTAAAAGCAGAAGGGCGAGCAAATAAATCGAAAACCAAAATGACACCCTAACAATCCCATAATCCTGTATCTCGTACCTACTACATGTTCGCAGTTGAATCCGCGACGCTAAAATATTGCATATTTCGTTTGAATATCATATTGAAATATTCTATATGTTTTAAACCCAGGCGAGCCCAACTTTGCCCACGAATTAAAAGATAAATAATTGGTGTAGGCTATGTTCTCATTTACTAGTTTATATATTCAAGTATTTATGCAAATAACTGCGCAAGAACGAGTCTCGACTGCAAATATGTTTATTTGTATGCAGTCAATATGGTAGCAAAAAATATACAAACGTACAAAACTACCTAAGTTAGTAGACTATTAATAGTCACAGACAAATGTAGGTATGTTCGAAGCTTCATAAACAAAGTACGTATCGATAACAAGTGAGTAAAATTAGTTTTTGTTAACCAAATAGTTGTAGGACACCTAGGCGTTATATTTACGTAGCCATATACTTTATCAAATTATATATAGGCTAGATTGTCTCAATAAAAGTAATAAAATATCAATACGTTTATTTAATAAGATCATTAGATGTATTTTTGTAAGTAATACCTGCAACACATTGGTCTATATTTTAATTAATTAAATGATTATTGTCACGGAGTCTCGGTACCTTAATAGAAGCATTTTACTGACCAATTGATAACGTGGCAAAAGTTAGGTCTGAGACGTATTTTTATTTTTCTAATTCCCAATAGCAGCACAAAGTCTGCTTTTATGGTAGATAACAATTGACTCGCCTCCTTAAGTGAGTTCTGATACTAGGGCAGGTACAGGAACAGCAAAATGTATTTATTTTATAACAAAAATATTATTAACTTTTGAGTAGTAAGAATTTTCTTACTACTAATAGTTATACTTCATACAAAGTAAATCAATTAATTTGTTATCGCAGATATCAATTGATTCGCCTTCGCATTACAATTTAGTCACCCTAAAACACAGGTTGTTTAAATTTTAAAGCGCCGGGACGAGGGATCACCGGCTCTATTATATCCGTTTCGGCACGATCCGTGTTGTACCTACTCATCTACGGACAAATACCGCGTTCGTCATTTTGGACTGCACCTTGTTAATCCTTGTTCGTTTAATCCAGGGGTTGTATATTATGTATCTTTCAGTGTGTATCTGAAGTTTGTTTAAACAGTTTTCTGATTTATTTTTTGCAACCTCGTACTCGAGGGTTGATAAAGGAATCCTATTACAATATCTAATCCGTGTGCCTACCAGTATGTTATCCATTTTTATAGATATTAAAACTTATAAGAGTTATAAGTCAGCTGATATTCTAATAGAAAATGTGTTATTGTGGCCGTGATTATAACTATTAATATAGCAGTGATGATAGTGAATTAAATACATGCTGTGTTCGGGTGTGATTTAGTCAGCTTAAAGGTAACTGGCTTTTCTGATAAAAATTCTTAGTAGCATCAAGGAGTCCAGAATTGTCGGTAAAATTCCAAATTTTTTGCTACTTCTTAGATTTTTAGCCCACTGATCCTACTTGGCAATAGACATCCGTAGGCTCGCCGTTTTTCGTGGGTTCTAAATAATAGCTAGTGTAATGTGATTATATTTATGTTAACACAAAGATAACATTTAAATTTGCATGATGAATGATTGATCAATTCCATATCCAGTGTAACCATAACCAACAAACCACAGTACAAGCGAGCCTATTATTGTAAGACCGATACAAATTTCGGGGAAACGACCGACACGCATGTTCCCACCTATCATAAACACTCATCTCGCAAAAGCTTTCATACCCTTATGCAAATTGGGACCGTTTATGGTGTGACTACGTAACTCACGCACGAGCGACGACAACTGGTAAACCTACCCTTTTTGTGATACGACACTGGCAGCCAGGAAATTGCGATACTAACTAGAAAGCTTTAGGGTAATTTGTAAGAGGTTTTGAATAAATGGGTACATCATTAATTTTGCTAGCGTTGAGGTAAGATGTAAGTGTTTTGAAAAAAGAACACATGTAATATTCTAATGCGGCATAATAATTATGTTTTCGGTGGCTCGGAGACAACATGTCAAAAAATAACTTTTTGTGGTTCGTTCATTTTTGTTTTATGTATCTAGATTTATGCTTTTAATGATTACCAGTAAGTTGGGTTGCAAATTACCGAATCATTTTAGTTAAACTAAACATGAGCTCACGTTGGTTTCGATGGCTAGTGGTCAAACCCACTACCACAATGCCGTCTTGAGTATTGGTTTGATGAACGTATAATTACTTAAATATTATCGAAAACTATGTTATTTGACTTTATACGCTATTCTCTAACTCTTTAAGATAAATATAAAACAAAATTCAAACATAATACTCAAAATATATCGGAAATTTGTTTTAGACTAACGTAATAATGTGTTTATCGATACAAATAAAACCAAATCGGTGTATGCATGCGTAAACATGATTTGATGGTAAGCGTCGGTTGCTGGGCAACGGATCGCTTTGCCCACATTCGGGCAGTTTACACGCAAATTGGTGCGTCCAATTGTTGAGTTGAACGCACACTGAGACATTTTGTCAAAGAAATACACTAACCATCTATTTTGGGGATTGACATTTAAACATATTGATGAATGAAAATTTTGTTAAAGTTTATAGCGTCTAGACGAAATTGTTGTTGAAGTAAGTAAGCAATTATTTTGATGAGATTTATACGTCAGTACATTTTGTAAGCTCTCTAAGGGAACGTTATAAATGAAATCGAGCGCAACTTTGTATGGAATTGGTTACTTAGTAAGAACGATTGCTTAAAAAATCTCATGACAAATCCTTTTAATTTGTTTTTAAAATGTTTTTCCTGTAATAAATAGCATATCTATGTATATCGGAATATGTAGCAGTGTCTTCACAAACATTGCCATATAAGACACCCAGATTTGGCACATCTATTTGAAAAGCATATTGTTTTGTACAATTCGGTCGAACTCTTGACAATGTGCGTGATTGGTAGCAAGATAATTATTTTAACTGATTTAAACCTACTCGCGGTCATACGATATATAACTATGTGGTAGTTACGCACATGCTTATTTTTTTAATTATGGTTATGGTAAATATGGCCGTCTGAAGTTAGGCAGTGGCATTATATAGGAGTACAGCATAATATGATTGTTTGCCATACCATCGTTATCGATGAGATATTACGAGCCTGAGGAAAAAAAATTAAAAATGGAATGATAGAAATAGGAGATGTAAGTAGATAGGTATGACATGTTAAGATAGATTTGTAGTAAATAATAATATTAAATAATATACCTAAGATTGATTTCCTTTGCTAGTGACTACTAAGGTATTTCACAAAGGTATTAAATATAATGACCACCAAAAATAGTAATTGCACACCAAAATATGCTTACTAAAATATATCATAACGAGCACCTATACGTCTCAAATCACTGCATTCCGTCTCGGAAGGTTTAGGTTATGTGAGGTTCCTTCTTAAATCCACCCAAAAATAGGAGCCCCGCGAGGCGGGGCTCCGTCGATTTATTTTGATCTCTTTGCTGTGCAATTAATATTTATGGTATTAAAATACGGTTTTAATTTTAGTGACCGTTTACTATTTTTGACTGTTATATTTTACTATATCTGGTGATAAGTTAAACATAGGTGAGCCTTTCACAATTTACTACGTACCATACGTAAAATAAAATAAATAAAAATATAAATACCCTAGTATATATCATATTTGCTGTAATAGCTGCTGCGTAAAAACAAACCGATGAAGATTGCCTGGGTGGGGCAAAGTAGGTTACTGTTAGGAAATTATTAGTATTTGTTTGAAGTCTGAAGATTAACTTAGGTTAGATTACAGATGATATAATCATAGTACGTAGTCAGTTAATGACGGAGCAAAGTGACTAATTGAAAATAAAAAATTCCATGCGCGGTGACCTTTCCGTTTTAGGGGACACTTCGGCAGAGGGTGCAAACAAATAAAAAGGAATGCTGGTGGGGCTCGGGGAACTTCTTCACAAAACTTTCCCTTGATCTTCGAATTACTTCATTCGTTAGAAAACACTCTACAATTATCGACTTCGGCATCCGGATTATTTTTTACCAATTAAAAAGTTAAGCGGATTTGTTTCCAAGTTTGTTGATTATAATCTAAGAATATTTTTGTTTAGTGGATTAATGTTGTAGACCTATAGCGTTTATTTATTTTAGAGGCTTTTGATTTCCGTGTCGGGCAGTGTTATTGAGATTGGGATTCTGAGTTGCTATGCTACGTGAATGGCAATAGGCCAAACTGAGACTAAAACTATAACTGGACTGGCACAAAACATCTGTAAAATGTGGGTATAGACTTTTACAGTCAGCGTCATAAGCCTTCAGATATTTGCATCATTTTAATGTTCCTATCATAAATGCGAATGTGAGTTTGTTTGTTAGCATTCACGCTTTAACTACTCTACCGATCGAAATAAAATGTTGCATAGGTAGACGTTGTCAGGGGTACAGAATAGGACATAAGGTACCTTTCCTCAGAAAACATAAGCCTTCAGATATTTGCATCATTTTAATATTCCTATCATAAATGCGAATGTGAGTTTGTTTGTTACGCATTCACGCTTTAACTACTCTACCGATCGAAATAAAATTTTGCATAGGTACACGTTGTCAGGGGTACAGAATAGGACATAAGGTACCTTTGCTCAGAAAAAAGTACTGTTACTATCATAACCAAACCTAGGTTTAAGCGAGCAAAGCCGCTGGCAAAATCTATAATAGATAAAAAGATTGGATTGTATTTATTAGCAGTTTAAGCATCGAACTTCTATTAGATCGAAGAGTTTAATACTCAACTACTCATATTACAAAATGTACACTATATCATAGATGTGACCATCTGTTTACTAATAAAGAGCATAATCTCGTATCGGTGCGTGATCGCACGTGCGACAGACGATCGTCATATTTATTAACATTCGACCAGCACTTCATATTTATTCACTTCCCATCGTAGAGACGTGATAGGCTTTGATAGAAACACCCGCCAAGCTGGTAAATATATTCGCATATTAGAATGCTAAGTGTTTCCTATTGTACTTAATACGTTTTGCTTGAGACCTTGACAAGCAAATAGGCATTTATTTAGTTGCAAATCCGGATTATAGGCAAGGCAATTAAGCTAGTTTAGAGTTCTTTAGTTTTATAAATATATTATACAATCTATAAAAATAATAGATTTAATACCTAAATGTATTTTTTTGGCACGCCTTTATTATGCGTTGGGCCTAAAATATAGGTAACCTGAATCGATTACAGGTCTGAGTTGGACCTTATTCTACTGCTTTGAGGTGAGCATGCTTGAGTATGATATTTTTTGAAGCTAAGAACCTAATTTAATATTTTACTAACTGACTTAAAAACGTGATTTCATACATCATATTTCAGAACTTTTGTAGTTGTATTTTTTTAAGTTAAGCTAGGCTTTTTTAAATATCTTTACTGATTTTGCTATTTTATTTGTTCGGAGCGGCATACATTTAAGATAATCCCATATTTATTTAAAGGATATTTGTTTATGAATACAAACAAAACTCCATCGAATACCATAAAACGGCATAATTATCGTCTTTGAATTGCTGTTTTAATGAAGAGAGAATTTTTATTCGGAGTGATTTGCCTCATTATCTTAACTAATTGTTTGTGAAATCGCAACTACTTTATTCAATCGTCAGTCCGACACCGTTGTCATTGGGTATAGATTTTTTGCTAGCTAATCAACGTACCGTAGGCGTCAAGTGAGAGCTGATTTCAATTACAAATATGGATAAATAGAAACCGAAAAATGTCTCAAGTACAAACGAAATCGAATGCCAGAAAGGACTATTTTTCTAACTGTTCAACATAATCATATTACTATTAACTATGATTTCAATAAACTTAATCCAATTTCGTTTACTTATTGTAGGTTTAGGATATAAATGAAGATAAAAATATTTAGTTTATGAACATATTTATGTATAATACATAAATAGGTAGATATAATTTTTCCAAGTAAGCAATAAAAAGAAATTACTAGGTCAAAGTTGCCAGTTAAAAGAATTTGATTTAACATGAGAATCCTTTTCCAAATGTAAATCAATGCCGCGCCGGATCATTAAAGAGTACTGTGCACGTGCCATTAAATTCAAATCCAGTTCCAATATTCTCAGACTTTACTATAACATTATTATTTACACACAGTGCGTTGAAATCCAATTCTATACTTCCTATACGTCTTCAATTACACATTCCGGATGCGGCTCGAATGATTTAAATTTGTCGGACGGGGTACTCAATGTTTACCCTAAACAGTTGCCCGGATTTAGAGAATATGCGGCTTTAATTTCTAAACATGCATTCGAATGTGGTGGTGGGTGTGTAGTCTGTAGTTTAAATTTGAATTTGGAATGCTTTTGGCTTCTGGTTTCAATTGTTTTGATATTGAACGCGTGGTGAATTGTGGCCTTAACCTTAATGTTGTTTTAAAAAACTATTCCTACTAGTGATAGTCATAGATTTTTGTTCATGCTAAGAGATGAGAAGTATAGCTCCTTGAGCATTGCTATTAGGAATGTAACCAATGATTGTTCTGGTAGCGCAGCCACTTTTCCCTTCTGTATTAGAATCATGTGAGTGGTAGTCCCCACTGTCATTGTTAAGATATATTTACAAAGTATTTTGTTTATTATATTTCATTCAGTACAATGCACATCACGTTTCCTGTGTAACTTTAAACTGCCTGTTTAAAGTATAAACTCTGTTTTGTGTAGCAACCAAATACAAAATACTCGCACTAGTTTAAAGTAGTTTTACTCTGTAACTTCGATGCTTGATAAATTCCACTAGTACTTTTTAAATAGATTGAATTATTCATTTCACAAATATTTTTATTCGTAGTCCACATAAAATATGATTATTTATTTGAATTTATTTGGTAGGCACATTGTTATAGCCGTTGGACGATGGACAGAGAACGCACAATTGCTTTTGAAAATAGTTGTGCTCACCGTGTTACCTAAATTACACAATCATGGTAATCGTCAATATTCTTTGACCAACAAAGCTGACAACGCACATGAATATAGTGTTGTGTGCAGATTTTTGTTGTGTAGAGATTCGACTAAGTGTAATTCGCAAGCAATTATGCACTTTGCTAAATAGGTAATTAATAAGATATTATAAATAAATACAAATAAAATAAACTCTATACCTAAATATATATAAAAAAGAGTAAAAATTAAATGAATCAAAACAAACAGTTTGTTTCAACAATATCAATTTTGAGATAGGTTTTTAATATGCTTAGAGTTGCGGCTAATTCCTAAGCTAATTTATGTAATTCACCAGCGAATCGTCAGATCCCCAGTCAGTATTATCAAAGTCTTACCTACATGAAACAAAGTTATATGCAGTTCTTACTGTATTACAAGGCGGAGCAAAGGACGTTTATGTCTCTCTTATTATCTCTACAAGAAAGGGATACAATAATACTAAAAATACGTCATTTGGATTTTAATCAGAGCCTGCATCGTTGGCATATCAATTGTTTAACAGATTTATGACGATAATAGTATAACAGCAATATACTAATCGCCTGAGTCACTTGTAGGTTACCTAACCCTAGTGACTAACTACTGGTACAATTGCACCGGCATGAATAGATGTTGTCAATGTAGTCGAAATTAGACAATGGCGAAATTTGACTAATTAATCTTTGGTAAAATGTTGTTTTGGTGATTTGTATGTTGATTGTCTTATTGCCTTGATACAACACAAGTAAATAATGTTGAGCAAATCGCAATTTCGATTACTATGATTCATAGTTGTGTCGAGAGGAATTCAAGTCACCCAGAAGAATAATTATCTCAAAAACTACCCTTCCTAAAAAGGAATCCCTGTGTACGACCAAGGACTTTATAAACATTAAAATAACGGTAGCAAAATATATCACCGGTGATACCAACTATTTGTGGCCTTACCATTTTTATACGAACCGAACCGACCGCGATGTATGAAACGAAAATATCTTTTATTGCAGTCACAACACTCGACTCATTGGCAATGACAAGGCAACAACTTTAATCAATTCGCCATCCGAGCAGTAAGCTACCGTATTGTACTCCAAAGGCCTAAGTTATAAGGCCTCGATGGCGTAGTGGTTAGTGTAACTGACTGCCACGCCTGAGGTCGCGGGTTCGATTCCCGCACAAGTCAAACATTTGTGTGCATGAACATGGATGTTTGTCTTGGTCTGGGTGTTTCTATGTATAATATATACAGCCGCAAAACGGTATATATGTATGTATGTTTATCCATTGTCTAGTACCCATAGTACAAGCTCTGCTTAGTTTGGGCTAGATGGTGTTGTGTGTATGTGGTAGAATATATATATTATATTATTTAATCGGTTGCTTTTATGCAAGACTAGATTTTGCCCGCGACTCCACTCTCGTTAATGTAGGTTATGACAATTTTCTATCCCTCGGGAACAGTACTTTTTTCTAGATGAAAGCTACTCTGTCCTTTTCTGTATCATTGACACCGTGTATACGAAATTTCGAAGTGATCGATCGAGTAATTAAGGCCTGAAAGCGGAACAAACAAAATGACATTCGCATTTATCATATTATACTTAGGATAGTTAACAGCAATAGCTCAGTGGGGAGAGCAACAGACTGCAATGCAGAGGGTCTCGGGTTTGAACCCATGTCACGCACCTCTGACTTTCGGTAGTTATATGACTTTTCGAAATTATGTGCGTATTGATTGACAATTAGGTATCGCTTGCTCCGTGCCTCGGAGATCACGTTAAGACGTTGGTCCCGGCTGCCATGAACATCTATGGCAGTCGTTATTGGAAAGTTAATGCCCTATAATATCCTAACACTGGTCTAGCCTTAGGGTATCGTTAGCCTTCGGGTTGCGGAGGTCAGGTGGCAGCCGCTCCGTGTAAAAACTGATATCCAGTTAAATCCGGTTAGACCAGAAAAGCCGACCCCATGTGACTTGGGTCTTAGGATAGTTAGCTAGAATTAGGACTAATGCTCATAGTCAATTATATACCTACTGGATTCATTAAAGTTAATATAAAGGAAATTATAATTATTTGCTATGTTCTGTAATAAGTAGCCTATAGAATACTAGAATAAGGTAACACGTTGTCTCCTGAAGATAATTTGTCACCTTATTCTGGTGGACTACTAACTGATAAAGTTTTTCTACACGGGTATCGCAAGCATCCATAGACAACATATCTTTGATATAATTGACGTTTTCATAGAAATTAAAAAGAAATAGTTATCTTTAATCATTTGAACTTATACTATACATAACTTAAGTTTCTAGTTGTATATAACGTAAACTATCGTATTCTAATCAACGAATTGTGATAAGCTTTGGTGAGATGTTGAACGCACGTCTGCGAAGGTTTAGAACACTTAAATACTTTGTATAATTATATATGCTATTAATTGCCTTGCCTACAAATCATATAATTTTATCACATTATTTCTTTTTATCTACGAGTAGTATAGATACATGTATAAAGTTCTTGGATCTCAAATAACCGTGGCGAGGTCAAGCTACTCGCATTGTCCCCCGCGGGAATACCCGCGTCTGCTTACTTCGAGATACTTATGACGGTCTGAGTATATTCTGACACCTAATTACTTATAGATAAACACGAATAGACTGCCTTTGGACTTGAAAGTTATTTGCTAAGAGGGATATATTGTTAGCAATTTTGTGCTGGTATTGATCAGTAATTTCATTTTTATTTTTATTAGCAACCTCATTGGTTTTGTAGCATAAGGTTAAGCTCGTAAGATTTCGGGCGCTATTGTCTAGTCAAAGAAAGTACTACTTAGTAATTTTTTAGTCAATCTTTTTATAGTATTCGCAAGAACTTTGAGAATGTGTGTACAGAAAAATAATGTGCTGGGAAGGGGTACACAGACGAATATCTGTCTGTGAATAACACAAGTAATTGCCTCAACCGAGCGGCGTTCTAACCATTTGATGCCATGCACCACAACATGGACTATTTAAAATAACCGACAACTGCGTCAATCTAGGTAGCCAGCTAGATAACTGATAGCCAGGTGTGAAGTATTATGCTAATCAGCACCGATTACCATAATACTTTCGGTACATCGGTCTGCGTCGCAGTTTCGGATTGTAATGTCGTATATGAGTTGCGTATTTCGGTCGGCCTGTTTAATAACCTCCCTTGTTTTGGGTCCATATTGTAGCAGTTCTTTACTAATCAGTGTAGGTACTTATCACATGGTTGTGATAAAAGTCTTAAAGAGAACGTAACTTAGTTATAGATACCGAATATGACATTGGAAAGGTGTGACTAAATAATTTTAAATAATAAGCCCATTGTGTGAACTAACAAGGTTATTGTATTTTTCAGAGTGGAAAATGTCGAACGTCTGCCAACGGTACATTAGACGTCACTGTGACGAAAGGAATGGTGGCTCCTACATGAAGGTACGTGTCTATTGCGAAATAATCATTGAAATCGATGCAACTGAATAAGCGATGCAATTGCATTGATCTATTAAAAATAGCACCAAGTGTGATTATATGATGACTTCAATAGTTTAAATTGCCCAAATTTAGAAAATACAATTTTTGGTCCAGACTGCTGGGGAATTGTGAAGAGAAAAATCCACTAATACTTTTCTGCCGGAATCGGGAATCTACTCGAGGTTCTAAACGTAAGATTATGCTTTTGAACGAACCAAGCAATCCGAAATAAATCTAATTAACTTTAAAATCTTTAAAAACTTTAAAATAAAAAGGTCATGGTGGTGGAGCGGGTGTATGCCACTACTGAGCATGAGGTGTCGAGTTCGATTCCCGAATCATCAAAGTGTAATTGGGTTATTCTGTCAATAAATTTTCAGTAGCAATACGGAGTCTGGAACTGTGACTGTTAAACGGCAATTAGCTCGCAACCTATTATGTGGGATCTTAGTTGACGAAATGTGGATATAATATACATTAGCCTAGATCTAGGCACAAGACTATATAATTATGTACCTACGTGTATATAGAATATGTATGCAATATCATAATATTAGACTATCAATAAAACTCGCTTGCAAAAATTGTCTATTTAAACAACCACTAGTTTCTTAACCAATATTTAGATATTGTTAAACACGCTTAAAAACCTAAAGCCTTAATTCATCAAGTTTGAAAGATTTATTTTTATGTTAGTCAGGTTTTACAAGCAACAAACATCTACATCTCTAACGATCATAATTTGACCGGGGTAAATAAAACGAACCGTGATAAAATCCGTATAAAGTAGTTTAATTTCAATGTATACCTTTCACATAAACATAAGACAATTGTATCATCTTGTGTAAAACATTGTTTTGGTACCTTCGTAATGTAATAATAATGATGTTAGATTAAAATACACATTTCGTCAGAACATTGTCACACTAAAATAACCGTCATATCTGTTGTATTACATTCACTTACCATGACCCACGGAAAGATATACGAGTTGATGACTTAATAATATATCTATGATAATTATTATTTTGTACTGCCCATGCTAGCGGATGTCAACTATGAGTAGCAATCAGGTTTATGCGTTTGTCGGCTGATAATCTCTCGGTAAATGCCGATATCGGACCGACTACAAAACTATAAGTGAAATCGTACATAATAATATATGTTCAGTTAGTTCATTCTTTTAATCAAAGATTATTTTATAAATTAATTATTGTTTGTCATTAAATAGGTACACTAGCCGTCAAACTACAATTATTGCGTATTCTATGCTCGTAGTGCTTTAGATATATTTAAATGATTGTTATTCAGTTGAGAGCTCCATAATTCAAATTTATAATTTATATAAAATCTTAAATCAATGTTGATATCTAATGAAAAATAAAGATTAGACGAAAAGTTTTTTTATTAATAGACAACAAGATGCATTTGCGTGAACACAGACATTGCTTTGAACAATCAAAATAAATATATATTGTTACTTTCTGCATCCCTCTTACAAATTCGGTAACTATCGAAATCCAAGAAGTTTAAAATGAAGATAGATATATAATAATAGTTTGCCGTTTGAATTTATAATTAAAATCCACTATTGATTTCAAAGACATTTTTCTTAACGCTTAATCCACCACCCCTATGAAAATATTCACCACCATGAGTCTCACAGGATCATATTTTGATTTTTGAAATAAATACTCGTAAAATTTTTGATTATCTTTTTTATTTGTTTTTAATATTACTTATAGTCTAATTATTATATACAATGTAACATTTTGTAATAGACTTAATTGAAAATACACCTTTTTACTTACACCTTATAATGTTCAGTCTATGAAAAGCTGGAAGCGTTCAAATCCAGGACGGTACGCTTTCAGCGATCATTTCTCTCATGTACGTGCAAGCTCTGGAATGAACTGCCTGCTTCGGTGTTTCTCGAGCGCTATGATATGTCCTTCTACAAATGAGGTTTAAAGATAGTTCTTCTTTCACGGTAGGCAGCGGCTTTGCTGTGTCATGACATTGCTGAAGTCCATGAGCAGCAGATACCACTTTCCATCAGGTGGGCCACGTGCTCGTCTGCAAAAAAGGGCAATAAAAAAAGTTATTATATGGTTTCACCAAAAAAAACAAATATGATTATGATAAAACTAAAAAAGGTACTATTTTCTTGGAAAAAAACATAATAAAGAAAATAAAAAGAACTAAAACTAACAATGGCCCAATATAAAAATTTAAAACGTGCAACAGGTAAACATACTAAACATTTACACATTTTTGCTCTCTAGCTTTAATTATTTCCCTTCTTTTGCCATCAATGGTCAATAGCGACAAAATACTTTCGCGGATGGTTTAGAAACTGAAGCATGAATCAAAAGAGCAAGCATAAGTAAATCGGCTTCTTTGTCGTCGCAGGTCGTGGGTCACAAACAAATAATAACCGCTGCTAATTACTTCATCTTTGCTCTGTACATTGTCTTCTTAAATTATTTGTTATGTTTCGGGCAGAAGTGCCTACCTGATTTATTAATTGTATCTTTTTGTTATTATTTTGTATCTGTGGTGTATGATACATGATGTGTTCACTATGTTTAAATAAAGCGTTAGTACGTAACGGACTACCACACGAGTTTCATTATAATAGGTTATGGGCCCAGACCCGGTTACAGTATAGTACTCAATTAAAGTTTGTAATCTTTATACGGCACAGTGAAAATGGCTGGGAATTATTCAGTGAACGTTCCTAAGCTGAAAGGTAGAGAGAACTACGACGAGTGGGCGTTCGCGGTAGAAAATTTCCTTATCTTAGAAGGCATCGGCATAAGAAACAGCGAAGCTATAAGTGAGCAAGATGGCAGAAAGGCGAAAGCCAAGATGGTGATGACGATTGATCCAGCTCTGTATGTACACATAAAAAGTGAAACTACAGTTAATAACTTGTGGACCAAGTTAAAGTCATTGTTCGACGATTCTGGTTTTACCCGCCGTATCAGTTTGCTCAGACACCTAATCTCAATTCGTCTAGAAAGCTCGGATTCCATGACCAGCTACGTGACACAGCTAGTGGACACAGCACATAAGCTAAAAGGTACAGGCTTCGAGATTAATGACGAGTGGGTAGGGTCGCTTTTACTCGCTGGATTGCCAGACAAGTTCGCGCCAATGATAATGGCTATTGAACATTCGGGGATAAACATTAGTGCAGACGTAATAAAGACAAAATTATTGGATATGAGTGCAGATTCTGGAGTGGCAAACGCGGAAGGCGCTTTTATGGCTAAAAACAAAAATGCGTTTCGTCAAAAAGCGCGGCATATGACTACGTGTAAAGAAAAAGAAAATGGCGTCGAGCAAGTCAGTTTTAACAAGCCGGTCAAAAACATCAAATGTTATAAGTGTAAAAGAACGGGACATTATAAAAATCAATGCCGATATAACAATAACCAAAATGAAAAACAGATAAATGCATTCAGTGCAATGTTCTTAACTGGTGAATATTGTAATAAAGACTGGTATGTGGACTCAGGCGCAAGTACTCATTTAATTTCAGATACAAACAAACATTTATTGACAAATGGCTCTTATGATAAAGAAACTCGAGATATTGTTATAGCAAATAAAGAAAGTATGCCGGTTTTATGTTCAGGAAATCTAGAGATAACAACATGTGTTGGATTTTCAGAGTACAACATAAAAGTTAACAATGTGCATTCATAACCTTACTACAAACCTTTTGTCAGTAAGTAAGATGATATCTAGTGGTAACAGAGTTATTTTTAAGAAAAATGTATGCCACATATATAATCAGAGAAATGAATGTATTGGAGAAGCCAAACAAATTAATGGTGTATACAAATTTAATGCATTAAATTCTCAGAAATTGTTAGCAGCTGTGGCAGTCACTTCTACAACTTGGCACAGGCGTTTTGGCCACATCAATAAAAATGACCTGAATGCCAAGAGAAATGGAACTGTAAAAGAATTGGCTTTCCAAGATAAAGTTTTATCAGACATAAATAATTGTACCATATGCTGTGAAGGGAAACAAATGATATTACCGTTCACTAGCAGTTTGTCGAGAAGCAAAGAGATTTTAAACATTGTACATACTGACCTCTGTGGACCGATGGAAAGAAATTCCCTTGGCATGGCTAAATACTTCTTATTATTTATAGATGATCATAGCAGAATGGCTTTTGTGTATTTCCTTAAGTCAAAAGATGAAACATTTATGTATTTTAAACAATTTAAAAGTTTTGTAGAAAATCAGAAGTCAACAAAAATAAAAACTTTAAGAAGTGATAATGGTGGAGAATTCTGTTCGTCAATGTTTGAAAATTACTTGAAACAAAGTGGAATCATACATCAAAAGACTACTCCATATACCCCGCAGCAAAATGGTCTTTGTGAAAGATATAACAGATCCGTAGTTGAAAAAGCAAAATGTTTAATGTTTGATGCTAAACTTGAAAAGCATCTATGGGCAGAGGCAGTTCACACTGCAGTTTACCTCAAAAACAGATCACCAGCTGCTGGCCTTAATCAGAAAACACCATTTGAGTTATGGACAGGTCAAAAACCAGATGTAAGCAAAATTAGAATATTTGGAAGCTTGGGTATGACACATGTGCCCAAGGAGAGGCGACAGAAGTGGGACAAAAAGGCTAGGAAGTTGATTCTTGTTGGGTATGCTGACAACATTAAAGGTTTTAGATTATATGATCCTTTAACACATAAAGTCACAGTGGCAAGAGATGTCATAATAATGGAAAAGGAAGATAACAGCATGTCACAGATTACCATAGAAAAAAAGAGTACAGAAATACTTGATTCAGTGGGGAAAGAACAGCCAGAACATGTTCAATCTGTTTCAGATGTACAAAGTGATGATGAAGTACATGACAAAACTTATATACCAGAAGAAGAATCCAGTTATTCTAAGGACAACTACTATAAATCATTGTCATCAGATAATGACTTAATAAGTTCACCTCAGCAAAACCCTGTAAGGTTACCAAAGCGTACCAGAAGAAAACCTGACTATTATGGATATGCAAACTTATGTGTTATGGATGATGAACAAATATTCATAAATGATGCATTGAATGGACCAGAGAAGGTAAAGTGGCAGCAAGCAATCAATGAAGAATTGCAGTCATTCAATGACAGGGATGCATGGGAACTTGTGGAAAGACCTGCAAATAAAACAATTGTGAAGTGTAAGTGGGTGTTTAAAAGAAAGCTTAATAATGAAAGTAAAGTGCGGTATAGAGCCAGATTGGTGGCTAAAGGGTTCAGTCAGAAAAAGGGGATAGACTTCAAAGAAACCTTCTCACCAGTGCTCAGGTACTCTTCCTTAAGATTGCTATTTGCATTAAATCAGAATTTAGATATTGTTCATCTAGATGTACCTACTGCTTTTCTTAATGGATTATTAACTGAAACAATTCCAGAATGTTCAAACTTCAAAGATTGTAAAAAACAAAGTTCTTAAACTCAAACGTGCAATATATGGACTGAAACAGTCAGCCAGAGCATAGTATCATCAAGTTGAGATACTTTTGCTAGAATTAGGTTATAGTAAGTCTCAATATGAACCATGTTTGTTTATGAAATGTGATAGAAATATTCAAGTGTATATTGCTCTATTTGTTGACGATTTCTTTGTATTTTATAATTGTACAGATACTTATGAGAAATTGAAAGTTGAATTAAAGGCTAAATTTAATATAAAAGATTTAGGAAAAATTAAGAATTGTCTTGGTATGAGAGTTACTGTTGGAAAGGATTTTGTATTTATAGATCAGACAGACTACATTGATGTTATTTTAAAATGGTTTGATATGTATAACTGTAAAGGTTTGGATACTCCAATGGAGAAGAACTTAAAATTAGAAAAGGCTGCTAAAGTCTCTTCTCAATATCCCTACCAGCAATTACTTGGAGCATTAATGTATTTAAGTGTTTTAACTAGACCAGATATTGCATTTGCTATTAGTTTTTAAGTCAATACAATAACTGTTACAATGAGACACACTGGAAACATTTAAAGCGTGTTTTAAGATATTTAAATAAAACAAAACACTATGGATTAAAGTATATAAAAGATAAGTTTATTATTATTATTCTCTTTATTACTTATTTTCTCTAATAATTACATTTTTAAATATAAATATAAAAATTATATATATTTAAAAATATAAAAACTGAAATGACCCACCGATATCGGGTGCAGGGACCAAGCTATCGGTGGTTAGGGCTCCAGAGAAAGGAACCTCCGCACTATGCGCGCCGTGTCGAGCAATACTGCCTTCTGAATCGAGGACTTGACCCAGCTATTCAACGCGAGCCTCTTAAGATGGTGGTCGAGGCTCTTGGCAATTAACCCGTTTACCGAAACGACTATCGGTACAATGATCGCCGAGCCTACATCCTACATGTCGACAACCTCGCGAGCCAAGTCCAGATATTTAATTTGTTTATCTTTTTCAGCTTTCACGAGGTTCTCATCATGAGGGATGGTGACATCGATGATCATTGCAAGGCGCTCTAATCGATCTATCACCACAATATCTGGCTTGTTAGCCACAACGGTTCTATCAGTGATGATAGATTGATCCCAGTACATAGTGACACAACCATTCTCGAGAACTGGATCGGGCACATACCTGTAGTACGGTATCTCTGAATCCACAAGATTGTACTTTAAGGCAAGTTTCTGATGGATTATCCTGGCCACTTGGTTGTGTCTGTGCAAATATTCGCCGTTGGCAAGACGGGAACACCCAGAGACAATATGCCTGAGAGATTCACCGGGCTGGTGACACGCCCGACATATGTCGACCGTCCCATCTTTCAGGATATGCCGCCGGTAGTTATTCGTCATAACAACTTCGTCCATTATTGCAAAGACAAAACCTTGTGTTTCGGCAAAAATATCGCCGAAACGTAGCCAGGCCACAGAAGATATTAAATCAACATCGGGCCCGTGTAAGGCCCGATAGAAGCGTCCATGCAGCTCTTTACCTTTCCATACATCCCTGCGGTCATCAGTACTGAGTACCACAGGTTTGCGCCAGTTCTCCTTAGCCAGAGCCAGCGGGGTAAGGCCATTGTCTACTGAGACTACAGCCCGATGCACACCCGAGCCGGTCTGGAGAAAATATTCTCTAAGACTGCACACCTCACGATTATGGAGGGTCTTGGCACTTAGGAAGCCACGACTCCCGCATTTCCGCGGGATGTACAGCCTCATTACAGACGAGCGCGGGTGATGCATCCGGTATGCGGTCAACAGTGTACGGACCTTTCTATCCAGGGCCTCCAGTTCAGTCTGAGTCCATCTGAGTATGCCGAAGGAGTACATTAAGACCGGCATGGCCCAGCCATTATAAGCACGCACCCTATGACCGCCCGACAAATAACTTTTGAGTATCTTTGTCAGGCGGCCAAAGAAGCGATCCCGCAATGTCTGTTTCATGCCAGTCTCTGAAATGCCCAACGCCTGCGACATACCCAGATATTTGTATGTTTCGTTTGCAAAGAGAGTCCTAAGTCTTGAGGAATCCGATAGTTCCATCCCATCAGATTCCACAATCCCACCTCGCTTTACATACATTACCGCACACTTGTCCACACCAAACTCCATTCTGATAGAATTACTAAAGTTTTTCAGTTACCTTTAGTAACTCTGTCAGCTGGAGATGGGTGGGGGCAAATAATTTAAGGTCATCCATGTAAAAAAGGTGAGATATGACCTGGCCTCTACTCTGCAACCGGTAGCCTAGCTCCAAATTCTCCAGTAAAGTACTAAGAGGGTTTAGAGCCAAGCAAAACCACAGTGGATTCAAACTGTCACCCTGGAATATACCCCGCTTGATCATTATAGGCATACCATCACTCTGGATCTGCCGACATCCCGGATAGCGAAAGACAGTCCTCCATTGCCCCATACACGTCTTCAAGAAAGTGCATAAAGTTGTATCTATTTTGTACAACTCCAACACCTTCAAGAGCCATGTATGGGGCACAGAGTCATAGGCCTTCTTATAATCTATCCAACATGTCGCCAAATCCCTTCGGTGACGACGTACCTGTTGGCAAATGGTCATGTCAATAAGGAGTAGCTCTTTGGTACTCCTTATTGACATATTACTATTATTATTAAAATAATAGGTTATGTTGATGCTGATTGGGCTTCATGTGAAATTGATAGGAGGTCATATACTGGGTTTATATTTAAAATGTCTGGAAGTGTAATATGTTATGAGTGTAGGAAACAAAAAACTGTTGCTCTGTCTAGTACAGAAGCAGAGTACATGGCACTCTCTGAAGCCTGCAAGGAGGCAATTTACCTTAAAAGATTAATATGTGAATTAAATAAGAATAACATAGAAGATATGCCTGTTAATTTGTTAAGTGACAATCAAAGTTCTCAAAAGCTAGCATCTAATCCTTTGTACCATCGGAGAACAAAACACATTGATGTTCGACATCACTTTGTTAGAGAATGTATTACCAATAAACTTATAGAAATATCATATGTGCCTACGGCTGATATGCCAGCTGATATATTAACCAAGAGCTTGTGTCATACTAAGCATTATAAATTTATGATTAGTATGGGATTGTCGTTAATAAAATAAGATTGTTATTGTTTGTTTATGGTTAAAGTGTTGAATATTGGAAATGTTGTGTAACACAGTGTAACATGTATAATTATATAGCAATTATTTCTATAAGTGAGGATGTTATTATTTTGTATCTGTGGTGTATAGTAATAATTGTCACTCTAGCGCCATCTACATGATGTGTTCACTATGTTTAAATAAAGCGTTAGTACGTAACGGACTACCACACGAGTGTCATTATAATACTTTTGACGTTTAGCTGCCATAATGGAAGCCTAAAATCAAATAAAAACAGATAAATATAAAAGTCAACAAAATAATTTTTGTAACACAAAACACCACCATGAGTCCCCTGGACTCTTACATGATTTTAACTCAAAACTCACCTTTGCAAATGGCTTGCGCGTATGACCACTTACTCCCAAATCCGGCGGCTCAGGGTGGTGAATTAAGGGTTAAGGCACCTGTGTAAATGTCGCCATCATCTTCATGCAATATGTACACATAAGTGCGACCTTTTACATCATATCTTGCATTGCGAAACATTTTACCAAGTACCAATAAAGCAGCGGCTATGTAATATATCTTTCAAGTTAAACGAGAAATACCAATCTCCCTAGATATGCCGATATCCATTGCGTGTTCTTAGACCATAACGCGCCACTCTAGTTCCAGATGATTAAGTGCCCAGTTACTTGGTGAGGGTTTTTCATCCTCAGACAGTGATTAATAGGTTTACTTCTGATTGGTACGTTGTTTGGTAATAGATGGAGAAAATCTTATAGATAATTGGGTTAGAAAGCAATTCTCTAACATTTGAAAACTGCCTCGGTTAACTATTTTGTATAGTCAATTGAAATAGCGCGAGTTATGTCTCTAGGGATGGCATTCGAAGAAGACAGGAGAGATTAGAGACGTGTAAACCTGTAATAAGATCACATTGTATAAAAATGACATTTACTTAACAGACGTCACGCATTAAGTTGATAAAGTGTCAATATTTTTTTTTAATTTATTGAACTTGACTTCTAGAACAAAAGAATTACTCACAATTCTTAAATAAATGTCACTTTCAATGTCGAGATTTCTGCAATACCCGTAAAGCTACCGTAAGTTAAAATAATTTCGGATTTGGATTTATTTAGATTGAAAGTAAAAATTATTTTAAAGTTATACGGTAAATGTCACAGAAATTCACAAAAATTAACATAAAAATAAAAAGTTGGGCTACTTAAATTGATTCAAAATATTATGGCTTTCTAGGACATAAAGCTATCAAACTTTTAATCAATAGGTGGCTAGTTAGGGACGTCTCTAACTACCTACAAACATGGTCATATTGCTATATTCTCGATATTTCATAGAAGCAGACATGTATTACAGTTACATAATTATTTTTTTGGATTCCACGTAATATGGGATAAGCTTATTGCCAACTACCACCCACCAGACTGCATGTTGCTAATGCCAATTTTCCAAACGTAAAATAAAAAGAAAAATTAAAATAAATATTGGTCACCGAGTCGTTATTGAATTTTTCTGTTGAGGTTCTCGAATTAAAGCTCTTCTTTATCAAATCTCGTGCACAGCAGTTGCATTCACCACTGTTACGTCACCGAGACAGAAACTATAAAGGTCTATATTACATTAACAATAATTTTTAAATCAAGAGATTTTAGTAAGTACCTAAAACATTGAGCTTGTGGCTCATATGCTCCATGTCGCGTATACAATTAAATTGTAAGCCTATGCATAACCTAAAATTGCCTCTTCCAATCACTATAGAGATTCCCAGTCAATTGAGCAAAATTAAACTTTAAAGCTTAATAATAGAGGACTTTTTCGCCTAACCCTATATTGTACTGTCAATGCAGTGACCACACAAGCAGAATCAATTTGCAGGATGGCATTTAATTTTTACCCCCAGGCTATAAGCGACGCTCAGATGCATTTGACATTTTCCATTTCCTGAATTAGACTTCAGTGACCACATATCCTTTGACGGGAACGAGACAGGTTGAGATTCATAGAGTATAAGCTGGATTAATATTTGTATGAAAATATTGGGTTCATCTTTTTCGTGGATGCTGTCAGTTTTTAGCACGGCAATTTTGTGCAGTTAGCTATAAAGATAAATTTTATTGCCAAACAAAAGTCATGTTCACAACACATGACTTTTGTATGGCAATTAAATTTATCTAGAACCTTTTGGTTTACGATCACGACCGGATTAAAATTATATTTATGGTTAATGTTTCTCTCCTGTAGGCGTATGGTTATACAGTCTATAACATTTTTCATGAGAACTCTCTCCTTAAGAACTCTTACATTGAATCACCAGTAACCATAATAAGAAAGATATAAAAAGCTCTCATATACTTTCAGAGGTATGCAGAGTCAAGCCTGTGCATGCGAAAGATATGGTTTTAGGTCCTGATATTTTTTCAAAGAAATTCCAAATATAATCATGCTCAACTCGAGAATAAAACTCGAGACCTCTCACTGAGGCAACCCTAAAACGTGTATTAAAGAAATCCAATTTCTACGTTGACTCATTTGAGTGACTCAGTTTTATATGACGCTTATCAATCCGGCCGCTACTTATTCTTTAACCATGCAAATTAATTAATTAATTTTTGTTATAACTCGCCTTTAACAAACGTAAAAGTAATACGACAATTCTACATTCAGTATTTATTTCGGTATAACTATTTTATAATCCTAAAATTGCCTAGTGTTTCATTAGCTTTTACAATAACGTGAAAACTTATTAGTCTACAAATAGTAGATACGTAACCGTTTTTATGCTAGTATAAAAATAATATATGTATATAATAGGATTATATATAGAATAATAATAAATATAATAGGATTCCAATGTGGTCTCGTTTACTCGTTGGTTGGAATATTTACTATACAGAAGGCACCGTGATTAAAATGGTCATCTCACCACTGCCTGCACGCCAAGTAGTGTGGAGTTGATGCCCATGATGACTCACGAATAAATGGAATTCACAACATAAATATATGTGATCCACATATAATTGTTCTGAGTCTCGATGTAGTTTGTGTCCCTTTTTAAATATTAATTATATACTCCGTGACACATATGACGCCCTAGTGCAAGAGTTGTATTAATAAAAAGGTAGCTAATCCACAACGGAATTCTAGCTTAAAACTGTGATTTCGCATAAATAAGAGCAACATAACTGAGCAGCGTAGTTAAACAACCTTGTGTTATCAGACGATGAGAAGAGCTTTCAGGCTCTTAGGGCATGAACACACGATGCGTTGCGAAGCCGCACCGCAAAGATTTTGCCGTATCGGCGGGCACACGAGCGGTGCGGCGCCGCAACGTTGTTATGTCGGGGCGGCGCCGCCGGCGCCCGCGCGCCCCAGCAGTGCCCTTCCTTGTGACGCATGAACAACTGAGCGATGCCGCTCCGACGTCGCAACGCTTTCACCCCTCCCCACCTCGTCTCGGCGGTTGCAAGTCCGGTGCGGTGCCGCAGCGCATCGTGTGACACGCCACAAATATTTCTATGTAAGACGACGCAGCGACACCGCTCCGGCGCCGCGGCGCGCCGCCGCCGCATCGCATCGTGTGCTCCTGCACTTAAGGAGACATATACCGTAAGCAGATAATAATATATGATATCTGCCCCTTGCGTTGGAACTACACATTAATTCCTTTCTTGAAAAGCTGACAACGAGTTAAAGCCTTACTACTTTCGCCTACGTAAGCACGAAAAGCGCTTACCATCAAGTCGACGCTGTATGCTGTGCTTGTTTGCCGCCTAATAAATACTACAATAAATATAATATGTACTTTGATACTCAACCTATCACTATAGCCGAATGTACTACCATAAGAATGATTGCTATGAATAAATGTGTAGGCGTATTAGCGTGTGATACTTTTGTATCGTTCTGCAATATGATTAATTCATTTTGCGGGAGATTTTATAAACATTGGAACAATGATTAAGAAAATCTATGTTTTGGTAAATGATCTGTGGACTAGTGTTATTCCCTGTGCATGGATCCAATGGCAGGGTATTTGTTCACATAACCAATAATCTAATAAATAATTATTTAATTAAACTTCTATTAGCCTCAGTGTCATGTCTTAAATCGTTTGCTTAGTGGCGGCATATTAAACAGTTTTAAAACAATAGACCTTTAAACAAAGAAATATTAAAGTGAAACTACATTATAATGCTAAAGGTATAAATATTTCATATGTATTTTATTGGGATTATTAAAAAAATCACTACTTCTGTACTATTGTTAACTATAAAAATTATTTATGTTTTGGTTGCATTTTAGTAGCTAATGGCTAATATTTAATAATATATAGTAAACCTCCGCAAAGATATACAGTCATTATACGTTACATTTCGACAATCCATAAAGTCATATGAAACTATAGCGCTTACACAAATACAAAACATGAGCTGAGAATTAATGTGGTAGAACAGTTCAAATACACTCCAAACTGTCCGTCGAAGTTTGAAATGTAAATTTCCTCTGTATTAAGTTATTGTAACTATATACAAGGACTCGCTTTTGTGTATGAAATGTTCAGTTGTGGAATGAATAGCTGGACTCTATTATAGTATAGTATTATATTTTGTTACTTTTTTATATTAGATTAAGGACAGTCAGCACATAGGCACTTGACAGTAAGGAGTTATAAATTTTCTTTTTAATACTTTTTTTAATGATAATTCAAGTTTTGGCTATATTTAAATGCAATGGCATTATAAAAAAACACGATTTTAATTATCTTTAAAGTAATATTTTGGTGGTGTATTAACAATAATATTTTAAAGTTAATTAATATCGGTACTTCGCTTTTCTTACATTATAAACATCTTTATAAATTTAATAGAAAATATGTGTATGTAATCAAACAAAAATTATTGTTACATAATTGTTTTTAATAATTGGGTTTTAAACCAAAACCACTCAGTTTTAGACATAAAAAAGCTTTATATTTTCTAACTGCGAGTTTTGGGAGTAGTTAAATCTTTTTAAAAGTCAGTAATAATATTATAGAATACAGTACGAGTTTAATTTAGCTTAAAGGTTTAAGAACTACACTAAAAGACGACAATTGGTTCGCCCGATATTGCATGAGACCTAAAAATATAGTTAGCGAAATGCGGGTGTAATATAATTCCTATTGTTGTCTTCCTGTTGTCTACCCCTTTGGGTATATATATCTGTATTTAAAACGGCACAAACATGTCAATATACACTCAACCTTGCAATAGTGATCTCTTACTGTAAACACGTGCGAAATGTTGGCCCAACAATCGCGTAGTTTAAGTAAAATGTAATTTGTTCGGTAAATAAACCTATTTTGCGTCCTCGTGCAGCACAAACGGGATTTTTATATGAAACAATACGCAACGACAAAAAACCGCTCGTTTGGCTCACCCTTAGTAATCAACTGTCGCTCATATTCAGATAAATTTAACAAACTGTATAAAATTTCCATTCGGTATGAATTCATCGGCTGTTTCAATATGAAACATAAATCGCATAGGTACTTTTGCAGAGTCTATTTTGCTTGTATTGTTTGCTAACTGTGCAAATGAAGAAAGTTGTGCATTGATGCCGACTCGGCGTTGGGGAATTTTCGTCCAGATAAATAACAGTTTGCCAGCGTTCCGTAAATAAATAATCATTTATTTAAAATGCAGTCACATATTATATTTATTATGTATGATTATGTCTTTATATACATGTGACGTTATCTTTTACAAGATTAAAATTAATATGTAAGTTGTATTAGTACTATAAGACGAAATAAGCGCTAGTTATTTTGAATTTTCACAACATTTTATAGGTATTTAGGATTTTGTACTGTGACGAGCCTCGAGTTTTAGTATAGGGCAACACAATATGAAGTAAAATCTATTTAGTTCACTATTTATTCTCCAATTTCACTTGTGTATGGACACCTGTGGATGAACTAATCAATACACACTGAAGTCAAACTAGTGCTAGTTACACTCCATTATTTTAGACAACAAGCCGAGTTTTTAATAAATTTTATAATACACACTACCGTCGCCTGAGAAATTACTAAAATTTGCTTTTGAGAGTAAAGGAATCAAAATAAATGTAAGCAAGACGAAAGTAATGGTATTTGGAAAGGAGGAGTGCATGACGATGTGTAATATCGTGATTGATAGAGAACACGTGGAGCAAGTGAAAGAGTTTGTATATTTGGGTACTTTGTTTACAAGGGATGGTAAACATGAGTGAGATATTGAAAGGAGAACGATTGGTGGCAATAAAGTGAATGGCGCTTTACGCGCTTTTATGAACAGTTGATATGTATCCGAAAAGGCACGTTTGGCTGTTCATAGAGGACTATTAGTGGCTACACTTATATATGGATGTGAAAGTTGTGTATGGCAAAAGAAGCATGAGAGCAGAATAAATGCTGTAGAAATGAGAGCGCTGAGTGTGGTGTGATTCTGAAAGGTAGAATAAGGAATAGTGTGATTAGAGAGAGATGCGACATGAAAGTGGACATAGTGACAAGAGTAGAAAAGGATATGTTAAGCTGGTTTGGGCACGTAGAAAGAATGGACGAGAAAATACTGACTAAGAAAGTTTATAAGGCTAGTATAAATAGAACAGTCGTAAGAGGCAGACCTAGGCGAACGTTTCTTGACCAGATCGGAGGCATTTTGGACAAAGGCCAGGTTAAGAGCACCTTAAATCGGCGAGCGTGTATGTATGAGGAATGTGATGAAAGTGAATAAAGCCAGGGAAGTGTGTCAGGATCGTAGCAAATGGAAATCTGTAGTCTCTGCCTACCCCTCTGGGAAACAGGCGTGAATCTATGTATGTATATGTATGTGTGTATGTAACAATTATACCATCAAATTATAATAACTTGAATTTCTTTATATATTTAAATCCTCTTGCTTTTCAATATTATTATTAACAAAAAGCTAAGCCTTGCATAATGTTCATGTACTACTTATTATTTAGGGCTTGCATAGATATTCGTCGTGACCTTAGCACTGGTACTTATGGACAATTTTCCTGGCGCTGGCGTCTCGTAGTGCAGCAATATATTTTAAAGTACAAGACACTGATTCCTGAAAGAGATAGCATTTATAGGCTACTTAAAGGACATACTATAAAATGGATACTGTGCTGATTTTTTATTAAAATTGACAATATTCCTACAGAACCTTGCAAAGTAACTCCTGAAACCCACGTGGCAGCTATTTTTTTCTTATTAAGCAAAGGTCCACGTCTGATTTGTTCTGGTATTTGTTATTTTCCCCCAAAGCTTCGATTGTTCTTGAGGACCTTTTGTTTTACTTGCCTTTGCTGTTGCAACTGCGACGAAAACTTGTAATTAATCGGAATTTTTGTTTTCACGTCGCGTCGTGATGCCATACAATGCTATGGTACAAAAAGTACGAAGGTTGTCTCTGTCGTTTTGTTATTGTTTGTATTTATTTCACATGCAACGTTGAGTTTTAATATTTAGTAATAAAATTAAATCACAATATAAATATGAAATTATTAAAACAACCTTTACTTTGTTTGTCTTTTGCTTGCAAAATTATGTTAAATTAATTGAAATTCACAAGATTAAAATAAAGAACTTTTTATTATACTGGCATACAATACAAGGACATTAGTAGATGAATAGAAGTTCTTTGAAATTAGTAGTTCTTTGCGTTTTAATATTAATAATTAGACAGAGATAACTCTAAACTCAGTGTCGCAACAACATTAGTCCCTAGATAATTAAATACTAGGGACCTCTCGCCTAAGAAGTCACAAAATTATTCAAAACCTGTTTTTAAGTTTTATTCAAGGCAAAAATACTAGTTTATTTATTTTGACGCATCGGGCAAAGCGTTATTAGGTTTTGCCTATTAAGTGGCAGCGGCACATCGGCGGCCAGGCCAAATAGGTTTTCAATTATATGTAGCATTTTAATAAATGACAGGTTAAATATCAATATCAGTTATATACACCATTGCCTACCCCTTCGGGCATATAGGCGTGATAAAAATACTTCATCTCAATTTTCTAGTTTTCATAAGAACATTTAAACTTAAGAAATGCGACGAAATTAAGACAAATATCTTAATATTCTCTTAATTTTTTGTTCAAGTTAATAATAACATATATAGTAATAACACTGATAACGCTCTTTTTAGAATAGTCAAGTACTCCCTATATTAGCGTAATAGGTATTGATTTCCTCTAGATCTCGATTCTATTGAATTCCTTTTAGGTATTCAATACAATCGAGGCCATAGTTTAATTTATAGTACTTGCTAGTAAACAGAACATGTCAGCTACGCCTATCAGATAAGAGTCATGTCCAAAGGAAGCGGGAGGACGCGCGGCGCCGCTTTGTAGCGCTATCGGAAATTGAACACCATCAACCAACAGCCGACTTTCATGGGGAACCCTTTTGTTTGCGGCCAACGTTTGTTGGCGTATGAGTATGCATAATATGTATAATTATATTGTTACCATTCGATAGGGAATTTCAGAGTTGGTGTGACAGCTACTTCGATTGATATTCTGTTTGGGACGTTTCTATCTGTTGGCGTATCGGTAACATACATACATCAAAGCAAATGTTTGTGCATTTGACATATGCGTTTGCATGCCAATGGGTACGATTTTAATGTTAATGTACTGTTGTACTCGCTATTCTGTTAGAATTTGACGTGTTTTGTTTATCAAAGCTATATGCTTGTATACGCTTTTGTTAGAGTCTAACAGTATTATATAAATTTAGATATGTCATCCAAGTTGGATGATATATGCAAATTTATTTATAATCCTAACTTCCTAATCGTAACTTCCTAACTTAATATTATAAAAGCGAAAATGAGTTTGTTTGTTTGTTACCTTTTAACGCCTAAACCAGTGAACCGATCATCGTGAAATCATATACGTTGACAGGTGTACAGAAACGGACATACGCTACCTTTCATCCCGAAAAAAATTACTGTTTCCGAGGAAAACAATTATAACGTTCTTATGATAATAGATAGCGCCACGTGTCTTTCGAATCATGATTGAATTATATTATTACAAGCAGAGTACAACCCGAATTGATTGTCAAATTCTAAATTAACGCGAGCGAAGCCGCGGGCAAAAGCTAGTATTGTATAATTTATAGTTTAAGTGGTGTTGGATGATCCAACACTACTTAAACTATAAATTTGTACTAAATGAATAACGTTTATTTACATAATATGTCAAGTAACAAATATCGAATATACAAAATAAATTGTGTGTAGAAATCTATTTTGTACGTGTATTCAATAAAATTATTTTAAAACACAGAAACTATTTTAAGCAGTCTAGAAACTAATTTACTATCTATACAAATAAATAAAAATGAAGTGTCTGTTTGTAATATCAAAATAACAGCTTTTTATCTAATGCATATAAAAGTATATAAGGTATCTATACGAAAACATCTATTTTTAAAATTTTTGTCTGTCTGTCTGTTTGTGCCGGCTAATCTCCGAAACGGCTGAACCGACTATGACGGGACTTTCACTGGCAGATAGCTGATGTTATAAGGAGTAACATAGGCTACTTTGATTTTAGAAAAAAAATAGGGTTACGCGGAGACAAACACTTTTTAGTTAAAATCTACGCGGACGAAGCCGCAGGTAACAGCTAGTGTTTAATATAACTGAATGCATATGATACTTTTACTCCATTTAAGTATATTGATAACTACCAGTGCTGAATGCGTTCGGTACTATTCATTACGTACACTACTATTCGTGAATATGACATTAATGACATTGGTCTTTAGCAGACACCACGAGAAGCACAATATTCAGTGCAACTTCATCTTGTTAATTAAATATATAATTTATTTTCTTAAGAGAACATAAACATAACATAATAAGTAGTTTATATGTGTATAAATGGCTTGCTGCATGCGTTAGTTACCATTATACATAAGTACAATAACCAATCCTTACTAATATTATAAATGCGAAAGTAACTCTGTCTGTCGGTCTGTCTGTCTGTCTGTTATCTTTTCACGCTCGATCCACTGAACCGATTTAGATGACATTTGGGATGAAGATAGCCTGAGACCTTGGGAAGGACATAGGCTATATAACATCACGCTACGGCTCACGGGAGCGGCGCCATAACCACAAATACCAATGACGCGTGTGAGACCGCGGGCACAGCTAGTTAATCATAAATAAATAAATAAACCAAATACACGGATAAATACTTCTCTCTTAAAATATACTTTTATATAACCGAAAAACTTCGTTTAAACATCATAATTTTCTTTTTCTCATTTTTATTACGTATCAACGACAGTAATTGACTTTTGACAACTTTTTAATGAGATAGCCGACGTTGATAGCTTGGCCCATGGGCATTTTCTTTAATATCTGTTCTTTTTCATTCCTTTTTATGCGTCGCAATATTAACTTAAAATCATCCAACCCTTCATTATTTTCTATGAGATTGTTTTGTTTCTAAAATAGAGGACTGTAGAAGTATGATACCTACTAAAATTAGAAATATGTATGTGGGTGATGATGTTTGGATCAAACATCCACGTCTCCACATACGTAGCAGATTTGAATGAAAATTAACACACCGAGATCATCCTGGTATGCGCTCCCGTGAAGTTCAGATGAGTGAAGCTGTGGCCAGAAACTACTTTACTTTTAATATCTATAAGAGTTCTAATGAATTTTCTGGTAGTCATTCATCACTTATTGTGGCAAGTTGTCACTATAGAAGAACTTGTAATACATCCAGAACACAGCTAGCATTGGATAATATTTGGAAAAGTATTGGATAATGTCATCCAACACTTTTATGTATTACAGTTGTAAAATATATGTACATATATTATTCTTGTAAGCATAAAACGTTTTCTACATTATATACCCTAAAGGTTCTCGTGCAATAAAAAATATAATGACGTTTTATTAATTTATTTACCCTCTCAAATTCCAAAAGTCATAGAAAGCAACTCGTTTAGAAATTACTTGTGTGTTGTATAAAAAGTGTCGTTCAGAACAGCAGCAGCAGTGAAGATACGTCATTATTCATAAACAGCGCGGCGGGGTGTTACGCTGACACCCTGGGGACGCGAGTTTTAATGTCCGAATTTGCATACTGTAGTACTAGCGAATGTTTTAGACAAATATGCTACACACATTAAAAAATAAATATACTTCAGTTTATTTTTGTAATAGTTTTGTCGTATGTTTAGTTTTCCAATTCGTCTTTAAGCTGCAACTGCTGGCGTCCAGACACAACGTTTTTATCATTATGGCTTGAAATGGTTATTTCAAGCCATAATGATAAAAACGCTGACAGTTCAGATACAATACTTTTAACTTTATTTCTTGATATGGTTAACCTGACATGTTAAGTGACACAATATGCTTATGATAGACAATAATTATAATAATATTTATTTATTTCTCTTATGTGACAAAAATAAGTATACACTCTTTTGATGTCATAGCAGTGGGAGACTGGTTTCCAAACTAGGTTAAAACCTGTGTGATGGCTAATCAAATACAATAGATAGATACTCTCTTTATTATTATTATTTTTAATGGTAACTAGTAATATTTTATAAGTTCTAACTTATGTTCTTGTTAATCTCAGGTGGATTGGAATGCTTTAAAAACTTTAGTTAGAAACATATCTAAGTGATCTATGTATTCCGAAGAAGAAGATCCGATGGACTGTCAATATCTGCTGCAGAACCGATGGCAGTTAAAGCAAGGGAGACTTTAAGTAGAGACCGCAACTTAGTTAACGTAGGATAAGCCGTAAATGCAAGGTACGACGGCCTGGTCGTCCGGCGATTCGAAGATAGCTGCGATTAGCTCGATGCGGAAGACGGCAGATCGGGTGATGTGGTGCCAATTTGGAAACGCCTGTATTCAGTAGTAAACTGCAAAACACATTGGTTGAGTGGACTCGGATTAATAATTTTGTATACGCCAAGTTGAAATATAGTAATTTCAAATTGACTTCTGTGGTCTTACAATTGTTGTTACAGTCCTTAGTATGGACTTAAATGTATTCTATTTATCTGAAAATAATAATTGTATTCTATGTTATTCGATATGAGTGATTTGACCTATAGCTTATATTCTTTTAGTCCTGTCCTGCCTCGCTAGCGCGGTGGTAGTGTATATAACTGCTGTCAAAAGGTCTTAGATTCTCGGGTCGGAAAAATGCTATTGAGAACAAGAAATTCTGAGGAGCAAGGAGTCTAGAACTTTGCCCGGATTTTGGTAATAGACTTGTCTGTACTACTTTGCATACCCCATCGAAGATACTAGCGTAAAACTGGGTATGTAAATTTAGTGAAGAATAAATAAACTGAAGTACTTTAAAAACTACATACCAACCAACTTGACGAAGAAATTTCTTAGATTAATAAATAACCGTTTTTATCTGACATGCTTTTACCATATACTATGCGACGAAATATCATCAGTGTCATAACATTAAACGATGGAAAGAAATAAAGAAGTTATAATAAGTCTCCCTTCATAACGGGACACTTCCAAACAATTAGAGCGGGCTCGTTACGTTTACGAGTTATTTAGCGAACTACGTCACTGCGTTTTATTAGTGCATGGTAATACAGTTTGCTCTGCTCACTAAGGAAATGACGTTTGGGGGTGTTCAGGATGGTCTCTCTCGAGTATGTTTGAAGTTCATGCTCGGTTATATGTACTTACGAACTAATCTAATAAAGTGTGAACATTATATTAAACGATGTGAGTTAATACTTACATTTAACCGAAAATGTAAGTATTTAAGTGTTGATTACGGGGTATAGACGGAGGCCTATTTAAAAAAATTCAACTCGTTGAGACAAGGAATTTTGGGGCCATTATTATTTTATTATAAGTACCATTTTATATTTTCAATATAGGAATATTGTGATAGTTTTCACTAGAATTTGTAAGTAATTAATTAATACCTAATATTCAGTAAAACTGAACATTTTATAAGTAACTTTTTAAGCAATAAAGTCATGATCACAAACTATTTTATTTATTATCGATATATAACTTTATATATAACTACATATTTTAATTCAGGGTACTTCGGATAACATGACGACAACCACTTTTGTTACTTCAATCACGTCATTGCGGGTGAGAGACAAGGTTTAAACAAAATTATCGCTCGCTATCCTAACGTACCTTAGTAGAAGTACATGAGAGCTGGAACTTATACATTAAGTCTAAAATAATTATAGATTTTTATTTTAAATGTCTATTAGGCTTTATGGTATAGCTATACCTATGGCTTCAAAACTGCAGTTCTACTAATAATTAAAACAATCTGAGCAGTAGCAGCAATAGCAGTAGTAATACCATTAGAAATAGAACCGAATATACGACACAATTACTGAAATGGATGCTGGAGACACTGAAACTGTAAATTCACTGGGCACGATAGTTTCAAACTCTATTCGCTAAAAGCATAGAGAATTGAAAAGTACTCCTCAATCTGCTCATGTGGTTCCGTTATAAAACCCAACATCTGTACTTACTCGTTGCTTGATGGCCACGTTGGTTCCCCGGTATAAGATTCCGCTTATGTTTGCGGGCGAGCAGTGATGGTGAGGTTTCGAATTTGATACTTGGGCCAAGTCTTATTGAGATTTTATGTTAAAATTTCAAATTACAATATGGCCTGACAATGTATTTGGTAGACAACAATAAACTCGGCCTGGTACCTATAATATAGTGGGTGAAATAAGTAAAAACAAACGTAAGTCTATATATGTATGCATATCTCCTGAGAGACTATAAGGTATGGATATGAAACAGAGAAGTTAGTTTCCACTATTTTTCAGTACTCGCACTCGAAAGATTCGAAGACTCAACCACTTTAGACTTTATACACAGACTCGAAAAACTCTTAGACTTAGAACAAGGATCTGTCTTTTTATGCGAAATAGTAACATGCAACCAAGTTGCTATAGAAATAACTGTAGCATCTGCGCATTTAAAAAATGTTTCGTGCAATGTATCAGAGTCTTAGATCTGATATTCTTTGACCCAATACACTTTGTTAATGGTTTGACATAAAAATACCTAATCAATAATACATTACGCCCTGACGATTCATATAATGCAACTCTTGACCCGGTTTCCAAAATTCCCTTTTGCTAACAAAATAATATAATTATCATTTGAAATCTCAACCTTATGCCTCTGTAATAAAGGTGATCGTGTTCTTAGTATGTTTGTGTTTGTTTCTTTTTATTGCTTAGCAACGGTTTGTGTACCTTCAGAACCGGTAGGACGATGACCTCTCGTAGTACTTGATAGACAGGGAAATTATTGGAGAGTCGAGTTTTCCTGCATTTCAAGTGTAGACCATTTTGCATTTCATGCTTTTGTTTGTGATTTCTATTACGACAAGTGTATGAATTAAGATTTTTTGAACCATTAGTGAAGGAATGGGGTGCTGCCTTTACTCAAAACCAAACAGAATTTTTTTTGTTCTGTTTACTACCTGAATCTTTTCTTTATGCTTTAATATGTACTAGGTGCCTACAGATATGCTAACGTACTATACATTTTTATTGCTGAAATCATTTTATTGTATGTCAAATTACAAAGGGTCAAATAGAAAAATAGATAATCAGTTTTAAAGTTCTATTATACTCATATTTCTTTTGATAAAAACAAAAACCCAACTCACCGAGCGTATTCCCAGTGTTCGCGTTTTAATGTGAATTTCCTACAAGATAAAACAATAACACTGCCTGACCCATTAATCAAATTCAAGTCCTTACAATCGGCTACAAATAAAGTACAAACTTATTAAATACGTTATTTTAGCACAGCTGATTTTTTTACAGTGAATGTGTAATGTAGGCAATCAACGTACCTATGCATACTCGCTGGTTTGAAAGCGGAGACATTTATTTTTATTTTGTTTTATGTTATAGTTGACTTTTCGGATCGATCGCCTAAATAAAGTAGGCTCGTAAAGTTTCCAATTTGTACTTAAATAACTTATACTACATATTAGTTGTAAGCCTGAGTTTTATAGTAGTAGCATTGTTTGGGTAACTATTTTCAATCTACATACATACTTGTAAGCGGACAAGTCGACCCGAAAGGCTTATCAGATCTGAGGCAAAAACAAAAATTCAAATTATCAGCGTCACTTTTTAACTAGCGTGTGCATATGTTGTATACATATTAACTATTTACTATGAATAAATAAATAATATGTGCTAACATTTTCTGAGATCTCAGTCTATTATATACAGGCGCGAAGCCATGTATTTGTAAATTTGGTTGTCTGAAAGCTAATGCGAATTCCCAAGTTTATATACAAGTTATTTGTATACAGCAAGAGTTTTTATTTCACGCAAAAGAAAAGTTCTACAGAAATTGGTTTGATATGACATTAGTATTTTCTATGGTATTCAAATTTTCTTCAAGCGATGCTAGCACAATATTGATATTTAAAACAGCGAACATAGCTTTTATTAATTCCGACGTATGCAGCAAAAAGAAACTCAAATTGTAGACATTTCCATCTACAATTGAAATCATAATTTACATAACGTTATCATTTATTAATATTCATGTGCATTATGCCAATCGCAGTGGAAGTTCCCCCGGGCAATCATCAATACCTTGTCATGCGGGATAATTACAACGATTAACGCTCAGGATGGTCGCGGTTAAAATACAACTGGGAATTTTGGCGAACATAATGATTATCAGAACAATAATTTATTGGACTGATGGAAATAATATAAGAATTATACAAATCAATTCACTCTTTACCCAAAAATCAGGGCACATATTTATGTACCTACATAAAATAATCTTTTTCTAATAAAAATAAAAACAGCTCTGACACATAGAAAAGCAAGAAATAAGAATTATCTTTTGAAGTTATAACAATCAAATCTATCCAATGTGGAGTCGATGGTAAATAGGAAAACAACGGATAAAACGGGCGATATGTCATAAAAAAGATTCTTCAAGATTACCGTCATAGAATATAAATCTCTTAAAGAATAATCTTCGACTTATTTTTTCTAAACAGTTGTCATAATTTATGTTTGTTTAGGTATAATAAAAGTGTTTTTAGTTTAGTAAAGTTTCAGTCTTGCTTTTATATTGTGTTTACGTGAATGTTTTAGATATTAAAACTACGACATATGTATATTTTATCAAACCGTCACAACATTGAGAGGAACTCCATCAAGACACTGATTGCTAAAATAAACTTTGATGAAACTATTTGTTTTTAACCATTCTTTATTATTGACCAAACAGTATGTATATTATTCCAATAAATAAATTGAAAACCCAGAAAATAACATTGAAATCCCATTACATAGAGATAAATTATTATTAGTCACGCTGGTAATTGCAGTTATGTCCGTTCCCCAATTTTATGCTCCAGTGAGAACAGTGCGTGAACTAAAACTGGCTTACTTTTTATGTCAAGGCACCCTCAACATCAAAGCACACCCACTCGAGGGCATAGCGCCATGACATACGGATGTGCCGTTATTTCAAGTGCACACACACACACATGGACACAGACGTACAAAATATTACGCTGCACGGTGTAGGACAAATTGTATGACATGAAAGTCGAACTGTTTTCGTATTTTTTATTTATTTATTTCTCTATTTACTACATTACACATTTTTATAATTGGCAGCGGCTTCCGCACTAAGCTCGAGGCTTGTATCGCGGTAACCACACGTTATACATTAGCTTACTCTTAACATCTAGAATATGCAGACATCGGTTAGAAAACAAATAAAATATAAAAAACTAACAAAAATTAAGCTTCTAACAAAATAACGTACGAACGAAGTGAACATATTAACATAACAATTTTGGAAATAAAAAGGGAAATACAGACGTGTGATGAAAATGTGTGGGGCTTTATGATTGTGTGTGTGTGTGTCAGGGTGTGTGCGTGTGTGTTCGTGTGTGAGTATTGTATCTTTGTCGTCAACTGTGATTGAGAAGAATTAGTTGAGTTTCTTCATAAGAGAGCTTAAAGAGCCATGTTGTTATTAATGTTTTTATTTGACTTAGACTTAATTTTTCCATTTTTGCATGTAACTTACAAACTATTTTGTATATTTTGGGGCGTAAATAGGTTGCCTGTCTTTTTATAAAAGTGGAGTTTATGGCAAGTGTAGGAATGCGAAAGACACGTCGTTGCGTTAGCTGAATGAATTCAGGAGATTTTGCAATTCCTTTGTGCATTGAGATTATTGCCTTCAGAATAAATAGCTGACGTACTCTCAGTACTTCGCAGTCATGGTACAGGTCATTAGTTGAATACCGAAACGGTTTTTTCAGCATTACTTTTAGGACTGCTCGCTGGGCTCTCTCAAGTTGGATCATTTTGGATTTTGCTGCACCACCCCATACAAGGGCACAATAGTAAAGGAGTGATTGTGTCAGTGCTTTGTAAATTAGTATTAGAGTGTTTTTGTTTGCGCTATTACGTAGTGATTTAATTATGTATATAGATTTTCTAATTCTACCTGATAATTGGTCTATATGTTTGTAATGTGTTAAACGTTCATCTAATATGACTCCTAGATAGCAGATAGAGTCCGTGCGATTAATAGTTTCGCAGTTACAGAAGACTCTACTATCCGAGTCACAAGTGTGTAGTTTTAAAGAAAGGACTGTGGGTTTTGATGCAAGTGTCTTATAAAACGTGATACACTTAGTTTTTCTTAAGTTTAGTGTTAATAGATTAGTCTCTAGCCATTTTGTGAGATTTGACATCCCTACCTCCGCAGTTGCGACTACGCTGGACCAATATTTGTTATGAAAAATTACTGCGGTGTCATCAGCGTAACACAAAACGTTTGCATTTGACATAGGTATTTTTAAAATGTCATTTATATAAATGCAGAATAACGTGGGACCCAGAATACTCCCTTGGGGAACGCCAACCTCAACCTGTTGTCGGTTGCTGGTTGTAGAACCAACTCTAACGCATTGGAGACGATTTGTCAAGTAACTGTGGAACCAATTTAGTGCAAGACCCCGCGCGCCCATGCACTCTAATTTGCGGAGCAGGATAGGCACGGACACGGTGTCAAAAGCCCTTGACAAATCTAGAAAGATTCCTAGACAGTATTCATTGCGATCCAGGGATTTTGACACCACATCAGTTAATGCTACTACAGCGTCTTCTGTGGATTTTATCTGAGAGTAATCTATTGTCCTTTAAAAAGCCGGAAAGCCTTTTGCTTACGATCTTTTCCAGAACTTTTAAGAAAACGTTTAGTAGTGAGATTGGCCTGTAGTTATTATGTATTGACCTATCTCCATCTTTATGAATAGGAGTAATGACAGCTATTTTCCAGCATTGAGGAACAACACCTGTAGATAAACTGAGATTGAAAATGTGCGTGAGTGGACCTAGTATATAGAATGTGATTTCTTTGATTAGTCTAGGTGTGTAACCATCCAAGCCCGGAGAACTGTCATTTTTAAGATTATCAATAATGTTGTTTACTTCATAGGGGTCAGTTGGTTGCAAAAATAAGAAAGTATTTGTTCGGCTTGTTGGTCTAGGTCTGGTGTATAACGGCAGCCGATCGTGAGGTTCCGGTTTCGATTCCTGGATCGAGAAGTGCAATCATTGGTTTCGCCTGTTATGGTATTCTAAGCAGCAACACAACAATTAATCATTGCGAAATTCACCCTCAATTATGTGGTTTTAAAAGAACTACCGATATGTTTGTAGTAAGTATAAGTATACTAGATACATATCGGCAGTTCTAAAGAATATAATGAGTCCTTAGTAGCATGTATACCGTATAAGGTGGTAGGCAGGTGCCTACCCTCTTATACGGTATACATGCATATTTGTATAGTCAAAGTCAAAGTAAAAAATCATTTATTCATTTAGGTCACAAAGTAACACTTATGAACGTCAAAGTATATAGGTTAGTGAGTTTACTTAGTTCTAAAACTACATTTAGGTTAGTTGCTAGGTTCAGGCAAAGGGTTGAGCCTATGAAAAGAAACCTGCAAGAAACTCACGGCCACTCTTTTAAATCGCCAATTAAATATAATTTCAGTATTTTACAACTCAGATTAGTGGTGTTACAGCCATTATGCCATATACTACTGACTATAAAAATATATATCACATAGCCTAATAATTACCTATGTCCTAATGAGTTATGCAGAGTTCTATTATACCCATATTTCGCCAGCTATGATTTAAGGTCCCACGTAATTGAGGGCAACCCTATTGCCGTTTACCGAACATCGTTACAGACATCGTGCTACTGCTGAAAATGTGATGAAAAAAAAACTCGATCAATGACCAATAACTGTAAGTTCGACCCGGGAACCGAACCCGAGACCATATACACAGCAGCCGCATTTCTAGTAATATTATAAACGTGAATTATATCAATTAGATATTTCGATATTTATCTCATCACGCATAAACTGATTTAAATGAAACTTAGCATTTAAATAGATCATGTTCCTAATGAAACAAATTAAACTTTTTTCCATTATGCCCGAGGGCTTTACGCTGGCGAAGCCGCCGTTCATTAACTAGGATAATTAATTGTAACGGTCAACCTCAAGCGGCTGTTGACAGATATAGTGATAATACAATTACATATTATGGATAGGTATTATAGCTATGTTATATGTGCTTGTGTACAAGGATTACCATTAGGCCGGGACTCCACCAAAGCGGAGATGTGTGCGGTGTGCTGTGTGCTGTGCGAGAAGAGATGTTTTCCAGCTCGGGGGACTCCACCAAAGCGGAGATGTATGCGGTGTGCTGTGTGCTGTGCGAGAAGAGATGTTCTTCAGCTCGGGTGCGAGGCGTTGAGTGACATCGCTCACTGCACGCCGCTCACATCTCCGCTTCCATCGCGCCATAAAAATATTACACATCTCCGCACAGCGAACTCCACTGAAGCTGAGCGGAGAGAAGATGTGTCAATAACACAATTCTATTGGTTGTTTAAAAAACATCTCCTCTCCGCTCGTCTCGTCTCCGCTTTGGTGGAAAGCCTAAAGCTGTGTATTCAATGGTTTGACATGCGATCGCTTGGTTATGACTTATGTGTAACATTAGAAATTAATAGTCAATTTAATACAAATCCTAATGCTCAGATAGATCGAGTAATCACTTGAAATATAATACATTCCATCTGAATACATTATATTTCGATTTAAGATCTGATTAAGTATTCATTGTGAGCGAAGCGTTAAGTCGCATTTTCTTACTAATACACACTTACATAGTGTCACGTCTATATTAATGAAGAAGTAAGTAAATTATTGTTACACTCATGTCAACAGTTATGGCTTAGGTAGGTAACGAACTAAAACGTTAATAAAACAATTGATTAAGTTTTTTTTAAGCTTTATTCATATGGATTATTTAAAAGAAAACGTATATATTACTAACGACCCACCTCAGCTACGCCATAGTTAAACATAATTTATATAATTATGTCTATCTGAAATAATGTACCCCATAAATAGTTAAAAAAAAACAAATATGTCCAGTGCAGTGATTCTAGAAATTTCTCTCCCTTTATTATATTACTAGATGTTCCCGCGGTTTCACCCACGTTTATCATTACTGTGCCGCCCCCGTGGGTCTTAGCGTGATGTTATATAGCATATAGCAATCCTCGATAAATAGCCTATCCAAGACTAAAATAATTTTTCAAAACGAAGCAGTATATTACCGCGTTCAAACAAACAAACAAACTCTTCAGCTCTTAGCTCTAGAGATTAGAACGTTGAATAAAAACACAAACAAACTTTTCAGCCTTATTATATTATTAGCATAGATGCATATAGTATAGATTCAAAGAAAACAGTCTTATATGTTCTGTATTTCCCTTTAAATTTGCCATTAAGTAGTGTAGTAGACACGGTGGTGATTGAAACCGTAGTTCGATAATAAAACGCCGCAGTCGGCATAACACGTGGGGTGTTACGCGTGGATGGCCGCGGCACCGCCAAGAGATTTTATTTGACAAACTTTTTTCCCAGCCACCCCGTCTGCGAACTAAGCAAATACCTAACTTGGTTACACACGGAACTGCTATTCGAACAGCCGAGCCGCCGCAAACTTTCAAGTTATATACATGTTATATTGTCTTACGTTTACGCGAATGGTAAAATTGAAATTAAACTATTTTACAAGGATTTTATCGCGTTTCTGTTTCAAAACACTTTTATTACATAACTTTGAAATTATTAAACTACTACTACGGTACACGGTTTCGGTTACTTTTCAGCAGTCATGGCCGCAAGAAGACTTTCCCTAAATAACGCGATATAACTCGTATAAAGTAGTTTAACTTATATACTAATATATACATACATGTTGTATCAATTTACTTATTTGAATTCTCTAATTAATTAAAGGAAGACTTCAAAACTAATAAAAATGGGAGCATGGTACTACGAACTGTTTTTGTGGTTCTTAGTCTTAATAGTCTTTCCTTATTCTCTACTTTTATCTGGAAGAGAAAACTATTAGATATAGAAAATGGCCTAAGCCAAATTAAAATTAGAATTTTAATAAATTATAATAATAACGATACCAAGGATGAAGGCGTTATGTAAAGATGGAGGTTGCTCGAACAACAAGAGAGAACTCACAAAATTAAATATACCATCGAGTAGTTTAGTATATCTAGTAAACTGCGGCTTCGTTCGCACAAGTCCCTCTGAAAAGACATTCTATTATATGGCACTATTCCATTATTTCTTAATCCAGGGCATTGTCTAGCATAGACAGCTAAGTACAAATTTGTTTAGCGGACATTTGCGTGACTAAGTAACAAATATCTAAATCTTTAAAACTTTTACATTTATAATATTAGTAGGTATACTTATGTCCCATCTAACACGAGGAGAACCTATGAAAGACACCTTTAAGAATACCAAACAGAAAAATTTTATAACACTTTTTTCGATTCAGATTAAATTTGTGCAAACTTAAGCCACGATATTGATGCTGCAGTAACATTCTAACATTTCAATAAAATGTTGTTAGTTCTAATCAAGTGACAAAGTTCGCTGATTTCAAAGGCAGTGTGTCATACATTAGAGCAAATATCTAAACCTAGAGGCCGTGGTGAACAAGGTTTAACTCATTTTCCGTCCGTTCCACATGTGCTCTGGGGTCGAATACGAAATCGAACAAATCGATGCGAATAATAGAGACTGTGTGGTATTATCATGAAAGGTTTCAATTGAAAACTAGATGTTGTAGATTCTTTCTATAGATTTTTTTGCGTCTCTGAGTAAACCGTAACTTCTTTTAGGGAAATAATGATTAGGTATGAATCTCGTAGTAACTAATTTAAAGTAATATGTAATACTTGTAATTATTGTAGAAACAAATAAAATAACGGTTAATCAAAAAACAGATTATGAAAAAAGCATTGCACGCGTCTCAAGAATGTTGCTTGTTCTTGAAGTCTTTACCATAACAATTTTTCTTAGAAGATCAATTGAATTTAAATGTGCTTTTTCAGCTTAATTTAAGATTTGATTTTATGACTGCAATTTTCTCTAAAAATATTTAGTATATATTAATAAAAAGCTAAATACGGACCGTTGCAGAAATGTAGAAGAGACTTTTGCTCAACAACAGTATAGTTTAAGAATATATATTTTGCAACCACCCAAGAAAACATGTTACTCTAAAAACATATTTCAACTTTATTACATTAGTCAGAGGACAGCTAAAATGAAAGAATACTTCAGCATAAAACAAAATTCTTTAGATGGAAATGTAACTCAATATCCATTGCTTATAAATGTCGAATTCTTTTTTGTACTTCTGAGGCAACGTTTTATTTTTATGAAACATTGTTGAAGTATCAAAGAAAAAGTTATGAAAGTTCCACTGAATGTATAATACATAAACCAAGCCACCATATTTTTATATATTTTGTTGTACCCAAATCATTATTAAAATGTAAAACATATTGTAGTTAATGCCAGCACTTTATTAACGTTTTTTATTAACTACGCCTATGGAACTAAGGTTAGTGATTAAAAAGATGAAGAAGGAGTTGCCTTAGGTTGAATTTGAAACCATAACATTTTTAAATATGTATTCAACCTAGCACTAGCATGTTTTTAAGAGCTTTCACGAAATGCAAGTGTACAAGTAAATCTTTACTAATGTTATAAATGCGATTGTGAGTTTGTTTGTTATGCTTTTACGCCTCAATTACTCGACAAACTATCATGTATTTCGTGTACACGTGTACGCGAAATACATGATAGTTTGTGGAGTAATTGCCTTTATTGCACCAAAAGCCTTATTGCCTTGAATTATGATATATTTTGGTTTATTTCAACTGTTTAATAAATGGGTGACTATAATTTAATTAGTTTTCATTATTTTAGGGAAATAGTATTACCTAGGTATATTAAAAATTGCTGGCATTGATTCAGTGGCCGATTTTGAACAAACTACTTTCAGGATGTGCGTTTATTATGTTACATGTTGTATACACACATAGTATATCTCACTTTCCTCTGAAGACTGCGTTCATTACTACATACTACACACGAGAACGCAGAAGCATCAAATACGAATTGAAATTGGTGTATTAAGATGATTTGGGTATGTGAAAAGGATGACAAAAGATTAATTAAGAAAGTAATGACACAAATGTAAAAAGAACCGTCAGAAAGGAAACGTTTGCTATTCGTATACTTTCTGAACAGTATCTTAAGCTGACGAACATGTGTAACAATGTTATGTGAATTAATTGAGCCAAAGACATTAATTTTGTTCACTCATGCATGTAGTCTATGTAAGTAGCATACACGTAAAACCCGCACCAGCTATGTATTTGCATCATGTACAAACCTTTAATTTAACTGACAAGATATCGCGTGTACGGTTCACCTAGCATTATATTCATTATTATTCTAATAATAATGTGAGAAACCAAATGAAAAATTCATTAAACAAGAGCAAATCTATTTGGAATATTGTAAATCAACGTCGTAATAGTCTCACACGAAGTTTTTCTGATAATATGATTCTCAAAACAGATAGCTTTGCGACTGATAATCCAGTACAGGTAGCTAATATCTTCTCTAAAACATTTTCTAAAGTCGTATTATTAAATACTTGTGATTCAAAATTGGCCATTGAATATCTTATAGAAAATGTCGAAAGAATAGAAAATGAAATGAACTTTGACTTAGTAACTCCAAGACAAATTTTGAATATTGGAAAAAGTATGAATAGTAAAAACTCATGTGGGTATGACAATATTTCTATGCCTATTATAAATGAAAATATTGATATTTTAGCCTGCCCTTTAGCAACTTTATTTAATAATTGTGTTACTTTAGGTGTATTTCCTGAGCAATTTAAGATTGCTAAAATATTGCCAATATACAAAAAGGGTGTAAAGACTGATTCAGAAAACTACAGGCCTATTTCCTTACTCCCAGTCCTGTCATAGCTACTTGACAGAATCATGAAACTTCGTCTTTTAAGACACTTAAACAAGAATAACATTTTGAACATGAGGCAATTTGGCTATCAGAAAGATATAACTACGGCTGATGCAATATACTCTCTTTTTGAGGATGTTTTACGTAATTTAAATGACAGGTACAATGTTGCGGGTCTATTTCTAGATTTAAGCTCCGCTTTTAATACGGTAGACCATAACATTTTACTTCATAAATTGGAACACTATGGTATTCGAAATAAAAATCTAGAATTATTTGGTTCATATCTACGGAATAGAAAACAGTTTGTGGAAATCAAAGCAATTATAGATGGTGAACAAAAGATTGGTAAATCCAATATTAGCACTATATCCTGTGGGGTACCCCAAGGCTCAGTGTTAGGGCCGATTTTGTTTATTATCTTCCTGAACGATCTAACAGCATTCATGAAAAGTCGAGTCCCAGAAGCTAGACTAGTAATATTTGAAGATGACACTAATGCTGTTATATCCGCTGAAAGTATACCAAATCTAGTATTGAAAATCCAGACAACTTTTGCGGCGTTTGAAAATTGGTTTAAGGCAAACAATTTAGTGCTTAATGCAGCAAAAACTAAATGTCTGCTATTTAAATCAACAGCAAAAAACACTGGAACTATCCAGGTCACGTCTAATGGCATAAATATTAATATTGTAGACAATATAAAATTTATAGGAGTACAAATAGATGCTTTGTTAAACTGGAAACATGAATTGTCTTCTATTGTTAGTACTATAAGTTCAGCCTGCTGCCCAATAAGAAGTCTTGGGGATGTTCTCACAATAGCTCAGCTGAGGATGGTTTATTTTGCTCTAGTTGAGTCGAAACTGCGATATAGCATTCAATTCTGGGGGCATAGCTATAATTATAATATAAAAGCAGCCTTCATAATACAAAAGAGAGCCATTAGAACAATGGTGTGCATACATCAGACTGAATCATGCAGGGACTTTTTTATTAAATTACAGATACTTACTGCACCATCTCTTTACATTTTAGTAATTTTGACCAACTTAATAAAACATCTTTCCAAATTCGAGACAGAATCTGAAAGAGCAATACGTCTCAGTACTCGTAGAAAAGATCTACCAATAAGAATACATCCAAAACTGAATGTGGTGAAACATTGTGCTAGTGTACAAGCAGTCACATTGTACAATTAATTACCCTCCGAATTCAAAACAATAATAAACCATAAGGTTTTTAATAGTAAATTTAAACAATTTCTTTTAAAAAAATGCTACTGTAGCGTGGATGATTATATAAAGGATGCAAATAAAGGCTTATGCATATAAGGCAACAATAACAAGCATACCATAATTTGTAAGTTCGATATAAAATCTATATTTGTGTTCTTATAATTTTTTTTTTAAGTGAAACTTCTTTATCGACGTATGGGAGAAATTTTGTAGCAGTGTAAAAAAAAAACGTCACGTTTTTCGGTTACGCGCCATGTTGCTTTTTTATCAAAGTTTAGTATAGTGACGTAAAGAATATAATGTAATATATTATAATAATAACAACAATATATTAGTTTTGAAGTTTGGTTTGAAATAAGAATAACAATATATTAATTTGAAAGTGATAAAATAAAAAGACTTATTCAAATTTAAGTGAATTTACAAGAAAAGTGAGAGTGATTATATATTTCGTTTTATAAATTCAACACGTATGAGCATGATTTTAATATTTATTTGAGGTTAACCTCACGTTTTGATTGTAAGTATCAGTGAATGTATATAAATCTGTTAAAATTAGCAAGTATTAATAAGAACAATGATAAAATAAATTACTCATTAATTGTATGCATGTCTATAATAATAAAATAGCTTTAATTTAATACGGAAAAAATTGTTTTTCTTAAGGCTTAAGCCTTATCTACCCCATTTTCGTGAAGTTGCAAATAGTAGAAAAATGATATGTCGTAAAGAAGTTTCACTTCTTACCTGTGTACTCTGGTACACACACACATTTTTTGTAATATGTTTTTGTTCCATTTCTTGTCGTGTTAGTTTTAAGAATTTTCGACACAAATGTATGTTTGTTCAGAAATAAATTAATCTAATCTAATCTAATACGTAATTATATGATAGATAATATATTTCCCCTTTTTCCCACAGTTGCTGAACACCCTATCTACGGATCTGGAGGACATGCTATCTCAACTTTACGAGGAACGAAACAGGTAAGAGCAAATTACCTTATATAGATGTTATGTAGTAATCTCTCTATTACCTCTCACTTATTATAGCATTAGTAATCCATATTTTGGTAATCTGTCACGTCGATCCAGTAGGCTTGAAGAAAAATAATTGTACCAGTTACTAAAGCGATAATCTTTTCTTACTAATTACATCTAATCATTCCTTAATTCAATTATATCTAACGATAAAAAGTATCCGACAACTTCCAATAAAACAAAAGGTCACAAAAAACTTCTTGTACACTCGATTCTGCTCTCTATTACACCGTAATAAGAGCAATAAAAGAGTTTACTCCCAGTAATAAGCGTTGTGAAATTGCATTATCGGCACAGTGGCGCGCTTCAGCGGCGAACAAATCAAATTACACGCGGTCCTGAGTTCGACTCTTGACTTGAGCCGCTCTCCTTTGATACTGAAACCCATTTGGAATGTTTATGAATATGTACTTCAGTTAACATGTATTTTGGAATGTTATGTGAGCTTAGGTAACTGACGTAATAGAATTTAGCGTTGCATATGTGTAACAATACATATGTGGAAAGTGATTTTGGTTAGTGTTACAGGCTTATAGAAAGAATTTTCTAAAAACTATATAACAAAGAGTAAAGTTACATCTGCTCATCCTGGAAAGGTTGGGCAACAGTATATTACTTACACACACATAGCTATGATTTTGAGGCCGAAGTAAAAACTCCGTACTGCTAATAACAATTTTTATAAAAATACTATCTGGCATAAGCGTAGCGACCTTATGCCACGAGACCTAAAAAGTATAACAATATATAAAGTTACATTGGCAAGATTTTTTGGGTGCGATCTTCTGTACCACAGGGGTCACGATGTCAGATATATAGTGTGTAGGAGTAGAAGTACCTCCTCGACAGTCGGTCTGCTCCAATTTGCACCAACTTGCATTTCATGCAAATGTCTCTTTGTGCCAGTTAAATAGAAATCGCATTATACTCTACATTCTACATTTCTTAGCATCTTCTTAGCAACCAAAACGCTGATTATGAAGTAGCTATCGACAGCATTCATATGGTTGAACTGTTTAAACAATATCATGTTGTATTTAATTTTGTCACTCAAAAATAAATATTCTAGCACATAAAGCAGCTTAACTTTTAGAGCTGATTAGATTGTGATCAAATTGCCAACACCAGTCGCCACAAAATTAATCCAATCAAAATTTGCCAGTCTTTAATTAAAATACCTTTAATAAAATATGTTGGTATATATCCGATAATAACCGACAAAAAAATTAAAACCACACCAGACAGGCTTACGGGAGAGCGCTTTACTGAAATTCAATTATTACAGTATGCTTTCAATTTTCACGCACAGTCCAATCTAAACCGGGGTTAGGTTTCACTTTTATTACTTTTCTATTTTTTTAGCAAACAGACAAATCTGTTTGGGGCTTTTGTTTTGTGTGCCTAATTCGAGCCATCCGCTGTGAAGTATGTTTTGGTACAATGTTACTTTTTATAGTATTTGTTCATGACATTTTGTATAAAAACATTGCTATGCATTTTGATGTTTTAGTCTATGTTGCAATAGGGCGAAAACACCGGCCGCTTGATTGTATGGAGTTACCTAGCCAATGGAACAACTCAAGGGCTAGTTAAGGTTAGTTCGGAAACACGTGAGGTTTTCACGTTGGTGGGTAACACAAGAGGAAAACCTTACGTGTTTCCGAACTCGGGGATACCTTTCTGGCCTTAAGGTCTTCTTGAAGAATTTTACTATTTCGAACTTGTACTCTTTTGTTAGCATCTTGTGAGGGTTTATTCGAATACTAATTTAGTCATATTGTAGGCCTTTAGCCTCATTAGCGCTGAATTTTGATTACCGTAATAATAATAATTATTTTTATTGATTTTTATTGACTGGGAATAAGATATTCCCAGTCAATAAAAATTATTGTATATGAATGTATATACAACATGTTGCATTTTATATTTCATTAGATTATGCAGCACGTACAACGATAATTTGATCGTATTTTTATAATTGTGACTCATGATAGCCAAGTTAGCTTTAAATATTTTTTTGGATTGGATTTTTATCTTGTACTTGTACAAATCCAAATACTGGATCACAAGTTATCATGTTAATCAATTGGCTTTATTATTTTATTCGTGGATTTTCTGGATATTTCAAAATCCTCATGATTTTATTACATTTCCCAATTATACTTTCGAAAGAATTTTCACGATATTGTCTAAATTGTGAGGTCATATTTTGAAGTTATAATTTAAAAATAGTCGAATTTACATATGATTTCTATTTAATTATATTCATTAATAAAATAAATTTCATTAATAAATAGTTAATGTTATATGTGTACTTTGTAAAAGGTAGGTTATACTTACTTAATTCAAGGCAAAGTGATTATTTAACTTTCTTTCTACTTTTATTTGACCCAGTTGTTATATTTGATTTTTTTACTAGTTTCATTGTCTTTAAGTAAAAGGCGACTACTTATTTGAATAAACTTAGACAAACTTTTTTCTGAATTTGTTTGAGATCTGTATTGGTTTACTAATTGTTAAACAATTATTGTACAACTATAGCTGAGTTCAATAACGAAACAATGAGCTCTTTTCACGTAAGAGTGATTTCGAGAATGAAAATTGTTAATGGTACAACGGATTGGAGTACTTAATATTTAATATAATTATGTTAAAAAATAACTTGATAAAAATACTTTTAGAAGACGATGACCATCCTTCTTTAAGGTGAGATCTGTTTGAGAAACGAACTCTCCTAAATAAAAATTAAAATATTTTCTAACGGGGTGTCTCATCATCGTTCTGGAAGAAAGTGTATGATTTTCCGCTCATTGCTCATATAATATGCTCGACAGGATGGTTTAAGTAATACAAATCTCATATACCCGGTCAGTACCTGTGAGCTCGAAACCCTTTTGAAGATTAACCCGTCAAAGCAAAATCAGAAACAACTCAATATAAATTATGTACATATGTGTAGAGATTACGATATTGTGAGAATGATAAAAGGTGATTAAAAATGTATTATTGACGACATCATGTATGCTGTACAATATTGAATTATCCATATATCGAAATTTACACGTTTTATACGTGTAAATTGCAATACAATACAATACAATGCATACAAAATCCTCCAGGCTTGAAACTTTCGTTAATCTTTTTTTTTTACGTTGACGTGTTGACTTCACAACCTTTGATGGATCGCCAGTTGTGATTACATGAACCCTACGCTATTTATAAAGTCATATGTATGGCTCTGAAGAGGCAGTCAGAATAACCCAGAAAACTTTATCTAGCCCGTGAATCAAACCTGGATTTTACGATCTCACGCAAAACCACTGTACTAACGCGTAAACTTAAACTACACAAAATCGTTTCAAATAACAAAACTACGATTTTATATGAAATAAACGTAAAATATTAAAAACCAGTACGTTCATATTGTTCTGTATCGATTCTAAAGCCAATACAGTGCTGGTGCCAATAAATCAAACGGGTGAAAAAGATGTCGACGGTATCGGAAGCTCTACAAATCATTGGACGCTCCCGTTGATGTTCATTGTGCGGCAAAAGTTAAAACGCCTGTTGTTTTATTTTAACTTTACTGTAGTAGCTATATAAATATATTTTTTTTCATACATACTTTATTTATAAGTATAATATAATATGTATTTGAGAAGAGGTATCCGAGACTTACACCTACTGTGGAGTGGCTTTTTTGTTCTTGAAACGGATTACAGTAAATTCCTATTTTCAGTTAACAGGTATCAAACTCCAGTAACATAAATCTGCAATTTTTACCTGTAGAACATAGAAGCTTATTACCTAGAGGCTCACTATTGCGTCTTCGGCTATACCTATTTGCCACAAGCTGGCGATGATGGAAAACTCAAGGCATGGGGACAATAAACTCTTGCGACCACTAGCTTCAGTTTTAACGTTTCTACCTCCTAATATATTATAAAACGCGCGACATCTAAACTAAGTTGAAAAGACTACTAATATTGCGCGAACAACAACGGCAATAATCCTTTTAAGACAATAAATATGTAGATTAGACTATGAAAGTCAATAACGAACTGCTTTAAAATATAAAGTGGAGACGAGTCTGACATAAATTGCATTAGGCACACAGTCTATTTATCGCCTGGAGGTAGCTCCAAGCGATAAATAGACTACGATTTAAGCGTACCGCCCGTCTGTTATCGTATGGATTTTCACAAAAAACATATTTTATACACTCAACGTTCGCACCTTTTGAGTTACGCATGAAGCCCGCCTACTACGCAGATTTATCATAAAAAATCCGCGATAGTCGTCCCAACACCATCACATTATGCAACCGGTGTAAGATTATCATAAACGTATAATACACGGCACCGGTACGTAAACTGAATTGCTTACTTGCATTTTTAGTCCGCGTCGAGTTTATAAGGATTTCCTTTTGAAGCAAGGAAATACTTATACGCAAGGGACAAAAGTTTGTAAGGAATCTGTACTGAATACTACTTTTATTACATAAAAATGTTTCAAGCGGTTATAATAATAATATTTATAATAATATAATAATAATAATAATAAATATATAATAATAATAATATTATAATACCTCCCTAATCTTATATATTATATTAATTAATTTGCGTAATAAAGCCACAGTTTTCTATAGAGCGAATGAAGTCATCAGCCATACGTGACTAAAAGAGATCTTGATTGATTTGATACTGTACAGAACAGGTATTTATACAAATATAATTGGAATAAAAATTAACTAAAAAGGAAATAATTATAATAATAATATTCTACCACATACACACAAGACCATCTTTTTTTATTTTTTTTTTTACCCAGGAAAATCCTTTATGGATACCCCCTCCCCCGGGGGGGGGAGGGTGGGTATGTGAGACTCTCCGCCCCTGAAGGGGGTCGGTATACACACTAAAAACCTGGGGTGAGCAGTCCCTCCGCCGACGGGGTGGGGCGGGATGGGGTCGCGTTAGCAATCACCATCCCGCCCCGGCGGTTGGCCCGGCTGATGGTAACCGGGCCTCAGCACCTGTGGAGGGGTGGCCTTGCTCAGCAAGGCCACCCCCCAGACGTGTGGGGCCGTGCAAGCTGGTACAGAGTCCCCCGACTCTGTACCAGTGACCCCACTATACAGGAGCGAGAAGGCGGGCAAATCGCCTCCTCCTCGCTCCCGTCCGTCTGCGCCGGAGAGAATCAGCGAGGGGATTGTTCTCCCTGACCCTCTCCGCGGCCTCCTTCTGCGCCATGACAGCCTCGCAGAAGGAGACCACCGCCTGTCACGATCCCTCGCCGCCGAGCATGGCGTTGATCACGCCCGGCAGGGAGAGATCCCCGCCTATTATGGCCGAAAGCATGTGCCGCTGCGGCCCCCACGCGGCACACGCCTCCAGCGTGTGGAGCGCCGTGTCTTCCGGCGCCCCACACTCGTGGCAGGCCGGGGTCGCCTCCCGTCTCGCGATCTGGTGCAAATACTTTCCGAAGCATCCATGCCCGGAAAGCACCTGCACCAGTCGGAAGGTCAGCGACCCGAATCGCCGCCCTATCCACCCCCAGAGGACCGGGCGAATGGCCTCCACCATCCACTGACCCGGGACCGGTGGAGCCAGGTCTTCCATCCACCGCCTCAACAGGGCGGCCCGCGCCTGTCGCCGCATGCGTGCGATCTCCTCCCACCCCAGGGGCCCCCCGCAGGACCTCCTCGCCGCTACGAAGTGGTAAACTTCGGCGAGGATCTCCGCTTGCAGCTCCCAGGGGGGGTCACTGGCCAGCACGCATGCCGCCGTCCACGACACCGTCCGGTAACCGCGTATGGCCCTCGTCGCGACGACCCGCTGCGGACGTCGCAGCAGGGTCTTGTTGTCGCGACTGAGGGCGTCCGCCCAGACCGGCGCCCCGTAAAGGGCCATACTCCGGATCACTCCGGAGTACAGTCGGCGACAAGTGGCGCTCGGGCCACCCACGTTGGGCAGCAGCCTCCCTAAGGCGGCCGCCGCTCCCAGGACTTTTGGGGCCAGCTGGGTGAAGTGTGCCCCAAAAGTCCACCTCCCGTCCAGGACGAGACCCAAGTACCTCATTTGGGTCCCAACCCGGACCAGGACCCCGTCCAGGATCACTCGCGTACCTGGACGAGGTCCCCCCCGAGGCCCATGGAACACCAGGGCCTCGGTCTTGGAGAGGGCAACCTCCAATCCCAGGGCGCGGATACGGTCGACCACTAAGGCAGCTCCCACCTCGGCCAACCGCACCGCCTCCCCGAGATCCCTCCCTTTGACTACGACCAGGGTGTCATCGGCGTAACACGCCACCCGCATACTTGCGGGAAGCGCGCCCCGAAGCACCCAGTCGTAGCCAACATTCCACAGGAGCGGTCCCAGCACCGACCCCTGTGGAACCCCGCAGGATACGCGACGGCGCCTCAAACCGTCGCATCCCTCCACCAGGACCTCGTGGTCCTGGAGGTAGTCGGCCAACAGCCTCCGCAAATACAGGGGCACTCCGTGATACCGGAGCGCCTCTTGTACTGTTCCATGCGGGAGGCTGTTGAAGGCGTTGGCAATGTCCAGCGAGATAGCCAACGCCTTGTTCCCCCCACCGACCGCTTCCTGCGTCCAATCTTTGAGCCAGAGCAGGGCGTCTATCGTGGACCGCCCCGCTCTGAACCCATACTGGGCCTGCGATAGCGCCGGCCCAGTCCCCTCTAAGTGCTGGATGACACGGGAAGCCACCACTCTCTCTAGCAGCTTTCCCATGTCATCAAGCAACACGATTGGCCTGTATGCGGAAGGCGAGGTTGTGTCTCGCCCCTCCTTCCGCAACAGGCACAATCGGCCGTCCTTCCATAGCTTCGGGAACCGTCCAGACGTGAGGCACGCGTTAAACAGTTCCCGAAGTGGATCGCTCATCTCTCTGAGGGCGATCCGGAGGACCCGTCCCGGGATCCCGTCAGGACCCGGAGCCGTCCTTTTGCCACTTAAGCGGCTGGCAGCCGCCTCCATCTCCGCCTCCGATACAAGCGGGATGGAGGCCGGGTCCAATTCCTCCGGGAAGGACGGCGCCATTGTCGGAGGGGTATGGTGGGGGTCCCGTTCGGGAAAGAGCCCCACCAACACCCTGCCCAGGAGCTCCGGCTCCAGGGACTCCGCGACGGGGGGCGACGGGGGGCGTCAGGCCCCGGAACTTATTCCGGGCAGCCTTGTACGGACGCCCTCCAGGGCCTCACCCCAGGCTCGGAACTTGGCCTGACCGACAGCCAGCTGCAGCTCCTTTTTGACTGTACGGTACTCATCGTACAGCCGGAGCTCAGCCTGCAGCTCTTCGGCAGACAGTTGGTCGCTCGTTCGGCCATGCCGCCGCCGCCTACACCGCGTGTAGGGCCGCCGCGCCGCCGAGCAGGCGGCTCGGAGATCTGCGATCTCCGAGCTCCACCAATACACTTCTCGGCGGCCGGGGTGGCGGCGGGCCCTCGGCCCAGCCGCGTCGCAGACGGCCGTGACCGCTTCGCGGAAACGGCCGGCCGCGACGCCTACCTCCACCGTGTGCATGGGGGCGGCAAGCCACGCCTGGACGATGGCCGCCTCTTCCGCCAGCCCGGCGTCGAGGTGACTCACCGACCAGCGCGGAAAATCCGCCCGCACCACGCGCCGGGGCCCTCCCTGACTGTCGGAGGCGGATATTTCGAACCTTATGTATTTGTGGTCCGAGAGCGTCTCCACCTCCGACATCACCCTCCAGGCCCGGGCACATGCCGCGACAGCGGGGCTGGTGAACGTTAGGTCAACCACGGACCCCCCACACCATCGCACGCACGTGTGGACCGACCCTCTATTGAGGAGGGTCAGTACTGTGGCAACCGCCCACTCCCTGACTATCTCTCCTCGAGTGTCAGTGGAGCGATTGCCCCATTCCCGGGCCTTGGCGTTCAAGTCTCCCATTAGGAGGACCTGACGTTGCGCCTGCCTCCTCACCACCGCGGCCAGGAGGTCCATAAAGACCTCCAGCTCCGCGGCGGTTCTGTTGGGGGAGAAGTATGCACCGACGATCGCATACCTCTCCCACCTGGCCACCATGTACCCCGCCCCTCTCTCTTCGACTGAGAGGAGGGGGCCGCCAACCCTCCCAACGATGGCCACGGAGCCGTTCAAGTCACCAGCCCAATAGGGACTGTGGGGGACGAAATACGGCTCCGCGGCGACGGCCACATCGATTTCCCACTGCGCCAGGGTCTGCATGAGCAGGTCTTGGGCCCTGGCGCAGTGGTTCAGGTTCGCCTGGAGGAAGTTGCGATGTCCGACCTGGTCCATACTAATCAGACATCACAACCTCCTCGCATACTGCTTCGTGGCGCGCTGCCGCAGGGGCGGCCCGGATCCCAGGGGCCTTTCCCTTCGTCTTCGGGGGGGTGCAGCTGCGCCCCCCCATAACGTGCCCTGAGGGCTTGCCCGCCTCTGCGCAAATGGCGCAGCGCAGCCCAGCCTTGCCACAGTTGGCCGCCCGGTGACCTGCGTCTCCACAACGGAAGCACAGGTCACCCCTGTCGGCCGCGGCGGGACACTGGAGACGCGTATGCCCCAGTCCCATGCACCTGAAGCAGCGCATGGGGCGCTCTCCCAGCGCGACCACCTTCACCGAGCTCCACCCGATGAGAAGCCTGCCGCCGCTCAGCAGCACTTTGGCTGCCGAGACAGGGCAGGACACAAGGGCGGAGCCGGCGCTATCAAAGCCGGGGCGGATCTCCCCGACCTTGACCAGTCGCACCTCGCACTCGCCCGCCGCCGCGACCGCCGCCGCCACCTTCTCCTTTGTGGCAGCATCGTCCAGGCCCGCAATCCGCAAGTCTGTAGACTTTACGGGCCTGGTGACGCTGGCCACTGCGGATAGGGCATCGCGGAGTTTCTCCGCGAGCCTATCCGCCTTTTCTCCGCTTTGGGAGCCAGGCATCTCTAAGATCCTGGCTCGCGTAGCCGTTTGGCGGAAGCGGAGTTGGTCGATGCCCAGCTCCCTTAGGTCGACCTTTTCCTGTGCCACCCTGATGGCGGCGGCATATGTCATCCCCTTTGCCGCGGCGTCGGGCTGCAACGACAGCACGACTGCCACGGATTTCGGGGACCTCAGTGCCGCCGCCACATTCCTGGGAGCAACAGGGGCGGCAGGCCGAGCTTTGGTGGCACGGGCCACTTGGGCAAGCGCAGATGCAGTGGAGGGAGGGGAGGACTTTCCCTTCCCCTTGCCCTTCCCCTTTCCCTTCCCTACCACCGTCACCCATGTTTCCTGAGGGACGGTGGCGGCAGGGGCAACCCCGCTGGCGTTTTGGGTCCCCCTAGAGCTAGAGGGACCCGCGGTCGGTGCCGCTGCAGGAGCGGCGGCAGCTCTGGGGGCCTGCTTGGCCCCCTTGCCCGCCTTGGGGGCAACCGGCTGAAGTGCCGTTATGGGCAGCGTGGCGTCTGCCCCAGCCCTCTTGGCATCCGCTCTCAGCGGAGGGCGGACTGTCGGCGTCGGCAGAAGCCGGTCCTCAAGTCCCGCGAGCCGGGCGCTCAACATCGTCCCGAGCGTGATGGTAAGGGAGCGCTTTAGCTCCTCCACCAGCTCGGGACCCACCTGAGGAGTGGCAGGGGCCGCTCGCGTCTCCGCAGTGGCGGTAGCGGCGGCGGCAGCGGCGACGGTCGCGGCAGTCGTCGCCGCGGCGGCCTCCGTCTTTGCTTCAGTGAAGCCCCGACGGAGCGCCTTTACCTCCGCCTTGAGCGCCTCCCCCTCGAGACGCAGGCGGGAGTTTTCGGCCCTCAGCCGCCGCGTCTCCTCCGCCTCGCTGCGGCCCGCCAGGGTGTCCACCACCTCCCTCAACAGTGATGTCGATTGCTTCAGGCGAGCGACAAACTCGCCCTTTAAATTGCCCGACTTTCGGGCCACCTCCAGGATGCAGGCGAGCTTCTCGCCCGCCCGCGCCCTCAATTCTTGAGCATTCAATTCGCTCAAGTCGCCGAGCAATGGGGTGGAATCCGACTCACTGTCGAACTCCATCCCCAGGTCGGCGACAACAGCAGCCGGCCCCTTCCTAAGGCGTCTCCTGTGCAGCGCCGCCTCAAATTCTGCATTCGGCTGCACCGAAGCGGGCCTGAGGAACTCTCCCCTGGAGGGTGCCCCCTTCACCGGTCTCCCCCGCCCTCTGCTGGCAGTGGGCACCTTGGCGGCCGCCGTCCCTTCGGTCTCCGTGTCTGACTCTAAGTGCCCAGGCACGGAGAACGAAGTGGACTGCCGCTTTCGGCTGCCTGCCTCCCCGGAGGTGGCCTCCGCCACCACTTTGGCACGTGAGTCAAAAGACTCCACATCCGAAATATCTTCAGCACTCTCCTGCTCAGAGTGGCCCTGAGAAGGGCCTTTTTGGTGGCCCTGATAAGTGCCTTTTCCACCAAACCTTCCACGCGCATTTTGCTGTTGCTTGGGCATGGCCGCAAGCGAACAGTCAGGGACAGACAAAAGCAAAAAAGAAAACAGACAGAGTAACAATGAAACAGAACAATAATAATATAAACAGGCACGCAAGTGCTCTTTAGCCGAACCCCGGTCTGACACTCCGTTACGGTGACAGAACCGGGTCGTTTCCAGGGGACGCGACGAGGACGCAAGCACTATGGGGGGTCCCCCACACAAGACCATCTAGCCCAAACTAAGCAGAGCTTGTACTATGGGTACTAGACAATGGATAAACATACATATATAATTTTTTTTTTTGTAAATACATACATATCATACATAGAAACACCTAGACCAAGACAAACATCCATGTTCATGCACACAAATGTTTGACTTGTGCGGGAATCGAACCCGCGACCTCAGGCGTAGCAGTCGGTTACACTAACCACTACGCCATCGAATCGTCAAAACTTCGTTTTACATAAAAAATAGGGTCAAAAGGGGTTTGATAAACTTATAAACAATTAAGTAGATGCTTTAAGAAGATAAATAAATGATTAAAGTGGCAACTTATGCAACATTAAAATTGGACGTACTTTCTGAAAAACGTTCCAACCCGCACTCGGGTCAAAATCGAGTTATTATTAGCAAATTAGTCACGGGATTACTATTTACTAGCTGGAAAAATTTGGCAGCTCTACTATTACTCTAAATATGAAATGATGACTTAGTAGCCCAACCCACATGTATGAAGAAGCAATACGGGATTGAACTTCAATCACGATTATCTCAAAATGTTAACTTTGTGGGTTGGAACGTTTTTCAGAAAGTACGTCCAATTAGCCCTATGAAATTAAAGAATCGATAGCCTTTAATTTGTTAACCCCTTTAATGTTATAGGCTATTTTTATTTTATTAATTTATCGTTGCTTGTTTAGGTTACTACAAATAAGTACAACTCGTTTTATTTGTCCCACAAATGACAAAATTTTAAGGCGACAGTTATTCATCAACTTGAAGTGGTTCGTAATGTATGTGTAGTCAAAGGCAGTTCTATTAAAATATCAACCGTCAAAAACAACAAAACGTGCCCGAACCAGAAGCCCGAAGTTTCGAACAAAGCATTATGAATAATGAAACACCCTCTGAACAAAGGTTGGCTGGCATAGGTAGATACCTAGGGGTATAACCACAAAACTGGGAATTTTGCGGTGGGGTGTCGCGTGGCGAAAAAAAACGGGAGCGCAAAGTGTTTTTTACGGCTTTAATACGAGTTTATTAAAATATTTAAAGCGCAACTTTAGCGAGAATTTCCCCGAAGACATCTCAAAAAGGTCCCCCGTCTCACCGATATGAAACTTTCAAGCTAGGTGTCGGAATGATAAATTAAAACGAGTCGAAAGAGCGCCGACACGTGTTAGTGTAATGAGATTTTTTCGCTTCTAATAAATTATAGAAAAGTGAGAGCTCTGTTTGATTTAGGAGATACTTCACGGTTTGGTAATCTACTAAGTGATAATGTTCGTTATTCGCTTTGTTAACTGTCTTAGTTCTAACGCAATCAATGCTATTAACAAACTATTTTAGTAGACTTTATTTTACAAAAAATAATTAGGTGACCGTTGGACTGCCACGCCACGATTTCGCTCCCTACAACTCTGACTTTTCAAAGATATGTGCGTATAAAATAGCTAATTATCGCAGGCTTGAACGGTAAAGGAAATCATCGTGAGAAAATCTGCATATCTGAGAGTTCTTCATAATATTCTTAAATATATGTCAAGTCTCCCAACCCGTACAGGGCCAGCATGATTGACTATAGCCTTACCTTTCTTACAATGACAAAAGAAACATGCCCAGCAGTGGGACAGTTTATGTACAACGCTAATCATTATACAGTATATACAGTATAATACATTATACAGTTATAAGGAAGGATAAATAGAAGTCTATATATAAACGTGCATGATATTGTTCAATAAACAAAAACATGTAATTGAAGCGCACTTAGAACATGTTCAATGCTATGACTCTTTTATTTTAACCCTTGTTTACCATGAAAGCAAGGTACCGTTTTCCCCTTGATTGAAATGTATAGAAATGAACTTGGCAGTGGCACTCCAAGTTATTGAACTCACTGATTTTGAGACCGCTTCGTTAGTCCTGTTCTCAAGAGTTACATAATTTTGATTACAAAAATTAGCACTTGCCAAAGTAACTTTTGTTAACAACTATAAATAAAGCATAATATACGAGCCGCACAAGTAAAGCAAAATATTCAGAGCTTTTTTGAGAAAAACGTTACACTTGACATCTCCTTAATGGGCGCAATAAAATAATTATAGTTATTTTCGTGTTAAATGTGCTTTCGACTTGTGGTTATTTACCTATGGACGTCGAAATATCGACTCACACATAACATAAAAATGGAATCCCTGCGCTACTAGACTAGGAATCGAAATTCACTGGTCGTCTCTGATGACTACTACTTAAGTGCAGATCATAACCCTTCTTACCGCAGCAACATAAAATGAACAATATTCAATTTCAATTTTGTTATTCAATTAAAACTATCAGTAGTATTATTAAGTATAACTTTTTGTTTTATTATACAATGACACAAGCGCTCTCTGATAGAAAATTGTAGAACTATTGTTGTACCGCCTACCAAAAACTACAGCCGTGTAACTAGATTACTCATGTACTTCGGAACAAACTAGATTATTATTTTCAGCGTAGTCTTAATCGACTTCGGTCTCGGCTAATATCTGGAAATATTGACTACATAATTGGGTTTGGTGATAAATGTATGAAGTAAAATTGTTGAATTTCGTAGTTGTCTAAAAACAGAGTCTGTCTAAATGTAACTTGACAACATCTGTCAAGTTATATTTAGACTTATTTTTATTTTCGGTCGTACAATAACTGAATTTATATTAATTGGCTCCTAAAATAACATTTGTCGAGCTATGGGTATAAATACAATTTGCGAATCCTTATGGATCTTATTACCATAATCTTCCTATGGCTGTAGTTATTGTAGCATTTTACAAAATATGGCGATACTAATAACCATTCGATAGGCATATATAAGTATTTACATCAACAAGCAACCCTTTCTAGTTGTTTTAACTGATTTTTACTACGAGTACCATCCGACGATGAGACACATAAACATTGTGCGTAATAAAAAATGTAATATCAAGCTGACTAAAAAAAAGTCCCTAAACAACTTTGTAGAGACCTATCGAGTCATTTTCATTCACGTTTAATTAAATTCTTGAAATGATTTTCCGAAAATCTGCGTTCAAAAGCGCCCTTATGAAAGAACAATGGAACACGATTGGTGTTCGCGTGAAATCGTCTAGGGCCCCTAAATGGACTATTAGGCACAGACCCCGTCTGATTTCGGCTCGCTTTCAGAACTGTGGAGCCGTGATTTAAAGAGGGGTGTGCAGGGGAGATAGTGGCTTAGGCTAGTAGATTTTGAATTTAAGTACTTGAGCGTTCGGCGAATTCTTTTTAAACCCATTTTCGGTAGAATTGTTCTTTATTTAATTATGAATATAAAAAAAAACTGTTTTTTATATTATTATGTTTATTACCTTATAATATTCTGTTTATTTGTTACTTGAATTGTTATACGTACTTTATCCTATACTGTCCTTTTAGTCACCGTATGTAGTAATTGGTACATGTTTAAAAAACCTTAGAACGCTACAAAAATCTTAGTGATGATTGATTCAAATATATTTTAAAATTCGATTTAAAAATTCGATTTCGATTTAAATTTGAATTTTTTTTTTGCATTAACTATTGCTTACTACTTTACTTTTTTATCGATATCAACGTAATTGCTGCAAAGAAATAATTTGTTATCTAATAAATGACATAGTCTTTTATTACGAAAAAGTACGGAGTTCATGTGGGATAGACGTTTTTAGAGTCTAGAGACCTAAATCTGTGGGTAGTAACGATAAACCTGTATACATCGTTGAAACTCTATGCATATTCGCCATATTTTTGTCATTAAAATGCCTGCAGTTCATAAGCTCTATTATTTCTGGTAATATCTTATTGTATGGTATGAAAAGTGCAATGCTACGTCTCTCATATTTCCCTTTGTACCACAGACATTGTAGCCGAGCCTTTTGTGGTTTGGAACTCGCCTGTACGGCTATACATTGCGCTTTTAGTTCTTAAAACCACCCCTTCTTATACCCTTATGTAGACTGATGATAGTGTTGTTTTGTATCGATGAAGCGTGGATTCACAACAAAGGTAAATCATTTTTCAATAGTTTTAAAATAACAATCTAGTTTTAAAAAAAAGATTCGCGACGTAGTTTGCTTTTACATGTTGCCACTGTCAAAGCCCCGAGTGTAATATTTTTTTATACGGAAATTTATCTCAAATAATACGTAATAATGTCTGACGTATACGCGAATGTTATACTTCTAAATAAACTACTTTATACGGATTATATCACGATTTTATTTTAAAACACTATTATTTCATAATTTGAAAACTATTTAAGTACTACAGTTAAATTTAAGTATTATTTAAGCTATAGAATAAACTTAAATCTAAATAGTTTTAATAATGTCAATAGCTTAAATAGTAGTACCTACAAAATAATACGCCTAAGTTCGCGAAAGACTTTGTTTTATAACCAGCATACAGGCGCGCGCGGCGCTTATGCCGCTCGATGGTAGGCTGCTACCGAAATCTATGGTCGCTCACAGTATCAGTGATATAACAAGCACGTTGCTGTTTCTAGGCAAAAGGTTTTAAATATATTTATAGAGTATACTTCTTCCTATAGTACAATATAGAAATGAAGTAAGGCTTAAAAAGTCTTATATCAATAACCATAAAGAGAGACACTAAAATAAATCTGTTACAGACAAAAAAGGATAGATATAAAAATAAAGTAGATATAAGTATACAAACCGTTAGGTATCGAGGTTATCTGACTATCATCAAAGTATAACCTCGATATCGAGTATTCAGAAGGCGCGAGCCCACCTCTCATCAAAATGGCAGTACTTTTGAGTGATTGCGAGCGAACTCTACAAACAATGCCCACGCCGAGTCAATCTCGCAGTGAATGCACTATAGTTATACTACAGCAGCTGTTAGGGCTGGCAAATATGAAAATATTTACGCACTGAAATAAAATTAATATTTGGTACAAGTTCAATACTCCGTAAATATGTAATTGCTATTTTAATAATAGGTGTGATGCTTGTTTGACTTGTCGCATTATAAAATTCGGTTCTGCCCGGATTACGATAGCAAATGACAGTCTGTAGTATTTACTTAACCCTCCGGAAAACTGGCGTAAGTCGACGTATGTATAATATAACTTGTTCTAATCATGACGGTAGTGTTTAAAGTTTAAATTAATACTTATAGAAACATTTGTAATCTGCATTAAACATTTAAACAGTACTATATTTCTTATATCAAACGAGAAATATCATATTTTAAAATAAACACTATTAAGGATGTAACATAAAACCGCTGTCATAGACTAACTTTGATTTATTATTGTCTACAGTTACTGTCTTGTGGACAGAATATAATAGAAAATGGCGATTATATTTAAGAGTTATAAATTATGGTTACTATCCGATAAAGTTTAAGATGAAGAGCCTGTCGTTTCCAATTATCTGGTAACGATATGAATAAACTGGCCTTACAACACAGCTACCGCTTTTCACTCGGATAGTATTACCTATACTATAGGCTATATACTAGAGGCTCGAATGCCTGCCTCTATGCCTGCCTTTCGCCTGCCTTTTGCCTGCAATTCCGTAGTCATTTAAGTGGTCACCTCGTCCTTGCCACCATGCCGAGTGGTATCGATTTGTGTGATCCACAAATAGTTGTTCCGACTCCAGGTGTTATTTGTATCCGATGTTTGAATGTTTGTAAAGTCCCCTATGACAAAGAATATAGTAGTGTAGTCTTTTTTAACCTATTAAGTCGCAGCGGTACACCGGTCGCCAAACACGATAGGTTTTTAATAATATATTTTAAGAATTGACAGATTGAGATAAAACGGTCTTGAAATATAACCATTTCTTTCTTTTACATGTTTCAATTTGCTTAATACATGGACGTACCAATTATCTGGCACGTATGGAATATACCAGTAGGCTTATATCTAATCCCAGATCATGTTCTATAGAACAGCGTAGCCACCCCTGACTATCACAACTTATAGTTAGTAGTAGGCACCGCTACTCGCGTTTGTATGGAACTCGGCGGTGAATCAATAGTTACCGTTTCTGTTTACAGCGAGCACCTAACTGTCGTCAATGAAACACACGTTTTGTTCATTCACAATTTTATGTGTAGATAAAATACGCATGGTTTTCAATATAAAGTGGAAGCAAAATATTGCTCGTAAAAAAACGTTTTAGTATGCAGGAATTGCGCCACGGATTTGCTACAAAGATAAACTTAAACAGTTAAGCGTTTATGGATCAAGTAGTTGCTTGCTACGTATTGTAAACGAGGATATTTCTTTTCATGTTTAAAATCTGAAGCGTTTTATCTGTCTTCATTTTTTAAAAATACAATTTATAAAGACCAAGGCATACGCTAACGGCAGTGTTATAGATTAATTTAACGCTTTATTTGCTGTTGTTACTAATTCTTTTACTGTACATACCATTATATTTCGGAATCCAGAAATGTATACATGTAAAGAGGTAAGCAGAGACTGCTCTGCCTATCTCTCCTGGCAACGAGCGTGCGTTTATGTTATGTATATGAGAATTTGTAATTCAACAACTTGTAGCTATTTTGACGTAAGTTCGAGAGCATATAATATACTTATTACATTCATAGTAAAGTATGTTTGTGGAATTAAGTTACTAGATTGCTTAGTTAGAAAATTGTAAAGATAGATGCAGAACATGATATGTTAAGAGGCATTATATTCGATTGGAACAATGCCCACAGTACATCCCGTCGACTTACTGCTTACATATCAACGCGAAAGACAATATCATTGTGTCAATGTCTGAACGCACATCAAGTCATTCAAATTAATCGGTTTATCTTTTGGGATACGCAACCCTAACGGCCAGTCCTACAACTTACAAGTAAAAGTTATCCAAAAAATAAATCGCATGCTGTCTCATTCTTGTTAGGTTAAAGAAGAGAGAAGGCGAGACTTTTATCTTATAGATAAATGCTATCTGGAGGTGGTAGGATAAGCCCTAAGAATCCATAATTTGTGATCCAATTTAAGATATCAACAAGAGTTCATTATTAAAAGAATTTTATCAACCCTCATTGTTTAAGCACAACATTTCGTTTCATTATTATATTATAGAATCATTGTTAACTTTCAGAGTTTTCTCGGTAATATTATGGTTGATAAAAGTAATACATTTGTGCCAATATTTTCGTATGATCTTTGTTTGTAAGATACATACATATGTAAGTACGGAATAACGGTAATTAAAATGCATGAACTTTTTCTGTACATTGTTTTTGCCATGTATCCCTGTTAGCTGGACTCGAGTCGCTCGGTAACTATTATTTATAGTTTGCTACGGATACGTTTGGGTAATAAATAATAATTAATTTACTCTTAAGAATATATGTATATGAGAAAGGTGTGCTTTTTGATTATATGGAAAAACTGTAATGCACTTTGAATATTCTATTACAATCTTTGTAATAAGTAAGTCGTTAACAAACATATGGCTAGGCCATCTGATGATAAGTGGTTTTCGAAATTGGAAGTGATAATACAGTATCGCTTGTAATACCAGAAGAGACAATGGCGGATTGCCAATTATTGAACAAGAACTGACGTTTTGCTGTAAACGTACAAGACAAAAATCACACCAGTCCTAGCACCAGATCCGGCGCCTTCTTTAGGCACCTGAAAGCTTGGCGCTTGGAAGCCTGCAGCATTGTTTCCAGACTTCTGAGGCTTTTATGAACTGGATTCCACTGAAATGATCATTTTCCTTTAGCCTGGCGACACTGCGTCCTCCTCTTTAAAAGATGAAGGGTGGGTAACGCGAAAGCAACAACCGCAATATTTATATTTTTCGTAGTAATAAAAAATAAAATAATAAAAAGGTTTATTGCAGAAACTTTTACAACTTTTACATAATCTTACATAGGGACCTCCTTTTAAGTAAAAGATATACTTGTGCTAGGAGGCCCCGCTCTCCAATAACAAATTATAAAATGGTAAAAGTAGTGTACAAAAAATATAATTAAAACAGTAAATTAAAAGTTAAATCTAAAAATTAAAAGTTAAACCTAAAATTAAACAAAAATAAAAAATAAAATATGTTTATGTGTGTGTGTGTGTGTGTGTGTGTGAATGCACGTGAGTCTTTTCAAATCATATTGATGCTTGCAACAATACTTCAATGTCATCATATGTCTTAAGTTTTAGCCATTGAACTATTGCTTTTTTGCAGTCTTTAGTATTCATGGAATAGATGTTAATTTCTTTATTTATTTTATTATATAATGCTGCGGAATTTGTTTTGAATTGTCTGCTGGCATATGTAGTTTTAACAAAATCTACTGGTGCAACACGGTATTTTCGTCTTCTTTCCTGAAGGTGAGGGTCATAGGGCAGTACTTTGTGTAATTTTAAGACTGCATGGAGTATGTATAATTTTCTCACAGTGAGAACACCGCTAATGGAGTATAACTCATTGGTTGGGAATCTGTATGGTTTGGTATACATGACCTTGATAAGAGATCTCTGTGCTCGCTCTAGCTCAAGAAACTTCGTTTTTGTCGCACCGCCCCACACGGGTATGCAGTAGATCAGAATTGATTGAGCCAGAGAGACATAGATTTCTGTTAACATTTTTTTTGTTGTCACATGTCTTAGGTTCTTAAATATCCAGATAAGTTTTCTCGTACGGGCCATGACCATATCGGTATGAGTATGCCAAGATAACCGCTGATCAACCATTATACCTAGGTATTTTATATAAGTAACCTTTTCAATATTTTTACAAGAACAATTTGTGCTAGATATATTTTGACAAGTGTGGATTTTGAGAGTTACGTTAAGTCCGGGTTGAGTGTTTTTGTAATTTGTAAATGCAATATATTTTGTTTTAGAAATATTTAATGTTAGAAGATGTGAGTTCAGCCATTTAGCAATTTTGAAAAGACCCTTTTCAGCAGATTGATATACGGATTCCCATGTATCGCCAGAGAAAGCAATAGCTGTATCATCCGCATATGAGAAAACGCGACCTTTTTCTGTTGTTATTTTGCAAAGTTGGTTTATATATATTAAAAATAGAGTCGGACCGAGTACGCTTCCCTGAGGAACGCCATAGGTCACGTATGACTCCTTACTAATATACTCTCCTACATTAACCCTTTGCCTACGATCCCGTAGATAATCTTTTAGTAGTGCTAACGGGTTCCCTCTTATGCCTATGCCTTCTAGACTAATATAAAAAGTAACTTTGATTTGTATCTACACATAATAAATAATATGTCATCAAGTGTTCTGTGTTCATTGTACGTATTTAATATACGTACAATGAATACAGAACACTTGATGAAAACATCGTATACCAAATAAATGCTTCACTTTGTACGTACTACGTACTTTTAATCAATGTCAATTGAACACCAAATGAAATAACTTTGTTCATGATTGACATTTATTGGTAGTAAGTATAATGTGAAGCTGTAAATGACATTTATTAGTTTTACGAGTACGTTGTTTCTTCTGATAGTTAGAAAGGTCCTTGATTTTTAATATATATTTCTATAATATTACGCGTCTGCAGACTGCTGTACATTTTGCCTCAAGAAATATCCAGATCTTTCCAGCGCGTGCCGTATATAAACATACATCTGTCTGTACATACACGTACATGGACTCACTCATACCTATTTCTCCGAGGAGAGGGCAGGTACCTACTACAAAATTCAATTCGCAATTCATTTGGTTCATACATTAATCACATTCTTCATGCACGCTCAGAACATTTACAGCACTCGAAACCTGATCTCACTTTAAAATCCTTGAGATATAGTCAGCCCACTCTTTCATTCTTTGCTTCCATTTTGACACACCACCTCAATGAGATTGGGTAGCAATTATTATGATAATAATTCGAATTCATCTTCAATTTTCATTCTGTATCTACGCCGAGATTTTAATGAAATTTCATCTGGTCAGTTTTTGATATAGCGCGTTACACAATCTCGTGCCCTACGTCTAGGGGAGTGCAATAATTATTTCCAAATTAACCGTGGCGAAACGCCGGGTGCGGTAAATTAAATCGAACGACAGCCCTTGGATGGACAACCACTGGGTCGTTTACCCTACGTAATGGCACCATCAAAATCTACGGCAAAAATGTGTTGCAAATGGCGCTTGCAATGAGCTCATCAGTTGTTATTTATGTGTTTATTATTTATAAATATTATTTATTTTACAACTAAATGCGATATATATAAATAATAGATTTTTGTAGGTTTAATATTTTTAACGTACGTCCGCGTCGCTCTATCCGTCTTGAGCTGGATTTGTCCGTGTAAGCCACATTTTTAAGTAACATCTATATGTTACTTAAAAATGTTTGTGATACTTAAACACACCTATGTATGTATGTTTAAGTATTGCAAGGTGTACTACAATATGATACGGGCTAAAAGTCATCTTTCTACTCCACAAGACAACTAAAGTTTTCTTCTGATTATGACGCATTAAGAACGGAGATTGATAGCTTGGACAATAATTACAGAAATATATTACACGAACTCGCGTCGCAAAAAAAATAACACTAGCAAGTTAAATACATATTTTTAAGTAATCTCAGGAGAGTGTATATTTGCATTTCTGCTTATAGATCTTTTTAATATAAAATGTCCGATTATTTATTACAAACTTCTGGTAATGAAAAATTAAAATAAATTTATCTGCATACCACAAATAAAAGTACTCTCAAATTGTAATAAGAATGTAACTAAGTGGTTGGTGACTAATTTTCAGACTTAGTATAAGAATTTATGATAAGCTCAGCTTATCCCCCCGGCTTATGCAATATAATTAAGTAATCAGGACAGGTGGTTACTTCATGTGCCCATAATATCCGGCATATTTAACAGCTGATAGTCTTTACGACCCTGTAAAGTCATTATGTTTTCGAATAACTTAATGTTTTATGATGATATAGTCATAGTTTGGCCGTAGCTTAGAATGTTGTCGCTAATGCCACTTCTGTCTGTGTAGACTATCAAAAAGTTTGATTACACTATTGAGTCGAAGCGGCACACCAGTGGCGAGAGACACTAGGTTTTTAATTATGTCTGGTATTCTAAGATTTGACAGGTTTATCCTTTTACACTACTTATTTCAACAGTAGTAAAAATTCTCAGAATCGGAACGCTGCGTAGCGTAGTGGCGAGGTGGCCACTTATTGACAGAAAATTCGAAGAGTGGTAGAGTTGGCTGATCTACTCCTGCAGTATTCACTTCACTTTCATCACATCCCTCATACACGCTCGCCGGTTTAAGGTTAACCTCTTAACCTGGCCTTTGTCCAGAACGTATCTGATCTGATCGAGAAACGTTCGCCTAGGTCTTCCCCTTGCAACTGTTCTATTCACACTAGCCTTATAAACTTTCTATACAAGTATATATATAATGTGATTTGAACATGTTTTCCGGGCAATATTCTGTTGCATCGATTTCTTGATACACATATATGTATGTATTTCTGTGGTTATGCCTAAGGGGAAGAAGCAATGTTCGAATAAGCAGGTGACGATAACAACAACGATGATTCATGTATCGTAAGCATGACTATAACTTTCTACTACCAACATAACGACTATTTCATACTTATCCCAAGTGAACGCCAGGCACGTATGCACCAACCAATATCCGCGACCTACATATAATAATCCAAGCTGAATCAAACCAATCTAATCAGTCAAAACAAACACGACCTCTTTACGATTTCCCTCATCACGACCTTGATTCCCATTTCGAATATTAATGGCAACGCAGCGGCAAACGTTTACCATCCTATATAAATATTTCTTTAGCCTCGTAGCCAAGTAAGTGCTACTAGCTATTACAAGCGCCAAAGAAACAATAACTATAACAATAATATTCGTCTACCGTCTCCCCGTTGTTGACTGAAGCCAATTCTTCAAAACAAATTTTATTTTGCTGCTGCTAAGTTTAATCCGCGCGATATTAGACCTTAAAGTAGATAAGTTACAGTTGAGAGTAGTGTGTATATGCGCAATTTAAGATTGCGTGAGATTATTAGTTCGTCTACAGGCTGAGGTTTTGGAATGCTTCAGTAGATAAAGACGTTTTTGTTCTACACAATTACGCTTTTCGCAGTAAATACAGGAAAAGAATGTAATATACGTTTCCCTTTCAGCAAAGAAATGAAGAATACTAGAATGGAGGATATGAAAGATGGAATATGTGACCGCCTTATAAATATTATCACGCACGTATGCAGCATTCTGTAATACGGTATCATGAGTTGCGTTATGGCTAAATAAACAAACTTATGCTGCTTAGTTTATAAACATAAGAATTTACTTGTAAAATTTTTGGATGTGTAGGTACTATTATGCTACTATTATTATACTACACTATAGGTATGTATTAGCTTTTTTAATCAAAATGATAGAAAACGTAATGAGAAACAGACATACATAGCCATAACTCTGTTTCCTGGATAGGAAGATAGAGATTACAAATTGCCACCAGCTACGATCCTCTTGCTTCATTCTCTCTGTCAAATGAGACGTACAATATGATAAATAAACCGACTTGTGTATTTGATTCGTTACATTAGTTTAGTTACTCGTATTACAAAATGAATTAATTAATATAGTTACAGCAAGCGTATTTATTGAGATTAAAGGTTTTACACGTTGGACTTCTATTTAAAAAGGCTAATACAAAAAGAAATGATATCATATAATTTGCAAACCACGTCCACCTACAAATTTGCAATCTCTTCTAAGGTGACACCTCAGGAATTGCAAATCAGGAGGTGGTTAGTCATACCACGTCCTACGCGCTAAAATAGGCTATTAGAGTTAGTAGATACCTGGGTTACTTAATTACTTAGCCACATTTTACCTAATTCCATTCTGTTGACTCGAAAGTATTAAGCATATTGGAAATAACGAAAATTAAACCGCAGCATATTGTACGCTAATTAGGAGGCGGACAGTAAAAAATAAAATGTATACAAATATCATATACCTACTACGTATCCAGGCCTTATCGTTGAAAGTATAAAGGCTAGAACTCGTTGAAAGTATAAAGGCTCGTTGAAAGTATAAAGGCTAGAACTCTAGCCGACGAAAGGAGTGGGAGAACCATACCTACCACGTATCGCCGCCGCGTTCTTGATAATCGTTTAGTTAGAGAGCGATTATTAAATACTGATTTTAAAACATTATTATCCACTGAATGTCCGGTAGAATTATATAATTCTTTTAAGCAACTATTCATCAACATCTATAATGATTGCTATAAAATAGTAACTGTAAGTGGAAGTTATAGAAATAATAAAAGTTGGGTTACGGATTATTTAAAAAAGATAATAAAGGAGAGAGATAGACTATTTAAGATGTGGTGCAGTGATCCAAAAAATATGGTTAAAAGATTAGAATATACTAAACATAGAAATAAATGTTATAAAACCATAACTAAATGTAGAAATGAATATGATAGACAAAGTATTATTAACTGTAATAAAAATATTAAAAAGATATGGGACAGAATAAATATACTATTAGGAAATAGGAAACAATCGCTAGATACTATGATATTATCTAATATGAACATGCAGGGAAACACGAAAGTTATAGCTGATGGGTTTGCGACTACTTTTGATGAGGAAATCCAACGAATTAAACATATATGTGACGATAAATGGTTAAGTAGATGCAATTACGTGCAAAAATCTGACAAAAATATGAGATGGCAACCAGTGAGCGACAAATACGTAAGGAAAATAATTAAAAATATGAACGCTAACAAATCACCTGGGAGCGATCTCATACGGATGTCAGATTTAAAAATAATAGCTAACAAGATAAGTCCTATTATAGCGAAGTTAATTAATTTATCTGTTGAAAAACATACATTTCCCGATAAACTTAAAGAAGCAATAATACGTCCTATATATAAAAAAGGCGACCGTAAGATATACTCTAATTATAGGCCGATAGCAATTTTATCTAGTGTTGACAAAGTGATAGAAAAGTGCATAATAAATCAACTGGGGAACTATTTAAGTACAAATAACTTAATAAATAAATCACAGCACGGTTTTCAAAAAGGAAAGGGTACCAATACATTATTGTCCAATTTTACTAACGAAATTAATAACTATTTAAACGAGAAAAAAATTGTAGTAGCAATATTTTTTGATTACAAAAAAGCTTTTGAAACTTTAGAAACAAACACGCTAATAACATCATTAGAAGAGTGTGGCGTGGAGAGGCCTCTGAAAGAATGGTTCAGAGACTACCTCACTTCACGCTGCTACCGGGTCAAGATAGGGGACACGTTTAGCGATGAAAAATTGGTCCGATGTGTGGTACCGCAGGGCTCAGGAAGCGGTCCCGTATGCTATTTAATGCATGTAAATAGCTTATGTAATGTGCTACAACATTGCTCAGCGCACATGTTCGCGGACGACCTGTGTATCTTGCGAGCCGGTACGGACCTCGCTGAAACGTGTCAACTAGTTCAGCAAGACGTGGACGTAGTAGTGAAATGGTCGCATGATAACGGAATCGTATTAAATACCGATAAAACACAATATATGATCATACACTCGCCCTACTTACCATTAAAGGAAAATCCTCTAACACTATACACTCACACTTTTGATTGCATTCATGGTAACTGTGTCAATTGTGGTTGCAAACCTATTCAGAGAATAAAATGTGTTACTTACTTAGGTATGAAAGTTGACGAGCATTTCTCATGGATAGAACATATAAATTTCTTGATAAATAAACTAAGAAGTATATTGAGTAAATTTTACCACTTAAGTTACCGAGTTCCTAGTAGCACCCTAAAAATTCTGTACACTTGTATGGTGGAATCTGTAATGGATTATGCTCTTGACTGCTATGGGCTTACATTTAAATCCTACATTGAAAAATTAGAAAACATACAAATTAGGTTCCTAAAACTACTAGTGGATAAAAAACTAAAAATAAATATAAAAATGATTATTATAAACTTTTCAAAATTTGTAAAGTATTACCGGTCAGACTGAAACATAAATATATTCTCGCAACCAATAACCATGGCAGACACGAGCATAGCTCATTGCTGACAAAAGTGTGTAACAATTATAACACCCGACGATGTCATCTGGTAAATATGTAGTACCGAGAGTTAATAATGTCTATGGAGACCGAACATTAAACAAACGTATCCCTTATATACTCAACAATTTACCAGATGAAATCAGGGACGAAGAAATAAAATATAAATTTAAGAATAAACTAAAAAAATATCTACTCAGTACACTGCCATAACTTGTCTATATGTATATATATGTGTATGTGTGTATATATGTATATGGGTGTGTGTATGTATGTATGTGTATATATATATATATATATACCTAACAGTTGTTTTTCTATTACTATTTTGTTTTTATATATTAATATTACTATACACTTTCATAAATTATATTAAACTATGATTGTAAATCGATACAACAGACAAACTATGTACATATAGTTTTGTTGGAATTAGTGTTAAATTGTAAGAACTACTATGTACCTTTATTAAATAAATAAATAAATAAATAATAAAACTTGTACTTTCAAAGATAATACCAAGATTTCAAGGACTTATCTTCGCAAAAACATAAACTCTCGGCATTAAAACAAAGTGACAATGCTTATACGTTCCAGTTACGCTGTTTATACTGCCCATATACAAAAAATTATGAGATGTTTTTTCATAGTAATCTTCACTTCATCTGAACCTCTACTATGAACAACCGTAGTTCGTAATACCAAGCGAGTGTAGTCAAAGAGCTTTATGTAATAAAAGATCAACGACTACATTCCTTAGGTTATAAGTCGCTAATAATAATTTTCACTGACTATTTTGTACACTGAATATTTATCAAATTCATACTTAATCTATAGTCGTCGGTCGATGTCAGTACATCCTTACTAAAATTATAAATGCGAAAGTGAGTTTGTTTGTTTGTTACGCTTTTACGCCTTAACTACACGACTGATTATCATGCAATTACACGATTACATACACGATGTCAGGGTAACAGAAAAGGACATAGGTTACCTTTTACCCAAAAAAAGTACTGTTACTCATATAACCTACATGTACGCTAGTGAAACCGCGGGCATAATCTAGTAGAAGATAAAGTAATAAATATGTGAGGGTCTTTATAAGAGATATAGAACCCAAAAAAATTGTTTTAGAATTTTGGGTCTGTCTGTATGTTTGAACATTAGTTTGTACAATAGAATGCGTTTTCCACAGTTGTATTGTTAGAGATCTAGAGGACCCGCCGGAAGTTAAGTATTAATAAACAAAAATATAGATAGGTACCTACTTTCAAATTCAAAGCATACGACGTTGCAGGCAAAAGCTCTTATTATCAATAGTAAAGTTTTAAAGACAATATTTAACGTTTGTTTGTACGTAGGTAATATACGAAGCCTCTGAACCGATTCTTAAAATATTCCATTATGAGAAGTTTCTCTGCGTTATATTTTTATGACTGAACCGATTTTGGCGGCAATAAGCTCGTCTTTTCTAGTATGGGATTTCAATATTTTCACTTGAAATATGGATAGTAACCCCGATAGCAGCATGCAGTATGCAAAGTTATGCAGGGTGCGCAATATACATAATATATGTAACAATATACTGGCTAAATCTTAAATATCTTATAACCCATACTCTATGTGTATATGTTACATAAATTTGCGCATAGAATTTGCGTTATAAGATCTTAAAAGAAAGACGTCCTGTAAAACTTTAATCTATAACTGCAGTAGTTAGGATACTAGAACTGATAGTTGGTACGTGTACTAAAAACAAAGTAACCACGAATAAACCGAATATTTTTATTCTCAGAGCAAATCCTCGAGTAATCCATGCCTTCATCGCGCAAGACGTATGACTGTATAAGAATGTTGGCAAAAACATTTCCCTTCATAGAGAACGAACAGATGTGTTTGAATAATTACTTTCGCATTAAGATGTTCTTGTTCGAAGGGCGAATTGTGTGAAAAAATCTCTTAATGAAAGAATGTAGTCGAAATACCTACGGGATATTATGTTACGTCTTTTGGAATGATGAAAAGTATTATGATGTCAATATTATCTTTAGCATTTTTTTAGCATAACAGAATCTTTAATCTGCAATAGTATACAAATTCCTTTCATTCTAAAATAATTTATAAAATTACACAAATACATACTTAAATAATTTAAACTTTAAAATCTGTATTATGTACCTATCTACGATCTACATTAAAGAATAAATTAAATTAAAATAAAATGTGTAAAAACTTAAGTAAAATGATCGAACCGTGTGTTCCGCCTTCAGTATAAAGCAAAACTGTAGAAAACTTTAACTTTGACCGCAGCTTACATAGTTGAATGATTTACAATAGGTAGCGACGTATAAATTATCGCCCTAGGACGGTCAGATCATGACAAGAGCAGGATTTTAGCCGATAGTCTGTCTACGGTATTGCCGCCGCGGGCAAAATTCAATCGATAACTGTGATGGATACTGCACATTAACGGTTATCTGATGTTACTTTGTATTATACGTGTAAACACTAATATGGACGCGAGTGTAAATTTATAGCGTAGCATTGTATTGATGAAACAATTCCTGCTTGCAGTAAACTTCAAATTGATTCAATGTTATTTTAAAATAAACGCATTATTGTACTCAAAACATATATTTGAAAATTAATCTTGAGATAATGAGTTGATCTATGATTATTCAAAATTTTATTATTTTAATTAAAAAAATAAAGTGTAAATGAGGCAATCGGAGAGATAATGCAAAGAACTTCTCTACGTGATCGTCCACATAACTATCAACGTTGTCTGACCAGATAAGCGATTCAGAACTTCATGGCATTAAAACAAAAGCTTAATTCCCCTTTATGATGAACTAAAATTATATTCTGATACTACACCGTATCAAATGGGGATCTGTTGTCTTTCTGATCTTTCATGGATATATACGTGCAATACGAAACTATGGTGAAAGAAAAAGGATTTTCGTCCACTTAATGAACGATGGCTCACTCCACGGTTGTAGCCATCATCCCCGACCCGGTTTTACGATTAATTTAATATGATCTAACAGAGACTAATTCCTGTAGCAGAGCGCCTTGCCTGCGGTCAGAGACACGACACATGCATCACCCTCTAAACACAATTAACGAGCCGGCTAGGGTTACCATTCATCTACGTTACAGAGGTATTTGTCTTCATAACGATCACGAGGACCTACTTAGTTGACGAGTGACGCTATTTAGGTGAAGAGATGGTCTTGTATTATTGTATCTTGTTTTTAAGCTTAGCCGTGTTGAAACCCTACATATCTATGTATATATCTATACATCTATACTTTTATTAATCTGTAAAACAGCTGTTTTTGTACACTAAATATGTTACAACAAAAAGCTGCCTCAAATTAAGTAATTAAGGAAAATGAATCTGATGCCATGTCTATTTCAGGACCGTTTGTCTGTTTGGTCAAACCCAATAACAACTTAACTATTACTGATGCCTGTTTGCTTGTGGCTTAACTAAAAATCTACGCATTTTTATCTAAACCTGTATAGCAAAAGCTGAGATACGACGTATACAAATTAAATTCAACGGCAAACTATAGTTCACAGACAAAGGCTACTCTTGATAAAAAAGATTTAGTTATTTTTGGACATGCTAAAATGTTACACAAGCGTCTCGAAGTTAGGTTATGGCTGTAAAAGAAGGACAAAAAAGGCCAAATTGTTTATATCAATCAGTCTTTGGAACTTCTGCTGACAAAGACCTCTCACAATTAGTGCCACAAATTCAGGTTTTTCGACTACCGCATCCAATACAGGCAACATTTTAGGTGATTTTTCGGTGTACATATATAAACAACAAAATACATATATAAACAACAAAAACTCTAATCTCATTTCAGCGGACGGTAGTCCTCTTACCGCAACACCTCTAGGCCAGGCTAGCTAATGTAAAAACCTCGTTAGCCTCCAAGGCATAAAAGGGTTTCGGCCGCTAGTTAGACTCTAAATAACATTATTTGGTTACATTGAATTTAATGGACTGGGGAAATAAACTGTCTAGGCGTGACTTGGATGTAAATTCTCTTATACGAAATATTATATAATATATTGCCTTAGAGCAAAATTGGTTTATATTTAGTGATTTACGCTTCTGGAGTAGAAGTTTAAATAATACATATTTTTTTTACTTTTTCTAAAGTTGTATAACAAAGGATTATGATTTAAAAACCATAATTGGAACCATATATCCCTACTTCCCTACTAATATTATAAATGAGAAAGTAACTCTGTCTGTCTTTCTAAATTGTTCATAACACAGATGATTTAAATAATAATGTCTATCTACAAATAAGTATGGGCAATCGAGAATGGTTGTGTGACGGGTTAATTTTGGCGCCGACAAATGAGACAGTTGGCCATATAATCGAACACATTATGTCAGATAGTTAGCTAGGGAACTATTTGCATAAAAAGGTTCTTTGAAAATTAAAAATGCTGCCCAAAGTAACTATTCCACGCGGACCAAGTCGCGGGCAAAAGCTAGTATGTCATAAGTAATTTTCTAATAAAAATATAATATTTATAATGTCTTCTGAAAACCGGGTAAATAGTCAATGAAATAAAAACATCCGAAAGAACTCCAATTATCGACAACAATATTTGTATTGCGTTCATCAAGTGTAGCAAAAATGTTGGTTGCAGCAATTAAGCTCCGTATGCGCAAATTAAAAAACTTGCACAGTGAATAATTGTATTTTTTGTGGAAATGGCTATATCCATTTCCACAATACTATCTCTCATATATGAGAGATAGTATATTAATTATTTTATTAACTTAAGTAACAAATGTGATATATACTTATAATAATTTATGTAACACTTTGGTAGAATATGAATATCGTAGGGGTAAACGATTTTTGACGGTATTAGGCGTCTGAATCACACAGAGTTGTTTGGAACTCTGTACCCTTTATTTGTTGAAACGGTTGCGGTGTGACCGTTTACTTTATAGCTCTAAATTGTATCTCGATGAAATGATTTAATGCATGCCACAGTGGTATAAGTATTTTGCTCGCTTCTGTCGGTTTGCCGAGTATTGTCGTTTCGGATCCTATAGGGTACAATAATTTGCATGTGTGTTGTGTCTGTAGTTTATATATTTTTAAAAGATTGCCAATATACCAAATCTATTCTTTGAGTAGGAGATTCCTTATAAAAGCATAACGCTTCTAAACCACATGACAAAAGAAAAATTAAACCGTCTGTATCAGACAATGGGATGAGTGGACATTTGGTGCCTGTAGCTGTCCGATATTTGTATGGCGGATCAAAGACTTATTAAAGGCGTTGAAATATACATTACGAAAATCAGACTAGTTTAAAAAACAGAGACATCATCAACGTATATTATTTCTTATTAAGTCGCTCTGATACTAATTCTCGTAATAAAATATGTTTCAAAATAGTTTCAATCCAGTTTAATAAACGTTATACTCGTATTTGAATTTCAATGTAATTTACGTTAACAATTGACGTTTCTTTTAATTTAAGAGAATACCATTTGTGATATTTATACCATTTAGAATAGGTCTGTACTCTATTTTAGCCAGCATTAATAACGACAGTTGGCTTTTAGATTAAATTACAATAAACAATAAAGTACCGTAACTTATTTATATACTATAACGCGAGTCAAGCAGTGATAGTTCGACTAGGTGGGCGTTAGGTCTTATATTTATTGATCGGGTACCTGCACCGAGACTGGCTAATGGATGTGAATAGCTCTGGAATTAATTGTACTATTTGTTCTGTAATATTATAGGCGGTGGGAGTCATTATTTATTTAGAGGTAGTAACAATAATGTACTCGGGTAAACTTAGGATTTATTGTGCGTTCCGGGTACTGTGTATGTACTGTAAAAGTTTCGCTTACGATTATTAAACCTGGCAAGTCTTGGAATGCTAGAAATAAGTATCTGGCTGCCGATGTCCTGAAATGACTCAATAGGGTAGCGGAGTGTGTGCGGCTTATGTGTGTGAGGTCTCGAGTTTGATTTCCGGGTCAGCGGTTGGGCAGTGCTATTGGGTTTTGTGTCAAGTAATTTTCAGCAATGCGGTGTGTGGAACTGTGCCCGATGAAACGGTAATAGAAATAAAAACCATATCTGATGAAATTTGAGTGTAAAACACTGCCTACAACTTGAGATTGACATTATGTATGTATTGAATGAAGATAAATTATACAACGATTAACGTTTTTAGTTAAAACTTTTGCTGTGGTGAGCAATTTTCTAAACGCTATTTCGCAGTCATGTTATGTTGCGAAATTTTTTTGGATTTTATAGTTCGTAATATCCAGTGTAGAATTTTATTATGCTTCATGGTATTTCATATAAATACATTGAAGGCATAGATAGAGATTCTATTAAACAGCGCTATAGTTGTTGTAGACAGCAGCGATAGCCTAGTGGGAAACCGTTGGACTGCCACGCAGTGGTCACCAGTTCGATTCCAAGGCGCACATCTCCGACTTTTCGAAGTTAAGTACGTATTAAATAGTTAATTATCGCTCGCTCTAACGGTGAAGGAAAATATTGTGAGGAAACCTGCATATCTGAGAGTTCTCCATAATGAAGAAGATATGTGAAGTCTGCCCACCCGCACTTGGCCATCGTGGTAGACTATGGTCTAACCCTTCCTACGCTGAGAAGAGGCCCGTGCCCAGCAGTGAGACAGTTCAATATAGAGCTGATATTATATATACATATATATATATATATATATATATATATATATATATATATATATATATATATATATATATATATATATATATATATATATATATATATATATATATGTTGCGCGAAAAGGCTTTAAAAGTTATTTTTACCTATTCAAGCTTATTCAGTTCACCGCGATACAAGCAAGATATGTAGTACAAATAATCATATGACTCCAGTGATGGCATAGCGGGCAAGCAGTCAGCCCTCGGCCGCTCGCGTCACCGTGCTGGATCTTGCGGGTTTTAATACCACACCAATCAACGCAGTGTGCTTGTGATGTATTATCATTCTAAGTGTACTTTGTGTCCATCAATCGTATGTTTGCAATTCCTCCGTGACACAAAATGTGGCCCGTACTGAATAAGTAGTCTTTTATAAAAACTGTTTGAATAAAACATATCCAAAATGATGAAAGTAGAGTCTACTCTGAACTATATTATCTAAATATATAAAGTAAATAACCCCCTTATCCACCCACAAGCTTGCGCTTCTAGTCTTTAGTAGCAGAATTTACAACTCCACTTAAAGCTCGTATTTACGCGTTCAAACACTTTCGTCGAAAAAGTCCATTAAATGTATGTTTAAAGCGGATAAGTACAAAACTCATCTCGCTACGTGAGATGTAAGGGTGAAGTTCTATTGGACATCCAGATTGCGGCTGACTATCTGGAGATTTAGTGCACTATAGCTATTTCAGATCGGTTTTTAATTATCAGGTAAGTCTTACTTAATTAAGGAAACCTCCTCAACAACAACCTCCGCACCATTTGGTTTCGACACATATACTATATCCACCGTTCAGGTTTGTGCATACTTTTCAAAGCAATAATTTTTTAGATATTTTTATTATTAAAAGAAATATTTACAATAATATATTAATTTGATCTAATAATAATGGGTGGTGTAATTATAATTTTTTTAAATTAAGTAATCTAGTGACTGATGATGATTGTGATGGGCTGTATTAGAAGAGACGGCAAGAGTATCAGTTTGTGTTTTTGGCTGCTGAGGGACATGATGCTACGTGTGTTGTTGCTCAAATAATGAATGTGGTAAGAAGAGCCACATTAATTGCATAAAAGCTTACCTTGCCGTATAAGTACTAGATCAGAAGCATCTAAATATTATTTTTAGTTTATTCATTAGCTGTACACACCTACTGATTACAATTTCACACACGAGTCGGTTCGTCAATTATCTAGAGTTCATACATGCAATTACCAATGAAAATTTCTCTAGCAGATAGTCGGCTGCAAATTATTAGTTTGATGAAACCACGCCCTAAAGGTGGAAGCTTCTAACATCCCCGGGAGTCAGGTATTATTATTTCATACTGCGGATGGCACATTAGCATAAAATATCTAAGTGTGCGCCACTCTCTAAATTGAAGTGGGAAATTTGTTTGGGCATCGGCCATACCATGTTTCAGAGTTATTAAGTATGGAGGATGACGGCTCGGGTAGAATGATGATGTATCTTGTAGGGGTGGGAATAGGTGTCAGAAAGGTTGCCTTTTGGGTTTCTGGGTTAAAGGCTTATAGGTAGAATGTTTATAAATATATTTAATACTACGGATATTGATTCGTCACGAATCATGTTATGTGTTTATAGAAAAAGAACGTGAAGGTACAAAAAATGAAAATTATTTTACCAAAAGGCATTTCTTGGTAAAGTTTATTAAATGAGGATTCATTTGGAAGGTGATGCGGCAATCTGGTCACCAGATGAAGCAAAATATAAATTAATGTTGGAGCGTATCCAGAATAAATTTATAAAGTTTATATACTTGAAGCAATGTGGGGCATACCCAGGCTATCCACTACTATACTATATTTGTGCTGGGTATGGTGGGTTACAATAGGCTTGAAGTGAGAAGAGAAGCGGCTTTAGCTACGTATGTGTTAAAGGTCCTTAGGGGAAAGATACATAACCAGGCTGTCCTACAGACAGTTCAATTCTGTGCTCCGGACGAATACATAGGACAGCATTACTACTAATGCTAGTGCCGCGTGCACGTACGAACCTACTCCAGCTCGCGCCGGTGACGCGTGCGCTGCGTGTACTCTGTGCTGTGTCCAAAAGTGTAGACATATTTTCGTGTCCACTGAGTGAGTTCACACAGGCTACTTATTCCTTTTTGTGTTTACAATAATAGGAAATAATTAGTATTAAGAAATATATAGTATTAGGGTGTACATATTAAGTAAATTCTGGATCCATTGCATTGGGTTAAGTATTACCTGTAATCTTGGCTGTATGTGTTATTAAATAAATAAAAAATAAAAAAATAAAATTTATTATAATGTTAGAGTTCTAAGTATTTGGAGGTATATTAAGTCACGTTTAGCCCCAAATACTTATCTCCAAAACGGTGACGGTTGTATTAGTTACCTATACGTTATAAACTTGGGCAAAAAGCATCTGTTAAAACTAGGTGATTAGCTATCATTGCCTATATAGTAGAGTAAATAACTAAAACGAAGTTGATTGTTGCAGATTGTAATATAACTCTAACGATGTTTGGGAATATAAATGTTAAGAGAGAAATTGAGATACCCAAGAATACTTCATCATCATCATCATCATGTCAGCCAAAAGACGTCCACTGCTGTACATAGGCCTCCCCCAAGGTTTTCCACACAGACCGGTCTTGGGCCACCCGCATTCAACCGCTTCCGCCAGGTTGCAACCGCCAGGTCGTCGGTCCACCTTGTGGGAGGCCTACCCCTGCTGCGTGTTCCGGTGCGTGGCCGCCACTCTAGAACCTTTTTGCCCCAACGGCCATCGGTTCTGCGAGCTATGTGCCCTGCCCACTGCCACTTCATCTTGGTTATCCGGAGAGCTATGTCGGCAACTTTAGTTTTCCTGCGGATCTCTTCATTTCTGATTCGATCCCGCAGGGAAACCCCGAATACTTATATATCAGTTATTGGTTGGAATACTCGAATTATTACTGAATATACCAAAGATAACTGTTCTGTACAGTACATGGCGCAGCGATTTAAGCAGTTCATTTTCCACTCGTAATGCGCCGATTGTTTTAGCTTCAATACATACCAGACAAAAGTGTTTGTAGTGCCCAAGTTTTGTTTTGTTGAGTGATACAGAAATTATTACTAGTCCATTAGTTGTATTTTAAGATTAAGGTCATGGACATTCATCGTGCTCCTTACAATAAGTACAGTTACCAAGAAATCGTATTCCTAACCCTATACTAGACACATAACATATTTTATTCAGTCACAAGTCTTAACCAATAAACTGATGGAATAAGTATTTGAAGCTTTTAAGCCAACAGGTTAGAGCTTACAGCTAAGCGATTCGATGTTTATGTTTATGCTGCACATGAAACATGTTCTAGTCGGCTGCCCGCTGGGTAGGAGTGCATGTTATGTGAATGAGGTGGGGTTTCAGCCGGGCCTTAACGTATTGTAATGCTTTTTGATTGAAATAAGCAATAGAATATGTGAAGCCGTGTTTTGGTACGTCGTTTTGCATTGCAGTGTACAATCTAAGACTTGTTTGTAATATTGGAGCTTTTGAAAGTTCAACAGTAATAAGCTCGGTTGTTACCAAATTATTCAGCAAACAATAATTGAACTAATATCGTTTAAGTATTAGATACTTTTTTTAGGTATTTTATTCGATGCTTGGTGGTTAGTAATATCCTACAGACCGAATTTCGATCATAATGACCTACCTTGAAGGACATCATCCCAATGCGCAAGACTTGTTATAGAACACAAGACTAAGTGGATGGATGTCACCCTATGTTCCCTGACTTCCATAATCCGATAGTACTTGTATATGTAGATTACTTCTGAAATAGAGCTAGTAATAGACGGAAAGGGAAGTCTTACAGGAATGAGCATGTCTCAACTATGAGTTATAATAAAAGTTTCCTAAACCGACAAGCCTACATGAAAAATTTTATCGGTGCGATTAACACAAAAGAGATAAAAGATTTTACTGCACGTATAGTGTGTTTTATTGGTTAAAGTTGTAGCCTCGCTATTGCCAACATTTTATGTGACTAACAAATAATTGTTCCAAGTCTGGTTATTCTTTGTGTCCGTTGTTAATTGTTGTATAGTCTTCCGCAAAGCAAGAATTATTCATAAAAAGAGATCTTTAAACAAATTATATAATTAGATCGTAGCACGAACTGTTATAGATATGTAATGTACCCTTTCTTGCAAACCACACATTCCTTTTTGCTTACTTAGCATTTATCTTTCATAGTCGAAGTGTCCATCCGTTCAACCAGTCTCATCCTAAAAGCCATCCTAGACGGTTGTCTCAATCTGATTATAGAGTTTTCTTTTTTTAAAAACCTAACCTTGGCGAGGCTCATAACATTTGGTGGCAGCGGAAAGGGATTTGGAAAAGTCCCCGGAACGTCTCTTATCCTAAAACCTAAGCCCGTCGCGTGTGTGTGTTCGAGTGTAAACGCCGACTCCGCTGTGCATATCATACTGTGCACCGAGTTCCAGCCCGGCCCTCTTAGACGTCAGTGTTCGTGAAAACCCATTGCTGCGCACTGTTTGTGCTGTAGCCGGTCTCTGTCCAGAACCAGCAAGGTTATACCCAGTGTCGCGCACAATTCAGTGCCGCGACCGGTATAATCTCCCCGACGACGCGCTCCCGTGGCTTATCAACACTAACGTCACGTCGACACCTACGAGAACTTCCAAGAAATTATGATCATCCTTATCGCGCTGTCCGCATTCCAGTAAGTGAATTTATGTATTTGGTCATTGCTAATATCTTATAAAGAATATTGTGAGTTTAAATAATACATTTCAATATACACTGTATTTTACCATTGTCATTGACGTAGTAAATATATAACTATCATAATGGCCGAAAGATCTCGTAGTCCAAAGTTCGAAAAAACCGAAATTACTGTAACCGATACTGAGGAGGAAGGTCAAGGCCACTGTCCTCCCCCTCAAGGACCCTCTACTAAGTCCGTCTCTAAAAAGAGACCAGTTACAACTAAAGCAGATATTGAGCTTTCTACTTTACTCAAATTTATAAAACCTTATGACGGTTGCAGAGAAAAGCTAAATTCCTTTTTGGTTAATTGCAACAACGCTTACGAGTTAGCTTCAGATTCTCAAAAAGATATACTTTTTAAATATATACTATGTCAACTACAGGGCAAAGCGGAAACCGCTTGCTCAATTAAGGAGTTTACCAATTGGCTACAACTTAAGGAATTCCTTAAAACCCAATTTAGCGAGAGAAAACACTACGCCCATCTTCTCACAGATTTACAGGAGTGTAAGCAACAAATAAATGAAAACGTAAGTCAGTATGCTCTAAGGATTGAGACATGTTTAAGCCAATTATTAACTGAGGTATCTATTTCACACGGCCATAAGAGTCGAGAGATGATAGGACGAACAGCAGCCATGGAGGAATTAGCCCTCCATCATTTCCAAATGGGGTTGACACCCCGTATCTCCGATATCGTTAGATGTAAACCTATAAAAACCCTGAACGAAGCTATAAATATGGCCATTTCAGAAGAAAAGGTTCAGCAATCTTTATCCAGACAAAGCTCAGGCCCGTCTGGTAGTCAACAGTCACGACAAGATAGGTCGAACACCTCAAAGCCGAACGCTCAATTTTCGCGCCGCAATACAAATTATCAATCACCAAACTTAAGTCAGTCTAACCCAAAACCTACGGTTAATGCCAATCGACCTTATAATAATTCCACTACTTCGTTCTGTAGATATTGTAAAACTCCGGGACACACCCTAGAACAATGTAGAAAGCGAGAATACAACAACAATCGCTTTAAGAACATTGAACAAAACCAATCGAGGACACCTCAACGCGTCAATTTTGTATCAGAGGAAACTGATAATGATGAATACCATGTGAATTCTGTAGAAAGCTACGACACCGTTGATGCCGATCCAAAAAACGAGTAACCGTCTCGTCCCGGTGTCGTACGGGACCTCGTAATTTAAAAACCGGCATCACATATCCAAGTTCATTATCAAATATTTCACCGCAGGCATCGCTACATGATCGCCCGCCAAAATCCTCTGTATCCGTGCAGCAACGTAACAACGTTGACCTGCCAAACTCCTCTGTATCCGTGCAGCAACGTAACAACGTTGACCTGCCAAACTCCTCTGTATCCGTGCAGCAACGTAACAACGTTGATCTGCCAAACTCCTCTGTATCCGTGCAGCAACGTAACAACGTTGATCTGCCAAACTCCTCTGTATCCACGCAGCAACTGTTTAAAGTTGACCTGCTAAACTCTACTAAATCCAACGTTTTTGAGATAACAAGTAACCCCGCAAAAACGTTACTACCTCATGTCCTTGTTAAATCCTGCGTATCCGACGTGCCATTGTCCTTATTGGTCGATTCAGGATCTTCTGTATGCTTATTAAAGCACTCTAGCATAAAAAAATATCCTACTCTTGTAAAGGAAACCATCCAACTTAAAGGTATTGACTCAATGGAAGAACCAACTCTCACTCGAGGCCATTTCCAATTAAAAATTCATCTTCCAAATTCTAAAATATTACATCGGTTTCATGTTACTGATATAAAACACTTACCTTACGATGGCATTATAGGGTCTGACCTGCTCAATGCACATAGTTGTAGTATTAATTACACCAATAACCTGCTTAGCCTTGGACAGTCATCCTTAAAAATGCACTTTCATGATCCTGCCTACATCATTCCAGCCAGATCCGAAACTGTTATCGAATGCTCCGTTTTGAATCCTGAAATAAAAGAGGGATTGGTCCTGGACAAGAAACTTTCAGAAACATTATTAATTGCCAACTGCCTAGTACGCGTTAAAGATAATAATAGAATCAACATAACCGTTGTAAATACTGCTGAACAACCCATACCCTTAAAATCAAACCTAAATCTAAAGCTTGAAGCCATTGATCCTCTAGAATTTCAAAGACACACTTCTGGTCCGATAAACCATATAAAAGTAACAAACAATAGCGTTACACGTACAGAAGAAGTATTAAAACTGCAACGTGTCTCGCATCTGAATATTGAGGAGAAAGACGCACTTTTGCAATTATGTTCGGACTACTCAGATATATTCTATCTCCCCGGTGAAAATCTTACCCATACGGACGCCGTCAAACACGAAATTAAAACAACGACAGACGTTCCGATATATACTAAATCATATAGATTTCCCGAAATCCATAAGGCTGAAGTTCGAAAGCAAATTGATAAAATGCTCGAACAAAAAATCATAGAGCCTTCTAACTCCCCTTGGTCATCACCCATATGGGTAGTCCCTAAAAAACTCGACGCCTCTAATACACAGAAATGGCGAGTCGTGATTGACTACCGAAAATTGAACGATATTACAATCGGAGACACTTACCCTATTCCTCAAATTACTGAGATTCTAGACCAGCTAGGCAATAGTAAATACTTCTCCACACTAGACCTGGCATCCGGGTTCCATCAAATCGCATTAAACCCCGCGGACAAACCCAAAACTGCTTTTACTGTACCAGAAGGACACTTTTAATTTTCAAGAATGCCGTTTGGGCTGAAAAATGCCCCTTCAACATTCAGAGACTCATGAACTCCGTCCTGTCCGGCCTCCAGGGTATTCGGTGTTTTGTTTATTTAGACGACGTAGTCTGTTATGGATTTGATCTTAAATCCAGTATACTTAACCTAACAGCCATATTCCAAAGAATCAGAGACTTTAATCTCAAACTTCAACCCGACAAGTGCGAGTTTCTTAGACGCGAGGTCTGTTATCTAGGGCACATAATTACCGAACAAGGTGTTAAACCAAATCCAGAGAAGGTTAAGGCCGTAACCTCATTCCCAGTTCCAAAAACACCTAAAGATATAAAATCATTCCTTGGGCTTGTCTCATATTATCGCCGTTTTATCGCTGATTTCTCAAAAACTGCAAAAGCCCTTACCTGCCTATTAAAAAAGGATATTCCATTTAAATGGGAGAACCAACAGCAACTCGCCTTTGATTCGTTAAAACATAAATTAACAACTGCTCCACTTCTTATCTATCCTGACTTTTCGCAACGTTTCATCCTTACCTGCGATGCCTCGAACTATGCCGTCGGCGCTGTTCTGTCGCAAGGAACTGTTGGCAAAGATCAACCCGTGGCTTTCGCTTCACGTACACTAAATAAAAGCGAATCCAGTTATAGCACTACAGAGAAGGAATTGTTGGCTATATTATATGGATGTAAAACATTCCGTCCCTACCTTTACGGACACAATTTTCTTATTGTTACCGACCATAGACCTCTTAAATGGTTGTTTAATCATAAAGATCCCAGCAGCAAGCTCCAGCGATGGAGATTGAAACTTGAGGAATATGATTACGACATAGTGTACCGCAAGGGCAAACTAAACTCTGCCGCCGACGCTCTCTCCAGATACCCAGTGAACCCTATATACCCTGATAACATGAGTCCTTCAAACCTTAACCCTAATGATAATGATAACACCAATTACGAACCTCCACTACAAACATCACAGCCTTCGGGCACACCTAACGAAGTAAATAATGACCTGCAAGATCTTCTCGTGTCTCCGCCATCCAGTCTTGACACAGGTCTTATAAATCCTGAAATCGAAAATGAAGTTATGGATTATCTGAGTTCCATTCCTGATGAATCGCGTGTTGAACCCGAACCTCAACCTTCAACCAGCTGGCAGAATCCTGAAACCTTACCTGTTTCAAATCAACCTAGCTCGGAACGCTCTCCGGCACCTGAAAATTTAACCTTACCCGAGATGACTTACAGTCAATTTTTAAAACTACCTATAAAATCGTATGACACCTCTATTTCGGAACATAACCAAAACCTACTTAAAGGAACTCAGAAATTAATAATTATACCTACCTCGATAGATATGGACGAGTCCATGCCTTATGTTCAAGAAGTCCTAGATAATTGCCCGGAGCCTCAACGCAACGAATTCTTGAACTTAGAAAGATCCTTATACACATTTCTACCTCTTACTATTGAAGATAAAACTTACCTTTTCCTATTTACGAAAGTTCACTATTTTGACGACTTCTCGTATCAAGATATATTTAAATCTTTAAAATATGCACGCAACGAGATAATAATGTCTTATCCTACAATATGTGCAATCAGCACATCAGACTTTAAAAATCCTTTTGATAGACACTCTTTTGTTAAAATCTATAACATGTTTAACTATCTATTCGACAGAACTAACATAACAGTACATATTTACCATAACAACATCATATATCCTTCGCTCAGCGAAATCCCGAAGATCCTTAAGGAAAATCACGATATCCCCATCGCGGGACATTTAGGATCCATCAGAATGTTAAACCGCATAAAGGAAAGATTTTATTGGAAAAATATGCGCGGTGACATTGAAAACTATATAAAAAAATGTTCATCGTGTCAAACAAATAAAGCCTTGCGTAAAATAAACAGAGCGCCCATGATAATAACGTCCACCTCAACGTCTCCGTTTGAGAGAATATCCCTCGATATTGTAGGTCCCTTGCCTGAGTCTGGCACAGCCAAACTTAGATTCATTTTGACTATGCAAGATGACCTCACAAAATTCTCGCTAGCTTACCCTCTCCGTAATAATACCGCCGAAGAATCGTGTGAATGTCTGCTTCATTTTATATCTCTATTCGGAATCCCTAAATATATACTTACCGACCAAGGCACAAATTTTACAGCCGATCTATTTAAGAAAACATGTGAGTTCCTAAAAATCAAACCATTATGGTCCACCCCTTATCATCCGCAGACGCAAGGAGCTTTGGAAAGATCACACTCCACGCTCAAAGAATACTTGAGACCTTATATTAACGATAATCAAGACAATTGGCCTCGATATGTGTATACAGCTATGTTAGCATATAACACCGCCGTACATTCAACAACCCACTATTCACCGTTTGAATTACTATTTGGGCATAAGCCTCACATCCCAGACTCTGTGTATGACGATACTTCTAATACTACTTACCCCGAATACGTTAAGATGTTACAACATCGAATGAAACATACGCGTGACAAAGCCATAGAGTTTATTCAAAAATCTAAAACAAACTCTAAAACCTATTACGACTCCTATACTCGCCCAGTGGTATACAAAGTTGGTGATTATGTCTTATTAAAGAACCATCTAAGGCTACGTAAAGCCTTATCACCCGTCTGGAAAGGGCCTTACAAGGTCGTTAAGATACACGGTAATAACACATTATCGTTACTTATAAACAGACGCCATGTGAAACATCACTTCGATGAAGTTAAGCACGTGGACGTCCAAGATGCATCTGCTACAGACTAAAATAATTAATTGACATAATTAAAAAAAAACATACCTAGGTACATCCATTAATTTTTATATATTTTATATACATTTTTTTTCTCTTATTTACAACCTTATTATACAAATATTATTATACACTTAGACATAGCATATAGTATAGTATAGTATAGTAGTGTCTCTTTTATTTACAGCATACTGGCCCAAGGTCACCCAGAATTTATTCAAAAAATCGACACCAGCCCCGGCATATATTTTGACCCAATTGGTGAACTCAAAATTCACGTAAGCCACTTAGACATAGTCACACCGTTTGATGTCTCCTACATTGAACCGCACATCCAAAATATTAACTCCATCTTAGGCTCAATACGACATATATGTAACCAAATTGAAATTCAAACTTCTAATCATCTAGAATGTCATAACACATTAGAACCGTTAACAGTCAGATACCACGACATTGTTGCCGCGTACTCTGCTATATCTCACTTAGTAAACAAAAGGTTCAAACGAGGGGCATGGATTGGTGGTATTGGCACTCTGTCCAAAACTATTTTTGGCACCCTGGACGAGGACGATGCTGTTAAATATGACAACGCCATCCAAAACATTCAGGACAATGAAAAAAGACTGGCTTCATTAATGAAAGAAAATATTTTAGAAACGTCTGCAATTTTATCAAAATTTAATAAGACCTTACACGAAATTAAGTACAATGAGGCCAGCCTTAACCAAGCTATCGACAATTTCTCCGTAAAGTTAAAAAATATTTCAATAATTACTAATGAATTAAATATTAAATCAACCATTCATTCAATCTTGAACAGCTTAGAAGCATCCATGCTCACCTTATCATTTCAGTTAGAAGATATAACAAACGCTATTATATTATGTAGCCAAAACATCCTGCATCCGGCCGTATTATCACCTGTGCAGTTATACCAAGAAATTGTCGATAACTACAGATACTTACCTGTAGATTTTAAGTTACCTGTAAGCTTAGCATTAAGTAATATTCATAGTTTACTAAACATATCTAATGTACTGTCCTACAGTTTGAATAACAAGATTGTTTTTATTTTAAGAATACCTCTAGTATCCCCTAGAGAGTACAGTTTATTTCATAGCATTGGCTTACCGACTCCTCATAATAGTGTAAACCCAAACTCTTTTAGTTTTATAATACCAAGTAGTAAATACATAGCAATGACCAAAGACAAATCAGAATATTGTAAGCTCAACTCACTTAAGGAATGCATAGCGATAAGCTCGCGCGAGTACATCTGTGACGTCATGACGGTGTTCCCGAGCGCCGCGAACCCGAGTTGCGAAAGTGAGTTAATATCAAATGTGATAAGTGCTTTACCAGTGCAGTGTCAAACAAAATTCCTTCATGGACATATAGACTTGTGGAAACCGCTTTATAATAATGACTGGATCTATGTCCAATCTCTAAGTAATAAACTTTATATCGAATGTCTAAACCAAAAACTTATTGACATAAGTATTGTCGGTACAGGTATTCTAAGTATCCCAAACAACTGTATAGCGTATTGTAAAAGTACAAAATTATTACCTAGATTTAAAAACATTAAAATCAACGTTACCGTTATACACCCCGATTTTAACATTATAAATGACTCTTGTTGTAATTTAGATAAGTTTAGAGATATAATAGGTAATGAGCCTCCTCTTAAATTACAAAACATTGATTTAGACGATTTCACTATGGAAACTAAATCAAAATTAAAATCGATGTCCGATGAAACTGACAAAATCCTTAATCAACATCCGTTAATTAGATACGAGACTCATTACTCAATCATTATTATTGTACTAATTTGTGTTATTTCTATTTTTTGTATTTTTAAACTGTTTTTATATATTAAATCGCACAACCGTCTTTCCCATCGCTTCCCTATATTCACTCGATCCACTTCAGTAAACTCACCCGTAGACCAATCTCCAAATCCTGAAGCAGTAGTCTCTATAAAGATTAATAAACGCAATTCTGAAACTGATAATCTGCCATCCCCTAGCATTAGACGAAATATATAATTTTTCCAAATTACCTCTCCTAAACATCGAAATTACAACCCCGATGTTTAGTCTACCCCTGGGAGGTGTTATAGATATGTAATGTACCCTTTCTTGCAAACCACACATTCCTTTTTGCTTACTTAGCATTTATCTTTCATAGTCGAAGTGTCCATCCGTTCAACCAGTCTCATCCTAAAAGCCATCCTAGACGGTTGTCTCAATCTGATTATAGAGTTTTCTTTTTTTAAAAACCTAACCGTGGCGAGGCTCATAACAGAACGTAGCAATTGGGGAATTGTAGTTCCTTTCAACTCGTCGGCAATAGTCGTGAGTCTATATAAGTACACTAGATGTTCCCGCAGTTTCACCCGCGTTTATCGTTACTGCGCCGCCCAGTGGGTCGTAGCGTAATGTTATATAGCCTATAGCCTTCCTTGATAAATAGGCTATCCAACACTAAAATATTTTTTTAAATCGAACCAGTTGTTCCTGAGATTAGCGCATTCAAACAAACAAACAAACTCTTCAGCTTTATAATATTAGTATAGATAAGACGTAGGTAAACAGAACTAAACCTGCAATTACACAGCTGGCTGAGCCTACACAAGCTGAATCTAACTTCATTTCGAATTCGCTAAACTGCCTACCGTCTCTAAATATCACTTAACCGCAACGGAACAATTCCAAAGTCTATATTAGATTCCTTACTAGGAAGTTAGTTTCGGCATTAGATTAGTTCTAGTCGAGCGGTTCGTCCCTGGGGCCTTGTAAGTGCATATCCTTGTTTGACATGAGACTCTAGTAACTTATTTCGACTTGGATACAAAGTTTTGGAACACCCCTTTTAGACAGATCGTATCAAAAGGGAAAGTAACGGAGTTCATGAATGTAGCCTTCAATTCATCAGTTCATGTGTAGCGAAGTTTTGTAACATACTTATAGGTGTGTTATAGATGAGCTTTCCATTAGCGTTGCCCAACTGGTCAATGTTCGTACAATGCAGGCTAACTTTAAATTAAGTTTAATTGTATTGGAGTGCCTAACCACCCGAGTGATTCTGGCTGGAGGTTGATTGCGTATCTATCTATATTGTGTGCTTTTTACGTTTAAGTCATCAAATGTAAGAAACATAAAATGCGCTATTATTTTACGCACCTTTGTCCTTTTGATTTTACAAGAGGGCAACAGTTACCTTGAAATGCATCAGATTACATTGGATATCCGCCAAGTATTCTACTTATTCTGTTCATTAAATGATATATAAATATTAGAAAACACATTAGGTAGATTATTTTATATAATTATATGCGGGATGCTTATAATTCTTGAAAAAACTCTAAGGTTAATAATAATCTGTAAAAAGCTTACGTATTGTCTAACTTATTAGGTTATTTATAACTTGTCTTACTCTCTACTTGCTTGAACAGCTTCATTTATAAATATATTCAGTATCTGATATAGATTATTTAAATTAGATACATAGGGATAATCAATTAGGAGTCTTCTGTTCACTAAGAAAGAAACTCCTTTTAATCATTATCTCTGTATTACAGGGCATTTTCTTTCTGGATTTCGCGCTTCTACTGAGAAATTTCTATCAGGATACCAGCAAGGTAACACTACGTAACCTAGTAATCGAACCTCAAGAACGCAAACAGCTACGTAACCTATGCCATAAGACCAAAGAGACAGGCAAAGAGTATTTATTTCATTTGATTAAATTAGTTGTGTTATGTGGCATAACTGTAAATATCTTTCGCTAGAAAAGAAATGTAATATTTCTTAGAACGTGCATAAATCTGTAGATTTGTTAGTCTGTGCTTGATTTATAGTTTTAATGAGAAAGAAACTGAACTACCTACTGTCCTATTTAAGAAAGCTTTCATACAATATTTTTGTATAGAGCACATAAAGCCGCAATCACAATGTTCACCTTTCAAGTATTTTCAGTTTACAAAAACAACACTATGGGTCATGTCATGAGTGTCATGACATGTTATCTAATATCTGTACTTATATTATAAACAAAAACATTACTTGGTTTATACCTAGAAATAATATCTTAAACTCATAAACCGATTCCAAAAAATTACTTCTATGACTTAGGAGTAGTATTGCTTTTAATGAGCAAAAGAATATTTTAAAGTATAATAACTAGATGTACTGATTTACCTATTACATAACGTTATATTTATTAAACATGACTTTAAATAAATATACATAAGACACGAAACATCATTCTTTTAATTCTAAGAAAAGAATTTTCATTACACGGATGGACTTATAATATTTTAGTTTCACCATTATTAACTTATAAAAAACGAAATTATAAATCGATCAATCTCTTCAGTTATCCATCTCTCTGTAAATCTCCTAACGATGCGTCGACTTCCTTATTTAATATTCACGTATTACGTAACGAAAAGTTTCTCTTCGTTTTATATAATTATTAATACAATTTTGTTTTCATATATTTTACCCTCGTACTACGACCCCGTGGTATGCCCTCAGTCTTAGGCGGCTCGCGCCCGAGGCGTCGTGGTAATTATTCAGCAGGCATTCAGTCGCATCTGCGCACTCCCAGTACTCTCGCTGCCATCGTTCTCTTTTTTATTGTCTTGAAAAATATTCTCTTCCCTAAAGAGGCGGCCATACTTCCACTCAAATATTGTTGTATCTTAAATTATAAGTTTGTGATTGAATAATAACTACTCTTTTTCAATTTTCCTAGTCAGATGTGGCAGACGAGGCCCATCATAACATAATTTGCTTTTTTATATTCCACCATTTTATTATATGATATTGCATATGCCACTAATTGTGCACCTGGATTGCAAGTTTCCTGCAGAAGCGTCGTATTCGGGTCCTTTGCGACGGTCGCACTTCCAAATTTATGCAGGTCAATGCAGGAGTGCCTCAGGGTTCTGTCTTATCCCCTACGCTCTTTCTTCTGCATATCAATGATATGTTGAATCTCGGCAACATACATTGTTATGCGGACGACAGTACCGTGTATGGGCGATATCTCGGACATCCTGGGGCCAAACAGGCTGAGGTTGATGTGAAAAGGCAGAATCTTGTCGTTGAACTTGATCAGACCTTGGACCGCATCTATGAATGGGATGCCAAGAACTTGGTCGAGTTCAACGCCAAGAAGACCCAGGCATGCGCGTTCTCAACAAAAAAGTCTCCGTTCCTTCCCCTCCCTTGTCTGAAGAACACTCCACTGGTGATACGTGACAGCCTCTCCATCTTAGGTATGGATCTTTGCCGCTCCCTTAATCAGAAAACCTATATCGAGAGCGTCATTAAGCAAGCTTCGCGAAAACTCGGAGTTCTGAACAGGGTGAGGCGGTTCTTCACGCCTGGGCAACTGTGCCTATTGTATAAGGCATAAGTGCGCCCTTGCGTGGAGTACTGTTCTCATCTTTGGGATGGCTCCGCGCAGTACTTGCTGGACGCTCTCGACCGGTTACAGCGGCGGGCTGTCCGTATCATCGGAGATCCAGAGGTCACGAGTTCACTGGAACCTCAGCAACTCCGTAGGGACATTGCCTCATTGGCATGTTTCTACAGAATATACCACGGGGAGTGCTCTGAAGAGTTATTCCACCTTATCCCACCCTCCCCTTTCCTTTCCAGAACAACGCGTGCTGGGCTCAGATGCCATCCCTACACGGTAGAGTCGATTAGAGCGCGTACCAAAAAGTTTGGGTCCTCATACCTCTGCCGAACGATCAAGGCATGGAATTCTCTGCCAAGGCACGTGTTTCCTTCTTCCTTCAATCCTGGGTTCTTTAAGCGGGGCGTGAAAAAGCATCTTCTCGGGCCGTCAAAGTAGAGACCTCAACATCGCCTCGGCTACTGTGGGGGCGATGTGGAGACCACTGCTCTTAGACCTCACGACTGCTTGCTATCAGGTGGAGTGTGGTCATATTGACGAGCAAAAAAAATAAAAATTAACAAACAAACTGATTTTGTGCATTAGTTTGTTCTACAGTAAACCTAAGTGGCATATCTACTGTCATAGATATGCCAGTAATAACAGTGTTCAGTTATCATATGTTATATAATAACTGATCACTTGCCTTACAAGCTCTTTCACGCACGAAGAACTTTTTGCCCCGTAGTGGCATATTTTAGTTCAATACAATAAACAGAATCATGTTAACAATTTGGCCTACTTATATAAATGTATAACTCTTCAGTACGAGAGTATAGTTCACACATCATCGATAAAATGGAGACCCGTCAACATACAGATTTCCTCGCGAGATTGCCGTTACCGATAAATCAATCGATGGTAAATTTATTTTTACGAACATAAACAAGCTCGGTGCCTCTATCTGGCTTCCCAGCTTTAGTTCAGCATTCCTCACGTAGATCAAAATTACTATTAAAAATACAAACTATGATTTGTAAACAGTCTCAGCGCAAATAAATGCCACGGGGCTATAAGAATACAATGTTTGAAAAAATAAAATTCGTGTTTATCCAGCATTCAATCGAACAGAAAATAAGGTTCTTAAGAACACGGCTTTATGATATGCTTTTGTATAAAAATCGCCGACAACGCGCCGGTAACCGGAGGGGATTTAATTAGACAGCAACCGCGACTTAATGTACTGTGAACATAGATATAAGGGAGATTTGTAATGACGCATGGCCGATGGGTGAGCTCCATTTGCACGTAATTAATATTTTTTTGCGCTCTGTATAAATGTTTGTATGGCAGATCTGTTTACTTGTGTAAAATGTTTTATGTATGAAGAGGCGAATTTATGCTTGAGGGCTTAATTTCGTGTGCCTTTGAATTACTTAATTATTTAGACCTTGTAAAATATATTGGCTCTTGTATGCGATACGGTTAACATGCGTATATTGAAGCAGTTTCGTGGGTTGTATCGAGGAAACGACAGAAGCGAACCAGCCGCCCAAGTAGCCTATATGATTAACGCACACAGTCATGTAGCTCGCGAGACAATATTTCTTATAAGCGTTAGCTAGGTACTACCAATTACACTACTACCAAATCAGTTTTCGAACCACAATCAATTAAAATACATTCATTCAAAATATATTTAAAACATAATTTCGTTGTTTATTTAGACGGACCGAAAGCTTATTAGCACCTTGGTAGGTGCTCAAATAAAAATAATATATCTACAGCTACCCCACGAAATAAAATATAATAGCTTTAATCCAAGAGATGCAATGTTTTATAGAAATGGAATAATTAATAAACTTTAGGTGAAATAATAGGTTTTTAGGGTAAAAGTATTACCTTATTCCTATGCAGTGCGATTTGGGGACAGAACTTAACGAAAACGGCTTAATTTGTTGTCCGTAGTGAATTTGCAACTTTACTGCTCGCTTTAGTGGCTTCTGACGGTACAACGTTTCACATTTATCACCGATTCAAGGCTTTATTTGGAAAAACAACAGTTTACCAACAACAATTTACTCGTGCATCGCTGGTAGAGTTTTTGGGACATTATTGTCTGACGACTAAATACAGAAGGATAAAAAAGGTAATATTTATTTTCGAAAATCGAGTTTATATATTATAATATTTATTTTATTTAGTATTGTGGTATAAAACAAACCTGCCAAGATATGATTGTAACGCCTTTTCTCCTTAGAATCACAGGCATGGACTTATACATAATATGTTACTAGATTTTGCTCACGACTACGCTCGCGTTGATATAGATTTTGTCAATAATATTCTATCCCTCGGAAGCAGTACTTTTTTCTGTATGAAAGGGCCTTTTCTGTACCCCTGACAAAGTGTATGTGAAATTGCATGATGATTGGTCAGGCAATTACGTTATGAAAGCGTGCCAAACAAACAAACTCACATTCGCCTTAATAATACTAGCGGTCGCCTAGTGGTCAAAATTCGACCACAATTGATTTAAAATTTAAAGTTTGATCGTTATTAAGGTTTTATTGTCTATAACTTTACCCTTATAATCACAATTCATTTAGATTTCGCCAAGGCTATACAGGTTAATTTAGCGAGCTTTTCAAAAAAAATATTATTTACTTAACTATAATAATAATAATAATAAACCCCTCTGGGACAGTCGTTATCTCCTCATGAGACTAACGCGATACCGGAGGGCATAGTATACTAGCTTTTAAACTACCACCTTCGCCTTGTGATATAAACAAAAAATGTATCACCAGGTTAAATAAAAGCGCACAAACCGCGGGATAGCTTGTGGCGAGCTGAATGTGAGTGGCGACACTGCGGTCCTGATTGCCTCAGAGAGTCGATGAGGGCCTCATCCCCAGCTTGCCTTTACTGGTTGGCTGGGGTGGAACTTCAAGAGCGCCCGTAGGACTCTCAACTCTGGCTCGCCTTGATCGGCCGGTCAGAGGGGGGCCGCTAGAGCTACATGCTTGGGGGTGGAAGTGTCATTTTCAAGGGCATAACTACGGGAAAACCCGTTCCGGGTCTCCGTTTTCATGAGACCCGTGATGGTGAAACCGGCGCCGCACCGCTCGACACTCCTAGCCACTCGCACCACTGTTGCCTTCTGCTGCTGGCTTGTATGCCTATCGTGGCTATTCATGGGGCCCATCTAGTGAGTTGGCGAGTCACCGTCTGTCCATTCGATTGATGCTATTAGAGTATTAAGGGCAGATGCCGTTTTATCATCCATAGTTACCAATATACCAGTCCATCAAACACCCATACCCATAGCCCATATATTAGATTCCAAAGGAAGCAATAGTCCTACGCCTGCTGCGGCTAGTGCCGTGTGTGTGCGCGTGTGCGTGTGCGCGTGCGTGTGTGCGTGTGCGTGTGTGTGTGTGTGTGTGTGCTTTTTTCTTTATTACATATAAATAAGGTACCTATATGTAGCCATAGGTACAAAGAATTATACGACGACAGACGAACAATCGAACAATGTCGAAATACTACGAACGCGATTGGACTGCGTTCATTAATTTAATGTATTTCTAATGCATATTTTATAAAAATATTACTATTCGTCACTTCTTCTCCATATAAACTTTACCAAATTTCATACTCCGTCCGCGCAATTATCGTAAAAAGTGATACAAAGTTTTTGCTTCACGTATTAATATATAGATTGGTTAGGATAAAGTTAAAAACTTGCTTGACTATTATATTTTAATATATTCTCTTGTCCATAGAGCGCGCTAATGAAAGGGGAAAGCTAGCTTTTATTAATAAACATTTTTACAAAAGTATTCTATTGCCTCTCCGCACGCGCTTGCTGTTGTTTCTGATTACTATTACGGGTCAAATTAATTCAAGCAGCTCACTGCCTGAATCGATCACGACATATATAACGTAGTACATTGCCTAATGATCTTTAGAGCTGATCGAATTAGTTTGCGCAACTGCATACCAATCAAAGGAAGCAGACGCTTTCGCTGCATGATGCCATAATTTCATATTATACTCATATTTACAATGTAATTGCCTTACTATTTTTAACCTTTCAAACTGCGGTGGAACACCGGTGGCCAAACACAATAGATTTTTTATTATAAATGGTATTGTAAGACTTGACTGATTTAGTGTACAATACTAAATAACTGTGTATATAAATAGCATATGTTAACACACACATCTATGTATTGACATACAGAATTCAAAAGAATGTACATAGGTATGTATGTGTAAAGTAAAATATAATATTACTCAACGGAATTCCATATCGCAACTGCAAAAACGCAGTTGTTACTGTTATGCTATCGAACGGGACGACCGACGACACTTTTAATAAAACAGTTTACGACAAACGATTGTGGTCGTACGACTTTTTGTCGCTCTCGCATGCAGAGGTTTTATCGTTTGGTTTTTGTTACGTTATGAATAAAACAATAATTGATGATACCGTACAGTTTGTGAATGCAAAAATATGTCTTAGAAATACGGCGTGTGAACTGTAGTGTAAAGTGTATTTTTTGTTACACAATGTTCTTCTTGGTGTTTCAATTGAACCTAGGACATCTAGCAAGTAGCCAATATGATTGGGTTATCACACATTATACACAGCACAGAAGATTTTTATTTTTGGAACCATAAGGTTATGTACAGAGAGCTGCAAAATTTTTTATTTATTTATTTGTTTATTCTCACATACAACTATTATCACAGGTCTTAACCTAATACAATAGCGTAGTTCTAGTACTTGTATCTAGTTATATCTTATATAAATGCAATATTCTTATTCTAATTAATAAATTAAATGTTAAATTAAATGCATACCCATTTCAAAACTAAAATGGTATAAGCCGATAATTGACGCCATCTGACGGAAATCGATACAAGAACTGTTAATAGTTTATTTATATTGTAATAGATGGCGGTGCACTACTATACAATTAAAATAAGTAGTTTCTTTAACTCAATAAATTTACTCTAAACAATTTTTAATCTCTATTCACAATAGTTTATTTAAAAAAGAACATATCAGGGTAAAACAAGAAGCAAAGAATTACAAATGAATTTATAAATGTATAGTGGGTAGTTTATTTTATAATTAATACTTTCGATGACTCGCTATTCTGTTTGTACGCAAACATTATTCTGTCCCTGCGTTCGAGTGTCTTTTCAGTTCAGATTATAATTTTCTATAAATTTCACCTATTGGCTAAAATGAGTGCGCGTTTCAATATTTATGAAACAACGCCATCTAGTTCATTCGTATTCATTCTAATTCGAGTGTTCACAGGATTTTGGATCTTAAGGTATCCATGCACTTTTACAGGTGACTGTAAATAGATCTATATTTTCATAGTCATTTGTTAGTCTACTTAATGGGAGTCAGGGCACTGTCAGCTGAATAGCCACTCACCCCAGAAACATAACACAGTATGCTTAGCTGTGACTTTCTAGTGGGCGATGGTACCTACATATCTAGAAAGTAACTACTTCTTCAGTGAACATGTTACAGCTTTTCATCCAGCAGTAAGCAGGATTACTAACCAGTCCTATATCTTAGAAGATCATTGTTGCTTTAAAAATAAATTATATATATATATATATATTATATACATTGTTTTCTACAGTTTAGGTTACCTTGTAAATAATTTTTCTGTGTATATTAAATTAATTAATACAATTATGCAATTGTTTATGGGTAATAACATTTAATTATTTAATATTTATAACATTCATTACGTACCAGCATTCATTCAGTACAATATTAAACGCAGTATCCTCAATAGAGCTTTATAGGCCATTTAATAAAGTATTGCATCAAATCGTCGAATGGTCAGTCAGCTGACATATCGCGATCGTGTTCAATCATGAAGTGATTGTACACTGATTGCGCAATGCTAGTCGTTTCACACATTAGCACATAAACAGTGTGGGCATTGATTAAGGATGGTGTCATAGTGATAAGAGATTGCTTGAATTGTGAATAATAATTATGAAGTCATATTGTTGATTCGTTTGCGATAGTAGATTTGTGCACCTCACGGAAAATATTTTTCTTTTATGGTATAAGAGGCAAACGAGAAGACGGATGATGGTAAGCGATCGCCGCCGCCCATGGACACCCACAACACCACCACCAACACTCCCCTTTCCTATCCAGAACAACGCGTGTTGGTCTCACATGCCATCCTTACACGGTAGAGTCGATTAGAGCGCGTACCAAAAATTTTGGGTCCTCATACCTCTGCCGAACGACCAAGGCATGGAATTCTCTGCCAAGGCACGTGTTTCCTTCTTTCTTCAATCCTGGGTCCTTTAAGCGGGGCGTGAAAAAGCACCTTCTCAGGCCGTCAAAGTAGAGACCTCAACATCGCTGCTGCACTGCTCTTAGACCACACGACTGCTTGCCATCAGGTGGAGTGTGGTCATTTTGACGAGCAAAATAAAAAAAATAAAAAAGTGCGTTGCCAGCCTTTTAAATGTGCCCCTCTCTCCCCCAGGAGGAGGGGCGGTTGTTAGGCCTGCGATACCCTCACTCACTTGACGAAACACAATGCAAGCACTACTTCGCGCTGGTTTTCTATGAGGCCGTGGTATCACTCCGGTCGAGCCGGCCCATTTGTGCCGAAGCGTGGCTCTACCACGGTAAATATATATTATACAATATTATGAGTAGAACGTTTGCAAAAAAGTGTAGATAGACCAATTGGTTAGTAGTCACCATAATATGCATACATGTAATTTCAAGTATTTTATTCACAAGAGGTGAATTATTCTGGCCGTCTGCTGATGGTCACAGCGAAGTTGTTTGGCAGCTATTATTTGTGGGATGGAGATAATTCTCTTACCTTAGCCAGGCCGCTCTAGATTTTAGTATGGCATAGCATAATATCACTATTCAACAATTATTCACAGCACTTCTCTAAAAAGTAAACAATAAATATAGACCATTTATATATATAAGTAGGTACTACTGTTTTTATAGTTTATAGTATGGCGGCTTTCGTGTACACTTAAATTAACTTTATTAGGTACTAGCTTTTGCCCGCGGTTTTGTTCGCATTAATTTATAATTTGACAATCAATTCGGGTTATACTCTGCTTGTAATAATAATATAATTCAATCATGATTCGAAAGACACGTATCGCCATCTATTAAGAAGGTTATTATTGTTTTCCTCGGGAACAGTAATTTTTTTCGGGATGAAAGGTAGCCTTTGTCCGTTTCTGTACACCTGTCAACGTATATGCAAAATTTCAGGATGATCGGTTCAGTGATTTAGGCGTGAAAAGGTAACAAACAAACAAACAAACTCATTTTCGCTTTTATAATATTAGTTAGGATTAGGATGGGATTAGAATTGTATTTTAATAAAGTCTATATTTATTCTTTAGTATATTTTATTTTCCTCACACATGTTTAATTTTATCATAGTATGATTTGAAAAACATAATTATGAAAAGATATGTTTTTGTGCAGAATAACAACCTAATCGAAGCCACGTATAATACGTACACAATATAGAAAATATTTTCCATCACAAATACTCTTCGAATAATGGGTAGCATCCCCATAGGTAGGTAACAATGGAACGTGATTGCGCGGCGCGCTGTCGTGCGGTTTCACCCCTCGCCGCAGACGGAACCTCCTAATACACGAATATTTAATATAGCACCTGATTAAATCTGTACTAATTAAAGATTCCGCTGAGTGGTGATGCCTGTCTGCCACAGTTTAAGTATAAACTATGCAGTGGTTATCTACCAGCATATATGTGTGCTTAGCCATATTGACAGACATACACACAATTATATTATGATTAACGTTTTGCGCACAGACATTGTCATTGCAAACTATACTTACCCTTTGTACGTATGTACGGGTATTCTACTAACATTTTGGTATTAAAGTATTTTATTTACTTTCGTAAGTGTTAAAGATCATGACGATGTCAAGATTGTACAATCCAATCTAAAGATTTTGATTCGTGATGACGAAAGCTGGCTGATACTTTTAAATGCCTAATCTGGGTATTATAAAGACTGCTTAACCACGTTGTCTATGGACTGTTTCGTTTACTTAACGGACACAAATACAATAAAAAAACAGTTTTAAATATTTAGATAGTTGCCTTCAATCACAGTATACATACATATTATATATAAAACAAGTGTACTGTGCTTAAGTTAAAGTATTGAGTGTGATTGTGAGCTGCCAAATTAGTTTTTAAGTTTGACATTGTTATGGTAGAATGTAATTGGACTATAATAAATTTACCAACACTATAACGGCATTTCTTGAGTGAATGAAAAATTTTAATTGAATTTTAATAAGATTACTCATGTTTGACTCGCTGAAAAGTAAGGCATTCAAGTGTAACCTAATTATGTTATGATTCGACTTACTCAGAAATGATGTGTGTTTAAAATATGCTTTTTTTGTTTCAGGTAAGAATCCATGTTCATCTGCCGCTTGAATATTAGTACTCCGTAGCACCTGCCTCGTTAAGTATGGCCAGTTATAGAGCTTAATAATGTCATGCGGGTCATGAATACATCAACGGGTAAGCAGATGTTCCTGATCTCAAATATGTTGTTAAATTCTTTCTATCACTAATGGCTCTCAGTAAACATACGATCGTTAAAAGTTTTTGAAATAAATAATAACTTGCTTGCTTAAATAGTTTTTTTTTATATTGATAACAAATTGCCTTTTAATGTTGGTAACTATAAATTAACGTAATTATTAGAAAATTTTAAGGTTAGTTCTGGATTAGATCAATTGAATTCTTACAAAGATACCGCAAAAGAAATGCTCTTTGATTACTTTTCGAACGAATGTGACGTCCGAGAAACGGCTCAAAGGCGATTTTTATAGACGCAGAGATTGCGGGACTCGTAATTCAATTTATCGCGTCTACCCTCCACCAGGGGGCGCTTCTCGGCCATAATGCAATTTGATCGAGCTACTTATTGGCCCTTTACCTTTTCATTACCGCGACTAAATTTCAATCGAACAGAAAATTTACTTTTATTCAGAAAGGGGTGATTCTGAGTTCGGTAAGTGTATTCGCCGAGTGTGAAAATACTCAAACAATGGAGGCTGTAACAATAGGAACTTTTTACTTTTCCTCTTGACACCTGCGATGGCGAGAGATGAATTGTGGAACACAACATAATGTTGCAAAAGTTATATTTATGCTTTTAAAATGACGCCCCGTCGTCGTCGGGCTTTGCAGCCCTTTTATCAAGGCGATTAAAAAACTTCTATCCCTTGACAAAAAAGGCTTCAATGTTTCCCCTCTTAGAAAAGTATTGTCGCGACGTTTATTCATATTCTAAAAAAATATTTGCTCAATGTTTTTCACGTTTCTTCTGCAGTGTTTATTGTCAATCAAAATATTTCTCACTGGGATGTACAATAGGGGAGCACGTGTGAAAAAATATTGAATTTAAATAGAGTTTCACCCTTCTTGAGGGGTTAAGAAACATAACAAGACTATTCCTTTTATATTTAAATATCGAGTAATTGCTTTTATAGACAGTCAACCGAAGTGTTTATTGCTCATGTCGCACTATACTATTCGGTGCCTTTCGTAGACACAACTTAATTGTGTTTACAAAAGGTTCAACCTAAAGCCGACATTTCGATAGATTTTAAAAATGCGTAATTTGAAACGAATAATATAGTATTTTTATTCGACTTGAATGTGAGTGTCGGATTTATTCAATAGCTCCAATTAACCAATTTTTCATTACCATTAATTTTATCTTTATTTTAATTTTATCTTGAAGAGTAACCGAACGTAGCAAAATTTTATTTTAATTATTTATTTGTGGTATTACGACACACCATAAATAGACTAGTACCGGCCAGTTTGTATCAATAAAGCAGGAATAAGCTCTAATTAAATAACGAAGTTGGACAGTCTGAGGGGAGGCTTGCTCCTGATAAAATATTTATGTCGAAGTGAGGCTGCATCGTAACATTGCAGGCTGCCTGAAGGGTTGCCCAAGATTCTAAGCAAACAGACAAACTAAACTGACCTAATTCATATTATTAAATAAAGAGAAGCTGAGTTTTCTGTAAAATATGTTAATATATATTATATAATATAAAGCATATGCTTATACACAGCGTGCAATATTAAGGCGTTCTCATTTTTTATTAAATGGTCCATCGTCCTCTAAATATTATCACACCTTATATTACACGTTGTATATATCAGAGGAAGAAGGTGGTACAAGAAAAGAATAGCAATTCTATTGTATAGATATTGTTTCTGGTAAGATATTATTATTAAAACGGGTTCAGCTCATTTATCAGCTTCCTGACAAAACCTTAACTTTACTAGTGCTTGATAAACGCTAGTGGGTGGCATGCTACTGCTTGGTAGCAGCTGCCAGTTAAGTTACCACAGCGATTTATTATTACTCGCATAATATGAATGTAAATAATATAATTCCTCTTAATGTTCAGGCACATACATCTACAGCAATTAATTTAATTTTGCCTTAATTGGCGGCAATCCTGAGATGAGAAATCCTTCGACGTTACAGTTATAAAAATACAATAAAATTGCTCGCATTTTACTACAAAAACAGATATGCAGTGCTTCATGGACAATATTATTTTAATATGGCAATCCTAAATATTGGCTAATAGCGAGCCGGCCATATAGGTTATGCTTTATGCTAGTGGTCTAGTATGTAGTAGTCCCTGTGACTATTAAGTCTTTTTAACTTTGCTCGTCTTTGAAATAACCTGAAGTAATAAACATAATAATATTTTCTTTCAAATATCGGTTATAAAACATACCCTTAATGTCTTCCTGGATAGTAAAACGTTTACATTCCAAGTTTTATGCGAGTCACTAACTGTGGTCGGTGTAGTAAAAAATCACCATTGTAAGCGTACACCACGTTAACATTTTGCTTGAACTTGCCGACATTATGAGTTACGTATCAGCCTTCATCTGAAGGCTAAATTGTGGGTGACGTATTTTACAAAAAGCTTTAAATGATTTTGTGTCATTTGTTGGTCTTTGTAAACTTGGATTTATTTTATATCTGGTATCTGTATTTTCTACTTTACTTTCAGTGCGTCATCTTCATAAAGGGACATTTAGGTCTTGATATATATTTATTCTATGTTCAATTTGTTTATTGAAGAAATGAACATATAAATTTGGGTGATCTATATTTTTAAGCTGCTGAGCCCAAAGTGCGTAAAGTAGACTAGTCTGTGAGCAGGTTTTCGTCCGACTTTAATGTAGGTAAGTAAACATTTTACAATAGTAATTTATTGGACATGCTTGACATAATGTGGGGTTTACTTTATAAATTTGAGATTATAGAAAGTGCACAAAAATTAAATATGTTTAAAGTAATGTAATTTAATAGTACATTTAATGTAATGTACACTTAGTATTAAAGATAACCTTAATTTCCTTTGCCATTCATTTTATCAATGGATTTGTAAGAAAATACACGTCCATACTGATAGTATCTTATTATGAATTAGTCGAGATATTATGTGATAATTTATATTTCTAATAATCTATCAGACCGCATTTGACCAAAATTGGACGGACATAGGTCGATCCCAATTGATGTCTTGTTTACTTATGGCAAAACAAGTCTATGGCAGCCACCCTTGTAGATCGTATATCCATACAAATATGTATTATAAAGAGAAAATATTTGATTTTTCGTTTGTAATGATTTAACTCAAAAACTATATAACAGATTTAAAAAACCTTTTTCACTATTAGAAAGCTGTATTATCACTAAGTAACATAGGCAATATTTTATTTAAAAAAAGAACCGTTATTTACATAGCCTAACCTACTTTTATGCGAGCGAAGCTGCGAGTAAAAGCTAGTATTTAATAAATTCTGTGCTTAATACAGACTTTATTAAAGAACAACTTATAAAAAAAGGAAAGGTCTTGCAAATCTTCATTCATGGTTTCAAGTGCCTATCATATCTAACGGTTTTTATAGTAAAGTACACATGTGTGTTCCGATTGAATCAGTTGGATCCATAATTTATGAAAAAGCTCAAAAACAACCACCGTTACATAAAAAGAAATAGAAATAGCCGACAAAATAAAACTTTTACGCTCAGGGCACAGAAAATAAATGGTCTCGTAATTCTTTTTGAGACGTAAATGCTTCTGCATATAAACTAGTGTCGCTTGCTTCAAGGTAGCTTCATGTAATGGATTTATGGCCCTAAGGAGAACGTTTGCCAGCGAGTAGTACTAAGATCAGCTTCGCTTAGAGACTTAATACGTCTAGATTACCAGAGATAGTAACTTGCACTTTAATATATATAAAGATCAGTCGTTATGTAGTCAGTAGTACGTTTACATTAAGATAATAATGAATGCATTATGCTCGTTTGGAATATGTTTAGGAAACTGTCTTCCAACTACACAGACAGATATTTTCAAATGTAATCTAAACACTATTCGGTGCATGTTTTATTTATGGACGTGATAAATAATTATTGTCCATACGTAAATCTTGTAAACAGTAAACATACACATAGAACAGGAATATCTCTAACTTGTGTACCTTTTGCAGCAAAAGTATTTTTTTAAGGAACGGTATGCTGGTTCCACGGAACAGTATCTAGCATAAAGGTATGCTTTTTATTGCATGCAGATTCTTAACACTTTAGTCAAATTTGAGGTGGCAGCTTTTACGAGAATGCATTCACGAATGTTCAATACCTAACATAAATGACGTTACGTAATTGACATTCACGTTACGTTCATCAAGTTACGTGACTTGGGGATATGTTATAACGAATTTAGTTTATTGTTTGTCTCTTTATTAATATAACCGTACGATTATTATTATGTTGTGGTCATAAAAGACAGAAACTAAGATACTTCATCTTCCTCAAGATAAATCTTAAATACGAAGTATGACGACTGCAAACTAAGCCTTTACACGCGTTTAGAGCTGACTATGCAATCATTTATTCATTCAAATCATTCGTGTAGACAGTTTGTGACTCTTGTATGTCGCATTGTGTGTGTAAATACAAGCATGACGGCCGATGGTCAATCCTGAACCCTGTGCCCTATTATCATTATGATACTATAAGTATTTACGAGATATTAAATATAAATATATTCTGTAAACTGGTCTTACTTTTATTTAATCTTATAGGCTATTGAGGATAAATGGTTGTCTGTCTGGCAAATCACTATTCTGTAACTGGTTAGACTAGAAACCGCCCCAATTATTACCAAGGAATGCCAAGACTAACAAGATTTATTTTGCAGGAGCTGCTGTGGTTTATAATAACACAGCACCGCCTAAGGCATCATCATCATTACTTATTTTAATATTTTTTCTCAACGAGTAAACAAGGTCTAAGCCACTGCATAATATTATGCTATATATTTGCTCTTTTTTGACGTGAAGAAAGAGATTGAAATAAATAAACCTGTGTATATAAATCATAATAATAAACAGTAGATACTGTATCTGTTTAAATTAATAATTATAATCAAATAAGCTTTAATTATTATAATCATACTAGCGGCCTATGTTTAATAATAAGCCTATCCCATCTGCAATACATATATTATATGTATGTATGTACCTTTTAAATAGTGTTTCCGTAGTGGTTCTGGAGAGTGCGATTATCCCTCTCTCTTTATAATATTATTAAAATATATGGTAGGTATATATTACTTTTAGTGTAGATAGATAATAATCCCACCAAAAACCTAAAGAGGCTTGGAAGGAAGCGAACGTTCAACCGATTCCCAAAAAGGGGGACCGTTCCGAGCCAAGCAACTATCGACCCATAGCTATCACCTCGGTGCTTTCCAAGGTGTTCGAGCGGATTATAAACACCCAAATTGTCCGCTACCTGGAGGATCAATCGTTGATCAATGATCGCCAATACGGCTTTCGGTCTAAACGATCAACGGGTGATCTTCTAGCGTTCGTCACGCACCTCTGGGGTGAGGCTATGGACAAGCACGGCGAGTCTTTGGCTATCAGCCTTGACATAGCCAAAGCTTTCGACAGAGTCTGGCACCGGTCTCTTCTTTCCAAGCTTCCGGCCTATGGCTTGCCCCCTCAACTGTGCACCTGGATTGCAAGTTTCCGGCAGAAGCGTCGTATTCGGGTCCTTTGCGACGGTCGCGCTTCCAAATTTATGCAGGTCAATGCAGGAGTGCCTCAGGGTTCTGTCTTATCCCCTACGCTCTTTCTTCTGCATATCAATGATATGTTGAATCTCGGCAACATACATTGTTATGCGGACGACAGTACCGTGCATGGGCGATATCTCGGACATCCTGGGGCCAAACAGGCTGAGGTTGAGGGGAAAAGGCAGAATCTTGTCGTTGAACTTGACCGGACCTTGGACCGCATATACAAATGGGGTGCCAAGAACTTGGTCGAGTTCAACGCCAAGAAGACCCAGGCATGCGCGTTCTCAACAAAAAAGTCTCCGTTCCTTCCCCTCCCTTCTCTGAAGAACACTCCACTGGTGATACGTGACAGTCTCTCCATCTTAGGTATGGATCTTTGCCGCTCCCTTAATCAGAAAACCTATATCGAGAGCGTCATTAAGCAAGCTTCGCGAAAACTCAGAGTTCTGAACAGGGTGAGGCGGCCTATTGTATAAGGCACAAGTGCGCCCTTGCGTGGAGTACTGTTCTCATCTTTGGGATGGCTCCGCGCAGTACTTGCTGGACGCTCTCGACCGGTTACAGCGGCGGGCTGTCCGTATCATCGGAGATCCAGAGGTCACGAATTCACTGGAACCTCTGCAACTCCGTAGAGACATTGCCTCATTGGCATGTTTCTACAGAATATACCACGGGGAGTGCTCTGAAGAGTTATTCCACCTTATCCCGCCTTCCCCTTTCCTATCCAGAACAACGCGTGCTGGGCTCAGATGCCATCCTTACACGGTAGAGTCGATTAGAGCGCGTACCAAAAAGTTTGGGTCCTCATATCTCTGCCGAACGACCAAGGCATGGAATTCTCTGCCAAGGCACGTGTTTCCTTCTTCCTTCAATCCTGGGTTCTTTAAGCGGGGCGTGAAAAAGCATCTTCTCAGGCCGTCAAAGTAGAGACCTCAACATCGCCTCGGCTACTGTGGGGGCGATGTGGAGGCCACTGCTCTTAGACCACACGACTGCTTACCATCAGGTGGAGTGTGGTCATTTTGACGAGCAAAATAAAAAAAAAAATAAAAAAAAATGTAAAAAAGGAGAGCCAAGTTCAATACAAAAATTATGCTTGGCTGTGGGCTTCGCCGCAAAAAGAATGGAGATCTAAATGAGTGCCAAGTTGTATGCAAAATCCAAATATGTATTTATAGGAACAAAATAACATCATGAACAAGTATTAAACTCTATTTCTTTGCTTTATTGGATACTATAACAATTACTGTTATTTAAAAATGTGAGATCTTAAAGTAGGCTAGATTTGACTCCCTATTTTTTAACTTTTATATTTTTAGATTTTTTCCTACGCTTACACATAATTACCGAGCTGGATTCCAAATTTCATCCTTCTAGGTCATCTGGAAGTAGGTTAGATTTAAGTACTATATGTCAGTCAGTCAGTTAGTGCTAAAATTTACGACTTTTTGACCTTCATATCTTTATAACTGTTTGAGCTAGCTTCATGAAATTTGGGCTTCTAGATGTCCTTATGGATATAATTAAACACACGTAGTTTTATGTGTTTACGTTAAAGAGGGTTTGAGTTACAGAAGGGTCAAAAGTGGCACCAAGTGGTTCGTGTAATATTACACTCCGAGCTGGCTAGCCAGTTCCTTTGCTTGAACTTGGCTTGCACGCTGCCGCGTGTCTAGATAAAGACAACTAATTACTTATTTTTAAGTCATACACAAAATACGTACATTTAGTCACCAAAAATATATGCTATTTTGTTTCTATTTTAAATTTTAAGTTCTCATTCTTTATTAAAAATATTATGTAGTGTACTCATGTTACTTTAACTTAACAGATATGCTAACATTGTTTTAATGCATGCCATGGACAAGAGGGGACTCTTATAACAAATTTTTCTTACAGAAGAGTTCCCAAACTCTATTAATATTACCTTGTAATAGTTGAAAATAAAGAATTTTTGATTTTTGATTTATTTTTTGATACACATTTACATCATTATATTTAAAAAAAAACTTATCCAAAATTAATTGATCTTCCTTTCTGCTACGTTTGCTGTGGTCGACAGGACCTTGCTACATGCAGTTTTTAAGATATTTTATAACATAATGGAACTGAATTTTTTTATTTGTATATTTTATTTGAAATTTATATTGTTTGCTCAGTTATTTTAAGATTTTATGGCTTTGGTACTTTCATTGTATAACATCGGCATTCATTAACATTTTCCTTAACTTAATCAACTGACATACTATAATAGATGGCAGTATAAAGGATTAACAAAAGCTTTTCAAAGCAAGAATTCACTTAACCCAAACCCTTTTTAATAAAAAAGAAACCCTTCAAAAAGTAAAATAAGGTAGCATAACATTGTGGTTTTCCTTAAAATAAGCGGAAAATGTAGCCGTCTGGTAAAGGTAGGCCTGTCTGGTTGGCGAGACACAGCGGGGCTCTTATAATTGAGTGCATAAATCATACGCCATCGAAATGAGATGTGATCCTTCATAACTTTGGCATGAAATAGTTGAGAACGCCTATGAAAAACGACGGGGGAATACAAAGTGTCTTAACTACACGCTCTGCTGATAAAAAAGTGTTTTTGATGTGCAAGTGGATCTGATAAACGGTTAGATTGGGGAGAGCGTAAGCAGACTAAGTTGACAAAGCTGCGAAGCGGTTTGAATATAGTCGGCACAGGATAAAATATTATCTATAAATTATATATTACCAGCTTTTGCCCACGGCATCGCTCGCTCGGGAACAGTACATTTTTGCTGGATGAAAGGGTACCTTATGTCCTTTTCCATACCCATGTAAACATGTATGCGTGATGTCATAATGATCGGTAGAGTAATTCAGACGTGAAAGCGTAATAAACAAACTCAAATTTGGATTAAGAATTTTAGTTTTATACATGTGTGTATATCTAATTTATAATATTACTAGCTTTTGCCCGCGGCTTCGCTCGCGTTAATTTAGAATTTGACAATCAATACGGGTTGTACTCTGCTTGTAATAATATAATTCAATCATGATTCGAAAGACACGTGGCGCCATCTATTATCATAAGAACGTTATTATTGTTTTCCTCGGGAACAGTAATTTTTTTCGGGATAAAAGGTAGCCTATGTCCGTTTCTGTACACCTGTAAACGTATATGCAAAATTTCAGGATGATCGGTTCAGTGGTTTAGGCGTGAAAAGTTAACAAACAAACAAACTCATTTTCGCTTTTATAATATTAGTTAGGATAGGATTAGGATGTTAGGATTAGGATTAGGATTACACGCATTATATACCTATATTATGATATGCGATAAATATTGTATATTACGTGATATGCCTATTACATAAACATCTTGTGAACTTTAAGTTTTTACTCTTTAACAACCTAATATAATTTAAACATTTATTAATTCTTGAATGAAGTCTTTTATTCACTCAACAGATCCTAATTAGTTAATTTATACAATAAAGCCGCTTTGAGCTAAAACCAGAAAGACATTATATATTTGTTTTTATTATTGCGACATTTTAAGCCCGTTGCTGTGCTTTTAACTGCGGCCAGGAGCCACTACCAAGATGAGTGTACTCAAATTATACGACGGTAGCTAGTGCGATTCACTGACAAGATGGTGCTTTATATATTTTACTTTATATTGTGACGTAAATAAGTATTTTAAAGTGTTAACTGGCAGGAGCTCTAAAATACTATATTTGTTTCGAACATACATATATATATTTTAAACTAGTTTTCGCTCACGGCTTTATTCATATACATATATTATTCTCGGCCTTGTTTACTATTACTGCTAGCTTAAACAGACCCATTGCTGGGCACGGGCCTCTTCTCAGTGTAAGAAAGGTTTGGTTAAGACCATTACCAATGCATATAATTTTTTCGTTTGTTCGTGTGCAGAAAAGATAAAATAAGAAAACCATTTATATAAATTAGTAATAAGGATTTAAGTTTTGTGTTTGATATCAGTTCTTCGATGCGTTTTACGTTAAGTTTGGGTAAATTCAAGATAATTTCTCATATTTTTGAATGTATCCACTCTGTTCTTAAACATTCGAAAATCTACGCCATAAATACCAACAGATTAGTAAGTTAGTTTACTATAATATTGCCAAGATTCGTGACATATGATTACATGACCTAGATATTCAAACATTTGGGTAGTAAACATAAGTGGTTAGGTAAACCTAATCTAAAACGAGATTTATATTAGAAGGTTAACATAGTCCAGAGACAATTGATTTAGATTACTGAATATAAATAACTATAAACATATGCATAATAATTAACAAACCTTGCATTTATTATGAGCAGTAATGATATTACTTAATTACATTTATTTGCTCTTGATTGCTTCGGCAACACAGTGGTAGTATATGTAAGTGCGATGCATGAGGCCTCGGGCTCGATTCCCGGTCGGCCAACGTTACATATATATATTTATTTAATTTATTATTATTACTATACATTCATAGCAACAAAGTATTAACATCACTTCACAAAACATCTTTCGTTGTTTGTCTATGAGCCATAGTCGTCAATGCATAATGACAATAACAATAGTCAAGGAGTTTCTGATAGACACACCATATAATTATAATATGGTTTCTAATAAAAGTAAATAAATAAGTATATAATACCCTAAATATAACTGATGAATAAGGGCATATAAAATACCCCTGCCAACTGCCTTCGGCGATATGGAGGCTTGATTCTATGCACACCGACTTATGTTTCGTCCTTTGAAACAGCAGTTCAAAGTAAAAAAATTTGGTAGCTAAATATCGTTAAGGTCAATATCTAATAGATCATAAAATATCTATCCATATCAGAACATCTGTTACAATAACGAATGCGTACTTTCCTTAATCGCTCTTCAGATCACGAACTTATCGCCCATTTTCAAAATTCTATTTGAATATTAATGTACCTAAGTACAATATAAAATGTTATAGGCCGTTTTATATGTGGCTTAGATCGTAAATATTAAATAACAGCTTAGCAAAAGTGCGCGGTTGGATTTATGTCTCAATATCGTCGACCCTTTGCAGTACTTGCCACCTGTATAGTTCCTTTATGAACAGGGTTACCATATACCATACAAAAATAGAACAGCACGTATTAACTTTTTTTGTCTGAAGATCCCGTATTGAAGACCACGATGCGCTCCAAATTGCTGACCCAATGGAATAAGTAGGAAGATATTCAAAGATATGCTTGCAACTACAGAGAAACTTTGATTAGGCGATTCTAAAGGAATGAAGGATTCCTTCAACATGCACGTTAAGATGCAATTTAGAGGGCAAGCGTATTAAATCGAAAGAAAACACTTCAATTTTAAACAAAATGCACATTGTGATCAAAATAAGTCGGTTTTACTGCAATTTGTTTTCTCATTAGGTACTTACTGTTAATATCATTGTATTTATTATGTCGGCATAAATATTTTTCAAGATTCAATATGGTAGTAACTGCATAGATCTAATATTAGTATAAGTAATTATAATTATTACTGTAATTTAAGATTTACCGTCAGTTAAAACGTACTATTAATAATATTATGTGTGTTTAATATGATGTATAAACACATTATACTTTGATCTTAAACTGATTTTTAATTATGTTATTTTAAATTTAATATATGAAGACTACATGTCTTAATCCTAGAAGATGGGAAGAATAGACAAATTGTCTCATGAAATATCATTGATTGTGTATCAACGACCGACGTTTCATAAGCTGTTTTAGATTACACTTAATAAATAAATGAAATATGAAATTGGTAATAAAACAGCACTAATTATGTAGAATTAGTAATCACTTAATAACCATTTACAATCTGGTTCAGGGATATATAATGTGTTCATATCCGCTTACAATATGGAAGATTGGTAACCCTACTTATGGTACCAATATTGATTCATTGTTGTTAATAGTTCGGTATCACGCGAAGGCAATTACGTACGATTTCTTTACTGAGCTACCTCGGATTATTTTTCACCTCTACGATTAACTGCTGTCCTGGTACACATGCGCGCAAGCACTAGAAACGCTGTCTTTGATCGGGGAATACGATAGTTGACTCACATTTATTTATTACTAGATGTTCCCGCGGTTTCACCTGCGTTTATCGTTACTGCGCCGCCCCCGTGGGTCGTAGCGTGATGTTCCGTGTACCGTTCCGTAAGGAGCCGACCATGACCACGCGTCTGAGCCGCGCGGCATGGTATCTCGCAGAGTTTTCGGCCGGCCTTGCACATCATAAATGCGCGCGCAGTACTTGATCATTATTTTGCTACGTATGTTATTTTAAAACTGCGATATCTCCTAAGATATTCATTGAAATCGAATGATGTAAAGAGCAATTTTATTTTAAATTAAATACTTGTGATGAATAACGTATTTACTTGGATAAGGATTAATATCATGTTTATAAAAACACCTTCCCAAATAATGCATTATTTTAGATCAAATTTGGTTAGCATAAAAAAGGTTATAGTGAGCCAACCTTAAAAGATAGACATATGCTGTCGCGGACCTTTTTTCAGAACTTTTAAAGGGGAACAATTCTGTCATACATGATTTTTGCGAAACTTTAACTGTTTAGCAGCGCACGCAGCGGAAGCTCTCTAAAGGGAAAAACCCCTCCGATTTTGAAACATTCTTCATTGGTGCTCCGCTCCTATTGATCTTAGCGTGATGATATATAGCCTATAGCCTTCCTCGATAAATGGGCTATCTAACACTGAAAGAATTTTTAAATCGGACCAGTAGTTCCTGAGATTAGCGCGTTCAAGCAAACAAACAAACTCTTCAGCTTTATATTAGTACCAGATTTAAGTCAAATAGTTACATTACTCAAACTCCAAAACATAAAGACTTTTTAATCTACTAGTAGGAGACGGTCAAATAACTGAAAAAGGATGCACGATACAAACTGTGACGTAGACGCTATTTAAACGCATCTGTCCAAGAGAGATAGCGAGTTGTACCAAACTAAACTAAAATGTTAATTAGGTACTCCCTTAATTAGCAACCAATTTTGAAAAGTACTGTTTGCACAAAACGATATCTTTTGATTGCTATTTGCTGTTGTGTAAAAAAGAATGTACAAAATCAAACATAGGCTAACTACCCCATTATAGGTACAATTTTCGATGTTAACTGAAACTTGTATACAGACTGACTCATATGTAAACAAAGATTGATATAGTTTATAGTAGTAATATCGATAATAAAATCGTATAATATATAGGTATAGAGAGCGGGGAGTGTAAAATATTTTTAGGCGTTATATATATCTATATATGATTTCAACCCTCATATGAAGTAGAATTAAAGTACGTAAAGAGTATTAAACTGAATAGGTATATAATATCCTACGTATTAAGTACAAGTTAGCCTTGATCGAATAGAGATATGGAAAACGGAAGATAAGACAGTAGCGCGTAGATCATTCTTGATGACTGGCATACAAACGAGAAATCTCGGATAAATTAAGGGAGTTATATAATTCTATCATTGAATGAACTGAATGATGTTGATAATACTATATATACTATGATTATCATTCCTTACCTGACGTTTTACTCTGGTTTCGTCAAAGAGGTTCTAATCTGAAGTAACAATTCCTTTTGTGGATAAATGTACTTACAGGTAAACCTGATCTAAATAAATGATATAGATGTCTCAGATGTCTTACCAGATACATATTGTCTCATCGATCCTGTGTTGGTTGGTCAAGTTTGCGCTTGCGATTATCGTGAGATTCAAGGTTCGATTACTACGTCATGAAAATGTTATCGGGGATTAACTCTGGTAAAATTCTAACATAGAACCCCAGAGTATTGTAATCCCAGACTCCTTAGTGCTACATAGCACTAAGAAATCGTGCTACTGATAGCACAAAGCTGTCTGGGAATAACATAGGTAGCTAGTATAAAGACATCTCTTTTATGTACGTGGGCGAAATGCAGCTGCATTAAGCTAAAGCTTACCTCTTCCGGGGTACGTGCGTATACGAGATACCTGTGTACACGATTATAATAATGCACATATTCTGTTGGTAGTATTTAAATTTATTCAACAAATGAAGGTCGCAATTTATAATATAAACAAAGTGGACGTCGGTTTACTCATAAACTAAACAATAGAACAGTGTTAGGTCATTGATATTCAGTACGGTCACTATGAAGTTGGCCGTCGTCGGGACATTTACTTAATTCGCCCGTATCAGGAGTTGCCAACGCCAGGCTGTTTGTTTGTGCGAGACGTGACGCGTTTGGTGCTTACTGATTTGTTTTCTGTCATACTAAATGTTGTCCGCGGCTTCGCTTGCGTAAATGTAGGTTAGGTTAGGTTAGTAATAGTGTTTTTCTTGATGATGATTGTTCTTTTCTGCACCCCTGATAATATGTAAACCAAAGTTCATGATGATTGATTGAGTAGCTAAGACGTGAAAGCGTAACAAACAAACAAACTACCATTTGTATTTATAATATTAGTTAGGGTTGCTTATCTGTCTTTATATGTAAATAAAGTTTATATAGAATCTGCTTAAAATTTTTTAGAGGTGGTATGTATATTCAATCCTGTTTTGATTATTACAAAAGAAAATGTTGATTCATGTCAGTTACGCTCTAGCAAACAATATTTTGTTGATGACTTCTTATGTTCATCAGAATTCGACCCTATCTCTCCAAAGAGATAGATATATTATGTAGATGTAAAAATAAATAAATAAATAATATTCTATCACATACACAACACCATCTAGCCCAAACTAAGCAGAGCTTGTACTATGGGTACTAGACAATGGATAAACATACATATTATATACTTTTTTTTTGTAAATACATACATATTATACATAGAAACACCCAGACCAAGACAAACATCCATGTTCATGCACATAAGTCTTTGACTTGTGCGGGAATCGAACCCGCGTCCTCATGCGTGGCAGTCGGTTACACTAACCACTACGCCATCGAGGGCGACAAGTGAAAAAATCCGAAAATAGCTGGCAAAATATTAGTGTATCATGTGTTTTACTACACTAATATTTTGCCAGCTATCTATTCAAGTTTGACGTAAAGGGACCTAATGCTGTTTATCGCAAAATTTTCTATACTTCATGTTTCTACTGAAAATATTTCCCAAAGAAAATCTCAATACTATTTTACCCGACCTGATCATTTTCAGGAATGGAGCCCGAAATCTCAGTATCTTCAATAGTACAAACTTAACGCTACAAGACTAATCAGACAGTTATGTTACCTATTATAAATGCGAATGTGGATTTGTTTATTTGTTACGCTTTCACGCCTTAATTACTCAACCCATTTTCATAAATTTTGCATACAAGTTGTCAGAAGAACAGAAAAACACATAAGGTACCTTTTATCCTGAAAAAGATCAGTTACTAATCTAATCTAACCTAACCTAGATTTACGCAAACGACGCTATGGAGAAAATCTAGTAGAACTGTTTAGGCCATATAGGACGTTAAATAAAAGCGTGTACTGTATAAATTTGGTATATTTCGACCATACAATAATATCAATGAAATGCCCGTAATTTAGCGCGTGAGTGCGCGTCTAAGAGCCGAGTGGCGTGGCGGTCGGGTGAAGGCGCGCGCGCAGCTCAGGAACGCCCCCCGCGCCTTACAGTGTCTTCCGATGTCGCCCGGTCGAGTGTGGCCAGATGTAAGGCGCCAACAGAACTATACATATCTGTATATTCAGTTTTAAGTGTGAAACTTACATAGCATCTTAATAACTGTAGACAGGAAGTTGTTATTATATCGACAAAGATTAATTTGATACATTGAAAATGGTTGTTTACTTTCAATATTCGTGCACGATATAATTACCTAGATGAAGTAAAGTTATTAATAGAATACTTCAATGATGTTTGTGAAACACCACAAACATCCTGTGAACTAGTTTGATCGATTTTGTAGATTTGATTACATTTAACGTCCATGACTCCACCGTAGGAGTCATGGACGTTTCAAAGGTTATTGACTCCAATATAATTAAATTTAGAATATCTCTCTATTTGTATTTAAGTAACGAATTTATTGTACAATTATATAACTTTAAATATTTATGATTGTCGAAAGTATTTAATAAATTATATTCTTATTACCTACATTATCGAATTACAATATTCAAATGCATTACTAATACCAAGTTTTCCTGATTTTGCAAAATCCTTAAACAGACAAAATAATTCATAAAGCTTTACTTGCAATTTTTCTTACAATATGTTTAATAGATTTTCTTGCTCACTGTATTTGATATGCATATTGCATAACATCGCTTTTATGTATTCAAAAAGGTAGCTATATTTATTAACTTTGTTCATAAACTCGGGTTTGTTATTTTTACTGGCACATTCACGCGTAGCTGATAGACTCCAGACATAAATTCACTTAGAAATTCATTCAAACTTTTCCCGTTAACAATGAATGGGACAAAATGGTAACCTCCATGTAAAAGCCGCGGAACAACTGTAAATATGTCGCGGCAATGTTTTGTTGTTGCCTTAATTAATTAAAACAACAAAGTTTCAAGTACATTTTCCTTTGACACAACGTCCTACTTAATTAGGTTGCAGAATAGTACAACATTGTAAATAACGTTAAGTTACTATGTATTTGAATCCATTTGTCTTGTCTAATAGGGTAGTTCGTTTGGATTTGATAATGTTTACAAAGTAAGATACGTTAAAATAGTATTGCAACTAATATTCTAAAAGCTTGTCTGTAAAACATTACTCCTTTTAATGAAATCTGACGTTTGACGGCAACTGACTCAACTCTTTATAACCTATCTTTCTATTGTTTACCGTAACAGATATAGATATGTGACATAAATAATATGGAGCCAATGAGCCAATAAACTTTTTTCCTTCATTAAAATAAGATAGTAATTTTGATATTTAGTGATGTAAAATATTTTAATGTAAAGTAAAATGTATTAACAAATATTTATATATATTATAGCAAGATCCAGAATTATATTTAAATGACTCGGAATTATTACAGATCTATTGTCATACTACTAATATTGGATGTTGTTAATGTTGTGTACTTTGATGTAGTTTTAAGCAAATGATCGCATAGACTTCAAGTTTGACTATCTGAAATCGCAAAGTAAAAGGGAACTATATGATTTTTAATACTTACACTATTTACGCAAGAGACTATAATTCAAAGGTATTTTTGTCATGTCAGAAATAAATCGATTTTTTTAAATATGTCACAATAAAAATAGTCCGAAGAATAACCTTTAATCTCTCAAATAGTAAACAGTCTTTAGTCACGGTACACTGTACGAAACTACAAAAAATCTAAACAGGGAAGGTGACAAAAGAACGGAATGTACATATAGTTGTTTAAAACTCTCGGAGCCTGTCCTATATCGTGGACTTTTGGCTGCAAACCACAGATGCCACGATTTATGTGCGGATAGTCCTCTCACGAGTCATTGCTCCAAACTTTCCAGCGACAGCGATTAAGATTTACAACGGGACTGGTCCTAAATAACTTAAATTGTTGGAAAACCTACCGGTCCCTCAGTGTTTCGATAGAAGAGACAATTTATGGAGTCCAAACTATTTGTTTTAATGGTCAACTGCAAAAGTTAAAGTTGATAGGAATTTGTTAGATCATTTGAAACACGGTCGATAAATAATATGTTAAAACACAATACTGATCGTATGAATATATATAGAAATATATAAATATCATATTTAATAATCATTTTGGATTAAATTTATTAAGTTCTTGCAGTAGGTACACATCTTAATAAATTCCTGTCGTCCGTTTCTCACTAATCGTGAGGAAATCTGCTTATCAGAGAGGTCTTTATAATGTTCTCGAATATAATTGAAATCTGCCAACCCACACTGGACTAGCGTGGTGGACTATAGCCTAACCCTTCTCACTCTGAGAACAGGCACGTGCCCAGCCGACAGACAGTTTTATATATAAACTGTCTCTCTGCTGGACTATTACTATATTTCTATTCAAGTTCGGCGTTATGTTAGGTGACGCATCCTGTCTTAGTTTAAGCAACTAGCACTCGAACAAGTCACTTACATCCAGGTATATGCCAAGGTTACTTTAATGAAAATAAGTTAACGTATTCCTACTGACTGGCGATGTAATCTATACATATAATAAAACTGTAACTGAGCGATATTAGGATATTTGAGAAAAGTATGCGAATGGTCTCTATAAGAGTTATATGTAGAAGCTAACAAAATTAAACTGTCTGTATGTTTGTACGCACGTAATTAAATGCAGTTTTCACAGTTGCATCGTTGAAGGTCTAACTTAAAATCTGCTGCTTGTTTCTTTATATACTGCCTAGAAGTTGAGTAAGAAAATATAGGTAAGTAATCTATTTCCAATTGCCACGCGCGAAGTCGTGGGCAAAAGTTAATTCTACATAAGGGTATGGAATATAGTATTACTATATCCTAACTAATATTATGAATGCGAATGTGCGTATTTTTCCTACGCTTTCATGCCTTAACTATTCAAACTATCACATTCTACAGAAAAGAACGTAAGGTATCTTTCATCCAGAAAAATGAGCTTTCTCGAAATATATATATATGTACTGCCAAAATCCAAATTTCATTGCGGGCAAAATCTAGTTGGATATATCTAAATTGATATCTATGAAGACGTAAGTCCTTTCTAGGTGGTATCAATATCTCCGTGATAATTTCCCTCACAATGCGTGTGATAATTGAAACACCCTTAAACGAAGGGTTCACGTACACGACTACATTTACATAATAAGTGTAATATTGTTTCATACAAACGTTAACTATTATGCATAATTGCTAATAGTCACAAATTTTTACTATTATTGTTACGATAATAGTTTAATTTTACGGTTATAATGTGACCAAAAGGTAATTTGTATTTTCTTACTTTAGTATCGTTTTTAGTGTTGTACAAAGTCAAGTTTAAGATATTCGGAAGGTGTATGTATAGTTCTTATGTAATTATATTGCCGATAATATTACCATCGAGACCTAAATTATGCAATTTGACTGTGTTATAATGTCACGATTCGCCTGAAACGATATATTATGTATGTATGTCAATATACATACATAATATATCGTTTCAGGCGAATCGTGCACGGATAGCGTAGTGATTTAGTGGTCGCCTTACCATTGCCTCTACGCCGAGTGTTGTGGGTTGGAATTCCACACGGGACAAAACTTTGTGTAATCCACTAATGGTTGTTCCGAGTCTGAGTGTTATTTATGTCCGTTGTTTGAATATTTGTGGGGGAATAGTGAGAGAGATGTCTTAAAAAAAATTATATATATGAATATTAATATATAAAATACCTGATTGCGTCAGAAAGAGGCTAATGTTATTGAGTGTTTGTTTGTAGGTGTGTCAATTTCTTAGACATGATATGAAGCTTAATAGGCTTGGTGGAGTTTTAGATAGCTAGGTAACTTACTTATATTTTATGTTTGTCGTAACTTTATGTGTGATAAATACTATGTGGAAAAATGAATATCGCCCCTGTCAGCGGTATTTCGCTTCAAACTGCAATGGTTTTATTCGAATATATAATTTACGTTTTTTAAATCCTTACTTTCTTTACTAATATTATAAATTTGAAAGTAACTCTGTCTGTCTGTCTGTTACCTTTTCACGGCTAATTCACTCAACCGATTTACATGAAATTTAGTACAGATATAGTTTAAAACTTGGGGAAGGATATAGGCTACTTTTTATTGATGTAGGTACCACGCGGGCGGAGCCGCGCGCAAAACTAGTTATTAATACCTTGTTTTGATATAACGCACAAGCAGCTTTGTCCTTACAGAGATATAATATTGTGTAGCATTTATATTAAACACTAGGTTTTGCCCGCGGCTTCGCTCGCGTTAATTTAGAATTTGACAATCAATTCGGGTCGTACTCTGCTTGTAATAATAATTATAATTCAATCATGATTCGAAAGACACGTGGCGCCATCTATTATCATAAGAACGTTATTGTTGTTTTCCTTGGGAACAGTAATTTTTTTCGGGATGAAAAGTAGCCTGTGTCCGTTTCTGTACAGCAGACAACGTACATATATGCAAAATTTCAGGATGATCGGTTCAGTGGTTTAAGCATGAAAAGGTAACAAACAAACAAACTCATTTTCGCTTTTATAATATTAGTTAAGATTTTACCTTAACCAACTCTTAACTCATTAGTATTCTAGTTCGTACGCACAATTATGTATAGCACTTTGATTTATAATCACATCTGTTGGATTCCTGGGCAGTGTGCCATCATGCCGATTAAATACCTTTAAGTAAATTTACTTTCGTTTGTATTCTCGTCCAGGATATAATAATATACACTGCAGTCGATAAAACTAGATAGACATTTGGTCCAGAGGTCTATGTAAGCTAGTTGACCGCAAAGTTCGGAATTCGATGCCTTCATATTACAAGCTAAATATATCTGTTGAAACGCGAGTGTAGCTTAACTCTTCCAACGCTTACTTTTACTTGCAGATTAATAATGTAATATAAATTAAATCAGCGACGTCCATCTCCTATGCACATAATCCTTCTAGACGTTTTTATTACCCGTCTTATTGGAGTCGTTGCTGCAATTGAGGCACCTAGTTTAAACCGTATGGCCTTCGCAATTTGAAAGCATAATGATTACCGATGGAAAGATCGATTGTCAAGATATTAAATGTCCATATTGACTGCCGTAAATATTTATGCAAGCCGGACGCAATGAGTTTATGTACTCTTCTAGTGGCCTCGCTGGCCTATGGCATTAGGCAAGCATTATTACGTCATAAGCCCAATCAATACTAATTACCTATATTCGATACTAACCTCTGTTCGCTAAAGCCTCGGCAACATTTATTGGGATAAAAGGTAACCTATATAATATTGTTTTATATTTACGTGAATGTTATTGAATCAGCACGGATGGCGTAGTGGTTTATGTGATCACCTCGCCACTGCTTCTGCGCCGAGTGTTGTAGGTTCGAGCCTTACACGGGACATAAATTTCTGTGATTCACAAATACTTGTTACGTGTTTAGGTGTTCTTCATGTTCGTTGTTTGACAATGTGTAAAGTCTCCCATGACACAGGAACTATTGATAGATAGTTACGCCTTTAAAAAAAAAATATTTTATACGGATTTCACCGTGCTTTTTTACAACACAAATTGCAAATTATTTTTAAACACTATATACTTCACTCTCTTGCTTTGAACTATATTTCGAAACTTGAATACGACAAAGTTGTAGGATAGATTTATCTATATAATACTGTCATCATATCCATAGTTTAATACAACAAGCAAAATACCTAAAATAATGTTGAGATTAATATTGATATTAGATGTAGTAACAAAAAATTTAGAAAATTCCTATTAGCGATAACAGCCTTATCGCTAATTTGAATTTTCTAAATTTTTTTATAACCGTATACATTTTTTTATAATAATAATAATAATATAGCTTTATTTTGGACCAATGAATGCATAGACTGTTAGTAATACAATTTAACTTATTTCCTAGTGTTAGTATAAATTAACCTAGAGACAAACTTTTTTAAAAGTGGAGAATGGAAATTCTCAGCAACAGTTCTATCGACACTATAATTAGTTAATATTGTTCCCTTGGAATTCTAGTACCTAGAAATATAACACGACCACACAAAATAAAGAAAACAAAGTCAATAATAAGCTGGAAAGAAAGCAAATAAATGAAAATAACGAAGTTCTCATTTCAATATTGTAAACACAAATAAGATTAGGTACATCAAACATCTAAAACAAAAAGAAAGAAAACATTTCATTAAGCCAAAACAAACATTTATTGAACATGCTTACGCCATGTCTATAACAAGTTGAAGATATTCTTCTCAAAATAACAATGAAGGTATTAACGTACGTCCCCAAGGCTTACATAGTAGGTTTTCAATTACATACGTCTCAGTACGAGCAAAGGGCGGACCTTATTGAATAGAACACGACGCTAAATGAATATGAGGATTAGATTGAACTTTGTTGCTGTTGTCAGCACCTTTGTGTTTTTAATTGAATGGCGGATGATTGTATGTATTAAATACAACATATTATCATGTTACAATCTGTAGAAAATGCTGTGGTTATTGCATTAATTACTAAAAAGGAAAATGTACTATTTAAGTTTCTGAATGTAATAACGTTTCTTTTCCTAATGAATAAAATAAATATTATAGGTAATAAGTAAGTGCAGGCCATTCAAAGTGAAGGCTTGCATCACTATGAATGAGAAGGATTAAATCATAGTCTACCACGCTGACCCATTTAGCCCAGTGACAGAAGACTTCCCATAGCTGCTATAACAATAAGGAAATGTCTTAGATTCAGTCAGTTTACCTTGTGATATTTTTCTTTACCTTTTATTTAATTTAGTGGATATAGTGACAACAATAGAAGAGGGTATGTTAAGCTGGTTTGGGCATATAGAAACAATGGACGAGGAAAGACTGACTAAGAAAGTTCATAAGGCTAGTGTGAATGGAACAGTCGCAAGAGGAAAACCTAGGCTAACGTTTCTCGATCAGATCGGAGGCGTTCTGGACAAAGGCTTAGGCAGGTTAAGAGCACCTTGAACTGACGGGCGTGTATGAGGAATGTAATGAAAGTGAATGAAGCCAGAGAAGTGTGTCAGGATCGTAGTAAATGGAAATCCGTAGTCTCTTAGGGATAGCCCTTTGGGAAACAGGCGTGAATCTATGTACGTATGTATGTCATTTACTCGCACCATTAAAGCGAACGATAATTAACTAATCGGCACTTCGAAAAGACAGGTTCACTTACCGTGGGATCTAACTTAAAAGTCCTCTGCATACCAGCTTATGACGTCATTACCTGCACACATACACTTAAATTTATACCTGCAGTATAAACCACGTCATAACTTTTTTACAGTTTAACGTTTACAGTTGTGCAGCTAGTAACCTATACAATATCAGATTTGCCGTATTAGTCAGTATTTTCTATACACATTTTATTCGGTCGTTTCTCTCGAGACTCGTAACAATATTGCAAACGCCCGATGTCAGATGACCTATTGAACTTATGAAATATGCTTACGACTGATTTAAAGTACATTTAATACTTCTTAGAGTTGCCTAAGCAGTTGTTGTAATGGTCTATAACTTATGGATAAGTACACATTTATGAATTGTACTTTATTTTAATGGTTATGAAGCTGATGCATTAAGTTATATTATGATTTTTAAATGTTGTTAAAGAAATAGATATATTTTCATTGTGGTTCTCAATAAGGGCATAAATAATAATGACGATAGATACATTGATATGCATGTAGCATTATCGCCCTTCTGTATTACTGAAGTGGTAGACTTGTACATGTGTATACCGTCCCGGGAGCGGCGAGTCTATTGACGGCTATCGGGCACAGGCTAGACTCCGTGTTGCTACTAAGGATTTTTTAATAGAGTAACCCAATAATACTTTGCCCTATTCAGAAATGAAACGTTCCCATGACATATGATTGCCTCCACTAGTTTTTTTTTATACAACTATGGTGGCAAAAAAAGCATACAACCCACCTGATGGTAAGTGGTCACCGTAGCCTATAGACGCCTGCAACACCAGAGGCATCACTTGCGCGTTGCCGACGTTTTAGGAAAAAAAAGAAGTGGGAAGGAGAAGGAGCGGGAAGGGGGAAAGAAAGTGATTGGGCCTCCGGCACTCTCACTCACCAAACGAAACACAACAGTAGGAACACTGCTATTTCACGTCGATATTCTGTGGGAGGGTAGTACTTCCCCGGTCGAAAAAAAAAATAAAAAAAAAATATAAATTTATTTATTGCCAAAATAATATTAACAATGTCAAATACAATGTCCTGTGACTCCACACTAGGCAAGCCTGCCCTGTGGGTACTAATTTTATTTGTATTAGTATATTTACACTAAGTACATTCTAAACAGTAATTATGTGACGTAGCAATACTACTGTGTGTGAAATGACAAGTGATTTCTATCAAAACATTATGTTGTACTAGTAAGAGTACGATCCCTCTTTCAGTTCAAAGCTCTCGTAAGTTTACGTGCCCGCGGGGTACATATATCAAACTTTCACGTGTTTGACATATGCCTCACATAAGCCTCCCAAAGTACTTTCTAGAAGGAAGAACCGCGTAGAAATATGTAGACAGTGATGTAAAATGTTGTAGCTTTAATAATATTTGGTAACTATCACTATTACCATAAATTTTATACATAGAATTCAATAGTCAAGAATCAGATCATGGATTATAGTGCTGGTTGAGTACTGGTTAGGATTCTTTAAAGAGCTTGCTTTATTTCCTAGAAGTTTTATTGTTATTTCTCGAAAGTCATATTTTTACATAATTTTTTGCTGTATGAAACATTTGATGTTATTCCAACAGTTTTTATCAATAAATCGGTCACTGCACAATATAGGTACCTGTGTGCATGGGAGATCAAATGTATTTATTCTCATGTAAGGGCAGTTAAAATCAAATATTTAGAAACACAAATACGTTTTGTTGTAGGTATCTTCTTAAAACATTTAAACTTATTTTACGCTAATTACTAGTTTCTGCAGCAACTTCGTTCAAAAGAGCCCTACGGTAGGGTATTATTGGGATATAATATATAAAATTAATCATATGTATTTATCCAAGTTATGATATGCTTGCGTGCCAAGAATTATGCAAAACTGACAAGCCATGTAAGCGTGCTTAAGTAATAAGCATCCAAACATCTTCATGAACTTACACACTTATAATATTGGTAGAACTTCCTTTAAAACATAGGTAACATAAGTAAACATAAAATACGATTAAATGTAGTATGTTTAGAAAGCGTCGTGTAAACGAGGTATACTTAGTGCAGTTAAAGAACAGTTTGCTGCAACAAATAGCGAACCATTAGTGAAGTAGAATTTGTTCAGATGGTTGTACGAGTGTATAATGCAAGTTTGTGCTAGTTTGACGCAACACACCAAAACCAAGACACAATAGGTATGTTCCGCTAAGCTCGTTACTTGAAAACGTATACTTTGTTATTTATTTGTGTTGTCTGAAATTTTATTTCGTTGCTTACTTAAAGGAAGAGTCCGCTGTTAGCAATTATTTGGTAACGGTAGAAATAAGTTGACTCACCTAGGAATAAGAACTATCACTCACTTACAAGCAACTAGGTTACTCCTGCCAAGGATCAAAGGATGCAATAACCACTAATCTTCAAGCAAACCGTAGGCTTCTTCCCATTTGCTACTGTGGTTAACATGGAATAAAAATACATGGCTGAACTGTTTGCACTTGTGCATCGATCATCCATCATTACATTAGGATGGTAAACAATAAACTTTTATTTTTTCTAAGGATAACTAGCAGTAGTGTTGTAAATATTGTTCAAGTTAAGTATACCGATGTAAAAATGCATTACCCACGACATTATCCACGTATTACAATAGTAAAGTAACATTAACTTTGCAACATTTTTGAGGAACATATAGGTACAGGTTGATTTTGAAATCGTGTAATTCCTTTTAACCACGCATTCTACTGGTGATATAGAATAACCCTGACCATATTTATTTTTTATTAGAATTGTGTTTTTGGAGAAATTAATGTATCGATTTGTTTCGTGAAATGGTTTCAGATAGTCATAATTATGTTAACCATCCGAGGCAATTTTAATTTTTTACTAATTAAAAAAATGTCGTAAATAATAACGGGCATTCCTTTTTATTGCCCCTTCTTATTTACGACATCAGTTATTGTTGTAATTTTTTTTTTATTATTAAGATATTAAGATTGTGTCGGGTGGTTAGCATATGACTATCTGAAACCGACAGAAAGGTACATTAATTTTTCCAAAAAAATTATTCTTATAAATAAAATATGGTCAGGGTTATTTTATACCACCAGTAGAATGCGTGGTTAAAAGAAATTACACGATTTCAAAATCATTCTGTATATCATGTTACGATAGAGAAGCATTAAGTCCTTCATAATGGCGGTACATTGGAGTCTTTATATCGTTGCAGCAGTAGCGTGCATCCAACTTGACAGGTGGCGGAACCTATAGCTGGCAGGCTATTACACGCGTTAAGGCCGCATACACATAAGATTTGATATTCCTATACGCTTTTTAAAATGTGTAAAAGGAAAATAGTTACTTCACCGATTGGATACTACATACATAGTTAGTCAGTTGGATGTGTGTTATCCGCACTTAGCCACACAATTGGGCCATTGCGCGTAAGTGACCGGTGAAAAGTTGTTTGGTTACTCATACCACCTCAGCTGCGTCCAGGAAGATAATAGGGAACCGGTGTTGCGCATGCTTCATCGTTTCTGGACTGTTTAGTAGTTTCACCCATTGTGGATACTACATATCTAAAGGTATTATTATATTGTCGTAATCAGATTAAGTCCAGCCCACCTAGTCGGAGGGCGTCCTACACTACAGTCTATCTAATAGTTTTCTTTGTTTCTACTCCCACTATAGTAATAAATCGTGTTTTGCTATTGACACAAATAATACTCAGACGTGGTCATTGATAAAAAAATCACTTATTAACTATTAGACAAAGACCGTAGTACTGGACTATGACATAATTTACAAGATTGCATCGCAGTTTGATAGTACCATAGTCCTTGATAGTAATTTGTATACAATGCATTTTATGAGCAAAACACTACTTACTGTAATTACTTTATCTGTACCTATCTAAAAATTATGGACGCTTACATTGATAATATAGAAAGTAATTGGCTTGCCTTAGCCCTAAGTTAATAGATATTGGTAATTATCATCGAAGCAATTACTCAACACGAAATTGCACACTGATGTATAGCCTCATAAAAATGTCAGTGAGTGTGCAATTACAAATAAATGTTGAAACCTATTGAAGTGTTGAGTAAAATAAATTACTATAAAATGTTGCTTGGTAGTTATAAGATTACTAGTTTTCACCCGCGGCTTCGCTCGCGTAAATGTATGTTAGGTTAGGTTAGGTTTGCAACAGTTATTTTTCTGGATGAAAGGTACCCTATGTTCTATTCTGTACCCCTGATAACGTGTATGCAAAATTTCATGTTGATCGGTTGAGTAGTATAATGAAACTCAATCGTCTAAAATATTATGTGACTATATTACCAAACTCACAGCAATTACACGGACTATTGAGAACGTCTTACTCAGTTGAATGCTAGTTCCTTACTACTGAGCGATCTTTCGCCGAGAGAACGAGTTATTTTTCCCCTCCACAATAACCCCACTATTTAAGAATGATAGTTGGCTGTGTTGCCAATTGAATAAATAAAAACTCCTGAACAGAATTATTAACAAAAATAAGAAATCATGACAGTAGTTAAGGCGTAAAAGCGTAACAAACAAACAAAGAAACTCATTTTCGCATTTATAATATTAGTTAGGATGCATTTATGTCTCAATGTTTCGGAAACATTTACTATAATAAACATAATTATATTGTAAGTTTCTTGTCATGCATGCCTGTCATTTGTATGATTACTGTCATAATGTTATAATACGCATTTTTATATATTTAAGAAGCATTTGTAATTATACAGTTGGTGTGCTTAATAAAATAATATAAATTTTAGGTATCATTATACCTATCTAAACAGCAATCCACTGATTACTAATTAAATATGGACTATATGGACTGAGAATAGATCTCCACCGGCTAGAAATCTGCAGTCGTGTGTAGTTTTTTTGTGATGGGTATTGCAGACCTGCTTAAGACAATACTGCTAATCTGACGTAATCGCTACATTCAAATGGGCGTAAGGTGAAAATTTATCTACTGTTCATTACTTTTCTGTTATACAATAGTTCTTGTAGTAACGGAACGGCCAAGCCACATAATTTGACTAAGATGTAGAGTTTGTGAAGTTAGGCCCTGTAGAGTTAGGGCGTGTAGAATTAGAAGCTTGGCTCTACATGAGATCTGATAACTTTATGACAGTGTGAGTCATATGGTCTCGTCTTGGCAACATTTTACATGAAAATATTTTTGGTGGGATATGCTTTACTAGCAGGACTTTCTACTGCCCATGACACGATCAAGGTCCAGGTCCTCAAAACATCTGTTTTGAGGACCTTGATCGTTTGGATCGTTTGGAGATCCATTGGGTGCATAGAACTTGGGGCAGTGGTATTTCGCCTGTGGCTTCCGCCGCTGTCTCTGTATAGGAACAGGTCCCGGGAAACTACGCAAGCAGTGCAGCAGTACCTAATTCGTAGGGCTGACAACACGCGAGTGACATCTCTGCAACCGTTAATTGCATGTTATTAGTAGCAGAGAGTTTATTAGATACTAGATGTTCCCGCGGGTTCACCCGCGTTTATCGTTACTGCGCCGCCCCCGTGGGTCGTAGCGTGATGTTATATAGCCTATAGCCTTCCTCGATAAATAGGCTATCCAACACTAAAAGAATTTTTCAAATCGAACCAGTAGTAATCACGCAGAATAAACCAGGAGAAACATCGTTTGTACTATGTCTGTAATGGGTAATTATTTTGCTGCGATGTTATTTTAAAACTGCTATATCTCCTAAGATATTCATTGAAATCGAATGATGTACAGGGCAATTTTGTTTTAAATTAAATACTTGTGATGAATAACGTATTTATTTGGATAAGGATTAATATCATGTTTATAAAAATACCTTCGCAAATAATGCATTATTTTAGAACAAATTTCGTTAGCATAAAAATGGTTATAGTGAGCCAACCTTAAAAGATAGACATATGCTGTCGCGGACTTTTTTTTAGAACTTTTAAAGGGGAACAATTCTGTCATACATGATTTTTGCGAAACTTTAACTGTTTACGCAGCGCACGCAGCGGAAGCTCTCAAAAGGAAAAAATACTCTCCGATTTTGAAACATTCTTCATTGGTGCTCCGCTCCTATTGATCTTAGCGTGATGATATACAGCCTATAGCCTTTCTCGATAAATGGGCTATCTAACACCGAAAAATTTTTCAAATCGGGCCAGTAGTTCCTGAGATTAGCGCGTTCAAGTAAACAAACAAACAAACAAACAAACTCTTCAGCTTTATAATATTAGTATAGATAAGTTGTAGAATAACAAGAGAAACTAAATCTTTGCGGAAATCCTAGAATTATAGCAAAGGATCATATTTTAAAAATCTAAAACAGATTTAGGGAACATGTGAACTAGATTATTGATAAAATCCGGCTGATCTTAGGTAAAAAGAGTTTGATTTGCCGATATATATTCATGGACAGATCTCTAGAAATTGTTTTAAAAAATAAAGGAAACACAATATTTTCTGATCGGTTAGGATTCTTTCGAAATTATAATAGTTTCAAATTTGGAAATCGTCCTGCGATTCTCGCAAAGATTTTCCTACCATCCTTCGACATACATACATATCGTGATCGACAATTTGTGCATAGAAAAAATGACAATTCGAATTTAACTGCTTTATTAGTTGATTTTAATTATATTAAACATTATTAGTAAAGGACAATAATAATTTAACAACGATCCGTCAAAATTATGTTATACGCATATATCAAGAACAGTAAATATTCCATACTATGATCCTCAAATAGAAGAACAGAGAGAACTAATGCGACTAACCGAATAATACTCCCAAGCGCTATTTATGTACTTGTTGTGTACCTCATCTCTACAATCGTTACACTAGTTGCCATTTACGTTTCATACATTATCCCTTGTAGGTCCCAAGCTGCCCAGTCCATTTGCTATACATTGTAACGGACGCACAGACTAGCCTTTATGCCTTATTCATACGTACCCAGGGGTGCCACTAAAGAATATTGTGTACGATAGTTTTGTTAGTTTCTGAAGTTTTAACGATGTTCGCTCGCTTAAATATTCTAATGGGGCTGTGTAATTTTATGTGCACTACAAAACATGCATTGTATAGTCGACTAGTGCTACAAATATGTACGAAGTACCCTGAGGTGTATTGAGAACACTCCTCAAACTTACCACAATACTGATATTGTGGTAAGTTTGAGGAGTGTTCTCAATAAATATATGTCAACTTATATATGCTTGTCACGGTCATTTAGGTTTGTTTTTGTTAAAACACAGTTGGTCAAGTCTCAGAAAACATTATTTAGACTATGTTAATGTGGCCAAAGCATCGCGTCTCAATAAGTACAAGTCGTGGTCAAAGATCACGCAGGGAGTGTTTGTACTAGTTATGTTCCGGATATCTGTATCCGTATCCGGGGATATCCGCGGGAGAAAAAGATCTGTATCCGTTACATTTTTGACGGATCTTTTACTTTATTTATTTTTTATACATAGATTCAATTCTATTTGTAGGTGATTAGGTAGCAATAAAATACTATTACATTTCAATCAAACTATTTTCTATTTCTAAAAATGTTATATTTGGCATCAACATTTATCGTAGTGAGTTAACATACGATACAATACGGCACGTAACTTAAAGGAATTGAATCAACTATCTAATATATGTTTAAACACTTACTATAGTATAGGAAGTTAATATAAAATATTAATTAATATATCTTTATAATGAGATCAATTGAGTTTAAATCTTTGTAACATTTATTATAGAAACTTATAAGATCACTTTTATAATAAAACTTAAATCTTTAGGTCACGCACACCGACACCGATTGGGTAAGAAAGTTAAGATCCGTATCCGTATCCGCGGATCTTGTCGCCAATGATCCGTATCCCTATCCGTGGATCTACATTTTTATTTATCCAGCACATCACTAGTTTGTACCTAAGACAAGATTCTTAGTTTGCTTACAAAGTTTTTAATTATAAACAGCTCACCGGTGAGCTGTTTATTTACGATTGATATAACATCTATTCAATAGTTCCAGTGATTACCAACTACATACACCCAAACAAACTTACATTTTCGTACCAAATATTAGTAAAAATTACCCATCAGTCAAGCTACCTGTCAATGTCTAGAGATTGGCCAACCCTACAGCTCAACCAAAGCGACGTCCATCACGTGTCTGCGCTGATTGCTGAGGAAATTAATCACAATAGCGGAATAGCCGTGCCATATGTACTTTTGTTAATCTTAACTTTTTTATTCCGTCGTCACCAGGAACTCTTATATTTCATTGTTAGATCTATAATAATAGGTTCACTTCGGACTGGCAGGTATTATAAGGTAAAATTATAACGGTCATTGGAAACGTATAATTATGTAAGGCTTTTGGAACGCTTAATATTTATGTACCGGTTAATAAAGGTGTGGTTATAATTAAGGGTCAAATAGTATTGATGAATAATATTGTTGGGCTAACGTCATAGAATTTGGTCACTCTATTTACAAATGGACGAAAATGTATTTTTTAATTATTCATGTATAATTTGTTTTTCTCCCTAATATGATAGACGAAAATGTTAGTTAGTTTGTTATACTTTTACCCCTACTTGACCGAACAGCTTGAAATTTCGCATGCACAGTTTTAGGGGTACAAAAAAGGACATTTTACCTTACCTTTACTTTACTGTTCATTCGGAAAATAAGTACAGCTCCTGAGCGTAGCCGCGGGCAAAAACTAGTACTAATCATAACACGTTACCAACTGTATCTTTGAAGTTTAAAGCTTGCTGCGCATATACATATAACAGAGATATATTTAAATATTAAACTCAGCATAAAAAGAGTTCAAATAAAATAAACAATGTTAGGCCATTGTGTATTTTAAGTGTCAGCTGTTAAAATACACAATAGTTTCAGCGACCTAACTACAAACGAATGGGAGGTCGTAAGTCTGGCAGACCGAGGCATGTTGGACCGACATTGATAAGTTTGCCGGTGTACAGTGGCATTGTGAAACCACTAGTGAGGGTGAAGACTGGTATTATTGGTAGGAAAAAAGAGTTAGGAGCATGCTCTTATTTGATACAATAATAATAATATCAGCTCTGTATGTGAACTGTCCGACTGCTAAACATGGGCCTTTTCAGTTTTTGAGAAGTGTTAAGCCATAATCCACCACGCTGGTCCAGTGTGCGTTGGCATACTTTACACATCCTCGAGAGCGTTATGTAGAAATCTCAGTCATGCAGGATTCTTCTCGATGTTTTCCTTTGCCGTTATAACGAACGATAGTGAACTAATAAATACGTACATAACTTCGAAAGGTCAGAACTGTGTGCCTTGGGATCGTATTCAGTACCTCGAAGAGGCAGATTTAGGTTCTCCCACTAGACTATAGCAGCGTTAATTTGATGCCATACGAAAATGTAAATTATGGAAGAAATCAATTTCCAACTTGTGTATAATTAAGTACATAGGAGATACAAAGTCTCAAATGTATATTCCCGCAGGAATAGGTAGAAACTAGACCCACCTTTGCTGGTAAGTTTTAATTGTGGGCAAAACAACTGCTGTTTAGTGGGTTCCAAACACCGTGTTGCAACAATTTCTTGACAGAAAATCCCAATAATACTTTATTCGAGTCTCGAACGCTAGACCTCATATATTTCCTATAGCTACGCCATTTTAATTATTGAATATAATCATTTAAATCACATGACGATATGGGATAATGCTGTAGTTATCCACTAATTTAGTTTAGTTAAACCAGTGTGGTTAATAATAAATTACATTCCATTAGCCGCCGTAAACTGCGCAACGTTATTATTTTGCTGTGCTTGTTTAACTAGTGATAGGTCTTAAATAAATCCTCATTAATTAATTAATTAATATGCAATATATATACGCTCACATACATACGCAATACTGTGTAATTTAGTATTAGTGCTTCAAAACAATTGATCAGAAATGGGATTTATTAGTCAACTCAGATTAATATCTTACTACCAATAAAAGGACTTTAGCTCGCTATTATTTATGGACCTAGGGATCCTGTGAGGTAATTTAATGATATATATATATATATATATATATATATATATATATATATATATATATATATATATATATATATATATACATTAAATTATAATATGGATAATTATAATTTTAATCATGGACTTAATTCTCGTCTTATTTGAAATTCATAAATTCTCTGTAGTAAGGAGTCTTAGACTTTACAAAGGACACGGCAATGTGCTGGACTCCTATATCATGGTACTGAAACATATCTGAAATATTGTTGTGGTAATCTCTGACCCACCGCCATAATATAAACTGTCGCACTGCTAGGCACAGACCTCATCGGGGTAAGACAGTAGTCCAACACGCTGACAGTGCAGTTTAGCAGACTTCACACATCTCGAGAACATTGAGAAGAACTCTCAGACATATAGCTTTCATCAGGATGATGATGATGATTTCTTTACGGTCAAAGTGTAATTAGCTATCTAAGAACTTCTAAAAATCAAAAGTTCAGATCTCTGCATAGCAATCCAAAAGGCTCTCGTGCGCCAAAAAATATAGGGTTTATAGCTTAGTTCGTACTCGCGCGTACAATGACGAAGCTTTAAAAGATATAGTGATAAGCCCCCTCGTCATACAAAACCTTATAGATGTGATTAACTGTAGTTTTAATCTAGCAATATATCAATAGCACAATAGCCCGAATTGAGCTACCGCCAAACTTTTGTCTTCAACTGTACATAAATACATTTGGTCTACGAGACCATCGTTTATTGTCTCAAAGTTTTGTTGTCTACTTGTATCGTGCGAATGGAGTTAACCGTTGTTATCGTGTATCGTGAAAACTTTCGTTATTTGTTTTGTTAACGATAACGTTCCACGATATTAGTTGGTACGTTCGGATAAGTAATAATTAATTGCGTTAGTTGTCTTAGTTGGTAAAAGTTGGGGGTGGTGGGCTTTGTAGGCCTGCCCGCCATACGTTCAGCATCAGTTCCGAGAGGCGGCGTGCGTGTTCCCACGCGCGCCTCTGTATCGAGTCGTCGCCCATCTAAGGGGGCGACAGTAGGGTTTTGTTGAGAAGTGACCAGAGGTCTTATCGTGTAGTGGCCTGCCGTTTCATACGGCGGGCCGAAACGTCGGCGGGGTCGGGACCGCACGTGCAAGTATTCGCGCGGCCCCGCCGATTGCGGTTTTGTCGAGGAACACCGTGGTAGGTTTAGTCGTTAATCCGGGGGTCTAATATCATCATTTCAACATCTTTCTTTACCCCGGTGAGTCTGACATAACCCCTCCCCCTGCCCCCGCGGAGGAGTATGTTTTAATGCATTCCCGCATGTAAAAACAAAGAAAAAGTTTGTTAAAGTTTATTGTTATTGGGGCAGTGAGGGCTTGACCATTTTGATTAAATATGACGTACCTATGGTTTTTATATACCTAAAGTCTTAGTACGTAATAAGGTAGTTCACGTCAAGTCAGTAATGTTACCCACTAATTAAATATACCTACTTCCTGCGGACTGTCTCGGTGGCCCAACGATAGTGTGATTAATATGCTTGAACACTGAGACTTGATTAGCAAACCAGGCAAAGTATATATAGGCTCTATATCTCCTGAATTATGTTAGATACTATCATAGATAATAGTTTCTTTTATATTAATTAATATAAGAGATTACAAAAAATAGACTGCTTTTTGCGATAGAACATTTCATGATTATTTGTTACAACCGTATTTTGCGATTGTAATGATTTGGTGTACTGTTAAAAATCTGTCTATTATATCATGAAATTTTCATTAGCAGATAGATTCTAGAACTGAATCCGGCAGCCGGCAATAGGGCCATCAGCTAAAACGTGGAATCTAAAACCAAAGCTGGCGAAGTGTGGATTTGTTACACGTCCGCCAAACATAGGCGACGGCTATGTATTCAAACTTATATTATACTAGACGTGCCCGCGGTTTAACCCGCGTTTATGATTACTGAGCTGCCCCCGTGGGTTGTAGCATGTTGTTATATAGTCTATAGCCTTCCTTGATAAATGGGTTATCCAACACTAAAAGAATTTTTCAATTGGAACCAGTAGTTCCTGAGATTAGCGCGTTTAACCAAACAAACAAAGTCTTGAGCTTTATAATATTAGTATAGATGCGAAAGTTAGTTTGTTACACTTTCACGCCTTAAACTTTTGCCCGATCATCATAAAATTTCACATACACCTTGTCAGGGGAACAGAAAAGAACATAGGGTATCTTTCATCCAGAAACAAGTATTGTTGTTGAGTAACATAACCTAAATTTATGTGGACAAAGCCGCGGGCAAAATCTAGTGTAGGTATATATAAATATTGATTTACTGTTGATTGTACGTATAGAAAATGCCATTGCGCTAGGCCAAAAACAAGCATAATATGTGAGCAAACTTAACACAGTGTGTAAGGTTATCCTACAAAAATTAGTTCCAATATGATGGTGAATTCCTGAAAGGTTTTTATTTGGCAAATATAATATGAATGCGTATTTTGTACTATGTATATAACGTACAAGTGCCTCTATTTATATAATTCTGTTGCCCTTTAAGACACCAATAAGTCAGCGTATCGTTAAAAGGTTTTTATTTGCGTAATATTACCATAAACATTGAATTGTACCCTATTCTATATTTCTGCGATTGAAAATTATTATCTAACAGTAAATAGTGTAGAAACATGCGACTCAATAGAAAGTAAACTAATTGAAAGGGACAGATCTTTGAAATACAATTTTCACAGAACAATTATAATAGTTGCAATACAGAAATATGAATAGATTCTGGCTACACATAACATTCCAATAACAATATAAGTAATAAATAGTTTAATAGTTATTGTTCTCAAGTTTCACAATTATAGAACAGATTAGTTAATAGTGTTAATAATAATAATATCTGCCCTGTATTAAACTGTCCCACTGCTAGGCATGGGCCTCTTTTAAAGGCTCCTACACACAATGCCGGCACGAGCCGCCGGCTTTTGCGGAACGGTACTTGCCGCCGGCTTTTGCCGGGCATTTGTGTCGCCGGCATGTGTCGCAGAAACTTGCACAAAGCCGCCGAGTATCATTCCAGTTATGACAGTCGTGTAGAACGCTAGCCGCGCGGTACGCCGGCATTGGGCGGCCATGCCGGCGGCTTCTTTGTGCGGCAAAACTGGCGGCTTTGTATGCCGCCGGGTGCACCGCGGCTTGACCGGCGGCAGTGCCGGTGGTAGTGCCGTCGGCACTGCCGCCGGTACTGCGTGTAGGAGCCTTAAGGGTTAGGCCACAGCACGCTAGCCCAGTGCGGGTTGGCAATCTTCAAATATCTTCGAGAACATTATGGAGAACTTTCAGACATTTAGGTTTTCTCACGATGTTTCCTTCACTGTTAATGCGAAAGTACTCATTTACTGTAATATTTAAGTGTTTTTGTTGCGTGTTTCTGTGTTGTAATACGTCTTTATTTATTAATTAATATAACGTTTTTTTTGCTTTGTTTGTTTGTTTGCTTTGTTTCTCCTACAATTAAGGGCATACGTAATTTTGCATTTTTATAACGCTATGTTTACAACTATGTATGTATTATATGTATTGGGTAGGGAATTCTTTGTATAGTAATATAAAATACTAAACAATGATTTATATCACATTAAAACACAATTCAAAATCTAACTATTAAATAGGCTGACTATATTTATAGCTAATTTAAACAAGAAGTAGTATTTCATAGGTTATAAATACAAATATAGTCCAACAGTGGGTGTTTACTAAATCCATAAACTTTATTATTGTAATTTTCGTCACTATGAATATCGTATTCGTCTCCTTAAAAGCCTTCAAGGAAACTCCGCTACACGGTCAGTCGTAATAAAATATTGCACATACTTTTTGGAAACTTGGACAGCTTAATATATGGGCCTTCCGTAAAGTTATAAGCATTGAACACCGAATTGGATGGTTATACAAATGATGACTCGTTTTGTTAATTGTTTTCGATGTGTGGTCTTGATTAAGAGCAGACCACCCCATCACTTATTGTGTGCGTATTCATAAAAGGAGATTGAGTCGTTCATGGCCCGTCAGACTCAGGGTTCAGTAAACAATGCGTGATGTTGGATGTTCTTTGTTGTGATCAGTTTCTAGTTATTGTGTATTGTCTTTTGGTGTAATCTATCGCGGTAGAACTACTTTTATCGAACAAAAAGAAAATGAAATACAATGAAATGTCTCGTTAATATAGCTGTATAAAACGTTGCTTTTTATCTACACCGCTGCATTCAGATGTCAAACATAGTTAAAAAAATGTGAATGTTTCTACATCTGGTAACCTTCAGACATTCACAGGGGTGATGCTATGAATGTGATTTTACATTAAATATTGGCTGCACCAATGGGGTAGTAGTTTATGTGTTTGCATTGGCATGGCGACAACTGCCACTACAACAAATAGTATGGGTTCTAATCCCATACGGGTTAAAGTTTTGCGTGATAAACAAATGGCTGTGCTGATTATTTTATAATACTGGATAAATTCCTGTTTTGCGAGGGACTGTTCAAACATATACTAAATGGATATGTTTCAACAGTCCCTCGCAAAACAGGAATTTATCATAGTTATCTTTAAAAAAAAAAGCGAAAAGCAAGTGTTGCCTCTATAAGTAGGTATATATTATAGATGTGGGTACAGATGATTTCTCAAAGAATACTTAAATTCAAAGGGAAGAGATTAACAAGATTAGCACGAGCTTTATAAGCAAAAAATAGAATAGATGATATCTGTCACGCATATTAACTTCTTTTCTCTAAGACAAATTGCAAGGTACTAATACTTTAGCTGGTCCCTCATTCTGAATCTTTGTGGCAAGTTACATGTACGGACGATTACACTAAGCTGTATGCATTAGTTAATTATTTTAGCCATCTATTTATATTCTTAATTTAAAGTAATCTTATGCTATAAAATATTTCAGCGGTAGCAAAAGCATGAGTAACAGAAGTCCTCTCACAGTAGCGCTCACGATTATAAAACAAAGTACCGATTACAATGGTAATGAGCCGCTTCATTGACCTGAGGGGTATCACGACTTTAAATCATTAATCGTTCAAAGCTTTTGTAACCACTGAATTCCTGGTCTCTTTCTGGATCAACTATAGTATAAATAAATAAGAAGCTTTCATGAGGTTTTGAGACTTTTAAGGGTCAAGGCAGAGACTCTCTGCAAGGTCCGTCTGCTGTCATAATCATGCACTGACACTTACTGCCGATTTGTTATGCTTGGTTTGATATATGGGTCAAGCAAAGTCGTATTTAACTTTCCTGCGTTTCTAACAACAGCAGCGCAGATTTAGATATCATATTATCTGGTAGATTTGGGCCTCATAAGTGGGTGGTAATGTTTTAAGACCTACTTATTAGGCCTAAAACTGTCAAGAAATTTTATACTATTAAGAATATGTTGGCAAAGTGCTCCTTAAGACCTTTTTGTCATTTTATTTTGTAGAATTCCTACTTTAAAACTCTTTATGACCACTCTTTTATTATTACGTAACGCTTAGGTAACCAAGTATAAATTAACAAGCCGTTCAGTGTGCGGTTTAATGAGGGCAAATTCACATACTCATATCTCGATTGAAATTGTACGTATAAGGGGTGACATTCTTTCCATTGCTAATTCGATCCTTGGTAAGTCTGTTGAGCTGTAAAATTGCGGTATTTACAATCAAATTGGAATGTACTATATAATAGATGTGCTGATTGTAAACAGGCTGCAAATGTCATCCAAATCTCTGATCTTTACAGGTTCTCAATACTTAATATATATTTAAGTCCTTGTATTTGTACAAGAAAATAATTGATTGAAAATGTACGTAAGATACTTAAAGGTGAAAAAAGCTGTGACACTATCTGATCAAAAAATTTCAATACCTAACTGTAGAAAGTCAGTCACTAGTATATTGGAACAATATACTAGAAGAGAGATAGTTATACTGAATTTATAGGTGATAGGAATTTTCTTATGTTTACGCGAATTTTATAGATTGAAATTAAACACTTTATATGGATTTTGTCGCGGTATTTATTTTACTTTAAAACACTTTCATTACATAATTTTGAAACAGGTGTCTTCCCGTGAACATGGCTGGCTGCTGTAAAGCAACCGAAACGTCGGTCGGGGCAAAGTAGAAACTTAAATATAAATAGATTTAATTAATTTAAATAGCTTAAATAGTAGTAAAGTTCAATAATAGTAGTGTTAGAGTTTCAAAATTATGTAATAAAAGTGTTTTTAAGTAAAATAAACAACGCGACAAAATCCGTATAAACTGTTTAATTTCAATAATAGGAATTATCATAAAATACGTATTATTGGAACGAAGTTCCTTATCGCGCGTTGCGAAAGGGGGCTAGACGGAAAAAATTAAGACCAAAAGTTGTAACGACACTTTTTATGTCATTATATATTGATATATGTAACCATAGTTACGCGCTTCGACTGCGTGTGTCAAATGCATGGTTGTGTGCGTGTAGTTTTTTTTCATTAATTTAATGTATTTCTAATGCTTATTTTATTTATATATTAGGATTCGACCCTCCTTCTCCATATAAACTTTAACTGTGCCAAATTTCATACACCTCCGTCGGCGCAATTTTCGTAAAAAGGGGTCGTACAAAGTTTTTGCTTTACGTATTATATAGATAAAGCGGGACTTTGAAAATACATCCATAACGGGTATCACGTACGTTGTGATGAGTATGATAATAAATTGTTGTCCTCATTTACGTCGGATTACGTATCAATTCATTAAAATTGTAAGTTCAACAACATCTTTGTCCCAAGGTTCGGGTAAAATTTCGTCACTACAAGATAAATGTTACGAGGCTCGCAGATAAAAATAGCGGTCGCTAAGATTTCTAACCCAACTCATAAAAAAAATATAAATCTGGTGACGTAGTATACATTGTCTGCTGAAAGTCTGGTATATCTATATCAAATTACGATCACATAATTCATTTACAAAAAATATTTTCTTGAAATGTAAATTTTTGTAAGTAGGTACTACATAAAGTGACAGTTGACTACGAATAAAAAATGCTAATTTTGCCTGCCTTGATATGTTTAGTAAAAATGTATATTTAAATGTGTAAATAAGTACATTATATACAACGCTAGCTGTAAAGGAAACTAGAAAAACCCCATTGAAAATGTAATTACGCACACAAATTGGTCTAAGATTAAGTATTTTCTTTCCTACTGATTAAGTTTATATTACATTATATTTGTTAATAATAAAAAAAAATATTATTATAACTAAAAAAAATAAAATTTTATTACAATTCCTTCACTAATTAATCAAAAGGAACTTCGTTCCATCCGGGTGTCCCTTGACACCTCTCAAGTTTTTATTTCACTGATAAAGTAATTAGTTATAGTTACTAAAATTCAATGTATCAATTAATTGATTTAGATAATTATAATTATTAAACAAATTAAGGTGTCTATTGATGTTTTATATCGCCAATTTAAATAAGACATTTTGATTGCGACTACTATAATATAATGAACATCTCATAGTGCCCATAAAAGTACACAACGTGTCTGTGAATCACCAACGTATTTGTTGTCAAGGCCTTGCGAGTTTTTGTTTAATTTCATTACTAATCTTATTGTCATTGTACATTTATTTATAAGATTACTGCTGCACTTGCTATAGTTCGAAACTACACCCAGACTGGGTAATTAGTAATGGATCATAATTGTTTGTATCCCGTGTGGTGATGGAAAACACGAATCTCGATTCGACATAGTGGCAACCGCATTGGGTCAATTGTGCAGTCAAAGTCAAATAGTGTCCTACTTTCAGGGTTATTTTAACAATTAGAGTAATCGCACCGCTTAAGGGTGGACATACTTGTCAATAATTCTATGTATTTTATAACATTATTAAGACCTAGAATTCGCCGTATCATGTTTTTGCTACTAAAATAAATACACATATGTTTATGTAGAGCAAAATCTTGGCATCGAACTTGAAACTCAGTCGTGGGAGGCGATTAGCTTACTGCTAGTCATCGATGAAGTACTTATTATTTTATTAATTATGTTACATCAGACGGTATTGTATAGAACTAGTACAATCTTATTAAACACCTACTCTTATTATTTCCCCTAAAGAAAAATATGTTATTTTCTCGATAACATAGGTTGAACAGACATAGTTATTTGGAGGAATGCATCATAGGAATTAAGAGACAGTTTCTTTAGGAAAAGATACATACAAGTTGGAATACTCATTAATTTCTCAGCAATTATCTAGGCTATTTACTTACGTAAAGATTTGACTAGTATCTTGCAAAGTAGGTTACTTAGCGAAACTTTCATTTCCCCGACCTTATGTCCCCTAGATAGCAAAAGACACGGTAAAAGCTTCCGTGTCCGCCGTCGTGATATCAGCCGACGGTTGGCGCTTCAGACCACCTGTGGCGTAGATTAAGATACGAGCGGCACACTCAAGATTTAAATTTATTGCGTTACGTGTACATACGTACTAAGTGTACGTGAGCTTGCATATATTGATAATATTTAATCAAAATGTTATAGCATTTGATAACTTTGTAAGGAGTTTGAAAGTCTAAATTTGTAGCAAATATTTTGGTAATTTTTTTTTACCAATGCATAAGCGCAACATTATCTATTTTATGAAAGCCATGACTTAAAAAGGAAATTCTTTCTTCTGTTGTTAAGAGTGCTTGGGCTACGAGAAATACCTGTACTTCAATACAAGTATTGCGACCAAAACTATTAAACAGTTATTATAACAAATACTGTTTGTAGTCTATACAGTTTTGCAAGTATCGGATGCGCAAACGTAATATCAAGGTGTATTATATAAATAACTAGCTGTCCCGCGCAACTTCGTCTGCTTCACATTAGATAATCTTAGCCCGTTTAAAAAAGAAAAGCTAACCTATCTTTTAGGCTGACCCCACATTTGGCGTGCGCGTTTCTCGGGCGTGTGAGCGACGCTGGCGCCGCGCGCGCGCCAGCGTCGCTCACACGCCCGAGAAACGCGCACGCCAAATGTGGGGGACGCCTTAAGTTGGACCAAATTACAGATGGTTACGAAGTTTGATCAAAATCGGTTCAGTAGTTTAGAAGTCCACAGCGGACAAACAACGTGACACGTAATTTATATATATTATTAAGATTGCGTTTATTTCTAAGTATATGGTACATTAGGATCATATACATTCAACATTGATTAACACATTGCGTTATCTTTGCTATTGATTATAATTATTATAAAAACAATCAATGAATCCCAAAAGCATGTACTCTATACAGGAAAACAATATCATGATGAATCTAGCATATCAATACAGTAAATAATGACACGAAAAGCATTAAATTGTACCATTTCACACTTTTTATTAAATAATTATACCATTTCACTTTTTCGTTATAATACCTTCAACCTTCAATTGTACCAATTACGTTAATCTTAATTACTTTGAAATCTACTCTTTCACATGGACCGAGTAATTTACATTTAAATACTTACCTAGTGTTTACATTCAAGTATGCGTCACAGAGCTGTTAACATTCCCATAATAATATGTCAATACAAGCGATGACCAGTGACTCATTAACTACCTTGAGATACCTTAACGGTCAATTTCTTGAAGATTAAATATAACTTATTGCTTATAGTTATAATATTCTATGTTCTTATTATGTTTATTGAATTAATAGATGTTGCCCGTGGTTTCATTTTAAAAAATAAAGTAATAGTAATAGTACATTTTCTGGATAGAAGGTACTCTATGTCCTTTTCTCTTCCTCTGACAAAGTGAGGATGATGGGTGACTACTTGATAGTTAATGTGTGAAAGCGTAAACTCATCGCATTTATAATATTAGTTAAGATACTACCGAGTTCCCATAATATGTTCAGATACTAGACAAATGAAAATTCTTTCGTATTTATTTCCTTTGTACTGTGTGAGCGTCTTTGTTAGTACTGTGGAATTAATAAGTACTTACGTGTAATTTTAGCACAGTTAATTTTTGAAATATAATAATTATAGCATGTAGGTAATAAACGCATTTTTATCAAATTTTGTTTCTTTTCTATCCGCTTACAAATAGTTTTAAAATATCTTCAGATAAAATAAAAACAGTCTTAGGATGACTATGCAGGCTGAGTTATTTGGGTAGAAAATCTTAATTTTATAGGTACCTAATCAGTAACAACAATAAAATACAATAATGACTCCACGCTTAAACTAACTAATATGCACCCGTTGATTATCTATATATTACAGAAATACTGTGAAATAATCATCTGTGCTAAATATTGTGAAATCGGTAAACGATTAGCGAGATTAAGCAACGCTGGGTGCGGTCAGTCTATAGATGGGTGACCGCTTAGTGGTATTTCATCTGAGCGTCTCCGTGCTTCGGAGGGCACGTAAAATGTCGGTCCCGGTTGTTGATAAATTGACAGCAGTCGTTAAGCTATGTCAGAGGCCTATGGGCGGCTTGAACAACTCTTGACAACAGGTTGGCCACTAACCACACGAAAAGAAGAAAAGAAGATCTGTGCTAAAATGACGTAATAGGTATGGCGGCTCCTACAGTACACCCACAGCAGCCATCTTGAGTTCTTTATCGGCTTAAAGACTTAGCTATATTAGCTACTGTAGGAAATCAGCGTTCAGAATCCTGTACGAGAGTAGTAATTAAAAGAGAGGTCTTGGTAGCTTGGTTTTGTACCAAATCCGTATAGATTTAAAATTCATTACAGATGTTCTTTATGTTGTTTAATAATTACATCTGTAACTAATACATTTTTAAACATATAATAAAATATATGAGATAAATGTAAGCAGCACAGAATAACCGGCCATAATCACCAATCAATTTTAACCTATTTTGACAGAGCGATTGGCTATTAGCATAACATTCGTATAAAACCAATAAATACGTTATTTATCGGTGATGTAACAAACTCGTAACAAGATATGCTAATTTGTAAATATGTCTGGATCGTAATAAGTACATGCCTAGTTCTCCGGGCAACATGTTTATGTTTGTGTATGAACGTAGCTTTTATGTTATTTAAATAAAAAGTCGTTAATTAATGAAAATATTGTGTCTGAACCCTGGAGTCCGAGCCTTAACCAAGAGATTAATTGTTGAAGCAGCGGTTGGATAAGGCAATGGACTTATAATTGAGGGGTCGTGGGTTCGAGTACCACCACTCTCCCCGCTCCTAGAGTTTATAGCCTAGCTGGAGGGGTAAACGAGAATAGAATTAATTTGTAACCAAAATTGCTAGAAACTTTTTATCGTGCTGTGAAATTTGACACGCTTCTGAAAGGAGGCCTATGTCCAACATTAGGATAGGTATATTAGCTGTCACACTGCTACTCAATACTCGTTCATCATCCAGATCTAGACATATTATATGACAAAATTTGCAAATGTCAAAATATAAATGCTTTGGCCATGGGCCGTTAACTTCGTTCTATGAAATTTTGATAAATACATAAATAGGTAATTATGTTTGATGTTGACCAGCTATATAAGATTACATCATGTGTTCAAGAGTACAAGTAAATTTGTAATTGATACTAATTTGATCTAGGCTAGTTATAGTCATACAATCAATTCTGCTTAAAGTTGTTATACGTCTTACGTCACAATGATATCAGTAGAACATGATTGGTCAGATACCTGCACATCTCAAAGGCATGACGGAATATGAACTGGTACTTAGTCCATTTACTAAATATCCTAGATGATTTTGGCAGATGAAACCGATGGCTTTACATGTAAAGTAATGAGATTATAGAGTCCTACTTCGCCTGTTCTCAAAGGCCGTTTCTTTTTAATTACCTCGAGTTCTCACGTCGCCGAGTCGGTTACAAAAAGAAACTCGAATACACAACGGGAACTGACGAGAGAATTTTGTATTCCATGAATAACGTTGACCCCTTCAAAAAACAAATCGCGGTCGATGGGCATTTGCAATATCGGAGGTATTTTCTGCATTGTATTTTGAAAAGCAAAGGGGACTTAGTAGGGATCAGGAACAATGGTTTCTACGCTAAGTCATTCACATCAGGTCAAAACGTAATAACATTGTGTTAGTTGTGATCTTCTGTGTGGTGTGAGTTGTATCCAGTACTTTAAGCTTGAGCAACTAATACCTTCTCAAATATAATAAGAATATAAAATATCAGCCCTGTTTATAATCTGACCTACTGGACTATGCACGGGTTGCTTCTTAGCATAAGAAAAGCTGGCCATAGTTCACCACGCTTACTTAGTGCGGTTTTGTCGGACATACTTCATTTATCGTTCATAACATTATGGTGAACTCTCAGACATGCACATTTGCTCGCAAAGATTTCCTTCACTGCAAGTAAGCGACATTAAACTAATTAATACGCACATAAGTACGAGAAATCCTTAGGTCTCCCTAATAGACTAACAGTGCCTTTATTAACACCTTCACCTATATTATTATGACTAGTGGTCGCCAATTGGTCGAAATTCGACCATAATTGATTCAAATTTTAAGTTTAATCGTTATAACGGTTTTACTGTCTATAACTATACCCTTACAATCACATTTCATTAAGTCTCCTACTCCACATACATGATATGTAACCACAGTTACGAAGAATTCTACGACATCAGGCGAACAATGCCGAAATACTATGAATGCGATTCGACTGCGTGTGTCAAATGCATAGTTGTGTGCGTGTAGTGTTTTTTCATTAATTTACATACACACATACATAGATTCACGCCTGTTTCCCAGATGGGTAGGCAGAGACTACGGATTTCCATATGCTATGATCCTGACACACTTATCTGGCTTCATTCACTTTCATCACATTCCTCGATACAGATCGGAGACGTTCTGGACAAAGGCCAGGTTAAGAGCACCTTAAAACGGCGAGCGTGTATGAGAAATATGAGGAATTCATTAATTTAATGTATTTATAATGCATAATTATTTTATAAAAATATTAGGATTCGCCATTCCTTCTCCATATAAATTTTAACTTTGCCAAATTTCATACTCCTCCGTGCGCTCAATTTTCATAAAAAGGGATACAAAGTTTTTGCTCCACGTATTAATATATAGATAATATATAAACATATAAATACGATTTCTACTATCAACATACATACATAGCATAACAACGCTATGTATGTTGATAAAAGGTTTGAATTGGCAATACTTGCTTAAGGCTACGACCACCACAAGCATGTCTTGTTTTATGCCTCGGATACTTTTAGCCTATCTATCACAATGCGTATCAGTAGTCTTTCCACCCAGTCCTGCCTAAGTTTAAGTCCTATGTTTATTTATGCAGCGTTAATTGCACCAGTTCTACGTACCATCGCCCACGTGTTGATGTCATTTCGCAGTAACGCCTGTTCAGTTGGGTTATAATTAGATCCTGTAGATATAGTATACTATATTTCTTACTAACTACCTTGTTGCTTCGATGGCAGAGGTTTGCGATTGATTTGTAAGCGATCCACTGGTGCTACAAAATGCTATAAGGACTTATGTTAAAAAATCTTTAAAGCAGGCACGCACTTTGCCGCAGCCTATACGGAAATGTGCATTCCTCGCGTCTGCAATAAACGCGTCTTATTATGTGGGACTTAAAACATTTTGGATACACCAATATATTATATTTGGTGATAAAGCAACGGCAAATGTCTCTCTTCTGCTAAAGCCTAGTCATATCGTCCAAGCCAAATAAGAACTTATTCGAGCCCCACAATAATTTACTTATCTACTTAAAATTTGAATTATAGAGATTCAATGTCTTTTCGTGATTCCATATATTACGAATATAGCTAAATAAATACATAGAGCCGGGATAGTCCACAGAAATAGTAGGAAGTACGAGTCATAAAATCGGTTCACACGATCACAGTCAATTACGTCCCTCTAGTAATTTCACGCCTCCTCTGATGCTAAATTAATGAAGAACGATACACAACTCAATTTTTTAGCGTTTCGCTGTCGTGGTCCAACTGTGATGTCCAACCAATTGGACTACGGGTCTTCGGTAGGGGCGATTGTCCAATCAAAGTTGGACAATGAAAACATTACTAGACTCGTGGTCAAGCTGATTTATTTTAATATTATTCAATTAATATAGTGATCGACCGAACTTTCAGTTTCGGTCACTAATTATTATTATACATTTAAGAAAAATCAATATCAATGAAATCAACTCTGTAAACCTATAAAATAATGTTTAACATAATTTGTGTAACGCATGCCCTACAGTTATTTCACCAGTTAAGACTTGTAACTGTATCTCCCTGATGTACCTAATCATCGTTTTCAGTTACACATTTTCGTCTCAGTGCTACAGTTTTCTTAATTTCTCTTATTTTTGCAAGGGTTGTTATTTTCTGTAACATATTTAGAAAGTGAAATATGTTGACTTTTTTCGTGTTTAAAATACGACTTAGGTTTGAATGCGACCCTTCCAAAACATTATTTATTCTATGTCTTTCACTATACACGCTTATCAGCTTACCGAATTTCACAATCCTTTTTAATCCAGTGTCGCTCTTATTGAATAATATTTATAACTATAAATAATATAATAATCATATATAACAATTTAAAAAAAGTTATGGAATAATAGTAATATAAATCAGTTGGACAACGAGTCTAGTAATGGTTTCATTGTCCAAGTAAAAATAATGATTGGACAACCGCCTCTACCGAAGACCCGTAAAACGATTTTTATGACATCATAACTTATATTTTTGGAGAAAACTCGTTTATAAAATAAATCGGATTTCTTATATTTAAAAGTTAATTTGCAAGACACAAAAATATATATTTATTTCTAGCTTTATAAAATAAATAAAATAATTTAAATAAAGACGTGATTGGAGTCACTGATTAAACTAGTTTTAAAATAAACTATAGTATCTGCGACTACACTCGTGTTACTTGAAAAGAACTATCCTATGTTCTTACTCTGTTTTGATATCTAAATGTAAATAATTATATCAAACACAATCAAACCTATTGTACCGGCGAGCGCAAGCGTAAAATCGTAATGAAGAGACGTAGCTACTTTTTCATTTATAATATAAAGATTTATTGCAACAAAGAATATTTTCTTTTTTAAAGAGAAGGCTTTACAAACATTCAAACAACGGGCACAAAGAACACCCAGACTTGGAACAACCAATTGTAGATCACATATTTTTTGTCCTGTGTGGGGATCGAACTCACAACACTCTTTAGTTATTGCCGCCCCAACATATTAGATAATTGCCCTTTAGCATTCTGAGATGTAATTATCTAATAATGTAATTTTAATTCACTATATGAACATTTCTAGAACTGGAAAAGTTTTTTTAGCTGTCCTGTACCATTTGTATCTTCACCATCTTCCGAACATTTCCAAGACGCATCTGTCTTATTCTAAGATCTTAATAATGTTCTGTACAAATTAAGTGTCATAATTAATTATGCAATGGCCGGTACAGAGTAGCATCTTCGGTACAGAGTAATGCACCAATATGTATTCATAGCCCCAGCTTCATTAGCCACTTGCCTCCCAAAGGAACTCTTCAGCGTCCTTTTATTAATTTCTTGCAATCGTCTCTTAAACGCTAAAATCTACCCTATTTTTTCGCTTTAATTTTAAGACAATTTTCACATTCAATATTTATATTGTAATTTTAAAATAACTAATACGAATATGGCTTTAAGAAGATACCTTAAGGAATTTTTCTAAAGGCATTTATCATTAAATGGTAGAATGCTCGAATTATTTTTAAATTGATAGCCTCTTAAATTTTAATCAAATTACTTTAGGCTCCATTTTCAGTAAGTTCTAAAGAAATATCCCCTTAAAAATAAGTAACATTTGACAGATCTTTAACAATATAAATATTAAATTTCAATCTTGGTTATTTTGCAAATTTTAGTTACCTAAATGGACTTGGTCTGTCTGAAGGTAGGCAGAAATTATGGATATCGACTTGCCACTATCCTCGAATGTCTCTCTTGCTTCATTCACATTTATTACAATCTTCAAGCACGCTGGTTAGTTTAGGATACTCTTAATCTAGCCTTTTTCCAGAATATCTGTGATGTTGTTAGAGAACCTTCGTCTAGCTTACTCAAAATATATAAAATAAGCAGACATTTACACTTACACACGTACCTACATAAAAATAAATCTGAAGTATATTAGAACCTACTATATTTTTTGCTAAACGTTTAATGTTATTTCAAAGTCACGTTCAAAGCAAACCTTATGCTAGGCATAGAAATAAACATTATGACCGCCGTAAATAAATTTTACTTTCATATGAACGTTAGCAAGCCATTCTATGTAATGACCAACTCGTTTCCACTGACCTTTTTTGCTATACGACTCACGATTGCGTCCCATAAAAGGCTATGTCCAGATAACTTTATTCCAGATAATGCGTCCCCATCCCTTTGAAAAGGAAAGTTGTATAACATTTTTTGAGATCGCTTCCCTTTTAAGGCCACTGCCAGTACTTTTTATTGCAGAAATGGATGCGAAAAGGAATGTTACTGGACAATATCAAAGGGTTCGCCGGCTTTATGAGTGCATCTTTTTATTTAAACGTTGCAGGCACACCTATAAATTGCAAGAATGTCGTCTTCTTTACCATATGAATTGTGTACCATAGAATTGAATGAACATTGAAGGTATAAAAACTGACTACTTCATAAGGCGTGAGATAATCTAATTGTCAGACTGGTTACATAAGTACTGATTTCTCGTCTCGTAGAATGTACTTGTCTTTTTTTATTTAAAGGCTAAACACCTTTCGTGTGGTATTCCAAGTAATTAATGTCCGTCGCTTCGGTGACCGAAACCCAATAAAAACACGTCTGAAATCGCATCCCGCATGTAAGTTCCAAGTTCAAATTAAACCCGTCGGGCGGTCGGTCGTCCTGCAGGGCGCGCGCGCTCACCGCGTTCCTCGACACAGTGCGCCAGCGCCGATGTTTCCGATCGGACGATTGGATAGCGACGCGAACGCGTGCGCGTTGCGAAAATACCGCAAATTTATTTACTGTCGCGTTTGTGAAAAGTGTTCTCTGTTTCTTTAAACAAGTGCCGTATAAATTGATGGTTTGTCAAACAGTGTTTTTTTCGCCTGCAGTTTTGTTTTGTGTCAATCGTGCAGATTTTGTGATTGTGTGCTATTACTGTGACTAGTTTTGAACTCAATTGCTTTATATGTCTAGGTATGGTGGCGCTATCTTGCTTAATTAAAGTTCGCTGACCGTCCTTACCCGTAACTGCATCACCAGCATAGAATTTCCTGAAACTAATTTATCAGTTAGTTATTGGAAACATGATTCAAGTTAAATCTGATGTTGTCAAATAGTCGAATGATCTAATCGACACCTACTTACGCGTGAATGCCTACAAGCCCTCGCAGTTTATCATATTGTTATTAATTCATGTTTGTGATACCCATTTGTATTTAAAAGCTTTGAATATCTACCTACACGTATCTGGAAATTGGCAACGGGATGGAACGGACATGAGTTTCCAGGAAGCCATTACCTTCTTGTGACAATGACTTTATTTCATCAGCGCTCTGTTCGTGTAACTGACCCTCGTAATTAACTATAACTGTTTCTTTATTGACCGTTCTCGTTGTCCCTTCGACAGTTGTAATGATCAACTTTTTATTTTCTATTAATTACTAACTCCCATACGCGGATGCGCCTGAGTTATATCTTATTAAAATATAGCCTCAACTGCACCGATGGTACAGTGGTTCAAGTAGTCGCCTCGCCACTACCATAGCGCCGACTGTTGGAGGTTCAATCTTCACACGGATCAAAATATTGTGCGACCCCTAAATAAATTGTTCTATGCCAAGGTGATCTATGTGTCTGTTTGAATATTTGTAAATTCGCCGGAATACAAAATTTACACCTAACCTAAGTAGGGGTCTTTACAAAAATTAATATTAGTCTATATTACTCAGGGATACAGTAACTATAAATCAGTTAAAGATTTTCGGATACGGATTAGTAGTTCCAGAGATTGCTCCTATATTATAAACAAACAATTTCTACTTTTTATTATAATGTTTAGATATGAATCAGACATTGTATTCTATTTGTATTGCGTCGAGTCATTTTATTTTACGTTACATTAGTAAAGCTTCGAGGTAGGTACTAGATTACAATCACTGTGTTGTCAGTATTAATCATCGAAATACAACAGAACAACACTACTATAGTTACGCGTATATTGTAAATTTCTATTGTTGTTCGTTCAAACAAAATTATGCGATTACTTAGAAAATGTTTCGCAATCAATTATAATTATGACTTGTTTCTGTTTCACGGGTATTTCCCTAGAATTTTACTTTAGGAAAATGCTAGGGAAAGCCCGATTTTATGGGAGGCTTAAAAGACATAGGACTAAGGGGCAGAGGCCCTTCGAGAGTTTTAATCTAAAGTGGAACGACAACCTACCGAGGCACTAGCCGCGGCAGGTGTAGGAGAGTATGGCTTCATATAAAACTCAATAAATATAGGTTGTTAGAATTATTATTATAATTACTATTTTGGAAACAAGTATTTTCATTCGAGCCTCTAAACTGAATAAAATGAACTAAGGCTATAGTTCGGATTGCATAGATAGTATGAGGCGCTGTAAGCCTATTGTGGTGTTCATGCTATATGTATATATATTGTAGGTATATAACATTTGCTAGCTGCTTCATCCATGTGAATTACAGATAGCCCACAATTTCTTTTATACGGATAACATTAAGCGCTATATCTTAGGTTGTAGGTACCTACTACATATATTATACTTTTATTTTACATTCAACTATAAGTTATCAAACAGTGAATACTGCTTCAAAATCGATTCAGTAGATTTTTTGTAACGCCGAAACAAACAGACTGACAGATAGACAAAACTCTTAAGTCTATGCTTGGGGTTCAAATCCCTTTTGATAGTCGGTCACAATTAGTTTTTAATAAATATCTAGTGCTTAGCACAGCCTAGATATTAATAAAAGTTTTAACATAACGAGGTAATCATGAGCTTACATTTCAGCAGCTGTATCTAAATATCTCATTATTTACAAACTCGAAAACTTTGGGTTGTTGTCTAAATTTCATTGGCCGATACACATAGTAACATTTTGCTCGACATTAAGATCGAACCCGAGTCAGGACAGTTATATTATAAGCATATTGCTTACGGCACTGGGCCAACGATGACATATTAACATAAAAAAATATCTTCAATTATAAATTTTACACAATAAGCCAAAACACATCTAGTCTGTAAATACATCTATTCTTGTTCTTTGCACTATACGGAAAAGTAATTGATCACATTATGCAACAGAAAATCAATTTGGATTTAAAACTGCATGATTGGCAGTGCTTCAAATGGACGACTCGCACCAAGGTTCGATTTTTTATATTAACTTTGATTTCACCACTCTCCACAATACAGGGTTATCTCTAGTGCTAAAGACGTGCTTTAAAAAAAATAAAAACATGAGCTAAGGCTCTTTTGCTACACAACAACTCGCTATCTTTAGCACTGCGCCAAACCAGAATTTCCTTTACAAGCATTTATCCGTAAAGCCCAATGTAGTTTCGTATTTGAACCCATATTATTGTTAGGTCTACCAATATAGGAAGCACATTTATCAATTAATTGGCGTCATCCATTTGGACAGCAATAAAGTTAGCCTAAATGGCCAATTGAGCGGATAAATTAGGATTTGTTACAATTGGATTTTGTTCTCATAACTCTACCGAGAACGGCCATTGTAAACATACCTAAATATAAAAATGATAGATATCGTACGAAATAGTGTAATTAAGGCTGCCTAATGGCTTAAGTGGTCGGCATGCCACTGCCGCCGTGCCGAGTGTTCTGGGTTCGAACCTCACACGAGACTAAAATATGTGTGATCACAAATAGTTGTTCCGAGTCTGATCGTTCCTTGTGTCCATTGTTTAAATGGTTGTAAGGTCCCGCGCCACAGGAATTATTGCTAGCACAAAGAACGGCGGACTCAATCACTTAATATTATATACAAATGTGACGCTGCCATTGTCTTTTCAAAGTCAACTATAGTATGCACTAATAGTATTCCTACATCAGGGAACTTTATAAAGAACACACTTAAGACACTTTTTATTGCCTCAAGTGGGATTCGAACACGCTACACTCGGCTTATTGGTAGTTGCGAGATGACTACTAGGTCACCGATTATACTCTCAGATTGACAGCACGGACGGTTCAGTTACAATATGTACAATCAAACAACAGACAGACAAAACGTATGTTAAAGGCGTTCGTGAAGAATTGAGGTCCACATTAAATTATCTACTTACTAAACGGAAATACACTATTACTTTCTGAGAACTATTACAATGTTAGTAGTAGGAAAATATTTACTTTATTTTTCTCATGAAGCGGCGAGAAGTAATCGTATGCAAGATCTGAGTCATGTTTACGAAATGCAGTAGTCTTCTTCCATATACAAAGACGTTGAAACAACGTGAGTTTAATATTCATAGATCTTTATTACTGCTTCTTCAATCCAGTAGTGTAAGTGTGAATGTTGATGTCTATGGTTAAAGCCATTGCCAACCGTAAAAGTTTGATGCTCCAATAGGGCAAGATCTGTCTAAGTGTTTGCCTTGAGAATAATTTAAATGAAAACCAGTCCAGCAGTAGAGATGATCCCTGTATCTCGGAGTCTTTTCAACATTGAAACAACGGACCCAAATACCTAGACACAACTACCGTTTCTCTATGCAATGTTACTGTAAGGCATCGTGAACTGTAATGGTTATCTGTTATATTTCACTTACGAATACACAGTGAACACTGTCAAGTATTCAGTAAATTTAAAGAAATCTACAATAGCCCTGCATAATACTTGACATATGAGAAAATCCTTTCCAATGTATCATTCAAATGTTACGTTCAAAGACTATAATTGAGGAGTATAGTTTCAAAATACTCTAAAATACTTTTCACAAAATAATGGTAAATCTCAAAAAACCATTTATGACATACTATAAATGGATTATTTTAGCGGTGTTTGCAACAAACTGCTACTTTTGTGAGCTGATTTATTGGAATTTGAGTGGGTTTTCTTGAAAACTATCAGTGCTATGCGATAGAAGCAACGAAGGAGCTACATATTCAATCAGAACATTATTTTTGTTCTGATATCGTTTTGGCGGGTTTTGAAACTATACTTCTCAATTATTTGTTAGAATTATATGTGAGTTTCATATGGATACCCGATAGACGTTAGTAGGATTAGGTACTTATTGTGCGTGGCACTAAATTTGCAAAATCACATCCAAATTTGAGTGCAATATAATATCTGCTTAACCATTCAAAGATACAAAGGCGTGAAGTTAGGTTCCTTTTTTCTTATTAGATATCTGAATAAATTGCAACCGCCGTGGATTCCATTCGATACAGCCTCGTAAAATGTCAACATCAAAATGTCATTAACTCGACTATTAACTGGCATCGAGTTACAGCAACCATATATGGTCTAGTCGATATCAAGTACTAGCCTCGAACTTGAGGCCTACTCACTCCAATTACAGTCTGGGAATTCGATGGATAAGGAATTTGCGAAATGTACAGGACGTTTTGATACTATACGTATGTACATCACTGCAGTGATAGGTATTTATACGTGTGTGTTTTTGCGTGGGAGGCCAGGAATGTCCAGCCGATATCGTCGTAAGTGAATACATTTTTCATGGCAAATATATTGGATTCTTAACCCAGTTATTGAATACAAAGTTGTTTTTGTTTTGTGTTCAATGAACGCGCGGTTATTTTTGTTTTAAGAATGATTTTTTTGATGTGTATAACAGTTGCATTTGTATGCAGTACAGTTGTAGGAAAAATATCTGAAATGTTGTTGCCATAAATATGTATGTAGAATATATGTACTGTTAAATATATCGTTTATAGATGTTATAGGTTTTAATCAACCTATAGTACAATACAGCTAAATGAATGTATACAATTACTTACATAGTCAAATATAATTATATAACATCTATAATATATATTAATACGTGAAGCAAAAGCTTTGATAAGCTGTTCTGACACGCCACACTTAAGCATTTCTTTTTTTTTTATGTTTTATTGTAATTGTTTTCAATTTTTATTGTTATGTTTATCTTGTGCGTGTTCAGAATAAATTATTTTTTTCTTTTTCTTTCTTTCTTTCTTTCTTCTTTGTATCCCTTTTTACAAAAATTAAGCATAGTTAAAGTTTATATGGAGAAGGAGGGACGAATCCTAATATTTTTATAAAATATGCATTAGAAATACATTTAATTAGTGAAAAACCACTACACGCACACAACCATGCATTTGACACACGCAGTCGAATCGCGTTCGTAGTATTTCGGCATTGTTCGCCTGATGTTGTAGAATTATTCGTAACTATGGTTAATTATCTTAAGTGCCGTGAAATGTGATTATAAGGATATAGTTATAGGCAATAAAACCTTAATAACGATCAAACTTCAAATTTAAATCAATTATGGTTGAATTTCGAATACTTGGCGACCGCTAACTTTAATTATAATAATTGTGTCATTCATATCTAAGTTGAGAAACAAATATTATTGACTATTATTTTAACAGAACAGACGTGCATTTGGATTTATAATTAAAAGGGCACTGAGGTCATTTTAATAAAGAATGTGCATTCGAATTATATACCTATATTTAAAGCAGATGTTTCTTAACTAAGACGGATTTTCACGAGTAAAGTTTCACATTCTATTATTTAGTAAGAACTTGGTTAGAACTTAAAAATATGAATAATATTTGAATATAACATTATTTTTATACGTGCAATAGACAATAATCTATGAGTATCTCCATCCTCCTGTCACACAACTTCAAACATTATCCTCGTTCGTTCATCGTATTGTCAGACAAGGGCAACCCGATAAGAGCCAACGATCTCCGATAAGTTTCTTTATAAGCCTTAATGCGAGTAGGCTATACAGCAATTATCTGTCGCAGATCCTACAGATAAAGTTCCTAACAACGGACCACGTCGGTACGGCTAACGCACCATGAAAGATATTTATGGCAGTCATTACATATGTGAAATGCAGTTTCTAAGACGTTAGGTACGTAATTATGAATATAACGTATGCAGTTGATAGTGCAATTAGATTAAGGTTTTTATTGAGAATATTACACTTAATCTTTATATTGTGTGGAGGTTAATAGCGTGGATAAACTTTACTACATATTTACATTACTTTTAGAGTGATAAAACAAGGCGGGCCATTCGTTTTTATTTAAGTTTTTATTATTACTAGATTGGCCTGCTGTATTTTCCAAGTCAATTCCTACAAAATATCCCAGGCAAACACTCTAATAGTCTATTTCTGTGATGTGGAAGGAGCTCAGATTCATCTAAAAAAATTGGGTTGCCGTTCTACTTGAGATAACACTGTGCCATCACCCATCAGTAAGGAATCAGTCTAGTCTCTTATTTTGACAGAACAGCGAATTCGGGTCCTTTGCGACGGTCGCGCTTCCAAATTTATGCAGGTCAATGCAGGAGTGCCTCAGGGTTCTGTCTTATCCCCTACGCTCTTTCTTCTGCATATCAATGATATGTTGAATCTCGGCAACATACATTGTTATGCGGACGACAGTACCGTGCATGGGCATCCTGGGCCCAAACAGGCTGAGGTTGAGGGGAAAAGGCAGAATCTTGTCGTTGAACTTGACCAGACCTTGGACCGCATCTATGAATGGGGTGCCAAGAACTTGGTCGAGTTCAACGCCAAGAAGACCCAGGCATGCGCGTTCTCAACAAAAAAGTCTCCGTTCCTTCCCCTCCCTTCTCTGAAGAACACTCCACTGGTGATACGTGACAGCCTCTCCATCTTAGGTATGGATCTTTGCCGCTCCCTTAATCAGAAAACCTATATCGAGAGCGTCATTAAGCAAGCTTCGCGAAAACTCGGAGTTCTGAACAGGGTGAGGCGGTTCTTCACGCCTGGGCAACTGTGCCTATTGTATAAGGAACAAGTGCGCCCTTGCGTGGAGTACTGTTCTCATCTTTGGGATGGCTCCGCGCAGTACTTGCTGGACGCTCTCGACCGGTTACAGCGGCGGGCTGTCCGTATCATCGGAGATCCAGAGGTCACGAGTTCACTGGAACCTCTGCAACTCCGTAGGGACATTGCCTCATTGGCATGTTTCTACAGAATATACCACGGGGAGTGCTCTGAAGAGTTATTCCACCTTATCCCGCCCTCCCCTTTCCTATCCAGAACAACGCGTGCTGGGCTCAGATGCCATCCTTACACGGTAGGGCGATAAGAGCGCGTACCAAAAAGTTTGGGTCCTCATATCTCTGCCGAACGACCAAGGCATGGAATTCTCTGCCAAGGCACGTGTTTCCTTCTTCCTTCAATCCTGGGTTCTTTAAGCGGGGCGTGAAAAAGCATCTTCTCAGGCCGTCAAAGTAGAGACCTCAACATCGCCTCGGCTACTGTGGGGGCGATGTGGAGGTCACTGCTCTTAGACCACACGACTGCTTACCATCAGGTGGAGTGTGGTCATTTTGACGAGCAAAATAAAAAAATAAAAAAAATCTTTTTAACTGCAGGTCGATATTTGTGAGTTATTAATTATTAACCACGATTTACTGACGAGCAGCTAGATTAATAACCTATGGTGTCGTATTTTGTGTGTTTAGGGTAAGCAATAAGCGCTTACCATTAGGAAGATCAAGCGCATTTGCCACATAAGCCGTATAACCAATGAACATGCTAGAAGAAAACAGGACAACAAACTAGTTTCAAAACGTTCAACTTCGCGTAGTGTACAACCACGATAACTTCAGTATTACTAGCGAACCGAATTACTTGTTTATATAAACACCTTCGTTGATAACTAATCCTTGAGCTAAAACCGTTCTATCGATGTACGTAATACACACAATTTCTAAACAAAGTTTATTTGCGTCGTTCCATCGAACAGTGCCAGTTCAATGACATTTCAAGTTTCATTCAGTAATTGTCGCATCCCTTTAAACAATTGCCAGCTGTCTTGCAGCATTCTTTTGCCTTTTAAAGCTTGTTTCTTTATTGTTGGTGTTGCGTATAGTTAGTTTGTGGTTAGTATTATCTTATTCCAAAGTAGCTGTTACCTGCGACTTGTTCCGTGTAGATTTTAACTAAAAGTGTTTGTCTCCGCGAATCCCTATTTTTTCCAAAATCAAAGTAGCCTAAGTTACTCCTTATAACATCAGCTATCTGCCAGTGAAAGTGCCGTCAAAATCGGTTCAGCCGTTTCGGAGGTTAACCGGAACAAACAGACAGACAGACAAAAATTTAAAAAATAGATGTTTTCGTATAGGTATCTTATTTACTTTCATATGCATTAGATAAAAAGCTGTTATTTTGACATTACAAACAGACACTTCAATTTAATTTTTTTGTATAGATGGTTTGTTAAGCATACGATAATATACATTATATTACATTTATTTCTCGTAGAATAAATAATCAATAAAACCTTTTATAAAGTACTAGTTGACCCGCGCAACTTCGTCTGCTTCGCATAAGAGAATTTTCCCCGTTTTTGCAACATTTTTCATCAATGCTTTGCTCCTATTGATCGTAGCGTGATGTTATATAGCCTATAGCCTCGATATATGGCCTATCCAACACTAAAATAAATTTTTAAATTCGAACCTGTAGTTCCTGAGATTAACGCGTTCAACCAAACAAACAAACAAAGTCTTCAGCTTTATAATATTAGTATAGATTTTGTTAGAAAAATAATAATTTCTGCGTTATATAGAATTTGTAACACAATGATTTTATATTTATCTAATTTATGTGTACGATACTAGAATTCATACCAATAGTCTAATAAGAAATAAGTTCTTATTACATGCGGATTATTTGAACTTTGAAGGAGCTGTGACAGATATGCACTTTAGAATAGCTTGCTAAACACGGTCACGCTACCAAAAATTTTACCATATCAACTTTGCTCAACCTCGAGTTTAGTCATAAATCTCATATAAAAGTATATTATTATTCTACTCAACAGCATTTGTAAAGATAAATTATTTACATATACGTTCTAAACGTGCGATTTCGTTTGTAGACATTAGGTCGTTTATACAAAAACTAGTTTTTACTTGAAACTTAAACCTAGTCTTGTTTTTTCTTATCCTTAACCCACTTGATATAGAAACCGGTTTTAGCCGTCAAACATTTTTGATGTAATTTTCTGAAGGAATACAGTTCTATTGCCGTTTTCTTACCTAGTGAAATGATTGATTCATTGATCTATCTACACTGGTGTAAAAGTGATGAATGAAGTTTATGTCGATCGGGAAGTTCCTAGTTTGATTCTCGACTCGGCCAAAGAACTATTATTTAATTTTATATAGGATATATTCCAAAAGCATGCAAAATTATAATAATACAATCGACCTGAATTCATAATAAAGGGGCTTATATTTTTTCTGCAGAATGTCTGTCTGTTTAAGCTTACATCACGTAAAAGCTACCAAACGATGAGTTTCTTATTGTACGGCTTGGCTTGAACTTGAAATCTAAGCAACATTGCATCTACATACATTCTGTTCTGTAAAACAGGAGATAATTATATGAACCTGAGGGCGATATAGTGTATCCGAAGAATTTATGGTCAAAATATATACCTAACTGTATAAAATAACGTAACTCCCTGACCTTAATAAACATTCTAAGAAAAACCAGGTTAAGTGTACCGTTTATCGACGGCCATGAATAAATTGATTAAAGCAAATTATATATACCAGGATCATATCAAATCCAAAATTTTTGCTTACCTCTCTCCGATACAGGCGCACTGGTCAAACCAGCCAAGGTATTGAAATAAAGTTAATTGAATTATTAAGTTTTACACCTTATAACTATGGTCGTCAATAGCTATGAATAATTTTATAACTTCCTTATTTTCCAATAAGCTGTCGTCAATATAAGTTCAATTAATGAATATTCATGTAATATATGCTCGTCCAGTTTATTGGCAAATATTCTTTTATGGATGTTGTTTGTTTATTTTGTATTTATTTACCTACTAAGATGGTAAGAAGTGGCAAGTCCTGTTCAGAACAATTACTGTTAAATAAGGCAAGTAATAAATTACTTATTGTGAAAATATTCAAGTGGATATCTATTTTATACAAAGAATAGGACACTGGTAAAAACTACCTAATATTATAAATGCGAATATGAGTTTGTTCGTTTGTAAGTAACGCTTTTATGTTAAACCTTAACTTCTAAACCAATCATATGAAATTTCGTATGCACGTTGTCAGGGGTGCAGAATAGGATATAGGTTGCCTTTCTAATCCACCCTTTAATGTACAAATTTACCACACTTTCCTTCATTTCATACTGACAGTGGTGTTACAGCTTGTTTATAAACCAGGCTCATAGTATTATATATTATTATGTGTCACGTATAAGAAACCAAAGCTACTAAGCTGACAACCAATGGCGTGACCTTTATCTTACAGTTTCGAAGTTCGAACCCTACTTCGGCATTTGACAACTTTCTTATGTTAAAAAACGGATATGCCTAGTTCCTTTATTCCAAAAACAAATGTTCTTATTTCGAACATCAAAATGTCCATGGCGTTACTTTTTAAGGTCCGGTTCCTACAGTCAATTAACAAAACTTATAGATAGTTAATTTGACACACATTCGATGACAAATTTGTCAACATTGTACCGTCCGTAGCTAAAATGACTCATTTCTTGAATGTAGAAACTGGGCCTAAAAATATTACAAAATATTTGCTGCATACGAACGATAGTTTCCAATGACCATATGCGTTCAGTATGCAGAAGCTATTATTAATATAATCTGTTATCTACCTTGATGACAGTTTATTAGGATGCTAAGTTCCGTCCGTAGCATCGTTCGCGTTATTTCACATTAAATCATAGCCTGTGTACTCTAGCTAACTATTAGTAAGATTTTTTAAAATTGATTGAGGTTTTTCTAGTATTTATGAAAAATCTTTATTTTAGATCGCTTTACTAAGAGCTAAAAATTTTACCCTTTTATAATATTAGTAAAAATTATGTCCACGGAGTTCGAAAAAGGGCAAGGTGTTGCCTCTTTACTAAATAAAAGTAATATCATTTATAAGTTATTAATTTGTGGAACACAGTAATCAAGTATTACACGGCACAACTATTCTAAGTTTATTTTATTGTCATAAAACTCCAATTATATGTTGACAATATCAGTACAATAATGCATGAGATGTATGCACAATTATCTAAATAACCACATTAACAAAACTACACACATGTGAACGCAACCACACATTCGCAAAATCATGAGACATTTTTCTCACACTGCGGTGAGCTAGGTATGTCTGCAAAACCCTATTTACATTTAATTACTACGAGGCTAGACATAAAGAATCCCTACACCATTTTAATTATTTACCTAATGATAGATTATGATAGATAGATAATGATTTTACGAGCAGTAATGCTAGTATTTGAATTTCAAACGGATGTATAAAGTAAGGGCTATTCTGCTGCAGGTAAAGGTGACTAATAGAAAAGGAATTCTTCATAGCCCGGTCAACTTGGGATCAAATATTTCATAATTCTCGCTATCTCTTTGATTCGATGCACATAACATTATAACAGTAGTTCGATGCATATGTTTGCACTTTTATTTAGGCCAATTTTTTGGTCTTGAGGGCGATTGTTGAATCGAACAGTATTTTTGGGGTTTTCGGGTCTCCCTAACCTTTAACCTTTAACCTTTCGTTGTCTCCCTACTGCTATTGGCAATTGCCAATAGCAGTAGGGAGACAACGAAAGGTTCAACTATATGACGTGAAATTTACAATATAGTTGGCAAAATGAAGGACTTATATACTAACTCCGCGTGGCCCTCCAGGTATTTGCAGAAATAAGCGTTTGCACAGATAATATAATACTATACTACTAGGCGTTTTTATGTCATACTTTAAATCGTTATGGAAAAGCACCCCCTGGTGTGTCTATGTACTTACAGCTATTTAGAGTTAATGTATATACGATCAGAAAGTGCGTTTCAAAAGAGCAGCACAGATGTTATGATTGTAGCAAAAAATTAGTACTAGAAATAAATTCATGATGCCACACATGACGCATTGGTTTAAGTGATAGCATCACTATTAACGCTCGATTTGTTTCGATCTAGTCATCGACTAAATTATTGTATGTTAGCAGTTCCTAAATTATTTTTTATTAAGACAGGCACTCTATTCTACTTTGCCAGCAGACACACTAGGTTCAAATCTAACGTATTTGCTATAAAAGTACAGAAAAGCATAGGTAAATAATTCTGTTTGTGTTTTAAGCGGTATATAGGATTTTTGGTGGCTATCAAGCGGACGAGTGGTTTTGATACTTTGCATAGCAGGGCGTCAGTTGACATTACCGAGCGAATGATAATCCTAGCGTGCGTAGACAGTGATGCAGTACCTCCAGATGTCAGTTTAATAATAATAATAATAGTAATATTCTATCACATACACACAACATCATCTAGCCCAAGCTAAGCAGAGCTTGTACATACTATGGGTACTAGACAATGGATAAACGTACATAATTATATATATATATTTTTTTGTAAATACATGCATCTTATACATAGAAACACCCAGACCAAGACAAACATACATGTTCATGCATACAAATGTTTGACTTGTGCGGGAATCGAACCCGCGATACTTATCTGAAGACTTCTAATTAGATAGTTGGAATTTAGTTTGATTATATTATCCCTTAATAGCGCTTCAGTAAAAGCCATAGTGACAGAGAAAACTACCTGTAATGCACGCGTTGTATTTATGAATGATATAATTTATGCATTTTAAATTTACTGGGCAATTTATTTTTCCTTTGAAACACGTTCTTAATACAGACTTTTACGCGTGGGTGTCACGCATAATTCACAATATCCCGTTGTTTAGTCAGAGGGATAATAATGTGTGATGGTTGGTGGTCAGTACACCGTGACGGTGCGGATGTCGGGACGGTCTGTTCACTTGTTGCTTTCCGATGTTACACGTTACACTACGTCAAATTATTTTATATTGCGGAATTTTATAATCTGCTGCAATTACAATAATTATACGTTGAAAATAAATAGCTTTGTATATAAATAAAATTTCGCACGCGGAAAAATCACACGAATAGAAGAACTAATATCAAGCGCTAGCTTATAAATGAATTCTGTTCTATTTTCCAATTAGAATTTTCTAGTGAATTCTTACAAGTCACATTGATAGTGCATTCGAAGAGTGAGCCCAAATGGATAGTGTTGATTGTGTGATGTGAAAAGTAAGGAGAAGTGACACAGCATGTTAATAACGAAGTACACAGCGATATTGTTGGAAAGTGCGAGGACGACGGAGGCGCGGAACATGGCGCTGTCGAGGTCTGACGCTTGGTCCTCGTCGTTGGAAAGCGCGTCCAGCCGACGCCGGCCCGTCAGGCGACGCCATTTTGTATACAGGTTTGCTTATTATTTATTTTTAATATGACTAATATACTCGCCAAGCCTTAGCCTAAGAGGAGATAGTGGTATATCTTGCAAACATTTGAAACGGACTTCAGGGAGAAGCTTGCATCAAGGATTTAAATACGTTTGCAATAAAATACAATAGACTGAAAAATAAAACATTATTGTTTTATATTTATACATATTGAAAGTTATCAGTGATATTAATTATTTCATCTACCTAAAGAGAAATATGCATATTATTATTATTAGAAATTTGCAATTATTCTTCATACCGTTATAAAGCTATAAAATAAGTTTAAGGTTTTAATGTGCTTGTAAAATCAAGGACTGCTAAACAACCGTTGGCCTATAATATACTACTGGAATAAAATTATACGCACGTTATGAGATTACACATAATTATTTTATTTTCAATAAGGTACAATACAGTTTCTTACCTCAATATTATAATATGTATTCACCGTTAAAGTATTTTCTTTTACACCTTAGAGGAATCATGTTACCTTCGAATCCGAGAACCTTTTACTATTAATATCACAGTGTTATAATTAAATTTTTAAAAAGATTATCTCTGTGTATTATTCATGTAATTACAATTTTATTACAGGCTACCCTAGATGTCACCTTCCACAAACTTATATTCAACAATAGAAAATAAATGTCCCCTTGTTTTTTCTATTGTAGTATATAAGAACGAAAAGAGTAATTTTAAAATTCAAACTAGCAAACCTACAAGGGTCACACATTGCTAACAATAAGTTGTTCAAACATAAAATATGTGCAAACAAAGCTCGCGACTTCTCAAATGTTTCCCATTCCTTATTCGAAAGCGCACAAACATTCGACGAGGGGTCAAAGAACAACGACAATTGCCTACAGCACTTTTGTCAAATTAATTAATTCCACTCATACACGACTTTTTGCACGCGACCAGACAGATTCAAGTTTTACACAAAACGACGACCAATCACAAAGGACATTAGGTATTCATCGTATGCATCGGTGCAGCGGCATTAAAGGTAGTAAATAGAGACAGGACATATTACGAGAATTGAATTTTTATTAGCCTCAATTGCATTTGGTTGTTGCCGAGACGATGCGACGCTTACGATAAACTTTACGACCTCTATTAATTTAGTCGAGGTTTGAAAGTGCTCGTTCCGATTTTGAAATGTTATTGGGGTGCTTAAGCAATCAATCCAGTTTGTAGGCGAAGTTTGAACTTAGAATAGCAGTAGCTTCCGTCTTTCTAGATTTTAACCGTTCATTGCGATTATAATCATTACTCTTTTGAGTGGTAAGGGCCGGTTGTTAATTAATTCTCTTGATTGGAGTTTTGATGACGTCTAATTGGTAGTTAAAATGGTTAAACTTCGTGTGAGAAATGTTTAGGAGTTTAGAATAATAAAGAAATATCAGAAGTTTTGGTTTCTCACAACTTAATAACTATTAATTGATGACAATATCTACCATCGACCTTTAAGTAACTAAGGTCATCTCCATTGAGAGCTTACATTCTCTGCATTTTACTTGGGTAAAGATTACTTACGGCTAATATATTCGCGGGTAACATACATAAGGTACAGCTTCAGTGCGGGTTGTATCCATTGTGAAAACGGTCAACAGCCTAAGTAAGCTGTATGTTAATCAATTCTTGTATGTACCCGCGCGTGAGTTCGCGTATGTGGCCCACGAAGGTACTTGCGTCGTATACAAGTACTAGGACTTGTATACGAGGTTTCAAGCAAAAATAGATGTATCTAAATATTTAACATTCATTATAAAAAAATGTTGCACCCGATTTTATAGGTACATTCTCAAAACTTTCCCCGAATCTAAAATCAATTAATGTATACCAATATTCATCAAAATCTGTTTGGTTCATCAAAATTGGTTTAATATTCAAAACCGTAACAATCATAAGTACTTCCCTATTTAAATTATTAGTATGGACAATATAACATTTTTGGATGCCAAAAACCGGCACTGGCATATAATACCTTAGATGTATATCCATCCAAGCACACACATACTTGCCGCACTAGTTGTCAACCAGAACATTCTCAATCCTGTGAGTGTCAATTGACGGAATTGGGTTACTTACTCGCTCATACTCGTGACCAGCTCTTGCGTATTGGATTGTTAGAATACTGTTTAGATGTTTGTAACATGAACGACGTACTTACAAATGCTATGTGAATGCATTAGCCTTTCGTTTCGCATTAAAACCGACTGATAAAACAAGATATCATGTGTAGGTAATGTAACTTATGTGAAGCTGGCTATTATGTAGTTTTTTCTTCTTTGATTTATGAGTTATAATGAAGTAATATTTTAGCTAATTTCACTAGAATCGGGTGAAATCGTATGTTACATTATCGTTTTTTACAACAATGGTAGCCAATAAACGTGCCACCCGCCTGATAAGGACAGTAACTGTCTTCTATGATTGCTTATAATATCATGGTTATCAATCGCACGTTATCGAATCTACAGAAAAATATTTATAAAGGAATGAAAAGCAACAAATGGGAGAGGCAGAGAGCATCTAAATTAGCATAGATATCAATATACTTACGCAGCTAAGCGGGATTTACACATAATTGATTTGACCCGCGGCTTTGCTACTGTTGTTCTAAAGAAATATAACTACTCAACAGCAATCACGCATTTCCCCGGGTTAAAAACTAACTTTAAGCCATTCGCTAAACTATCGATTCGATGCTCCGCTACTTCGTAAAAGACGGACAAATCAACAATCACGCTTTTGTACTTATAATGTTATAGTAAGGAAGTAAGCATAACAATAACAACAATCAAAACATGATGCCTTACATTATGATGCTATCGCATAAAATAATTATTACATATTAATTAATATGACTACAACATTGACTTAAAGAAGTCGTCTCGATTGTTGGTCCCTGGAACTTGTTTTATCCGCGCGTGTACTTTGAATATTAAACGTAGTCCTCTTTAATTGAGTCGTTTTAATTATATAGTGTAGTTAACTCACAGACGTGTTTGCCAGACGAGTCTTTCCAAGTAACTGTTTATTTTTTTGCGACAGTGTCTTTTTACATTTTCTTGGCTGCGGGAATTAAATCGGAACGAGTTTGTAAGTTTTGTAAACTAAGCATTTAATAAACAGTATATGATTATGAGAATTTAATAGAGATTATCCAGCGCTGTGAAATCTCTATTCGCTTTTTTAAAACAGTAGAAACGATATAGAAATACATTTATTATATTTTTTTGTGTGTTGAATAAAGTCTGAGGTGTATCATTCATTTGACTAGCTGTTTAAGGCTTAAAAGGTTACTGTATCTTAAATTTCACAAGTACAACTACATATAAGACATAACTAGATTTTGGCGGCTCCGCTCAGGTAAATATAGGCTAGGATAGTAATAGTATTTTTTCTGGATAAAAGGTACTCTATTTCCTGTTTTGTTCCCCTGGCAGTGTCTATGCAAAATTTCATGATAATCGGTTGAGTAGTTACCTAAGTCGTGAAAGCGTAACAGACAAATAAACAGACTCACATTCGCATTTATAATATTAATAGATAAGGACACTCACGTAGTGCCAATATTTAAAAAAATCCGTTGTGTTATTAGGACAAAGAAGCCCATTGGTTCCAAATATTTGTAGTTTAGAGTCTCCTAAAAGACCTGTGATAACTAAACTCATATTATCAGTGATACAAGATCAATATATTGTGATATTCAAAAGTGCGATGATACCTCTTCAATCAGGCTGCTTCAGCAATGAATTGAAAGCAAAGGTGTTTTACCCATCCGTGTCATTGCACCTTGAAATCATATTACCAACGCTCAGCTTCACAAAAAGTATGTAAAGATACAAAAGATTTTTAATGTACACAATACACACCATACATTAGTGGTCCCACAAAAAATTGTGGAAAACACAATCGAAATGGAAAGTGCTAAAAATAATTGCTTTTTTAAGACAGTCTTCCTCTTTTTAATTGCACTGGCATCGCGTGCATCCTTCCTACTTACAATTAAGGCCACTTTATTGTAGATATATTGCTATTATAGTAAATGTCTATCATCTGTTGCCTTCCCATCTTTTATAAAACTGTAACGAGTCTGTACTTTGTAAAAAAGAATAGCGATTTTTAAAGGGGTCTAAATCCAAAAGAGTGGATTTTTTACAATACTTGTCTGTCTGTTTGTTTTGGCGTCTTTAAAAACCAGAGAACGGATTCTAATAAGATAATTATTTTTGTAGCTTTAGATACACGTTTCATCTAATTTAATTCAGTAAAAACGAAGCAATAGTGTATAGAGGGAACTTTCCTTTATACACCATTGCCTCGTTTGCAGGGAAGTACGTAAAATTACGCGAACTCTAGTCCATGCGAACGAAATCGCGGGCAAAGGCTAGTGCTATAAATATAACAACCATCACGATAGCATACCTTTCGTTTACTTAACTTCTAAACAAGTGAATACCGCCGTCTATCGTCCTGTTATAAACCCGCAGTCAGATCTTTTTACAATGCAAACAACTTTGGCATCTGAATCGAGTGAAGGAAAGAATAAAGGGCCCGGAACGAAGTCAACTAATAATAAATTGTTCACATCCTGGACAGATGGACATTAGTTTAAATTTACTAGGACATCATTGACAGCTTTTCTTAACTAATAGTTATTGTTATGAATTTAAGCGTTATTTATCTGGGTATGACTATTTGAAAGCTATTTTTGACTGTAAGAATATTCGAATGACAACCACTTAAAGCACATTGTATGTAACATATTTGTACCGTGTTCTAGCAACTATATAAATAAACATGTACGATCGAATATTCAAATAATAATAGGCATTGATCACTTTTATATTTTCTCGTTGTATAATTTACGTAAATTGACGAAATCATTTAAAGCATACTAGGTATTTATCAAAGACATTAACAGTATAACTATCTTTGGTATTAATATACCTTTTTGGAACACTTGGCAGTTCTGCCAGGCTGCACAGATCCAATTTTTTGTAATGCGGGATGGTATTATTCGTTATTTTTCATTGTCAACCGCACGTCTATTATGTAGTTTTAGTGAATTTAAGGGACCGAAATACGATCATTTCTATCAGCTAAAGTATACGTTTCTTTGGAATTTAGGTTAAAGTCTATTTGGATATTTTGGGTTAAAAACTTTAATAAAAGAAGATCACAAGAGTTCACACTCATTCTGTTAGACTAAGACAGTCATGACAATATAAAATATGTAATAATTCTGCGTGCATAACTGCGCAAACAGGTTGCCATCATAAAACATTGATATTTATGCGTATTTGTTCAATACTTGTCGTATTATTCAATATCTCTTCGGCTCGTGACTGCATGATTGATTCGTATCTCTCTTTATGGTTGGTTGCCTGTCCGTTTTTATGTTGTTCGAGTAATTGAGAGTAAATACGTCTTTCATACTTTGTATTATCGGTTATTCAGTGCATAGCTGAATATATTCTTTAGATCCGGTTGCGTTCGATTAAGACTGTTGTTTAATAATAGTTACGAAATATCTTATTATAGTTTTTACGCTCTGTTTTATAGATGGGACGACTATTAGTTATCAGTTGTACCTATTTAAAATCACATATTTATGTAATGAACGATTCCTTTGAATGCCTGTGGTCCATATGGAAAATGTCGCTTAAAATTTTGTATTTAATCCATTAAAAGTTTTACCAATTGTAAATTGTCAAAAAGGTATAGCTATAAAACAAATGACATTGTGTCTAACTTTATGAATGAGGATAAAGATGAATATTTACATAAATCCTAGAATATTTAAGGAAAGCAAAATCGTTTAAGATTGATAGCCTTGCAGGCAATTTTATGGTGCAAAGGACTTTTAATTTAAACTTCATAAATTTGTATTAAAACAAAACAACCAACTTTATTTACGATTACCTAATAAGAAGAACGGTTTAAAAAATGTAAATAGATTCATTTAGACTTTATAGAAAGGCTATCTCCTATAATACAAAAGATACCATTCACCTATAAAATACAGCATTTCATTTAAATAAATGTGCGTCACCGAAAACTGTCGTCACACCAAGTTTCGAATACCTATATCATATTCGACTATATCATATATCTTCAAGAATAAGTAATCAATAATCATACACCTAAGTTTCCATTTCATTTAGAAGCGGATACCTTCAACAAAAAGTATTAACTTTCCTCTGTGTTGTTATTCTAAACCGTGTACTTTCCAAACAAAAAATAAACATAAATATTTTGACACATAGTCCCTGTAATAACTGCAGACGAAGCAAAAAGTTAATCGTGAAATATAATTTATGTGCTACGGATCGACTGAGTACGGACCGTGGTCTGCAATTAAAGGACGCAACATGTACGTAAGTGATGTCAGCTACTATTATTTACTGAGTAATCACGGCTCTCCTTACGTTATAACAAGAGCTGAACTATCGCCATTAATGGAGGTTTGCAGCAGAAAAATGTATGGTTATTTTTTGCTATAGGTCGTACCTATTGACGTTGCGTCCTTTGGGACTATTGCAAGGCGGTATGACGATTTACCAGGAGCCTGATGAGCAAATTGGTTTGCGGTGACTTGACAAGAAGAGATTGGTCGTGGTGGATCGTTGGTCTGCTTTCGGATGGTATTCCATGCCTTCTTACTGTTGTGAGTCAGGTCTATGCTAGTAACGGTGTTAAGGTCTGTCTGGTGTCACTGATACGCGACAGCAGCTCTTCACTGACCAAAGTGGGTTCCTCGGAGAATGGGTCTTGGCTATATAGGAACTCATACTCTTTTAGCGGGTCTAATGTAAGATGTTAGATAGCCTCTAGTTATACAGTGGTGTGATGTTTTAGCAAGCATGTCGACAAATCGATCGTAGTTCTGTGGAATAATTTAGTTGACTTTGTGCTTACGCCGGGAGCAATAAACACTGCGTTACCGTGTTTCGGGTGACAGATCTCGGCGATAAGCGTGAGTGCAGGAATGTGTGGCCGGCTCTGTAATTCGTCTCTTTGGGTTTCTTGGACACACAGGACATCGCAGCGTGTCGTACGACATAATTCGGCGAGTATATCTGATTTTTTGCCTCAGAAACCTTCAATGTTGACAGAAACTACACACGGGTCCGGCTTTAGGGCTGGACTGATGGTGTTTGCCATCGTGGTGAAAGGATTGGCCAATCAGCATGGGGAACTTGCTGATTGTTACCAGGGTGCGCCGGACGTATGGGGATTCTGGAAGTACGTCGCTCGTGGAGGCTTCTATCATGCAACCCATCGATACTACTAATTGCAGTGTAATACTGCTAGACTGAAAAGCCGAAATAATAAAAAATATACATTTAAATAAAATATTATAAATAAATAATATAAAAATAAAACACAAAATGGCACGGTTTGCCTTTTTAATCTCAATTCGCTACAACATAATGACAAGCCTGCTAGCGGCTGGTACCTATTTCGCATGACAAATTTAAACAACATAATTAAAGGACTGGGCATAATATACTACATATTTACCTTAAGTACAAAGTAATCTTGTAAAAGAATCTGCTTTTTCATTTTACTTCGCTGGCTTTTGCGTTTTGAAATAATTGTATCCACTTATCATCATTCAACAGTAATGAATCGCCTTAGGGTGGTCTATTTGTAATCAAGATTGGTACTCAAGCGGGCACTGGAAAGTATACCTAGACATAAATTCTTGACCATCAATGCCAATAAATTCATTGAACTTTACTTATAAATTATATTCATTTATGTATCAAAGGAACATTGTTTGATAATCTTATCTCCGATCTGGATGCACTCGCAAATACAAGTCGTTTAGATAATACAACGGACAATGCTCTCTTGCATAATGCAGTCCGCCTACATTTGGCAAATTGTTTGAATATTTTCTTTTGTATGATATTTCTTCAAGTTCGTAGTACGCGGCTACCGTATTGTGTGAGGTCAGTGAACTTGGGCAATTAGAATGAGCGGCCTCGGAATGTTATCATGTGAGAGTGAAGAAACTTTATACCTATTCAAGTTTAGCGTGATTTTTGTACTGTGATGTCGTCATTGTTCTATAATGATATTTTCATTGAATGAGTTCTGCGTATTTAAGTTTAACCGTAACTCAGATTGAGATTTTCGTGAACGCTGTAATGACTGAATGGTATTACTGAATATATTATAATATTATTGTACATTTTCAATATTTGTCATGCTTTTACTGAGATAAAAGCAGAAAAAGGGTTACGTTAGTACAGAATATACTATAACAAAATACTATATGGAATAATTACTAAGTATCAATAACAAATAAAGAACAGTAATTTTCAATATCATCGTCACAAATAAAACATCAATCAATACAATCTTTTCATCTATTAATAACTTTTGAAATAATTTTCATGTTAATTTATTTATAGTCAGCTCTTTTTAAAAATATTTGTTCTAGAATAGCATGGATAACTCTGATACGAAAAGCATTTAAAATTCAAATTTTACTCCGATATTCCCCAATGTCTATCCTCTGAACAGTAATTGCCACGGCAGATGCGGTTCTATTCGCATCCCGAAACCACACGTCCGCCCATTCGATCTACGATCCTAACATTGCGAAATGCAATCACTAGATTGCAACAGTAAACGATAAGTGAATGACTAAACGTGATTTTTGCACGTTTATCATCAACGATATGATGTTGTGTGTGTGCAATGTTACTGATTGGGGTGCGTTGACCTTGATTGTTATTTTAGGCCTGCTACACAACTGCAGCGCATAACGGCCGCCGCGGTCTTATTTTGGTATGATGTAACTTGCTTTATTTGCATTTTGTTTTATAATACTTGTAATACCGACTCGTGCTCGCCTGATATGTCATATAAGATGGTGCGGTATGCGGACTGAATTGATGCTTATATCTTTTTTGAGACATTCAAATTTTTACGTTTTTTCTTTACACGTTACATAAAACGGAAATCATGGATGCTACCTGAGATCTCAACATCGAAATCAGTTTTGAAATGCAGTGAAACTTTGGTCACTACTTTTATACAATACTAGTATGAGTAGATAGTGTATAATAGTAGATAGTGTAGTAACGATAGTAATCGTTAATATTGCATCGGCAGGGGCGAAAAGAGGATGTGGTGTTTCGATTTATTGCGATATATAAGTATGATTTTGAAACTGTTGTGAGGCTGTATCTGTACAATGGAGATATGATCTGAACCATAAACAATACTTTTAAATGTTTAACTCTCTTTCTGTTTGTGCAGACATAACGAATGGACCATTAAACGGGGTTTGATGCAGTTTTCACAGTTGAAGTTCAACTTAAAATGTAAGCCATGTCTAATCTAATTTCTTGACGTTCATAAGTGTTACTTTGTGACCTAAATGAATAAATGATTTTTTAATTGACTTGACTTGACTTTCATTTAGTAGGATCAAAATCGTAGGCAACGCTAGCCACGCAGATAAAGTCGCCAGTAAAAAAAAGAAACGCGTACATTTATAAACCAGTGTCAATATAATATGTAGGTATATGAGCCCTCTACTCTCAGAATGAGGTAAGGCTATTATGCACCATGCTAGCCAAATATGGTTTTGTAAAGCCTTATACCAACTCCGAGGATAAGAGTTGGATATTCCAAGAATCGTGGAGAAAAACGCAATTATAAGTTACGTTCTTACTTTTTAGTATAACAAAAGTTAATTGGTGCTAATAAAGCTTGTGTGAGAGCTCACAATCCACACTATCACCAGGCAAGGCATTCAGATAAGTGTTTATAGTTTAAAATAGATTTCTAACTCGTAATATAATAACATATTGCAAGACAATACGATTGCGTCATTTTACACATGATGATTTTTCATACATTGACTAAAGAAAATCATGTTATAATAAATTCTGTATAAAGAAAGTCACAAGACATTTTGTATTTTTATTCTCCGTATCTTTGTTTCTTCAACGACGTCTTACAGAAGCGATACAAGCAACTTTTAGTAATCTGGTGTGACTAATATTATAGTCATTCATGTGTAGTGATTTCAGTGCGTTCGATCGCCCATAGCCGACAATATGTTGCTGATCAACAGATACATTTTTGTGAACTTCCACTTGCGTTGTCTTGTAGCCGTAAGCCGTAGTTGGGATAGCGGCTTGAAGCGTACAAGCGACTCGTTTTAGTGTGCTCAGTCTCGATGTTTCTGGCTATTATTTAAAAGTCTATTAGGTTACGGTGACTTTCGCTAAGTGGGGCAATTTTACCGAATGATTTTACTAAGTGGGGAAAATCCATTTAGTAAAAGAAGTATTTAAAAAAAGTGTAAGACGCCATTTTTTTTGCTTGTTGTTTATGAACGTTTCCTAATTGCATTTATTGGATTGAGGGTGGGAGACATAACCGATGTATTGATAACTTTGATTGCACAACGCTATAGCTGATAGTGACACTTGGTATGTATAAGAAACTTTTTATTCATAGATATAATAAACAATAAATTGTGCTATAAGAGCTAACGTAGGGCCTTACCCTTATCTCTTAAGATATTGTTATTACATGTACAAGAATAAAACAGTACATTACAGAGTTTACTACTTCATCTCACCCTGGTGCATTTGCATGTCTGGCACATGAGACTAATGATTGCTATTGATAGCAAAAATTTAAAGACTATCTTATCCTCTCCTCTGAACTGACTATACTATCCTCTGAAAATATTATGTATAATCAAATTCATGATTATTAATAATTACATATGGCATATGGTACACAATTATTGTAGGTAAATCAATTAAACCTTCAATTCGTAAGTTATCTGCCTAAATTCTTATTTATAAAGTTACCACTTACGTAACATTAAAAGAGTTTAACTAATGACGTAAAGCTAGTATTAATAGAATGCTGCCTTTGTTACATTATCATCGTAGCAAATTATAATTAAAACATCTTACCGACTTGCATGATCTACGATTGTTTTACATTGCAATCTTTCAAACAAAAACGGTTAGAACGTTATAAGTAAAAACTACGGAATGCCATCTTGTTATGATTATTACAGAGCAGTCGTTTCTTTATTATTATGTTATGTTCACGCATCATCTTATACACGCATGTCAGTCGCACGTAATAAATCTGTATGACTTGAATGACTTCATAATTCATAGCAGTTTTTTTTTTACCTTTAGTACTAAAGATTAAAAGATTAATATAGATACCTAATAATAATATATATTTACTAATATTCTAAAGTTTTAATTTTTGTTTGTATCTTTGTAAGAATTTAACTCAAAAACTTTGCATCCTTTCACCATTAGAAAGCTATATTATCACCGAGTAACATAGGCTTTATTTTATTTTTAAAAAGTAGTGTTGCTAACCTAACCTAAACTAAATCAACGCGAGCGAAGGCACGGCCAAATCTAGCATATTATAAAGGGGAAAGACTTACATTTTTGTATTTTCGAGTATTGTTTGTAATGAATAAACTTAAAAAATACCAGCTAAGTTTAAAAATAACACCATCGGAAAGCTACTTTATCCAGCACTAACATAGGCTATATAATGTCACGCTATGAGATAATATAAGAGCCGAGCATTCATCATAAAGGTGAGTAAAACCAAGAGATACAGCTAGTGGAGTAAATTTTTAAGTGTTCATAAGATGTTTTACGCAAGTGCTACAAATTAAAATGAAACTACTTAAACAAATTACATAACGCAGTTTATTTTTCTTTCAACTTTTTTACGAATTAATATTAACAGCTCTACTGAAAAGCCACCGATTAATATAAATGATTGGAAAAGTTGTAAATATAAAATTGACACAGAGATTAAAACGTGACAAAAAAAAAAAAAAAAAAAGGGGAAAAAAAATTAAAAAAATTGTAAATCCATTTATAAAATCATATGTAGCCTATACCATGAGAAAAATACTGGCATATTGCAGTATTTTTCTTATAGATTGTCAGCAAAGAGACTAGTTTTGCCGCTAGCAGTGCAACTATTCCTTTTTGCGATTTGTTGTTGTAACTAATTTTATTGTCTTGTAAGACATAGGCATATTTGCCACTCTTTTTAGTATAAACAAGAAAGTCGCGGATTAAATAGCTCGATAGATAAGGATTAACGATCTTTAGGTCATTGGTTCAAATCCTGCTCATTGCACTACCGACGGAAATACAGTCCTAGTCAGGACTGTTAGGAAGTTAAGACTTATCTAGGAACTTAGCTGGAGAGCTTAAGAATATCTACTCATAATAATTAGCTGTCCTCCGTGTTTAGCGTACGTTTTTTTATTTCTGTTTCGCTACCATGACTCGTAGCGTGATATTATAATTATAGCTTACATTACTTCTGAATAAATAAGCTTTCTAATATTGAAAGAATGACTAAAATCGATTTAGTCGTTACAGAGTTTATACATTACAAATAAGAATGCAAATATTTTCTATTTATAATATTAGTGTATATTATTTGTAAACGCAGTCGCTAGTAATTATGAATGTAAACAAATATTGTAAATATTAGCTTTTTGAGTTGCTTTTGCATCTGCTAACAAAAGTTCCTAGGTAGAGATGCGTGTATAGTTTAATATTTTCGTCTTTCAAATGCCAATTATGTTATGTTGCATTGCAGTGCAATTATGCTCAGCGAAATATAATAATACTAGATGTTCCCGCGGTTTCACCCGCGTTTATCGTTACTGCGCCGCCCCCGTGGGTCGCAGCGTAATGTTATATAGCCTATAGCCTTTCACGATAAATAGGCTATCCAACACTAAAAGAATCTTCAAATCGAACCAGTAGTTCCTGAGATTAGCGCGTTCAAACCAACAAACAAACAAACTCTTCAGCGTTATAATATTAGTATAGGTAGCTGACCCGCGCAACTTCGCCTGCGTCACATAAGAGAAAGAGTGGGTCGTAGGCACCTATAATACAATTTTAAAGGAGCTGAAACTTTCTTTGTTAAATCCACGAACCACATAAGAACCATTGAACAAAATTTTATAAATGTACCTACAGTGCTAATTTAAAATCACGCAGAATAAACCAGGAGAAACATCGTTTGTATGTCTGTAATTGGTAATTATTTGCTGCGATGTTATGTTAAAACTGCGATATCTCCTAAGATATTCATTGAAATCGAATGATATAAAGGGCAATTTTGTTTTAAATTAAATACTTGTGATAAATAACGTATTTATTTGGATAAGGATTAAAATCATATTTATAAAAATACCTTTACAAATAATGCATTATTTTAGAACAAATTTGGTTAGCATAAAAAAGGTTATAGTGAGCCAACCTTAAAAGATAGACATATGCTGTCGCGGACCTTTTTTCAGAACTTTTAAAGGAGAACAATTCTGTCATACATGATTTTTGCGAAACTTTAACTGTATACGCAGCGCACGCAGCAGAAGCTCTCAAAAGGAAAAATAGCCCTCCGATTTTGAAACATTCTTCATTGGTGCTCCGCTCCTATTGATCTTAGCGTGATGATATATAGCCTATAGCCTTCCTCGATAAATGGGCTATCTAACACTGAAAGAATTTTTCAAATCAGACCACTAGTTCCTGAGATTAGCGCGTTCAAGCAAACAAACAAACAAACAAACTCTTCAGCTTTATAATATTAGTATAGATACCACTGTTTTCTTGTAGAGAGGCTTCAATTTATTGGTCTACCACTCCATTAAAACTTGTCCTTGTGGGACATGAACGAAATCGTTTTTGTCCTGGACCGTTTCACCGCTATACGATATTAGATATGCGGAGATTATGGAATGACGAGTAAATAGCAGACATTACTGCAGTATCTTGCGATTAAGAAGGGTTTCGGAAATGGTTATAGCGTTATTTGGCTTAAAGTGAGATTCGCTTGGCCACTTAGTATAATATTTATTAATTTAATTGAACTGACGACTGCATACATTTTGAAATATTTGTGTTTATAATTTTATCTTTTTAAAAGAAAGTGCAGTTATAAGAATATTTAGTATCTTTTTAATCAGTTTTGCATTGTACTTACCACTACGCCATAGTGGTTTAAGTGATCGCCTTGACACTGCCACGGCATCGATTGTTGTGGCCTAAAGCACCACACGGACAAACATTTGTGCAAATATTTGTGTGATCTATAAATAGTTGATTTGTTTTTGGAGGTTTTTGTGTCCGTTGTTTGAATATTTCTAAAGTCCTCTGCAACACAGAAATAATTAGTCAGCTATGTTATCGGTTAGTCTTAAAATACTTTATATTCCATTCCATTCGGTTACCATTCCCTGCCATGTTATTAAAGACTTGATACTTAAAATAAATTATAACAATATTGTTCAACTTAATTTTGGTATAAACTGCAATAAATCAAAAAGTTCGACAATTCACAAGCAAATAAATACAGGTCAAAATACGGAGCATATATCTTACGCCTGTGCATATCTTCGCAATAAATCTGTATGTGCAAGTTATCTTAAGTTATATTTACTTACACAAGACACAGTGATTTGTTCGTTCCCTGGCGGGATGAGGTTAAACTTTGATCAAGCTTTGCCCCACGTCCAACGTTAATCCACATGAATCGCCAAACTTGCGGCTTGTGAGTCACGCTATTGCAGTTATGAGCAAACTTACTTTAATAAGACGCATAAAAATTAAGATTAGACGTTATCTGACGATATTGGGGGATTGCAGTTACTTTACAGATTGTTTTTGGACAGTTTCTGTAATGATAGGGCGAGTAAAACGTTGCGACTTTGGCTTTGAATGCATGGTGTCATACAAAAGAAGACTCAGCGTCGTTTAAAGTTCTGATATTATTTCTTGCTGTTATCGGAGCAGTTATCTAAGAGAAAATGTTCGGTACTAATAGTTATGAGGATCCTAGCCAATAAAATAAATAATAGTTTAAAAAACTAAGTATGCAAAGTTGCGAATCAATCCGTCGGTTTGAAAGGGGTGAAAATCACGTTCAAAGATTCCATTACATAGATTCATATATACATAGACACATAGATACATACATACCAAGCTAATAAAAGCGTGTTAAAAATGCGTATGATCAGCTTACGGTAATGTTTTGGAATCACCTTACTTTGGAGTATCGTTCGTTGGTCACGGTCTCGATGATACTTATACTAAAATAAGTAAAATAACCATGTTATGAAAGTGCTGTACCTCAGCACCAACCAGCAATGAGTACATTCATCACGTTCATATAATATTCTTTATAATATTTTATCATAATCGTTATATTCATATTCTTTAATTATTTAAAAGTAAGATTAATATAATATTATTTGATTTAACATAGAAAAGGTAAACGTATCTGAACATTAATTCACAGTAAAACAAGTTCCACTAATAGAATTTCAAACATACCTGTTCCGTATTCTCTATAATTGCCAAAAAGCTGTGTAGACATGCTAACAAGTTGAATCGAAAAACTTTATATTGGGGAAATACACGCGAGTTAAATTGACACCGAATCAGAAGCTTTTACATCAAATCGAAGTTATCGATTCCACAACAGGTTTCATTAACTTTCAAAACTTTGATTTTGCTTTCAAAGTATCAGTATCTTCACGAATCTACTTGTGAAAGGTTTTAATGAGTATTTATGACGATGCTCAATAAAAGTGATTTCATTCGAGCAGTATTGTGGTATTTGCGATTTTGAAATAAGATTGAATCTTTCAAAGCTTTCAGTTACATTATAGTTATAGTAGCAATTACATTACAAAGAATTCGTCGGCTCGTGTTAATTTATTCTAATGGTAATAGGTATGTATTTTTTGGTCCTTTACACTTGTCGTTATGGTTCTCTTGAACTTCTCTTTATAATGTCTTAAAAGGAATTTTTCAGAAATCCTTATTTAAATAAACAATGCATAAAATAATTCTTGATTAACAAAGTATTTTTCATTGAAAATGTTTTCTTTTCGGCTTGTTTAATCTGTTTACAATTATTTAATTCATTATTTTATACAAACAAAGTAAATTTGTTAGTGGTATCTATCTCCTCGGGGTTCAATTATTACATAGATTAGTAAGATTTACGTCACTTTCCTTTTTTTCAAGCGTTGTGCTTAACTTTATTATAATAAAATGTGTATCGCAATAAATACATCTGGGTTGCAAGTAAAAACTTAATTTGGTAGTATGATTAAAAAAGAATATTCTCTAGGTATTGCTTACGTGTTATGGGTTCGTATTTAAAAATCCTTTGAAAGCAGGTACAAAGATCACTTGGACAAGCTAAAAAGCAATACAAAATTTAATTTTATGTAAAAATGCCAATTTCCCTCCGAACATGTAAATTGCCTTTTCTTTTAACAGGACATTTTTTTTACGTGGGCGTATGCATTGACGCATACCCCTCCGCGGGGGCGGGGGGAGGGGTTATGTTGGACTCACCGGAGTAAAAGAAAGATGTTGAAACGATAAAAATGGATCTCTCGGAATACCGATTAAACCTACCACGGTGTCCCTCAACATAACTAGAGTCGGCGGGGTCGCGCGAATCACTTTCACATGCAATCGTGACCCTGCCAAGGTTTCGGCCCGCCGTTTGAAACGGCAGGCCACTCACGAAAAGACATTTTGGTCACAACCCTGCTGTCCCCTTGAAGGGGGACGGCACACGACACACAGGCGCGCGTGGGAACACGCACGCCGCCTCTTGGACCTGGTGCTGAACGGGTGGTGGGCAGGCCCACAAAGCCCACCACCCCCAGGTAAAACCTCAGGGTGGCTGGAGGTCGTCTCCGGCGCCCGGTTCTACGGTTGGGAAGAAGGTTCAAGCGCTCCCTATCCTGCTTCGCCGCCTCCTTGATGGAAATTACTTCCTCAAAGAAGGAGGCGACGGCGTTCCATGATCTCTCACTCCGGACCATAGACTGAACCAAGGCCGGGAGCGAGAGGGTAACAATTCCGACTGCTGCGACCAACTCACGGCGCTGCGAAGCCAAGGCAGGGCAATCCGCCAAAGTGTGCAGCGCCGTGTCTGCAACAACATCACGGCAGTCGCCGCAGTGGTAACAACCGGGCGTCTCTTGCCGGCCTATGCAACACAGGAACTGGCCGAAGCAACCGTGGCCAGTACCTGTGTCAGCCAGAAGGTGAGGGTGCCATGCCGCCTCTCCAGCCACTCCTCAAAAATGGGACTTACCGCCACGATCGTGGCGTGCCCGTTCAAGGACATGCCTTATCCCAATTGTTACTGAAATTCATAGAGATGATTTTCAATCATCAGTTAAATGTTAACGATTTTTTATGTTGTACTTTATGCTAAGAATAACTTTTATATATTTTAAACAATTTGCTTTTATAATTAAGAATGTTTTTAATTTAGTTGTTATCATATCAGTAAAAGGGAAACGTTATGTCACTCGGTCTTTTACGTGGATAGCCGGATGAACATATGTGATATTTCAACAAAAAGATTAAAAGACTTTTTAAATGCTGGGCTGTTCTCGACTTTATCATTAAATTAATTTATTTCTTTTAGAGGCAGCCCTAGAAAGTCAAGACAGGAAATTGTTGTACTAAAGTGTCAAAATTTATTCAAAGCTATGACGTGATATCATATGGCACAATAAATTTGAATACTTATGTACGAACTAACATTGTACAATATGAATAGCTATAATTCAGCACAGAGTTATGCCAACAATTTGCTGCATAAACTACGCATAGTTTTCACAAGCATTTCACATGTGACCGTATAATATGGGGTCGTATGCATCTTGCGCCGGTATGCAATAGCCAAGACTGCCAACAGGAATTTATATTGAGCAGCGAATAGGTAGACTATGGTAATTTATAATATTGATTAATATCCTAATAGACGTGTAGTCGTATATCTAGAATAGTAAATGCATAACTGACTTTACGTCGTCAGGGAGCCGTCACTTTGAGAAAGAATCGTCTTGTAAATAAACAAAGATATTGCAGATTATTATTAGTGTTCTTATAGCAAATGATCGACTAACAAAGTAAAGTGCAATCCCGAAAGGATATTGGTGGCAGTTCCATAAATAGCATCGATGATATTCAGCCATATCTATCTATTGGACTAGAGTAGGATGGAATGCTAGCAAGAGGTAAAAGAAGATTAACATTTTTTTTGTGTGTGTTTTACTTGTTGGGTGAGCCCAGAAGGCGCCCAACCCGTAGGATTACGAATAATCTGGCTGGACTATTTATTTGTATCGACAACATTCGTGAATATACTTGTAAAGAGGCATTTTTCTTAGCTGGTGGGGTTCACATGAATACTTATAATTTGTAACACAAATTGCCAGTAAGGTAAACTTTTTTAAATTGCGTTTCATGCCTACCCAATGGCGATAAAATTTTCAATAGGTAGATATATATTGAACAAGCAAGTTGAAACACAGACGCCGATAAGAAGCTTCGTACATTAAATCAAATCAATTGAATAGAATATCATTTACATTAGAAAATATCAAACTTAATCTTCAGAGCACTTATACTCTCGGTCATATTGCAATGACAATCATAACCATAGTATTTGCGTACTGAATATTAAACCGGCGCGGGCGCAGGACGTGTCGTAACCTCACCCACGTTGTAGGATATTAGTATACACGGATTGAGAAATATACCTTGTTTATGTAAAATCGGTAACCCACTTTAGACATATATTTTTATGACCATATTAAACTGAAGTTCCATTCATGAAAGCGATATAATGAGTTCGCAGTTCGAAGTTGTGACACTCTCACATTCAAATGTAATAACATTCATAAAATTAAGGTGTGGTTCGTAACAATGTAATTTCTAAAAAAAGATTAAAACAATTTCAATGAAGTTGAAGAGATGTACTGTCATCTTTGATTATTTTTATTTAGATAAAACAATAATAATATCTTGTTTCCATGACGTCTATTTGACAGGCCTCTTTTAAGTTAACATTAATTATTTGTACAAGAGAAAATAAATGTATTTTGGCATTAGCTTTGTATATAAATAGTTTATCCATTAATCTAAAGTGGCTTTAAGTACTCAAAAGTCGTGATCGTTTAATTACAAGTCTTTTCAATTGCAGCTGCTATGGCATTTCGTTTCTTTTATTGTGACATGGACGGCAGAATAAAGTCAAATAGTATTCGTGTTAAAATTAATGATGGTTTTATTTAAAAGATCCTATAGAATAGTACTGTCCACTACTAACGTTACCCATGTGTTTGTACTTTGGACTGTAGGAAAAAAAAATATCCTAAGATGTTACTATAAAATACAATATATCCTAAGATGTCACTCGCCCCTAAACTATCAATGCAATAAAGCACGTTGCTCCATTGCAACATTGCTGCGTGCAAAATGCGGCCTCGATGGCGTAGTGGTCAGTGCAACCGACTGCCACGCCTGAGGTCGCGGGATCGATTCCCGCACAAGTCAAACATTTGTGTGCATGAACATGGATGCTAGTCTTGGTCTGGGTGTTTCTATGTATACCTAATATGTATTTACAAAAAAAAAAAATATATATATATATATATATATACATATATGTCGGAATATCCTCCATAATTAAAAGAAGTCGGTACTTTTACATTCACTTTTATTAATAATTAAATAACTTAATTAACCACGACAAGTAGTTGATTAATTTAATTATAGGTTACACGGACAAAAACAGTGATCCGTGCACCGAGCGAGCTCAACAAGAACTGTTTCTCGGCGCCGGGCGGACCGGCTTATATAGAATAGTGGTGGGGCGCGTTCGGTGAGTCACGCGCAGCTCGGCCGCCCGATGCACGTTCCACTGAGGTTTAGCACGTGGTTTTTCTCCGTGTACCCCCTTGTAGCTAGGCACGATGACGACGCCGACATATATGTATGTTTATCCATTGTCTAGTTCCCATAGTACAAGCTCTGTTTAGTTTGGGCTAGATGGTGTTGTGTGTATGTAATAGAATAATAATATTGTTATTATTATACTATCTCTATTTTTAACGTCAAAACAAAGATGGGGTGCCACTTAATCAAACGTTGTATCATTTGGTGAAACGGCGCAGGTAGACTGCATTTTCTAAAGTTAACGGACATAAGACTGATTTATTTGCAGCTTTAACACTTTTTATATATGTCTGTTCATAGTGTTCATATAGCTATCATAACTTTGTTGCCGTTAATTACTTACTATACAATTCTATTAGGGTCTATTCTAACCTAGATACGGCTGGATATGCGGATATATTCTACGGAACGATTGCCCACCGCAACTTATAGACAAACGATATTTAAGGTTGCTGACAGAGCAGCGATAGCTCAGTGGGGAGACCAACAGACTGCAATTCAGAAGGTCTCGGGGTCGAACCACGTCGCGCACCTCTGACTTTCGGAAGTTATATGACTTTTCGAAATTATGTGCGTATTGATTGACAATAAAATTATCGCCTGCTCGGTGCCTCGGAAAGCACGTTAAGCCGTTGGTCCCGGCTGCCATGAATATCTATGGCAGTCGTTATTGGGAGAGTGTCGACACAAAAGATCCCACTGGGTCGAAGTGTCGCCGGTCTGCACTGACTGGCACCCACATAAGATAAGATAAGATACTATATGTACAGTTATTGATATTCATAACAGTCAGGATCGACAACATAACTGCCTCTTGCTTTTGCATAAGTAACAATTGATGTACTAATAATTATAAATGTATCCATCACTCGTCGTCTGCTATCGACATAGGTCTTGTGAATTACATACACACAGTTAACCAATATTTTAGAACCATCAAAAAAGTAAATTCCTTATTTCATCTTTCTAAAGTTTGAGCACCAAGAAAGCTCAAGCTTCTTGTCCGCCAAGGAAATAAATGAAACCCATTTAAACATTAAAATCTTGTGTCTAGATTTCTACTTATTCATTAAGTTCGCCCGTAATAACTGGGCGAGTAAATTAAGACCTACCCAGTGTTGAGATCGAGAAACGTAATTAAATGCTGCGTTGTGAAACTTTAAACTTTATTATTGGTGTTAATGACACTATAAAGTAATACTTATGGCTGTATGTTTGGAGCAGTTACTAATGAAGCGTTTCGCGAAGTACTCGTTATGTTTTACTCTGATTTTGTTTATGTACCTTGAATGATGGTGGATTTAATTCAAACCTTTATTTGTTACTAGCTTTTGCCCGCGGCTTCGCTCGCGTTAATTTAGAATTTTACAATTAATTCCGGTTGTACTCTGCTTGTAATAATATAATACAATCATGATTCGAAAGACACGTGGCGCCATCTATTATCATAAGAACGTTATTGTTGTTTTCCTCAGGAACAGTATTTTTTCGGGATGAAAGGTAGCCTATGTCCGGTGCTGTACACTTGATAAAGTATATGCAAAATTTCAGGATGATCGGTTCAGTGGTTTAGGCGTGAAAAGCTAACAAACAAACAAACAAACTCATTTTCGCTTTTATAATATTAGTTAGGATTACAAGTAACAGCACAATGAAACGGTATGTCGTATCGTTATAAAAAAATTAAACTATAAAGGCAATTTATGATCCCACACTGCCACTTTATTTAACCATAGTGTTATCGCCTTGTATTTTCGTAGATTTATGTATATCAGATGTATGACTTCAGATAAGGGCAATCCCACTATTATATAAAATATTTATAATATAAGATTTGATTATATAAGATTTGATTTCCGCGTCTCTGCTTGCTCGGCAACATTACCTTTTTTTGGATAAAAGATAAGTCCTTTTCTGTACTCCTGACAATGTGCACGTAAAATTTAATGATGATCAGTCGATAGTTATGGCGTAAAAGCGTATTAAACAAACAAACTCACAATCACATTTATAATATTAGCTGGGGACGCTGTTTGTACAAAGATTGTTTTTACCATTTCACATTATTAGTATAGACCATAGATAACACTGCACTTGTGTATAAAACCTAGGCGTGATTCAAGGTTAGCGCATCAAGCACACATTTCACCATCTATATATAACTACATTTATTTATTTTTCGGCCTCGATGGCGTAGTGGTTAGTATAACCGACTGCCACGCCTGAGGTCGCGGGTTCGATACCCGCACGAGTCAAACAATTGTGTGCATGAACATTGATGTTTGTCTTGGTCTGGGTGTTTCTATGTATAATATGTATGTATTTACAAAAATAAAATTATATATGTATGTTTATCCATTGTCTAGTACCCATAATACAAGCTTTGCTTAGTTTTGCTAGATGGAGTTGTGTGTATGTGATAGAATATTATTATTATTATTATTATATATATGCCTAATCAAGCGATCACAGTCCAGACCTTAACTTACAAACTATTTATGTATGTATACCTAAATAGTTAGTGAACCAACTATCAAGCAACTAAGTCTCAGTTTGTAGCGAGTTTCACCAATAATCCTACGGATGAGATTCGACCCCGTAACCTTTCGGTCTTAGTTGATACCTTATCCGTTAGACATCGACGCAGAATTATAATCTATGTTACTGTCAAGAAGTTGTAGCTGTATATAAATCAATAAGAATACAATATAAGTCTCTAGTTTGGTCGGTCAAGAAATACTCAGAAGCAGCACGGAGTTTTTGCCTGTGCCCGGTACGGCAAAAGACGCACCCCTTTTTATGTGTGACTAGATGTTCCCGCCGTTTCACCCGCGTTTATCATTACTGCGCCGCCCCCGTGAGTCATAGCGCGATGTTATATAGTCTATAGCCTTCCTCGATATCAAATCGAACCAGTAGTTCTTGAGATTAGCGCGTTCAAACAAACAAACAAACTCTTCAGCTTTATAATATTAGTATATATTTAAAATCATAGTTGGCAAAGAATGGGTATGATACACCGCTATATACGGAATAGAGGCTTGACAATATGTATGTATTAATAGTGCACAAACTGATACCAATGAGTATCACTAGAGAGTAGACGGCGACAGGGAACTTCTATACGAAGATGACGCGCCTTTGTATGGGAGTTGTTAGAATTCGCTAACAACAAAGAGACCTAGTGATAGTTCTTTGCTCCGGCTAATGAAAACAAATAAAATGCAGCCCACAATACTAGGAAGCTTCTTTTTAATCAACATATATATACATAATTTTTATATAAAAGGCAGTAAAGATAGGAACACGAAGCGAGGAATGACCGCTCGAACTACAGTAATTAAAGGCAGTAAATAGTTTAATGGAGAGGGTCTGAGAGTCCGTACTGTTTAGGGACACTTCACACACCTGTCTCCCGCTCACGAAGTTAATTGTCTAAATAATTGAGTCTTGGATGCCAGGCTAGGACACACTACCACTACCAAATAAGTATGGCCCGTAAAATGAGATTCGTATTGTGGCAATTTTAGTTAAATAATTTCGAACTGAACACAAAAGTTTCGGTCAATCATTTGACGTTCTTGTTGCTTGCATAAAAAAAAAATCTACGATCTACTAAACTATGTCTGTCCTCATTGTCATTGCAAGTTAAAAGCGAGCCTACCGTCGTCTACTATGCTCATTTCTAAGCTCCGTGCTACTACTAAGAATTTTCATACGGAAAAAGCAATAACACTTGACGGGACCAGTAGGAATTAAGCTCGAGAAAACCATGGGTACATTCCTTTTATACAGAACTATTTGCCTTATAGGACATAAAATAAAATTGTTAGTCGATTGATTACGTAAAAGTTTATTGTAACCTATAAAACCTTTTAAACTATGTCCCGCGAAATACGTTAGATCTGGCAATACTACACGCAGGTGCAGTGTGTTAAATACATGTTCTCAAGAGAGCCAAGTGTGAGTCAAGACTCAGCTTGTTAGTCTAATGGGATAACATCATGTCAGCTTTAAATACTGATTGGTGTAACAATGGATATTTAAAGCTGACATGCTGTCATTTATATTTTGATTACACTTCTTCATTGAATGTTTTAGCTAGTATTAACTGCAAATGTAATCCTAACTTAATATTATAAGTGCGAATGTCAGTTTGTTTGTTACGCTTTCACGCCTTAACTACTTGACGAATCATCATAAAATTTCACATACACGTTGTCATTGGTTCAGAAAAAGATATAGGGCACCTTTCATCCAGAAAAAAGTACTATTTCTCAGGGATAGAAAATTGATATAATTTTACCTTTCATAACATTTACGCGAGTGAAGTCAGGAGCAAAAACTGGTATTAATATAAAAAGTTAAATACTTTAATTCATATTCTGATTGACCCGTAAGTAATTCAAATTTTAGTATTGTTACTGATTTATAATAGATTCAAATAAAATATTATTCATTTACGGAGATAAAAAAAATCTACCAAATTACCGCCAGATTTCCAATGATTAAAGGCTTTATGTGACGTACACAGATCGGCAGGAAACAAATTCCTTTTTCAAATAGCTGAAAGGTAAGAATTACGTGGCAATAATATACTCGTTCAAATAAGGCTGTTAATATAAGATACATCACATATCTACTTCTAAATATGTATATTTGAACTTAAGACAATAAACAAGCTTCAAATTCTAGTGTTATGCTTAAATGATAGCATATATTAAAATAGACGCAGTTTGTTCCTGCACGATGAACATGAAATGAATATCCGAATATTTTTACATATTTTTTTTAAAGAGTTAATGTCTACAATGTAGAAGTTGCTATGCTATATATTTAAATTGAAGACATTCAACATTTGCAATTTATGTTTTATCGTACATACTAGTAAGCTAATTTTAACTCTTTTGAATATTAGTTACATATTATAAGAATAAAAACTGTGATAAAAATTGTACATTGACTACTGCTACTAATTGCATTTTACGTTAAGTACTGAGACTAAGTTTTGAAGCTAAAAGTAAAACAATACTTGGGATTGTAGTAGCTATATGAGGTCTGTAGCCCGTTAGTTGCAATGCCTGTGACGGTCATTTAGTGAGTGGACCGGCGAGGCTTCGTCCGCTACAATTTAATAGCAGTAACAGCAGCTGTTGAAACCAGGCGGGAGTTTTGAAGTAATATTATATTCTAAGCACAGCCATTTTACAATTTTGTAGATGGAATATAACTGTAAGTACTACTTATTTTGTATCCATTACATATGCTGATACTAACAATCGTATGATAGTATTATTAGTTTCCATAATTTCCTTGAAAATATAATCTAAAATAACATCTTAAGTCATATTAAATGACTTTTGGAAGATCTTGTTTGGATGTATGCAAAGAAATGAGTTAAGTTTTATGAGCCTGAGGCTGGAAACATCCGTCAATATAGTAAGGATCTTTGATCCATTGATTCTTAGTTGGGGGGATCCTTGAGGTGTAAAGATATTTCAACAATGTTGAGATAACGCCTTTTGGTAGACACTAACCATAATATGGATATATGCAATGCTAGGAGTATTACTTGCACGTTGCCGATCCCGCAAAAAGACATCGCCATGCAAAGAAGAAAGGTCATCCTGATGTCTTGTCAGCAGAGCGCCTTTTAAAACAGCTATAGAGCCTCATCTTAGGAACACAATGCAAAAACTGCAATCTTCTGTAGGCTAGTATTTTCTTTTGTGTTCTAAGTTTGAGCACATATTGCAGTAACCTTGCCTTTGCAACGTAAGAGAAAACTGTCTAACTCGTGTCATTGAACTGTTCTCCTGTATATAAGCAGTAATAAAGAACTGAAGGGAGATGAAATAAACAATAGGCATTAAGTTTTACAGTCTAGTCGTCGTTAATTAAATGGCGAAACTTATCGTAGTAAAGTTGATGTTGCGAAATAACAGTTTGAGATAATAAAGGCATTATTGCTGGGGGCTTGTTCTGCAACTAGCTGGGTTAGTGGTTGCCATTGTTGGAGGGTTTATGGCGAAATTTTACTGCACAGAAATAATAAAGTGAAAATAATGAAATGAGTAGATACCATGCTTTTTGGTTGGCACTTTTCGTATATGCTTGTAACTCGTTTTACAAAGGACTTATTTCCTCTCTTATTTCCAAAATGTATCCCGCAGAATTCAAGTACTTGTCATGATAAAAAATAGCCTATGTATTGTCTTAATCCATAAACGATCTCTAAATCAAGTCGACACGTTGCTCCGTTGCCGCATGAAAGATGTACAAATGAATAGAGACAATGTCACATGTATCATCTTAGTAAAAAGTAGGTAGTCGTCTGATTAAATTAGGTATTCTAGATAAAGTCTACTTAAAGAAAGTCGGAAACCAATTAGTCATTTAATAATAATAGATAATGCAATAAGTCAGGATTATGGAACTCTGTTATCTTCACCCACCTTTTTAGGGAGAAGGCGTGACTCCCTGTATCTGTGCCTTTAATACTATAACAACCATATTTTGCCCTTTTGCAAGGCATAAATCATCTATTAAATGTAGGAACCAAGTTAAATACTTATATGTTACTACTATATTTTGCCCGCGGCTTCGCTTGTGTAAATTTAGGTTACGTCTTTTTTTATCCATCGGAGACAGTATTTTTGCTTGTTAAAGGGAATCTCATGTCTTTTTTTGTACCCCTGTAAATGTGTATGCGAAATGTCATGATGATTGGTCGAATAGTTAAGACGTGAAAGCGTAACAAATAAACTCACATTTGCATTTATGATATTAGTTAAAATTGCACTTTCGTTCTATACAAAAGCAAAACATTCAAATGAAGGAGATCTAATAGATAACTGTTGTGTGTCATGTCGTCATTGTAAGATGACGAATTAGCGTTCAGAAAGGTGATCATATTTAAACGTAGCACATCTATGATTAAATCTTTGTTTATACACAAATATAACTTGTTACGTTGGCAAACATAGTTATAGAAAATCGGCATGCGAGCAGGTCGTACTTCATTCCTGTATGACTTGAAGTGATGAAACACAATAGACTGCTGGTATGAGAGATAATAAAGGTCGACCTAACTGATGAAATACAACTAAACTATCGAAAGGTATTCAAATGAAATCTGACACCTGTCAAAATAAACAAAACTCGCTTCGAGCGCCATCAATTACAATATATTGATGTCGATTTTATTGTTCCAGGTTAATAGGTACCTACCTTGCGACGTCCATGAGAAATATACAGTATGTTGGATTTCTTTGACAGCTTCATTTAATAGTAAAACTCGAGGCGAGATTAATTTTCGACAATTTGCAGATAAACTTATCAAACACTTTAAAACATAAGCTGCACGGATGGCATAGTGGTTAAAGTGGTCGCCTCGTCGCTGCCACTGTGCCAAGTGTTGTGGGTTCGAATCCCGCATGGAACAAAACTTTATGTGATCCATAAAGGGTTGTTCCGAGTCTGGATGTTCTTTGTGTCCGTTGTTTGAATGAAGAATAATTCCTAGTGCGGGAGTTGTCTAAAAAAAGACAAGTTTTACGTATAAGATTATCCTTATCCTTACTAATATTATAAATTCGAAAGTAACTCTGTCTGTCTATTTGTCTGTCTGTCTGTCTATTACCTTTTCACGGCTAAATCACTCAACCGATTTTGATGAAATTTGGTACAGATATAGTTTAAAACCTGGGGAAGGACATAGGCTAGAGCCGCGAGTCGCGAGCAAAAGCTATTATTTGTGAAGCTAAAATACTGTTCAAAATAGAGTTCCTATTTTAAACAGTTTTTAACCTCGGAGTCTTTTCGAAGAGGTTAATGAAAACACTATGTGGGTCTGTGTGCAGACCTCATAAAATATCACACACTACATAATATAAGTAACTCTTAAAACTAGGTGGTAATGCAGCTCACAGCGATGTTCACATGTTACCTTTAGATTGAAACTATAAGACACTAGGAAAACAAGCATTCATTCATGAAAAATGATGCCTACAATACTACAACTTCTCTCTGTGACATCGGCAGCATGAGATATTAATAGCAACCAGGAAAAGACGGAGATAATAATATATTATAGGATCTAACAGAAGCGGTCAAATGCCTTGCTGAACATAATGAGAAAATGAATACCGAGATTATGATATTAATAACTTCGTTTGCACTACTCGAGAAAATCGTTAAGTACTTGAATAGATAAGATCAAAACTAAAGTGTTGCTAAAATAACATTAAAGTTGATCTATTAACCTACAGGAACTTATTATCGAGATAAAAACAATAAATTTATCTAGGACATGTTGCATCTGTGTTCCTAGTTTCTTCAAAATCCGTTCACCGGTTGAAGGAACTTTTCTTGAGGAACTTACATCCAAACATCGTACCCACTTTCTCGTTTATAATTGTAGTAGGATTTTCATGATATTACTAGCTGTCCCGACAAACGTTGTCCTGTACACACGAACAAAAATTAAATAAAAAAACTGAATCTAAACCATTCTCGAATCCACTTGAACACACACAAAAAATTTCAATCATCAAAATCGGTCCAGCCGTTTAGGAGGAGTTTAATTACAAACACACGCACAGAAGATTTATATTTATAAAGATTTACTGCTGCAACGCAAATCCTTTTCCATCTGTTCTGATGATTTTAAATTATGTAAGTCTGCCATATATACGATTTTATCTCTTGCAATATTTCGAATATACCTAATGTTAATCATTTCTGCAAAGTAATATTAAATCACAAAAATATTTCAGCATTAAATCCTACCTACTTATCTATTCAACAAAGGTTAACTCTTCATGTTATAGCTTATTCACTAAAATCATTAATAACAAATCCAATAGCAATTTCATTACAATACGAAACCAAATTCAATCTCGACGAATTGTTACTCGCAAACGGAATTATAGTAATATTGGAGTCAAATACAACCACTCACCGAATAATGGATGGCAACAGTTTTGTCAAGGCCCCGCAATAACGCCACGGAACGAACCACAAATTATTTTGCTTTATATCTACCACTTTATCTTAATAGATACTATAGACATAGACGCTGTATTGTGCTATACAAGAGTGCAAAATCTGGTTCAGTATACGAACCAACTTGCTAATAAATGTCCGTATGAGATGAACGGAATGTCACGAACTGCTTGTCTAAAGGTTTGCATAAGTGATGTTATTTATGTAATGCGTTTTAAAACATAGCAGTTGGCAGAGATCTTATGAAATGATAAAGTGTAGGTATATTAACTCTGAGAATATAGCTATAATTTGGAGTGGTAGTGGAACACTTGATGTGACGACATAGTGACGAATTTACCACAGTTAAGAGAGAAAGGTTTAGGAGAAGCATCCGCGAACACACAATTGATGGATTGATTCAAAGTGACGCGACGGGTAGCCGTTGGATGTGAGCGCTACAAAATTGATCTTTAGTGTGATCGATTTCTCGCTATTAGTATTTCGAAGGATTTGTGACAGACTGGAAGACTTTATCAATGATTAATACAATCCTTGCATGTATTGTAATTATTTAGTCATTTTGTCTATACATCTGAATAATTGTGACTCTAGTTCGTAATGATTTTATTAAGTTATAGTCAATTATATTTCGGTTCTCATTTTCCTAGTATTACCGTTTGTTGCGACAAATCTGACGATCTCAGTACAAATTCAATTAGCTCTTCCACTTGCATTAAATTCTAACATAACATCTACAACTAACTAAACTTGTAGGTAATAACATTCTGCTTTTGCGAAGGAAACTGCAAATCTTTACTCGCCACCATTAGTTACCATACATTTAATACACATGTCAGTTAGTTTAAAATACTTACGACCATTAGCGACTTCTTGCGACTGCAACTTGTCTAATGAACTCTGTTTGAAGTAAGTAGCAGTTCGAGTACGTTTCAAAAGTTTACGTTCGACATACTTTGAATTTTGCTTAAGAGATTTCGTCGAGCGATTTTATTTTCGTTTCGCGCAGATCATTAATCAAGTTGCACGACGATATTACCCAATTGAATATTGAATCAATCACTTAAAACGAACGTTTTTTTATTTCGATACAATGTCTGACTAATGAACACGAAATATGATATTAATGAAGGTGATATTCTTCATTTAGCTGTTATTATTTTAAACTGTTCTTTATTTATTATTACATACATACCTACATAGTCTTATGCTTGTATCCATGAAGAGATAGCCGGATGTGTATTACATCCACCTTTAATCAGGTGTGATTTTAAACTGTTCTTCGATTATTATTACATACATATCTACATAGTCTTATGCTTGTATCCATGAAGAGATAGCCGGATGTGTATTACATCCACCTTTAATCAGGTGTGATTTTAAACTGTTCTTCTTTTATTATTACATACATATCTACCTAGTCTTATGCGTGTATCCATGAAGAGATAGCCGGATGTGTATTACATCCACCTTTAATCAGGTGTGATTTTAAACTGTTCTTCGTTTATTATTACATACATATCTACATAGTCTTATGCTTGTATCCATGAAGAGATAGCCGGATGTGTATCACATCCACCTTTAATCAGGTGTGATTTTAAACTGTTCTTCTTTTATTATTACATACATATCTACCTAGTCTTATGCGTGTATCCATGAAGAGATAGCCGGATGTGTATTACATCCACCTTTAATCAGGTGTGATTTTAAACTGTTCTTCGTTTATTATTACATACATATCTACATAGTCTTATGCTTGTATCATGAAGAGATAGCCGGATGTGTATCACATCCACCTTTAATCAGGTGTGATTTTAAACTGTTCTTCGTTTATTATTACATACATACCTACATAGTCTTATGCTTGTATCCATGAAGAGATAGCCGGATGTGTATCACATCCACCTTTAATCAGGTGTGATTTTAAACTGTTCTTCGATTATTATTACATACATATCTACATAGTCTTATGCTTGTATCCATGAAGAGATAGCCGGATGTGTATTACATCCACCTTTAATCAGGTGTGATTTTAAACTGTTCTTCTTTTATTATTACATACATATCTACCTAGTCTTATGCGTGTATCCATGAAGAGATAGCCGGATATGTATTACATCCACCTTTAATCAGGTGTGATTTTAAACTGTTCTTCGTTTATTATTACATACATATCTACATAGTCTTATGCTTGTATCCATGAAGAGATAGCCGGATGTGTATTACATCCACCTTTAATCAGGTGTGATTTCAAACTGTTCTTTGTTTATTATTACATACATACCTACATAGTCTTATGCTTGTATCCATGAAGAGATAGCCGGATGTGTATCACATCCACCTTTAATCAGGTGTGATTTTAAACTGTTCTTCGTTTATTATTACATACATACCTACATAGTCTTATGCTTGTATCCATGAAGAGATAGCCGGATGTGTATTACATCCACCTTTAATCAGGTATGATTTTAGGTTGCATGTATTAGAGGGCGCACTTATTTCTGTCTACTGGGCACATGTCCAGACTCTATGCAGCTTCTGGGACTTTATTGACTGAACACTAACACTTTGGCGATGCGTAAATGAAACCCGAGATCAGAAGTCGCATTCACTATCGCTGTACCATCGAGTTAACTAATATAAAGGGGTTATAATTGAACTTTTATGCAATTAGTTGAGTGAAGTAGATTTTGTATTGGTTTTCCTACTATTCTTGTATTTAATATAATATAAATCCTGTATTTACAAGGTTTTAGCTATTTGATAATAGATTAATAACTACGTTCCTGCTGGTTCGTCGTGTTATCTCTTAAACTGAATGCCTAAATCAATGGAAATACTTTATTTTTTGAAAATTGTATCGAAGAATACACGTTTGATGAGAAGCGGTTACTGTGGCCTATATTTGCTTGTAACAGCAGGGGCACCATAATTATCTTCCAACGCTTTTGAATATTTTATATCGTCATATCAACATTGTTTTTAAAGATTTCTCTCGCACTAGATATAATTACTGTGTCGCGGAGGACTTTGCAAACATTCAAACAACAGGCACAAAGATAACCCAGTCTCGGTACAACCGAAACGATTTTCATAGACACTGATATTATATGCAATTTTCATAGACACTGATATTATATGCAATTTTCATAGACACTGATATTATATGCAATTTTCATAGACACTGATATTATATGCAATTTCAAGAACCATAATTATGTACTGGCGCTTAACAAAGTACTCTTGTATATCCTTGGCATATTAATTGTCATACTTCAAATTATTTATGTGTTAGTAATTCACACCTTAATTTAATATTACGCAAGCTTACTGTACACTTAACGCCACTTAACGTTATAAAATTCTACAACCTAAAGGTTAATCTTAACAATTTAGTTGTAACCATTAATTACGTCATTAAGTACTTTGCGCATAAGATTATAATCTGCATTTTACGTACATATTTTTAAATAGGATTCAAGTATCGCTTTTATATAAAGTATGTAAATTAAATAACCAAACGTGTTTTAAGAATTTTATAACATATATACTTATTTTATAGTATCGTTTATCCTTACTTATATTATAAATGCGAATGTGAGTTTGTTTGTTTGTTACGCCTTAACTACTCGGCCGATGCCTCATGCATTTTCATCTACACGTTGTCAGGGGTTCTTTCATCGAGTAAAGTATTCTAACTTAACTGTTTTTAGTAACTTACATTTACGCTGGCGAAACCGCGGCGAAAATCGAGTATGCCATAAAGACTCGCGTAAATTATGTTTTTCTTATTTATTATTATACGTAACGAAATAAAAAGCATTGATTATACGATAATACGAGGTCATCTTTAAATATATACCTAAATCTTCTGTGCGTATGTTTGTAATTTAACTTCTCCTAAACCGCTGAACCGATTTTGATACAATTTTTTGTTTGTGTTCAAGTGGATTCGAGAATGGTTTAGATTTGGGGTTTTTTCTGTTTTTTTTTTCGTGTGTACAGGACAATGTCTGTCGGGACAGCTAGTAGATATACAGGGTGTTAGGCACACGGTTGTCCGAATGAAATAGAGATCTGGTTTGGGCTATTGCCAACGCGTTGGACTCAGGCAAATAAAATATTATTGTTATTTTTTTAATCATGCAAAGTCAAACTTTGTTCTGTTTACGAAACTTTGACAGCCTGTTATAATTTTTTTACAAAGTGTCTAATATGTAAATATTTACAAAAAAATGTATATATGTACGTTTATCCATTGTCTAGTACCCATAGTACAAGCTCTGCTTAGTTTGGGCTAGATGGTGTTGTGTTTATGTGATAGAAAATTATCCTACTAATATTATAAATGCGAAAGTTTGTGAGGATGAATGTATGTATGTATGTATGTTTGTTACTCTTTCACGTAAAAACTACTGAACAGATTTAGATGAAACTTTACAGTAATATAGGTTATACATCAGAATAACACATAGGCTACAATTTATAATGATTTTGTGTAATTTGGTCGTAATATAACGATAAATATCAAGAAAGTCGGAAAAAAAATTGCCCTCTGAGAGCTATCTTGGCGTGCGCTGCCTAAACGGTTGGAGTTATACAAAGATAATGTACCGTAGGATTGTTTGTATTAAATAGTTCTAAATAAAAGTCCGCGACAGTATATATCTATCTTTAATGTGGAAGCCGCTATGACCAAAATAGTGAACCATAAATACAATTAAATTGGATACTTTCTTACAATACACATTTTAGAATATTCATTAAACTCTTATCAAAATCGATATATTTATCGCTTTAAGTATTTAATGTAGATAAACTTTCTCTTTTACACTAAGTAATTTGTTCGAATAGTTTAAAAGTTATCACGATATTAAGATTGATTTGAACGGAGCGCCTAACAGACGCGGGCGGGGTCGATGCGATCACGCTTGTTCGCGAAATGCGCGGTCCGAACTCTGCCCGTGTTCGGACCGCGCGCGTCGTTAGTGGTTGTGTTCATTCATAATGCGTATTTTCTCTATAGCAAATCCGATTCTCGAAGCGATTTTAGATTGTTTTAACTAAGCGATAGTTAGTGAATTTTAGAAGGAACATAGATTTAGCTTTTTATTTTAATTTCTGTCTTATTAGATTTTTTTTTAGTAAATAGTTGTTTGTTTTAGTAAATAAATTATTTTTTGTTTTCATTAGATTATTATAATTTAGCTAGGTTAAGAATAACGGTTAGTTTTAAGTCTAATTCGATTCTCGAAGCGGTTTATTACATAGTACAATAAACATAAATATTTTTTGTTGGTGTATTTTAACTAGACATATTGATTACTTTTTATTTTAATTCCTTTCGGATCAGAATTGTTTTTTTTTTTTATTGATTTTAGAATTATATTTTTGTTAGTAGATATAGTTTTAGGTAATTATATTCTTTTCGTTTTCATTAGATTATGATAATTTTGTTAGATTACGAATAACGTTTATATAGTTGTAGTTATAAGTTAGCTACTGGAATTGTTTTATTTTTGTTTGTAAAATATTACCATTCTTTTTTCAAATTAGTACTTATAAAGATGCCGCGAAGGCGTAAGTCTAATATTTCGCAAAGCTCTAATAAAGCCCGAGCTATGAAAATAGCTAGACGTGATGAGACGTCTCAACAAGTCGAGCTGCGAAGGCTTGAGCAGGCAGTGCGTAATGCAGCACATATAGCTGCAGAGACTCCAGAACAGTCCCAAGCCCGACGTGAACGGAATGCGGAGTTTCTGGCGTCTCAACGGGCTGCTGAGACTCCAGAACAGTCCCAATACCGACGTGAAAGGAATACGGAGTTTCTGGCGTTTCAACGGGCTGCTGAGACTCCAGAACAGTCCCAGGCCCAACGTCAACGGAATGCGGAATTTATGGCATTTCAACGGGCTGCTGAAACTCCAGAACAGTCCCAAGCCCGACGTCAACGGAATGCCGAGTTTCTGGCCCCTCAACGGGCTACTGAGACTACAGAATAATCCCAAGATCGACGTCGACGAAATGCGAAGTATCTGCTGTCACATCGAGCTGCGGAGACACCAGAACATTCCCTACATCGGCGTCAACAGCATGCTGACTATCAGCCCATTACTGTCCCACTGCAGGGAAAGGGCCCCTTCACACACATAGAAGGCATGAGCATTAATCACCACGCTTGCTCAAGGCGGATTGGTAATTTCGGACTTTAAAGTCCAGGTTTCCTCACGATGTTTTCCTTCACTGTATGTCTGTAATATCTAAGATAAACTTAGAAAGTACATATGAATTTAGAAAAGTCACATTGGTATTTGCCGCGGTTTGAACCCACACCTCGTGATTGCGAGGTCGGTCTCTTAACCACTAGGCCATCACAACATTTTTATTTTAAATGATCTGTCACAAAACTTTTTATGGCAGACCAAATTCCACGCGAGCGAAGCCGCGGGCAAAAGCTAGTATTATAAAAGCGAAAATGAGTTTGTTTGTTTGTTACCTTTTCACGCCTAAACCACTGAACCGATCATCCTGAAATTTTGCGTATACGTTGACAGGTGTACAGAAACGGACATAGGCTACCTTTCATCCAAAAAATAATTACTGTTCCCGAGGAAAACAATAATAACATTCTTATGATAATAGATGGCGCCACGTGTCTTTTCAATCATGATTGAATTATATTATAACAAGCAGAGTACAACCCGAATTGATTGTCAAATTCTACATTAATGCGAGCGAAGCCGCGGGCGAAAGCTAGTATTTATATATATTATTAAGTACATATTTAAAAAGGGCAAACTAAGTACTTGAAACTTAGTATGTTAGATAAATGCTATGTTGACAATATTACGAAGCAGAACATTTAGAAGGGGAGGTGTGCTGACAAAGCTTAAATAAGTGGGTTCAGCACACTTGTCCTATTTAATCGATCGAGATGTTACGATAGGGTTGGTATTACACAGCTTGTAAAAATCTAGTTCTCTTTAATTATAAATTGGATCACGTTGCTAGGATAGTGCAGTAATTTAAGCAACCAATAACTATCTTGATTTGACGCTACTTTTTCTGGATCACACAATCCAAATATAATTGTGCAAATTCTGGGTTGTCCAAACCTTAGTTGTTATTTTAGTGTTTCTAAAATTCCCCGCAATACAGAGGCGACCCTGGGGAAAGATAACTTCTAAGTTATCCTAACTAATATTATAAAAGCGAAAATGAGTTTGTTTGTTTGTTACCTTTTCACGCCTAAACCACTGAACCGATCATTACTGTTCCCGAGGAAAACAATAATAATGTTCTTATGATAAAATAGATGGCGCCACGTGTTTTTCGAATCATGATTGATTATTACAAGCAGAGTACAACCTGAATTGATTGTCAAATTCTAAATTAACGCGAGCGAAGCCGCGGACAAAAGCTAGTCTGTCTAATAAAAGGAAAATTATAATTTACAACTGTAAATATAAAATTAAATATTCTTGATATCTGTGGTACCTACACTTCTTGTTTTTACGCAAAATATTTCCAAACAGATTTAATATTTTTTTAGATTGTCTAAAAATAATATGCGATGACGTCTATTGATAAGTAATTCATGTCTAAAATGGAGTTCTGTTAAATTCAATAAAAATCATAAAACATATTTTCTGAAATTGATTGGCTATGAAGGCGCATTTACTTTAATGTGGACATAATATCAATAAGTAGTGATGGAGTGGCTTTCAATATTGTCGATAAGAATAAATACAAGAGAACAGTTATTAAAATATTTTTAAGAACAGAAGTTTTGTACTCATTGTATATTATGAGACATTTCATACCGTGTAAACAATTTATAATTATTTAGTTATTCGGGTAAATTATAATATTAATGTCAATAAGTTTCTACAAAATGCAACTTCAATTAAACGACAATATCATAAATACAAACATTGCGCTATGGTGTTCCTGTTGTTATTCTTTTTTCCGTTCAATATAATTAACATAATAATAACAGATACATATGTACAGAAAGAATTTCTATAAAGTGTGTGAGATTTATTTCTTCAAAGACTCTAGTAATCTATTTTTCTTCCAACAACTCCATATCAACCTTACCCTTAAGCTACACAATACGTCGTTGTTTTTATCGACTAACAACAAAACTCTTTCTGTTTTTTTCACTTTAAAGCGATCTTTTTAGAGCAAGGAAATCCAAGTTTTGTGATGCAGAACCTTTCATCAAGTTATTCTTATTATAAATGCAAATATAGTTCAAATACAGTTAAATGGCTAATTTAAAATATTGATAACATTTATTCTTTGAGTCCCATCACTATAAATACGTCACCGCTTTAATACGCTTATGCAAATAGACTAAGCAATTATCGATAAAAACATTCAAACTTATCGACGTCAAACCATTCGCTCTTCATCCCTTATCCGTTCCCGGAGCATTTCTCCGCAAATATTTGTTTCAATTAGGCGTCTCAGAGGCCCCTTCACGTCAAACAAATGATGATCGGTATATCAAGAGTGACGTACAATTGATATTGCCAACCTTTTACTTTGTGAGCTGCGTAATGGTCTCTTTGGAATTTGTCATTTAGCGATGTAAACAGAGTTTTGGGAAAATATAAAATGTTTATATGTCCAAATTAATTTGAAGTTTTGTGACTTTGATTTGTTCCCGATGTGTTTGAGGGATATAAGCGATAATTTTATCTATACTAGCGTTTTTAAATATTACACCTTTGAGTTCTTCGATAATAAGTTTAACATACTTTAACATATTAGGAATATAAACAACATTTTTCACGTTGAATAGTCCAAAATTATAACCACGAAAGTATGGTGTCTTAGGAGTAAACAAAATAAAAATCTTTAGTACCTACCTACACAATAATATTAAAGACAATCCAAAATCCATATTAAAGCAATCAGACGTTAAACTGTATCGAAATCTAAAGCAACCAGCTAGAACTCAACAATTACTCGTTCCGTGTGGGCATCAATTCCAGGCCACGCCACGATACGACCACTTTCGCTTCACCATCGAGCTTGCAGATAGTACAACCATACGTTATAGCCTATATATAGAATATAGTTTATACAATAAACTTAAAGTGACAAAATGTAATTTCAAACTACTCAGTCCAAGAAATAAACAATTATAAACATCAAACTCAACGTAGTTCCTTCCATCAAAATAAAATACGATAGAACAAGGCGTAAACATCTTAAGACAGAACTTGTCCAAATAAAACGGTAATATGGAGCTACAGGATTTTTCCGCCAACTTTTGAACTCCGGCCATTATTATTTTTCTGATGTCTGCCTTCCCAAGACTTCGCCGTTAATTAAACACGACTTAAGACTTAAATGACTTGGAGTATAATTTTTTGAATAGCGCCTACTCTTAACCGAGTAACTGGATTAAAGATTGTCTGGGAAGTTTGAATGTGATAAGAATTTATTGTAAAAATTCAAAAGTTTTTAAGTAGGTGTTTGTGTTTTTAAAATATCGCACGCAGCATATATTTTATCAATAATTATATTGTTAAGTAATTATTTTTGCCATTGTGTAGACTACATATCTGAAAGATACTTACCGCGTATGTTTATATTAGATACTTCAACTTAATTAATTAGTAACATCAGAATTATTAGAAAGCTAATTTAATTTACACTTTCCTCTTTAATTCCTTGATTATAATTGTGATACCGGTTACTCTAGTAATTATATTAATAAATTCCAATTAATATTTTTTTCACATTCATTATTCAAGTGCTGTTGTACTTTTTGTGCCTTCCGTAGATCATAGCTAAACATACTTCTATGTCGGTACTTTTTAATGTACTATTAATCACTATTATACATTTATACAAATATTTGCTACTTTACACGAAACTTATTAAATTAATCAACATTTGAGTACTTCAGCGTAATAATGCATGATATGTGCGACGAACAACGCCTAACAATATTGTTTCAAGTGAGTGCGCGATGCGTATTTTGTTTCTTGCTCTGACTAAACAGTCAGGCGCTAAGAATAAACCGGTAACAGACATTAGAAGTTAAGCATTTGAAAATGATAACCGTTGAATTATTTATTTTATATTTGCTTGAGTAATAACTTAGAAACTAATTAACAGTAAATTATTAAAATAATATTTTATTTTGTAAATGTCATATTTATGTAGATTTTTGTTTCAGGTAATATTCAAATCTTTAGGAGCCGGCCAGCCGTATAAGTAAGAGTTTTGTTTTTGTTAATTGGGTGATATATTAAAATTTTACTATAGTTGTTTAACACCTATCTAGCTTTTTTGTACATTTGTGTTACCGAATCTGATGATCATGAACTGTATTACTTTACTTCGCCACTTAATTAATAATTGTAATATACTTATTTATAAAGTTATGTTTTGTTTTATATTTATTTATTTATATTTCATTAGAATAAATAAATAAATAATGTCTTTTGGGAATGTAGAGACTTTTACCACGGATCGGTCAGCTAAATTTGCATATTTATGGGTTTACAATTGAAAATATATATTTTGAAATGCGACCCTCGTAATTATGAAGAATCTACCTTCTAAAGTTCAGGATATTTGATCATTATAATTTCGGCGATTTTTTTATAAATGTAACAGTACTTGGTATTTTACAATTGAAACATTTAATTGGTTAATAATAATATCAGATATATACCTATTACCCTGCTGTGCATTAAACTAAACACCTCTTCGTATGGCAGAGCTTTGGTATCATTTTTATAAGTAGTGTTGTCGGTAAGTACCGTTTTTGCTATAGTGCGAATTTTATAAGATATTTGGTTAGATAAGAGTGAAAATAGCCTATAAGAGATTTTTAATAAAACCACGGTGGTTATCCTCAGTTAGCCAACGGGAAGCTCTCGCTGGATTACGCCTGGTGATTTTGCTCGGCATAGATCTCCTGGTATCTGAAACTACTTTTATTATGTTGCACCAACTTAGCATAATATCTGGGTAGCTTTAATGGACGAAGAAGAGTCGCTTTTGATAGCTTTGGACGCGTACAACCCTTTAGTCTCCTTTTACAATAGGCTAGGTTTTTTTTTTTAAAGCACCCGTCATCACAGGGTGTTGAGCCCAACCTCTGACATGATCAGAGAACTTTCATATCTCCTTTTCATTTGTCGCATACATCTCATGGTTCGGAAATTTATTAATTAATTTTATACATCTTTTCTTATTCTAACTGTAAATTATTACTATATTTAATGATACTTATACTCTAACATTTACTATACAATAATGGACGCTAGTTACGGTTTTTTGCCCTATTGCACAAGAGCAGTTGACTTTATTACATGACTTACGTATAAATGCTGGTATACCATATTATAGAATATGTGCATCCACATTTCCTGCTATTTATTTCTTTTAATAACTTTCCCTACTACCAATAGGCTAGGTTAACCATAGTGCGATTGTGTCATCAACTCTTCAGACTTTCCCAAGTAAGTATTTAAGTATCATGACTACACCTACATGTTAGCTACATAGAAAGCCAGTCTCAAACTAAACTGTAACGATGCTAATCGCCATAATAATAGACATCAAAGCGAACGATACGCCTATTATGTATGCCCAACATAATTATTACACCGTACCGTACATCCATACATGTTTCTGTACGTAGAGGTAACAAAAGACCGGTTCGGAGGAACTATTCGCTAAGTAAATATCGTGAAGGGGCACCTACTATAATTTACATGGAAATATAGATAGAATCTATTAAAGGAAGTGGCTTCTAACGTGTTTGAAATCTTGTTAAGCATTTAAGTTATAAGAGTTATATGCTCTGAAGAGTTATTCCACCTTATTCCGCCCTCCCCTTTCCTATCCAGAACAACGCGTGCTGGGCTCAGATGCCATCCTTACACGGTAGAGTCGATTAGAGCGCGTACCAAAAAGTTTGGGTCCTCATATCTCTGCCGAACGACCAAGGCATGGAATTCTCTGCCAAGGCACGTGTTTCCTTCTTCCTTCAATCCTGGGTTCTTTAAGCGGGGCGTGAAAAAGCATCTTCTCAGGCCGTCAAAGTAGAGACCTCAACATCGCCTCGGCTACTGTGGGGGCGATGTGGAGGCCACTGCTCTTAGACCACACGACTGCTTACCATCAGTCAGGTGGAGTGTGGTCATTTCGACGAGCAAAAAAAAAAAAAAAAAAAATAGTGTTGGCTTTCCTCTAAAATGAGCTAGCTTCCTAATAAAACATTCATGAGTAACGAGTGAGATGTGGGCCTAATATACCAGACGGTATTGAGCCCACGTCTTACTAGCTGCATATAGCAGTAATACGTACAAAGTCTCAAAGCGTAGGCAGAGGTTTATTCTATCTAGGTTTCGCCAAGTTTTATTTTAGGTTCCACATTATGGAGGTTGAGCCTATGGCCTTGTACCTGGTAATTCCAGACTCCGAGTTGCTATTGTAAATTTCTTGACAGAAAATCCCAATAACACTTTGCTAAAACCCGAGACGACATGCAGTCGCATTACCTACCGCTGCGGCATCGAGACAATTTACAATAACATTGTTATCTTACTGTAGCGAGAGAACAATAGGTATACCTACTATTATTATACTATAAACTCTGTTTTTTTTTTCTCCTTAATGTAAAATGACGATAAAAGTTGTATAAAACATAATATTAAGGAAAGATCGAAAGTAAAAAAAATAAATTAAGGCAGCAGACAAATGGAAATTCGAAACTGCCTTAAAATGTAGCTATATATGTGGTGTTCTGGAACGAAAGGATTTAAATCCGGCTGCTGAAAGCTGTTAGCTATCTATTTAAGTTCTTAAGTACTGCAAATATAATAAAATATACTTATATAAGTGGTTTACTGCGTCTAGACCGCGGGCGTTGTAGTTTTATTGCATCTGACCTACCCCTCTTTCAGGAATTAGTGGTCCATCGGGCTAGAGAGAGCGTCGTAAATTTAATTTCCTAGTATATTACCGATGAACTAACTAACATTGACTTTGTGAACTGAATTGCCTTTTTTATTGCTCTAGAAAATAATGTGTTAAGACGCAGGGTGCGTTATAGAAATAAATATTGTAAACGCTAACTCCTTCACCAGGAATAACTATCCAGGAATAAGTATTCACCCATTATATGGAATGCATTAGTTGAAACCATTGATTGATATGATTTATCAAGGGCACTGGCCCTTGCGCCTTTATTATCCATAAAGCGCTAGTTACCTTTGAAGAAGATCCCATTGGGTCGAAGTGTCGCCGGTCTGTACTGACTGGCTCCCACAACACAAGATACCTTTTAAGAAAGTCACCCGCAAATCAGGGCTTATACCTTGTCCGGACTTGACAAATGTTGGAACAACAAATATAAATAACACCCAAAATCTACCACTATTGGCATAAACAATTTTTTGTTCCTTGTAACCTGAACCCCGAGATTGAAATTTGGACTGACTGAAAGTTTACCAGATAACCACATCTAGATAAAAATCTGCATCAACTGTGTATTAATACAATTTATAGTACCGTCTAGTTGGCACAATCAGGACTCATCGCATTGCTAATTGTAGCTCTTCTTTGTACAAGTCGCCGCTGCTACCGGCTAACAAGGGTAATCTAACTAAAATTAGTGAGAAAGTCTGGATAAGAAGAAAAGAGGATACTAGGAAAAATGTTAAAGAGAAACAATAGTTCGCAATTTAAATAATCGAATTCTCTACCCGCTGTTTGTAGCCACCACTGTAGGTACTTGACTTATTATTTTGTTACAGTTTTATTTATAGCTCAGAGACTGTATTTATGACTTAGCGATATGCAATTGATAAAATCAATCTATGGTTTAATAGAATCCTGATCATTTTTATATTAGAGTGAATTTACTTTTGGCATTTACTTTAAAATTTTGAGTTTAGTTTAAGAACAACACGAATTACTAATAAAGCAATTCCTGTGAATTGCAACATTAGAATTCGAAATACCTTCTTATTCATTTAATGCTCCTATAACACTGTTGTTTTAGTATATATATCTCTAATAAAGATAATAACAAATGAAAACTTTATATCTCTGATACATAAATTAACAAAAAAAAAACTATTTTATTAGCCGTGACCACGGCTGCTGTAAAGCAATTGAAACGTTGTATGGATTGCTGGATTCCTAAAGCTGACAGCGTGATGCGTTATATAGCCTAACCTTACTCAATAAATAGACTACAAAGTGCAAAAAGAGTTTTCAAATCTTGTAGTAGTTCCAGAGATTAGTGCGTACAAACAAAGTAGGTATATATTTTTGTGTTTAAAAGGGTAACTGCCACACTAGGATTAATTCCTGTGTCGCGGGAGACTTTACAAACATTTAAACAACGGACACAAAGAACACGCAGACTCGGAACAACGATTTGTAAATCACACAAATTTGATATACAGTGGGATTCGAACCCACAACACTCAGAGCGGCGGCAGTGGCGAAGCGACCACTTAAAGTACTAAGGCATCCGTGTAGTCAAAGTATATCTTTCATTTCAGTTTTAATATAGATTGTAAAAGTTGTAAACAAAATAAACCCGATAAAATCATTATATTAATCTCTGGAAAAGAATAGATAGTGCTCTATATTCAACATTTATCTAGATTTTTCACACGAATTCAGTCGCCATATTAATCTATCATGCATGACTTAGAATACCAAGTAAAAGTAAGTAATTATCTCTTTCGTCTGCCAACGGTGTGTAGTTGCGACTCAATAGGTTAATCATCATACCCATCCACAGATATAGATTTATATCTGTGTACCCATCGTTCCAATTTTTAAAGAATACCGAATTTTTTTTTTCATATAGCCAGTATTTTACCAGCAGTATCTATTTAAATTATATTATTACAATTAGTTAATCGTGCGACACAATCACACCATTGGGCTACCCTAATAGCTACTAAATTAAAACTAAATTAGTTCACAGTCACTGCCTTCCCGATTAGCTATCGTACAGAGCTGTGCGAAATCCCGGCCACGATTAAAATCAATGAAGAACGGAAGCAGGGGCAGCCACCACTTAAAAATAATTCATAGTCTCCCCTTCATTACCCTCCTAATTTTTTTGAAAATACTGCCCAAATGGGTTTCTACGTAATTTCATTATGCCAAAATTTCTTTTGAGATTGTTCGGCTATCGATTTAGTGAATTTTAGGTAAGCGTTTTTTAATTAATTGTGATTAAGAATCGAAGCTGAATTTCTTCTCTCGTTGTATTAGATCAGTATATATTAATTATATGTTTAAGTTTGGCAGTTAGATGAAAAGCGTTAAGTTTCGGTGTTTCGATGGTTGGCTCCACCGAAACACCGATACTTAACGCTTTTGAAGATATACGTTAGAAATTAATCATGATTATAGTAGTTGGTCGTAATGCAAGTAATTAAGAAAATAATAATAATTGATATGAGCATAAATTATAAATTAATTATGTCATGAATGCGGTATATAATGATGATGACATTTGGTACATTTACTGTACGGATGCAGTGATCTCAATGGCCACCACTGTCGCTAAATTAAATGTTTTTTAAAAAGAAGATGAAAAAAGATGATTAAACGGGTCGAAACCCTCACTGGACAAAATGTAACTAACAAATAGCGGTATCGTTGTGTTCTATGAGTCCTTTGTTTTATCGTTTGTATGAGACCCGCGGGGCAGAGATAACCATAAGGGCAGGCGTACCCATATTAAAATATTTTGCACCTCGACCATACTACTTGCTAACTTCGACTTCGTAATGAGGTAACTAATGCGATTACAAAGTCTTTAAATGTTTTTAGATATTAAATAAAATCTGGTATCAGCAACACAAAATCATTTCATCTGCAATAAAACTAGGAATGGCTGATACCGATTTTCATTAAATTGCTCACTAGTATAATCATAGCTTAAGATCAGCGATTTGCATGATGATACAGCAAGCGGAGAAAGCAAGGAAGGCAGGGATATCAACCGTTGTGGTTAAGACTTCACTTTCTTTATACTATGCCTATATAGTACGTAACATACCGCTTGTGTGTCCACAATGTCCGTGTTACATCAATATTTCAGGAGCTGTTTTAGGTTCCATGCAATTGGAGGAAGCCTGTTGCTATTTGTTATTGTTAATTAGATAATTTAAGATATGTAGACTACCTCGAACATGAGGTGTAGGTTTGAATTACCGTGTCAGAAAACAACAATAAAATAAAACGAATCTTATGCTACTGAACAGGGCTTAAAGTACAACGTCAAAAAAGTGAGTACATGGTCTTTTAGGCTGGTGGTAAAAGTCCAGTTAATATTCCACGTATTAAACTAAACGGATAGCCTCTTACAAGGGTACAGCAGTTTAAATACCTTGGTCATATGGTAACCACCGACTTCAAAGACGATACAAATATTGAGCGTGAGCGTAGGGTGTTGTATGTGAGAGCGAATATGCTTGCCCGCAGGTTTGCTAGATGTTCACGTCAAGTGAAAATTACTGTTCAGAGCTAGCTGCACCTCACTTTACACAAGCAGCCTGTGGGTCAGATACACTCAAAATCATACAATGTTCTGCATGTCCAATTTAATAACGCTTTCCGGGTGTTGTTAAGACTGCCTCATTTTTGCAGCGCCTCTTGTATGTTCTTTGAAAATAGAGTGGATTGCTTTTACACTACCATCCGTAAAAGATGCACATACTTGCTCTGCAGAGTTCGGGCCAGCCCCCATCGCATATTGGCAATGATTGCTGATAGGCTTGATTCTCTTTACATGAATCCTTGCTTCCAGATTTATGTAGAGAGAAATTAGTAGTACTTAAATGTAATGTTTACTTTCTTTCGGAGGTATGATCTTAATCACTATACTATGACAACCTACTACATGTCATCATTCCTGTCACTGATTACATATTCTGGAGCTATATTATTTAATGAATATTATCATGTGTTGTTAAAGCTTAGGTAATTTTCAATAATGTTATTATAATCAGATATGTATTGAACAAAACCTAAACAATGACTCTCTATTACGCCATGTATCCGTAACAATTACTATATATGACAAATGATTCATATAATAATAAATAGTTCCATTACCATCACAAGAGACATAAATTCAAACTGTGTAGATAATTATGCACGTCTCCGTTAATTACAATATGCGTTAGTGAACGATTCATTATCGCGTATTAATTAATCCCCCACATATCGTATTGAGCAAAGTAGATAAGTGAGATTATCGTCGGTTAATAATTTAATACGAGGTATGAGGCGCTAATGACAGTTATGTGTGTTGTATTAGTGCTAAGCCTTATATTAAATTTAATATTATATATAATGTTCTAAGTATGAGTGTCTCACCTAACAGATTAATTGAAAGGTTGTTTTGTAATGTGACTGATATAGCTAATCAAAGACTGTTATGTGTTCTGGCTATGTTATCAGTGATGGACAGCTTAGCCTGGGTGGATCAAATTTAAAATATGGTTAGAAGTTGACCCACTCAAGCTAAAATGCTTTCATTCGTTTGTTTTGTGTAGACGATTTCAGCCTTAATGAACTCTAATATAGCCATTTTTTATTTTAAGGCCGGTACTGAGTTTTTGATTCGGAATATAAATTGTTTTATACCGTCATTCGTATTCGAATGAAACAAGTAATAACGAATAAAGTTAAGATACCACAAATCTTTTACAATGATAAATCAATTTTAAAGTTTGGTTTGGTCACATGCAGCAAATGCAAAATGAATGAAAGTAAAAGTATTTTTTTCTGACATCGTAACTCTATTGTTTTAAGGAAATTACATTTGCGCTTCGATGGACGTGGATATGGAGATTTATGATAAAAATTTATATATAAGCTAAAGAACTGCGCAGTTCGACCGACATAAGTGGTTATCAGAGTACCGCACACGGTTAATCTTAGATTGAATGACCATTGTGTACATAACAATCTTAGATAGTGCTTGCTCGCGACTACATCCACGTAGACTATATACGCTGTATTTTACGCTAAATAGACAATACTTGGCTGTATTTTATTACGGTCTGCTTGTATTTTCTTTAAAAGAGAATTATCGCCTTAATAGTACTACCTGTGTAGCGTGAACTTTTAGAAACATTCAATCAACACACACAAATAACATCCAGACTCGAAACAACTATTTACCGATCACACAATGTTTGTTCCATGTGGGATTTGAAACCACAATTCTTGGTGCAGTGGTGGTGGTGAGGGGACTATGCTATCCGTGCAGGCAATGGCTTAGATTTTAAGTTGGATTCAAGATGCGAATCTGAGTAGACTCCATTAAATTCCATTCAGTGGGTTCTACGTGAAACTACAGACGTAAAGAAACATGTTTCGGAGAATTTAGAATCCCTTAATTAGTTGGTATGTGTTCGATTTCATATTATTTAGTGAAAAGTAGCTGCTTTTACACACTTATAGAAGCAGCTTCTTCACTATTTTATAAATATACAGTGTGGCTGGTTAAACATTGTACATACTTAAGGACATGATAATTTATGGTCAGACGTAACGTATAATAAATAAAAATAAAATCTGTGTAACTTGCAATAAAAACCTTTATGAAAATTTGTATGAAATATCCATAAGATGTGTACACTACGCACGTCGCACTCAGTTGTCGAGGCTTTGATAAGAAAATGAAGTGAAGTGCCGGGGCGGAGGTTTTGTTTAGCTTTGGTATATGCGCAAGAGTGTCCGAAAATTATATTTTATTGGATAACTAGGTCAAATTATAACTACCTATTTTTTTAGATATTCGCGTCCAGAATCGAGTACTGAAAACCTTCAATATGTCCAGTCTTTTATCAATCAGCCTGTATAAAAAAAGAAAGCCACTCATATCTATATACAATCACACAATCTACGATAATAGTGAAGCTGTATTGTATTTTTGCGTCTCGTGACAAACGCACTTCACAAATGAAATATGAATAGCAAAGGGGAGATGGGGTGAAATTTTATGAGGCCACTACCTAAATATATCATCGCACTTGTAATATACTTTGGTATAAACAAATAAAATATGTGAGCGATAAATGTGCTCAGATATAGGCGAAGTTGCTAACACCTACATTTTTTGTTTCTATGTCGATATGGTCATAAAAGAAAATTTGTTGGTTTTTGTTGCCAAATTCTAAGGGTGAGAAGAAATATTTTAGCTGTGATACAATGATTTGAAGGCCAATATCTCGGTGCAAGGAGGTCGCAACAGAATCAGTGAAATTTAAGGCCCAGTTTCTAAATTCAAGAACGACTCGTTTTAACTACGGACAGTAAAATTTTTACATATGTCTCATAATTCAATTTAACCGTACAAACACATATTCATGTGTCAAAAATTAACAGCCCGTTGATAAAACGACTCGTTCTTGAATAAAGGGACTGGGCTTATTAACACTTATTATTCATTCAATATGTTAGGTCTGTATAGCGTATAGGATTTATATTTATTTATTAACAAAGCATCACTAGACAAAATATTCCTGTATCGCGAGGACTTTACAAACATACAAAAAATAGAAACATGGTTATAGCCAGACCGGAACAACTATTTGTTAATCAAATCTTTATGCCGTATGAAGTTCGAACCCAAACACTAGCAGTAGAGGCAGTGGCGAGGCGAACAGTAATTTGTTATACATAACTATGTTAGTAAGGAAAATTTTTTAAAGTGAAAACTTCTTTAGGCGCTTTGAGCACTTCTTGGGTGAACAAAAATAATAGAACTCGCGTCATCGTCACGCTTCGTCACCGTCACGCTTCCACGCTTTCCATTTTTGAATTATTTTAGAATACTAGCGGTCGCCTAGTGCTCAAAATTCGATCAATAATATTGATGATATATGTCATTATATATTGATATATGTAACCATAGTTACAAGCTTCGACTGCGTTTTTGAATTATTTTTGGTTAATAATTTGGTTTATAAATAAGTGTTTATGTTCAAGAATTAAAGTTTTCACTTCTATTGGCAGTCCCCAAAGACAGCCCCAATTTTTTTTATACCACTGTGGTGGTAAACAAACATACGGCTTAGCTGATGGTGAGTGTTCACCGTAGCCAAAGGACGCCTGCAACACCAGAGGCATCACCTGCGTGTTGCCGACCCTTTAGGAAAGGAAGTGGGAAGGAGAAGGAGCGGGAAGAGGGAAAGAGGGAGATTGGGCCTCCGATACTCTCACTTACCGAACGAAACACAACAGTACGAATACTGCTATTTTACGTCGATATTCTGTGAGAGGGTAGTCCTTTCCCGGTCGAGCCGGCCCATTCATGCTGAAATCAGCGAGGCTCTACTACTCTAAAAATACTCAAAAATTTCTGATATTAGTAAACTTATATTCCTCATGATTGTAATATAGTAATTATTTAGCTTGGTAAAATACGAGTATACCAATCTTATCTTGCTCCCAAAAGCACCTACCGGAAATCTCAAAAAAGTAATATCTCCGCGTAACTTTCCTAAATATTTTTATTACTTTTATTGGTCCTATAAATCGCCATGATACAAAAAAGATCGTCTGGCCTGGAGTCGACAGTAGTGCAAAGTGCAAAGTGGGCCAATTCAACACAATTTATGATATGGCTCGTAGCCTCCGTTTATGGTTTTACAGCATATTTATCGCTTTATGACATAATGGGGGCGGTTTATGATAATTCCTCGGTGAATGTCCTTTCATATAACATTTTTGACGCTGAAATTATATTTATTTTTATAGGCGAAAGCAGTACATAAAATATTTTATTCTATCTATTATACATTACGCATAACGACTAATCCTGACTATTATAAGTTATAACAAATCGTATACGGATGGGCAGTGTTCAGAAAGCTACGTAATATCTTTTTATCCGCAACAGAGCTATATTGTTAAAGATATTGATTATGAATCTATAGTGAAGACACTATAGATTCATAAATATCATTAACATCTTCAAAGGCAAGAAGATTAACAGTCAACTTGCAATATTGAAATATCGTCATATCGTAATTAACGTTGAGTGTAATGTTCGCCTAATATAGATCCAAAAGATTTCATTCTCATCGTTTTAAGGAAACGGCTTTGTTTTTAGACTTTAGATGGTTTTACGGTTTAGATAGTTTAGCTAGGTAAATTTAAAAACACAAATATAAGTGCATGGATGGCACTGTAGCCAGGCGGTCACCGCTGTTGTCGCGCTAAATTTTGTTGAGAGTTCTTATGCCACATGGAACGATTATTTGTATTATTAGCATAATATTGTTCTGAGTTTGGGTATTTGGGCCAGACGTAAAGTACCTATGTACTTTACGTCTGGGCCAGAAAACTGGTGAGGAAGATGTATTTAAAAAAAACAAATAGTAACAAATACATATTGGCAGCGTAAAAGACAGTGCTTTAAAACACCATTCACAGAATATTTACAGTATAACTAGTCGGTTCTTTTGACACTCGACATCGTAAGCAGTCGTCCCGGTTGGTTCATTCAATTGCATGAGCTTGAATCAATCAATAAAAACTTACTTCCCCTACTCCCTAGCAACGTACAATTATTGCATTGTCATGCAACAGATATAAAAACTGTGTTTTTATCGTGACTTTCCTGTGATATCTGATTTTTAAGTTAAGTAGTGTTAGACTGACTCAGTGGCGCAGTAGCAGTGAATACGACTGCTGTGAGGTTTCGAGTTCAATGCCCGGGTCGTATCAAAGTGTAATTGGATTTCCCTTTAAAGAAATTCCTATCCACGCTTGGTCACAACTGTCCCATGTAATACACGGTGAGCCTATCGCCGTCTAACGAGACGATTGTCTGTTTTAATGTGTTAGTACCACCGTGGCGCCTAATAAGCCGTCCATATCATGTTAGTGTCCTTGATGGTGTCTCCTTATTTGTAACCATCCAGTAGGCCAGAAAGAGAATATTATTATAATTTAAGTTCTTATGAAAACTCAAATAGTAGATACTAATTCGTCTTGTGGCGTACATAAACGTATGTACAACGTTTGAGCTTCGGCGTATAGTTCCATACATTTTTTTTAAGCGCCTTTAGCGGGATTATCGATATACAAACAATCTGACGATCAATCGTGTCGAGACCTATGTTAGACACTGATAGCCACAGCAATATTATAAAAGAAAAGTTTCAAAGGTTTCGCCAGTGATATGAAGTCGTGTTGCATTATTTGTCCAAAAGAATACAAAACTAATGTATTCCAAACTACGTATCTCAATGTCTTACAAGTATACTAAGTATTTATTATAAATTCTTGCTACTGCCGCTAGTTACACTACGCTAACCATATTTTACATGAAAATTTAGTAGACCACTAATATCCCCTCTTACAAAAGCCATTGTGCGACATATAGTTTAATATTTACTCAAAAGTAAACACCCGTGTTTATGCACGGCTTAACGTAATACCCGAATCATTAGAATTTAACTAAACCGGGAGTTTGTTTCAAGTATCCCCCGTTACCAATATATAAGTATATTTCCACAACATCAATGTAGAAACTGCAAATTAGCTTTACACCAAAACCATTGCTACTACACAATGACAAAGTCGGGTTGCCCTCACACAAAGCAGTCAATGGATGTAAACATTGGGCCATGTTGAGTAATTCTCTACTTTTGGTGATGTACTGGTACTGTTGCTGAGTTGTAATAACGTTTCCGCTCTTTACCCGATGTTTGCTTGGCAATGCAAACACGAGAGATTGTACAGGAATCTTTATGTTTATATAATGTTTGGGGCGCACGTATATTTTTGATGGTGGTTTTAAAGTATGATGGATTAAACTTTCAACGCGTACCTTAAAAATACCTTTTCATGTTGTAAAGCTGAATCGTCTGAAGTCCGAGCCTTTTGAAACCCTGCATGATTAAAAAAAAATCTCAGCAAACCAATTTGGATTTGGAAAAGCAAATGTGTAATCAGTTAATCACGTCCGTGCCTTCTTTATGTTAAGTTTACTTAAAAGTCATCAATTTATTATGCTGAATACTATGTGTAATATATAGTATATAAGCCATCGTTATTCTACTTTATAAACTTAAGATAAGTAAAAAAGCTATTTCTGAAGTTTATATTATTCATAAATATCTACGAAACATTTTTCGACCTGGTAAATACGCTCCGTTTTATAAAAATGAGTGTTTATTTAACAGAGTGGCTGTGCTTATACTACTTTTCGAGGGTAATAAGTACTCCTATTACGTATGCTCTACAAAATCTGAAATTACGATGTAGATGTATTTTTATTTTTACACAGAGTAAAACTTTCTTGCCAAGTGGCAGCCGCCGTTGGTAATAGTTTGGTGACGATAAATATGATCCAACTTGTCCCGATAAGTACCACTATATTATAGAAAAACGCCGTAAGAATAATAGCACAGTTACTGCGTTTCGCATAGTAAGTAAGAGCTCCAAAGACTTTTCTTTTATCCCACTTTAATGATTTTTCCTTTGGGTTGCTAACACGAAATTGATAGCCCTAATATTGTAAGCGTTTAAAGACTATGTGTTCGTTTACTATCAGGTGGGCCATCAGGGCTTGTTTGACTCTGTTGTATAATATAATCGTAACCGTACTAAGAACTATCTGACAGAAAAACCAGTAATAATAACCATCTCAAACTTCGAACTTTATATGTCACGGTTCGCACTTACGCATAAGTTTATACAACTGTATCAAGATGATGCAGTTGTAAATAAGTATACTCATTAATATAATAAAATCACATTTATGTTACATTATTCAAATCTATTCATCATTTAACTATTTGTATACGACCACATAAATATACAAAGTTTGAACGTTACTCATACTTTGTTCCTATATCTATCATTATCTGGCGGAATTACTTAGCTAAGGCGTATCCAAACATAATCATAATTACTCTAAAGAACGCCACGAAAACTAACGGCACTTGCCTTGCAATCGCAATGCAACAAGTCGGTTTATAAATATTATTTACACTTTACTTGTACTTGCGTAGTTCAATGGTTATGCCTTCGGGCGATCCTATTTGATATATTTGCGAAACACGACAACGTTTGTTTGTTCCCAAGCAAACGAAAATGAATTGGTTTGTGTTGTAACACTATACTCGTATATTTACGAGCCAAGGAAGGTAGACTGTCTGATTAAGTGTTGATTGCATTCCGTACAGTTTCGTTTACGTTTATAAGTTAACTAAATATAAGTGATAATATTGTCTTACGTTTACGCAAATGTTATACATTAAAATTAAATTACTTTATAACATGGCTGCTAAAAAGCAACCAAAACGACTTGGGAAGTGTAAATTTAAATCCAAATAGCTTTTATAACTTAAATAGCTTAAATACAAGTAAACTGTAACTAGTAACTGTGTTAAACATTAATAGTTTAAGAGTATACAACATTATATAATAGGTAATAGTGTTATCTATACAAATAAATAAAATTGAAGTGTCTGTTTGTAATGTCAAAATAACAGCTTTTTATCTAATGCATATGAAAGTATATAAGGTACCTATACGAAAACATCTATTTTTAAAATTTTTGTCTGTCTGTCTGTCTGTTTGTTCCGGCTAATCTCCGAAACGGCTGAACCGATTTTGACGGGACTTTCACTGGCAGATAGCTGATGTTATAAGGAGTAACTTAGGCTACATCGATTTTAGAAAAAAAATAGGGTTCCGCGGAGACAAACACTTTTTAGTTAAAATCTACGCGGACGAAGTCGCAGGTAACAGCTAGTAATAAATATAAATGGTGTTTCTAACGTTTACATAATAAGTGTAGCATTATACAATTAGTCTCCTCAACATCAATATGAGGTATTTTCGCAACGATCTTTTGTATGAATTTGATTGCGTTCGACGAAATAATGCGACGAGGTCTCACAAAAATCATTCAGACTTTGTTCGATGTAAAGAGGCATGCCTTGATGTAAAGTGATAACAAAATTCAGCAGACATTGTAAATAAACAATTGAATCTAATTGTGATGCCAGCTGAACTGCTTGCCAAACCTCGTGATTAATATTAATGGAGATCAGCGATCCAAAAAAACACTAGTTAATAGTGTAATATCAATAGTTAATAATCCTCCGGCAACACACTCGGTACCTTCAATAATATTATTTGCAATTATAATATAAATATTTACATTCATAACTGGGTTCTGATAGCATGATTAAGTATCTAATCTCATCTGAATCTAAAATTACTGCCAATTATATCATGAATATTTTAGGCTTATTTTATATAAGGTATACGTAGATACTTTCAGAGAGGAGTCTTTGTAGTGTTATGACAAACTTTTTAGCTTCTGTAATTCTTATCACATTCTTTAATACAGCCAAACTTACCTGTAGACACGTAAGTTCATAAAGTTTTAGTACCTAGTTGAGATTTGGACTTTTATGTTCTAAATAATAAATTATACAAAAACAAATGTATAGGCACATATCTCTTCATAAGTCATCTACAAGAAACTCAAAAATCATATATGTATCTTTGAGTTACCTACCTCTATTAAAAGATTCAGAATCGTTTACAGGTATGTAACTCTTATTTCTATTAAAAAAAAAAGATAACTCCCGCTCTAGGAATAATTCCTGTGTCTGCCTGTGTGTGACTTCACAAACATTTTTGTGGATCACACAAATTTTTGCCTCGTCTGGGGATCGAACGCACAACATTTGGGGCGATGGCAGTAACGAGGCCACCACTTAAACCATTACGCCTTCCGTATATCTATTACTTTGACGGTGCTTAATTAGCCATGTAGCCAACATTATGTTAAACATAATATGATCTCAAATTATACCAAATGGGATTCTAACACGCTTCAAGAAAGAGCATTGATTCACGCCTAACAATACCGCTTCGAATAACACAATGATATTGTTCAACGACGTCCATCAGTCATACCTTTATCACAGTAGGTCGCAATACAGCTTGTCTATCAATGCCGATGCTCTCGTATACCTGACATTTGACCTTATTGCCTATAGTCTAGACTGCCTGTCTCGCGTGCTTCGCTAAAATGAAAAGGCACGACAAGCCGAGAAATGTAATTTCACACCGTCACGATGGGTGAAATGTGATGGGAAATTGTTTCATTCTAAGTGTTGATATCATCGGCTATGACATACATTTCACTTAGACGATATATTGCGCCTCTTTGTATATCAAGTTGATCGTGATGTTTTTATTTAAATTGAATGTGTGAGAAGGATTCGCCGTTTTTATCTGTATGGCGAATGTAAGTTAGTGGCTATGAATCACTAGGTCTCTTCCTCAGTTCTGTCTGTGATAGTGCGGTATTCATGTTATGTAGACAACATGAAGACATAAAAGCTATTGAAGAGAATGTTTACAGACCGATGCCGTCTAATTTTGAGTAATGGAATGCAATACTATTACTTAAGAACAGCAGCGGACGTGGGCTTTTAAAATAAATGGAATCTACAAGAATAACACTCCACTTTATACGACCGCATTATTATTATTATAAGCCTAATTGGCGTCCCACTGCTGGGCAAAGGTCTCCCCTTCCGACTTCCATCTGTCTCGATCGCTTGTTCTGAGTTGCCAATCCCTTTTAAATGCATCGAGCTCGTCTCGCCATCTCCTCCTGGGCCGGCCTCGTTGTCGCTTCCCGTTACTTGGCATCCACTGTGTCATTGTTCCCGCCCCTAACTCTCCTGGCATACGACAAACATGGCCTGCCCAATTCCACTTTAATTTATTTACGACCGCATATATTCTAAATGTGTCGATTCAAAAAAACACAATATACATGAAATCGCTACTAATATTTATGTCTTTGGCAATGGTAAATCTAATATGAAAAAGATTAATATTTTGACGCGACTTGTGTCGACACGTAAAATTTTTAACATTGCTAATCTTACCACAGAGTAACCACATGTTATGTAATTCTTTGTTAGCACAATATTTAGGAATAACATGAAATACTCAAGCCTGCATTCATGTCTTTCTAACGTCTACATTTTTACGCAATTTGTCTGACTACAATGTACTGTCACTGTATTGTTACATCACGCTTGTTAGCTGATTAAAATATTGCTTTGCGACGTCATACATATTGAAGACCGGCTCTCCTCCGCAGAAGAAATTATTTTGAGGCATTATTTAACATGCCCATCATTTTTGTATAATGTTATAGGAAATACAATAATATAAATACACCTACAGCCTCCCGACACGCACGGTGACACGAATCAGTTTGCTAATAAGATTTAGTCGTATACGTAAAAAGAAAAGCATTCTGTATTCAGTTTTGATAAAGGTTTTGACATAATATTGTTAATGCAAATTATAACATTTGTAATATAATATTTTCAATATAAGTAGTGTAATATTTTCAAAATGTAATAATGTAATAAAAGAGTTAATAAACAACGCGATAAATTCCGTATAAAGCAGTTTAATTTCACAAGTTTTGACGTTAAACATTAAGTTACTGAAATATTCAGTAGCGCATGGCACACACTGTACCTACACATTGTCACAATTCATAAATTGTCAAAAGGTACAAAACCTATAAATTTGAAATTTAGCAGGTTAGTACTTTATCGAGTTAAAGTATTCGCTTAGAAAGAATTTTGAGAAATCTAGAAATGAAGCATCCGTTAAAATAACTGTGCTTCTAATTTATATATAAGAAAGTAAATTGTCGTTGGTTCTAAGACAGAAGTATGAATTTATTCGTAACTGGCCATCTCGAGAGTCCGATTTTAGATTGATAGAGATAAATAGTATACTATAATATTTATACGTAAAGCTAATAATTTTGTTAAGATATTGAAATATATTTTCCTAAAAATACTTATATAATATATGTATGTACGTGTATACTTCATATACTTAACCTAATTCTTCCAAGAGACCAATAACCAAAATGATCGATCCAAAAACGAGTTGTATAGTCATACTTAAGTCAATTTGTACAAAGTACGAATCGTTTGTAATATCGATTAGCTGTTAACTTGAACATAAGTGTCAGGTAAGTGGCATTAACATAAGACGAAGTGAACAGGTGGTTCAATGTCGAGCAAAGCGTGCGCACACTTTCCAGCTAGCCTTGTTTGTGTAAAACATGACGTTCAAGTAGCCTTAAATTGGGTAAATATTGACACTGTGTTTTATGAGTGAAAAGTAATTTGAAGCCCAAGTAGAAGTCAAATATCTTAGGTAAAATAAGCCAGAGCTTGGTACATGGTTGAGTTTCACTTTTTTTATAAATTTTTACGAGATAGGAGGCAAACGAGCAGACGGATCGCCTGATGATAAGCGATTACCGCCGCCCATGGACACCCGCAACATCAGAGGATTTACAAATGCAGCCTTTTAAAAAGAAGTACGCTCTTTTCTTGAAGGCTTGTAGGTCGTATTGGTCCAGAAATACCGCAGGCGACAGTTCATTCCACAGCTTAGTCGTGCGAGGCAGACAATTTCTGGAAAAACGCACAGTTGTGTACTGCCAACCTCACTGCCAACCATCTAAATCAGTAATCACAAAATGTATCATTTTATTAGAGATAATAATTATGTTATTAGTTTATATTTGATTTGGTATGATATTATACGCAACAATAAATATAATTCAGGGAATAGCTCTTTGTGAAAACGACATCAATATTAGTTGCAAGATGACAAAAGAATGTATGTTATTTGTGTCCGTTGTTCGAATATTTGTAAAGTTTCAGGAATAAAAGTACAGGAATTATTTTTAGTGCGGGAGTTGTCTTTTTTAAAACAGGAACAGAATTTTTATTTTAAATTTGGGTACGAGGAAATGTGGGGGGCATAGTGGCATATTATCCCGTGTGCACATAATATATATTGAATTATCTACCCTATTCTAGTTAGCGGTTATACTTTAGATAATGATGTAGAGATTCATTCAATAGATTGGGCGAATAAAAACGTCTCGTTTTCATTCGTATAAGAATAGCAAGAGCGATGCGATGCGTGCAAAACAAGAGTATGTGGTGAAATCACGGATGTGTATATTTTCATGAAATTCCGCTTGCCATTGGACCAGCTGCACTCATGAAATGAGTCAAGTTCAAGGTCTATTCATGTGAGCCTACAGGCCTTACAGGTCAAAACTGTAATATTTATATTCTATGCAAACTATTTATAATTTAGTTTATAAGAAACACTGCTTTAGATTCGAATTAACTGTGTGTAACACCCGACCACCTCAACTGCTTAAGAAAAACCTATAAATTCATGTCCTGCTATGCAATTTTATTAAATTATTATTGCACTACAAACTCATATGTCAACGTTATAATTTGAGTATTTCTACAGTAACCATAGCAATAACAGTTAGTTACTATGGTTACTGGTAAGAAGAAAATCGAGTTCGATGTGAGATTTTAACCATAAAAGCATGGCTATTCTTTAAAATCAGATCATCTCGATTGTACAATATAATTGTAATGTAATCGAATTTATCAGTACGACAATTACAAGTGGGCGAATATCGACCACCTACACGTGTTTACATAATTATGTACAGGTCAGGTTAATAAAAGCGTGTTAACACAATAATAATGTTCTTGAACGTATCTGCTACACCCCCGCCAAACTCAATGAACAATTTTTGTGAGTTAAACACGTTGTCAATTATTTAAACGTTAATACCTATGACAATTTTGTGAAAAGCTATCAGTCATAAGAGGCTCCTTCTACTAAAATATGTTGGTACCATCTGTAATTTTCGACTGGCAATTTTTATTTCCTATAAGAACTACGATATAACTCTAGAAAAAGGTTTATAACGTAATGCTAATCGCTACCAAAGATCCACGAGACTGCTTTGCCTCACCGCGTGTTGGATAAATATACTAGTGATTGTTTACAAACATCACACTTCGTGACTCAGAGAGTACGATTGTCCTAATTATCTGTTAGGCTTAGATCTTTTAATAATAAACTGAATAAGAATTCTTACATAGGTACATTTTTCCTTTATTGTAACACCTCAAGATCACCTTATAAGGATGTACATACAGCATTTATTATATACATAATAATATGTTGAGTAACAAACAAGTGTTGCGAAGAGGATCAAAATTTTTGTAATACCTAAGTAATACCCTTTAATATTTATTTTACTCAATAGTTCCGAATATATTGATATATTGAGAACTTCCCATATATCATGGAACAAGCATAAATATAAGTTTGTACACTCATGCATTCTGCCAAAAGGTATTATCTGAGTAATTTCGAATACATATACATATTTATTTACGTATTTTGCACCTCTATATGTATATCAGTCCTGGGCAGTACCTACATAGACGTACGCCTGTTTCTACAAGGTGGAAGCAGCTCACAACTTACTACTTAAGAAGATCCTGGCATATGTCTTCTGCTTCGTTAACTCGTAGTACATTATTTATGCACGGTCGTCTGTTTAGGATACCATTAACCTAGCCCTTCTTGGTATAGTCTACGATCAGTTAATCGCTGGAGGCCAGCTGGAACTAAATGGTTCCAGCATCCTATACAATCAACCCCGGCTGCAACTAGCCAGCAAGAGTATACGAAATATATATTTATTATAAACCAGCTGTTACCTGCGACTTCGTCCGCGTAGATTTTAACTAAAAAGTGTTTGTCTCCGCGGAACCCTATATTTTTTCTAAAATCAAAGTAGCCTATGTTACTCCTTATAATATCAGCTATCTGCCAGTGAAAGTCCCGTCAAAATTGGTTCACCCGTTTCGGAGATTACCCGGAACAAACAGACAGACAGACAAAAATTTTAAAAACAGATGTTTTCGTATAGGTACCTTATATACTTTCATATGCATTAGATAAAAAGCTGTTATTTTGACATTACAAACAGACACTTCAATTTTATTTATTTGTATAGATGGCATTTAAAAGCTAATATACAACTAAGGTGGCAAACTAGCATACGGCCCACCTGATGGTAAGTGGTCACCGTAGCCTATGGACGCCTGCAACACCAGAGGCATCACTTGCGCGTTGCCGACCCTTTAGGAAAGGAAGAAGAGAAAATGGAAGTGGAAAGGAGAAGGAGCGGAGCGGGAACGGGGAAAAAGGGTGATTGGGCCTCCGGAACTCTCACTCACCGAAAGAAACACAACAGTAGGAATACTGCTACTTCACGTCGTTATTCCGTGAGAGGGTAGTCCTTCCCCGGTGGAGCCGGCCCATTCATGCTGAAATCAGCGAGGCTCTACTACTCAGAACATTCGCATTCGCCGAGTATGACCGCCGTGCTCCAGCGCTGCTCAGAATACATTTGTCTGCGTCTTCCCTCGTTTCATTCACATATCAACGAATAACTACTTTCAACAATGCCATAAATGCGTGGGCGGTTTCTTTACGTAACTTCTACGCCGGGTTTATATGTAGTAAAGTAAAATACATTAATAATGTGATGATGCAAAACAACGCCCGCAATTACTGAGAAAGCTACAGTTAATATCATTATATGGTTTATATTTCATTGGTAACAGTGTTGTTGACATTTCAAAAACGATATATCTGTATTGCCTGTATGTAAGCTTGTATTCACGTTTCTACTATTTCTCTTTGGGTATAATGTCTGCCTATCGTCTTACATCATACTAACATTTAGATCTCATGTTAATACGTGAAAACGAGCCTTCTATTGAACATAAATCTAGATAAAAAAATCTTGCCGTACATATTATAATAATACTATTGTACGACTTGTGTATAGAACTCACGATCGGTAGGAGATCCCATGAGGAGCGTGATGTTAGTACTTATATCACAGCACCACGGAGACAGCAATAATATGCTTATAAAATATATTATTTAATGTTTGTCCCGTTGACCTCTTAGCACAATAATTTTGCGCTGGCACTAAAGTCACAGGTTCGATAACCGAGTCCGGCAACTTGTTATTAGTTCGCTCTGTTGCAACAGCATGAAGTCTGGAAATGGGAATAGCCTTGTTCCATATTACATGAGACCTATGCTCAGCTTACAAGTTGGTGAAATGTGGGTTTTTAACCCCTACCTACTTCCTCGGGATGTAATTATACGTGAATGTATGATTATACATACAATTTAATATACCTTACTTATCAACGCAATCATAACTCAGGTAAAAGCATTTATATTGACTATAAATATTTATAGTAACGTTATCGAATATGCTATCAAGTGACCTCTTTGGATCAATTTTGATAACATTGTTTCTTTTAAATCCAATTCCGTTGAATATTTTATATATGTATATTATCGCGTCGGCCTCGATGGCGTAGTGGTTAGTGTAACCGACTGCCACGCCTGAGGTCGCGGGTTCGATTCCCGCACAAGTCAAACATTTGTGTGCATGAACATGGATGTTTGTCTTGGTCTGGGTGTTTCTATGTATAATATGTATGTATTTAAAAAAAATAAAATTATATATGTATGTTTATCCATTGTCTAGTACCCATAATACAAGCTCTGCTTAGTTTGGGCTAGATGGTGTTGTGTGTATGTGGTAGAATATTATTATTATTATTATTATATAAAATAATATACACTGGAAAAACACTGAAGGAATATTATTATATTTTAAACTGAGGTTCGTATTGTACCATCACTACATATTATAAAAGTCACCCCATCGCGTCTGTCTGTCTGTTTGCGATAAACTCAAAATCTACTGAAAGGATTTTCATGCAGGTTTCACCAATAGACAGAGTAATTCATGAGGAAGGTTTAGGTGTATAATTTGTTAACGTTTTGTACTACCCGTGCGCAGCCGGGTTGATTGGCTAGTCTTGTGTATATAATGGAATAAAATACATAGATAATCTCACGCCTATATCATCGAAGGGATACGCAGAGGTTTAATACATCAGCATTTTGCCTGATATGACTTTAGGTCTTACGTACTAGGAGGCTAAGGCTGCCTGTCCATTGAAGCGGAGCAAGGCTGCAGAGCGAAAAAACTGATAAATATTAACCAATAGGATTGCATAAAATCTCCGCTACGCTAAAGTATGCAATCCTGTTGGTTAATAATTCTCCGTTTCTTCGCTCCGCAGCTTCGCTCCGCTTCAATGGACAGGCAGCCTAACACAGATGTAGAGGGGACGAGCCCATTGCCATTTATCGCATACAGTTCCAGACACGAACACACGCTATAAACTACTTGACTTATAACACATTATCTAACTCGGCCATCGAACCCGAGACCTCATGCACAGCAGTCTCATACACTACAGCTGCGCCACCGAGGTGGTAACCATAAAATTAGTTTTCTTTTGAGATATTAAGTAGTTAAAACGCTGTTGTGATTGCTTGCATTTATAAACCTAGACTACCATTTGATTTTTAAAGGAAGATACTCGTATGTAATTGGCTCTTAGATAGCCATTCTGTTATATTTTACTTAATGTTATTAACAACATTAAGTAACATTATACATACAAATAAATAAAACTAAAGTGTCTGTTTGTAATGTCAACATAACAGCTTTTTATCTAATGCATATGAAATTATATAAGGTACCTATACGAAAACACCTATTTTTAAATTTTTGTCTGTCTGTATGTCTGTTTGTTCCGGCTAATCTCCGAAACGGCTGAACCGATTTTGACGGGACTTTCACTGGCAGATAGCTGATGTTATAAGAAGTAACTTAGGCTTTGATTTTAGAAAAAAAAAATAGAGGTCCGCGGAGACAAACACTTTTTAGAGTTAAAATCTACGCGGACGAAGTCGCAGGTAACAGCTAGTGTACAATATAAATAAACAAATAAACATATAGTTTATCGTAAGACAATTTTACTTAACCATATTCAATATGTACGGATGACAAATCTAATGTATAACATCATGTGATCAATCTCACCTGATTAACTTTTACAATCATTGCCTGCTTCTGATTACCTATTGATTTTCTATAACCCTAACTAATATTATAAATGCGAATGTAAGTTTGTTTGATTGTTTGTTTATTACGCTTTCAAGCTTAAACTACTCGACCAATCATCATGAAATATCACACACACGTTGTCAGGGATACAGAAATGGATCTATGTTACCTTTCATTCGGAAAAAGTACTGCTCCTAAAGAATAGAAAATTTACATAACCCACATTAATACGAGCGGAGCCGCGTGCAAAATTTAATATATAATAATGGTGGTTACAGTCGACGATAAGGCAAAGTGCTCAAATGGCCGCTGGATAGGCAGATGTTAACTTACCACAAATCCTTCTCCGCCAGGATGCATCAATTTTGATTCGTGACTCGCCACAGGCCGCCTTAAAATATACAGGTGTAGTTTTATCCTAACTAAAATTATGAATGCGAATGTGAGTTTGTTACGCCTTCACGATGAACACCGATTACAACGTGTAAGCGAAATGCTTACACGTTTACAGAAACGAACATACTGTTTCCGAGTAAGCGAAGCCGTGGACAAATACTAGTTCCGAAAGTTACAAAACTACCCTAAATTATGCATCAAAATATGATAACGTCGTTAATCTAGTAATCATCATAGCTGCTTGTGTTACTACTTACTACTTATTATCAGATTATTTTTCCAAATCTTTAAAGAATTTTTGGGTTTCTCAATCAGTAAAATCTCTATCTCTCAACGAAGACTAAAACACCCGAAAATCAGTAATAGACGTATAGATAACCAAAATATATTTGGTGAAATGTGAATGTCATTTACCTCTGACCAAACCTTTGCTGACATTCAAGAGTGATACTCTGCATGTTAATATAATTCTCCACAATGATAACTGGGCATTACAGTAATTTGCAGGTTAACCTTTCCTACAGAAGAACTTTGCAGAGTTTCGGGTACTGTTTATTATGCTGCGGTTTTAGTTCGATACCAATTTCCGAGGCTGGCACTTTAACTTACCGTTATTATGTGCGTATTAGAAATTCATTATCACTCGCTCAAACTATCCTCTACTAGTCTGTTGAATAATCCAGCACTTCTGTGGTAAATGAACTGCTTGCGTTCTATAAAAAAGGCATAAATATATTTGGCATTTGAAACAATGCTGGATTGATTTGTAACATATTCATTACGTATTTTTGACAGCATCTTTTAATATTACATTGCATTTTTATTTAAGAACGCACTATCTTACCAGTTTCTAATACTTCAATTGCCGCGCTTGGATAATTTGCAGTGCAATTAAGGTCAAATAAATCTTAACAACGGACACGAAGAAATGACTTATAATATTTACCTTATTTAGGTAACAAATAAAGGAAATCACATTTTACATTTTCTTATAATTCTACTTAAACTTATTACAACTACATCCGGTTTCTAATATACGAGGAATGGAGGTTTTACTAATGAACAGTTTCCTAGTTTGATGAAGTTTACATGCTTATTAAGCTTGCTAATGCTTATATATGTACTAGAAATTGTATACTACATACCTACACTCGGTAAAGTATTTGTGCATTTAGCTTATATATAACCCATTCAGGGATCGGATTTGCAACTCGGCGCATTGGCAGTGGCGATGTGATCGTTTAAAGAGTGGCGCTACTATACAAAAGTGACCAAATTAACTTGACTGAGCAAGTCAAGTTAATATAGTCAATTTAGTTTGACCTCTGGTGCATTGTTACGTGTATACAGATTACACCATATTCTTCGACTTAATAAGTGCACACACGGAACAGTTAAGTAATACTCCTATGAAGAAATAGGATTTCTGGTATTTGTGAAACAGCTTGAAAATACAACATGGTGAACATTAAAAGGTACAGTGATCGTTGTATAGTTTCTAGTAATATACTAAAGATAGCGTTGTCATTAAGGCGCTGTGTTCTCTTTTCTTTACAAATTGTTAGTGCAATGCTTCATTTAGCGATGCGTAGTATTGTTAAACGAAATTATTAATATCAGCTTTGAATGTGAAATAGGTTTTTACTTCCTAAGATACAATTTTAACACACTGTTATTAGTGTGTATGTATGTATATCTGGTGAATACAAATTAATTCTTGATTGTATATTTGGAAAGACTCGCGAGAGAGGCTTGGGCACATGGCTTCATTTCCAGTGCGGATATAAGTTTGTAATCCATCCTGCTTGACAAGGGACTATGGTCTGAAGATACACTTCTTTAAAATTAAGCCCGCCTATCCATTGCTGCCCATACTCATCAGTACTATAGAATCATAAAAATAACTCTAAAATCGATTTGTCATCTTATAAAACAAAATTACCATAAACAGTACATCAAACGTTGCGGACTAGAATTTCATGTAAGCTGCAGCAATGGTACCTACTCGTAGTATACTTTAATATGCAAAACAGTCGGTGTATAATACTAAATGTTAATTAATGCTGTGTATATTTTCCTATTTAAAGCTCTGCAAAGGGGCCATTGTAAAGAAATAAACTTTACATTAAAACATTTCTTAGGGAACAATTTAGTTTATAGCACTTTTTTGCATTCGTGCACTTTTACTCGTCGACGGTCGGTAACAAGCTCTCGACGGTTGCACGTACGCGACCTCCATACGAGGACTACTCACATAAACATACGCCAATTATATATGTTTGTTGTAATTCTTTATGCACAATGATGCATGGCAGCAGCTATTGCACACAGATGAGTGTAAACAATGGTTCTATTCAGAAGCAAGAAGTAGCAACGTGATAGAATATTTTTAACAGGGTGATTGACTCAATGTTTTCATTATTTATTTAATATGTTACATTACTAAATTAATACCTACTCACTGACTCGAATACATACAACTAAACTAAGAGGCTTTTAAACAACCAATATTTTACTCCAATAATATGCCAAACTTTATACTTTGGATTGCAAAATGTTGATATTTATTTTTAAATCATTATTTTATAAAAGAACTGTTACTGTTATAAAACCGGCCAGTATATTGAAGCCACATACAGCAGTAACCACATAAAATAGTGCTATTATTATATTGTCTTTTTGCTCATAGAATATCTGGAATGCAATTAAACAAAATATGATTAAAGAGATTAACTTTAAGGATTTTAAGGCTTAAAATATCACTTCCATTCATAATAATAATCAAACTTAAATGTATAAGTAACTGAATTTACTCATTACAATGTATCAGGTATTGATCTACACTACCTTAAACTTAAAATCATTTCTTATTCTCTTTGGTTAATTTTTATATTCACAAGTCAACTTGCACTGTGGTCTTTCTTATTTTTTAAGCATTCCAAATATAAAATATTTACTTGTATTAAGTAACATCGTCAACAAATTTCATAATATACAACTAGCCTCGTATGTAGCTTTAAAACGACATTTTCTAAATATTTCTTCGAATCTCACGAAAGTGTGAACGAAATAGTTCTGAGAGCTATTGTGCATTGTGACAATGTTCACTTTCATTGCGGCCCATATGTGTCACAAAGTGAAAGTGAGGAATATAATTATGAGATATAAAGACATCAACTTCAACCACCCAAGACATCGTTAATTTTGACAGTATTACGTTACGTGGCATTACAGTAGAGATTTTAACAAAGAAAAAGAACATTCACTCATAGTATCTAGGTAAGTATGTTCCATTTTTATTTAATGTCTTTTAGTTATAATATATATTATTACCAAATTATATATATTTGGACAGCGTATTATTAAAAAAAAACGCAGTTAATATATTATGTTTGCTTTACATAATTAAAATGCTAAGTAGCACTGACAAAAAACATCTTAATAATAATAATAGATAAATACCGCTAAGTGTTATACCCTTTTCAGATTAAAAATCAGACAGTATTTATGAGCTCAGGGCAATTTTAAATCTCCTTATCTTTACTAACCAGGTGTAAAACCCGAACTGTTAGCGTTTGCTATAGGCGATGTTGCAACACAATCACGATCGACCTTGTCTCTACATTTATTGCTGTCCTTTTCTTACGCAGCTAGTTTATGAAGAACAACTAACTTTTACTTAGTTGTTGGAATACAAACTGGTGTGATATAATAACCAATACAGGCGGGAAATATGTATGTGGATTTAATAAAGGGTATGTATGTGGAAATGATGAAGGGATGTGGTTCCGGACATGCGTACTGGAGTGGGACGGCGACAGCCGGGCATCGAGTAAACGTCAGTTGTTGGCCGGTCGCCGCGGCGCGCGTCGTGCCTTCTTCGCGCCCATCCGACCGTTTCGATACAGTACACATATCAAATTTCACGCGAAAATTTGATATCGTCGTCGTTTTTGTGAAGTGTTTTGAAAAAGTTCGCGCGTTGACCGGTAAATGTTTCAAGTTTATCCGACTTTGTAGTTCATTAAAATTCGTGCTTGGAATTATTTTATTTGCGCTACTGTGTTTTTTGTTGCTCAGTGATATGTTTGAAACCTTTTCAATCGTTTGGTTTTTGTAGTACGTATTGTTTTTATTTTATTTTATTGTTTGTGTTATTACTTATAACCCTATTTTTATTTTTTCTTACTAGTGTTTCTAAATGATATCACCAACAGAGTTGCTTTATCGCTACTGATAAGTCTTATCTATACCTTACATTGTTCTATGCATTCAACAAGAATTGCACATTTAGGATACATGTGACTTAATGATTACCTATGTTAAAATGATAAATATTTAATATATAAAACCTTATCTAGTTAAACGTAAGAACACTTGTCTTGAATGAAAGTTCATCGTACGGACACCGGCAACGTTGTAAACTTAAGAATAATATCATTACTTGCAATCGTAATTATTTGTTGATGCATCATTTTGCTTCAATTATAATTATTATTCCACGGTTTTATGTTATACATGTATCACATTCTAGCTCCAATTGAATACCTAATAATATTATTATTTGTATCGTTGATTTAAAGTTATCGACCGTTGAAACAAGTAGACACGCGTTTGGGATGACGGTCTTTATTGTGAATCACCGACTGTATGAAATGCGAAAGACAAAGAAGGGATTTGAATATAAGGCGAGGGGCCCCTTGAAATTGATCGTCTGGTACACCCCAGCCTCTGGTTAACCGAGCCCTTGGATGTAACGTAGGCACACTTAATGTGGTACAAATTTGATTCCATACCTCGGTTTCTATAAAGGTCGGTTCATGCCCAAAACTTGTTGAATTTTACCATACATAATTTAATTAAATTTAAGTTGCCGAATTTATTATGCGTAGCTGTAACATTTTACGCAATTATATTTACTCACACGGATTATAACTAAGCTCCAACGTTAATATCCAAAACCAAAGGATTAAAATGCTTGTAATTAGAGTCTAAAACCGTAGCTCTACAGCTGTCTATTATTTTCGGCTGTTGCATAATGTTAGAAAAATTGCCGGATTAGAAATTCGTTGGAGGATTAGTTATTCAATTCTCACTTAATATATTTTTGAACTGGTTTAACAGGATTCTTTTGAGCTGGGCGCGTGCCACATGTATTATTACAATATCAGCAGTATTCGGTTGCCCATTCAAGCGGTAATTGTTCCCCATAATGGTGTAAGACCCTTTTTTTCGATTTGTCTCATTGTTGTCCATAGGGTGTAGGTCGTTGACATTGGCCTTCCCCTTTATATTTTGGATTCGCAACGATATTTTTCATCGAATGTCGGATTAACAATATATCATTTCTAATCGCTTTTTCGATTATTGCTTCTGATGCTATATCATTGTGAATGGTCATCGTAATCTCCTGTATTTGGTAGTGTTCACGTTTTTCCATGTCCATTCACGTATTCCTTTTGTTCTAATTTACAAAACCTATTGTGTGTGGAGTGGTTTATATTGTATTAATTATTGTTGGTTGTTCATGAAACGTTTTTGCAGAATTGGCTTAATCCTAATATAAAGCCGAATTATTATTCAGAGCACAATACATTTTGGGAGATGATAAATTTTACTGTAACGAGTAAACCTTTTTATAAACGAACAGTTTTTGTTAAGGTTTGTAACGGTTGTGTTAATTCCGGTCTCGTGGTTTCATTAAAAATAAATAGTAATTGCAGGTCTTCGTTCTATACTCCTTTGGTTGCCTTTGATAATTAACTTCATTTTGCTGGGAACTAAAACAGTTTAGCTACTTGATCTATTGTCACTATGCGTGCCTACGCGTTCTATAGGTAAAACATGTGTTTTACATTTTTGTTACCAACGTTTACCTTGAGATATAATCGTGAGAACTGTTTTATATACAGATGGAATGATTGAATGTAGTGTTTGTCTTATTTGTTGAATATGTAGTAAATACTATCGCACGATTACTATTGCGGTCAATAAACTATAATAAGACGTTATAGAACTGACTAATAATGAGAAGAGCGTCACGCCCGAGGCGTAAAACTAACGTCTAATGAGTGCCACATTCTTTTCGTTACCCGCAATAATGGCAATTGACCAAAACAATGCGAACAGAGCGGGCCACGGAACACCGTTAGAGAGTGGCGCGGGAGTTCACTACTTCAGATATTCGCTGCATTAGCGAGCGCAACAATCTTTGATAACTCGCCGCGGATTGCGCAAGCGGCCTGATTTTCGCACGTGTTCTTCGGCAGTTTTGAAACATTTTCCGGTTTTGGGATGCAATATGTCTCTCCGCAGGCATATTCTGTCAGAAACAAAAATCAACATAAAATGAAACGCAAAATGCACTACAAAATAGTCCCAACCGGAAAGTTCTCCTATGACATAAGTAACTAGTTGTTGCAATGGTTTATTTTAGTTCAATAAACTTAAATGTATCCAATCAAAGCCAGATAAAAGACATTGAAGGAGACAAATCACTTAGATTACCTTGATGAACACCTTAACCTCTTTAACGGTTCCCACACCTTACGTTTTTACTTTTTATTGGATTTCCACCCACTAGCTTCGTCTATGCTACTAAAATACATAAGTGTAGGTAGTGTTTGTAGTCAACTATGTTTATCTACAGTATACGTGCTAGCATCATCAGTAACCGTCGCAGGTCTATCCCATAGGGGCGTTGCACCGCGCCGCGATGGAATGCGCCCGATCGTGGTTACGAAATGCCGTGACTCCGCAATCGTGCCTCTCCACTGGAATACGCAATTATATTTATCAAAATATTTATCTACGTAAAAACGTGTTAAATAGACAACATTTGTTTTAGTAACGTTACCGTTCGTAGATTAGAATTCTATACATTTAATGGCACCCGTAATTGAGTTTCTTGCACTGCCGTCGGCCACCATCCTTCTTCATAGCTTTTTAATTACCCTTTTTATATGGCTCAACATTCACTAATGTATATGGCTAAGGTCGTTCCGGCATACACAACGGACCCCATTGTTCAATGCAGCTCCTTATATTGCAAGTAGCGGTCCGACATCATAGGCCCCGGTCTCCGAAGTGCGATGTGCCTAAAATTCTTAGAATGTCTGCTGAATAACTCATCCTTCTATGGAGCTCTTTAATATTAATTGACTTCAGCTTTTTTAACGTTATCGTTTCTCCTTTTAAGTTTTATTACGACTTTAATGGCGTCAGATAAAATGTTTAGCACTTCTCCACTATGAATACTTGAAAATGCATTTATCAAAGATTCTTGAATCCAAGAGTTGCTAAGTGTAAGTCTTATCTCGTCTCCCCCACTTGCAGCTACGTTAAAGAGTGATGGAAGCGATTCGTCATGTTCCCTGCTTAGTGACCCACTTACAAGAGGGTTTCGAGTCGGAAGATTTTTTACCAAATCGTCTGCGAGTACTATTAGCGGCAGACGACCCACCCCTATGCAGGAATCAATCGGTTTCACGGTGTCTCACATTTATATTGTTTTATCCTCTTTGATTCGTTCGACATCAATATTTTATCTCTCCTCTGTAAACACTGCAACGGGGAAGCAAGCGAATTGCATTATTTTAAAACTGTGCCAGAACACTTAGCCAAGATAAATAGACAAAAAATCTTTTCAGTGTAACAAGAACAATGAATATTGATAGGTAGGACGTGCTCGTGCTTCAAGCAGATAATAAAAAAAAATTTGCGCCTTCCTTATTTTTTAAACTCCTTCCGCGTGAACGCTTTTGTACATTGATTAATGACCGCCCTATTTAGAGATCATTCAAGTGAAAAGGAACAAAAGCTTTGCAGTTTATTGATTTAATTTACGAAGGGTCTTTAAAGACTCTTATATTTTGATACGGTCATAAATAAATTCATAGTCATAGAATTACAGTAGCGAATTATGTAACATACATTTTTTAATTCTTTGCTGTAAATGTATAAACCGATTTACGATTATATCGCTTGTAATTAGTAAGGTTTCATAATTTGCTTGATAACATTTATTGCCTAGAACTAAAACATTCTTTATTAAAATATATTGATTTCAATTAAATAGATATCAATAGCGTTTATATTATTCAGTGATTAATAAAATACAACTTTCGAAGTAATCGCGTAGCTGTATAAAATATCGGCTTGATGGAGCAATTTGCAATAAAGCTGATCCTATCATCTGCGTAGAAAGTTTCTTTGATTACATGTTTCGCAAAAATTAACGCAATTTAAAATTTTCCTATATTCGTAATTGCTGAAACAGATATCATATTAGTCTAACGAGAATATCTGTTATTTCTTCTTTGACTTCGACTACTGCGTCTAGTAAATTGACACTCATTTTGTAATTTTTACATTACGTGAGCTGTCGCTTTATAGACAAAATTGCTACATCACTTACAGCAGTTACAGCCTAATGTGATAATCTGTCGTATAAAAGTGGTCATACTGTTGAACCAAATGTTGATTGTAGCATTTTTATCTTATGCAACGTATTCTAAATAGAAAATACTATGTTACCGTATTGCTGTAAGTAAATAAATACTATTATATGAATCTTCTGTTACATCCTGTTGCGGATATTTTAAGCATACCGTTAATCGCTACTACATCAGTTTCCTGCACAAGTTGATTAACGATTTCCTCTAGACATCTTATGCAAATCTTGGATGTACACAAACATGTAACAAGATTGGTCTCAACATCAATAACATCAGTGTTCGTGTCATCATCAAGGTGTACCCTGTGACATAGCCCGCATCGTTTGCTTGTGTCAACTCAATGTGTTTGTTTGACCGACCTGAGGTGCATTGCAACAACCTCAGACAGTTCAATTGACCTGTGCATATCCTGTTCTTGATACTCTATTATTGCTAGGAATACTAATGCGAGGAGGCCTATAAAATGATTTACGAAGAATATTGCGATCATGCTGTCATCAACTTTTTGCTATCGTTTTTTGCTTTAGTAATTTATTACTCCTGAGAAGCATATGAATTTCATATCAGACTATTTATGGCATATATTTTATTTATTCGTAAAATAGCTACATAAGTAGCTGTTTACGATAGGTTAAGACGTGATAGAATTTTGATTAGTTTATCTGTAAATATGTTTAGTATTTTATTAGTGCCACTAGTTTTGAATGTGATTAGATAGGCACAAACGCGCGCACACAGTGTAGTGTAGATGCCAAGATGGTACGATACCAATACACTAACCGCGCTGTCCAAAAAACATCCTTACAAAAAATCAGATCTCTGATAGCGATACGTAACAAAAACCCGGCCTTGTAGTTTTTGCGCAAAAAGCGTTCATGCTATGAAGCTCTGAGCGTGTAATTTTGATTTCCAAGTAGACGTGTTCTATTTAAATCGATATCATGAACAAACACTTCGATGTAACAGATTAATCACAGCAGAAGGAAAAAATCGACAAATTGCCGTGCAACTTTACTCATATGGTATAAACTGGATAACTGATACGTTTTGCTTGGTGCTCAGAATATAAATGGTGGGAAATTCTTCAGATTTCTTATGAAACTTTCTATGGGCACCAATATACAACGTTTAGGCCTGATCCAGTATCAATAATAGAAATATTGAACAAGAGTCGGAAGTCTCAAGACACATTGTGGCTTTTGCTTTCCTGTACGGTGCGTGGTCTGAATACAGATGCCCCTGTTATGATCCCCGCCGCATTCTGAAACCCTTCACTTAGATAAAGTGTTGTTTTTTGTTCAACACTTGGAATAGTTGTCACGTGTGGACCCTTTGCTGTGGGATACGTCGCTAAATGTTGTCCTGTTTTTTGAGTGTTTTGATCTTCGATAAATAATGTACAACATCTATATTGAATAGTTTACTGGGTTTACTACTGTAGTTTATTTTGTATCGGCAGCATTTACAAATTATTTAATTAAACTTTTATGATTGACTTTGATCCAATAGCGGTGACGGCCTAATTGCCACAACTCATGATAGGTTGTTGTCTATTAAGTCACGTTCGCCCTTAAACGGTGTGCCTATCTCCACGTATGTCTAGGTTAAGGTAATTCCACCTAAGACAGGTTGCTGTAACACAATTGGTATCAATTCTAAGGCAAGAAACACATCCTATTGAATAATAGTATGAATTCGCAATGCACCCACATGCGTAAGCTTCCTACGTTTGATATGCAAGGCCTTTTGCTTTAAATATTGCAATTACTTGGCTTTGTGAGTAATATAATCGTATAAGGTAGGATTACTAATTCTGATACCAAGTTTGTATGTAGCTTTGAAGTTTCGATTACCTTGTCAATGTGAGCAAAATGTTGCCTATTCAGATTAACTTAAGCGAACAATCTAATAGTATCGTGTAGTATTTATATAATATGAAGGTAAGATTTAATCAGTACAGGTAGTAGGCCCTTAATTAACCACAGCTAATATGCCGGTCAATGATCTCGTAATCGATTACCATTAGCTTGTGGCTAATTGTCGATATCTCCTTCGAGCAATCGACTGACCTCCGTAACCTAATCGGATATTACCGGTAGCTTAAATTTATGTACCAGTAACTTGCAATATCACTTGCATGACACGAGATAAATCAGAGTCATTATATTAAATGACTATGTAGCTATAAGATAACTATTTAAAAAAACGAGATTACCCGTTTTTTTGCAAGCTTTTATTTTCGAATAATGTACAGTAGATATTATACCTACATTAAGAAAATAAGTAAAATAAACTTAAAGCACTAAAAGACATGTCTGAGACAAGATTCGTTTCGTCTTTCGACAATAGGTGCTACAACTTGGACAACAGTAGGTACTCCTCAAAATAAATCAAGGTTACATTACATGAACCATGAAGATCATCTTCATGATGTAAACTCGATTATATCATATTTATATCTACTGTTAGTTGTATGAACTACATACTAAAAGTAAAATTTTAAGGCGTATATATAAACATAAACATAAATAAAAACTGCTCTATATATTATTGTATTTTTTTGTTATTTATTGTTGTTTATGTAGCTATAATAATATAAACTGGTCGCAGTTGGGTCCATAACAACGCCTAAGATGCTTAAAAAATAACATTTCAACTTTTAAGAAAAGACAGATAGAAGCGTGGATAATAAATGTATCCTTCATCCAAGGTCCTTCATCCAATTAAAAATTCCTGCTAACCAATGAGTGTTATTTATATCAAGTTTAATTCATGTAAATTATTTGAAATGTTCTGTCTACGTTGGCTCTAATAATGAGTGCGTAGATCACAGTAGCAGTACAGGGTAATGTTCTCATAATTAATATGCACGATAGACAAGTAATAAAACCGTTGAAACACAGGCAACATACGTTATCAGTTTATTGAGAGGCTATAGATACGGCGCGGGCGCACGTGCGTTTGTTTATGATCCATATTACATGCTGCCGCCTGCCGCATTCCGTTTGATGCGTGAATCATATCTGTTGACATGGCTAGAGGAAATAGGTTATGTAATTATTTAAAACAATATTTTGTCTGAGGTTATCATCATATGGTTATTTTTATTGCCTTAACTGTATGATTCTAAAACATTACCTAACTGTGAACAACTTGTAAATGTTACATCTAGGATATATTCGTCGTGATGCAATTCGTTTTTTTACAATACAATTTTTCTTAGTGTACTATTTGTTTACATGTGAGATTTGTGACTGATTCTAAAATCACTTCTACATCTTATGTACCTTCTAGTTGCCAAATCTATAGCTTTGCGAAATTGTATTAAACGAAAAGCAAATTATAATATTAGCCAAAATGTAAAGTAGTCTAGCAGTTTTGCAGAATCTCTAAACTATATTCCGAAAACTTTATACAGTCGAATGTTCTGGGTATTAAAGTTTCTCATCCCTAACTGCGGCAAAGCCAAATTCCTTTTGGCTTTGGAGTCGGGTTAAGTCGACGTATAGTTGTACTGAAATGTCTAATAAGAACCTCTTCGTTTATTTTAGCTTACGGACGTCGACTGAATAATAGTTTTACTATTTGGATTATCTAGAGCCCCAACAAAAAATAACGGTTTTGTAACTAAAAATAACTGTTATTTTTAGCTGGCAACGATATTAGAGAAAATATGTTCAGTAATAACGCAGGGTTGTTAAAATTAATTAGGTGTAACCGTTTCTATTTCTTTTTTTCTAAACTATACTTCGATGTAGGTTTTTGCTACTAAATGTCGTCTTGAATTTCCAATAGCTTTTGTTAATAAGTAAGTAAAAGTTCATTGTAATACACCTGCCATGCACCTTTCTGTCAGCCGCTACTTTTTACACGTAAAATAAATTTTTAATTAGTCTGGATGAAATTACATCACCGTACTTTTCTTCATTAATATTGCATGAGCCGCATTCTATGAAACCTACTTTATGGACTTATTAGGCCTTAGTGATGTTATAATTTAGTTTAATAAAAAAAAGATACGCGTGGTATGAACGATTAAATAATATTTACATACTTACGTTAGTAAAAATATACGTGAGGAACAAAAAAGTTGGTCACTTCCACGTTGGTCGACTTGTATGTGTGTGTGCCACTGTATGTAACCGCGCTTTTTTCTGTTTTCATGATATAATAACTTTTATAAATTACCTTAATAACTTTTACAGCTTGTATCGTAACTCGTTTATCAAATAACAATCTAGGCAAAAAGTTTTGTAAATTAAATCTGTATTATTATATAATCTGCTGGAACCGCCTAATTCTTAGTTGTGTAACCTCAAAGCTTTCATTAAGTTTCAATTACTTTCTTGTACTTTAGTAAAACATGTTCTATCTCTTGCGTTTTACGAAAGTTAGATAACCTTTGACTAGGAAGTGGCTTGAGTAACAACAAAAAACTTTGTGCTTAATATATTACTTGAGTAAAACGAAGCTTATACTTTAAGAATATCGTGTCTGAATAAGCTGAATCTTTTTACTTGTGTAATCTTACAAAGCTTTAATTTCATTTCAATTACTAGGGTTTATTTAATGTTATAAATCTTTTACATCATATTAAGATTATTATTTAGGCAACGGGCCTTTGACTAGAATACAATAGTGACGATGAAGCGATATTTTAAAATGCAGCCAAAACAAAACAATTACTAAATATTTTATTTTATTTTTGATTAGTTTTAATATAGTTGAATCAAAGTCACAATTTCTTGTCTGTCTTATTTTAGATGGCTATCATAAAAAGAAAAGATAGGTTGGTGTTTTATTTCAAGTAGCACAGGAATAGCGCGGCAGAAAGATAATGACATCCAGCTGGGCAAATTAGTTGACGATAGTTCCAAAACATTAAAGAACTTTTATCACACATGTTAAGTGGATAATATTTATAAGTAAGTTTGCCTTATAGAGCCAAAAATTGTGTGAATCTAGTTTCCCCATTATTTGTTTAATCCCTTCTTGAATAATAGGTACTATACCTATTATTCGAGAAGGGATTAGCCATATAAGTCGAAACACACTTACGAGATGTCGATTGCCTCTATCTTTCAAAATTATAACGTAGGTAGCTTTTGGGTGCGGCTCTGCCCGCGTGGTACTTACATCAATAAAAAGTAGCCTATGTCCCTCCCCACGTTTTAAACTATATCTGTACCAAATTTTATCTGACATACAGACAGACAGACAAAGTTACTTTCGATTTTATAATATTAGTAAGGATAAAGAGTTGGTTTTTATAGCCGTAACAGTTAAAGGATAGTTGGTATAATGAACATCTCAAAACTCAAAAGAAAGCTGTATATGTTCAGCTACTTATGTTTCTGACTGTATATAGCAGATGTTGAGAGACATAAAAATACTATATGTTTTATTATATTAATTACGAACAACAACGTAGCTAAAATAGCATAACAACACGCGAGATAAACCTTTCAACCGAAAATAAGTGTATCAAATATAAATTCCTTCAATATTTTCCTCCGTTAAACAAACTATAAAAAAATTACAGAAAAATATTGCTAGGCATTACTCATCGGAACGCATAAAAAAATGTTTCGCTAGACCGTTTTTATATGACTAATGAACTGAGTGAACTAAATTGATGATGTTTAATTAAACAAGTTATGAAAGTGCGTTATATATGGTATCATGTTTCTTTTAATAAATGAGTAGAATAAAAACCACCCGCGACTCCGAATGTTTGCCATGGCAACAAGGCCATCTACATAATATTTTTTGCGCATTTATTATTTTATGAGTTAAAGGCTTTTTTATAAGCTTAAAAGTAAGTGGTCCAATAAATTGCAGATCTTTCGACCAGCCTTGCTAAGAGCTAGTGAAACTGAATTACCCTACGAGTATCCACAGCAGTATTCCTTTATTTGGTTGACCGTAACTTACGACTGTTTTAATTTAAAACATAGTAATTGTTACTACATATTAGTTATAGAACATAATATGCTTGAAAATAGACCTTTGGGATTTGAATGTATAATATGATACTATAGTGCATAATTCTTTTTGTTCATTTATTTTTATTAAAATTTATATGAAAGTAAATGTCACGGGGACCATGGCTGCTGAAAAGCAACCGAAACGTCGGAAAAAGTGCAAATATAAATAGTATAATAGTATAGTAATAGTATAAATAGTTTTAATAGTTTCAATAATTTAACTAGCTTAAAAATTAGTAAAGTTTAATAGTAATAGTAGTGTAACAGTGTTCAATGTAATAAAGTGTCAAATAAATAAATGCCATAAAATCTGTATATAGTAGTTTAATTTCAATAAAGCTGAAGAGTTTGTTTGTTTGTTTGAACACGCTAATCTCAGGAACTACTGGTTTGATTTAAAAGAATCTTTTAGTGTTGGGTAGCCTATTTATCGAGGAAGGCTATAGGCTATATAGCATCACGCTACGACCCACGATGTAGACGCAGTAACGATAAACGCGGGTGAAACCACGGGAACATCTAGTTAATAATAATCTCCATTTTTAATTGGATATCAATATCTTTAAAACATTAGTAGTAATCTTATGAGGGCTAGTCTTTACTACTAGTCGACTGTGATGCGGAGGAATTCTATAACGCATATTAGAAGAATTTCGTTTTCTTTTTGTTTTTATTTCTGTTTTATAATATTTTAGCGTTGAGTTAGTTTTAAAGAATTGTGTCAATTGATAATATTCTTACAATAAAAAATATTATTTTCTTATTAAAATCGGTTTGTACCTAGTAGTAAAAATAAAAATATATTAGTATTTAGAAAAAAAATATTGTACTTATTTAAGATGTAAAAGACGCAACCTTACCAAGTAAAATACATAAGTACTTTTTATACGTCTTTGTAAACATGTGTAATATTATTTAGTAGTATTAGTCCTTCTATACAGATTAAAACAATTTTCTCAAGAACATAAACAACATACACATGATTGTATTTGCTATATCTACATTAATTAATGTCGTTTCTCCAGCATTTCGGTACAACAAAACGAGCACCACGATGAAATAATGCTGTATCTATTATGCCAGATTGTTTACATTTTAAATGCAGGAACTGAATTTGACATAATAACACACTCATACATGAAACCTTTGTAGATTTAATAACCTCCTTTTTATCTATCGATAAAACATGATTCTTTCGAATATGTTTACATAAATAAAATAAAACGTTAGTCTCATTAAGCTGCTTTCATAGTACGATGTATTTTTAAATATTTATTGTAATCTAAAAATAGAACAACTATATTTTTTGTCGTTTGTAATATAAATGCATTATCTATTACAAAAGCGGCCACATCAAAACACGAACGATGAGCGATTCGTAATCACCTGTTACAAATTTACATTGACGCACATAATAATGGTAACAACTGTTACTGTAGTTGAATAACACCTGCATGCTTTCAAAAGAACTGAAGAAAAAATCCAATAAGAATTAGAAACTTCCCGCTCCATTCAATGAGACATGACCGACGTAGTATCAGTGAGTAATTGGATACTGCTAATGTTTACGTTGCATAAGAGAGAAGCTATCGCCGGTAACATTTATAGTTTTACATTAGTTTTCATTGCATCTGTCTGGGGTTTCAGTTATAACAATAAAGACAAAGACTAATCGAGATAATTGTTGAATACTTATGAGTAAAATGCCATTGCACGTTTCGTTTTTGTAATACCGCATTCGCCTCACCAAATTTACTTATATAATCGTATTACGTTTCTTTAATCGCATTTAAAGTACCTATCATAAATCAACCTCCCTCTTTTCATTAGTCCCATAAATAAATAAACCAAAATAATTTGTTGCCTAAGATGATAATTCAAATTGTTAGCCATCACTATAATTCGCTTATCGATGGTCGTCAGATAACGTAAACGATGATCATTTAGGCCGAGCGAAGGCGTAGCGAATCTGAGGTGCAGTCGTCCAATACACCGCACCGGTTGCGTTACGCAAGTCTTATATAACAGCCATAACCGGTGATCAAGACCAACGACGTCTGTCCGTTGCAAATGACCGGTGTCCGCACGTTACTGGGTCAAATTTACTCGACGATTGACGTGACATTTGTGTGACACAAATTGACGTCCTTTTTCGAACAACTCCTTTTTAAATTATAGTCGCCAGGTGTCAGATAAATTGCAGGTGCTATTTTAAAAGAAAGTGATGGAATGAATTACGTTTTGGAGATAAGTTCATGCAGTGGTTATCAAACACTTAATAATTAAAAATCTTAGGATGACAAGACGAAACAGAACACGTAATAAGTTGAGTAATGATAAGATAAATATTAAATAGGTAAATTAAAGTAGAGAAATAAAACACATGAAGTTTTAACAGCTGTGTAGTATCGAGACAAACAGTACGCCAAAATACCGAATATTTGGAGCAAACAATACATAAACCTACCACGTTGAAAATTACCGAACACACCTCAAATAGTCCAGTATAATGCAATTATCGTACGATTACAGTGCTAATAAGTACATCGAAGTGGGTCAAGGCGCTAAAACTAATAGAGAGTTTCCAGCATAAAGTGAATAGGTGAACAATGAACAACGGGACGAGCCTGCACTACAATGATATACAAGGTCAATTGTAGGCAGCAATGCAGACCGACCGCGACGTACGATATACTCAATGAATAATATAGATAAAGCTGAGAAATATATAGTATTGTTTCAAGTTTTATGTATAAATATCGATGTCAGTGAGATGTTTAATAGTAAACAATAAAAAACTGTTAATAACTAAGAAAGTTCGTAAGACTTACTCTGTGTTCGTATTCTTTTTATATATTAATATATAATCTCACACTAAATGGCTTTTATTAGTTTCGACTGTCGTAATAACATTACAATCTGGTTTTATGTAGGTATACAGCTGAGACGCAAATAAACGTCCAGCTATAACTTACCATGATTGACTTGTATTATCAGTTTACTCGTATTAAAATGTTATTTCAAGATTGACAAATAGTTCTAGTGAGTCATCGAATATGCGGGTGCGGTTAAGTAAATTGTACGACGTGGAAAACGCCCACAAAAAAAGAATTTAGTAACGTTTTGTCGCTGGTCTACAATACCACTAATAGTTGTGACCGCTTGTTGTTTCCAAATAACGTCCTTCACTTGAATTTCTAATTCGCTGTCGGTATTCTAATTTGATGGCCTCTAAATGACATCAACAACAATTACAGTCTAAATTTTCTGAAATTACTCGTATTGTGGCTATTACGAGCTCGTTTATAACTCTGCCTAAGTTGCCTCTTCGTTAGCATATCAGCTTAGTGACTAGACCGTTACGGAACTCAAATGTCCATTAACCTAAATTGAACTCTATTGTTCGATGCTGTCTTCATTATATCTTAGCTGCCATGTCACTTAGCAACCACCTCGTTGACAAAGCCTGAACGGCTCGATACTGATTGGCATGCGATGCCTGCCCCAAATTCAAAAACGCTTGTAAGCAACTCTGTTGATGGTGTTACTAATAACGCTTCGTTTGTACCCCCTAATGTAGAAATTTCTTTCCTTTACAGACAAAAATGTAGATAGAATAAAAGTAGGTTGCACCTACATTTATTAAAGTACGATGTCCATTGACCAGGCATCACCACTGGTGCCGATCAAACCTCAAGTGGCGCTGCAGAACGGTGCTTTCATAAAGAACAGTCATAACCGAAGCAGTTTTTGTGGTGTGGCACCATCGCCGAACGGTAATGGAACGTTCAAAACTTTTGCCGTCAATCGTAAGAGTTGGAGTGGAAATGTGACTCTTCCGCTCCAACAGTTCACGCCCGACGTAGATCAAGCTCCGCAGCTGGCAACTTTCCGTTCCGGGACTGGTACTTTTCCGAGGAACAGGGAGCGGAACAATAACACGACGAACGGAATATTAACACCTAACGGGAACTCTGTTCAGACGTTTAGAGGAAATGAAGTGAGGAGGTGCGGAAGCTCAAACGGCCGGCGTTACGCCGAGATCGGAAACTGGAATAAAAGGTGAGTGCGTCGGTGTTGTTGCTTTGTTTATTGTTGCGTCTTGGAGAGAATTAAATTACGCATAGCATGTATTAAAGGAATATTTAAGACGTATTGAGTTTGAACATTTAAGTAACTTTTCGACTTTATAACTTGATTCATTCGCCGTATGTTATCTTTTATATTCAATATTTATCCTCAGGACGACCAAAATATCATCAGCACAAAATATTATTAGTAATAATATTAGACGTGTTTTAGTTTAAATTATAAGCCCTTAAATTAATTTTCATCAAATCATTTTCAACTTAAAATCAATGCGTTTTGTAAACTATTCTCCAAAACAAATGTTGTACGAGAAATAAAACATCTTCCCTTATGAATATTGCCTAGCTACAGATCAAACACGCTCCCCCAGGTAAATAAAAACATCCACCCATAGCATGTTCCACTAACTTTTACTAGAGCTTTATTTTCTCCTTTTTCATCTCGAGTAATTCTGTAACAAGTTTTCCAATTTCATTCTCTCGTCGCTTTCATTTCCTCTCGTACAGTAGCTTCTCCTTCCCTTAATATTACTTTTATTAGCTCAAAACGTTTAACAAACATTGGTTTGAGAATCTAATAAAGATTAAGTTACGTTTGCACAGAGGGACCATCGGCAAATCTCGATCCATTTTGTAGCTTATTTTTGTACTTAATATATAAAATTAGATGCTTCTTTTTATCAATAAAGGCAATTTTTATCTCGTATCCGATATTGGACTTAAAGTGACGTATAAAAATAAATCTAAAGCATGCAACTTTCATAAGTCTAATGGATAGATTAGATTCTTCATTTTGAGTTTTCTTACCCAAGCGTCTTTATTATTTATTATTACCGATTAAGGACATTACAACGATATATCCAAATGTTAACCGCGTTTATCTAATCGAGATCTTCATTATCTTTTATCCATTGCCTGTAGAAAGTTCGTCCATAATTCTCGCTTACTCAATTTGGGGCGGCCTAAGCGCTTGATAAGAACGTCCAATAATCTGACCAGTATGTACTCCGTCTTTTTATTAGGGGTTTAGTTTATCGTGCCATGATTCCCCGTCACTAGCGATGTTATCAACTGCGCTATTTAGCAGTTCTCCTTTGAGGCGTATTTATGACCAGTGTTTACTTCGTTATGTCAATTAATACGAGTATTGGCTCTTGTGGGATATGGAGCATTATTTTATTTGCAGAGCTAAGCATTTTTGCTTTTGTTTGCTTATGTTCCCGCGTTTCTATTCCTTCTGAGTTCTGGTAAATATTGTGAATTATTACATTAATTCATAAAATCTTATGAATGAGCAATCAAGATCAAACTTAACGGACATTTTTATTTGCGGGCTGTAATTGTAGGTAGGTATAATTTATTATCAAGAAGACATAAATAACCTTCTACTTTTACTCCGACTATAAGTTGTGTTCCATTATATATTACTAGCTGTGTTGCGAGATTACTACAGATTGTGTTATGCGTTGGAAATAATATGAATGAACTTTCAAGGTTACGTGGAATGTTTCGCACTAGCTCTCGAATTTCACGCTAAACGTAAATTTGATTGACATGGATATATATGAATTACAAAGCTCTATATGAATGACTCAATCATATTAGAAGTTACCTCGCCACTACACATAATATCAAGTATTACGAGTTCGTGAGTATTAAGTGTGATCTACAAATAATTACCTTGTACCTTGGTTCTTCCTAACATAGTTTTAATGTCTAGTCTTTCGTGTCTTACATAATTATTATCAAATATGCTTAAACACATTGAAATTGCAAGCTGAAGTTAACATTTCTTAGATAAACAAAGTACGTAACATAGTTTTTGCAACACAATGCTGTTTCAAACCGGCTGCTACACGTCTAATTGTGTATGTTTACTTGTACCAGTTACAAGGAGATAAAAACTATCGCAGCAATTGGTACAATAATAACGTCTATTGTCCGAGTGGAAGCTCTCAGCCAATGAATGTTTGATAATCCGTTTATTATTTTGTTATGTAAGAGGAAAAGATATTACGTTATCCAGAGTTGCCCTCCTTTTCTTACACACCTACAATAGTATTATCAAAGCTTTGATATTGTGAGGCTGTCTTTCAATGCTACACTTTATTAGACGGTCATATCAAAACAGTAGCACTCTGCTTTATGTACGATTGTTTTTGTCATTACTTTTTTACTGCTCTATTCTCAGCGCCGTAAAACTATAATTTCATCATTAGTTTCGTTTTTATTTGAGTGTATATAGAGTTAATGTGGTTACTCATGCCTCGAGCGTAAAGGAAACCAAAATTACTCCGGATCGTTTAAAGAAGCTCGTTTCTAATAGAAAAAGTGTCTGTTAGGCCGACAATCATTCCGAGGGACCCTCAAAGACGGTAATTTAGTCCAATTACGTACGGCACGACTTTCACTTGTGGAGCAGTGTTTGTAGCATGTACTAAATCTCCCTCAACGAATTGAAAAAACTAAGTCGGATGGCGTTTCTCTAGCTTCCTTAGCCGCATGTACGAGTACCGCTACCGTTGACGTTTGTGAACTTTTCCAATTATGGCGTCGCGTTCTAGATCGTGTTTCGTGTTATAATGACGGTTAATTGCGACATTACAGGTTAATTTTTAACGTTCCTAACGTGCGTAGCACTACAGCACTTGTAGTAAATATCTTTGTGCAGGTAGATGATCTATAAAAGGTGTAATTGTTTGGGACCATTATGTTAACTATATATTTTATAATTATAGCATTGCAATCCTTATAACTTTAAAGACTGTATTTATAAGTTAAACTCTTCTCACTGTAAGTGATCTAAAACAAACTAAAACTAATGGCTGTGAAGAATTTGAAATTAGATGCCCTTAATTGATTAAAGTTTTGGTACAAATCAGAAAACAGCCTCGTCTATTCAAAGTGATTTTAGATTTTATTTAAAATGTATGTTTAGTGATAGTTACTTAGACCTAATAATGCTATAAATAGTGCAATATCGGCCAAAAACGTCATCAGATCCGCCGCAGATAAGTCTAGGTTAGGTTTTTACTTAAAACTAGCGGTCGCCTAGTGCTCGAAATTCGACCAGTTTGCCTGTAAGATATTGCTGATTATATATGTCATTATATATTGATATATGTAACCATAGTTACGCGCTTCGACTGCGTGTGTCAAATGCATAGATGTGTGCGTGTAGTGTTTTTTCATTAATTTAATGTATTTCTAATGCATATTTTATAAAAATATTAGCATTCGTCACTTCTTCTCTGTATAAACTATAAGTGTGCGAAATTTCATACTCCTCCGTCCGGCCAATTTTCGCAAAAAGGGATCCAAAGTTTTCGCTTCACGTATTAATATATAGATAATGTAAACTAGTAGTTGCCTATGTTTAATTTTGTACATTATTTTATATACAAGAGCAAATAGCGATCAAAGAAATATTTTTATGGAAATAGTATTAATATTGGTTTCAAAATAAAAGAGTTATCAATGTTTTAAATTTGGATATGAGAGAAAAAGTGGAAAAGCTGCGTTTAAATAACGGTTACCAAAGATATTTTTTTCGCAATGCAACAGATTTAAAACGCTTGTATGTTATTTATTACTGAGAGAATTTTCTTTTTTTGGATTTTATTATTTCAGTATTAGTAGTATTAGTAACTATTTGATTTAAATAATTAAAAAAAACCGTGAGTCAACTACTCTATTCATGGACAAAAGTGTAACATTTGCTTGCCAGTTACGGTAAAATACAGTGGACTATTTTGCTTTATGTACCATCATCTCTAACCTGTATTTAGCAAATAAAGAATTTTGATTTGAAACCTTGTTGACTTTAGATCATTCTTCAAATATCTTACTAAGCAATTACATACAGCAATACTACAACAATACGGTAGCACCAAATCAATACACTGTGTAAAGTGTTCACCGAGACTAAAAGCAATAAAGTCCTCGCCTCGTAAACCTTCATCATTCAATCATTACATACATTGCTCACAATTAGCGCAAAGCACTGAACAACACAAGCTCAGATTGGCGCATATTGATTACAGTTCCGAATAGATCGTTGCTCGCGTCATTTCGTAACAGCCGCCGCATGACGGATGGTCGTCGAACCTTCGAGCTTCGTGAAAACTGACAAGCGAAGTGATTGAGCGCCGATTAAGTGAAAGCAGAGTTAAGGCTGTTACACTAATGTACGTTTTTGTTAGGACTATTTTAAATAAAAGTATATAGTTATACCAGCTACTGAATAGACTGATGACCTAAAAAGAAAAAGGTGGCTGGGTGGGATTTAAAATCAGCATGGTTTGAAGTAGTTGTAGTGTACAATGGTAGAACTTTATGTCTGCAATAGGTCGATTGCTTGCTATGGTTATGCATAATATATATAATAATGAGAATAATAATTTTTTATCGCAAATGTTCATATTTTTATTTTCATAGTTTAATTATCTAGACTCTACACTAGAATTCACTACATCGAGGGGTCTAATCTCTTTCGATCCGTCACATTAAAAGATAATAATTATTCCTGTTATGGTTTAACGATCGACTCAGATAATCGTGCGACGAAGTACCGGCACACCGCTTCGTCAGCTGGTATATACTTTATGTCAACAACGATCGTTGATATCCATTAATTAACTGTGCATTTAACTTATGTTTTTAAGTACAGTCCTGTGTCAACTGTAGAGACAGTAAGAACCTATATGTTCAATATACAGCGCAACGAGTTGCAGATAGGCGCAGAATAATTGAGTCAAATGACTGATTGCATAGGTGGCATTGTAATGTAAGTGGTACTACAGTACACTCATATAAATTATAATTAAATTAAGTCTACCCGCACACAGAACACTTGCAACGGCCAGTGGCGATCAGCTTCATCGACTTTTTTACTCTTGTCATACACAACTTTGAAGTTTGAGCTGCAAGGGCTAAATCGTCTGCATATAGAAATCGTTCTGTACTTGGGGACCGCGGTTGGTCGTTCGTGTAGATGTTGAACAGGGTGGGTGCCAGGCCACTTCCCTGGGGAAGCCCGTTACTTTGCTTGCGCCAGCTACTTTTGTTTTCTTCCAGGTATACTTGGAAGCAACGGTTTCTAAGCAGTTCAGCAAGTATTCGTACAAAACCTGTATCTTCTACCAGGTTGCTAACTTGGACTTCTGGCGTACATATTCCGCGATATCCTCCACCTTAGTGGTGTAATGCAGGCGGGAGATGTACTCCGGTGTGTTAGGTGCTGCAGCACATAGGTTTGCACCAGGCTCCACAGGAGCCGTGCCGCAGCAGTTCTTATTGGTTTTCAGACGGCGCTTCCTCCTTTGCACCGTCACAAAACCAACCTCAGCGTCATCCTCCCGGTTCTTTGCCATCTCAGGCACCGACTTCGCGGCGGTTCCTACAGTTTCTACAATTTGCCGGTCTCTGAACAACAGTAGCCAATGAGACTAGCCCTTGGTGACATTTTTCAACCTATCGAGTAGAGGTATCAGTACATTAATACGAGTACACGGAGTGACAAGTACCTATTATAATTGACCAATTCTCCTGTCCCCGATGTCAAACAAATTTATGTGTGATGTTACATTTAGTATGCTAATGTGTAATCAGGGGGTGAATAATTAATAGTTCATGTTTTAGTAATACATTTGTGTCAATTTGATTGTAAATACCATGAAAAGCATTTAAATGCATTAATTTGGGCTGCGGAAATGCATTAGTCCACGTTTTCAACTACATCGGTTAACTTGCCTAAATGTGAATGCGATTGTACTTTTAGATACTACGACGACCAGTTCCAGAGCTAGACAAAGTTTATTGAGTTATTCAATTCAGCTACTTTCAGTAGCGGTATAAATTGAAATCCACTACTCAAAATTCGTGCGGTTACTGAATGTCATTTACTACTGTGCCTTAACCTACCTCTTTTTTTACATAAACATGCAAAACAGGCAGTTCCGAATATCATGAACATTTATGACAGCTGATATGCAGACTAAAACGTTACCTTCTTAAAAATGTGGCATAGAGTTTTGCACCATCATCGTGATGCCGCTGAGCAAGAGATCCATTACCAACCATGGCCTATCGATGCTGTTCTGCTACCATACAACGGCTCTCCGTCACTTTGATCAGTAGCCGAAGCAGCATCTCGTGACTTTTTTCTTTTGATATCACAGACTATGAAAAATGTTTTGTATCTCAAGTAGATCTGCGTTAAGGCATACAAGGGCAAGCTATAGGTATATTCCATAACGTATTGTCTCGTTCTTGCGCATGCAATAATAACTCTTTAAGAGATGGTGGAGACCCAGGTTGTGTAACAATAATCTTTACAAGACGTGTCCGTCATTTCATTTATGATTCTCTAGTAATAGGATTATTGTTATTACTGGAGAATCATAAATGAAATGACGAAGTAAGAGGCTAATGGGCAGCTTTATAACTGCGCAACTAGGATACACAATAAGAAGAAACAAGAATATAAGATAAAAATGAATCCATAAGACCAGGTTGATTATGGTGCAAAATTATAAAAACAAGAGTACTGTCTATAACTTTTAAAATACGTTAACCAATGGCGACAGAAGAAAAACAATAAACTTATTCGTAACAACGAGACTAAAATTACAAAGTATAGCTATCTAATACAAATATAAAAAAATAAAAACCGACATAATTGTTATAAGATATTGGCTACACAGCTAACAAAATAGAACCATTCGTGCAAGACATTGCAGTTGCGTCACGATTACAGAGAGACCACTTTATTGGTTTCATAAAACATACATTACTATATGCAACATTTACTTATATAATAACTCTTAAATCAACCTTTGAGTGTAAGCCTTCAATTTTAAGATGTATGCGCACTAGACGATGTATAATTTCAGTCTCATTAACGAAGGCATTCACTGGTGCACTTTTTTTCGCAGGAAAAGTATATAAGTATTTTGTGCCAGCTTTTACTTGCGCTTTCATTCTCGCGGTTATGATAGTCTAGCTAGCCCATGGAGATCAGGATAAAGAGTAGCGTATGTTACTCTCCGGCCTATAATCTATCACTATGCAAAATCTTGTCAATCTATTGTTCCATTGTTGAGTAAATGAAATAAAAAACAAGAAACCCAATTTCACATTTACAACGCTCATAGCTAGTTGCACTCACTGATCGGTAAACGATTAGCAAGGTTAAGCAACGTAGGGTGCGATCAGTCTATAGATGGGTGACCGCTTAGTGGTATTTCATCTGAGCGTCTCCGTGCTTCGGAGGGTAGGTAAAAAGTCGGTCCCGGTTGTTTTCAAATTGACAGCAGTCGTTAAGCCATGTCAGAGGCCTACGGGCGGCTTGAACAACTCTTGATAACAGGTTGGCCACTAACCACACGAAAAGAAGAAGAATATAAATATTAGTAAGTATTAAGATTGTTGGTTGCAAATCATGTACGCTCACTGTAGCTAAGCTTAACCTAAGAATACAGTCTTATTATGCCCACAATAAGTGATGTTATTGAAACACCTAACGTTTTGATCATAAATTCGATGCACCTAAGTACATACCTATTATGCTTAATTGCAATGTTTAAGATAACGCCTACGGCCGTGGTGCGGGCGGAGTAAGAATAAAGGTTCTTATAAAAATTCCAAGAAACTCGAATCATCGATCTGACCTTTGAGATCATGTTCCTTATTTGTGTTGACTGAAGAAAGCTTTACACCTACTGTTTGTTTCAAAGCTTTGATATTAGAAAACAGTTGCATAGCATGTCTCTATACTGATTGAGCAAAGAAAGCCTTCGTCTATGCCGGTACATTTCGGCTCGCCGACGATACAACCTAGTGGTTACTTAGCAACGCTATTTAAGATCATTCGCAGAAGCAAAATCGTGCGTCATCATGCGATGTTGCAATTTTAAAACAGTAGACTATAATATAATCAAGTGGCTTTAATTCTTCTGCAAATTTAAGACATGTTGATTCGGTAAGACCAAAAGCTGTTGATGTTCATAAGACATAGAACATGTTGTGTACAACATATAATATCATGCTTAAAGACAAAGCAAAAATTTAGATAGATGTTATATCACATACAAATTTGTAAAATGTATCTTAATAAATTTTCTAATGAGCAGTTGTTCTCGAAAGGAAAACTCTAGAACTCCTTGCAGGTGATCTAGAAAGCGATGCCGCATGAAATAGTTGCGCGAACGCCTACGCGGTCAGACCATAAAGGCAGTACAAGCGATAAAATTTACCACAAGATGTGACCGCAGCTTTAATCTGCTTAAAAAATGTAGTGTTAATGTCGCCCTTGATATTATCTTACCTTAATTGTAAGCAAACTACAGTACGTAAGTCAGATCAGTGCAAAAATACTTAAAGGACTTGTATTTCATGCTCTAGGAGAGCAATTCATAAATAGTCTTAAACTGGTCAGTCTGTAAAGTTCATAATCTATGCTCTCCTATAATTCATAGATATGAGATACGTAAACTAGCCAGTATGCAATGGTTACACTTCTTATTTTTGTCTATCTACTAAATATTTTATGTAATTATTTATAATATGTATTCATTTAAATGTGGAATATCGTAGGCATGTTTAATATAATCGCAAGTATAATTGTAGTATGGTAATAAAAATCATTAGGAGTAAATTAATTCCAATCTATTTAATAGCCGTTTCCGCAAGTTTATTTGCTCTTCTTATTACTAATTTAAATAAATTTATACTAAAAGTTATTTCAATTTATTTACGCGTAATTCTGTCCAGTAATTGCTCATACATAAACTTTTTATTACGAATTTACAGCTTAATTACTAGTCATCCTTAGAAATGGTGTCTGTGTCATGCATAAAATATAAAGTTGAAACAAGAAAGATACCGATGGACAAAATGTTGCAATCATTAAGAGATAGCTTCCGGTCGCCGCCGAATTCCGCATGACAACTGATTGTAGCAAATAAACTAATACTCAATAGCGAGAAAATCTTTAAAAAGAAGAAGACATAATTCGCAACAGATAACAGGATTGACTGAAATATCGATATGGTTTATTAGTATCATGTTATATTTTATATAATAACTCTACACTCGGTTGCACCCTCGAAAGTGAAATGAGTCACGCCTCACAGCCGATATAAATTGTACTGTTGAAAGCGAACTACCAAAAACCAAGATCACGAAAAACTGACAATATTATTTTATATTTCAAAAGGCTTTGCTTCTGAAAGAAAGCCTACAAAAGGAATTTCTGGAGTTGAATAATATTTTTCTGAACCGTGTTTTAACGGGGACAGTTGAGGACAAAAGCTCGACGGGAAAATAATTTTCTTTCGTAGAGACAGGACATCTTACACTATTGTGGGAAGATTTGAAAGACCCTTTTCACAGCTTTCAACGCTATTAGGAATTTTCTAGGTGTTAGTGGCGCAATATTGGTTTTAAAGCATTTTTCTTGTTCGATACGTTCTATTATATCCGTCGGTTGATATAGGCGTATACGTTGCGGGTACTTTATAAGAAAATTTGGTCATTGTCGTTGAATTTTAAAATAGGTTTCATAGATATACTAATTGTGGTCTAATGAGACTATAGATTAGTTCGCTATAATTATAGCCAATTACAGTGATCTCACTAGGTAGGCTATGAAATTAATAGTCTAAGTCCAATAACTGAAAATTTGAAGTATACTTATAAAAAACTTACGAGAAAAATCTACTTGTAAAGAGAGTTTTAACAGTTATAATTTGGTGTCTATTTTGCCATTTTGTAAAACAGCACAATAAAACAAAAGATAATAACTTATTTATATTTAAATCAACCTGCGTTTAAGTAAACGATCTCAAGAACCTCAGTACACAAATTACCGATATTTGAGCACCAAAGAATTTAGCCTCCATACAACTAAAATATTGTATATTTTTTAAATCTCAGCTACATGCTGCCATTTCTTTCAAAATGTTTCAATATCATCCCGCTTACACATCTTATTTTAATTGTAACAGTTTCGTAAGTAGCTTAAATGAGGACAGTATGTAGAGGCCGATTGCAGCTTGTAAGTTGCACGCACCATTAAGCTAATGTATGTATAAATTCCCTGGTAATTAAAACTGTAGCAGTAGTCAAACTTCAAACGGGCCTTAACGATAACCATAACACAGTTATGCAGCTACGAAATGGAACCGCAAACCTATCTTATCTTATCTTGTGTGTGGGGGCCAGTCTGTACTGACCGGCGACACTTCGACCCAGTGGGATCTTTTGTGTCAGCCCCAAGATTCATCCCTTAGCTATCTCCTTATGAATGTACTGCATTAGCCGCAGTGTACAATTCAGAGGGAGAAGCCTAAAGTCTTCAGGGTTTGGATATGCCAATCCCATCAGACCCATCCTAAGTCCAGCCAACGCGTCGCATTCACACAGTAGGTGCGATATGGACTCGTCCTGTTCACCACAGGCTCTGCAGATCGAGTCGTGTGTCAATCTCAATCTGCACAGGAAGTCTTTGGTGCCAAAATGGCCAGTGAACGCTCCTGTGAGCAGGCGCATTTGGCTCTTGCTATACCCGCAGAACCTCCGGGTGAAGCCGCAAACCTAAGTTACCCTCTTAACAGAATATACAGACCGTAAATATAAAAGAATGCAAACATTTGTTCAACACACGAATCTCGAAACCACCAAACATATTTATGCCAATTTACATTCCTAAACAAACCTTCGTTACAAATCCCATATCAACACCTGTTTGTTTGTCAAGTAAATGATGTTGCAAATATCAGAATTCGGCTGTCCCTTATTTTCAATCCTCAAATATCCCACACACTTCGTCAATAGCACGCTATAGTGGTCCAGGTGCCCGGACCACTTCTGTCCGTCTCTTTCTAAGGTCTTAACGTTTCTAGGACCTCTCACTCGCACAAGATGCGAATGGTAATACAAGAGCAGGATTCGAGGTTCTTCATATACTTGTCGCGTTATACTGATTATGTATTCGGGACGCGTGGTAAGGCATAAATATCCCCTGTCGTTCTCATTACAATAAGTTTGTGTGGACGTCCCTCGGCTGCAACGGATGCCGCCTCTCCTGGGATGTCAGTCACTTAGATAATGGAATTCTAGACCGATTTCCCTGGTAATTATTTAATGTGAGAGTGGTTATTGTTTTGATATGCATGACAAGGAAATTAAATGTGACTATCTGGGGATTTTATATTGGCAATAAGATTAACTTGCATTTTAGCGTGTTTAGAATATATTTTATGTAACATACCATGAACAAATGAAAACAAATCATATATTAAGACATTAAGTAGAAAATGTTAACTTAATAAATTATCTTTTTCTAAATTGCTATTTCTATTAAAATTTATCGCGTATTCATCCGCATGGACTACAACTTCCATGACATTTACGTAGATCAGATAATTTTATTCATGTATTTTAAATGAGACCCTGGGTAAGTAAAAGTGCTCAAAGTGCCCAACTGTGAAAGTGTCATGAAGAGCAGGAAAATATTCTAAATAACTATAAATATTCAATCACAATTTACTATTGCAATATTTAGCTGCCCGCGGCTTCGCTTGCGATACTGTAAATTTAGTTAATAAATTTCTGTCCTTCGGGAACAGGACTTTTTCTGGATGTAAGGTACCCACCCTATGTATTTTTCTGTACGCCTGACAACGTGTATGCAAAATTGCATGATGGTCGGTCGAGTAGTTAAGGCGTGAAAGCGTTACAAACAAACAAACTCACATACCTACGCATTAATAATATTAGTTAGGACATACAGACACAGTATCATTAAAGCTTTTTACGAAACAGAAATAACACGTTACCGTCAGTGCAATATGTCACATTCAAGTTGAATACGACAGCTGAGGCACTTTCCCCGCTATTTCCCACATCGAGTCACACATGCGACTTCGAAGCTTCAAATTCGGTTGGGTGTGTTGTAAAGTCGATGCGGCTGAAATGCACGGTCTAGCGAGCACGACTGTACCGACCATGGCGTTTGGACGTGTTGCCGATACCAAGCAACCCTGCACCGTACTGACTATTCGCTCCGAAACGCGCCGCGTCGCAGTGAAACTGCCCGTGCGTACACCACCCGTTTGTTATGCTAATTGAAGCTGCTGATTTGCACAATAAAACAACTCACATGGACCACTCAACGATTTTAATGAGCATTCAACGCTTATGGTACTACATCGAAATATATTCCATCCATTGAACTTTTATCTTCGCACCAATTTTGAAACTGTAATTCAAGACATGCAATGCAATCTATAAATTGAAGATTGCTCGTATTCTTCAGCGGTTTGGCTCGTTACGAATGTGATAATTTGATTTAATTGTACGGATGTTGCAGTGGACGTTAATTGAGCCGAAGATTGTATACAGAGGCCTGTTTACACGATTGTACCCACACGTGATTCAACAATTGTTTGCTACAATTACGTGTTCGTGATACTTTCTAGTTAAGAGCGTTGTTAGAACGTTTAAAATGCCGTTATTGAGAAACGATTGTGAATATCGAAGTAATAGGAATGCTCGATTACGATTACATGATACTACAATTTTCACGGTCATTGCTGTGGGAATTACTTACGAACGCACTATATAAGTTAGCAACAATATTAAAATCAATGTGGTATTAATAAAGACTCAATTGATCTGCTGGCCTAGTAATGACTATAGGGACTTTTCCTTTCTTATATATTACTTACTGAATATTTATCGCACGAACGCAGTAGCTTGTGTGTTATCCGATTACTAAATTTCTTAATATATTCATTAAAAATAAATCATAGAATACACCAATGAGCCCGAAACGATTCACTGCTAAACTTATAAGTATCTTCTAAATTGCGTCACTACTCTCGGACAATCTTTGTTTTAAACTAGGCACCTTCCCTACCTCTTTAAAGAAATCAATAATAACCCCCATATACAAGGGTGGGCAGGAGGATGATGTTAATAACTATAGACCAATTTCTGTTATTCCGGTTATAGCAAAAATATTAGAAAACCTTTTAAATTCCAGATTAATAACCTATCTTCAAACCAACAACATCTTATCTCCATCTCAATTTGGCTTTAGACGCGGTATCTCTACGGAAGACGCTATCACGTCTTTAACTACAGTATTAACAAAAGAACTCGATAAAGGAACTAGGTGTTTATCGGTCTTTATAGACCTAAAAAAGGCCTTCGATACGGTCTCTATTCCTATCCTTGTCCAAAAATTAGAAAAAATTGGTATTAGAGATACACAATTATCTATATTTACCGATTACTTGTCAAATAGAAAACAGAAGGTTAAACTAGATAATTGGGTCAGTGAAGACGTTGATGTTACATGCGGCGTACCTCAGGGTAGCGTTCTGGGTCCTACCCTATTCTTAGTATATATAAACGACTTATGTAATATGACAATCAATAACGCAAAAATATTTTCTTATGCCGACGACACCGCCATCGTCTTCACTGGCTCAACCTGGGCTGTAACCAAAACCAACGCAGAAAAAGGTATGTTACGAGTGGCTTCATGGCTAAAAACAAATCTCCTTACGTTAAACACAAGCAAAACTAATTATATCTGCTTCTCAATTTATAAAAATGTCCAACCAGAACCCAATTTCAACATTAAAATACATGAGTGTAGGAGGATGGTTGATCACGACTGCAATTGTCCAACTATCGGTAAAGTTAACCACGTCAAGTATTTAGGTATAATGTTGGACCAAAGCCTGTCCTGGTATCCTCAAATTGAACAAATTACTGCGAGAATACGAAAATTTATTTGGATTTTTAAATCGTTACGACACATAGTCCCAAGGAGTGGCTTAGCGAAAAATCTTCTCAATGAAGTGTATATCTCGTTAGTTCAATCTATAATAATATATTGTATCTCCATTTGGGGGGGGCGCGCGTAAAACACGTTTCCTTGATGTTGAAAGAGCGCAACGGACATTAATAAAAGTAATGTACTTCAAAAAAAGGACCTTTCCCACCTATGAGCTATACCAAACGAGTAATTTATTATCAGTCCGAAAATTGTATATTCTTCACATAATACTTAAAAAATATAAGACACTACCCTTAGATCCCAATGTATTAACTAGAAGAAGGAAACACAATATTGCTTCCACCCCTTTTGTAAAAACAGAATTTGCAAATATTCAGTACGACAAACGCTCGTCTTTCTTATATAATAAAATAAATAAACAAATAGATATACATACTAAACCGTTTAAAGAATGCAAATCGCTGCTGATTAAGTGGATAAACAAGCTATGCTATGACGAAGTAGAGAATCTTCTGTTAAATATAAGGTAAACCTCAACCGTATAACAAAAAAACCACACACTCTCATACACATACACGCACACACATACACATACACACACACATACATACAGACAGACATACACACACACGCACGCACACATATACACATACACAACAACAGACAATTAAAAAAAAAAATATATATATATATTTATATATATATATAAATAGAAATAAAGATAAAATAAATTAAATAAATTCAAACACTTTTGTTAAGTAACATGTTACATTAAAATTGTAAGATATAAAAGAGCGGCGCCTCCTGGCACAGGCATCTATATGCTTAAAAGGAGACGCCACCAACGTGTAATAATGAAATAAAACATTTTTGATTTTGATTTGATTTGATTGATCCGTATATCACTTCCTAACAATTTTTAACATACTACGTACATGACAATTTTTTTTTTTATATATTATCTAATGCATTAGTTCCCAAAGTTGTCCAGGTGGACCCCCAGGGGTCCACGGGAGACTCGAACGGGGTCTACGTTGGCGTGACAAAAAAGGAACCTCTGATCTAATGTAACATGTATGTACGTTTAGAATAAAATTTAAATAATATTATTTATATTAAGCAATTGCTAATGAGATAATTTTTTTTTTTACAATATCGATTGACATAGGTACCAAAATTAGAAAGGAAAGTAAGTTACTTAAAGTAACGTCTCCAATAACCTTAAGGTGTTGATCTGATGTCTACGTGTAGTGCAAGATATATTTGCTCTCTGCTCTTTCAATAACTCTCTTTTTGAAGGGTTTGTAACGGTCGAGTAATACTGTAGGCGTTACAAACACCTGAATGGCTATGATGACCGCTTACTATAAGAACTGTATGCATTGTTGCCACCTTGTTAGTGTAAAAAAGGTAAGCTAGCGTAGTTACCGGTTACCATCTAATGTCAAGTGGTAACCACCGCTAAAGGACATGCCACTTTGGTAGTACAAAAAGTTTAAAGGGCCCATGAATTTTAATATAACACGTTCCTCTCATACCTTGTCCCATTAAAAAACTGGAACTTTGTTCCAATTGAACAAAGTTCCAGTGACATAATATTAGCTACATCATACGTCTCAATATGCAGCATACGATCGGCGCCGACGGTAATTGTGCCAAAGTGGTTCTTCAACTAGTCTGCCATGAATGAACACACAACGAATTTAATGTGCGTGCCATTGCCGGTTTAATTCATAAGCTACATTAACATTTTCAGGTTCGTGTTCAATGAATGTAATTTATTTTGATAGCTTTACTACTAGAGCGAGTAATATAGTGCTCAGTCTCAGTTGATACTGTAAAGTTTACTGCAAACTTTATTATGATTTAAATATAAATCGACATACGAATCGAGGAACATCGTAACTTAAAGCCGACCAAGTGCGAGTTGGATTCGCATGAGGCTTCCGCACCATCATACTTGACGAGTTAATATTATTTGGTTTTTTTAGAGCTTATATCAGGTGTTATCATATTTTGGTCGTCTACAGGCTACGTATAATTACAGCTAGAAATAACTGTCTTTTAAAGGTAAGGCAGCCAAAGGGTTTAGCTTTAGTAATTGTCTCGTTGACATCCTTTGAGTATGTACGGCAAACAAAAAATTATAATTTACTAATGGAGAACAAAATTTACTATGTTTTTTGCTTTGTACATGAGGGTATTCTATTTACTATGGAACCGCCAGAAAATACATACATGCAGCCAATTAGCCAAAATACTCAGGCACGGTTTCGGTCGCAATGGTCTATTCAAAATGATGTGTCATAGATGACTGTGTAATTATAAAATTATGCCACATGGTCCTACATCCGTGGCATGAGGATGCTTATACGAGTGTCTAAAATGTTCGCAACAGCCTTGTTTACAGTTGATAAATTATCAAGTACCATTTTATATTATCTTGACGAATGTAAAATCTATAAATATATGAACGAGTGTTAAAAATGTTCAAAACAGCCTTACTTAATATGCGCAGTTAAAAACCTGTACCTATATGAATTAAAAGCAAAATTTTATATTTTATGTTTAGAATCTTAAGTTCATCCAGTCTGTACAAATCTAAAAACATGTATTTGAGCATCATCGACATTACCAAGTTTGTTTAATGATTAAGCTCCGCCCACATTGAGGCTAAGAAAGTGGGAAACCCATCGAGTGTCTGACTCACGATAACTCTTGTGCATAATTATGGCTTCCTTAACTTGTCTACTGATCCGTATGTGCCAATGACTCATAATAGCATGCCACTATGCATCGGTAAACACTTAGTTATAGATCTGGTTATCTATGATCTCGAAGTATTATTCTGAGAAATTTGTATAAATACATTAAAGACCTTTCATACAGGGGAGTAGGTAGGAATTTTACATGATATATTTTATTTATACAAATTTTAATGAACAGAGATGCTCCATATAATATACTACTAATAGTACCATAGGTTATGCTAATTGTAGAAAGTAGAAATATAAAAAATGCAAATAAAGAGATAAGAGTTCATAAGTTGTAAAAAAATAAAATACTATAAATTGCGAATTTGAGTTTAGTTGTTTGTTTGTCACGCCTAACTACTCGATCCATCATCATAAAATTCGCGTACATGTTTTCAGGTTTATAGAAGAGGACATAGGGTTCTTTTCATCCAGAAAAACATAGCGTTCTCGAGAGAGAGATTTATAGACAAATTCTACATGGGCTACGGACTGAATCTAGTTTTGTATAAATATAAATAATATTTATAAATTCTGTGTCGAACATAAATAATTGGTCTCGCAGTAACCATCTAAATTAATATTGAATCTGACGGTGAACAGATTTCGAGAAAGCCTTATAGCTTACTGAAGTGTTTTATTTTTTAAATAAACGTATCCACTTTTTAGTGATCTAACATTGTTATTGTATTAATAATTATGACATTTTTAGAGTGTTTCACAACGGTTGGCAACACTGTCTCTCAAATGTCAGGACTCTAACTGAACGTACACGTTTGTAAGATAGCACTTATAATAAATATTAAGAAACAGTGTATTAATATAAATATACAAATAATAAACCACCGAAGACATCTAAAAGCATTTTTATTAAAACAACCAACAATGCAGGTATAAACTATGAGCTTATTTGATTGAAATAGTACAATTTATTTGTTTATTATTTCAATGAACATTGTTATCTTAGCTGCCATTGACTATCAACTGATAGCATGTGTCCGTCACAATATCAAGCAATAGATTAAACAGCATGTAGATAGGTTTATTATGTCAGAGCGAGGACGGCAGGTCAATCAAAAGATAAAGGCCTAACGCTACCGCTGCGGGCATTAATTAAGACCGATATAAGCGGATTGACGGTGGACAGATTATGCAATGGCCATCAACTCAGTGCATATGAAAGGTTATACATTATGAATGCAGATTTTATTGAAAGTGGTTGAGTTTTACACTTATTAGCAAGTAGATTTAACCCTCTCAGTGTTTGCGGAAAAATCCGTAAGCAAATTTTCTATTTTATACGTGTGTTTGCAGCCTACACCAATCGCTCGAAAAGTTTTTTAGGATCTCCTTGAAACTTTTTATTTGCTTGTGCTGACAGCGCTATACACTTTTTTTAATGAGTCAGCGGACGATGGATAATGCTAAATGAAAATTGGTTAAAAAAAATAAGTCGGCAATAATACTTTGAATGACCCAAGACTCGATTGTATGAGTTAGTGAACGTGGTTAGGTGTACACTTACGTCATTCGATTAATGGGGTAGCCTTATAGATCAGTAATCAATAAATAAAAATAAGTCAATAATCTTATAAACAGAATAAATCTTAACTAAGATAAGCTCGCCGGAGCTAATTAGGGAATCATAGAATTTTTATCCAGTTTCGCACAGTTACCTAATATAAGCTAGGAGGAGTCCGATGGATTATGAATCTACTATAACTGTTCCTTTTCTTTTATTCCAGTTTTAATACTTTTCTTTGAAGTAAATAATTACAAGTACAATAGTAAGTAGATCAGGTAAGATAATTATTATCATCAGGCAGATGGTATGCTTATTTGTACTTGCCAGTATAAAGACTGTTGTAGTACTTGCCAGTATAAAGAGAATTATAATCTCTTGTAATTGCATTTTGTGACCAGACCAGTGTTTTTGTTTACACTAACTTTATTGTTATGACTCATTCGTTCGAGTTATTTTAAAACCTTTTCTTGACATTATTAAATAGTCTACTTATACAAAGCAAACAAAGAGTATACATAACTTTATAAATTAATATTGGTTTATATTTATAATAAGAACGTACTAGATTTTAATGAGGTTATTGGAGCATCGGTCTTTGTTTCTTTTTACTTACTCATTTTATTATATTTTCTTAACTCATAGTTGAATAAAATGTTCAATAATAATATAGATATTTACGTTAAATTTAAATGCACGGATTACGCAGTATTTTTATTCATCATCTCGATACTAATAACAATGCTCTGTATTGCAGTTCGACACTAAAAATTTTGCCATCCCGCATAATATCAACCCGTCTGCATTTTGTGGCCATCCTTTGCATCTAGTTGTTTTTATTTTATAAAACACAGTACTCGCTCTAGGCATTATACCAGTATAATGGAAGAATAAACATTATAACGGCAGAAAATCAACAGAATTGGAAGAAAACTATTCGCAAATTATAAATATTTTAGACCCCATAGAGTTTGAATGCAAAACACTCGACGCATTTATATTGCGTCAACCATTTATTCCGTAAGTACATTTTAGAAAGGCTCGTTTAATTATTTATCAGGGCTATAATTTGAGATCAACATATTCATTTATTAAATTCTACACATACCTACATTTCACAATCCAACCTATGCCAACAAACACGATACGTGGTTCAAATAATCAATCAAGTATCTGTGCGGGCCGCAGTGCATCGAATTCCATAGTTATTGAATCAAGCTCTTGTTTGCGTACACTACAATTTATTGGCAATTTTACTAGAGAATTGGCATCGGCATGCTCTTATACTCTTTTATTGTGGAAGCGTCCCGGATCGTCTAGGAATTTTGCATGCCAAAGGATCTTTATTTACGAAGCAACTTCATTTACTGCCTATAACAAGTTCGCTGTATCGAGAACACATCGATAAGATGAGTAAGCTGCTTCACTTGGGGTAAGTTTAAAACAATCTATCGTAGAAAAGAAGAAAGTTGCAGTTAATGTTGAGCGGCTTATATCATAAACACTATTGACATTAGTTCGAATGTATGTATATTGTTTGTTATAAAATAAGTCATATGCGGTTGACAGTGTCTATGTCTGTCAGATTTCGCAGAATCAAATCAAGATTAGGTTGCTTTTTAAGGTTTTTCTGTAACGATATTTTCAATGATAACATAGATTCTAAAACTCTAGTCCGTAAATTTAAAAGCCGAGCTTACTTTTTCAGAAGCAGTGCCGCTATTATATTAAACTCAAATATAAGTCAAGGTATGTGCATGATTTACCTACATATGTATATTCCTGAACGAAAATATACGTTCAGGAATACCTATATGCCGTTGTTAATTATTTGGATGAGTTGCCTCTTACAAAGAAAACGATTTAGTATCAACAACACTGCCACTATATTTTAACCAGTGTCCGGAGAGTCCCTCTCTCATTTTATTTCCTTACCTTTCACGAATGTTGATAGTCAACGGTAATCGCTTACATACGGGCAGTATGCTTATTTACACTACGATAACTATGTTATGTATGTCAATTTCACTATAAACTTTATGTCTTTACACGCCGTGAGCACTAACTAACAGAGCACGAAAAATATAATCATCTATTTGCACCCATTCATTATACGATGTAATTTATCTCTACACTATAATACTATCTAAGATAATTGAAATGTATGACTAATGCCTTACAGTTATTTTTTGAATGAATGAGACTGAGACATTAAACAATGTAGATTTCTTGTTGTGTACGCATGGCATTTGTTTGTAGCAAACACTTCAAGTATTATTACATCGGTGGACTTTGCACATCAAACATAGAACTTGTGACAATTCCACATAGTGGTAGCAATGGAGCAGGCAGATCTTTGCCTGCAGTGGGAATCTGCAATCTTACGGATTCCCACTTGCTAATAAATCCACGTGTATGGCAACGGTTGGCAACATTGTCTCTCATCGCTGTTTGAATTCAAATAAATCTTTGTATCGCTCAAGTCAAGTGTGTAGACGTTATAAATAGAAATTTTTTTGAAATTAAATTGCCTTATACGGATTTTGTCGTGGCTTATTTTGCTAGCAAATTTCGAACTAAAATTGCAACTAAGTATATATATTTACATTTATTATTAAGTTCAATTCTTACATTCGCGTATACATAATACAATAAATATGATTGTTTGCATAAACTAGAGACTTGCCAGAAAACACTTAAACTGTACGTAAATTTGGCACAGATCTGGCTCCAATTAAATGAACTAAAGGTGTATTTACATATCGTAAAATAGGCTGAATAATATTTTCAAATGTAAGTGTTATGCCCGGGAACATGCAGTAAGGATTCTTCAAAACGAGTACAATAAGTTTGTTGATATAAGAGTAATGGTGTTTATCTATCTTATTTTTATTTTATTTTATTTGGGAAACCCAACAATCGTACATTGTATATTAAATCTAGGTATACAGTATGCTATGGGTAAATGTACAATCCACAGCGTTTCCACATATTACTAACTTATATTAGATACAGTTTTGGTTAAGTAAACAAATATATAACAATACAGTTATTCGCTATTTCGCAATCTAGTATTTATATTTAAAAACTAAAACTTAATACATATATAATTTATAATAATTAAATGTTTTGAGCAAGGCGTACAATAACTTGTTTTTAAATTTGGATCTAGACAGGGCAAATACATCTATATCGTTGAAATTCTTATTATAAGCTTTAACCAGTCTCCGGAGCGGCGCTCTCTCACCCGCATTTGTACGGCAGGGAGTCGTAGCAAATAGTGGATAAGAGCGCGCCTCTCTTCTCATCACTGTCCTAGGTACGATATAACATATTTTATTTATCAATTCGGAGCAATCATACTTATTATGCACTAGTCCATGGAGCATCATTCCTTGGAGCAACAAGCGTCTAGAGCGCAATGTTAATAATTTAAATTTATTCAACGCGTTTTTATAAGGCAGACATTCGATGCGACATTTGTACTGCATTGTGCGGAGGAACTTACGTTGGACTGTCTCTATTGCAGCCTCATATTTAATATAATAGGGGTCCCAGATCATACAAGCATATTCCATTTGCGGACGAACCAAAGACTTAAATAAATACAAATATGTGCTTAGTCGTTTAAGATCTGTCGTGGTTCTCATAACAAAATTATACATTTGAAATGCTTTGGAGGTAATTTTATCTATATGTAGATTTAATTGAAGTTTGGAGTCAAGAAGAACGCCCAAGTCACAGATATAGGTTTCTTTCGCTAGAGTCTCATTACAGAGCAAATAATCGAAAGTTATTACTTTTTTATTTTTAGAGAAGTTTATATATTTACACTTAGGAATGCTTAGTTTTAACTTATTTTCAGTACAGTAATCAGATAATCTATTCAGGTCTTCCTGCAAAAGGTTACTATCAACAGAGCTTTCTATTGTTCTAAATACCTTAAGATCATCAGCGTATAATAAGAAATTACTATTTTGGAAGCAGTTACGAATATCATTTATATATATAATAAACATCAATGGCCCTAGAATAGATCCCTGGGGAACGCCTGAAGTCGCTAGAAATGGGTCTGACTTGTACCCATTGCTCACCACACTTTGATTACGATTGCTGATATACGAACAGAACCAGCGCAGTAAGTTACCTCTGATACCATTAAAGGCTATTTTATTTGACAGAATTGAATGGTCCACCCTATCAAACGCCTTTTTAAAATCCTTTATACGGATCTAGGTCCAAATACTACATCCAGTCCTAAAAACTATTAATTTTAGTAAAAAGTTACCATTGGGCGTGGCGTAGTCTTGTTTATCAGCTACGTGATATGAAAATTGTACCTAATTATTGTTCGCTTAAGCTGGAGGCCAATGTTTGCACTTATGTTTGCGACCTATCGTGAGTGATTTCAATGTTTGCGTCAGATTTAGAGTTATTGGATTTTTCTTTTAGGAATTACTCAGTAGCAGTACGCTGTCATTTACTCAGTAGACTGCAATAGGCTCGCCTCTATGTTAAACCTTAAATATAATTGCTGAAATGAAAGCTTGTAATAAACTTCTGCCGATTTGCTTCGAGGATATCCAGTCCTAGGTATGCATGTACATATTATGTATATATTATTTGAACTACTACTAGTTTTATTTGTCTTATTCCAAACAAAATAAGGCGAGCTTATTACTCGCGTTCAGTTTTCACAATAATCACGCGCTAATTTTAAACTGTTCTACACAATGTTTAGTTATCAATGTCTGTATTGAAAGTGGCTATGTCGCAATTATCTCTGCTTTCCAGTCTAGCGAGTTAAGTTTAGTAGGGACCTGCCCGCATGAATATTATATACACGTACGTATATTAATATGTATGATGAGCCCTAACCCAACGTATCCTTCAGTTCGGAATTTACGTATCTACTAATTAACTAGTTACAATGTGGTGTTAGCGACTACTTCATCTTTCCATATTCTATTCATTGAGTTAAGAGGTGGGACTTCGATTTCCAGCTATCGCACTTTATATGAAGCCACCTTTTTCAAGCACTAGATTTTGCCCGCGGCTTTGCTCGCGTAATTGTAAATTACGTTAGGTTAGTAACAGTACTTTATTCTGGATAAAGAACGTAGGGTATACGTCCTATGTCATTTTCTGTTTCGCTGAAAATGTACGAAATTTTATGATGATCGGTCGAATAGTTAAGGCGTGAAAGCGTAACAAACAAACTCACATTCGCACTTATAACATTAGTTAGAATTTTGCATTTAAGAAAATGGTTTAAATTTGCAACCTGATTTTCTAGTTATGTCAAAACATATATCTATATGCTAATTTGTACATATACATAGCAAACACCTGTGTCTACGGAGGAAAAAAGAAGTTTAGTTCAGAAGTTTATAAAGGCTATAATTTGCGAATTATGTTAAGAGACGATGATAGATGATCACCTCCGCAGTCGCTAAGACCAAGTCTACCTATTATCAGCTATAAGATAAAGAGCCTAAAGCCGTACTGCAAAAAACATCTAGACATACATATTACACTTTGTTCAACTCGAGAATCAAACCCGGGATCGCACAAACGTCAGCAAACATTAGCGCAAGCTTAGATAAACGAAGCAGCGTACCTAATTTGTGCTCAAGCTTTTATCCAAAAGCTTCTATAACTACCACTTAGGTAGTAGTTTCGAACTTTGCATATAATCCTTTCCTATAACTTTCGCGGTAGACGTGGGTGGGTAAGCGGCTTCTGAATCTAGTCTTGTATAAAGGAAAACCGTACGTAGGCGATCACGTTTAAGATAATCTCGTTTCAAGTTGTGTAAAAGTAGCTGCTAATTTGGCCATACATTGGCTTGCTGACATATTAATGACAGATATTTTTATTTTCTTAGAGGCTATTTATGGGATAAGTTTGAAAGATTTCCTCTCACTATCTTATACTGAATTTAATCGATATCGGCTTGGTCGGTTAGCAATCATAGTAAACCGATACTTTTACATTATACAATACCAGCTAGCCCTCGGGTAACATTACTTTTTCCTGGATGAAAGTACCCTATATCCTTTTCTATACCCTGACAACGTGTAAGAGATATTTCATGATGATCCGTCGACTAGTTAAAATAATTACTAATATAAGGCTATAATATATGTATATATTATTATACATATATAATATATCTATAGATAAGTTTAAATTTACCTAGCAAGTAAGTTAAATATACAACCTAATTTTAGACATCGCTAATTTTATTTAAAACGTTATACCGGTTACAATATAAATAAATCAAAACTTTCCGTGCTCGCTTCGGCTTCTTAAATTAATTAAACAATAGATTCTCGTATCTCTTTAATAATTAGTTTTTGTTGTCAGTCTGGAGTTTTATCTTATCTTTTGTTTTTGTTCCCTCGAGTTCTAATTTTGAGGAGCGATTGAATTACTAACAAGTCTTTCAAGTTAAATTTAGTCGGCAATTTACTAAAGCCAATAGGTACGTCTTTTTTACCTGGCTACTGTTTATTTTGTCTAATACACGTCCAATTAGTTTCTATATTCCGCCATGTTTTTATAAGTTTTAGACTACATGTCGATTTATCAATCACCAGATTAACCATAATAATAATTGAGATATTAAGGCGTTCTGACTGTTTTTGTTTCGGAAATATGTCAAACGAATTTATTATCAATTTGTAGCGCATAAGTAATTTAATAGGTAGTGCAATCTGTAATAAATATATGAAAATATAATAATATTACCTCAACATAAAAAACTAATTGCAAACATCGACTAGCAATATTAAAATATAGGTCGATAAAATATGCAGGCTCGTCCCTAAAAATTTATTTAAAAAAATGAATAATTAAAGTAGAAGCGGATCAGCCTGAACTTATGTAGATAAACTAAAAATACGTGTAATATTTTATTTTATATTTCAATTTTGTTTAACAATAATTAATCGTCTGATGGTTGAAGCTGTCATATGTATGATAGTTTATTTACAAACTTGTTCCGTTTAGACACAGATGCGTATTATGTGTAGAATCAATTTACAATCCCTCCATAGCAACAGATAACAATATACCTATATCTAAAACTAAAAGCATGCAATGGCGAATAACAGATACCGATATTCGCAATAAAAGCATTGCGTTCCCCGGGCCTGAGGCAAAGCCGATCAGGCCCGACTCCGTAGACTATTCAGTCTAAACGCCCACAACTTAAAGTCTAGTTTATTGCAGAATAGCACTCCCTAGTTTCACAATCTGTATTAGGTTACCGGGCGCCCTCGGCAGCCATCGCTACTGTAAAGCTTTATATTTCGCATGTTTTTTGTTGTCTGAAATTTAATCGGAAACCTATTTCGTACTGTTATTTGTGTACCAGCCGCTGCTATTAGCTCGGATGGTTTTCGGATTTGAATAATATTTCAATTGTTTATTTCAGTGTTCTGTCTATTTTTACAGTTTCAAAAGCGATTCTCGGAATCACATTTTAATGATTCGCAGGCGATCTTGTTTGATTGTATTAATTAATTTAAACTTTATCATAATTAATCAATGTCTGTACAGACTTTGGTTAATTAATTATAGTCTTCTAAAACGACATTCGGTTTATTCGACCGTAGTCGACCGTTGGGGCTAGACTGTCATGCTCTATGCGTAACTTTCCCGCGCACACCGCCCGCCGCCCGCATAGATTGACAGATAAAACCCGTTCTAATTTCAACTTCTTTTGATTTTCGAACAGAATGACATCGCAGTTAACCCAATTTCGAAAATTAAGGAATTCCTTTCAATATCTTGTTAGCAATCAGATTACACCAGATGTTTTCAGTTTCATAACTTCCGTCTGTTAACCCAAATTAATTTTAGAATCACGCTGGAGATTTCAAGTTTCGATTGTTAGATTAAATATTGGAGCTTCGCTAAGGTGATTAACAGTAACTACCTACAAGGGTTGCCACCCTACGTCCGGTCATTGGTATCACATAACCGGTTGAGTACTGTAGTGATTGACAGCTATATTCCCTCGACAACCCTAATTGTCTGGCCGCCCTCGTATTACGGGGAATTTAATAAACACAGCCCTGCAATGCACACACTTTAACAACACTGTTTGGATTATGCACATTGAATACCGAATAGTGATTGAAATTGCGATACGGATTGTGCAGACGTATAACATACATATACCTATGTAAAACACTAATAGGTTATACGAAATGTTTGGAGGGTAGACACGTGATGAAACTATTCATAAATTCTAATTGGAAAATTAATTAGTTTGTACTAACCCATGTTCAAAAATGGGGACTAATCGGCTTATTCGATCTGCATTAAGTCTTTATCGAGCGCGGTAAGTGGCCCTTTATAAGCAAACGTTTGCATTTGGCTTGTCAAGGAGTTAATCATCCAGTTCAAGAACCCTGCGGGGTTTAATAATGCTTATTACATAAAATGCGATACAAATGGTCAGGTTTTGGTTGCCTCTGCAAAGATGTTTGCTAAAATTTGCATAAGGTGCAGATAAGACAGGTGGCAAAAACGCCAGGTGTTTGGATTCTGGCCGAAAATACATTTATAAGTATACAATTTCCGTTCGATACAAGATCGTGTATCGAGAATGATTAAGAACCACCTTTCATATTGTTTCGGATATGACCTGTAGCCGGCAGCTAAGGCTTAACAAAAAGGAACATGATACTTGTTAGCATTTTGTAAAAAAGTTAAACACGGGTTTTGTTTGACGTGATCTTTTTTCTCATTCTTTACAATCTGGTTACCAAAAGATGGAAATTAGTATCGTGGCAAGTCGTAGGATGATGGCTAGCTATAATTGAGTGTTGTTAAGAAATGAGGGTGGGCACAAGCACAAGAATAGCAATGTGAGGTAGCAGACTCAGTCCTACAGCTATCAACAATGATGCCCGATAAAAAAATAAAATAATATTCCATCCCATATTTTTAACACATACCACAGTAAAATGCATTGAAATCACATGACTTGTTAAAATGGTGAATTCCCGTGTAGATTAAGTAAATTAATAAAGTAGTTAGATTATTAAATATCACGTATCTACTATCTATGTTCGACTCGGTATTTTAAAATCACAACACCGAAACAAAATTACGGATATCATATTCTCACAATGTACAATGGCGAAAAGTTGATTCAGATTGTCGCGTTACCCCCGAGTATACCAAAATACGCTCCACCGAGATCCAATATTCTGTTTCCCAATAATGAAATTGCACTTCGAATGCAGCAGTGATTTTGATTATTAAATCAGAGTTCGTTTGAAAATTGATATTGGATTTTAAGCTCTTTTATTTTATGGCAATTTTGTTTCACTAGGAGTGCCTGCTTCGCTTTGAAATCATTTGTGTTTTGGTTCATAATATGGAAAAGGTTTTTAGCTACATTATTGGGTTAGTAAAATTAGGAGCAATTTCGTTTGGCGGGCTTAAGATTTACTTGCCTTTATATCTTTTCTTTCTCATTTTTAGGCAAAGGCTTTCTGCTAATCTCTGTCTCTTGTATATATTTAATATACACACATGGTAGTATACATATTAAACCTATAGTCTCCTACTTTATTCTTCTAGACTTTCTTAAATAAGACTTTCATCCCGTCCAAGCTTGCAGTGAATTTTGATTTTTGGAGTGGAATATTTTTCTGTTTCTATGCTGAAATTTTTGAGAAATTTAGTAAGCATACAAATTCTAGAAATGTGCTTGATAAATTTAATTAAAATCGTGAATGATATTGAGCTGAGCCAAATCATCGGTGTTAAAATGTAGTCGAGATTCACCTCTGCTTAATATATGGATGAGATGGTATGATGACGATAAAGTTTAATCTACATTACAGTGCATAGGACGGCGACTGTATTAGTTAGTTGCCTGTCACAGTTTGCTCATAGATAAGTAAACCTGACAAGCAAAAGGAAGTATTAGTGGCTTACGCACTGAGATAGTTTTGCAACATCCTGTAATATAATGTAAGGATATTATAAAACACTAACTTTAAAAGGAAATTGTACAATAACTTGTAGTATCTATCAACCTTAACTTTACACAGACATTTTCTTTATAATATACTTTATTATCTTAAATATTATTACCTATTGGTTTGCGCTCGTTACTTTGTTCTTACATTTTATTAGTATTTAATAAGTTTTAGTATACAGTCAGCATACTAGGTATGATAGAAAATAAAGAATATAACATACAAGAATTATTTATTCGAATTTATTTGAATTCAAATACGCTGTACCTTAAAGTTGTAAGAAAAAGTAATAGGCTCTAATTCTGCCTTTCATTTCGGCGCGCATATATACTTGCAAACATATCGTAAGTCAAGTCTTGAGTTAAGTTACGTAATATCTCATTTGTGATTTCATAGTTTGTACATCAAAATTACTTAACAATAAACATTGCCTTGTTGACTTCAAAGAATTCAACCCGGAACTCTAGTGGGCGGGTCCCGTTGCTGACTTTACACGTACACCCACTAAGCCATAATTAGGCGCCGTTGTGGAGGTTATTTTTATAAGAGGCTTTATATCAGCTGCCTTCGCCTGACAGCTGGTTGTTATGTATGCAGGTTTGGGTTATTTTGGTCAGTTGAATGTATGGGCGTTTTTGTTACATTATTTTGTGATTAAGATTGGCTTGGCCATCCAGCGGTTTTCAACGGTCGGGAACGTGAGGTTGGATTCAGGGAAAATGTTATTGAGTTTTCTATATAGAAGCTTTATATTTTGGATTGATGATATGACAATTTACTCACTTCTAACTAGACAGGGATGCTTTTGCTTGACACACATTTAGCAATTATGAATTAATTTTCCACATAATTTTGTGTGTTTATTTATAATGGTAATTTGTATCTGACAGATTGACGGATTTAACTGGAGTAAATCCTCAATAATACTATATATTATTATGCTATACCTTTCAGTTAATAAATGCAAGTCCAACTACCTTCGTGCTTCCTGAAGTCCTAGTGTTTCTTCAGCAAACACTTACCTGGGCGCTTGCATTAATCAATAGTATCTATACTAATATTATAAAGCTGAAGAGTTTGTTTGTTTGTTCGTTTGTTTGAACGCGTTAATCTCAGAAACTACTGGTTCGAATTAAAAAATTATTTTAAAAAAACGGGGCAAATTCTCTTATATGAAGCAGACGAAGTTGCGCCCGGTCAGCTAGTTTAAAATAAATGTATAAACCGTATGCCAAAAATAAGTTGAGATAACCCTGCTAATAGTATTAAGTACTTACAGCTAAAAGGAAGAATAACTATAAAGTGTGATTTCGGAGAAATATATTCTTCACCTACTTACTACTGTGTATATGATAATGTTAACATTGGTACACTACGTTGAAGCAATAAGAGCTTCATACGCATCCGTTTTTCTAATTGTTCTAAGCATGGAAGGAAAGGATGTTCATTGGACAGCTTTATTTTTTAAACTTTAAAGTCCCTAATAGTCCTCGTAAACCATCGTATATCGTACCTTAACCGCCGATTAATTAACCACCCATAATGTCGTGTTACACCGATCTTAACTTACCAACTGCATGACTATCAATTATCAGTGATTTGTACAGCCCGCCGCGGTGTAGCTGTCCTATTAATATGCTCACTACAATCTCTATTATGCACATTGCTTGTTTGTATATGGAAGCTAAAGAAAGTATGTTTTGATGGCCTATTTGGTCGCACACAAAGAGCTTTAGTACGTGTACTGTGATGGGATAGTAGGCCTGTGATTTTCCAATACAGAGTATAAAAACTAATTCTTGTATGTGAAAATGTTACCGTTCAGACGCCTATTTATAATTCATTGGTAATTTTCTTTAATGTCTCTTATCTCTTTTGCATTCGAGGTCTATGTCGCCGAGGACTTTACAAACATACAATCAACTGACACAAAAAAAATGGTTGTCCTGAGTCTAGGTATACACCTAGACTCAGAACGATCATTTGTTGACCATATAAGTAATCATGTAGGATTCGAACCCACATTATAACACGGCAGCAGTCGCTTGCCCTACACAATCCATCCACTCGATCATGGACGTACAATTTGTTAGTTTGTCATGTTTTATTATTTAACATGGATATTATACCTTTCTAACATTTGGTTGAACCTTAAAATATGTCTTTGGGTAGTTCTGATCACAATCGCTCCATAGATTAACGTAGAAAAGATTAACCTACTTATTTTAATGTAAATGCCAAGGTAATAATGTTTTGTCTCAACTAGTATGTCATTTTTATGTCCCATGTCATAAAAGACGAGTCGATAGTCTAGTCTATAGGCCCTTTACCGGAGAAAGCTCTCGAAGCCAGGCTATTACTAAGAACTTCCTAATAGATAAAACTAATAACACATCGGTGAAACACTGCCTGACCTGACGGACCTCATTATCGACTATTGATTAACACATACATACATATTAAAAGGTAAGGTAGATTATTTATTAACTAGCAAGTATATTGGCCATTGGTCTTCGTAAAGTGGTATACTGAAAATAAGATATTAGATCTATATTAAATGCGATACGCTCTCACTACCATTTCATCCATTTATTCAAAATATTTTTGGTTAAAGTACACAAAAAGTTAATCTAGGTAAGATTAACGTTTTGTTTTTAGATGTATGTACATAAATATAGTCGTTTCTTATCAACTTAAGAATACTAAAACAAGCATATTCTCTCATCCATACATGGAAAATTATTAGCGATTAACTATGCGTTTTTTATCCATTCATAAGTTTGCGATAAAAGGTTGCGCCGTAAAGGTAGTTGACAAAAATTACGAAGAATTTAGCGAGGCTGTAGTCTATATATTCCAGCAGCCACCGCCTGTTTTTTATAGTGTGTTTTATACCTGCTATGTACATTAGCTACCTCTATCGAGAATATTTCAAAGGAAATGTTTGGGCGTCTTGTCGAACCGAACCTGCTCACGAAGATTCAGCCTGTTATTACTCACTAAAAAAAACAGGTGGTGGCTGCTGGACTAATAATATTGCTTGGGTTATATCTAAATATATAAAAATCTCGTGTCACGGTGTTTGTAGTCGTACTCCTCCGAAACGGCCGCACCGATTTTTATAATTTTTTTATGTATATTTGGTAGGTATGACAATAGGTCGTCTTTATCCATAATATGACAATACAACGTTTGCCAGGTCAGCTAGTAATATATTAAAAATACATAGTAGTTTATATATGTATTATACATTATGATTTCCATTACATTTATTTTCACCTGACTAGATTAATGAGATTGAATACCCAATGATCACACAATTTATCGATATAATATTCAGAATGTCGATGAGATGCCTTCCGGCGTACTTAATATCCTTAATTCGTACCCTCATCCAACCGGAAGTCACCATTCTAAATCAAACATGGCTGCGACTGCGAATCCGGGGGAGAACGCATATTTTAATATCCATAATGGTGATCTGGAATCGAACGGGTTGAGGGAGGAATAAGTCCCTTTGACTATTCACTGTAAGCTTAGGTGTTTGGATATGACTTATTTATAGAGTTGGTTTGTTCATGATGTTCCCTTGGTAGTGTTTAATGTTCTAACTGTTGATGGAATGAACATTATACCTAGTAGGTAATATTTATGAGTGATCAGTGTGAATTTTAGACCTAGAATTATCGTTGATATCTATAATTTAATTTTAGATGCCTAGTTAAATATTTTTGAATTTAATTAAGTTATTAGCCTTTAATTTGTATGTTTAGTTCATAAGCTTTACATGTGCATTGAACTAATAGTTTTTTTCTATTGTTGTTTATTTCTATTCTATTATTATTTTTTCTATTGTATATAAATAAATGAGTTTGAACTTGCACGATTTGTACACATAATAAATATAATATTATATAACGGGTCTTAATCGCATTGGAAAGGTAAATAAACAGATATTTACTACCTAAATAATTACCCGCGTGATTATGACCCGTTATGTAATATTGTGTAGGGAAGAAAATATTATGCTGTTCAATTTCAAATTAATTATTTTAAAATATAATAATGTTGAACAAATACCTGTTTCATATTACGTTATATCTACATCCATGATTGCACAGGGTTACTAAAAACCGTCTACATACAACATTCGAGGACGTATAATGAGCATATTAATGAACTTTCTTGACTTAGAAGTAGGTACCTGTTTCAGATTTCAGATAGCTATTGTTGTTTTTCTATTTTAATAAACGTTGCTTTGGAGACTTCAAATCCGCCAAAAAACAATTCCTACGATGCGGCATACGGATAAATATTCGTCATAATTTTATTAATATAACAAAGAACAATGGTGTCGACATATTGTTTTCTATCTCCTGTATTATCTAAATGGAACGTTACAGTGTTTCAATTTCTTTCTTATTATCAAATATCTTAGCGAAGAAATATTCTGAGTATTTCTTTCGAAGATTCTAGAGAAAACCCGATACGACTTCAGCTCACTTTTATCCCGGTTTATGATCTTAATACCATAAAGGGGATCCGAGTGGAACGAGTTATGATGATCAGATTTTGCAAAGGAAATCCCTCTACTATCTTCGTCGAAAGGAATTTTCTGAGAAATCTTGTGTTAAAGTAAAATACTAGCTCTGTATCTTGTTTACAAATCAAAGTTGCATAAACAGATAGTACTCCTAATTATATTAGGCACTCAAACTTTTTAAACGTATCTATAAACTGTTGAATTATTTTAATTTAATATTTATAACGTAAACAACAAAAATATTACATACTTTACGACGTTTGCTTTTTTTCTGTCTTTGTAAAAACGAGATGCAGAATCCATTATGGTATGTTTTCACAGAATTTGTGGTTTATAAATGAAAATATATTTTCACTTATATATAGGATCGTAACAAATGAAAATACATCTGCCTACCCGGGAAACAATACTGTTTGCATTTGTATTAGCTATCTAAACATGTTCAATTCTATTGCTCAATTAATGCTAATAAAACTCGTTTTATTAATACTTTTACATGAATCTATACTAATATTATAAAGCTAAAGAGTTTGTTTGGTTGAACGCGATAATCTCAGGAACGACTGGTTCGAATAAGAAAATTCTTTTAATGTTGGATAGTCTATTTATCGAGAAAGGCTATAGACTATATAACACTACGCTACGACTCACGGGGGCGGCGCAGTAATCATAAACGCGGGTGAAACCGCGGACACATATAGTCCTATATAAATCGACTAGCTATGCCCGCGGTTTCTGCTTACTGTGCTGCCCCTGTGGGTGTTGATGTTATGTAGCCTATAACCTTCCTCGGTAAATAGGCTATCCAACACAAAAATAATTTTTCAAATCGAACTAGTAGTTCCTGAGATTAGCGCATTTAAACAAACAAACGAACTCTTCAGCTTTATAATATTAGTATAATCTAGATTAATTGCCGATAGTAAATCATAGATAATATTTGATTTAAGATAATAATGTCTGCAATGACGTGCCTCACGATAAGTAAGTTAAATGTACATAAAATTGCGTCATGCATGTTTACTCCCGACGGGTTAGCCTAGTGTATTGCACCTATATTTCGCTGGTCATATTCAGGTAATTTACAGTAATTTACTGAGAACATTATATATCGGCACCTGAACTCTCAATCGGCAGTTACGAAAGTGGATTGCCTGACATAACTGCGCCAATAAGACCTACCAATTAGAATGAACTATATACTAAATATGTAATAGCAGCATTTTCAACATTTAAGGATATGAAATCCATGGTTGCGGGTCAGCCATGACATAAAGTTGCGCTTTCTTCTTCTTTCTTTTCGTGTGGTTAGTGGTCAACCTGTTATCAAGAGTTGTTCAAGCCGCCCGTAGGCCTCTGACATGGCTTAACGACTGCTATCAATTTGACAACAACCGGGACCGACTTTTTACGTGCCCTCCGAAGCACGGAGACGCTCACTCACGAAATTGCGCTTACTCTTGAGGTTTACCATGGCCATGAGGTCGATCAAAATGCTATTAGATGCTGGTAGGATAAAGCGGCCTGCCCTTTAGAATGTGGAACCCAAAAAGGGAGAATGTGATTTAGGTTACGGCTGCCTACCACTTGGGAACAGCAGGCGTTGTGATTTAAGTGGTCGCCTCGCCATAGCCACTGTGTCGAGTATTGTGGGTTCAATCCCCCGCACGGGAAAAAATTGTGTGACTAACAAATAGTTCTCCCGAGTCGGGGTGCTCTTTGTGTCCGTTGAATGATGGCAAAGTCCCCCACGACACAGGAATTATTCATAGTGCAAGACGCGTCTTAAAAAGAAAATAAATTGATGTATAAACAAAATATAGTGGTCTGTGTGGTCTAAATATTATATGACAGGACTAATAGGCCACCTACTCACTTGTAGAGGCTATCATAAGGTCACGTTAGTAACATTAAGAGGTTAAAACTACATACAAAACATCCTGTTTCCGTCACTTTATTATACATGATATCATACAACTGTCTGACAAATTAAAGTTTTGTGTATTTGAAGTCCTTATTACTTATATGAATACACATACTAATATGTGATGTATATAAAATTGATGAGAGAAGTCATAGAATCGCAGAGAATCTCGAAATGCCTCCAGTCTAAATAAATAGCTGGATCCGGAGCCTGTAACATGGATACTCTACTGGTCTATTCATCTATCTGTTGTATCAAAATAATGGTATCTAATATTTCATTATTGCCAAAAAAATTGTGAGATACAACATTTACAATTTTATTACATACAATAAAACATAATTATGTCGGCCTCGATGGCGTAGTGGTCAGTGTGACCGACTGCCACACCTGAGGTCGCGGGTTCGGTACCCGCACAAGTCAAACATTTGTGTGCATGAATATGGATGTTTGTCTTGATCTGGGTGTTTCTATGTATAATATGTATGTATTTACAAAAAGAAAGTATATAAGTATATATGTTTACCCATAGTACAAGCTCTGCTTAGTTTGGGCTAGATGGTGTTGTGTGTATGTGGTAGACTATATATGTATATAATTTTAGCATAGCCTAATACTAGGCAAAGCCTGTCCTGCGGAAGTTCTCTTGAAGTGTTGCAGATAACACTTGTGTTCAAACAGATACGCTGCGTTAATGGACAGTAAACCGTTTTACTACTTTGCTGTTACAATAATATATTAATTAATTCATGTTAGCATGGAATAATTAGGCTGTGACGTCATCATGACCAGTCTAACTATATAACGAAGTGCGAGCTTGCAATTTAAGTAGATCGCATTGAAATCGGTTCATACGTTTGTGAACTACCAAGCTACAGACATATATCCTTTTTGGACGTTGACTTTTAAAATATACAGTAAGTATTAAATAAAGTATACAATGTAAAGAGCAGAGCACTGACAAAACATTCGGACAATACTCCACATTCCGCTAGTAACGTTCGGTCGCTACAACTGAATGTATACTTAGGACCAAATGTGGGAGTGCATTTTGCATCCGTGCCATAAGTGTGTATGTATATATTTACATACCTAATGTATGAGCTATCGTCCGGTTGATTATGCAACTTCCGTATTTTGGAGGTTGTTGATCCTAAATTAATATTTGCTTATTGCTCTCAGAGAAAATTACATGAAATTACTGCTTTGTTGATACAGTACCATAATATGTTTACGCTACTGTTTGCAAACGACCTTAAGGTCCGAATATCTTAGCTCAAATGAAATATATATAGGTATATTTTCTTATTAATGTTTAATAGCTGCACTGTATCTTTAAATGAACGTCAAAAATATAGCTGGCGAAAAATTTATATTGTTATTATGACCCTTCAGGAGACATATTTCTGTGCTTATAAAACGAGAATATAAACATAAAACTCTTTCATCCCAATCCTTTAGGATATAATATGAAAGTTATACAAAATTATATCTCAAAATAACATACTAAAACGCTTCATTCATCGATGCTTTGTATTATAAACATAGTTATTTTTGTTATGGTTTGAACGCATTGGATGCAAAGTTGTCCTGAAGATGCCTCGTGGAGAAGCATAACACGTGTTAGAACATATTATATTGTTATTCAAACAAATAACTAGGTACATGCTGAATAACCTTAACTACATAATAATACAAAATAGAAAACTTTCAAATTAAACTACTTCATATGGTTTTAATCGATATTTGATTTTTTAATACACTACTTTTAACTATTTTATACTATCAAAACTATTTAGGTGGCTTTGCAGCCATGATCACGGGTAGACAAAGATGACCTCCATAATATCATGACATGAATAAGTTAAAATTGTGATTTTCCTTAATAACCTGCGATATAATCTGTATATATAATAATATCAGCCCTATATTAAACCGTCCCATTGCTGGGTACGGGCCTCTTCTCAGTGTGAAAAGGGTTAAGCCATAGTCCGCCACGCTGCGCTGACCCAGTGCGGGTTGGCAGACTTCACATATCTTGAACATTATGGAGAACTCTCGGACATGCAGGTTTCCTCACGATGTTTTTCCTTCACCATTAAAGCAAGCGATAATTAACTATTTAATACGCACATAACTTGGAAAAGTCAGAGATGCTCCGCCTTGGGATTGAACTCTGGACCTCTGTGTGGCAGTCCAAAAGTTTCTCACGAGGCTATCGCTGCTGTAAAAAAATCTGTATAAAGTAGTTTAATTTCAAATGTAAAACAATATTATACAGAGAGTTTGTTATTATTAACCTTTTTTTATTGCAGTCATTAGATTTAAGAAGGTAGTGGATTATAATATAATCCACTACTGATATTCTGCTAGTCGATATCGAATTCATTCAAGTTATAATATGAAAGTATAATACAAATGAAATATGACCTTATTATTCTGCTTAGGTTGCGATTTAAACTAGAACTACTACAGAAATATTCAAACCACTGCATATTTTATCAACAATCAGCGTATTTTGTAATACTTAAAATAACGTAACATAGTGTTATGTCTACGAGTATATTTAATTTTATGCGAAGTACATCACACGCTCACAATATCCATGTTCCACATTATAGGGGATAAAATAATATATCGTATTAGTTTTCATTAATAATATGGTAAAGAAGTATAATAGTTTGTCTATATGTAAGATTGACTAATCCTTTTAACTGATAGAGTACTGAATAACATAAGCTATGTTTTAATGACAGAATACACGCAGAGCCTCGTGTAAAATAAATTGAAATTGTAACTGATCATATAATTGCATACCTACACTCAGTAAACCATATATTATGTGATTATAAAACCGAGATCTTAAACTGACAACGAATTTAATGCAGTCATTTAATTTTGTTACGACATTTGGACATCCATTTTCAGAAGATAGGAGAAAGTACTCACTCCCATAAAAGAATCGCCTGAAATTAAATTATTCTTATTATCTTTGTTCAAGTGAAAGTTACCTTCGATTAAAATAAATTAATTGATACAGTGCGGCCATGACAGTATTATTCGGTTGGCAATTTATTTTAGTCGCCCGTTTAGTAAGTTTGTCACACAATGGTTGGCTTCAAATGAATAAATCATGGTGTGTCATGGTGTAGGTACGGCAGACGGTGAATAGATGTGAATATTGAGTGCGATATGCGAATGTGCGTTCAATAACAACTAAATTGTATTCAAACTCTTTGATTTATTTATCATCTAACTTGAACCAAATGGTGCCATTTTTGTGTTGTTCCGCTTTTGATTGTAAAATATGTACTTGTCATGAATATACTATATATCATCATAGCAATTGACAGTCGCGTTCTTTATAGTTCACGGAGTTGGACAAGTGCTCGTAGACTGCACATATACCTTTGAAAACAATATGTACCAGTCAGGATTATCGTCAAAGCAAGCGATAATTTATATTTAAATTGAGACATAACTTTGCCTGCCTTGCTGGCGCAATGGTAGTGTATGCGACTGCTGTGCATGAGATCGAGTGTTTGCATCCCGGGTTGTGCAAAATGTTATTGAGATTTTCTGTCAAGTATGCAACACGGAGTCTGAAACTGTGCTTAGTAAGCGGCAACAGGCTCGCCCCGTATCACGTGGAACATAAAAATATAGATGGCGAAATGTGGGGGAAATACACCACTGCCTATTTTATCGTGAATAGAAGTGTAAGTATGATGAGAGTGAGGGTGCAGGTAATAAACATAACTTTGCATAGTCATTTCTTTATCGTTCTGAAGTTCTAACGTAGCTTTAAACACAAGATCACCGATTTTGCAGTCCAGAAGGCTCTCTTGGATAACATATGTGTTGAAGAGATGCGGAATTTATCACAACTTGGTTGATGATTTGAAGATGGAACCATCAAAAAACCAAACCGCCTTCAAACATCAATTACAATTATACGAAGAGCGTCCATACATGCAACACCTGTATTCAGACAATTACAGCTACAATTGGGTGTATTAGTCAAGTGCACAGAAATGGTCGCCGTTGCCAAAATTATAAAAGACCAACAGACTCTCCATAACGCTATTACTCATAAGAAGATTTCATATTTGAAATATATTATATCTACATCCAGATGGAGCTTCTTCTTTCCATCGCATAATTTTGTCCTAAAGCGTTTTTAAAAACAATAGAATATAAAATCCGTGTATATGCCGGGCATTAAGTATTATAGGAATACATTTGCATTTCGAAGCCAACACTAGAGCTGCAACACGGCCGAAATAAATTGAACATCAGGTGTATTTAAATTGCAGTAGGCACGCGTAAATATTTAAATCGGCCGCGTAATACCACGTTAGGGCGGCTGCCTACTCGTACCACTCGTACTATCATCTGATGCACGCTCAGTCCATTTCCATAAAAGCCTCTTCAATCTCGCAAAACGTTTCGGGAATTTCAATTCGCGCTTAGCGTTTTTTCCTTCCTACAGCTGGAGATTTTTCGCTAGTAAATATTTAACGTGTTTAATTGTGTTTGCATTACGTAAAACATTTATTTTTTAGGGTTATGATAATTTCAATATTTGCGCACGTGACCCAGTATTTGAAAGTATACAAATTAAGATACATTAATTAAATGATATCTACTGCTTTTCGAAACATGCCAACCTACACGATAATAATATTTACGTAATAGAAGACCATGGCGCAGACGTTAAGCTACTTATGTCTACTAACGAGAAAATATAAACAAGTCAAGGAGAAGTTTCTGAAGCATAAAACACCAATAATGCCCATCTCATTTCAAACCAGTTCCAAACATAGGCAATTCTCTGCTATTACATAAACACTCACTAAAAATGTCACTAATGTAAGGCTTAGTACACACGTACTATAGTTAACGATAGAATAAACGATATAAATAAATCGAACACCTATTCGGTTGCAAAATACGACGTGTAGTGTTACGATTTTGTTAAAAATAATAACAACGGTGTATTTATTCTGAATTAGTTTTTATTGCAATAGTTGTTCTTTTTACGCACGAAAGACTACCCTACATTTCAAATTAAACATTTATAAGCGTAAGAGTACATAATACATTTTACGCTTAATTGACCAAGTGCATTATATAACGGAAACGGTGTGATCGTTTCAATCATATAATATGTTGTAACTGTGAAACTAACAATAGCGTATCGTGCTATATTGAAATAGAAATGTAAATTTTTATGCCACGATTCATTCAAGAGACAATGACATAATGACTAACCTATTGTCTTACCTAATGGACTTCAATAAATTAGGCTCATTATTTTAGTAATCAATATAAGATTAATGTGTTAAAAGAATAGTTTCATTTGAAATGTACAAAGAAAGATATAAATATTTAGGTACAAACGAAATAATATAATAGATTTTGTTACATTCGCCGCAAAATGCGTAATATTCAACAATAATTGTATTAACTCTGTTGAATATTGCCAACTTTTAATTTAACACTAACGTGGTAATATTAGTTTACCACGTATATAGTCATATACGTATATATATTATAGATAAATGCGTAACTAACGCACAATGCGCTCAGTTCATAGACACAAGTAGTCACATACCTTTTATACCACACGGAGCGTATCGAATCAACATCGATGTTAAAGATTGAGTGTCAGTGTGCACACGGCATGCGAGAGGTCGCCGACCCCGCGCCGATGCGGGCACCAAATTCGGTAGTGAATGCCGCTGGGGACATTAATCGGACGCTGCTTCGATCTTGAGAGCGAAGAGATGAGGCAAAAACTCAATGTTTGTACAACCACTTATTAAATCAACGAAGAGCTTTGTCGGTTACAACGTCCTTATCGTAATGGTTATCGCCAATAATGCCTGTTAAGGATTTGCCAAAACTTTTGGTCTTGCGTACAAAAATATGTCCAGTCTTTAAGTAAATATCGTTTCCACATAAGGCACAGTAATATGTAATGTAATACTTTTGAAAATACCAGCAAATCATTACTTTAAATCTCTTGAAATGCGCTATATCGCAATATGAGTAAATGGTAAACTATTTTCTGAGAACTCGGAATTTATCTCGACAAGTCAAGCAACAAAATAAACAACTTATTCATGTGTCAAATTAGCAACGCACAGCAAGAATGACTAGATCGATTCGTCATGCCTTATCATATAACGAGAATCGATTACACGATCATACAGTGAGTCGATTGCAAGTAATCGAGTGGTATGCTCTACAGCATGGTCTAAGAGGAATTCTTCGAATGGTTATTTTACGCATGGGCGCAGCTCTCTGTTACGCCCTATTGGCTTTTATTTCGACATTTACATTTCGAATAAAATCCACAGTAAGTTCGTTCTTCGTTATGACTGTCAATAACTTTGCAATCAAAGGTGGAGAGTATAGAATTTAGATAGAAGACTTTAAATTACTCACATATCTTTATAGATAAACTAGATGTTCCCGCGGTTTCACCCGCGTTTATCGTTACTGCGCCGCCCCCGTGGGTCGTAGCGTGGTGTTATATAGCCTATAGCCTTCCTCGATAAATAGGCTATCCAACACTAAAAGAATTTTTCAAATCGAACCAGTAGTTCCTGAGATTAGCGCGTTCAAACAAACAAACAAACTCTTCAGCTTTATAATATTAGTATAGATAAAGAAAATTCTTCATTTTATACATATATGTATGTAAAAAATGAAGAATTATTTTACCTTTTCTCGATTTACTCTATTCCTATTTCGATATTGTTATTAAAAGAAATATACTATCAAGTGATACTATAATATATCTTAGCATGCTTCTCTTGCAATTATCAAAACAGGGGACTTCATACATTTTGAAGAAGCAAGCTCAGAAGCATAGTCTGCACGCACACATGTTTCTATTCCCTGTGCTTGAAACGAACTTGATACATTCGAAGTCTTGGTCCTTGCTGTATCAGATGTAAATTTGCATCTATAGTATTTTATATAACTAAGAGTTTCAATAAATAACTTAAGTTTTATATCATTCGTTATTACATTAAGTTTACCATCATCAGCATAAATTAACTCTGCAGCAGACAACTCCGTGAATTCATACGACTGAAATTAGATTACAGCTTCCCTTCGCGAATGAGATATTAATGTACAAGTCTGTCTTACTGACGAAATTGCTTTGACCGCACTAATTCAACTATAAAGTTACCTGTTGAGAGTCTCTAGGGACCCTTCAAAGGGATCTGGGGCAGACTAAATCGTCTTACTTAAGTAGCACAAAGTAGAGACATCAAAGACGGTTTCGTACGTTTATGTATTTAGAATTACGTCTAATTCTTTACGGCGTTCTTTAGTTTGTTTATAGACCTCCTTTATTTTACGAGTTTTTAACATTCGGGATCTCGCGATTATTACCTTGCTATGTAATATAACACTTGTTTATGTCTGCATCGATGTTGCTGCACATATTTCCAAAGAATTTTATTCTCAATTTCGTTTTAAAATAATTATAAACTTTTTTATTACGCCTGTTACATTAGATCACATATTACCTACTATGTATACTATAGCCTAGTACTAAGAACAGTATTGTTGCTAAAGCTAGCACACAGACACAGTACATACATATTATTAATATCTTCTTGAGATTAAATCGAATAATAAACCTAAAAAAACTGAGAACGAAAAAGACACTGCAGTTTAATATTTTATTTCTTGCCTTCATAACACTATACATAGTTTGACATTCATAGGAGTTACGTTCTGACTTGAATGAAGAAATAATATTGACTTCAACTTTTGATAAATCATCGCACAATTGCCCATAAACATAATTATGTGCAAATATATGCCAAAGACCTACAAGTCGTAACATTTGTCTAATACACGACTACATGTAAAACAATGTCTCACTATTTTCCAACAACAATTACTCGGCCCTGTGACAAAATGCACTTCTAAGCGGTATTGTTAACTAAACTTGTTTATCAGAACCTGAAAGTCATTATCGTAAGAGCAATTGTGATAAAAGGTAAGTAGAACGCGTTAAACCTGATAACACACTTTTGTTACATTGACTTTTGTTTTTGTTTTCAGGTAAATAAGGACAGCGTTGTTGTTCGGTGATTCATCGGCGTAAGGTATGAGTAGAATAAATCTTGGACTGTTTTATGCTCGAAGTCCATTCAAGGCGGTTTTTGATTAAAGTTTGGTAATGCAATCAGAAACTACTTGTGTCGATAAACAGTCGGCGATTTTAAGACACAGATAAGTAGTATCCACAGTTATACCACCAACAGAAATTTATAGAACTTATTTTCTTAAAATAATTGTTTTTGCTTGATATATACCATTGTATCAGCAGTAGTAATTTGGGCTATACCTGCGCTGATGATGTTCCTCCAATATCAGGCGACGAAATTAATAAGGCACTGCAAGCCACTAAATTGGGTAAAAGTCCTGGTAGCGATGGAACAAGCACAGAGGCTTTAATATTTGGAAAACCAACTCTTCTACCTTACGTAACAAAATTATTTAACAAAATTTTACATACAGGGCAAATACCTACCAAATTCTGTCGTTCTAAAATCATGCTACTCCATAAAATAGGAGATGAGAACGACATAAATAATTATCGACTCATAAGCCTAGTCTCCCATGTCTACAAAGTTTTTATTAAAGTAATTGAAAATCGTATTTCTGTTCGCTGAACAAGCGGCATTCAGACCCAATTTCTCCACTACAGACCACCTTCACACGCTTAATCAGATAATAGAATTTTTTTATAAATTTGATGAATTTACATAGCATTTGTAGACTACTCTAAAGCTTTCGACAGCATCACTCACTCTGCAATAGAAACTGCCCTTCATAACCAAAACATTAAACAAACTTACATCAACTTAATCAATATCATCTACAGTAACAGCACAGCGGATATTTAACTACAATTCTTCCGCGAAACATTTTACATTGAAAGAGGGGTTAAACTAGGAGATCCGCTATCTCCCAAATTATTCACCAGTGTTCTCCAAGAAACTTTTAAAAGTCTGGCGGATGTATGGAAACAGAGGGGCATCGTTGTCGGCGACAGTAGACTAACAAATCTGCGCTTCGCCGATGACATTGTCCTTTTTGCTTCCTTAGCATTAGAACTCAACGAGAGAACTCGAGCTAATACTTCAAGACCTCAGCTCCGCATTCTTCAAGTTGGACTTCAAATAAACGAAACGAAAAGTCAGGTGATGACCAACAGGGGGTCACGGTAAACGTAGGTTCACGGTAGACGGGCACGTTATACACTATGTCGACGAGTATATCTATTTAGGCCAGATAGTATCTTTCAGTAGCAGACAACATAAAGAGATTGATAGACGAACTGATAACGCCTGGAAGAGCTTCTGGTCAATGAAAGACCCTATGAAGGGTAACCTCCCAATCTCGTTAAAGCGGAAAGTTGTCAACATGTGTATATTACCTGTCATTACCTACGGTGCCCAAACATGGTCTTTAACCGAAAATCAGAAGTCCAAATTGAAGAACTGCCAGAGGGCTATGAAGCGTAGCATTCTCGGAGTCAAAAGGACATGCATAACTGGCGTAGGTGTTAAATCCGCCAGGCTGAAGTGGGACTGGGCCGGACACGTCTGCCGCATGCATACAGAGAGGTGAGCACAAATTGTGACCAATTGGGTACCAAAAGACAGTCGACGGCGGCGGGGCAGACCTAAACGGAGATGGCGAGATGACTTGGACGTCTTTGAAAGGAACTGGCACGGAATGTTTTCGGATAGAGTGGTTTGGAAGTACAAGGGAGGCTTTTGCCCAGCAGTGGGACATAATATAAGGTTAAGAAAAAAAATTACCACTGTCTTGTGTTTGTCAGTTAATCGTAATTTATCGTAAAAGTAACGTGAAAATGTTACATATATTATTATTATTTTCGATAACTCCACAAATATTTTCTGCAAATATTTGGTTCGGCTAATCCAAATAATGTTTAAGATTATAGAATTAGAAATTCTTAATATTTACATTTAAGTAATTGCAATCAATTAATTCGATTAAAAGTTATTGCAAATTGGCTCGTCACATAAGTAAAACCAGAATACAGATATTTCAATTAGTCTCTTTAATATGTAAAGCAATGCAGTAAATGACAATATTTTATTTTATTAAATGCATCATATATATTTTACATCTTGTATCGAAAATAAATTGGACAAAGCTTAATTAATCATATAAAATGTAGCGTTCGTTAAAAGTTTTATTATGAGCTTAAATTTCAGTTCGCATCTGTTTCACTCCGCTCTTAAGGCTATAACAATAAAGTTATCAACTGCAGGCATGTTTGCAAAAGCGTCGTTGCTAATATTTTCCCTACAAGCACACCCAATGCATTTTTATCTACGAAACAAATTCAACCTTACGCAAATACGAAAAGTGCTTATTTTTAATTAAATTAAAATATACTGATGCAACTTAAACCTTAATTGACCTAGAATAGGGTTGCAATTTAATTAATTTCGGTGGGATTCACGCCGTCTGAGTCAAAAGTGTCGCAAGCCGCCCTATCGAATGTCACAGACATGGCTCTGTTCACATAAAGTGGCTAAAATAAGTCCTCTGATGTCGCAGCTATGTAGGAAGTGCATCTATTTTATTGAGTCGTAATACCCAAAGCCGACAATATACTCATCATTTTATTGTATCATCTGTTTTATTCGCCAATAAAATAAACCTAAACAAAGATTATAACTTTAATGACTTCTTTAAGAATCTATTTCATGTTTAGTATGTAAGGGAAAATAAAACGTTTAAAAACCGCCAAATAGTGACAAGTGATGTGAATTTGTTATGGTTAAAAAGGTTTCAATATTAATGTTTCTAGACAAACATCGACGTGAAATTGATTTAATATTTTCGTGAAATCTTAAAAAAAATATTACAAATTTAATTTAAATTCTTAGAACTGTATATGTTTACCAAGATAATTAATTTATTAGTTTCTTAAATTATTCTTATCTATAAACATCATGTCTTAATTAAAGTTATTATTATAGTAGTATTAACTGAACAAAGGGCCTATCTTTCTTACTCATGTGAGAAATAAAAGTCTCTAGAGAAGTCTAATATATTATCTTAAACCCACAATGTTGTTCGAGCAAAAACTAGTCCAATTATTCTCTGATTCTCGTAACAAGTCTGGAGCTTGTTCCACTTGGAACATCTTTTTTTATTAAAGCTGTTTGTTCTTGTTTTATTTAGCTTCGTTACAGACACTATCTATTTAGCTGGACATATTGCGATACAAGACATATAGGTCTGTTAACTTCTCGAGATTTTTCCTACACTATTTTTATATCAATAGTTACAAGCTATTTATTTTAGCTACAATCTATATATAAACACACCAAGTAAAAACTGTTTAGTAGGTACCTACCTAGGTATTTCTTCTCTTTTTGCCAACTAAATTTCTTTTTAACGAATATTGGTATTATAAAAAAAGATTTAGAAAGTTAGTTTTTTATACAGATAAGTAAATATGATTTTTAAAGTGATTATGTTTATGTTTCGATCTTTAGGCGAACAATATTATATGTATAAATAGACTAAGATATAACAGTTCAGTACCAGTTCGTCTTCTGCTTTTTTAATAGCTGTTAACGACCAGTAGTTCCATCAATAAGATAAGTAATTAGAAGTTTTATCAAAACAATTCCAAATCTTTTTTATTGTAATTACTTAGATACTTATTTTCGTTAAGCAAAGAAATAGTAATTTTAAATCGAAAACATTCGAAATGAAATATCAAGGAAGGAAAAGTAATTATGTCGGCTTACGGAACGGGAGCGAGCGTCCAAATATTTCTTTGCCTTAGACAGGTAGACATAAAGTCTCTAAGACTCAGACTGCCTCGGACCAGACTTGCCACGTTCCTATCTAACTGCCTTAAGCCACACCTTGTTAGTTGCCAGTAACTCAAGAAAGTGAATCGATCTATTCTCCTAACTGACTGCAGAATAATGTTCTTAAAAAGAAAGGAACTCTATCAAAAGACGGTTTCGCTTTATGCCACAATTAAATTCAATATTAGAAGCAAATAACACGAGTACTTTACGATACAAAACTTGTTGATTTACAAAAGTCGTTTCATTAAATTTACAATCGTCGCAATGAATATAGTCAGTTACTGTGTAAACTTATTATCGTAAGCAACGTTTATAGCCTCTGAAATGTACCAAGTTAATTATAATTTGTTATTATGACATAACTGGAAAATTAAAAGTATAGAAAAATGGCATACCTACTAATAAAGGTTTTACATTACGTAAGCAGTCTGTTATGGAATAGATATAAAAAGAGGTCAATATGGGCGTCTCATTATTATGTAAAATCTCATTGTGTCCCAAATCCCAGAGGAGGTCTCACTGGCCGAGTTTGAAAGGAAGTTTTATTCTCTCTAAAACCTCCCCTCGGCTGGACAGCTGACATATTGAGAGACAAACTCCAACCTTCGTTCAATATTTACTCCTCTTATTTCGTATAATGTTCCAGTGGAAATATTACAGTTCTGTGAAGTATTATTCATTGTAATTTTTGACAGAGGGAAAATTTACCCACTTGTATATTGCGTACATGTATGTCGAATAACTTTGTAAATTGAATTTCTGGATGCTGAATCCGTTTTCTGTTTGTAATATTATTTTATATAGTTAGTAGGTATAATACTCGTTATTGTAACTGTAGGGATTTAGTAATGAATAATTATTTAACTGTATTGACTTAGAGGAGTAGCTTTAATGAATACGATTGCTGTGCATGAGGTTTTGAATTTGATTCCCGGATTAAGCACGTTGTTATTAGGTTTTTCAAGTCAGATAACGTCATAAATTTGCAGTAATAGTGAAGTTTGCCACTACGCCGTCCGTACAGTCAAGTACAGTTGCTTATACATTAGTGTAATATACCAAGAGATAGGCTCTTTGCTGATATAGGCTTTACACTATGTAAATATGTAATAATGCCCTCCAGACCGAATTTCGGTCACGGCGGCTAGTCTTAATGAAGACTGGCCATCTGCGCAGGAGATATTATAGTGCACAAGTGTGTACGCAAACACAAGAGCTCTCTTTGTTCCCTAACCCTCATGATCCGATGGGACGGTACCTAATCCGACACGACCGGAGAGAGATTAGGCGCAGGACCAATGGCTTTACGTGCTTGCCAAGGCACAGGAGTGTCTAACACCGCCAACTTCCTAACACCGGGCCGCTATTGAGATTTCTTTACAGAAAAACCCAGTAAGTTCTTCTTAGCCCGACCCGGGATTCGAACCCGAGACCTCATGCGTAGAAGTCGCATTCACTACCCCTGCGCCACGGAAGCAGTTACATATGTAATATACTTATAACTACTTTAAATATTGCATGAATGATTAAGGTTAATTCCGGTGCTAAGACAATATTTTATGTCGAAACTTATATAAAAATGTAATTAATTACGGTGTTTAAAAATCAAAAATCATTTTATATATTCTAAACACAACGTTGGGTCGTAAATTTTGAATAACTTGAACATTCGTATTATGAAAAGATCGTGCATTAGTTTCGTACTGTCGATCCCGTCAGATTTCTTTGTAGCGTCCCCTATAGCCCGGAGGTTTCTATAACCCCTTGTATCCATTTGACGAGAGGCCTGTGCACACACCCCGTGCCTTTACAATCTATTTGTAAGAAGATGAGTATATAATTCGCCCCCAATAAGATGCCACGCGGCATTTTTCATTCCCTGCAATGCTGCAGGGTAGGTATACTCCCGAAGGATTAGCGTACGGTGTTGCGCTAATAGGGAGATTTGTATTTCATTTTTTATTAAATTTTAATATTAAGATTTATAGTCGTGTTGCTCTAGTAATTATAAATGCAATATGTCTGATATTTGCATGTTATATTACTTAATCGTAAAGATGTCTTAATGTTAACGAAACGAGTTTATGTCATAACCTTTTTTAATATAAAAATCAAACGAATAAAATATCTGTGTACCAAAAACATTTATCAAATCCTTAAAGTCATTGAACTAATCTATAGATAACCAAACTTTCTACTAACAGTATCTAGCTAAGCTTCGACACAAAAGTAAACTTTTGATGAACTAGTGAAACCTCCGACGTTTTAAAAGCGCCATTAAGTTGCTGATTAGCTTGCATAACCTCTAATATATTTAAAATGCAAATGGATGGCATTATGCAGTAGTTAATTACCGTTTTAATAAATATTTTTCCACGTTTAACGACGCCTACATCTAGGAGATTTGCATCCAATCGTGGAACTCTGTCTGTCTTCTGTCGGTCCGTCGTCGCCTACGCATATCACTTTGTTTGCATCTGAATATAAACAGATGGACATGGGAGTTTGAATGATGTTTAGTTTTCACATAACTGGCAGTCGGTCCTTTTGTCATTGCTTGTATATCGTGTTTATTGTGAGAAAGTCTGGATAGGAAGTAGCTGTTGGTGGAATGATTAAGTGTGTAGCAGTTATAATGTTGCGGGTTCCGTTAAATTTATAAAAGCTAGATATTAGGTATGCCGTGACTATGTATGTGTTAGTAAATAATATGTAGACGTAAAAAATTAACGGTGATGAGAAAAAGTATTTGTGTTGTAAGTACTTAGTAGTTTGCGCTTAATTATATGCACGTGATCATCTCGAGTTTGAAGCGTGAATCAAGGAACGTTTTCCAATATGGGAATTTTCTGGAGCTGCACGGAGTCTAGCAATGTATTTGGTAGACGACAATAAGATCGCCTGCTGTAATATGAGACTTGAAACCATAGGCGGTGAAATGCGGGTAAAATATTTCGCTGACTACGCAAATTAATCGCAACAAATCGCGTAATAATCTACTACAGAAATCACTAAAATTTGTATTAACCTTTAATTAAGTAATTAATCTGTCTGTTTCGTATATTATGATTACAAAATTTACATTTTGATCCAATGCAGCTTGTGTAAAATGTCAATCAATTTATATCATTAGATTTTCGAATTTTACAGATATGTCATAACTAATACTTTTTTAAATCTTGTACTATTTCATGTCAATATATTGCGTTATTCAAAATACATATGGCATTCAAATGAGCTAGCATATCATTTTGATGACATGTTTATATTTTCATATCACGAAAATGAATTAGGAACGTCAATTTCATACGTGGCTACACCCAAACATGTTTTAAGCAACCTTACAGTTTTTACGGGACTAACCATTACTTTTTGTCTCGTGGGAACATATGACAATACATGATTACATATATGTCCACATAGTTGTACGACCAATTAAAACATAAAACACAGCCGTAAGTGGGTCAAGTTATTCTCGCAAATATTATAGTTAGTCATTAAGCAAATAACAGCGGAAAGCCATTCGGTAGCGATTGTAAAGGAACCGATCGTAAACGAGACAAGTGAGTGAGAAACAATGTTTATAGTTACGGTCGTTCACATTGTGTGAGCGAACGTGTTAATGTGGGTCGACGTTAGTTAACTAAAGACGCATCGGCTTGTTCACACTTCCTTTGTAATAATCCGTAGATTTATTTGACTGCGCTTTTTGGGTCTGTAATTTATTTATTTATTTTTCAATAAATAGAACAACTTGCGCCAATTACCTGTTGTATAGTGCCAAAATTAGCTTGGCCTATTAATGGAACACTGAAATCAAGAAAACAAAAGCGATCTTAATTAAATTTGTAAATCATTTTAATATTTTGTTGCTAGCCAATATTAGGTACTCAATATTTACTGGTTGGTCCAATAGTGTGCACTTGCGCATAAGGTTATTCTTTTTTCCGATGATGAAGTGCCGTCTTTACGTAGTATTTCAATTCCTTTTTAGCAGTATAGTGTCTGAAACTACGATAAACCAGTCTCCGATAACGTGGAATCTAACTTTTAAAAGATTAGCAGCGTGCTACTTTCTTATAAATATTTATATGCATTATCAAAAACTGCATAGTATATATTTTTCAAATATAAACAAATATATTTAATAATATAAATAATATACAATAATCCTGTAAAAATCTATTTCACTCTCTAAACAAGGAAATCTCTCTCGATAGTTTCGTTTTAATTTTCCGTTACACATTTCTGTTTTAAGCTATCATATATTCAATCTACATTAATCATTAGCATAGTCAACAACTTTATTGAATTCAAATTTAGCATTACCTCACCAATCTAATTACAAGATTATCATAAATATCGGTAATCGTTTCGATAAAGTTGAATGGAAATATACTAACACACACCAAGAAATTTGATATCGTCATACTTATTGTCTAAATACACATGCTAATACAATCCACTTTGTTTATTTACTCTCCTCCCTCTACGGTAATAAAACTGTCACACCATTAGACTTACGACTGTTTTCTTAAAACTGTTCATTTATACACATAAATGGAATCACTTCCTATACATCATGGGTAAGCAGTGGAGTATGATGCCAACATTTTGCCAGCTACGAGAGCTCGTATGTTTTCTTAGGTAAGTCGCCAGCTATGATTTCTTACTTTAATAGGAACTTGGAATGGAAGAGTCACTCATTGATAATTTTATTTGGTGACGATGTCATTGAGCCTTGCCGCCTGCTGGATACGTTTCACCTTTTACAGGAAAAGGCATAAGGGTAGTACCTAACATGTTACGTAGGCGTTCTAGAGGCTCACAAACTTAGGTACCTCTGCCATTTCTTTTCTTTCATCTCTTTTGCCTACGACCGGAAGCGTGTGCGATTGTAGTAAGCAATCATAGGTGGTGACCTATGATTTGAAAGCGGTGGCTTATCATCAGTCATATGATCGCTTGCCATAATTATAGCATACAAAATAGATATCACGTCTATAGCAGTCTACTGGTCACAAACAGCCTTCCAGATAGGTAGTTACGATAGCATAGGGACGTGTGTAACACCGAAAATTTCACTTGCGCGTTGCTGATCTTGCAATATGTATTTATGCTTTTATTATAGAACCCCATACAAAAGTATTTTAAAGAAAATCTAGAACTACTTATGTGTCCGTTAATTGTAAGTATCGAAAGTACAGCGCAAGCCCGTGAACACTAATACGATAGTTGTTTTTTATAAACAAAATATTAAAAAGATCATTTTATTAGAGTATAAGATAAATATTTTGCTCCACTTGAAACATCATGATATGCAGGCGAGCGTTAAAACAAATATATGCCACGGGACCAACAAGGCAGTTTAGCAGTTATAGTCCGTTTATAGAAATTACGAAAACATTCTCTGCCGCCTAGATAATACCTATAAATCATTTGAAAACGCCTCAGTTATTAACAGTTTATATTTTTACAAATTATAAGTATGTTTATATTGTTTAATGGTCGGCTCAGAAGCGAACGTACGAAACGTAAACATAACATCGTCGATATAAACTTTGTTGGATCGATTAATTCGCTTTATTATAGCAATAATGTTAGCGGTATTGCGTAATTATCGGAATCAGGGTTATTTACACGTAAACAGATTATGTAGAACACACAGTGTTATAGATACGATTTGTTTATTCCCGGTTGTAAAATTGGTTATTGACTTCCTTGAAAAATATGGCGTAATGGCTTAAATAGTTTTTTTAATTTTCTTACTTATGTTTTTGTTTACTTGATTATTCATAGTGTGGTCTTCTTTTGTTTTGCATTGATGTTTTAATATTTTAATGTTTGGTATATTGTTTGCTTTTTTAATTTTATTTTTTTGTTATTGTAACTTTTAACGCTATAATATGGTGCATGGTGTGACACCTTAAAATGTTGTGCATTTATTCTTATTACTGTAAAATTTTTAATGTATAAGCACTAATGTAACAACTATTGGTTGTCCAAATAAATAAGTAAATAAATAGTCACCTGGGTGTACCTACGTTGAATGCATGATAACCGTTTCTATTGAGATAATTAGTTCGAAGTCTGGGTGTAGTTGTTTTTGTGATTGTGTGTTATGTCTTTGTGCTGTCATGTTTGTCAATTTCGACGATATGTTTGTCAATACTTTACGACGCGATGATGGTTTGATCAATAGGTCTTGTAAAAAAACAATCGGTTGCTGTATCAATATTGACAATTGTAATTGTTTTTCGACAGCATTACTATTAAATCATAATTAAACAAACATGCTTCTTTCTGTTTAGTGATATTCGTCACTTAATCGTAAGTAAGCACATACAAATCTCTTTAAGGTCTGTGCTGTTGTCATGTGGGCTACCGCCATCTGTTCGGATCTAGCCGGGTATTACACCTATTGCAAGCGACCATGGTGACCGGTGACCACATACCGTCACGTGAATCGTTTGATTGTTCATTACCTTAGCAGCGTTAAAAAAAGCCCACCTGCCAATCATCAGGAATGGTTGGTTGATGTATTTTGTTATGCCTGTCAAGAAATTTATGGGTGATTAGATTGTCTAGCGTAATGCCTAGTAGTGCATAGTAGACAGGAATATACTATGCACTACTTATGAAAGTTACCAGGACCATAATTATCAACGTAGGCAACTATCTATAATATTCTATCACATACCTACACACAACACCATCTAGCCCAAACTAAGCAGAGCTTGTACTATGGGTACTAGACAATGGATAAACATACATACATACTTTTTTTGTAAATACATATATTATTATATTATACATAGAAACACCCAGACCAAGACAAACATTCATGTTCATGCACACAAATATTTGACTTGTGCGGGAATCGAACCCGCGAGCTCATGCGTGGCAGTCGCTTACACTAACCACTACGCCATCGAGGCCGATTATTTATCATAGAAATTTATCTACTTTTATAATTATGGTACGTGATAGCGACGTACATTTGACATACCTTTCCTTAGTTAAGTGATAAACGGGTATGATGCCAGTAAAAAAGCATGATACGATGTTTGATTTGTAGACATGTCTCTCAAATTACTACTCTGACTCACCAAAATAAACTTTAACGTAAATTATACCTAACCTATGACTAAACTTAATATCTAATCATTAGCTATAATGTAAAACCCCCAACATTGAAGTTTATCACTTTGGCTATACATTGCGTCAAATGTGTGTCAATTAACTTAATGACATTCGACACATCAATCAAATCTTGACATGTATTAAATACATTATATTATATTCAAATCACATATTTAGATTTTGACAATAAAAGTGTATTTTCAGTGAATTTTTTTTGTTTTATATGTTTGAGTCAGTCGGTTTAGGGTATTTATTAAATTCTAGCTGTTATCCGCGACTTCGTGCGCGTGGATTTAACAAAAAAAGTAGCCTATGTTACTCCTTATAATATCAGCTATCTGCCAATGAAAGTCCTTTCAAAATCTGTATGGCCTTTTCAGAGATTAGCCGAAACAAACAGGCAGACAGACAAAAATAATAAAAATAGGTTTTTTGATATACCTAATTACCGCATATACTTTCATATGCATTTAGTAAAAAGCTGCTATTTTGATATTACAAACAATTCAACTTCAATACTTAAATTTTATATGTTTGTATGGCTTGCCTTTCGCTTACCATCTTTATTGGCAAAAAGTACCATTAAAACTTTTACAGTTTTAAACATGACTTAGATACTACTTAGGCAAATAGACGGTACAAATAAGTTTAGCATCAATTTATAATTTATACAGTTTCTAAATTAAGTAATAAAGTGTCAAATAAACAACGCGATAAAATCCGTATATAGTAGTTTAATTTCAATCAATTTAGTATGTGTTTACATTTATGATGATATAAAATTACTAAAAGCACTATTACACCATAAACTGAATATGCTGCCAATATTCTTATTCCAAATTATGTATACGCAAGTGTCTTAGAGACTTCGAATTAAGTGGATAGGTAGGTGTTAATACCAATCATAAAATCTACCGCTTATTTACGGCTTAATGCTCGATCGGTAATAATGGGTTAGTGTTGGTTATATTAACTACTAAATGTCAAACTAAACTAACATCAAAACTTTATGCAGGAATATGTAATTTTTGTTTCATGAATATGTACGTACTGGCTTTGTTGGAATAATAGTATAAACATAAACGCTTGCGCAACTGACAATCTACAATCCTGGGTTTGTTTGCTGGGTCTGCTAACGGGTTTTTAGGGTTATTGCCTAGAAATACACAATAGTGACAGTCGGGAACACAGCAACAGGGACGAAAGATTGTTATTGTCTTACCCAGTAAAACAATAATCACCTTTCTGGTCCAGCATAAAAATCTCTATTACGCTGAACCATAACTATGTCCAATATTTAATGTTGTTATACAAATATCTCTGGCATAATATGTTTAATACAAGTATCTCTGGATTACCCTTCTGATATACACATTACCTATTATTATACTTATTACTCTGAAATACCAACCACTGGCATTTCGAAAGCTTAATGTTCCGTGACTGGACAGTCGGTCAGTCCTAAAATCATAATGCCTAGAAACGTGGTACTAGATTGAATGTTTTATTTTCGTCCCTACTTTGATTCAAAGCGATTTAACGTTTCATCAAGACGCTTTTGTCTATAAAAATAGCCATCCATTAATCACTTGCTAACAATTACTAAAAAAAAGAGCACTAGGCATTGCTGTGATTGGTCAATAATACTAATTATTTACTCAATATACACACAGTATTTTACCTTACTTGATTTATATGGCATTTAGCTATGGTTATGCAACTACAACTTGCAATCTCTGTTACCGAGACACGGCGCCCGCGCCGCTCTGCCGGTTAGGTCTGATTAATGTGATGTAATTTGGGTACCAACTAGTTCGGTATCCAGTTCGGTCTGTCACATTCCGTGTCTGATGCTGCCAGATGCTTCTAATTTTATCTATACTTCTATACAATTAAATAAAATTAAAGTGTTTGTACTGTACACAGACACTTTACATACATAGATACATAGATTCACATTCTACACACATACATAGATTCACACCTGTTTCCCAGAGGGGTAGGCAGAGACTACTAATAGTTGATAGACCAATAATTTATAACGTGTAAAAGTAGTTTTACACGTTATCGGTCTATCAACTTTTCTACACACTCACTTTATAATTGTCTTCATAAAGAAACACAATGTATAGGTATACGCCAGTATAATACCTGCGATGTTCTCTGCTAGTCTTCTTAATCTCATGTTGGTAATACTGTTTAGTATCCATGACCACAAGAAGACTTAGGGTTATCATTTTACACATGTCTTGCGAAAGAGAAACTGCATCATCCTACTTCACTTAAATTATAGCGTTCACTCTTGAATATTTTATCTTCAGTTTTTCGCCTAGAAAATTCCGTCGCCATTTATTCGCTTCATAGTTTTACATACGTATCGCAATACATTCAGGCACACAGTGTACATTTGCATATTGTATCAAAGTTGTTCAGTAGTAATTCAGTCGGGAGTTAGTCCGGCCGTTTCATTGGTTAGAGACTTTCCAGACAATATTACTGCGAAGTTTGTTCACTACTTATGAGCTTAAACTTTTATTTATATTTATAGCTTTGTACTGTACGCATTCGTGGATAATATTTAAAACTTTCAAGTATTCTTATTAGTATTTTGAATTTTATTCTCGCAGGAATTTATTATAATTAATTGCATCTATTTAACATAATAATTATTATGACATAGATTTTGCCAGCGGCTTCGCTCGCGTATATGTAGTTTATGTTAATTTTATATCCCTCGGCAACAGTACCTTTTTTCGGGATGAAAGGTACTCTTTGTCCTTTTCTGTACCACTGACAACGAGTATGCGAAATTTCATAATGATCGGTCAAATAGTTAAGGCGTGAAAGCGTAACGAACAAATAAACAAACTCACATAATATGTCTTTATCTAACGACTGATTTTTCTTGAAGTCGACGTAATCGGCGATAAGTAATACCTACAGAGGATAACATAGACAAACTATTTGAAGTATTATTTATACATTCGACATATCACGCTGCCATACTTGTATATAGATTTTTAAATGAGCGCTATAGTAAACAGGTGATTGCGTGGTCCGTAAAATATACCTGTTTTTAGTGTGCGTATTTGAAATGCCATTTGACAGCTTTTAAAAATGCATTCAGTGAAACCGCTTCAAAGGTCATACACACTGATGTAGGCAAATAAAATAGTTAGTAGTATTAAAACGATTTATGTATAGCAAAAATTCTTGTATAATAAAATAGAATTGGAATCAAAATTCAAAATACATTTTTTATATGCCTCTACAATTTAGGTTTTGACAAATCAGATAACAATATGATTCCACGAATGGCGTAGTGGTTTAAGTGGTCGCCTTGCCACGGACACTGTACCTAGTGTTATGGGTTCAAACCCAACACGGGACAACAATTTGTGTAATCCATAAACAATTGTTCCGAGTCTGAGTCTCCCTTGTTTATGTTGTTTAAATGTTTCTAAATTCGCCCGTGACACAGGATTTTTCCCAAGTGCGTTAGTAGCTTTTTAGCAAAAACAAAATATAAAGTTCAGATACTAAAACAACTGTATTTTCTACTTCATTTCAAACCTTTTCGGTCGACTGTACCATATAACTACATATAAACCATATAAACGTAGGTCGAAACCTGCAACAATCCTTTGTGGCCACAGCTGTCGCAATCCCGACCCTGTGTCGTGACAGACAGACGCCTCTTTTAGTAGATAGGCTACATCGGACAAATATGCTCTCACACTTCCAGTATTTTATGTGTTTACGTTTTACTTTCTGGGTATGTATTTAGTTCACTTCACCACTATGTTACGACTAGTGTTGTGTTGCTCGATAATCTACACTGGAAAATTACTTGATTTATAAAATTAGGAGAGTCTGGGTTTTCTTTGGATCCAAACCAACTAGTTTGGGTCCTCATACTGCTGACGAACGATCAAGGTATGGAATTCTCTGCCAAGGCACGTGTTTCCTTCTTCCTTCAATCCTGGGTCCTTTAAGCGGATCGTGAAAAGCACCTTCTTAGGCCGTCAAGGTAGGGACCTCAACATCGCCTCAGCTGCTATGAGGATGGTGTGGCCACAGCTCTTAGACCACAATATGATCGCTTACTATTAGGCAGAGTGTAGTCATTATGAAGAGAAAAATAAATAAAAAATAAAATGTTTGTCCAAAACCAACATTACTAATATTAAAAAGATATCGACCTACCTTCAACAAGAAGTGTACATAACAAGACAGATATTACTTCTTACTGAAGTGATATTTGTCTAGATATAAATCTAACTACCATTTAAAGTCGTTATGCTCTCAATCCATCATTACTTTTAAACCGAATGGTTAGTAAGTAATGTCACATACCAACCGAGACTTTATTTATTACATTGTTTTGCTGTCCATATTAACACCCTCAGCGCCAGTGTATCATTTTTGCACACACTTGTTATAACATTGTGTATCAAAAATGATACACAGGGCCCATAGTGTTTGGCACATTGTGTATCTTATATGCACTCGAGTTTCATACAAGAAATAAAATGTCCTGGCCTGCACGAACAAAATGGTATATTTGGGTTTGGGTTATGATCTTATTAGCGCAAAAAATAAATTATGGTGAAAATTGAGTTTTATTCGATTGAGACTTGGCGGTAAGGGTTTTAATTTAACTTATCATAATATGCATTTCATTTCAAAGTCAAAGTCAAAGTCAAAAATCATTTATTCATTTAGGTCACAAAGTAACGCTTATGAACGTCATAGTATATAGGTTAGTGAGTTTACTAAGTTACTGAAGCTACATTTAGGTTAGTTGCTAGGTTCAGGCAAAGGGTAGAGCCTATGAGAAGAAACCTGCAAGAAACTCACGGCCACTCTTTTAAATCGTCAGTTAAATATAATTTCAGTATTTTACAACTCAGATTAACAAGGTGTTACAGCCATTATGCCATATACTACTGACTATAAAAACTAAAGATAATAAAAATAATAACTGAATAATATTATAGGGAGGAAATAATTTGAGCTAAGATATATTATTTAATATAAATCTAAAATAGACAGTAGGATGGCATGATGGCGCATACACTTACACTTTGTGACTATGCAAAGGCTTAAATTGACTTATAAGTAATACAGATCTTTGAATCCTGTATGCAACAAGCAACTAGCTCCATGAGTTTTTGTCATTTAAGTAGTCGTTGACTGAATAATAACCCTTCCGAATAAGTTGTTATTAACGGCGTTTTTAAATTTAAACAATGGTAAATTAATTATATTAATAGGTACCTAATTTATTAAAAAAACGTATACCGAGTCCCGCAAATGTATTATGAACTTTATGTAAACGATGATATGGGCCTACTAACTTATGCTTATTTCTAGTGTTTACGTTATGGATATCACTATTCTTATTATATAAGTAAATGTTATGTTTAATAAACATAATGTTAGCAAATATATATTGCGACGCAACAGTAAGTATGCCTATTTCTTTAAATCGATCTTTCAGGGAAACTCGTGGTCCTAAATTATAAATGCTACGTACTGCACGCTTTTGAAGAATAAAAATTGTCTCAATATCAGCTGCCTTGCCCCACAATAATATACCGTAGGACATGACACTATGAAAGTAAATTTCCATTGAGCATCTTGCTTTCCCACATATTCGTCAGAATTTTAAGGACCTTTGTATTATTATTATCATGCAGATTAAAAAAATTAAAGCTATAAAAAAATTAAATTATTAATTTGTCAATAAATAAACAACCCTGTTTTACAAGCGGTTGCTTAATTTTATCACTTAACAATCGACAGGATAAAGCCAATAATCGTTTAAATTATGTAATTTCGGCAAAATGTCAATGTTGCTGTAACACCGACACAAAACCCTTTAAATTTGTTGCAATACTTTCCTTGAACTCGGTAATTGTACAATTATACGTGTGAGAAATGTTGCTAAGGACAGGAAAAAGGTTACTTATTATAAAAATAAGTATTTTTATAAGTGGCTAAAGAATCATCGCAGCAGTACAAACAAAGATTTTGGGCTTCAAAGAAGTGAGTTGAAGCTTGGTTTGTAGTTATACAGTATAAAAATGTTCTTAAGAATACAAAAATGTGGTTATATTCGATATTAAGATAGGTTATGACTTCGTACTTGTACTTACGATAAAGAGTTTGTGTATTCAATCTCGATTTATTGCACAATCAACGTGAAATGATAATGATAATATAATAATGATAGTACTATCATTATTATATTATCATTATTATGTTGACACACAGTAAAAGTTTTGTTAGTTAGGTACCTAACTAACAAAACTTTTACTGTGTGTCAACAGGAATAATAGTAAAAAGCAATCATAATTGCTGGTAACCTTTTTAAATTTGTTTATTAACATATGTTAACAATCTGCTTAAGGTTTCAAGATTAGTGATATATTTTTAAGCTTCTGAAATTAGATATCAGATAAGTAGCTGTTGCAGTTTTCTCAACAATTCAGCATAATTAACGTCGTATAATTTTATTTTAGATGGCTTCACGCATGGAAAAGCTTACGAAACCTAAAATGCTAATCCCATAAGCGTGTCCCTTAAGCTGATCGCCCTTTAGTTCAAACGTTTACTTATAGGTACTACTAACACTGAATATAAGCTGCTAAATGTTTTAAGTAAAATTCTATTGAAAATATACCAGAAATCTCAACTCAAAGTCTATGATAGAATTCCCATAAAAGAAAAGTAGGTATATCATAAAAATTCTATTACGATGTTTAAAATCACTATTTGACTAGAAATAGTTCCGAATAATCTGAGTAAGAATATAAAACTGTGTAATTTCCTCACGTTGGAGTGCGGTATGGAATATATTTTCATATTATATTATTCTCTACGTGATAAAGGTCGATAGCACACACATTACTGACGCTAGAATAGAGAAGTATAATAACACCTCAAACCGACACTTCAATTTTTTCAATATTTGTATTGTAGGTATAAGGTGATTGACACATTTCAAGATACGATACTTTTCAAACATGTCGGGCCTACTTTCAATTCTAAAGTGCTTTATTTGCGCCGTGGTATAACTTTGTGCTTATATTTGTATAATGTTCGCGTGGTCCTAGGATCGATATTCGGGTCAGACAATATGTTATTGGCACTACCACATAACGAATATCACATTCAGCAGCAATAAATTAAAATTCGCGACAGTGCTATAGCATATCGTTTTAAAATTGTGTAACAGCACTATGTAGATCTAATCGTACTTACAATACATATTTATTTACATTACATATGTTTACTGTAACAATTAATACATCACTATCATATACTGTTGTTTGTCAAATCGTATCGTAGCTATTAAATTAACACTTGAACTATTTTATAATTGTCTCTGTGGCTGTTATTCTTAGTTAATTAGGATGTAAATATATCTTTAATTACCGGGCTTGTAATAAAAGCTTTTTTAAGGTATTATATCAAGCTAATTACTAGTAATTTTTACGACAACGGAAAAACGATAAACCTAGGTAAAGCGTAGTGGTTAGTGTAACCGACTGCCACGCCTGAGGTCGCTGGTTTGATTCCCGCACAAGTCAAACATTTGTGTGCATGAACATGGATGTTTGTCTCGGTCTGGGTGTTGGCTGGGTCAGTCTATGCATAATATGTATGTATTTACACACAAAAAGTATATATGTATGTTTATCCATTGTCAAGTACCCATAGTACAAGCTCTGCTTAATTTGGGCTAGATGGTGTTGTATGTATGTGATAGAATATAGAATAGAATATATAACTAACCTATAATACAGATATAAAATAAAATAATAATAGTATCCTTGTTTTTAGACCTTTAATCATAATGCAACGCGCTAGCCATGTCGATTAGCATTTAGCATAATAATTAACTCGTTGACATATTGGTTTCCTCTCAATGCTTTCTTATGAAATACAAGTATCTAAATAAAATTGTTAGCCTTTTTAATTACCTCGCCGTGTACCCCAGGTCCACATGTGTTGTGTGTCCAGTTAACCAGAAATGGACTGTTGGCTTTTTTAGAACGCACATAATATCGCAGTCAGTAGCGACATAACTTGATAAAATTTTCGTGATTATAAATTGTTCTATCATTCAGGATAATCACTATTCTCAATGTTTGGTAGCTAGTTTTATCACTACTATTCATAACTGCAGGTCAATACTCAGACATTTCATAAAATATATTCGGTCGTCAGCATATAATTAGTAACATAATTAATGTTGCTGACCATTCATAATTCTCATGGGTTTGAGCCCACGCTTTTGATTTTTCCCGATGAATGAGACACTTTGGACTGTAATCAGATAGGTTTCTATCCATCCTCGATCCCAGCTATTTATAGATACAGTCGAGAGTAAAATTAGTTAAATTTAGGACAACACAATCGGAATCAATTTTTTTACTAGACTAAACAATTTGACAGCCAATATTAAGATGAGTAAACCAATCTCACACTCGGTTTGACAGGTGGCCTCAACAGTTGCCAAACACGAAGTTTGCGGTCGCATCGCTCTACTTACCTTCAAGGCTTCAAGGCGATTGGCTACAAACGTAATAGAACGTAATGATAGATAACTTTTAGTACGCACGTACATTAATGTGAAATATGTAGGTAACGCAGAGGTTTTCGAGTAGAGATAACAGCATTGGGCTAATCTGGATGTGCTTGAATTTGTATGTACATATGTATATATATTTGAATGCACTGATAAGTTACTGTTTATGTTACAATTACGAAATTATGCCATAGAAACATGAGCTATGTCCAAGTATTATACGATAGTAAATCATCAAAATGGCCACGACGCGACGTGGAAGACCTTCACTGGACAAAGAACAAAAACTAAGCCCTTGAAGGCTACGTTATGGTTAACAGCTAACATAGTGAATGTTGTTGTGCCCTTAACAAAGACACGCTGTCATTTCGACTAATATATTCATGACCAGTGTAAGTTCATGGCGTAATGAACTTAATATCTGTTGTGAATTCGTTAGACTAAATGAATAAAGGAATCCTTTGCAATTTGATGGGTATTCAATTTACGTATTATTTTATGGCTACCGAATTCAATGCTTCAATATTGACAAGGCTTTTGCATTTATCGAATAGTGTTCATGTAAATAATATGTTACCTAAAAATAAAATAGATAGAATAAGAATTATAAGTGTTTACATGATTTTTATAAAAGAACTAGCTGCGCCTCGCGGTTTCACACGCGTAAGTCCCGATGCCGTGAGAATATCGGGATAAAGATAAAGTAGCCTATTATAGTTAATTCAGGTCTCCAGCTATCTACGTACTAAATATCATCGCAATCGGTTTACGGTAGTTAAGTTTTCTTAAATTTTCTAATTTTCGGTGCAACTTTCTCAATTTTTCTTTCATAAAAACCTTCTCCTGACTATAACAAACACAATAAAAAAAGAGTTAGAGAAATTGGTCCAGCCGTTTACGCGTGATGCCGTGAGCAAGGGAAATAGGGATTCATTTGTATATATATATAGATTCATTTAGGACTAATGTTGTAGTAAGAAGTAAATTTTTTAATACCATTTTAGACGGAAATCGAAACTTTTACTGCATAGTCTTTTTAATAAAAAATTGTATATCAGACCTAATTACATATTATATTAAGTTGAAATATCTGTTTCCATGAAATGGTTTTCAATTGCCATTAGCCCCATACTCTACATTGAATGTACCGAAAACATCAACTGTCGACAAATTGCCGTATTCCAGTGAAATAATAACGTCGCATATAAACCTAGATTTTAAAAGCAGCTATGCTCTAAGTTCTAGGTAATTCTGTTAAAAAAACTGTTTGCCAAACAACGTATGTGCTAAATCTAGACAGTTATATGACCCACTACCTGCCATCTTTTGTAAACACTACCGAGAAAAAGATACAAGTCTCTGGCAAGAACTACTGTCGTTCATAAAGTTCTCGAGTCGTCGCAGTATTTTCACCTTATCTACCTCAAGTCGTAAAACATTCAGGCGAGAGGACGCTGCCTCCAGCTAGACATTCCAGACACCGCCTAGATGTATTTATTTGGTAATATTTTATTACGAAGCAGCCAGATTTGATAATAATTAATATCTCAGATTTAATACCTGATAGGATATTTATTGTTATAGTAAATTGAATTTATTGTTGCGGGCTTATATCTTAAGATTCATAATAATTTAAGAGCTTGTATCAAATTAATGTTCTCGCCAAAATCTTTACGTAATAAATAATAACATCCTATATTGTATGCCGTTTCAATTTGATGATGTAAAATGTATGAGCCCTCAAAATAATTAATGTAAATATATTGCTTGTCGTCAAGGCGATGTAATTTGATTGTTGATACATATAAAATTTTATTACAACGCATCAGTTTCAGTCCAGAAATTTGATACACTCTGTTCCTCTAAGACTTGCTATATACGCGAAAATCCTAACTAATATTATAAATGCGAAAGTGAGTTTGTTGTTTGTTTATTTATTTGTTACGTTTTCACACCTTAAGTACTCGACCGATCATGATGCATTTTGGCATACACGATGTCAGGGGTATAAAAAAGATATGTAGTACCTGTTACTAAGAAAAAGTACTGTTAGTAACCTAACCTACATTTAGGCGAGAGAAGCCGCGGGCAAAATCTAGTACTAATATTCTAAAAGTATTTACTAGATACCTTGACGATAAGTTCGCTTTATAACTCCACTCAAGTCCTAAACTGTACATAGTTGAGCGTTTTCTTTAAAACTATAGCAGTGACCTTTAATTCAATTCAAACCGCTTGCAACAGAAGTATAAAATCCAGCTCAGTAGACTGAGAAACGACAATATAATAAATACCAGTAATTTACTCTAACAAAGTGAAAACTTGCCGCATTGTTTCATTCACTAAGTTTTTTCACATGTTCCGCTACAATAAAAACGTTTTAGTACAATGACCTCTCCACGCATTCCGTAATCCATTATAACATTATTATTCGCAAATGCTTCGTTATAACTGCTTCTTGATGCTTTGTTTTGAATACACTGTTATTGAGTACTCTGTAAATATATTCTGCACGTATTGCACCTGTGTATTGCACCTTCGGTTTTCGAACTTCTGTTTAAATTTTGCGTTAGATATATCAATAATTGACCTAGGTCTACACGAAACTGTGTAAAACTGCAATGTTTAAAACCTTTCAATCAGTTATCCTGCTAACCTGTGTGCAATGTAGGTGACTCGATATCTTCAGCGATTATTGCTTACCATTAACCAAGGTCGGGCTTGTCTGCCAATACTTACAATTTACAAAAAACTTGTTAGTGAAAATACCTATAAAATCCTTACAAGCGTTAGAAAACTATAATTGTTCTGACAAGTTCAGTCACAAATCAACGATATTTTATGTGACGTCGTATCTTTAGAATGGGGAAAAGAAAAATTGTTAAAATGTTTTTTGGTATAGACTTATGGAGTTTTATCGTATAATAATATTCACAAATATTGCTTATATAGAAGACTATTAATATAATAAGCAAATTTGCTTGTCTTATCAGCATTGTTTGCGACTGCTGCGGATGAGATCCTAAATTTGATTTCCGTGTCCGACAAAGCATGATGGATCTTATCGGACAAGAAATTCTGTTAGTAAAAAGTCAGTAGTAGCACGGAGTGCTAAATTGTGCTGTGCTATTGTGTACATACATACATAGTTACACGACTCTGGGTAGTAGGTAGGTACCTTCCTATCGTGTTTAAAATCCCTACAATCATCATCAATGCTTGATATAATATTCATTTATTTTCCCTTCATTCTCCTCTGCACCTCTGTATTTAGAAGTAATGATCACATTAATCTATATATTAATACGTGAAGCGAAAACTTTGGATCACTTTTTACGAAAATTGGGCGGACGGAGGAGTATGAAATTTCGCACACTTATAGTTTATACAGAGAAGAAGTGACGAATCCTAATATTTATATAAAATATGCATTAGAAATACATTAAATTAATAATAGTAATAATAATAATATTCTACCACATACACACAACACCATCTAGCCCAAACTAAGCAGAGCTTGTACTATGGGTACTAGACAATGGATAAACATACATATATACTTATTTTTTTGTAAATACATACATATTATACATAGAAACACCCAGACCAAGACAAACACCCATGTTCATGCACACAAATGTTTGACTTGTGCGGGAATCGAACCCGCGACCTCAGGCGTGGCAGTCGGTTACACTAACCACTAAATTAATGAAAAAACACCACGCACATAACCATGCATTTGACACACGCAGTCGAAGCGCGTAACTATGGTTACACATATCAATACACATATCAATACATACATATATCAGCAATATCTTACAGGCAAACTTTGGTCGAATTTCGAGCACTAGGCGACCGCTAGTACTATTAAATGTCCATAAAATATTTCTAAACAGAGTCTGTACCATAATTAGTTCACTAACAGGCACATTATAATCATTCCCTCAGTTCATATATTTTCTCATCGGGTCTTTAAAACTTTCGTAATACTTTAGGAATGGAATTTGTTTGGATCTATTCGCGGCACCGGAGTTATTTAGCTACCGGTGCAAATGCCTGTCGAATAATTCCTTCGCCTTACTGGAAACTTTATGTTCTGGTAAATACTTTATTAAATATTTATTGAATTAAGTGATTGATTGGACTAAATATGTAGTATTTTAAAACGGTATTCATTTCACAACTCAGTAAAAGGTTTACAACATACATAGATAATCTCATGTCTATATATATTCCCGATAGTGTAGATAAAGATGTAATTCAACTACTTTTCGGCAGCTATGGAATAGTTAGGAACCGCGATGGTATGATTTTTTTAGGCAGGGAACCTCAGTGACATTTTCACCAGAAATCAAACACTACATATGAATAATCGGTGATTTATGGTGTCGACCCTTTATCTTAATTGTTAAATAATTATATTATTATACGGTTATGCCTCCAAAATACGTCTTTAGAAACTATCAGCACCATAATAAAACTTCATACTGAATACAGTGTAATATTTTTGTATGTAAATTTATGGTTTTTACATTCCTGACTCTGTCTTTCTTTAGCACTACTCTAGTGCTGACCTAAGACTTTAAGAACCCATAGCTCGAAACCAAAGCACGCTCTCTAGAGAAATATGTAGCATACAAATTCCATCCTCTGTGGTCAGACACAACACGAACAAGAACAAAAAGAGCTTACCTGATGCTATCGTCTGGTAATTTGGTGTTCACGTAGAAAAAGAGAAACCAATATATTTATTCAAGTATCAAAATTCATACAAAACCTTAAAGCTTACTATATGAGTTCTACCTAAAGGTATATTTCAATTACTTCTTACTGCATGCCACAGCAACGGATAGACATAGCTTGCATCTATTTCCACAGGAAACCACATGTTACAAGTCCAGACTAATCTATCCGATAACATACATGCCTTTCATTCCCTTACCGCAATGTAATGCGATATGCCAACTGTTTCCTAATATTCGAAAGCCATAATCGTCTCGGTTGGCTACCTCGGACAATATGAAGGGTGCCACCTGGCTGCAACGGTGTGCTGTGGTGTATTACCATAGAGGAAGTCGGTGATCGATCGGTGTTTTAATCGAGAATATGTAGAAGGAATAGGCGCTGTTTTTGTAAATGTACAGTTCTTGTTGCTGTTTAGAGTGGTAAGTCAAGTACGTATCCTATTATCGGTAGTGCAACATGTGTCTAAGACTAGAATATTTAGGTGAGCGCTGAGAGCTAACCATAAGAGACTTGTTAGAGTTTAGCGCATGATCTTCTTCTTTCGTGTGGTTAGTGGTCAACCTGTTATCAAGAGTTGTTCAAGCCGCCCGTAGGCCTCTGACATGGCTTAACGAATGCTATCAATTTGACAACCGACCGACTTTTTACGTGCCCTCCGAAGCACAGAGACGCTCAGATGAAATACCACTAAGCGGTCACCCATCTATAGACTGACCACACCCAACGTTGCTTAACCTCGCTAATCGTTTACCGATCAGTAAGTGCAACTGGCTATGAGCGCCTCATAAGCCAGCTTCTATGTTATTGCTAGGCTTGAGTATCATTTAATATGAGCTGTAATAAGTATACTTCACAATACGACACAAATGTTAGTTAATACACAAAATACATGTCTTGCTCACTAACAAATATTGTTATTATGAACCTGATTGTTGTGCTAATACTGGGCAAAGGACACTTTCTCCTTTTACCTTCTATATGTAACAATCTGGATCTGGTCTTCTGTGTATGCCTATAAAGGAACCAAGTTTCAATTACCAGACACCTAATCCAGTTTAATTAGCTGGATGCCTAACAAATGTGTTAACATAAAAACGAACTAATTATTAAATCTGGCCACCAAGCGATTCCACAAATCTCCAGCCATTAAAGTTTTGACATGAAGAACGTTAGCGCATAATTACTTACATTGACATAATTTACAACCTCATAATCATTTCAATCTTACACTATAAATTCATGCTTCGTTTAGCAACGATATCTTTCATTCAAACTCCGCATGCGATGTATCGAGTACCAACATGTGTGAATGATACAATGCTAGTATAATTACTTGTGCACACTAAGATTCAGTTGACCCAGATATCACTCATTATTTATAGTCTAGTATAGATCGATCATTGCCACCCGGCCATTGGCATTTAGCCGTATAGTAAACGTGTTTTCAAATTCATCAGTTAGTACATCGGTAGACATTGCGTGAGTGCGTCTCCACTAGTCACACGCTCTTATTTCTCTGCTCCTATAGCAACTATTTACGCGAAAAGCAACTTTATTGATGTTCTATTAAAGTGTATTGTGACGGCATAGTTAAGTTTGTTGCCAGTCTCGCCTAATTACTCGACGGTGACGAATGGAAGCGACGTACCGTGCGAAATTCCTATGAAATCTTCAATGCTCACTGTTTCAGCCTGTAGTATAGTGTAACGCTTTCAACCTGTTATACCGGCAGTAATATTGAATTGTTCAGTGATGTGCTAATTTTATGGTGGGTTTCCTTCAGTGTAATGTTGTATAATCGGATTTTAGCTCCCGTTCCAAAAGGTTTGTTATTTTTGACTTTATCTATTGAAGATGCTAATAAAATGTTACAAACTTCCTGGTTTCGTTAACTTGTCGTAGCATGAAACTTATTTACATAATAAACATCTTCCCAGTGGTTGGTAAAGGTGTATAGCTTCCACGTTTTGCCAGTTAAGCCGCCAATTTTATGTCTATTGCCAAAGCTGTATGAAACTTCGCAATAGCTTTTCCTCGAAAAAGCCCAAGAACTACAAATTGATCACAAGACTACTCAACAGCCCCGCTGGTAATTTTTGAACCCACAATGCAGTCAAAATTTTTGACACAGAATAAGGATCAATATTATCAATTTAAAGAAAAATATTGATAAGTATTTAATACTACTTTTCTTAAAAAATTATATAGGCTACCACATTTCAATTAATTTTATTTATGTACTTACTATAGTGTAAGTATTAAAGATAATACAAGTGAGTAAGAATATTATAAAGTCTTACGTTAACTATTTTACATGTTTATATTTACACTTTCGCCGATGTATCTTCTTTAGCCGCTATGATCACGAATTTCTTGCCGTTACCAGGGCCGCTAAAAAGCAACCGATCAATAATAATAATTCGGTAGGTATAATGTTATTATCAAGTTCCCATTATGTATATGGAGTATTAGAGAGAGAGAGTAACGATTATATCAGATAAGATAAGAATATTATGCTAAATTACAGATGAATAAATTTTACTCGGCTTCACCAACATTTCTAAGGAAACCTTCAGCATTAAGTCTTCTCACGACATTTACCTCAACGTTAAAGCGTGTGTAAAATTGCAATTTGCATATTTTATTAAAAGTACTCGATAAGTGAATACTAATTATTTTTATCGTATCGCCTTGTACTTCCCACGTGTTTGCTATTTCAATAGTCTAGACATTGCAAGGTTGCATTCAATTGATAAAAACAAATCTTATAGTTTCTTTTTAAATATTTATCCTGGAGGGCCAGTGGCATAAGTGCAAAATTGACAGCTGATTGCGAGCTTACGGGTTTAGTTTTTAGCAGATTTTTTATTGGTTTTTTGTCAGCGTACCTACATTTAAAACCCGCATATAGGCAGGACTGTCAAGGACGGCATCAGAAGACGACGAAATGCGTTCCCTGGTATCACCACATGATAGCCAACATGTAATACAATTCTGTCTTACCCTAAAGTATGTGCAACACAAGCAAAACTAATAAAGTGTAAACACTTAACTTCTCTACAACTAGCCAATGTCATGTACACCGTAAGTGTCACCTATACTAATTATTATAAAGCTGAAGAGTTTGTTTGTTTAAACGCGCTAATCTCAGGAACTACTGGTTCGATTAGAAAAAATATTTTAGTGTTGGTTAGCCTATTTATCGAGGAAGGCTACAGGCTATATAACACGTAGCGTGGTGTTATATAGCCTGTAGCCTTCCTCGACCCACGAGGCCGTCGCAGTAACAATAAACGCGGGTAAAACCGCGGGAACATTTAGTATCAGATAAAATACTCAGTAACGAAAATTTTTTATTGTATTACCTAATATGTACAATAAAAAAATTTCGTTACTGAGTATTAATTTTTGTTACAACAAACCATGTCATACATATTAATGTATGACATGGTTGTGCTATTAAATAAATAAATAATATTGTGGATAGCAAAATCATTATACAAGTTACCTTATTCTGGATTTGCATGCCGACGACATCGTAAAAGGGAATTGACACTTACAATCAGAGATGATGAATACCGTTGCGATTTAACGAGCTTGCCTATCAGTTAGCACGTTTATGGAGAACGCATTCTGACTCTTTTGATTTACTACTAATCAATCATTTACCTTTTACGTACTTACTGTGCAGACACGTTCCTTATTCAGATAATAATGTTATAGATCTAGAGGCTATCTATAACATTATCTTTCACGCACTATCCATTGAGTTCTAGCCTATTTAAAATTATTAGGTTAGACGAGTTAAAATGAATTTGAATAATCTGTTAACGAACGGACTAAAAAATTTATTGCGAGATACAAACGAGGTAAAGCCGACAAACTGCCTGATCTAATTCTTTTTCATTTTCCAACCGGAACAGTACTTTTCTTGTGGTTGAAACGTATCCTATGTCGTTATCTGACCCTTCTATGTCAAATTTTATGATGATCGGTCGAGAAGTTAGACGTACAAGCGTAACAAACAAACAAATAAACTCACATTCGCATTTATAATATATGTTAGGATATTAATTAGAATAAGAATAATATTTTAGAATAAGACCATTTTGGCAATAATTCACCCACTTTGCCAACGAACTTCGTCTTTGTTTCCAGTCACAGTGGCAATATCGGTACCAATGTCGTGAAGTCAGCCTGTATGAGATGGCTTGTTGCTCTGTACTTTCCAAAGCGTTGCACCTTACGAAGGCCATTAGCGTCGGTCCCTTTATCGCTTTATTGCAAGTGTCATTATCCTAACTCGTTAGTCATACGCTAGTATAACCCTCGCGACCGGCTGACGGTTGGTCTTCAAGAATCTAATAGATTGCGGCGACGCGACGGGCCTTCTATGTGTTGGTAGATAATGCATAAATATGACATTCTAATACACTGCTGGTAAAGTAATAGGCTCGTTCGTTTAATATTCATCATTTAATTGATTGAAGGGCAAATAAAATGATACGGTTATTTTTTCAATTTAGTATTAAATATATTGGGTGTGAGTGTTGAGTCTACTATATAACCATAAATATGATAATCTATAATATATTTATATTGCAAGTGAAGACGTGGTCCGTATTTAGTATAAATTGTTATTTATCTAATACTACGCTCGTTTCTTCAAAAGGTAAAGTAACCTATGTTATTGCCAAATCTGATGCTATCTTCATGCTAAAGATTGCAAGTGGTTTGACGGTTCAGTCGTGAATACAGACAGAGCTACTTTCGCGTCAAAGTAGTTAATCGTTAGTTGTAAAACCGCTTATCAAATTAATTACTAGTATTCTTGCTGACCCCTCCAGTTAGGCACGATGCTTGTGTAACGAGTGGGCTTACGTTGGTAGTACAAAGAAGATTCGAATCCGCCTTATTAATAAGGCCACCATCGCTTTCATTTAAGTTTACAATTGCAACGAAACTTTATCAAATAACATATGATTATTATTAATCAATTTTATTTCTTTTTCAGGTAAATATCGACTTTATGTAAATCATCGGTCTCGTAAGATTCTTTAATAACTGTTAACAAATTTGTAATAAAAGCTCATTGATTCATATCAATGAGCTTTTATTACAAACTTGTTAGTATTCATTACTGATTGATGCTGCTCATAACTTTGCTAACGAAACTTCATTTGATAGGCGCCACTGAATCTATTTCCATTTTGATTGTGAAATGAAATATGAGGTAACAGTGTTGATTGTGGATCGCTACTTGCCTATGCAACGACTCAAGAGAAATTTTGCGTAGGTGCTGTTAAGGGCGTTGGAAAGTTATAATAGCACTAGAGATCAAGTAAGACATTCTCATCTACAAACATAAACGGATAAACATGTAAATATGGCTGTCGTGTCCGCAATACAGAATCGTTCTAAGTGCTGTTCGCACAAGAAAAATTCTGAATCGCGGAGGACTTTACAATCTTTGAAACAACGGACACAAAGAACACCCAAACTCGGATTGACTGTTTGTAAAGTTCTTGTGAACACAAAATAATAATTAAATTCGTTAATGTAAAACAAACTCAGCTGATATAAACATAATAAATTATTCGATTTTGCGTATTGCACAAGACGTTTTCCTACAATATATCATACTTTGCAATATCCTAGGAAGGCATTTGCCGCATCGGGCCTCGTTTAACATAAATATTTGCAATTAAAATTAAGCTACACCACCCTATCCGTGCTATTATTCAAATTGCACGCCACAGGAGACCTCAGAAAGTTTCAAATTAATTAAGAGGGCCATAAGACGGCCCGTTAAGGAAATAACAATGAAGGTAGCCCCTTAACTTAGGCATTATTTATTGCGGGCCTGAGGACTATTACACTTGCCCCCTGTCATCATCTTGCGGCTTTTAAGGCGACCCCTTTAAGTTCCGCATATTTTCGCAAAGTGCAATCCTTTGGGTGCATATTCATTTGTCAGATGTAAACGTTTCCGCGACGATCGCAATAATTTTAAACGAGATAGGAGCTCTTCTTGCTGACATTAAAGAGATTCTGAGGAAAATGATAATTGAATAATACCACATTCGTTTTGTATCTATGAAAGCTAGTAAGAATTCTGCAGAACTCTAAAAGCTAGTTATGTCAACATTAAGTAAGACATAACTCAGTATATCGACTGTTATGTTAGTCGTTAAAATACTCCGCCCAAAAACAATAACTGTATCGTAATCAAATTTCCTCGAACAGAAGCAAAATATGATAGTGAACACTACATTTCACTATTTCCAATAATACTTATCTGAGATACGGAGAACACGCGTTCAGAGGATTGCTAGTTCCAGCCGATATATCTCAAGTGTGCGATATTTTCTAGTGACATCTAACAAATCAGTCTTCACAATAGAAATTCTCGGTAAAATCTATTGTGCACAATGCACATTTTCACACGACGACGTCGTATTTGGCCCGATCCTATTCCAACGGTAAAAGGTATCACGAAAGTATAAGGTCATAAAGCTGTGTATGCAGTGTATGTGATATACAGGGTGTCCCAGAAGATGTGAATCAGATTGTAACGAGAGATTCCTTAGGTAAGGACCTTTCAATTGTGCTAAAAAAAATATTATGATCTTTGGTTAAAAAAAAAAAAAAAAGTTTTTAAAAAAATACGACTTTTTTCAGACTTAACTACAGGTGCTTCGTTTATGGCTAATTTTTATTTCTTTTCACTATTATTATTTGTGAAGGATTGATTCGTCAAATTACAAACGATTTTTTTTATAACTGACGTAGTTTTGAAGTCGTAGCATAATTTTGGTGTATTTTTTTGCATCAAAGAAAATCTTGTACATTTGACCAACACAACATATTTTTTTTATTTAGCACATTTGAGACGTCCTTACATCTCGGAATCTCCCGTTACAATTTGATTCACTTCTTCTGGGACAACCTGTATGTCAAATTGTATCGTCGCAGTCAGGTGAAGTCTGAAGGATATTTTAAAACGTATTGTTTCTTAAATGTTGCATTTGAGAATTAGACACATCAAACATTATAAAAAGTTCAAATTCATTTTAGAATGCAAACGAGTCTCTTTTTCGATTGGGATAGAATTAGTTGCATTTCGCAACATTCACGCGCTAAAACTCCACTATTTTAGGTGTCATCTCATTATGCGCATTACGTATTCAGTTCGCAGCTCTTGAAGCGAAATATGCATAATTCCGCATAGGGACGCTGACGTATCGCTTGCACTTTTTCTTTGTCGACGCGGTGCCTCCGGCGACATAGGTTCTGCATGCTACGAAGTACATTCTTCCTCAGGTTTCTGCAGTCTGGCAACTTTCATACGTATAATTTTAGAGAAAATTGCCTTCAAAGCCTTCACTTTAAGAGCTCATTGTCTGCAACTTTCAACTTCCCTTAACTTCCTTTTATTGAAGTTAAAGTGTAGCATTATCGTCTTTCGAAAACAATAACCGTATTTCTCTTAGTAAATCTTTCGTTACAGATGCTGCCTAGGGACTTAATAAATTAGATTCTCATGTTCATAATACCAATTTCCTAACCGAGAGTGAACAAACAAAATTGTGTATAAGCGAATGGAGAGAAAGAAATGTACTCATAGATATTTTATTTTTGTTCTTATAATTCTGTGCGTAAACTTTGTTAGGGAATATGAAAGCGAGTACAGTTAACCGAATTGCTTTTATCACATTTATTTGTTTTGTTTTGTTCTTTGTCGCATTTGATTCTTGATACGAAACGTTTTATTTGAAAATATAAATGAGCCAATTTCCATCCGTTTGATGTCTTGTTATTGTTTTATTATCATTTTTAATGGAAACAGAAATATAACTATACATAAACATGTATTAATGTGGAAATAATTTGTGACGGGTTTATTGGCTGAAATTAGTGTCTTCTTTTACACTTAACATATATAATATTAGTCAACTAAACATACATTTCGTAATACAAATGTTTGTATTTTATACAATATCTGTCTGTTTATCAATTGTCAATATTTTGTCATAAGTCTTCAATATTTTATCTCTGCTATTGAACTTGAATGTCGATGACCCCTCCAATATATGTAAGGTAAATGATACATAGGTCGATAACAGGGTTGTCACCGAACTTTCTTATAATATAATATAATATGCTCTGTACATTTATGTAAATATATTTTTAACATTGGCGAGTAAGAGTTAATATGTTTAGAATGGTTGATAATGTTATGAGGCTTAACAAGAAAGTTCCTGAGAGTGATATCGCAAGCTATAGGGATTAAGTAGTAAAATCTCTGACAGGATATTAATCAGATAAGTTAATGTAATGTTAATAGGAAATACCAGTTCCAAAAATACATATAATAATATACATAAATGAACATTCCAGTAAGCATATATTTTTAATTAACTTCTTGACATAATGTCAATGCTTTAAATATTTTAGATTATCATCAATCATTTCATATTGTATTGTACCTACCACGCTGCACACGTTCACATCGACGACCACCCACACTCCCCCGCTTCCAACGAACACTTACAAAACGTATTAGCGGGTGACAACCCTAATAATATGTCCGAGACACTTATCTGTTCTTTGAAAGTGATTGTGTAAATACTTGGACGTTAACGTTTGAAGTCGGATCAGCATCGGTCTAGTTATTTTACACTGTGTTGAACAAAACACTTAGGTAGATGGATGTTGCATGCTTCAGAAATATGTGTAAGATTTTCTTTCCGTAAATCACACAGGCAGAATAGAATCATATTTTGTTTTTAGACGTTTATAAATGTTTGTATTGCGTTTTTACTAATAAGTTGGACTGTAAGTGCAGTATCTGCCTGTTTGCTTAAGTATTGTAATGAGCGTATCGAAGAAGTTGCGTGGTTAATTTAAATATTTTGGTGATTAACAAATTACAAAAATATTTTCACTTAATGTGAATTATGATCACTCCTTGTTCAGAGGTATGCATTTATACCTAACTGTATTTTATGAGTTTGCAATTTTGGTTCTAAGATATTGCTGTGTTACTTGTGATTGACGAATAACAAAACGTTGTTAACCTCCTCAAAGGATAGCTGAGAAATTACGTTATAATTTCGTATACAAAGTACCTTACCTTATATGGGGGCCAGTCAGTGCAGACCGGCGACACTTCGACCCAGTGGGATCTTTTGTGTCGACACTCTCCCAATAACGACTGCCATAGATATTCATAGCAGCCGGGACCAACGGCTTAACGTGCTTTCCGAGGCACGGAGCAGGCGATAAAATTGTCAATCAATACGCACATAATTTCGAAAAGTCATATAACTTCCGAAAGTCAGAGGTGCGCGACGTGGGTTCGAACCCGAGACCCTCTGCATTGCAGTCTGTTGGTCTCCCCACTGAGCTATCGCTTCTCGTGTATACAAAGTAAGTGTGTACCACTCAGATATTCCCTCATATTATATTTACTGGGTCATTTACAAACACTTTAATACTTTTGTTCTTAATTGATTAGCAACTTATCTGAGTTTCTTTTTACTATGCCGACATATTAAGTGTCGACCCGTACTGACAATATAGGAGATTAAATAAGCAACGTGTTAAATAAAAATTACTGCAATATTACTTATGCGTACAAAGGGTTAGGCTTACGTGTAGTACAACCATATTTTCCAACTATATACTTAGTTCTCGTTCATGTAATAGAAAGTGAGATTTGCCGTCTATTGGCCATAGTTAAAGAATAATGGTGACTCGGGTATAGGGATTCCTTTTTCTCGAGCAATCCTATCCACCGTTACCATCAGCACCATAACAGTTAGTATTGTCCTGTATTGTGATTAAGAGTTAAGCTAACTAATTAAGAAGATTAGTACTACTATTCTATCCATTTCAGTCGCCAAGCTTCGCCGTTAGAGCAAAATAGCCTTGCATGTTCCCCATTTCATTGCGGTAGATAGTGGTTTGCCTATTGCCTTTAGGCATTGATTCTTTTATGATATAAATACAATTGTCTATGAGCGGCTGCTAGAACTTATCCTCTGTGCCAAAACTGCTTACATTAGAGGACAAACAGGGCAGTGGTTATATAGTTTGCCACATGGAAAAGGCATTGGATTTGCGATTGAGAGGTCTTGAGTTGTAATGCCACTAATTGCAAAACCGACGTAAACCGACTCCTAACACAAGAATTCCAGCTTACGCTGTACGTGTTTACAAGAAAACTAGTATTACGTAAATGACTAATAATATTGTCAGAAATTGCTCTGCCCAAGCTCTTCATTCCGGAAGCTCAGAAACCCATCTTCTTACCTACCAAACATTAGTTAGTCTTTGTACAAGAATAGTTGTCTTAATCGCCCAGTTTCTTAAAATATTTACATCTTCACAAGATCGACTTGTACTAAAAATATATACGACAAGGACGTCCCGCGGTCCGTCAGATATACAATACTGTGTTGCGGTTACTGCGATTGATATCTCTATTAGCTTCAGTATTACTGATATGTACTCGTGTCACAGTTGTTTTTTTGTTCACAAGGTGACGAATAAGCATACGGTAAGCGGTGCAAGTTGCCTATAATTACTTGTAATACTAGGGCTATGACTCGCATTGTTACTAGGAAAAATAACAAAAGAAACGTAATGAAAGAGATATATGAGCCTCTGGTAGCTTAACTTTATACTACTATAATAAGGGTTTTCTGTAAGGTCTTGGATGTACAGGTGAAGAATGTCGAATATATTATTTTTTTCATAAAGGCTGCTCCCGCACTAAGAGTGATTTCTGTGTCACGGGAGACTTTACAAACATTAAAACAACGGACACGAATAACAGACTCCGAACAACCATTTGCGGACCACACAAATTTTTGTCTCGTGCGGGATTCGAACCCACAACACTCGGCGCAGCGACAGCGTCGAGGCGACCACTTAAAGTGACATAAACCATTACGCGTGCGTCTTACGGCATGTAATATAAACTAGCATTAGATTACAATTCAGCAGTCAGGGGATGTTGGGTAAGCTAACTGAACTTATAAGAAAACGTAAATAATTTTGTTTTTAAACCTACGTAATTTTACTGCCTTGGTCTTTGTCATTAGTTTACGCTTATGCAAATGTAGGCAGGTCGTGAGATCCTGGGTCTTGACTAAGACTTATATCCTTTAATATCAACGAGAACATTCACATAAATGTAACATTTACGAATCTATATTACACATGCCATAACGGTACTAGGGATTGCCTCATTAAAAAATATTGGTGCAGTCTTTGGGGACTGCCGATAGAAGTGAAACCTTTAATCCTTGATCAAAAACACTTTTTATAAACCAAAAATAATTTAAAAATGGAAAGCGTTCGGTGACGCACCATTTCTGAGATATTGTGAATATTCTAAAATAATTCAAACATGGAAAGCGTGCAATTGTGACGATGACGAAGCGTGACGATGACGCGAGTTCTATGATTTTTTTCACCCAAGAAGTGCGCAACGCGTCTAAAGAAGTTTTCACTTCAAAAAATATTTCTGTAAAGCTTAGGTTAGCCGATAAAAGTGGTTAACTATTTCGAAATACGCTAAGAGTAATTATTAAATAAGATCAGATTAATCTCTTGTCGAATACCACTCTTGAACTGCTTATACTAGTGTAAGTACGAAACCTCAAGTCTACAATGAATATACAGGTATTCCCATTTTTACCTAACAGTCTCAATTTTACAATACTGGCATTTTAAAACAAAAGAATTACAAGCCGTTTGTCCAATTAAAATGTTAATCAGTAGCTATTACAAATTGGTGCAACACTCTCAGTTAAAAAATATAGTAAATAAACCTTAGAAGAAAAGGAATGTTCTTGACGACACGAGACAGCAATAACGCAGGTTCATTCACTCGCGAAGTGGCGTGCGTTCTGAAGCATAATCCGCGGATCTAAGAGATTACAGAATGGCTTCCCTCCTGAATTACTGCTAATAGTTTTACGTACTGTTACGCTGCAGTTCATGTACTGAAAACGAGAACATCCTTATTTAAAAACATCCTTTTTGTATCGTTGTAATTCTGTGGACTTGTTAGAAGTTTATGTAAAAATAAACTCGAATAATAAATACTAGGGTTTGCCCAGTGGTCGATTTTTGACCATAATTAGTTTTGAAAATTTCAGGATAACATATATGAATTTACATATTCCATATTTTTTTTACTCTTTAGATTCTTTTATTGTATATTTGAGATTGTACCCTTAAATAATTATAAAAACTGAAAATCAGCTGGCAAACAGAGGAAAAACTCTAAACTATTTTTCTCTATCTATTTATATATAGATACACATAGCTTTGGTATATAAATATTCAAATCGATATTACAATGCAAATTTACTCGGAAGAATTATTAATTAATTATATGTTCTGATGGTCCGTGCATAATATAAACTACGTATTAATTAATTAGATCAATGGGCTTTTGTCATCCATATATATAATACGTATCTAACGGGAATAATAATACGTAACGATAATGCATATTGCTTATATTAGGTGCTTGACATTTCGCCCGAGGTACACCTGCCGTAATCACTTCACAAGCTATTATTATAATCACTCACTGGTTACTGAGATTTTCGGACACAATGTCTTACTCTGTGGTGGGATAAAAAGTCATTCCGGACCATCATTCAGTTTTTTTTTTTATCCTGCTAAGGTGGCTATCAAGCATACGGCCCACCTGATGGTTAGTGGTCTCCGTAGCCTATGAACGCTTGCAACACCAGAGGCATCACTTGCGCGTTGCCGACCCTTTAGGAAAGGAAGTAGGAAGAAGAAGGAGCGGGAAGGGAAAAGAGGGTGATTGGGCCTCCGGCACTCTCACTCACCAAACGAAACATAACAGTAACAATACTGCTATTTCACGTCGATATTCTGTGAGAGGGTAGTCCTTCCCCGGTCGAGCCGGCCCATTCATGCTGAAATTAGCGAGGCATTTTTGTGTCATATAATCACTGATGAACGAGCTGCGTTTAAAGCATAGCCTGATGGCATGTTATGCTTTAAACGCAGCTCGTACTATGAAAAGTCTACTAAACATTTTAGTACGTATCGAGCGGTGATTATCACAAAACGTTTTAAACGAAAGAAACATTCCTGTGCTCGAGCAGGCGATAGGCAACGACTACAAGTAGTTCTTATATAAATCATGTAGTATAAATTAGAGTGTGTGCTGTCAACTGTACTGAGCGAGTTAATTTACTGTCCTTGTACTTAATAAAGTTGTTTATTGTGTTGATAAACAGTTAGGACATTTAATAGCGCTATAACTCATGCTGTTTTTATTCAGCTTTGTCTCGTTAAATTGGATCTAGGTTTTGCCTTTCATCGTAAAATGAAAACTCGCTAAGCTGGCTTAGGAATAATGCACCGTCGAAAATCTTATTAAGTTAGGCCTTTCATAAGCGAAATAATCAAAGAAAACCAATTTCTTAGTCTGATACTAAAAAACGTTGTTCCATAGAAGCTTACTGAAGAAAATATTTTATTCAGAAATATATCTTTTTCGTAGCTTTTAGTAAAATGAAAGCCTTGGCTTAAACTTTTCTTATTAATACCTAAATTAATAAGAAAAGTTTAAGCCAAGTCTTTGTTATAACATATTATTATACTTATATAATCTTATTATGGAACATGGATAATTTTAGCTCAAATGACTTAATAACACAGTAATTTTCAAACAAATTACAGCTAATTAGTCTGTGAGTCTATTATCATACGTGAGACTGAGACATTCAGATTTTTTTAATTAGTCTCTACTTCTAGCTAAAAATAAATTTCTAATCTTAGGCTTCTTCGCTTTTTGTATAACTTGACCTGCTTTGACGCTGGATTGTTCATAAATAAACATCAGGCCGTCTGTAATAAATAAACACACCTCTTTATTATGTAAAAGGAGGATTCCACAAAAAGTGAGTCACCGGGCGCTACGAATACCTTCTGTATCCAGACTAAGCTATTATATTTTATCTCTATCTAGTTTGCCGAAAGTGATCCCACTGGCTCTGGGCCAACATCACGACAGACAAATATTTTGGGGGCAATTCATTCGGGCCCAGTGCGCCGAACTGCGCGCCACCACGGACATAAATTCCACTACTATTTATATGGAGCTAAATATAAACATTTGACTTTATAGCCCGACCAAACTACATATTATACTCGCTGTTGATATTGTGTCACGGAAGTGGACACTTCAATATACTCTTGTGGAACTAGCGTTTTAAATTGCCATTCGTAGTTTTTGGCATTGTAAATGAGCTTACAAATATCTACAGAATAATTATAATTATAATGTGGCTATAACCCAGGATTAACCATTATGAAGTAGTAGTCTTAAAATACTGTAAGATAAGCTATGCATTGAAATAAACGGTGTTATAGGTATTTAAATTTGATACAACTTTATCGCAAAATCTAATTGTTGGTTTATCTGTTATCTATTATACAAATAAATCTTGTCAAATACAAAAATACAAATATTCCATTGGTATTTTTTTTTGCATAATGTAAGTTTATGAAGATGGTGAGATTTATGAAGATGGTGATCGGTCCATAGCAGCTTTAGATAAGGAGAGATGGAAGGAGAATGAGCATGGGCTGAGCATGGGCCCAGTAACGGATTTATACAAAAAAATACGTGCTAAATCGGCATACTTTCCCTTCTAAATTGTCGATTGGTTTAATTCGGTAGTGATATCATGGGGAAACTGTAGTTTATTATAATTATGTTATTATTTTCACTGTTACATTGAATACATACACACAATAATTGCCGTACTAGGATTATACCACAAACCGTATCGTTTACCAGATATTATAAGGTTTACTATTACTTGCAATTTAATATACTCATCCGCTATGGATTTGTTAATCCATTTGATATGAGTGGTTCACAAAGTTACTATGATACGATGTAAGTTAAAGGTGTCTTATAATCATAAATTAGTTCTATATGGGTAAAAGACACTCATTATCAGGTTATTTCCATACAAATATTGTAAGCATGTACCTATGGAAATTTGTTTATTTGATACGTTTCACCAACATTTGAATTTGAAGATAACTGAGGAAAGATTGGGATACTCTATTTTTACACAAAAAAGCAACCCACTTCGCAGTTGACAGCTAGTATATTATGTATTTATATAACAAAGAGACCAAGTACATAGACACAGATGTCCGTGACTGTAGTATTATTTCAGTAAACAAATAACATACATAGGTCATTCGTAAGCCAGGGACTATCTAGCTAGACGATTCTAACTTTCGCTACAAACAAAAACAAAAAACCTTACAATGTTTTCACGTATGCATTGCATGCTCTGACTCACGTTCTGTGGAAAGCGACGCCGGGAAAAGAGTAATGTATGGAGTTGTGCATTTTTTACGTGTCGAGAGCGCGGTGTCACCGAAGTATTGCACAGTGGGCCGAGTGCGGGCATCACGGCAAAGTCACGTACCGGAATAAACTGTAGAATAAAACAGACGAATTGTTGCAAAACGTATCAAGTAGCAGCTAAAGTGTTTTTCTTTTACCTGACCGTTATTTATGTGGATGCAAGTCGGTGTAGAATTACAGAAGTTTAAAAAACACGGCACTTTTAACACATTAGACACTGCGTTTTATGTAATGATAGAATACTGTCTCATTGTTGAAATTTGTTGAATGTTAAAAGGTTTTATTACATTTACAGGCAATATAACAATGATATTAAAATTATATATTATATTTTTATAGTAACCAATATCCAAAGATACTAGCTTGTGGCATAGCAATTAAGTAAGTTTAACTACAGGCATCGATATTAATATAAGCACAGTTCTTGGATAAGTGACACAACTCCTCAAAAATATATTAATGAATAATTTTACTTTGTTATTGTATTGAACACTTTTTGTATACTACATAATTATATATAATTAATTGATTAACGTTTTTACTGGCAATATATATTAAATAATAATCTTATGTATAAAATAATAAGAAAAGGTTCTCTTTCATATTTTTATCCTGTATATGGCAGAGAACCTTATCTAGTTCACCAGATGCAGCTCCTTAGATATTAAGTCATATATGAAAAGTTGATTGACATTATTTAAAGAACACAAAAGTCAGTTATCGGCTGCCACTTTATATATTTAATCTATTCTATTACATTCGGTCCCTTCCGCATTATATTCTCCATTTTGCCTACTTTAGATTATAGAATACAATATTAAAATGACAAATGGTTTAGCCTGCGTTCCTAGCCAGCTAGCTGTCCTCTAGGAATAAAGAATAGATGCCCTGTCTCCTAGACAGCACTTGTATGTGTAATCGTACGTATGTGATGTGTCTTGGAGTCTACATATTTTATCGTATGAAGACTTTAACATTAGATTAAAGTGAGAAAATAAAACGAATTTATAAGTGATTCGCCAAGGCTTCATTAGTCACAAAGTATTTAGTTTAAATAACTTGCGTATCCATTGAACAGCGAATAGCCTGTTTTTGAAGTGAAAACTTCTTTAGGCGCGTTGAGCACTTCTTGGGTGAACAAAAATTATAGAACTCGCGTCATTGTCACGCTTCGTCATCGTCACGCTTCGTCATCGTCACGCTTCTACGCTTTCCATTTTTAAATTATTTTAGAATATTAACAATATCTCAGAAATGGTGGTGCGTCCTACGCAAAAAATAACGAAATTTTGACCCCCTTAATAACTCTTATTTCCTGATTGATCCTGATGTATCAGGAATCCGAACCGCCATTTTTTTTTTGTTTATGCAGAAGTGTTTATGGTCAAGGATTAAAGTTTTCACTTCTATCAGCAGTCCCCAACGACTGCTCCAATTTTTTGTAACCAAGGTTCAATTAAATTATCGACGGTCTAAATTCCTTTAAAATCTGATTACCTGTTAAGGTGTTCATTACAGCCAATACCTTAAAGACATACAAAAATAATATACAACTCGTTCGTTATTGCTTAATTTGTAGTATGTTTTGTTGCACTCTAATACGGTTTACTATAAATACAATCAAGTATTCATAATATTCATATAGGAAACAAGGTGGCAGGCAACAACACGTATTCGTGCAAACATAATTCATTGTTCTAAATGTAATCCTTCCTACCAATCATTACCGATCGTTTATTTATAATGATATTGAACGCACGGATACGCAAGTGAAACTCGGATTATCGAAACCACAATAATTTTCTTGAAACAACAAACATTAAAGGGTATAATACAAATATATTAAGACATTCGCGATACAATGTTTACTTCTCAGGATTTGTTATGCAAAGTTTAACGACCCCATTTAGACTGGCGCCAAACATTGATCAAAGATTGGCACAAACTTTCGTTGACTTTGTATCGTGAGTAATTAAAGCTTAGTAATGCGAAAGTTACTTGTTACAGTTACATGCAAACTCAAAGTCAAATGTTATGGAATGATTTAGTCGAAGATCCCTTACACTTTCTCAAATCCCGTCAATAGCATTAGAATAAAGCTGGCAATACAGAAGTCCGCTATAATTGGGCCGAAAAGTCTTGGACTACAGGTGTTACCCAACTTTCAATATTTTATATCACCAATAAATAATACATTTGGACATGTGTTTTTCCTCCACAGGAGCAGGATGACTTGGCAAACAGCCTCAGAATGATAAGCTTAGGTTAAAGCAAATTTAATGGTCGAAGGCAGAAGGCAATAATTTCATTTGATGAGCGCAAGAAACAGAATCTGAAATGTTCAAACAATAACGCGAACATGGCACATATTTCGCCCAGATGCGATTAAACTTGGTTGCTTCCCGGTCCTGTCACATTCGCTTAGAACTTTGTATAATGTCTGAAGCCGTTATTACAGATTATGAGAACCAACGTTCAACTGTACTAGGAAGGAATATCTAAATATATCCGTGCTAGATTCACTGGCCATTGACTTTAAATCTTCGCAGCTATGTGCCCGATATACAATGAACCTTATTTTATAGGCACCCGTTTTATGGCGTCATAAAAATCATTTTAGCGTTTGCCGAACAAATCACATTAATAAAGGCGTCAATGTTTCGACTCACCTTGTTTTTATTGGTTTATACGTCTATAGGAGTTTGTTTTAGTTCTAGTTTTAGGAAAATAATTATTAGGGCTAGTTCTAGAAGTGGAATCGTTAAAGGTATAAAATATTTATTGAGTGCCACTTTTTACTCTTTTATTGAACAAAGACACCAATTCTTTTGTTATAGTTTTATGATAGTTTTCAAGGTCCGGTTAGATATGGCGATGTTTGTTATTACTGTGGGCAAAATACGAAGAAACATTAAGTAAGGTTGCCTTAAATGTATAGATTTACAAAACCTACGCAAAACGTTATGTGTGTGTGTTTGGATCGAATGTGAAACCTCTGTGTGGCTGTTCAACTAGGCTATCGCTGCATAATACGTGACTGAGTTGTATTTAAAACCATACTTTAAATATTATAACTCCATGGACAAAATAAAAAGTTTTATAAATAGTCCGATAATACTTGAAACAAAACAGAAGGTGCGTAAAATTCGCCTAACAAATCCGGCTCAGTGCACATTAGCAGAGGAAAGGTAAAACATTTCATTAAGTCACCGTCCGTAAAACCACTTGGAGCCACAATCCTTACGGTCTTATTCAGCTAAAGCCTATTACAGTACACCTTAAAACACGTGTGCCCTTTTCCTACTATTTACTAAAAAGAGCTACGAAAGATATTCTATTGGAGTGGTCTTATTATTGAACTCTTGTGAGATGCTTTTTGTCAAAAAATAATAAGCATAATGGTGAAGATTCCAGTTTTACAAATTAAATGAAATCTAAAACCTATTTCCTTTTCTAACGACAGTTGTAAAAATATTATAAGTTGTATACAAAAATATTGTATATTAAGGTAGGCAAGGTAAATAAACAGTATTTTGTAAAGTAAAGAGAAAAAGTAAACAGTAGGTATTTTTAGGTTTCAGATGAGCATAATGTGAAGTTTATTTTTGAAACACCAATATTTATAGCTCTGGATAAGAGTGATGATGTAAACAATATTATGTATAGATACTTTATTTTTAAAGAACAGTGCTCACTGTTCTTTAAAAATAAAGTTAAGCATAATATTAGAGCGAAATCAAGTTTTAACAGTGTGGCTGGTGACCAGCAGGTTAACACCCAAAATATTAGTTAATCATCACATTGCTTTTTGTTGTCACATAATAAAACTCATTATATATACATATGTAGGTACCTCTTGAATAATCTAATTATATGATATAAGATAACAACAGAGAAACTTACTACTTCTCAGTTTAAAGTTCACTGTTCCATTCTTTTAATTAGGAAAAGTCACGAAGGATTTTATATGTAGACTAAAGTTATTTTTCATTCTACTTCTTCGTAAGAAATACAGGCATAGCGCAAAAATTAAGCCAGTTGTCTTAGAAATATGATGTTAAAAATTGCAAAAATAAAATTTCACATTAATAATAATTAATTTAAAAAAACTGTATTTATATAGAACTTGTAGATATGATACAGAGATAAATCAGACTAAACCATGTTTTATAAAAAGATTTTGAACCTCCTTCGGCGCCGTTTAACTCTTTTTTAATTATATAAAAACGTTTTCATAGTAAACATGTGTCGTTATACGGTCGCCAATAGAACGCCAATATAAAATGGTCCACCATTGGTTTAAATATTATCACCAAAGTGTAATGATGCCAATGGGATATTTGTTCTTAATTTAATCTGCAATACTTTTTTGACATAAACGCTCAACTTCAGATGAAAAATTTATTTTCACATCTGAATATGAATATTTTTCAAGCAATTCAATGTTATGTTCCATTACTTAAAGGTACCTTTAGACACATTGCATCTTCTTAAAATAGCAAGCAAAATCTTACTGATGTAAAATGATGATTGCCTTTAATACTCAAGTACATATTCTATAATTTTCTACACTTTTCTCAAAATTGTAATGGGAGCATTTCCTCTACACGATTGTTTCGTAGCTCGCGGTGTCCCCTCAAGAAAGCCGGGGATTTGTCGAGGGTTGATAATGAATCCCCTAGCAGTACATCTCGCAAAGGAAATGACTGCAAAGTGTTTTTCTATTCTCCTACTAACTGTGGGGTGGAGTTTCTAGTTGAATGAACGATTTTACACGTACGTACGCACGTAATAGGTATACGACAAATTGTGTGAGAAAAATAAATTTCAATTATTTTTACGCAGCGATAGCTTAGTTGGAAACCGTTGGATTGCCACGCAGAGGTCTCGAGTTCGATCCCAAGACGCGCATCTCTGACTTTTCAAAGTTATATGCATATTAAATAGTTAAATATCGCATGCTTTTAACGGTGAAGGAAAACATCTTTAGGAAATCTGCATGTCTGAGAGTTCTCCATGTTCTCGAAGATATGTGAAGTCTGCCAACGCGCGCTAGGCCTGCGTGGTGGACTATAGCCTAATCCTTTTCACAATGAGAAGAGGCCCGTGCCCAGCAGTGGGACAGTTTAATACAGGGCTGATATCCTAACTTCCTAACTAATATTATAAAAGCGAAAATGAGTTTGTTTGTTTGTTACATTTTCACGTCTAAACCACTCAACCGATCATCCTGAAATTTTGCATATACGTTGTCAGGTCTACAGAAACGGACATAGGCTACCTTTCATCCCGAAAAAAATTACTGTTTCCGAGGAAAACAACAATAACGTTCTTATGAGAAAAGATGGCGCCACGTGTCTTTCGAATCATGATTGAATTATATTATTACAAGCAGACTACAACCCGAATTGCTTGTCAAATTCAAAATAACGCGAGCGAAGCTGCGCGCAAAAGCTAGTATTTAATAAACATTAATTAAAAGTGACTGCCCTGCGCCACAAATGCCACGTTTCAAATGTGCCACCAGTACATATTAATAAACTTTGGTCACCCGCTTACACTACGAGATTGCCATAAAGGTATAGATATACATTGTTTATCTATACCTTCATGGCAATCCATACCTTCATGGAGATTTCAAATATAAGCTTTTTTAAGCTTGCAACGTCAGGTCTGCTTATATTGATGAAACCGGTAATAGGCTCGCCTCCTATTACCTGGAAACTTAAACAGCTCACGAAATAATATAGGTACCTGTGGCCACCACTTCGGGTATATTTATACGTGATATCTGAGACATAGCTACAGAATTAAAAAACATAATTATTATTACATCTTGATATGAAACATGACATAGAGTTTGTTTGTTTGTTTGGTTGGTTGAAACTACTAGTTTGAATTGAAAAATTATTTTAGTGTTGGATAGCCTATTTATCGAGGAAGGCTATAGGCTATATAACATCACGCTCCGACCCACGGGGGCGGCGCAGTAACCATAAACGCGCGTGAAACCGCGGGCACAGCTAGTAATATCATATGAGGTATATTTTTTAACTCGTTGCGCGCCATATGCACCCGCATAGGTTCATAAGCGCCAAGAGCATGCTTTAACTTTTTAACCTGGCGTTCTTGCTTTATAATTCTATTCTAATTCAACTTCTAGTCTATCCAGATTTATGTATTTACATGTCTTTTGTAACCATTATTTAGCCTAATTTACCACTAGAATAAAAATAGTATTAATCAAGAAATAATGAATATAATATAAAATAAACTGAAACTATTTTATTTATGCTGCAAATTTTCCACAAATTCATGCCATTTTATGAAATCCCTTCAGTATGCTTGGAATAGATCTTTATCTCTATCAGATACGGTTGATTTTTCTTTTGGCGGTTGTCATCTGACCTTTTCATATAACTTAATATAATACGTGACGTTTTATAACATGATATAAAACATGCGTATGTATTATGTTCTGTAAGCTGTGTATCCATTAGTTTCGTTTATATATTTTCTTTTTATATTTGATATGATTACGTTATAAATACACAATAGAGCCTCGCTGATTTCAGCATGAAGGGCCGGCTCGACCGGAGAAGTACTACCCTCTCACAGAATATCGACGTGAAATAGCAGTGTTCCTACTGTTGTGTTTCGTTCGGTGAGTGAGAGTGCCAAAGGCCCAATCACCTTCTTTCCCCCTTCCCGCTCCTTCTCCTTCCCACTTCCTTTTTTTCCTAAAGGGTCGGCAACGCGCAAGTGATGCCTCTGGTGTTGCAGGCATCTATAGGCTACGGTGACCACTTACCATCAGGTGGGCCGTATGCTTGTTTGCCACCTTAGTTGTAAAAAAAATATATATATATATACATAAACTGCCGTTGTGTAATATTATAAAATTATTGTTGCAGGTATGAAGCTGTTTTCTCCAACATTTTCACGTAAGATATTACATCAGAAACTAACTGGTACTGAAAAACAAGAAATATTATAAAGACATGGACTTTATAAAAAAAAATTGGTCCGATTGAGTAATTTTGTGTTTATAGCACATCTTGACATCTCAGCTTCTATTCGTGGGTTAGGTATCATTATTAGGTTTTTGCTTACGAAATTATCAATTACAACATAAAGTCAAGAATGGCGTATTAAGGAGCGCGTTATATTCACTCACCTAAACTTAAATAGATTCAACATATTCAAATATTCATTTATTTCCTAAATATATTTGATTTCAAAACGCATAACTACTATTTGATTGTGACTTAACATAAGTTGTAAGTGCAGAGATTGTGTTAGAGACAAGATAATTCGCAAAGATTAACCGTCGAGGGTCACTGGCACAAGTAATTATAAGACTTGCATTTAAAGGTACGTTAATAGCAACAATGCAAGGCCAGTACACGCAAATACCATATTTAATTGTCTTCGGCAAAGTGCAAAGAAACGTAAATAACAGATATATTTTTTAAATAATTTGTTAATACGTCTAGGCTCATAATAATACATACTCAGATTGTGTGCGCATACAAAGCTTTTTATGGTCTTTAATATCATCAGATAATTACAACAAAAAAAATTAAAAAGAGAGAACAGAAGATAATAGATGTCATGTTCATGTTTTACCAGTTATACATATATATGTATACTAGTGGACCCGACAGACATTGCTTTCCGCGAACGAACCGATCGCAGAGACACCTTCTGGGCTAAATTATCAAAATAAACCATCAAGGGATACACACCAACACGCACAAAAAATTTCATCAAAATCAGTCCAGCCAGTCCAGTTCCAGTCTTACTGGAAAACTTAAAAATACTTTGAATCATCTAAGAATCAAACCGTCACATTATTTAGAATAATCTCTACTAGACCAAAGAAGCTATCATGCTGGCAATAAATTTACAGAAACAATAGCCCTAAACATCTCAATAGCTAATCAACAAAGAAACACCCAAAGACTTACGATTGAACAAATTTAAATTCCTTTCCAAATCCTTTGTCATCAAATCTCTTCATCCAAGGAAGGTGGGATTGAGGAAGCGAGGACATTACTGAGGTGCAATGACGCACAACGCTTTATGTACTGTGAAACATTTACACAGGGGGTTGGAAAACACCCCTTCAAGCTTCAGACATCTGACTTAGAAACGTATTAATCTTTGCCAGCCTTTCGACAAGGGTTTTTGACCTTAAAGTTTTGTTAAAGCCAAGGGTCAAGTTACGTTACGTACATGTGTCATGACCCCTCCTTTTGTGAGGTAAAAATCACTTGGGACACAATTTCTTTGACCCTAATATATTTTCGGACACAAAAATGTCCAGTAACCCTAATCTTACAATTACGTATAAGGCGACATTAAATTTAAAGTATGTTTCAATTTGTATCCAATAACGGTTTGGAATCATTACTACAAAAATAATGTTTGCATATATTATACGACAAATTCCTGTGATAACCTTATGATATTCTTTTGAAAGGTTTGGTATAGGAGAATAATTGATTTTCAGCAAAATACACCATACTTAGCTATAATAATTCTAGAAAGAAGATCCAAGCTAATACTAAAATACAATGTTCAGACATTATTTTGTACACTAAAATATCACAGACTCAAATTTCACTCAAATATCTGAGATACAATACTTATACATTTAAATATAATTTTTCTATTGATACAAATGCAGATGGAAACTTAAAAAATATTAGTGGATTATTTACACTGACGATATGAAAGTAATTAATTTCAGCGCGTTAGAATTTTCGTTGCGTTTTGCCGTAAATGTATACAACTGTTATGCTTATCTCTTTATTACTATAAGCTTGTCTGTTGAGAAATGGTTTGAAGACATTCACTTAAAATATAAATAACTATTTATGAAAAATCTATTAGAGTATAAGATTTTCACAAACAACTCTCTAAACTGTTGATTTAAAACGACTTACATATCACCACAGCAGCTGTTTGCATCACAACATTGAAATTGGAGCTAGCAGACATTCCAAACAAATATGACGCAAGCTTTAATCAATCAAATTGGGCCGAGTTAATCCGTACGTTATCGCCCTGACCCAGTTGACAATGCCCGATTGTCCAGCTAATGGTTATCACATGCGATCAATGCATTCTGTTTCTAACCGAATTGTTTTGACGTTTTATCTACAATGTGACATCTTATTCGTTTATCCTTGTAACTTATTTCTATCAATCCAATCTCGAAATTGGAGATAAAGCAAGTTAAATAAACAACCAGAAACGGGAAAGTAGTTTATTTAGGATCCATGTCTAAGGTAAAACTCGTAAATTTTAACGGAATTAATAGTGTGATATCGGAAGTCATCTTGATTGTTAACATTAACTTTGGACATGAAACAACTTATCTACGGTTAAGCAAAAACATATCATACATTTTGTCATCCATGTTGAGATATATAGTAATATGGAGCGAATCTGTTATATATAATTATGATCGGGGTGTGTTAGACTTCGTGTCGTTATTGGGAATTGCTTAATCCAAAATCTAACACATTTCCCAATGCGATTGGTAATAACACTAATAGGCCAAATGATAACTAAAGCAAGCGTAAGATTCTGTTAGGCGGCCATTTTAATATGTCGGCAACAAGAACAGGTGCGGCCTGTTTAAAAACAGAGATTTGATATATCAAATCACAGTTCTCATCTACGCAATCTTTGTTTATTTAACAGCAGATTTATGCGTTTCGTGTCTCTACGTGTTCGCTATCAAGATATGATTCATAGCCAGGAAGCGTCGACATTTGATCTTTACACCATGGACGTTAACCTATCAATTCTAAGGAGATTGTGAACATGAGATAGTAATGTGATATTTTGAGCAGATATTAATTTTATTTTAATTCTAATAGCTGCTAAAAATACCACTAACTTGGGTAGCGCCATCTGACTTAATTTAATATTTCTTGTGAATTTTCCTAAGGTAAATAAAAATAAAAAAAATAAAAAGCAATCTATTTACCGAAAATTTATGATCAGATATTTTTACCACCTCACGACTTTTACTCTTATATAATATATTATTATAGGTATTAGATAGACCCTAGTCCCTCAAGGCAAATTTATATTGGTTGAATGTACCCGTTAAAAACTTTTTACATCGATTACTTATATACATTTTTTTATACGCTACATCCGATTCAAGGTTTGCACCACAGCATTCCCAATTGTTTTAAAATCATGGAGTAAAATTGTTTATTTCACAGTCATTAAAGGAAAATTTCAAACGTTGCAGCTTTCCTAGTGTCATGTATTTTCAGAACGTTACCTACAGGTATTCAATATATCACAGCCCGCTGCCTAAATTGCTTATTTCGCTACATAAAACACTTACCTACCCATTATAAGCTCATGTGTGAGACTCTATCTCGCCTTTGACCATGTCTGCGGTAAATTCAGGTACAATATGATTTATATGACGTCACTAAATTATACCGGAGGCAATTCCCCGCGGCGCGGAGGAAATATTCTCTTTATAATGGACCCGCAAAGGTCTCGCTTACCGTCTGTTCGACATAGACCGATAAATTTAATTCGGTTCCAGATATCTATCTGTCCTAAGTGTACCAGAAAGATATAGTTATATTTTAGGATCATTATATGAGCAGACAGTAACTGTGACTTAAGCGACAGGCCACTCTATGTGTGAGTGTAATACATAAGGTATTAGGTAACGTTTAGATTTATTAACAAGATCTAATAGGATATAATATATAATTTTATTCGTACCACTTTACAGCTACTAGTTCATTTACTCAAAGCTCTACCGCATATTCGGATAAACAGTAATGAAACCCATATTCTGATGTCAATTGTGCATTATTTACAAACGAAACCCTTCTTTTAGTTTTGGCCCCATGGGCGATTTTGTATGTTTGTTTGGTGAATTTGTAAACATTTAAACCGATAATCTTTTACTCGTACATATTATTACAGTTACATATTAAAGTTATCATCAAAGCTTTACTTTATTGAGCTATGTTCATTGTTAGATTATCACAAAACATAATAGTCAAACTCAATCATACCAACGTTTATTTTACAATAGAGGTATTATAAAGAGGTAACATTTTTGTTGATTTTTATGTAGTAGGTAATGTGTGCAACTACGGAACTAATAAAAATTCTACTATTACTAAAAAGCTGTGCTGATAATAAATTATGTTTTGCATAAAATCTTTCAACAGTACGAGAAGTACTCATTTAATCCGTATTTTTATAGATCAGAAATGTTTATATTTCATATGGGTTTTTACGTAACTGAATCACTTTATAGTTTACTAAAAGATTAATTATAAAAACATTGTAACGAATCGTTTATACGCAATTAAAATAGCTACCCAAAAGCTCTTAATGAAAATTTATGATTTAAGTCCAAACACATTTCAAGTCAGATAATAATTTCTAGAACTTGTTAACACATGTTCTACAAACGGGACTTTATTTTAGTTCCTTATTCATTCTGTGATGGAGACTCACATATGGTAGCTATCTAATCTAGGTCTAAAGTCTCTTTACATGTTAGTTCCCAGGACATCCTTTCTGTAAGTGTTTATTCACGTGTTTAGTATGTGTAACTGTTTCCTATTTTTTATATTGTATTACTTAATTTAAAAACAAACATATGTTTCGTGTATTAAATATTTCTCACACTTAGATTTCCGCTTCATTGTTATGATTCATTTATTGTCGTTTAACGAGTTTATATACGATGATAAAGTTTTTTAAGAAGAAATTATAAAGATTTTACTCTCTCAAGGTTTCTTCTCTTTTGTACTTTTACCCTGTATGGTGACATAAAAGATATGATAACATCCCAATTTTCCACATCATTTAGGTGGAAGTAACCTTAAACCCGCACTGGGTGTTGTGAATATAATCCGTTAAGATATCATTATTTAATTAAAACTCAAGGGTTACTCTTTATAAATTTGCGTATATTTTTATATACGCGCGATATATTATATTGGTGACGCTGTAATAAAATTATTAACAATGGATAACTTTTAAAAAGCGTACTAAGTCCTAGGCAATAACGAGCAATACTTTAAAATTATTAATATGTACATCGAGACCAAATTATTAGTTTTAAATTATTACACTTTCATGATACAGATGCACCTCAACATTCTGAAAGAGCCAATAAAGACTAAACATTATATTTACCAGACCCTTTATCGTTTCTAGCGAAAAATTTGTAAATTTTGTAGTTGCTACGACACTGATAAACCATTTCGCTTCAATCTCTCTTATCATATTCTTCTTGGACGCTCATCGAGTCTAAATATTCTTATACTAGCATTTCTCCAGAATATATCTGATCCATTTGATAAGCTTTAATTGAAATATTTCTTTTTCAACTCTCTCATTCTAATATGTGTAGAAAAAATATCTTTGTCTTGGTTTTCATCTCAAACATCTTAAAAGAATCTAACATACCTCAATTCTTGCCACTATTTATGTTATCATGGAGCAATATAACATGTTGCCCTGAACTAAACTTCCTTACTATCAAAGCATTGTTTCGTTAGATTAATTAGTGTGTTACTAAACATTGTTATAATCTGGGAAGCATTAAATTTTCCATAAATATTGTAACGCGGATCCCGCCGCTAAACCGAGCTAGCTTTTTAATTAAACAACGTCGGCATCACGTGCTGCCTAATGCATAAACCTTACAAACAGCAAGCGATAAAGCGCAATGTGCGCCGAATTTCAATTGCCGCTAAGAATACATATATTATTTTTAATTGGAAATAGCCGGTAATTAATTATTCTGAAATTTCGTAAACGCTTCTTGTTTGGGATGTTTCTTTATTCCCTTTTTAATATGGGCCTCACTTTTAAATTTACATGTACTAGACCTTCTAATCTTGAATTTTCTATGGTTGTTGCTTGTAAGATATTATGCCAGATTTTTTTTAAGTTAGTACGAATATATAATCTTAAGATAGTTGCAATATAGATATTAATATGACGTAAAAACACGACTGAATATCCTTGATCCTTGAAATTTCATACTTTTGCTTTACACATGAGAAACGAACTACTAACGTACAAATGCCTGTTACATTTCTAACAAAATATTGTACATAATATCGTAAACTAAAGATTTATTAAATCTTACTTTAAAGAATATTTGTTCAAAATGAGGTTACTTTAAAAATATAAATATTACTATAAAAATTTACCAATACTTCGGGATTATTTATTATAACTTATGACCCAATAAAAATTTACTCGCCCAAGGGATGGCGAATGCCACCATCTTGAAAATTTGAAATGCAACGGTCGTTGAGAGGCCAGGAATGCTCTAGCTAAAATGAAAATCAGAAGAAACTTCGGTATGGTTCGCCAGTGCTTCGGAGATTTACTTTTAAAATTTTAATACTGCATGGCAGCATAACCGTTGTAGTAAAATGTTGTATGCATTAAGGATATGATGGTTATGATATGAAGTAATGTTTATAAATACGGTGAATAACTACGCTGACATTTTATGTAAAAGCAAAATGTTTTCTTTTTGTCATTTGTAACGTACTGATAAATATACATTTTTCTCTAGACAATAAATTGTCTATTCTCGAAAAGAAACTTATCTTTAACTTCATTAATGTATATGTATTTATTTCCAAAAATAAAGAACTCTAGCAAAGACACTAAACATGTTAAATTATACCAATCGGGCAATACATAAAAGGAAACATATACTAATACCAGATAATACGGTTTTATTTCTAAAGGTTTACAAAACTGGTTTTCAGGTGGGCCTTCCATTTCCATCGCTGATTTTTTGAATCCATACGTTTTAAAGCCCTGTAACACTCTTTTAATTATTTACTTAATTGTCAACTGATTCCTGCTCGGCTAAAGCTCAATAAACATATGTACGTCATACCTCATATGTTATAACATCTACACATATATGGAAAAATACTTTCTGCTAGCAAATACTCTCATATCCTCAGGACAAGTACACTATAAAATCCCGACAACCTTTGTCATTGAATAAATCCAGACTCTTCAACCGACTTCGATATCATTTAGTAAATGCGGAGAAGGATAAATTCACTACTGAATACTACTGAATAGTCGTCAAGTACTTATTGCATCAATAAAATGCGCTATAAATGCTTCAACCGTATCCCAGACCAATTCTAGCGCATTGGACTATGCCAAGACGCTGTAATGGGCCGTTTGAGTCTTAATATATTACCTATAGGGTTCAATTTCGCTTGACGGAAATGTATTGATAATTTGGGAAAGGAAGCAGTTGGTCTAGGCAAGGAAGCGAAGTTTTAAAGGAAGGATTTTGTTGTAGCTAAACTATGTATATTTGGTATTTTATTCGACGGACTTGATATTATGGACAAGATTGAAATGCCTTTTATTATTTAAGAGACCAACTACCTTGTTTACCATTTCATCGTAAAACTCTAATGCTGGTGTATTTAGTGTGTCTTTGGATCTAGCAGATTAGAATTTCAAGATAAATATATACATAGAGCCTGTCACCTGAAAGAGTAGGCAGTCATTTCCACTTGCACTAGTATTATTTTCAATTATATATACGTACAATATGTACCAATTATCCAAGTTTCTATTATGAAACGAAATGCCAAAGAACATAACAATATTACGTGGCACGGTAATGAGATAAAAATCAAACAGGACTAGTAAACCATGTCTGAGTCGTTTCGACAGCAGCCAATTATTATTTCTTCCTTTCTGTTAGTGAAGCTTTCGCAACAGAGTATTATGTCATAACTTTAATGAAGCACCATACTGTTGTTGTACGTCTTTTTGTTTTTCTAAGAATCGTATTTTACTTCCTAAGTAAATTCTCCGCGTGGAAGCTGACGAATGAATTGGTACCTGTAATTGAGTTGATACACCCATCTAGTGATTGTTTCATAGATGTGCATTTCTCTGGTGTGGGTGAGTAAGAAGAAAGCCAAACAAAGCCACACAATTAATAATTAATTCAAAAATAAAATCGAGATATATTTGCTTTGGTAGACGCTTAATTTACCCAAGTCACCAAATTAGATTAGCTATCAAAATTCGTATAGCAATTCTAGCGTAATTGAGTTACATACATAACGACATCTAAAGGGCTAATCTTAAATATTGAATGTTCTAATATAAGCTCTACTATCAAGGCCTATAACAGGACATAATATTATAGTGATTATGAGATAAACATTAGAAAAAATATATCAGCTATAATAAAAACTATGCTAATTACTGCAATCTTAAAGTCTCACAAGTTCCAACGGAACTTGATCATAACATTATATGAAGGAAATGGAACAGTTATAAATGATGTAATTATACTTTAGTACACCGTATGTGGTAAGTAATCTTAATAGTAAGAGGATATTAATAATATACTAATTACGCCGTAATTTCTATAAATTCTGTTTTATAAGCACTCTGGCTTACACCGTTCAAAGATGTTCTTCTTTGAATGAAGAGTCAACAATAATAAAACATATAATAGTACTGTAGTAATGAGTTTTCATTGATCATGATAACAAGGAATGCCGTCATACTTATCTTATTTATTTTATAGTAGTAGTATTATTTTATAGGATAAGTAGAAATATTAGAACATGTTTTTTTCTATATGGCAACCATTTGATATCTATAAAATGAGTCGAAGTGACAGTGCTACGCATCAGTACAGATACTGAGAGCTAATATCTAGCTATTGCCAACTAAATACCTTTAATGTAAGTCATAATATGAAACACTCGAAGAGCAACTGTTATAGACGTGTTAACAACAAGCTATATACTATAAATTAATACGTGGAACCGTCTAATGACTAGGTGCAGTGACCTAAAAGCCTACATTTAACGGGACAGAATACTCACTAAACTATATTATGAAGGAAAGGCGACAGTTATAAGCGTAATAACACTAATGTATAACACCGTATGTGCAAGTACTAAGGCCACTAAGATGGTGCTCCATACTGTTCCGCTCTCCTCGAGTTGATTACAGCTATTTGTCTGCCGTACCCGACGACCGCTGCGCTGAACCATGTTTATCGGGCCGTATATTATCTTGTACTGGCGGATGGGTTTTAAAATTTAAGGAAACTTTGTAACTTTCTTTCAGTTTCATTTTGCAGGGTATTACGTACAAGTTTCAAATGCATGTCATTAATAATATATTATTACAAAGGAAAATTTATGTTTTATGGATATTAGTAAATTTTAATACATTTTCAAAGCTAGAGCAGCCTCTATGAGATATACCAATACTATAAAATACCAAAGACGAAAGAGTGTTGTATTTCTACGATAAACAAAATTAATTTTTAATTAATATTAATTTAAAGAATCTATAATAATAATATCCGTTACTATAACTTTATTACAACTATAATTTATCTATAACCTTATTTGGCGTGCTATGTTTTTGACATAACCAATACGTCCTAAGATGAGTTAGGAGCATTATAAAATTTAGGCAAGACTTCAGTCAAAAGCGATTTATATTAGATCCATGAGATGAGCTATAGAGACTTAGGGTTTAATTGCATGAAACATACTTCAAATAAACTTGATGCTTAACTAAAGCACATGAGTAGATAAACTAGAGTAGTCGGCGATTACAAACGCAATGCTTTAGCAGTGAATCGCTTTATAAAAACAATATAGGCAACGCGAGAGATCATTCCATAACTCAAAGGCACCGCAATCCATTCAGAGATTACACAACAACACTGACTAAACTGCCTGAAACATGTCGCCACTCGAATGGCATTGGCAATGGCATATGACGTTAGAATAACGACGTGCCAACTGCCAGTAACACAATGCCAAATACACTTAATAACAATTTTACGCTTGGCGGTTAAACGTTTGAATTATGTAAATGTGGCTACGTTATAATCTGGTTTTTATAGATATAATGAACTTTTAAGGATGATCTTTTATCGTAGTCAAATGTGATAGGGTTAATAGAGATTAGAGATCTTCAATTGGACGTATAATACACACCGAAAGCCTAGCCTAACCTAGCCTTTTGGAAATGTTCAGTGTATCATAAAGTTACAAATTTTTAATAATGAAATATTCAAGAACAGACAATTTTGGGGTTTCTCCATAATATAGCATAGAAATCAACATATGCCTGCCGTGAGGCTAACAATTGAAAAAGGTTCCAGATTTCAATCTCCTAAACTAACAGCTAAAGAGCTAGCTGACATTTTTATGCCTTTAATATTTTAATAACTTGTATCTTTCATTTGTTGATAAATTAACGGTAGATAATAATGAATGACAGACTGCAGTAGGCAGATATTTTCACTAGAACATTATAGTTAATCTCGTTTATTGACAGTTTAGCACGAGAGCTTTAGCACGTTCGACACATTTCATATAATCCTTTATCTGCCACGCCATATTTACTCAGACATTAATGATTACGTCAATCACAGATGAGTATAAACAGGCTATACGATGACATAACAATTCTGATAATAGCAATAACACCTATTCTGGACATCCATGTTGATATTTATGTGAACAAGTCTAATTTATTTAAGAACGTCTTAAGACTGGCAAAGGGCAACACAAAATGAAAACGTTACAAAGTAAAATGAAAACGTTAACAGAATGTTTTTTTACAGGTTTTTAGAAAGCCGCCGTTTGTTTACAATTGAAAACCTAAATACATTGTTAATGGTGATTCTATAGACACGTTTTTAATGTCATAGCACTGCTAGTTTAATTATATCAATATCTATAAAAGTAGTACTTTATTCCAAGAATGGTATAAGAATCATTTCTATGTCCCATCCACGTGTCCTCCTGCCGAGCAAAGGCCTTTTTTCTATTGAATTTCCAAATACTTACTTGTTTTATTGAATGTATTAATCTTAATAATTTATGGTTAATTTAATGTTATAATATTTAGATTATGATTATACTAAAGAACTTTTCTTGGGGTATTAAATAATTTCATTCGGATTACTTTTACGACGAAATCGTGAAAACCAGTAACTTTTGTTTGAACTACATAGTTTTATTCTATTATAAAAACACGACGCAAACACACCCTCCGTTTTAGTAATTTGATAAGAACTTACTTTACTAAGATTAGTCTCCTTTATATATATATTTAAAACCAATCTGAAGTTAATTAATTTTAAATCTAAAATAGCAGCAGTAAACAGTAAACAAAGTGAAACACAAGAATCATTTATATTTACTAAATTAATGTAAACACGGAGATTTAAACGAGACTCTCATTATATATTAACCAAAGAAGGGATGTTCCATTTTGTATCCCTTTGATCATCCCTCCTTGACTCTGATCCGTTGGATTAAGAACTTAAAAAGCACTGACGATGTCTCACTTTTGCATAATTATTCACTTTATCAGCTGGAAAAAATCTATTTGCTAGGAGAGAGGCCAGTGTTATTTAAATTAGTACAAGCGTACAACAATAATGTGTTGCGAGAAAAATGGAAAACAAGAATAAAAGCCAGTTTTTACTATGGTTGCATCAAACTAATAGCCTTGTTTATCCCATTAGATGCAAAATTTATGCAAGATATAAGGTTTCTGCTAAGTAGTAGTAGTGGAAATATTAATTATATTATTATATAGTTTTGGATTCAAATTAGCTCCTGTGAAATGTAAATGTATTTTATAAAGAAAGCTGAGCGGTGACGGTTTTGTTTATAGTTTCAGAATGTTTACACTTCTCAAAACAAAGTACGAAATAACTGCGATAAAGTACGTAAGAACATATTGCAAAGCATAATTTAAATGTCAAAAAATAAAATGAAATTATTATTATATTAAAGTTATAAAAAAATAAGTACTTACTAAATTAATGTTCTTGAAATTTCAAGAAAATTTATGTTTAATCTGTAAACAAGATAATAATTAGTTTTCTTAGAATTGCTGAAGATTTTAGCTGCCAAATATATATTTTTCTATGTCTACAGAGATATAGAAACATTAAATATACACAAACAATATTTAAGAAACAGTCCATATTTCTCCGTAGCAAAACGTTGTAGTAAAATGTAACCATCAAATTGTTTGAAATATTACTGCTTTCACCTTTTACAGGGAGCATCATCTATAAACTAATACATCGCTTACTAATATCATCTTAGCAATGAAAGTACACAAAGCTTGCAAACGTTATATTACGCAAGCATGATTGATGATCACGGGATGAGAGGATATTAACTGCACATTGGAACATGTTGCGTCAAAATATGTTCTATAATTAACCTTTACTTTCCCTGTACAAGTTACGATGGTTACATATTAAAGAATATCAGGAATAAGAGAACTTTCTTAGTCTTTAATTGTTTTCTCTAAGACTAACCCTACTCTAGGTACTTTTCCGTAATTTCTGAGACGCTGGGGTAAATATGAGACTATGATCATGAAGAACACCCAAACGGTTAGGTGTGGCCATTCAGATCCGTATCCCAATCATTCCAAATATTGAATGTATATTATAAGTATTCCGGTTACCATAAAAATCAAGTCTACGCCTATCCGTTTAGGTCTTTATTGTTTTACACAAACATTACCAAAAATGTCTGGATGTTCCACCAAAATCCTCAGTACTTAAAACAAGTTTTCTTAGCAATGTTTAAAATACATAATTGTTTTCCTGTAATGTCTGTCCGTAATTTACTTGAAGTAGTATTTAAAAATTTGGTACCGTACATATTTCATTTACGCGATTTTGTACTCGTAATTATGCAATAAAACTACTTTGTATATCGCGTATTGTATCGTCAACGCTTCCTGAAGAAAGTGGCAGCCTCTGGCGTTGATGACTAGAAACTTCCCGAACAACCTTTCATTTGAATAACCGGATAAATATTAGCCATGATACTGTTTAATGCACCCGGTCTTTCCACTCAGCTCTGGTTGTTAAGTGCTAGTCTATAGATATAAGATTACACTTGGCTAGAAGCGTTTTACTTCCACATACAAAGACTTACTCCTTTATATCGCTGAAAGGGTAGGCAGAAATTTATTATTTATTACTCACTCATTTCGCCAGCAGTTTTAAGGTCACACGTAATGGTTGGTAAGCCCACCGACCGAATTACCGGACTACCAATTGTCTACTAAAGACTATAAAAAATTCGACGTACCTAGAACGACCTCAGGGTTCAGCAAACTAGTGAGGCGGATTTTTGTTATACGAACCAACAATTTTATTAACTTGTACTAAAACCATTCGAGCAAATCCCAATAACATACGTGTATAGTATTATAGATTTCTTTATGAAAACGGGAAATACCACTCACAAAGTTCAGACGCTAATGCATCTCGAAACGGGACTGGTGACTGTTTGTTAAAACCCATCTATATCTATATATCATAAAGGCATGACCGTAATTGCCGGCTATTTATCTAAAGAAACAAATAGCTATATGTTTAAACCTCTCTCATAATGCAAGTTTAAACTAGCCGTATATCTTTACACTATCCACTTAGCAACAATAAACAAAGGACTGTTACACAATTTACCCGCCCGGTTCTCCAAAATGCGTGCCATCATTTCGGTATAAAGGTGAACATTATCTGGATCCTCGCTATCACGCAGGATGTTCTCGGGTCATTCCGGTCCGCGGCACTTCGACGTTGATAGGGTTAACACCGCCTTTTGTTTCGGCTTCAAACGGTGAATGGACTTCGTGTAAAGCTCGCATATGGACGCTGAGTGCTTCGGCTATTTTGTAAAAGGATTTTGCATTGCTGGTTGTTAGATATTCCGATTGAAATGATTGTTCAATCTATAAAGTGCAACATGGGGACATTATAAATGCACTGTGGAGAGAATATTGATTTATTTTTTTATTTAGAGTTATTATTTTAGGTGCTTTTTTATTTCGGCTGAAATAGCACATTCCAATGTCTTTATACTTTACAGTTGATAATAATCTACTGAATTTAGTTAGTTTAGGAGCAGCGCACAATAAGAAATAATTAGTAGGTATACTTAGAAGTAACTCTATAACGTATTTTTTTGTATACTGTGTTTTTTGGTATATTACTTATTAAAAATTATTTAACATAAGTCATAAGTCGTAACCTGTAATAAGTCGTAAACTGTTTAAGACTCTGGCTACCAAAAAGTATTCAATTTTATAACTTAACCATATGGTCCCGCGGTTTTACCCGCGTTTATCGTTACTGCGCCGCCTTCGTGGGTCATAGCGTGATGTTATATAGCCTATAGCCTTCCTCGATATATAGGCTATCCAACACTAAAATAATTTTTCAAATCGAACCATAAGTTTTTATTTTTTTATAATAATATTCTATCACATACACACAACACCATGTAGCCCAAACTAAGCAGAGCTTGTACTATGGGTACTAGACAATGCATAAACATACATATATAACTTTTTTTTGTAAATACATACGTATTATACATAGAAACACCCAGACCAAGACAAACATCCATGTTCATGCACACAAATGTTTGACTTGTGCAGGACTCGAACCCGCTACCTCAGGCGTGGCAGTCGGTTACACTAACCACTACGCCATCGAGGCCGACAAATTTCTGAGATTAATGCGTTCAAACAAACAAACAAACAAACTCTTCAGATTTATAATATTAGTATAGATTAAAATAATGTCGTATGTAAGTAGCAACGTATTATTTCACTTAATCGTATCATAATACACATAATATCACAAAATTTATACAATGACTAGATGCTTTATTCAACTTTGAAAAGCACATTGTAAAAAATGCCACTTAAAATTAAATTTGTGTGAAGAATCGTATTTCAGCAATGACGTGCTAAGGCGATGGTGTCAGCATTCTCCTAATGTTCATGGAAAACTCGCACACAAATGCCCGCATAAAATTTGAGAGCATCTAAAATTCAGAGCTAAAATATCTCACATAAAGGGGTTCTGAATGTAGACTAAAAGCCGTCAGCGTAACATCATGGCTCAGAGCTTTAGTTCGGTACAGTTATAATCGTATTAGCTCAGGCGTCGGCGTTCATGACGTCACTATGTGAAACCTGTCCAAACATTATTCATGTTACCTGTAGGGAGAGACATTATGATTAATATTTTGGTGCTGGGGTGTGTTTGTGATTTTGGGATAGACTACTATTTATACAATAATATATGTATGTATGTAAAAGCTTGTTCTGTTTTCAAACACACATAATTATAACAGAAACCTTCAGTGCTTTTTGTATCAAATGACAAAATAATTGGTGTACTATCAAATATAGTTATCTTTATTTTAGTTTTTATCATTTACAATGAAGCAGGTATAAATTTTAACTAATGTTGTAAATGCGAATGTAAGTTTGTTTGTTTATTACACTTCACTACTTCGTATACATGTTCTCAGAGGTACAGAAAAGGACATAGGGTACCTTTTATTCCGAAAAAGTACTATTCCCGAACGAGCGAATCTACGGGCAAAAGCTAGTTTCAAAATATATCTTAAACCACGATTGTCTGTAAATAGTTCTAATAGGCAGTATATTGCTTTCATATCTGGCCAACTACGTTTTAGAATCAACGTAATGAGTTGTTTATCATGCTACTACAAAGCTTAAATACGCAAAATTGCAATTGCTACTCTAACTTTTAATTTCGTTCAACAATTACTGGCGGAAAGCTCTATTTACCTTTGCAAATCTATCTGCATCTCAGCTGTCAGCTTTTGTGTGTATTTTTGTCTTTAAAATATAAAGTACTAGCTTTTGCGTGCAGCTCCGCCCGCGTGGTACCCACATCAATAAAAAGTAGCCTATGTCCTTCCCCAGGTTGTAAACTATATCTGTATCAAATTTCATCTAAATAGGTTAAGTGGTTTTGCCGTGAAAAGATAACAGACAGACAGACAGACAGAGTTACTTTCGAATTTATAATATTAGTAAGAATAATATATACACCTTAGTAAATAGTAGTAGTTTTTACAAAATAATTACCTACTAAACATTCATTTTAATTAGTACATAGGAATGCTGTAAAAAAACGTGAGTGGAATTTCAACTTTTAGAGAAATTTGAGAAATCAAACAACAGATTATAAAAGTTACTGAAATGTGTAAGTGATATGAATTTATTAACAAAGTGTCTATGTTCTGTTAAAAAGTATATAGATAACAGCTTACGAGCAAATCATTATTTTTCATGGATTGTGGATAAACAACGTTCAAACTATGTCATATTAATGTTAGTACTAGTTTTTGCCCGCGGCTTCGCTCGCGTGAATTTAGAATTTAACAATCAATTCGGGTTGTACTCTGCTTGTAATCATATAATTAAATCATGATTCAAAAGACACGTGGCGTCATCTATTATCATAAGAACGTTATTGTTGTTTTCCTCGGGAACAGTAATTTTTTTCGGGATGAAAGGTAGCCTATGGCCGTTTCTGTACACCTGATAACGTATATGCAAAATTTCAGGATGATCGGTTCAGTGGTTTAGGCGTGAAAAGGTAAGAAACAAACAAACAAACAAACTCATTTTCGCTTTTACAATATTAGTTAGGATGTAATATAAATAGGAATGAATTGTAATTAAAACTAATATTATACATGCATGTGAGTTTGTTTGTTTGCTTGTTTGTCAGGTTTTCACGTCTTAACCACTCGACCGATCATTATGAAATTTCACATACATGTTATCAGAGGTACAGAAAAGGATATAGCGAGCGAGCGAAGCTGCGGGCTAAATCTATTAGTTAATAATAATGCTAAACTATAAGAAACAGCGATATACTCAATCGAGTCCAGGGCCGATTTCGACGAAAACCTAAACGATTACATTACATTGGGATTTCACCATCCACGCACACCTGTAATTTTTTTTTAATATATCTTGGCAACAAAATTATATTTAATGTAAGAGATTAATTAGGGTCGCGTACACAGCTCACAGATTAATAGCAGAGTGTCCGAGTCGGTCGTCGGGTATCGCGCTCACAGAGTGGCCGTTATCGGTTCAAGCACCCTCTACAACGTCACTCGCGACGAGTGTAACTTTACTTACTGATACATTTACTTTGGTAAGTCGATGACAACTCGATATATACTCGTGTGAAAATTGTTCGATACATTGTTTGTAAAGACATTTTTGGTAAAAATTACCCGATATATAGTTGGGTGAAATTGACTCGATACTTTGTTAGTTAAAGAGTTTTTGGTAAAAATGATGTACTGATTACTTATATTATTTGTATCGATACTTTTTTATGATAGTACAAATCAACTTTTCAGCCCGTGATGACAAGCGGTTCCCGTGGCCTGTAATTTTTTCTATTACCAAAAGTATCTCTTCAAGAAAAGAATTTAAAAATAAGTTGAAAGGAAGGGAATGTCAGACGAATTAACTGAGCCTTTCCTCCTTCTTACGCGGCGCGCGGTGAAACGCTGTAAATAGAATAACTACTACTCTTACGCGTAACCGTCATTGAGAGCGTCAGGCACGCAAAACTTTCTTAATCTACTCCCATTCCTATATTTAATTCAAATAAAAAAACGATATAGTAAAAGGCACAAATTGGCTATATGTATGCCATCAAATAAGACAGCTTGATTAAATAAAAGTATTCTGTGTATCACGAATTTACAATAAACTACCCAAATCAATATTACAGATTACTGAATTGAATATCTTTAGGAATAGAATAAAATCAATATTATTACAAAAATGTTACTACTCGGTCCATGGATATTTGGAGGACAAAATGTTGTGAATACATAGCAAACAAAATAGATATTCTAATTTGACATTTCCAGTTAATTGACATACTTATACACTATACCTAATTTTATTTTTATGTGTTTGTCTTATTAAATATTTATTGATAATATTGACATCATAATTTTGTAGATTTATAAATTGACATAAATGTATAATATAATGTGGACTATACTTGGTAAATATTATTACTTAATTCTGATACCTATTAAAATTAAATTATTAAATTTTCTTATTTTATGTAACATTTTGCATGCCAGCCTGGTTGAAATATGGTGGTACTCACTGCTTAAATTGTAACAACTATTATTGTAATACCCATATATCGCAAAATAAATGATTTTGAATTTGAATTTAATATGTCGACCTCTGTAGTAGTATTGCTCTCTATAACGTCAGCTTCATAAGTTAAACATTGAAACATAAGTTGCAGAAACACTGAGCAGATAAATACTGCGTTTATTAATTGCTATCTTTGCTTCCATCCTATTTAATATCTCATGCGGTAAAGGAATACTTAGCGCATTAGTCAAAACGAGGCAGCCATTCCGCCATTCGTTAAAAATAATATATATTTTATGTATAGGCTAGCTGTTGTTGGACAATTTTTACTTGTTTATTTTGGGTTGGTCTATGATGTTCTTCGTAATCAATTTAATGCTTCATCCAACCAAATGTGACATACACAGGTAAATTCTTTTACACATAATATCAGAATGGCAGTATCCTTATTGAAAATCACTATTTGTATAACACACAAACAGTCATAAATTGCGGGGATCGAACTAACAATCACTGAAACTACTTAAACAGGTGACCACTTAAACTATTGCGCCACCCATTATTATATTTTTATATAAACAAGACAAGACTTCCTTCTATACGGATTTATGTTCTAAGAAGTTTTCATAGATTATGTTTAAAAGGAGCGTAATATAATCGCTTATTTACCTGCCAATCTCGGTAATTACTACATTCTTTATGATTACGGTATTAGAATACCGTTACTAGTAGTAGTTTATAGTTTATAAGTATCCTATCGCTTAGTGCACGTGCACGAAATTGAATCCAGGTATAAATTATCTGAGTAACTCCTTTCCAATAAACTCAAAGATATCCTGTTGAATTCATTTCCGTATTAACAAGTTGTATTAATTACTATATGAATAAGTAGTTTTAGTTAACAATCCTTATTTTATTGTGTTAACTATAATTAAGTTTAAAAACAATGTTTTTGTTGATGAATAATTAATGTGACTATGGGAAGATTCAGAATAAAAAAGTATTTAATTTAATAAATTAAGGAGACCTTGGTAAATTAATTTTCTGCGTAGTGGCTGAAAAGATACACTGTTAATATAAAATCACCCATTGGGGACATAGGGATAAATACCTGCGCGGTAGTTTTGCTTTTTGTACAAACGACGCAATGTTCACTCAGTATATTCAGTACTAGCTTTTGCGCGCGGCTCCGCCCGCGTGGTACCTACATCAATAAAAGGTAGCCTATGTCCTTCCCCAGGTTTTAAACTATATGTGTACCAAATTTCATCTAAATCGGTTGAGCGGTTTAACCGTGAAAAGGTAATAGACAGACAGACAGACAGACAGACATATAGACAGACAGATAGACAGACAGAGTTACTTTCAAATTTATAATATTAGTAAGGATTAGATTTAATACTTGTCTTAAAAAATACTAGTATTTTGTATGCCTGAGGCCTGTCCCTAAGCCCGCCACAAACAAGCCACATAGGAAATATTACTATAGATTAGCGATACCTAATAGATTGTCGAGCGCCTAGCCATATCTTACGCGAATTTTCAATTTTAATCTAAATTTTGTAATTTTTAGCCAATAAAACAAAAGACGTCATTGGACCAATTTCAAAAATGTTTCATTATTATTTGAATCTAGAATCGGTAGTAGGTCTAGCGCGTATTCAAAGTGCGATCCATTGAGCGCACGACGGCGACGCCTTTTGTGACAGATGCAGCGCCATTCACCTCGCATTCAATAGACGTGAAAATGTGCCACAATAAACGTGAAGCTTCTTTGAAACATTTTACGTTCAAGCTTCTTTTCAGGTGCACTTAAATTTGAATGAATTATTTAAAGAAATTCATTATTAATCATATACAAAGCATTACGCTTTTATATCCGAAAGCTGAGCTGAGAATAGCAGAGTATATACCCACAATTGACCGGCTGCTTTATTTCCACGCAATTCAAGCCAAGCCTATTTAAAATCTCGAGTATATTATATACTAGCTTTTGTGCGCGGCTCCGCCCGCATGGTACCAACATCAATAAAAAGTAGCCTATGTCCTTTCCCAAGTTTTTAACTATATCTTTACCAAATTTCATATAAATCGGTTGAGTGGTTTAGCCGTGAAAAGGTAACAGACAGACAGACGTACAGATAGACAGACAGAGTTACTTTCAAATTTATAATAATTAGTAAGGATATATATATATATATATATATATATATATCTTTTGTTTTCTGCTCGTCAAAATGACCACATTGCACCTGATGGTAAGCAGTCGTGTGGTCTAAGAGCAGTGGCCTCCACACCGCCCTCATAGCAGCCGAGGCGATGTTGAGGTCTCTACTTTGACGGCCTGAGAAGGTGCTTTTTCACGCCCCGCTTGAAGTACCCAGGATCGAAGGAAGAAGGAAACACGTGCCTTGGCAGAGAATTCCATGCCTTTGTCGTATATATATATATATATAAATATATGTATATATACATATATATACATATATATATATAGATATATATTTATGTATTTAGTATCAGTCATTGAAACTTAATTGTATTTTACGTGCTCCTTGATTTACTGTCTTTATTTTTGAAGTCTTTATATATACACGCGCCGTACAATATCCGACGGTGTGGGCAGAAATATATTACACCCTTTTGTCGCCAGCTATGGTTTTTAATCCCACATGGGGGACAGGCCTATTTCCATATATAAAGCATATTGCCAGACACCATGCTGCTATTAAGAACATACAAATAAATTAGATATCTCACAAGCGCAAGCTTAAATCGCTGCACTAACCAAGCAGTCATAAGTTTCTTTTGTCTATATTTTATTGTAAAAGCCGGCCACAAGTGTTAGCTCTAGCTTACCCTAATCTGTGAAGGAATAAATGTTCAGCTCCAAGTACTAAGTTTTACAAATTACAGTGGATAGCGTTCCGTTACTAATAAACTCTCGTTAGTCCTGTCTTGGGTTAAATTTAGCATTAGTGACGGTTATCTACCCACTCGAGATAAAGTTACTGGATGCTAACTGAGACACTTGAGCTTTTTATATTGATTAAGTTTTATTAAGACCAGATGTTGACGAGGCGCTGACATTCCGTTTATTATCTTTGAATGTTTTTGTGGCCAAGGAGGCCAACGTTAGCCCTGTCATTTATAATTATTAAAAACAATAAGTATTTAATAATTTGATATAATATTCAATACTTAATAAAGTACTATACAAAACATAATATAAGAACCGTGTGTTAAGTAATTAAAATGCTACGTTCTAGGCAGAAATTTGGCCAGTAATATTGTTTAAAAATATTGGTTGTCTTTATAATTATATTATAAGACTTTAGACATAGCATTTTGATTTAAATCATCATTTCACCAATGCCAGTAGCCGAGTGTTGTATGGTATCCCGATTCATGCCATAAAGAGGGATAAATTGTTGTGCCTGTGTTTGTAAAAACTCCTGTGATACAGAAAGTAATACTAGTACGAAGATTTCTTTAAAATTATAATATTTAAGATCTTAGTGAGAGTATTTTACTAATGAAGTTGATACAAAAGATTACGTTTGTCACAACGCGTCTGAAAAACCACCATATTCCTTCCTCATAAACTCAAATGGAAACCTCTATAAACTGACTTTACAACCACTTGTAACCCTTCTATTACACATAATAAAATAACAAAATAAAACAACATTGACCTACGTAACGTTATTAACAAAAATAACGAAAGCTAACCGCTTTATTATATTAAATTATCTGGAGTGTTTTCTCCACAAACGTTGGGTTCTTTTGTATCCGAATAGCAGGACCCTAGAGGCGGTCACTAAATGAAGAAAAACAAAAGCTGGCCATTAGGGCTGGCCCCGCTATGACAAACAGTGCTGCGCGAATATTCACAGGGGTGTCAGTTTGAAGTTAACATATCAAGTGATATGACAAAATAATAGTTGAGCTAGTCCCAAAGTGGATTTCATAATCCACTATATCATTTTACTAATTTGCTGCATCGTAACAGCTGTCTACATTGTTAGATATTATCGTAACAGAAAACTGTTCCGGTACCGCTAACCGTGAGACATATGACAAATTAATGTAATTGTAGGCAACGCAAAACTTATTCAACGCAACACGTGACTATTACATAACCTAATTCAAAGTGGCAGCCTGAAGAGTCCATTAGACTGCGAATGTGTTTAGAGTTTGAAACTAAGGTAAAAGTTTCATCGTGTCTAACACAGCTGTGAAGTTTGAAGTAACAATATAACAAAAATAGGTGACAAATATAAACATTACAATGTAAGTTTACTTTAAGATGATTGACATGACAAAAAAAAACAATCGTGAATTATACCTAGTTGTTGATTAAGTATAAGTAGCTCGTATTTTACTGAGGAGTTACATGCGCTTACCACAAGAAAGTGACGGTTTCGGGCACGCCACGATCGTGGCGGTAAGTCCCGTGTTTGAAGAGTGGCTGGAGAGGCGGAATGGCGCCCTCACCTTCCGGCTGACACAGGTATTGACCGGCCATGGTTGTTTTGGCCGGTTCCTGTGTCGTATAGGCCGGCAAGAGACGCCCGGTTGTCACCACTGTGGCGACTGCTGCGACGTTGTTGAGGACACGGCGCTGCACACTTTGGCGGTTTGCTCCGCCTGGGCATCGCAACGCCGTTAGTTGATTGCGGCAGTCGGATCGGTTGCCCTCTCGCTCCCGGCCGTAGTTCTGTCTATGATCCGGAGTGAGAGGTCGTGGAATGCCGTCGCCTCCTTCTGCGAGGAAGTGATTTCCATCAAGGAGGCGGCGGAGCGGGAGAGGGTCCGTTTAAACCCTCTCCCCAACCGCAGAACCGGGCGCCGGAGGGCGCGAGATGACCTCCAGCCACCTGAGGTTTGACCTGGGGATGGCGGGCTTTCTGGGCCTGCCCGCCATCCGTTCAGCACCAGGTCCGAGAGCCGGCGTGCGTGTTCGCACGCGCGCCTCTGTGTCGTGTCCGTCTCCCCTCTAGGGGGAGGACAGTAGGGATTTATATTAGTGGTGACCAGTGGGTAGGTCTTTTCGGGTAGTGGCCTGCGGTTTCATACGGTGGCGCGGCCCCGCCGATAGTGGTTTTGTCGAGGAACACCGTGTTAGGTTTAGTCGGTATTCCGAGAGGTACTTTATTCTCATTCCATCTTTCTTTTACCCCGGCGAGTCCGACATAACCCCTCCGCCCGCCCCCGCGGAGGGGTATGCGTCAATGCATTACACCACGATAAAAAAAAAGTGACGGTTTGACTGAATAGCAAACGATCATAATCAGAAAAAGCATCAGCAATTAATTTTATTTAAGTTACTATTTAACAGCTGTTCCTGGACAAGTTTCAACCCTAAAAACGAATATATTTTACCCGTGGCGCGTGTGTGTAATTCACATTAATCTCGTGGTTCCACCACTTCCGACCTGTGTCTAAAAAATCTTTTCTGTAGGTAGGCACAATTGAGCCAAATATTTCGGCCCCTGAAAAATGTTCCACGCGAACAAATAATGTGAGCCTATATTGTGTTGCAGGCTATCACACGAAAACAGCTCTTGTATCCTCCTAATTATTTGTTTATGAGAAAAAAAAATATCATCATGAGACAATAGAATATCAAATCATGAGACAGTTTACGACTTACAAAAGAATAGATTTGTATACAAGTAAAGTTGACAAACTTTATATGATTTACTAAGAAATAAGCTTTTAAAGACATTAATCTTACCCAATACTCAATAAACATTGTCAAAAAATGAGAAAACTTTGTTCATATTGTATAGGAAAAATTCAAACAATCTTCGAGCTCGTAGTATCCGCGTTGCCTATAACCCTCACGCTAGGGCTACCGCAGGCTCACTAATGACTTTTAATATTAATGACATTTCGCATATATGATACCACATTAAAATTAATTAAGGTTTTCACCAGTGCACCTGTGACAAAGTTGGCGTCAAATATGACGTTTTAATTAATCGTGGTCGCGTCAGTCGCGCGTAATGACCACGGGGGTGACATGTGACGCGATGCTGATTTGTTACCATGGCAAAGGGGATACGTCATGTGTGGTGGGTGTTAAAACAACGAAGTTGAGGGCAAAGAGCCACGGGAAAATGCAGACATCGTGTATTAACAAGATTGTAACTATTTGTTAGGCTCGTGTTCTATGAAGACAGTTTGACAAAACGATTAGGTTAGATGCAATAAAAGTGAGCTATAGTATCTACTTAAACGTTTAAAGCAGTTGAAATTAAACGAATGGGAAAGTCTATCTTCACGTCGAAAATACGCAACGAATCGACGTGAATTGATAGCAGACAATTGAGAAAATGGCAAATAATGTTTGTCTTTTTATCTTAAGCTAATATATAAGAAAAATAAACTTAAATAATTAACAATATTGCTACCCTAAATGACATTACAAAGTCACGTATAGTGAGCAACAGTGTAATAAAATTGCTGGCTCAGGACAGGAAGGATTACTTACTGTCGTTAATATTTAGCGATAGAGTGAGTTTCTAAACACAGTATACAAACTAAGACACAACCTCTCGTCTTACTTATAATGAATATATTATGCATGTGTTCCATGTCTAGTGAATTAATTATTCAGTGCATTAATAGACTAATCTCAAGAGGAGCTCTCTCAACTAGACTACAAAGACGCCTCGTTCCTATTGATTAAGCAACATGTATACATAATAATTATTGTCTCCTCACTAAGTCTTTAACTCAGAAAACTTCTAGCACTTCATCTATGTTATCATGTGAATGTATTTACTAGCATAAATTGGTGTCTTGGTCTTTAGCTAAAAATGATAACATTTTACGACACAGCACCATCTATCACTCTGTATACTTTAATTATATGGGTATTCTTTGCTGATATACATCATCGTTTTATATATATAACAATGGCGATCGTTCTTCCCCTCATTAGAGCCACTACAAAGCAAGTACCATAAAATAAAAAACTGGTATAAAATAAACGTAAAAGAATAAAATCCATTTTTCATAATCTTTGAAACGCACGAGGTTTGACTAACTTAAGAATTTCTATTATAGTGTAAATTTAGTATACTTAATATAAAAGGTTGATACCGATTCAGCGGTCAATGACAACTTTTAAAAATGTCCCTTTGTGAATATAACATATGTATAAGGGAACCTAGGATTTACCAAAGGCACAGTATAGTCCTCACAAAGCGAATGACTGACGAAAATAAAATTATCATGTGCTTGTGCTAAAGTAACACATCGTAAAAGAATAACTTTAAAATAAAATAAAATTTAGACGATGGACTCAACATTTGTACAAAAGCTAATGACCGGTCGTAGTGACACGTCGTCATATGCCGGCAACAAATTGAGTGTCACGGGTGTCACCTCACATCGGACCGACGGACGAACGGTTATTACAATCTCAAACGTTTTTAACAGCAACCCGCTGAGACAGGTTAAATTGCGGAACTGGACAGGGTGCGCTCGATGAATAGTTTATTGCACTCTTTTATAGATGTTGGACTTTTTTTTAGCTTAAAGTGGAAGTATTAAAGTTGAATGTTAAAAAAGTTCTTAAAGACATTTTTGAACCTCATTCTACTTTAGGAATGTCATCTTTAATCTAAATACGGCAACAAAATTCGCTGTTTTCAAATCTGCTTAGAATTTCCAACTATCCATAGATATTGGTTCTAGAAGATTTAACCTATCTAAGCTATAACCGTTAATTGCGTTTATCTTATCTAAATCCTGATTGGCTATCAGTACGATCTCTCTACATTCGTCGAGATTCTTACCATCTTTAATGGAATATCATAAACAAAGACTTTGAGATTACCGCTTCAATCTGCCTGGAAATAATAGAATCGAATTTCGGAAAACACGACTGCACTATGCAAAATAAATAATTTACTTTTATACTACTTGTTCATACATTTCTTATTTAAAAACAGTAGTGTTTTCACAGACGCACAGTCAATAACAAATTAAATCTCATTGGATTCCAAACTAGCTGAAAATAACAACTCTTAATTACTCCACTAGCTTCAATTAGCGAAAACACAGAGTAAGTAATTCTAAAGAATGTCCAACGCACGCTGCGTGATGCCACGTGCACAGCTTTTTAATTAATACCTACGCGCTGGGGCCCGTGCTCGAGAATAAATCTTAGTTAATGTCCCTTTAGTCTGGTCACTACGACCCCTGCTGCGACTAGATGAGCAGAAATCGATTTTGTGCCAACTAGATAGCTAATAGCACATTATTCCGTGCACTAGCTAACTAGGACTGCGAGTTGTACCCTTAAACCGTATGCATTTTAGTTTGGAAAAGATATTTAAGTTCCATTGCAAAAGTTTATTTATGAAGGCCTCTGCATCTATTATGAAATATTTCTATATGAAAAATCTGGCTATTGTATTTGAAAGGTGACATATTTTAACATTGATATTTTTTGTTATATTACAGAAATGCGACATTCCTCGAACCACATCTCCAGGGAGTAAGAAGACGCGACAGCAGGAGTTCAGATTCTGATCATGATGAACGTTCCACAGAAGACGATGAGCGTTCTCTGCTTCGAAGCTCGCCTCGTACGAGACTCCCACCTCCACCTCCACCACCTCCCGACGACGACCCACCCCCTCTAAAGCCTAGAGAGTTCTTTGAAAGACTCCAGTCACAAGCTATGAGGGAAGCCCAAGATAGAAAACATAGACCGAGAGATCTGGCCATCAAAGACTCGCTCTTCAGACCTGTCGACGCTGACGGCAGTCTAGGAGACAGCCTAAGTCAGGTAACTGATCCCTTTATTCTTTCAAACTTCTGAGACTTTTGAAAAAGGAATTGCAAAGTTTTGCCGCGTAATGAACCGTGCCGCGTTCCTGTATAGTTTTTAGTTCTACAGTGTTTTTTTTCCAACTCTACTCCGAGTTCAGTTAGTTTATATTTGCAAATCGTATAGCTTTACGGAGAAAGATTCAACGAAAGCAGTTATTATAGAAATATTTTTTAAATTTATTTTAAAAATATTGTATCGCTATGAAATTATATTTAGCCGTTTGTGCAAACTGTACGTCGTCTCGGAATGCATCGCTTCTTCCCATTTTGCTGCCATTACCATGTGAATGCGACGAGAGTAAAGTTACATGAAAGCAATATTTTTCAATAGTCGATACAGAATTAAATTTGTGGTTGTATAGAAGGAAATTTGTTAGAAGGGGAAGCTTTTCGTTTGATGTTCTATTTATATTGGAATTATTGATAGTAGGTAAAAGCAATTTTATTGTTTACAAAACATCATATCTGGAAAAAGGTTGAATTTCTAGTACCTTTTTATTTATAAAAAAATATACTATAGAAATTCCAATAAAAGAAAGAAAAGCAGTGGTACATTCTTCGTCGAAATGCTGTTAAGAGTAAAAGCTGCCGACAATTTTACGTTCGACATAATTTTACGTGTGGAAATGCGTATAAACGCTCGTACATAAAGACTGCATACCTGAAATAAGTATCTGCTTTTACCATAACCATTAATGCACGAAAACGCATTACTCCCAACACTTCGCAACATGTTTCCTCCAATGACAATTAGCCGTTGTTTCCCTCCAATGTTTACTAACCCTGCGTCTGCGGCTGCACTCAGTCGCACTACACCGGTGACAGGCACCCACTCGAGGTGCAAAACTTCTCAGTCAATTGTGGCTGTTGCTTTGTGCATACGTGAAACCCTACGACACTTACGTTTGTCGTAGTTACAGAGCTGAATGTTTATACGTTTATTGGAACGATTGTTTTCTTTTTTGTAACGAAACTCGTTTATCTGCTATAATTATATGCTATGCAGTATTTGACCAAAGTTGGATAACTGAAAAGTCTGTTATTTTAACTTTCATTCACCTTTTTTTCTTTATTGATTTTTGGTATGTACTATTACAGATATTTCAAATAAAAATTGATAGGTAAAATTGTGTTTAATGTTATAGTTTTTTATTGTTTCTTATTAAACACAACACCATGGACTTTTAAGTCCCACGAAATATGTATAAGACAAGCCTTTTGCGGTCCACGAGCACATTTTCACAATAACAGTTTGCCCGACTCAGGAATCGAACCCGAAACGTCATGATCGTTCTTAAACAGATACCTTCTTAGACCATTGAGGCAATCAGTGATAAAATTACAACAAATAAGACAGTCGCATTCGTACAAAACTACCTTGTCTCTTTAACATCATAAGTCAGCTCTTATTGCATCCACAAGTGCCGTGCCAAAAAGTAAAGGGATCACCCGAAAGCATAATATTCATTACACTACACTTACTGGTCCATCGGGTTGACGATTAACCCCCAAATTAGAGGGAGGGTCTGAAGTTAACTGCCTTTGCGGCACATAAATGACATGTGCGACTTAGAAATTTTGGACGGGAACTCGCGCCGTACCGCTTATGGCCTGTAATGGTGTTTTTAATTATTTTGCGGGTAATTACTGGGGGCGTTTAGGTTTTTGAGGGTTAAATATCTGCAAACCCGATGGAAGAATATACGTAATATAATATAAAAGATTGAGTAATTACCTTAAAAGAGAGTTCACCATCTTATTACTACGATTTTTCTTATTTTCACCAAATTCTTCTATAGATTTTCTGGTGTGCAATGTTATTGTGTCAAATCAAGAGAAGCCTAGCAAAGCTTTTTATGGCACATTAAAAGCTTTACAATAAGCCTTTACAAAAAAAAACGGGTTGCACTCCGGGAATGCCGACAGAAGTGAAAACTTAAATATTAAACGTTGTGCATTTTTTATATTTTGGAATGGTTAGGGAATAATTTTGCACGAATTGCTTTAATTATCAGTATAAAAGTACTATCATTTATGTGGTAAAATACAATATTCATTTATTTATTACGCTATCGTACACAAACATGACAATTCTCCCTCCGTCTTACGAATTTTCGATCAGGTCACGTGTCTTGACGCGAGTTTGACAATTCTCCCTCCGTCATATGAATTTTCGATCAGGTCACGTGTCCTGACGCGAGTTTAACATTTTTTACCCATCACAAAAAGTGCACAAAGCCGCTAAAGAAGTTTTCACTTAAAAAAATCAAAACAGAATAACACCTGTATATTGATAGGCATAATATGACACACTTCATCAGCAACTTTTGCGCCTGAGGGCTTGCAAACATAATATTATTTTTATGACCTGTTTCTCTTTTGATGCATACATCGAAAAATCTATCTAATATTAATATAAAATATCAGTATGCAATCCATGCGGAAGCATTAAAATATGATTCATAATATTTTATAGCTGAATATGCCGGTGACTCTCTGAAAGCTCGCTTCCCGTGCAAATGAATAGATAACGTAATGAAACACCACTCGCCCCCATTTATCAGCATTTTAACGACAGGCGACAAAGTGGAGACTCCGTGATATTAAAGGGTATTTTAAAATATTCTCAATCATTAATTCAAGTTACTCGATAATTAATAATATTGCGCACTTAAATATAATTAGAGAATTACTGATAATTGACAACCTCCACTTATGTGTTTAAACAAATAAATTACTGCTGGAAATAAATTAGAAATTAAGATTGCTTAGTTAGTGTATTTCTTGTTATTTCTTTAATGGTGCATAAAACTTCTTATTTGACATTAATATCATAGCTGGCAATCACTTAAAAAGCTTTTAAACTCAACATCTAAAATTTGTAGCGAAGTCTCCTCTCGACTAGCGCTTTAATGAACTTAAAGTTAGCAATCGACTCGAGGTAAGTGAAATTCGTCTTCATTCTAAAGGGAGTTTGACTTCATGTGGAAGTTAGGCGTTTTACACGCGATAATTGCTACCATTGTCAACACAGAACGATTATCGGGCCGTCCGGAACTCTGTCTGCGCCCTTGCGCCCCTCGTCCGTGGCAGACTTTAATCGTCGCGGATGAAAAAAAATATAAAGCCATCCCTAGTTTAATTTGCATGCGGTGCAGCGTAGCCATCGATTTAGTACAACAATAGGGCGGATAGATGCGTCGCTCGTTTTCTCTTTTATTGTATTGTTCGTATTGATGCAGAATTTTTCGGTTATTATTTTGGTATTATATTTGCGACAGGAATTTATTTCAATACAGTTATGCAGATTTTTGAACTGTAAGTTTAATGATTTGTGTAACATGTATTTTATTTGTTGGATGGTATAGTATCTATACATATAAAATACGTAAGCTACGTCAATATAAAACCACTATAATTATAAAGTTTTGTCTATCAGGCCTTAGTGTTTTTAATTTTAATTGAGTGTACAGAGGAATGAAGATAACTTTCTTGTCAAGCCCACTGTTCTTAAATTAAGGAAAATCTTAAATATACCTTAAAATATTACCGCACCGGCCGTACTGCACGCTGTGTAACCAGATCATAAAATTTACATGTACATTTTTACTTCAATTGATTACGTACAATTTTGTAAATAGCTTCAATAAATGTAATGCATTTTCCTACAAAACCGTATAATCCAAATCCTAATTGGCCATTTCAAACGTCGGTCAATTTACAGAACATGCAATCAAAAGTCAAATAAGGAGTAACGATACATAAGTCAGCCGTCAAGTCAATGGCGTCAAACCCAGATGTCACATCATTCGCCCTCGGTAGGCCTCATCGTAGGCCCCGTAGGCCCCGCCAGGCTCCGGCCAGTTTCCGGGACGCTTATTATGGTAATGGTACCTGCGGACTTTCACTACGTAATACATAATATATTTAAGTCAGCCGTCTGTCTGGCGTTGCTCTCTTGGTGGAAAGAACAAAAATATAGCGTGTCTGTTGATGAGATAAATAAATAGTTATTCTTGTTATAACTTTTACTTTTAAATATAATAAGGTACTAGTTTATACATAATTATGAAGATGTTGTTCTGGTATTATATAATAAAATCTAAATTATTCGTTGGTCTCGTGACATACAGGTTTGCGTGCGTTCTCAGGTTTCAGTTTGCCGTGTTATTGGATTTTTCTATGCAACTACAACAACAACGCACCACAACCAACGCAGTCTGGAATTATGTCCAGTAAACAGGTGTAGACCTAAACAAATTTGCAGGTAAATTTGTAGATGTAATTAAAAATAAAAATTATAATATGATACATTAAAGCAAAATGTATATAATTATAATAGCTCTCAACATAATTATAAATTAATTGTACTTTCAATTACATTTATGAAGTGCTTTCACCCGAACTCTTAATTAATTACACGAATTTAAGGAGAGGTTTTAATGAGAGAAAAACGGAAATTAAATAAGCTTCGCAGAAAAATGGTTATTACGGCAATCTGATGGGTACACACGAGCGTGGCTCGACTTATTGATTTTAACCCGGCGTGAGTCATCTGCCGCTGCAACGCACCCCTCCCCCTCCAATCTCCCCACACTGGACCACAAACACTGTTTGCTCTCTTTGATTGAACTTGAAGACAACTAAAGGGCGACCAAGTTTGTACAGTAATAACTGTTTTATTCTGACCCCGCGTTTCTTTTGCTTCTGCAACCGTGTTCGGTCATTTTCTTTTTTATTCTGCATTCGATTGGTGCTCGTTAAAAGTTTGTCACGAGGCGACGACTTTCTATAGTTGTTAGAAATTACATCTTCAACGTTTGATTTTTAATAAAAATGCATATAAGAGAAACTTGTCAAGAGCTATTCTAATGGATATGCATGGTTTCGCCTTTTCTTTGTTGGTTGGTTCTCGGTCAACTTTATGTTAGAGCCGTGTAAAGGACGCTACCTTCTATACATATTTAACTTGAAATAACATTCGATTTTAGTCCAAGCCTGAATAGATTGTAGGAAAACTTTCTCATTAAAAGTTTTTAATTGCGCAAGTATTACCTACTGAAATTAGAATATTCAAACCACGTATCTATAGTTTGTAAAAGTAAATAGAATCAAAGAGCAATTATAACGATCTTCGGAAGTCCTATAGAACGTTATATAAGACTGTGCAAAAGATTTAAAGAAAAACGCTGCAAGTTAATGATTCCATCATGAGTTGATGTTTTTTAGTCTTAGTCTTTGATGCTATGCTGACATCTATGATGTATGTAGTATAATTTAATATGTTTTCTCGTTGGTACAGTGGTAGCAATCTAGGCTGTTCTTTACAATGTACAGCCATTATTCCAACACGGTAATCTTTAGATTTGATTACGGATACTAGCTCTTTGGATGTTCTTTCTAAAATTGCTTATTAATAAATTGACAACTGGAAAGTCCTGTCAAATAAGTCCTGCTTGCTATATAGGGATAATATTACGTTATTTTATATAAAATATACTCTTAAATACTGCAGCAATCACACCGTGCATATCTTGCGGTATAATGATAACGCAAATATACACGCCCACCGCAAAACGATGACTGAAAATTGCACAATAAAGTATAACTCCCCATTTAATTGCCACATCGTTTATCGATACCCGCCACTCGAATGAAATCATTTGCCACATTATCAACTCGATTATCCGCACTACACAACCGTGTAAGTTATTCTGGCAAAAGTTTTTACGTAATTAACACTTTGAACGCCGTGTCGGTTGGAAGTGCCGGATAGATTTTCTATTGTGTCTACTTCTGCGTGTAATGTGTTAAAAGTTCCCTAGAGTTGTTCAGTGTTGAGTAGTTCGGTTCGGCCGCAGGTGCACGACGTTTGGTCTTAAAACGTTTGGAACATTTACAATCCCGCAGCACGTGCGCTCACTTGGCACTTACCAAAGTCGTCTAAAAGTGAACTGTTTTGCGACACTAAGGGCGCCATGCTATATTTTCATGAGTCACAGATGCCTTTAAGAGATTGCTTTTGGTAAGTGTTTAGGAAATAGTTGTCAGTGGTTGTCGAAGAATATTACACGGAGGTTTTAAAAGTTCAAACCTTCGTAGCTTTATAGGTTCAGCTTTTAAACCAGATAAAACTAAATCCTTACTATAATATTATAATATATGCGAATGTAAGTTTGTTTGTTTGTTACGCTTTCACGCCTTAACAACTCGACCGATCATAATACAATTTTGCATACATAGAGTACCTTTCATCCAGAGAAAAATACTGTTCCCGAAAAATTTAAAATTTACGTAATATATATTTACGCGAGCGAAGACGTGGGCAAGATCTAGTAACAATATCATTTTGATAAATATATATTATGTATCTGACTCCAATATTTGAAGGTACTTATCCCCCATATCAACTGTCATAAACGACTGGGATAGCTGACGATGACAGCTTCATGTGCTCTGCGAAGCACAAAGTGGTGTCACTATCTGTATATAATCACCAGTCTTACTCAATATGACAACGGTACTTCGATAATGTGCAATTTCGAGAGCAATTCAATATTTAATTTTTGTATGAATCAATCGAGGCCCATAATCACTGTCTACCCTTCTAGTAAACCGTTTATACATACGTAGATATGGTAGTTGTAATTTAAATAAGAAATGCAATACCACATATTGCACATGAGGCAAGAGTCTTATACCTTGGCAACGTACGTTTTCTCAATCCCCAGATCAAAAATTATATCTGTATCAAATTTAATAACCTTACAACAGTTAAAATATTCAATGAAATAAAAACAACATTTATCTGGAAAACTTAAAATAAGCATAATTTAATTATTGTAGATTCGTTTTAGTGCTCCAGATATTACCTAAATATATTTCAGATTTTCTACCTACTTTATTTTAGCAATAAATCTAGTAAATAACTTTATGTCAATTAAATAATACAAACTATAACGTTAGACAACCGCTGAACCATGTCTAAATTTTCTTTTATACGCTATAATTTGTCAAGATGTTGACCTTTAGCGGACCCTATAGATACTGTTCCGCATCCATACCGTACATTTCTGTAGTATGAGCCGCGACTCACACCGAAGAAATCTAATTGCAAACCAACTTGGAACATAAATCGCAACCGCATTCGGTGTGATATTTGTTACGGTGGCATCTATTGTGCGGCGAAATTTAACACCTTACGGCTGCTGTAGGGAAGGCATTGTCGCAAATGATTCATTGGCGCTATTATTGTCGCCGATCGTTGAATTAATTCCCCGTGTAGATTGTCGCATTTTCGGCTTGTAATATCGCCCGTTTAAATGCCACGGATGACTGCAAAATTAATTTTATGATGTTATTTGTTTTATGCGGTTATTAAAGTGTTAAGGTGCGAGTTAAACGTTTAGCAGGCGCTTGTGAAAATTTATATGTTCGCGAATATTTTCCGAGGTACAGAATGTCAGGTTGGTTCGGAATTTTGTAATGTTATATTTGGAATTTTGTGCCTTCAATCAGAATATTAATAACACACTGGTGTTTACTGTTACATTGTATACAACTTACAAATTTTCCCTAATGGTAAATTATCGAGCCGTGTATTGTTGTCCCGCTAATATTCTAAATGTAAAAGCTTGTGTAGATGTTTAAATGTTTGTTACTCAATCACACATATACCGCTGAACAGATTTAGATGAAACTTGAAACATTGATATATACTGCAAACACATTCTAGATTAAGACATCAAATCCTTTTTTATCCCGGTAATAATTTCCCGCGAGCTTCACGTGGGTAACACCGCAGGCCGAAAAATCTAGATTCTGATCTACATTATTCGTGATCCTTACTTACTTATTATTTGTATATAATAATAAGAAACCGTTAATTAAACAGATGCACTTTTGTATTTTTAATTAGTTAGAATACATAAGACGCTATATAGTTTGTCGTTGTCTGCGTAGTCTTTGAAAACAAATAACTTATATTCAGTTTCTTCAACAGTTTGATCTTAGATTGTTATGTATTCTCTCTGAAAGGAAAGCTCATTTGTTTGAGTGCCATTTAAGATTGTGAAACTATATATAATTATTCTGCTAACTACTAAATGCGGTTTTATGCTTAATTAAAACTTCAATATCAAAGCTAGAAGGGATCCTGTTAGGAGAAACTTTTCTGTTTGTTTTGCATTAGCAAATTAGAAGGCTACGTTGTTATTAAGATTTTCTTAACATAATAGTGGATAATTGAAAGACTAATAGAGGTTTAGACATGCATCTTTATACTCACGTCTGCATATTCTTGAAGGGGTAGTAGGTATTTTCACCCGGCAGAAAAGACCGGGTAGACCCCAATAGGATCAGCTTTTTGGTGTCTACTTTTCAGACACCGCGCTGTTACTAAGAATGATATATCGGGTAAATCCAATAATAGGTACTGCTGAATCCAGAATGGAACTTAGTATCTCATGATAGCGATCGGCTATCATGAGTCTTTTTGTCAGAGGTGCTAGGAGATAGGTCTGTTTTAAGATTAAGAACGGTTTGAATTTAAACTTGTTATCTATATGATTGGGTGATTCGATTATTTGAGTATTGAATAACGGAATTAATTGGGTGCCGTTAATGGTTTGTAGGTTCCATTCTTGCTCGAAATGATAAAAGACACCACTTTTCAGTCAGTGTCAGTAAGTGATTACGATAGTCAAGAAAATTTAATAATGTTTCTATGGCATTTTATTAATTATTTGACCAGAATAATGGTAGTAGGTCCACAATGTAAATAGAATACACCTTTTATCACCTTTGCAGATCTAAGTACCAACAAGCGTGCAATTACGCCATAACGCAAAAAATGAATAGAAAAATGTTATGACTTCATATTATTCGGTATTACTTTATTGTGTGTTGTGACCAGTTAAACATGCTATCGAGTATTTGCTGAGTTCCAGCTATAATTTGTTTAGCGGATATTATGGCTAGAACTAAGAAAATACTATTGATCTCGTTTGGTACCTATGCAAATCGCTAGCTGGAAAAAAAAGTCATGTGGCGCTGTTTTATTTTCGATTACCTGGTAGAGAAATCCGTACAAACAAATGTGAGTGACGCCTGGCTTTCTAGCAATTACCTGCTCCTAGTCGTAAAGAGCTGTTTTCCTTGCAAATTACCCGTTTAATGTGTACATTACAGTTTTACAATGTATTTTTATTTAAAGACTGTCACAATGGTAATTTGTTTTGCTCATACAAAACAACCTATTCTATGTTTTTTTTTACGGCTACGGTCTAAAAGAAAGTTTGGCGTCTGATGATAAGAGTTTGCCATATCATATAATCGCATACAATACCAATAATATCATTCACGCCTTGTCGAACCTCGGGAAAACTAATTAAAGATAGCATAAAAGAATAAGAATGGCAAACGTGAAAAAAATCAAGAAATTTCTAGGACGTGATCGCGTAAAAGCAGTAAAGGCTTACGTAGAAGGCCCTCTCAAACATGGCTAATATGCATAACAAAATAATACACATATTTAGTAATATAATAGTCCAATAATTGCATATGATGCGAGCCGTTCTATTTGCTAATTATACCCAAAACAAAATTACATTTATTTTGAATAATTAACATAATGAAGCGCGAAATGAATGGATGATATTTACCAAAGCGTTTGGAAATGAATGTAAACGAATTTAGTAATAATATGAAACTACGCGGCCAAGCGCATAAGTCCGTGCAGCGCACGGGGTTTTGTCTCAATTAACAAACAAGCATGGCAAACGAATAATTAATGAATATTTTATGCAATAACGTGAGCCTTTACGCTTGTTTAATTTAATATAATTTACAATTTTGTTCGGCTTACGTTCAGTTATGTGAATAATGTTGGACCTGATAAACGAATATATAAATGAAAAGTGATTTTATAATCATCTTACATCTAATGTATATGTATCCTATTCAATTACAATTCTTATTAAGATGACACAGTTCAATTTTATCTACGAAAAGTATTCTATTTTACATGTGTTCTTTTTAATAAGCATTTTTTTATTATGAAGTGGTCTAATTATTTTTCTCGGTATACTACCATATCTTGCGAATTATATACTCGTAAGTATACAAGTATACTATATCAGACCCGGAAATATTTTTAATTTGTTCTCCAAAGGGGACCATGGCCGCAGGCTATTTGAAATTCATAAAAACATCAGAGGGAAAATTGCGATCTGCCGAGAGGATATTTCACAAAGATATCATGACTAAATCTTATCCGAACGCAACAGCCGGACGGAAAGGGTAGCACAACTTTAACATATAAACAACGAAGCATACGAAACTAAAACGAGAATGGATGCGCATGTATGAAATTGCTCGCCCTCCTTTGTGGTAAGCGGCGAACGAAACCTTTTGCAGAAAATCGAGTAATAATATTTCCAACTTGGTGAACAAAGAGCTCTCTTTCTGTTTGAAGCGACGTCCTGGGTATTTGCCCCTAAATATTGTACTCACTTTTTACCAAAGTGACATTTATATGAAGCGTCTCATATTGTTTTGGTTTATCCTTGCTTTCCCTCGACGATTGTACGTAACATAATTTATTCCGTTATATTTTTGTGTCTCGTAAATACAATCTTATTAAAATTTTACTTATAAATATAACTATATTATATGTTTTAGTCACTCACATAAACGCGTAATATAACGTAGTATAATAAAGTTACCTTTTACAACAAGTTTCATATTTTCCGAGTTACCTTTATATCAACCCAAAAACCCCTTACCTTAATAAAATGCAGGATCCAAAATATTTATATATATGGTTAGCATAGTATAGCATAGCTTAAGCTTTCCTATGAACTCATTATTACGAGATGTAAGTGATATGAATTGACAAATAAAGAAGAAACAAATGGATTTACACTCATTTACTGTGAAAAAACCTATTATACGAGCTGGCTTGCGTTCTGCTAAAACCATTATCACTGCGTAATTTTTCATAATAATTGTACTTATGAATACAAGAAAGATATAATTCAAAGAGAATTTAATATGCTGTGTACATCTATATCTATACTAATATTATAAAGCTGAAGAGTTTGTTTGTTTGTTTGGTTGAACGCGCTAATCTCAGGAACTACTGGTTCGAATTGAAAAATTATTTTAGTATTGGGTAGCCTATTTATCGAGGAAGGCTATTATAGGCTATATAACATCGCGCTATGACCCACGGGGGCGGCGCAGTAACGATAAACGCGGGTGAAACCGCGGGCACATCTAGTTTAGATATAAAGCCGTAAAACCGGCGCCGCAGACTGACTGCAGTGCGCCCCTAAGCACACACGATACACAGACTCATAAAGGGACTCACTAATATTTGCCTATTATTATTATTTTCACGTACCGTGCAAACCTCAATTAGCGAAACGTTTTCTCCTACTGTTTTAGTACTGATTAATGCAATGAATGGAAATGAATATTCGTGCAGGGGAACGTATCTGCAATTTAAACTGTTATTAAATTACCACTGTATGTTTTAAAATGTTAAGCACGTGTGATAATCAACTTCATTAGCGTGGCGAATAATAGTATTAGGTTAATGTTATCTGAATTTTATTTACACAATATTGAGTTACGGTTTTGGTTTGAGTATTAATAAAATAAAATGATTTATGCATGACCATATTTCGGCCGCCATGTTTTTATATACTATGTAATAGAAGGCAAGCTTTTTATCAAACTTCTACTTACTTTAACTTTTCCTCGAAAACTAATCTGAAACCAAATGCAAAGACAAGCGGCGCGGTACCAACGAGGCATTATGTTTATGAATAAATGCTGTTATACGTGCTCTTTTATAATCTAGTTTTAATTGTTTGCTATTTGAGGATCGTTTCTTGTTTTATCTGAGCTTGTCTCTTCTCGATGAAACAATCGTCACTTTTCTGTGTCCTTAACATGCCGCCTTGCTTCGATAATGATAGGATACGACATTGCTTTTACGATCGTTTCCTATCATCGTTCTGATCGTTTTGCTTATCAAACACAATTTCTCCAGCACACTCTTTATTCTTTCCTCTTTTCCGTATGGTTTCAAACAACATATCATTTATTTTCATATTAAGTGGTACCATATTAATGCTTAGTTTCTCTTCTTTCTTCCAGAGTCGAGAAAGTCTGTCATCAGACGGCGAAGGCGCTCGAGGCGACTGCTCCTCAGTGGACTCTTCTGGTTCAGGATCGGAGGAGCAGCCACCATGCGACATCGGGCTCCTGGAGAGACTAATCAGGACGCACCCTGTGTGGTTCCTGCCTGGCATCCAGCGAGCCGGCGCTTTCCACCTTCTGCAGGGAAAAGAAGAAGGGGTAAGATTTTTACATTAATATGTAGTTACAAAAATATAAGATACTTCCTGTATATACCAAAGTAAGCACATTATTGCGGACGAGCTTAAAGTCGTCTTCTGGTGTCAGTTCCATACTCTGTACTGGTACTAAAAGTTTATTGATAGAAAACCCCAATTTACTTATCAACCACCCGGGTTGATCCAGTCCAGGATTTAGTGTTGTCCTTCAAACACAATCATACATTTATGCCACTGGATTTAGGAGGTATGGATTATTGTATCCACATCTCTTTACGAACATACTGTCAAACAAAGCACAATTTAGATGACGTGCGACGTTCATTATATATTTGAAAGCTTTTTAAGCCAGTAGCTCAATGGATAACGACTTTTAAACAAGTGGTCAAGGGTTCGAATCACAACCATGGCAATGCCGATATGAAGGCACTACTAATAGGTTTTAAGATATCGTAATCCTAAATCTTAAATAAAAAATAAAAGGATAATTCGCTTTTTCTGCGTGAGTAAATTCGTGACGGCTCTCGTCCTGGGGAAGACAAGGGGCGATATTGAACTCTTCCGAGATTCCATATATACTGACTAAAACCCCACGGTATGCTTTCATTCCACTTTGGAATGGGTGGATCATATATATATGCCCTATACTAATTAAACAATTAGAATGTCACTGTCACACCATACATACTGTTAAACTCATATCTTTAATCTTTTCCGAAAACGGCGGTAGAATCTAGCTTATATTAGAATGTAGATGACGTTGTTCATTTAGTTAATGGAACCTTTTAGCGACGACGCGACAGTGAGAGGAGAGATTAAAAAGCCTTTATAATTTACCCGGTTATTATATTTACTCAAGACAAAAGACTCGACTACAGTTTTGCTTTATAAAAATATAATACCACGGCTTTAAGCAAACATTTTATCTCAATCCTAATTTTACTTAACAAATATTACCTCTGAAATTTTAAATTAGAGATTTCCTCGAGGAGTTTTACCTGTACTAAGGATTTCTACCTACTTAGAGTGAATGTAATGAAACAAAAATTAAACTGATTTAAAATTCATGAGAATTTCTGTTTTACCTTGTAGTTGATTTAAATTAACGGAAAATAACAATATTAATGTCTTAGGTGTGTATAGGTTTATAAACAAGAGCATAAGAACTTAATATTTAACATAGTAAGCATGCATTTAAACTACAATCTTCCTTCTATAGAAGTTATTTCTTGTTATACCACGAAGATGTGCGTGAGGTGTATTAAACCTACATATTAATAGCTTTGTTTTAAGTTACACGTAGAACCTTTAGCTTATTGCCCGAACCTTGAATCGGATTAGGGTGCTCACAAACGACATATAACAAAATCATTAAAAGGACACGATAGTGTCAGTAAACATTGGTGATGAATCTTTACTTTTTCAGAACTTCGTAGTCCGACAATCAAGTCAGCCCGACACGATGGCGATAAGCGTCCGGCTGCCGGCTGACAAGGGGCCGTACATCGAACATTACCTCATACAGGCGGCTGGCGGCCGCATTGGACTCGAGACCTCACACAACCGCTTCGACAATATACCTGAACTGATCGCACATTATTCACAATGCTGGTGAGTTTGTTAAAACTACAGTAAAGGAAAATGTTAGTTGCGTAGGATTACATAATATATCACTTATCTTATATAGATTTACTACAAAAGCATGACTAAAATTATATTTTGTATTTTTTGTTTATAGACCTGACAACAACTACACATTTTCAAATTTTCTTTGTATGGTCCTGTTAGACTTGTTTTTTTTTTGTATTTAACATTGCCATATATCGTTTTCAGTGACGAGTTACCAGTGCAGCTACAATTGCCTCGTCCACTTCGTGAAGCTAAAAGTCGACATCAGCTTAGTTCACTAGCTATGTTGGGTCAAGAGTTCTGGGGGTATCCGATGGCAAACCCCAAGAATAATCCGAACAATCTACTTTCTCCATGTCAGCTGGCCAACGGTGTGGTACCAATGGCTGTAACGCCATCTGACACTGGATCTAGTCTTAGCAGCTTTAATACCAGTAAGTATTTATACTTCTCCCTAGTTATCTGAAGAACAATGAGAGTAAAATTATACTGACAATAAATTGTATGATTTAAAGGTACCAGAACAAATTCACGCGAACATATTCTCAGCCCAGAAAAAGACCAGAACGTAGTGCTTAAGATGTCACCAATAGACACATCAGGTTCCCCACCGAGTCAAAACAAGAACCTCAGTACTTTCAAAGGAAAGACTGCGCCGTCACCACCAGCCAAACCCAATAGCGCGTTCATCAGAGCACCTAGACCTACCCCACCAAATACTTTGAACCTTATGTCTAGCACAGTAAGTATGTTTTCTTTTTATTTAGCTGTAACGGTGTTGTAATCTAAAACTGTATTAATAGAAGCTTCACCTGTTTTCAGGCGCATATAACACAACCTCATACATTTCCAACAGCCAATACACAGCACTCTCCCACTCATTTGAACAACGTAAAAACAACACCACCTCCGCCACCTCCACGATGGGCCAAACCACCTTTCTCCAAGCCCTCCTTGTCTCCTAAATCCGAGGCTGCAGCTTTCAGTCCTATTAACAAGGCTTCACAGAATGGAAACATAACAGTCACTACAACGGTTACATTCTGCGTTAATAACACACAAATTCACAACCATCAGATCAATGAGAGCATACAAAGCGACAGGTTGCAACTAACGCTTGCGTCTAACGCCATGAATAACACCAGTAGCTCCGGCGCTCTATTCAGTGTCGTGGATACGCCGAAACATATAACTGATTCTAATGCAGAGTCACAGGTGAGGATCACTGGTATTTTGCATGGTTTGTGCAACATTGAATGCTTATCTGCATGTTATTTTAAGTTGATACTCGAAGATTGGTTGTTTCTAACCTAAGATATTTATTCCTTTCATATCTATAAAACATTGGTACTTACTATAACTTCCTGTTCCTATATAGAATATGATGCACCGTATGTCACCAGAAGGGGAGTGCATCAATGCAATGACGGCTAGTTTGCACGGGAGCTTCAAACGTCAAATGACCGAGCAGAATACTGTCGATCCAGCATCGCCAATAGAACAGTCTCAAACAAATACATCCGATTCAGTGGATCCAATCGTAAACAGTTTAACAAAGTCGAGCAGCACCTTTGCTCCAAATCATTTGGTGTCTCCTAATGGAACGAATTCTGTCACTAGTGGAATATTTTCACCAACTAGCCAGATAAACTCACCGGTATCTAATGATACGATTTCCTCTAAAAGTGGTGTCTTTTCTCCTCTAAGTCAGACTAATAAAAGCGAGATCTTTTCACCGGTATCTAGAAGTTCGCCTATTTCTGCGAAAAATGTATTTTCGCCTACGTCGAATCAATCGATAATATCCCCAATGATGTGTAAGGATCGGGATAAAGTTTTGTCCCCAAATACAAATACGGCAAGCACTACACCATCTGGTAGATCGAGGCGGAGTAAGCACTCCCACCGAAAGGAGTCCAGACATTACCAGGTAGAGTACCTGTTTACAAAGTGACAAAATATCATAAGTATTGTGTTGACATTAGTTGTACTAATCGCACGATGTTGTAAAATAACAGTTTTATTATTGTTACTTACAATTCTTTGTACTGGATATAAAGACGTAATGTATTTATTTATTAAGTTGATTTATGATATTTTAGTCCAAAACCTTAAGTTTTATATTATATTATATTATTTCAGGAATCAGATATACTTGAATCGCCAGGTGTGTATTGCAGAAGTTCGTTAATGGACAAAGTGTCAGACTACGAAGATATCTGGGGTCCAGAAAGTAACAACTGCTCTACTTTTAAACCTTTGAAACTCGAAAATGAAAATAATATTCACAATGGTCTGATGAAAAGCAAGAGACCTGATCTTCTGCCAGATACGTTACGTAAGTTAAAAATATTGAGCAAAAGATGATAATAAATTTACAAGTAATCCTGTAAATATAATAAAATAATAAAAAACATCAATCTAATCATTATTATCGATAATATTACAGCAAAGTTGAACGCAGCAAAAAGTACACAATCAATATTGGAAAAAGAAAACATACACATAATAAATTCAACAGAAAGTCTCAATGAAAAGAAAAACCTTTCGGATGGCTCTCTCAAGAAAAGTTTTAAGGGTTCCAGCGAAATCATAGCCACAACGAATAGCAAGGGAGACATTGTACCAAAGAGGCCGGATAAACTTAATATTGCTTTGAACATGAACAAAAAACTGACTGATGAAATTGAAGCTGTGATCAAAAGTAGGGAGAACTATAATTGTGAAAGTATGGAGACGATCAAATTGGAAGACGATTGTGTTAAAGATTCTATTGGAGACGAATCTGAGAAGGACAATGCTGGCAGCCCTTTCTACGCTGATCCTGTAGATACCTTGAAGGAAGTGAGTGATTCACAATTATTTTAAATATAATTTGCAACTGGTTGTACCAGAATAACCTCTAAATAATACTTTTGCATTACAGGCTGCCCTATTACCACCAGTCCAGCGCCGAAAGCTGCTAAGAGTCGGGGTAAATCTCTCGCAACGTTATTCTGAACCACCGAATCAAAATCATCCCTACTATCCTCTTCGTGACATGCATAGTATCGAGGAACTTTCTCGTAAGTATCCATTCTTAACTTCAAGATTTTTAAACGCTGTTATCGTTTGGTACCGTTATATCTAACCAGGAGTGGATATGTGGATAAAGCAGACCTTTCTATATTGAAACACATAATAGAAAATTAATTGTTGTGTTTGTTAAATTTGTTTATTTGTTTTTGTTTGCTTGTCATAGTAGTGACGGGCTTCTACTTAATACATTTACATACGAATACCTGATAAATGATACTCTCTTAGATTTTTTTCAATGTTGTTATCAGACTACCGATTCTTATTAAAGAATTTTACCCATATATCTATTCAAAAATGTATTCTTTATTATTATAGCGTCATCACCCAACACATCATCGTCGGTAGACAACCTGATGTCTCTACGGAGCAAGCCCAAGATGAAGCCGGTACAACCGCCGCGAGTCGCGACCAAGCCACCCTCAGGCAAGAACGACCAGACTTGGACCGTTGATTCCAGTTGGGAGTTTATAAGTCAGTGTTACGATGCCTAGACCAGTAGCTGCTTGTAAAATTGCTGTTGCACTCCCAGACTCCTTACAACTCCCAACGTTAATTTCATCCCTCTTTAATTTTTTTGTTACATTTTAAAGTAATTTTCACAAAATTATAACATTTACTTTTTATTTCTCAATAAATGTTATTATATATATTAGGGTAATAAAGCCTTTTAGAAAACAAAATACTAGAAGCTAAAACTAGTTGTTGTATCGCACATAAATACGAGTATTAAATCCAAGCACCTTCACTTAAACCTTGCCTGTGGTGAAAACTAATTAAAATTTATTTTCTCACACTAATTGCATGCGTGTATTTCTTTATAGATAAAAACGACGAGGGCTCGAACGAGAGCGGCACTTTCCCATCGCTGGCTGAACAAGAGTGCAGGCTCAGTGGCGTGGATGACGTCACCCAGCACTTGACTGTACACCAAGTCGTTGCTCAAAGGTAAAATAATGCATTATACTCTTTTAATTACCTCTTATAGGCTACCACAATCACCTAAGTATATTCAAATGATTTGACCCGGGCACTAATATTCTGTGTAAGTACAACTAAATTGACCAAGAAGTATAGAAAGGTAGAAGTCAAGTAATAGATGCTGAGAACACAAGAGTTAATTCCCGCTCTACATTCCCAGGTATTATAGCAAATTCAAATAATTGCTTGACAAAGACCATTCGCGCCCTTAGTGATAGGACAACGCATTTTAAGTAGTTGGAAAACATAATTTTTACTCAAAATTTAAATTTATATGGAAGGTGTTTCCTATAGAGTGTAGGTACCCCCCCAGACGCTTTGCTAATAAATTGTTCTATGGTCGAAAGAAATAACAATACATATTACTGTAGGTTCTTCCTTTTTACCGCGGAATCTTACATCATATTTCTTGCGAAAAGATTAATAGAACGAGATTTTTCTTGCCAGATTCCCCGACCTGCGACTTAACTCGGAACCAGCCATGTTACCAGAAGAAGTGAGATCTCCACCGCGGGCTTCGTGTTACGATAATGTGCATGACTTGCGACCTTTATCTGAACAGGTACTTTTTAATATAATTAATACTGTGCAATTAAAATAAGTACCTATTTATACATAGCGCAGAAATGTACGTGCTATGTGTATTAAAAAGACGTCATAGAGTTATTATATATAATAACTAGCATTAATTCTTCTCTGCTTATCATAATCAAACAAATTGACTCATAAATCAGGTATCTCGATCATTTAAGACTGGTAAGGCAACATTATGTAACGATATTCATATCTTTTAATATTCAAAAGAAAAGTAACTGTCTCCTTGTCACATTTTAACGCAAAATCTTGTCGTCGATGTAAATACAGTTTGGTAGAGATAACGTCAGCTTAAATCCTTTAAACCACTTAATTTAACCATTAAATTTTAGAAAATGTAGTTATTAGCTTTCATTTTATACTTATAAGTTTATACTTATAAGTTTTATACTTATTAACAAAGTCTCTTTTGTCCGACTTTATAATTTTGTAGCCTCGTAATAATAATTTTATAAAACTACGGGCGTTAACAATGTTTTATTTAGCTAAGCATGGTCTTCCAATTTCCAGGCAAGCGACGATGGTACTGTGTTCTCGGAGCCGTGGGACAGTTCGCAGTGGGATGGGCTGATACCGCCATCGAATGGTCACCAGCTGTATGACAACGTAAGTAGATCTATAACAAATGCCTCTATGTTTTGCTTACAAAAAATGCCTCTATTTTTTGCTTACTTACCTGCAATAGCGGTAATGTTGTTAGCCCAGGTTACATAGTATAAATACTAATTATTGCCCTCGATTGATTACAACTAGTAGTTTTTTACCAATAAACAATTTTTACAAACTTACTATACAGAAAAATAAACTAATTCTTAATGAATCTCCACATTTACCTCACAATACAATAACTTAAGTGGGAGAGCCACGCTTCGGCACGAATGGGCCGGCTCGACCGGAGTGATACCACGACCTCACAGAAAACTGACGTGAAATAGCGCTTGCGCTGTGTTTCGTCGAGTGAGTGAGGGTACCGGAGGCCCAATCCTCCCCCCCCCCCTCCCATGATGGTGCAGTTGAATTACCGTATACTACCCCAGGAGGGTACCAACTGCGCTAGCGTTGGAGAATCCCTCTCTGGTCGTCCACGCTCAGGGGATAACGTACCTGAGCGTGGACGCCTAGGTCGCCCCTCGTATTCTGGGGGGGGCAAAACTGCGCTTAATAATGCCCGGGGCAAGAGCAGAAATACCATGGCTACCCCTGCCACGCTGGCCGTGGACTTTTGCAACATCAGGGGATTACATAGTAACCTTAATGCTGTTCACCACCACCTCGAGACAGCAAAGCCAGCCTTGCTCTTCTTGACCGAGACCTAGATATCGTCTCCAGCAGACACTTCCTACCTCACCTACCCTGGGTATGGACTAGAATACTCCTTTTTGTCTAGAGCCGGAGTGTGCGTGTATGTCAGAGACGATATCTGCTCTCGTCGCCTCGGTAATCTTGAAGGTAGGGATCTCTCCATCTTATGGCTCCGTGTAGACAGCGACGACCATCCCCGCGTCTATGCGTGCCTCTATAGGTCCCATAGCGGTGACACTGAAACTGACCGACTCATTAAGCATATCCAGATGGCTTCGGACTTTGTGCAGCAACGGATACCGGCCGCGGAGATCGTTTTACTTGGCGATTTTAACGCCCACCACGCCGACTGGCTCAATTCCAGTAAGACCGATCATGCGGGGAGATCTGTTCACGACTTCGCCCTGGCATATGGCCTGACACAACTGGTTACCACGCCCACGCGAATCCCAGATGTGGAGAGCCAAAATCCTTCACTGTTGGACCTTCTGCTGACTTCTCATCCGGATGGCTACCACGTATCTGTTGGCACCCCACTTGGTTCCTCAGATCACTGCCTTGTACGGAGTACATTGCCTCACACGTGCTCGCCGCAATTTCGTGCTGCACGCAGCCGCCGTGTGTGGCACTACAAGTCAGCAGATTGGGATGGGATGCGGTCCTTCTTTGCGTCCTACCCTTGGAGACAAGTATGCTTCTCGCCGGATGATTCCAATGCCGTTGCTGATTCTGTTGCTGATGTGGTGCTACAGGGTATGGAGCTTTACATTCCGTTCTCTGTGGTCCCCATTGGTGGCAAATTTCGGCCTTGGTTTGGTTCATCTTCCAAAAACGCTTCTCGTAGGAAGCAGAAAGCTTACCAAGCCTGGGCTGATGCGGTGAAGGCATGTGATTTAAATACCAGCGCATTAAAAAAGGAGTATAACTTTGCCTCCAGGTCCTTCAAAAGAGACATTGCAAGAGCGAAGTCGAAGCACATCGGTAGAATTGGCGAAAGGCTTGAGCGTCTTCCTTCAGGAACTCGTACATTCTGGTCTCTTGCCAAAGCTATCGAAGGAAATTTCTGCAAGCCATCCTTTCCACCTCTTCACATGGGAAATGATTCGTTGGCCCACGACACAAAAGAGAAAGCCGATCTTCTGGGCAAACTCTTTGCGTCCAACTCGACTTTGGATGACAGGGGACAAGAACCGCCTACCATACCGCGGTGTGAGGGTTGTATGCCTGATATCAGGTTCTACCAACGCTCAGTGCGCTTAGCACTTCTGTCCCTTGATATCCATAAGTCGAGTGGGCCTGATGGAATCCCGCCCATTGTGTTGAAGATGTGCGCTCCAGAGTTGGCGTCGGTCTTAACGCGACTATTTCGGCTCTCTTACTCGTCTGGCGTAGTCCCGAGACCTTGGAAGACAGCATTGGTCCACCCGATCCCAAAAAAAGGCGACCGCTCAAACCCGTCCAACTACAGACCAATAGCCATAACCCCCCTTTTCTCGAAGATAATGGAATCCATTATCAACCATCAGCTCTTACGGTACCTGGAGGGTCATCAGCTGCTTAGTGACCAGCAGTACGGCTTTCGTAAGTGTCGGTCAGCTGGTGATCTTCTAGTATACCTGACACATCGTTGGGCTCAGGCGATCAAGACAAAGGGGGAAGCCTTGGCGGTCAGTTTGGACATAGCGAAGGCCTTTGATCGTATTTGGCACAAAGCGCTTCTTTCGAAGCTCCCTTCTTATGAGCTTCCCGAGAGATTATGTGAATGGGTTACTAGCTTCTTAGCAGACAGAAGCATTAAGGTCGTAATCGATGGTGAATGCTCTGACTCCATGTCTGTAAATGCTGGTGTCCCGCAAGGCTGTGTGTTATCGCCTACTCTGTTCCTCCTCCATATCAATGACATGTTGCAAATTAGCAGCATTCATTGTTATGCGGACGACAGCACGAGCGATGCTCTTTATACCGGCCGCGCTAACATCTCTCGGGAAAACGTCGTTGAGAGCCGAAACAAACTTGTGTCTGAAATTGAGACCGCTCTTAAGAAAGTCTCGGATTGGGGCAGGCTTAATTTAGTCCAATTTAACCCCACAAAGACACAAGTCTGCGCGTTCACTGCAAAAAAGCTGCCGTTGGTCGTATCTCCTCGTTTTAAGAACATCCCCATAACTGCCTCAACCGATATTGGAATTCTTGGTGTCGATATATCGAGCGAAGTCCAGTTCCGCGGCTATTTAGAGGTTAAGGCTAAATTAGCTTCAAAAAAGCTTGGCGTGCTCAACAGATCGAGACAGTATTTCACACCGGCCCACCGCCTACTACTTTATAAGGCGCAGGTTCGGCCTCACATGGAGTACTGTTCTCATCTTTGGGCAGGGGCACCCCAGTACCAGCTTCTCCCTCTAGACCGCATTCAACGGAGAGCGACTCGAATCGTCGACTGCCAGGATATTTCAAATCGGCTAGACCCCTTGGCGCTGCGTAGAGATGTGGCCTCGCTATGCATCTTCTATCGCTTATACTATGGGGAGTGTTCCGAGGAATTGTTCGGAATGATCCCTGCCGCCTCTTTTCGCCATCGTCCTACGCGACAGCATTTTCACTCCCATCATTTAGATGGTTGGCAGTCCACAACTGTGCGTTTCTCCAGGAATTTTCTGCCTCGCACAACAAAACTGTGGAATGAGCTATCGCCTGCGGTATTTCCGGACCAATACGACCTTCAACACTTCAAGAAAAGAGCGTACTCCTTTTTAAAAGGCCGGCAACGCACTTGTAACTCCTCTGGTGTTGCGGGTGTCCATGGATGGCGGTAATCGCTTACCATCAGGCGATCCGTCTATTCGTTTGGCCCCTAATCCATAAAAAAAAAAAAAAAAAACTATGCCTACTAGCGCGGATTCACAATATTTAGTAGGTACATTTTTTGGGTGAAAACCAATACATAATTATATCAAAATACCCAGAAATAGTCAAACACCGTTGAAAATGTTGCATGTATAAATGTATTTTCATAACAAAATATGATGAGGTATGTATTAGTAGGTATTATAAAGGTAAAGAATTTGTATGTTTATACACCCTAATCTCTAAAAAAACTAGTCCTTTTTCAAATTACTTTTGCATAAACTTGTTTAGGTCTGTTATTGAGAAAGATTATAACTGACTTTCTTGATTGATATTATGACAATATAACGTTATTTATTTATTTATTCAGAAAACTTACAGTTTCTTATAGTTTAATAACTAATAACCATTTATACCTACGTTTTCACATTTATATTTATAGTACTTGATCTTAAAATTATAAAGGAATTTTTATTAATTTTTATTTTTTATATAACACAATACATAATAATAAACATACATATCTATGAACCGATTCGAACCACTGGTTGGCAAGAACACGTTTATAACTGGAGGCACTTGTATTAAATAAGTCTAGACTATCTAAATTAGCAAAATTATTTATATAGCTCGCAGTTCTTACAAAGAAAGAACCTTTTCTATAATTAGTAGTGGCACGAACATGCAATGGATAAGGTACTCTTACCGATCTAGTATATACACGTTATATTATGAAGATGAATGAACTCAAAAAAGTCGAGCAATAACCATTAATTAACGCATTTGCAACCACAGGGCATTGCTAGTGATAAAATAAAGTTACTATAAAAAGTGAAGATACCAACAACCGACAATAACAGAATGACAAAACGTGCTTTGTTATCTGAAATTCTCAGGCATGCAAATATTTACCAAATGAAAATATGATATGATGATTTATCTTGTGTGATAATCTTTACTAATTACATAGCGACTAAGTTACTTCTTTTAAAAGGCAAATAATTATGTCATTTTAAATATTATAAACAACGTGAATGTTTCTCTTTTTTTTATTGAGAAACTGTATTTAAGTAGTCCTTACAAAATTTTTCCTCAACAGTTTTTGTTAAGAGTTAGGTAACTATTAGGTATTACAAATGTTAATAAATATTCCTTTTTTAAATAAGGAGGAGCCTTGTGAATGGGAATCTCCAATCCCGAGGCGTGGACCGGCAGTTGCCACGAGAGCGAAGAGCTTCAGAGATAGACTGGATCCTTTACTAGGTAACTATAATATATTTAATAACCTGTCTGGTCTGTCCTTTACTTTATTATTGCGTGCAGTGTACCTTATACCTATAAGGCACACTGCACGCAATACTTCTGGATATTAAATAATAATATTGACGCCGATTGACGTAAGGCGCTACTGCTAGCGACATGTTTCGAAGCTTTGACTGCCATATATCTGTAGCGAGACTTTAGACTGCCTCCGTAGCGCAGCGGTAGTGAATGCAACTGCTGTGCATGAGGTCTCGGGTTCGAATCCCGGGTCGGGCCAACAATTAGTTATTGGGTTTTTCTGTTAAGAAATCTCAATAGCAGTTCGGAGTAAGAAAGTTGGCGGTGTTAGACACCCCCGTGCCTCGGAAAGCACGTAAAGCCGTTGGACCTACGCCTGAACTCTCTCCGGTCGTGTCAGATTACCGTCCAAACGGATCATGAGAGTTAAGGAACAGAGAGTGCAATTGTGTTTGCGCACACACTTGTGCACTATAATATCTCCTGCGCAGATGGTCAGTCTCCGTTAAGACTGGCCGCCGTGACCGAAATTCGTTCTGAAGGACATTATTAATATTATCTGTAGTGTTTACTGAGACACAGGAATTTTATAGAATACTAGATGTTCCGCGGTTTCACCCGCTTTTATCATTACTGCGCTGCCCCCGTGGGTCGTAGAGTGATATTATATAGCCTATACTCTTCCTCGATAAATAGGCTATCCAACACTAAAATAATTTTTCAAATCATACTAGTAGTTCCTGAGATTAGCGCGTTCAAACAAACAAACAAACTCTTCAGCTTTATAATATTAGTATACCTAGATGACAAGTTTCTAGTAGGAAGGTAGTATGCTACGGGCTCTATGTTGTGAGCCGAGATCAGAAATCATATGCTCCAAGTAAATACGCTCTGATTAGCAAGAGAGATCTCTGAAAATCAAATACAAATGTTTGACGCAGTTTCGTGGACAAAAGTGCTTTGCATTATAGGATAGGAACTACCACTCCCTAAAACAAGCATAGGTCGAAATCAGTCCATATTCTTATTACACAAAGGTCAGTATAAGATACTACTTACGTCTAGAACGATCACACTACTTACGGCTAGAACCATCATACTACGATTACGTAATTTGAAAATCTTAAGGAGGAAAGGAGACGGATCTTAAAATTATTAAATAAGATATAGCAGAAATATTTGTACAAGATTGGGTCTGACCGATACTTTCAAGTAAAACTGCGATTTTACGAATACTAACATTCTAGTATGATTATAAGCTAATTAAGAAATATATAATGACTGGCAGACCTGATAGACAGTGTTCTGCAACCTGATCGTAGCGCCACACACCGAGTCCTATTATCCAGAGATCCACATAAACACTCACAACAAACTCAATCAAAATCCATCCAACCGTTTAGAACGAGTTCAGTGGTATACAGAAGAATTATACACATATGTATATAAATACCTTATTATATTAGTAATAAATAACGTCATTAACCGCTACAATCAGTTTGCAACACATTACAAACTGATTGTAGCGGTCGCAGAAAGTAAAATTTCTCCGCATAAATAACACGTGAAACCATTCCTCTCATTCAAGACTACATAGTACGTCAGTGCACGTGTCGACAAGTCCAGATATTTACACACGTTCCACATGCCGTTTACACACTAAGTAAATACATTATAATACGAAACATAATATGATACTAACAATTTAGATTAGATTAAAACTGACAACTTTAAATAGTGCAAACGAATAACTCAACAAAGGACATTTTCCGGTCATTGCTATTAATATTAAAGTTATTTAGCTTAAATTTCTCAGTACATCGAGCGCTGTTCCACATTCCGTATCGGCTGATGCAAAATCGCAGATGTTCTGTGCACAATACAGCTAGATAAAATATTAAACCCAATTATCAAATTAATTAATTTATTAGAGCACTCACAATAGGACGGCGGCGCACATCTGTTATCTATTACTACATAAACTTAGTAAATAAATAAATTATGGCTAAAGGGCAAAGGTCTGCGCGTGCCGTGAATTTCTTAGTCATACTCGGTGCTTGCAGCTGTGCAGGGACAGTCGCTTCCCAACGCGCGTTGGACAAGCATCAGGCTAAAGACACTCCGTTTGTGTGAATGAGAAATTACCGATTTAAATCTTTCGTTCACGCGGGCAAAAACCGCAGAGTTATCAGTCATGAAGTGGTTCAAAAAGTGGTTCCTAGGAAAGTGCGAGAGACTGATTGAGGCAACGGCAAGCACCAGCAAGGACGAACCTTGGTCCAATAAGTTTGATTCTCTGAATAATTTCGTTACTCTAGACGAGGATTGTGACGTAGGAGAGGAAGCTTTAGAAGCTTTGGATGTGTTTGTGCCAGTGCCAAGTGAAGTGTTCGCTTTGACTACCATCAAGAATTTTAGATCGGACACTCTTAAAGATTTTGTGCTCGAAAGTGATTGGGTGTTTATATCCCGTGAACAGCTGATGGAGCCGAAGTTTCAAAAGCGTCTGAAGAAAACGGACACTTTGACGGAACTATGCCGATCTCTAGCCGAGAGGAGCGTGTCTAAAAGACGTGCAGAAGTGGTGGCGAGACCGCCTAACTGCCACTGCCATGAATTGAAATCGAACGAAAGTGAGAAACCGTTACGTTCAAGTACTTTACGTCGAATAATTAGAAAGTTTAAGAAATTTTGGCGTCTCTTATATTTTAAAGTAAAGCATTGCAAAATATTTAAATCAGACGACGTAGTTGAAACCCCGAAAACGAGCGAGGATCCGATAATGTCGTTCGCCTCAACTAATATCTATTTATGTAGGTAATATGATATTTCAATTATTTATTTTGTGCAGCCCTCTCATAGATTAATGCGTTCTATATTTATCGCTAAAATGAGGTCGCGGCAATAGATACATCATTAGATATCTTAATGCGCCTAATTGCTAAACAATTATTTTATAATTACATACTTAAAATTTTAATTATCTTTCACCGGTCTCTTAAGGTCTACATTAAATAACACCTATATTTAATCCCACTTAATATTTATTATTAATTTGAATTTGCAATCATAGTAACTAACTAAAGGGTAAATTCCTGTGATTAATTAAAGAGAAATAATATTTACAAAATGCTAACTAATCAATGTTTGATAGTCTGTATTTTTGCATTTATAAATAAATATATATGTATATTTAACGAAGAAAGAAATAAAAATACTTTGTTTAATTATGTATGTGCTTTAATAGCAATTATATAACTTTTGGTAGATTTCAATATTATGTACCAGTATATAAATTGTATCATCGACTTTTGCATATGTTTCACACAGTAACAAATTTTAACCATATTAGCATCAGTTAATTGTAACTGAAGTTGTTTATTATATTAAAAGAGATGCCTGTTTCACGCTTAATGACTAAAATTTAGGAAAAAAGATTGAGCAATAAGTATAAGCCAAATGCAAATTACGTAAGTGACCTACTCTAATTTTTAAAACATTTGCACCCTTCACAACATTTCAGCAATTAAAGATTAATTCAATAATTTTCTTAGATGCGTGACATTAGTATGTCATTGTATTTTTACCATAATAATAATATAGGGCACTATCAGTGGTATATCTAGATCATGAGGTCACTGTTTCCGACGTGCGTCCGCTGTGTCCGTTGCATGTATAACTAGTGAGTGACCGTCATTGTAAATCTTTGCAGTTCAAAGTTTTGATATTTACAATTTTATTAGAGTCGATTTTTCAATCACTAGCCTTACCTAGTGATTGGTAGGATATGTAAGAACGCTGGTAAGACGCGATTTAACCGTGGAATAGATTAAGCGGTCTTGACAAAACTTTAAGTATCTACTGTCCTATTTAATGTTCTCAAGGGCTTCTTGAGTTTATTTTTGTTCTGATGTCGGTTTTGTTAGTATTTTATATACTTTTTGCATATAAAGACTCCATATTAACTTATAGCGTCATTCGATTGTTACTAAAAACAAATCTTTGCATTATCCCGTAGAATCTCGTCCTCTCATGACCAATTACTTATAATCCAATATTCAATATATGTGAACACAACAAGGTTGCATTGCAATTCCAAAGGTTTTATAAAAAGGAACATGTTTGCGGCATACAAATTGGCATTAAATGATACGAGATTTATCTTTGCCCTATATATTTTCGGAAATTATTGTATTGAGTTCGATGTGTTCATACGACGAATTCCCTCTCTAGCAGCGGGTCGCGTGCGTGCATTGCGTGGCGGGCGTGGCGCGCGTGGCGTGGGCGCGGCGCTACGCGCATACGCGCTCCACTTAGCGCACGATAAGAGCACCACCTTCGCGCAGAACATCGACAACTTCATCGCCTGCACACTCGACTCAAAGGAGACCTGCCCGCAGGTAACTACGACATTTTCATTCTTTTAGTTACGACCTTCGATCAAATATACCATAGATGCACATTCTCATACAAAAACCGCGTAAAAATGTGGCACTGACCAGTACTACTTACTTATAAGTGTCTGCATTTATTATGCAATCCAGGAAATAAACCGGAATAACCATTGAACGCCCACTGAGAAACATTTTGTAATAGTTTAGTTAAAACGCGTCAATGTAAAGCGTCCTAAGTGTGTTACTCGCGATACGCATGCATACTAAGTATATGGTACGGTCTCCACCCGCTAACACTACAGGAAGCTCATGGAGTCGACTACCTACTACATAAATATTTTATTAATATTAATAATTAAATTAAAGTAGGTAACTTTAAGGAAGACGTTATATAACTTTAGTACTAATAATTATGCTCACCTTCGTACATTATATTACATTAAGTATGTAAAATATTTGTATGTGTGTTTTCTATGTAGTTTCAATAAATAATAATAAAACTATATACTCGTAGATGGTCGTGTCTTTTACTTCTACGTGACTTGATAAATTAGTTAGAACAGACTCATCCAAGTCGTTTTGTTTTCTCAAAGCAGTGATTGTACTTTTTAAAGTCGCGTTTTCTTTTAAGTCTTATATTGATTTTCTGCAATTTTTTTACTGTTTTGTTTTTATCAATCAACCGTCTTTTGCATACTCTGAGATCCTTCCTTAAAACAGCTTTACGAGGTGTATCTAATATTGAGTCAAAACTTAATGATGAAAATGGAGATTTTATCACAGGACGTGCTTCTATTTGAAAACAGCTTCTTCCTACAATTACCGCATCATCCAACTGAAAAATAAAGCAATGCAGTTAGCTGATAATATAATAATGTATAACTAGTGTTCAAGAATTATATCATTTAAAGAATAATTTACTTAGTGACATTACTAAGTACCTGAACAGTATTTGAAGTATCCGGAGTTTCATTATTTCTATCTAAATTTAAACTTAATGTAGCTTTCCCCAATGTGGATGTAGACCCTATGTTTATTTTCAAATGGGGTGTTATTGCATTCACTTCAGATTGCACTATTGACTCTTCTTGCTATAAAAATAATGAAAACAATAGTTAATAAATCATTAGGTCGTATATAAAATTAACTAAATTTAACATAATTTTAAAATTAAATGACAAAATATTTTACCTGTATATTCGGTACGGCTGTATTTTTTTATCTACTATACACTTTCTTAGTTACATACATATCTTCTTCATTAAAATGCTCTGAAAAAATTACGCTAGAATTATTTGGTTGGTAAAATTCGTCATCTCTATCTCGAGCTATAATATGTCTCCATTTCTCCCTTCGAATTTCATTTTGTGGAAAGCTAAAATAAATTAATACAAATATTATATTAATAATTCAAAACAACTTATAACGACTCCATGCCATTTCATATGGACTTTGTTCCAAAGTAGTGCTGTCGATTCGCTCTCGCTTACGCACACAAGAGTGAGCGGGACAGGTGCGTAATACATGCATTTAAATTTAAACGAAAATGTTTTCACATATATTATTTAAAGCGCCATATGCAACAAAATATGTATAATAAATAATTCATAACAAACCTATACTTACTGAAAGTATGACACTCCATCCTTTTTTTGCACTTTTAGAGTATAGTTTTTGCATTTTATCACTACACACTTTGGCATCGTGAAAAGTCACACTGCTAGAGCCGTCGTAAAGTGTCTGCGAGCGAAATCGTGCATACGATTGATTTATGCTCGCTTTTTTTGGCGCCGTTTTTTGAGTGACAATCGTGCATCTATGGTATATTTGATCGAAGGTTACGACCATTATTAAAGAAAGTAGGTACTGGATAAGTACTTATTTTATTAGTAAAACATGCTCTGTTACGAACCTACTCATTTTGAATTGTATTTTTAAAATATATGTATATATCTCGGAAGTTTCGACACATTATTTAATTATATTACATGTCGCAACAACCATCTTAAGGACGGTACAACATTGAATGACGGAGAAATATTTTACAACAATATTGTATTGGAAATGTCGTGCTCAGAGCAACTACAGAAAGCAGCACGTTTCAATTTAATAAACATAATTTATACCAGCTTTAAAATATATTGAATACATAATGCTAGACCTAACTATAAATAAAGTTTTACAAACTCTTACATTTGCTCGAATACTACAAATATCTTGAATCTGGTTCAATTATTGCCAAGCCACTATGATGTGACAAAGTTGAATAAATATGTAATATTTAGCGGTTGCCTCAAAATCACAGACCCCTAACAAGACAAATACAGAAAGTTTAAGTATATCGTTTTAAGTATTATTTATAATATGATATGTCTTTTAAGGTAATGATGCGCAATATGAGGCAATTTATGTCCGGGATGAAGAACTATCTCGTCAAGCACGGAGAAAGAGAATTTGAGAAGGAAGTTGAAAAAGAACGGCTCAAGGTAACTTAATACATTAAACAGTTTTATTATTAAAACGTGTCTTATAAGTAGCTCCGACAGGGAAAACCAAGTCGGTTTAAGTCCCTGTATTATTTATTGCTTACGCTGACAGAATAGTGATTCTTTGTCGACATAACAGCAATTAATTATTTGCAGAATAGTAATTCTCTTCTTAACAGAACAGCTGCTACATTGGGCAGAGGAGGGATTCTTATTTGCAATTTGTTTTAGGCAGTAGCGTAACGATTTCTTTTGACAGAATAAAAATTATTCCTTTATTGACAGAATATAACTTTTTGTGCCAGAATCGAATTCTAAATAATCGCGGCATATTTTGATGCTGCAAGCGTCTATAAGCTATGGTAGCCGCTTACCGACACGTAAGCCTGTGAACGCCCATTTAAGTCGGGTGAAAAATAAAGGCATTCTGTAAAAAAACAAAAGCTCATTAAAATTTGTCAGTGTGTGTCACAATATTTGCAAACCAATTTGCTGTAATAATGACTTTTAATTATTACTAATGCAGTGGGCGGACACTAATCGTTTGTTTGTTTGATAAACATGCATTTGTTCGGCGTAATACGTAATATAAGATATCGACATTCCAGCATGTTTTAGATAAATATACTAGCCAATTATAACAGGATATGACAATATTTATTTATTTTACGTCTGGGTAACTAACTAAATGAGGTTTATTAGGTTTATATTTAAAGTTATTTAGATCCGTAAAGTGATGTCACATATAATTATATTGCGTCAGCCGCATATTTTTGGATTTGTTTGCCCCACAAATGTTTCATGAACATTCACACATAAGCGTTATTTGAGCCTATGCCGTGTTAAGTTATCTTCTGTTTGACGAAACAAACAGAGTGAAACTGGGATTACGTTCTTTTGGCCTCAGCTTGTGTAGGTTTTAATTTTTTTACTTATTTAATATGAAATCAAAAATGTCTATATAATATGAAATTTATTCGCATCTTCCATATTGCGCCATTATGACTATTACGAATTTCGTATTACACAGAAATATAATTTATTTTTGAAGTTATTTCGACTGGCATCGTTACTTTGATAATATGGCCAATCTAATGCACCTATAATTTTCGTAAAGTTCTTATGAAAACAATGAAACCACGATAACGTGTAACTAACCATGAAACTCAAAACAATGCAAGATTTTAAATACTTGCTCTGGGCATACTTTGGTGGAGGACCTCCACCTCCTAGGAGAACCTTCCAAGATAACTAGAATTGGTGTAACATGTGCATTAAGCATCATTGTGGTTTTGTCAAGTTCATGTATTGACTGAAATTCGATATAGCTTATTAAAGTTACTTCATGCGAACAATCATTACGGGCATTAAATATTGGGTTTAATATATTTACCATAAAATTTACCCATAACAACTATTTTCCATGCAACGTTTATTTTGGCCACAACAGCTAAAGCCAACGGAGTTCCTGAATCTGGACGCGATACTAGAAGGCGTGATGCACCGATTAGTGGTGCGGCCCCTCCGCGCACGACTGTACGCGCTGTTAGCGGCGTGGCACGGCGCCGACGTGCGCCGACTGCACGCTGCTATCGAGCGCGCGCACCACGCCACACCACTGCAGCTTGGCATCAAGGTAATGTAGCACCTTGCGTGTAGCGTCGTATCCATTAACCTTTAACTGTGGACGCGCGGTCTCACAGACCACTCGCAGTTTGTAATTTTCGTGTTTACCTCTTTCCCCTTGCTCCCCGCATCTAATGCGCTCAGTAGCTTTAGTTTTAGTGGCGAAAGGTGTGATGAGATGGTAGGTTGTGTCGCCGGTTGCAAATTAGGCGAGTTATTTTACTTTAAACTATAACCGCGGTCTGTGGGACCGCACGTCCACGTTTCCTACACAAATAATCTTGACGGTGATTTTATTTCTTTGTGGGTTATCTTAATTCAAAATGTCAATAAATATTATTCAAAGTGTATCTACGTCAAAACGAACGTCAAAGTCATAGCAGGAACATCGTGCGAGCAAAATATAGCGAGTCGATGACCCTTCTGTTGAAAACTAAGTGTATGATCTACTTTTAGAGTCAGACCAGTCTCATAACGAGGTAACTATTGAGGATTTCTTGATATCTGAAGCTGATTTTATTCAGAATCATACAAGTGACTACCAAGGCTATACTTTTAAAAGTTGTAAACAGATCATATATTTAGTGTTCCGAACCCTTGTGCAAGAAAAGCCAATAATTTGATACATATTGGACCATTGTCAACATTTTTATATTTTTATTGGATAAGAGTTTTATTTGTTTTTATATTAGAATAAGCCTTAGATTTATAGATAACATTGTTAATTTTTGTGAAAAGTTTAATTTATTTAAGTTTTCAGTCCTAAAACTGATCGCAAGTAAATTTATAACAAATAGTGCCTCTAACTGTTAATATTCTTTAATTATGTAGTAAATAAATAAAGATTGATTAAAAGCATCTAAATTATTTCATTTTAATATGCCTAGTAAATATAATAGCGTAACATAAAATTAATATTTACGTAATATTTTGACTTCAGAACATAGCGGTCCGAGAAACCGTGCGTCCATGGTAGTGTGACACAAAAATGACGTCCATAGTTAAAGGTTAAGCAACAATTGACACAGAACACGTGACGCTCAACAAGATCGGCAATGATGCACAACAACGCGCAACGTTGCCAGCCGGCGCGCAACATGATGCGCGGCTTGTTGTTTGTTTCCGTGCAACATGCAGTTGAGCATAAAATTTTGTCAAGTGGAAACGTGACGCGCAAAAATGTTCGTAGTGTGGTGTAATGAAAGTGTGCCGAAATTAACACTATTTCCGCTGGCGACATGTTGCCGACGACTGGTGGAGATAGACTATGTTGCTAAACAAAGTTCCGCGCTGCCTTGAGCAACGATGTTGTGCAACATGTCGCGCGTCAAATAGTTGCCTAGTGGACACGATGCTTTAACATATTGGACGTGGTACGGCCGAACCAACGCTCGGTACGGTGCTAAGGTGCGACGCTATGGTGCGGTGCTACGGTTTGGTGCTACGGTACCGTGCTATGATACGCTCTTTACACCACACCATCGCACCACAGACCGTCATATTATTTTGCGGTACCGCATCAAGTTTGTTGTGCAAGCAATCGAACCAGTGTACTGGTATTAATAATAATAAGGTTCGGCGCACTATGCGTCACACGATGGAATAGAGTCCGAGGGTGGACCACGTTTGTGGTTCAGCCGCATCACGTTCGACCGTCTGGTTGCACTTTTAGAGGTATGTGTCAAGACAGGTCAACTGGCCTATAAGTACCTAATAATAATTGAACCGAATAATAAAAACGTTTCTGTCAAGTATCTTCTCATCGATTAAACCAAACCTAATTATAGCTACAAATCCATATTATGTTATTTTAATCAATTGACAGATTATTAATAATTAACGTTTAACTTTCATAAGTATAATTTTTGAACTCTATTATATATGAGATGTGAAGGAGTGGCATGCGGCAGAGCGGGTGGAGATGGAGACAACAACGGCTGCACCATAACAATGTTGCAACTTTTAGCCGTTGTTGTCTCTACCCGGTTCGATATCGCATATACCCCATACTGCTATTCAATGGGACAACGCCGTGTTATGTAAATTATCTAAACACAGTTCAGTGTATCACCACAAACTAACGCTCGCCAACGTTTTGTCGACGCCACACTGACGTCCCACCACGCCTGCCTTGTATTATTACGTATTAGTAACAAGGTACGTGTTTCCTTCTTCCTTCAATCCTTTAAGCGGGTCGTGAAAAAGCACCTTATCAGGCCGTCAAAGTAGAGACCTCAACATCGCCTCGGCTGCTATTTGGGCGGTGTGGAGGCCACTGCTCTTAGACCACACGACTGCTTACCATCAGGTGGAGTGTGGTCATCTTGACGAGCAAAATTAAAAATAATAATAATAATAATAGTTGAAATGAATAAAACCTTATTCTAATACCATTATGTTTGCAGGAGTCAACTAAAGTACCATCAGCGGCGGTGTTAGCCATAATATCGAAGAATTTCCTTAAGATGCAAGAAGCCGATTCCCCGTTGGATAAGTTAGAAAACCTTCTAGCAGCCATATCTGTCATGTTTAACGCAGTAAGTTTGATTTATTAACTAAGAAAAATAGGATTATTTCATGAGCCTTTTTAAAATCATTATTAGTACTTGCATAGGATTTAGATGAAATCTAGAGGACAATATCTACCTTTTCTCTGCTTCAATTTTTGTTGTTAATTAGTATATGTATGCTATTACAAAAGTTACTTTTGATCCGTATGTGTGACGCGTTCAATCTACCATTGGATTCAAGCAGGCGATCCTAGTGGATGTTTCGTATTAATGGCCAATAGCGTTTGTCAAAATAAAAATCAACTTTAGAGCTTCGCTAAACGTTAATTGTTGTGTGGTTCAGATCCGAGGCGAGCGGGCAGTAGGCGCGGACGACCTGTTACCTGTACTGGCGTGGAGCGTGGCACGCTGTCGCCTGGTGTGCGCCGAGCTTGAAGCCGAGCTCATGGCCGGCCTACTGCCAGCCGCGCTGCTGGCCGGCGAGGGCGGCTACTACCTTACGGCACTCTTCTCTGCTGTCGCCGTGCTCAAGCGCCTCGCGCCCGACACCGTGCCTGATAGCACCACACCGGTAAGTTCCTTACACCCATTGGACACATGTGTGTGGACCTCAAGGACGAGTCCACCGGTGTCGATAGGTGAACTCGTCCTTGAGTTGCTGCTACTACCCATAACGTTCCTGGCCATCTGCGGCTTGCTGGCTTCTACAAGAATCAACAAGTTAATGATGTGACATTGTCACTGAGTAATGTCGAATGATTGCAAGAGTGTACAAATTTTGAGTTGGATTTAGTCACTACGTGGTAATCACGTAAATAACAGATCAAGTTAATATTTCAGAGTCAATATTTTTTTATTTTAACTTACGTATTGTTTCAAAATTGGTATCAATATCTGACTAGGTATGTATTAATTGACGTAACGTACTTGATCGAAAATTAATGCAAAGCAAAGCGTTCTTATCATTCGAATGACTTTTGTATTCGAATCATTCGAATGATTTATCCACAATCGTTCTTCAAATGCGAGAGTTGTCTTTTCAAAGGAAAATAAAGGTATTCTAGTGTATGAGGGAAGTAATGTGCGCTCTTCCCCAGCAGTGGCGGCGTGGGTCACTGGAGCTGTCGCGCTCGGAGTGTTCCGTGGCGGTGGTGCGCGTGGTGCTGCCGGACGAGTGCCGCGGCTCTATCCGGCGCGTGCCGGTGCCATGCCGGCCCGGCGCGCGCGCTCGTGATCTCTGTCGCGCGCTGGCGCACGCCGCCGCCATCACCAATCCGCAGGACTACGCGCTCTTCGCGCTGCATGACGGACATGGTAAGCAGGCTACATTGGTTTTTACAGTCACTGCCCATAACAAAAAAAAATATCAAATGAATGCCTCCTTTTTCTTCTTTGCAAAAGTTATTCGATGTTCAAGCAGTCATTTTCTAACTCTTTCAATCATTACTTTCTTTCCATTCTACGTTGTTAACATACTTCAAGTCAATTTTGCTAAAGTCAATCTTTCTAAAGAGGCTATTTTTGCCTATTGATTGTGAAAAGAATAATCATTATTACTTTTTTGGTTTAATTGTTACTTAACTTAATCAATGTCTTTTCTTATACCTAATTAATAGAGATCTATGATTATATTTTCCTATATTTCAATCCATAACAATTAATAACGACATAGATTTCTACTTATTCAAAATTCCTGATGGGTCTTCACACACGAGTGCATGAGCACTCGTGTGTGAAGACCTGAAGAAGAATACTCAAATTGAGGCATTTGCGTGGATTGCACGCATTATGCTAACAACGTACGATTATCACACGCCTGTAATCTACGCAAGTAAATTACGCATGTTGCCCGCTCTATTCGTAGTTATTTTGGGGGTTTAGATGCCACCATAATAAATAAAAATAATCGAATGCCATTAATTTGTCAAACGGTTAATTATTTGAGCTTGTACACGCAATTCGCTGGCAAATGCACTGGCGTACCGCACGTAATTTTGGTTGTTTGTACGATAAATACAACCTGCGTAAGTGTCTTACCTAGCGCATCCGGCTGGCAAGTCTCGTGTGAAAGTCTAAATGAACAATCCACAACTACATTTAAAATATTTTGTAAAGCATGCTAGTAAAATAACGTTTTGCACAGGGGTTAAGCGACATATTTTTCATATTTACAGAAACAATGCTGAATGAAAATGACTGCCCACAAGAAGTGATGTCGGAGAAGAGCGGCCAGAACTTCACGCTCGCTTACAGAAGAATAGACGCGAAGATCGCCTGGCCACAGCAGGCCTTGCTGTCTTACCCGTAGAGGGCGCTTCAACAATAATACATAGTCAAAAGAAGCAACAGTAATCTCTTAGGATTAGAAAACTTGCATGAAGGAATAAACCATCGAAACTTTTCAAATCATGCTCATAATCAATAAAACCGCGAAATTATATTTGAAAATCGAAATTAACTATATTTTTATCACCTAAACAATAATAAAGTGATATTTTATTCAACTGATCGTAAGTGCTAATGTTTTCTAAGCTTAACTTACATATAAGTACATTGCTTATAGGCAGTATTTTTAAAGCGTCGCTACTCAACGAGCATACTAATGTCATATAATTGTAGCTTTTTTACTCAGTAATATAAGTATCGTTATTATATAAATTATAATCTGACTGAACTCTCGGGATTCATCCCAAATTTTGTACATTTTTGTATCGCGTGTGAAAGTCGTCTTTCAAAGTTTGAGTGGAGTGTGATGTATGGATAAAATGTTCACCATTTTAATTATAATTTGTTCAATTACCTAACTAGATGTCTGCGGTTAGGAACTAAAATCTGCCTTTAAAAGGCAGAGTTTATTTCTTCAAGTGTGCGTTTGTGTATGTTCCTAAATTTCGACGCGCAGGTACACTGAATAACTCACCAAATTGTTGTTTTAGTTAAATAAAATTTAAGTATTTCTTTAACTTTTCTAGTGCTAAAATTTACTTTTGAAGTATCTATACATATTTTAACTCTTACTAACTTGTTTATGAACTGTGATGTTAATCGTATTAATTAGAAATACTGTAAGGTTTTTGTATTAATTTTTGTATATTCGTAGAGATGTTTCTTAATATAATTTATTTATATGTAATTATAAGATAAATAATCATCAAAGCGTTAATATTATAACGGGTAAATTATAGTGAAGATGTACATACGATGATTTTGAATGTGCAAAAGACCAAACAAATTAATAATAATTATTTGTAATACGTAACTTACTTCTTTCTGTGTATTCGCTAAAATTTACCCGTTATTCAAACGTATTCAGAAGAATAACTGCCTTCATCGTATCGGACAATATTTTTGTAGTGTGTTTATACATAGAAACAGTGCATGTAGTGTTAACTTAATATTTGGAGAAGTGCTCACATCTAATAGATCATTCAGGATTGGTTTCAAAATAAACTGCAGTTACTAACATTTTGTTGAAATCTCTCAGTGCTCGAACATTTTAAACAAGTCGATATTTTTATTGCACGTACAATAAAAATATCGATCTTATCTTTATTTCAATCATCTTTCGCTATTCATTCGTCTATTACGACTATACTTGCTATCATTTAAATAAAATACTTGTCAAACATTTATAAGTATCCAGTTATTTACATCTCAGTCTCTTTAAACGACGACGTAATAATTTTCGAACACCGATTCAGAATTTCGAAAAGTACAATAAAGATTTCCTGTTAAGACAAATTAAGTTAAATATTATTTTAATCAGAATTACAATATTATGTTACAAGATGCAATACATTGTAAGTATGTTTTTTTTTCATAATAATATCAATACAAAGCATTTCTCCAAAGAACGTACATACAACAAACCCAGTTTATGTCTATGAATCCATCAAGAGGCCTCATTTAACATATAAACTCTACTGCTTTCAAAAGAAGGCTAGAGATTCACGCATAAAGAAGCATGCGTTCACAGATTACCTGAAGGGTTAAATTCTGCGAATAATTATTAATACCTAGTAGGCAAACAATGATTCTGAATGCGTGACCGCCGTACGCGCAGTGTAAAGTGCGCCATTTTGTATTTATTACGTCATTCTTATTAACGTTAGTTGTAAAACACGTATATTGTGTTTTGATAAATTTTTCAGTCATATTGTGAAGGAGTAAATGATTTTTACCAAATTTATATTTGGACTTTTATTACACTTATACTAACCTCGATTCTCATAAAATTGTAACGGTGGGCTAATCATAACTACAACACAATCATATTACAAGTAGAGCTATAACTATCTTATTAGTTTTGTAGCCGTTGTATTTACATAATTATCAACCTTAGAATCTGATGGCTTGCTTACACTATCACTATCACTATCAATAAGAAGGTGGAGAGCCGAAGTCATCCAACGACACAGTGTAAACGGCTAGCTATCTGACGACTTAGTTCGCAAGGTGAGGTCGTTAAACTTCTAGCTAATCGACCGTGGCAGTCGCCACTGTGTAAGCAACCACGAACCGCCTTCGGCACTTCAAAGGTAGCAGGCGATCTAGTGTAAATGTCATAAGTCAATCTGTCAATAATAATCATAATTCAATACTAGACATATTTAAAAATCTATTGTGTCTGGCCACTGGTGTTCCACTGCGGCTTAATAGGTTGAGTAAGACTTTCGGGAATATGCAGAGATTATAGGTACTATATTTGTTGTATTCTTATATAGAAACCATCTATTTAAAATTAAATATACAAGTATATACGTCGCACATTTAAACTTTTCCATCGACAATTTCTTAGTGAAATAACTGTATTTGAACTCTTGGTCAAAAATAAACAAATTTCAACTATAAAATGCTTTCGTGGTCGTGAATTTCATTACTTGGTTTTATTAGTAGTTGAACAAAGCATATTATGGCAAATATTCAATCTAAGTAGGTATGCATTATAATTTAGGTATAGTACGTACTTATATTGGATAGTTACCATACTTACCTCTACCATCCACCATAGTTACTTTAATGTACCTTGAAACAGTCCGAGGAAACGCTGCACTGATTCAAAAGATTCGGTATAATGAATCCGAAAATGGACTCTGATACAGGCTAAGACTGACCAGTCTTAGTCGGAATTAAAAAGAACAGATATATTATTACATCCTAAGTACAGGCAACTATTAAACTATTCTAATACACACAGTACCTATTGCAGTAGTTTAGCGTCAAGTCCTTATGTTAATTAATAGTTAATAAGAGTAAAATAACTTCAATAATTATCGTATGCAATGTATGCGAATGTAACTGTTGAAAAATTAATAGTATCAATTTGGACTGCCGACAGAACAAAAAAGAAGATAGCTTTTCAATACTACAAAATAAAAATAAGCATCCATTTGACAGAAGTGTTCAATCCAGAATATTTTAGTAGTGTATGATCAAAAAGGGGTTAAAAAAAATTCAAAATGTTTGTAAAAAGTTGCGGTGTAATTCGATTCATGAATTACAATCAAATACTCACTCAAATATTCACTCTAAAAATAACAATTGATGACCATTCTTTATAAAAATCGGCGAATACCTCCAATAATATATAATTCTTATGGATTGTTATAATTATAATATGAAATTAATTACATTCAGTCTAGCATACGTATAGCACGTTCTAGAGTGTGTTTCGGTTGAGTTCATATAGGAAACGGAAATGGAATCTCGTAAGCGACTACCGTAGCCTCTTGACGCATGTAGTATCAGAAAATATTACCAAATATAGAACTCACTACGCTACCGGAAACAAAGACCGATAAAATAATCATTTCTTTAAGAAGATTTAAGGTCTTTCGCAATTTTTGTTGAACAATAAAGCGGACTCGGTTCAATGCCACAATGTTTTATTACTGTGGAAAAAATGCCACAATGTTTTTTGTGTTATGCATAAAAACCTACATATATTTTGATTACTTTAGCTTGATTGTTGAGACCAGGCAAGTAAAGTTTTGAGTCTATATTATCAATTACTAACATAGTTCTCTATATGAAAAACGCTTATTTCCGGCCAATATGAGTTGTATTAATGTATTATTATAATTATTATGACAAGTGGTGGAGCCTATTAGAAAATACCTACTTGCCTCGTAACTAGCCTAAATGTGACTATAATAACCTCACTACACATTCAACTTCAACGTTCGTAAGTATTACTTTTTAGTTTGACTTTGGGTTCACCTTCCAAATTATTGCTATCATAATTCTCATTCATTCAAAATTTAATTATGGTCTCACAAGATTGTTAAATTTATCAACCAATCTAAAACGACACAAAAATAATTTATAAATTTCATTATTTCAAAATTATTGTGTTAATTACTTCCATGTAAAATATGGAGGTGCGTAGTTTTCTACTACAGGCATTATTTGCTTAAAAGAAGATTCCGCACACAACTTTCTGTAAACGAATTATTTGACACAATAAATTTTTATTTTTTTATTTTTATATAATCTTATAATAGCAATATTTATCAACTATTCTGCAACCATAGCAACTATCTTAACCTATTTGCGCCACAACCAAATCGATACAACCACAGTTGTGCTTCAACTATGGAGCGTATTCCACATTATAACCTACATTCTACACTATATCCTTTAGACGATGATTATAATATGCAAGCTAACTACCCGAAAAAACTAGCTAAGACACATTGGGACAGAGTGCATATTGAGTATCCAGTTAGAAAGTACATTAGAACTGGTATAAGTAGTGAAAGTATTGGCCGACGATGGATACCGCCAGGGGAAGTTTTGAAGGAACAGGTTAGTTTAATTAAAACAGATATATAAATAATATAAAGTATATCATTAATTTTATAAAATATGTGCCAATTTCGAAAATATAGTTGAATAAGTTTTAAGGTACCTACTACATTAGTACGAAACAAGATATAAAGTTAAATAAGAAGAATTATCACATATTGCTCAGCATGGGAAATAATTGAGATATCAGGTCTTTATCAGGAGCTAACAGTTAGCTTTCATAAACAATCAAAATTGAATAACTCGACTTCTTACTAACTAACACCAGTCTTGAATTGATGTGAACTTTAATGTATATAGCGTTATCCCACTTATTCACGGCGATATGCGATACAAGGAGCATTATGTCAGTTACATTTACTACCTAAAAAATATTGAACCAAATTATTATTTCGATAATAAAGTAAGTATAAATGAAAATTAATACTAATGACAAATGTTAAACAGAGAACCCCGAACGATGAAATCAAAAATTATTTTCGCGATTACAACATAACCATGGAACTGACAAGGTCACAGATGACAGAGGATTTTGGTAGCAAACTGCCTGAAACTAAGAGGTTTAACAAACATACGTCTTGCACAGAAAACAAGTACATTTATCCACCTAGCAGAAAGGTAAGTGACTCTTGTTAATACTAATAAAATGAAAAACTGATGTATGGTCTGCCTGATGGTGAACAGTTCCCGTAGCCTATGATCGCTATACTAGGGAGTTGCGCATTGTGCTATTTTATTGCTCGGATGCCGTAGTGGTTTATATGGTCGCTACCACCACCACTACGTAGAGTGTTGTGGGTCCAAAGCCCACGCTGCACAAAAATTTGCTTCACAAATAGTTGTTTCGAGTCTGGATGTTCTTTGTTTGAATGTTTGTAAAGTTACATACAGGTCTACATACAGGTCATATGTCAGGTTACATACAGGTTTCAATGCTAGCGCAGGAGATAGTTTCTTATATATAAAAAGAAAACAATAAAAATCAAAGATAGGATGAAGTAAAGGTATAGGAGTTCGGTTTATGAACCTATCCGGTACTCTTACTTACTGGAAGAAACGCAATAACAGTAATGTATCCATACACGGGTCTCCTGTTAGAGTAAAGTGAGACAGCTCATTTGTACCGTCAACTAATTGGCAACAGGTCTTCGACTGACAATCTACCGCAATTCATTTTTTCAGTCACATTCATAATGCGCAAACAGACCATGGATTAAAGTATTATGTACTAGATTTTGGACGTGGATTCGATCATGATAATCTCGCCTTTGCCAATAAATTTATATCCCACAGAAACAGTAAACCACAGAAACAATTTCACACAGAAACAATTTTTCTGGATGAAATGTACCCTATATACTTTTCTGTAGCCCTGACAACGTGAATGCGAAATTCCATGCGTATCGGTGAAGGAGTTAAAGCGTGAAAGCGTAACAAACAAACAAACAAACATTGGTATTTATAATATTAGTTAGAATAATACATAAGATACTTTGTATCACAATATACGTTTTCGTAAGGTTCAAGCAGGTGTAACTGTGTTCAGAAAAGCTGCAAGACAGTGGGAAAACAGTTGAAGAAATTAAACGCTACCACTTTACCTATCTACACTAAATTATTAATTACAGATTGCAGATAGACCACCCCAGTTGTCAGCGCACGGTACCACAGAAATGAAAACTCGCTATACACTGCCAGAAATACCACCTCGGCTGGTCACCAATAAAGACCAATATAAACACCAGGCTACATTGCCTCAGAACCCAGTAAGTATTTAGGGACTGAAAGAGCTCCAATGAATTATTCAATGGTCGTTTCACATACATTGCTCGCATGTTTGTGGATAAGGTCCTGGTATATTTACGAATTCTATCTATACTAAAAAGTTTTTTTTTGGTAATAATTGCAGTTATAAATAACTGCATTCATTACCAAAAAAAACTAAAGCTCTCCCCCGTAATTATAGCTCTAGACTTCATATGGTGCTGAGAATTTTCTTGACGCAAATACAATTTACAGGACTCGGGAACCGAACCCCGGATGATCGGCCACTAGCCTAATTATAAATAAAACGCCTGCTGCTAAAACAATAACGCAGTCGTTTCGATGGTTGACCTACAAATGAAAATAAATAGTAGTATATAGCACATAAATATCTTGTCGCACTTAAATATAAGTCTAAATGCCTCGGTAGTGCCGAAAGGTAGCGGTAGTGAATGCGAATGCGGTTTCGGGTTCAATTCCCGGATCGGAAAACTATTTTTGATAAATCACAGAAATAGCACGAAATCTGGAACTATGGCCGGTAGACGACAATGAGCTTGCTATGCGTAGGACCTAAAAGCCATGCCTGGCGAAATGTGGGCAAACATTAACATCTATTTATTTACCGTTGGGCGAAATAGACCACAGAATACATTTCTATGCTTAAATTTTGATCTGATCATTTATACATGGCTTTATCAGTTACCACCAGAACCAAGTTGGCACAAAGAACTGGAGCCACTGGACACGACTCACGATGGCTTCGAGAAGTACCTGGACCCATACTTGACGACCAGCAGACTGCACCATCGGCCTTACACAGCAGACCAGCTGGAGCGACCATCTTGTAACAAGGATGTCGTCACATATTATACGTTTAAGGATATAGTTTATGTAGGTATATTTAATCAAAAATTATTAAAATTTTCGGATGTTAAAAGACTAGTATTTTCAGTTACAATTTCAATCTTTATTGCATTCCATAATGTATAGAAGATCTTAAAGTTAAGCTTGGCAACAATATTGGGCTCTAATGGGCACAGCAATAGTAGGAGAGAGAAAGAAAACTTACTTTTAAATAAAATACTTAATATATCGTATAGCATTAACTTAAGAAAAAAAAATGTTTGTTACTGGCTAAGCTTAAATACATATATTCGGAACGGGATCGCAACGCATATGCTTTTACTACGTCTGCCAACAAACTGTTTTGCATTTTGTCAGAAATCCTTATTGTTATACATTCATGTATTTTACTGTGGAAAATTTTCTTTCTTTTTTTGCCATTGAGGAACCGCTGCTTGTAAATGTTTATACATTTCATAAGTTACTAGCAACTCAGTGCCGTTCTATGAATTCGTAATTTAACTTATGTATTCTCTTTCAGACACGTACTCCAAAACCCGAAACAGAATGGCGCTTACCAACAAGCAGACCGAAATCGGTTTACGATAAAGAAAAGTTTAAAGAAGGCTTTAGAGAAATAAGAACACATAACAAAGTTCAATGTGTACCGGGGTAAGTAAGAATATATATTTTTACAACCGTTCCATAATATGTGACCCATGATTTTGTAGCAGACGCGAGATACATGCGCATTTAGAGGAACATACATTGTTTGTATGCACTGTGGAAAAGATGGACGCGAGCCACTTGCTTAGGTACATTGTTTCATTAAGCCACGCATTTAAACCACACGAATACCTTGTTTCCTGCGCAACTTGCTTGTAAATATAATCCACACGAGTTACATGCATCTTGTATAAGCACAATCAAACTTGTCCTACTATTGTCTGCTAGATATTGGCTAGCTATAGCTATATAGAGGCCTATGTCCAGCAGTGGACTGCGGTGAGCTGATTGATTGATTGATAGCTAGATAATAACAGAGATGCGAATTTTACTTCGGCACGCGATGTGTGTCTCCGAAAAATGTTGTGATGTATTGTATTCCTCAAATTATCTAAGACAGAGAAACCCACTCCTCTACGACTACACATGTTTATGATATAGCGTTCTCACTCACCAACCTTTCGGTTATATAGTGAGAGCCGCTGTACCTTCCAGTTATATAGTGAGAGCCGCTGTACCTTCCAGTGCCCGAAAGCACCTTCAGGGACCAGTTAAAGGCAGGTGCTGTTCCCAAATCCAGAGATCCGGTTCTTGTTATAGCGAGCTACTTCGGGCCCAAGTGGCACTATGGTTCCGGAGCAATAAAGCCGCTCACCACTCGCAACTCTGAAAATTGCTAACGATAACCTCACAGAAGCCGACGGAGAAGCCGCCTCCCATATCTCCGGTATGGTGCTGGAGGTGTATAAGGTACGCTCAGTTCCCGACGTACATCCATACGTCTATCCAAATAGGCCTACAACACTTCACTCCAGCTATAACTCTTATTTGCTGAGCAGGCAAGCGCCCGAGATGCGCTGTGGCAGGTTTAACGCCGCCACTTCGATTATGGCAACTCCGTGCCTTACGGATACCGACTGGTACGCACTAGCTGCGCATGAGTCCGACGCTTGAACGCCACGTGCTTACCGAGCAACAAACATGCCAACCTCTGCGGCTAAACACATAACCACTGCGAGTCCAAATCTCAATGTCAGGCACCGCGCTCTTTTATCAGCGGCCGATAGAACACGCCTTTCAAAGCGCAGTGGGCTAGCCTGACCCCGCAGTATCCTGATCCTAAGGCGCAGACCCGTAGTTCTCCCCCAGACACCCTATCTACTCGGGTATAACGAATCAACGTTTCAGATTAACGCACGTGGCCAATGTCTTACGAACGGTCATAAGATATCGCCAACGTACATTCTTCCTTATTTAACTCGTATTCTCTTAGCTTCATGCAGGAATTTAAGGATTAATGTAGAGAGCATGACAACGTTTTTTTATTCTAGGTCAAAATATCTTGTATTTTATTATTCCAGAACCTTCAGAACTGAGGTGAGAGATAACTACATACCGCCGAACTTACAACCAGCCTCACAAATACAGAACTTTGAAGAAGAAGTTAGAAGTTACTACGAGGAACGTCTGGCTAATTTACCAGCTAACCTGCCAGAAGAATACACTGCATTCCAGAAAAAATATTCAACGGAAAATTCTGTAGTAGGGTCTAGAAAACCGATATGTGCTGTATTTGATCAGCTTAGTGAAAAGAATAGGAGATTAGAACGTAAAAGTATGCTCAAAGTATAATATAAGAAATTTCATAGTTATGTATATTTAACATGTTACTGTAGGTATGTATCCCACCAAAAACATAAATGTAAAAAAGGAGAGCCAAGTTCAATACAAAAATTATGCTTGGCTGTGGGCTTCGCCGCAAAAAGAATGGAGATCTAAATGAGTGCCAAGTTCTATACAAAATCCAAATATGTATTTATAGGAACAAAATAACATTATGAACAAGTATTAAACTCTATTTCTTTACTTTATTGGATACCTATAACAATTGCTGTTATTTAAAAATGTGAGATCTTAAAGTAGGTTAGATTTGAGTTGGCCAGTTTTCATTACATCAGTCATTTTATAAAGTTATTCAACATATATATATATATATATATATACATTTTTTTTTTTTTAATTCTGATAAAAACTGGCCATATCAAATCTAACCTACTTTAAGAACTCACATTTTTAAATAACAGCAATTGTTATAGGTATCCAATAAAGCAAAGAAATAGAGTTTAATACTTGTTCATAATGTTATTTTGTTCCTATAAATACATATTTGGATTTTGCATAGAACTTGGCACTTTACTTTTTGTAAAGAAAACTAGGCAGGTATTGAGATTTAATGTTTTTTCTTGCGTTTCCGCTGTATGGTTTTCTTTTTATGCTATTGTCTACATTCTCTTGAATGTTAGAGATAATAGTGCGCATTGCCCATTCATTATCTGCTACCTTTTTAATACGCTTCCTGTTTATGCTTAAATTAGCCAAGTCCAGGCGATATAACGATCTCAGGCGGTTATATTCTACTATAGAACTATCTTGTGCCTTAATTAATAAAACAATAAACAACTAAATTGGTATTCTTAAGCGGTGCCTATGTTTATGTGTTGCTCGGGAGCGCTTTTATGTAGATTTATTTCTGTTCTGTGTATAATTATGTGGTGCTGGCGCCGCTGACGACACGCCGTTAGCCGGTTGTTTAGCGCGTATTACAAGTTTTTTGTATGGGGACACCACTTATTTTTTAAATTAACTTATTTTTATATTTCTGTTATATAGCAAATATAATAATGCACATATTGGGATAGTTCAAATATCTGACTGTAACGGTTCCAACGCTACAATTATTTTTTTTTTGTATGGGGATCCCCTCTATTTTTAAACTTTTTTTTATTTTTAGATTTTTTCCTACGCTTACACACAATTATCGAGCTGGATTCCAAATTTCATCTTTCTAGGTCATCTGGAAGTAGGTTAGGTTTAGGTACTATAATTATGTCAGTCAGTCAGTACTAAAATTTACGACTTTTTGACCTTCATATCTTTAAAACCGTTTGAGCTATCTTCATGAAATTTGGGCTTCTAGATGTCCTTATGGATATAATTAAACACACGTAGTTTTATGTGTTTACGTTAAAGAGGTTTTGAGTTATAGAAGGGCCAAAAGTGGCACCAAGTGGTTCGTGTAATATTATACTCGGCGCTGCTAGCCAGTTCCTTTGCTTGAACTTGGCTTGACACGCTGCCGCGTGTCTAGATATATAAACACAACGCTAAGCAAACGTTCTTAGTTGAAGATCTCCTGCAGAAAGGCCAACTGACGAGGAATGTAATAAAAGTAAATTAAGCAAGTTATCTACGCTAGGGTCCTAGGAAATGAAATTCCGTAATATCTGCCGTTCTCTCCAAGGAATAGGCGCCTATGTAAATATCAATGTAAATAAAATTAACATCTGACACGAAATCAGCAATAATTTTATTGGTTTACAGAAAATAGTCAATGCGGATACACCCTCGATGTATGCCGCCACCATTATAAAATGTCGTGGGCTCGAATCATAGAGAAGTCTCGTAATTAAATAATATATGCCGCCACCGTTATAAAAAATCGTGGACTCAAATCATAGAGAAATATCGTAATTAAATAATATTAAATTAGGAATATTTAGAATAAAATACCCCTTTTAAGCAAATAGCACGTCTAATCCCTACTCTCGTAGCTTACAGATGGTACGACAGAAAACTAAAAGATAATCGTAGTTATTTAGAAAGGAAGCGGTTCTTTCTAAATTATAAGTATCTGTTAATTATTTGAGACATTGTAATTTATCTTTAGCCAATAATAATAATAATATTCTATCACATACACACAACACCATCTAGCCCAAACTAAGCAGAGCTTGTACTATGGATACTAGACAATGGATAAACATACATATTACATACTTTATTTTTCTGTAAATACATACATATTATACATAGAAACACCCAGACCAAGACAAACATCCATGTTCATGCACACAAATGTTTGACTTGTGCGGGAATCGAACCCGCGACCTCACGCGTGGCAGTCGGTTACACTAACCACTACGCCATCGAGGCTGACAAAGCCAATGAGTACTTTGACCACATATGTCTGATTCTGACTGATATTAATTGACCACCTAGATCGACCGTTTAATTTTAAAATATATTACTTCTTTAAACAGTATGCTTCATGCAAGAGAGCACAGTTTTTCTTAATTCTTGAAAATGTATCGCTACAATCACCTAAATAACTAGACTGAACGCTATTTTTGGTGGTCTATTATGCACATAAAATAAAAAGATGTGTGATTCATAATTACAGCTCAATATAATCTGTCAAATATCAATTACGTACTAGGTATGTAATCTGTGGTTACAAATCATACAAAAGACATTGTCATAGTTGTCATATTTACCTTACAAAATTTTGTTAAAAATGTAGTTATAACCCAATAACTTTCAACAAAATCATGCATTCCGTAGATAGAAATCACAGAACAATACAAGATGTTCATACTTAAATGGAAATTGTGTACTTCCTAATAGCAGTGCTCATAATAACGTACGGAGTGTACCTGGTTCAACCTTACTGGCTTCCGATAATATCTGTGGCGCTGGTCTACGCGTTATATACACAAATATGTACATAAAGGGATAAGGTGAATGATTTTCTCTTGATAGATTGGATGCGAAAGGTGTAATAGAGACGTGATAAAAAAATTAAGACGGCTTTCGCAAGCAGTAGTCAGTAACACATTGATTCATATTAGTTGACCATTAATTATTTATTGTCTATTACTTTAGTACCTAGCTACTTTATAGGATAATGCAGCAGGTAAATAATCGCCTAGCCACTGCCACCGTTCAGTTTTGTGGGGTCAATTCCACACACGTATTATAAGTACACTTGCAAATGATAGTTATTCTGAGTCTTTTCTATCTGTTAATTGTATGTTTGTAAACTATCCCGTGGCATAAGACTTGATTTCTAGCGCTTGAAGTGACTTTTATTTTAAAATCAATTAACATCAAATATCATTAACCGTTATATTAAATTATCAAAACAACAAGTTTAGATCAAAAAGATGGATTTTGAAGTCCAAAAGTATATTCTTAATTAAAGCTAACTTTAGCCCACGCGGACGAAATCGCACGCACAAACTAAAAAATAAACAATAAAAGTCCTTGCCTTAGTATTATCGATGCGTAAAGGGTAGGTGATACGTAGTGTACCTACATTGGCTGCGTCGCGCCCCGTTTGCAACGCGTTGGCGCCTCGTCTTATGCCGCATATGCGGCTTACGCCCTAATGAATGTTATGTAAAATAATTGAATTAATGTAATTACCAATGGAAAATTCTCATGGCTTTGCAAATTTGCGTCGCTTCAAGCTAATCATTGATACACACACACACACACACACACACACACACACGCACACACACACAATATCCGTGACAAAATCTAATTAGCCAGTTAAATTAATGAGAGTCAAATATTTCGCAAGGTTTTTAATCAATATTATTAATATCGGGCGCAAAGATTATTAATTGGATGCGGCGAAGCTCGATAAAACACGCAAGCACGTGTGCGGTAGCAGAAAGCAACTTTGTCGATTAGTTGCAAGAGACTAGGCTAAGGTAGTACAAAACTGCAAGACAGAGGGTTCTCCACTAAATTGGAAGTAATGTAATGAATCTAAATATCTCAGACTGCGTACAAGACACGGATAGACACCACGTTGTATATTCGGGCATCGCGCCAAGAGCCACGCTCAATAGTGGCACTGGGATCAATGAACGCATGGTTTAATCGAAATACTAGATATAGATATAATAAAGTACATTCACATTTCTGTTAAACTAAGAGTTTACAATTCTTTGTCCGCATACAAACATTTTGCATATTGACTTACGTCCTCATACTCTCAAAAGGGTAGATTTGTATCTAACTTATATACCTAGGTATATAGGTTAGATATCATCTCTATGTATTTCCATAAGTGTAATAAGTTTATAATACTTATAGTTTTACACACATGTTTTGATAGCTATGATTTACGTCAAATGAGTTAACCTCTTACCATCTAACGAGAATATTTTCAGATTTCGTATTATAAATATCCTGATATAAATCTAAATATAAGCACTTAACCAGAAATGATATTCGCAATTGGAACCTCGCGATGGGCTGCAATCGTAAAATCAACTTTATCCCACAGGTTTAACACAGCGGTTCTCTAAATCCAAATTTCAATCCAAAACTCATGAATAACCATTAAATTATTTTAAAAAATTCATAGCTATGGCAATAGTATAATATTAATTCCCATATAAACGAATGTTAAGCGGTACTAAATAGATGAAGCTAATCGATTATCATTGGCTGCACATTACCGATGTATATATTTACGAAGCAATCAACCAACTCGCGTCATAATACACTTTCATTCGACTTGCAATCATTTGTCCATATTGCTAGAAAATCATTTGTTAACCCTTCATTACAACTATTTACTTAATTAAATACTTAGCTCTATCACTGTCGGTGTTTAAACACATCGTGTATTTGTCATAAGTCGTTCGGGCCTGGTATGAGCCGGCCGTGACTGGTTAACAATTGTAACATACGCTGACTTATTTATTTACACACGTGCAAAGTATTTTAACATATTTCGACAAGTTTAGTTAATCAACTAGCATGTATTTTTGCAAAATGGTACATATTTGTTCTCTGGTGTTCGTGCTTCTAATGGCGGTGAAGGTGAACGGATTTGATCCGTCCAATAAGGTAAGTTGCCAAAACTTCCTTTCAGTTCTGTATTTTTTAAATAAATATATATGAGATATAGTTTATTTCTTATGTTAATTTATGTTCAATTTATTACTAAAAATAACAATTTGTATAAAATTATATATGAATTATTTTGTTGTGTGTACGTAAAATGCCTGCTATCAATTTGCAAATGGAATACATGATTATTTTATTAGCTTCTTTGGCATTCTGTGACTGACAATGAATAAGTACTAAAAACATTTTTATGGTCGTACCAAAAAAGTTAAGTAATGCAGTGATTCATGTGGCAGTTTTATTATTAGATACTATTTTAATATAGATGTCATAATAATAAGGAGCGATAGCCTAGTGGGAGACTGTTGGAACGTCGCGCAGAGGTCTTGAGTTCGAACCCATGTTCGATAATTAACACACATGTACCTTAGAGTTCTTCACAATTACCAAATTTTTCGCGACTTTTCTACATATATTTGATCTAACTGCGAAAATTCAAAAGATCTACAGGTCTAGCTAGTTGTTATAAAGACTTATAGGTATATTCATAGGTACATTGGTAATACATAACAACGGTGTGCTTCTTTTGCACGTATGAATTCAAATTACAAAGGACTCTGCTAGGCAGACAAAATTTTCTTGCTGAATTTCTCCTGTTCTGTTAAAGATTCTTGGGAGTTAATACATGAATCGAGAGGTACATTGGCACAAGTTACGATCAGTATAATTTTTATGAATTCCGAGCGTAATACAACCGAGGGCCCTGCTGGATGGATGAGGCGATTTATTGTAATTTCTACCATATTAACAATTTCTAATTTATTAACAAGATCCAATGTACCTCAATTATTATAATTGAGGTAGATTGGATCTTGTTAATAAATTCGTGAGTTACATTGAACAAACAAAGCATTGCCATTAGTTTTTTCGGTCTAGCTCGAGTGGCCACGCTAGATAGATACACATACTTTCGATTCATTGAATTTATTTTGGAAAAATAAATAACTGCGCTATCAATTGACGCCGACAGAAGCATAGCAGGTGAACAAATATAATGCAATAACCTTATAAAAGTTATACGTCATTTATTGTTTGCCCGGGTGACGCAGCGGTAGCGAATGTGATTGCTGTACGTGAGGTGCAATGCCCGGATCGAGCAATATTAAAATAAAAAATAAAATGAATCTTTTATTTCATAAAATGAGCTGTAGTACAATACATTAAGTAACTTATAAATAACAAACAGTTAAGTATTGGGTTTTAAGTCAATAAATTCTTAGCATGGTGACTGGAACTGTGCCCAATAAATGGCTATGACATCCGCCCCAATAGGCCGTAAGTCAAATTAAATTAAATTTTAGATACGATGTAATAAAGTCATATCTAACATTATACCTTGCGAAATGTGGATGTACTCCTGTGCCTTGCCCTTTGAGGAAATAAGCGTGAAACTATATGTGCTAATATAGAATTATTACATATGCATATGTAAATCAGAATTATGTTTAACTAACTGGGTATAGGATATACGAGGTATTCCTCGAAGCGCTACCGTTTTGAGGCGCACCTAATAAGGCGCTCCTTTTTTATTCCTCGGAGCGCACCTTTTAGTAGCACTCTCGATATATCCATTCAAAGGGTATGATAAGACTTGCTGATTTATAATGATACCATCGTCGTTTTAATCTTGTCTAGATAACAAGCAAAAGGATTTAAGGTACTTCTATATCTATGCTTTGACTTGTCCGCCTGGATGATTTAGTGACAAGTATATACGACTGCGCATCGTAACCTCGAGCTTTCAAAGACCGAAAGTTATTGGGTTTTATATGTATATCTCGATGGCGAAAACGGGAGATCGGGCCTTGTGACGCTCCCTGGGGGAGGCTTATGTCCAGCAGTGGACTGCAATAGGCTGAAATAAAATGAAAATGAAATCAATATATATCTCATTTTTTAGTATCAACCCGGAAAGATTTTAAGCAAATTTCGCTATTTCTTCCAGTTGCCTCGGAAAACACGTATAGGTTGGCCCTTAATTTGAAATCTCCTCGGTCGTATAGGATTGATATCCACAATTCGCAAGTAATTTTGTCTATTTGTATGGCGACACAGATATTTTGTATGCTGCATGCAATCAGTGATAGCCGAGTGGAGACCGTTAGATTACCTCGCAGAGGTCACGATTACTATACCAAGGCATGCAGCTCTGCCTTTTCAAAATTATTTGCGGATTAAATAGTAAATATCAGTCGCTTGAATGTCTATATTAAATATCACCGTATGTCTGCCTGCCTACACAATATTCTCATAAGTCTGCCAAACGGCAGAGGTCAGTCAGCAAGTCAGAAGGATAGATATACTAATAAAGCCCTTGATCAACTGTAGGACAGTTTATAAAGAGATATGATGTTATTTGTTGACCTACGGACGTAGGATATATGGACATATATGGGTAACAAATATTCTTGTTATTCCTTTAGTACGTTAGAATGCTTGTGTTACGTCTGTAGAGCAATGTGTGATCCCTCAATCGCAACTCTAATGCTTTATCCATTAGATAATTATATTTGTTTTTATTTGATAATTTGCCTATTTTGGCACACCAAGCTACAATCGTTCTATTCGTTATATCATGTTCTTTATAGCAATACTTATTGAAGAAAATTTAGGCAGATTTGTTAAATTAAATGTTGCTTAAATAAATATTGATTATACATAGTAACAAGTTTGTTTTGAAGAATTCTTGCGTTGCGGATGACTTTACGAACACTCGAACATCGGATACGAAGAACACCTAGACTGGGAACTACTATTTATGGATCACACGAATTTTATCCCGTGTGGGGATCGAATTCACAACACTTGGCACAGTAGTAGTTAGGCGACCTTTTTAACAACTACTATCCATAGCCAAATTTTGTACTTTATCTGACCGTGCTTTTTTGGACAATTATTACGAGCTACTATAAGCTAAGGACTATATTAGCTGGCGAAAGCATAAATACATTTATTTTTATGTTGCCATATCCCCCCTAAGCATCTTAAATCATCTAAAAATTTTAGCGGATTGTGTTAACAAATATACACTCGCGTGCAAGTAAATCGACTCAAGGCTCAAGTGCGCATAAAAAGTGATATAACTTAAAAATGCCTTATTTTACCTCTATATAATGTTTTACATAATTATAGCCTAGTAATTAGGCTTTAAAATGGTAGCATAATTTCAGTAATTTAAATAAACACATGTCCTTAGAATGCAACTGAACGCAACCTCCCATAAACTGCTCTGCGCTCTATACACAACTTGCGGGACACAACCCGCTATAAAAACCCCCTGTAATCGTTTTTTCTTATCAGTCGCTCACTAGACGTTGACCTGAACACATCTCTGCAAATTGAAGCCGTCATTTGAAGAAAATTATGGATACAACACCTGAAGAAGCCGCTCAAGTCTTTGCCCTGTTGCAAGAAGGGTTGAACCAGCGAGAAGTCGCTCGTGGGTTGAATATGAGTCAGTCTGCTGTCTCGAGAGTGTACAGGAGGTTTCAAGAGAGTGGTGCCTTCACTCGGCGGCCTAATACCAGCCGACGCCGGTGCACCTCGGAGCGTGACGACCGGTTTTTGGTCTCGACCTCTCTCCGAAATCGACACCTTACCGGCGTGGATGTGCAGCAGGAGCTACGTCAAGTTCGCGGAGTAACTGTCAGTCAGTGGACAGTTAGAAGAAGGTTGAAGGAAGCTAACCTTACTCCGAAAAGACCCGCTACAGGCCCGAAGTTGACCACAGCCCACCGTCAAGCACGCCTTCACTTTGCTCGAGAGCACTTGGATTGGAGCATAGAGCAATGGCAGTCGGTCCTGTTCACAGATGAGACGAGGATGTGTCTCCATGGCAGCGACAGGAGAGGTCGGGTGTACCGGCGTCCTGGTGAACGGTTTTCACAGTGCTGCTTTGTTGAAACCGTTGCATATGGTGGCGGTTCTTGCATGATGTGGGCTGGAATTTCCTTAGAAGCAAAAACGGACCTTGTTTTCGTTCCTGGGGGAGGCCGGAGAGGAGGTCTGACCAGTGATCGTTACATTGAAAATGTTCTACTGGATCAAGTTGTCCCTTATCAAGGCTTTATTGGGGATAATTTCATCTTGATGCATGACAATGCCCGATGTCACACTGCTCGGGCCACACGTGAGTTCCTGAGTGAAGTTGGAATTCACACTATGGATTGGCCAGCGCTCAGCCCCGATTTAAATCCCATTGAGCACATATGGGACGAGCTCAAAAGTAAAGTTAGGGCGAGGAATCCAGCTCCGACAAACATCAATGAGCTCAAGACTGCGTTGGCAGAAGAGTGGGGCCGAATACCACAATCATCAATTAAAAAGTTGATAAGGTCGATGAAGAATCGCTTGAGAGCAGTGATCAGGGCTAGAGGAGGGAACACCAAATATTGACACGAATAAATTTTTTATCTTATGCACATTTTGTTTCATTTATACCCAATAACCCCCCCCATACTGTGAAATTGTAAGAATTTTCAAAATTTTTTACAATATCTTTGACATTCACCTTTTTTACTAACCTACTGAATCGATTTTCATGCAACTTACATAATTTTAAAGCTCAATTACTAGGCTTTAATTATGTAAAACATTATATAGAGGTAAAATAAGGCATTTTTAAGTTATATCACTTTTTACGCGCACTTGAGGCTTGAGTCGATTTACTTGCACGCGAGTGTATATATATTTCCTGATATGCAGTTTAACCAGCTGAACCCATGCGGACTAAGATCCACGGATTAAATAAGTGACTAGCCCCATAACAGACCCATACGATAAAAATGACCTGTAACTGTTTTTTATTCGTATATACATTCGAAGAGATCAAGGTTTCGGAACAACGCATAACTCTGCCTTGGTAGTTAACGGTGTGCCTTTTAGACTGTCTCTTACATATACAACAGATTCCTTTAACCAAACATGGTAAAGTTAGAAAACTAGCAATTAAAAGCGAAACCACGTTGATTTAGATTTCTACACTTAATTGCGGGAAGCGAATAAGTGTTTATAGGCAATTATAACCTGTAAAATCAGATTCGATATTTTCAATATTTTTACAAACTTAGTCTGCCTTTGCAATTCTTTTGCTCGAGCAATGGAAGGCCGGCGACAACTATTTATTTTTGAAATTATCGGTATTAGAGGTGGATGGCCTAACCCTTCTCACACTGAGAAGAGGCCCGTGCCCAGCAGTGGGATAGTTTAATACAGGGCTGATATTTATTATAATTATATTATAGTTTGACTAAGTTATAATGATTTTTTCTTAGGGGGAAGAGGGGTAAAGAGTCTAGTTAAAATTGTTACGTTATGAATGAACAGCCCCTGTACAAAAAATAGACTGTGCCAGTATCATATTGAGATAATAATTCGCATACACCCTGCGTAGGTCTTCCTGCATTTTTCCGTTCTGAGTGTCCGTTATTTCAAAAACTTCTTGCAGTATATATAGCATAGTAGGGTATAATCCCTATATTTTATTAGTTATACATAACTGCTGCTAAACGCATCAATCGAGGTTTGAACCCACAAACCTCAATTTAAGCATTTGGCAGCGGTTATGTAACCAGTTTCAAAAGATACTATGCACTACGTAGAATAGGGAAATGGCTACAATATAGGAAATATTTGCGTTTGAAGGATGCTAATTCTACATAAATAAGTAAGTGTTAATTGTAATCTGCATGTAAAAAGAACTCACACATTGAATTCACACATCTCTAAAAGTGTATTGTAACAATTTTCTATTGAACTTTTTGTTACGTGTGCGACTATGGAATTGAGAGTAGAATAGAAAATTTTTGTGGCTAATAAACCGGTAAATAATAATAATAATCTCATATTTGCTATTCAGAAAGGTCATTATAAATATGCAAACATAAAAATTCTAAATCCTGAAAAACGGTAAAGATTTCGTAAAGTTCTTTGCTAAAAATTTGAAAGGTAACGAGTAGGTATAAGTTAAAAGACAAAAATGTGTTATATATTGATTGGTTTAAAAAGGTTGAAATTAAAAGCAAACACTAAATATTTACACTTTTAAATTCGAACTTTTGAACATATGGTCACATAACTGAAGGAAAATGATAACTTAAAACTTAAAATATTATAAAACTTGCCAGTAATCAAGACAGCCAAACTTTAGTCTCACCATCAGCATGGCTACTAAAAAGTATCCATAACGTCGGGAGTAACAAAAGCTTGTATCAAAGTTTTTTTTTTCTTCTATAAAAGGTAACTCTCGCCCTAGGAATAAATCCTGTGTAGCGGGGGACTTCACAAACATTCATACAACAGACACAAAGAACACCCAGACTTGAAACAACAATTTGTGGATCACACAAATTATTGTCCCGTGTGGGTATCGAACCCACAACACTCGGCGCGTCGGCAGTGTTGAGGCAACCACTTAAACCACTACGCCATCCGTGTATAACACCATAACATCCGTAAAATACTGATTAGTATTTAATTTACCGTTACTTTTTACTTCTGCCTAATTATTATCTGGTTGTCAACCAATGTGGCATGCCAGATTAAAAAATCCCCGCACAAAATGCAAATGTACACATTAATAATTATCTATCGAATTAACGTCAATCTAAATAATCTTAATCAAATTACATTTGCTTTAATAAATAGCCGTGCAAAATATCCGTAGATTAAACAAATGATTGGCATGTATGTTACATGCATGTAAACTGGATTGATGTTGTAGTGTGAAATTTTTACGCGATTAATACGCGATTATTTCTTTACCAACACGCACTTGGTTGTAGCTTATTAAAAACTAGTTTTGCAAGCAGCTTCGCTCGCGTAAAAGTAGGTTAGGCTATATTAGTAACAGTATTTTTTTTAAATAAAATGTAGCCTCTGTTACTCGGTAATAAAAGCTTTTTAATGGAAAAGGATTTTTTAAAATCGGTTATTTACTTTTTCAGTTAAATCCTTACAAGCAAAAAATCAAATCTTTCCTCTATATAATATTAGTATACATAGATATCGTGTAACTTATGAACATCAGAGAAACAATTCTCGTAACAAAACTGTTTTAGAAAATAATTGCATTTATTCTAGAACTTCTGTGACTGTGTCGTCGTTAAGGAGTATGTAGTTAAGTGGAGGCATGGATTTAACCAACCATATCCCGTTAATCCCGTACTTAAATTTAATTTTATAGCCTTTTAACAAAATCGTAATTATATTAATATAAAATTGCTTAATGTCTAATGCATAAACATTATACAAGGTGGCATTACTTTTTTAAACGTTTATAGCTGCTGTTAATAATGCACACAAATTAGAGTAATTGATTTTACACCTTCTGAATGAAAACTAGATGTAAACCTACCAACTGATTTTGTTAAAACTTGGCCTGAATATGAACTTTAGACTTTACTGGGTCTGATTATGAAGAGAGTAAGTTGTAAAGAGAAATCCTTATATTTGGATACTCAGTATTGAAAAATATTACTTGCAACCGTTGTGTACGCCTACAACGATATTGGTTCTTAAATATTAATGGAACTTTACATTACATAAAATGTTATATTTAAGGTACCTAACATAGGTAAATAATTTTAATAACAATTAAAAATAAAGGAGGTAATATTAATTAAAGTAAGTAAATAAAAAGAATAAACAAAAAATCGGCGATTAAAATAAACTAATAACTAAGATCTTAAACTAGTTATGAGCCAATTCTGAGCCAAAATTTCCTGTAACTTACCTATCTGATCAAAAATGTACGGTATTAAATTATTACCCCCAAGTCCTCTTTATGATTTTCAAAATATTTTTGTATTATAAGCTACTTTTACCATTTCATAAAATTTTAATAGCGTAACGTTAGTCACAGAAACTTTTATACGACCTTAAAATATAACTTCATAATATTATTTTTACTTACTTAAAAGCCAATAAAAATTAACTTAGCTCTTGCATACAGAATAATACCCGTTCTTTTTTCAACATTTAAAATAGGTATGTTATTTTAATGCCTCCAGCCAGGTCCTATGACTCGAGTCAGAGTCAAAGAAGAGGTTTACATGCGTTAAAATATGAGATCTGATTGATTAATTTATCTCTCGCTTCAATTAATAGCATCAGTTCATTTTAATTACTTACCAATACGAATCCTGGCAAAACATAACTAAAAACTTGTATACTAACGGTTGAAAAACAAAGAAGATAAACAACTTTATTAATTAATCATGATGAAACATCGGCTAACAACCGATAACTGGACTGAAGCATAAAATGTTAGTAAAGAATTCTGTCGAATAAATAACGATACTGAAGCATGGAATTAACTAGGAAATAGAAAGGAAGCATACCACTGTGAGTGAGTAGCTAAAAGTTTGTTGGTTTAAGTAAAAAAAATACTATATAACTAATATTAATATATAAATATTTTTATCACATAAACTACATTTTCAGAAACAGGTGGATTACTACTATTTTAGAGCAATTAAGAAAGGAAACCACCGGTTGGGGCATTGTCTTGAATACTTAGGTAAATAATTAAACATTAAAACGCTTATATTATATTCACGATATTATATTATGTTATTATTTTATTAGCATATTAATATCATAACGTAATTTTTACTGTAATAATGAAATTAAGATGCCGTTAGGCATAAAAGTAAATTATTTTATTCAAAAGTGTTGCATTTACTGTTAGAAGTAACGTTATTCAGATTTAGTATAATATTGTTTTTGTGTCTTTAGACCTAACTAAACAACTGTGATTCAGACTGAATTGTTGTAATTTAATTATGTTTACATTTATTATATGACTTGCCATGCAAAATTGTTTTTACTTCATAATTATAAACTGTCTTGACTCTGGCCCTAGTGGCATGATTTGTTTGTTTGTTGAGAACAGGACATTTAAAATTGCTCAATCTTTTAGGCCCTTCGTACACAAGCCTACGCAAATCTTCGATACCCGACGATTTTGGTCTCTAAGCGACTACCGCAATACAAATTCATAGAGGTTCGTACACAGGTACAAATGTCGGCGACGCGTGCCAGTGTACGAACCTCTATGAATTTGTATTGCGGTAGTCGCTTAGAGACCAAAATCGTCGGGTATCGAAGATTTACGTAGGCTTGTGTACGAAGGGCCTAACTTGCAGCAGCTTAAAGAATTTTATTGGTATTATAAAACGTAGAGTGATATACGTAAGTAACTAGAATTTTTTGTCAATTGTAGGGAGAGTAAGTTAGAATTAACAGATCAGATATGACATGTACCTACAGTCAGCGACATAAGTAGCTGAACATTAAGAAACTTGTGACAGTATTTAACAAATAAAAATTTACTTAGTATTGTCTAATAGTAATTAATTGTGACTAAAACAACTATCCCGATACTGTTACTGCAGTAAAAGATGAGATATCACCGCTATTATTGAGAACGATAGAGCACTTCAAAATTTCGGGAAATGGGAATTTTTTTCATCTTATGTAGCTGACTGTACATGTAAGGGGACTGAATCCAAACCATGATCAGAAAGCATACATTTTATATTTATTTTATTTTGTATATTTAATATATTTTTATTTTATGTTGTATATTGTATATATTATACCTTATTTTGCAGACATACTTTGTGAGGCTAGACAAAGTTGTTACAAAATATGGTCTGAATATTTTAATGAGAGATCATTAACCAAAGGCATCTGGTACAAGGTCATACAGCCTATCCTACCGCGCTCACTTTGGTTTGACTACTCTGATATGAGAAGACATACTATAGTAACAGCTTTGAGACTTCGCTCCGAACACTTCCCCCTAAATAAGTTTGCTTACATGATGCGCAAAGTGGAGTCTCCGAATTGCAGCACATGTAATCAGATTGAAGATATTCATCATATTCTTATGGAATGTGTCCGAAGCGAGGACCAAAGACGACAATTAAATTTTAACAACCTAAATGTGTGCGAGTACGTTACTATATTATCAGATCCTTTGTCACATACAGCAGGACTCATTTATGATTTGTTCCTTTTAATACTTAAAAATAGAACATTCCTTGTATAGTGTATGAATTTCTTGTGTATATCCAATGAGGGCAACATTATCGACTATGATAAAGCCCTCTTTCTTTCATAAAGATTTAAAAAAAAAAAAAATTGTATATATTATATTTTATTTTATTTTTGGACTTGACAATTACTACAAAAGTTATCAGTAAGCTAAGTAAAAATGGAACACTTTAGTAGATGCTACAACGTATTGTGATCAATTTTGAAAACTGTTCGATAGCGTGATCCGTTGCGGTAACTCAATTACACATACATAATATCGCCTACTATGTTTGAAATCTTAACCCCTGAGGCTATTTTCAGACTCCGTGCTGCAATTGAGTATTTCCTATCGGCGCACGCAACATTTTAGTCAACCATAGCATCGAAATCTGGTCTTTATAATCAGCCAGAAGAAAGGAATTTAACCTTGATATTAATCAAGCACTGTTCATAACACCTTAAAATACAATACATGTGGTTAGTCAGCTTTCAAAATGTACCAGAACATATTATCTATAGACATGGACATATCTACATACTAATAAATATTATGATAGAAAGCAAACGCTGCAGAACAACTTTTACTGCTCCAGATAGTGAGCGGTGTTGACCTTAGCTGACTGCTATACTTGCAGTACCCACCTGTCTACGTTATCTGATATCACGATATGTTCAGATATGTGTGCCAGAAACAGCAATGCTCGAGGTTACGATCGGTCTGAAAGAAAATAGGCTTGCTCTTTTATTACGTGAGACCTTAAATATAGCTGACGAACATCTGTTACTGAACGTGCCCTCGTCTTTTAATCAATCAATTTATGCAGTCTCGTAGTTATTAGTTTATTTTATTATCCGCTTTTCAGTTTTTTCTTTTGTTAAAATTATTAAAGTTACTTATATTAATACTACCTCCTTCATTTCTGATTGTTTTTAAAATTATTTACCTAGATTACTTTACATATAAAATTTTATATAATGTTTATATTTAGGAACCAATATCGGTAGGCGTACAAAACGGTTGCGAGTATCTTTTTAATACTGAGTATCTTCCGCTTTTCACATCTAGTCCAAACCCAACCCCCTTTTGCTATTTTTGTGCCTGTCTTTACTGCTAATTTATTTTTATAGTTTAGCGACTTCGTCCGCGCAGAATTTAACTAAACAGTGTTTGATCAGTTTGCAGAGATGTTTCTTAAATAAAAGTATTCTAAGTTACTCCTTATAACATTAGCTATCTGCCAGTGAAAATCCCGTCAAAATTGGTCCAGGCATTTTGGAGATTAGCCGGGACAAACAGAGACACAGACAAAAAATGTTAAATTGATTTTTTTGTTTAAGTAACCGTATATGCATTAGGTAAAAAACTGTTATTTTGACATTATAAACAGAAACTTCAATTTCATTAATTTTTATAGATAAGTTTATATGTGTGTAATTTGCGCATCGTTAGCTATATTATTACATGAGGATTTAATACACGTCTGTCTAAGTGTAATATATTACACTCACATTTCGCTAACTAAGTTTTAGTTCCTACCTTATTGCCGTTTAGTGTTTCAGACTCTTTGATCCTATTAAGAATTACTTGACAGAAAAATACAGTAAGACTTTGCCTGACACAGGTGTTGAAGCCAAAACCTCCACTAAGCTTAATTTTGTGAAATTGTTGCTACTGTTAATACTGTTTTAACTGTACTCAGTCGGATGACGGATAGTAATGCAAAAACTTCTGAACTTGTATTCCAGTTGCTACTAACAGTCTACTACGAGAGCAAATGTTCAGACAGCAAAGTCTTTATAAAAGATCAACTTGTGCCAACGATGGATTTATTAGAACATTATATTGTTCTAGAGTTAATACCTTTCGGAAAAGCACACGTAAGTATTGCCATTCTATTGTTTTTAGAATCTTCATGTGAAAATGATGTACAAGTACTTATTTATCCCTTAAAATAATGCTTGGCTTAAGAAAGAACACCTTTGTTTCTAGTGACAACCAAATATCAAACATCTGAAGCATTGTCATAGTTTGCCCGAAAATGAGATAAAGCTATGTATGCTACGTTTGTTTGTTTAGAATGTACACTATATTGCGCTTTTGTGTTTTCGTGTATGCAACAACAATGCTTTAAGTGATTGTGTTAAGGCTCTTGAAGTTCGACACTACAACACAACCATTAGACGTTGCGTAGAATGGCTCTTGTAGTTAAGGCAGTAAACATCGAACAGTGACGATTTTTGAGTACCGTAGCATACAAGGGGCCTCAAAGATCATTACTTTATCAATGAGTATTATCTGAAATTCTCTTAATATGTTATTTTACGTATTTACAGAGTGTAAACCGTAGCAGACTAAGGTTTGAATGTCAGCATGGAGTAAAGGAGTGTACAGGCAATATGATTCAAAGCTGTGCTATCGATCTTATGGTGGGAAGGATCAGCGACTTACGCATAGCAAAATACGCTGCCTGCGAAATGGAGACATACGCCAGTACTAGAGGAGACTTGACGGTATGAACGATATACTCTTTTTTTTTAATATTTCCTTGCCCTTTTTGTACTGGCGGTTGAGTCTGCTTGTGGCGACGGCCAGTGCAACTTGGTCGAAATGTCAAGCCTTTCAAAGACATATGTAAATACCGAGCAAGGTCGTGTTACTACCCGTTTTCATTTATATAAATCATGATTTATATAAGATTATTGAATTATTGAAGATACATATTAGTTAGAGCTTTCTAGTTCACCTAACTATTTGAGTATTTGAAAGTGTAACATAAATTAACTGATTTACATAGCATATTTAAAGAAAGTTTATGAACTTTAGTTAACTTTTTGCTAACTTGAATATTGTCAACAGAAGACTTATAAAATAAACATGTATGATATTTTATTTATTTATACATATGTTAGTAATACCCAAACCATATGTCGATTCATTGATCGTAATAGTAGATAAATAAAATAATAAACTAGCATTATTACAATGTTTCAGTGCGTGAGAGAAGCGGGCGTGAATGTGGGTATGGTGGAGCGTTGCTCGACGAACGATCATGGGAAACAACTTCAGCTACGGTACGAGAAAGAGACAAAACGTTTGCGACCCCGGTTCATACCGACCATCACTGTCAACGGAGTAAGTACTACTAGAATAAGGTAGCTAAGCCATATTTTTTTGTATTCAAGTCTTATAATTACATAACCAAAACTGCAAAGCAGATATAATTTATGAGCACAACTCAAAAATAAAATGCTGCTGGCGTTTCAAATCTAGTAGTTTTTATATTATTTGACAATTACTCCTATAATTGTCAAATAACATAAAAAGGATACACGATACAAACTATGGGGCCGCTATTTAAATGCAGCTGTCAAGGAAGAAGAGATATTCCCACAACATTCCACTTTTTCTTAGGCTGAGGCTACATTAGTCCGCGACACGACCTGCGATACGTAAGCGATAAAAACAAATAGTTCATATTCACGTTTATGGCTACACCGTATGCCATATATCGCTATAAACTTTTGATTTGTTTATGCGATAGAAACAACATTAGTGTAATCACGGCATCGTAGCCGATCAACTTGTCAGCGAAATTGAAGCGAATTTATTAAACATTTTCGCTTATAATGTAGCCATACCATGTTTATATCATTTCGCTTTCATAGCCGCATCGCGAATCGCTGCCTACTGTAGCCTCAGCCTTATAGCCAAATTTAAAATATTATTTACTTCCTTATTTGCAACCAATTTTGATATAGTTTGCACAAAAAGATTTCTTTTAATTTGCAATTCGGTTTTTTATGTAAAATAATGTACAAAATCAAACAGAAGCAACTACCCTATTCTGCTTGGTTTAATTACGTCACATGTATTTGGTTACGTTTAGGAGCATTTGGCACAAAATCTCAAACTTGTTTGTACCACTATTTTTCTATCTTCAGTTGATAATCAGCTTCCCCCTTCCTTTAATCGTTAAGTAAGCTGTAATTGAATGGTTGCTGCATAAAGCAATTTAACGGCGTGTATCAGCAACGCTAGAGAACATAGCCATGTTTATGAGAGGCGGTTACCGCTTACCACCAGATAGGATCTTGCTCAGGCAATAAAAATTGAGGTCGACCTTTGTAGAATGTTCGTTCAAATCAGGAACAACTCCATAAAGGAATAGGTATTTATTTAATATGAGCCATACGAGAAGACTTTTTAAACAACAATTCCCATATCCCTGTGACTAGGCATATTTCCTGGGTCACAGGGGACTTTACAAATATTCAAACAACGGACACAAAGAACATCCAGATTTGGCACAATCATTTGCAAATCACACATTTTTTTTGTAGCGTGTGGGGTTCGAACCTACATCACATGGCGTAGTGGCAGTGGCAATGCCACAACTGAAACCACTAAGCCATCCGTGCAGTCAATTAATGAGTGAATATGTTGTCATCAAGCGATCCTTTAATATGTTAAATATTATGCTCCTTCAAATATTCTTCTAAGCAAATCTTGTAACATCTTATTTGTTCACAGAGATTCAATCAAAAAATCCAAGACCTGGCTATCCAAGATCTGGCGCTAGCCATGTGTAAATTCCTCAAGAACGAGTATCCTTGTACTCGACGCTTCAATAATTTTTCATGGGAGGATGATGAACTGGAATGAGCAAGCAGTATAATTATAGAAATTGAATTTATTGCTTTATTTATTATTTTGAAAAAGTACATTTCATTACACAAACTCTTTATTGTTTAACTTTTTACAAAATATAAGGACTCTGTAAGATATTTTTCCAATTACAATGTACAGGTGAACGGTATTCTGCCGACAATAAAGTTCTATGAATGACTGCTATGATCGCCAACTTGTGAACCTGGCTTTGTATATTGCTGTCGCTAACACATTGGTTCAAACTGAAAGATGAAATAACTAATAAAATAGTGTAGCTTTCGGTTTAAATCGAATGGCGCTTTACTGATCATCGATGCTACGTTTAGGTAGCTTCCGTCATTAGTAAAGCGTCATTCGTCAGTTAAAGTTTTCTGGCATATTTAAAAGAAATGTTTGCAAGGTATCAAGACAGAATATATTTTGTAAGTATTTGTTCGTACGATAAAGATTCCTAAGCAACAAATAAGACACTGAGCAAGCTACTAGGATATACTTTTGGTACAAAACACGCACGCAAATATTTATGAACAAATTATAAGTAGGTACACTTATAATTTGTTCATAAATATTTGCGTGCGTGTTTTGTACCAAAAGTATATCCTAGTAGCTTGCTCAGTGTCTTATTTGTTGCTTAGGAATCTTTATCGTACGGCCCCAGCCTAGCCAACTCCAATTGACCTATAAATAGTAATACAATTATGTATAATTATATCAGTATGGCTATAGAGCCTAATTTTAATCTTATTACAACGCCCATGTTCACAGGTATCAATGTAATGTTCAATAATGCAGAATTACAAAAACATATGCCTATGTATTTTCAAGATATAAATTTGTAATAATAAGTTAATTCTGGTTATATTAAATAAAACGAGTAAGCGAGCTATTTTTTCTGACTAGTTGTTATTGTAGCAATATAATTCATTTATGAAGGAGAATTTTCTACGATCCATCGGTAGTAATGCGCAATGTTGGTGTACACGCTAGGAATGCCCTCGCTGCCGCAGTTCTCGGAACCAAAAGATACAATACCCAACTGAAAAGAAATATGTCATATTTAGAGTTAAACTATTAATTAGTAATTTTAAATGTGCTAAATAAAAGATAATTACAATACAGCGACACCAACGCTTATATGTATATAACTTGGGATCCAAATAATTTTGTAGGTATACTAGATTGCCTACGGTAACGGTGACCTCTTTTCCCCCTACATACGATTCAATGAAGACAATAAGCACCTTCACTCTTTACGAAAAACACAGCAGCAGAACCAGTGCAAAGCCTGCAGTTGACATTATCTAGATATTCTCTGTTATTCTTTTTATAGACACGCACATACACGTACAAACCAATCAATTGATAGACGGGTTTATAAAAATATAAATGACTGCAAATGTTGTACTGTTATATCAAATAGACATATGTACGTAAGTATTAAATACATATGTATTATTACACTACAGTCTTGCCTGCACATAATGTCCATTTCTGAACAACAATAGAGGAGCGCCACCAAAGCCTGAACATGCATCTTTTCCCTCCTCACCGCCAGCGCACAGTTGGCCTTCGTTCACAGGCACCGATTCGCCGAAGATGCGCTCACAGTTCTCCAGCGGCACAAGCGGTACCTCGAGTTGTTGCTGACGACTTACCTATAAGAAATTAAATAAATGGTCATTTATCAATTGTAATCACCTATTTACAAAATTAAAGGGCCACAAGCTTTAGCGTACAATTGATATCATAACAATCTCCGAAGAAGACCAAGTCTTAACAACACCGTCAATTTTAAACTTCACTGGACAATAAAAGTGATACTGATAATATATGTGATACTGAGTTGTAGTACTGATTTTGGAAAAGATTTTTCATGTTGATGTCAGTCTCTATTAAATTAAAGGAATACATCATACTTTCGTCACTTGTAAGCTGTAGTGATTACATTGGCATAATATTAGTAAGCATGTGTTCGGAGCTGCGCATCCGAACAGCTCAGCGGCTTAAATTTGTGTAATGCATGCACATCTGATACGCGTTAATTTTATAATTTTTATTCAACTTGACTTAGAGTCAGTCCGCAATCGATCAGTGACCGAGCTTAACTACCATTAAACCATTTAGTTTTTGACCATTTAATTTCGTTTATAAATTTACAATTTTTATTATTAATTTGCCATTTAGTGATCAGTTGTTAAGTGTTTTAAGTGTTTTTACCATTATTGACTTCAGACTAAATATTATTTCCTAACATATCATTCGTAGTATCTATTTAAACGCAGTTACTACTTAAATCTACTCTATTAACCATAAAAGAGCTCGCTCCGCTACAATAAGGCTGACGGTTTATGTTTATAAGCGAAATAAGCATACTGCTTTGAATTGACGGATGGTCAAATCGAAGATATGTAGGTATGTTGTTGTATATTCAGTAGTAGGTATAATAAACTTCAGACAACATTTTAGTCAAGGAGACCAATCTTAATAAAGACTAGGTATCTGCGTAGGCCATATTATCGTGCACAAGAGTATGCACAAACAGAAGAGCATTCTCAAAATCCGATGAAACAACAATTCGACTCGACCAGAGATAGACTAGGCGCAGGAGCAACGGCTTTGCATGCTTTCCGAGGCATACAGGTTTGCATCACTGCCAACATCCTAACTCTTGGCTGCTATTAAAAACTTCCTGCTCAAAATCCCAATACAATTTTTGTTTGCCCAAATCGGTGCCGGCAGTTATGTATATAATATGATGTATCATATCAATTTCAGAATCACTCTTCAAATGCACGTGTTTGACTTCCTACCATAACAAAATCGTAAATTGGTTTCATTATTTACTCTTCATATCACATGTGACTACTGCCTATACAAATGCAAAATGTGACAACTTCATTACCTGACGTGCACTTACTCATAACATTCCAAATCAACGTTCACAATTCACCGTCCACGGTCAGTCACAAGGCCAGAATAATTATGCCTATGACATGACTTGTATACGATATCCATCAACTATCACAGCGATGGCATCTACTCACCGGATTGTTTTGTCCGGACAGCTTCCCCCAACCGACAAGCAGAGCGCGTTCGTTGATCACGATTTCCAGCTTATCGTTCAGGCAGATCGGCGCTGCTGTTACTGGAAATTAAAAAACGTGACCTGTGATGAGGGTGACAGCACTGGCAGGTTATGAACTGTTCAAGGTCGGGTCAATGTTAGGTTATTTAAGGTTCAGGGTAATGAGAGTAAAACCAAAAAAACGTGGCAAGGATATACAGGCAGAGCAACAGATTGGAAACCTGATGCAATAATAATTTTACATGGCACATACTTTTATAACAATATCGAGTATATTATAGTCGATGTACCAAGGTAATGGTAAGATATGACCAATAGAGTTACAGTATGTTAATCGCAGTCTCATGGTATGTTATTGCATTATAAGAAAAATATTGAGCTATAAATACCATACATACATAGGTCCTACCTATTTTTCGGAGACAACACAGACTTGCTACGAATCTGGTACATCGCCTTGACTTTATTCATTCTCACTACAGTCTATATGTACGCTCATCGGTCTAGATTACTTTTACAAGTTATCTTCAGAAGTTTACCAGAATTTACAATACTATACATACAAGTTCATTTGTGCTGTGGGTTTGAATCCCAAACGGAACAAAAATTTGTGTGACCCACAAATGGTTATTCCGAGTCTGGATGTTCTACATATTATGTGTCCGATGTTTGTGTGTTTGTAAAGTTCTCTACGACACAGGATTTATTTCTAGAGCGGGAGTTGTCTTTTATAAACTAAAAAAAAGTCTGTGGTCTGCTTTCTGGAGAATATAAAATATGTAGACGTACCTATTGCATTTTTTATGACTATAAATCTATAAATATTGGTATACTATAATAAAATATTCGTACCAGAAAACTTTATTTCATCCTTGAGCACGATAAGTGCTATATCGTGTCTGAATATCTTCTGCTCGTAACCAGGGTGTACGATAACGCTCTCTACTTTCATCGCTTGTGTGGGAGGTGCACAGAAGAAGTCATTGCAGTCAGGACTTCTACCCACATCATATTCTCCTACAACTACTGTAGATCTGCAAGAAGAAAACAAAGTTAGAATTATATTGCAACCTAAAGAGCTTGCTAATCTTTGAGCTAAATCGATTTCGTTGAAATTTTTTTAGCAAAATAGGTGTGACAATCAGCTGGTCCTATAACCCGAAGAACCTGTAACTGTTGGGGTATCCCAGTCATTAAGTTGCGTAATATTTAGCCAAATCCAACTAGATTAGATTTGGCTAAATATTACGCAACTTAATAAGATCTTTGGAGGAGATTCGAAAAATAAGTCAGGTATCAGAATATCCAAAGATATATTAATTAATTTGTTTGATTTTTTGTGTGGTGGCCACTATGTTACGAAAAATCAAACAAATTAATTAATATATCTTTGGATATTCTGATACCTGACTTAGTTTTCGAATCTCCTCCAAAGATCTTATTAAGTTGCGTATAATAACGAATAGTATAGTCCATTAAATAAACACAAGACTCACAGTTTATATCCTTCTGGTTTAGCAAGTGCACAGTGCGCTGCAGACAACACAACGCGCTTGGCTATGATGGAACCGCTGCATGCAAACCGCGCCTTGCCGTTGTCTTTATCTACAATAAAAGAGCAATTATGAGAATTATTCAGAATCTATAGAGTTCTACGCGTATCTACGGAAAAAGGCGTGACACAATTTTATTACGGACTAGCTGTATCCCGATACCCTTCTGCCAACTCAAAACATGGTTATGCGATAGAACCACGGAACTACACGAAAAACAATGGACAGAAACAAAGGAATGTAGACAGACGAAGGAAGCCCTTCCATGCTTAGACAAACATCTGTCAAGCAAACTGCTACGTTCCACAAGGAAAAACTTACGCCACTTAGTGGGTATAATAACAGGCCACTGCTCACTCAACAGGCACCTATTCAACATCGGCATCACTGACAGTCCCTTATGTAGAGGCTGCATGGAGCCTGAGGAGACACCGTCTCACGTGCTCCTACATTGTAAAAGCGTGAGCAACCAACGGGCGAAATTTCTAAACAGTCCAGAAACGATGAAGAAGGCTCTGCGCAACATCGGTCCCCTATTATCTTTCTGGATGGAGCTGAGGTGGTATGAGTAACCGAACAATATTTCGCGTCGGGTACTTACGCACAATGGCCCAATTGTGGGGCTAAGTGCGGATAACACACGTCCAACTAACTAACGGACCAGCTGTGCTAGCGGTTTCATCCGCGTTTATGATTACTGCGCCGCCCCCGTGGATTGTATCGTGATGTTATAAAGCCACCTCGATAAATAGGCTATCCAACACTAAAATATTTTTTCAATTCAAACCAATAATTCCTGAGATTAGCGCGTTCAACCAAACAAACAAACAAACAAACTCTTCAGCTTTATAATACATATTAGTATAGATGTAGGTAAAAAAATATCTATTCCTGATACAATATACAGAGTAAGTAAACATCTAATAACTTCAACTTACTTGTAAACCCAATACGAGCGATCCACGGATGTGCACCCAGTCCATCATACTCTACTCCTCGCACCATACTTTGTCCACACTGCTCGGTACCTTCCTGGTACACTCTGCCGCAGTCACACATTGGACAACACACGTAATCCTCGTTGTTCACATTGTTGCATATCAGCTGATTCAGTCGGTGGAAGTACCTGGCAACAAAATATAATATAAAATATCGAATGGCAGTAATGAAATTTGATATATTGCTACGCAGTGGAGTAGCGCAGTGATAACAATAGTACTCCCGATTTTATCAGTGTGCTAAGTGTTACAAGATCCGATGGCCCGAAAGTGGGAAAGAGGTAATGGTAAGGCATGGTATGCGAGCATGAAACCCCACGTTATAGTGTTTTGTCGTCTTCTAGCGCATATTCAACAGAAGTTGATAAACCTTCATTTACATAAGCTAAACGTGTGGTATGCATGGAGTGTTGGTGGAACTAAATTAGTAGCTAATTAAGCTCGATTTTCTGAGCATCTATTATTTCTACAAAATATTCACAACAGAAATATTTCGTTACCTTTATTAAAAAAATGATAATAAGAATTTCTAAAACCAAAATAATTATATTTTCATTAAAAAAGATCATAATACATATATAGTGATGAGATCACAGCATGTTTATAAGTAAACAAACTTTGAATCGGTTGGCTGCTGACTTAAATTACATATCCTTTTATGTCTTCTACAAATAGTACCTAATGATGTATTTATGGAGAAGTCAAACCTGTAATTTACGCACATAAATGAACTGATGTTCTCTTGAAGACATCAATTATATAATTTTCATAGAATAACTTAGCTACAAGCATTATATTTTTAGACGAACATGATCGTTTATAATGTGTATTCCAAGAGTATGCCACCTATCGCACTAAATCCATCGTTTCGGAGTAGGACGGATGAAGAATTTACTAGCTGAACGCTTTTCCTACTCTTATCTACTTCCAATCAAGTTCTTTAACAGATTGTAGTAATAGCTTTAGCTAGAGAGTAACATGACAATTGGACGTACTTTCTGAAAAACGTTCTAACCCACAAAGTTAACATTTTGAGATAATCGTGATTGAAGTTCAAACCCGTATTGCTTCTTCATACATTTTGCCGGCCTCGGTGGCGTAGTGGTTAGTGTAACCGGCTGCCACGCCTGAGGTCGCGGGTTCGATTCCCGCACAAGTCAAACATTTGTGTGCATGAACATGGATGTTTGTCTTGGTCTGGGTGTTTCTGTGTATAATATGTATGTATTTACAAAAAAAAAGTATATATGTATGTTTATCCATTGTCTAGTACCCATAGTACACGCTCTGCTTAGTTTGGGCTAGATGGTGTTGTGTGTATGTGGTAGAATATTATTATTATTATTATTATTATACATGGCTACTAAGTCATGATTTCATATTTACAGTGATAGTAGAGCTACCAAATTTTCTCAGCTAGGAAATAGTAACCCCGTGTCTAATTTGCTAATAATAACTCGATTTTGATCCGAGTGTGGGTTGGAACGTTTTTCAGAAACTACGTCCAATTATAGGTACTTACTTATCCGAAGAAAAACAGGTGAAATCCATAAGGTCTTCAAGAAGCGGACATGAACTGACAGGCACACACGATGTATTTGGTGGGCACGGAGGCTGAAATACAATTGATGCGTATTAACTGGATGACTTTTAAAACGTCCACCTTACATAAGATCACAGCTAGACAAATTGCATTGTATATGAATAGTTGATGAAATTATGATTAAATTTGTTCCATGCGCTGGTAACGCAGTAACACTTTTTTAGAAAGATTAACATATGAGTCACACGCCTAGTCTTATAATCGCCCAATCCTTAATGAGATACTACTCTTTTCAAATCAACTACACAAATACACAATCGAATGCACGAGTTGACAATGCCTCATCCTATCCAACTCGTACCTTAAATCGTAGATGATTCACTTGTATTCAAATCTAATGAGTTAGTAAAAACGTGGTAAAAGGTAAAAACAACAAGTGACATTAATTAATGTGGAAGCTACTATTTTTACAGTGAAAGTAAATTCTAATTATATCCATTTAAGAAGTTCAAAATAAAATTAGATCGAGCAGAAAAGTTTGTGCAAATACCAAGTAAAAAAAAAACATCTGGTTAATTATCCATTGAAAAGGCTGGAAAGCCTCGTAATATTATTTATATCGCATCCCCAGGGCAATAAATGCGTAAATACAATTACCTACATAGTTTTTTTAATTGCAGATTTGAATAGTGTCAAAGTCAAAGTCAAAAATCATTTATTCATTTATGTCACAAAGTAACTAAATTGTCAATAAATATATATAAGCTGAGTAATTGCCGATGTGCTTTGAAAAAAAACAGCGGCTGTATATCGAAAGAATCATTTATCTTGTCATAATGAGTTTGATATTTTTCAATCGTAAGAGTCTATAAAACTACTTAAATATTTAAAAATTGATAAAAATATACTTAATCTTACTTATGTCTTTGTTTCACTAAATGAAATATAAGTTTACAAAAGCACTTCCTATAATGAAAATATCAGACCAAACAGTTATTTTGCTCTCCTCTAAAGTTAACATATTCTTCTTACGTCTTTATTACAATGAGCTTACGATACAAGGTCAAAGGAAGAAGGAAGGCGAAGATCTAAGAAACTACGTGATAGATTAAACGCTTACCCTTACACTTAAAAGATCGTCGTTGGCTACTCCACCCATGCCCACGCTCAGTGATATAGCTGCAACAGATTATTTTGATAACAATTATTTCAAAGAAATTTTAACTCAATTTTTATTTTAGAAGGCCTTGTTGATTTCAGGACATATGTAAGTACGCGCGTTGTAATTTATATCCTAGCCCGGATTTGATTCCAGTGTTAGGCAAAGTTATATTAGATGTTTTGTTTTCAAAATTCCCAGCAGAAGTGAGGAATTTGAAAACGTACTCAGCAAAAGGCACACATCTACTACGAGATTTCTTTTAATATAAATAGTGAAATCTACACAGGTTATATTATTACACCCTACGTCTTCTTTGGGATTATACAAGCATGAGTTATATGTATATATACTTATTTATTAATTTAATTCATAATTTAAATTTTGTATGAAATAATGATCAGATTGATAAAATCCTGGATAAAATTTGGCCTGATGAATTTAATGCTGAAATTAAAGTAATTTTACGGATCGGATATTGCTTTAAAGATATTTTTAACCTTGCCTGTGTTTTGTTTATTTACAATATTTTAGAGGTTATTAGATATCATCCACGCGACATCAGTACCACATCAATTTAAATTTAAATTCTAAATATTATCAATTAAGCAATCTTGCTTGTCGAAATAATTGTGTATTTTGCGTATCAGGTTTTAATACAAGATGGCGCCTGCTGCTAATTACCAAAAGTTCGACTCCCTCTTTATTATATGGAACCTAAACATAATGAAATCGATGAATGCCTTATCTCGTATAGCAAAACAGATCATATAATATCTCACATACTAAATACGAAACTAAACAACACGACAGGTATAGCTGTATATAGTAAAAAAGGCAGTCGCAAGAAATTTGGCAGGAATGTAGCATAGGCATGCGGAAGACGCTCGTTAAAATCTGTCTGCAACTACCTACTCTAAGACCAAACAAAGAGGAATTACAACTCAAAATAATTAGATTGTTTTCATTGTTTGTTTGATCGCGTTATCTCTGGAACTGCTCGTACAATTTGAAAATTCTTATAGATTGTCTGTATTACTGTGGAACGATATAGAATATATACCATCACGCTACAAGCCACGGGAGCGAAATAGTAATCATAAACGTGGGTCTTTACTTGTTACTTGTTTCATGTAAAACATTAGCTATCCCCAGGCTTTCCTGGGGATAGCTAATGTTTTACATGAAACAAAATTTTTTTTGATTATAGACAAGATATCAAAGCTTCCTTTTTGCTTATTGGTATATTAGGAGTTCATTCAATAAATTGAATAAATCAATCCTGCTTGTTATTAGTTTTATAACTGCCTTCTGGGTCCTATAGCTAAAGTGTATTATCGTATAAGGTGTAAGTGTGAAACTCCTGACGATGACAAGCGGTGCGGTTCAAAGCAAAAATTGTATTGGCTTTCTTCCACTGTGTTTTGTGGATATTCGCACAGTCCATGTAGTAAGTCACCCCGATATTTCTGACGTCTGGTACAAGACACGCTTTGCCAGTATTTGTGGTCAGAGTAGCCACATGCTACCTCAGCCTTGAGTATTAGTAGTTTTACAATGCTCAGTGGAAATTATACCATATGTTTAGTAATGTGGTTTTATCGATATGCGTTTATAAACGCATATCGATAAAACCACATATAAAAAGTTTGAGAATTTTACATAAAACGACAAAGCTTCTTGTAACTTTTTATGAATAAGAAAGTTAAGTTTTAATGTGTAAAAATGTAGGTATCTAAATATACGTACATTTTTAGTCAAAAATAATAATCATGTAAAATAATAATAATAAACTTTATTTCTTTCATCACAAAGGTTCACGTACATGTGCATCTTACAGTATATAAGATAAATAGGTGGTAATAAAGATCTTTTGTGAGAGACTGGAGTCCGTACTAGAGAGACCCTTGTGTGACGGATCACCAGGGACTCGTAGGTGTATTTGCCTATTAAATACCATATTAGGTATAAACTAGTACATGACATTTAGGAGACTATTTAATACTTGTAGGTATACTACTTACTTATATCAAAGTTTTTATAAAATGGATAATAGTAGTGTAAAATCGTGACGATATTATTAACAATACTAGTTACTTAACTATAAGGAAGGAGTTATTATTAGTAATTGCAGTCAGATATATTGTGTGTATACAAACATAGTAAAATAATAAGCCATAATAAAATAAAATAAAATAGCCTCACACCTAGGTTCCCGAAGGCAGAGATATTGTATCCACATTTCGCTATGTTTTAGGTCCTACGTAATAGATAATAATAATAATATTCTAACACATACACACAACACCATCTAGCCCAAACTAAGCAGAGCTTATACTATGGGTACTAGACATTGGATAAACATAGGTACATATATACTTTTTTTTGTAAATCCTAATCCTAACTTCCTAACTAATATTATAAAAGCGAAAATGAGTTGATTGTTTGTTTGTTTGTTACCTTTTCACGCCTAAACCACTGAACCGATCATCCTGAAATTTTGCATATACGTTGTCAGGTGTACAGAAACGGACATAGGCTACCTGCCATCCCGAAAAAAATTACTGTTCCCGAGGAAAACAATAATAACGTTCTTATGATAATAGATGGCGCCACGTGTCTTTCGAATCATGATTGAATTATATTATTACAAGCAGAGTACAACCCGAATTGATTGTTAAATTCTAAATTAACGCGAGCGAAGCCGCGGGCAAAAGCTAGTACTTACATATTATTATACATAGAAACACCCAGACCAAGACTTACATCCATGTCCATGCACACAAATGTTTGACTTGTGCGGGAATCGAACCGGCGACCTCAGGCGTGGCAGTCGGTTACACTAACCACTACGCTATCGAGGCCGACAAAAAGTTAACGAGCATATTGCCGTTTACCGGGCACAATTTCGGGCTCCATGTTTGAATGTTACATTTGCATGCGTTTGCATTATTAAGTTATATTCCATATTGCTGAGCATTTCTCATTGCCCGTCCCGGGAATGGAAGCCTTAGGCAGTTACATACACTACCGCTGCACCATCGAGATATATTACCTATGTTCTAATATCGTATAGTCATGTCATCTCCACTACATACATAATTATAATTAAAATAATAACAGCCGGCACCAATGTTGCACTAAATCGCCGGCTGTGCACGGCCTTGAAACATGATGTTATCATTTATAACTCTGTCCTGATCGAGGCTACGCTATTGTAGCATCGGCAATTATTATTGGATGCATCATTCGTACACATTACGTGACACGCAGAGGGAAAACCACACGAAAATGTATGACATTACTATTTGGACATGTATGATTTTGCGAGTATTGCAATCAATTCCTTTATTACGAAAACTGATAATCAGGCTTGCACTGTTTTTATAACATTTAGAAAAAAGCAAGCGAAATACCTATGCTGCCAGTGCTATTTGTTGTGTAGGTGCTAATAGCATAGCCAATTTTTATTTTTCAATAAGTGCAAATATCTAAAGAGCTTAAACTAACTGTTTATTTTCAAGAAAGCCGTACGCTGGCTTATTTCAGTAAAAATACAAAAGGCTGCTGCAGCTTTTAAAAATAATACCTGGTCCATAAATAAGCCTAATAAAACTTTAACACAAAACTACAGTTACAATTATGACATGATTAACTACACGGATGGCGTAGTGGATTAAGTGTTCGCCTCGCCGCTGCCGCCGCGCTGAGTGTTGTGGGTTCGATCTCCGCCCGGACAAAAAATTGTGTGTTCCACAAATGGTTGTCCCGAGTCTGCGTGTTCTTTGTGTCGGTTACGTGAATGTTTGTCAAGTCCCCCATGATACAGGAAATAGTCCTAGTGCGGGACTTGTCTTTTAAACCAGAAAAGAAAATGATTATTGGAATATAATTATTAGAGGTAACAAATATTTACTGAAAATAATTTGTTACTCGCGGATAAAAAGACAGATATTTCTTTTTACCAACAGCAAAGTACTGAAAATTAAGTACATTAACCTAAATCCATAGAACTATTAGGCTAATAGTTCCATGGATGTAGATTACTAATACTACTAGTGCCATGCTTACGTCACATTTAGAGCTAAGGCTAATTACGAACAAAATCTTTTTGTTCTCAGTTCGTACGCACACATTACATTACAATCAGATTAGCATATTAACATAAAGAATTAAAACGTTGAACTCTGCAAAAACATTAACCTTTTTGTATTTAATTACAGCTTACATTTTGCAAACTTTAAAGTTTTTTAAATCAGTATGGTTACATAATATATAGATGTTAATATAAGTTTGTAAGATATTATTTTTATAAGGTGCATATAATATTTATCGAACACTAATAGGATTTTTCAGATTTTCAGTTTATATCAATAGGTATGAGGTAAGTATATTATGATAAAGTATAAAGAGTGGCCTTAACGCTAAAAGCTAGCATAAAACGCAACTTTTATTATTTTGAATAAAGAGATGAATCTAAAATATTTATAGGCAATTTATTGTATAGTCAGATTATTATACATACTATGTATTATATTCCTAATATAATGGTTTGAATCGAGGCTATGCTTTGACAAAAGAGATATTCGGTATTACCAGGCTGTCTTTGTTGCAATTGGTGAATTTCATGTTAAATCTTATAATTATTATCTGTATATGTATAGATAATAATAAAGGGGTTAACAATCAGAAAGGAGCAATATTTATTTTATAATGGCGCAGTGGTAGTGGATGCTGATTGATATGTATTCGATACCCGAGATATGCAAAATGTTATGTATATATCCATCCACTCCTCAAAAAATTCTGAATAGCAGTAAGAAAACTGTATTCGCTAGATGATAATAGACTTAGTCCCTACTATGTCAATGTAAAAACCCTAGCAGATACTAAAAAGTATTTTATTCACTTGCTTGCCTACGTCACGCTAAATTTGGTAGATCTGGCTTTCATTTTGTTCTAATAAATAATTGTGAATACTTACTCCCAAACTGAGCATAACTCCATTCAAAAATACACAACAGAAGCACAATAAAACACAGTTTATTAACGAGATTCATTTTCAATATTTTATCTCTATTATTCACAATTCACAGAAAATTTCACAAAAAACTTGTTATATGAATAAAATATTAGAAGAATATGGAGCTATTGATAGTAAAGGATGGTACGAGTGGCATCATTGGCGGGAACACAACAAAAATGACACGCTACAGAGCCTCCATTTCGACGGGCACGCTTCAGAGGTTTCAAATCTGCGGTCGGACTACCCATTGTAAAAACATATTTATTAACATCAAGCTTGTACTGCCTGAATGATTGGGCATAGGTATATATATCCACATTTTAAAGTTATATTACAAGTTTAAGGCAAATTTTATTGATGCCCTAGTAAGAATTTATCTGTTTCTAGTTGCCGATGAATCCAAAGAACATTTACAACATCAATGAGCTTGATCTTTTGTATTTCGTCGAAGTCACCAAAGACGGTTGCGTTCTAAACTCAACAAAAATTAGGAGTTCTTATCCCCAAATTCAGCACAATATGAATGGTCAAACTGTACCGTGTACCATGTTAGACGGTCGTATCTCTATATTTATAGATTTGTATCTCTCTGCGTAGTATATTAATTAGGTACTAGTTATGTTTGCGGCTGATTGCAAGTCCCAGTATATCGCGGCCTGAAAAATTATTAGATTTCTCTGTTCAAATTCTAAAGCAGCACGAAGTCTGACAAGGGTAAGGCAATAAGATTTTTAAGTCTCACGTCTACCGAACTTGTATTGTATTCAGTTAAAATAATTCATTCATTATTTTCACTTTGACTTTATGCCTGACGATTTTTGATTTGATCGTCAATATTCATAATGCTATGCTATGTTCTGTATATAATTCTGTGCTGATAACTATGCAACGAAGCTGATCTTGAAATAAGTATATTAATAGCGAAAGTCTTAATTAGAGCGCCTCCCAACTGTTGTTGATCAATGTCGTGCCATGATTCATCGGCACAAACGTGTACTTCAGATCTATGCAAAGGTTATGGAGTTTAAATCCATTAACGAGCATTATTATACGCATTAATAAAATACTACGCATCGGCATTTAGTATCCTTAAGAAAAATAAAATAAGATCTCTTATAAAACCAGCACAACCACCACATTCATGTGTTCAGAACTTTGATCTACAAAATTGTTGTAAGTTAATAATGTATTGATTTATTTTTATACTAGAAAAAGTCTTTGTCTGTGAAATTCAAAGCTGATTTAAGCTGTTATTATCGACTTCGAAAGCACTGATTCAATAAATTATTGCAGCGCTATTGTTGATAACAGTACTACAGAACTACAGAGTTCGGTTCAGTCAGAGAGATTTATAACTAGTATACTTTTAATGCCTTTGAGTTCAGTCTAGAAAGTTTATAGCTTTCGGCTGTGCCCAGTACAGGGCACATTATTTACAACAGATACATAAAACTGTATCAAAATCTGCTATACTTGTGTATATATTTGTGATGTGATGTAATTCTGGATATATTTGTGAAATTACAAATATATCCAGAATTTTCACCTTTTGTTTCATTTCACTAAAATATAAATATGTTATTTGGTATCGATATCGGTGTTTCTAGCAACATCAATGATGAAATCTTTATACCTATTTGTAAAATCCTACACAGAATCATCTTATAAAATTAATAATGGCCGTGATTACATATTTTTCGTGGCTTTAACTACAGCGCCTATCTCATATCTTACAAGATATGTCAATTATATTAACTGCGTTACAAATAGCTCATTTTAGTTAGTCTTTTCTTTCTTCAGCTGTTTGCATTTTAAAAAAAAAACATTGATATCTTATTTTTTTGTTTCAGTGTAAGGATCCGACAAACAAACATACAATACATGTTAAGCTTATATTATAATATAAGCTAAGTTAGGCTTTTACGGTTTAACAGTTCGACTATCATATTTATAACAATTTAGTTATCACAAATAGAGCGATCCACAAGACGAACCAACCGTGTCATAATCTCAGCAAAAGCAGTTTTTATTCGTTTATTGTAAGTTTTTGTAGTGGCTGGTGTCATTCACATCATTGGGTTATTGCGGACACTGGACTCTAACAATGTCTATTTTCCCAGAGACGTTGTACAGACCTAGTTATAATTATAATAGAAAATAAAATCTAATTATAATGGCTTCAATGTTGAATTTTACAGTTATATGTCAGTTTAAAATAAAAGTAAAATTCAGGTTAATTATTTCTAAGTAAAAGTAAAGCATAAAATACTAATTGCACAGCGTAATGAGCACCTATACGCCTCAAATCACTGCATTTCGCCTCGGAAGGGTTAGGTTATGTTAGTTTCCTTCTTAAACCCACCCAAAAATAGGAGTCCCGCGAAGCGGGGCTCCGTCGACTTCTTTTGATCTCTTTAAATATATTTTGCTGTGCAATTAGGAATTTTGGTAAGCATATTTTGATGTGCAGTTAATTAAATACTACCCAATACAAAATGAGAATGACAATTGTTTACATTCAACAATTTTGTGTTAGTTACAACACCAGACTACAATAAACTACAAGAGATATCGAACTTTCCTCGATGTGCCAATACCGAGGTGTCTATTCAGCCAATGGCTACATCCGCAGAGGTCGTAGCCCGCTCATTCACACCATAACATCAACATTGTTTGGGCGAAACACCAAAAAATAACTTCCTAATCTGATAATGAAACAATTTCATACAATTACTCGGTACAGATTTTTGAAATGACGGCACTATTGTTTGCTGGCCTTTAATTTATAACGAGAGGCTGTTTAGCATATAATTCGGACATGTTGGGTATTGTTTCACACGTTCGACAGTATTACGAGTAATAAAAAGGAATACCTTGCAGTGATTTGTGAATCAATTCATCAAACGAGTTGTGGTTATATAAAACTCTTTGAAATGAATCCGGAGAAGAAAATATTAATAGAACGATGTCTTTTTTAAATCAATGTCAGATCAATAAAAATGCCATAACAACTACAATTCTTTGGTAAATTTTACTTAGACTTGGAACAATAGATAATGTTCGTATTATCCAAATTCTAATTTTGTCAAGTGTTTAAGCGTTTGATCAAGTAGAACATTTTTCAGATGACTTCTACGCAGCTCACTTATCAACCTTAGCCGCTCTGAAGCAAAATGACAAGTACACGTGACTGCCACCATCGTCACTCTAAAGTATTTTCAACAGACAACATGAAACTAACAAGCAGTGCCTCCGAACAAAACGTATATTTTACTTACGTGTGTCTTGTCGACGACCTCCAACCTACTGAGGTGGACGAACGTGATAATTTTAAACCTTACAGTATATCGAATGCCTGCAGTGATGAGGTAAATAAAACACAATTATCTTAGTGTGAATATATTATAAATAGTAACTTATTTATATTATCTTAGTGTGAATATATTATAAATAGTAACTTATTTATATTATCTTAGTGTGAATATATTATAAATAGTAACTTATTTATATTCTTCGTTATAATCATTTTAGATAGATCAACCAGAGGAACCAACCATCCAAGTAGAAAGAACAAAAGCAGTGTACGAACTTGTTGAATCTTTGAAGGATAATACACAAAATCCAAAAAACAGTCACGAGACGGACTCATCCACACCTTATGTTAGCCAATTTTCTAATATTTACATTGAATTACAACATATGTTTAAAGTATACTAACCGGTATAAATTGTTACATCAGCCAACTACAACTTCGGGCGAAGATAGCGAATCTGAGAACGAAAAAGAAAAAAATTTCCTTAGCTGTGATAACCCAAATATATTAAAATTAACCAAAATGAAGTGGCTAACTGAGGACCAAGAAACTGACTCTGATTCCAGGTATGTATTATGCGAATATTATAGGCCCATAGTTTAAACCCGAAATACACAAAAGTGATGTCGTTCCAGAAATAAGAACGCATTAACAGGTGCAAGAATAAATGACAAGAGAAGACGAATTATTCGTGTCCGAAGATGACAGATTATTATAGGTGATGTCTTTAAAACTGAATACAGTTCAAAAAATTGAAATGCTTTTAGTATTGATATTGTTCTTCAGAGTTTTATCATCAGTAAATGTAATTTACAGTTCACCATCACCATCGCTGTCATCCGCCACATCGAACACAAGCTCCTGTAAGGAGGATTCTGATTGCGATGTGAACAAATGTGATAACTTCGACAACAAATATTTGTCTACTATACTACGGTTAGACAAGGAGCACAATATGTTTGGGCTCTCCAGTATAGCTATCATTGGATCGAGGCCATCGAAGCTCAAGCGTACAAACGATGATGATAGAGCTGTATTTCACCAAACTGCGATAGTTCAAGTATGTTGCGGTAAACCTTGTTGTAGGAACAGGGTAAGTGAGATTTCAATACATTTGTAGCAATTATAGTGCCCTTTGCATTATTTAGGTCAAATTATCGCATATTTATTTTTAATTATTCAAAATGCTTTATGTTATAATAACCTCCTAAACGAAGACGACAAAAAACTAAACTAACAACAACGATCAACAAATGTTAACATAAATTGCACTTCATTCATATTAGACGTCTATTAGATTATCTAATCTAATAAAAAACTGTACAAAATAGAGTTTTGAGATCAGAACTCTATTTTGTACAGTTTTTGTTACTAGATTGAGGTCGATATACATCTCAGAAGACACAACTGATATGCCCCTTACATCACCTAACCTGTCCTAATATGGTCATAGCAATGAATTAACAACGTATTATGATGTTAATCAATAGTCATTTATATAAGATAAGACGGCCGTTGAGATGGCAGTACTCGCCGAAGCGAACGCCCTCAATTGAACAGTCTCTAAATAAATGACAACGGCCTGCCTCACGCATTCAAATTATTTAGTTTCTTTTTATAAAGTCTCTCTTCATTTCGTTTCTGTAACAAGGCACCGCCCACGTAAGAGATTTGAACTTACCACACACCGTAGTGACACACACTTTAATAAAAAAAAGTTTATGTATAATATGCATTAAAATATAAATTTTCTTATTTTCAGAGCAAAACGGATTTGCCCACATCTTTGAAGGTACCTTGAGCAAATGTTTTTAGTGATAGTCTTTATGATTTTAATTGCCGTCATATTTTTATTATACGTTTCAGTGTGGGACATGTAGAAGTTGCTGTTTTCAACCAAGCTGTACATTATGCACAGGTTTTTGTACTCCAACTATTTGCGTGAGTACTTCCTAACAATATTATAAATGTGAAAGTTTGTGAGGATGGATGGATGGATGGATGTTTGTTACTCTTTCACGCAATAACTACTATACGGATTTTGATGAAACTTTACAGTATTATTGTTTATATATCAGAATAACATTATAGGCTACTAAAAAATCTGTATTAACATAAATCTACACTAACACGACCGAAGCCGCGGGTAAGATCTAGTACTTTATAATAAAATGTCAAACTAGAACAATATAATGTTCTCTCAGGAAATATACACAATACATTTATATTAATATTATTTGCAAAATATTTAGTAAGCATATATTTTAGAAGTTTGCAAAGTTGTATTTGAATGAAGGTCGTTCGTTGTTATAATTATTAAGACCTGCACCATGTACTTTGATGGTTTCCAAATTCGATGTTAATCACCTCTGACTTTTCGATGTGCATATTAAATAGTAAATTGTAGCTCACTTTAGAGTTCAAGGAAAATGTGATGAGATTTCCTCATCACATTTTAGTAATGAAAGCTAAACAAATTGGTTGAATAAAACTGATCATCAAATCACATCAGTTCATACTGGACAAGCGTGCTGTAAAGAGGTCCATACCCAGTAGTAATACAGTTTATGAACAACTCTGATATTATTCTTAAATAAGCCTCAAGGTTAAGAATTCTCTCGACATAGAATCTCTTCAGAGCGACTTCAGACTATTCCGAGAGGTAGATTGTTTCTTTACTTGTTTTCATCACAATTTTATAATATCATTTTTCAGGAAATGCCTTGCCCAGCCATTGTTAGCGTAAGTGAATATTTTATCAGTAATAAGTAGATTTTATTAAATAGCTGTTGAGGTAAATCTATAAATTAGGTACTGCATTAATAGCTGGATAATAGCAGCGATAGCCTAGTAGAAAACCGTTGAACTGCCACGCATAGGTCTCGAGTTCGAACCCAAGCCGTGCATCTCTGACTTTTCGAAGTAATATGCTTATTAAATAGTTAATTATCGTTTGCTTTAACGGCGAAGGAAAACATCCTGAGGAAACCTGCATATCTGAGAGTTCTATAATGTTCTCGGAGATATGTGAAGTCTGTCAACCCGCACTAGGCTAGCCTGGTGGACTATGGCCTAACCCTTCTCTCAGTGAGAAGGCATCTGCTTACTCAACGCACAAAAAAACTACATAGCGTTTTATTAATAGCATCTAAGTATTTTGCAGACTTAAACCATTTGGTTATTAATGTCCCAAGAAAATACCGTGTGGAAACGTTTAGTATTACCAAGCAATAATTACCCAAATAATTATTTTGTTTTAATGCTTTACCGATTATAAAAGTGTAGCATATGTTGCGTCCGGCTTTCTTTGATCTGATTCAATTCCCTACAAAAAGCAAAATCGTGGAAGCATCTGACAACATAAAAAGAACATCAACACGACTTGCAATAATAATCTGGTTTTAGCTGGAGAAATCTCTAAATCGCCGAACTTAAAATGTAATTTACAAATTACCTAATTACACGACAGACAATTTTGCCTGGCCCATATACAATATAATATAGTCTCCACTTATGTAGTATGGTTGCACATTGCTTTTCTTTGTTTTCAGTGTTCTATATGTCCAAAAGGAATACCCAGTTGCAGGGTAAGTAAGTATTATTTTTTTTCAAAATCAATAATTCTTTTAAACGTTTTATTCTGTATTTACTATCAGTGAAAAATTGTAATTAACGAAGTTTACTTTTAAATTTTCAGAAACTATGTCAGCCTCGAAGCTGCAGGATTGACAGTAGTTACTACGGTTTAAAGGTACTTTAAGTTTTACTAGACTAAATGTGTGGGGGGGACACCACAGGAATTTGTCTTATAGAGAGAGTTTACTTTTTATGGAATATCTCAATACTCAAGTTTCTTATTTAAACCATTATGTAAAAACTATAAATAAAACTAACTAAAGACAGCCATAAAACATACACAACATTTAGGTAACCTAAAGTCTAGTATAACTTTACAAACATTAAAACAAGGAAATGTTTGTAAAGACCCCGTACCAACAACTTAATATTTTCAAAAGAAGAAACATGAGTGATTAAAATCAGAAAAAGTTACACTAATAAAAAAATCATCACTAGCAAAAATACAAGCATGTGATTTTGTAAGATGTCTTTGATTTTATTTATTGTGATAGGTTTTGTATTTATTCAGATCTGACATGTACAAGTATATCTTACACATGTATATATAAATAATATCACAATTTGCTGTTAGATGTACTTCTTTAAATTCTGCCATCTTACAACATACCCTTTCAGTATTGAACTTTATATCTAGTGATTTATGAAAGATATGAAAGTCAAAATGTATAAAAAAATTGTAGTCGACTCTCGATAATTTGACACTCGTTAATTTTAATTTTTCCGGTACCAAGAAATATACTCGATGATTTGAATAAAACCAATATTAATTGCTCCCCTTGGTAATTTAAAGTTAAAAGAATTTAATTTCAATGAACAACATTCGCGTAAACAGAAGACAATATCATTAAAAGAATAGTATCTTGCCCGCCAACATGCAATAATTTAAAGTCCAGGCTTATCTACTCTCTATTATTAGAAACGTTTCTCATGTGCAGTCCTGTCGTTTGTTTACATATATACAGATCGTACAGATCTGTCGATTGGACAGTGATAGACTGAAGTTGCTCACGTAACAGAAAATTACAGACGTATTTTCGAACTGAACATTTGTGAATAATTGTACAAATGTTTAAAATAGTAAATCACGAATTGTAATTAAACTCTTATTTACTTGATTCCTCTCCCTCCCTCTTGGTTATTTAAACGCCTGTTATTTAGAACTCATGGTAATTTGAATTTTCTCTGGTCCTTTGAGTGTCAAATTATCGAGAGACTGTACATAATTTTTTTTGCAGTTAAAACTTAATCGCCATCCTGTAAACAAACCAGATCCAGTGGAGTTAGCTCCACGTGGAAGCAGTATCCTTCAAAAAGTTAGTTTAGAAACGTAATTATTATTGTCCTATTTATTATATTGTCTAGGGTAATCCTAACTAATATTATAAATGCAAATGTGAGTTTGTTTGTTACGCTTTCACGCCTTCACTAATCGGCCAATCATCATGAAATTTTGCGTACGCGTTGTTAGAGGAACAAAAAAGGACATAGAGTACCTTTCATCCAGAAAAAAGGAATGTTACTAACCTAACCAATATATAGGCGAGCGAAACCACGAGCAAAATCCAGTAATTAATTAAAGCCTTTTGGAGGGACTTGAAATTATTTATAACTGCACTACTAGCTTGGCTTGTAGTACTTACGTTTTGTTTGGTTTGTTCCACCCCTGTGGTCATGCTTGCACCTCGGTGGAATATTGACCATTTCTTATTTAAATTGAGGCAAACAAGCTTACAATATCTTGTCTGATGTTGACCAGGTACCAGTTACAGTTACTGGTCACGTCTCAAGGCACGTCCTTGCGAGAAAAGTATCTACGCAATCCTTAAAAAAGGAGTCGCTCTACTGGCAGTGCAAAAATTAAATAAAGAGGAATTATAGTTCGAGAGGCGCTGAGACGAGCCTGCCAAGTAGGCTCAGCACTCTCAGCGCCATCTCTTAAAGGCTTTTCGTCCTTATTAATATTAATCTCTGAAAGTAGTTTTATTTCTTGCGCGAGAATGGGACATCACGTTACAGGGCATAAAGCTTTATTTCGAGATAACTATGACACATGCATAAAGCAGTGCACTTTAAGAGATATTGGTAAGCTCTTTAGCAGGCCGACTAATCGTAAATAACATAAGATTATTATTTATATTAGGCTGCAATCTTCTGCACAATGCCCTGCAATCTAACCCAGCTACTTAGCTGTGCTTATTCTGTTTTTGAGCAAGATTTTCGCTGTGCTATTTCCCCATATTGCATATAGAGTTTCCCCGCGATTTCGCTTGCGTTTATCTAGATTTTATCAATAAATTTCTATCCTTTAAGAACAGTACTTTTACTTGATAAAAGTCTTTTGTACAGTCGAGTTCAATGATATATGCTGTGCATTAGGCAATAATATGTGATCACTCTTTTAAATATACATATATCTAAACTGTATTGGTTTCAATAATATCTGAGTAGGCTAAGCTTTTTAATTATATCTACATGCATGGAAAAGTCAAATATGCTCGAACAAATAAGATCTAGTTTACATTGTTACACAAATGACAGTAGTTTCTATTGTTTCCCTCGCGTTTGCTTTTTGAAGTTTTTAAAATAAGTGTCTTTCAATGCCGTATGTTTTCGTACAGCTTGGCTATTTAAGTTAGTAAGTAACTTACGTTTTTGAGAGAAATAAATAATATTATTATAATTATATTATTATTCTCTTTATTACTTTTTTTTCTAATAATTATATTTTTAAATATAAATATAAAAACTGTACATATTTAAAAATATAAAAACTGGAATGACCCACCGGTATCGGGTGCAGGGAACAAGCTGTCGGTGGTTAGGGCTCCAGACAAAGGAACCTCCGCACTATGCGCGCCGTGTCGAGCAATACTGCCTTCTGAGTCGAGGACTTGACCCAGCTATCCAACGCGAGCCTCTTAAGATGGTGGTCGAGGCTCTTGGCAATTAACCCGTTTACCGAAACGACTATCAGTACAATGATCGCCGAACCCACATCCCACATGTCGACAACCTCGCGAGCCAAGTCCAGATATTTAATTTATTTATCTTTTTTAGCTTTCACGAGATTCTCGTCATGAGGGATGGTGACTTCGATGATCATTGCAAGACGCTCTAATCGATCTATCACCTTGTTCTGTATCTGTATTGTATCTGGCTTGTTAGTCACGATTATTATTATTATTATAAAGAATTGTAAAAAAATTAAGGGCGTCGCCTGTCATTTATATAGCAACAGGATTCGACTTAAAGTTTGATAATTTAGCTGCAACTTTTATAGGACTAACGCAGTCATAGCTGTGAATTGAATTTAACGTCACAGGAAAGACATTATAGTATAAACCGTATTATTTGACAAGTATAACTAAGAAAATATTAAAGTAATACGCAAAAAAATAGCACTTGACTTAGGTACGTTAAAAAAACAATATTTTATCTTAAACTAAAATGAATCTTAGTTATTAACTTTATAAAAAAGGTATATTAGATAAGTAAATTTTAAAAATGATCGTTACTAATGATAGTTCCCAATTAAAAATGATATTTACTTAATATCTTGTGTATGATCCGTTCGCATCAATCACTGCTTGCTTGTAGTCAAGCTCTCATTGACTGAACCATATTGTGGCAACAATCACTATTTCTAAAACTATTCCAGATGTCATATGCATGAGTCTTTAGAATGTTATTAAATTGTTGAATGACATGTGCGTCAGTTATAATTTTATTAGAAAAACATAACGTCATTTGAAGTTAATCTTGCCAGTGATAAATAATGTTGCAAACTCTTTGACCATGTAATTTAAAGAGTTCTAGTAAAATCATCTTTATGACGTAGTAATAAGGTTTAATTTGAATTACATTAACTTGTTCAGATATTATTGTGTTGTGTGCATTATATAATAGTTGTGAATCCTACACTGTTCAGATAATATGATCTTTAAGTTGTTCATTTAGTAATGTGCCTTTGGCTGTATACATTTTACTGAGAAAAAGCAGTCACATATTAATGAATCTAAATCTTGACCACAATTTGATGATGCTTATAGTTGTCACAATATTATGAACTTTTCTGACGTTCATATATTTTTGAAGCCTGGAAGGGACAATATATTAATGAACTCGACTGTACACCTGACAAAGTGTATGTGAAATTCCATGATGATCGGTGACAACGTGTAAGTGACGATGGTCGATCGAGAAGTTAACGCGTAAAAGCGTAACACATAAACAAACTCACATTTGCATTTATAATATTAAGTTAGAATTAGGATATGGAGAAATGGCACACCGAAAACCTTATATACAGTTAAACTTTCTTAGAACATTGAAATTAAACTACTATATACGGATTTTATCGCGTTGTTTATTTGACACTGTTACAAATTTTTTTGAAAAACTGTTACACTACTATAATCACTATTCAACTTTACAAATTTTTAAGCTAATTAAATTATTGAAACTATTAAAACTATTTATACTATTACTATACTATTAAATTCTTAGAACATCCTATTAAATCGCATTCGACTAATTTTACCCGGCTTGCAATAATGTTCATTGTGTTCCCAACAGCCAGTTGCGTCGAGATCCTGTCATCACACGCCGCAATGCATACCACCGTCACCTTACTTTCCCTACATAATGCCGTGCTACTGGCCTTCGAATTCAACCGCCCCATGTTCCGATCCAACGCGGTGTTTCCATCACCCGCCATGCCCAGCGCCAAGGAAACGACAAAAACCATCGCAATCGTGTCCTAAGGTGGGTACCCGTTTTAGTACCAGAAAAACTATTGACTTTTGACACAAATCATCTATTAAATATTTATAATTAGCCTTTAAAACCTTTGCTAGGTTTTAAAGGCTAATTATAAATATTTAGTACTAGCTTTCACGTTGAGCTACACCGGGCTGAATGAAAAAGCTAAAAGTATTAATAGGATTTTAGTAAAATTTGTTTTTAAATTCTGTAATTATATGAGTTAAATAACGTCCCTGGCTTTTAAATTCCAATATTTCCAGCGGAAAACGATAAGCAAAGCCTTTGTTTTCTTAATGTAGCATACCTACTTATATGTTAAGTATTCAATTATAAATATTTAGGTTTATATAAACCTTACAAATATGCCACAGGTCAGCCTTAATCGTGCCTGAAAAGTCAGCAAATAATAATATTATGTATTTAATACGTATTTAATTCAAACTTTATTGTTACAGCATGGTAAGCCATGTAAAGAGAAAGACAAAAAATGTCCTAATGAGCTATGTCCTGGAGTAAGTAAAACAAACTACACTTGATATATAATGATGTTCTCGAGTCATTTATTATAGATAGATATAATAGTATTAGTATATCACCTCATAATATGCGATTGACAAAATAAAATTTATTTTTAATTTACTCGATATTTGCCAAAAAAATTACAACTCTCGCACTAAGAATAATTCCTGTGTCGCGGGTGACTTTACAAATATACAAACAACGGACACATTTGCGGATGATATAAACTTTTGTCCCTGTGTGATTCGGACCTGTAACAGTCGGCGTAGTGGCAATGACGAGGCGACCACTCAATCCACTACGCCGACCAAAATCAAAGTATAAATACAAAATTTTACGCGGTATACTATTATTTGTATTTGTACATAAAGTCCATATGAGTCCATAATTGATTGTAGATGTATTTTAAACGTTGATAAACTAAATTTAACTAGTAAGAAAAACCTAGACAATAATTAATTATTATTAGAAATAAAAAGACACACAGAAATCGCCATCTTTCTATGGGCTTTTAATGAAGGGTTAACAAAAAATGTTGTAATCCAGAAATTATTATTCCAAGTCTGGATGCTCATTGTGTCTGTTATTTCACGATATGGGTAACAATTCTAGTGCAGGCATTGACATTTTTAAAAACTGATTTTATTAATGATAATTTATAATACAATGTTTTACATTTATTACAGAATAATCCCCAAAAATAATGCCTAAACCAGAACCTTGTAGTTATCTCTGCTCGCATTGCAGCGTAAGTAGTAAAAAGTAATTTAAAACTAATTTTTAATCTCCCGATACTCTTTAACGGAGTAATAAATATGACGTTTTGACAGATTTAGAAGAAGAAATCTGTCAAAATTAATCCTTAAGCAAGCTACCTGACGATTAGAAAAACAGACTAAGGCCCGGTTCTTGTATCAAGAAAGGAGTTGTTTAAGCTACAGACAGCAAAATTTTAACATACTGTCCGTAGGTAAAACGACTCAGTTCTTGATAACTCCAAGAACCGAGTCGTTTTACCTATTCTGACCTATCCTGACGACGTGAACCGGGCTTAAATTAAACTACTTGCAAACAATATACATACATATAATATGTATACCTTTATTGATGTGTTTTACAAACATATTTCTTTCAAAAAAGACTGACTAAAAAAATACAAGGCTAGTGTGAATGGAACAGTCGCAAGAGGCAGAACTAGGCGAACGTTTCTTGATCAGATTGGAGACGTTCTGGACAAAGGTTAAGAGCACGTTAAACCGACGAGCATGTATGAGGCATGTGATAAAAGTGAATGAAGCCAGAGAAGTATGTCAGGATCGTAGCAAATGGAAATCCGTAGTCTTTGCCCACCCCTCTGGGAAACAGGCGTGGATCTATGTATGTATTTCTTTCAGAATGACGAGTTACCTTCACAAGAATTACATGTCGTTAAAAAGAAGAAAAAAAAAGAAGTATTTAGTAATTATTTTCATTTATTTAAAACATACATAATCATTATTTGATATAGTAAAAATATAAACAGCCCCAGGCTGATCTGACGTATATATTTATATAAATCATTTATTAATTATCAAGCAGGAACTTTGCTTCATATATACGCAGTTAATTAAAATAATTTTAACGAATCGCAAAACATTAATATGACCGTAGTCTAAAACGTGATAAGTGGCTGCATAATATAAATTACAACTTAACTAACATACATCCTAATTTAAGATCTTGAAGATATTATAGTAACTCGCTTCAGAAGATATTAATTGACATATATAGTATAACATTTTACAGAAAAAAGTACACATACATGCGAGGGTTGGAGACCTCCGTGCGTTAGCTGTTTCGTGACAAGACCAGCAGCTGTAATATTATTGTATTGTATTATAGCTGTAATAGTATATTTATTGTAACGAATAGTTCAATAGTTATATATACAGCATAAGACATTACCGTGGGGGCCAGTCCAATATCCATCTTAGTTGCTTTCATAAATCCATGTATTTCAAAGTGATATGTATTCGTAGTTGTAGCACTTATTTATATACATTATTATATAAAATCATCTAGATGCTAAATTGAGTTGAAAATGTATGTAGTTCTTAATGATACTTATGTATCTTATGCTTAATCAAACACAAAATACATATTAAACATTTTGTATATAGAAACCGCCACAGAAGACAGACGATGGTGAATTACCTAAAATATCAATGGTGAAAATGAATTCTAAAGGTGGTGAATATAAGGTTGATATGGCTCCTAATAGATCCCAGAATCCCAGATCAGCAAAGAAACCAGGTAATTATTTCATGATATTGTAATTTTTGCATAATCGTAATCATACCAGAAACTGAACAAACGAAGAGGTTGACCTACTCTTGCTATGATCAAAGCTTACACTATATTCCACCATGCTGTCCAAATACACAATATCATTATAATATCACTAAACTTAAATAATGACGTAGCTTGGTATGGAGGCGAAATCATAATGCAGGAGTCTTTCTGATATACGGTGATCTCTGCACCGCCTCATATTTTTTTATTGTTTTCTCTGAATCGTGACCGCTTTTGTCGTAAGCACCTAAACTTTAAATATAATCAGGTCAGGAAATACGACTGATGAATGAAAAATATATTTTGTTCTTGTTTCAGATTAATACCGTACTTAAAGTACGAACCTTACTTAGACACTGAAATTGATCAGATGAAGACATCAGCTTCTACATTACCCTAGCATATCATGCACAGTATGTCAAAAACCCAATAAAACTATACAAGACGATATAAGATTTTTATTTAAAACAATCAAATCGTGTAGTCTCTGGAAACTACATATCTTTCCGTACAAGGCTTATGTTGTTTCATTCTGGGAGCGGTTTGGTCTATAACCGTGCAGGGAGGTGTTCCTTCACCAATATGACAGTAATCGCTGCAGTACATGAAAGGCGCCATGTTGGTCTGGTAAGGGTTCGGTAGGAAAGGCGCTAGGTCGAACATTTCTCCATGATCCCAAGATGCGAGAGACGATGTTGCGTACGGAATCTTGAACTTCTTGTGTGTTTCAGATTTAAAAACTCTGGCGAACAAAGGCAAATACGTTTTACTTATATTTAAAAATATATATGAAATGTTTTACCATCCCTAGACTTTTTTTTATAATCTATGAATAAATAACATTAAGTCAACGATGAACCACTTTCGTAAAATAAGAAACTTTAATAACGGTATAGTTAAAGACATATCTGTGTTGAGGATTTAGTGACGTATTCGGTAATTTAGCGATTACTTAGTGACTCGTTAGTAGAGATTTTACATAGTAAAACCTTAAAAAGTCAGTATCAGGATTTTTCTTGGCATTAAGTGTGAACTTATACGGACGCCGCCAATTGTAAATCCTTGGGTTGTTGAGTAGGGCAAATGTTTATTTGAGTATTTTAAAAACTTAAAGATAGCTCGCAGTTTAAAAGTGCCTTAGTAACCTGTATTATGTTTGCTCTCTATTACGGGTTTTCCCCTGTCCTCCGATCGGAACTTCGATTGATAGGAGGAGCGGCAATATGTTTCCTACATCTCAGATTGCTTTTTTGTTTTTATCACTTAGCTTATTTCGTCAAAAGTACAGTCGTCAATAAAAATAATAATTAAACTTGTCGGCCTCGATGGCGTTGTGGTTAGTGTAACCGACTGCCACGCCTGAGGTCGCGGGTTCGATTCCCGCACAAGTCAAACATTTGTGTGCATGAACATGGATGTTTGTCTTGGTCTGGATGTTTCTATGTATAATACGTATGTATTTACAAAAAATAAGTATATATGTATGTTTATCCATTGTCTAGTACCCATAGTACAAGCTCTGCTTAGTTTGGGCTAGATGGTGTTGTGTGTATGTGATAGAATATTATATTATTAATATTAAACTTTAATTCTTTACTCTAAAAATAATTTCCTATGCTAATTTCACCAGTACTAAATAACATTTGGCTATTGATTAAAAATTCATCTCGCATTATATGCTCTTTTGTCTTCGCTTTTACTTCTAAGCCTCTCATTATGGGTAGATGAAATAAAGCGTCGTCTTGCAATATTTGCAACAAGTTGAGAAGACTTGGTGCCTTTCTGTTTATTTTTGTATTAGGGTAAATTTTCAGAGCGGGCTTTTTTACGTCATTGCGGTGGCGAATTATTTTCCTCATATTTCATCCAAACCAAATGCTTTAGATAATTGATTATGATGCTGTGAATCTAATAATGTGTGAGGCGCCCTTTGAAACACAGTACTTTCGGAGAAATATCTTTTTAGAATTTTGCGCCACCGTAATGACTATGAAAGCCACCGAAATGACTCTTAATGAATTAAGTAAGCAAATGTTCTTTCTTAAATATTCAAATAAAAAGCACAGAAGTTTCCTGGGGTCTTCGCAGGCTTCGCGGAGTGACCTCGAGTTGTTGAGGATTTCCTCACTTTGTGCTGTTACTCCCACACATTCCAGGACTACATGGACAGCAGATTATTCTTCGGTCAGACATCCCCTACAGAATGGGCTGTCTGTCGCTCCGATATTGTACAGGTGTTTGTTCAGGGGACAGTGTCCCGTTAGGATCCTCGCGATGGTCCGAAAGTCCAATCTTTGTAGGTTGAGCAGGCAGTGTGTCAGACGTGGTGAGATGGCCGGTAGGGCTGCTCTCGACTGTCTGCAGTCCGTTGCCCATGCCCAGCGTTTATTATGTTGGCTCTGAGTGCGAAGCCGCATCCATTGTCCGTGCCCAGCGTTTATTATGTTGGCTCTGAGTGCAAAGCCGCATCCATGTTCTTAGTTGTGAGAAAGGTAGAGGGAGGAATGGAGGTGGACCTTCCGTGGTGGTAGCCAACTCATACAAAATATGCTTAGGCTAGACATTACATACACCGTCATTTAGCCCCAAACTAAGTCACATATACATAATTGTGTTTTAGGATAAAATAAATATTAAATATTGAAAATGTGTGTATTTAAAGGACATTGATTATTTATTGATTGTACAGGCATTCATCATTACGGTGCCTCATTCATAATTCCGATGGCCCACTGCGCCACCGCAATGACGCCACCGTAATGACGACAAAATGGTTTTTTCATGATAATTACCCAACTACCGAATTAATTTAGTAGATATTTACAGGTCCTAATATCGAGGCAATTATTTACAACATACTAACTTGACGATACAATACATCACTCTGTTTATTATTTAAAACATGTCACCGAACTGACCGCACACGGTAACCAAAACACATTTCATGGAAAACTTACCTCGGGAGCATGTTAAAACTTGCGTAAACACCGTCCACTCTATACACAAGTTGGGGCCCGACTAACGCTCAGGTGGTCCGATACAAAAATATGGCGTGACATCGCTTGACCAATAAGAAACAAGTAGTCAACTGCGAGCATCGGAAGCGCAGCTTTAAGCGGGACAAAGACATATTGCCGTCTCAGCTTTTTAATTTAATAATTAGTAAAGGTTTTGCGTTTCAAAATGTGAAATGGAGTAAATATCTTTAAAATGGGATATTTTGATAATAGTTTTGTTAAAATTTCGTGTAATAGTGAGTGGTTTTGTAAGCGCAATTTGAAGTGGGACAAGCCTCCCAGTGGTAGGCCGCCTATACAAGTCGGATATTCTACGTGGAATTTCTTGTAAGTTTGTAATATTAATTCTAATCAGGTTTTAATATACGTTTAAGGTACGAATTATATTTTCATAAAAGCATGGTTTAGTCTGTTTTGAATTATAGTTTCTTTATAAAGGTCATAGGACGCCTAAAAAAGTACGCTCGAAAATTTACCCATTAAGTGATTTATGCCAGCTCTCTAAATAATTGGTTTTACGGTGTTGCAAACTAAAAACTGACCAATATTCAAGAAATGTTGAAAATTTATCATTTAATTTTTAATTTATATTATCCATTTGACTGTACATATGGTGCTCAATCGGAGATGGGAGAAAAATATTCCCGCTCCTCCTACCAATCGTAGTTCCGATCGGAGAACAGGGAAAAACCTTTTATTACCACTTAATCATAGCTATCAAAATGTCCACACCAATCAAATATTTGTCCTGGAAGGCTAGTGCGCGAGCTTGTTTGCAACCAAAGACACGGATAGTTGAAATATTAGTTACCCTTTGATATTGTTGACAGGATTGTGACAAGCAGCCACCTCCTTATATTCTTTCTTCACATGGATTCGATCGTAAACTCCTCTGTGAACTTTTGCTGATAAAGGCATCCATATTTCTTTGTGTCTCGGGCCGAATCCTTTCGCCTATATTCAGTTGGAAGTTTATTACATGTTTCTATTCCGAAGAAAGTTTGTAATAGTGAATTTGACTTTGTCCTAAATATTATTTTCTAACATTTTTTTTTTGTTTTCCAAAGAAAACACGTACATGGCATGGAGCACGCTAGTTTTAGACTAGAAACACTGCATGTGTTATACTTTTTATTAATTAATCATCTTCATCAGCCAAACGAGTCAGTGACACATTGCTGAACTGACGAAGCTGCCTGCCTTGAAAAATTTGTTGCAGAATGACTTATAACTGCTTGTTTATTTTAATTTATGGGTTTATTACGCATGCAGGTTCCATACATATTGTATAACTAGCCTTTTTTATTACGTATTCAGAAACAGGCTGTTTAATCAAGTTAATGGTAAACAGTGTGTATTACATTAGTTTATGATTGCTCGCTATATTCGCACTTTTCCCGCGCTAGGGAGAATATAGTTACTGATGGGATTCAAGATTACCTATATTTTTCTTTCACCCCATTTGAATGTGAGTCTTCAAAAATCTTACTTACCGTCACCGTACTCTACCAGATAAGCCGACTTATTAGTACCGTGACCCAATAATTAATCACGATAAGATAAAAATCATTCATTTAAAAAATAATTAGTAGTTATCCCGATTTTGTAGGCAAACGACAATATTCTTAAAAGGGTCAACTATATTTTATTTAACATTTAGAATGTGGGGATTCTTGTTTTCACACACGCTATGAAAATCATAGCAGGAATCAATTAATTCTTACCCTAGGAATGTCAGCTTCAGAGTAAAATGTGATATGGTCTTTAGCACCAATGCCATACAGCTCATCATTGGTAAAAGGTCTGTGGTAGGTCCTGTAAGTTGATACATAAGGATCGAGCAATCGTCTGTACCCTGGAGAGGAGTCCGAAATTGTCGGTGCTTCGTTTCTTCCTGCGGCAACTACCTAAAACATCACACCATTCATAGTCGCATTATACGTCATACTTTTAGGAGAGGGCTAAGTAAAGCATCCGATAGTACTATTATTCCAAATATTACGAACAGACCCGGAAACATTGTTTCAATAACTAGTGTGTACCCAATAGGTAAAGGTTTACTAATTCGTACCGATACCGATACCGATTTCATGTCCTTTTTTTGGGATTCTAAGGACATTCATACGTAATTTCATAAAACGGATTCGTAGCAAGTCGCCTCCGTCCAGTAGGATCCCCTGCTTCGATCCCCTGGGGGATTTATGTGGATTTTTTGTCCACATAGATCCCTTTATCGAGTGTGATCCCGTGGTGCATCTATATATATCCCACTATCTATTGGGATCTCCTGAGGGATTTATTTTGATTTTATTGACCGATTACTTTATCGAAAACAAACAAATAAATGATGGTTTCTTCAAATAAAATAATTTTATTCAAACAAAAAGCACAATTAGACTTAACAAAAAAAAAGGTGATACAAATGAACGTGTCTACAAAACAAATAAACGTCTAAAAAACAAATGAACGTCTACAAAACAAATGAACGTCTAAAAAACAAATGACTATCAGAAAGTGATCAGCCATCGATAGTGCTTACAAAAAACAGGTGAATGCGATTTTCGACCTTATTGAAAATTAATGACAGACGATTTTTATGTATTTTCTTACTTTCTGACATTAATGAAATGATAAGTTCTGAGTAATTTCAATAAGGTCGAAAATCGTATGCACCTGTTTTTTGTAATGTGTGTATGCATGTATTTATGCTCTATATTGTAAAAAGGTCAAAAGCTATTTTGTCTATCTCAAATACTTTCACATCGTAATATTCTACTACAGAACTATAAAAATATAAAAGTTTAGGGAGATCTGTGCTGTCAAAATCTTCCAAATAAATAACCCTAGGGGATCCATGTGCATAGAAATTTGAAATAGATCACCCAGGGGATCTATGTGGACAAAAATTCCAAATAAATCCCCCAGGGGATCGAAGCAGGGGATCCTAGTAGGACGGAGCCAGCAAGTCGTCAGAAATGTATGTGGTCAAACGACACTCATATCAAATATCATAAAACAACAGTTTAGCCGTAAAGCATAATAATCATACAGTTACTTTCAGAATTATAATAATAATGAATTGTATGATTATTACAGAGATATAAATTGTAACATGCCTTAAAATAATGAAACTGTAGATTTCGTGTTGATAATGAGAGTTTCCTGATAGAGAAACTGAAATACACTTTTGCGGTTATCTTTAAATTTATATTTTTATGGGACATCGTTTGTGGGGCTTGGTCGAAGTAATCTAATAAGTATAGTTGTATCTTACATCAAAAATATAAGCAGGATCAGGTGGGATGATGGTGACATCAGGAGGAGCTAGTGGAGATTTCGCGATGCCTCTGTAGTTGTCCTTCATTTCCGATATTATAATTGGCTGCATTATATTTTTGCCTTGTAGCTGGAATAAACAAAATACAGCTAGTTTCATTATCTATAATAAAAATAATCGATTTTATCTAACATTGTTTGCATTTGAGATTATTTATTCTAAGAGCTAGCAAATTTTAATCACAACTGTATTTTGGATTTCAATTGAATTTGAATTGAAAAGCAATTTCTGTAGCCTTTGGTTATTGGCAATACCAAGGCCCGTACGGCCTATCCTAAAGCAATTCTATTGCATGCGCGAATAAGATGTTTTATGCACTCAAAAACACGCCGATTCATTTTCGCTCTAAAAATGGTAGCAAGTTTCCAGGGCTGCTACTCACGTATTACAGATTCTGTTAAATAGGTGCACCCAATATGTTACTGCTATAGAACGACTTAAACACTACACTAAAGGAAGCTCTACAATTTACTATAGAAGCAAAACACAAAGTTATTTGTCGATAATCTTTTGCAGAGATAATCTTCTCCAGTATCGCCTCGAGTAGGAGCGGTTGGTCTATCGTATTATACCTGCGACATCCTATCTAGATAGAACAGGTATAAAGAATAAAACTACTACAAGCCATTACTTACACGTTTTTCAACGCCAGTCATGAATATGACTCTTCGACAGTTGATAGAACAATCTGCTCGTTCCATAGCCTTGTTAGGATTCGGTTTGACACTGTACTCCCCTGTGGTAGTTTTGTATGACTCCTTTTCAACTACCATATCCCGGCCGATCAAACGTTCTGGTAGAGGATCGTCGATTTTCTTTTATGCAAATAAGTGAAAAACATTTTAAACTTGTTAATACTACAGTTATCACAAATTCATATTTACATTACATACACTACCTGGCTGACGCTACGGTTGTGCAGACGACTACTGTAGGTACATAAAGACCCAGGTTTGATTTCCAAAGAGTTATTGTGCTAAAGAATTCTTAGAAGCACTGAATCTGGAATTATGGCCAGTAAACGGTAATAGGGACCTAAAACCTTAATACACCTGTGCCTACCCATTTGAGCATATAGGCGTACGACTATGTATGTATTGTAAAGAATAATAACAACCGAAATAAACTGGAGGCCATAGTCCAGTAAGGAAAAGCAATACAAAATTCTTAATTAAAACATAATAGTACTTACACAATCCAAGCTATGAGGTATATCAGGTATATGCCGCAAGGCAATACTGGTAGCAGATCTAGTTTCATTGTTGGACAACCTTAGAGGGATGTTATACTGCACATTACCCCATGTGTTCACATTCTTTATCAATAAATCGTCTAGTTTAAGTGGTTTGATTTGTTTGACGGGCTTAGGTGGCTCTGGTTCCGTCATTTTAAATACCTAATTATAATAAAACTATTAAAAATATTTATTTACAAAATTAAATGTTGATAGAAAATTGACGTTGAACCATAGATTATAATATAAACATGTTTTTATTAGAAGCTACGATGTGACCAATTTATTTTTTATGTGATTAACCTTTTCGACGCCCATGCCTATTTAGGTACGCAATGCCTCGCCCAGCGCCACGCTACAAATTTATAATGATATACAGCTAAAACGTAGGTATGGGATGCTTTTCTATCGATAAAAAATAATCACATGTTTAAAAATTGAAGTTTTATCGTCAATTTATGAAGACAAATAAAAACTGATATGGTATTTTCATAATTTGTTTTATTTTATAAAAAAATAGTAAGAAAACTTAAAATATGTTGTCAGTAATAAAGGAAAAGAGAGGTATTAGAGGTATGTTATATAGGGTACATCCCTATTTGTTTCTAAATGTAATTATTTTACTTCATATCAAGTCGTTGGAAGTATTCGCAATAATTCGTCAGAACTATAATATTCGCCACTCATTTTGCACTGTGAGGACACGTGCGTCTACGTAATATTACAACGCTGCACTAGACTAAGTCATTTTGACGTTGAAACCCGCTTGCTTGCGACGTCACAGATTTACTTGTATACAAGCTCGTGGCGTTGAGGGCACTAACAATTCGCAATTTTGTAGGGATGGGTGTTTCAAACGGCATTTCATTATCGACAATAGTTAAGTAAAATAAAACGTACTTATAAATTTTGCTTTAGAGAGAAAATCTAGTTAAAATTTTGCAGTTTATTATATGAATGTTATTTATTAAACTATTTTTTTTTCAAAATTAGTATAAATAAACATTTCGAAGAGATGAATCATAACGTGGTAACTATTGTGTGAATTGTGTCCCATCACTAGCCTACTTTATATCAAGTGCTTGGCACTGAAGGCATTAAAAAATTTTGGGGTGATTTTGTTTTCGTTAATATAAAAAAACTAGAGCTAGTTTTGTGTGAAAAATTAAAAAATACGGCTGGAGACAGGGAGATCTTTTAAAAAAGAAACAAAGAAACCTTTAAATATCGTAAATTTATTTTATTACAGTAGTTATCTTATCTTATCTTATGTGGGGGGCCAGTCAGTGCAGACTGGCGACACTTCGACCCAGTGAGATCTTTTGTATCGACACTCTCCCAATAACGACTGCCATAGATCAATACATTTATGTAACAACTTGCATGCACCCATGTACACTTGTGTTTAAGCAAATAAATTATCTTATCTTATCTTATCTTATAGATGTTCATGGCAGCCGGGACCAACGGCTTAACGTGCTTTCCGAGGCACGGAGCAGGCGATAATTGTCAATCAATACGCACATAATTTCGAAAAGTCATATAACTTCCGAAAATCAGAGGTGCGCGACGTGGGTTCGAACGCGAGACTGCCTGCTTGGAGCCTGTTGGTCTCCCCACTGAGCTATCGCTGCTCATTACAGTAGTTACTTCTAATAAAGTCGTGGCGCTGAGCGCACGAAAATGTCTTACTTCTATACAAGTAGCCAACTAATTGTGTAGAAGTAAGAAATTTTGTTGAAAAGGTTAAGAAACTGTAAGGCCGTAGTGAAGTGTCGCCATGATACGATAATTTGCATTTTATAACTTATTTATAGAACATAAACATACGAGTTATTATATCTTAGTCTTTTTTCCAACAATCGTTTTAAATACAATTATGAAAGTGGAGCACTTTCTTTAACTTATGACTGCACTAATGACACTGTTGTAATTTTCGTCTTATGACTGCACTAATGACGCAGTTGTAGTATTCGTCTTATGACTGCACTAATGACGCAGTTGTAGTATTCGTCTTACCACTGCCATTGCACCGACTGTTGTGAATTTGATTCCCAAAAGGTACAAAGATTTGTGTGATCCACACATATTTAGTTGTCTGGATGTTTTTTGTGTCCGTTGTTTGAATGCTTGGAAAGTTTCTCGCGTCACAGGATTTATACCCATTGGACATGAACATGAACAACCATTTATGAATGAAACAAAATTTGTCATCCCGTGTAGGATTCGAACCCACAACACTCGGCACAGTAGCAGTGGTAAGCCGACCACTTAAACTACCACGCCATTCTTAACCTGTGACTCCACGTCATAAGTTAAGGAAAGTGCTCCGATTTCATAATTGTATTGAAGATGGAGAGGTTATATCAGTTGCACCACTAGCTGTATTAACCTCGTTGCGAAAAGCACACAGTCTACTGAGATAATTGTGCTCGCAATTTAAATACTTACCTGCAAGAAATGTAAAAGCAGTACCTGTGGAAGTGAAAAGTAAAGGCACGGTGCCCTCATATCAATCCACAAAACCACGACCAGAAAACCGGATTTCATGGCTTTCTCACTAAAAAGCTTAGTTGTAGGACAAAGAGTGAAACGTCGAACATTTTCAAAACATTTATTTTTCACTTGTCTTTACTGCCACACTACAACAACACATCATCATCATCTCCTAACTTATTAAATTTCTTCTTGAACATAGGCTTATGTCCCAAATCATGCGCAAACTGGTTACTTTGCCACGGCTGCAAGTACATTGGAAGAAGGGTATCGTGTTGCGAGAGCCAGTCCAAAACGTAGTCTGTAATCGCTTCAACGTACGCAGATTTCTGGAAGTCGTCCCGTATGAACTGGTTGCTTTTGGCTTTAACTGACTGCGAAGTAAAGCAATATTAAAACGATGATCTCCCCATCTACCCAACAGTGGGACACAGAACTCCCCAGGGGGGGAGACCGTTAAAATAAATCACAAAGATTTTGAATTCAATCCTACGGCACGTCTTGACTAATATAATTAAACATCGCTTGCTTTAATGATTACGAAAAACTTGGAAAAAAAATGCATGTCTGTGAATTCTCCAGTTTAAGAAAGATATGTTAAGTCTGCACACGACGCTAGCACAGTGCTAACCGTGCGGTTTTATGGGCTACTACCAGGTAGTAACACGTCGGTATGAGATCCTCCTGAGAGGAGCCCCGTAGTAAGCAGAGGGATAGTTTATAAATAAGTCTGATAACGCCTCGATGGCGTAGTGGTTAGTGTAACCGACTGCCACGCCTGAGGTTGTGGGTTTGATTACCGCACAAGTCAAACATTTGTGTGCATGAACATGGATGTTTGTCTTGGTCTGGGTGTTTCTATGTATAATATGTATGGTCAAAGACAAAAGTCGAGTAACATCATAAAGTAAGTAATCACTTATAGTTCCGAGCGAATACCGTTGTGTGTGTGATATTTCAACACAAACAATGAAACATTGTTCAATGTAAATGATATTAGGTGAAGTTCGTCATGCGCATGTGTGCAAAGCTAGATAAAAACGAATTCTTGTATATGTCGTAGGCAATTTGTATGATTCCGCGTTTTACAAACGGCGTTATGATGATTCCGCGTTTTACAAACGGCGTTGTCCGTTTAAAAACGGTCATTGATTGTTATAGTAGGGTGACCGTCGACGGAGCTCCGCTTCGCGGGGCTCCTATTTTTGGGTAGGTTTAAGAAGGAACCTAACATAACCTAATCCTTCTGAGACGGAATGCAGTGATTTGAGACGTATAGGTTCTCGTTATGCTGTTAAATTGTCTATCAAATGTTGTGGCATATTATAAAGTGACAAGGCAATTTACATTTTGCCTTCGGCATATTTTAAAACAGCGAGCGTTTTTAAACGGACGACGCCGTTTGTAAAACGCGGAATCATACAAATTGCCTGAGACATTTATATGTACAACTATAATTACTACTATTCCGTATATTTAACAACAGTGTCCGTATTTCAAATCTATGCTTAAATGTTCCAATAGCGGAGCAGATAACGAGTCTTATCACTTTGAGACGATAGTATAATAAGGGTGGTTCAAATCCTGGGGTCTACTTCCACTTTTTGTTTTTTTTTATTACTAAAACGTTATTTTTGTCTACTTATTACCCAAATTTAGTGTTTTGTTAGGGATTAAACTAACAATTATTATTTATCAAAATTTGTTAAAATTGGTATCTAATTACTAAAATCACGTCATGTTTTTATTAAATTATTAATAAATAATGCAAAACATTATAATTAAAATAAACAAAATTTTATTTAATTTATAACAACACTAGTTTTCACTCGCGGCTTCGCTCGCGTAAATATAGATTAGGTTAGGTATTTTTTCTGGATGAAAGGTACCCTTTGTCCTAATCTGTACCCCTGACAACGTGTATGCAAAATTTCATGTTGATCGGTTGAGTAGTTAAGGCGTGAAAGCGTAACAAACAAACAAACTCATTTTCGCATTTATAATATTAGTTAGGATTATTTTACTACAAAAAATCAATGTCAAAAATGATTACCGAAAATGAACTTTAGGTTTAAATAAGTCTTGAAGTAAAATAACAAGAAATATTAGAAAAAAAATACCCAAAAAGATTATCACTTCGATAGGGTATCGAACCAACAAGCGTTAAGTTTTGGAACGCACTATTGCGACTGAGACGGGTCTATGTGTATGAGTGCAATGATTTTATTGAAAAAGGTCGTAAGTACAACTTTTTTTCATCCTATTGCTTTGTAAAATTGCTACTCGACTTTTGCACATCATCATCATCATCATCATCAGGCTATAATAGTCCACTGCTGGACATAGCCCTCCCCCAAAGAGCGCCATAGAGCACATTCCCGTACGTATTCACAAAAAAAATATATAATAAATAATAATATATGTATGTTTATCCTTTGTCTAGTACCCATAGTACAAGCTCTGCTTAGTTTGGGCTAGATGGTGTTGGGTGTACGTGATAGAATATGTCAATCTGAAACAAATCTTTCACTGCGATTTCAGAAAGGAGTCGATGGTAAGATATTTCAAAATAACTAAAATCAATGTATCTAATAGCCGATATCAATCCAATATCCATTGCCAATCCATTATAACCTTCTGATATTAGGCAGTCAAACGTTCGGTTACTATCATATAATGTGTATCTATGTGGCTTATTATATAAGCCAACATGCTTGCAGACGCAGTGCAGAAGCGCAGAAGTCATAAAAGTCAGTCAGTTTGGCTTATAAATCCCTCTTTTTTACACACATATAAATATTAAAGATAGACTGATAAAAAAATGAAATTAATATTTTACAATATTTCTTGTGTCTTAATTAACCAGCTAACAAACTTAATAACAATTTGCGCTCAAAGCAGTTGTAATTGCAATTACCTTATAGCTCCTTATAATTCACTTTTGTGTATAATTCACTTTCTATGCTTTTTAAATTATCGAATTATGTTACTTACGTTACACAACGCTTCTTTAACAGTACGTCTTCTTATATCATCCTAAAACAAAAAACAAACATGTTAGATAAAAAATTATATCCTATATTTCAAAGGTGATCTATTACTAAAAAGTTATTAGAAAGTTTCAACTTATAGATTTCATTTATATATAGAATCTAATGCGGTATCAACATGACTAAAAGGTAAATTTACGCGATAATAATAACAAATACTTATAATATGCAGTAAAATCATAATATGTAAGTCTGTGTTCGTTCTTATTTTATTTTAATCCAAGTCAGTAAGTCAACATTTGTTTGAGTTAGTCAGAATCGGTTCAATATTAGAATATAATCTTATTGTATTTAGATATATAAAGGAAAAGGAATATCCAATTTGAGGGAGCTCAACTATCTCACAAATTACTAGTAAATATAACAAGATTGCTTTTGTTAATATAAAAATGATTCTTTGTGTATGTACCCAAATAACAATTAAGAATATGTAATGTATACTATTTTTTATTGTGTTCTTCGTAATTGGCGTACTGTTTTATTTATAATGTTTATTAATAATAATTATTAGCATAAAATATATATTTTTTTTTTATTTTGCTCGTCGAAATGACCACACTCCACCTGATGGTAAGCAGTCGTGTGGTCTAAGAGCAGTGGCCTCCACACCGCCCTCATAGCAGCCGAGGCGATGTTGAGGTCTCTACTTTGACGGCCTGAGAAGGTGCTTTTTCACGCCCCGCTTAAAGGACCCAGGATTGAAGGAAGAAGGAAACACGTGCCTTGGCAGAGAATTCCATGCCTTGGTCGTTCGGCAGAGATATGAGGACCCAAACTTGTTGGTACGCGCTCTAATCGACTCTACCGTGTAAGGATGGCATCTGAGCCCAGCACGCGTTGTTCTGGATAGGAAAGGAGGGCGGGATAAGGTGGAATAACTCTTCAGAGCACTCCCCGTGGTATATTCTGTAGAAACATGCCAATGAGGCAATGTCCCTACGGAATTTCAGAGGTTCCAGTGAACTCGTGACCTCTGTATCTCCGATGATACGCACAGCCCGCCGCTGTAACCGGTCGAGGGCGTCCAGCAAGTACTGCGCGGAGCCATCCCAAAGATGAGAACAGTACTCCACGCAAGGGCGCACTTGTGCCTTATACAATAGGCACAGTTGCCCAGGCGTGAAGAACCGCCTCACCCTGTTCAGAACGAAGCTTGCTTAATGACGCTCTCGATGTAGGTCTATCTATACAAATAAATAAAATTGAAGTGTCTGTTTGTAATGTCAAAATAACAGCTTTTTATACAATGCATATGAAAGTATAAGGTACCTCTACGAAAACATCTATTTTTAAAATTTTTGTCTGTCTGTCTGTTTGTTCCGGGTAATCTCCGAAACGGCTGAACCGATTTTGACGGCACTTTCACTGGCAGATAGCTGATGTTATAAGGAGTAACATAGGCTACTTTGATTTTAGAAAAAAAATAGGGTTCCGCGGCGACAAACACTTTTAGTTAAAATCAACGCGGACGAAGTCGCAGGTAACAGCTAGTATACTATAAAGGTGTATGCCATGCAATCTATTATAGTTACATAATGATATGAAGATAATACAAATACATTTTTATAAGTACCTAATTTTAATAATATAGTAATTTTAATAATTTAGTTAATTTTCTCATATTAAGTAAACTACGTAATGTTCTTTGAGGAAATAAATATTCTTTAAACTGATATAGGTAATAATTTATTGTATAAACCATATTGACTGTTGATAAACAATTCTTTCTTAGAATTAATAAATCCAGCTACATTGTACTTATTCTTATTCAATCATATACGATAGATATTTAAATCATTACGGTACCTTTGGAAACAATTCCTTTGACATAGCGAACAAATCTTCAGTGTGATCGTGATACAAAAAGAACGCCCATGGTGCTCGAAAGAATTCGTAGAAGTCATCCAATTTGTTCGTCTAATGAAAAATATACGTACAATAGTGGAATTAATGATAGTTGTATTGTATTATACGCAAGTCATAGTATTATAATGCTAGATCATAGCAGCATTGAAGCAAAATAATTATAAACAGCGGTGACTGTTTTTCGGTGTGGTAAAAAATGGTAAGATGCTTGAATAACGGGTCTAATTCTTTACGGGTTTTCCTATAAAAGAAATACATATTTACACGTTGTCATATTCTTTCACCTAACCAATGTCTAGCCAAATATTTACGGCAGAAACATAAAATTGAAATGTAATTATCAAATGTGTGTAAAGTTTTAAAATAAAGGACAGTTTCAACAACAAAGAGTTAGACAAAACTAAAATACTTACACTGAATCTCAAGTGAACATTCTTGAGGACGGTAGCAGAATGTCCATATAAATATTTGAACTTTTCCAAGGAAAAACTGGCAGGATTGAGGCATGTAACACAATCCACATAGAGATCTTTGTTCAAGTGTAGTTTGAAGTAACCTTTCTTGAATGTTTCCAATGCAAATCCCTAGTAAAAAGAACAACATAGTACGGATTACATTTTTGCTAAATAATACTCATATAAATATATTCATAATCCTTATACTACGGTTACACAAGCAGTGTATTCGAAGTACAACATGTTTTAAAAACAAAGAACAAACTACGCCCACAACATTCGGCGCATTGGCAGTGCGTATATACATACTTACATTCCACGCAGTCATTATTTGACTTTCCGGAATGTGATTTAAGCTTTATTAACATTGGATTAAGTACTCCTTTTTATTATAGTTCTTTTGTTGCGCATTTCTAGTTATTACTGTTATTAGCATCAGTCTAAATCATGTCCTTTTGAATTTCGTATAGGTCTCTGCTTTTGATATCATATCATGACTTTTCGTAAACGTAGATTTATACCGTATAACCCTTTAATATTGAACAGGGATATTCTATTGTCTTTTCATCCAAATTATGTAGGTGCGTAACAGAGATGTTGCGGATGCTCATTTTTTAACATCCGTGGATGCGGATGCGGTTACGAATATTTGAAAGCTCACATCCACGGATAAAGATGCGGATGTCCAAATCGATGCGGAAGCTCCGCAATTACGGATGCGGATGTTGATGAAAATTATGCATCTTATTGAATACAATGTATCTGATATCACCGCTTTTGCAGGTTCAAGCCTGTTTTGGCCAGAGGTTCATAAAACTAAACACGTACTACTAAACAACTGTTTACTAGGTATACTGGCCGGTGATGGCAATACAAAGGAGATTGTACTTATTTATCCCAAGACCAACAAGCATTTAATTTGGATGAAAAATATTATTATATTTTAATATACTTATTACCGCTTTACGTATCAAACAGACACTTTGCGTTCCTTATTATTTAAAAGTACCGAAACAAAGAACGTCGACAATTTAGACACCGCCGATTACATATCGGTTAGGGATGTCCGTTCTTAATTTTATCGACTCCATTTGTAATACTGTGATACATATTTCATATTTATTTAGTTGTATTAAAATTATTAATAACTCTTGCCATCTAAGAAAACTAACAGATATTTATAACAATAAGATGGCAGTGTAATATCCAGTTATACATAAGTTTGAAAAAAAAGATTGAAGAAATTTTTTTTTTACCCAATTCCGTATATCTATATGTAATAGTATCAAACGAGATGCATACCTATTCAAAATCAAAATTATACCTAGGCACATTAAATTATTATTTAGATAATTTTCTTTTAAAATATATCAATACAAAACTTGATGAAAAATTCCAGTAAATGGACATCCCTATTTCTTCGCCTTTGTCATTAGTGTCAATACTCAATAACTCAAACAATATTGTCAATCTCTGAATACATATTCTTAACATCAACTTTAATTGATATTGATATTTAAGCACCTACGTAAATATTTTACAGAATCTCCATGCTTATCTAGTCACATACTTAGCTACAGACAGTTATTTTATCGTAGTAATTATATTTATAGTGAAAAAAAATGTTTTCAGCACGATAGTAAAATTCAACTAATCAGTCAATTCAGCACATTGCAGTCCACTGCTGGTCATAGGCCTCTCATTCTTTTGGTAAGATTACTTTTAAGTAATTGGTCAGACAGCAATAATAAAACATACTACAATTTGTCAACCGCGCGCCGCTTAAGAGAAATAACCTCAAAATATTAGTTCTAATTTTAAACAAATCTATTTTTCGAAGTGTCCGTCGTAAAATGTTGGTTTCGTGAGCATATTGGAGTATTATAGAACACGTAAGTAATTTTTTCTTCACTGTTGGTTCTGGGGCAAACGATGAATGGACGAGGAACAATCTCCTTTGCGTGCTATTGTTTATATTTTCAATTCTTTTTAATGCTTTACCATTTAAGTAGATTATTTATTATTTAAATTAACACATCTTTATTTTGTTTGAGATAAAATAGCGATTTATTTTTGAGTATAGCGTTAGGCTATACTATTTTGTGGTGTTGCTTAATTCTCATCTACACTTGAAGAATCATCGCGCCATTCATTCTACCCATTTTCTTTCTTGTCGCAACCTGTGCTATATCTGGATCCGCATTAACATCCGCGTTGATTATTGCGGATGCGGATGTGGATGCAGATGTCCAAATCGATGCGGCAGTTCCGCAATTGCAGATGCGTATGCGAATATTCGCAACATCCCTAGTGCGTAATACATACCTTATTTCTTTACTGCGGGATTTATTCCCAGTGCGGTAATTATCTTACAGAAAACAATTTGGTTTATGTTAAAAGATTGGGCAGAGATGAAGACCTATAGTGAATATGTAATACACTAACACAGTAATTCAATGACTGCACGTAATGATGCGGTAGTTTCAAGCCCGGCGAACGCACTTCCAAGTATTTGAGCCCGCCGGGCAATATGCAGTATGTGACTTTAGGCCTCTCTAGTTCCAGTACGTCTGGATTTTTATAGTGCCTGGAATACATGTAAGGCTTGTAATTATTATAATAAACAAAATTATGACCGCGGCTTCACTCGCGTAAATGTAGGGTATTTATAGGCTATGTCAATTTTCTATTATTCGGAAACAGTATTTCTTTCGAGATAAAAGGTACCCTATGTCGCTTTTTGTATCCCTGACAACGTGTATACGAAATTCCATGATGATTTGTCAAGTAGTTAAGGTGTGAAAGCGTAAACAACAAACAAACTCACGCTCGCATTTATAATATTAGTTAAGATAACAGTGAGTTCAGCTAGACCACCATATTACCTATAGGGTCCATGCGTACGCATGGACATACTTATGCCCCATAATATCATTTACAGGTTGTATTATAAAATAAGTATGTGCGCAAACACAAATGCACTCTTAGAGTTCGATGAGTCAACAATCCGACGCGACACCACCGCATAAATATCAGGCCTAAGACCAACGACTTTTTGTAGCACACGGGTTAAACACCGCTAATTTGTTAGCTCTGGGTTGCTATAGACAATATCTTGACAGGAAACTTAATAATTTAAAACTGGTTCGACCCGGGATTCCAAACCTGTATCTAATAGCTACTAGACAACTAGGCAGTACCTATAAATAATGATACCTATTACTATTGCTAGAAAGAAAGAAATAAAGAAAGAAAGAAAGAAACATTTATTTGCACAGAATACAGGTGGTACCAGATTTAACAATGGTGAATAGTTCAGGCTATATTCCGCCTATATTAGGCATGCAAATATTAATAATTATATAAAGCAATTAAAATATTAGTAACAAAATGGCAAACTATATTATTATTTAGAATATTAATCATTATTATTATGCTATACTGCTATACTGTCGAGTTGGTTAAAAGGCTCAATAGTTCAACACAGCGAGGTAGTATAGTACCTAATATGTGTTACTATACCACCTCGATGAGATGATCGAAAAATATATGTATCCTAGTCTCTACAAGCAAAACTTGTATATTTAACAACTTACGGCTTAAACGACTCCTTGCTAGAGGTAGCCTTACTCTTTATAAGAGAAGCTATGCTGGGTTTCCGATTATCAGGTTCATATTTATCTTCATTGAATAAAGGGTCCAATTGGTTCCTTATTCTTGACCCCAGCTATCAATAATAAAAAGATTGATATAAATATAGCTTGTAATGACCTGTAGAATGATATATTATGTATGTATTATGTGATATATAACAGATATATAATTCTATAGGTCAATTTATTATCTCTAAAAATGCATGAGATTTTGTAAGGAATGTTATAACTTCACTAATTAGCAGTGATCGGAATAGGTAGAGCTATTTAGGTTCATTGACGGCAAACATTGATGTTAATATGGATATTCCACGGTATTCCGACTGATACTACGGGTTTTTATTGAATTTCATTATTTTTGTCAATATGTATAAAAATGGTTTATGTAAGCCAATAAGCGCATGACCGACGTTGTAAATTTTACGTCAACAGCACGCTATAAAATTACACGCTATAACATTGACATCCTCAGAGAATATGAAGGAAAATTATCGAAAAATGATGTGAATGACGAAATTTTGTCATATAAATTCGCTTCACTAACATCAACAGATGTCGAACGCCCGTTTTCCACATATAAATGGGAGTGAGATGTAAAAAGAAATAGATTAAAATTAGATAATTTAGAAAAAATAATGGTGATTTATTTTAACTCTGGTCATACTCAGTCTTCTAGTGAAGCTGAAGACAAACCAGACCAATTACATTTTTTGTTTAAATAAGTGAACTATTGTTGAAGCGTATTGATTATTTTAATTAAGATTTTATTGTAAATACATATTGTTCTATTTGATAATGTTTTGATTTTCTGAGGAACAAATAATTTGTATGGTAATATGTTTTTGTACAACTTCAGAATAAATATGTTTAAATGATTGTTGATTCTTGAATAAGAAATTGTTACGTAAAAAAATATATGTGGTTTAATGAGTCAAGTTTATCTATTTATTATACTATCCTTAATCCCGTCCTTCTTATATTTACCCGTCAGAAAGGAAGTGTAATCTTTCATTAGTCCCGAAGGCGAGAATAGCTTTTTTATGATTTTACTACTTAAAAACCAAATCCCGGGACTCGGGAAATATCCGTATTATTCTAACCTATGCCAAGTACATAAAACAGCTCTACCTATTCCGATCTCTGCTAATTAGACATAGAACACCACATTAATTTTTTATATCATGTTATAGTAAACTAAAACTATAAATGACATCGATATTTTTTAATAATAATAATAATATATTAATTTTCATTAATTAATAATGTTATTAATTATAACGAAATTAGTCAATAGTCCAGCATTTTTATTTTTCTAAAGAGACAACTCCTGTGCTAAGTCTAATTCCTGTATAGACTTTAGAAACATTCAAACAACGGACACAAATACCATCCAGACTCGGAACAACCATATGTGGATCACATAATTTTTTATCCCGTGTGGGATTTGAACCAACAACACTCGGCGCATTGGCAATGGCGAGGCGACCACTTAAACCACTACGCCATCCGTGCAGTCACGTTATTAACTACCATGTGTATATCAGAAGAAGACATAAGTAAATGGATATATATCTTGCCTTAAGTCCAACTTCATACGAGTCATAATACTTGTGAGCCATGGAGTCCGCGTAGTACCGCCTATCATAGCGAGTATGAGGACCTGCCGCGTATACAGAGGGGTCGCGCGTTCGACACTCCACATCTATTATTATACCGCCGTCATATGACAAGCTGCTTTTGTGTACAGCTATAATAAAGTTAATGTTAAATATCACGTCTTTATTCAAACGTAAGTGTGTATCCTTAGAGGCCCAAAGGGTTTTGCATATCTTACATATTTGTAGAATGTAGGAATACAGAACATTACGTTGCCCCTAAAATTTGCTGGCCTCTGTCTAAGGAAGCCTACTGACATATGTTAAAAAAAATACAATCTCACAACAAGCTGGATTACTTATTATTATTCATAACAATATTAGTTTTTTTACATTTACCAGAGGCGGTTATTGCATGTGCAAAAACGTGATAGCGCATTACAGTCTGTCTAGGTTTGTCTCGTTCTTGTGTATGCGATCATAAAAGTTTTGTCTTGCGAAAAGCCGCGTTTAGGCATGTGAAAATTGCATGCTTAAAAGCATATCTACGTGAGGCACAATGCTGGTTCCACTTTGCCGGGCGTTTATGAGATGGTGGTACGGCCCAGATCCCAAAAAAAAGCCCATAAGAAGATAGATGAAGATGAAACTCACGAACAATTAAATAGCTATCAAGCTACAATTATTGTGTTAGTACGTACCAACAAACGTTTTCGTATCTATTCCCCGTTTTCCATAATAAAATAAAGCGTCACACTCGAGCTGAATATAGTCGGCGTACGACAAAAAATCTGCACTAATGATCCGATCGTTCGCATCCACAGTCCAACTTTGAAAGTAGAAAGACCGGTACACCTTTATTTGTAAATTATTTAATATCTCTCTGACTGTTTCGTCCACCTAAATAACAATACTTATTATGTTTAATTATATACTTGATGTACTAAAAAGCTGTAGTTATAATTAAAAAAGTATAGGTGCAATTAAATAGATTCCTACAGGTACATTCAGATGATTCTTAACATAGGTAATTATGAATGCTCACACTATCTAAACACGCTTAATGCTTAATTATATGATAGCTTAATGGTGAGCGATGCGTCTAGTTAAGCGCAATGCATAAAACCAAGCAGACAGACCAAAATTAAATGTCGGTTGAAGAATATCTTAAAAATTATGATTGCTGAAAATTTTCTTTTGCCCAAAGCTGATGATTGCTGTGTGATTATTCGAATCAGAGGCCAGTTCCTAAGAGTCCACTTACTGACAGCCATTTTAACTTTCATAGTTGACTGACGATAAATATTTGGTCACTCCAAGGATCGGATTGATTATAATAATAATAAAAATAAAAGTTTATTACTCAATAAGAATAACACTTAATCTAGGTACAAAATTTAGTGCTTAAGGAATACATAACAAACTGAAGACTCCGACTTATTAACTAGGTATGGACCTGTATCTTAAAAACCAGTGCCACCTTCCAATAGTTAGATTTTATAATAAGCCTCACAAATGGTTACAATCATTGATAAACTATTTTTCTTTATTGTATAGTAGGAATACAAAATCTGCAAGTGTCTGCTTTAATAAATTGATTATAGTACTTTTAGTTGCTGTTGAGAAATTTCTCACAGAATGAATCAGAATTTTTCAGATTTTTCTTTCTGAAATAAATTTTCTGTTAGCCTTCGGGTTGCGTAGGTCAGATGGCAGTCTCTCCGTGTAAAAACTGATATCCAGTCAAATCCGGTTAGACCAGAAAGCCGACCCCAAGTGTCTTGGGAACAATAAAGGCTAGGGGAGAAGAAGACTTTTAGTTGCTGTTGAGAAATTCCTGACAGAATAACTTAGTAACTTTTGCCGAGCTTTGTTTTGAGATCTTAACCTCAAAACTTGAGATAAATAGAACATAATAAAGCAACTAACACTATCGTTACAAAACTCAGAGACTCTCATTTTCTTTGGATCCTCCGGCGGAAAAGGTTCTATAAATATAATATTCTCTGGTGGTACGTTGATTGCCAGAAGTGCATTGATACATAAGTATGCGTGAATTGTAGCACCGTATACTATGATTTTGGCTGAAACATGTAAGCATTATATTCTAACTTAACCCTATTTTATTAAAATTGCAGATATACGTAAATATATTTTTTTTATGGATTACGGGGCAAACGAGCAGACGGATCGCCTGATGGTAAGCGATCACCGCCACCCATGGACACCTGCAACACCGGAGGAGTCACAAGTGCGTTGCCGGCCTTTTAAAAAGGAGTACGCTCTTTTCTTGAAGTGTTGAAGGTCGTATTGGTCCGGAAATACCGTAGGCGACAGCTCATTCCACAGTTTTGTTTTGCGAGGCAGAAAATTCCTGGAGAAACGCACAGTTGTGGATTGCCAACCATCTAAATGATGGGAGTGAAAATGCTGTCGCGTGGGACGATGGCGAAAAGAGGCGGCAGGGATCATTCCGAACAATTCCTCGGAACACTCCCCATAGTATATGCGATAGAAGATGCATAGCGAGGCCACATCTCTACGCAGTGCCAAGGGTTCTAGCCGATTTGAAATATCCTGGCAGTCGACGATTCGAGTCGCTCTCCGTTGAATGCGGTCTAGAGGGAGAAGCTGGTACTGGGGTGCCCCTGCCCAAAGATGAGAACAGTATTCCATATGAGGCCGAACCTGCGCCTTATAAAGTAGTAGGCGGTGGGCCGGCGTGAAATACTGTCTTAATCTGTTGAGCACGCCAAGCTTTTTTGAAGCTAATTTAGCTTTACTCTCTAAATAGCCGCGGAACTGGACTTCGCTCGATATATCGACACCAAGAATGCCAATATCGGTTGAGGCAGTTATGGGGATGTTCTCAAAACGAGGAGATACGACCAACGGCAGCTTTAAATATACAAAAAGGCTGAAAATATTGCCTTATATAAGATTAAACTCGGCGGTTAACATATTTAGCAAGGATTTTATGTATATTCAAAACATTGTGTTTAACTTTTTTAATATATGATGCCTGATATATAAAAAAAGTTGAATAAGTTCTTATATATTATAATAAAAAAATAAAAAAATGTATATCAGCTTCTTATTCGTTGTAAACTTCCAGAAATTAAACCTTTTTTGGTGGACAGTTGAACGAAACAAAAGTTTTAGATTTACATCGAACATTTAAGTTAGCTGTCTTGCCTATATTTCTACATAGCAAAAACAAGAATAGACATACATGTATGATACCAAACATACGTTTTGACGTATTCCAAAGCCTTATGCGCCTCCAATATGTGATTTATTATGAACACGTTTTGGGGCGTATCGTCACAGGTTATCTGAATCTCCGTGTCACTAAATCTTGGCACATCCAAACGATTATATTTTGGTACCTTTCTACTCCTGCAACATATTTTGTCTTGGTTATAGTAGCGAGAAAAACTCCATTATTTACTTAAAATAATGATCGGTTGCTATAAAATTATATGAAAACAACTGCAGATTCTTCCGAAAAGGAAAAATATGTAAACGGGCCAGCAATTTAGTTACAGGTTATGGTAATTTTCTTCCATTTTTGCTTAATGACCAATGATCGGAATAGGTAGAGCTATTTAGGTTCATTGACCGCAAACATTGATGTTAATGTGGATATTCCACGGGATTTCGACTGATACTACGGGATTTTATTGAATTTCATTATTTTAGTCAATATGTATAAAAAATGTTTATGTAAGCCAATAAGCGCATGGTTGTAAATTTTACGTCAACAGCACGCTATAAAATTACACACTATAACATTGACATCCTCAAAGAATATGAAGGAAAATTATCGAAAAATGATGTGAATGACGAAATTTTGTCATATAAATTCGCTTCACTAACATCAACAGATGTCGAACGCTCGTTTTCCACATATAAATGGGAGTGAGATGTAAAAAGAAATAGATTAAAATTAGATAATTTAGAAAAAATAATGGTGATTTATTTTAACTCTGGTCATACTCAGTCTTCTAGTGAAGCTAAAGACAAACCAGACCAATGACATTTTTTGTTTAAATAAGTGAATTATTGTTGAAGCGTATTGATTATTTTAATTAAGATTTTATTGTAATTCTATTTGATAATGTTTTGATTTTCTGAGGAACAAATAATTTGTATGGTAATATGTTTTTGTACAACTTCAGAATAAAAATGTTTAAATGATTGTTGATTCTTGAATAAGAAATTGTTACCTAAAAAAATATATGTAGTTTAATGAATCAAGTTTATCTATTTATTATACTATCCTTAATGCCGCCGTCCTTCTTATATTTACCCGTCAGAAAGGAAGTGTAATCTTTCATTAGTCCCGAAGGCGAGAATAGCTTTTTTATGATTTTACTACTTAAAAACCAAATCCCGAGACTCGGGGAATATCCATATTATTCTAACCTATGGCAAGTACATAAAACAGCTCTACCTATTCCGATCTCTGTTAATGACTGATTGTTCTTAAGGAAACAGTATATTATATACATACACTTTACTACAGGCTATTATGTAGCCTATTTAAGAGGACAGTAGGTACTTTAACCGCTAAGCGTGGTCATTATTTAGGTGTTTGTTATTTACTGAATGTATTGTACTACAACTCCTTTTATGAAATAAAAGTTTTATTTTATTTATTATTTATTGTAACTTCAAAATGAAATAATACAGTAATGTACAATGTAAGACAGATTTACTGAACAAGTTCTCGCCTGTTCTGTTACGCTATCGCTTGCAGGTCGATGACAGAACTACATGCTTGCGTTTCGTTACTTGTTGATTTATTGTAAGAAACGCCACGCTAGGCTTATTCAATGTTTAATTTGGTTAAGTAAGTTAAGTAATGGTATTTGGTTGCCATGCAAATAACATGAGCAGAATAGTGGTAGTCAAAGATTTGAAAATGTGCATTTATCGAAATAAGAATCGAATAATTCGATACTTGATATCGGGTAAATCCCCAAGTTCGATGTAGATTCAATCGTTCATTCGAATAACAATAGATTATTCGAATGTAACAATTAAGGGCGTCATATTTTGAAAAGCATCGTAGCGGGGCAAATAAATCCCGTATCGAAGGCTCCTTATACCATATCTGTGCAGCCGTAGGTACAGCCTTGGACTAAGAACCATCTGGTAAATACCTACAATTGAGCACTGATTGCTATTCAAACGCATTTCAATATCCGAGAATATTCGAATCATTCGAATGTTTTTACTAATAACTTTACATGGCATCGTTGGATTATTCTCTTTAAAACAAAAAAGTATCTCCATTTCCTTACCGGTATTCGCTTTCTCTTTGTAATAAGTGTTCCATATAGTTCGGGTGTTGATATTGTTTACCAACGAATAAAAATAGTAGATCGTAATTATATCGGCTCCCACTAGACAAAGTTATAAATTTGTCTTGTCTGAAAACAACCAACATTAACTTTTCAAACAAAACTCTGCTTAAAAAATAATACATAGGTACATATGTGTGGTATTGTAGTAACTGTTGCTGAACCATAATAAATTGATAAGTAATAGCAATGTGATTCGAAGTTTTTGAACTACAAAATCAACGTTCGCACCGTGAGAACCGTACCGTCACTATCCAAAATTTGTCCATTTTCATTATAGCGCCTCTATCTCTGCTACAGATTTTTTACTGCATCTAATGCAAAGACACCTTTGCTGCTAGTCCTGCTATTAACCGCTAGGTGACGTAGTGTCAGTACGTACTTGTAAGAAAATCGATCGAATCGTTACCGGAATTTTGTCATTTTGGCTGTAGCACCGGTGGTGTAAGCAAGAATTTTATCTGTCGTTCCAGGAATAGTGACACTTTTATGTTAATTCACCCACCGATATTATTTGTTTTGTATGCGATTAGTATTACTTACAATGTACGTTGTTTAATAAATATTATAGTTTTTGATTATTTTACTTTTGTGATAAGTACCTATACCTACTTACTTAACTATTCACAAATTTTGTCGAAAAAATTGTTTTTAAATATTATGACACCATTTTACTTCTGGTTTACCAAGACCTGTGTTGGCAAACCAGAAGTTACTTAAATGGTGTCATAATTACTTTTTTATAAAAGTTTATTCATTACTAGCTGTGCCCGCGACTTCGTCCGCGTGAAAATTTGTATAAAATGTTATATGTTTTAGGACAGAACTTCTGTGTAAACAATGTTAGATGTGGAACCATTGGGGACGTACACATACAGATTTTGGGGATTGCTAACGCGAGAGAATGCGACATAGAGTTGGCCATGAGTCATGAGTAAAACAGCCCGTACTGAGATCTACACCTGCAACGTGTAATCTCTGACCTTTCGCTTTATTTATTGTCATTGCATTACATAAACGTACTGGGAATTGAACGCGGTTAAAATTGAACGGATAATTATTTTGTATGATAGGGATTCTCGGAATAAAAACTATTATTAATAGCAAGATTTTTACTTTAAGTCTAGTTCCGTTACTAAGCCTAGGTGGACTTAAATTTCTTAGCAAGATTATGGGAACGCCCACTTGTAAAGAAATTTTATGGTCTGGAAGGCCAGGAATCAAGAATTAAGAAACTCTACTGGATAGTTAGTAACGTCGTCTTCTGCTGTGACATTGTGAATAGACGTATATTCGACACTTTCACCGTTAATTTGCCTCAGCATCGCATAATAGCTGTTGCTTGGTCGTTTCGAGGCGCCAAAATTGTAAGTTGCAGCTTTTTTTTTTACTTGGTCTTTGTATTGGCTATGTACTTGGGCTATATATTATGAAATGGCAGGCCACTATACGAAAAGACCTACCCTAAGGTCACCACTAAAAGAAATGCCTAATGTCCCCCCCCCCCCCCCCTAGAGGGGAGACGGACACGACACAGTGGCGCGCGTGGGAACACGCACGCCGCCTCTCGGACCTGGTGCTGAACGGATGGCGGGCAGGCCCACAAAGCCCGCCACCCCCAGGTCAGACCTCAGGGTGGCTGGAAGTCGTCTTGCACCCTCTGGCGCCTGGCTCTGCGGTTGGGGAAAGGGTTTAAACGCTCCCTCTCCCGCTCCGCCGCCTCCTTGATGGAAATCACTTCCTCGGCGAGGCGACGGCATTCCACGACCTCTCGCTTCAGACCATAGACTGAACTACGGCCGGGAGCGAGAGGGCAACAAATCCGACTGCCACGACCAACTCACGGCGCTGCGATGCCCAGGCGGGGCAAACCGCCATAGTGTGCAGCGCCGTGTCCTCAACAACGTTGCGGCAGTCGCCGCAGTGGTGACAACTGGGCGTCTCTTGCCGGCGTATACGACACAGGAACTGGCCAAAACAACCGTGGCCAGTCATTACCTGTGTCAGCCGGAAGATGAGGGCGCCATGCCGCCTTTCCATCCACTCCTCAAACACGGGACGTACCGCCACGATCGTGGCGTGCCCGATAGCCATGCAGCAGTCTCATTTATTGTATCTGTAGGTGACCCATATACTGATGAAATTAAAATTTTCAACAATGGAACCATACCACAAAAACTATCTGATAAAATTACCTTATTTTCTGCTCGCTGCAGAAAAGTACCGTCTCCTATTTTAGAGTAAACCGATTTTAATTAAATAAAGACTAAATGTTACCCGAGGATATTCTCTATAGTGTTCTTACTGAGTCTATCGTATTAACTTTGTACTTTAGGCGTGATGAAGTAACAAACAAACACACAGACAGATTTTTCTAAAATGATTGAAATGTGTTCAGTTAATTATTCTGAGTCCCCTTAATTCATTTATTTCGCAATATTCTAAAATGTACACACACGTGAAATTTACAGTTTTATATTCCTATTGCCCAAAAAATACCAAAATCGAAGCGATTATTATCTCCATATACCGACTCGGTTTTGTATTAATCAGTCAATAGATGTAAATAATAAAAGTTATAATAAACAAATTTTAGAAAATCTGATTACAACATTTAATTATATTATATCTCTAGAACAAAGAGTGGTTGTTGAAAGCCAGCATGTCATACAACGGCGGAAAACCTTAATATCACGATTTAAAAAATGACGTCATTTGCACAGTGCCATATATCGGAGATATGTATAAATCATTACGTCGGGTCTAGTACTAAACACATATTACTAACAAATTAGAGATGTCATTGTCAATTATTAAACATTCAACATTGTCTTAGAATTAATTATTATTTATTATTATAACAAAAATTAAGAAATTTATATTTTATCCGTATTACTGGCTTTCTATATACGATTCTGATCTGTAATCACAATCTATGAACTTAAATTTAAGCAAATCTCAACCTTATTTGTAAACCATTACGGCAGATCTAGTACAGTACGATCACATCGCCTACATTAAAATTTAATTTAACTTCAAATGCTCATAACTTTTTATAGAGAAGACCGATTTTAATGAAATAAAGACTAAATGTTACTTGAGGATATTCTTTATTGTGTTCTTACTGAGAATATCGTGTTAACTTTGTATTTCAAGCGTGATGCGAGAACAAACAAACAGACAGACAGACTTTTTAAAAAATGATTAAAATGTGTTTAGTTAATTATTCTGAGCCTCCCTAAATCACTTATTTTGCAAAATTTTTAAATGTACAGACACGTGTTTACAGTGTTATTATATGTATAGATTAAGAGTAAACCCTATGAATGATTTCTTGTTTACCTGCCAAAGTTAATTACCTGAGGTGCTTCGTACGTTGTTCCTACAATAGTTCGTACTTGTTCCTAATCCTAATTAATACTAATTGTTAAAAATAAAAGATTTATAGCTAAAAAGAGTGTTATTTTAATAAAGTACATTAGAAAATAAAAAATAAATCTCATATTGTCAGTATTGCATGACTGACAAAAAAAACATTTGTTATTTGAAGGAATAGCGACGCTATAAAGTTTTTTTTATCAAATCCATATAATTATTTGTGATTTTCATAAGTTTTGTCTCAAAATAATTAAATAGCTGTGTGAAGAAACTTATGGAAAAAAACATAATTTTAAGTGCAAAAAAGAACAGTTTTGCATTTCTTTTAATTTTGAAAACTTTAAATGCAAATTACTCAAAAAGTACTATTTTTGTATAGTGCCGGTATGGTTCTCACGGTGCGGTTTGTATACGGAACATTTTGTTCCATGTTTGATGAACTTATCACAAGATGAAAGAAAGAAAAAACAAAAATTGCTGGTTAATCAACCAATTTGTTTTTAGATTACAGTCCTAACTAGTTACATGATACATAATCATGATTATCTTACACATCGATTTCCACCATTTTCCCTTGTATTACATTCACATAATAAGTATACGGTACGCTCTTCAAATATTTGTCTGAACTTGTATAATATTTTAAGAACATGGACTCTGCTATCGGCTTTGTCTGCCTCATATATGGCAATCCGTTTGTTGATATTAGAGTTACATTTGTAAACGTTAGGTATGTAGAGGGTTGGCTGAAAATGAAGCAATGTGGGGCATTAAACAATTGTAAGCGCACAATGTCACTGAAAATAATTGGTTTCGTCCCCTAATACGTTAATATTGTTTTAAAGTTCTGTTATAAGGCAGAGTGAAACAACCGAATGGCTGCCAGTGCGCCGAGTGATATAGATTCTCTTTGTATGTTATTTGATAAGATTGTACAATACCTCACATCATAGAGCTTGTCTTAAATGCTAATTAGCTTAAAAACAGTAGTGACATAATATGAGGAACCAGAATTAAAAAAACACATCAAGTCAAAAATGGCTGTATTAAAGGAAACGCACAACGCCCGCGCCGCGTGCTGCGTCTACATATGTGTGTAATGTGTGTAATGGTGCATGCCAATGTTATGTTAATAGTAAGACATCTCATGTTTAAGTAGTTACAAACCTACCTTGGCTGACACCGACTCCATTAATAACAATAATTTAATTATTCACAAGAATACGCATTTATTTTTTAACTATTTTAGTGCATTTTTTGTTAAAGAATATTCTTTTATGAAGTCGGTTTCCTTTTTTGTTATAACTTTTGTTGCCTTTGCTATAGCAACTCAGATACTTACAACTCAGATAAATACTTCAGTTATAGGCAGTGGTCCGACCGCCAACGATGAACGAGAAACGAATAAAACTAGAAACTATAAACGAGCTGACGATCAGCGGGAAGCGAGTGTGTAGTTTCGATAGTTTTGTCGCCGGGCTATAAACGAGTGTGCAAGTGCGACGAGCGATTACTTGCGCCACTCGCCCACGGTCGCTCAGTCCTGTGCAAACCTGCGCGCGCAACCACAAATTTTGCATACAAAATCGTCTTTTTTCCCTCTATTTTTTTCCGTTTTGTCAGAGTTGCCGCTGCCACTTCACAAACACTATCGTAAAATACATCGTCGTTGTCGTCTGAACTAGATAACAATGAGAGTTGCAATGTTTCTTGATATCCATACGTCTACTTTCAAAGTCGCACTGTTTAGAAATGATCATGAAAACAAATGATCAAGCGAGCGAGCATCGCTGAACGAGTATCGCTGAGCGAGTTTATTTTTGAAAGCTCTTGTCACTCAGCGACAAAACTAGTAAAGCGAGTCGTCGCCGGCAGTGTGAACAGTCAGAGAGCAACTTTTAATATATGCATCTCTTTCGTTTACACGGAATGTATATTATTTGTGCGTTTCTTGAGAGAGAAAATCGCCGATAGTTAGTCGTTTTCTCGCCGGCGGTCGGACCACTGCAATAAAGTCTAGGGCCTATGTTTCGTATTAAGGTCATAGGACACATATCAACTCGGAAACGGATCATCACCGTATCAACTCGAGCCGTGCAGTATTCTTTGTATGAAACTTTCTACTACAACGCACACTAATCGGAATCGTACCTAACGTAATCGCCTCCTCTCAGAACCAGCTCACGAATCTTGGTGCGGTGCATGGTCAACTTGCAGTCCCCGCGCTTACGTCTCTCCGTGCAGTACTGTTACCGAACGTGCTGTCATTCACAAGACAACCACCAGTCGTGTTGGACGCGTATTTAATTTAATTTGTAGGTTAGATTTGAAACAAAAAATAACGATGAAAAGGGATAAACTCATTGAAGAAGTGAGAAAATATCCATATTAATAAGATTGAAGTGAGCGCGGCGTCGCCTAGCCGTAGCCGAGCCGTACCGGCGCTGCTCATCCGCTTTGGTTACGTTAGGTTTAAAACGCCTGTTTCACGACAAGACGATGATATGTGTGCTATAACTTTTATGCGTAACTATCAAATAGGTACTAAAACCATATTGAAATGTATTTCTTACACCTATAAAATAATTCTTAGAGGAAATGTGCGTACTCAAATAATAACGACTTCAGAAATCCAAGGGCAGTTCTGGATGCGCCTATGATAACGATCCGAGTAGTGATATTCACTTTAGGCACAGATGTAATTTTTTTACCGATGAACCACGCACTGAAAGCTACACTGTAAAACATAGATATTAATAAAGGTATTGTTCATTCAATTGTGGGTACAAAGAAGTCTTTATCCCAAATAATATATAAAGATTTATCCAATTTTAAAGCATTTTCTGGAGTAAGTCTGGCATAATATGCTTTGAAATCTGATTTTATGTCAACTACTAAAAGATTTATCCAATTATGGAGCTTGTTTTCAGAGAAAGAGGCAAAGTGGTATGCTATCAATCTGTAATTCCGCTAAATCGTGTAGCAATTCGATTAGGGAAGTACCACCCACCGTCCTACAAAAAAGGAAGCAAATAATATTGTGTTTTGTTTTTGCGGGAAGTAGTTTCATTGATAAAATGACACATTAGCATAGCTGTTTAGAATTTAGTGTCATTGCATTCAAGATTAATTTGTCTTGACCTAAATCTGGATTGAATTCAAATATGTCATAAATGACCATTAAGGAAACTTGCTAAAACATCAATAAACACTGTTAAATAAAGAAAAAAACATAGTAAATATTACTAACATAGCATTAGACATAGTACCTATCCTTTTTAAATCATGAACCGATTCGCTATCAATCTGACTTCGTCTCGGAATCAAAGGAACCAATGCAGACACTAATGCATTGGCTTTGTGTATAGCCTGTAAATAAAAAAGATTAAGCGCGTCATTTTACGTAAAATCATCTATACTCTTTTTTTCTTTTCGTGTGGTTAGTGGTCGACCTGTTATCAAGAGTTGTTCAAGCCGCCCGTAGGCCTCTGACATGGCTTAACGACTGCTATCAATTTGACAACAACTGGGACCGACTTTTCTACGTGCCCTCCGTGGGTCACCCATCTATAGACTGACCGCACCCAACGTTGCTTAACCTCGCTAATCGTTTACCGATCAGTGAGTGCAACTGGAGTGCAATCTGTCTGTTATGTTGACTACGACTACAACGATCGAATAAATCGATCAAACTTAAGTAGAACTCAAATAAGAAAACATATTGGCTTCTCTAAAATTTAAAGTACTTACCCATTTATTTCTATAAGCCGTAACATACATCAAAGTATTGTTTCCAGACAGCCTCATTAGCTCTCTCATAAAGAATCTGTAATGTACTTCAAACACAGGGTACATTATAACCAACTTTATAGTTCCAAACCCTGCATTGACACCGTTGCCTTCATAACGATACTTGTGTATTTGATACGAGTCTAGATTGAATCGTCCACGTAGGAAGTTAACTACTTCTGGTGGCCTGAAAGATATTATGTTCGAAATGCATTGCTTAAAAAAATGCACAACAAGTAAATTAGATTTTCGCAGGAATATAAAACTTTTCTTGATTTACTATAAGCATTTCTTTATTCGTATGGTGTGGTAGTGCAAAGCGCATAACTTAATCTTTATATGTCTGCAAAAAATTCTCCTATTTGACTAATTGATTTCATTACGAATGGCCATATTTTCGATATCGGATACATAAATGTTTTTTGATTAAGTAGAATCGTCATTAAATCTGTTTCAATATAGATCCATAGCAAAATATGTACTGATGAATATTAAAAATTTTGTTATGGTTTGCGGCACCCTAATTTATCCATTCAAAGTTCTTGATATTTGAATATAGTAATGAATTCACAACGAGTGGTAAAGTTTATAGTGCTATTTGCTGAAGATAAATCATTACATTTCTATGATTATTAAATGTATTAAAGTCAAGTTTGGAAACGTTAGGCACTTCAGTAGGGCACACCAAGAAGCAAACAATAGAAAAAGAATGGAGCTATTCATGCCCATATAGTGTCCGTTCTAAAGCATTTAAAATTAAATAAAGACAGTGAAAATCCAACTGGATATATCTGCAAAGCGTGGTTGACGAAGATAGAAAGCATGTTGAATTACGTACTCTAATATCGCTAAACCAACGACACTTCTTCCACTGGTGAACACATAAGCTTGGTTCTCATTTTTATTGTCTATAGTGTTTTGGACTGTATACATGATGGCCTTTCCTTCCAATGGATACAAAAGATGCGCTATCTCGGGTATATCGATAGTTTCTGCTTCTCGTACTCGAAGCTTGCTAGACAAGTTCAAACTGATGTAGTTATTTTAGTGAGTCTTATTACAAAGTACTACTACTTTGTATAAAAGCCTATTGCAGACGACAGACCTTTTGTAAGGTCTAGTCCGCGGTACACAACGTATGCGTGGTAACTAAGACTAACTGCGACTCTATGTAATGTTTACGTTTCTGCACATCATTCCATGTTCTATTTATACAGACAAAACACATGGTGAACGCGCCACAGATCCGTCGTCTATCGTCTGCAGTAGAGCAACGACTACAACCGGTAGACTTTAGGCTGTCATTTCGCGAGTCCATAAAATCTTTTAACCTATTGAGTGACAATGGCACACCGGTAACCCACCCAAACACAATAGATTTTCAAGGATGTCTGGCATTTCAACCATTGATAAATTAGCTTACATTGCATAGCTTCAAGTTAGCTATACCAGACCATAAATTGTTTTTTTTTTATAGCTCAGCTTTAATGGGGAAAGAGTTCAATAAAGCCAAAAATATGTTCTTTGTTGCTGTTTCAATTACAGATGTTAATATCTTAAATGTGCGAACTATCTTATAGAGGACGATGTAAAATAAAATATGAAGGCTAAATAAGTAAGGGGTTAAATACCTATAATGACCACCAAAAATACTAATTGCGCAGCAAAATATGCTTATTGAAATATATCACAACGAGCACCTAAACGCCTCAAATCACTGCATTCCGTCTCGGAAGGGTTAGGTTATGTTAGGTTCCTTCTTAAACCCACCCAAAAATAGGAGCCTCCGTCGACTTAGTTTGATCTCTTTAAATATATTTTGCAATTAGTATTTTTGGTAAGCATATTTTGCTGTGCAATTAGTATTTTTTTGCTGTGCAGTTAAATACTACCCAATAAGTAAACGTACCCTAATACCGGACTTCTGTGCGCCACATAAAGCGCATAATCACTGCAGACACGTTGTTTGGTTGGGACGAACTGTAAACATATTATTTTAATAACAAATTATAGGTATATACCTACATCCATTTTTCCTGTGATAATTACCATAGTTGCTTTGGGTTTAAACCATTAGAATTAAAAAAAACATTTTTAGGTACTTATAGTAAGGATGGATACCTGTAGCACAGGGGCCTTTAGAATATTTAATTAATATACACAAAAACACCTGATTCTAGTGACCTATGGTGTATTCGATTTGATTCTTAAAAAGACAGCTATAGTATACTAGCTGACCCGGCAAACGTTGTTCTGCCATATAAACAACATTAATAATTTCATTCTGTTTGAAATACGAACGACGGTTAAATTATATATGAATATTGTTCATACAAAAATACTAAAATCGCAATTAAAAATGGGAGGGTGAAAATTTGGGGTATAGGTATTTTTGACGCCAAATCAAAAAACAATATTTGTAAAAAACATTGAAAATATTTGGATAGGGACAGGGTGTCCCTATCCAAATATTTTCAATGTTCATCATCAATCACTTAGCGGTATGATGTAATATACTTTACGACCTACTCTCAAACCTACCAAATATACATAAAAAATTTCATAAAACTCGGTCGAGCTGTTACAGAGGAGTGCGACTACAAACAACGTGACACGAGATTTTTATATATACAGATATAACTAGTATCTTAATCGATGTGGTACGTCTTGATTTAGTAGTGTATGAACCTACTTACACAGAAATGTTGTAACAAAGGAAAATTCTTCTCAGAACACGGAACACATAATATACAGTAATCATGCTCTCTCATCAATTCAAAGGCAGCTTCTAGCATATCGTAAGAATGTCTGCAATTGGAAAAATGTGGATTATAATCACGGAACTATCACAACTTAACTCCCTAAAAGTCGTAAGTTGTGCATCCCACTCACTAAAATACGTTAATCATACACGCAATGTACACATACCTTAGGAGATAAAAATGTATGAACTTTGGTATGAGAGATATTTTTATTCGCCTGATCTATGTTTGGCTGCGTGCGCTCTCACTGCATTCAATTACTCTACTAACTTACGAATACACAAATTAGACTTATTATATCCATCCAAGTGTGTAAGTCAGAGGTCAAACATTATACTGTTTTGCCTGCACCAAACCCGAAAAGGCTTAGATAAAATCGCCAGACTAAGAAAAAGATAAAATAGTTTAGTACAACTGACGAATATAACCTTTCATTAATGTCTTCACGAAGAGCAAATAATTCTATCATAAATGCATTTCTAACACCTTGGTATGGTGCAGAGTCCTTCTCGAATAATATTTGAAAATTTTTGGGTTGTATCTTCATCTCTGTAAATAAAAATTGCAATAAACGAAATGAGGCAAATGGACCTGAAATTAATAAAATGCTATATATATATACTTACTACTCCTTTTCGTGTAAGAGGCAGTGCGTAGATGATTCGGAAATGAAATCGTAGAAACTGCTGGCCTGAATCAAAAAATGTCTTGAAATATCATACAGCGTTACATTTTAATCCCACTATAAGGACTAATACAGGCCATGTCTTGCATATTGCATGTCACACATACAAAAGGGGGCGAAGTTCTAAAATCATTAATGTCGTCCCGGAAGCATGTATCAGTTTCTGCTGCTTGGCAAGTAAGTATATTTTATATAGTAAATACGTTCAAGGAACAAGACCACAGTGAAAATATTCCTTTATCATATTAAATTACAGTAAACAGAATAAAGCAACGATAAAATATAATTTTGTTTTTATAAATATGTCGTTCCACGGAACTTGACAATAATAGATATTGATCACCAATTTTTTTAATATGGATTTTATTTTATTATAATTCCTTCGGTTTAGCAATCACCTAAACCTTATAATAATCTAAGGAAACTGAATTTGGATTACGTTAAGATATATTTTTAAGGTCACTTATTCATCTATAATTTATTTCCCAAAGCTGAATCTCTTGGCAACTATTTGGATGACGAGTATGTACCGCATTTGAGGGGTTGGAATTTGAACGGTTTCCAATTTGTGATAGTCATATATTTATCTTGCGGACTTTGTCTTACACTCACAATTATCATACCTATCTATCTATAGCTATTGACTCCTACCTATATAAAGCTACTTACCTGACTTCAGTCGAGGGAGTGTCTGCCAACCAATTTTTATCGATATTAACGATATCGTAATCAAATGGATCATCGTCCAGCAAATCGTGCACAGAAAATATTGTACCTTGGGACGCTTCTAACGAACTTGAGAAATTAAATATTTTATCACTGAAATCCTCAGAAATGCTCTCTTTGACCATGATTGGATCGAAACTGCGCCTCAACCTTGCGTTTTTCCTAAAATTGACTCTGCCTAACTTGCATGATCGTTTTGAATTACGTTTTTTCGGCACCGATTCTTCACACTTAAAACAAAAGTAAGAATATCGAATATAGTTAAAATAATATTTTATATTATTTTAGTTTTTGGTATCTTTGATCCAAAATTTCACCTTGACTGACAGGTTGGTCTATAGAACAAAGCTGTACAATTTATCCCGTTCCCTTAAACTCAATCATAACGTTTTGAGAAAATAATGTCAGCAAGATGTATTCAGATATTGTTTGAATGTTGCGTTTTAGGGTGCCTTTCCACTGACGCAGAGCTGAGCGGAGCGGAGAGGAGCGGACCATAAACTGGCCAATCACAGTGCTCGATATCTCCAATCCGCATCAGTGGAGTGCAAGTGGAGCGGAGCGGAGCTGAGCGGACTTTCAAATAAAACATATGAACATACGGCCCCGAGCCGGACAGAACGGAGTCGAGCGGGCTGTGGTGCCGAGCAGAGCGCACAAAGCGGAGGGTGGCGGAACGGTGCGGCGCAGCGGCTAGTGTAGACTTTTCAGGAAAGAACTCGTGCGCTGCATTCTAGTTTAGTTAGCGATATTATGTCATACATTTCACACGTTATCGACATTGTATGTGAATCAAAATGGATGAGAAACTAATTGACAGTGTCAAAATATTTACATGTTTATGGGATACACGACTGACAACATACAAATACAGTGAAACCAAAGATATGGCGTAGGAAATCATAGTGAAAGACACTGGATTACAAGGTCATTGCAGCTCTGGTCTGCTCTGCTCCACTCCGCCCCACTCCGCTTTGCTCTGCTCCGCCCCGCTTTCCTCTGCTCCACTCCGCTTTGCTCCGCTCCGCTTCAATGGAAACACTTGCTACTTTTCACTGCCCTTCTCCACTCCACTCCGTCCAGCTCCACGTCAGTAGAAACGCACCCTTATGCTGCGCTCAAGAATTAAATTTATTACACTATACTTACTTTATGCTTGTGAGATTTAGGCGTTTGATCGAATGGATGTGATTGTCCTTTCAATATGGGGTCTCTGTAATACGCATACAGACATAGATACATACTATGTAGATATATTATTTTTCAAATCCTATTTCTGAACGCTTGAACCCTAGGTACATTTTGCAAATTTGTATTTTTATATTTTATTTGTATTGGTCCAGAATCAGAAAATATCACGTTTTCTTTTATATGAATGGACATTATGTTTTTACGTTGGAAAAGACAGCAAGAAAACGATGAATAGAATCATGTGAACAGATTCTAAGCAAAAAATCTGCTATGCTGGTAATTATATTCTTTGCTCATTTAAAGCGTTTTTCCAGTTTCTAAATTCAAATACACAACAACAAGTGATTTATATTGTAAACTATGTACATTCCGAAATATATATATTTTTAGTTAAAATACAAATGAGTAATCTACATACCCAAACATAGTTAGCAAAGTGTTGGCGCGCTTATTTATCTCCTTTTCAAGAGGTGTGGCCACGTTAAGATCGTTATAAGGCCGCAACTCGTATGTTCTCTGAAGCATCCGATAGTTGATGTCCGTATTTAGGCACATAACAGCCACTGCGCGTCCTTGTATCTAAAATGTTGATTTGTATATTCTATTGGATAAAAGCACTATACCCATACATCAAACAGGAACAGAATAACTTTAATAAAATGTAACAATGGCTTAAACCTTCTCACACTGATAAAATATATCTTTTCCTTACGGAACTCTCTCACTGCTGAGCCCGAGCTCAGTTTAATACAGGGCTGATATCATCATATTATTATTAGCAGTGGCAAGGACGGTCATAGATTTTTCTGAATTGTGTACACTACAAACCAATACAGCAGTGCCTTTTTATTTATTTTTAACTGGGAGGGAATGCATTGACGCATACCTCTCTGCGAAAAAGGGGAGTGGAGAGGTTATGTCGGGCTCACCCGTGTAAAGATGGAACGTCCCGGGTATAACCGATTGAACCTACCATGGTGTGCCAATACTGCCAACTTGCTGCCTTGAATGTTAGGTCGCTGGAACTGAAACTAATACAGCAGTGCCTACTCCTGTTAGTTTGTCTTCGACCATATATATACTTGTTACCTGCGATTTACTACGCATCTTTTTGTATTATATTGGAACAGTAGACCCGCACACACAGCGGTTTTTCTTGATTCTTTAGATAACGTTATAATGTAAGAAAAGGCACCTCCAGCGTAAGGGGAATTCACAGATTTCGTTCAGATGTCATAACAAACAATCTACATAGTACTTACCTAAAGCTAATAGGTCTACAAGCAGTTACACCTAAAATAAATATTTCTCATGTTTAACAAAATGAAAGTCTTACATCGGCAACAAGAATTTTCCTATTGCTTTCTGGATGACGTCCTATGAGTTCACTAATATAATACATGCCGTATAGTTCTTTTAGCCGAGGACACGCCTTATCTAATATTTCTACTACATCGTCGTTGTCTTCTTCCCTATAAATAAAGACAATTAGCTTCCCAAATTAATTTGGTACCTACGTCTTTTAATAAAATTTTATGAGGTATGCCTTATTGTACTTTATTAAAAGACGTAGATGCCTAATTAACTTCTACTACATTGTCGGTCTTTTCTTCCATATACATAATTATAGATACAACAAATAGCTTCCTAATTCTTTTTTTGTGGTATTGGTAACAACGAACAGACGATCGCCTGATGGTAAGCGATTACCGCTGCCCATGGACACCCGCAACACCAGAGGAATCACAAGTGCGTAGCCGGCCTTTTAAATTTGCGCATGTTGCACAGCGATTCCGTTTTGGAGACTTGGTGAGTGATAGCCTTGATTTTGCAAGTGGCCATTGAATTTGGTTACGATAACAGCCTAACAACGTGCAAGCCGTATGTCCGTTTAAAATCTAAGGTTTGTAATAAAATCTCGTGCTATGGTCTCGTAAACATAAGTTTTGAATTCAAACTCATTAAACAAATTGATTCGCGGGTAGGTGCATAAAAGTATAGACGTGTTTGCTAAGTAAAATTAGTTTAATTTAATATTATTAGATTTAAACTCGCTGTAAATAATATATTTGTAGAGTACTTCCAAGTATAAATATATGTAACACAAGAAACCCAACTTCACACCACCTGCCAGCTTCACATTTGCACACTTAATACACTACCTACAAGAAAATGTCACAACTGCACGAGATTGAAAATGCACAAAAAAACTTGGAAGATAGCTAATAAAAGGATGAGTGAGCTTGAGGCACGGCTGCACAGCACTGTACCAGCTAAGAACACTGTAGCAAAAGTGGCCGAGGAGTTGCGTACCTTTCGTGAACTCATCTTCAACGTGCTTGGCCTGCTTCGCAAGCAAATCAACGAGTGCTATGTCAGAATGGTTGATACTATGGAGACGAGGCATCAGCGTAAGGCTCTCATCTTCTTGGGACTTCCAGGGAAAGATAAGGAGGATTGCACTGCTGCCACTCTGGATATACTTCACGGGACGCCGGGGCTGAATGACATCATGCTCCCTAATCTTGAAATCTGTCATAGGCTTGGAGGACAGCACAAGAAACATCCCCGGCTCTTACTTGTCCGGTTTACTTGCATCAAATTGAGAAGTAATGTCTGGAGAGCTAAGTCAGCATTGAAGGGGTCAGCAGTCTCAGTTAGAGAGTTTCTAACCAAAACTCGCCAGGCAGTCTTCGTTAAAGCTTGTCAACATTACGGCATAAAAGCGGTGTGCACTCAAGATGGCAGCATTGTTGTTAAAGTGTCCGATGGAAGTCGTCATAAGGTCTTCTCGATGAATAAGCTCACTCTGTTACTGGAAACGCATCCAAAAGTATTGGACCCGACCTCTTCAGCAACCAGCAGGAGTAACGTATGTAACACCGGAATTGCGGTTTCGTCGGGCGCCCACGTAAATAAAAATAACATGCGGAAATAAGCTTTCATTAGTAGTATTTAAATTGTATGGCCACGAGTATTCAGTTTCCTTGATATCTTTGTAGCCCTTTAGCAGCGAGGCTTGTATGCTTGTTTGTTTACTATAATTATTATTTTATTCGCCCTCACTCATATTACGCAGTCGTGGATCTTGCTCAATGAAACGCCGAGATATTTTTTTACACACACAGTATATATTTCAACAGAGTAACGTTCTAACTGACAGTAGCAACGAGAATGAATATTTGTTAATTTGCTATTTATATCGCACACCTTCTTATAGTTTCCGTGCGAAAATAATTGCCGTCGTTCGATTCGGCATCTCGCCGGTGTGTTCTGAATGAAGAAAGAAAAAAACCGAATAACGTAATTCCGAACGCAGCGCTCGTTAACATTCTGTATGTACCGCCGCACACGAACGGAATAATCAGGGTGCCTAGTGTAAGTTGTTTGAAACGTTAACCACGTTTGGCTCTCTGATTGGCCATGAGCTTGTAGCGTGCCAATCGGAGCGCCGAACGTCATAAACGTGTCGATCGCGTTAACGTAAAACAAACTCGCACTAGGCACTCTAAGCTAGCTAGACACGGTGGCGTTACCGTACGTACTGGTAGTACTAATTCCTGATGAAAAAACCCACGTCTGCGCAAAGCTGACGGAATGACGAAACTGAATCCCTGTTTCGGAAAGCTGATCAGGAAACCGTATGTTTGCGGCCAGTTTAAAACGTTAATCGTTTACGTTTAGATATTTAAATTTTATGTTCTGTTTATATTAGGTATTGCGTTTTGTTATCCATAGTTAGATTTATCATTTTTTTTTCTTTTTGTTGTGTATTCTTTTTATTTTAAATAATTTCCTATTTATTTTCAAATTGTGTGTAACGGGTTGCTGGCGGGTGGTACAGAGTTTAAAACGTTGCATCAATGAATTAATCGAAGTGCGTATATATTATAAGTTATTCTTTTAGTTTACATAATTATATTTATTTATTTATATTTATCATGCATATAGTATACTGTTTTTATTTTTGTTATGTTGTTTGATGATGAGTCATTTATTTCTGCTGATGAGGCTGCCAGTTTTTCGAGTGGGGATAGTTTTTGTTCAGTCGTTGATACGCTGGGCGATTTTGTGCGGCAAACGTTCAATCAACAGCCAGAATGTTGTTTGAACGTTTGTCACCTGAATGCTCAAAGTAATCCCAGTCATTATAGCGACTTTCTTGAGACTTTTATTATCACCAACGTTCATGCCATCCTGATTTCAGAGAGTTGGCTCAAACCTCATCTTCTCTCAACCTCGTATCCTTTAACCGGCTGCATTCTTATCGGGAATGATAGGGTTGGCCGGCGATGGGGTTGCGTGGCTATTTATCTGTGAGGTAATTCGCCGTATAAAATCCTTGCTTCGTCTCCTTCTAACTACATTTTATCTGTGGAATTTCTTTTTCTTGAGGTTTGTGTCAAAGGAGCTAAAACCGTCCTAGGGGTAGTATATTGTCCCCCTACAGTTGACTACTTCTCCAGTTTCGAATCGACTCTGGAATCTTTAGGGACAGAGAGTACTCACATCATATCATCATGGTCGAATTTAACACTGACCTCCTAACACATCATTCCTTTCGTTCCCATAAACTCCTCCAAATCATAGAATCCGCCAGTCTTCACGTTTTACCTTTAAATGCAACCCACCACAACATTAATGGGATTGATATCTGGCTGGATCTTGTCCTCACCTCTGCTCTTTCCTTAGTCCGCAGTCATGGCCAACACCTGGCTCCCGGATTTTCCCATCATGACCTCATATTCATTTCCTATAACCTTAAACCACCCCAAACCCTGTCCCAAAATTCTGCACAGGCGTTGTTTTGGGCGGATGAACGTGGACAAGTAACGTAAAGATGCTTCTGCTCTTAACTGGGAACGTTTGGAAACAGCTTCCACGATTGACCAAAAGGTTGTTATTTTTAATAACGTCGTCGTGAACGTTTATAACGTCCACGTCCGTAGAATTAAGGTAAAACGGCCGCCTGCCCATGGATGTCGAGGGGTATTTGGACGGCGATGCGGCGCAGGGATCGTACATTTCGCACTTTTAAAAATGATCGTTCTGATGACAACTGGGCTCAAAGTTTTGCTAGGAATCGGTGTAATCAGATGATACGTAATGCAAAACGCCATCATATTCTCGATAATAAAACATCCTCATATCCTGCTGATATTTAGCGGTTTCTTGGAGCCCTAGGCCTTGGCAACAAGAAACAAAATGATCCGCGTAAGACGATTGATTTGGATGATATCAATCAACATTTCACCTCTTCTATTATGCAGGATCAACAAATCAAGCGTCGTACTGTGGATTACTTAGCTAACCTACCCAGGCCCAACATTGATCCTGTTTTGTTTTCTTCTGTAGAACCGGGTGAGATCAAAAAGATAATCCTGTGGATCAAGTCTAATGCTATGGGCTGTGATGGTGTTAGACACCAATTCTTGATCACCTTCTTCCCGCCATATACCATATCGTCAATTTCTTTTCTTGACACTGATATTTTTCCGTCCTTGTGGCGTAGCGCCTTTGTCAACCCTCTTCCTAAGGTGCCTAGTCCTTCTCTTCCAAAACACTACCGACCCATATCCATTCTTCCTTTCCTATCTAAAGTACTAGAAGCCTGTGTGCACAAACAACTTGCACAGTTAGTGAACCTGAACAACCTATTGATTCCTCTCCAATCTGGCTTTATACCTGGGCGCAGCACTACTTACGCTCTCTTCAAAGTGACTGGCGATATCAGGGGGGGCATGGAGGATACCATAGTACCTAGTGTACTTGAATGGCTCTCAACATATCTTCAGGGGCGCCAGCAGTCGGTACGCATCGATGACATGTCATCGATTTGGAGTGACCTCGACTCTGGTGTTCCTCAAGGCGGCATTCTATCTTCGTTACTATTTTCTCTTTTTATTAACTTTCTAACTCAAAACCTTCAGTGCAAGTATCATCTTTATGCCGATGACTTGCAGCTATATGCTCAAGATACTGCGGATAATCTTCCTGGAGCCATTTCTAAAGTAAACGCTGATCTTGAAGCAATAAGAAGATGGTTGGGCAGATTTGGTTTGTCTGTTAACCCGACTAAGTGTCAGTCAATCATAGTTGGAAGTCAACGATTGATAAGCAGGTTGGACTTCAGTACTTTAACCTCCTGTTGTGTATGATGGGACACATAATATACCGTTCAGTCCAACTGTAAAGGATCTGGGTTTGCTCATTGACTCCAACTTAAATTGGCAATCTCAGGTTACTAGTGTCAGTCAGAGAGTAACTGGAACGCTACGCGCCTTGTATCGCCTAAAGAATATCCTCCCATCTAAGTCAAAAATAATGCTGGTGCAGACTTTGATCTTTCCTTTAATTGACTATGGTGAACTATGACCTGAATACAGATTTACTCAATAAATATGACCGACTTCTAAATAACTGCATTCGATTCATCTATAATCTTCGTAAATATTCACCTCATAGATCCCCTTTAAAATGTCCACCCATTCGTCAACGCCGTAATTTGCGTGCCCTTACAGTATTATTTTCTGTTCTAACCTCACCAAATATTTAACCTGCCTTTTCCAATACCTACCTATGTTCTAATTATGACAGAAATCTTCGTTCTTCATATAACCTCTAACCTCTTACTTTGTCCCTCATCATACTTCCGGTTTCCTTTATTCTTCCTTCTTCGTCCAGTTTTACTTTGGAATGCGCTCCCTCATGAAGTTAGGAAGTCCATAAATCGTTACACTTTCAAGGTAAAGGGACCTGCTCTCCTCCTCGACAGTTTATCATATTCTTTTCATCATTAATATAATACGTATGTATGTATATGTATATGTATATGTATGTATGCATGTATCTATATCTATATGAATACATATATATATACGAGTATATATTTTATTTTATTTATATAATATGTTTATTGATATGTATATAATTATTATGTAGAAGTATGTTCCATACTACTGTATGCACCTAGGTACTTCATTTTATCTCACCATCACCCTACGGTTGACTGGTAGAGAATGCCCTTGGCATTAAGTCCGACGATGTATTGTTTTATGCATAAAGTTTAAAATAAATAAATACTCACACAGCTCGACGCATCTTCAATACTGGACAAAAATCTTGCCTCAAGGCTGTAACTAAATAACCGCCAATTCTTTCTTCCATACTCTTTGGCATATACTTGCAAAAGTTACGTTTTTTGAACACCGCGTGTATTGAAAAGAATTCTGCAATTTCTACAAAACAATAAGAATCGTGTAATTCAGGTGCAAATATTGTAACAGCTGCGGTGTTCATTATATGCAAAATAGATGAATTTTACCCGCGAGGTTAAAAAATATTTATCAAAGAAAGAAAATGTAGCGCACAACGGTATACCGCTGAAGATAGCATTGTTGAAGTTTCGCGCCTCGATGGTAAGAACAATAACATTAACCCGGCGTGATGGGGGTTGGGTCAATATGACCCGGTAACTTTTGATTTGCTTATTATTTTTGTACGATGCGTGCGACGTTGCCGTTTTTCTCAGTAGCTGAAGGTATTGAAGTGCTTTAACTGGTATTGACGAGAGTCAGTCAGGTGGCAACCGCACTCGCATCTACGTGTGTTCAAAGTTAAAAAAGGTAAATATGACCCATCCCTGCAGTCAATGCACTAAACGAGAGTGGACATTTTGAGCCTAAATGTAATAAGATAAATTATGGTTTTTTTCTAAATCATTAAGCAAAAATGCAGCTTAAAGCAATCTGGCAAATAAGTCGAGAGATTGTAGCAGTTCATACCGCCGATCCGTTTGCTAACACCAGTGTGACGGCAGCAGCACACGGAATCATGACTCAAACGGTACGGAACCACCTACGAGCTGATGGCTTGAGACGTCTCGGAGACCGGCGCGAAAAATGAATGAAGAATGAACCTTTTAATTATTAAACTTTTTATTTACTTATTTTACTTACATACACATATAATATTTTTAACAAAATCACCAAACTACACACGCAGTTTGTTGGCGAAAGAGGTGCTCTTAGGTACTTACTAAGTATAATTGAAGTGAAAACTTCTTTATCGACGTATGGGAGAAATTTTGTAGCAATCGTCACGTTTTTCGGTTACGCGCCATGTTGCTTTTTGATATATGTAACCATGGTTACGCACTTCGACTGCGTTTTTGAATTATTTTTGGTTTATAAAGAAGTGTTTATGATCAAGGATTGAAGTTTTCACTTCTATCGGCAGTCGACAGCCCCAATTTTCTTTTTTTTATTATATTATTAAAAGTAGGTATATATCAGTAGAATACATTCTCATTAGTGAGTGGAGGCCTGTGCCTAGCATTGGGACATGAATAGGCTGCTATTATTTCAATTAAAAAAAAGTTAATTTTTGTTTTATTATTTCGTACCTAAGAAGCTATTAATAAAGTAATTGTAAAATTTAAGAAGTTAATTTTTTACTTAAGGATCGGACCGGATCGGACGAAACTCAGCGGCCGAAACGCCTACTAAGTCACCTTTAGTATATGAGTTTTTTTTATTGAAAGTTTCTTGTACCATTGAATGACAACTATAAAAATATCGCGAAATTTTCTTTAATTACCATAAACATTAATTAGGGTTTTTGCTATACGTCCACGTATGATTTAAAAAATATCACGTCAAGTTCATACCGAAAAAATTGCCTCAAATTGTATAGAGAAATTAGTCACCTGTGACTTATGAACTTATTCCAATACGTTCTTGTGAGTCATATATGACTCATTGGACAGGGAAGTTGTTAAGCTAAACTAGGTAAGGGCATTAACTAGTTTACCAAAAAGAAAATGAGACACTCACTGTGGAACCGTATGTTAGAAAAATGAATAACTTTAACAAAAAAAATTATAATTAAAAATAAAACGAATCACCTTTGTGTGAGGTTTGAACCCTGACACGTTGCCGCCTGTCGCCACGATTCAGCCATTCAGCCATGGAAGCTATACGTAGTTTATGCCAAAATTCGTCCTAAATTCCGATATGTAACCTCTTGTCGTTAACCCTGTAGTAAAGCAGTTAGAACAACGGAGTAATGTCATTTTGATAGGAAGAAATCCAAAGAAACTTCGTTGTAAGTTTTTTTGTTTCCCGAAGTTAAAAACAACCCACACATGTAAAGGTTGCAACAAATTTATTAGTTCTCAACATACTGTATCTTTTTGCCCAGACTGCATTTACAACAATGAGTCTGATTAATGTTTTTAATTATTTTTCAAAACTAATATCTTAAGTTCCTAAAGTGTCATAAAAATTAAAGACCGTTAAAAAATAAAAAAGTTATTTAGGTTTACCTAAGTAAAGCTTTTAAAAAAATGTTGAGTTTTTGATTGTTGTTTAGTGGAGGTTTCATAAATATAATTGAATGTTTGTACTAAAATTCCTTGGTTTACTTTCTAAATCTATGTATAAAAAAAAATATAGAAAATATTACATTATTTACTTTAAAAACATTGAAATATCTTAGGTTAAAGTATTGGGTCAGAATGACCTACCCCAATTTCCATGTTGCAATTTTACACCCTATGACGCCGGGTTAAAAGCACCATAAGCAGATCTCACTTCACATTAAAACTTGACGCGATTTGGGATTGATGGGAGATCAACAAAACTACTCATACAGTTTACCTTACCCTATATTTTAAATATTTGAAAGTGCTTCCGTTATACAGAGACATCCTACTGCGGCGGTTATTTTAAAAAGACAAAATTATAAACTTACGGTCCGCACAAATTAGAGGAACGAAAAGCACAATTTGGCGTAGATAATTATCATTATTAAACACTGATATAAGAGCCTCTTCCAGGAAGAAATCTGTCACTGTTTCAATACAACACATAAAGTGTATAAACAGCGTGTTCCGAGAAAGATAATATCTTCTGAAAAGTTAAAACCCTTTAGTTTAACTAACGTAACATCCTTTATTGCACTGTCGTTGCATGAGCAAGAACGAGACAAACCTATGCCGTAGGTAACTCGCAATCTAATTCACGCGCATATACCTAATGACAATGATTTAGAAGTTGGTGGTCCCAGGTATTTTTAGCGTCTTATGTACCTATGATGTGGCATTGTGGGCTCACCTTAAGAGTTTCATGTCTTACTCGTTTAGCTCATGGGCTAAAGCATTACAGCTGTGTAAAATACTAGTTTATTGAGATTTTGGGAATTCATTAAATTCGTCAGCGACGTGTACCTACAAGGTAATCTACTTAACTATATTTAAGCAAAATCAGGATATAGGTAAGTAATATGCAGCTCAATTCACATCATACCCATCCACTTTAAACATGTTATATCTACCTTAGGTACCTTACCTACACTTCCTACACGTGACTATAATATAATAATAATAATAATCTATCACATACACACAACACCATCTAGCCCAAACTAAGCAGAGCTTGTACTATGAGTACTAGACAATGGATAAACATACATATATACTATTTTTTTTGTAAATATATACATATTATACGTAGAAACACCCAGACCAAGACAAACATCCATGTTCATGCACACAAATGTTTGACTTGTGCGGGAATCGAACCCGCGACCTCAAGCGTGGCAGTCGGTTACACTAACCACTAAGCCATCGAGGCCGACAAAATAAATCTCATAAGTAAATCTATAAATATAAATCTCATAGCGACATTCAATATTCAAATTGACACAAGTAGGTACCTACTTAAATATTCTGCCGATGACATTACGTTAGGTAGGTATAACGTTTGCTTACTGATATTTATTCCTTATCCAATATTCCCAGTCAGCCGGATCGACCCCGCTGATGTTGGGATGGTCAGAGAGCGCCAGGAAACCAATCACTTGCTTGTTTTCGTTTATCATGCATATTGAAAGAACCGACAGTTCACTGAAATGCGTTAATATCAATATTTTTCGCTGCGAATTCTCACGGTCTAGTGTAGATATTTTATTAATTGAACGTCAAAGGACCATTACCAGATAATAATTAAGAACGAAATATTGACTGGACTGTGACCAAACAGTCGTTTCTGTAATTAATCGCGAACTGGTGACGCCTTTATCAGCTCAATCTATGGCTGTTTCTTTGAAGTTATTTACCTTATTTTAATATTTAAATGTAGAATAATGTTAAAAGCAGATAAACGCATTATCTGTTAAACACATAACTCGTAATTAATCGATCAATATTTAGCACAAACTACGTATAGCTTCCATCGCTGAATGGCTGAATCGTGGCGACATGACACGCAGCAACGTGTCAGGGTTCAAACCTCGCACAAAGGTAATTCGTTTTTTTGAATTATTAAACGTTTTGTTAATTTTATTTATTTTTCAAACATACGGTTCCACAGCGAGTCTCTCGTTTTCTTTTTGGTAAACTAGTTAATGCCTTACCTAGTTTAGCTTAAAATTTGTAAAATAATAAAACAAATTAATTATTTAAATTACATAATTTAAATAATTCATTTATTTTTATTAATTATTATTTAATTTACATTATTTAAATAATACATTTGTTTTTATTATTTTTACAAAAGGTTTTAAACTTAATAAAATAATTACTTATAATAGCCATGTTTTATTATCTTCACTACATAATTTAATTACAAAAATATTGGACAATATATTTTTTTCTGTACTTAATTCTAATATACAATGGGAGTGAATTAACATGTTACATAGGTAGATTATCATATTTTTGATCCAGTAACAATAACATCACCCACATGTATAATATTTTATAGCTTCATTATGATTACGTTGTATCTTCCACTTTAGGAGGAACGGAGATTGTAAGCTACTGCTCAAAAATAAATAGGAAATAATAGCAGCCTATTGATGTCCCAATGCTGGACACAGGCCTACATTCACTAATGAGAATGTATTCTGCTAATATATACTTTTAATAATATATAATAAAATTATACTTTGTAAGTACCTAAGAGCACCTCTTTCGCCAACAAACTGCGTGTATAGTTTGGTGATTTTGTTAAAAATATTATGTTTATGTAAGTATAATAAGTAAATAAATAATAATAATAATAACACTTTATTTCGGACTCTGGAATAAAAAGTTTAATAATTAAAAGGTGCGCCTTCGTAGATTTTCCGTGCCGGTCTCCGAGACGTCTCAAGCTCGTAGGTGGTTCCGTACCGTCCGAGTCGTGATACCGTGTGCTGCTCCTGTCACACTGGTGTTAGCAAACGGATCGGCGGTATGAACTGCTACAATCTCTCGATGCCAAGGCGAGTCATTTGTTAAAGCCACAACTGTTAGACCAGGCTTAAGACAGATTCAGCGTAACGTCTAATCTATAGCCGAACAGCTTTCCCCTCCAATGAAAAAGCATACAAAAGAACATTAAAAACAATCATAATATGAAATAGCAATACGCACGCGATCCATTACTTGAACATTCGATATAGGTACCTAATGACATCACAAATTTCCTATACTTCATTAATATAATTATAATATGTATTTTAAATAACATTATATTATGCTCCAAACTCTTAACTATAGTTTATTAAGGTAAAAACATATTGTTACTTATTGTAAATATAAATTAATAACAGCTAATTAGTCACCCATCGAAACATAAACACATTCGATTTTCTATTGATTCCGGCTACCAGTGGCCGCTGTGCACGTTTAGAAACTAATACTTATTAACTTGTTTATTACTTACCGATATCATCAATAAATTGTCTTGCTATTTCGCTTTTCGAAATGTTCTGTTGATGCAACACAACGATTTCAGCTTTGTGAAACACTCATAGGTGATGCATATTTACATAACTAACGAAAAAGATCAAATAAAGAAACTATCAGTAGTATCAGTAATAGTCTTTAAAGTAGTGACTCACGATTCAACAACTAAAGCCGTGAAAGTATCTTAAATATATGTAGGTAGTTTGCTTTTAAACGGATAAATATGTAATATAGTCTAGTGAACAAGTGCTTCTTTGGTCAACTTTTTTCAGCAGTCTCGGGAAAATATGAACGAGATGTCATTCGATTCGGAATAGCAGGTAGATGATTTTTGAAAATATTCATGTGCCGCTTGCAGAAACTGCAAAAGTTATAAACAATCAAAAGTCTCAATTGACTCCCGGGAGTTGAGACTTTTCTTATGACCAATATTTATAATTTTCCCAGAGGGATGAAAATACGTCCGAAAACAGGTACTCTGGCTTGCGCAACCCACGTCTACTTCGGACACTTTATCAATAAAAATTATTTAAACGTATTGAATATAAAATTTGAGAAACGAAAAATTCAGGGACCTACTGGATAGATAAATGAACAATAATCCGGCGGATTTTTTTTATCGCAGTTTTACAATTAGTTATGCAATAGTTAATTAATAATTTTTTGCTGCTTGAACATAAACATTGCAAGTGTGATAATTGTTAAACTATACATTTGAGATTTTTTTCCTTTCTTGGAGCTATTCTTGAAAGGCTTCAGAATAGATCCTCGTTAGAAAAATTAAAAATAAATTAATTTTGAATCTTTTTTTAGATTTGGAAAACTCAATTCGTTTTTGAGATATTTGCAAAAAAACGAAACTCCTGGTTTTTTTTTAGTTAATTGTTTATATCTTTGCAATTTCTGCAAGCGGAAATTGAATTTTTTCAAAAATCATCTACATGCCATTCCGAATCGAATGACACCTCGGTTATATTTTTTCGAGACTGCTGAAAAAAGTTGACCAAAAAGCACTTGTTGACTAGACTAATTCTAATAGAAATAAATATCATATTATAAGTGCTTATAACACAACTATAAATATGAGACAATCGCTGTGGAATCGTATGTTTAAAAGAATGAATAATTTTAACAAATATACCTATCTAATAATTCAAAAAGAACATATCACCAATGTGCGAGGTTCGAACCCTTACATGTTACTGCGTGTTGCCACGGACTTAGCCATTCAATCACGGAAGCTATGCGTAGATTGTGCTAAATATTGATCTGGTGTTACGAGTTATGTTTTTAACAGACAACGTGTGTGTGTGCGCTGGCTGCTGCTTTGGTCATGAGTGCGTAGCTGTACCGTATATGTGTGCATGCGCGGCGAATAGTTTTACAGACCGACATAATGTTATAGTGTGCGTGCCTGGTAACTTATCTTGTTTGTAGACTGTACAGTCGGCCTGAAACTTCGTTATTTATATTTTATGGTAGGCTACAGATCAGATCGGCCCATTCTTAACAAAAACTATATAAATATTCGTACATTAGAGCACCAATATTGACATCACCAAAAAATCCTTTTGTCTTGGGACACCGAAGCAATATTACATCTATCTCATATTTATCACTCTCGATAGCTCTTCTAAGCCGGCGACCTGTTTTACCAACTTCATAATCAAAATATATAGACATTTTCCGTTCAGACAAGTATTTATGTACTATTCACAAAAAGTAATAACAGCTCCCCTTGATTTTTAAAAGAATTGACAAATCTCAAATTATTTTAAACTAGATGGTCGTGAAATAAAAGAGAATCATGTTTTAAACTATGCAAATATATTACAACCATAATTTACATTATAAAATTATTAAAATTATACATTCGTTTAAATAAAATGACACAGCAATATATTGTTATTATTTAGATATTTAAAACGAAAGATACATCAATTCTTGAAGAAATTGTTTATCTGAAAATACTGATAAAAATTAAGTACGCATTCTGATGGTTTCCAAACTTTTTTTATTCATAAGCTGCCTATAACCACAAAATGTCTCTTTTAGTGACTTTGTGTATTCTTATTAATTGTGCTAGAGCTTAATTAGATTTGCTTGTATGAGAAGTAGGTATATTTGAAGGCATAATTTTATCAGTATCAAAAATGTTAGTACCGGTTATAACTAAAACTATACTAAAACAAGATTAGGTTTTATTCCAATGCAAGATAAACTAAAAAGGATTCTAAGAACTTATAAAACTACCAATCAAAATACTATATCAATCACATCTATAGACAAATTGAATAAATCTTAAAGAATGCTATACTATATAATTATTTGCTCAGCACATAATTTTATAGTATTCAAATATACATCAAGCAAAAATTCTATTATTACCGACAAGAAAACATCTATTTAATATGTCACAAAAACTTGAGTCAAACCATCGACAAACACAAAAATAAATTGTATTAAAAATCTCAATAATGTCTATAATTACAAAATGATTTTCATACGAAAACCATAACTAATATTACTGTAAGGCGTAGTACACACATCTTAGTACAACCGTGTAATAAAAAAACAATAAATCCGAACGGGTGTATTAAGATAGATGGACTAACACTCAGTCTGAGTTCTTAAATTAAAGGCGGAAGGTTTTTGGCTCGCACTAGGTGCGAATGGGACTTAGACCTGCTAACATTATTGGGGGTAGTCCTGACTGTTAAACTGGCGACTGTGTTTTGTCTTTGAAGGTTGACCTTGTTCGCACTGAGTGGCGTGCGGGGAGTGGCGAACCCGTCGTTGTTGAGCTTGAGAGCCAACCGCGTGAGGCGAGTGGGAGTGTAAAGGTTGTTTTTCGGTGTCATAGGCATATTGACTTGCTGTATGTTTTCTTTCCCGACTTTAGGCGTCAATGGGGTTTTCACCCTCGGCGTTTTTTTTGGGGTGGGACTCGTCTCGTCAATGATGTTGTACACGATGGTTGGGAGGTTAGCTTCGTGTGCTTTGGGGTTGGCCATGGAACTGCGACCGATTTGTTTTTCGTTAATGCCATCCTGGAAAGAAAATATTAATAATTAAAACACATTCATGACTCTAAACTCTTTTTACACTAGTAAAATAATAATCATCTATCAGATCTCTCGGATAAATCATCTATCAGATTATAACTCACCTTAAAATCTGTGTAAGTAGTCAGTAACGTGGTCTCCATGAGCGGGTCCTTGTTCGTGGTTCGAGATTCCTCTTGCGATGCAGTCGAACGAGTTCCGTTTATGGAACGTCGTCCTGTACTACGACGCTTGCCAACAGACTGTAGGTATAAGAATATTATGTTAACTTGATTTTCTAGCAGAGGAATAGTGCACAAACGTATATAACGTATGTATGCTACTGCATACAAATGTTTTTAAAAATGTACACAACACTAAATATTAAGGATTCTGGCCAAAGTGGCGCTGGGTGTTGATAGGACGTTGATGAAAGCAGTTAGTTTAAATAAATAGGGATAATATAATTCGCAAACGAATTCAATTGCGTGTAATCCAAATAACCGAATGTAATACTTTATTAAAATATTTTCAGGTAAGGCAATGTTTTTGTCATCCAAATATCATATTCATGATCATCCCAAGCAAGTAAAAACATATTATTGAGTATGTTCAATGTTGATATAAGTGCAATAATTAAAACTGGGCTCTCATGGTACTTAACTAGTAATTATTTGTAATGATACGATCAAAAATGAAAATAAAATGCAAAACATCTCTTTAAAAAGTCTCGACGGGTTGACATGGCGCTCTCGTATAAACGTGTTTTAAAAATAGTAGAAGTGATTGAATAGAAAAAAACTATGCTTTCAAATCAATATAAACCGTAAAGACAATTAACTAATGTTGATAAACAAGTGATAAGCTCATGTAAATGAAGAAACACTACGTGATTCACTAAACTGACTCACAATTGTAAACTGTAATTATTAGTGTGGCGCAAAGTGATAAATAAATAATTATCCGTAAAAACACATAAACAGTGTGTTTTAAAGACATATTTTTATCGGCTAATATTCTGAAAATCACTCACTAAGGTAACTTAATATTTTTCACAAAAACAGTTACAAACTTTTAAACAGTGCACAATGCTAGAGACAAAGAGCTAGTATTTAAAGCCCAGAAAAAATGTATATGTGCTATAGCAAATATATTTGCACCTAAGTCTTGCAAACCGTATTTTAAGAAATTTAAGATGTTAACACTTGCTTCAATTTATATTGTATATGAAGTTGTCGTTTTTGTAAAAATAAATAAATCTTTATTTGGCGAGCTTAAGTCAAAGAGAAATATTCAAAAGATTTCTACTGTGCCTCATAAAACTGCTCTCTTTGATAAAAGTTTCTTCAGTATGGCAACAAAGACATATAATAAAGTACCAACTCAGATCATGAACATTCCAGAATAAAAAAAATTTAAATAAAAATCATTTACGTAACTGGTTGATTGAAAAAGTATATTACACAATCTAAGATTTCCTTAATGACAACATTAATTAGATATTTGATTTTGTTAGCTATATAAAATGAGCATGATTTTTCTTATTTCTTTGTTTGAATTTGTAATTGTTGTATGCATAACCGCAGGACATACTGGTAACCTATGTTTTATATGTACACCTTTTTTGACCTATACCCATAATAAATGAATTTGATTCGATTTGATTTGAAAAAGCTTTTGTACTCTATAATCAGACTAAACCACAATCACCAAAATTCAGAAAAATGGTCATCGCCTACTTACCGTGCGTTTATGTTTAAGAATACTGCCATTGACGGTCTTGGGAGTCTTCTTTCCATCGTTTCCATAGTCCAGTTTCCTTTTAGCTTCAGGACAAAGTTTACCCTCCGCCACAACTCTCGCTGCCAGTCGCCCGCTGATACGCCTGGTGAGAAAATAATTTAGTGTTTTATAAAAAATAAACAACGCGATAAAATCTGTATAAAGTTTGTTTAATTTCAAAATAATAATTTTTTTTAAGAAGAGATGCCAACAATTTGCATTGACGCTATATAGATACACTATAAAGTTTGACTTGCTAATACAAAACCTAAAATAAGATTACTAAATACAACTATAACTTATGGGTTTTGGCATGTTATAATTTTGAAGTTGCAGTACATGCAACATTAAAAGTATTAATTTATTTTAAGGAGATATTATTTATCCAGTTAGTATTTTAATTACTATGGTCAAATACTTGTAAGGTACCACATGATATTGTGTTGGGTTTAGACGTTTACATGTCTTTTTTTTTCGCTGTAGGGCATGTAGCTTTGTACAGAAGAATCTAACTCATTACACAGTATTTTTGTGCTTCAGTACTCAAAAGATATAAACAAGTTCTTCTTTATCTGTCTGTCGTATCTTTAAAGGGTTTTATATTTTGGACTATAATCAAATACGTGTTATTGTAGCGCAAATACCAACATTAAAAAAATATCAAATACCTACTGAATATAAAACACTACATGTACCTGCGGTTTCACCCGCGTTTATCGTTACTGCGCCGCCCCCGTGGGTCGTAGCGTGATGTTATATAGCCTATAGCCTTCCTCGATAAATAGGCTATATTATGTTATATATCCCTAGGGATATAATTATATACCGTAACATAGTTCTACGAAAGCGATTCATTACTATCTTACTAGGAATATAACTATTATAATACGGTTCAAGTTTAGTGATATAATTATTTTACTTGATTAAGTTTAGTAAAATAATTGTCGATTGTATTGCTGGATGGTCACAAAAAAAAATAACCACGAAGGCTACGACGGGAGCAGAGCTCCCGCCGTAGCCTTCGTCGTCGCCGCCTTCGTCGGAATGCTAAGAGTCGGGACTCGAGGCGTTTTACGGTTTATGTAGTATAGTCTGTAACCAGGACGCACGTACTCACGTCACAGATTTAAAAAAAAACATTACAATATATACGCGACCAGTTTCCTATGGCTGCGTTTTGGCCTTGTATAGATTGGAAAATACGCGTACGCGTCTAAAGACGTTCGCGAAAGCAAACATCTCGGCACCCTAATAAAAACAAAAAGCAAATACCTATATTCTATTCATGATTTTTATTTTATTACTGGAAATATTTACTATTTTGTTATATATTGTTAATATGTAATTTCTAATCCCTACTTCCCTAGTAATATTATAAATGCGAAAGTAACTATGTCTATCTATCTGTTACGCTTTTACGCCTAAACCACTGAACCGATTTTGATGAAATTTAGTACAAAGATAGAGTAGACCTTGGGAAAGAACATTTTTTACAACAAAAGGTTTTACAACAAAACCTTTTGTTGTAAAAAAGATATTAAGAAAGGGGTTGAAATAATGGATGAAAGTTTGTATGGGAATTCCTCATTATCGCACCTAAACCACAACCGATTTTGATGCAATTTGGTACAGAGATAGACTAGACCTTAGGAAAGGATATAAGTTACCTTTTGTTGTAAAAAAAGGCATGAAGGGGTTGAACTAAGGGATGAAAGTTTGTATGGTAATTCGTCATTATCGCGCCTAAACCACTGAATTGATTTTGAAGAAATTTGGTACAGAGATAGACTAGACCCTGGGAAAGGACATAGGCTACCTTCTGTTGTAAAAGAAATCATGAAGGGGTTGAAATAAGAGATGAAATAGAAGGAAGGATGAAGGTCTTAGTAGACAATGTTATGGACACTGAACTAGTGACATTGTACTCTATAGAGTATCTCAACTCTTTAGAATTATCGGGAGTGCCTTCCCATAAGTTCAGGCTGAAAGTTAGCATTCCAGTCATGTTAGTGAGAAATCTTGACGCACAAAGGCAGGTAATGGCAAAAGGAGAAAATTTCAATTTCCCATATTCCGATAATTCCGACCAATTTCATTTCAGTTTATAAGAGTACAGATGCCCCTAAAAGCAGCATTTACTATAATAATAAACAAAACTGTTTTCCATGGGCAACTCTATATGGCGTGCTCACGAGCATTAAACCCGTAAAATCTTTATGTTTTAGCAAAGGATGTAAAATTTACTTTAAAAAAAAAAATTAAAATAAGCTATTTGCTAAATAAACCAAAACATTTATAAGTTCATTATTTGCAACATAAGTTTCTTAAAAAATTTAAAATGCTGCCCAAAGAAACTATTCCACGCGGACGAAGTCGCGGGCAAAAGCTAGTCAATTACATTTAATCGCCGTCGATGGCAAAACAACAACTTGCCTATTCAACTGTTATATATGACGTATTTCCTGTAAACTACACATGTTTGAAGCAAATAAATATATATTTGTCTAAAAGAGTATCTTTTACAATTCGTTATTGTAACCAAAATTAAGCCAATAACGTCGCCTTTTACATCGCCTCGAACACTACCGAATACAAAAAAAAAGATAATATCTTACAAAACTCATACTACGCCTACAATCTAATGTAATTACATTTTTCAATACTAATTACTTCATGCTTTTCTGAACAATGAAGCGGTAATGACTATGCAGGTAGTACCAACGATTTGTTCTACATGTATAATAAGCACATTATATAATGCAATAGAAACATTTCTCATTCCATCTACTTACACAACAAGTCAAGTATATCAAAGTCGAATTATTTTGTTTCGACCACTACTTATCATCAATCAAACAAAACTTGCCTCAAACAATTATGACGTAAAGGTGTTTTCACATCAATAAATTCACAACCGCGCACTGAAATAGCAAAGGAATGAAAAATATTATCTAAATAACGTGTGCGATGTGTGCGAAGTGTTGTGATGTAACAAATGATTTCCTCCATACCAAGGTATGAATAACACCTATAATTATTTTTTTCTGCGTTATAAATTTAGGATATACCGCTTCATGAATAAAGAGGCCGTTTTGCGAAATTTAATTATAAGTTGTACCTACTGTAAAAGCTGATTGGTAATATTACGTGTTTGCTAGTAGAGCCTATCTCTAGTAGCTATCAGATAGTAAAATCATGATTTTTAATTACCTATACTGTTGCTTGATCGAGTTTAAATTTACATTTAAATGTATATAGGAATGTTAGTGTTAAACAACTAAGTTTGCGATGTCTGCACTCTGGTTACTTTCAAACAATTCTACATGAAGTTAATGAATCAAAAATATGAAAACCCATTTTATAATATCACAAATACTGTAAGAAATATGCATATTACAATGACGACCAATAGTGGCACCAAATTTTTATATTTTTAATATCGTCCACACTTACCTCTTGACAGTGGAGATAGCAGATCTCTTTAGCGCCGACAAGTTGTTAGTAAACGTAGTCACAGCTTTAGTCGCGCTGCCCGTAATTAGCTGTCGCTTGGTCGGCGGCCTACGAATCAAAAGTGCTGGTATATAGTCAATATCACATAGCTTATAACTTAAGTTAACCAAACACCCATACATTTGAAAATAGTGGTCAAATAATATTGAATTTGATATTCATATACATGTCTAATGGTAATTGATGTAATGATGATAATTATAAATACTGTTGCAGTACAATTTAAAATAAAGGCCTTTTTTAATGTTATAAAATTAAATTAATAATTTAAAGCACATTACTATTTATTTGTAATAGGTTTATCATGTGATATCCGTTATCCAAATGGTATACTAAAATTCCATGGCGGAATAAGTTATAAAATTTGAGTTGACAGCAGTACCAAAAAAAATTTATGTGCCTTTCTGAGGCACACACAAGGTCAGATTTTTGTAAATGGTCAGCTGTCTGGCACGACACGAAAATTTAAATTTAAATATTTGAATGAATTTATGTTATTACTTTCCTTGCAGTTAAAGAACTATATTTAGTTGTTATAGACAGTATATGATTAGAGAGAGATGCGGCATGAAAGTGGATATTGTGACGAGAATAGAAAAGGGTATGTTAAGCTAGTTTGGGCATGTAGAAAGAATGGACGAGAAAAGTCTGACTAAGAAAGTTTATAAGGCTAGTGTAAATGGAACAGTCGCAAGGGGAAGACCTAGGCAAACGATTCTTGATCAGATCGGAGACGTTCTGAATAAAGGCCAGATTAAGAGCACCTTAAATCGACGAGCGTGTATAAGGAATGTTATGAAAGTGAAGCCAGAGAAGTGTGTCAGGATCGTAGCAAATGGAAATCCGTAGTCTCTGCCTACCCCTCTGGGAAACAGGCGTGAATCTATGTATGTATAGACATTATGAGCATAGCGATTGGTCTGTAAACAATGGTTTATATACCTGTTCTTCTCTGCGGTGGCGGGGAAGCCGGCGGCGGTGCGGTTGCGCTTGCCGAGCGGCGACGTGGCCAGCGAGCGGAACAGCGGCGTCGTCGGCGTCAGCGCCTGCTTGCGGAGGGACACCTTGTTGTGACGCTCCTAAAAGGAAAACACATATTACACATACATACTAATTCTAGACATTCAAGTAAAATCTTGACGATGTAACTGCTTGCTAACTTTTATTGAAAAAGAAAGTCTTCAATAAACCATTTAATGCGTTGTTAGCTTAAACAACTATAGCAGTATTTATTTCCTTAAATTTAAAAAGTCACCTGACATAATTATGTAAGTACTTAATGAATATTGTTTCGTCAATACTAGAGTGAGTTAAAACATGCAGCATATCATAGCACAATGATTTCAGAAGCAAAATAAACAACAAAATATTATTTTCGTAGAGGCTGTTCACGCTCGGTGCAGTAGATCGCAAGTATTGTGCGTGCAGCTATCGTACGTCTTTATGTATTTTAAGATCACTAATATCATCATCAGAAACAACCCCGCACTATCATTGACCACTTAAAAGTATCTTGAAAAATCTATACTCTAAGTATATTGTACTACAGTCAAAATGTCACATAATAGATTTCTATACGAATCAGCTAACCATTAAGCTAAGCGTCCACAGGTCGGTAGCGTACGCATCGGACACATCGCATCAAACACATTATTTTTTCATACTGCGTCCACTGTATCGGCATCGATCGGATTGCCGACGCAAGTATCAGCAATCGGATTACCGATGCCAGTTTCATTCGGATTTTCTTAGTGATCGTACGTGTGTTTGTGAGAATGGAGGAAAGCGAAGAAGAACAATTTGTCGTTATTGCTCAAGTTTGTTAGCAGAAGAGGAAGAAAATGCAAAAACATTTGTGCAAGCTACTATTCTTAAGCAACATGCACTAACTCTTTACAAGCGAGGAAATATAAATACACGCCGCAATAATCCAGTTGTCATGTCATCGCAAATTAGAACGTCTTTTAGTCGTAAATTCTTTATTTTTCTCGGGCCCTACATATATAAAAAAGTTAATAAATTTCTGTGTATCTACCCTCTTAACACTTATCAATGCAACATTACTGTTCTTGAATGGCTCCTAAAGCTATCTTATAATGAAACTGAAGATCTCTTGACGGTTCTGGTATAATCATTGGCGCTGTCGGCCTCTGACACACACACACATACGCGCACGCACGCACGCACGCACGCACGCACGCACGCACGCACGCACGAACGCACGCACGCACGCACGCACGCACGCACGCACGCACGCACGCACGCACGCACGCACACACACACACACACACACACACACACACACACACACACACACACAAAACCATGTCTTTTTAGTTTTTTGATTTTTTTTAGTTTTAGCTTTTAGTACCCTTTTTATGTTTTGTCTTCGTTTATGTTTGTATAACGTGGTTCCATGCGGAGACCTGGTGACCTGTAATACAGGTATTCTTATACCTACCACAGGCACCAGCGATCCTCTACCGAAATATTATTGTTAATGTTCTATATGTTACGTTGATTATGTTCCTATGTGTATCTCGGTTTTGGTGAGAAATAAACGATTATTATTATTATCTAAAAAAGAAAACATAATATCGAAGCGAGCGCGCGGGGCGCGTACACTGATCGGCATTCCGTATGACGTCATCGGCACGCATCGCAAGTTGCCTCTCAGAGCATCGATGTCGGCATTGCCGATGTGCGATCCGTACAATGCGGATCAGTGGACGCACTTGTGTGACATTCTATACAAAGAATACTACTATCCGTTAAATGCGATGCGTCCGATGCGTACGATACCGACTTGTGGACGCTTAGCTTTAGAAAGACCTAAATAACACCACAATATATATTTTTTTAATTTATGTTACCAGATGTATTATAAACTAACGGTTTTGTCATTGTCATAAAAATTATCATGAAAAATACTACCGCTTTTCTGGATAGATGGCGTTGTACTGTTTTTCTGAATCGCGCTTTGGTTTCGTTATCGCCAACACTATAATAATAATATACTCATGAGCAAATTATAAATTTTTGTCAATTGCTCAGATAAATTCATGCCAGCTTTGTTCTATAGTATGATCTTATATTAATAAATTGTCTTTGATCGCTGCCCTATATAAACATACATTTTTTATAATGAAATATTAACGCATTCCTAAGCAGACATAGATTGTTTTAGAAATAACTATATATTTCTGTCTTGTAAGCATGTCCTAAAAAACAAACTCATTAATCGAAGGTCTCGGCCTCACACAAAGTAGTCGCATTCACCATCGCTGCACCACAGAGGTTATCGATCAAATAGTTGCGATTTAGTTATAATTCGACTAAAATCAGTGACAATAATTGTTTATTATTCAGATGCAAGATTATAAAACTTTAAAATATTCGAGTTCCTGTTGCCGAACTAACTGCCCATTGATAGTCTGTTTCCAGAATAACGGCAGTAAGAATGTTTGTCTGTTGTTAAAGCGTCATGCAAAAGCTTCTCAGGAGTTTGATAAAAATTGTTGTTTCGTGGCTTCAGATAATAACTTAGCCACATTTTATCGAACTACTTTCAGTACTGATATGATGCATAAGTCCACGCTTATAAAGTTGCGAACAAAAATCTAATTTTAATATCAGTTGTAGTATTAGTATACTTACAGCCTTCCTGGTCTCCCATTCGTCTTCCATGAGCTGAAGTAGAGGCTTGCCATCAACAGTGAATATATTTCCAGTCTTAGCTTCATATTCAGTCACCAGATCGCGGATTTGTGCTTCAATCTTCGGTAGCTAAAACAAAAATAAAATGTAAGTAATACCAAAGATATAAATCATATATGCGCCCTACAACATCTAAAAATGGCCACCTTTCTGGATGTTAAGTTGTCTTCTGGCACACAATGCTAACATAAAATCTGAATTATAAATATAGCATTGTCACGCTCATTCATATTGAACATTGTAGGCTATTGTTCTTTATGGTGTAAATATAATATCAGTTATTTTTAATGTGGACACATTTTCGTTCGATCTATGCATTGAAGGACCATATTATAAGTAGTCCACTTAGCTGTAATGATGATAGATCGTTAGTTATAGGAACCAGGGATGTTGCGAATATTCGCATCCGCATCCACAATTGCGGAGCTTCCGCATCGATTTGGACATCTGCATCTGCATCCGCAATAATCAACACGGATGTTAATGCGGATCCAGATATAGCGTAGATTACGGTAAGAAAGAAATCAGTTGTTCAGTAGTACGTGTTTAATTTATGAACCTTTGCAAAACAGGCTAGGCTGCGAAGGCGGTGATATTATATAATTTTTATTAAACAAGATGAACAATTTTCATCAACATCCGCAATTGCGGAGCTTCCGCATCGTTTTGGACATCCGCATCCGCGGATGTGAGTCTTCAAATATCCGTATCCGCATCCGCATCCGCGGATGTCTAAAAATCTGCATCCGCAACATCCTTGATAGGAACCAAACGCTACTGACTACTGAAGCTTTTATTTTTGAGGCAATAAAAATATGCAGTATTCCCATAATTTAAGACCTATACAATATACAAGGAACCTTGCATATTTTCATGTGTCCTAAAATGTAGCACTTTGTTGTGGTACTCACATTACTGGCAATAGCTTTCCTCTCCTTCTCCTCACGTAAGAGTTGTCCGCCGCGGTTGTGGTACCGGCCAGGTTCCGTTGCCCGCGCTTCTAGTTCTGTCATCTTCAGCCAGAGATTCTTGCGTGTCACCACCAGCTCAAATATGTGCCTGCCACAAAACATAACATGTTATTGTATGACGTCATTTCGACATTATTGCTTTCGAACAAGTAACATGAATACCAATTATTGTTCATATAACAAAATATTTATTTTGTTATGTAAAATAGCAGAAAATAATAATTACAAATTATATGGCCTCTGGTAGTAACCAGTGGCCATATAATTTGTATTTTATCAAGATTTGGATCCTTTTCGGTAGGTGTAAAACATAAGATTTTCTACTCTAAATTCAGTACACTTAACAATGCATTGCAGCACTTCCGTTTTAACCCTTTATTGTAGAAATATCTCCCTTTTCGTTTAACATATGGCTACGGATAATCACAGTCCGACGCGTATTAACCCGTGATACATCACAAATTTTATTACAGGTAAGTACTTACTTGTGATCATTATAGAACTTGGTGATCTTCTCAAGATAGAGCTCATGCAGCGTGAGTGTGTCCTCGGTGAAAACATCCTGCTTGTAGTGCACGAACTCTTCGCGTTCCCGGCTCGAATACATCACGTTGTCCCACATCAGCTTTATCTTGGTACGTACGTTAGCCACAAACACCTGTACAGAACATGTTTATATACTTCATAAGAATATATGTATAAGATTCTTTACAACAATCTGTTCAATTTAGAGTAAAATATATTTGTTTTTAAAACAACACCTGTACTAGAAATAATTCATGTATAGTGGGCGACTTTACAAACATTTAAACAATAGACACAATATACTTTGTGTCCTAGTCTTGGCACAGTCATCTCACACATTTTTGTCTTGTGTGGGAGGCAAAGCCACAACATTACGCCAACCGTGCAGTCATCACATGTTAATAATACACAAAAATATAAGAATTTGTTTGGTTGATTTTACACATTGTTTTAATATTAAGTATGTAAAACACATTTACAAAACATAACACAAATAATAGAGATGTTATATTTCGAATATAAACACTTAAGAATCACAAAGTTTTGTGCCCTGCAGTGGCCGAAACCACAACCTTAGGCGCCCTAACAGTAGTAACACACCTTTAAAACTCTGCGTCAAACGCATAATTCTTTACAAATTTATTTATACATCATTTCAGGCATAAATACCGGTAATTATCTAGCCTACCTACCTACTATATACGTAGGTACGTATTTAAAGCGAAATCTTCAAATTTGTAATATGTTAGCGTCCGCAAAGCCATAAAATCATGTTTCGTTTTTTTTTCTGTAACGGTGTTCCCGCGGTTTCACGCGCATTTATGGTTACTGCATCGCCTCCGTGGGTCGTAGCATGATGTTATATAGCCTATAGCCTCCCTCGATAAATAGGCTATCCAACACAAAAATAATTTTTCAATTCGAACCAGTAGTTCCTGAGATTAGCGCGTTCGAAAAAACAAACAAACAAACCCTTCAGCTTTATAATATTAGTATAGATAGGCTTGCGTTTGACCGCGATCTCACCTGATCTTAAGTGAAGATGCAGTCGACGATGGAGCACGTTTGCCTAGAAGATACCTATCCACTCATGACTTGAAGGCACTCAGATTGTACTCATTGGGAAACAGACTTAGATAGTGAGTTCCACTCCTTTGCGGTACGCATTATAAAAGTGGAAGCCAAGCGCTTCGTGCGTAAATGTGGTATATCCACCATGTACCTGTGCCGCTGCTCTGTTTGTCTGGTCGTCCGATGGTAAAAAGGGGAAGGAGGAATCAAATTATGCAGTTCCTCTGCACACTCCCCGATAAAAAACCGAAAGACTGCCAACCTACAACGATGCTCCAAGCTTCGGAGTCGTTTATTGACCAGTTGGTCATCGCTGATAAGTCTTCTGGCCTTACGCTTTAGGCATGAAATACTGCCTCACCTTACTGAGGATGCCCAGCTTTTTGGCAGCTAGTTGGGCTTTTGTATCAATATAGGAGCCAAAGTTAAGGGTTGGAGTCAATGACAAACCTAGAAGCTCAAGACGATCAGTTATCGGCACGGATACATCTCGGAAAGTTGGAGCCAGTTGAAATGGGCTCTTTTTTGCGGAGAACAGACTCGCCTAAGTCTTAGAGGCATTGAACTTAACCATGTTGGCATCACCCCAATCGGAGACTGCCTTCAAGGGTGAGTTCATACGCTCGATCCTGGCTTCCCGGAGCAACTGAATTTGTGCTCCACTGGCCATGGCGCTGGAGACATAATTCTCTACAAGCGTGTTGTCGTCTGCATACCCAAACGTACCGAGTTTTAGCAGATCGTTAATATGCAGCAAAAAGAGTACTGATCCCTGTGGGACCCCGGCATTAATTGCCTTTTGTTCGGACGAGTAGCCATCAATAACTACTCGAATCGAGCGGCACCTCAAGAAATCTGCTATCCAAACGCAAAGGCCAGTGGGTAGGCCAAAGGACAGAAGCTTGCTGATAAGGCGATAGCCTTATAGGCCTTCGACAGGGTCTGGCATGATAATGCCAGACCCTGTCGAAGGCCTTTGAGATATCAAGCGAAACAGCCAATGCTTCGCCGTGTTTCTCGATGGCCTCGCTCCATAAATGCGTTGCATACACTAGAAGGTCTCCAGTGGACCGGTGTCGGCAAAACCCATATTGCCGGTCAGTGAGTAGACTATTTAATTCTAAGTATGACAGGAGTCTGTTGTTTAGTATACGTTCCATACTCTTACAAAGTATGGAGGTAACTAAAATGGGTCTGAAGTTCGCAGGGTCGGCTCGACTGCCTTTTTTTGGCACGGGCTGCACATTAGCAAGCTTCCAAGAGTTCGGCACTTGTCCTGTTGCCAGAGAGAGGCGGTACAGACGTGTCAGCACGCGTGACAACTCACGTGCGCAGGTCTTCAGTTCTATGGCTGGGATACCATCTGGACCACTGGCCTTGTTTACGTCAAGTTATATATCGGATTCACATTTACACATAACGTATTTAACGATCGTACACCAGTAAAGAGATTATTGTTCTCATATAGTTTGCTTAGTCTGAATACGCTGAATACGTCTGAAAAAGCCTTCACCTTACAGGTAAAACTACGTAGGTGTAATTTTGCTCCACCTAAGATTTTTATAAGTGTTAATCTGTATAAACGAACTAATGTTAAAAACAAATGTAAGTATTCTCTAAGAGTGTCATATCAAGCGTACGTAACCGAAGCCATTTGATAACACCACTCTCAATTTTTAAACAGACAACTTACGCACTAGTCTATGCGCTTGTGTTGTGGGGTACTTTGCAAATATTGAAATGAAACAACACCCAGACTCAAAACAACTATTGATGAATCATAAATTTTTTTTGTCTCGAGTGCCCACAACTCAACATCAAACCTACAACACTCAGCGCATTGGCATTAGCGATGCTTAAATCACATGTGAATCTACCTTTAGCTATACGCGAACCGTTATTTCTAGTTCATGTAACAATTAAAATTTACGGCATATAGATCGATATTGACGATCTATACCAGTAGTGAGTGAAAGTAACTGATTTTATATTCAGTCATGCTCAATCTAAGCCAGTTTACTACTTTACATAATACGTAATATTTAAGATAGATCAAACAGTACAGTCTATAAACTTCCACGAGGTTATATTATGAATGTATAATTTCGTCGTTTCATAGTCTGTTATTAAGTACAGTTGTCACTTATCTTAGAACTGATGAAATCTAACTGTTGAAAGTTCCTGTGTAACTGTTACACTTTCAGAATCTGATACTGTTAGATCAATATATAAAGTTGATCTAGATATTACGAATATGCGGCAAAATGTTTTGAATAGTACCTACAGATAAATTGTGTATTGAGGAGGAACACAGGATAAATTAATAAAAAAGTTAAATCATTATAAATAAATGTCTGTGTCTTGTTAGTGTCTATGAGCAACTTTACACACACAGGCCCTATAATTGAGTAGTATAGTTTCAAAACACGCCAAAGCGATATCAGAACAAAAATAATGTTCCGATTGAATATGAAGCTTCGTTGCTCCTATCGCATTGCACTGATAGTTTTCAATAAAACCCACTAAAATTCTATTAAATCAGCTCACAAAAGTAGCAGTTTGTTGCAAACATCGCTAAAAGAGTCTATTTATATTATGTCTTAAATGTTTTTTTTAAGATTTACCATTATTTGGTAAAAAGTATTTTAGAGGATTTTAAAACTAGACTACTCAATTATGTAACATAAAATTGAGTGATCCACAGGCAAATGCAAGAATCTCTCCTAGCAATACGTATTTGGATAGGTATTCTCTTCGTAAATGTTTCAATAATTGAAATCATTAACAAGAAAGATGTATGTGATAAACTGTTTAAAATATCACCTTTTCTATTATTCTATTTGACACGGTTTTTACAAGACCTCAATTACTTTACAGGTACATTCACGGTGAATTTCATCTAACTTGCATTACCTAATCATGGTCACAAATTTACCCATAATCAATGCAATATTGTAATAACTACATATAAGTTGCAAAAAAATAGATTCTCAATACAATTATCTTTTGAAATCAAATATTTTACTTAAGTGTTACCTGTATCTTCTGCTTTTTAATTTGGTCACAGCGCTTAATCTCCTCTTTAATAGCGGCTTCAGTCTGCGGATGGCAGCCGGGGTGAGCGTGCAGGAAGTTCTCGCGGTAGATCTGGTCCTCATCCAAGCAGTCCCAAAGCTTGGCTAGGCGTTCGCGAAGTTCAAGCACCTGGTACAATTATTATAAAGATAATGAGAGCCCATTAATGTCTTATTCTATATCGCATTATTTCGACAAAATGAGAGTGGTGAGAAAGAAATGTTACCCAGATGGTCATGTCTCTTTGTTGTCACTGAGTTAAACTAGGGCACAATAATGAAACACCATAAAACATAACTGAAATTCACTCTGTATAAACTAATGGTTTCTATTACATTTTATTTATTATATACATTGAGAGATTTAGAGCTCTACCCCATTAGTGCGTTACGTTGCGTCGCGTCGTCGCAGCGTCAACGCTGCGTCGTTTCCCATATATTTTTTATGACATGCCACATTAATGCGTCGCACGCGACGTTTCAACGGATCGACGGACGAGAGACGTATCGGGGGGCGGGTGATGCGCTGCGTTGTCGGAGCTCCGGTGCGACGACAGTGTCCCACTGCTAAAAACTGACCATCACTATTTCTTAATGCAATTAAGGGAGATATCCACAATCTTTTATTGTTTCTACGTTTCTTTCGGCGGTGGCGCAATAGAACACGTTTGTTCTGGTCCATTGTGGAGACTGACTGAGGTAATCTACGAACTGCGGACGTGCGTCGTCTTCTTCCGCTGCGACGTTGTGCGTCGTCTTCTTGCGCTGCGACGTCGTGCGTCGTCCAACGCAGGTGTGACATACAATGCGTTGATCCACTGCGACGACGCAACGCAACGCACTAATGATGCATCACCGTTAGAGTTATTATAAACCTGGTTTATAGCTTTTTATATATAAAAATATACTATACTACTATAAAGCAAGTAATAAGGAAGAACATACCCTATTGTTGGTTTGTTCATATTTCTCCTGGAGATCTTGTTGCAGTTTAGCGAGCCGGTCCATGTTGAGGTCAGTAACCTTGAAGTCCACAGAGAGTGATGAGGTGACAATGTGTTCGAATTTGTTCTGTGGCTTGATTCTTAGCTTGTCTGTAAATAATTCAGCACAAATGCACAACATTAAAAAATTAAATATCAACAATAAAGAAGAACACATAATTGGACATGCTTTGCAAAATCTTTTCAGGTCATCTTAACATACCTTTACGAATTTATAAAAATAACTTGATATCTATAACACATATCATATGACTAATGCCATTGTATACTTGCGTTAGTCGTATTTTATGTTTTATATCTTCAAAGGGGTACGCAGAGCTTATTGAAACCATATAATTGATTCCTGTTATTGAGAATATTCTACACTTTTCTCAACACCCAAACAATAAAATAAAAACATATAAATGTAAGTTGAATAAAAATAAATGATTATAATTAACTATGTTGGCAATGCCGTACATAACACCCTAGAATTTTTAATTGATACGTAAAATCTTGGAGTGGGCACCAAACATTTATGGGGGGGCACATCCACATTATATTCATCATTTCAGATAAACTTACCCATAATGTCTTTGATTTCAACTTGTATATTCAAAAATATCTCTGCTCTCTTGTCTCTTTCAGCCTGCAGCATCTCTAAGTGCTCCTTCAGTCTATCCAGTTCCTCTTCAGATGGCAGAGGAACTTCCTGCAACTCATGGATTGTCACACCAAGCTTGTCAGTAAGGTCACGCTGCCATTCCATGAGACGTTCCATCTTCATGCGACGCTGTTCTACTTGTTCTCTATATCTGTTAATGGAAAATTTATTAGTACTTGAATTAATTTGGGTTGACATAAGAAGTTTCGTACGAGTGTTTGCTGAGTTGCGAAATGGATGGGTAATAAATACTTCGAGTGATTACCGCCATTTCAATTCCAAATGCCACTAGCATATTACATATCAATGCCAATGGCAAGTTTTACAGAGTTCTAGGTTTTGTCTCTGAGGGGGAATCAAGATGTGTTATCCTAACAAGGCCTTAGTATACCTGTGTCTGTTGCATTAATAATACAATATTCTATCACATACACACAACACCATCTAGCCCAAACTAAGCAGAGCTTGTACTATGGGTACTAGACAGTGGATAAACATACATATGTATAAGTATACTTTTTATTTGTAAATACATAGAAACACCCAGGCCAAGTCAAACATCCATGTTCATCCACACAAATGTTTGACTTGTGCGGGAATCGAACCCGCGACCTCAGGCGTGGCAGTCGGTTACACTAACCACTACGCCATCGAGGTCCTTATTTTTTTACTGTTAGTAAAGTCCCTTAACACCATACATAGTTAACCCTCAGATATTGTTTTAAGGAATACTTCAATTATAAGTCATTTATATTCATAAAATAACTACCACACTAAAAATAATTCCTGTAGCAGAGAATTTTACAATTAACACACACAAAAATCACCCAGACTCAGATATATTGGAAGATGATAAATTTTTGTCTCATGTGTTATGTGCCCCCAATGTTTAAGACATTAGGAGCAATGTTGTAACCACTTTACAGTTTAATCTCCGATTTAGATTTTAGCATATAGCATAACTAAATATTTCAACATGCATACAAACATATCAATATTTGGACTCAGAAGGCAGTCAGGTAATGACCAAATATAACACCTGGCAAGTACTAAACATATTATTTAAGTAGCAATAATAATAAAACATGCTCTTTATAAAACAAACATAAGGTAGGTAGCAATTAGGTTGATAAGAAGTACAATACTCAATGATATAATCTCATGTCAACAGCTGTCAAGTTACGTAACTAATTATGTACTGTTTTGTAACCTAGGTGAAGTTAAGTAGAAGGAAGAAAAATCATATGGTAATTCCTGATTTCAGAGTCACAGGTTTTTTTAGGTGGACATTTGTTATGTGTATACCAGATAACATGCTAATAGTTATCAGATTTAATACCTTTTTCTGTGCCTAAAGAAATAATTTTAGATTGGTATAGTAATTGAATTTTGTTAGTTCTTAGATATATATGAAAAATTGTGGCAATAGTCAACAGTTTAATATGTGGTATTAATAACTATTTAATAAAAAAAGTTAAAACCATGGCAAAGAAAGAAATAGAAATTGTCTGTCCTTTAATTACACTGCAAATTAAATCTAGTCAAAATAGAGCTGGGGTTCTTTAAAAATATCCAAATTCTGTATCATGTAAGCCTAAAAATAACAGCAGATTTAATTAGTATTGTTCAGTCATCATAAACATAATTTGAAGTTATTCAATTTAATGATTTTAAATACTTTTTCACTGAATTAGATTAATTCTAGGTAGTGTGGTACACCAAAGTTAATACAATGCAGCATAGAACAGACAATTATTATAACCTCATCAGCGTTTTGAACTTATTTAATTTTATTTACATAACAGTCAACCATCAAATGGCTGAATAATCCTGATATGTGAATGTTTGTTATTCAAACATGCCTATAGCACTTCACAAATTTTGATGCAACTTAGTGCAGAGATCACAATTAAAACATGAAGGAGAACAAGGGGTACTTCTTAATTAAAACAAAAGCAGGTAACAGGAACTAGTTATTTGGAGCAATTGAAAAGATTATGTCTAAATCATCATAAATAGTTTATAATTTACCCAACAATTTGTTCTTCCAGCACTCTCTTGTACTCCACCAACATCATTTCTTCCTTGAAGTCCAATATTGTGATGTCAACAGACAAACATCTGCTTAACTCTTCAGTTTCCTCTTTCAATTCTATATAACAATAATAGCTTTATTACTGAGACATTTAATGTAATAGATGAGAACAAGTTTAAGCACATAAGCATTATAATTGTATGTTTAAATCTATATTCTAAAGAGAACAACAAAAACTTAGAATGCTATATTATCATTGAGTTACATAGGCTATTAAATACCACACTACGAGCAATGGGAGCAGAGCAGTAATCGCAATTGTGGGTGAAACTGCAGAGACAATCAAACAGGTAATATAATTAAGGAACTGGTTGATTGATAGCTAAATAGCTTAATATGTCATGATTATTTATTTAAGTAAACATACATGCCATATAAATGTAGATTATGGCTTAGTAACTTATAAAAAAAAATTGTTACAGTACTCTAAACAAAATGCTTTCTTATTCAAACATCTTTTTAATGTGTAAAAGATGTATAGACGACCATCTATGAGTAGATATAAGCAACAAGATAAAAGAGTGTGGGTGTATCACAAGGTCAATATAAAGGTAAAGGAAAAATAATGGTAGATATAGATTCATTAACAAGATCTGAACTATTAAATTAATTATATAATTATAGTAAAACCTTTGTAGTAGTACCTTTGTGAGATAGATTATTACTGTTGCTGTTTAAAAATATAGTGCCAAGGAAATATACCTATTTTTTTAAATTTAATGAAAGTACCTACCTTTTTATACACACATAAACATACAAAATAACAAAAGGTGAATTCAAATAATTAAATAACTCACTGTCAACTTGTCCTTGCATAGTCTTCAGCTTCTGCCTTGTCTCGGAGATCACATCTCTATGTAGTTCTTTCTCGATCTGCACCAGTTTTGTGATATTGTTCACTTTCGTGGCATCATCAACACCAAGGTGTGACCAGTTTTGCCAGAGCTCCTCCATCATGGAATGGACATTCTGAGATATCTCCATGAGCACATCATTGCTGCAAGAAACAAATTAATATAACTATTTACAATGAACTTTATTGGTTACATTTTTAATGTTTACACAGTTATTTTTGCTTTTATTCTATGTACGAATATGATGAATATTTTAACAGTTGTGTTATTCAAATTGTTGGCTAAAATGGTTTCAACGATATTGAAGAAAAAGCTAGATATTATAAGTACTATTTCCAGCTTTTGATATATAACTAATAAAAAGTAGGTACATAACTTTAGTACTCATTTATCTTGGCAAGTTAAGTAAGTATATTGTATGAAATTATGAAGCTATAGGGCATTGCTAAATAACGGTGGTATTTTTAAATATGCCTAGTAATACAAGCTTATACCAAGACATTCATATTTTATATCCAGATAAAACATCTTCAATTTATAGCATTCAATAGTAACTAATATTTTATGTAATTACTTATTACTGAATGTGTTGTTGTTCAAATATAGATTTGTATAGACACAAAAACTTACAACAGCTTATTGACATCTTCGGTTGTAATCATTTTTGTAGATTTTATTCACTTATTTTCCAGGAACTATAGTCACATGTGTTCACAAAATATTTAGTATTTAGTCGTTTTATAATAAAATCACTTATAAAACTCAATTTACAATTATTCCAAAATAACCACTAACATGAATCCGACGTTTAACGAGCCTAGAACGTTTATTTTCAAATTTCAATACGTTACGATTGAAACTGTCTTTTGCTGCACTGTGATTGGTCCGGTTTTGACCATCCTTGTATTACGTTCGGAAATAGCGAATCAAAAAATATATCTGAATACAAATGAATGCTAGGCGTCCATTTAAACATCAGACGTGTATATCAGTGACCACAATTTAATTACCAACCACTAAACTGAAATACTTAAAATTATCCAACCTGTGTCAAAGATAAATTGAATATAAATGAAAGTTTATTATTTTGCTATACAGTGTAAGTCTTTATAAAGTGCACATATTAAAAAGGGTGAAAATATAAACAATTTTATCGACGGAAAAAATGTTTAAAAATATCAAAAAAATTAAAATTAAAAAAAAAAAATTAAATTTAATAAGAAAAATGTAGGGTAAAGGGGGCATTTTTTGATAAATTTTACATTTATTGCAAAAATTGGTAGAAAAATGGTAAATTTTCTTCAAAAAATCATTAATAACTAATTTATGAGGGTTATTTTTCAAAAAATTATGGCTCTATTAGCTCGGCCTATTATTCGAGATTATTATTAATTTTGTTTTGTTTTAATATCACATTTAGTTTAAAAGTAGTAACACTTTGTTTGCATGGGGTACCAAGACGAGAGTAAAAAAAATTAAAAGCCCATAAAAAATATTTTTAGATTTTTTAAACATTTTTCCGTCGATAAAATTGTTTATATTTTCACCCTTTTTAATATGTGCACATTATAAAGATTCACACTGTATTTAGAGATATTACAAAGTTATGAAAGGGAGAAAACCAAAAGATTATTAGTAGGTAATTAATCCTCCGGGCAATAATATTAATTATTATTATTAACTAAGTTTATTTTACTAGATTATAAGCACACGAAAATAATCTATAAAATAAAAAGTATGGGCTAGGTTTAGGTTATCACAATATCTGAGTGCCAAGATGTGACCAAATTCAGATTAATGATTTAGGGCGACTGAGTAACAAATATCTAAATATCATCACAAACTACATTAATCGGATAATTTTGAGCCAAAGATACACTAATATACACCTTGGCGTAACTTTAGCCCAAGTCTTTGAACTTTTCTCAATCACTGGCCTGAAGGAATAAGATTTTACATCGTGGCGTATTTTTAGAAAAGAGGCTAACATTGATTTCGCAAATCTTATTCCATCGTTACATTTACTTAGAACTTGGTAAGTAAGTAAGTACTTTAAAAAGCGAAATATTGTTAATGAACAGTACCTATGGCTTATTTTTCATTATTTTCTATTTATTATGAACGAAAGCTAGGACCCACTAACGAATTATTTAGCAAATAAATGGTGGTAAAGTTAGCATTTGAATAAAAACGTGTGGTTTTGGGAATTAAACTAATTCTTAATAAAAATATTTTATCAGTTTTATTATGTCTCGCAAAAAATATTTTTTTCTGTCTGACAACGGGCAAAGTCTGCAAGAAAAACGTAAATGGTCGATTGATGGCGTTATATCGGATATAGTTCAAATCAAATTATAACACTAGTTACCTGACGTTTAACTCGTCTAAACACGTTCAAAAGCATATTATTGTTTTACTCTTTGTTCAAAAGCTTTTGTAATATCTAGTAGGTATAGTATGAAAGTAATTTTGTCTATTTTGTTACCTGTGTTTTAATGATAAAGCACAGCATCTATTTCTTTTAAATTAAGAACGGAGTTATTCTATACCATACAATCCCTAGATGTAATTACATAGTTTATTTTTAAAAATACGTTATCTTAAGGATTCTCTGTAGTTGACACCAGGTTAGGTTAAGTTAGGCCCATAATAATTAGGGATGATCGATACAGAAAAAAATTTCAATCTGATAATTAAGTACCTACTACCAATACCTATTAATCATGTTCGATTTTATTTCTATACATTATATCGACATCTTATTAGCCCATCTAGTGTAGCAAAAATGTTGATTAGAGTAAAGGAAAGCACTTGCAAATCACTATTTGTGTAAGTGTTTTGCGACACTTTGAGTCAATTAATACGCACATTGAACATGATTTATTACGTTGGCTTAATTTGACTTAAGTAAGCTTACATGTAACGTAATGAGTGTATTTGTTATATTTTAACAAACGAACATGTCACTTATACTGACATGCAACAAGTCAATTTCGTTTGAACTTTGCAAGAATTCGGCCGCGTCCCTTTTTTAAATTACTTAAGTGCATAACTGCATTTGAATAATGTATGAATCCATAAATATGCCTATATATTTTATCTATCCACAAAGGACTCACTTATGTATATTGTAGCAAATACGTTCAAACATATTGACAGCACTGTAAAGTGAGGATCCCGCACGATGAATTTCGCTTGAACTGGGACAATCGGCTTTAAAATAAATAGTAATAGAGAGGCGTTATAACAAATAACAAAAATGTTATTTGTTTTAATTGTGTTATTGTGTATTCCTGCGTTGTGGTCGGTGGTCCGGTGTGTTCCAGGACAAAGACTCCTTTTTAAAATCATAGATTAATATGTATTATGTTTAAAATTATGCGGCTTTGGCTCGCAACCGGCAAGATATCACTCTACTATATAGCAAGCGTTTATAGGCTACGGTAATCGCTCACCATCAGGCGCTTGTATAAAATTGAATAAAAATAAGGCAATAAGTATTTCATATTTGATTCCCGGATAAAAAAGGCATTTGGGATTTTTTTCAGAAGAACTCCACTGAAAGATTATTTGTCTTTTCGTTGCGTTTTAATTCTTCTCTAGACTGACCGGCTATCCTTGCTTATTTTATAGAAGTCATTGTAATCTTGCTGTACAAGCGTATGACAGGGAGCAACAGATATGGTAAATAATTCTGTCTCGTTCTTTCGTAAAGTAAGATTATAGTAACACTGCTGTATGGAAAGATTGTAAAGCCACCAAAAATACCTAACTATAGATGTTACGTAAGCAAGTTCTATTGTTTAATTAATTATTTCAATTAATTATAAAGCCTACAAACTTCCGTCGAAAGAGATTTAACTTGATTAAATAGGTAATTATGTAACCGTTGAGTAAGATATATATTGTTGATAGTCGATAGCGTATAACAAGAAGGAAACGTTTGCATAATTACTGCCTTAGGAACGTTTCACATTGACCGAGACTCAACTAACACCTAGTATCGAGATTAACTCTAGAGGAATCGCAATGACCTCATGGATGGCGTAGTGGTTTAAGTGGTCGCTTCGACAGCCACTGACCCGGGCTCGAGTCCCACGCGTGACAAACATTTATGTAATCCATAAATGGTTGTTCAGAGTTTGATTGCTCTGTATGTTGTTTGATAGTATGTAAAGTTCCTCGCTTTACAGGAATTATTCCTAGTGCTGGCTATGTCTTTATAATAGAAAAAAACATTGTCTCCCTATCTCTATACGTATGTATATTTCTCAGACAAGATGATTATATAGCTGCCGCCAGGATCTGGAAGTACCCTAAAGGATAAAGTTGGCTGCGATCGATCTCCGCGGCATACCCAATTTTACGTATGCTAACACAGCTAAACAATTGCATATTTTTAAATAAATACGGTATTGGCATATTATTTTAGAGAGGATTCACGTGGCTGTAAAATAAACTGTCTTCATGTGGCTATAATATTTATACTATACGACTATGTTAGTCACGTGTATGAATATTTAATATTTTGGCCCACATACGTCTTGGCGTCAGATAGTTATTTAGTTATTATAACAACACATTTTAATGTGTTGTTATATCTATGACTAGCTTTCGATCGCGACTTCTTTACGTGAAATAATTTATATGGATCACGCTATGCACTATATTTTCATTCTATATATCCATTTCATTTCCATGCACTAAAATGAATAACCTAGATTTCAAGTTAAACCCAAACTTTATGTAATAGAATACGGCCAATTATAGACAGCATGGGTAAGTATAGTATAAAAAATAAAACACGAAAAATATAATTATAGATACACAAAAATGTTAAAAGGTACCTTTATTAATTTAAATACTGTTTCGTTAAAAAATTCACCTCGAACAAGATTATCAAAAATATCTCTATCAGTCTCTTTATAGTTTTAGTACCTTTTGCTGACGGCTTCGCTCAGTAACAGTACTTTTTGATGAATGGTAACCTACTACTTTTTTGTACCCCTAACAATGCGAAATTTCATGACGAGCGATCAAGTAGGTAGTTAAGGCGTGAAAGCGTAACAAACAAACAAACTTACATTCCCATTAATAATATTAGTTAGGGTAATAGTAAACTCGTAGGTAATTTTTAATGCAAGTTTATTAAAGATCTATAAATAATATGACCACACATTGTAGTTACAAGATGTGGATCTCGATACACATGTGAATAGTTCCTATGACGTAAAGTCGTTCATATGAAGCGACACCGTTGCGTCTTGCCTCAGTAGGTAGTGCTCATAATAGTTCAATTATAGCTTGTATTTAATTAGTATCGTCAATCAGTTGAACTAGTATTACTTACTTATCATAAACTGCATTTGTTACGTTAGTATAGTTACATTGAAAACTGAACTAATACCTACCTACCTATTTTTTATATACTAACTTCACTTTCAAATTGATTGGTTTGAACGTAAAAATTACGTATCTAAGGGATGTGTGTGAATGTATGGAAATCCGAAACGGTATTTTAATAATTCATGTTTTACAAACGTGGCAAATAAATATGCAGCCCGCCTGATGGTAGACAGCTAGCGTAGTTTGGACAATTATAATACATAATTTTTGAAAAAGCCTACTCCTGTTCTAGGAATTATTCTTGTGCCACGGGGGACTTAACAAACATTCAAACAACGGACACAAAGAACCTCTAGACTCGGAGCATCCATTTCTGGATCACACAAATTTTTGTCCCATGTGGGATACGAACACACAACTTTCGGCGCAGAGACAGCGGCGAGGCGACCTCCGCGCGGTCACATAAATATTATATTTAAAAAAAAAAATATATATATATATTCCTACATGCGGTTGTCACCTATAGGAAGCTGTGTCTTCCTTTATGTGACTATAGATATGAGTATATTTCTCTGCTAACGCCTGACCATCTGTCACCTCACCGCAGTAATGTATGACAAGGTTATTTGACATGTTATTATCTGAACTTTTATTGACAAAAACATTACTAAAATAATCATGGACAACCAAGATTCTTTCATAAAGTGGGTGTCGCGTTGACTGCATGGATGATATAGTAATTTAAGAACCACGTCGTCACAATCGTATTGAGGGTTTGATGCTACATAGTATAAAATATTTTCTCTATAGTATTTACGATTTTGGGTATTCATTGCATCCGTTGTTAACGTTACCTGTGTCACAAGGATAATACTCTACAAAACATTAAAAATAACATGAAAAATATACTATAAAGAACTGACTGAACTAACTATATCGCACCGTGAGAACCGTGCCGACACTATCCTAAAGGGAATAGCTACTTTCAGCTTTGCGTAGACAAATTGCCCAGTAAAAAATCTATGTACAAATAATTTTGATTAATTAATTAAAAAATATTAAACAATACCTCGTTGCAGGAAATATTTCGGTAAAAAAGGACGCATAAATAAATATTTCAGCTAATAACAATCACAGTTTTCTTCTCTTGCGCTCCAGTCTGGGTTACTTATTTATTTATTTTAAGGTACATCAACAATATACATATACAAAATCGGTTTACATAAGAAGCTGAAAATAAAAACTTATATGTATATCTATTATAGATATACACAACATTTTCTGTACAGAATTATAAAGAATAAAAATTAAACATAAATTAAGAACTTAATACAAATTTAACAAGACATAATTATTATTTACAAAATAGAAAGGTAAAAAAAAAAAACAAAAAGCAACAACAGTCAACGAGATCTAGCACAGCATTTTCTGCACTATCTTTCGCTTAAACACTTTGAATGAATCATGAAAAATGTCAACATCATCTGAGTGTCCGCATAAAGAATTATATTCGAGACAAATACGCACTAGTGGTGTTTGCCAGCATTTGTTCTGCAGAATGGAATGTGAGTTTTGGTAACGGGGTGTCGCGGAATTCTATTAGGTACCGTTAAGTTAATGTTGCTTAGTAGTTGGCTGCAGTCTACTCCACCGTTGAGAAGTTTATGAAGGAATAAGAGATCCTTGATTTTACGTCGATGATTAAGGCTAGTCATTTTGAAGAATTTAAGTCTGTTAGTGTAGGGAGCTCTATGCGAGACACCAGATGATACGTATGCTAAGTGTCTCGTAAATGCTCTTTGGATGCCTTCGATTCTCTGTGATTGTATAGCGTACGAAGGGCTCCAGACTACACATGCATACTCAAGATAGCTTCGTACCAAGGCGTTGTAAAGCAGTGTCTTTGTTTGTTTTAGACGGAAACTATTGGTGTTCCTTTTAACAAATCCGAGCATTTTAGCTGCTTTTCTAGCGACTCCGTCTATGTGTGGTGTAAAATTTAATTTGCTATCAAATGTAATACCGAGATCTCTCATTTCAGCCACTTCTTGTAGTATAGATCCGTCGACATGATATTTAGAAGGAAAAGGATGTTTCTTTTTTGTATATTTTATATGGTAACATTTTGCCGCGTTGAGTGTCATGTCATTAGCGTGACACCAGTCCTGAATTCGGTCAAGTTCACTTTGCATTGTATCAACGTCTAATTGGGATGCAACTGTTTGATAAATTTTGAGGTTATCAGCAAATAAGGAGAATTTTGAGTGCATTATTTCGTGAGATATATCATTAATGAAGATGGAAAATAATATATGTAGGTCCAAGATGGGATCTCTGCGGTACGCCAGATGCAGCATAATACACTTGTGAATCATATCCCTTAACAGACACAGTTAATGGTCTATTTGAAAAATAAGACCGAAACCAGTTCAAAATGTTACCATATATGCCATGAGCTTCAAGTTTTCTCAATAGCAGACTGTGATTTACTTTGTCGAAAGCACTGGAAAAGTCCGTATATATTGCATCAACTTGTCTACCTTTATCAATATCTGCAGACAGATCAGAAACAAATGAAGTTAAATTGGTGTCAACAGAACGACCAATCTTGAAGCCATGTTGAACATTTGTGATTATGTTATTCACATGATGTGTAATAATGGGGCATATGAGAGACTCATACAATTTTGAAAGACAGGACAGGATAGAAATTGGACGATAATTTTTGACATTGTTTTGTTCACCTTTCTTAAATATGGGTATAATGCGGGCTTTTTTCCATTCGTCAGGAAAAACACCATCTTAAATAGAACGGTTGATAATCAAAGATAAAGGAAGGGTAAGAGCAGAACCACAGTGTTTAACAAATACTGGAGGTATCGCATCAGGACCAGCACCCTTTGAAATGTCTAACTGTTTTATTTTTCTAAAAATGTCGTTTTCAGTGAAGTGTACATGACCTAAGGCATGATGTTGTGATATGTTTTGAATGGAGCGTAATGAGTTTTGGTTAAAAACACTGGTGCTATAAACAGATGAAAAGTGCCTTGCGAAAAGATTAGCTATACCGGATCCTGTATCCTCACTCAAGTTGTTCGAGTACATTGTACTAGGTAGGGAAAGGTCGCCCTTGCGTTTGTCTTTTATAAATCTCCATAATGCCTTAAAATTCATTGCTATATTCGCTTCTACTTTAGACAGGTAATTATTGTAACATAATTTTACCTGTTTGTGACAACGGTCTCTAAGTATGTCGTATTCAAGTTTGTCGCGTGGATTTTTGTACTTCTTATATTTAAGTCTAGTTTTATTTTTTTCCGAAAGAAGACGAATTAATCCGATGTTAAACCAAGGTGGGTACTCAGATGATCTTGGCTTCCGCTTAGGTACATGTTTTACAATAACATTTCTCAGTAAATTATAAAAAGTAAAAACCATATCATTTACTGTTACGGAATGTTTAAATGCATCATACCAATCAATATCACATAAATCCAGTAAAATATTATCATAGTCTGCCTTAAAAAAATTATAATCAGTCCTTGGTTTTGATTTGAGAAAGTCTTTGTCCGTATGGATGGCAATAGAAAGTAGTAGGGAGGGATGTTTTAGATCTATTTTGGTAGTCAGACTAGTCGGCATAGTTGTAGTGATATCTGAAAGGTTAGTTAAAATAATATCTAGAAATTTGTTATCTACGTTACTAACATTATTAACTTGCTTCAAGTTATTTATTGAAATAAAGTCAACAAGAGAATAACCCAATGAACAATTATAATTTGATGGCACTAGATTATGATTAGTGGGATCTGTAGACCATTTGATAAAATTTAGGTTAAAATCACCCAGTATTACGACATCGTTAACATGGTTCAGAATGTCAGATGTGTTTTCAAGAAACTTATTAAGTGATTCCAAAGTGACAGGAGGTGGTAAGTAAACTACACGTATACCTATCTTTTTGACAATGTTGTTGTGTTTAAATTGCAGTGTGACCCATATGTCTTCACTGTCACTTTCCCATGATGTAACGCGAGCTGATGGAATATCACGTGATACAGCGATAAGTACTCCACCGCGCCGTCCTTTTTGGAACCTCTTGACAAACATCGATCTCTACGGTATATTATATATCGTGAATCAATAATTTCGCGATTAAATATACTGTCGTTGAGCCAAGTTTCCGTTAAAGTTATGACAGAATAGTCACTTACAGATATATTATTATAAATGTCATTGGTTTTAGTCCGAATACCACGGACATTCTGATAATATATATCAAGCATTATTACATATGTTATAACTAATACACTAACCAAATAAATATATAAAATATTAAACAATTAAATTCGAGCTATCAATACTGCGAATTAAGATTGCTTGGTTTGTTTCATCCTTACGTACAAATACTCTACCATTTCTTACCCAAATAAATTTATAGGATAGTTCTTTAGCCTTTTTACGTGCAGCCGCGTGCAGAGATTTGTTAGCTGGTGTCAGGTGCTCTCCAACAAATACCGGTACTCTAGGTCCACCCAATCCTAAATGCTGTGAACTCAACTTGTCTTTGACATTCTTCCTGTTAAAGTTGGAGACAGCGGCGAGAAGTGTGTCACGTTTTCGTGCACTGCGGAGTTTCACAACAATTGAACGAGGCTTATCACTATGCCTGTTTATTTTGGCGACTCGGGTTGCGTGCAAGATGTCGTCGTCATTAATGGAGCCGTCTACGGTTTTCACCAGTTGCAATACTGTGTTAGCCAGGTTTTCATTCCTAAATTCAGGTACGCCAACAATTTCAACGTTGCTCTCACGCATATTTTGTTCTACTGAACCCAATCTCTCCGACAGATCTTTCACGGTAGCCTTTAATTCGCAATTTTCGTTCTGAAGCTCAATTATGGTAGTAGATTTTTTCTCTATTTTGATTTTGAGGTCTTCAAACAATTTATTAAAGAAAGACATTGAGTCTTGAAACCCCGAGATTTGTTCGTTGATCGTCCTTAATTGGTCTGCAATAATGCCGTCAATACTTGACTTCATGATGGCCGACATTTCTTATTTCAGAATGGAACGTAGTTTATCTTCAGTAATATAATTATCTGTATTTTCTACAATGTCTGAAGCACTGTGATTCGGTTTCATACGTAGTGTGACATTAGTTAGTTCGGGTGAAGATGTCGCAGGTAGGTTCGAGGAACATCGAATAGGTGTATCAGTTTTCGGCTGCTTGCATCGGCATTCAGGGCATTTCCACGAATTTTGCTGCTCCAAATCCATTAGGGTAAACCTTTTGGGTGTAATATTGGCGCATTCTAAGTCATATTTGTGATACAAGGCATTTTAAGCTTTCTTTAGCTTTAGTAGCTTTGTTACAGCCAACGCAAGCATTAATTGTAGGTGCCATTTTTATTCATGTTTGCGTAATAATTATACAGCGATGAAAGCGCGGCAGGTGCAATAATAATATTTAGCAGTTAGATATTTAAAAATCCAAGCAAACAGTGCAAGAGAATCGGTGCAAAAATCCTCGCGAAAAAAAGAGCGCAAGCGCCGTGCATTTAGCGTTACTTACGCGTTCTGTCGAGCAGGTGTCCAAACACAGCGTTGACTCACAAAGTTTTTGAATATTTTGTTTGTATTTCGTAATTTATGCACAATAAAATGTCACTTGAGGTATAATAAGTTAATAACACAAGAGTTCTATAGATCAATGTTTAAATTCACTTTTTATATAATTTTTGTCACTAATCGCACTTTTAGCACTCATTTAGAAATATTTCTTGCGGAGAGATTAATAACGTTGTTCACGCGATGGAAGTTTTGTACATTATACTACTATATAAATACTTACTTACTTATCGTGTCGATGGCAACAAATTTTATATAATTTTCGACCATTTTTCGGCAACGCGGATTGCATTTGGTTTAGCCTGGTACAGGTCATCCAGTGTGCACGATTCTGGGCTCATGGGGCACAACAACAGATGCCTCATTGTCTGTGGTGATACGCCGCAGTCACATGCATTCGTACCTGTGTCTATATGTCCCCACCTTGACAGATTGTCTTTACATCGGCCAACCTGGGTACGCAACCTGTTGAGTGCCTTCCAGGTTGGCCAAGGCAGTTTGGCTCCCGGAGGTAACTTTTCTGCCGGTGTGATAAAAGCAGGCAGTAAGAATTTTTCGCACCACAGGTTTACTCTGGCCTCAGGAGCATCATTGGCACTTGCAGGTACGGTGTGGAGGAAACTGTTACGGCTTTTTAGCCGTTTGGCAGGTGGAATTTGGCCATATACTGGGTGTCTTCTACTATATAAATAAACGTGCATTTTTAATAAGATACTTGTTACATAAATAAGGTATAATTTTTATAATAAATATAGATATTATTCAATCAATGAAATGCTCATTTTCAGTCAATTATAAGTAACAATATTGCAATATTATGTATACCAAGAAAAGGCATATTATAACAACTTGCTGCAACTTTATTATCATATTTAGTTTTTTTGGGTATAAGATATTAAAAAAGCAATGCATTTATTACTATAATTAATGTCCACACCAAGCCGAAGCACCCTAACAAACCGAGCAATTCCCTTTGCCCATTTTTCATTAGAGCGCCATCTCTGCTACCGATTTTTTACTGCATTCTTTGCTGCTAGTCCTGCTATTAACCGCTAGGTGACGTAGTGCAACGTAGTGTCAGTACGTACTTGTAAGAAAATCGATTGAATCGTTACCGGAATTCTGCCATTTTGGCTGTTACACCGGTGGTGTAAGCAAGAATTTTATCTGTCGGTCCAGGAGTAGTGACACTTTTATATTAATTCACCTACCGATATTATTTGTTTTGTAATGCGATTAGTACCTATTACTTACAACGTATAAACATTATAGTTTTTGATTATTTTACTTTTGTGCTATAACTTTTTCAAATTTTGTTGAAAAATTGTTTTTTTATATATTATGACACATTTAACTTTTGGTTTGCCAAGAACTTTGTTAATAAGTTTTTGTATTAATGTTATTTGCTACGATTACCTACTTTTTATAAAAGTTTATTCATTACTAAGAGTAAAAGTAATCCTAATTAATACTTATTGTTAAAAATAAAAGATTTATAGCTAAAAAGAGTGTTATTTTAATAAAGTCCATTACAAAATAAAAAATAAAACTCATATCGTGTCAGTATTGTATGTCTGAAAAAAAAATCTTTGTTATTTGAAGGAATAGCGACACCATAAAAAGTTTTTTTTAATATCCATATAATTGTCATATTTTCATAAGTTTTGTTTTGTCTCAAAATAATTAAATAGCTGTGCAAAGAAACTTATGGAAAAACAGAATTTTAAGTGCCAAAAAGGACAGTTCTGCATTTCTTTTAATTTTGAAAACTGTGTAAATTACTCAAAAAGTATCATTTTTGTATAGTGCCGGTATGGTTCTCACGGTTTGATATATTATAAAGAACTGATGCTAATAACATTAGGTATGTTGTTACTAATTAATGAAATGTTTTTATTTAGGTCGTTATCCTAAAATATCATAGCCAGTTACTTACATTGGCTTAGTACCTGCTCCTAGGTGGGGTCGCGATCCGCATGTGAATGTGTGTGTGATTCGCGCGGCCCCGCCGACTCTGGTAACATCGAGGAATACCGTGGTAGGTTTAGTCGGTATGACCGGGATGTAGTCATGTTTCCTCGGGTGAGGCCGACATCACCCCTTCGCTCGTCCCCGCGGAGGGATATGCGTCGATGCACTCCCAAAAGTAAGAAAAGAAAGTACCGATTTAAGTACCTACTTTTTTTTTTTGTTTACTCACTAAAAGATTTGTACTCCACTCTATTTAAAAACACTTTTCTCTATCACAGACAACTAGTTTCGAATCTAAATTCTATGTAAATACATGCTGTGCTCTGATTCTTGTCCACTTAGACTAAACATATCGTTAGTACTACTAAAGACGAGCTGTTTTAAACAGTGTCGTAAAGATGCTAACATACCTACGTGCTTCTATTATTCTTTTCTAGTGTAATTTAGTACATCACGTGCGCATTTTGTAAAAAGAGTTCGAATAGACTTTTGTAAGGTTTAGCCTAACTGTAACGTATACGTCAGTAATAATTAATTAACATATTATATTCTTTTTCTAAACGACTATAGCCGCACTAGGAATAACCTACTGTGACGCGCGGAAAAATATTTATACAGCGGTAAGGAAGCACACCTAGAATCGGAACAACTATTTGTGGATCCCACAGTCTTTTGTTTCGTGTGCGGATCGAACTAACGACACTCGGCTGACTCGGCGCATTGGCAATGGCGCGGCGAGGCCACCACTTAACTACGCCATCCGTGGGCGTGAAGTCACTAGTCATTATTTTATCAAATGAGTCTGCTTCGTTACTCCGATGAAGAAAGCGTGAGTACATGCTTATTAGCCAATAGCGAGACCTTAAACTTAATTATCGTATGATATTTGATGACAGAAAATTACTTCGGTCTTAAACTGACACTGATAAGTTTTACCAGTCAAGTTTAGGATGAGCAGTGACGCTTGCCTCAGTTTACGTGAGAACTAAAAACTAGCTAAACCTTATGTGAGGTAATGGCATATTAAGTTAACTTAAACTTGTCGTTACAAGTTTAGTTTAGGTACAAGTTTGACAATAATCAAGTAATTTCCATAAATGCAAATAATAAAAAATATCTATATAATATATGTACCTACATAGACATACATACTTGTTTATTCGTTTTGTTTTGATCTTATGGGTTTGAAATAGTTATATGTAAATGTAATATCGTATATTACTCGTGAACAGTGGTACCGGATGTAAAATTAGCTACAAGTAGATGGTCACTGTGTAATAAGTTCTAAATAAAACTAATTTATAAATATTTCATCATTCATATTTAATAGCAATTCATTTTCATGCGCTATTCTTTATACTTTCTGATGCTGTAAGTAAAAATTAGGAATCATAATTATTGTGTGCGAAAGAATAATTATTATAAAACTCGCAAATAGTATTTGATAACCACGGGCGTAGCTTACACATGAAACCAGATACTAATCTCGAACGAGTTAATTTAGTTTCACATCGCAAACTAGTTAAAGATAATTACTTACATCACGTGGACATTAATATCTTTTTCATTGATAGAGAGAACTAAGTAAAACTATGCGGATAATAACGAATGCGGGTCTGGTATCTCGGTGGTTGCAACCACCTATAATCCACATTGGTTGTTAAGCAACCGGGCCTTACTTATGCGCTATTGCCTCTTTCCAACTAGTTGTTAATAGTTGTCATCAGACTAACACCACTATCGTGACTTCATCATTAACTTGAGAAATTCTCTAACAGAAATTGGCGCTAAAAATGTTGTATTACTAAGTACGTTGTATGTCACAGTCGTAATTAATTCTTAATGACGTTTGTTACTAATCGACTACTTACCGTGTTTTTAATGTACTGTGTGTTTATTTTAGTAGACTTTTTCTTAGTACTTTAGTAGAGTTATCTTGGGTAGTTCGTATGCCATTTAAACTGTCGCGTGTATTTTCACCTGCATGCATAAGAAAAATATTATGAGAAAGATATTATGAGCTTGTCAATTAAAACTGTGCTATGAGTTTGCATAGATACGTAACGGCATATTTTTGTGTTATTATACGAAATAATATAATGGCATAGAGGGCCTTTGAATATACATAAGTTCAATTTTTGTAATGAGGATTTGCTATTTGTTGTTTCTAAATAGGTTTAGGTTTAAAGAATTTATTCTCAACTACCTTCGTTGGAAGATTTTTACTTTGTGGCAATAATTGCGAATTACGCATCAACGTATTCTACTATCAGTGAAACCATCTGTAGGAATCTTTAGAGATATTGATATACAGAAACACTATACTTATATCAATGAACAATGAAGAAAGGAGAGTTTGGTCACAAAAAAATAGTTTAAAGACATCACCTAGATATCTATTTTACCTAGATTCAGATAATTTGATGGAGAGTTATTGAGATTGTTGCACCCAACAATCTTAAAAGCTAGAAGTGTGATAAATAGAAGATAGAATTAATGTATATGAAATCTATGGAATCGTTGTATTTCCACCAAAGATTTATGTTTTTTAGAGTTCGAAAAACTCTTATACAACAGCTTTGTCCGTCCGTCCATCTGTCTGTTATACAACTTTCAACTGAAGAACCGTAAGAGCATAGTCGATATACCCCGAAATTACAATGACCTTTGACCTCTGACCTCAAGGTCACGTGATACCAATTTTTCGAACTTTAAGATTTACGGCAATTCATTGTCGTTTCTCACTTGTCTTATCTTGGTGTATACTAACATAAGAAAAAAAACTTACTATACTAATATTATCAACATTTGTTTGTTTGCGATCGATAAACTCTGAAACTACTTTAACGATTTTAATAATTCCTTCATAATTAAAAAGCATATTTATCTAGAAGTAACTAAGGCTATATAGGATACAGATAAAAGCAGTAGAATTAAACGTGAGTGAATCCGCGTAGAATAACGAGTGGATAATACGGTGCTATCTGCGATGTAGGAAATGATATCGTTTGAATTAATTACTCGCTCAACCCTGTACAGGATATTAACCTCCTCTCTCTTACGTTATGTATCCAATAGGCATCCAGGTCCATTTCATGGCCGTCCAACTTGCGATTGCACAAAACCTGTCTCTCAGATAAATTTTATAACTCAGGCATTTCATTTAACAAAGGTTTTAAGTAGCTTGTCGATAGAAGAGGCGCATTCTTGCGTAATTGTAATGTGCTGACGTCACAATACATAACTGCAGAATTTATTTCTTAATCGACTATAAACTAACAAGTTGTATTCGCACTTCACATAAGACCGTACTTGCCATAGAGAGTGCAGTAAATATGCACTTAAGGTGAACAGCGAGCGCAGTGCGACAACGATTGCGTAGAGAAAGGAAAGTAAACCAACTATAATTTTGCATGGTTTTGAAGTCTTGGGTTATCGTCTCTCTTCTATATAAAATATATGACCGCACAGATAGCATAGACTGGGACGCTCGCTATTGCAACTAGCCGAGTGTTAAAGGTTCGATCCCCACAAGAGATTATTTTATCTGGGTATGCACCAGGCGCATTTCACCAAGAAAAAAAAAGAAAAGGCCTGGGATCAAGTCTGTTGATTAAATGCTTGTAAAGTTATCTTTGTTAAACACTAAAAGCGTAAATAGTAGGCAGCGATGTATTTATACCCACCGCAAATGTATCTTAACTATAGCTAAATTAGTTCATCTCCTTCATAGAAGTACATAAGTTATAATATGTGGTTATTCGTTTTAGATATATAAATTCAGTAATATACGGTGTAATGCCTAAAACACATTGTTGAAATGAGTTGTAAAATATTGAAGTTCTATTTACTCTATTCAAAAGAGTGGCCGTGAGTTTCTTGTCGGTATCTTCTCATAGGCTCAACCCTTTGCCTAAACCTAGCAATTAATTTAAGTGTGACTTCAGCAACTTAGTAATTACTAAGTTTTGACATTCAGAAATATTACTTTATGATCTAAATTAATAAATAATATTTGACTGGCTATTCGCCATCTATGGCTTTGGATTTTATGTAACAGGGAATCAGCCTTTCGCTGTCTATCAGGTACAATTCCAGACTTCGTGTCGCTATTGCGAATTTTTGACAAAAAATGCCAATAGAACTTTGCTCGACCCAACTACACTAGTCACATTCAATACCTCTTTGCACCAAAGAGGCGATAATCAATTGGAAAATGACACGTCCAATGGATTAATCGTCGGCATTACAATGCAGTCTATTAATTTAATTGCGTATTATATTTTAGTTTATTATACTGTCGGTTTTTTATCGCTTGTAAGCAAGTTAGCCAAAGGCTAACCTGACCTGACCCAATGAACAATTAAGGGGCACAGAAATACTCCCAGTAGGTCATAAAAAGAAATATACTTGTCAATACTTGTCACTGATATGAATAAGTTGAAAGTTTGAGAATTACCGAGATCGTAGTCCCATTTCATAGCTCTTCTCAAAATTTTTCGTTCCTACAATTTTGTGCAATGAGCCTCAAGCCTTAGCCTACTGGAAACAGTCCAGTTTACTAAGCTCGTGGCTAACTTCTGATGGGTCCTAGTCGCTGCTTTAAATATAGATATATATTGCAAGAAAAAAACTAAAAGAGCATTGAATATTATCTTGCCGCCTTGCCTTAACTTAACCTACTGTCATTCGTTGATCAGTAAGCGTAACTCATCGTTTTTGCTTAATACCTAATGCGATCGCTTTGTTTGCATAGCCACACAATCATTAGTTATTCTCAGCCGCCACATAATAAAGCGTAACAACAAGAAACATGAGTCGGATACGGATGAAACAATGAAAGTAGAAAACTATTCGCTTTACATAATTGTGTTGAGCTAGGTTTTATTAAAGCGGTCCCACTTTGAATCGTAATTATCTATGGAGTATTTTCTTGTTATGTTGGTATTTCTATTTTTGCTCGGAGACAATGATCTTTTGTTGACTTAAGTTCTTGTAGGATATTTACTTTTAAGAAATTACTGGTTCCTAATATATAGTCTATACCTACATACGTTAAAACGTGAGTGAGTGAGTGTGTTGTGGGAAGTCCGGAGTCGTAAATAGTGTTATGCTATGAATATGTGCATTTAAATTGAATGAATAGAAATGAGACTGCATTGTTGATCCTATGGCATAATATTACGATAATGTTCACGTGCGATCGTGACGTCCCGGGTTCAATTCCCAGATCGGGTAGTGAAAGTGTTACTCGGTTTTTCTGTTTAAAAAATCTTAATAGCATTATTTCAAAAATATTACTTTTATTCCTTGTAATTGCATTTTAGATAGACTTACTTTACATCTTAAACTTATTGTAATACAAATACTTAATAAATTATATCTATCATTTTTCTGAAATCAAAAGTATTGCTTTATTTACAAATTGAATAAGTTTGTTTGTAACAATGCATGTAACAAAATGTGAATAATGAAAACTTTGAAAATCAGTCAATCAATAAATAGCAAGGAGTTCGCGAATGTGCCCGGTACACCACAATAAAATCGACATGACGTATTAAGTGGAACTTAAAAAGACAGTTGACGAATGTGTGTAATACATATCTCGATCTACGATCCAAGACAGAGAAAAATAAAATAAATATAGTATCTTTATTCTTGTAAACATGTGGTCCTTCTTGACCTAGTGGTTGAGGTCTCCGTTTAAGTATATTAAATACTTGTAACAGAAGGCCCCGCTCTATCATATCTCTAACTGTTATGTTTACAATTATAATAATAATGTCCTCCAGACCAAATTTCGGCCACGGCGCGGCGGTGGCCAGTCTTAACGGAGACTAACCATATGCGCAGGAGATATTATAGTGCAGAAGTGTGTGCGCAAACACAAGTGAACTCACTGTTTGCTCACTCTCATGATCCGATGGGACGTCACCGAGTCGACCGGAGAGAGATCAGGCGTAGGACCAACGGCTTTACGTGCTTTCCGAGGCACTGGGGTATCTTACACCGCCAGCTTCCTAACTCCGGGCTGCTATTGAGATTTCTTAACTGAAAAACCGAATAACTTTTTGTTGGCCGGCCCCGGGATTCGAACCCGAGACCTCATGCACAGCAGTCGCATTCACTAACACTTATCAATTAACATCTTATTTCTAAGAGATGTTACAAAAATTGTGTGTGTGCTGTGTATATGTGCGCGTGTGTGTGCGCATATGTTCATGCATGTGTATCGGTGTGTGAGTCCATGAGTATGTATGTGTGGACGTGTGTGTATATGTGTGTGGTTTTTATATAAAATAATATAATAAATTAATGCGTATATAATAATAATATATAATATTACACTATTAAGACACTATTAAAATATTAAAGACTAAAACGACTATTTTCTAGACCAATAACTGGTGATATAACTCATAGGCTTCCTGATCGATAAACTGTCAATTTGTTTAAGCAATCTTTGACGCGATCAGTCTATAGCAAAATTTTACGAAATACGAGTCCGTGTGTTTACCGCAATGGCGAATGTCATGAAATCTCGAGTTTAATTCCGGGATTCAAAAGACTTATTGGAGTTTTGCTATCAGTAAATTGTTACTGGTTCCATCGAGTCTGGTATTGTGCTTGGTAGACCTCAATATTACGTAGTAGGTTGACTCGCCATTTATTACGTAGGAGCTACTTTTAAATATATATAACTTGACATATAAATATATTCTTAAATATATACCTATATGTATACAAAATTAACTGCACAGATGGAGTAGGCGTTTCAGTGGACGCCTCGCCATTGTCATTGTGCCAAGCGTTGTTAGTTCGATCCCAATACCTGACAGAAATTTGTGTAAATTCGTGTCAAACAAAAATAAAAAAAACATACGTGTATATAATTCGCAAGATGTGGCAGCCTAAAAATCTGAGGAGGTATGAATGTTGGTATGTACTATCGACTCCAGCGACGGATGACCACTCCTAAGGTTAAAATCGCATAGCAGGCCCACACTTGGTACCCGTACTCGTGACACGCCCCTTTCTTTGTTTGAGTTTTTTTACACTTTACATTTGTTTACTGATTCTAAGGCGATACAAACTCAACTGGTCAACATGTGCAAGCGAAAATTTTTCTGAAATGGTCATCCGTCGCTGGAGCCGATAGTACATATATTATGTATATTAATCCCTTCACAAAATGATATTAAGGGTGCATTTAACACAAAAGATTTTATTTACAGCGCAAAATACACAACGTAATAAAGATACCGACCTAGGTAGGATGGACTAATTAGTCACATTCTTCACGCATTGCTCGTTTGCGTATCGCCTTTTAGATTCAATGTACTCTTTACTGCGGTCGCCTTGAAAAATCTTTAACGAGGTAAAATATTTGTTCTATCTATGGATAGAGAATTCGAGATTGGGTAGTGTTGTCTATGATTTATTAGATAATTTTAATTAGGTTCTGATGATTATTTAATAAGGCTCTAAACAGACGGACTGCATTACAACTGCATTCCGACTGCAAATTTGCAGTTTGAATGCAGTTAGTACGACTGCAATTGAACTACAAAACAACCGTGCAGCCCATTTGCAGTCGGTGTGCAGTACAAATGTAGTTTGACCAAATGCATTAAGATTGCTATAGATCAACTGCATTTGAACTGCACGTCGACCATGCAGCTAGCTCTCAGTCAGCGTGCAGTTGTTGAAACTGCATGCCAATTGCACACCGACTGCAATTGGACTGCGCGGTTGGTTTGCAGTTTTATTGCAACTGGGACCACCCATAAATAAATACAAAAAACTTTTGTTCATGCCAAAAACAGTACAGTCAAACGAAAAAATGTTTAAAGTAATAATTAAAAAAGAAACTCCTTCATTAAAAAATATCATTTATTAATAGAATATAATATAAAAAACAACCTTTAATTACCGTTCTTGTTATTTCATGTCTTGGATAACTAAATTATAAAATGGTATTTTTGAATCAAGGAGTTTTTTTTGATTACTTTGAAACTTTTTTCATTTGACTGTACTCTTTTTGGCTTGAACAATAGATTTTTGTATTTATTTATGGGTGGTCCCACTTGCCGGAAGAAAAGTATTAAAATTAAAAGGATTCGGCAACTGGGACCGCGGTCCGAGTTAATTGCGGTCCCAGGCGCCGGAATCCTCGCGTATGTACCGCTATAGTAACTACTTACCACTAGGCGGTAGAGAAGTGTTTGTTTGCCACTTTTTTTCTATTTATTTAAGAGCATATGTCCATCAAGGATAGGTGAGCCCCAGCGTTTTCTAAACAGTAGATACGTATTCTACATGCTATAATAATGTACTAAATTGATTAAGTTATGAAGGTTAAAGAATATCGTTTAAAAATAATCTTTTTTATAATAAATTTTCTAGCTTCAGAAATCGGTTCTGCTAGTATGCTTAAAAATACTCCTTGATCATATTTGTTAATATTAAAATTCTGCACAAATGATTCTCTAACCCTTTGATATTTAACACAATCGATAAGTATGTATAGAACATCTACTATTGCGCCACATACATCACAATTAAGTAGCAAATTTTTGCGATGGATAGTGGTTTGCCATTTTAGTTGTGCCAAAAAGAACCTTGCTGTCATTTCTTTTTTATACATTTTCTGTCATCCTTTTATGTGGTTGTCATTAGTTTCTGATAATAATTGCCATATTAATTATTCTTGTTTATTAAATGTTTTCAAATATTTTATTATAAATTTACAGAATAAATATATACTTACATAAATTTGCAGAAGATTTCTGATCTAACCATAAAAAGATTATAATCAAATCACAAGTCTTCTGCCACTTGTATAACCGCACATTAAGTTAACTCTAACTAAAAGTTTCAAAGAAATTGCCTGCGATATACTTATCGCATTATGAATAAGTCTAATCAGCAAGCGCAAAGAATCATGGCAAGTTTTTACCTAAATGTTTTAGAAGGCGTCTTAGATTCCGACATATACAAATTCAATCATTTTATTTGTTCTTTATTTTTATGATTTTAATTTAGCTGTGAAAGCCACAAGAAATAGTTTTTTAAATAGTTAGTTAAGAAGCTCTTAATTGCTTCCGGTTTTGTACCATGTAAAGGGTGCCGTAAAGTGTTGCAACTTTAATAAAAATACAACAATAAGATTTATGAATCTTATTAAAAGTGGCAAAAATAATAATGCATTCCATTATTATTCTTCAAAATAACCAATTAGTAATGAGGTAATGACATAATGAATTATATCTACGTTTGCCGTATATGTCAGGCTGCAAGCATGTAAATATACGGCAATTATAAGAATAACAATGACAACACAGTAGGTGACAGTGAGCTTGACATTATAATAATGTATATGAATTAATGCGTTAATTAATAATAATAATGGCTTGCCTTCACTGTCTAACTGGAGTGGAAACCGAAGAGCGCTTCGGTATGAGTCCTGAAGGCGCTCTTAGGTCAGGCTCAACGCAAGTCAGAGTTGGGACTGGATTGCGTTGGTCGGCCGGCCAGAAGGGCCGAGACTAACCAAGGATTATCCTTGAGTGGATCGATGGTGCATTCAGGGATAATCGTCGGTGGACAACATATAATACAAAGTACATTAAAGTTTTTAAAGGTCCTGTTACAGTGTTGGATAGATACAACCTCTGAATATAAAAATGATAATATCTATTTTTGTGGCTTCGTAATAAAAAAAATCTTTCTGATTATGACTATACTGTGTAACCCCTATCATTCTAAATTTTTTTATCCAGATTTCGCGTTACGTACAAAATCAAAGCTAAATGCTGTCCGCGTGACAATACGTATACAGCTACATTTGTTTACTAACAAACGGAGAGAAAATTTTTAAAACAGTTTTATTAAGTTCAACCTAATTACAACCATGGCATACTTACGATCATTCGTCACATACAACAACATTTAGTGTGAAATCAACCTTAAGGGGCAACAAATAAAGTACTTTTTTCCGTTATTGCCTTGAGAACTCCAACGTTTTGTTTCGTTTATTTTTGGTTTTAAAAGTTTGTACATTTGTAGCGGTGGTTTAAAATCGGTAATTTTGTTCAAAATTTGATATTATTTATTAATTTAAAGTTTAGAATATAATTTATTCTTCATTCTTCTAAGTACACTTACTGAAAGTAAGATACTCCGGCCGTTACATTGCCTTTTCGGGCATTATTTTTGCTACTTTTGAATACTGCGGCATTATGAAACTTGTTTATATTGGCTGTGTTTCAAGTGAACTAAACAAAATAAGAGCTCACATCTGAAAGAAAGAAAGAAAAGAATTGTTGATCGAAGCTTAAACCACTTTGCTATTCATGCAATCTGTAGTTTATAAAAACATTAATAACCGCTCAAATTGCTCATTTAACCGAAATATGTAGTATAACAGCCCTATAAAATAGCTGCTACTTTTCCTCGATCAACTTATGCTAATCGATCCGAATCAATCGGTATGCAGTTATGAAGTCGCAGTTATCAATAATTAACGGTTGCTCAGTAGCCGTCAGTCGCGTATTACAGTAACAGAGGCGCAGATTATAGACCAACTGCCTACAAGTTACGTAGTCACAATGTGAATCAAGTTGCTCAATCAGCGAGGCACAAGTCCTACTGTCAGCAGGGAACAGAGCGACTAGCGGGTAGACTAAACATTACTGTATCAATACCACAGCCTAAATAGCAAATAAATATGGTTATATTTATTAGCCAGTTAGACTGTCAGATTGTGTTAGAAATAATCGTTAGCAGGTTTCTAACATTCATACTAAAAGAATCTTGCGGGGTGTTGCTTGCCCAGCATGAGACGAGAGAGAACTGAATTTGAATTGATTGATAGATCGCACTGTGATTTTAATTGTGTCTTACCCTGACGAATATATCCGTTGTAGTGAGTTTCAGTTAAACCTGGGCTATATATTAGGTATTCCGCTAAATCATTTATATGTCTAATTTCGTGATTCTTGTACAAAATGCATTAGTTTCTGACTATTTTTGCCTTGTAATACACAAAACTACTGCAACTACTGTGCATGAGGTCATCAAGATCGGTACCCGGATTGGGCAAAGTTTTATTGTGTTTTTCCTTTAAAGAAATTCTCAGAAGCAGCACAGAGTCCGAAACTATGACGTCTACTGGACATAGTTCAAACTTTGTGCTGTTACTGAGAAAACCTAGGGCTCCGGGAGGCTATTGTCTACCGCATAATTTTAGTTCCAAAACCGTAGGTAAACGAAATCTTGGTATTATACACCTCTACATAATGGCATATAGGCGTAGAACTACGTATATATGCTTAAAAACTGAAAGATATTGATCTTCAATTTTATGACCCAGCTAAGGTATTGTCCAGTCCATAAGCGCGCCACTACCCGCGCTCTTACGCACCCGGCTTATTGGTATGTACGCGCGTCGAGATATACAACGTAACTCAGTTATCTGTGTATAATTATGTTATAGATTTTGCTTCGTATGTAGAACTGCTGTACCAAAACTGATTATATTAATACAATTAATAGTTGTGACTTCCGATCGCATATTATTGCGTGACTCCGTTCGTATGGTAAATAATAATGACTAGTTACCACATTACTGGTCGTGATGGTCGACACGTCACTATGTGGCGACCATTTTAACCATTCGACGATGACTACAAGATTTGATTTCGACAAAGACAATGGCCCCTGCACCAAGTGTTGTGGGTTCAATTCCCATATGCAATATATTCACAAAATTTGGATTAACCAAATCTAAGTCGGTAATTTCAATAATTATAAAGATGCAAATTTGAGCTAAATGGAGATGTAGGTTACTATCTTAGTCAAAGAAAGTGATAGGGAAAGCGACACTTTGTTTTGTAATAACAATAATTAATATTGAATAGAAATTGCGATCTTGAAAAATTTATATAATCATGCGCAAGTTTCGCGGAATTTTACACCTGGATTAAACGACCGACGCCGCGACGTAAGCCACCCGCGTTAGTAGCTCATATATTCACTCGTAAAAGTAGACTGTCCTAGCTATTTGCATCGTCTATAAGCGCCTTTAGTGAAAATGAAAGGCTTAACTACTAAATTACAGTAATAAATAGAGCACTGAGCAATATCACTGTATCTATTTGCATAGGATTTTCGTTACACATTCTAAGCAATAAAATACGACCCACATACTTACTTACAGACGCAGAAAACAATTAGCGATCATTGCAATGATTACGAACATCACCTATATGAATCACACAATCTATCTTTAATTCGTACTTGAAGCGCAGAGTAAAAGACATCAACGCGCGCATGTATTTGCGTAAATTATATGTGACATAATTATTATGTACTTGAGAATTTGTATTGTTGAGCAATTAGCTAAAATTGGTTTCCCAGCAAATTTAAAGTTTTCAGTGTATTATTGAGGAGCACTCAATAGACTCAGTACTCAGTGGAGCAGCGCTAGAGAATGAGAAATGAATAAATATACTATGAATAATTTTTGCAGTCTAGAACCGTGTAATGTTGAAGACACTATTCCCCTATTAATGTGAAGCCTAAAACCATCATTGGAGAAATATATAAGTAAAACACTACTACTAAACGTTACGCATAGGTACAAAGCATTGTTTTTAAGTTGCACGTCCCGCTATCAAACGATGAAACTACAGCAATACCTGTGCAGTAGCTTTTACATCGTAAATGACAAACAGATTTATTGATTTCTATGTATCTGTTTGTTTCTCACCGACACAAATACATATACAGTATTACAACTATACTGTCTGTGTAGGTATTTGTTTCGGCGACAGACAGACAATATTCTAAAACATATTATTTATTTAGAATAATACGATAGAAAGGGTCTATTAAGTTACTATTATATCATCATAAACGGCACTTTGAATAATAGGAAGTAGAACAATGTGAAGTCAGTTAAATACTTTCGTTCATATTACGTATACATTCTATCGAGAATTTAGAGTTAACTTGCTTTTACCTGCGATTACGTTCTCGTAGTTCTAAAACAAACTATTCCTTGATCATATAATTTGCCGGGATATCCATATGCCATTGTGGCTCATAAACTAAGCTTATGAAAAGAATAATTTCGAATCGTTGCTCTGCTAAAAAAGGGTAAAACCTAAGGTAAGTTAGTAATCATAGGGATAATTTGGTGCGGACATACGTTATTAATGATATTATAACGATTGCACGGATGGCGTAGGTAGTGGTTTAAGTAATCGCCTCGCCACCACCACTGCGCCGATGTCTGGGTGTTCCTTGTGTTGGTTGTGTGAATATTGGTAAAAGGCTCCACGACACAGGAATTATTTTTAGAGCGTTCGGCAAGAGATGTCTTCGTAATTTAATGGGCATCTCCTCATTAAATTATAAAGACATATTTAGTTTAGTATCTGTGTGCTGCTACGGTAACGACACGTTTGAGTGCAAAATTAATTAAGTAGTACCGCAATACGGGTACGTATTAAAATACCGAAATTTCATAATAACTATGACTGAAATACCGACGTCCAAAACAACGATATTCAAAATACCGAAAGTTTTAAATGCCGATAGCTGTTATATCGAAACATAAAATACCGATGTCCAAATGCCCGAAAAGATGAAACCCCGAATGGACGAAATCCCGAATGGAATTCCTCAGTTCTATGGTAGAACTAATAGGAATATCGAACGGAGCCCCGCGGAGCGGGGCTCCGATTTCTGGGTGGGTTTACAAAAGACCACCTAACACAACCTACCGCTTCCGAGTCGAAATCGTACGGATGAATACGGGATATGGATCTTCGGGATTTTAACCTTTCGGGCAAATGAACTTTTGGGATTTAAAACTTTCGGCCAAACAATCATTCGGCGTTTAATTTTTCGGGATTTCTTCCATAGGTATTTTAAAATACGGTCTTTTAAATTTCGGTATTGTAATACGTACCCCACAATGCATATGAATGCGTAATTTAAATATTAAAATGGTGCACTCAAACGTTATAGAGCATGCACTCTAACGCATCTTATTAACAATCTACTGGAATTATCTCATCTTCTACGTAGTACAAAATAACTTAATAGGTTCAACTAATGAAATAAAACTAGCACTATATAATCCTAACTAATATTATAAATGCGAATGTGAGTTTGTTTGTTACGCTTGCACGCCTTAACTACTCGACCGATCATCATGAAATCAGAAAAGAACTTAACGCACATTTCATCTAGAAAAAACGCGAAGAAACCGTAGGCAAAACCTAGTATTCAATAATCTCTAGTGCATACCAAACTTAAGCGACTCCTTGCAGAAACAAACACAGTTTATTTGAATTGAATTAATGACTGTAATATAAGAATTAACTATATGATGCAAGAAGAGGCTTCGCCGCTCAAGGCGCATCGTGCAACCAGTTCTACATTCAAGATCATCGGACATTAATCTTCTCAGTTTGTAATTCATCTTGTATCACTTAACAGTTGCTCGTTATTCTAAATATGTTCTACTAGTTGTCTAATGATGATTTATTACAATTTAATGATGTTGAGTTCTATTTTTATTAGGACTGGTCAGTTATGTCATATGCAGTCAGTCTTTAAACGAAATTATCGATGACAGTTCGGTATTTATATTAAAAGTTGCATTTAGCAAATCAACCAATCTGAAATATTTATTTTATTAATTTTACTTACTGTGACATCTATATGAATTAAGCGATTCACTTATAAAGCGGAAAAAAATAATTTGTTGTTTGTGAGAATGTAACTCAAAAACTCAACCGATTATAAAAAAATATTTCACCATTAAAAAGCTATATTATCACCAAGTAACACAAGCTATATTTTATTTAAAAATAAGTACAGTTACTAACATAACGTAATCTACTTTTACGCGTGTGAAGCCGCGGGTAAAGGCTAGTCGTGTATATTTTTAGTAACTAGCGGTCGCCTAGTGGTCTAAATTCGACCATAATTGATTTAAAAGTAAGATATTGCTGATATATGTTATTATATTTATTATATATTGATATATTATACGCCTCGATGGCGTAGTGGTTAGTGTAACCAACTGCCACGCATGAGGTCGCGGGTTCGATTCCCGCACAAGTCAAACATTTGTGTGCATGAACATGGATGTTTGTCTTGGTCTGGGTGTTTCTATGTATAATATGTATGTATTTACAAAAAAAAAGTATATATGTATGTTTATCCATTGTCTAGTACTCATAGTCCAAGCTCTGCTTAGTTTGGGCTAGATGGTGTTGTGTGTATGTGATAAAATATTATTATTATTATTATATTATGTAACCATAGTTACGAAGAATCATCGACCGACCACCTCAGAAAAAATTAACATAATTATTAGGAGCATTACGGAAAGTAAGTAACTGTATTCCAAGTAAAGTGCGCACTCTTATTTATAACTCGCTAATTAAATCACATATATAAAATAATTCAAATTTTATTCCATTATCATAACCTCATTCCAACAAAAACCCTATACGAAAAAACCAATCTATTAAATATTAGACAGCTATATATTTACTAAACTTGCATTCTCGTCAAAAACATTACTACTAACTCAATACAAACTAACTTACAAGTAAAAAAAAAACAATGTTACATAATTTGAGAGAAAAAAATAAACTCGAACTTATCAGCGCACGCACTAATTACGGTAAAAAACCATATTGTTTGAAGGAGCACAGCTGTTTAATAGATTACCGGCCGATATAAAAGCATGCGATAACGTAAACACATTTAAAAATAGACTTAAGAAATATGTATTTACATTGTAGCTTCTAAATCTCTAAAGGTAAATTTTTTTTATTTTTTTTTATCTCGTTATAAGTGGACTATTATGTTCTTATGAGATATGAATTTCTTTAACCGAAGAATAGTACTACATCAGCCGAACAATGCCGAAATACTATGAACGCGATTCGACTGCGTGGGTCAAATACATGGTTGTGTGCGTGTAGTGTTTTTTCATTAATTTAATGTATTTCTAATGCATATTTTATATAAATATTAGGATTCGCCATTCCTTCTGCATATAAACTTTAACTGTACCAAATTTCATACTCCTCCTTCAGCGAAATTTTCGTAAAAAGGAGTACAAAGTTTTTGCTTCACGTATTTATTAATATATTAGTAATAATGACAATGACTTAAGACAAAGATACGCTCGGTGATATTAATAATTAAGATTCATCCGTCCTATAAAGTGTCATTAGCTATGTATTTATTTCAGTTAATAATTCAATTATAATACAGGTATGCTTAGATGTGTCACTACAATAAAATAAAATAAAACTGACAACGTTATTAACAAGTCACACAACTACAAAAAAAGCAATAAAAATCACACAAAAAATAACTCATTAACATTGTTATTAACCGAAAAAACATACCATCCAAACTCATATAACGCATAACTGGCATAAAGTGCATATTCAGATTGTAAATATATGAATAAAAAAAGAAAGTTAATCGCTTCATACATTTTTGTATGAGCACGTAACTTTGGAACACGGAACCGAGTCACGAGTAACTTTAGGTTGCCAATTGAAGTAATTTCGAACAAAGTAAACGTCAAAACTAATGAGTATTGTCCCCATTAGATTACGAAACAATGAAACTGTATTGAAAGTGTGTTACATTATTAGAGCCATACATAACATATACATGAAGTAGATAATTAAAATTTAACCAAACAGAGTGATTATGTGAATACTTACGGTATTTTTTTTAATTTGCCTCCTTCATTAACACTGTGTTGTAACTAAAACTGCGTGCATAATTGTCAACCGGAGGTCGGTAAATGATATTCCAGATTCGAACTCTGGGTCAAGTGGCGATGGATTATATTTGGGCATTTCTCTGTGAGGAACCTAAAAATACGGTATTTTGTAGATGACTTAAGACTCAGGTGGTATGTTTTTATTTGCCTAGTGCTTTGAAAATACACACGAGATTTATATAATTAATAAAGGAAATTTTAAAATATTTTTGTCAAACGAAAATACCTACGCTTGTCCGTATATTACGTGGATCTAAACATAGTTATAGGAATGTTAGTAGAATAGCACTTAGCTTTGTCTAGCTCTTCGGGTAAGATCCTTCAGACCAAATTACAATGACGGCAGTCTACCTTATTAATGGAGACTAGTCATGTGTGTAGGGGATATTAAAGTGAATAAGTGTGTGGTAAAAAGTCTAGAACGAGACTAAGCTGTATTATATTCTCTGTGATGCGCTTTCTCGTTCTCGTACGAAATAACAATCTTATTAAAGATGGTGGTACAGCTGCTTATACCATGTTATTTTATTATTTAAAGTTAGTGTCTAAACTTTCAAATATTCCTTGTAAAGCAGATTGGGTTAGTCACATCTCGTGGTCGCGAAATACGCATGAGTTTACGAAGCGTACTTCAAGTATTTACTTATCGGAGCCCCTTCACTTTGCCCTCGTATTTAAACAATATAACGATTACATACGTCGTTGACTTGTTAAATATACGCACATAATATTATTAAACGCCAGCATCACGAGTGGCTTTAGAAGTCCTTACTCCTAAAATTCATCATTAGTCGTCAGTCATTTAAGATTTCGGCTGAAACTTATGTTTTTAATAATCACTAGATTATGACAGCAGTTATGTATATGTCATTAATTAACATAGATCATACCAAGAAATCATAACTCCTGTTTTATTGAACGGAATTAGACTTATCGTGTATTATGTTTTAAATGGAGCAGCAAAAAAAAAAAACAACGGATTGCACTCCGGGAGTGCCGGCAGAAGTGAAAACTTGAATATAAACGTTGTGCATTTTTGATATTTTGGAATGGTTAGGGAATAATTTTGCACGAATTGCTTTAATTATCAGTATAAAAGTACTATCATTTATGTGGTAACATACAATATTCATTTATTGCGCTATTGTACATAAACATGACAATGCTCCCTCCGTCTTACGAATTTTCGATCAGGTCACGTGTCCTGACTCGAGTTTAAAATTTTTTACCCCTCACAAAAAAGTGCACAACGCCGCTAAAGCAGTTTTCACTTCAACATTTTGAAAACTGATTAATATATTCCTTCTCGAATATACTGTTATACTAAGGTAACCAGATTGACTAACGAAAATCCTCAAAGCCTTCGTTTTGCGGTCAGACCTCACGAAATACAATATCCGTAATATGCAGACTGTACGTAACAGTTTTGAAACAATAACTATACTTGTATAGTAACATATAAACACCGTAATATATACAATAGAATATTAAGCGTTTGTGTTCAACTGAGAATGTAGTAGATGTCATAAAACTATTGAGTATACTTTTATAATTTTTATTTGTTACATTTACATATAAATATAAAGAATTGTAGTTTAAGGTATAATAGAAGAATTTCGGTGTTTCGGTGGTCATCTCAACATGAGCAATGTCCTGAGCAGTTGCAGATTTGATATCAGCACAAAACAAATAAAAACCTAAGCATACAAATAATGCTTACGTTTTTGTTTGTTCCCCGTGTTAATATTCTATTTATTCCGCGCTATGCACACTATGATGAGAATTATAAACAAACTAAACAAAGAGTAAACCACAATTACTTGGCATCAATTTATTACTAAACAACAATAGCGAAAGATATAGCAATTTAGTCAAAAAAAGTTGTGTACGCAAACAAACCACATGCTTCTGAGATGCGTAACAAAGGCCCATTGCTTTCCAATATCTGATTATTGAAGTTACGAGACATCTCGATTAAAAAAACAAAGGATTCATTGTTTGATGCGTACACACACGGTGTTGTGTAAATGTATTTTGAAACGAAAACTGTATTAAAAGCAAAGCAGTACGCGTACTTGCGAAAGTCGTCGAGACGATTAAACCCCAGAGTTTTGATCAAACGATTACGTCGTAGGCAATCAACTGACTAATTGTTACTCGCATTTTAAACATTCAAGAAAACATTGTCCGATGTAATAACGTATTCTGTCGTCATAACGCAAAAACAGTTTCATAAAAAATGTGAGCTGAATAATTATACATTTGCTTTTTTGAATGATACATTTAATAAAATTTAAAATGAATTCTTTGTTAGTTTATCTTTGCGTTTGTGTGAGACTACTAATTAAAGTATTAGTTCATACAATGTTTATTATATGTGTGTATATAATAGTTAATTATAAAAACTGAATTATCAAATCAAAACCGAAACTCCGTGCACAAAAGCCACATTCGCTACACCTGCGCATATGAGACAATGTATAATCTATATATTAATACGTCAAGCGAAAACTTTGGATCCCTTTTTACGAAAATTAGGCGGACGGAGGAGTATGAAATTTCGCATACTTATTTTTATACAGAGAAGAAGTAACGAATGCTAATATTTATATAAAATATGCATTAAAAATACATTAAATTAATCAAAAAACACTACACGCACACAACCATGTATTTGACACACGCAGTCGAAGCGCTTAACTATGGTTACATATGTCAATATATAATGACAATATCTTACAAGCAAACATTGGTCGAATTTCGAGCACTAGGTGACCGCTAGTATTAATTTAATCTGCCAATTATTGCTGAAATGCCACACATCGTTAAAAAAGAATTGTCTGGCTTCCGTAAAACCACTGCCTTTTAAGTCGTTAATAGCGGTATCCTCACCGGTCCTATAATCAGAGAGTGGCCATTCGTATACTCAGTAGAGTAGCCTATCAATTGCCTAAACATCTCAAGCTGCCTAGACAATTCATAGCTGCCGCTATGTTCGTTTCATGAACACAATTCAATTCAAACAAAAAGCTATTGAATTGTTTACAACGTTTCATTTTGGATTTTGTTTGTTAAAAATAGTCAACTTCATTAAATTGTGATCACCATCACTTTCATTTTCCATTGTTAATCCGTGGACAATGGTGTTGATTATATGTTAAATAATTTAATGTAAAACACTATCTTGTAATACTTTAACATGTAATTGTTTTTTGTCCCTAAGAAATAGAATAAAAATAAAATAAACACGAAACAAACCCTTTTCTTTTCGCCTAACTTACTATGTTGTGTTTGAAAGAGTCCATAATTAATACATAGTAAAACCTAAGACATGGAAAACAATAAAACATTTGAGTATTGATGCACCTCCGCTAAATCTACAAGTATATATGTACATAATTTAACATTCTAACTACACATACAGACATATGCCCATTTTAATTTAATTTTATTTTCACTAATGAGCATTTTAAAAGGGCAAAGCATTATAGGTTAGCTTAGCTTGCTCATGCACGCATATGCTTCTAATGCCTGTAAATGCCGTATATTTTAGCTACTTTTAACTCTCAGGTTAACGGTCGTTTTCACTTTCAGGCTTTATGGTCTCTGAGACAACTCTCACGATGTTATAAATGAATGTGGAGAGAGTATTGTATACAAGCGGTTGGATGTTTAACATTGAAAGACTATACACAGGTCATAAGAATATGATGCTGGTTTGTAGGCTACTTGGATTAAAAATACTTAATATAGCTCTAGCGTCTAGCTGATCTACTTCGTTGCTAAGTTTGAGCAAATTATGTTTGCGTGCAATCGTCAAGTCCCGCGTTTGTATTCCAGATCATGCAAGGTTTACTTGTTAGGAAATTATTAGTAGCAGCATGTATTATAGCTATGGACTTGCCCGTTATTATGTAGAAGTTAAAAAACATAGACGTCAAAATATGGGTGTACTTATACATCTCTGTTCACTGCTTTATTTATATACAGGCGTAAATAAATCTGAGTACTGAACTTCAATAGATTTTAAATTAGTCAACATAGATATAAATCGTGAGAAAACTGTTGGACTACCAAGCCAGAGGTGTCGAGTTCAAAACCTTAGCACTCGTCTCTGACTTTTCAGAGATACAAGTATTAAATAATTAATTATCCGCCGACGTAAATCTCGTAAGGAAACCACTATATCTGAAAGTTCTCCGTAATGTTCGTAAAATACGTATTTAATGCTAATTGGAATAAATTATTTTAAACTACAGAGCTCATTAAGAGGCTCTCGCATTGGCATAATCCCTTAGTCAGTAGAAACTACAATTACTGGAATCTAAATATACGTTAGTTGAGACTCATTTTGCTGTAAAATAATATAAGTAACTTTGATTGCACGGATGACGTAGTGGTTTAAATGGTCGCCTCGCCGCTGCCACTGCGCCGAGTGTTGTGGGTTCAAATACCACATGGAACAAAACTTTGTGTAACATCCACAAATGGTTGTTCCGTATCTGTGTGTTCTTTGTGTCCGTTGTTGTCTTATTTCTAATGCAGGAGATGTCTTTTTAAAAAGAAAAACAAAAGTAAGAAAAGCTATAAATTAATTTAGGTCTTATAGCCATGAAACAAGTAAAGATTAATTTGTGAATAATAATCATAATCAGAATTTTTTAATGGTAAAGCCGGATTGCCAGTTAGCAGATTGCATATATAGAGAAAACTACAAATTATTTCAATTAGAGAGCAAATGAAAATGTAAACTTGATTGTATATCTGTTTAATTAAATCTAGGACAAATTTTAGCTTATATTATCTATGATCAATTCTGAAAGATAAGACTAAAAAGGTATTAACACTATAGTTTGATAAATTATTATTAGTAAACAATAAACTGTAAATGATAAATAATCAATTCTGGTTTTCTCTACGAACATAATGCATTTGTAGTGCCCTTATTCTAAACTTGTATTACCTTAAGTTTTTCATGTCATAATACATAGTTGTGATAATTACTCTGATACTAGTATTTAGATCGGCTAGTTCATCCAGTAACAGTAGTTTGAGTTTCGCTGCAACTGTCAATCAATTAGTCAAATCAAAGGGAAAATTAAGGTACCGGTAACTTCGTATGACTTTAGCCCTGAGGAGTGACATTGGCTCTTAATTGAAAAAGCTGTTTAATTGGAAGAAGCTGTTTTACTGACAGTTTATAGTCCTATCTATTAATTGCCACGTGTATTTTTCGGCAAAAAGTATGATAGTGGTCTGGTGGGCACTTCAAACTTTTTCCAATTAAGGGCCAATGTCACCCCTCAGGGCTAAAGTCATATGAAGTTACGGTACCACGTTCATCTGCGTCGAGCGTAATCTTAGGTTTATCAGCATGTATTCTGCGTAGTGTTTTGGTTGTTGTGTGTATTAAAACATAACATGCTCACTTTATATTTCGATTTTGTAGGTATCTATTCAGGCTAACTAAGCAGTTATGTATGCGGTACAAATAAATTAGCTTCTATATAACAGAAGCTATATTATTTATTTATGGCGATATAACGATACATATTAAATATTTTATTGTCTTTTGGACAGGAAAACACACGACATAACTGTGTCAAAGCACACTAGGGTAATTATACAATGTGTGATACAAACATAATGATAATCACTTAACTGTTCGTTCACGTAACGTTACGAAATAAGCTTTCATGTGATGCTTTTAACGAGATTAAGCAAACAATATGAAAATACAAATCGTCCTTGTTCTGAATATGATGTTCATGCCCACATTTGAATTTTTAATACACGAACATAATTGAACAATACAGTTTTTATTTCAGAAAGTGAAGGTCGGGAAACGGATTCTTACTTAACAGATTGGGACACTTTACACGTCTTCTTGATCAGAAATATATAAAATTAAAATAATAATATTTAAGCTACTATTGGCAGGCTGGTAGGTCCTGACCATCGTCGCCGAAAAGTATTCGAAGCGACGTAATTAAACTTTTAATACAAAATAAGCAGCCATAAAATCCTTATATTGAGTATTTTATTTTAAAAGACCACAAATATATAAAGTACAATATAAGAGTATTATTATATATTAACTTAAACACGAGCTTAAGCTAGTTTAAAAATCAGATCACAAACGTCAGTCTATCATCAGTTTCTCTTCTGTATTATCGCATCTTATTATAATATTCATAAATTCACAAATCGGCCTATGCAACGAACGGTATAATTATTTATGATAGAGAAAACAAAAGTCACTCCTAATTCATTAATATTTACTATCTATTCCAAATTGTATTATCATTTACTTTCTATAATCAATAATATTATAAACACTACTTATTTATATTTAAAATGCTTCTAATGCCTAATGCATTCGAGGCACATAAAAAATAGAAAATATTGTCATTATACATTTAAAACAGTTTTTATGTAGACTTGGGAACTCATTAGGCGCCACTAAGCTTATTAATCAATATTTGATAAAAAGCTTACATAATAAATAATATGTTAATTAATTCACTTGTCAGTCTATTGATTATCGAACAATTACGAGCGCATACATGTTACGTGATTGTCATGGCAAAATATGTTAATGTTGTCACTATCAAAGGCTTTTTTCCATACATCTCCCAAAGAATTTCTACCTATTGTTCTAATTGAGACGCCGATAGACTGACAATGTGGCGATCAGCGCGCACGTAACTGCAAACAGAGCACTCGCACACTCCGGCCGTTGAGTGAAAACGAGTATAAAAGCGATGCAAATTACAAGTGCTGGCATTACCCACCACCCTCTCGTGGAGTAAGGTGCACCACTCAACCATCGCAGCAATGAAGTACCATGTGCGTAACTGTGTTGTTGGACCGTTGTGATACTTAGTGCCGAGCTGAACGCGCTTGTTCAGCGCGTTCGCTGAACTCGTCCGTTGTCTAACATATACGTGATCGTGCTAATTGGACTGTGCTGAAAACGTTAATTTTGCTCATTAAACCATTTTCAGATACTTCAATTAGAACAACATTGATCATGATTGAACGCATTAATTTATATACGAATTCAGTGAAGCATCTATGAGAGTAATTCTTCCTGTTTTACACGTGACTTAGTGTTATAGGAAGTTGTTTGTGTTATATAAATTAGATTGGTTATACTCCACGCGTCAGTGTTTGGTACAAAACTGGTTTGGAGACAGTAGGCTCGATATTTTATCGCCTATTCTTCGCATAGTAATTGACATCGATATCCGTTATTGCTTAATGATTATAGTAGACCCATTACGTAACATTTCAGAATTTCTAAGCTCCAATTAAGTTAATATCCAGGCTTGAGTTACTGATATTAATTTTTATTATTCCTTCACAGATTTTCTTGGGATTCCTGGCCGTGGTTGCCGCTTACCCTGGACTTGTTCACGAAGAGCCGCAACTGGAAGCTAAATACGATTACCATGCACCAATCGGCGAGTCTGGACACCATCATCAAGTAGAACATGAACACGCCAAGTCACACCAGTCGATCAAATTCGAGCACTTCCACCCGGTACCTGTTTACGTAAAGAAGGAGCACAGCCATTTGCTCAAGCACCCTCTGGAGAAGGGCAAGTCTGAGTCCAACCTGAAGCTCATCCACCCTGAGACTGAGCACAAACATGGCGGTGGTCTGGTCCTTGAAGACGACAGGCACAACACTGACCACCATGCCGCTGCTCTTGAGCACGGTGGCTACGAGCACGGAGGCATCGAACAGGGAGGCTTTGAGCACGGAGGTTACGAACATCTGGCTGACGCCGGCGGTTTTGAAGGTTACGGTAGCAGCGAGGGCCTGAAGGGATACGCTGAGCTGTCACACCAGCCCGAAGCCGAGGGACAATACTACGTGGAGGCCGGATACGGGGGTGGTGAGGGAGGCGAGGGTTACAAATTTGATAGCTATTAACTGTATTTAATTTAGAACTTAACCATGGGCATACAAGCGTGGAGTTCTCTCCACCGTCTAAAGTAACTTTAGGTCTATCTCTTGCCTGTTGAAATAAGTAAACGTAAAGTTTAGAACATGAGACTTATATGTATTCAGCTTACGTTATGCAATAGAAATGCGTTATAGAATCAAAATGTACCTGATTTAGATTTAATTCTAAAAACGTATTTAGGAAATCTAGGTTGATGCTTTATCGTTATGGATTCTCGTCATTACGCGGCAATTAAATTATAAAATGTTAGAAACAGTTCCGTAAGGTGTTAGAAAGTGTCCGCGTGGTGTGATCCGAGTTCGTCGACTGCTTGTTCGTGTGATTGTTTCTTTATAAATGTTCTCTCGCTTGATTCTCGTATTAGTGTTTATTGACTTACGCGATCGTTGATTGAGTCCCAGAGAAATTGTGATATTAATAAATGTTTGTTATTATATAAAAAACGTTCTTTCATTTACAAATAATTGTTCTACCGAATAAATTTGCACGTAACACTGTAATTCAACCGGAGCCATATCGGCTCCATTAGAGCGTACCACATTGAAACACCTAAAGATTAATTATACTGATGTATCATGTAATTATTACAGATTGATTACGAGCTGTTTGAATTTTTTCTGCGCAGAAAATATTGCTCATGTAATTTATTATTCAACGAAGTTACGTTAAAACACGATAGTTAGAGAGCTATTGTATCGAACTAGATAAGATTTTCGTCGTAAAATCGAACAGTATAAAGTAATTATCTATATCCAATAGTATGCCCTATTATGCAAGATAATAACAACATAGTATAATTATGCTAGTAGTATACAGATCACTCTAATCAGCGTGTAGCAATCAAAACATAGTTCTAACAAGTAAAGCAAAGAAATTGTGAAAGGCACTGTCGGCCGTCCGTATTTCACGATATTGCTTTTGCATTTAGTTGTGAGTCACGATATCGGCCGTATGTATCTACTGTAGGAAATAAATACTAAACGATAACTATTACTTATACCACCTAGATTCATGACGTAATCGGCGTGAGAAATTTCACTGTTATTTATTGGTCTAGACACATTATACATCTTGTACGATGTTTTTCCTTATCATTTGTCCTCACACATGCCATGTATAACAGTTATTTATACCAATGAAAGCGATAAATATGAGCTTATAAATATGTGCCTTGGGGTCTATCCTTTAGTACTGAGTATAATGGTTGTAATAATTGTAGCTATACCTAAATAAAATATGTAGTGCCACGAATATGAGACAAACTTTTTTGCATGCAGTTTTACGTATTGAGGATAGATTATTAGAACATTTTGGTAAACTGATTTGCTACTTGTATAGTTGCAAGCACGACTTAAGATTATGAGATCTCGTGTATTGAAATATGGTTATTGGATTATACCTTACTGATAATGCCAGATTCTGATATTGATCGAGAAACAAACTACAGTATACGTACCTTACTGATTTACATAGTTGGTGAAATGTCAATGTTTATATGAATACATATGCACAATTAAGTGGGGAGAGCAAAGGCCTCGTGACCAAAAGGCTACAAGTTAGAATCTCACTTATTGCATTGTTTGCATGAACCCACTTTTAGTACAGTTAATTAGATTAGTTAAAGCTTGGAAGTAGCTATATTATTACCAGTACGAGTACTACACTAGTAACAGTAGTAACACGGAGACTTTACCTTTGCAAGTATGGACCAAATCCAATCAATTATGTACCGATCTGCATAGCCCAAATGTATGAAGTTCCATTCATAGCAATAGTTCCAAACCTGCTGCAGTAAGTATCCTGGACTTATCTCACTTTAAATTAAAACTTTCAGAGTACCAAGTATTTAGTTAACGAAAAATGTTAGAATAGCACCTGTGAGACGATAAACTTTTTTTTTTTTTTTTTTTTTTTTTTTTTTTTATCAGAAAAATACCTTAAGACTAATTACATTTGAAACTCGCCAAACATATTGTTTAACGGCGAGATACGCTCTTATCATTAGTACTAATCTACATTACAAAACTATTTTAAAATATAAAGTATGTTAACTATAAGAATAAACATAAAAATAAAATTTCTAAGATAAATATCATAAAACAGGTAATTTCACTTATAATATATGAGTAACAATTATTATTTAACTTTTATGTAGGTATTGTAATATTTTTAGAGTACTTGAGACTGTAAAAGGATATCTTTTAATCTTTTTTTAAGGCAGCTATAATTATGTTTTATTCAATTCAATTTAAAAAAAATTTCTTTTAAAACCTTTGTTTTATATAAATTATTTGTATTTGATTTTGAATGATCATGCAAAATAATATTTTACTTCTTTCAATACGTTCCACGCGTAATTTAGTTAAGTAATTAAATTTGTTCCAGTTCGGTATGACAGTGTTATTACTGTTGCGCAACAAAAGCTAATGTTGACCGCAACATGCGTCAGCTTCGCGACCCACTTTACGCTCATTTTGTATGTATACGACGCTTCGAACGATTTTTATAACTTCCCGTAGAAAACGAAATTTGTTTATGTTAATTTAAAATGACGGCTTTAATACTAATTTCCTTATTGATTAAATATGATATATGAAGAGCTACTGAGATTTTAGTATTATGAATATCTTCCTAAATAATTATTTATTTATGAGAGGATTTCTATACTTTTTACACGGATGCTCACAATTATTATAGGGGCAGACTAATAGTAAGTGATTACAGAAGCCCATCAACAGAACCTTGACGTATGGGAGACAATGTAATAATTTATCTATGAATTAATGGGTTAATCTATGAATTAATAAAACGGCGATAAACCTATGATTTATACAAAGCATTAGAGGTCGTATGTTCTATACACAACCATTGCACTACTGAAATGAAACTACATACTATTAACCTTAGTTATAGAGCATAATTTAATTGAGTAGACTATTGAAATTAAACTACTGTATACGGATTTTATCGCGTTGTTTATTTGACACTTTATTACAAAATTTTTGAAAACTGTTTCACTACTATTACTATTAAACTTTACTAATTTTTAAGCTATTAAATTATTGAAACTATTAAAACTATTTATACTATTACTATACTATTATACTATTTATATTTGTGTTTACACTTTCCCCGACATTTCGGTTGCTTTTCAGCAGCCATGGTCACGGGGAGACTAAGATGGCAGTTGTCTCAATGTTCCAGTGTAGTTATTTCAAAGTACCCGAACATAATTTAATCATGGGTGTTTCTATTTACGCAGAATGAGCTCAAAGTATCATGAAGTCTAGCTGTGGTTTGCTTCTTCTTGGGTTTAACAACCCAAACCCAAGAAAAAGCAAACCACAGCTAGACTTCATAGTGTAGTTATTTCAAAGTACCCGAACATAATTTAATCATGGGTGTTTCTATTTCTATTTCTGCGTAAATAGAAACACCCATGATTAAATTATGTTCGGGTACTTTGAAATAACTACACTGGTACTCTTTTTAAAAAATATGATTTATTACATTTTGCAACAAACTGTAATCAATTGGTTGCAAAATGAAGAAGCAATTAATATTTTAAATTTAGTTCAACTATGTAATTAATGTAATTATGTTAAATCTCACTGCAAAATTTAGATCGAGGTTGGCTTATAATTCAAGTTTTCTACAATACCGCAGAATCACTGGTTAATGGCGAGGCGGTTATGGAGCTCGAACTAAGATTTTATCAGAATATTTTATATATGCTATAACGCAACAAATTGGCAATTGCTATTGGCAATACCAATTTTCAAGCTCACTAACAAGGATGAAGTTTCTTTGAACGTTATGTCTCTGAATTTGCTACCATTACTCTTCTAATTAATTGGTAACTAGTTTCTGCTCGCAGCATCGTTCGTGTGAACCATATGTAGTTCACCCGCACCGTTATTAAGTGAATGAGACAATGATCATAGATATAATATCTGGCTTTATTCAACGAAATTACAAATAGTGAATATCAATCGATTTTACAAAAGGTTTCTAAAATTACAGATAAATTTTTTTTAATGAAATTGCGATAACATGATATAATACAAAAAATGCAAGATTAACCTGACAATGATAGGTATTTACCTATGACTATATACTCGAGTAGATACCGTGTTATCTCGAGAATGGCAAAGAGGATACTGATACAATTTATTTTGCGCGGCTCAATTTTAGTAACTCTGTGTGTGTAGTGGCATTGTTTTATACTCACGTCGACTATATTTGTGTGTGTGAGTATAGGGATACCAAGGTATAAATTTGCTATAAAAGTGGGGAAAACTGTGCATGCAGGTCAATGGTAACTTAACTTCTTTTGAAAGGATATTTGGAGACGGACAGATATGTTCTTTTAATAATATTTATACAATTTTGTTTTATTATTGCTGACGATATGCTGCCACAATAAAGTCCTTAAGTTTAAGTAATTTTAGTATTTTTTTTAAGTCAATATATATTTTACTTTACTAATATACAAAAAAATATGTAACTAGTTTTTTATTATGTGAGATCTGCTCATAAGCTTATATATTTTCTTTTTTTTAGGACTACTCTCGCAGTAGGTATTGTTTCGGTGTCGCGGGGAGTTGTAATTACTATTCTATGATTATTTCAGTTGGTGTTTATTTCAAAAATATTGACTACTATATTTAATAAATATTGTAGTTATTCAATAAAATAAAAATACCAATGTCTCATCTGGTTATACCCATACTCAACGCAATATGAACATTCTGATTATTGGTTAACAATAAACACGAAACTCTACGAATAAAACATTAGTTTCAAAATATATTAACAAATTTATAGCGACACCTTATTTTTTAGTTGTATGGAGATTATAGTTTAAATAAATATCCTTATTATTCTTTGAATGTCTCGGTGATCCCGTGGCTGAGGTTTTGTGCTTGTATGCGCTTCTGGGAACGATGTGTTTCACGTTTTGGTGAAGTATTATCATTTTCTTTTAAGAAATTCTGAGTATCAGTTGGAGTTTAAAATAGGCTCGGTCTTATTACGGTGTGGAATAAAGCATAGCCGAAAAATAGGTGTAATATGTATACCGCTATCTAACACTTAAACTCCCAGGCGTGATTGTATGTATGTAGATATTCTACAGATGGTAAAACACTATACATTCACGTAATTACGTAACAATACTGTATTTATAACATATTCTATATATTATATTATAATTATAACATATTTTTTTGCCGCGTATTACTTTTCTTGTTATAGTGGGCAATTTATTTAATCATAATAGCAACCCTGACAGTAAATAGTGTCGTCACAATCTGGGCTTAATTTATTTAAATTAATTTATGTTACTTATGCAATTATTATTTATATAAATACAATATTTAATAATGGAATCTCCCTAACACTTTCCTTTTTTGTGATTAATATATGCAATATTTAATTGCATGGGATGGTATTTAAATTATTATTGAAGAAGTTAAATATATAAACACTTCAGTGTACTTTGTAGCGTACTAAACTGTTCTTATGTTTACCTATGTATTTTATACCTAGGTTTACATATGTAAGGCTCAGTAAAATACCTATAACAAAATTAAAAGCCAAAAGGATTGCCAGCTTTTAAAAGATTGTGTTTATGAGGTTTTTCCTCTGTAATTAGCAGTCTAGCCAGTAGGATGGTGAGATAGAGATCCAGTAGGATGGTGCTGTGATACAGTAGGATTGCCAGTTCCTTAAACTACTGACTGTGACTGTGTTCAATACTAGGTGTTTTGGTTACGATCAGCAGTTTGGCTGCCATCAAGTAAGATGATGTTGCGATACAGTAGGATTGCCAGCTTTTTAAGAATTGTGTGACAACATCATGTATTGATACATGATGTTTGTCTGCGATCAACAGTCAGGCTGCCATTAGGAAGGATTGTGAGAGATTTATTTTTATTGAATTAATAAGGTAACGCACTCGTATAATATAAATTACTAGATGTTCCCGCGGTTTCACCCGCGTTTATCATTACTGCGCCTCCTCCGTAGATCGTAGCGTGATGTTATATAGCATATAGCCTTCCTCGATAAATAGGCTATCCAACACTAAAAGAATTTTTCAAATCGAACCAGTAGTTCTTGAGTTTAGCGCGTTCAAACAAACAAACTCTTCAGCTTTATAATATTAGTATAGATAATGCCTGTATATTCTGATAAATCATTTTGCCACCCACAAGTGACAAACATGTGGGTTTCGAACAGAAAACTCGACAGAACGGCAGAAAGGAGGTGGTCACTTAAATCATGATGCCATCCAAGGATTCCAACAATTTTAATTTACACACTTTTGCTTGTCGCTACAAATCATTATATAATACTTTGAAGGCCTAATCATTTGTGTTAGAGGGTAGGTCAGGTATCTTCACATAATGTAGTAGGCAGATAGATAATAAACGTAAATGTATTCATTTATACGATTACTTATGTATAAATTACAATAAATAATTAAAACGACCTTAAAGAATTAATGCCATTGTTGCTTAATGCCTATAAATTATTACTTTCATAGCGCATAAAAAGCAAAAGATAAAACTACTAGAAAATAAAATTAAGGTGCTTAATATTCAAGAGGGTTTAATAGGACTAATGTTCACCCAGTAATCGAAAATCGACATATTAAAAATTTTAACTGTCTCTGTGGCGCAGCGGTTTTGAATGCGATTGCTGCTCTCGGGTTCGAATCCTGGCTTGGGCCACAAACTATTTTTTTTCTATTAAGAAATCTTAATATCAGCCTGGAGCTAAGAAGTTGGCGGTGATAGACACCCCCGTGCCTCAGAAAGCACGTAAGGCCGATGGTCCTGCCCCTGATCACTCTCCGGTACCATCAGATCATGAGAGCTAGGGAACAGAGAGTGTATTGGTGTTTGCGCACACGCTTGTGCACTATAATACCTTCTGCGCAGATGACTAAGATTGTTCGTTAAGATTGGCCGCCGTGACCAAAATTCGATCTGGAGGACATTATTATTAATAAATAAAATACATATGAATTCACTTATTTGAAATATTTAAAAAAAGTTCTGTTGCTAAATTTATTGATAATACTATAGCTCGTCAATTGCTACAAAACAAAATAAAAAGAAAATAGGTTGATTAACAGAGGAGAAAATGATACTGAAGTTTTGCCGTGGCCTATTTAGGTAAATATAGATTCTACTAGATACCGTTACCAAGGCTTAAAAAGGTAAATCCTTAAAATATCTATACATAAACATAGAGCACTCAGACCACCATGTCAATAGTTAATTTAGCCAGGTACCATAAAAATAATATATATTTTCAGAAATAGTATGGGGCACTGCGAAATATTCACTTAAACTTAGGATCTCTGTTATACTTGGGCAGCCCAACTGTATTGTGTTCCAACTACGACTAGAAATTCCGGGTCATTTGAGGCGTCGGTGTCCCGTATGCACGAGACTAGAAATAAGTTCATAATATAATTCTAATAATATCAACCCTGTATCAAACTGTCCCAGTGGGAGACGAGTTAGCGTCATTATCCAACACGCTAGCCTAATGCGGGTTGACAGACTTAAAATATCTACGAGAACATTATGGAAAGCTCGCAAACATGCAGGTTTCCTTGCGATGTTTTCCTTCACCATTAATGCGAGCAATAATTAATTATTTAATACGCACATAACTTCAAAAAGTCAGACTTGCGCGCCTTGGGGTCGAACTCGAGCCTCTGTGTGGCGGTCCAACGGTCTAATACTAGGCTATCTTATATTATATTAATGAATCAATTTTAACACAAACAATAGTGTTCATTTTATTTCAAGGTGATGTTTACATGTTATCTTGCCACCAATGCAACTTTGCTTAGCGATCAAGCTAAGCAAATGTATCAGAGGGTAGGTCAGGCATTCATGTCACAACCAATACGTATATAACAAACCCATAATTATATTAATGAATACGATGACCACTGCATAAATTACACCAATTGAGTGAAAAAACCCAATAAAAACAATGTCATTGAATACTTTATGTAACTGCCAACGAAATCCACGTATACATATTTGGTTATTATATCGTAATAATATATTAGAATTTTACAATATAGTCCGCATTTCACATATTACCATGTAAGTTGAGCAAATATATAAATAAAATTAATACAAATGTCAATTAATTTAAATTTCATATGTATAACAGTAATTATTTATACATTAAAATTTATGCGTTTATAATATATTCATAAAAAACAGAAAAAAAAGACAGTATATATGTATATTTATCCATTGTCCAGTACCCATAATACAAGCTCTGCTTAGTTTGGGCTAGATGGTGTTGTGTGTATGTGATAGAATATTATTATTATTATATTTCAGATCTGTTATTTACGTGCTGACTATGTTATGACAGGATGCCTGACCTACCCTCTAATACCGTTGCTACCTCAATGGCGTAGCGGTAATATTTGCGACTGCTAAACATGAGGTCTCGGGCTTTAATCTCGAGGCGAGCCAACAAAAAGTTATTAGTAAAAGTTATATTTTGACAAGAATGTCTTAGTAACAGCCCGGAGTTGGGAAGTTGGCGGTGTTATACACCTTCATGCCTCGGAAAGCACGTGAAGCCATTAGATTATAGTGCACAAGTGTGTGCGCAATCACAAGTGCACCCACTGTTTCCTAGGAATTAGTCCAAAAGGATTAAAAGAGCTAGATAACGATTTAGATAGGTAGATTTGACAGAAATTCGGTCTGGAGGACATTATTATTTATAACACCTTTGTTTAACTCGACAGTGACATCAGCCATACCACATCGGCGTCTTCTCTTAAGGCCGACAGTCCGACTGTATAACATAGCCAAATAGCCTTGTATCGTATTACTACGGTGAATAGAATTACCTCCTTGCCATGTTTATGTGTACGTATGTAGTCAGGAAGAGTTAAATGTGAAGCATTTTTTTAATATTACGAAGGATGCAAGTAAATGTTATCCCTTTAAACCTATCTGTTGACAAGCGGCCGTGCTGCAGTAATTAGCGCAATCCGCCATAGCACAAACCGTAGAAAAATAAATTTAACATTAATTTAAAGAAAATAAACCTTCGACAATATCACCGAGTGAAGCAGAGTTACGATGTTATAATTCTTGGTTTCCTGACAATGGTGCTATCGAGCCAGTCGGCTCATACGTACCGTCATCAAATACGTAAACAACATGAAATGTTTATATACCTTTAAACGTAAACAACATATGAAAGTATACCTATCACATATTGTTTTTATATTACCTCCGTAATCTCTGCTAGGGTGAATTTGAAAATGTACTTACGCAATAATGGTACGTATTTACCTACCTTTTTACGAAGATTATACTGTTTTAAGTGTAAAATATGCCTATTTTAATGTTTTTCTCAGCAATTAATTTGATTGACTTTAAAGATTATTTGCTGAATTTGGCTCAATTTACTAAACCTGTTAGTGGTTAAATTGTGTCAACATTGTTTAAACGTTTATTTATTTACACATTACAGAATAATGTATACATAGGCAGACTTAATGCTAATTAGAGTCATGTACTATATACAATCTTTTGTTGGTACAAATATCTTGAAATATATTATGCATGTAAAGTCTGTCTAATTTTAAAGAAATAAACAGATGTAAATTGCATATTAAGTTATATTATAATAAGTCCTTTTTAATCACATTAGGTTTCCATTTATAATGTTAGACGTAAGCTTGATTATAATCATAAATAAATAAGAATGTATTTATTATTATCATTAAAGAATAAGTTAAATAACCTCCAGGTTTACGAGCTGATACTATTAGCAACCGACTGACTTTTTAGTCCGCAACTAATGTCAACCAGACCGAACCCTGCGCAAGTGTGTGCTCAAACACAAGTGCAATCTCTGTTCCCTAACTCTCATGATCCGATGGAACGGTAATCCGCTACGACCGGGGCGAGATCAAGCGCAGGACTAACGGCTTTACGTGCTGAGACACAGGGATGTCTAACATCGCCAACTTCCTAATTTCGGGTTGCTATTGAGATTTCTTAACTGGAAATCCCAATAACCTTTTGTTGGCCCTACCCGGGATTCAATTTCAAACCCGAGACACATGCACAGTAACCGCATTCAATGCCACCGCTCCACGATAGCAGTTAACTTCTAAACTTTTAAATACACACATAGAATTAGAATATTTTCGCTAATGGACACACAGTTATAAAAGTAAACCAACCGAACATAAATCTAGACCTCCATAAAAACAGTGACTCAGCACATTCTACGCGTATGTACCGATACTTCAAAATATCAACATGTAAACTATGATATTTATTTATGTTCTTATTTCGGTTATTTCGTGGTATATGTATGTATACAAGAAATAAACTTCTTATGTAGAGCGATGATATAACGTGACTGATTTGCATAATCAACGAATACAAATCTTGTGATTTTTAAACGACATCTCGACTTCCTGGTACGTTTCATATTCATACTGTAGGTGGCCTGTGGCACCGTTGCTACGGCTTTCTACACGATGATATACCATATATTTCAAATGTGTTTTGCAATTCTGTTGCGGAAGGAAGTTTTAGCGAGCGGCAAAAAAATGCGCCTGTTCCTAGTAGTAAAAGTTACTTAATATGTATAGGATTATTAAGTAAGCTCGCTAATTATATTACTAGTGGATGAGTGATGTATCGTCTAAAAGGAAGCATAACTCTCAGTAATGTTATAAATATATATTTTACTGACAAGGATGATGTATTCCGTGCCTAGGAAAGCACGTTAAGCCGTTGGTCTCGGCTGTCATGAGCATCTATGGCAGTCGTTATTAGGAAGTCAGTGCCTTCTAATATCCTGACAGCTGGTTTAACCATAGAATTTTGTTTCCCTCTGGGTTGCAGAGGTCTGACGGCAGTCGTTCCGTGTAATAACTGAAATTCAGCTAAATCTGGTTAGACCAATGAGCAGACCCTGGGTCCTAAGCGTAAGTCTGGGACACAACCGGGATAAATGCTAGGATGAAGAAGACTGACAAGGATGATGTATCCGCTAAGAAATGTACTTAGCTCTCAGTAATGACATATTCAATGTTTTTACTGACAAGAATATGTGTCGGTATACGATATGTAGTAGGTATCAAGTATATGCATATTATTAGTAATGTAAAACTAAATTACTCTTTATCGAAAAGTTAACAGGTATTTATACAGTTATTTCTTAGAAAATTAACAAATTATTAATTTGTACACTTTTTGATTCTGGAATAGTTAAACTTATTGTCTGTCTTTAAGAAGGCTTAATAATTTTCAAAAGAATAGAACGATTCCATTGCGATTTTTAAAATTAAATGCTATTTTAACTGGTATACTAAGCTGTCAAAATTTTAAAGTAAGCTTTTGACAATTAGCGTAAGAATTGCATAAATTTGTATGAGAATATTGATGGTACGATCAAATCCGATTATTCTGTAATGATATGCTGACAAAATAATCATAATAGCATTTAGGATCATTTTATGTGTTACAAATTTGTTACTAATACTTAATTTTGTAATAGAATCGAGATCATATACAAGAATAACAATACTATTTAAAGCGGAAAGCAAATATACTTAAGTATAGTCTATTTTTACTTACTTGTCTTTTTTGGCAAACAAACAACTCATAATAAAAGGTTTAGGAATTGCTTTCAAACGATATTCGTTGTCCAAATAGAGGTCAAAAAAACCATATGAAATACTAGTTAGGTACCATAAAATAAGACACTACAAATAAGATAGACTATATTTCTATTTTATATCAATTGTCGATATAATTAATTGAATGATTGATAAATAAAAATCTGCTATAGCAAATGATTGGGTTGAAATTAAGAAACAAAATAAAAGTCAGTATTAAATTTGCTATAAAATGAGTTATATTTTTTTTGGCAGACAGCATATAAATGTGTTACCTTTATAAAGCGTTTTCCACAACACACATCAGCATCATCACAAAGTCGCACAGATTATGTAACTAACAACAACATGGCAATATTGATCTGATACAAGCGCCTGCATTTTATAAACATGCAAATATATGTACTTATATCACAATAATAGACTTATTACAGGAGTTACCGTCAATAAAAACAGCTTTACAAGTTTTAACAAACTCTGATTAAATACTAAATGGTAGTAGTATTTAAATTTGATAAACAACACTTAATCATACACAATATTGCACATAAGATCACAATAGTAACATTAAATGAAAACGTAACGAACAAACAACAACAATAACAATCAATAACATCTTAGTAAGTAAGTAAGTAGTAACATGATTAACACAAAATGATGATTAACACTTAATGCTCCCAAATATGCCTAACGATGGTTAACTTGTCTGGCTGGTGAACTAGATATGGCTTGTCAAATTTAACGTACACATTACCTGTTTCAGGAACACGAATGCGTTTCTGAACTGGCACAGGCTTCTTTTCTTCAACTTTCTTTGATTTTGGTACTGGAATTGATAATGAACGCAAGTAATCTAAAGTTATAGGGTAAAACTGAGGTCTGTTTAAACTATCGGGCAGACGTACCACGACCGGAGTTGGATCAATAACCTTATTATTTTTCTTGGGCTCTGTAGGTTGACGTCTTTTAGAGACAACCTCTTCTATTTGTTGTTCTTCTTCTTGCTCTTGTTCTTGCTCTTCTTCTTGCTCTTCTTCTTGTACTTCTTCTTGTTCTTCTTCTTGTTCTTGTTCTTCTTCTTGTACTTCTTCTTGTTCTTCTTCTTGTTTTTCTTCTTTTTTCGAAACCTTAGATTCAGATTGTTTAGGAATACCTTGGCGAGCTAACTTCTCAGCCAAAGTGTTTTGTTTTTCCAAGTTCTCGTTTAATTTACGGAGTTCAATTGCATATTTTTCATCATCGTAATTTTCAGCTTCTTTTAGCTCCTTTAGTTTGTTTTGGATTTCCTTTTCGTTCTTTGCCAATTCTTCTTTTTCTTTAGCGATAGCTTCAGTTATTTTTTTATGTTGAATAAGAGGAGCTAATAGTGATGCAAACTGTCTTTCGATTTCAGAAGACGTTTTTGGCCTATTGTCTTCCTCTCTTGCCAGTGACCTTATTTGTTCAATCAATTTATCTTCCGATGGCGGTTCAACTTCTTCAGAATCATTTTCATCTTCCTGAACATTGGTTGGTTCCCATACTTTAGCGGGTTGTTGTTTCTTTGAAGATTTCCGGGTTTTAATAGATTCACGATTTTTGCCGTCAAATGTCACTGGTCCTTTGTCTTCTGTGGTCGACTGAGATTGTACAGGGGACTCCAATTGCTGCTGAGCCCGCACAGGTTCCTTTGTCAAAGTACGCGAGGGGACCTCTTCATCTGACTCAGTTTCTTCGGGTGTTTGAGGGTTCTGTTTGGCCTTTTTAATTTCAGGTGCTTCGGTTAGTATATACCTTGCAATGTCCAGATTTTCTTGAGAATCATCAAAGCCAGGTACTGGTTTCGGACGATACGACTGCATTTTCAAATTCTCAGTCTCGTAATTAGGTAGGTAGCGCACGTACTCAGTAGAATAAGGTTTTCCTTTGTTTGCTTTCTTCTGTACATACAGAGAAGCATAGTCCTGAAGACGGGATTTCGATGTATATTTGTACTTTGGACGAGATTTTTCTGTACTCTGTTCTTCAGATTGACCTTCTTCTTCTGCATCTTCTTTAATTTTTTGAAGATTTAATACTTTATAAAATTCTTCAAGTTCTGGGTCTGGTTTGGCTTCTTCTTTTGGAGCTTCGGTTTGTACTTGAGATTCAGTTTGCTCTTCGACGCTTTGCTGATACTGTGGTTGCACAAAAGCTTTTTCAAATTGAGGGAAAGGCTTAACGACAGCTCCAGCAGCTTCTAAAACTTGGACCTGGTCAGGAGTGAGATACAATACAAGTTCTTTCATTCCAGCCAGCTTACGTCCAGAAGATGCAGATGGTTCCGGGGCTGGTGACGAAGACTCTGGTTCTTGAACTCTTAATCCGTAATAAGACTGAGCACCATTATCGAACGCCTTTCCTGTGACTGAGACTAAAAATAGCGAAGCTATAAAGAACCACACCTAAAACAAAAAGAAAAAAAATTATTAATAAAAATATTAAAGATTAATATAATATAAATAAAAAACAAAAGCAATATTTTATATCTATAACTCACCGGTGAACCCATGGCTACGAGTTTCTCAAAGCAGCCTTGTCGTATAGGCGTGGACTTGCGTCTGCCCTGAAACGACGGAGATCAACATTTTTATACAAAAAGTTACTTTAAAATTCAAATATTCTAAAAGATACGTAACATATTGAGATTGCACAGATGTCACATTAGTTGCGATTGTCCAAGATAAATGAATCAGCCTTTTCATTAATATTTATCAAATTTGCAATCTAGATAGTATTAATAAATATGTGAAAGACTATCATTAAGCTAAAAGCAAGTTATTAGGAATATTATCTACCGATTTATAATTAATGTTTACCCAATAAAATGTCCCATGTTTGAAATTATAATATATAAGATATCATGTATTCGATGACGAGATTAGTAACAGTGTAAGTCATTCATTCGCCTATTTTCTATGTTAAGGAGAAAGTGGCATTGTAATTAATTATATGCAGACTATTGTGTCTTTAAGTTCTGTGTCCCCAATAAAGTTTTATAATCACAATTAATTCACAACAGTATAAAATATATAAAATGTAGTGTTTTCAAGACATTCCAGCGCATAGGCAATATAAAAATAAATGATGTACCTCTCGTTGTGAAATCGATTGAATTAATACCACAGCATGGAGAGAAGGTCCTTTGTTTTATAATATTATATATGTACAGATGTATAATGATTCGTCGAGTGCACAGTCACTTGTTTATTAATGAGTTGTAACTTTAATTTCTCTGCTTATATGCATTTCCGAAGTGACCCCCTACATAACACCGATATTTGGTGCTTTACTTTTTTATGTATAATATTATAAATTTAGTTTAGTTTTTATATACAATTAATTACTAATGATATATGCTTTCTAACATTTGTTTCTCATAACAACATAAGTACATTACGTAGTTCAGGCTAAAGTAACAGCAAATTTAAACTATTCAGAATATTTTAAATGAGCAATGTGGTTAGTAGTAATGTTTGTCAAACCTTTCTTACTATACACAAACGCTTTAATTCACTAACATTAAAACAGTTAAACAAGTTAAACTTAAAAAACAGTAACTAAAACTCACACAAACTTTTTAAAACTTTTGTCCGAACTGACTAGAGTTTAGAATTTCACTGACTGTCAAAGTTGCATACTCGTGTTTTTTAAATATCCATATTCAAGTAGACTTTAAGATTGGATACTATTTAATCTCTTAAGATTATACTCGTAGATAACTGGATTAGCGATTACACAATCGAGACATTCATTCAACTTAGCAAACTTGTTTAACCTGCTACTTCAATTAAAACATTCATCTATTATAATATAGCGGCCTATGTTCCTTCACATTCCTTCAACAGCCGCTATCTCTTAATTGACATCAAGAAAGGACACATAGCAACTTTCTCAATTATAGTTTTAGTCCATATTATAATAAATGAGAAAGTAAATTTGTACATTTCATATTCTTGATTTGTTTGCTAAATAATTTGAAATTATAAACAAGCATTAATATTATTATGTATATTTTAGCAATGGCTCTGGTTTGTGTTAATACATAGTAATATGATAAAATCGTGGACCGATTAATACTATTTGGCAGTACAAGAAGAACAAGCCTAGCTAGTAATAATTTACATTTTATTTTAAAGATAAGCTCCTAAAATATAACTATAAAAAATTCAAATAAAGTTTAATATAATCACAATTTATACAGTAACATTGAACTTTTGAGCGTATAAAATTATATAAGATCAAATGTTCGTTGTGTATTTTATATACTTTTATTTACTACTATCTAATGAGATGTTGGTTTGTGCCACTAGATATATAGGGAGAGCCAATTCTTGTGTAAAGCATGTATTACGAGAAGTTGCTCTTTGATATCTCATTAGGTTACTCTATTATACCTTATTCGTACGATGACAAATGTATATAATCTACCATAGAAGTAACAAATACGTTTATGTTTCTTAAAATTATATTTTCTTAATATGGTCTTACGATTACTAAAAATGAAAACGACTATTTAGTATCCCCGTGGAAGAAAAGAAAAGATGAAAAGTTTCGACTGGCGAGTGAAAATTTTAATAGTTTGATTTCAAAGTTACATTTTCTTTTAAACCTAAACATTTAACTACTTTAATTAATAATAGTAAGAACTATTAGTGTATGTTTAAGTTAGCTATCACATTTATAATGAAAATATTAGGGTAGAGATAATGATGCTTACGATTTAATCCATAAAATAAGTAAGATCCCCCATGTATATTTAGGATTAGTATCATAGTAACACCGAGGTTCACAGATAGAAGCAGCATTTTTTTTAAGGGTTTAAATGACGGTTAAACCGAATTTGGTACTAAGGTATTAAATCATTTTATTAGAGGAATCATAAGGCTTTCATCAAAGATTTAATCAAAGCTAGTCTAGTCTCGATGAGGATTAGACTAGTTGCTCAATATTTTACAATAATTTTGGCCACAACTTTTACTGCGTGAACTTCAGTACGCCCACGATGTTTTTACATGGATAACCTTGTAAGATATCTCTGGTTTTACGAAACAAAATTAGATGAAATGCTAAAATTTTAAGCTATTAAACTGTTGAAACTGAATAAAAATACGTTCAGTAATTTATGCGCAATGCTAGCGCGAGGACACAGATTGACAAACTTTAAAAAACAAGTCATTGGTTTGAATTCAATTCTAATTATTATTATTGCAGATCTATTTTGGCGATCTCGATGGCGTAGTAGTTAGTGTAACTGACTGCCACGCCTGAGGTCGCGGGTTCGATTCCCGCACGAGTCAAACATTTGTGTGCATGAACATGGATGTTTGTCTTGGTCTGGGTGTTTCTATGTATAATATGTATGTATTTACAAACAAAAAAGTATATATGTATGTTTATCCATTGTCTAGTACCCATAGTACAAGCTCTGCTTAGTTTGGGCTAGATGGTGTTGTGTGTAGGTATGTGGTAGAATATTATATTAATATTATTATAAACCTTATTGTTATTTTTATATGCATGCTGTGATCTATTATAACTAAAGGAATACACTATACAAAACTTATGTTCATTTGTTTGTGCAATTTTGTGTATACACATACTTTGTGCATAAATAAATAAAATTAATATATTTCAAAATATAACTATTATTGTGAAATTAAGTAACAAAGTCAATAAATAATAGTACAGATAGATATATAAAGAGATAGTGGAATGTTTTTAGTTAGTAGATTTCATAAGCGTTACTTCACAAACCTTGTAATATTATATTTTACAGAGTAAACACATAAAATGTTGTCAACGGGTAATACTATGACTATAAATGAAGCCCTTACCACAGTTTTTAATTCTTAAAGCATCTGCTTCCTCATTAGTTGGCGTAACTTTATAGTTAAGTATACTTTATGATGTGCCATGACACGAATATGTCAACATAACTGGAATATTAAACTAAATGAGTAGGCATAAGATGCACCAAATAATATTTGATTAAGATTTCGATTAAGCAAAGGTTGTGCATCAAATCGTATGATTATTCAAAAGTTTTCATGCACAACCTTTATATTATGACATACTAGCTATTGCCCGCGGCTTCGCTCGCGTTAATTTAGAATTTGACAATTAATTCGGGTTATACTCTGTTTGAAATAATATAATTCAATCATGATTCGGAAGACACGTGGCGCCATAAGAACGTTATTGTTGTTTTTCTCGGGAACAGTAATTTTTTTCGGGATGAAAGGTAGCCTATGTTTCTGTACACCTGACAACGTATATGCAAAATTTCAGGATGATCGGTTCAGTGGTTTAGGTGTGAAAAGGTAACAAACAAACAAACTCATTTTCGCTTTTATAATATTAAGTTAGGATTAGGATTAGGAAGGATTATTGTGACTTCAGTTTTATATAGGGTACCAATAGTCATCTGCAATATTGAAACAGGTGAATTAGACCACGATGTACTACCGATATCAACAAAAACGTAATCTATACTAATATTATAAAGCTTAAGAGTTTGTTTTTTTGGTTGAACGCGCCAGGAACTATTGGTTCGAATTGAACATTCTTTAAATATTGGATAGCGCATTTATCGAAGAAGGTAATAAGCTATATAACACCACGCTAAGACCAATAGGAGAACAAAATGAATGAAAAATGTTGCATAAACGGAGAAAATTTGTGACGCAGACGAAGTAGTGCGGGTCAGCTAGTAGATTATATTTTTCAACATTTATCAAAGTATCCATTAACCATTGAGTCGCAGCCGCACACCGGCAGCCAGACACAATGGATGCACGGATAGCGTAATGATTAAAGTGGTCGCCTCACCTCTACCATACGATACCATACAGTTGCTCCCATGCGGTCATGGAAATATGTATGTACGTTGCAACAGGTAAATGTATTTACAATTGGGTGCGCATCTTATCTGCCTCCGTTCCAGATGAATATAGATAACATTATATCGTGTTTCTTTAGCGATACAATTTTAAGACTTGTAGTACACCATACTGTACAAAAATAACGGTGTTTTTCATACAAAATATTTACTAAAGGCTTAATACATGGAGTAGTTAAAGTACTTCAAAAACGCATTGTAAACCTCCAATTTCTATAGTATCTTTACTATGGCAGTAAGCACGTATATGCATTTATTTAATAAAACTTTTAAAAAATCTTTATAGTGATTTATAAGCTTCTTGTAACTTTTTTTAAAAAGGCTGTCAATATATTATACCAATATATTAACGTATATATGGCTAAGTCCAGTCAATAACAATATAATACTATATTTAAGACTTGATGTCTTTTGTACACGACACCGGTAACATCCGCAAGTTAAGGTTGCAGGTATGCACTGTTTAAACATATTTGTGTTGTCTAATCAAACTACTTTATAAACATATCAAAGCAAAAACAGAAATAGATGGTGTTTTATGCATTAAGATTTATTTTATAAGCATTTACCATGCTAAGAACGAATAAATCTTATAAAATAAATCTTAATTTACTAAATATTAGCAAGTGTTTATCTTTAATCTTATTTACATATATTTGTTAATCGCATAGTTCTATAATAATTTTACAATAGACAAGACAGAACAATGACATCGCCTTAGAGGCAAATTTCAACTCCTGTCGTAGGTAGTCCTACGACAGGAATTGAAATTTGCCTCAGCTAAGCTCAGTTAGCAATGCAATGCAATGAGCAATGACATGGTTTAGGTCGCAAGTTAGAGTACTGCTTCATGAATTGTCTTCCTTTGTTATAATTTACGAAGGTGTTTTACATTTTACTTATGTGGTCACTTGATTTTAGGCCAACAATGCTTTGTCTTAAATTATTAAATACAGCAACTATCAAGTAATTATAGTTTATTGAAGCGACGTATCAGGGTAGAGACTAAACCATCAAACGTAGAAAATAAATTATATAAAAATATATTGATGTAAGTTATCAATAATATAATTAAAAAAGATTGCTGAACTACTCTTGCCTGTTTCGAATTAATGAAACATATAACAAATAGCCTTAATGAAAAGAAACATGTAGTAGCGATACTGCTAGATATGTCGAAGGCTTTTGATTTTGTAAAACATGATTTACTTCTTTACAAATTAGAAAAATACGGTATCAGAGGCAAAGCACTAGAGTGGATCAAAAGCTACCTAGATAATCGGCTTCAGTGTGTAGAAATATCTAGCTTCAGAGGTAAACATAAGATAACACATTGTTCTGATTACTCTCTAAATAAGCCCTTTGCTGTACCTCAGGAAAGCATATTAGGCCCTTTATTGTTTCTGTTATACATAAATGATTTGCCTAATATCTCTAAAGATAAATATGTTTTATATGCTGATGATACAACCGTAATAATAGAAAATAAAAATAAAATTGAGCTAGAGGACAATATTAATCACGCTCTGGTATCTTTAGCTAACTGACTGAATAATAATAATCTTTGCATTAACATAGATAAAACAAAAATGATCCAATTTATGACATACAATAAGACACCATTACAACTTGACATTAAATATGATAATAAACAAATAAGAGAAGTTGACTCTACTAAATTCCTTGGCATAACTATTGATAAATATTGCAACTGGAAACAGCATATTGACTTGCTATGTATAAAACTGGAAAGATTCGTGTATGCATTGAATCGCTTACGACAGGTGACAACAATAAATGCAAGTTTATGTGCCTACCACGGCTATGTATCATCACTTCTTCGGTATGGAATTATCCTATGGGGTAATTCCGTTGACTTGATTAGAGCATTTAGATCTCAAAAGAAATGTATGCGTGCATTAGCTGGAGCACAACCCCTAGATTGTTGCAAACCGTTATTTAAACAATATAATATACTGCCTCTACCTAGTTTGTACATTTATGAAACATGCCTGTTTGTACATAAATATAACAAGCTATTCGAAAAACACAATTATGTGGTTGTGCGCTCAAGCCGCCATATATACAAGCTAAATGTACCCAAACAAAGAATTAATGTATTCAGCAAAAATTCTTACTGTATGGCGATCCACATATATAATAAATTACCAGACATATTTAAAAATCTCCCCATGACAAAACAGTTGCATGCACTACTCACAAATAAATGTCTGTATTATATAAATGACTATTTCAATGAAAAAAATATGACTTTATAAGCTGCCGATTATCCTATGACATGATTAATAATACAATTATTAAATTCTTATTTTATGAAATTGATAAATTATAAGATAATAAATTGAATATGTATTTTAAATAGTGAATAAGAATAAATTATTTAGCAAAAAATATAAACAAACAATGGCCATATATTACTAATTGATTGATATCAATATGCTATTTCAATAGTTTGCATGTTAAAATTGTATTAATGTAATTGCTTAAATTTTGCACGCCACATCTGGCCGAATATGCAGTACAAAATTTAAAATGACCACCTGTATACCTGAACCATATTCTGGCAAATAAAGATTATTTTATTATTATTATTATTTTTGAATTTTTTTAACTCCCTTTTTTGAAGGGGTAAAGGCGTGTCATGCGGGCCAAGACCAAGCATGGCACGTTAAATGAAGTAAGTTGATGATATGGATGATGATGTTAGAAATTTGCGTGTGATGCGGCACGTGTTGAGAATCGTGGCTTTTTGCAATAGTTGTAGTGTGTGTATAGGCATGTGTAAGATGTCAAGGCTTTGAGTGAGTGTTTTGGGTATTATACCAGTTGATGACAAGACTATTGGTACAATATGCACTGTACGTGCTCTCCATTGTATTTTTAATTCGATCGCTAAGTCTTGGTATTTTGAAAGCTTATCGGATATTGTTGATTGTACGTTGTGACTGTTGGGGATGGCTATGTCAATAATATAAATGGTGTTGCTATTTTTATCATGTAGTGTTATATCGGGTCTGTTAGTGTACGGTTTTGTCAGTAATGATTGTTCGGTCCCAATACATTTTACAGGTATTATTTATTATTATTATTATTATAATTTATAGTGTATTCTTCCAACATAATATTAATTAATTTCCAAAAAAGCACTTATGTGTTGCAAATGTATCACGACATAGATGTAGACAGTTTCGTAGACTCTAAAGACTCAATACATATTATAATAGGATTAAGCAAATTGGCCTTGTTGTCTAAATAAGTCTAGTGAAATGATGTTTTGATTTTCACTTAGGCAATTCGCCGTAGCTGTATTAGGTCTGATTAACTGCTGAAAACAATATAACCGGTTAATGGCTATTATCTAAGACCTGAAACATGGCTAATAGAAAGTTTTGCCCGGGTCGGGTAAGCGGTGTATTACACCGGATTATGTACTGTTGTGTTTTATATAACTGGTTTATATAGCTTTGTATAAAAATATAACATTACGCATATAATCTCGACATATTTGACAGATGAATGTCAAACCTATTTTGTTATTTTAGAAAAGAGAGCTAGACAGTTGATGTCTATCTGACACTTAGATACCGTGATATTTAGTAACACGTGATTGTAAAAAAAAAAGGTTGTCTTTCTTGATCCGGGAATCTAAACGAGGATCTCTTATAGAAAGTAGTGGATACAGTATCTGATAGGATAAGGCCGAAATCTGACGTGGTTGTATGTCCCCGTCGCGCAAAGGTTTATTGAGACTTTTGTCAAGTAAATTATTAGTAGGACTCAGAGTTTAAACAGCATGACATTAGCCTTCAATTGCGTACTATTATATATAGCTGGCAAAATGTGAGCATGATACCATCGTCATCTATGGGGAGTGTGAGTACAGTACTACAAACACATTTTAATTTTTATAGTCATTAGTTATATCTATTTATAAAACATTATTAGATTTTTAAACTACCCGAGTCGTCATCAAGATTTAGGCTTCCTGATTCCATGTTGTCATCCCTGTAAAATAGAAACAACTGCAAAATAGCGCTGATCTCAATGCTAGCCGCGTCTTTCTTAATTTTTTTTTAAATTTTCTTAATGAGCCTTATCCTGCTGCAATAAACTCTATTGCTGGAAGCCAGCAGGTGGTAAAGTAACATCTAATGGTAGAACAAGGTTACGCGACAGCTTGCGGCGCCGGCGAAAATGCTCGCAAAATTCTTTTAGCGCCATCGTACCGCTATCAAACGGGGTTCGCTATAGAAATGTCTAAATATAGGTATAAAAAAAACCGCCAGTCGGATTACTTCATGTTGTAGTCGAATCCAATTTCCTTAAAATGGTTTACCTCTGGTTTGATACATATCATGTTACAAATATTAGGATGTTATTAGTTCTTAATTGGCATAATAGAAATATATTAGATCCAGTAAATATGATTGTCGGTCCTTATTGGGAGAAATAAGTTTGAAGTTTGCTAGACCAGGGATATAATTCGTTTGATAGTGACTTTACACTGACGCTGCAAGGAAAGAATTAAAGAAACACCGTATTTTAAATGTTTGTAATTTCTACACAAAGAGTCCCAGTCAGATAGTTCAAATAGTTATCGCGAATAACTATTTGAACTATGTGTGAGGTTAATAAACTTTTGCACCAGGTGGGCATTAAATAATCTTACTGACATTAATGCGATAACTACTTAAACCACTGCGCCATCAGTTTCTCGTTATGTTTTTGACGTGACAACGTCTAATAAATCGATGAACGCCGGCTGCACGCACGAAAAAGGATGACTCATTGTCCCGTTACGCTGCTTGTCCCGTTACGCTCATTGTCCCGTTACGCTCATTGTAACATTACGGGACATAAATTTTGTTATGACGTTGTCACGTTAAACTATCGTCCGTAAACCAACTTTACAGACAACCAATTTTTTGGTTTGTTAGTATAAAAAGACAACTCTCGTACTAGAAATAATTCCTGTGTCGCAGAGAGCTTTACAAACATTCACACAACGGACACAAAGAACACCCAGACTCAGCATAACCAGTTGTGTATCCCACAAAGTGTTGTCCCGTGTGGCACTTGAATCCACAACATTTGGCGCAGTGGCAGTAGCGAGGTAACCACTTAAACCACTACGCTATCCGTGCAAGTCATTAATATTTAGACCCCTTCTAAATATTAATGACTTATAATAATAATAATAATATTCTATCACATACACACAACACCATCTAGCCCAAACTAAGCAGAGCTTGTACTATGGGTACTAGGCAATGGATAAACATACATATATACTTTTTTTTTTAAATACATACATATTATACATAGAAACACCCAGACCAAGACAAACATCTATGTTCATGCACACAAATGTTTGACTTGTGCGGGAATCGAACCCGAGACCTCAGGCGTGGCAGTCGGTTACACTAACCACTACGCCATCGAGTAACTAAACCTTAATAGAGTTGCTTTGGAGTAGATAGATAAAGTTACAGGTAAATATGGCTGTGAGACGAGCAAACCTCTTTAAAATTATAGAGATGTGAATCTATGCACAAAACTATATAAATAAAAAACATTTTATGTTCTTCATTAGCTCCTGATGTATTCAAATTTTATTCAAATTCGTACCATAATTAAATCAAACAAACTACTTTCACATCTTGTAATATTAGTATGGATTTATCAATAAGCATCCGTAATAGCTGTAGCCTCGTAGAAAACTGTTGTACTGCCAATTTAAAGGCCGTTCTCTTATGATTATTTATAAAAATATAAGGTTTTGGCTAGCCTACATCCAGTCACGTATTGCATGTATATTGGTCACAATGTGTATTTAGGTTGCTCATACCATAAAACAAGTAATAGGTACCGTATCATATTACCACCTTAATATTAGCATGAGAATCTTGACCTGACCGTTTTATTTATTTTTATGCCCATAGGCCCACCAAAGCTGCCTTTCTACAGTCGTTAACGCTAATATATAACTTAAAAAGTTCCATGAGCCAGACATTCTTTCGTTTCAAAAGGCTTTCTTTCTCTTATCTTTATCAAATAGTCAGTCTCTTAGAAATAGAGATTGGGTTTTATGAGATTTCTACTAAAGCCATCCTCAGTGCACCATGGGATATCCTAGGGAACAAGCTCACCAGAGTCCCTTTGGAATGGCTCACTTGATATTCAAGATAGATTTTGCTGTCCTATCACGCAACCACAAGTCAATCCATTGCGATCTCCTCTGAATCGCACTGTGGTGGCTCGTGGATGACCAAAACTATCTGCTTCTGACCACTCGCGACCCGATTAACCCTTTTAGTTGCCTATTCCGACACAACAGAGTTGACACGTCAGGGCACGTCCCATGTTTAACTCGCCAATTTCGTCTTCAGACAGACTTAGCTGGCACTTGATTCTGCTCTGTGGCCTCCTTTTTACCACAACGGTTTCACAGAAGCTTGTCACGGCTCTTTAATCTCATCATCACCTTTTTTCATATCTAATACCCACTATTCTCTAGCTATGTTTCAGGTTCCACGTACAAATCTAAAAACATAGCTTGCGATATGTGATTTATACCTGTGATTACCCCCTCAGGCATATACGTCTTCGATTGTTATTTATTTTGATGGCAACACAGGAGAGACTAACAAATATCAAATTGCAGATCGCTATTGAGCTTTGCATGAACTTGAAAAATATAAATATATTTATTTTTAATTTGATCTTCAACTGTCGCTGCAAAGTATTACTTTGTAATATCAGTTAATTCATGATTTGAAGTACATATATAGAATAAAATAAGGGTTACGTTATATTGACAAATTTTTAATCTATAACAACTAGGTCAATTTTGTTAAATTGTTACACTATTACAATTAGGAGATTGTCGTTGCGCAATTGCTATCCTGATGGTAAAGAGCTGTTCTTAAACATATGGGAGCCTGCAAACATGGCACTGGTTGTTAAGATACATTATGTCTTTACTCATCACGCATACACAGAAACTTCGTGCAAGAAACGAGCTAACAAAATAATTCTGCTGATTTTATTTATTTGATAGTTAAGGATTAGTTGAAGTTGTTACAAAGTTTCATAGATTTAGCAGTGACTGATCGTAAGATTCTCTCTGATTTCAAGAACAAGCATAGAAACGGAAATATGAAACATAACATGCCGAACTACCACACTATTATTTCGAAAGTTATATTAAGTTCCTATCTACTGATGCCTACAACTACAGGGACGTAATATTAGAGGCATATCCTAACGTATATCATTTTTATATATTCTTAATGCATTATTATGATCACGAGTTGCAGCAAATCATATGAATTACAATTATATTGCTACACCCGCTTTGGCTGCAACACAGACACCGTGACCGATATACATGTATTTTGAATTTTGCGCCATTTTATTTTTAGCTTACGTAATCGTTCCTAATATTTCATAAGTGAGGACGAATTTCACTGTCTCCATTGTGTGAGACATATTTAAATGTCTGGCCTGCTTGATTGTTACAGGCAGATAAGCATAGGCAGTAATCGATTAATAGAAGTTTCCAACTCCAGGTTGTTCAAAGGATGTTTTTGACTCCATAAAAATGAATACTTAGGCAGCCAGCGCATAATCCAAATACCTGACAGCACGACGCATCTATAAAAACGTAAGCACACATGCTTACTCGGCTGGAATTTTCTTTTAGGTGAAGGTTTTCCCCGGCAGGCTTCTCGAGACTAGAGCTAGGGTTCTGTTGTACTCTACATCTAATAAAATAACAGATAACCTTATTCATTACTGGTTTCTAGGCAGCTTCACCCATGAAAATACTACAGGCATAAAATATGTGTTATTCAAGGACGTATTCTGTGTGCAAAGTTTCATCAAAATGCATTTGACGGCTTACCTGTTACTGAGTATCTAACCAAACATCTTCACAGATTAGGACTTAAAAAAGAAAAGGCTATTCTAATTAGCGTCTAAAGTAAAATTAATACCTTAAACATTTATTTAATTTATTTGTGATATTTATGACACTGAGACTAGATCATAACTCCATTTTGATTATTGTTTTATTACGAGAAATGTGCGTCTGGCCTATGTTAAGCCGTGACCGTTGGAATGAGATCTCTTCTGAGGGTCCGATTCCTACAAGTGGCGAGGCGATCACATAATACAATAGGTTTTGTCATATTGACATGATATTTTGCATGCTGCGAATAATTTTATCGGCAGGTGTTTTTATCCCAGTACACAGGTTCTTTTCAAGTTAGTTATTTAGGTGCCATAGGTAAAATAAATGAAAACTAAGTAAACAATTAAAAATCTATGATTTTAAAATTTTCAAAGACTGTGTTAATAGCTATTATAATAATTAGCTGTAAATATATTTAATAATCGTTGAGAAAGCTTCATAAGCCGTTCCATGAAACTAAAACTTCTCTCCTTGTATGGGCACGGCATAACGAACTTACGCGCCGCGTCTCTACACGTGGGAAGCTTACGTGATTCGGTGGGGTCAATGGCGTGGTCTTTGAAATTGAGGGTTGATCAAAAAGTTCAGAAAATAAAGAAAAAAACTATTTATTTAATTAAATAAAACTACTTTATACGGATTTTATCGCGTTGTTTATTTAACACTTTATTATATAACATTGAAACTACTACTATTTAATTTTACTACTTTTAAACTATTTACATTAATAAAATGTCTAGTTGCTTTTCAGCAACATTGTTCACGGGGTGACTAAAAAGCAACCGAAACGTCGGGGCAAGTGTAAAATAATATGTAATAAAGTGTTAAATATACAACGCGATAAAATCCGTATTAGACGTAAAGACAACTCTCGCACTAGGAATAAATCCCGTGTTGCGGGGAACTTTACAAACATTCAAACAACGGACACAAAGAACACCCAGACTCGCCACAACCATTTGTAGACCACACAAAGATTTATCACGTGTGGGATTCGAACGGAGAACACTCGGCGTAGTGGCAGTGGGAGGTGACCACTTAAACCACTACGCCATCCGTGCAATCAAAATTGTTGGATGTTTGTTTGTTAACGACTTCAAATTAGTCAAATTGAGAACCTCTATGTACTGGTCGAATTAAAAAAGTCCTCCATTTATAAAACTGTTTTAAAATAATTAATTATTATTATTTACTCTGAATTTCATCACTTGAAATAGTAAAACCTCGAAAGTCCTACTTTACTTTTAAAAATCTTGTAAATGTTTATGGATATGTTTGGATGGTTGTTACTCAATCACGCGTACCGTTGAATGGATGAAATTTGGCACACAGATTTATCCAGTATTGGATTAACATATATAAACTATATGTTTGTCCTATGACCAGCGGTTGGAAACAACTAAATGTTTTCTAACTATTCATTCGTCGGTACCGAATCTGGACTATAGGAAGGACGTTCCACGATTTGGGAAAACCAAGCAATCATCGGCAGTTTCGCCTTGTAATCAGTTGTGTTATCATGCCGAAAAATCTCTAGTTATTTTTTGAATCTTCTTCTTCACAATATGTAGGAATCATTGTAGGAATACGGTGTTTAATTCTTTAGTGACAACCATTGTTTTTAAATAAATCAGAAGCATTATTCTGTATTTCAGACTAGCTTTTGCCCGCGGCTTCGCTCGCGTAAAAGAAAGTTAGGGTACTCAACCGATTTAAAAAATTATTTCACCATTAGAAAGCTATATTATAAAAAAGGACTGTTATAAGTAACAGTCCTTTTTTAATAGAATATAGGTCATGATATTCGCTGATAATATAGCTTTCTAATGGTGAAATAATTTCTTAAATCGGTTGAGTAGATTTTGAGTTACATCCTTATCAAACAAATACACAAACAAAAAATCAAATCTTTCCTCTTTACAATAATTAGTATTAACTAGTATAGATTATCATGGCCATGAACATGAATTAGTATTGTCTAGTATAGGTTACCATGGCTATGAACTGAGATTATCATGGCCATGAACATGAATTAGTATTGTCTAGTATAGGTTACCATGGCTATGAACTGAGATTATCATGGCCATGAACATGAATTAGTATTGTCTAGTATAGGTTACCATGGCTATGAACTGAGATTATCATGGCCATGAACATGAATTAGTATTGTCTAGTATAGGTTACCATGGCTATGAACTGAGATTATCATGGCCTTGAACATGAATTAGTATTGTCTAGTATAGGTTACCATGGCTATGAACTGAGATTATCATGGCCATGAACATGAATTAGTATTGTCTAGTATAGGTTACCATGGCTATGAACTGAGATTATCATGGCCATGAACATGAATTAGTATTGTCTAGTATAGGTTACCATGGCTATGAACTGAGATTATCATGGCCATGAACATGAATTAGTATTGTCTAGTATAGGTTACCATGGCTATGAACTGAGATTATCATGGCCATGAACATGAATTAGTATTGTCTAGTATAGGTTACCATGGCTATGAACTGAGATTATCATGGCCATGAACATGAATTAGTATTGTCTAGTATAGGTTACCATGGCTATGAACTGAGATTATCATGGCCATGAACATGAATTAGTATTGTCTAGTATAGGTTACCATGGCTATGAACTGAGATTATCATGGCCATGAACATGAATTAGTATTGTCTAGTATAGGTTACCATGGCTATGAACTGAGATTATCATGGCCATGAACATGAATTAGTATTGTCTAGTATAGGTTACCATGGCTATGAACTGAGATTATCATGGCCATGAGCTGGCCAAGCCAAAAAAAACCTATCTTTTTTTTCTAGCTTATATTAATGAATCTAAGATTTGTTGTCAGGGATAATTTCAGGACACATCAAATTGTTCAGCTATAATTTCATACCCCACGTAATAGGGAATGGAAGTTTTTGATATAAAACTCAATAACACTTTTCTCGACCAGATTGGCCATCCAGACCACTCGTGCACACTAACGCTGCCTGCACCAGTGAGGCAATTACAGTACATACTCTTTAATTTGTGGGCGATCTGCAGTTCCCACACCACGCTGTTTGCGTCAAACAGGTCTTTAATTTGCAATCCCTGCCTGGCTTAAAAAGGTAGGTACTATTGACCATGGTTTTGTGAAGACAAAAGGTTCTTAAAAAGGCCGGCCAGGCTAGTTCCGAGATCTTTTTGATCCACCCTCGTAGTTGTATCCGTTATAAACAGGTTATTTCTTATATCTGAGCGCCTAAACATTTTATGAACGCAAAACACTACCTCACTTTTGAACCCTGTCACAATATATACGGCAAGCACTCCAGTAGTTTGTTTAATAATAATATTAATTATTCCTTTGCTTTTAATCTTGAATAGCTACTTCAATAACAAACGTATGTTATGAAACTATATATTACTTATTATTCACAGGGTTATCCGTGTTTAGTTGCTTTCTTTTATCTTCTTCTATAAAAATCTTAGTGGGGAAAAGGTTGACTGATAAATATAAACATATACGCAGAAATGTAGAGGTACGAAAGTCCAACGCAACTTAAACTAATGGATCTTTCCATTAACTTTGAGTATTGCATGCTACTCAAATCCTATTTTTATAGCAATTCGCTCTAAACGCCTACATTAAAATTTTATATCTAAAAACAAGTTAGTGTTACTGTTTGTTGCTCATAGATAACTTAAGGCTAATTAAAAATTGATTGCTCGTTTAACATTGTTACAATTTTAAACAGTAGCGGTCGCCTCGCCGCTGCGCCTGCGCACGGTATACTGGGTTTGATCTCCACACATGACAAACATTGTTGTTCTGAGTCTGGATGGTCTTTATATCCGTTGCTTGAATGTTTGTAAAATTCACCGCGACAGGGAAAATACTACTTCTGCGGAAGCTGTAGCTTAAAATTATGTATATTCTTTAAATCACGCTTAATTTTACAAAATAATAATGATAATAATAATAATATTCTACCACATACACACAACACCATCTAGCCCAAACTAAGCAGAGCTTGTACTATGGATACTAGACAATGGATAAACATACATATATACTTTTTTTTTGTAAATACATACATATTATACATAGAAACACCCAGACCAAGACAAACATTCATGTTCATGCACACAAATGTTTGACTTGTGCGGGAATCGAACCCGCGACCTCAGGCGTGGCAGTCGGTTACACTAACCACTACGCCATAGAGGCCGACGAAAATAAATAAAATAAAATGAAGTTTTACATATTTTATTTTTTGTTTGTTTTGTTTCTCTAAATTATAATTTACACTTGACTGCAATTGATATTAGACCAGCCTTGTTTTTTATATTATTTTTATTTATAAAGAATATAATCTATATCTTTACTAATATTATAAAGCTGAAGAGTTTGTTTGTTTGTTTGCTTAAACGCGCCAATCTCAGAAATTACTGGTTCGAATTGAAAAAATCTTTTAGTGTTGAATAGCTTATTTAAATGAGGACTACGATCCGCGGGAGAAGCGCAGTAACCATAAACGCAGTTGATACCGTGGGCACAGCTAGTATTACTCTAAACAAGTAATAAACATTAATAACCTGTAACAAAAAAACAGTATACCATTATGTATAGTAGGTTTAGCAGAATATCAATATATATATTGCACATGTAGTTCCAAAAACGATCATAAATCGCGGAAATAAAGTTTGCTAGCACTAAATATTAAGGCGTACAATGTAAGATGGCCAAATTGAAACTTTATTATTAAATATAATAGAGCAATATAGGCCTTGTCTCTAAATTGTTCTACTTCTAGGTACGGGTTACTTTTCATTTATTTCATTTTACCATTGAATTACCGACGTGACTCATCCTTTTTTCCACCCATCACAAAACCAAATTAACTAAGCTAGTTGTGTTAGCCATAATACTAGTTATATTTAACCCTAAGTGCCCTAAGTGGTCGCCTCGCTCGGTGCCGCCACGCTAAGTGCTGCTGCTAAAGATTCGAATGCAATACGAAACAAATTATTTACGTAACCCACAAATGATTGTTGATTGTTCTAGATGTCTTTTGTGTACAGACACAAAAGATATCAAATGCAATCATCAATCATGCAAGGAACAGTTATTGCATGTTCAAGTCCCCCGCACCACAGGATTTGATTGCCTAATGCGGACAATATCTTTAAAGAACATGCTGCTGCAATTAAATAAATATATAACTGTTTATTATAAATTTGTTACTAATAATTGAACGAAACAATAGAATAAAGATATGCTTATTAATAATATAAATTTTGTTATAATGCGTAACTGCATAGGGTTATCAATTTAATTGTAAGTGACATTTTATCATATTTATACCGTTATTATATTGAACCTGAAGTAATGGTAGGACATTTTGTAAAAGAGAAAAGTTATGATCTGACGAATTTGAATGGCGTAGTGGTTTAAGTGGTTTAAGTGATATTTCATCAATGGATGCTTACTTGTACACGGCAGAGCGGGGCCTCCTAACACAGGCAATGTTATGCCTAAAAGGAGCGCTCCAACAATATTGTAACTAGAAGCTCAGTTAATGAAAATAAATCATTTTTTTATTTTAAGTGTTTACCTCGCCGTTGTCACTGCGCCGAATGTTATGGGTTCGATTCCCACACGAGTCAAACAAATGTTTGACTCATAAATGTTTGTGCCGAGTATGAGTGTTCTTTATGTTCGTTGTTTGAATGTTTATAAAGTCCCCACGTCACAGAATTTATTCCCAATGCGGGAGCTGTCTATTTTATAATAAAAAATAAAGAAAATAAAATTAATTATGTATAGAAATAATCTAAGAAATAAATTATCAAATACATATGTTACCGTTTGTAATAAATTTACCTGTAAATGCATGAAATGTGTGTTAAAAGCGTTAAATATACTAGAAAAAATTTTAACGGTTCAAATAAGTATCTTGGTTCCATAGAATACTATCAAATAAATATAGGAAAATAATAAAGCATCGCTTTTCTCTAATTTTGTTATTAAGCATGAGTTTTAAAGGCAGTTGCTACAAATTAATACCTTTTAAAGTAAAAAGCTATATTAGATTTTAGGAACATTGATATGTGCCGAAAATGTTCTTTAGAAGTAGTTGCTACTTCATTTTGGAGGTGTTGGTATTTCGATCAATCAATATTTTTAGCAAAAGGACCACAAGTTATGTTTGTGTTATCATATTTAACAACAACTTATTTTATGTTCAAAGCGTTATATTAAATTTGTAGCATATCTGGTCATTCGATTTGGTCATAACTTAACTGTTTACGTTCCATCTTTTTGATAAGTTATTCTGTACCATCTCACTACCAAACCTACTTTAGAATACACAATGAAAATCAGAACATTTCCCAGAATAAGTACTGCCTGGCTATTCTGCAATAATATATCCATAGCGGTTGCCCTATTGTCTCTACATCTGTAGCCATAGTGACCATTAATCATGGATACTGTAGCACAAAGATAAAAATTAATAATTATTTACGTATATACTTATTAATTCCATAAGAAAATCTCTAATTTTTACTGCCAATTACACCACTGAATAAATGCTATAGATACTATACGTAGTAATGATAATAGATGATTACTATAATTAAGTGAAATTGGAGCGATCATAATCTGCTCGCACATTATAATCAAGACTTAGCGCTATATGTATTTAAATTCATTTGATAGGCCTGAGAAGTCTGGCCGTAGATATAATTTAATAGCAGCAGCAAAATATTCCACTGATATCTAGGCTTCGATAATGCTGTAACACATTTGATAGTTTCACATCTGGTTCTGATTAGCATAATCCCATTATATAATTTAATTTCACTCTCGTTCGTCGTTCGATTTGTTTTGACCAATTCTAAGCGGATTATGTCATCATAATACAATCGTATCTCTGTAAGGGTGATATTCTACAATAAGCTCACATGAAACTTTCACATAATAAATTGTCCAGATTATCAGATCTGCATAAGTTGCTCTTAGGCTTTGGCAAACCGGTTACCCCAGTATCAATCGATAGGCTGTCTAATGTAGCGATATTATTTATTCGATTGCATATATTTATAATAATGTGATGCTTTTCTTGTATTAAAATCTGTGCCATTATATTAATCCTCATGCATGATTATTTAAAAAATCTGATTTCTAAGTTATTTGGCAAAGTTAATCATAAGTAATCATAATTATTACTGTCACAGCCATTATTAACTTGAAACAAAATCTCAATTATTACTTGTACAGTATAGCAAAAGGTACTCCTTTGACATAGGTAGCGTATTTTGCCATGGCGTAGTATAACCGGTGTGGCAGTCAACATTGGTTTTCAATCTCTTTCATCCTCTAATTTAGTCTAGGCTATAGGCAATGTATTGGACTTCTGGGCCAAACTCGTCTAGAGACGAATTGAATAGGCCAATTAATAGCACATTATTTTTTTCTTAATCACTTTTGTCTAAGATCTGCAATAAATTGTCGAATCAATTATGCGTATCGTTGTGTTGCTATGTTTGTATTTATCTCTTAAAAAAGAATCATTAAATAGGATAAATAAAAAACGACAAATAAATTGTAATACAATATCTTTTTTCATCTATTTACATGTATAAACTAGTGACTATCAATGTATTTACATTTCTATTGACTATTTGGTATGATCACGACTGGTGCTGGTACGACACCAGCTGGTTAAAGCTCAGCGACTGCCTTACCAGCAGCAGCTCTTCTTCTTGTAGTGGGTAACGTGCTTAATGATGTGTATAGGGTATGGCTTCCAGACCGCCACGGGAACCTCGACGTGCTTCTCAATCGGAATATGGACCTTCCTGATCACTTCGTATGGCCTGTCAACGGGTACGTGCACCTTCTTGATGACCTCGACAGGGACTTCCTTTACGACTTCAACTGGGTAGGGCCTCTCAACAGAAACGTGCTCAGTCTTGTACACGGGGTATGGGACGTGCTTGACGACATCGACGTGCACTGGGTAGGGCTGTGGTACAGGGACCCTGACTTCTTGGCGAACGGGTACGGGCACGGGCTGGGGTACAGATATCTGGACGTGGCGAGTTACTTCAACAGGGATACGACGGACGACATTCTGCAAAACAGATTGCAGTTCGTACCTCGTTGCGGAGGTGTCGGGGCGGCCGACAGATACAGTTGTGCCAATTACTCTTGCAGGCCCAAGAGCAGCTGATGAACCAACGGCTTGACCGTTAGCAGCAGGAAGGGTTGAGTCGAGAATAAGGCTACCCTCAGAGTGGACAACACCAGAAGGCGCGGAAGCACTTGGGTCAACAGCTGTTAATCCTGATCCGGCAATTGGTCCTGGTCCAGAAATAAAGTTTCCGTGAGCAGGAGCATAGTGTCCAGGCGCGTACTGTCCAGGTCCAGACAGAAGAGATCCAGGGCCGCTGGCGATGTTTGGGCCACCAATAATGGGTCCAGGTCCACTAGCAATAGGGCCAGGTCCACTGCCAATAATTCCATGATGAACGGTTTCAACTGGTCCATGGCTGTGTGCGATGTGATGTCCAATTGGGCCAGCAATGTTGTTACCGTGGAGAATACTAGCCCCTGCGAGTCCACCGACTCCAGAGAGAGACGCATCAGAGGAGACTGGACCGTGGTCTTCGATCAATGTCTCGTGAACGTGGTGATGAACCTGTGATGGTACGCCATAAGTTTGAGATGGTGGTCCAAATGAAGCTGACGGGGAATTTAAGGCTGATGACAGGAATGAGTCACCACTGTGGTGGCCATGGTGGCCATGGTGGTCGTGGTGGTCGTGGTGGTCGTGGTGACTGTCATGGTGATGGCTGGGATGCGGTGCGGACAAAAATCCGGCATTTGTGCCGTACGCTAGCGCTGTCACGAATAGTAACTTAACCTGTAACAATAGTTTAATATCTTAGTATGTGTCAGTACAAAATTTACTGAACTGATTCTTTTAAATCATATTTTAAACTTACTACAAATGCCATGGCTTTTAGCTAATCGCCTTGAAGCCAGCCAAAAAAAGTAGTAGCTGTTGTCCCTTCCGAGTGACGGTTGGTTATGCTGTGACATCGTTCGGTCCCACATATTTATACAAGTCGCTCTGTCGAACAACGCCTATGAATACATTAGAGTCAAATTCGAACGGACATCGCTATGTTCTATACGTCACCGATGCCAAAATATAATATGTTAATTTCTGTACTGATCTCATTAACATGCCGTTTTCTATGATTATGCAAGGGAAACGGTTAAAGGTCTAGAAAATCATTTGACACGGTTTCGTTGCTTCTTATTAAAGTATGTGAGAATAAACACCAAGGCTCTCTCATTAATCAATCAGTAGCAATCAAAAATTCAACTTCATTAGTTAAATGTGTGTAATTTTTCCGTTCGTCTATCATGATTATAGGCTTAACAGTTAAGGGAGTTTATTGTTTAATTATAATATGTAAACATTAATTCACATGTAAGTAAACAACGAACCGTATTGTATGTATACTTTTCTCAAAGTATAGCATATGAATATTCCATTTAAAAGCTCTAGTATTAGCAAACCACATATCTTTATAAATTTAATAATAATAATTATTATTTATTTATTACAGAAATGAGATTGTAGGTTAACATTGATTTAGGATGTTATAATGAATACCTGTAACAGTATTCATTTAGGTTATAGGTACTCGTAGTTGCGTACAATATGCGTATCTACAATAAGTTATGGGTAGATTACTGTTCTCCTAGATAGGCTACTGAGTGGACTGTGTTCAGGAGTACAATGCCTGTCCCCTAAACTATTGTTATGGAAACAGGTATATTTCTCAATTTAGCCGTAGCACGTAGTACGTTTTACGTACGTAGTTCTTTTATGAGAATACTGTATGTGACCGAATATTAATTCAGTTTATTTATCCTCCCACCTGTTGCAAAGGCATTTTCATCTTTCTTTCCCTTGTCTCTATTTGCTGTTTTTCAGAGAAATTCCTCTTACAGGAGAGCATCTTCTCTCTTATCTTTTTCATTCCAATAACTAGCTATTAGCTATTTAATAACAATTGCAATACCTGGGTATAATTACTTAAGTACAGGAAGATCTTAACATTTTGAATAATGAACAAGAACCCAACCAACATATCGAAATTCGTGTTTTACTAACTCCGTATTCCGTTTGGATTACGAAACCAATTTGCCCTTAGACCGTGAGAAGCTGACAGTTTTGTTCATGGTTAATTGTCACCCTTGACTCTGATATAATTATGATAAACTTAAACCAAATAACTGACAGTTTCTTAGGTCCCGTGGTTTATTTTTCTAGTCGACCGTGAGATGCCGGGTTCGATTCTCGAGTCTACCAAAGTCTTACTTAGATTTTCTGTAAGGAAATTTCCAGTAGCAATACCGGGTCTAGAAATATGCCTTCTAAACTGGAACAGGCTGACCCTCTAATACGTGGAACCTTAACCATTGCTGGCGAAGTGTGGGTGTCTATAACACAGCTCTGTATATCCCTTCAGTAGTCTATAGACGTGAAACTATGTATATATGTAACAATAATTATAATTAAAGAAGAGTGATAAGCATCGTAGAACTCCATTTTAATTAGGATTTGTATTTTTGACGTATGACGTAGACTACAGGCTGACCGCTTAACTGAGACCACGCCTGCGGGGTACAGGGGCGCGGGGATTGGACGAGAGCGGGGATACAGAAGGGTGCGGGCGGGGGGCGCTCGTAGTATGACATACATGAGATAAAATGTGCATTGTATAGATCTTAAGATATGTGACGTCACAGTGGGTAACGGTGAACAGGTGATGGTTCATTCATTTGAAACTTAATTAATGACTGCCAAATTATGCGAAACAAAATATGTAGGTAATAAATAAAATATTAATTAATGACTGCTAAATTATGCGAAACAAAATATGTAGGTAATAAATAAAATAAACGAATATACTATTTATCATAAGAAAAAAAAAAATTATAATGTCTTATGTCCATATCGATATCACTCAAACTTGATCCTTCACTTTCGAACCAGTCCTCATCAGAATTATCCGAATTATCCTGAACATTAATAATAAAATCTACAACATCATCTAAAACTCCGTCATGATTGCAGTACTCGTCCTCGACTTTCATTACGTGGTTAATACAGTGCTTCCACTTCTCTTAATATATGTTGTTCTAAATTACTGCCGATACTTTGTTGTGCTAACTGTCCTTTAATATCACCTCGACCAACTCAATTGTTCAATGGTTCAGGTCTGGGTAATATGGAGGCAACCGCAACACTTCATGTCCGTTTCTTTTCAACAACTGGTCAATTTTGTAAATATTTTCCGTGAAGTGGGTTTTGATTAATTTAAATAAGTCATATTTTCTATGCTTACTATCAATAGTTATGTTATGCCGTCGTAGCCAATCTTGCATGGCTGGCTTGGTAGACGTCATAGTCGGCTTTTTTTCTTCTCTAACCAAATGATAAGCTGCGTTATCCATTACTATAACTGAATTTTGTGGTATATTAGGTATTAATATTTAATTAATCAATTTACTGAAATTCGTAAAATTCATAGAATCATGATAATCATCTGTTTTACTTTTGGATTTAAACATCAAAAGTGCTCCGTCTATAAACCCAGTTTGGCCCCCACAATGTACGATAATCAAACGGATTTTTATCTGCGAATCTGTTTTACTTTTTTCGGTGATTTACATTGATCGTTGTCTTTTAATAATTTTGCTTGCTGTACAATTCTAGATACAGACTTTTCCGATAGTCCAGTAACTTTTGCTACGGTTCTGTTTAAGGACGTATCTTCTTGATATTCAGCAGAATTAGGCCCCAGTTTCTTTTTTTAAAATATTCATATACATTAAAAGCCATTTGCTTGTACTGACTACTAATTTTATGTCCGAAGATATTTCGCCTCATCTTTAGAATGTAATCTCTTGTATATCTCGAACAAAGCGTCGGCATCAGAATCGTGTAGCGACCGAACTGAGTTTTGACAAAAATTCGCCCGCCGCCCGCACCCTTCTGCATTCCCGCTTTTGTCCTTCCCCTTGCGTCGCTGCACCCCGCAGGCGAGGACTCAATTAAATGGTTTAGCTATAATAATTTGTTACAAAAAAACATACGTATTAATAATAATATATTAAATATGTTAATAATGGTTTGTTTCTGAATAACGTAAAATTTTTCATTACTTTGAGCTATTTTTGCTACCCCTAAAATTAAATATTCCTGTAAATAACAGGTTTTATTTTAAGATCTTTGACATACTTATTTTTCTAAAGATGATGATAACCTGTAACCGTCTTATGTAAAGAAAGGATGTCTTAATTAAATGTGAATACCGGAAATGTTTTGTAACGGTTAAATCAATTTCCATTATACGTAGTTAATACAGAACTATCACGACTAAGATAATTTTCAATTTTATTTTATTATGTTTCTCTATCACAGGTATTTAACGTGAAGGGCCTCTTCACGTTAAACGCGTAATGCGTGAGTTTTAATCTAAGGTGGATGGAATTTCTACGGCGGCACTAGCCGCAGCAGGCATAGGACTATTGCTACGTATAGATTCTAATATAATGGGCTATGGGGATGGGTGTTTGATATAATCCGGTATAATGATTACTATGTATGAAAAATGGCGTCTGCCCTGAATACTCTTATAGCATCAAGTCGGATGGGCAGACCTTATTATTATTAGCTTGTGACCACGGCCAGTGTAACCTGGTCGAAACGTCAAGCATTAAGAGGTAAACATTATGCATGATCGGGTTAATACCCGTTACATATTATATATAATTTTCAAAGATTAAGTTACATTAATTAATTTATTATCCGTTGATAAAAAACCAAAGAAACAACCTAAACATAATTCAGATGTAATATCTAATGCTTAGTTCACACATATTAAATTGTTATTTAAATAGCATAACCAATATTTAATCAGTTTATCAGCGACTAAAAGATCTTCACGACAATATACTGCAATAATTCATCGTATGTTTCTCGGGGTTAATTCTCGGCTTAGGAAAAATGTTTTTGAGTTTTTTTATCAGCAGTACTTATTAGCATCGCGGTGTCTGGAAGTTTGCCCAGTAGAGGTCAAAGGCCCACTTTTATTACGTGGGACCCTAAATAGCTGCCGAAATGTGGGTGTAATACATTTGTACCTACCCCTTCGCGGATCTAGGCGTAGGAGTATGAATGACAAGATTTTGCCCGCGACTTTGCTCGCGTAAATGTCAGTTAGGTTAGTAACAGTGCTTTATTCTGGATAAAAGGTACCCTATGTGTTTCTGTTACCCTGACAACGTGTATACGAAATTTTATGATAAAATCAAGTCAAGTAGATACTGTGTCAAAGCAGCGGTAGCTCAGTGGGGAGACAAACAGACTGCAATGCAGAGGGTCTCGGGTTCGAACCCACGTCGCGCACCTCTGACTTTCAGAAGTTATATGACTTTTCGAAATTATGTGCGTATTGATTGACAATTATCGCTTGCTCCATGCCTCGGAGAGCACGTTAAGCTGTCGGTCCCGGCTGCCATGAACATCTATGGCAGTCGTTATTGGGAAGTCAGTGCCCTCTAATATCCTGACACTGGTTTAGCCTTAGGGTATCGTTAGCCTTCGAGTTGCGGCGGTCAGATGGCAGTCACTCCGTGTAAAAACTGATATCCAGTCAAATCCGGTTAGACTAGAAAGCCGACCCCAAGTGACTTGGGAATAATAAAGGTCAGGGATAGAGTTACGGCGTGAAAGCGTAACAAATAAACTCACATTCGCATTTATAATATTTGTTAGAGTATCTGTCACGTCGCACTTTACCACCGTTGTCTTATTAGGTAATAAAAAATGCGTACATGATGAAAGCCTATTCGGCGTAATAGCTTATTCACTGAACTTTTACCGCGACGTAGAATTTACAACAGGATGTTTGGCTCAATATTGCCTAATGAACATAGGTACATCAAACATTTCCAAACATCTAATTTGAATATCGATTAGAAGTCTTCTTGCCCTTGCGCATTATATCACCGCATGTTTACAAAATTATTAACCATGCTCCATAAATCAAATCTATGGTCTAGATCTGTGTCATTTTAATGTCAAAGTTACATTACAACGCCTGCTTAGTGCTTATATAAATACATCTTTCTTACTTGTTAATATATTGTTATAATACTCAGCAACCATTCGTTTCGAATAATTTCACCTGTTTTTGAATTTATATGGTAATGAATTAAGCTACTCGCTAAAACCAGAGATTAATTTAAAACAGCTGTTTCCGGTTTCTGTCTTTACATAATTGTGGTAGAAAATCCAATGGCCCACTTCTTAAAATTTTATAACAAGATTTGTTAGAAAAATTGTAATCGACTCTTGTTTATGTATTAATAAGTTATTTAAAAAGCAAATATACCAATTATATACTTGTCAGCGTACTGATTAGGTGTCAAACATTATCTTTAACGATTAGCTTATTGAATAATTATATAATAATAATATAATATAATATTCTATCACATACACACAACACCATCTAGCCCAAACTAAGCAGATAAACATAAATTATATTCTTTATAAAAGCACACTGAAAGTTAATCAGTTGATTTACGTACTATCCATTACCGAGACAGTAATATAGAGTATTTCACTTGTTTGATCGTTAAAAATAAAGATAATAATTATATTCGTAATTTGTTCATGTGTCAAGTCTTCAATTATCCTGCCAACTGTTTAAAAATTATGCTTTTAGTCAATAATAATTAAATGTATCATAAATAGACAATATTAAAATAAAACATATAGGATCTCGGGTAAAGATTTGGTTGACCGCCGTGTATTTGGCAACAGCCGCTAGTAAGACGTAGCAAGTAGCAGTCATTAAACTGTATATTATGCTATATAGCTATAAAGAACAATACGATAAAAGTAATATATATTGAGCTTACATAGTTAATAGTTATAGTTGCAATAATATGCTGTCTTAAAAGTAAAAAAGTAAAGTAGATCACTCAATGTATCCAAAATATTATCGAGCCTTCACTACCTTAGCAGTGAACACTTAATAAGCTTCTGTCATCCGTACACTCACATTTTTTGCAACCATTGTATTATAAAATTGTAATGAGGCTACGTCTCAACTTTGGAAATATTTATAAATATATTATATGGATTGGTTAACGAACGATTCCTGAGCACAAAATTAATTTAAAAATGAACTGTGTTAGAGAGCTTCCATTTTATAATATTTTAATTATATGTAAGTTTCATAATCCCTTTTAGTAGAAGTTTTAGCATGGATTTTGATCCACATTTATGCTGTCATAACAAGCGAACTGAAGTGCACGTGTATGATGTCACAAAATTTTGTAAGTTATAATCTTAAAACTTCATGCAATAGCTCGATCGCATCAGACGTTAAAAATTTCAATAGCTGACACCTTTAGCTGCAGCTATTTGGGTGACGTTTCTCTTTTAAATGAATTGCAGTATTACGTAAAAAGATGACAATATATAATTTCTTTGGTCGCGCCCAATCTATGTGAAAACCCACGCTCGAGATTTACCTAAATTTTACTGTACCAATTTAAAAGTATAATCGAATATTAGTGGTTGTTATATAACTGACGGTACTATGATAAACTGATCAATCAAAGTATATAACTTTGATTGATCAGGTAAATTTAAATAAACAATGAGTTCTCCATCAAAGACTAGGTTACGACATACCGGACGCTTTTATAGTGCATTGCTATCAAAAGATACGCCTACTCTTTACCGAGAAATAGACATGGTAAGATGTTTATATTCTCAAAATAGTCTAAGATATTCAAAGATTCAAATAACGGACACAAAGAACTTTTGTGGATCACAACTTTTTGTCCCATGTGTGGATGAAACCTACAAAACTTGGCTCAGTGGCAATGTTAGGGCGATAACTTAAATCACAACACTATTCGTGCAGTCCGTAAGCTTGTCTTGTCTTGAATGTATACTACTCTACATCTTAAATGTCTTAAAGCATAGCTAATTATATATCGATGTAATAATAAACCTGTGCCTACCCCATCGGATGTGATGCATGAGTTTAAACATGTAGTTATGTTATTAGTTAAACTCAATTAAGATTAATGCCAGTGGGTTAATTAGATGCCGTTTCTTTGATGGTTTCTGCATTGTCAACGAATTTACATAAGTATGCAAAATTTTAAAAGAACCACATTTGAACTAGTTCAGCTGTGAGATTTTCTTAACGTGAAACGGAAGTCAAATAAAAGCTTCTAAAATTACACAGAGAGCACTTTATAATTTTATTTGACTTCCGTATGTACTTAGCTCAAGAGTCTCAAAATTTTTCACATAACTTAATACAAGAGGCTTTTAGAAATAGCTTGAATAATGACAATATTTCGTAAAAAAAATATCGCATTGTTTACACATACCTCTCGATGGATTGTTTCGTAAACTAAGACATATATTTCTATATTTTATAAGTATATATAGTACAGATATATAACACTGAGTTTATACTAAGATACTTACTAAATAGGTTATACGTGTAAATTAAGGACTACGGATTAAACTTGTAACAAACATACGTACAACTAAATCTTGAAAAATATGAAATTTTCTTGATGAAGTACTTATTACTATTAATACTTTTCATATAATTATGTATATATGCAAATAATAGACAGATAGTATTCCATATAGGTTGGGAAAATTATATATTTTTTAATTTTATTAAATATAAATCCGTTACTAATCCCTGCTGCAGGAAAATCTTATAAACCCTGAAAATATAATATCAAAACCAAGGTATTGTAACACCATGGTTTGGGACAATTTACCGACCATACATTTCTTTTTCGGTGTGTAGATCGAAACGAACCTACGACATACTTACGAATTTACCATTGCGCTATTCGTGCAGTAATTTAAATCAACGGGTCATCACACAAAATCATGCTTCGAGATAATTGCAATCAGATCAAGCAAAAAAAGACATATTTAAACCAAATCGCTTATAACCGGTATGACTTCAGACCCCGTATCTAAATAGCCATTTAATTTAACATTATACATATGACAAATAAGGTTTAATCTTAGTGTGTGGCAATTGTAGCTTCACCAATTTAGAGACACATTCATAATTATTTAAATGGCACTTTATTTAATCTGCTTGTAAATATTGCAAGACTAAACTTGAATGCAGGTATGATTATCGTCTGTTGTTGAGCTGTAAGTATTTCCAACAATCAGGTAGTCTGCCAATCTTCTGGGCACGTTACCAGTTGACAGCGATGCTGACGAATTCTACGACGCCTAAACCATTTTTGTAAATTATTATTTTTATTTTTTAATACGTTTGTAAATATATAAGAATAATTAGTTTTATAATTAATAATGTAAATGTTAAAACATAAATAATAAAAAATATATTATCTTATTAGGTAAACAAAAAGTATTTCCATGTAAAAAAATATAAGAACTTATGCATGTTTAGCATAATTGGGTGTCATCCCATGCAATTGTCGACTGCACACTGCACTGAGGTGAACACTTAGGTAGCTAATCTTCTAGAATTAACAGAGCCGCTCCGAGAGGTAGATGAATAGAGGAATGTCACTATAGTCTCTACATCTACTAGAGTACTGTAGGCACTAGTCGATAAGAAATACACCGCTCACGGCCTTAAAAAGTTTTACTACACTAGAAATAGCAACGAATGCTTTTGGCAATATGAGTATTGAACCGCACCCTTATTTATTAATAGTACACCATTAAAATGTGCACGTCTGTATGTCTGGTGGATTTTGTCTAAACTGGTTAAATTAATATAATTTATTCGAGCTAGAAATTCAGCAGTCATATTTACTGATATTTTAAGTTGCACGATAATCAATTCTACGCTTGCAATAATGACGCTGGGATATTTCGTTGGGATTGATATCTGACTACTGTTCAAAGCCACCTTTCTTAGTTCTTCAATCAAGTTATTTAACTCACACATATATTTTACTCAATCTGTAACCACGGGATTGTGATATCATTGTGTGTAAATAAAAGTATACTTCTTTGGATATTTGATTTAATAAAGTAATAAGCATTATATTACTATTTACAAAGCAATATTTGAATATACGGTAAGTATATTCTCCTAAATTAATGACTTAGTTATCACCCTAGATTGCAGCCTCACGATGAGCTATGAAGCGATTCTATTCTATTTACAAAAGACCAGACTAGGATTGTGATGAATTACTATACATATGTATGTACAATACATGTATGACTTTGGTCAACCTGCGCTTTGTGCAATTTACCAGCTAGACCAGCCATGACCATGTCCGTGGCTGTGGTGGTGCTCGTGGCTTACAGCTTTGTGGTGCACAGTCTTGATGACTGGAACAGGGTAGCTCTTCACAAATGGTACGGGCACCTTAACCACTTTCACGACTGGCACTTCGACGACTTTCTCGACTGGGACTGGGTGGTCGACATGCACGTGGACGATTTTCTCGTATGGGACCTGGACAATTTTCTCAACTGGATACGGGACAGGCTTGTCAACATTGACATGTTGGATCTTAACGACAGGTACGGGTACGTTCCTGACGACTGGCACCTGGACGGGGTAGGGTTGAGGCACGGGCACCTGGACAGTCTGCGGTACTGGGACAGGCACGGGCTGAGGAACTCTGTGAGTCACTTCACGCAGGACCTGGTAGGGCTCGTCACGATAACGGTACTGAGTGGGGGCGCCGTTGTTGTTAGCTAGGCCATGGATCTCATCGATGACGGGAGCTTTAGGTCCGGGGGGAGGAGCCTCACCGCCAGGAGCAAGAGGTCCGAATCCACCACCAAATCCTGATCCACCACCAAATCCTGATCCACCGATAGCTGGTCCACCAAAACCTGATCCGCCGATAGCTGGTCCACCAAAGCTTGATCCGCCGATAGCTGGTCCACCAAAGCCTGATCCGCCGATAGCTGGTCCACCTAAGCCTGATCCGCCGATAGCTGATCCGAAGCCAGCGCCGCCTAATCCACTTGGGCCGCCGAGTGTAGCGTCACTAATAAGTCCACCGCTGACGTGTCCGTGATCATGTCCTAGGCCTGACCCAATTGATCCATGAGACACGATTGGTCCATGAGACACGGCTGGTCCGTGAGACACAATAGTACCGTGGCCTACGGCAGGCGCGTGAGATATAATGGGTCCATGTGAAATAGAAGGTCCGTGCGACACGATGGGTCCATGAGATACGACGGGTCCATGAGAAACGATAGGACCATGGGACAATCCACCTCCAATCAGTCCAGATCCAGAGTACGTGGCAGAAGGCAAAGATCCAGCAGGGAAACTGCTTGGGGAGAAGCTTGAAGAATCATGATGATGATGTCCATGAAGGATGCCGGCATAGCTGTGGCTTACTAGGATGACTAAGCATGTCAATTTGAGCTGAAAGGAATGAAAATAAACAATTAGTAATATGATTATATTCCAGAAGCTATTAATTTCTCCATTGAATTTGTTCTGTATTTAATACTTACAAAAGTAGCCATTGTGATTAGCTAATCGCTGGCCACTCAGGTGAAGTTGTGTCTAGTGCAACAAGCGACGCTTGTTTGTGTTGAAGTCGTAATCTTCCATCATATTTATATCGATGTCGCCCGTGGGCTTCGGTCAACACACTATCGAGAACGAGAGTAAAAAAACTGGTTTTTGGATCGTCTTTCCTTTTCTAACGGAAACATGCGACGTATAGTATTGAATTAATTATGTTCATCGGTTACTCAATACATGGTTACCGTTTAAAGAGCCAATGTCATATTGACATGAGTAGCATAGTGCTTTTAACTAACAGACATAAATCTGACCCCGTTTATTTTGAAATTAAATTATGATGTGTCTCTTGATCTCGTAACTTTACAAGCCTCTTTGGATGGTCCTATTTATTTTAATTTGTTGTACTTACTTACGTATTCATGATTTATGGTTAAATAATAATACACGTGGGTTCACCATAGTATGTAACAGTAAAGTACTGACATAAGGAATGTAACGTAGAAAGATAAATACCGTAAGTTAGAAAAAGGATACATATTGGTGCCAATTCTGCTGTCACAAAATTCTCTAAACTTAACTAAAAATCACTAAAATTTAATTTAGTCCTGTCACTTTTAACGATTTCAGAATACGAAATGTCGTTTGACAGGACTAAACTAAATTTTAGTGATTTTTAGTTAAGTTTAGAGAATTTTGTGACAACAGAATTGGCACCATTGTCTTCAAAAGAAATCTGTGTTTGTAATTTGACATGCAAATTAATATGTAATACATAATATTATATTATATTGCTCTTTGGGGGAGGGCTATGTCCAGCAGTGGACTATTATAGCCTGATGATGATGATGATGATGATGATGAATATTATATTATAGTATAGCTTGTTGTCGGGCTTACGGCCCAATGATGTAATTGGTTGCTATGCCACTGCCAGTGGGCCAATAATTGTGGGTTCGAATCCCACAAGGACATAAATGTGTTTGATGCCGGCTAAGCTTCTTGTGCACAGGACTAAATATATGAAGTGATAAATAACATTTACGACCCGTTTTATAAAGTTATTTAAAAGAGAGATGCCACATCTCCCTTTTAAATAACACATATGGCTGCATTAAAATTGGTTTCAACATTATTCTCAACTACGAAGTTGGCTTAGAATTAAAAGTTAAAATCATCCAGATTTACTTGTAAATTGAACAATGCTAATGGTTTGTCTATATAGGTCCTAAAATGATGTTGTTGTTGTTGTTGTTGATTCTTCTTCAGTGGAATTGGCTATCATAAAAATCACACGTTTCAAATTTAACAACAATTTAACTAACGATTAAATATTTTTGTTAGCCTCATCAGTTACTTCAAATAGTACTTACCAATATAGTAATGTGCAATTAAAATCAAAATTATTTATTAAATATAAAATTAAAAATACGAATGATATCGCACATTGTCTACTTTGTTGGTCCTTTGGCTTAATTATTGCATAGCGTTACAGTGGATCGTGATCCAGTGTTTGATTTTCGGCGCGGACAAAGATTAATTAGATAATTTTGAATAATCTTAACTCTATACGTATTAACCGACCCCGTTTCGGGAACGTGGCCTCTTAGTCTGGAATAAGATTGAAGAAGCAGCGATAGCTCAGTGGGGAAACCAACAGACTGCAATGCAGAGGGTCTCGGGTTCGAACCCACGTTGCGCTCCTCTGACTTTTGGAAGTTATATGACTTTTCCAAATTATGTGCGTATCGATTGACAATTATCGCCTGCTCCGCGCCTCGGAGAGCACGTTAAACCGTCAGTCCCGGCTGCCATGAACATCTATGTCATTCGTTATTGGGAAGTCAGTGCCCTCTAATATCCTAACAGTGGTCTAGCCTTAGGGTATCGTTAGCCTTCGGGCTGCGGAGGTCAGATGGCAATCGCTCCGTGTAAAAACTGATATCCAGTCAAATCCGCTTAGACTAGAAAGCCCACCCTAAGTGATTTGGGAATAATAAAGGCTCGGTAGAAGAGTTTGGAATAAGATTGCACCCTAGGTTTTCCGGCCGCCAACCATTGAGTCGGAGCGATACCCTATGTCATACCCAGGAGTCGTCGCCAGCAGAACTTTTCTTTTCTGCATTGGGCCCTGCTGGGTGGATCGCTGGTGCAAAGCAGCAAGGTGGCACACCGTGGTGGTTTTAGTTGGTGGGCCCGAAGCCTACAACCCACTCGACTTTCATTGTGACGGGGAGAGGAGTACGTTTTTTTTTTTTTTTTTTTTTTATCTACAATATAGTGGTAATTTATGTATAAGAAGCATTTCCCCAGGACAAAAAAAATAGAACGTATATAATATATAGGTATAATATCATCTAATATAGTTCGAGAGAAACTACAATACGCAGATTTATATACAGTCCTCAGTGCACGGGCCAACATCGGTCACGACCTGTTTTAATATTTATAAGCTTAATAACTGGGGTTAGAAGCATTATGTTATACACACAGAAAAGAAAGTTGCGTGTGATCTGGCTTAATGAGGTTGTGGTTTTAATCTGCATATACTAATAATCGCGCGGAATATATGTAAGTTCTTGACAAATTATGTAATGTGTAAGGCCGCGGTTGAATGATTTCCGACTAAAAATAGAAACATGTTTTTAGGGTTTGGTCGGTGTACGAGTATTTATGAGATGATTAAGATTTTATTCAGGTCATGAGCTACATATGTAGGTCAACGAATAATCAAATACCGTTTATTAGTATGTGGTATATAGTTACGAATAATCAAATATTGTTTAATGATATGTGGTATATATGGTACATAGATGAGACAAAGTTTTAAGATTAAACCTTAACGTTGTCAATGTATACATTTTTAAAATGGTAAACAGTATTTTACAAACGGCTTTAAACTTCCACATTGCGTGATGTATATACAGCATTTAAGAATAAGGTGTGGTCATATTTTAGGATTTTAACGTATATCTGAAAAATAACTTCTTTAGCGGCGTTGTGCACTTTTTTGTGATGGGTAAAAAATGTTAAACTCGCGTCAGGACAGGTGACCTGATCGAAAATTCGTAAGACGAAGGGAGAATTGTCATGTTTGTGTACGATAGCGCAATAAATGAATATTGTATTTTACCACATAAATGATAGTACTTTTATACTGATAAATAAAGCAATTCGTGCAAAATTATTCCCTAACCATTCCAAAATATCAAAAATGCACAACGTTAATATTCAAGTTTTCACTTCTCCGGCACTCCCGGAGTGCAACCCGTTCTTTTTTTAATTCTCAACTTATGTAACTAAATATATGTGTACGTCGTGTGAAACTTTACAAACAGTGCAACAACGGACACAAAGAGTATTCAGACTCTAAACAACTATGTGTGGGTCACATACATACATTATTGTTTTGGTTAGGGATTTAAGCCACAGCACTCGTCGTCAATATCAGCGACGAGGTGATAGCTTAAACCATTGCGATACGCGTACATTAAATAACAGTCAATGGAACAAAGACCGCGTTCACGTAAAACAGGACTAATAATTTTTAATTGCTTAAAATATTTAAAAGTAAATTATTATGTTTGTGTTCTTTATTTAAGAATACATCATTTAAATGTAGAAAACATAAAATCTTCTTTTGTTTTTTTATATAAAATCGAGGTCAATGATAAATTACCCTCATTCTTGTTTCTGCCTGAAAGCTGTTTGAATTAATTTCTCTAAAATTGTTCATTTGAAAAATGCGACTGCCTAAAGTCTTACGAGCAAGAATAGTGCTATTGTGTAGTGAAGAATATTCTGCAAGGCAAATCGCAGCCAGAGTCTCCGTTTCTCAACCCTGCATCGTTACTAGCCTGCAGAGGTACTGGAGCATGGGCAACCTGGCTGATCGACCTCGCAGTGACCGCCCTGCTGTCCTTAGTGATGTTTAGAAACGCTACATCAGACTTCTTGCCGCCCATGATACAATAATTAACGCTACCAAACTGAGATTAGAGCTGCGAGCTGCTACTGGACTGGATATTATAACTCAGATCATTCGTAATTGTTTACACCGCTTTAGATTACGATCAACGAGATCCTGGCGAGCACTTTTGAATACACATACGACAGCGACGCAGGTTGCAGTGGGCTAGGCAGCGTCAATACGATGAAGACGAAGAAGAAGATGTCTGGCGTTATTGTCGTTTCGTTGACGAAACACGTATTAGTACGCACCATCATAACCGACGTGTAACCGAGTTTGGCGATGGCCTAGAAATTCCGAAAAGCAAAGTACTGCCACTGGAACCGTTGAGCAAGGCGGCAAATCGGTATCTTTTTGGGGCGGAATAATGATTGGAGCTCGAACGCATTTGATCCCGTACCAATGCTCAATGACAGCTAATTTGTACAAGACAGCTGCTATTGATGGCATCATCAGACCATTCAGGATAAATTATGGTAACCAATTCGTGTTGGTCAACGATAATGCGCCGGCACATCGAGCTTAACTAGTGAGCGCTGCTCTCCGGAAGAAAGAAATCACGCGGTTAGACTGGCCTGCCGGCTCTTCGGAATTAAACCCAATCAAGCACAGATGGGACGCTCTCAAGTGAGCTGTTTGGAATCGTCACCCACCTCCACAGAACTCTGTCAGAAATTAAGGAAGCCGCCATTCAAGAATGGGACAGGTTACCACAAGAACTATTGGACAACTTGATTTACAGCATGCCCAGGAAGATTGTCGCATGCGTTCAAGCCAGGGTAGGATTAATTAATTATTTACTTTAATCAAATCTTCGCATTTCTTTATAAATTACAAATTTCACAGAGATTGAAAAACTATATTTTTAAAGGAAAACAAAAAGAAAATAGAGATTTTCATATTAAAATTGTGTGTTTTTAAATGTTAAAGCAATTAATAATGCATTAATTAATTATATTTTGACATAAGAAAAATCCAGCTTAAATCTAGTTAGATTAAAGCATCTAAAAGGTTCTAATAATTATTTTATTTAGTTTGACAACAGTAAATACATACAGTACAATATACTGAAATAATATATTTATGTCATAAAAAATTCTGATACATTTTGCAATTATAGGCTAACTATGACTAATATATACTACGCATATGATTACTATGTATTTTAATAAAATTAATTAGTAGTCAATAAAAATAAGTGTGAAAGAATAAATAAATATAATTGAAGTAATTCTATGATTTATTCATGTGTAATATTGCTATGGTTATTGGAGACATCCAAGGATTTAAAAAAAGTTTTTGAATTATGATATATATTTGCAGTGGGGATGTACTCTCTTTAAGAACGGCGGTATAAGTTCAGGCTGACGTTAGTTCTATAGGTTGGTGTAAAAAAAAATCGGTAATGGGGTGCTTGGTTGTTGCTCGAGACACTTGAAGTGAGATTCGGGATACCAGTTCATCGCAGTTCATCTAGCCGTAAACCATTATATGTACGGAAGATGGATCTTTTACTAATTGCCGTTCACAAGAGAGTCAATTTCAAAACATTATAGACGTTACACATAAAGTTGGCAAAGAGTAGGCGTTGTCCCAAACTAAAATGATAACTACGAATGTGTATTTTTTGATTTATCCATCTCTCACGCAGCAAAAGCTCGTAATTTTTATAGACCATGTATGCACCGGCTGTTCTGATAAACTGCACATTGCCTGTGAATAGTTTTTCGTTAGAATTACGGGCGCAAACGACGAGTACAAGATAATTTAAATGTTACGTGTCACTAATATTTGTAGATGCCAAATTTGGAAAGTCTCGATTCCGAATAATATATATGACTAAGAAGAACAGACAGACAGGCAGACGAGCAAAATCCAGTGAGGTTGTATTTTCCTTTAATAGCATGTCACCCTAAAAAGGATCATTTGATGCCACACTTTTGGCAATCATTAAAAACAATCTTTTATATATTAACATTGGCGTTTACGATTGTTATTAAATAATGAGCCAATGTCAATGACCTTTTGTTGATTCTTAATACTAGTCCAAGACTTTGTTTGCACAAAAAGCAGCTCAGATATTACAGCAGTGTTTCTTATTTTATTAAAAACATTGATCTTCCTATTATGTATGTGTTCACAATAATCAGATAATAAGTTATTTTGTAATTTCTCAATTAAACAGAGAACCAATTAAATGGTAGTCCCTTCATTATTAATACCTTTCTAAGTTGCGTACCAGTATCAGTATCCCAAGACTAGAAATAAAAAACTCTGTCGCGTATGAAACCTCATACTAAATAGAGGTCAAGAGAACTCATGTCTACAAAACCACTCTTCGTCTGGCTCAACATCTAAGGTACATTTTTCATGATATTGATCTGGCATATGGGTTCTTAGTTCGACATGTCTTCTTAAAATTTGTTCAGTTGTTTTTATTTGATGCATATTTAGACAAACAAATAGACCAATAGATAAAATATTTAGAAATTGCTGAACTGACGTAAATACCTGGTGGTGGATGATTAAACAAAAATTGCTTGTCCATGCTCTACCCCATATCAATTGTATTATATGTACAGATTATATAGATGTATTTTGATTAATTACATGATGATGTAATGAACCAAAAGGAACAACAAGTTTCCTAACACAAAAACACTGTCCAGCCCAGGAATCGAACCCAACACTTCATACACAATAGTCACATTCACTACGGCTAAGCCACCAACGGAAACATTTTCTAAAATATGCAGCTTACATTTACTGATTGACCGAGTCGATTTAATATTCTGACGTGCCCATCTATGATCTGATATGAGATGCGATCGAATTCCGCTATCATATTTTTTATGTATTCTAAAACGTCTACTTTATATGAAACCACGTTTTAGGTATATCACCGTGTTTTTACAAGATTTGCATTCTTTGGCGTCCAAGGCTGTAAATATCTCATTTATGTCATTGTCTAGTATTACGATAGAAGCTATATTTGTTTGTTATAACACTGGCCTAAACTGATTATTTTTAACCAACACACGTATAAAGTAGTTTCATTTCAATGTATAATATTCGCGTAAACATAAGACAATACAACATACAATTGTTGATAATGTCAACGTACCATAATGAAATCGTCGCTTATAATGGTCTTAGTGTAGGTTTCGGTCACGCACCTCTTCATCAGGTCCACAAACAGATATACCCAAACTTGAATTTTCTGACACCTCATCTGGACGTTGCTAGTGATCATAATATAAACTGATGACCCAGCCGTAAAGAAAAATTTTATGCAGATTATTGTTATCTCATGCTAGTTTGGTTGCATCATTTCATTTTCATTTCTAGTTTGTCTTACAAAGAAGATTACATGCAAATTAATTATGAATTTTTAATGAGTCTCCTAAGTTTTATTATTAACGTCGCGTCAGTACTTTTCGATTCGAAATTTTTGTACATCATTGAGGTTCTTATTTTGTAGTAACTTCTTAGCGAAACTAGTTTAGTAATCATATTTTCATTAAATGCTTATAGAATAAGAGATAAAATCCATTAATCAATTACGAAGACTAATGCATTTCATAATTTGAATGTGTCGTAAACAGGTACGAGTCGCCAACGTCACTGAAGTGTGGGATCAGAGCAGAAAGCGCGACGCACGCGATAAACACAACTATTTATTAAATTTAACGCATCATAACGATTACATGCGTTTTTCAATGAAACTATAATTACAAACAACGGCAGAACATCTTCAGTAGCAGTGACACGATATCATATTGAGGTATGAAGATATCTTGAGTATCGATATAATTTATACAGAATAAATGACTGATGAATCTTCAATATATTTGAATATTATGAAATATAACCTTCTTATGATAATGATATACCTCTTCTGTCACGCATTTGGTTTATGAACTGTTTGTAAAAACTATGGTTTCTTTTTCATCTTGCAATTTATTCGATTAATTACGTAATGACATTACTCTCTGCGCTATATCATTAACATTGCTGTAGTGAAATTTGAAGTCATAATGATCTTCATATTACAAAACAGATTGATTTATCACGACCGATACCTAGTACATTTTTTTAGTACTATTCATCATGTGTGATACAATTATCTCAACAATACATGCGATAATACTATAGATCTTAAACGGAATAAATAATACACAGAAAGGTTTTAATGTGTTTTTTGTAACTTTTACTACACTAACATAAATTTAACAACAACGTCAACAGCAGTTAATTTAACTTATCACAATAACAAAATAAGTACATATTCGACATTTTAAATTCATTATTTACAGCACATAATTTGGCAGACGTCGTTGAGAATAAAAACATACCTATAAATGTATGTACGGACATAATAATACACAATAAAAAACCCTATCAATAATAAATCCTTAAACATAAAAAATAAATGCCAAATTGAATATTTCGCCGATTTTTACACAAATAACAATAGCACAATTAGACAGTTTCTTAAATATAAAATTACAACTGACTTTAAATTAGCAACTTAAATATAAATTAAATACAATAAAGAACATTGTACATCAGTTCAGAGAATATTTTAAGCTAACAGTTAAAAATTACTTTTGTATAGTCGTCGACTCTACGAAGTCTGTTCTGTGTCTACGGTATCAAACTTTGCTTCGGCTACAGGTGGTGGTGGCCGTAAAAGTATAGGAACAGACGTCTCTAGGCTCTCAGGGTCGGCGCCTGCTTCAAACAATGGCTCAGCCTTCATAATACGAAGAAGTTTAGGTTTAAGTACTCTTCGTCTACGGCTATGTTTATTATCCATTTTTATATTACCACCTCTAGATGAATGATGTGGTGGAGGAGGTTTTAACAAAGGGTATGGCTCGTCAACATCTGATTTGGGATGCTTTCTGTGATAAGAATGTCTTCCTGTCAATAATAAATTTGAGTGTCGGTGCCTTTGTCCTACTCCTCTAGAACCAGATAAAAAATGGTTTTTAGGTCTATTTTCCTCAAAATTTCCTTGAATAATTTCATCACCTTGTGCAGTTAAATCAGCAGCAGCGCTAACTTCTCTCTCACTTGCGGAGTCATCTTGTTCAATAACGGCTCCTATAGGATGAGTGTTAGATGAATCAGCGATAGGTATTAGTGGTTCTTCTTCTTCTTGACTTCGAGAATATTTTACACCTTGATAAGGATATCGGCCATTATTGTAAATATCTATGAAAGGGCTGCCAAGTGCATTAAGCCCGTCGTTTAATGAAGCTAGGTTTGCATTATTTTCATTTTTTAACAATAGTTGTAGTTGAGAAAGGTCCAGTTTCATCGGTGCAGGTTTTGTATATTGTTCTCTTATTGACATCATATGGGAATCATCTACAGTAGGTTTTCCTTTCAACATTTCTGCAACTAGCTTGAGATCTACATTAAATGGGTTTGCTACTTTGAAACCGTTAATTGTTGACAATAAACCACCTGTCTGACTATCTATCTCTGGCCTATTGATATTCATATTTGGTTGTTTATTAAATAACAATTTGTTTAACAAGTTGGTTGTAATATCTAACTGATGGCTGCCAACATTTTGGTTGATTCTCATCGGTAGTGGTGTCGGTATACCTCCTTGATCAAAATTCAGATTATGTAGCTTTAAAGCATCATTGGGTAATCCTTGAGTGAACTTGTATGGAATGTCACCAAACTTCAAGATATTGGCAATGTCAGACTGTAACTGATTTTGATTGCGATGCAATCCTGACTGCTGAACACTTGATGATTGCAGGCTATCTTGATAATTGTTAGATGGCTGAGCCAAGTAGCTAAGGCCTTGGGATGTCCCTGGGTAACCTTGATTGTAATTTGATTCCTGAGATTGTGGTTTATTATAAATATTAGATTCTAGTGGCTTGTAGCTATCTGAGGATCCATAGTCATCGCCTTTAGTTTTTATATTAAATCCATAAATCGTATTTTTATCTTTATAAAATGAATCGGTTACAGGTCGTATGTACTGTCTTACATTTTGGTCTGGTGGATCCTTTCCATAGTTAGATAAAGAATAGCGGCCACTGCTGTCTAGGCTTGAAAGTGGTTTTGGATCTGAGTTACCCACTACATTTGATACATCTATTGGCACGATATTTTTGAGTGCTTTATCGTGATCAAAAGGCTGTTTAGGTTTGTTGTCTATATTATCTGTGGGAGTTGATAAGAAATAAGGCGATGCTGTTATCAGATCATTTTGGGAAGTGCCATAAAAATAGGGATTTGTATTAGTATTTTCATTATATTTAGATTTCTGCTTGTCAATACTACCATAGAACGAAATGCTTGAACTCATATCTGTGTTACCCGCGTTATTTGAGCCGTAATTGTTATTGTTGCTATACAGTTGTTGTTGCTGCTGCTGTTGTTGCTGTTGTTGTTGCTGTTGTTGTTGCTGTTGTTGTTGCTGTTGTTGCTGTAGTTGTTGTTGTTGTTGCTGCTGTTGTTGTTGCTGCTGCAGTTGTTGTTGTTGTTGTTGTTGTTGTTTTAATCTCTCATGTGCTTTTGCTGCGGCGTGTGCGAATTCCTGCGCCTCAATACTCTCAGTAGCCGATTTGGATATTTGGTCGTAATTATACGTTTTACCAGTATCCATATGAAAATTCATTTGACTTACTGCAGTGTCGTCGGATGATCCTACGTTTGATGGAGGAAATCTTTGATAATTACCTGAAGAATATACGTCAATCAAAGGCTTTTTACCTGTCAATTTCCAACCAAAATCACCATTTGAATAGAGTTCCGTTTGACCTGTTTCGTGTTCTAAGTCCCTAGTCCGAAGTTTTAAGTTATTTAAGACTTGGTTATCAGGCTGTACATAGTTAAAGTATAAATTATTTGCAGATGCCATACTACCAATGCGATGTGTATCACTATTAAGATTATCAGTATTTGACTCTATCCTTCCATCATGTTGGTTGTTTTGATATGGATAGTTCTGGTACTGATTATATCCATTTTCTTGTAAGGATTTTGATGCCGCATTTATACCGGAATTCACATTGCTTTGCCATGAATCTCGCAATTGCTCCGAATAAGGCGACTGTGTTGTTGTTGTAGTGGTCGTATAATCATACTGCTGTTGTATATTTAACGGATATCTGCTAGCAGAGTAATCATTGTTATCATAGTTCACTTGACTGTTACCGATAGTTGTTGTAACTCTGTTATTGTAATCAGGTGAACCAGGCTGGATCATTGAGAAAGGAGAGGAAACATACGACTGTTGATTTGATGGACTAGAGACATATACTGGCGATGCACTTGACACATATGAACTAGGTTGACTACTATACTGACCATTGTTTAAGGGTGTTGATAAATATGAAGGAATTGGCGACATAGTGCTCTGAATGTTTTCTAAAAATGTGTTTGGTGTACTGTATTGATAAGGACTTGGGCTGGATAGGTAAGTTGCACCGTGTGATGCCTTAGGCTCTAACGATATTTGATTATTCTGTTGGTTATTTTCGTAGTTAGATGGAGAAACTGTTGAGTATTGGTATTGTGGTTGTGGTAATGGTGTCGCTGTGTACCCTACATTGGGAGCTGGTGTTGATATCTGTGTTTGCTGGTAGTACTGATTTTCCGCCCTTAACTGTTGGAGGAATTCCTCTGGTGGTAATGAGTACTGCATAGATGCATACTGGTTACTAGCTCCGGTGCCGCTGTCTTGTGTCTCAGTGTTTTCTGGCTGCCTTTCTGTTTCTTCAAGCTGGTTTTGGAATGGGTTCTTAATTCTGTAAACTTTTCTACTCCTCGTGTATGGTGACCGTTGACCATAATTATTATTCTTGTTCGTGTCATCAGTTAACTGGAACTGTACGTTGGTTGAACTTATAGTCTGGAGGTTGGGGTCTCTCTGTAGCATATTGGTGTTGAATGAGAGTCCATTGATCTTTCCATCATTGGAAGCATATTGTTGTAAGCGTAGAAGGTCTTGTTCACCGAATCCATCTTGACAGCGGGCGGTTGTAAGTATTTGTATTATGACTAGTATCCGTATCTGCAATAAAGGAAAGTAAATATATTAATAATGTTATATCAATTAACCTGTCATGTCTCGGAATACCAGACATAACTAAAAACCTATTGTGTCAAGCCGCCGGCGTGCTACTGAGACTCAATAGGTTAAAAGCCTACCAAAGATTCTAAAGATAAACGGAGAATTTCTAAGTGCCGTATTAACCTATAGTTACTACTAGGTTCTTATTCAAATATGGATGGCCGTCACACCTGATTAGATGTAGCCTATAAATAAAATCAACACGTTACAAGGTATGTGACACCAGTTTAGAAATTAGCATGATGATCACCTGAACCGTGGTTTTAGAAAATCAACCTACTAATAGTTCAGCATTTTAGAAAGGCAGTAGCGTTCGTTAAAGGATCCGTATAATGTTGACTCGATGTTCGACCTATCCACTCTCAATCTTTATCGATTAACTCGCCCATCAAGTTGTTTTTCTTACAGTGGGTCCGCAAGATTTCCCTTTCAACTACCACTTGTCACAGGGTCAGGCCGCCTACGGTCAATTCTTGATAGACCTACGCCCAGTGTCCATAAACGCTTTTAATTTGAGAAAATATTTACTATAAGTACTTTCGCAACTAGTATTTTGAATTCGAAATTAATGTCTTATCTCAAAACTGTTGATATCTTGTTATAGAGCAGTAAATTTCTCAACATCTCGAGCAATCATATTGGCACGCAAAATATGTATCTCGTGCAACTTACTTTAAGACTTAATTGACGGCAGAGAAGTGAAAATTACGACATCTGCATTTCGTTACTACTGTGCAGTGCATTTTATGTGAAGTTATATTATGCATTTAATGAATAAACAAGCCCAGGCCATAGCGATAATACAATTAGGATGTTTTATTATACATTTGAAATCAATCACATGTAAACACTGTATATTTAAAACGGACCAAAATGTATAAGATCGAAAAATGTAGGTTGCGTAACTGTGTACCTAACTTAAAATTTGTGTCAATCACACAAATTATAAGTTACACACCATAAAATTATAAGTTACATAGGTCCGTTAATTTAATTTATTATAATTACACGCATCTTACGTATTTCGGTCCATAAAACATTTTCTATATCAATTACTAATGTTTGATATAAATAAACAATTAAATTTCTTAAGAGTATTTGCTTTTTTGGAACGAAGTTCCTTAGGGCAGGCTTGGAGGGGATAGGGATTTTGCTGCGCGACCGAACTGAAAAAAATGTGATAGTAAAACCCTAAGAAAAAATCCGTGGAAAAAAGTGCGTGGAATAAAACCGTTAAATGAGACGTGCGCAGGCGCGACAGTCGCATACACAAGCGAGTAGTGTATAATACCAGGATATCAGAAATCACTAAATGACCAATATATTTAAATGTTTGGAATCATTTAAATATATTGGTATAAATGAATATTCTTTATTCTATTTAGTGAATTGAGCACGATTTTTTTTGCAATTTGTGTCGATTCTACATTAGCCGAAGGAACTTCGTTCCTACCTGGTGTCCCACGACACCACATAATTTTTTCTTATTTTATGTAATATAATATTAGTTTCATACGTATAAATTCAATATGAACCGTAATAATATAATATTCTGTATGAATACACGGAGATTGCAACAAGATGTCTTAAGTTACGGACTTAAGACTAAGACTGCAAATTTTAGTCTGCATGTTGATATCAATTATTGTCATTAATAATGTATGCAATTTCTTATTCGACACGTGTAGGTTGTAGTTGCAGCACAGCGCGCATGCGTGTACAAGTAAATCCCCGGTCGGGCGACGACCGTGCGGTATGCGCAAGAGTTGTTGCGAGCGCGCGATAGTGAGATGCGCCTTCTCAGCCGTGAATCGCTTTCCTACACACCGAGTTGGATTCCTTTAATTATATTACTCTTGTTTTACTCCGTACTAGTATTTATGTTTACTTACTTACATAAAACTAAATAGGAATTTTCTTTATTTACTTATTCTTTTTACCATTTTTCTCAGTTTTTTTTTGTGTAGGTATAATATTTTGTACACTCACTATATAAATACTCGTAATAGCTATATATAATTATATAAAATATATATAATAAATATATATTGTAATAATTTGATTTGAATTTAAACCCAAAAACATATATAGGTACTATGTATGTAACATAATACATGTGCCCTACAGAATAGGTACAAAACACCTTTTACATTTTGAGAGCTATATTTAAATGTTACCTAATGACGAGTAAGTTTTTTGCCATCAACTAGGCACGTTGCCAAACCAACGCTGCTACTAAGATACCATATTTTTTGCAAAAAGCGCCATCCTGCTTCGCCTACAACCTGAGACCTCACGATCAGCCGTAAACATGTGCGCAAATTTAACAGCATTTTTGCATATGGATCAAGAAGTTCTATTTTGATTTCAGAGTTTTCAAAAAACTAAATATCTATTACATTGGTTACTATAGATTATGTATGTTAGATGATTAAGATACCAATTAATATCAAGAATGGCAAAAGTACTTAGTAAATTGAAAAATTCAACCAAGCAAGAGAAAACCCCCAGCGCAATAAAGGCATAAGTACAATTACGTCGATTTTTTTATTGCCGATTCGAATAGTGCAAGACAAGATACACAAGCTCAATTATATCCGTTGCGATTTGACACAATAATCGTTTGTCGCATCATAATAAATATGTTTTTTTTTTCAGTCATAAAAGTCTAGAAATCTGCCTAAATACTTAAAATTTGATAAAATACACTTAATTTACATATTTGATAAAATACACTTAATTTACATATTTGATAAAATACACTTAATTTACATACTGTCTTTATTTCACTAAATTAAACAAAAGATTATAAAAGTACTTCCTATAGTCAAAGTCAAAGTCAAAATCATTTATTCACTATGAACGTCAAAATATATAGGTTAGTGAGTTTACTAAGTTACTCAAGCTACATAATATATAATAAATATACCAGACTAAACAAAGTTTTTATGCTCTCCTCTAAAGTTAGCATATTCTTCTTACGCCTTTATTCCACTGGAGGTGCGGATATGTTTGTTCAAATCGCTGTACCCAGTCAATGTGGTTTTTTCTCAGCCATGGTTTTCCTAGGATCAATCCGGAGCCTAAGATTTTCACTGTAGCAGTTTTGTAGCCAGATTTAGCAGTGGTGATCATAAAAAACAGAGTTTAATCTCCATTGAAGACCCCCATAAAGAAATTGTATTGGAACATGCAACGAATACATCAAATCCTTACTTAATATTATAGATAGGAACGTGAGTTTGTTTGTATGTTTGTTTGCTACGCTTTCTCGCCTTAACTACTCGACCAGTCATCATGAAATTTCACATACACGTTGTCAGGAGACCAGAAAAGAACATCAACCAGTAAGGTACCCTACCTTACATCCAGAAAAAAGTTCTGGTACTAATCAAACCTACTACCATTACCATTTACGCGAGCGAAGCCGCAGGCAAAATCTAGTATTCTATAAGTTCAAAAACAAATTCGACTTTTTTCTTAGCAAAACAGCAGTCAATCTTCTTTTTTTTTTGGAGAAATTCTGACTCACTCGCTAACTGACTCATCAACGCCTAGCCCTTAGGTATAAAAAGCTTAAAGTTTGCACAAAGGTTCCGTTTTCGATGCAAACATGGAAAATGCCCGAAGTTTTCGATAATATTCGATATTTATACTAATAAAAACAACTTCTTCTTTTTTTTTAAGATAAATCCTGACTCACTCTCTAACTGACTCATCAACGCCTATCCCTTAGGTATTAAAAGCTTAAAGTTTGCACAAAGGTTCCATTTTCGATGCAAACATGGAAAATGCCCAAAGCTTTCGATAATATTCGATATTTATACTAGATAAAAACAACTTAATAAGTAAAGTCCACGCGGACGGATTCGCAGGAAAGCTAGTAATAATTTTATAAAGACAACTCCCGCACTAGGAATAGTTCCTGTGACGCGGGGGACTTTACAAACATTCATACAACGGGCACAAAGAACTCCCAAACATGGAACAACCAATAATTGTGAATCTCAAAATTTTTTGTCCCGTGTGGGATTCGAACCCCCACAACACTCGGCGCAGTGGCAGTGGTGAGGCGACCACCTAAACCACTACGCCATCCGAGCAGTCAATGACATAATACAATGATATAATGACCGTCGCTCTTGTTAAGTCTATTATAATAATAATAATATTCTACCACATACACACAACACCATCTAGCCCAAACTAAGCAGAGCTTGTAGACAATGAATAAACATACATATATACTTTTTTTTTGTAAATACATACATATTATACATAGAAACACCCAGACCAAGACAAACATCCATGTTCATGCACACAAATGTTTGACTTGTGCGGGAATCGAATCCGCGACCTCAGGCGTGGCAGTCGGTTACACTAACCACTACGCCATCGAGGCCGGCAATAATATAATAGACTTAACAAGAGCGGCGGTCAAATATACTTGACTGGTCGAATAGCGGTGTTCACCTCACCATTGCCACGTTGAGTAATGTGGATTTGATCCTCACACGGGACAAGCATTTGGTCTACACATACTGGCTCCGCATCTAGGTGTTCTTTGTGTACGGTGTTTGAATGTTTTTGAACTCCACCACAACACAGGACGGTTTTTTAACCTTTTGACCGCCACAGCATAAAAGTAGCTTCGTGCCCCCTACGCCAGGCGATGAGATAATTTTACATAATAGGTAAAAGGAACACAACAAACATATATTTTTATGTTCATTTTGAACTGTAAAATAGTCGTATTTTCGACGTGCCATGCCGTCGGAGGCGTCGTGAGCATGGTTTAATTTGACGTGAATGGACGTCCGTGGCGGTCAAAAGGTTAATAGTTTATGATGCGTGGTTTTTTCTCAGGTAATCTCATGTAGATCCCGTTTTTAAGGTCTGGAACCTATGTATATTCCGTGCTTCATTCGTTTTTAATTAATAAATTTTTGCTTTCCAAGTAATCTTTTTTAAGAAGAAAACAAGTTAATTAATATGAGAAAGCTCAGCGCTGGAGTAACCGCTCAAATTATTTGCAGCGTAGACGACAAGACTAACATCTACTTGAGTAAAAGTCCACAAAAGCCTAGTCTATACTAATATTATAAAGAAAAACTGATTTTTGTATGTTTGTTTGTAAGGATTTAACTAAAAAACTATTCAACCGATTTTAAAAATTCTTTCACCATGAGAAAGCTGTATTATCACCGAGTAACATAGCCAATATTTTATTTTAAAAATTAATGTTTTTAACGTAATCTAACCTATACCTACTAATTTTACGCGAGCGAAGCCGCGGAAAATAGTTACTGTATACATAAGTTTACTACTAACAGCAATTCAAGACTTGAATACCGACTGAGGTCTATGCGAAGCATAAGACATTACACCTCCCAAAATTCTAAACAGAATATCAGTTCCGTGTTTTATGTACATACGTCACCATTTTGTATATAAATTATACACATACCCGTTTGAATAGCGCAGCAATTGATTTACGATAAAAGGAGTCGTGAACAGATTCACACAATAGAAAGTTTATACCTGTTCGGATGCTTTCAATTCGTGACCATTATGCATGCAAGACAGGATAATACCGTCGAGGGTGAAAGGGTATAAGTCAGCATCTAACCACCTACGGTCTTGTATAAGCTCTTCGTAATAGGCTATAATTACAGCAATATTCAACTGTTCTATGAGCCTACGTGTGAATAAAGATTCACTTTTCTATACAAGCTTTATGTTAAATCATTTAGCGAATTAGGTTGACGTCATTGAGTTAGTAAAAGTTTAACGAGCAAATCTAAATACCTTGCATAGTTGATAGTCGTTACCGCCGCTATCAATGGGTAAAAGCCTAAACCCTCATTCACCGTAACGTAGACCTACGCGAAATACAACGCTTTTGTCATTGTAGGTATCTGAAATTTCGGCACATAAGAAGTGGTCATTCTCCAATAGAGTTTTGGTAAGTTTTGTGTCTGTTTTTGCAAGAAAATATAATGATTATCTTTTTATGTTAAAAGAAGTAGTAAACCTAAAGTTCGAAAATAATAAATACTCAAGTGAAAGGAAACATTTTGATTTTGCCGAGGTATCCGCCTGAGGTAAAAGAAAATTTATGTTGTTCCCCGGTGTTTACGCTATCTCCTTCAATAGATCACGACGTTATATTTTGAATCTTTTCGACGTGAAAATATAAACAGAATATGGAATTATTCAAAACTTAGTTGTACGTAAGTATTTATATTAACAAATTCTTGGTTGTAATATTAGTTGTATAAGTTTCTTAATAAATCTAGCAGGTGTAAGGAAATAGAAAAGATTAAGAGATCAAATATTCATATCATACTTGTATTTAGATTGCGTAAAATCGGACATAATAAAAAATTCCAAATTTAAAATTGTCCGATGTTACGTAAGTAGCAAAGTATAAAAGTATGATATCTTTATCTACAATCTATTAGAAGTCAGTACTTTATATTCTTGACTGCGTGTTAAACTTGATGAAATTGATAGCTACACATAAACTGAGACCTCGGGGTCAACGCTAAGTGGCATCAATTGACGGTATCATAGCCTGCCATTAAAATATTACAGTGTAATCTAGACGTTGATGTGTGAATACATAGAATATATTCAGTTTCACTGAAGTTCTATTGCCTGTGTTAAATTGGATTTAGTCTTTAAGCCGCATCGCATCGCTTTGTCTAATAAAATCATTTTCAATGTAAGTGTTAAGATCAATTAAAGTATTCAGAATTATTTTATAGCTCAACTTGTTTATTATAATTTCTATATTAGATTTACTCACAGTACGGATTTTATAGTGTAACTGTGTAACTAGAGAAGCATTTAACTATTCCCTGCAAAATATAGCAGTAATAATAGTAGCTGAAAACGAAACCAAGTATAAACAACGTCTTATAAACAATTTGTCAAGTCTGTGGAGTCAAAGGTCGTTAAGACAGGTATCGGGATGTTTTCCGTTTCTCTGCCCTTACCGGTCATAGTTTCACCTGCGGGCGGCGCAGCGAAAGTGCGCTTCTGAACATGCTATGTCACTTTTAGCACTAACTACCTGTATAGACAACTTAGAGGTCTTTGACGTAGTGTGGGAATAACTACAGGGAAACTGACTAGCGGGAAATGTCAGTTTAATGAAAGCGCAAGTTCAGATCGCGAAGGCTGTGATTTTGTTCGGTTTCGTTTTGCATTGCCATTTGGATGTGATAGTCGTGCAGATGGATCTTTATTCGGTACTTTGTTTATGTACACTTGGTAGGAAAGAGTGATAGAAGAATGTTTTATGTTTATTTATATATCGTGGTGCGAACAGCAGAACACGGTTTTGTTAATTAATAGATTTTACATCTCCTTTTTTAATCTTACATAGGTACCTACTAAATATATTTTGAAATCAAATGGCCCAACATTTCCGTTTTAAATAATAATTATACTAAAAACGAGTATATTTGAAAATTCGTAAAAACCTCGTGATATTGATTTAACTATTTTCAAATGCTGTATTTCATATTCGGCACGGGGACAAATCTGTTGCACTTTACACATCGTCGGTGATGAGATGACCAATTAAACTCTACGTACTTAAACCATCATTCTCACATAAAAACTAGAGAACGGATATTGTCGTAGTTCTCATATAATAAGCTCTGTAAATCTGAAACCTGTGCAAGTCTTCTTATTCCGTTCTCTGGCTTGTATCAACGTAAAGTCATAAATGAAATCGCGGGCAAACCGTTGCTCACACGAACGGAGTTGCGGGCAAAGGCCAGTTTACATGAAGGCTTGAATAAACTTTATACTCATAAACATTAATAGGCGTGACATAAAAATTAAATAGAAACATTTACATTGCAACATGCTTACGGAATTTGCTACGGCTATTCATTATACGTATCATATTCTCACAGTATATCAAATATATCGTTTATTTGAACATTTAAGTGATTGCACCTTTAGTCATATAAATAAATATTTATAGCCACGAAAATATCTTTTTAACAGGTGAAAGGCCTCACGAAATATTTAACAAATATTTTGCAAACTTTCTTTTTTAAAATTGAGGACGTATAGCTAGTTTTTAGTTTTGTATAGTATGATGTTTATGTAATCGCTTAATGAATAAAATCATACTAACACAAAAATTAAATTTATGGAATAACTATCAGCTTTGTGCTAATGCTGTAGGAATAGTTACACATACGGACGAATGTGACGTCTCGAGTTCGATTCTCAGTTCTTACAAGGTGGATAACTGTAGACTGGCAATGAATTCGGGAGACAGTAGTCATAGGCTGTTATCACGTAAGAAGATACGCAGTGACTAAACATGCGTACACATATTTAGGAATGTAGAATAAAACTGGATTGTATACCTTGATATTTAGTATTGTGATTGTACTATGCTCTGTTTTGTGTGCCATAATTTAAACAAGTAAAATAAACAGCTAAACCTAATCACAAACATCCTGCATAACCCCATGGCGAGACACAAGCGTTATGGTGTTTATGTATTTACTTTATTAATGGAAGAACTTAAAAAACGATGTATATATATATTAGTTAAGTAAAGTTTTATTTGTGAGAAAAAGGACAGTCATAGTTGTATAATATAATTAATTCATTATTTCAACTCTGCTGCTTCGTGGTTCAGTGGTGTAAAGTAAACGCATACGTAACGATTTTAAGGACCTGGATTAGATTCCGGGTCAGACGAAATGTTAATAGAATTTTGTTAGGCAATTTTTGGTATATGCCGCTAAGTAGCAGTCATTAGCTCATGCTGTATTCAATTAACCTAAAACAAACGTGGTTCTTGATATGTAGGCATGTATGATATCGTCTTCTGATCATCTCAGCCGTATGACATTTTGCTATCAAACCGAAATAACGATAGCAATTGACGCTTTTATATACAACCAGGGAGGTAAAAGTATGGTCCGCCTTATGATAAGTGGTAACCAAGGCTTAGAAAAGCTTGCAATGGCCTTTGTATTGTGAAACACTTGCACCAGCGCAAGAGATAAATATACATAATATCTTACTAATATTATATATGAAAAATATGTAATTGGATGGTTTGGCTGGATCTAATCAGGATTGAGATGAAACTTGGCACATAGATAGACCATATTCTGGATTAATACCTAGGATATATTTATGTACATTTTTATCCCTTATGTATTTAGGATACACCCAGTGAATCCCCCAGTCGCGCGGGCTTCGCACGGGCAGAAACTTATAGTTAACAATATAGGTAGTCTTCTCTATCACAAGAGCCTGGAAATATTACTCATCGCAGGAATTCGGTATAAGGTTTAAACTTACTTTTAATCTTTGAGCGACACTATACCTCTACCTACATCTCCTAACATCATTATTAAATACACATAAAATCGAATTTTACCAACAGAGACGTGTTAGATGAATCCATATTTTGTCAGATATGAATTAGGTAGGTAATAGTGGACAAGACTACTACTGGACATACCGCAAAAATCCGTGGTTGCACTGATGTTTTCCTAACAGAAAAATGGCTTACCCTATCGGGTATCGAATTCAAGACCTCATGGTTAACCGCAAGCTTACGCCACGGATTCAACGAGACCTTACTGAAAATTTCTTAAAAATATTATCTTGACCTGGTAATTTAACTTGATACCTCACGCTCGACCGCAGACGTAATTATACACTTATGCCACAGGACATACAAGTCCGTCATACTATTTCCCTTGTGTTATATTTCCTCTCATCTAAATACAGCACCATTATTTACCGATATCTCTTTTTCAACATCAATCTATTACGAAATCAGAAAAGTTCCACCCTAACCCAGTAATAGGGTTTTCGTTGACCAGTTTTGTCGTATTACATAATATAACATATTTATATCGTAGATTTACGGCAGTTCAGTAGGACAATATTATGTAAACGGGACCGAATTATGTAACAGATAATATATTAGAGAAAGCGGGCTTTACAATTTATTGTTTGGACGAAAACAGATGGAAACTTTCGTGATTATAATGAATGAATGGGTAGTTACATTGTTATTATTGTGTTTAAAAATAAACGTTGAAATTATAAAAGTGTATATCTAGTATTTATGTAATAAGTAATGTGTGTATTTAATACCTGTTTCGTGGACCGGTTCATTGTCCGTTTTATTAATACGATATCATATATGAGTTAAAAAAATATATAGTCATTGACCCAGTTTAGACTTCCAAGTTGGCTGATGACATGTTACTTTTCTTTAAGTACAAACAAATGCCAATACTGATTCAAAACTATATAAAAAGTTTGATATTCTTAATGTGCAAACATCGTATTGCCTTTAAGTGCAATATACCTACCTATAGTCGTATACAGTTGTCTATTATGTTCTTGCAAGTTTGGTGCCTAAAAGCTATAATTATGTGTGATTTTCTGTTAGCAAATCATAGTAACAAAACAGTTTTAAACTGTACTGAACTGTATGCCAAAGTTTCTTAGCAAAGTGGATATCTTACCGTGCCATAATATATCTTATCGTAAATAGGTACGGTCCTTCATTCCACATTAAACAACTAAATGGTACAAGTATTGCTTCATTTAATAAAATATGTATTGTATGAATTAGTATGAAATAATTTTGTATCAATTTACAAGAAATATATGGCTGTCTATTATTCTACAAGCCTGGTGTTAAATTACAATTGAAGAAAACAATAAGTGTCCTACATAATATTGTCTTTCGTTTACACGAATGTTATTCATTGAAATTAAACTACTATATAATAAGTGTTCTGTTTCATGGATTGTCTTTTCTCTTCATTTATAATGTGCATTCTGCCTTAACAAGTGATATGCTTAAATAATAAATATTGAGTCAGCAAAATTAAATACCTGTTTTGAAAATCTCTTCGATATAATTCATGACGTCTGCCTAATGCGGAGGCCTGTGTCAGAATGAAATCTTAAATATTTTATTTACGCATATTCACAAATGAATAAATTATTGGTTATAAATTAATACATATTGATTAACTATATGTATTAATATATGTCCATAATGAAACCGATAATAGCCTAGTAAAAAATACGTAATGATTTTATACGACACACTTTTAGTGTCAAATTGAATTCACTGTAATTATTTCATTCTAAGTTATTATAATTATGACATATATTAGATTACTTTGAAATAAATGCTACCGTTTAATAAATTATTAACTTATTTAACCCAATGAGTCAAAGCGGCACACCAGTAGCTAGACACAATGGACTTTTAAAATGCATTTTAAATGTCTGGTATTCTAAGACTTGACAGATTAATATTACCTAATTACTTTATTTAATAATTTACGTACAACATCTTATCTATATTACTGAGCTTTGTAGGACCAGCGATCGAACCAAACCATTTAAATTGTTAATCAATAAACCTAATTGACTTTACACTATTATATATATTTATAATTTAAAAAAGTATTGACAGCAATACTTACGTAATCAATATATCAATACATAACTAACCAATTACCAATCGAATACCGAATTGCACTAATTAGTAGAATAAAATTAACGATATTAAATTAAATTTAGAAAAATTAACAACAATGCTGTCGTGTCAATTTGGTTAGTTATTTTATAGTTTTGAATTAAGTTATATTCGCCGAGTGACTCACGAATCATGATAACTGAGTACTGATATACCATACGATAAAGCTTCAATTCATTTATTTATTGGAAGATGAGAAACAAATATCAAAAATATTTGAAAACATTTCTATTAAGAGAGGTTTGCAAAAGTGAGAGGTAAGGCGCATCTCCGCCTGGGTTCTCGCCGACAAAGCGTAGCCCGGCTAGAGATGAACCTCCACCTAAGAGAACATTACTGTCAAACAACATTGGGCTATGATGCTACGATGCGATAGGGTTTCTAGGCTCTAAAGATGCCAATAATCTTTACCACTTGCGTAAGTACTACCGCGATTCCTGTTTCGAAAACTTCGTAACTTGTGACCCTCCTTGCGTTGCAAGCGTCTATAAGTTACGATTAACGGTTACCGTCAGATAAGCTATATACTTGTTTGTCACCACGATTGGATAGAGAATGATTTATGCTTAAATTTAAGTTTCTAAATTCTTGCAAATATTCTTTATATCATTGACACCTTTGCATTTAAATACGATATTAGGCATTTTATTTAACCATATACTCGTAACGACGACCACAATATAAATCAAAACTTGTAATTTATTTGATATAAATGATTGCATGTTAACTTTTATGTGATATTTATGTGTAAATAAAAGCATACTTTTCTTAAACAGGTCATGTAATCTTTATGAGCTTCTACAATACGCGATTTTATTGTGATATAATCGGTAATCAATTTCCATTTCAGTTCAAATCACAACGTAATATTGGCTATATTTCAACTGGAATTATTACCCGCCAAGTTTCACTAGCTAGCTATTAATCAATACCTCGGGAGGTTGATAATAGGAACTTAACAGACGAGCGTAACAGCCAAGCATTGACCACGGTGATCTATCATAGGAGTGCTTGCCCATAATTGTTTGATAATGCGGCTGTTGATCCCAGGTAATTGATACTTTATGTGGGCATTGATTGGAAGTTAATTCTGCAGCAGTATTGTCTAATCGTGCGTAGCAGTACAAATCTGTTCAGTCAAGAAAATTACAGTCGCCATTTAGAACCGCCTTGTTTTATTTTTCGTATTGAATATAACATATAATTATTCCTAAATATCTCCAAATGGTCAGTTAGGTTAAAGAAACAATCCCTTTGCTGCGCACACGGTGGTTCTTAACTCCGTATCAGTATCAAAAAACACTAAATATACAGAGATTTTGCGAAAGGCAAATCCAATGAAACATGACTTGACTAAAGATTAGGTTCGAGGTGCTCGCAATCGTAAGATACAAAAAATACCTTATTATATAAAAAGCCTTATTTACCAATTTTATAAAGTCTATAAGATTACATATATCTTATAGACTTAATAAAATAGGTAATCGATACTGTTTTTATTATAGCCTTTTAAATGAAATTTCCAAATATCTGAACAAACCACGAAAATACATAGTTTCATTCCCACAACTTGAATTAAAAGGGCTTACGCAACTCTGTATTGCTTGGCTACAACAGGCTACATATAACTAGGACCAAACCTAAATTCATATCGATTAGATTAATGTCGAGTAAGAATTCATAATAAAAAGTCTAGTAAATACACTCAATAGCAGTGATAGCCAAGTAAAAAAACCATTTGATTGACACGAATTCGATCCCAAATCAAAAACCTGCCGTTGTGGTTGTAGTATTTCTATAAACTGTTTATTATAAGCCCAGCCCAACCCCAGATGTATTTTTAATATTTTCTGTCAATCTGTGTAGATTCACTTTTATAAATTACCAGCAAACATTTTTAAGTAGAGCCTACGTTAGAATCAATGCTAACTAATTAAAGTCTCAGTCAGAATACGATGCAACTATTACATAAAAGTAACAGAATATATGTGAGTAAAAAGAAGAGCCAAGCTATGGCATCGACAATCTTGCCTTTTTCATCGCCTTCGGCGATTTTTCGAGGAATTTCTGGTAATAGTTTAAACAGTGTTGAAAAGTAAAATTGTGGTTTGTGGTTTAGAATTACTGACGATACTCTCACACCTACATTTCATCGGCTATATTTGAGGTCTTACGAAATAGGGGGCGTGCTATTGCTGACTAACCGAGCACATTTGTAGACTCTGAGTTGTTACTGAGAATTTCTTTCAAAAATCGTTGTTGAATAGAGTTCAATCAATTAACGTAATACATATAGTATAACACTCTACAAAACAAACACTGTTAACAGCAGCCGCAGTGATTTTTAACGGGTCATGATTCTTGTTGATATTAATAATTTTAACTTTCACATGAAGCTGCCCTTTATCCCATAATAAATTGTTATCTAATATCAGCATATTTCGACAACGTCGCATTAATCAGAACTTATTGTGCAACGTTATTAATTTCTTGACACTGCATTAGAAATCAAACGGATCATGAATGAAGTAAATCGTTACGTTAACCTCATCGTTGTGTATTTCTACTTTTAATATGTTATGTATGCTTATGTCAAAGTTATACAATAATCATTCATCATCTCTATCGCATACAATGATCGCTCATGAGTTTTTGAATACATTATGTGTGTTTTCACTTCACGAGAATAGTTTTAATTTATTGTATGGATGCATAACTTTTATGTGTGCATAAGGCACGTTTAATACTCTATCAAATTATGATAAATCATGACATAATACAAAATTAATATACTTACGGTAACGTTGTTACACCATAGCTAACCTTTATATTTTGAAACAAAATAATTTAGCCAGAATTACATGTAAATAAAATCATATGAAATAGTTAATATTTAAATTGGTCGATTTGTTTTGTAACTTTAATCTGATTATGTCAATGCTTGTGATACGAAATTCTAAATTAACTTTTTTTACGCTATATAGGGCGTATTAAAAATGTGATGATATGTTTAAAACTGCTATTTATGGAAGACAAGATATGTTCGTCTTCCGTATTCAAGTGTAACATTTACATCAAAGCGCAATCCGTTTATTTTGTTTATTTAGTTTCGATGCAAATCTTTCCCATAAAACTGCCAACGTAATTGGAACATTGCGACGTCACTACAATAGAAATATGGTGCCTATAGCGTTAAATAATGACATTAAGTGTCGCCATTCGTATGGACTTATCATTACTTTCATCGAGCCATTGTTTAAGTTATATCTCTCTAGCAAGGGTAACATTAAGATATTTATGTAAAGTCTAGGCTTATACTTATGTAATGACTACTATGTTATTTCAATTTTATTTCTTTCGAACCGTGTAGTTTTGTTCTATACCTCATTAAGAAGATGTTATGCTTGTTGATAAAGTTTAAATAAAGTAAGGCTTTTTATTTACATACTTAATATAGAAAATGTATCTTATTTATTTTGTAGCTCTACCAAACAATAAGTTTTGCCAAAATACGTATTTAAAATAGATTTTCCTTCATGAAATAATGCTAATCTATAACATCATCATTACGCAATAAATGTATGTATTAATATTGTTACATATTATATTGTCAGCGCGGATGTCCACTTGCCGGGTTATATATACATACATATATCTACTTACACCTATGGGATATTATGATGCTTCTTCTATTTATTTAAACGGTTTGAAATTATTTTATTTTACTATTTTGTATTTCCGCTTAGTTGAAAATAAACTATACTAAAATAATTGCCAATTCGTTCTGCTTTCTTACTAAAATTATCTAACAATTAATTTCTGTGTACCTCGAAAAAAAACTCTAAATTAAAATCAGGTGGTATATAATTAACATTAGTACTCGATAATAGGCTAACAAATTGACTACCAGCCAGCAGTTTTCGTTAAAATTATTCTTAACACATTTTTGCCAAACTATTACATAAATAACTAATTGAATAAGTCAGCGCCAAGACGGCCTAACAAATACAATTTGAATAATTTATGCAAGGTTTATAAATATTCTATTCAAAAGAGCCGCTCGTATTTTGAATAAAATATTTATAAACTTTATATAAACATATACAGTATTGAATTATAATCAAACAAACGATGGAAAAGGTCCTAAACAATATTAAAATACTTACGGTTCGTAGTACAGCTAACATTTTCACGTGAATCAGTATCGACACCAATCAACACAGTTCAACACAACATTGTTCATTCACTGACACCGTAGTCCAAATTCCTGTACAATCCTAGGGGTTGTAACTTAGGGTTTGTACGGCCGTGTGGTGGTTCTGGCGGTCGTGAAGTGAAGTTCAAGGCTAGTCTGTGTGAGGTTTATATACGGGGGTAGCGGAGCGTGGACGCTCGCTTGTGTGGGTGCAGCGGTGGTGCAGTGGGCGCTATGTCCACGCGGGAATCTAAGTGCACACACTAGCGCTCTGTACACACGCTTCTCAAACTATGTCCCTTCATAACATTGCCAGTTTCATTGATGACGTCTTCCATTTCTTTTTTTCGTGTTTTCTGCGATGTTTATTATAAATTGAACTACTTATAAGTTTACTATAGTGTTGTTAAAAGTTATGATGTAGGTAATGAATTAAGAAAGGATTCTGAAATATTGTTGCAAAGATTGTACTGGTTTTTATTCACGAAAATGTTTCACATATTTTTAATTAGACTATATTTTACGGAGTAATACAATAACAACTCAGTAATTACGAACAATCACGTGAGTAAATAATAGATATAGTAAATCGTTTTATCAATAAAATAGTAATGCAAAAGAAAGCTCAGCCCTTGCCTTTCCTTTGAAAAATATTTAATACTAGCTTTTGCCCGCGGCTTCGCTCGCGTTAATTTAGAATTTGACAATCAATTCGGGTTGTACTCAGCTTGTGATAATATAATTCAATCATGATTCGAAAGACACGTGGCGCCATCTATTATCATAAGAACGTTATTATTGTTTTCCTCGAGAACAGTAATTTTTTTTCGGGATGAAAGGTAGCCTATGTCCGTTTCTGTACACCTGTCAACGTATATGCAAAATTTCAGGATGATCGGTTCAGTGGTTTAGGCGTGAAAAGGTAACTAACAAACAAACAAACTCATTTTCGCTTTTATAATATTAGTTAGGAAGTTAGGATTAGGATTAGGATTACGGTAAAACATGGCATGACATAACATGTCCTTGGTCACATAGAAAATAAATATTTTATATTCTAATGTAGATTTGTGAAACTACACATAGTTTAAAACAAAGAATGGTGTTAAAATATTTCTAGAAGGTTAAAATTTCTGCGAATTTTTTACTTCTATTACTGTTTACTCTGTAGAGATTAATAAAATTATACAATCCAAATTGCAAGCTAAGCTAAGCTGAAATGTTGTTAGGATAGAGTTTACATTCGTAATGCAACAGGTGGCAATGGAACTTATAACCTCTTAATCTCAATATCCTCTCCATTAGGCTACCGCAAGACCCTTAACAATACTAATAAACTAGACTTAGTGTTGAGGCTCTAAGTCCATTTTTTTTCATCACATCGCACGCACTACGTACACGATACAAACAAATAGCTTTTCCTTTACAAGACCGGCCTTGGTGATTGGGTCTGTTTGAATGCTTGTTTTAATTATTAATATAATATATTCTATCACATACACACAACACCATCTAGCCCAAACTAAGCAGAGCTTGTACTATGGGTACTAGACAATGGATAAACATACATATATACTTTTTTTTGTAAATACATACATATTATACATAGAAACACCCAGACCAAGACAAACATCCATGTTCATGCACACAAATGTTTGACTTGTGCGGGAATCGAACCCGCGACCTCAGGCGTGGCAGTCGGTTACACTAACCACTACGCCATGGAGGCCGATAAATATATTACCGTATATATATGGCCGAATATTAGAAGTAAGCTGATTAAAGCATCCAGATATAATCATGACTTGTACAATAATTATATTAAAGTATATTGAGTAAAGTAATACTAAAGTGTATTATGTACTTTAAAGTACACCTGAAGACAATGAGATAACGCCCATTTTATCTAAGATTCCCTGTAAACATGGCAGCTGAGAAGCATCCGAAAGGTCGGGTTAAGTGTAAATATTTATTTATTTATTTTAAAAACTATTAATCTATCATTACAGATTATTAATCTAATGCGATAGTATAGTAACATAACTAAAATCTAACATTTAAAAACAGTAATATCTATAATAAAATATCTTAAATCTATTAACAATAACTTAATATCGAGTATGTAACCTTTGCGAATTCGCTTAATGAACATGAAATTAGATCGATACGATCTGATACTGTACTGAGCGCACGCAGCGCCCGCGTCAACGGCGCGTGGGCCTCATTTACGGAGACGCGAGGCGTTACGCGGCGCGTCGAGCGTTTTTTACGTTTACGGAGAGGCGGCGCGTGTAGCGGCACGCATCATCGCACGCCTAAACACAAACATAGGGCAATATATATTATGATGTTGTTTACGGAGACGCGGGGCGTCGCGCGTCGCGGTGCCCGCCTGCGCCCGCGGCGCCTGCCGCTGCGCCCGCGGCGCCTGCCGCTGCGCCCGCGGCGAGTCGCCAAGCGTGCGGCTACGGTAATGATATCTATACAGTATTGTAACTAGGCCCTGTCCTTGAAATAATTACCTACAACAACGCGGTTCGTAGACACGCGTTATTGCTGCCCACCTACAGTATTTTAATTTTATCTACCTAATTCAGTTTCTTTCTAGTTTAGTGATTGTAAATATTATAATATGTATATTATATTATAAAAAATGAAATTCGTAGCCAAAGCGCGTAGGTATGACTCGAGTTCCGATCGTTTGTATGAAGATAGAATACTGTTTATAACATTACCGTGGTGCGGCTATCGCTGTGTCGCACGCGGCAGGCATCGCTGCGGTGCACGCTCTATTTCAAGCAAACGCACGTAAAATCGCTTCTCCGTAAACGCACTCATATAACGCCATATGTTTGAATTTAGTGCGGGCCGCGCTGCCGCACGCGACGCGCGACGCCCCACGTCGGCGTCTCCGTAAATGAGGCCTAAGAGATTAGTGCATGCGCGCGGTACCACTATCAACGCCAGCCGCCGCCGTCGCCCCTATATTCATTTGGCACAAAAAAAAAATTTCCTGCAGAATGGCTGGGTTATGTATTTTACCTCTTATAAGTTTAAATAATTTCAAAAATAGTTCAAAGTAGTGTTTTAAAATAAACGCTCAAATCCGTACATTGTAGTTTAATCTTAATGTATAACATTCGTGTAAACGTAAGACAATATTATGCATGTTTGTAATTTTTTTCACAAATAAATGTCTTGTTAACTATGCAAGACAGTATTTGTACATCTAGGCGGTGATATTGCTATAGTCATTCTATGATTCACATTACCTTTGTTTAATATACTTTAGGAAAGACAAAATGAAAGATACCCATAATATTTATGACACATTGACCATAATGATCATACGAGTATGTAACATCTATCAACCCAATTGCATAATGAATTACGATATTCTATAATTTATGATTATTTATGAAGAAACTCAATCATGAATAAACCATTTGTGAACTTCAAACGGCAGTTAAAGGGATAATCGTTAACTGGCTATATTATTTAGTAAATTATAATAAAATATTAGTGTAGAACTGTTGCATTTGTAATCATCATTTATATTGTTGCATATTTAACCTACTTTTTGAAATAAGGTTACTTCAAATCGAAAAATATTATTAACATAGTTGGTTAACTTTATTTTTCATGTCGACATGTGTCCTCGGATGCTACTAAATACAACTGATTAATTATCAATAGAAATAGATAAACATTGTCATTTTTTAAACCTCTGTTGTATGACACAATTTGTAACGTATACATATTATCAACTAATAATTACAAACTATCACTGCCAATGTGTTGGAGTGTTGTAAGTTCGGAGTAAATCCTGTGTCGCGGAAATCTTTAGTGTGGCAGTTGTTTTTATTGTAAAAGCTAGCGACCAGCCTCGGCTAAGCACGGGTGACTTTAACAAATTATACACTTAAACCTTCCTCATGAATCACTCTGTTTATTGGTGAAAACCGCATGAAAATCCGTTCCAAAGTAGTTTTTGAGTTAATCGCGAACAGACAGACGCGGCGGGGGACTTTATTTTATAATATGTAGTGATAATGTTATAACATTGTTAAATATTTAAAGAAAATAATAGACTATATATATAAACTCTTCTTATAATATTTATCAGATATGAAATAATTATGTTTTATCTTTCGTGTTTCTCTTGAATGCATTTTTTTATTCTTCGTTACTTGTGACTTATCTTACTTGCCTTATGTTGTGGGTAAGTCAGTAAGTTTAATTAAGATACGGATATCTTGCTACCAACGCCGATTAACAATCTGTAGCGTCTTTAATTAATTGATCAACAGAAGTTTTATTTATTATGCATTTATTTATCAATACCAATATTACAATATTCGACCACAGTATTACATGATTTTACACATTACGCATTATTATAATACAATGTATTATTAGATGTGTAATAATATATAATATCAGCCCTGTATTAAACTGTCCCATTGCTGGGCACGGGCCTCTTCTCAGCGTGAAAAGGATTAGGCTATAGTCCACCACGCTTGCCCAGTGCGGATTGGCAGACTTCACATATCTTCGAGAACATTATGGAGAACTCTCAGACATGCAGGTGTCCTCACAATTTTTTTCTTTACCTTTAAAGCAAGCGATTATTAACTATTTAATACGCACATAACTTCGAAAAGTCAGAGATACGCGCCTTGGGATCGAACTCGCTATGTCGGACTCACCGGGGTAAAAGAGAGATGTTAATGATGATAAGAATGGACCTCCCGGTAATACCGACTAAACCTACCACGGTGTTCCTCGACAAAACCGCAATCGGCAGGGCCGCGCGAATCATTTTCACATGCAGTCGCGACCCCGCCGGGGTTTCGGCCCGCCGCGCCGTATGAAACGGCAGGCCGCTACACGATAAGACCTACCCTTGGTCACTACTACTTTTAAAATCCCTACCTACTGGACCTGAGTAGATAGGGTTTCGGGGAGAGAACTACAGGTCTCCCCTTTTGGACCAGGGTACTGCGGGATCAGGAAGCCCATTGCGCCTCGAAAGGTATATTCTATCGACCGCTGATTAGAGTGCGCAGTGCCTGACATTGGTGTTGGACTCGCAGGGGTTATGCGGTTAGCCGCTGAGGACGACAATGTTCGTTGCTTGGCAAGCACGTGGCGTTCAAGCGTCGGACTCATGCGCGGCTAGTGCGAACCAGTCGGTCGCGCAAGGCACTAAGTTGTCTTTAGCGAAGTGGCAGCGTGGTTTCGCTGCCACAACGCATCTCGGCTGCTTGCCTGCTCAGCAAGTAAGAGTCATGGCTAGAGTGACTCGGGCCTCACCCGACTTGTAGGCCTATTTGGGTAGGTGTATGGATGTACGTCGGGAAGTGAGCGTGCTTTATACAGCTCTGGTATCATACTGGAGATATGGGAGGCGGCTTCTCCATCAGCTTCAGCGAGGTTTTCTTTAGCAACTCCCAGAGTTGCGAGTGGTAAGCGGCTTTATTGCTCCGGTACCTATCTGAAGAATAGGTAGTGTCACTTGGGCACGAGGTAGCTCGCTTACGAAAACCGGATCTCTGAGGTTAGAATGAAAATCGAGATTTTGGGAAAAGACCTGTCTATAACTGGTCCCGGAAGGTGCTCTCGGGCACTGGAAGGTATAGCGGCTCCCACTATTATAACCTAACGGTTGGTGTAGACCCTACACCAACCGTTATATACTGTAGGGGAACGCTATAAACTAGACTAGTCATAGAGAGATGTCGCCACTCCCTCTCCCCCTCCCCAGAGGGAAGAAGGACACGACACAGAGGCGCGCGTGAGAACACGCCGCCTCTCGGACCTGGTGCTGATCGGATGGCGGGCAGGCCCACGATGCCCGCCACCCCCAGGTCAAATCTCAGGGTGACTTGGGAGAATGCCATTTCCTTCTTCGCGAAAAAAAGGAGAGCGGAGAGGGTACGTCGGGTGCACCTGAAAGATGGAAAGTTCCGGGTCCTACCGATTAAACCTACCTCAGTTTACCTGCTCCTGCCTTTAATCGTGGGAGGGTCGATCTGAAACTAAAACTACTCATGCGACCCATCCAGCAGTACCCTATGCAAGCATTAACTGGCTGCTGGCCAAAGCTCCTGGGCATCGCCCCGGCACGACAAAGGACTTCGCTCGAAATCAATGGCCTCCGGACAAGAGATTCCCGTTCTCCCGCCTGCGGCAAAATTGGCTAACCTACTTCAAAGTTTGGTTAGGATGATTCAAGGTTGAGTCCAAAACACGGTTGACAGATTTGGTGCAACTTTACCCTTTGGCTGATGGGAGCTGTGGCGCGTTATAGCAGAGTAGGTATAAGCGCCATAAAAGACTACGTAGCTTGTTCAATAATAATAAATTTGCTTAAACTTTGAGTAGCGTTGTGTGTCTTCAGTCTTCACGGAGCATTAACATTTCCACGCCTAGGGCGAAACTAATCACGTTAAAGGGTACCTTTAACATTTACTTTGAAGTTACGTAACAAGAACTTTTATACTTTCCGATTTAGTTATACGAAAATTAATATGGTACAAAAGATAGTTTATTATTATATTATACTAGATGTACCCGCGGTTTCACCCGCGTTTATCGTTACTGCGCCGCCCCCGTGGGTCGTAGCGTAATATTATATAGCCTATAGCCTTCCTCGATAAATAGGCTATCCAACACTAAAAGAATTTTTCAAATCGAACCAGTAGTTCCTGAGATTAGCGCGTTCAAACAAACAAACAAACAAACTCTTTAGCTTTATAATATTAGTATAGATTATTAGTTTACTATTTATTTATATTATACATAGAAATCGGTGTCTTTGTCAAAAACCATTCGGATATTTTTGAAAAGGCCAACAATAATAAAAAATATTCTTCTAGAGACCCCAGTAAATTACAAGTCCATATGATGTCAACCAGCCTACATAAAAAATAGCAGTTGTATGTGTATACAAATATACAATAAAATTGCAAAGTCCATACGATAATTAACCCTTTCAAGATTTGTAAATACTTTTAAGAAATGGCTCATTGATAAATCACACTAGCCGAATATATGTCTTAGAAAGGTTAGGAGGATATCCCCCTTTCTCTACGACTAGTCCAGTTTATGATATATTAGGTGGAGCCGTTGTACCTTCCAGTGCCCGAGAGCACCTTCCGGGACCAGTTATAGACAGGTCTTGTCCCCAAATCTCGACTCTCCATCCTACCACGGAGATCCGGTTCTCGTAAGCGAGGTTAGGAAGATATGTAAATAGTAATATAGTGGTAATGGTATGGTATTTAATTTAGAATTAGTGTATATAACTCATGTCATTTTTGTAGCAAAGCACGTGAAACACAAACCATATATCGATCAACTTTAAAACCATGTTTTATGCAAATAAAGATTTATTATTATATTATATTATTATTATAATTTATTATTATAAATAATTGCTTGCTTAATATTATCATTTTGATAAATGAGTTTGTGTATACTAATCAATAACGAAAATCTTGCTAATCTGACCTAACTAGATAAATTGCCAACAAAAATAGCTAAAGAAACAGGCAGCTCCAAAGTTTAAATAATAGGTACTTCACTTCACAATCTCAAGAAAATCTCGAAAACTACACTAAAATCCTAATATAATATAATATGATGGGTAGGTAGGCCTTTGTCTGTTTGGCTGTACATTTGCAACACTAACTAATCGCCACAATGGCTGAACCAATGTAAATAAGATCTACATATTGTTTCGTACATGTGACAGTATATTTGTCCACTAGATCTTCTTTCAAGCAGCAGGGGAGCAAGCAAACCAATATATACATCTACATCATTTCTCATTTGGCAACTACTTGCTTATTAATACACATATTAGTATCATCTTGCCTTGTTGCGACGTGTTGTAAGAGGCGGCCGTCTGTCTGCAACTACCAACTTCTATATTAGGAGAAACTTGAGTTACATTATGATATTTATAAAATTAACTAATATGGACGTTGCGCTAATATCTTCGGTATGGTTCAAGGTTTATTGTTGGTGAGGCCTACTGTAATATGGAGAGAAATAGATACACATCTGTATTTATTTGCATTTTGATAGGTAATATACATATGTATATGAAATATATTGCAAAGTTATTGATGATATAGATGATGTAAATGTGGCATTGAACTTGAATTTATGGTTTTGTAATAATGTAAATAGTTTTTATGTTTATAGCACTTAGTTTAACCGATTTATATAGAATTCATTTTTTGGAATTATATTATGAATCTTTGGTTACGGTAACCTGTGACATCCATTTTCTGACAAATGGTCAACATTGATAGATCAATGTTGATCATTTGTCAGAATCGGCAGATAAGTTTATCTGCCGATTGTTTGACCTAGTAGATATAGAAATTTGACAGATGTTTCAAAGTGATCAGGTTAAATATTTATGACTAAGATGTCAAATAATCGCCATATTGGATATTTCTGAACTTAATATGATGTGTCTAAGTTATCCTTTTAATTATATATTACTTCTATATTTTTCTTATCTTCATGATTAATGTTTTTATATAATTTACTTTTATTTATGTTAATTTTATATTAGATTTCTTGATTCCATAAGTTTGTAATTTTGTTTACAGCTTCAATTCAGGAAAGAGGTTAATTTAAAACTGATGTTTCCATTAAGGAAATTTCAGTAGCAGCACGACGTCTAAAATATACCAAGTGGACGAAGCTCGATGTTATATAGATCCGAATTTATGCCATCTAGTTGTTTTATGTTTAAGCAGGTAAGTAAATAAAACTACTATGCCTTTTTTCTAAAGGACTGTAACCATATTTACCAAGAAAAGTAATTATAGTTTCAACGTGTTACTGGCTATTGATAGAGAAAATAAAACAAACAGAGTTTTAATTTTCTCCATCGACTATTATATGTTTTAATAACTTTTAAACTTTCGCGTTGCATGATTATATATATAATATGTAACGGGTATTAACGCGATCATGCATAATGTTTACCTTTTATAGGCTTGACGTTTCGACCAGATTACACGGGCAGATTACACAAGCTGACTGTCAGCTTGTGACCACAGCCGGTGTAACCTGGTCGAAACGTCAAGCCTATAAAAGGTAAACATTATGCATGATCGCGTTAATAACCGTTACATATTATATATTATATGTTTTGTGTAAAACCCTACATTAAGATTATAGGCACCACATATTATCCTACCCCAGTTTACAATCTAAAGCCATTTTCCGTACCTACGTTGGACCACCGATCCCACGACTAATCGTATAATATGAACAAACCCGTCAAGTTTCCTATCTCGCACCACCACTTCCCAGTGTATAAGTTAACAAAGCTATCAGCGCATCTAGAAAGGGAAACTATTGTTTATTAGTCCGATTCGCAGACATATTTCATATGTTATACCTATTGTCGCTTTTATAGTATTGTTTGCTTTGTTTCCTTCCTTCCTATCGACACTGTAATCACGAAGTAAACTGTTCCAATTAATGTCGTGATCATTCGCGAAATGCGACACCTTGTACTTAAAATACTGGAGTTATAATTTATTGATGTGTTGGTGAGATTATGCAGGTATCTTCTCATTAGCTCAATTCGCCTGAACCTAGTGACTAACATTAATTTCAATTTAGTAACTTTGATAAACTCACTATTAAATAAGGTTTTACTTTCACAAGTGTTACTTTAGGAACCAATAAAAAAATATTTTCCACCTTGTTTCTAAATGTCTATTTTCTTTTCTACTATAGCAATTTAGTTCTGGAGATGCTTACATAGATTGCTTAAATCTTGTATTTAACTGTCATTGACGTACAAAGGTCCCAGATATGTCTTCACGGCAGCATTATAATAGTATTGTAAGTACTAAATCATAATAATGTTTTTGTTACAGGAATCCGGCGTAAATTTAATAACACTGTTACCAAGTTTTGTTCGATAAGTAAGTAAGGCTCACATTCACCTTTTCCATACCTTTCCTATCTATACTAATATTATAAAGCTGAAGAGTATGTTTGTTTATTTAGTTGAACGCGTTAATCTCAGGAACTACAGATTCGAATTGAAAAATTATTTTAGTATTAGATAGTCCATTTATCGAGGAAGGCTATAGGCTATGTAACATCACGCTACAACCAACAGGCTTCAAGTATCTTCGAGAACTATTAAATATTTAATACACACATAAACCGACAAGTTAGTATCGAATTCAAGACCTCTGTGTGCCAGTCCAAGGGTTCATATTTTAGAAAAAATATATTTTTGTGCAAATAAAAATATACATATCTACAGATAAAAATTAAATGTAATAAGAGCACTGAGATGTGAGAAGTGTGCGGTGTGTCTATCAAGGATAGAATGTGGAACAGATATATTTTATATGATAAGTGATCACTGTGGCAAACGTACTAAGATGCCTTGGGCCAGTAGAAAGAATGGAAGCAAAAGATTGTCATCGACAGTATATAAGGCGAATGTGAATGGGATAGTCGGAAGGGGGAATCTAGACGAACAGTTTCCGACCAGATCGAAGCCATTCAGGCGAAAGGCAAGATTAAGAGTGCCATATACCGACAAACATGCGTGACGGAACTAATGCGAGTAAATGAGCAAAAGCGATAAATCAGAATCGTAAAACGAGGAAATCTGTAATGCCTGCCTACCTTTTGGAGGAAGGATGTGAGTCTAGTAATTTAAGGTATAAAAATAAGTAAAACTAAAAATTCAATGTCTTACTTAATTTTTGTTCTCGTCTTTATTCTTTGAGCTAGAAAATGGCGCTATGGTCACTTGAAGCCACTTTGCAACATCTTCTTTATGTAAGAAGATTCTATATGCATAAACAAAACAGTTCAGAATATTTTATTCCTTAGTTTACTAACTCATTTTCCTATTTTGTTTAGCGGCTATTCAAATTCAAATTCTTTATTTCACCAAAATAAACCTTATAAATCAAATATAAAGAGCATGCATGTACATCATAACCCTTAAAATTTAGATATTTTCTTCAGAATTGTGGTTGTATATTGACGATCGTATTTAAAACAGTAGAATAGGAAATTGGAACAACAACTCTTGACACTATGGCACAGCGTTTTGGTCCCTAACGACTTCAATACCTATGATCATGGTTAGCCTATAAGTATCAATAGAAATAGGAATGTTGTTGTACCTCGGTGGCGCGGGCGCAACGAAATTACCTGAATACGAGCTCTATGCATAAAGTTTCGGGTTCGACTTTGCGAGTTAGGCAAACTGTTATTAAATTTTTCTGTCAAGAAATTCTCAGCATACAAAAATTCAAATAACGGATACAGAGAACATCCAGACTCAACCATTTGTGGATCACACTATTTTTTGTCCCGTGAAGGATTCGAAACCACAACACTGCGCGGTGGCAGACCACGTAAACCACTACGCCATCCTTTCAGGTCTTTAGTTCTTTAACTCATTTAGTTACAAGCTTGTAAATATTGTATGTATCGGTGGTTCGAGTGATGTAATGACACTAAAATCTAGTTAACCTGTCAATTGTTGGAATGCTAATACCTATTGTAGCCGCCGGTGTACCGCAGTCACACAATAGGTTAAAAAGAGTAATTAAAAATATGTACAACGACATTAACTAAACAATAAAAATATTTAAAAGCGTCCTAGTATTTCTCCGCATCACTATCAATTAGCAACGTGCTCAAAACATTGACAGCATTGCTACTTTTAATAGCAATGTTAATTCTAATAATTAATTATAGGAGGTGCTTAGATCAAGCGCAGCGACTTCGAGAAATTTTACATTCGGTTAAGGACTGTTGTATACTTATGATTCTATTTTTTTAAGAAGCATGTCCAATAATCTCTTGCAAGATTCTTAGCAGTTACATTATACAATAATCTTAACGTAAATGTTTATTCCTTCTTACTTCCATATCCAGTTGCAAGTCTAGGCGCATAGTTGGCTGAACATTATAATTTTCACTTTATCGATATTTGATAAAGACAACTACAAGTAAAACAAGCCTATGAAATTGTGTTCAATCGTTGGTGATTATTATTAATTCGAATTAACCAGGAAAGCCAATTATATGGTAAATAAAACCGATACCGCTTTCTCTTACTATAAGTAGAGCTTTGAAGGAATAAAATACGATACGAAAGTAAAGCATTCAGCAAACGTACTGTCCGTATATATTAGATACTGTTTAATTACACCAGAAATCAGCAAAAGGATTTAATAACTAGACTCACACTCGTCCAGATATTATGAGAGCATTATACATAGTACATAGGTATAATTATGACAATCGAGCTCAATAGACATAGAGAATAGAGTTCTTGAAAAATAAATTAGCGAAGCTACTTCATGAATTATTAATTTTATACAAATCGCAATGAATTCTAATCTTACCAAATGGTATATGTATACTCCGTACAAAGGGAAGTAGTTACGTAGCATATAGACGCTTGCAAAGCGAATAAATTAATATCACTTGACGTTGTAGATTTTAGAAAAAGTTAGGCTCTTAGATTTCCATGACAAATAAACTGTTTGACAATACCCAGAACAAACTTTTCGATTATGATCTAAATGGACAGTTTCGAACAGTTGGATCATTCCAACTCGGCAGCTCGTGGATGACACTCAGGTATGTGCTTACTAAGTATCATGACTAACTTAAATTACTAATTAGAGTAACCGTTTCACACGCATGTGTAAAATGCCTTGTAAAATCCTGTAAAAATTACGATCGATGAATATAATCACGAAGACGTATAATATTGTCTTACGTTTTCGCAAATGTTGAAACGTTAAAATTAAAACTTTATACTGATTTTATCGTGTTGTTTATTTTTTTATTAAAGGCACTTATTACATAATGTTGAAACTTTAAACTACTATTGTTAAAAACTTTTACTAGTTATCGTTTACTTCTATTTAAGCCATTTAAATTATAAAAACTATTTAGATTTAATTTAACACTTTCCTCGATGTTTCGATTGCTTTTCAGCAGCCATGTTCAAGGGGTAAAGTAACTAAGTGTCTTGAAGTGTAGTTATTTCAAAGTAGGTTCCAGTTTTTTTTTTTTTCACAACTTCCGCACTTTGAGTAATTCCTGTATCGCGGGGGACTTTATAAACATTTAAACAACGGACACAAATAACATCCAGACTCAGACAAACCATTTGTGGATCACACAAATTTTTGCCCCGTGTAGAATCGAACCCACAACACTCGGCGCAGTGGCAATGGCGAAACGAACACTTAAACCACTACGCCATCCGTGCAAATTAAATTTTTTGTGTTTCTATTTACGCAGAATGATTATATATTATGAGTTGTTATTATTATAAGTTTAGCTGTGTTTTGCTTCTTCTTGGGTTTGAAGAACAAAGATGTGTATTATTACACCCACTATTTCGTCTATATTTTTATACTCTCACAATTGTGTGGTTTCCGTCTATTGAAACGCAAACCACTTGCTGTTTAACAACCACATTTCCAGATCGGTATGCCAAGAAACCAAGAGCAAACAAGAATCAGTCAAAAGAACAATTAATTAAGCTATAAATTAACGTTGACGTGTGTGCGTGTGTAACGGTCGATTGTGTGCGTGAGAGCTATCATAACTAAATGCTAGGTACCACGGCACAATAAGATTAAGTTATTTTCCCGACTGTAGGCACGCGTTAAACAATATAATAGAACGGCCTCAATGGCGTAGTGGTTAGTGTAACCGACTGCCACGCCTGAGGTCGCGGGTTCGATTCTCGCACAAGTCAAACATTTGTGTGCATGAACATGGATGTTTGTCTTGGTCTGGGTGTTTCTATGTATAATATGTACGTATTTACAAAACAAAAGTATATATGTATGTTTATCCATTGTCTAGTACCCATAGTACAAGCTTTGCTTAGTTTGGGCTAGATGGTGTTGTGTGTATGTGATACAACATTATAAAATTTTTTTTATAAAAAATGTATATATATAGCCATATAAGCAGTAACGATAAAAGCTTTAGAAATTAATATTAAATGACCAGTAATGTTATTCAAATGTTCTTATTGCAGACTACCCGAGTTTCATAGCAATAAATGTCTTCGTATTAGACAAACATAAGGTATGGTGTGTCGATCAACTTTGTCGGCAGAATTTCAGGCAAGATTTGAAGGATAGTAAAAGTACTGGGTACAAGCCGCCTTACTGAGCCATGCAATCTTAATCTCTCGTGTGTTTTTTGCACACCTAGTGTTCATAAGCGCCAAGGACATACCTTTCATTTTTTTTTTGCCGACATTTCGCAGAAACACGCCTCAAGACTGTTTGGCTGCAACTTTCTGCAAGTTGAACGTGCTTCGTAAGCTAATCTAATCAATATTGATCACAACCACAACCTATTGATTAAAAGAGAAGCCCGCTAAATGCAACCTCTTTTAAAAGAAAGGGAAAAATATATTCTTACTTTTTTATACCTGTGGAAACCATCGCAGCCTCCACCGTGGATGCCACTAAGGACTCTAGCTAATGGCAAATATCCATAGACTTAGCCATCGAATTTACCATCGAATGGGTAAGTTTCCGAGTCGTAATCAATGTAATACCGAATTTTAATATTTAGACAATGTTAATTTTTTATTGTGGAATAAGAATCTCTAAGGTACTAAAGATGTTACTAACATACTTAAATATTGCACTAATCAAACTATTCTAAGATATGTTTCATTTACTGCGAATGGCCCCAGTAATAAAAGGTGAGGGTATCCGAAAAGGTAATTCATTATTTGACTTCGTACTTCGGGCGGGCACAATAATTGGGTTATAAATTCGATACGAACCTCAGAGCTACTTTTTGGACCAAAGATATACACATAGCAGGTGAAATGTTGCACCTTTGTCTAACCCTTTGAATGGGAGCGATGCTACATTGAGTTATTAATTTAAAAATGGTCTTAAATACAACGCCTGTCAAAATAAAATCAAACCATTCATTTCAGTTAAATGAAACGCCTACTTAACAACGAAAGGCAGAAATAGAGGCATTGACCAGATGCTTGCAATTTATTGTCGGTCGTCGACGTCGTAATTATTATAATACCCATTTATTACCTATAATCTTGACGACTGTATATCCACAAGATTATTCGTAGAGTCCAATTAGCTAGTACCTTTATAATATTACAAGAACACTAAATCACCATAATGATACAAGTTATTGAAACCCGGCAATGGCCAACGCCTTTAATAACACGGGCTGTGGAAGCGCCTAGTTGAATGAACATTGCAGAGAACGGAATCAAGCTGTGAGTGTAGAGATGCTATTATAGTGACGTCAGTCAAGGGAGATGAATAGATGATAGATGATGGTTTTATTTACAAAAGAATGAGTATCCATATGTTCGGTGTGCTCAATCGGGATGTTCTATATTGTGATCTATGTGTCATTGCATGTAGGAAGAGCTGCTTCTCAGCCCATTAAGACACAAAAACTATGAGGGAGTAATGAATAAAAATGTTTATTATTGCTAAAAAATACTTTTCTAAATAGAATACCCGTTCTGCTCCTTAGGTTGTTAATAGGGTGATATTAGATACTTTTGAATAAAAGAGCTATAAAATGCAAAAAGTTATTGGTCATTTTAGAAATAAGCGCGTTCAAACAAACATGCAATCTTTTTATAATACTGTACTTATAATATTCAGAAATTTGATGATAATATCAATTTCACGACTTCTTTCTTCAAAAATTACTGTATCTTTTAGAGCTAGGCTGAACTATATCTCATTATTTTAACTGTCTTATTAATTTAGTAAATGTGCTGAATTTTAAGTAAGGTCACACAAGAATTGGTTTAAAGCTATGCCAAACCCTGTCATTGATCAGTAAAATAGCGATAAACATTTAAGCCTGGTAACAAGAAGCTATATTGATGTAATGTGTAATTGAATATTTGATATCTCATTAATAGAACGACTAGGTCTATCAATCATTGAAGACAAGTCGTAAAAATTTCAATGATAATAACTACATACCTATTTTAATTTCATTATGACAGTAAGACATGCTCTGATCACATTTATAAATAGATATAATTTTACATAATACCTATATTATGAAAACGTAATATTCCGCGTATAAATGCCACTTTTATTATACAGATAAACGCACTTGTAATCGTGTTAGTCACGATTTTCGACCACCTCAAAAGATTTCCTCAATTTCACACCCTATAAAATCAAACGTATACAAATCACGACGATTTAAAACTTATTCAGACTGCTGATATAATAGAAGACTTACGGTATTCCTACCTCCGTCCCTTCTCACTTGAAACGGTATATACGATACCTAATGATAGGTTGGCAAGCCGGGCCTTTTCCTGATTCCTCAAACAGCTACTTTAGAAGCGGAAAACGCGGAAACTAGTGAGGAAACGAGAGTGAAATGTGCACACCCAGTCACCCAACCCCCGAGATAAGAACATTGAGATACAACTTTTTGTACTGCACGTATCAAGTGGCAATTAGTAGGTTTTCCTGGTCAAGCTTCTTTATCCAATTATAGAGGGCAGGTTTGCAATAACAAGAAAGTTTCCGGTCGTTATGCATTTATATTTTATATCCTCCTTGCACCACAATCCAGTACGTACTAAGTACGTACGTATTATACAAACATTTGGTTAACAAGTTACTAAAGTTATTTTCATGTGACAAAATTATATTTATTTTTACAGTGTGTTGTTTAGTTAAAATACATGTTTATCCAGTTTTGTAATATGCAATAGCCTTAAGCAGCTTACGGAAACGGCTGTCCCATACTAATAAAGTACAAAAACTTTCTTCTTGTAACTTCATTGCAGCCATTTATCTCGCTTTCGTCTTCACCGTACAGTTTCTTCTGTATCAGATGATGTAGTAATTTAAGTGGTCTTTGTGTTCGTTGAGTCGAGTGTTATCGGTTCGATCAAGAAACAAAAATGTGTTTTATATACAAATAATTTGTTTCGAGTTTACGTGGCCTTAGTGTCCATTGTTTGAATGTTGTCTGTATTGTAGGGGACTATGCCATAGTGCTCTGCGATACATAATTTAATCCTAGAGAGGGACCGCCTTTAACAAAAATGTACCAATTTGACAATTTACCCAATATGAGATATTTGATGTTAATAGGCATTTTAATTACTAACTTCTAAACACTGGACAAGACATCAGTCCCATATTTTGGTACAGATAACTATTTTCATAGTAGGTAATTAGTGTAATAACTATATTTCATTAACTTCCAATGAAGCTGCTGACACAATTCTAAATTGTTTTATTTATCCCTGGTACTTTATGGAATTACTTTTTAACTTTTTTACTTTTTAACTTAAGAAAAACCCCTTATAAAAATAACATTTTCGCCGATCCGGTATTCGAACACCAATCTTAATCACAGCAGTCGCATTTACTTAGGTTTATTTCCAGTATGTTTAAATTTTCTTTTTCTATGCAATTTTTACGCAGGCGAGTACTATTTAAGTATAAAGAATTATTTTATATAATGTCTATATCAGTGGATTCATGTAACATAATTATTATATCCATATACATACGTTGAAGTGTCGGAAACCACAGCCGATGCTGATTTACGCTACATGATCTTTTTGTGACCAGGAACAAATGACTGATATTCCGGCAGTAGGCCAACACGATTTAGACTAGATATTTGTTACTAGTTAAGCTTCAAATATTCAAAATGAACCAGCGGTCGCCTAGTGCTCGAAATTCGACCAAAGTTTGCCTGTAAAATATTGCTGATATAATGTCATTATATATTGATATATTATGTAACCATAGTTACGCGCTTCGACTGCGTGTGTCAAATGCATGGTTGTGTGCGTGTAGTGTTTTTTCATTATTTTAATGTATTTCTAATACATATTTTATATAAATATTAGGATTCGCCCCTTCTTCTCCATGTAAACTTTAACTGTGCCAAATTTCATACTCCTCCGTCCGCGCAATTTTCGTAAAAAGGGGTAGGTACAAAGTTTTTGCTTCACGTATTAATATATAGATATGTTTCTTGTTAAACTCTACCTTGTATATAACACGGTGCAGGTACCTCGCGAAAGTCGAGGCATGTGCTAGATACACATTCACGTCAACATTTTATATCGTGTTACAGCACCTTAATAGTTTTATAAACACAACACACGATACAGGGATGGCGTAGCGGTGGTAGCCCCTGCTACTACGCCGAGTGTTGTGGATTCTAATTATAATAATAGTAATATTCTACCACATACACACAGCACCATCTAGCCCAAACTAAGCAGAGCTTGTACTATGGATACTAGACTATGGATAAACATACATATATACTTCTTTTTTGTAAATACATACATATTATACATAGAAACACCCAGACCAAGACAAACATCCATGTTCATGTACACAAATGCTTGACTTGTGGGGGATCGAACCCGCGACCTCAGGCGTGGCAGTCGGTTACACTAACCACTACGCGATCGAGGCGATCAAATTATTACACACGTGGCAAGAAATTGTCACAAAATAAATGAGTTGCCTTTTTGGTGCCACATTGATTAGACTCATTATCATGTTCTACATATTTAAAGTTAGTAGGCGTATTATTCATGTACACAAATAGATGTGTTTTCAAGATACAAATCTGCCTAATAAAATGATCTAGCTTTTATCTACATATCTCGATTCCAACTATCAGTGGTCCAAAGCAATATTGTCGCAAAATTTATTGAACAAATAGTAAAATTCATCATTTAATACATTCAGTGAATTTTCAAGCTAAGATCCATTTATTTTAACAATTCTACATTTATTAACTCACGTTGCGTGTGACTATTATACGTCTGGTAAATCACTCGTCAGCCGACCGGGATTTATTATAATAAAATGCGTAAGAATTGGCGTGTTAGATAACAATTACTGTGAGTTCTCCTCTCGTTCTGGCAGACAATATTTAATAACTGCACCATTGCGCGGTGAGATCTTCGTACAGTCGATATTTTGCACGAACTGCCCCAATAACTCGTAAATATGATTCTCGTAACTTTATCTTTTTATTCTGTTTTCACTACAAGATTTTTCTCCAAGAGGCAGCCATACAGCATATATGTATGGTACACGGAGTAATGTGTACTTCATAACATAATGTCTGAGTGGAGATGTATAAATTAAATTTCTCTTTGCAAAATAGCACGTGAATGGATCCCTAGTTCGACACTAGTAAATATTAACAATTATAATCGCTTCAATTAAATAACGTCCGCTTCTGTAGTTTATTTAACTGAAACCCTAATTATATTAATGGTTGCTTAATCAATTTCAATATCAATACTATTGAATAAAGTACTATTGAATTGAAATAAATTCTATACATTTATCATTTATAAAACCTAGACGGTTTTATATAATACTAGCCTTTGCGCGCGGCTCCGCCAACGTGGTACCTACATCAATAAAAAGTAGCTTATGTTCTTCCCCAGATTTTAAACTATATCTGTACCAAATTTCATCTAAATCGTTTGAGTGGTTTAGCCGTGAAAAGGTAACAGACAGACAGACAGAGTTACTTTCGAATTTATAATATTAGTAAGGATAAGAAAGTAAGGATTACATAGTCTACATAAGCTTTAGAAAAAACAAATTGATATTCAATTTAATTTGTTGGCACGAATTAATAACTACCAAATGTTGTAAGCTATAGATTTTATTCTAGCAAAGATGTCTGAGACAACATTGATCATCCATATTGTGTTTAAGGGTATGTTACTGCTTACCAAACAAAAATGTTTGTGATGCACTAGCTATTGAAGTACTATCGTACCGAACTATATCAACGAGGAATATTCAAATAATTGTTGTCCTCGGTGCTGCTAAGTAGTTCCCGAATAGCATCATTCAAATCGGAAATACATAAAGCGAAATGTTTGTTAGTAATTGCAGAGTATTTGTAGCAGACTATGTGATAATTTGCTGGGTAAGTGCATGAATGAAGTGTATATATAAGTGTAAGTTATAAGGATGTGCACGTTATTGTCTTATTATATTAGTAGCTTTGCTTGCATCTCTGCATGCACATCTGCATGGACTCGAGTTGTTATGTAACTTTTGTCCTATCCTGGGAGAACTTCCAAAAAGCCTGTAAATTGTTATTAGTGATTATAGTTTTCTACTTATATGCCAAATTTAAAGACTGTAGTAAAATGACACGATATATTAAGGTAATTTAAAAGTGTTAATGCTGTAGTATCCCTATACCATGATAATTAATAAACGTCAATCCTTATCTACATCATAAATGCAATCTCTGTGCAAAATATCAGTTTTGTAGGTCCAAGGGTTTAGACTTAGCGTTGATGAGTTAATCTGTGAGTCTTGACTTTTATTTTATATATATATATATATATATATACAAGTAGGTAACTTGTATATAGATTGATGATAATGGAAAATAGTGTTTGTGTTGTGATAATGCTATTTGATAACAATAAACAGAATATAGTAACCCAAAGCAAAGTTTACTGTGATAGAAATAACTGTTATTTAAAGTTAATGACGGCCTCGATGGCGTTGAACATGGATGTTTGTCTTGGTCTGGATGTTTCTATGTATAATATGAATGTATTTACAAAAAAAAAGGTATATATGTATGTTTATCCATTGTCTAGTACCCATATTACAAGCTCTGCTTAGTTTGGGCTAGATGGTGTTGTGTGTATGTAGTAGAATATTATTATTATTAATTTGCAGCAATCTGGTAACAATTGTTTCCTATCACTAACCGTATCTTAACTTTTAATTAGCCATATCTAGTTACATTAAAAGGCTTGGCTGTAGTTGTGGACCAAACAGAAAGATAACCTAACTTTGCATTGTCTCAGCTTTCTAATGCAAAAAAATAATAAAAGTAACTGAACATTTATTATATTTACTAACTGTGACCTGCCCACATTATAGTATTTAGGCTTAGTTCTAGCACCGCACCCGTAGGTTGTACCGTAATGTAATATAGCCTATGTATACATTTCTTCAATGGCCATCTGATGTTGAAAGATTTTAGATTAAACTGAGATTGAACTGACTCCTTGAGATAACCACGTTCATACCAACATACAACAGGTACTTTTCAGCATTATTATATTAGTGTAGTTATATCTTACCAAAGTATTTACTTTTGCAGATTTTTACAGTTAGCAGATTATTATCTGTCGACCAATTTTCTCGAGACACAGGTTTCTGTCTTATGTTCTCAAATTTTGAGTGTCCATGTTTGTCACACAACTAATACGGGACAGCCTTTTAGTTTTATGACTTATTTAAATTAATTACTGATGCCGGTTTTAGTTGAAACACTTGGTAATTGCTAACTTAACCATTGAAGTTTAAGCATTAAATTTCTATTTTTAAGAATTTTCACGACTATAAATTCAATATCGTAAAACCTATATTTAATCAATACATCTTAATTAAACGAAGTTGCAGGTTTTTATTATTAATTCACGTTATGTTACTGACGTTTGCATGTATGTTATTGTTGCTAGTTGATAATTTTTGATCATAAACTTATAAGGGTTCTGACTTACATTAAAACACAGGCAGCTACGCACTTTATTAAACTATTTAATTTATTACACTAAACAGGTACCTATCCCAAATTATTGCACATCAATTAGGAAGAATACACAATAAGTAAATTTGTAATAAATAAGTATTATGTAAAAAAGAAAATAACTTCTTTTACAATTGCCACACTTAACGAAAGCATTGTTTACAATTTTACATCCTACTAAAGCCTCTTTTTTACGCTATATGTGTACATACATGACAATAATTTATTTTGTGCACTATAAATGCACGAATATTGATATACTCTGTCTAATAAACCAACACCGTACAACAACAATGACGATAACTCCATAATATAACATGAAAGTCATCATTGCTTGCAAAGCATTGACAAATTTTTACGTACATCATTATAAAAAGGTATCTACAGACTCCTATATTTACATTACCTTATATTTTTACATACTAATATAAATTACTTATGATAATCTCTTCTTTTCATTTCTTTCACTTTTGTTCTTTGAAAACGGTGACGAGGCAGAATCTGGCTTTTCATTCTTGTGAATCATACGCTTTGGGTGTGAGTGATAATTTCTAGGATACGACGGAGGCTTCTGTTTACCTACAGGTGGTACGTAGTGATACCCAACAGTATACTCCGCTTCGGGATTATAATCTTGATGAAGTACTGATTGGCTGTAAGTAGCAGACGCTGGATGGGAATGAACATAAGATACCTTTTCGGTGGTTGGATTATGAAGGAATGTCTGCGGCACCATTACATTATATGGAATCTTGTATTTTGAATGTGGCATGGGAGTAACGTAACTAACAGATTGGACCATTCCAGAGCTCTGTTTGCCAACTTTATAGTGGGTTGGCAAAACTGTAGCTATCGTATGATCCTTGCTGGGATAATTTTCACTAATAACCAAGCCATGATCGTCGGATTCTTGTTGCTGATAGACATAATTCTGATGTCCGCTTAAATCTGCCTGGGACAAATGGGACTGTGTGTCTTGAGAAGGATATCCAGATTGAGTCTGTTGTTGAGCTTGCTGATTGTTCTGAACGTAATATTCTTGAGAAATAACATGGGAGTCCTTTTCAGATTCATAAGAAGACGGTGCAGGCGTTACTGAAGATTCGTATCCTGCTGGCAACGACTGGGAGTTTTCATCTTTCGGAACTCCGTATTCAGGGGCAACTGTGTTTGTCGACTCGTACTCGGCATGTGCCTGTGGAGCTGCATATTCTGAGCTAGCATGTCCCTGAGAAGCCGTATACTCAGCTTCTGCGTGAGCTTGAGGAGAAGCATACTCGGTATCATGGGTAACTGAAGTTTCATATCCAGAGGAAACGCTTGGCGCTTCATACTGAACCTGGGTATGACTGTCATGCTCGCCTGTACTGTGACCAAGAGATGCGTGGTGATGGCTATTTTCCTGTGGCGCTACGTGTTCTGTTTGTTGTTGGTAATGAGAAGGCATATAAAACTTTTGCGTAGATACAGCCGCGTGTGGTACATATTGATACTGATACTCATACTTTTGAGGCATTGATGGGTGTTTGTAGAGGGTGTGACCTTTGGGAGCCAAATAATGGTGTCGTGTGTAACTAGATGGATATCTGGCCATTACGGGCTGTACTGCTGAGTATTGAACTCCAGCGCTATGAGACTGCGTATACGATGGTTGAACATAGGGATGCGCATAATGTTGAGGTTCATAGTGGTGTGATTGAGAGGAACCCGAGCTTTCTCCTACACTTGACGACAGTGGACTTGAATACGCCATGACCTGAGGAGCAAAATGGTATCCAATTTTCTTGAAGTATTGATTAACTAAGTCTTGTAAATTCAAGTTATTCAAATAATTTGATAAAGGATAATTGTGTGGTAAATTAGCGTATAATTCAGCCGTCGGATTAATTAGTGAAGAGCTTGGTATTCTTAATACTAAAACAGGAACAACCTTTTGTTCTATATGAGAGTTACGTAAATGGTCTTGAGTCAACCCAACATTTTGATATTCAGGGTTTTTAATAAGTTGCGATGGATCGACTAAGTAGTTTGACATTACACTAGGGAACTGTCCACTTAGACCTGAGAATTGTTCACCATTGTATGTGGTATACAAAGTCGATGGATGAGAGGAATAAGAACCACTGCTGTGTCCATGCGATGATGGATTGGAAGATGGAGTTTTGAACTCTACAGATGGTTTATCGTAATTATATGCAGGTTTTTCTTCTTTGACTGGTACTAATTCGAAAGCCTGGGAAGGTTGAATCTCGACACTAGTTTTTACGTGCTTTCCATTATACTTTTCATAGTGATGTACCGCATGGTAAGATTGCACGTTGCCGGGGGGAATGTCTTCCTGCGAGTATGGATATATCATGAATTTACCCTTTTCTTGTGAGGGTTTGCCAAAGTAAGAATAAGTATATCCATTATTTGTTTTGTATCCATATCCGAGATTAGCGTCAATAGTACGTTTTCCTTTAGTTTTCGTATCCGTGTCATTGACAATCTCAATAGCTATGACAGCAGGAAAATGTCCTGGCTGTGGCACTTTAGATTTATCATCTGCATCTTCTTTTTTCTCTTCTTTTGGGGAATTATTGTCTTGTATACCAAACTTTGCTTCTACGTCTCTTAAGAATTTCTTTTCATCTGCTGTCAATGTTGCGTTCGTCGATCTGTTCTTTTCTTTTACCTCCGGTTTGTATTTCTTCGGATCAGGATCGGCCCATATTGTCGCCAGCAACCCGCAAAATAGTATCTGAAATTGAAATAAAGAACCGGTTAAAAACAAACAGTAACATAATACTTTGTTATGTATATATTAGGGGATTATTTTATTTTTTTAAATCATGGTTTCCACTCTAATGCCTTGTTAAACATTCAAATAATGGACACAGAAAAGACCTAAACTTCGAACAAATATTTATAGATCAAAAAATATTTCGACCCATGTCACAGGGGACTGAATCTACAACAATCGGCGGACAGGCGAGATGACGACATCAAATACGACGCCATCCGTGTAATTTGTAGTTCGTTTTAAACGAATATAAAACAAAGTTACTCTTATAACATGTATACAAGCATTGTCCGGCTATACGACGTCCCATTAACTGATTGCGTGTTAGACTCCTCGCGCGCAAGTCTTCACTCTCTAAGGCTTAGTAAGCGAACAGTGCAATTAGGTAACATAACATTATCTTTATTTCTCAGTGTTCCAACATCGACTCAATCTTGTGAAATTTTACTAACAACTGTTACGAACAGATGACTTCTGACAATCGCCTCACATAACATCCGCATATAAATGCATGCTCACAAATATCACTTTAAATTTTAAATTTCTCCGATAAACTTTCCATCCGACCATTTTTTCGACAAATGTAACTGAATATTAATTTTGACATTTGAACGAACATTCAATTTTACCTCGATCATATAAAGCTTACTGCTTTTGATTAAGCGATTTACTGGCGGGTGTGTTTATACTTGTTCCTTGTAATCTGTCGCTTGCATAACAGTGATTTTCTCGCGCGTGCGTAAGAGCGCGCGACCCGTGTGGCCTGTTGCTTTCCACGACCCCGAGCCCCGCTGAGCTGGCTGATTAATTACTAACGTGCTGACATTATGTACAAGTATAAATGTAAGCTTATGCAACACTTAATTTGTGTGCCAGCTTAGCGATTACCCCACAATCTTTATTGTCACTCCGACGGAACTATACTACAGGCTAATCCTCAAAGCGCGTAATCTAGGTGAAACGTTCAACAAAACCTTCCTACTGCCAATGCAATAAGCTTTGATGATGCTGTAAATGTGTAATGTATAAATCGACATATAATGGCAGATGATCGGGGCACGTGCCCAGCCAGCTATAATTATATGTCGATTGCTAATATAGCAATAACATCGAAGGAGGTGCGTGTTCGTGTGATCGTCGATGCAATACGAGATGAAAGTAATCGGTGTATCGTTGGAAGCAGACATAAATGTAGAGAGAAAGTTCTGCAGACCAGCGTCCAGCTTGTTAAGGATTACAACATCGAATAACAATACATTTCCTAGTATCGACTTGACTCCTGCCCAGACAAGATAACTGTTATTTAGGTGCGTTTCAATTTCGTGACTCCTTTGTTTTGTTGTCTTTAAAATATTTCTGTAAAATACTTGTAATCGGTAAATAGGAAAGTAACAGATACACAAACACGAGTTAACCGGAGAGCAGAGTCCATACTATACTTTCATATAGAAAGTAACTTATATGCTGTAGACTTTACTGTAAAAGGCTTAATGTCACTAAAGGCATAGTATGCCATGAAATAATCGTATGAATTTAATTCCCTGTGGCATGCGATGTGGCATGTTAATAGCTGGAAAAGAATGCATTTAAATATATTTGCAGCTGTTTACTGCACATAAATAATCACATAGACTAAAATAAACTATTTAAATTTGATATTGGCAATATCAGATGCCAAACTAATGGCAACGGAGAAACTACTATTATACCTACTTATTCACAACATAAATGCAGATTGAATTACAAAAACACGTCTTCAAATCGAGACGACAAAAATACTTGTATGAACATAAAGCGCCACAGTAAGCTACATTAGTGCTATACAAAATACTACGTCTTTTGGACCGTATGATGTGCGTGCGTAATCGTGACGATGGCCATTGCTATTCAGCTAACACCGTGAGGCCAAGACGCTGTCTGCACTCAATTGTGATACTGTTAACTGCATAATACAACATTTATGTTGGTAGCTTTACGACCAAAATGTACGACTCTATACAGAAATTCATTATGAAAAGCTTTTACCAGTCAATTGGCATTCAGAATCCTGCTAGACAGATACGTCTATTTATACAAGCAATAAAGTTGGATAGCTATGAAAGATAGATTCGTTATGCTATCGCCTCTTGTTTGTTGTCGCTCGTGACTTTTAGATAAATCAGTATATAATATAAGAGTTATTCTATGACTATATAGATACCGTGGACCAAAGGAAAAATTGAAAAGTGAATGGGTAAAGCTATACTGAGATAAATGTTAGTGGCTGATCATATTATTATGTTCCTTATTGACGAAATCGAAACAATTATAACTAAATATCGACGTCCATTACTGTAATAATGTATCTTAAATGAATACATGATTTTGAGTTCAATATATTATTCACAACAATAATCACTATTTTATGTTATGTTATGAAAGTAATTAATGTTACAATGTAATATTGCGTTTTAGTCTAATTACGAACTTCACGCGAGATATTTTATGATGGACAATCAAATTACTCTTAATGTTCGTAATGTATCTACCATCATATCATGCAACCGTAATATGCAATCAAAAGACAAGTGATATTGAAATGATTTCTTTGTAATTACTAATGACTTCAATGACGTTACTCTTCGATTCTGAACTGAAAGGCAGATAAGTTTATGGCCGATTAAACGCATTTCTACTTTTGTAATTGGCTGATTAAATATGCGACAGGCAAAGAAACCACTTGTCATAAGTTTGATTTTGACACGTCGAAAGCGAATGCTAGTCTAACATAACGTGCTTATAGAGTATATGAAAGAAAATTTAATATATATACATATATATATATCTACATAGAATCACGCCTATTTCCCAAAGGCATGGACATAGACTATTTCCACTTGCTACGATCGTGATATATCTCTCGGTTTAGTTATTTTCATTCCACTTTTTGTGTTCATATTCATATCGCATTTTTCAAATACCCTTTCATAACCGAGTTTTGAATATAATCTCACACACCACAGAAATTCAAAAGTAATAATCATATAGAATTTGCAAAGCAAATTAAATTAATGAAAACACAGCGCAAAGTAAGTTTTTCTTATTCTTTATATATAACAGTAATCTCTTTTTTTAACTTAAAGCTAAATAAAATGGTATGTGATACCTATCATTTGATAGGCAACTTTGAAAGCGATTCTTTTTAAATAAATAGCTACAATTTGACAAATCAATCAAAGTGTCTTAGAGTGAAGACTGCGAATTGGAAAACGTAAGTTACCTACCCCCTGCTAGGTGAACCGACAACCTGTAGAAGGTGGACTAGACTGGTTGGTTCAAGAAAGTCAGAAGATGGGATGTTGAAGAGATAAATTACTAGCAGTGTACTGGAAGAAACTAATCGATTGATAAACCCTTATGAATACATATGTCACCTAGCCTTTGTCTAAAATATCATATTTTTGTCACTGCATCTCTTTTATGCCTACGCGAACCGACAGTAAGCGCTATATTACTTACTAGCGACGCGCCCCGGCTTCGCACGGGTAGTACAAAACCTTAACAAATTATACACTTAAACCTTCGTTATGAATCACTCTGCCTATATTTCTTAACAGAAAAACGCAATAACTTTTTGTTGGCCCGAACCCGAGACCTCATGCACAGCAGTCGTATTCACTACCGCTGCGCCACGGAGGCAGTAAATAGTAAGTAACTACTTACCGTCAAAAATCAGACGGGCGTAGTTTCCCTAAGTGTAGGGAAACTGCGCCCGTCTGATTTCTGATGATCGCTTGTACCAGAGGTATTACTAGCTCTTACTGCTGATCTTTCGTAGAAGATATTAAGGTGGGAGGAAAAGAAAGAAATAGAAAAGAAAGCTATATCCTCCGGCTCTCGCATTCGTCATTGCCAGCCCATATTTAGGTAGCGATCTTATTGACGTTTATCAGACACAGTTTAAGACTTACAGATTGAATTGATTTGGTAATGGAACGTTTGGTAACCCTTAAAGTTACAACACTAATACTAACTACTCCTTGGGATTGAAAGGATGATCGATCGAGTTATTAAGGCATGAAAACGTACACACAAATAAACTCAAATTCGCATTTATAATATCAAAGTTAACATTCTCAATGTATAAATAAATGCATCAACTGGATACCTCGCCGATGTAATTATGTTTTTACCTCATCATTTCAAGACTTAATCATCGTAATAAGAAACTTATAACATGTAAAATCGTTCTTGTGATGGTTTAAATATTTCTCGAAACCATTAACTAGATACATATGTAGGTACTCGTATGAAAGCCACAATTTGCCTTTTTTGGTTAATTCTCTTTTCATTAGGAGTTTATTATTGTCAATTCTGGCAGACAGCCCAATTGTAAAATTTCTGGTTTAGCTGTTTTCTATAAGCAAACGATGGTAGGCGCAGAAAATTATTGAATTCGGTCCTGATTTACAGACTTGAAACAGATTTGAAACTAAATGTCATGCTTCTGACGAAGACATATCTTTTGGTTCTATAGTAGGTACATATGGTACCTATTAATTAAAGTCCTAATCTAACTTTCATATACATTTTATGATAGTCAGGATGCATAAAATACTGACCATTTACAATTACATATCCAAAGAATAGTAAAATAACAAATTTGCGTTTTATCCATACAAGTTCCCTTAACTTATTACTCTCTTTTTATTTAATTACGTATCTACATTGCATCAATTTGCAAAAACCATCGTTTTGCCACAAGGAGGCCACATTATTACCTCAAACCACCATTTCACGAGTTTTTATCAAAGCTTAATACGAGTAAATAGATGCCATTAACGTAAAAAGATTGTGCTTTGCCAGTATTTTATAACTCTTATATAACAAGTTCGTAGTCAATGCTACTACAAAACTTATACAACGAGCGAGTAGGATAATTAAACTCGCTAAATATGCGCATATCTTCATCTAATTCCGTAAAAACGGAAATGTTAATATGCGTCTGTATCTACCGCATGTTACGTTCGTAATTTAAAAAGATGATGTACGTCTGTTTGTCTGTTTATTGAATAGCTGCTGACATAAAGAATGATGTAATATTCTCCAATTTATTCTATGACGTTGTTAGCTTTTGAGATATGTTTTAGAAACTTAACTTAGATACTTGACTAGTTTCTAATTGGACGCAGTGGGTTGTAAGTTTTGATTGAATAGCCTAAGGCGCTGTATGAGCGGTTGACAAATATTTTTTTATGTTATTTACACCTTAGAGAATTACCTATGCAACGTGTGTAAAAGCTGTCGACATATTTAAAAATAAATTCAGCAGAAATAAATAATTATTTTCTTATCCCACGTTCCTGCTGCTGCTAAGCTTTCATCTGGGTCTTTCCTTTGATAAAGTACTTTCTTTAAATGTCTTTATTGATAGCAACTGATCTAAACTTCGTCGATACTTATATGAAATAAATATTTTAGGCAATGCTTGGATCCAACGAGGATTTTCACCAGATAGATATTGGATATCCGCCAAATATCAAGTCCATAAAAGTGAGCCTTTAAGTAAGAGTAAGTTAGTTGATTAGTAAATATAACCATGCAACCAGTATCACGGTCTTGGTAATATCGGTATTACACCAAGAACTCTAACAGATAACTGCCGTACTGCCATATACAAAGTGGCGCAAATGTTATCACATTAATTGATACCACATATACCACATGGTATTCTTTGACGATTTACAAATTATGAACTAAATGTATTCAGTAGTTTAGCCATAGGACTTTTTTTTTGTTTTCGTAATTTAGAACATCATATCTAAAGCAGAGATAATGTACTTAGGTATCAAAGACCTCAAGCAGCGATATTAAAACAAACGTTGCCGCTCTTACAAAAACTAGAACTAAAATAACAAATAACTTATCAAAAGCAATGTCAAGCAAATTGCAAAAGAAATAAGGTCCATAATCTTGTGACGAAAAGAAATACAATGGTGTTCCAATTTGGGTTTAATTTAATTTTATTTATTTTGTTCAAAAACATTATTTCTTAATTTCTGTGAAAATAGGTTTTTTGTTTATGTTACCCGTCTTGTATCAACCAGCTTAAGGCAGTATATCATTTAATGTGATAAGTTTTGCGCCACTTTGTATATATATATATTATTCACTTTAATTTCCTGTCACTCATTGAAACTGATATTTGGTACGCCGCCGCGCCGTAACGATTCGAAAACCGGCGTCGCGAGCGACAAAAATTAAGTTTTGTGTAGCAATAAAAAAATGTCGTTGGATACCTTACATCCTTTAAATATGGCCCCAAGCTATACTATTAAAAGTTGTAGAATATACACTACTAAATAAGCAAATTACGGGCAATTTACGTTTTGTATTAATTTTGTCTATGTAGACACTTAGTTTTACGTAACAGTTGTCAAAAGATAATATTTTATGAGAGATTTCCCTTCATTGCATTAGACTAAAACATTCTCTCAGAGAATTTACGTCATCGGAATTTATTTAAAGACTATTTAAATACGTTAAGAATGTGATTTTATTTGTCGAGTTGGTTTTTTTGGAATCTAGAGCATACTAAGTAAAGGCTGCCAATTTCAATACTAATGTATTCTTCCATAAATGGATATACGACCGCATTTTATACTTTACACGGATAGATTTTATAGTCATTGACAATCTGTTGACTAAGATACTTAATATGAAAGTGGACCACTTTGACCGATCACTTTAATTGTAGCACATATAATGTATTGACCAAAAAAAAATTTTCTCGTCTCCATTGTCCTCGGCCTGCCACTTTCATCAGCCTAGTCTCATCTTAATCGTTACTATCAGTGGACATCCAACGTTTCTTTTTGTTAAAAAGAACAACTCCCTCACTAGGAATATTTCCTGCATCGCGGGGGACTTGACCATCTTTAAACAACGGACACATAGAACACCCAGACTCGGAGCCACCATGTGTGGACAGCACACATTACGTGCTCGGATGTAGGTATAGGTCAAATCTTCTTAGTTGCTATCCACGGTCAAAGGGACAGGAGCAACAGGATCTAAATCCAAATTCATGAATCGTTAGTTTAAATACTAATGATTTTCACCTGACTGGGTGGTCTCCTGATAATAACCTGACTGGTAGTTAATACAGGTCACTTTCAAGATAGCTGCCGGACCTCCATACCCATCCGCGGATGACTTTCCTATGATCTTGATGCAACTTATATATACTCATAAGTTAGCACGTCAGATTAAACAGCAACAGTTTTAAACAGTCTTTAGCAAATTATATATTTATATAATAAGGCTATATAATATAGCAGATAAGGCATTGGAATCGGTCAAGAGGTCATGGGTTCGAATCCTACCCATCGCGCTATCGACGTAAATCCAAGTATATCCAAGTATTCTAGCTTAGCTGAAATGATTATAAAGAATATACGAGTATTTCATAAATCAAATTGCTATTTATCGTTGAACCAACAATATATCTGAACGAATGATAGATTTGTATCACAAAGTTTGGATTTGTAAATTGTTAATTTAATAAACACAAAAAAAGGACTGTCAAAATTGTAATCGGAATCCCAAGCGCTCCCACGTACCGTAATAACTAATAACAGAGCATCTTATCATTATATATTTTTATGACAACATACGTACGCCATATTTACAAGTTACTCATATTATATACAAAGTAATATACAACGTGGAAAGCCTAAACGAGACGTGGGTTCACATCATAAAGTGTAGTCTGTTGCGGAACGCGTCCCACCATAAAAGTGAATACAAATCTCAATATTGAACTTGATGACCTATCAGTAACTGTATTTAACTCTGGTTACTACTGAATAAATGTATGCTGCTGAGTTCCCCGCATGAGTTTAGGCTATGTTTGGTAAGGTGAGGTTTCGGATTCCGTACCTGCTTGCAGCACGTTCTTGGCAACAGACGCAGGCTTAACGTAGAATTTAGAATATAGCATTATGAAACGTGGGTGTGGTATAGTTCTGCCTAGCCCTTCGAGGACATACAAAGGTGACTACTGACATTAGATATATGTAGGTATATGCAGCGTAAGCTAGCTTTCTGTACTAATTTAGGCTACAGTCTAGCTAAAGCTAATTCGTGGTCTGCTAACGATTGCGCTAAAACAATAATGCACCCTTGTTTCACCTGGCGAGACCTGCAAAATAGTGCCTAGTTGTTTAATGAGCTGGTGCGTTCTGACAGTATTAAACAGTCTGTATATATTAGTTAGACATTACCTATTCTTTTTTTAAATGTTATGTTACAGTTTGTTGCTTATTTACAATTAAACCACTCAACTACTGGCTTAAATTCGGAAAGAGAAACTAAGGTTCTTATAAAGTGTCTAGGGTCATAGATAGTGTTCAGAATGTCATCGTATCATTTGAGATCTTTACAGAATCGAGACTATACTTACCTACTAAATACATACATTTCTTTTAGCGTGTCTAAGAATATCGTAGTTTATTTTACAATGTATAATAATAATGTGATATCAATTGAGCCTACAAGGTAAAACACAAATTTAAAACTTTGTATCAAAATGTCGAAGTCATAGGAAGTCAAGTTTTAATAATATTTACGTTATTTACGTTCTTATTAACGAAAAGTAACATCCAAAATTACTTTTCGACCTACTAATGGCAGTAATTACAAATGGTGTACAAAAAACAAACTTGAACTCTACATACATTACTTTGTTTTGATTGTATAACTAAAAACAACATTTACCAGTGCGTATAACCGCATCTTGTATGTGATGTCACTCGCCGCCGCACTTTCTGTCAAAAGAAAACAAACTTATCAGATCACAACACTACACATCACAACACTTATCACAATCACGTCACTAGGAGGTAGTAAGTACCTGTGTGTTGTCTACAGCGAGTACCTATATGGATCGAACGGGTATATGCAAAGCAATGGTTCAGCGAAAGACAACGTTACCTTCTTTTATACCTCGGAAACATTCCCACAAGATGCGCACAAGGCTCCGCTTGACCGAAAGCGCCAGTGCCGCTTTGGTACAGCGCCGGTGCCGCGTGCAGTCGCCGCGACCAACTTGACTGCGCGCTTTCACTGTTGGGTGCGTCTGCGCCGCCTCGCCGATAAGTTCTTTATTGACTTTTTGCAGTACAACTTTCTCAATGAACAGCTTTTGTTTCAGTTTTTTTTCTGGTGACAAACTGGTTTTATTGGCGAAACTAATTACTTTCATTGTGTAGGTACCTATGTACAGTAATGTTAACTGTCAATTCAATATATCAAGTCAAAGGAGGATTTAGAGTATGATAGGTGAAAAATTCCGCATAATATGAGAAATCAAATTATTAACTCATTTTTTGCGTAGACATTGACACAACTGTACTGCCTTAAAATATCACATCTATAAATATAGCCACAGGAAGTATCTCCACCTGTCAGAAAACTGGAGCGAAATAACCTCGTCCTTTATTCAGGTAGTAAAAATAGTTATCTGAGTCCTTTGGAGCGATGTTGTTCTGTCACCAGGAGGTCGGGGGACTGTTTAGTCGCGCGAGTAACAAGCCTGAACTTGGACATGACCGTGGGAATGATTTAACCGCTTACCGTTAAGTTGGCTGCAAGGTTGGTACCTCTACCACATAGCATGAAAAAAAGACAACAAACCAATTTGTTTTTCATGTCAATGAATCATAAATCAAGCAAATGTTTTTGATGACAATTCATACAAGATACAATACACTTAATAAGCAAAGGTTGTTGTCGTGAATCTAATTGGTTAAATCGTCTGAAAAAAAGAAGTAAACTTGGTAAGCTTCATCTTTGTAACATACCTGAGAACGGATCGAATGATTATGAAAATGAAAAATTGTTTATTTACTGCGTTTAACAAATTAGAAAAACTTATTAATCTACAACACCTTATAAAATAAAGTAAAGTAAATCTTATAATGAGAGCCGATGGTTGTAAGAAGTCATATGTGTGATTTGTCTAAACGCTGGCGCACGAATGCTATTTAGATAAAACTAGATCTCGAATAAAGTGATATTTATCCACGTAACGATAGATTTCATATTCGCTGTTTAACGGAGTCTTTTTAATATAGCCTTATTGTAATATCAGTACTACAAATAAACTGTTTCATTTCTAGGGTAACTAAGAAGATGCTAGCTTCTAAGATCATTGATATATATGTTGTTACACAAGATACAAATCTTTCAAACATAAAACACAAGTTTCGAATGTTCAAATCGTTTTACTAATTCTTTCCAATAACATTGCCTGTAATACAGCTTTAATCAGCTAGATATGTATCGAGCTGACAAAAAAAATATTGTCATTTTATTTCGACAACATCTACTTGGAAGTGACGTAACGAAAAATAAATATATTTCATTATGTATTTAAAATACTTGCGAAGAATAATTATATACCATTTTAACTCAGCTGGACAAACAGGAAAACCAAACTTGATATTATATAACGCACACAGTTCATGGAAAAGTTTCGAGACATATCACACCCACTTACTGGTATATTTACAAGGTGTATTTTTACTTATATGGAATTTCAGACAAACTGCTTGCTACATACAATTATAAAAGCTTTCTGTAGTCCAGACAATCCCTTCACATTAAGGTAGAAATAATTGTTATAGGTCTTAAAAATCGCCTTTAATATTTCTAATATCGGTCTCAAAAGACGCACTCGTGTTTAGTGAATGTGTTGTGAGAAACGGACAGTGGCGCTTTCGATATATTTGCGTACATACAGTAAGTAGTTAGACTCGACACATGACGCAGCTATGCCTAAATATTGTTGTTTGTTTTAAGAAAATATACGTAACTTTACAGAAGTTACGCAGTACTCTCTGTAAGAACTCCTACCTTGAGAGAAGTTTTTTTATAGCTAATAGAGTACACCTATCATATATATAGGTACTTACTGGTACGGTTAAAAAAGTCGTCCTATTTTAGCTAAAGTTATGCCACAGCGCAAAGCCTCATTTTCATCCATGAAGCTAAGTTACAGTAACAAAAGCTAATAGTGTGCTGTTGTAGAAATAAATAATCTATTATAAAACGCGTCAAGCAAGCATTACTTAGATTCCTTAGCAACCCAAGTTAATAATATTAGGCTTCTGTTTTCGCATGCATAGACGAAGTAGCGCATACACTAAGTTCATAAAATATTATTTTATTTTCAATATACTGGAGAACTAAGATACTTAATGTGTTACGGCCAAATACTACTGGTAATCCAAGATACAGAACATATCCTTATTTCAGTAACAGCAGTTCAATTAAACTAATTATATTTTAGTTTAACAACAAAAAACATCTTCTACTACAGCACCTTTGTATAAGACTTACTAAATAAATTTATAATTATAATTAATTCGACCTTGAACAGTAATTAAAATACGAATAAAACTAACGCCTTATACTCGTTCAAGTAGTTCATATTGTCAAAACATTTTGTAAGTTGGTCTCACATCGCACTTAAGCAATCGCACAAGTACATTGAAGAGCCAGGAAATTATGAAACTCATCATCTCTGCAGCTATTACTTTCGGTTTGAATCTACTTACATGTACTGATCTCGTATTCGACATGTACTAAAGCTTCCGAAGGCCATTTTGCTACTATAGACTAGACGGTCAATTAAGGTATTAGAAATAAATCGAATGTATTTCGACAGACAAAGGTATGCTTCCAAATAAAACAAAAACGTTTCTTCGCTTCATTTAAAATAGGTCAAATTAATAGCAATAAATTAACTAATTGGTTTATACTGACTATGATTTTTTGTTTGGCATTAAATCGTGCTGCCATTTGCGATGTTTTTGGCAATTAAGAATGTTTGATTACATTTGGTATTTATGGCGAATGGCGTAAATACTAGTTTGTGATTACAACACGTACCTTAACACCATTAACTTTAGTTTGATCATTTGCCACGTGGAATTCGACAAAAAGATGAATATAGAATTTCAAAATGAAACGTCGACACGTCTATTTTGTTTACAGGTTTTTGAATTAATTATATTTACACTTTCGTTTTCGTAAACAATTATTCAACTACTTAATAAACAAAAAAGAATGCAATAAAAATTAAATACGTTTTATGTAGCTTAATTGCAATGCGTAATATTCGCGTAAACATATTATATTTAATTTGTTAAGACTTAAGAGTATTAGCAGATCTATACAAATTTTAATATTTTTAAATTTTTCGGCATATACAGTGTAGGCTCATATTTCAAATATTGCTGCAAAATTTATGCATTTGGTTCTTACGATGCAAGACAATCTTCGCACGATTTCCGCAAACATAATCGCAGGCTTTAATTATTTTAATTCGATTTTCGTAATCTCTTACTTTTTATAATTACCGCAATTATTCAAAATAGGTAATTTATGTTTTACGTGATAATGCATAACACGTATTTTGTAACGTGTTTCAGTGCATTAGGCCGGAGATGTTATACATTTAGTGCAGTTACATCGGACTACACGTAAGGCCTAACACACACTGAAGCATTGTGAAAAAGCATTAAAAATGTATTAGCTGAAATTTATATTTAATACTGTGCTAAAAGAAAAAATAATTTTATTACCTATATATTAGGAATGTGTCAGTCATAATATACATACATAATTATATTGTGTACATCAATATTAAACTTAACTCTTTATTTCTTTTGAATAACTAAGAATTAATTGAATTAAATAACACTAAGATATATTCATATTTTTCACTATGATCATATTTAGTAATACACAAAAAATATTTCCCACTGTCTTTAAATAAGCCTTCATCATTATTTTCTAATATACCTTACATAAAAAGAAATAACGTTTTAGAAAAGGTCTATCATTTAATATTAATACATAATATTAGACACAAAGACAACTCACTATTTACTAATAGTGAGTTGTCTCAATATCAAAATATTACAAAACAAATAAGACACAGCAGCACACCGGGAGACACATACAATAGATTCATAATTGTCTGGTATACTTAGACTTGTCAGATTAATAGACACAATATGCATCCACAGGATAAGAAACGAGCACTTTTCAAAAGAAACGATAATTAGCCAAATCTGTTACTACTGTCTCACAAAATTATTTAAGACCACTCTTGTGTAAAAACTACTAACCGCAACAACTGTTAAATAATCTTAAAGATATAATTATATATTTAACATCTTTTTAATTTTAGTATATTTATTATTAAAATACGAGAATACGTCCAATTAAACTAGTCTCTATTTTTATTTTACAAAATGGTTGAATCGTTTTATGATAAAACATTTTTTAATGCTATTACGTCAAATTAATTTATTTGTCAGCATAGGTTATACAAGCAATTAAATTGTAGAGTCCATCTATAACCTTCAAAAGCCATAATTTAATTATGTTCATTCAAAAAAATATACTCTTTTGGTCATGTGTACTTTAGGCCTAACATATAAAATATGTGCGATCTCAGTACTATGTCGTCATACATCTTGTTGCGTTACTTTGTCTGGAGTTTCATAACATCGACTTGAGTGTAACGAATCCCATTTTGTACATCAATAGCTATTCTTAAATCTAGTGCAGTTCTTTTTGCAAGCATGTCACTTATATGAATACATTCTGTCATGTTTTTTAAGACGTGGATATGTAACGATGTACGTTAGAGTATAACAAAATGGAAACGTTATAAACACTTCATTTGATTATATCCATCAAAAGCATAATCGTAAATTAAATCTATAAAACAAAATGAGTTACAAAGATTTAGTTGAACGCATTTATCTACACCATCACGCAAGAGAACAGTCGTAATGCAAATTCGGAAACAATGGCGGGAATTCTTGCGTCTTTAATGATGATATGGCAGAGAAAAGTGACAGTTTCGCGTTAGAAATTAAGCGTAGTTACGCAACTGTGAAACAATTAGCTCGTTAGTGACTTGATAATTATATAAAATTGTGAGTAAAATTGTTATTTTTGTAGACAATGTAGATAACAGCAACGTGATGCGAAAGATTTGTCGAATAAACGACGTTTTATATTCCATATACAAATGAGCTCATTACATACATAGATGTTTCAATAAACTTAATGTGGTACCGCTTCGGAATGTTTTATCGTTAGAGAAGCAAAAGTAAGTTCCGTAGGTACGCTTCGCAAATGAGAGGTTGTAAGATGTCACGAAGCCTTATCCACATTAATCTCAATGCTTTGCGTTTTTGTAACGTTTTCTTCAGTTACATAACATTGCATGATGATGTTTTTTTCTGATTTATTGCAATAGTATTAAGTGTACATAATGCTAGCAACCGCAAGCTGACTTTAAGCTATCCATCACTCAAAACACTGAGCAGACATAAGAGTTATCTGACACCAAAATTATAACTGATACATAACCTCTTACATCATATTGATCAAATATTTTGGCTTAAGTCCGTCTGTTCAAAAGATTATTAAATTTCCTATCTAAAAATAGTATTACTAATGATCTAGTATGTCTCGATTAAATCTGTATCGTGAACTCAGTGGCGAACGTTACAGCTTACATTTAGAAAAGTATTAAAGCGTTTCTTTCAGAAAATATTGACTTACAGCATCTAGGTTAGAAAGTTCGTGTTAGGAATTGATATTTATAATTTTAAATATTATATGGAATATTATCATTGAGATGTCTAAAGATAATTTGATTTGTTTTGACAAAATAAAAGAATTATAGATTTCGATTGACTAAAGGCAAATTGATTCTCTTAAATACAACATTTTTAATACAACACCAACAAACCACAATTATAAAAACATCAAATTTGTTTTATATTATAAAGCCAAAGTGATAACCAGATAGTATAGTATATATATAGTATATATAGCATATATATAGTATAGCCAATAAAAACAAATAAACATAGTGTAATGTCAAAGGCCTTAATAAACATGTGTTGCATTGTATTAGCAAACGTTTACCTGAGTCCCGACTGTCGCGCTTACGCTGTCGCGCTAAAATGAATACTTTTCTAGTAGGTACCTACCTACATATTTTTTATTACTAACAATACGATGATAGGCCTGTAAATTTTATTAATTTTATTTGTAATTCTCTATTGTATTTTTCTGTAAGTGAATGTAAATCTTTAAAAAAAATAAATGTGTAACCATAAAATGCCTTGTTAAACCAGTACTGTAAGTTAGCGCTTATGTTCTCGCGAAGTCCATGGTTAGGGTCAAAGAAATGATTGGGTCTTTCACCTAGGATTTCTTAGTTACTGCTGGGAAATGTAGATACAATTTATTTTAGGGACATATAGTAGGTATGCTCAAAGTAATTGTTCTAGTAATATAATCGAAAAGTGGCGCTCAGTTATTATTAGTGTTTTTCTAACGTGTGGCGTTTTTGAGCGTAAATTCTTGTATGTTACTAACTAGTTACAGCACACACAAAAACGCACACTAACTCATTGCCCGTGGGAAAGTAAGGTGGACAGTTACCTCCCTGCCTACCTAGGGGTAACGTAATTGAATAAAAATGTTCTGTCTTACCCTTCGGCGATGTACAGGCGTGATGTTATGTAGCAAATAATGTTTGTTTGACTTACTGACGACTAAATTGTTAGATCGAGTACTAACATGCTATTAGACTTGATCAATCTGCTCCAATTATCCCCCAAGATAAATAGAAATGAAATTAAAATGATAAATAAGTGCATCACTCCCCAAGTGATGAATGAAGATAATTAAAAATAATTAATGAGCTATAATTGTGATCAGAAATGAATTATTATTTATCGTTTCAGGTATATGTGCAGTGATAGCTTACTTAGACCGCATGGAATACGATGTGTTTCAGTATGATTCAGCTTAAGATGTGCGATATAAAACTCAATTTTTGACTGAAGAATATATTTGAGGGCAATTATGAGTTCGGGTGCAGTATATTGTTATTATTGAGATCTCGGATTCTTAGCCCGGGTCAGGCCAACAAAATGTAATAGAGTTTTTTTGCTAAGATATCTCAACAGCCCGGAGTTAGGAAGTTGGCGGTGTTACACACCTCCGTGCCTCGGAAAGCACGTCAAGCCGTTAGTCCTGCGTCTGATCTCTCTTCAATCATGTCGGATTGCCGTCCCATCGAATCATGACAGTTAGGGAACAGAATGTGTACTTGTGCTCTAATATCTCCTGCGCAGATGGCCAGTCTCCGTTAAGATTGACCGCCGTAACCGAAATTCGGTCTGGAGGAAATTATTGTTATTATTTTTGGGAATTTACTATAGTAGCAATGTCATTGGCTAAGAATACGGCATTAAGCTCGCCTGCTATGACTTGAGATATAAAACATAACTGTCAAAAAGTGGTTGTAATTTAGTGCTGTCTGCCTCTTCGGATATCGAAGCGAGAGATAACGCACTATTATAAATATAAGTGTATATTCTCTTTACGCATTATCATCCTTTTAATGTTTGAGCCATTGATGTTTATATATCAATGGTTTGAGCACATAATTATGTAACATACTTGTATCTTTGAAATTTTATAAGTGTTCTTTATTTTGTCTTAAGCTTGTTATCTTTTTGAAATATGTCAATATACTTACTTCTGAATAATTTTGTACCGGGTTTCAGAATTTTAAATGTTAAAATCAGGGCTTTTAAAAATAGACTGAGTGAGAATTCTTACATTAACTTTTTTATTTTTACACCTGATCAGATCACAAGTACACCATTTAGTGTTATGCAGAGAGTTAAAATATTTTATTATGTTACTATATTTAAATAAATGCTGTTATTACATATTCGATTTTGGTTATGTTACTATACTGTCCATTAGGTTAAGAATCTTTAATGATAGCTTAATTATAGGAAAATAAGTAATATATAATAATAATAAAACTAGTGTTGAGACACGAAAAATAACTAAATATAAAATTAGTTTATAGTAACACCTTATTTTACTCATTATTAATTTTCTTCTGGATTTCATGAGCAGCAAAGCTTTCCACGATCACTACTGGATCTGGCTACACAGAAGTTATATATAGTAATGGGTGTGCAGATGAGATTAGTTCCACACCTTATTCCAATTTTAAGTTTTTAGAACTTTTTACATTAAGTACATCAAACATTACGTTTACTATAAGTATATCTGTAACGTTACAATAAATGTGTACCACACACCTTGTGCACCACAGCAATCTCTATTTAAATCACCAATCAACACAAACGTAACAAGTAACTAACTGACGAAACCTAAAGCAATTATAACGACCTTAGGCGCATAATGAATCAAAAGTAAATTAACAAAGAAAATCTCATGATAGATAATAGAACACTATTTCTGTATCGCAGACACGACATTACAGATTTAAACCTTATTACGTTCAGTAAAAGGCTGTTTTACAACGGCAAAGATTATCGCACTTCATATAACTTATAGTAAACCAGATTTTACCCGCGGCTTCGCTCAAATTAATAAAAAAAATTCATTAAATTTCCATTCCTCGAGAATAGTACTTTTTTCTGAATGAAAATTTTTTGAACCCCTGACACCGTGTATACACATTTCATGATGATCGGTTGAGTACTTAAGGCGTGAAAGCTTAACAAACAAATAAACTCTCATTTGCATTTATAATATTAGGAAGGATTTGGAGAGAATAGATTAAGAAAATTTTGCTACTGACAAAAGTTTATCTGGCGCAAAGCATTATTGAATAGTGCGTTACTACAAGGCATGAAAAGTAACACTAGAAAATCACTCTTCAATTTATTTGCATTGCTTTAAATAATAGTTCCATTTTAAAGTAGTTATACGTTACAAATAACATTTAAAATATACTTTCAAATAAGCATAAAACTGTACGGATTGTTTGGAAGCTATTATTTAATAATATTTAATATTTACAACATTTACAAATTATTATAATAAAAACAATTCTTAATGCAAATTACTACTTGCGAGTTTAATTCATTACCTTAGTCGCAGTTACATCCCTGCTTACTTTATTGTTGTACATGACTTGTATCTAAGCCCACATTGTATTTTTTTTTTTCATAATCTGTCGCCTATTTTTGCTCTAAGGCTTAAGCAGAAGTGGATTACACCTAAACTTTTTAATCTCTATTTTTAGGCTCCTCGTATAAGGAGTGAGCCTATCGACATCTACCGGGTACAGAAACCGTGCTACTGCTCAGAATTGCTTTACACAAATACCCAGTGATACTCTACCCATCTCAATAACCGGACCTTACTATCGTACGCTTAAAAGAAACGCACATTATACCACAGGACCACCAAAGCAGGCAATTTTTTATGTCATAATAATTTACATAATTTTATGTCATAATAATGTCATAATAATTTACATAATTTTATGTCATAATAATGTCATAATAATTTACATAATTTAATAACCTTTGACTATTGCACAAAGCCAGCTTATTGTTAGATCATAAAATTAATATACGTAAAGCCCACACAAGCTAACACTTACATAGCTTTTCAATAAAACCATTCCATTATATTATTTGCAATCTTCTTTACGGCATCAATGCCTATTGACAAATTGACTGTAATTAGTTTCTATAGCTTTCGCATCCTAACTAATATTATAAATGCGAATGTAAGTTTGTTTGTTTGTTGCGCTGTCAGGCCTTAACTAATCGACCGATTATCTTGAAATTTCGCATACACGTAGACAGTGGAACAGAACAGGACTTAAGGTACCTTTAATCCAGAAACAACTAACCTAACTTACTTTTACACGAGCGAAGCTGCGGGCAAAAACTAGTCTATACTAATATTATAAAGAGGAAAGATTTATTTTTTGTTTGTTGGTTTGTAAGGATATAACTCAAAAACTACTTAACCGATTTTAAAAATTCTTTCCCAATATTGTCTGTCTCCCCGTGACCATGGCTGCTGTAAAGCAACCGAAACGTCGAGGAAAAGTGTAAACTTAAATATAAGTAGTTTTAATTCATTTAAATAGCTTAAATTGTGGTAAAGTTCAATAATAGTAGTGTTAAGTATAGTTTAAAATTATGTAATAAAAGTGTTTTAAAATAAACAACGCTACAAAATCCGTATAAAGTAGTTTAATTTCAAAATTCTTTCACCGTTTCAGCTGTATTATCACCGAAAAATATAGGCTATATTTTATTTAAAAAACATTATGTTACTAACATAACCTAACCTAACATAGATCTACGCGGGTAAAGCCGCGAGCAAAATCTAGCAAACAAATAAAATGATGGCATTAATTAGTGTTCGCCTGCCTATTGCTCATTATAATAATGTTTTATGATTTACTGTGTGGAAAATAATAGATAACTTACTCTGTAAAAGTTTCTTGTGACGCAACATCTGTTCGATGTTGTAATGTCAATAATTAAATCATGTAGTTTTAGCATTATTAACTTATATGTTAATGCCAAACACCTAATGACACAATAAGATAGTAAATTGCGTGCTTTAACATCCCATGTGATAATATATAACTTAAAAGCCATTTATCTGAATTATTAGATGAGCAAAGTTAGCTGTTGTTATCTATATTTGCTACTGGATTGTGCTTGCGGCGTAACGCGCTTTAATTTAGATTATGTCAATAAATTTGTATCCCTCGGAAACATTATTATTTTTCTGGAGGCATAGTAACTTATTTCCTTTAAGAGCAGCGATAGCTCAGTGGGGAGACCAACAGACTGCAATGCAGAGGGTCTCGGGTTCGAACCCGCGTCGCGCACCTCTGACTTTCGGAAGTTATATGACTTTTCGAAATTATGTGCGTATTGATTGACAATAATTATCGCCTGCTCCGTGCCTCGGAAAGCACGTTAAACCGTTGGTCCCGGCTGCCATGAACATCTATGGCAGTCGTTATTGGGAGAGTGTCGGCACAAAAGATCCCACTGGGTCGAAGTGTCGCCGGTCTGCACTGACTGGCCCCCGCATAAGATAAGATAAGATAAGATAACTTACTTCCTTTTCTGTAACCCGGACAACGTGTATTTGAAATTTTGTGAACGGTCAAGTAGATAAAGCGTGGAAGCGTAACAAACAAACTCACATTAGAAGTTTAGAGACTTTGAGGGTTAGCACTGTGCCTAGGTAAGTTTCAGACAATTGCTAAATGCAATTTTCTGCAGAATAGAGAAAAGTGAAAGAGAAATTTAAGCAAGCTTTAATTGTATTTCTAGTTTAATATATACATATGTCTTACTCCTATATCTACAAAGGATTCATCATCATTTTAGCTGAAAGACGTCCACTGCAGGACGTAGGCCTCCTCCATGGCTTTCCACACAAACGGTCTTGAACCACCCGCAACCAACCGCTTCTGGCGACTCTTACTACTTGGTAAAACCGACAGGTAGTCGGTCTACCTTTCGGGGAGCCTACCCCTGCTACGTCTTCCGGTACGTGGCCGCCGCTCAAGACCTTTCTGCAACAACGGCCGTCGTTTCTGCGCCTTATGTGCCCTGCCCACTGCCGCATCAGCTTGGCTATCCGGTGAGCTATAACATCAACTTTAATGTTCCTGCGGATCTCCTCATCTCTGATTCGATCCCACAGGGAAACCCCGAGCATAGCTTTCTCCATCGCCCTCTGAGTGACTTTCAACCTTTTGATAAGGCCCACATTAAGCGACAACGTCTCTGATCCGCGAGTCATCACTGGCGACACACACTGGTCAAAGACTTTCGTCTTGACGCACTTTGGTATATTGGACGCGAAGATATGTCGTAGCTTCCCGAAGGGGTAAAAGTCACACGCACTTTTCATCAACTATAGTCTTGAGACCCACGTAATAGGTGACGAGCCTATTGCCGACTAGCGGGCACAACCGCCGTACTGTTGCTGCAAGTTTCTTGACAGAAAATCTCAATAACACTTTACCTGGCCCATGAATCAACCCTGAGTCTGCACAATAGTCGCATTCGCTACGGCTACGTCACCGAAGTAGAATCAGAGAGATGAATGAGGTTACCAAAACCTCTTATGTAGACGTTGTGCTGTCAGTAAGAGGTTTGTCTTTTAAATGGTTGACTACGATCCCATGATTTTATGTTTATACATCATGGATATACGTTCTTCTAAACCTTACCTACCATCCACGCAAGAGTAATCTAAATGCTAACATAGTCGAATGAAGATTAATTGGTCGGGCGGGACGATATCTGATGACGATCGTAAAACACGTTGATCATGATTATCATAATTATGATAGAGTAGCCATCTTATAACTTATACTGATCAGCACCTGCACATATAACCATAATATTATGATCAGTATTTTTTTTAAATTATGACAGTGCCTATCCAAAGCAAATTGCAAAAGCTTGACTAGTTTATGCTAAAATATTTAAATCACTAATTTATCGCAAATTATCACCAGTTTATAGTTTAGTGCAGAAACTGTAGTATTTATTTAGTTCCTTATGATGTATTTTATTATGTTTTACGTATAACTCTAGGGCCATGCAACAATTGCTCCAAAGCATAGGCTCAGTGCGTCAAAAGATAGTTTCGATTAATTACTTATTATATACAATATGACGCAATACAACGCGCTGAGAATTTTGCTTGAAGCTTCAATTTTGTGGCTTTTGAGTAAAGCTAAACTATATTTTTTTATATGTTACTATATAATATAAAACATAAATATTACATTAGAAATATTTATTCTGTAACGTTCTTCACGATATATGTACCTAATAGAGCCGCCAGGCTCTATTAGGTACATAATATATCCACACAATACCGAAGTATGAACTTACCATGTACGCTTAAAAAAATAACCAACTACAAGATATTATTTATACTATTATATATTTAATTTACAACGGATCGAAACCAAACATTAATCAATATATTAGTAACATTACCTTGTCATATAGCAGTCACTACCATAAAAAACTTCAATACCCACTGCTAAGTGTTCGTCACAATATTTACACATCATTATGATTACTAAAGAATTAATAAAGCCATACACCATCTTACTAACAAGATGCCGCGCCTTGTTATGACAAAGATGAATGGAGCTATTTTATGATATACTTGTAGTGCATAATAGACAGTATAGTCACAATACTGTATTAATTGAAGTAGCTAGACACGGTTAAATGAATATTTGACTGCACGGATCGCGTAATTGTTTAAGTATTGTGCGTTCCATCCCCTCACGGGACAAAAATTTGTGTAATCCCCAAATAGTTGTTCTGAGTCTGAGAGTTCTTTGTGACCGTTGTTTGAATGTTTGTAAAGTTCTCCGCGAGACAGGAAATATTCCTAATGCGGTAGTTCTCTTTAAAAAAAAAGAACTCTCCGAGAAAGATACATGTATTTTTTAATACGTCTCGGAAACGTGATATGTCATCACGTTTCCGAGATCACTAACCCAGATCTGATAATATTAATAAATTGATCCATCGAGTTATTTATATGCAGATCACAGCATAAAACCAAATAGCTTATGTTTAACTTATCACCAGATATAGTAAAATATAACAGTTAAAAATAGTAAATGATCACCAAATTGCACAGCAAAATATATTTAAAGAGATCAAAATAAGTCGACGGAGCCCCGCTTCGCGAGGCTCCCATTTTTGGGTGGGTTTAAGAAGGAACCTAACATAACCTAACCCTTCCGAGACGGAATGCAGTGATTTGAGGCGTATAGGTGATCGTTATGATATATTTTAGTAAGCATATTTTGCTATTTTTGGTGGTCATTATATTTAATCCCAAACCAAATTCCACTAACATAGTACTAGAGACACACTTATCGATTTCTATACAATAGAAGCGTGACATAACAACAGATTTTACGGCTTTTATAGGTGTTTATTTGAAAAACGCTGATTTAAAAGTATTATTAAACTATTTAAATTTGAAATGTATCCTTGCCGCGACATTACGATTGATTCAGCGATGGGCACAGGTTATATTATTATAGTGTATTATCTATGGTCACAGGAACACTAAGGTCGACTAAGATTGTAGTCACCTCAATGTCTTGAAGTGCCACTTCATTGTGACACTTTAAAACATTAGAAAAATTTTTATAGTTTAGTTAAAGTCTAAGAGTCGTGTTTTAAATATATATGCCACGATAATATTCATTAAAGTAATTTAATTTAAAATAATAGTATTTTTTTAATTTATTAATTATTATATTATAATTCATTAAGTAATATTTAATTTATTAAGTATTTTGGCACTTATGTTGTCAAAGTGATAGTTCTTGCGGTACTTAGCGCCATCTATCAATTGATACGATTATAAATAGAAGCACCGCATTGCGTAACATTCCGTGTTTCAAACCATAAATCATTACAAAGAATCCTTTTGAGTAATGACATTACGCTTTCTTCATGTATAAGGAAAGTTAACATTTAACCTATTATCCAAAGAAGATCAAAACAGAGCTGGAGTTAATGATACCTTTAGCCCATTCTGCATAAATAGAAACACCAAATATTAAATCATGTTCGGGTACCTTGAAATAACTACACTTCTAGACAATGAGATGACCACCATCTTAGTCATCATCTGCTGAAAATCTACCAAAACTTCGGAAAACTGAAAATATAAATATGTTAATCATTTTAAAAACGTCTAAATTTATTGTGTCTTAAAATAAATCGCGATGAAATAGGTACATAGTTTAATTTCAATGTCAACCTTGCTGTAGACTATGTTTGTTAAAAATGATCTGCAAAATCGTGAAAATAAATATATTAATAGTTTATAAACGTCTAAAATTAGAGTTCTAAACCGCGAAAAATACATAGCAGTTTAATTTTAATTACAATCTTGCAACCATGATTGCTAAAAAGTATCCGCCAAACTATAAATAAAAAATAAAACCACGTGCCAAGACTATACACTAAAATAACTTACATAAAACGCAGTTCAATATCAAACCTTAAAGGTAAAATAAAGTCGTTAATAATGAAACAGTTTTAAAAGCATATAATGGTCTGTGACCTCAAGCGTAACAGACACCGTATAAATTTAAGTGAAATGTTGATTACGTATAAAATTATGTGATTATTATAATATTAATATTCATATAACTAGTTAACTGGTGACATTTATGTATCATGTAACTGTATTAAGAACCATTATGATTATATAAATTGTCGATCTGCATCGACGCTGTCTGCCTACATCTGCATAGCGGTAAGCATACTGCTTATATCGAATACGTATTAAAAATATACTGTCAGTGAAATACACAATATTGCCTTACGTTATACAATTGTACTTATTAATATTAAACTATTTTATGCAAATGTTATCGTTTAAGCAGTGTTCTAAAATATAAATGTTAAAAGCCGTATAAAGTAGTTTAACTGAATACAAAGATGGGTAGGCTCTGGTGTCGACGCTACGTGTATCGATACCCTTGCTCTATCACATCTTCTCAACAGGGCGTGTTGTGCTGGCGCTGATGCTGCTTTTAACTCAAATGGCGAGTGTACGAAAACCTGGAAGGAAATTATGTTTTTGATATGTTTTTGAAACGCTAGGGCGATGGGGTTCGAGTGCTCGTGTTCTATATATAGTGTGAGTCTCCATAATATGCACATATTAAAATATACATAGAAGGGTAATAGGGTCCGGAGTGCCATTATTTAACAGTTGATAAATAATATTATAATAAGCTTGTAAATATGTATTTTGTACTGTTAGGTAGCTAATACGATAAATAAATAATAGTTGATAAAATTAGAAACACGCTTTATTAACCCATTCGCTGTCCCGTGATAGACACAATAGAAAATCTATTGTTATGTATCATATGTGATTCATCGGACAGGGAACCTGTTAAATTAATTAATTAAATTTAATAAAGCATGTTTTTTTGTTTTTTTTAACTATTAAGTATTTATTTTATAATATTGTCTTCTGTTTACGCGAATGTTATTCATTGAAATTAAACTACTAACTTTTCAAAAAATTTTGTAACAGTGTCAAATAAACAACGCGATAAAATCCGTATATAGTAGTTTAATTTCAATATTTATTTATATATTTAAACTATTATCTACTTTTATTTTTATTTATATTTTCAATAAATTATTGTATTGTCATTGGTCCTCGATAAGTGTGCAAAGTTTCAAATCAATCCGTCGGTTTGAAAGGGGTGAAAATCACGTTCAAAGATTCCGTTACATAGATTCATAGATACATAGACACATAGATATATACATACCAAGCTAATAAAAGCGTGTTAAAAATAACTTGAATTGATAAAAAAGGCAGGTAAAGGGAGCGTTGTTTTGAGAAAATCTACAATTATTGTAAAAATTCTTGAAACTATGCAGAATTTTGTTACAAAAGCTATCGTAATTTTCAATTAAGCACAGTTTATTTCCCAATTTTGATTTTATAAGCATGCCTCATTATTTCTTATAATTATTAAATTTGTTTTGTTGTTATATCATTTAGTTTAAAAGTTATACCGTTTTGTTTACACGAGGGTCACATTAGCGAACAATAAATTTAAAATGCCATATTCTTTTTATTTTATGCTTTTTAATTATGGTTTTTGTCAATAAAATTAAGCATAGTTTCCCTTCTTTTAATATGTGCACATTATGAAGACTCACACTGTATAGAAATAGCGAAAAGGCTGTTGATTTGGCAAAGGGAAGTCAGTTCAAAAGCTACATTTAAAAACTTGTACGGATACACCGCAATCAACAAAAATTGAAATTACCAAATATTTAAACCACGTTACGCACATCTAAAATCTTAACTTTTAACTTTTGTCATCTTTATGTGTACTGTAGTTTATGCATTACATAAATAGGTGATCTTAACATCCGGTGAAATAAAAAACTAAGCATCTATATTTCTTACTAATTAAATATCCCATTGTATGCTAATTGAAGATGGCAACACGCCACCGATTGCACTATTGGTGCAAATCTATGCATTTTATGCTGGAGCGGCCCGAAACAAACAATACCGCCGCCCCATAAAAAATTACAACTAAACAATCTTATGTTGGGATCTTGCAGTGAGAACTGTAGGTGAAAATTAAAATGTATATCGGAATCATCGAGCCAAATGAAAAAACTTACCTCGTAGTATTTCCTATAAAAATTACATTACTCCGTCCTTTGTGAAATGGATTAGGACAATCAAGAGGCTACGAACCGAAATTCGCGAGGTATTTCGGAATAAATGTGTTTCAGGCCACCCAAAATTTATTTCCTTATAGAGACAGCACAACGATACGTTTTTAAATGATTGAAACGCACTCAGGCCTTGTATTACGGTAACCGCTTAGTATAAGATAACCAGTACGTTTTTTCGCCACAACTTGGTAATTGGCTGATAATCAGTCTAATGACTGCAGCATGTTATTTTACTTACTTTATGTGTGGTTTATCACTTAATTGACGAGTCTATTATAGAAGAGTACTTGCTTTTAAAATACAATTTGTATAAAATCGTTCTGTAATATTGACACGAAATATAGAAACACACTGACTCGACTATGTTTTATACTTCAATAGTCTCAATTTATGATTTGTCATTCGTTTATAACGACAATACTATTGTTATATAATCTACAATTTGATACAGCGTGTAACACTAATATGATTAGATCATATTTTAGGGGCCACCCATATATAAAACTTAAATGCCCCTTAGATATAGAGTTTTCTTTTTTAATGGGGTCACCCCAATAAACAACCTAAAGCCTGGAGTTGTCTAATTATTCAATGATATTGTAACGAAACTATTCTTTAATAATTGTTACAATTATGCCAATTAATATTTTATGCCAATCAAAAAAATCTAAATTTAACGTACAATTAAAACAGAAACTCATTAAATTTAATATAATATTATTAATCTATTTATAACATTTAATTATCTTCATGTAAAATGTAACATATTTAAAAAAATATATATTTAATCGTTACCTTTAAGCATGACTATATTTTTTTCTATACATGCTGTATAAGATTACTCCTTTTCTGCTACACGCCACAGTAGCCAACGCTACTGCATGTTAGCATTTGCTAAAAAGAGAGAGTACAACAGCGGATAATAATAAAATATGACTATTTATAAATAAACTGCTTAGTTAACACATTCATATCAAATCGAAACTTTCCTTCACACATATACAACTGCATACGACTCTCACATGAAAATTTGGTTCTTATTTTGTGCACCATAAGATACATTATAGCCCAAGAATATTTACCGTACCAAATTTAGTTGTGATACGTGCAATGATATAAAGTAATTGTAATGCTTTATCAGTCTTATGCCCATTCAGATATTTATTTTGTGATTACCTATTTAGCTGGCAGTTTTATCGAAATACTTTCAATAATAACTTTCAGTTTATCGTAACTTAACTAGCCTTACTCACTTTTTATTTAGTTTTTTATTTCTCTCAAATCTTCTCATACTTCTATATCCGTTGATTTTTCGAACCATACCTTTATTTTCGACTCTCGCACTAGGTATAGTTTCTATTTCGCGGGGGACTTTACAAACATTCTACAACAGACACAAATAACACCCATACTTGGAACAACTAGGTATTTGTGAACCATACAATTTTTTGTCCCATATGGGGATCAAAACTCAGCGCTGTGGTAATTAGGAGATATCCTCTTAAATCACTACGTCAATACTCCCTACTAGTAAAAGCACTCTTCCGAGAGCTAAAGGCATTAAGCCTTCAGCTCATCCTGCGCCCGTCAGGCATAGCGTATTGCTTAACATCAGTAGGAATTAAATCTTGTTACACAATAAGAAAACATAGATCATATAAAATATATAAAAAGATCTTTAAAATATAAAAAAACAGTGATATCATCATTAGATTGCCAGATAGGGGTCTCGTGTTCGACCCCACGGCACGGATCTCATACTATTCGAAGTTAATTATAATTGCTTGTTTTAACAGACAAACATCGTGATGAAACCTGAACATCTGAGAGTTCTCCAAAATGTTTATAAGCAGATTACGTCAGAAATTACTTTGAAACGTAACACGAGTTTCTAATGCAGCCTGTAAGTTTGACTTTCATGATATTATGTTGATCTATTGGTCACTGACAAACGACGAGGCTAGATTGCTCGTATTTTTGTCAATTAACAAGTATATTGACTTTTTCGAGTCTAACATACATTAATGGCCTGACCAGTCAGAACGTTTTGGTTTAATAAATCTCTGTATCAAAAGATACCATAAGAGCCATGGTTGGAAGCTTTATGTGTTCTTCTATACACTTCTATATACTTCTTTATGTGTTACAATTGATTGTATTTCCTGATAGAAACTCAAAAACACTTAATCCAATAAAATCTGAGACTTCTAGTTCAAAATCTGCCTAAGCAATCCCACGTAAACCTCTGGTGCAAAGTAACAATCAAGTGATCAAATTCTTGCTTAATTTATGGAGTCAAAACATATTTGCAAGAAAATAATGGGCATAATCAACATGACACTTTCGAGCACTACCGACTAAGAGTTATGCATGCTAAGTTGTTTAAGGTTGGACTCATGGCTCTCAAAGAAATCCTCAACCTACTTTACGCACAAAGAACCGTTTTTGTGTATTTTATGAAATGTTGACCAACAACCACACTTAAGAACATTTTGTCTCAGAAAACATTACATATAACAATAGAAAATGGCTGCGTTATCGTTTTGCATACAAATCACATGTATGCAAACACGACGAATCAAAACAACAATCAAAGGATCTTGTGAAAACATTCGCTGTGAGAATCAAACTCGCTTTACTCAATATATTATGCAAGTTTATCTATCTATTACAGTCTTTTTATAATGATAATATACCGCTGTTTATAACTGGGTTACTGCTGGGTAAGGGTCTCTTCTCAGTTTTAGAACGCTTAGGCTAGTTTAGTACACCAAGCTGGCCCAGTATGTGTAGACAGGTTTTACACATATGAGGTACATTATAGAGAACTCTTAATTATTATTGTCACTTAAATGTCCTCTTGTTCTACTTCCTACAAACATCATAGATGTGAAAGTTTGTGAAGATATTTGGATGTTTAGTATTCAATCTCACAAATGCCATTAAATAGAATGTGGATAGTACTAGACATATATACTCGTAGATAGACCGTGTACTAGATTACCACATAGGATACATTGTGTAGCTGTATTAATTCCCGTGGTGTTAACGGTAGCGGAGCCTCGTGGAGTAGCTTCGAAAAGTAAGAAATGCGTGCTGTAGGTTCGAAGTCGAGACCAATTCCTGACAGTCCAATGGTTTTCCCTCTAAGCTAAGACCTTTTTAAATTGATCTTTTAGCTTTTATCTGCCACTTTGTAAGCGTGGAATTTGGAAGTAGGTACCTATCTATATTTTCTTTTTTTGGATGTAAGATTAACCTGATCTACACACATAATACTCAACTTTTAAACAGCGTATCAAGGTGAAACATGCACCAGATATTAAGTTACTTTTGCAACAATACAACTGGATAAACCGCATTCCATTTCATGTAGGCGTTTTTGCGTGATGCGCGAACAAACATACAGACAGACTGACAAAACTTCTTAAGTATGTACTCGATCAGTTACAATTTTATTATTTTATTTTGTTCGGAAAACTTACATTGTATATAACAGCAAATACAACATGTGTTAAAGTTATGCACCATTTACATGTTTTCGCAGATACACAACAAAAAAGCTCGTTATATAATACTAATCTTTTTGGAAAATGGTAATGAGAGGAAAATTAAACAAATTAAAAATTAACAAAACAAATGTAAATTACACATTATGAATGAATCAGCTTGAGAACCATGCCTTTGTTAATACTTTATTAAATGATGTGATTTCGAGTTAAATAAGTCTAGTTTGTACTGCAGGTATCTCAGAAATCTACGTTAGGTTGATTCCAACCTCTCCCTATAAATATTGTCCCGTGGAGTGGAATCCACTTGTGAGCGATACTCAAGGATACTACGCACCAATGAGCAATAGAGAATTTTCAACACTTTCAAATTCTTAAATTATGAGCTCGATCTAAGTACGAAACCCATCCTAGCTTTTTTTTCCATTAGCTTTTTTGGCAATATGGGCAATATGCTTTTCATCGTGTATAATACCTAAGTCTCGTACCTCGTCCACCTGTTACAAGTCATGTCCCCTAATGGAATACTTAAATTGCGTTGTTTTAACTTTGCGAGTAAACGTTATAAAATAACATTTATTAATGTTCAAGTATAATTTATTGATAAAGCAATATTTTACATTATTGTATATTATAGCAATGTTATATGTATAGATTCTATCTTCTTATCCCTAGCCTTTATTATTCCCAAGTCACTCGGGGTCGGCTTTCTAGTCTAACCGGATTTGACTGGATATCAGTTTTTTTACGGAGCGGCTGCCACCTGACCTCTGCAACCTGTAGGCTAACGATACCCTGAGGCTAGACCAGTGTCAGGATATTAGAGGGCACTGACTTCCCAATAACGACTGCCATAGATGTTCATGGCAGCCGGGACCGACGGCTTAACGTGCTCTCCGAGACACGGATATGTATAGATTCTATATATGTAAATAATAATGTAATATAAGTAACGTAATTACTTACTAAAGTGGTAAACTAGCTCTCATCCCGACTAATGTTGAGCAATGACTGATGCAATCTTATACAAGCTTGTAACATCAAATATCACTAGTAAGTTGTCGATATGATTATAATATACCTACTCTGTCTGTATTCTTATTGCTCTCTATGATATTCTGACTATTTAGATAATAATTTAGGTGTATTTTCCAAACCTGGTGTTAACTTGATAATTGTTGAAAATGTTGGAATTCCAAACATATGTCAAAACATATTGTGGCTGCCGATATGCTGCTGAGACTCAATATGTTTACATTTTATAGGTACTTACGTCGCGTTTGGAAATATGTCCGAATGTGTAGATGTCAATACGGGTCATCATGCGGCTATGTATGTCATAATTACGGCACTACAACAAAAAGCGGTAAAATATTCTATTATGTCTTGTTTGTTCATTCTATTTTGAACGTTTTAGATCAAATCAACGAAAACTAGATAATCAAGATAAAATTTACAAATCATTCCAACTTAAGAAAATAGTAGTTTCTCTCTCTACACTTATGCAATCGCTCTTATTTAATTAAACAGAATTTACGTAAAGCGTAGTGAGTAGTACAATATTATATGTTTATTTACTTAATATATACAACATAATATATATACGTTTAAGTAGCAAAGTATGCTGATTTTCTGGTTGAAAGTTATTTTAATTACTTTTTTATGATGATATGATACATCTTTAATTTTGTAGAGATTAGGCTTCTTATAGCGGTTACACACGGTGGTTTTTTTAGCGATTCTGTAGCGAGTCAATAACGAGTCAGTAGCGATACAATTAGTAGTCATCAACCTTTACACACATGTGCGACTTTAAGCAGCAATACATTGGCGATGCAGCCGAATCTATCTATCTATATATATAAAGGAAGATGTCCTGACTGACTGACATAGAGACAACTCACAGCCTAAACCGCTGGTCGTAGGAACTTGAAATTTGGAGAGCATGTGTGTTTTAATTTGTAGGGGTGTACTAAGAAAGGATTTTTTGAAATTCCACCCCTAAGGGAGTGAAATAGGGGGGTGAAGTTTATATGGAATTTTCTCATTTCTGGACTTATAAGTATTAGGTATACAAGTTATTGATTATAATTGAAAATGACCTGTGTAGGTAAAATGGACAAAACTCCCCACAAAAAGGTAAAATGGGGGGAGGGGTAACGTTTGTATGGAAATTTTCTCATTTCTGGATTTAGAAGTATAAAATTGGTATATTGGGTCCTGATTACAAACAAAAATGATCTATGTATGTGTAGTGGACAAAACTCTGCCCTAGAGGGGTAAAATGGGGGGTAAAGTTTGTAACGAAATTTTCTAATTTCTGGACTTAGCAGTATGAAAATTGGTACATAAGTTTTCGATTACAATTGAAAAATATATGTGTAGGTGAAAGGATAAAACTCTCCCCTAAAGGGGCGGAAGGGGGGATAAAGTTTGTATGAAAATTTTCTCACTTCTGGACTTAGAAGTATGGGAATAGGTTTATAAGTTCTAAATTGCAATTAATAATAAAATATAGTAGTTTAATTTCAATGAATAACATTCGCGTAAACAGAAGACAATATTATATGTATAGATTATAAGGATGTACTTATCCCAGCAGCGATGACCCACGGATATGGAATTTTTTTCGTCGCTTTGTCATGTTTTAATACCCGTCATTGATTGTAGTTTATTAGGTTTTGATTACGAAAACGACTAGCTGTAATTTTAATTAGAATGTTACAAATTCACTCATACCCGATATAACAATATTCTAGATAATATATTATCCTAACTTCCTAATCCTAACTAATATTATAAAAGGAAAATGAGTTTGTTTGTTTGTTACCTTTTCACGCCTAAACCACTGAACCGATCATCCTCAAATTTGTCAGGTGTACAGAAACGGACATAGGCTACCTTTCATCCCGAAAAAAATACTGTTTCCGAGGAAACCAACAATAAAGTTCTTATGATAATAGATGGCGCCAAGTGTCTTTCGAATCATGATTGAATTATATTATTACAAGCAGAGTACAACCCGAATTGATTGTGAAAGTCTAAATTAACGCGAGCGAAACTGCGGTCAAAAGCTAGTGTTTTTATATATTCACAAGAGCGACGGATTGTATCTGACTGTAAACAAACCCAATGGAATCGATGTAAAATCTATAAATTGTTAAGGTCACATAGAAGCGCATTTAATGCTTGTATCGCAGAAAAAGTCGTTGTTTGAAAACTTATTTAGATTTATTCATTAATCAATAATATTAATATATAATTAAATGATTTTTCAAAACGAATCAGATAATATTGAAAATGATCTAATATTTATTTTCCAATTATTTATTTATAATATTTATGTTAAATACTTATCACCTCTAGTTATCAGAGAAGTAGAAACTTGTGTGATAAGTAGAGTAAATAACTATGTTTTTGTAGTGTGAACCCTGAGCCTATGGAAATATATATATTGTACTAAAGAGCGGATTTTGCGCAATATACAATTTCGCAAATATCCGCTCTCAATCAGTTATGGTGTCAATAAGAATAAATTTATACTCTTGGCTTTGCGATTTACAAAATCCTCGAGTTCATTTTATCGCAAAAATATGCCCTTAATCTATATATATATAAATCTCGTGTCACGGTGTTTGTGGTCGCACTCCTCCGAAACGGCTCGATCGATTTTTATGTTTTTTTTATGTATTAATGTTTTAGGTAGGTACTGAAAATAGTTGTTATAAATTAATTATAATCTATGAAATATAATTTAAAGACTTAATTTCACTTGAACCCCAAAAGTATAGATTTTGCATTAAGTAGCCAGATAGCAATTTGCAGCTTAGCTATATCTAACAATAAATCACATAAAAGAGAAATATCAATAAAAACATGTCTGTTTTACACAAAGCGTGACCGGACTACTTTCTTACTTTCATGAGTTTAGGACAATGCCGCGACTGGTCTGCTGACCGATAAAAAATGCATTGAGCTACTTACTTGGTGCATCGAACCGTGCATCTGATGATATCATGCCACACAATACAAGTATACTGATAAATATCTTCTAACAGCAATCCCATTTACAGCAAGTGGAAATGGTAAGATTAAGTAAATGACAGAAAGTGGTATAGAATACTAGCTGACCTGGCAAACGTTGTTCTGCCATATACATTATTTCTTAGCGGATGAAATATACTTTGCGACCTTTTTCTCATCCCAAAAAAATATACATAAAAAAATTTCATAAAAATCGGTCGATCCGTTTCGAAGGAGTGCGATCACAAACACCGTGACACGAGATTTTTATATACATATCTATATAAAGATGTTGATGTCTATATACTAAAGTTATTTCTGTGTAATTAAACTTGTCAGTACCTTAGATTTTGCAAGAAGGGAAATCTATGAACAACTTAAATTGCTTTCTATGATTACTGTTTAGCTCTCCTTATACTTGTCTGGCTTATGCAGGTCCCAGAACATGCGGTATAGCCTTCTCCTGCCATCTTCCAGTACTTGCAGTACTTTAATTCACACGATGCTGTGTAAACTTCTCAGAGCCTTTTTGTAATGTGAATTCGAACCTACACTCCTTTTACCCATGATTGTGATATGAAGCGAATACTGTAGCGCCAAAGTTTTAGTAAAAACAGAGACATCGAGCTAAGACCTTGCACATACATCTCCACCCCATGATCTTATCTTAGTAGCTAACCTAATATACGCCATCAATCTAATCATCCTAGAACTTTTTTTTAGTTACCTGATTTTTCTTATAGTACGCGTTCAAAAATATGTTCTTTATTCTCTTTATTTTCCTAATAATGCTTTGCCTATTTTGTTTTATTTAACTCACCGCCATCAGTTTCTTTTGCAAATTGGATACCGAAGATTGTTTTCAATGCCATGGAAAATTGATCAACGTAAAAAGTACAATGGTACATTAGGTTTTAATAACTATAACATATTTACGCCAAAAAGTATTCAACTATTGAGATCATAACTTTTTATGAGCTTGTAGCTAAAACCTGACCAACAAAATATTTTATAAGCAATCATGTTTGATTGAAGTGCAAAAAGTTTTAATGAACCGTATACTATCACTACAAATCTTTAAAAATATAATGAAAACTAGCTGTCCTAGCTGTATGAAATATACTTTACAACCTATTCTCATACCTACCTAAACAAATTCATAAAAATCGATCGAGCCGTTTCGGAGGAGTGCGACCACAAACACCGTGACACGAGATTTTTATATACATATATATATATACATATATATAGATTAAGGGTATATGGCAAATTTTTTGCGATAAAATGTGCTCAAGGATTTTGTAAATCCCAAAGCCAAGAGTATAAATTTATTTTTATTGACAACGTAACTAATTGAGAGCGGATATTTGAGAAATTGTATATTTCGCAAAATCCGATATTTAGTTACAGCATCAATAAGAAAATATATGTATTTCCATAGGCTCAGGGTTCACACTACAAAGACATAATATAGTTATTTAACTCTAGTTATCACACAAGTTTCTACTTGTCTGATAACTAGAGGATGATAAATATTTTTCTAAATGCCATTGTAGTTTATATCTTGGTAATACGAATGTACCGACTTACCCAAGAAACTTTCATCAAATTACAGGTGATCAGTGTAATACATGTGTTAAATTACGCTCAGTAAGTAAGAGCTCCAAAGAGTTAGCCACCTCACTCACCCCTTTCTAGAAACGCATGAATGATACATCTGGCATACAAACGTTTATAAGCCTCGGTAAATATTTACCTTTAGACAGGTCGTGTCATTGTTCGCCATCATAGTATTATAAATACCAATATTTAAATTAATTATATATTTATACAGAAAATATTATAATAAAGGCATTATTAGGCATCATCCTTGAATATATCACACAAATCAGCGTTGCAAATCTAGTTGGTGTGATAATCAAAAGAATCATTGCCAATGTCATGGAATCAAATGCTATATTTAACTTATTATGTTACTTACTACGACGACCGTCTGCCCGCTGCATTGCCTGCTTAAATCCTACGAGAACACATATCGAGATAAACAGTATTATTTATGTTATGAATAAAGGAGTCTTACTGTGTGCCAAGCATTTCCAAATACCTTGAACTGTTTAGGCGTGATTGCGTAACTAACAATCAAAACATCTTTACAAACTTTCACATTCATAATATCAATAGTAATTTTAAAATGTTACTTCTCCTAATCCTTTTTCCTGTTCAATTCAGTACAGATAAAAACATAAGTCCCACTTAAAAGTGCCACAATACGTTACGGCGCGAGACTGATTTTACGAAATAGAAGATGTTCAAATGCAAGCTACAAAGACCGTACTAACAACGCATTGAGGAACTCGTGCAACTCTCTTATCAAATTTAGACAACAACTCGCCTAAGATCTTCTGTAGATTAAAGTTTTTCTCCCATTGGTGGGACGCATGGTTTCAAAGAGCATGTCACTATGCTCTGAATCGGAAGCTAAGCTAAAATGGACAAATAATACATTTTCTTGCTTGTCTCATTTGGTAGGCAAACAATTAATTATAAAATTATTCAGTTACTGCTTTCAGGCTATATATTATGTTCTCTGATTAATAGAGATAACAAAAAAGGATGATCATGAGGATCTCTGTGTACCTATGGTCTCTAGCTACCAGTACGCCTACACAAAGCGTAGTTTAATAAGAAAAATGGGTTATACATACAACTACGCATGGCTTTACGTCAAAGGCTGATATGACCACATAGTATCGTAATTTGTTTAGCCATTGATTACGTCAAACCGCTGACTTACGGTAAAGTCCGCCTTTTCATTAAAAACATCAAACAACGGTAACAAAGTACACCTAATCTCGGGCAAAGTATTATTTGTTTTAAACTTGGTAGCGATCTGGATTATAAAGCTTTGTAGTAACTTACTAGAAACTACTCTTAATAAATTGCATTGTTACAAATGGAATTACATCTATATATGCAATGAATAATGCAAAATGTTAGTGGTACCTGCCATCCTCCCGTTCGCAAGTCTTATTCCCTCACTTTAAAAGAATGCAAGGCAAAAGTTTTAAAATGGTTACAGACACAAAATTATGATGAGACAGAAAGTTTAATAAAATAAAAGATATATGTATGTACTGATATATAAGCACACGCTAAACACTTCACAATATATACGCACCACACACACGCACATACACACACACACCCTCACACACATACACACCCTCACACACACACACCTTTGTCATTGCCAATTGAATATGCCATATTGTATGACGTGTTACTGAAGAGCGCTGGTACCCATAACACAAGTTAGATCTTACATTGGGTACCAGAGTTCAACAAAAACACTTACTTTTATTGTTTATAAAATATTATTGTTTCACCAATATCATTTGTAAGTGTACTAAATTGTAATTTTTTGGTAAATAAATTATTATTATTTATTATTATTATTATTATTTTATCTTTTTTATAAGAGATAATTTCCGCAGTATTTATTATTCCTGTGTCGCGGGGCACTTTACAAACATTCAAACAACGGACACAAAGAACATCCAGACTCGGAACAACCATTTGTGGATCACAATTCACACAAATGTATACAGGGTGTGTCGTAAATAGTGGTCCAGAGTAAAGGAGTCGATACACTGTATTCTTATGTATCACATATCGAAATTTTAACCATTTTTTTTATGTCCCTAAAGTCATATGATTTGCTGAAGATGAGTATTGAAATTGGAAACAGATTAATTTCTTTAAGTACCTTTGAGTTTAAAACATAAAAAAGGGTTTGAAAATGATAGTACACATATTCAAGAGTAATAATAAAAAAACAGAATTAAAAAATATTGATATTTGTTGAAATGACAGCCAAATTCGTGAAGCAAGGTGCAGAAATTTTAAAAAAGAACTTTTATTTTTTGTTAGGAGACCCTAACTGAAAATGCTTAAAATTTCGGTATGTGATACATAAGAATACAGTGTATCGACTCCTTTACTCTAGACCACTATTTACGACACAGCCTGTATATTTCCCATGTGGGATTCAAACCCACAACACTCGGCGCAATGATAGTGGCGATAGTCATCCGTGCAGTCAAGTCTATGTCTAATCCATAAGCCTACAGTATTACTACTTAATTTTATTTGTAGTTGTTGTGTTACAAATCTATTTAAATAACCAGCATAGCAACTGCATATCTTAAGGATTAGTTATAGCCAAATAAAATCTAAAGTTAACATAATTTGCATATGATTTTCATATGTGTATCAAGTATATTTTAGTTATTATGCAAATATTATGGTAACAGAATAGCAAAAACTGGTTTCCAGGTGTACATATCTGTCTTTGCAGAGGTCATCGGTATGTTGTGTAAAGTTTGAATTAGTTATATTAATAGACACACCATTCGGAGGGGTCGCGTTTCGCACGTCAGAACGATTTACGCGACCCCGCCGACTCTGATAACGTCGAGGAACACTGTGGTAGGTTTAGTCGGTAGGACCGGGAAGTCGTCATCTTTCCACGGGTGAGTCCAACATAACCTCTCTCGTAAGTATGAGTCATTGTATTCCAACAGGTATAAAAACAAAAAGAATAACCTTTGCTTTAATTTTGATTGTAAGTCAACTAGAATGCTGACCATCTGATCCCGACTGTATTTTATATACGACGCGTACAGAATACAATTATTAATATAAAAATAAAGCTACACTTCTACTCTGAAATAATAATATTCTTTTTTTCACACGTTGTACGCAATCCGTACAACGCATACGCAAATTAAAATAATAATTATTTAAATAATACTTAGTTATACACAGTTTAAATGTACACATTAATTATAAATACTGAAATTTAAGAAATTACATTGTTTAGCTAACCTAGCTAGTTTATGTATTATTAATACAGTACGCAGTGCGTACAACGCGTTACAATTCTGAATAGCATAATAATAACATAAATAATTCTCAAATATATTCAGTTTTTGTTTACAAATTAGTTAAAAATACAAAAATCTAAGAAATTTTAAATTCGTAGCGTTCTATTATTTGTATAAAGACAATCTTTAGTAGCAGATTCGCGAGATGCAAGCAACAAAGGAAAAATATTTATTGACAGTAACACATCAAATATATAATAATAATAATAATATAATATTCTATCACATACACACAACATCTAGCCCAAATTAAGCAGAGCTTGTACTATGGGCACTAGACAATGGATAAACATACATATATACTTTTTTTTTGTAAATACATACATATTATAGATAGAAACACTCAGACCATATTCATGCACACAAATGTTTGACTTGTGCGGGAATCGAACCCGCGACCTCAGGCGAGGCAGTCGGTTACACTAACCACTACGCCATCAACTATGAATACTTTTGCCAAACTTACTTTTACAGGTATACCTACAATCTGATACATTAAACTATGCTGTTAATAATCTTTTGGTATTAAACAATAACCGATCTATGTGTAGCTTTTCGTACCAGAGTTATTTTGTGGGTCTCGATGGCGTAGTGGTTAGTGTAACCGACTGCCACGCATGAGGTCGCGGGTTCGATTCCCGCACAAGTCAAACATTTGTGTGCATGAACATGGATGTTTGTCTTGGCCTGGGTGTTTCTATGTATAATATGTACGTATTTACAAACAAAAAATGTATATAATATGTATGTTTATCCATTATCTAGTACCCATAGTACAAGCGCTGCTTAGTTGGGGCTAGATGGTGTTGTGTGTATGTGATAGAATATTATTATTATTATTATATTATATTATTATTTTTCCATTGCTCTATACAAATTATGACAAAATCCTATCTCTAGAAAGTAAAATTATAGAAAGAACAATTAGTAGGCACCACCGTTAGTAAGCTAGTTTATTTAATGTCTGATTTATGACTTTATTATCGATCTGATAGACGGTATGATAATGGAATGTTTAACATAAACGATTTAGAGGTCAAGTGAAATTATTTCCTCAAATATATTAATTGCTTTGTATATTTTATTTATTAATGAATTCACATCGAATGCTGACATTTTATCTACTTTCCCTAGGAACATAAGCGTATTATAAAACTTATATTGACGTGTGTCTTATGCCTCTTATTAACATACCGTCCGATGCAGATAAATAAATCAGAATATAATTATGCAGCTATAGAGGACAATCGAACATTTTGACAACACAAAATAACATTTTGACAAGTATAATAAAGAATAATAAAAAATCTCACTATTGCGCATGTGTCGCAGCTGCATAAAATGACAAGAAGTTTCGAATTAGCCAAATATAAATAAATAATGCGCATGTCATCATCGAAGATTCTTATGAACTATTTTAAATTATTCGAAAACATACGAATAACCAATACAATCCAAGAATTCTTATATGATTCCAACAGTCAGCAATATGTAACAGTTGTCAAGAAGTGCTAACGATTTTTTCACTGTTACTTATCTTTGTGCAGATATACATATAATGGATGATAAATAAATAGTAAATCACGTAAAAGGTAAATAAATATAATCGTTAAACTCGAATTGAGAACGTAATAACATTCACAATATTATTAAGATATCAACATACCTCTTACGGCAGTATATTTTAATCGTGTGGACGTTTATCGCCTGATAAAGGTATTTATTAGAATCAGAAGCAGTAGTAAGCATTGTATGAAATTAAGGCTTAAAAAGACTAGTACTGACCAATCAATAAATAATTTATTTAACTGATACATTTATGATGACACAAAATGCTTATTTCAACCATCTTCTAGTTACACAAAATTAGATTGTAAGAAGATTATACGAATCAATTTCAATAGCTATACCATAAAAACATAAACCAAATTCCATAATAAACCGACACATCCAAATGTATGGTATTCCGGTAGTACAAAATAGTCACTTCTCCTCGATATCTCATAATACCAATACTGTTAATATTTATCTTGCATCACGAAGAGCCACGAATAAACTACTTGTGTTTTGACATAGAAATTAGCATATTTGTACCGAATACCTTTAAGTTCGTGGTATCTTATGTAATGTCTAATTAGTTCCTCATTCTCTCAAGCTATTCGAATTATTGTCATTATATAATAGTAATAGACGTTTATAATTGTATATCCGGCAATATAAAGTAATAAAAGTAATGGTCAGAATTTTATGTACTCAAGTAGGCTACTTAATAAAATTATTTATTTATATAAGTATGTACTTACTTACTTTCGCAATTTGAAGTCACGTGGCTGAATTTGCATCGCTTTTCTCTAACACTATTAAGCGTGAATACATTTGACGGTTGAGTGTAATGTTAAAATATGCACATGCCTATGTATTAATCTTTATTTCTCAGGCTATGAATTAGTGCTTTTTACTAAACCGGCCCATATAATTACTAAGTAATGAATATTCTATTAAACTCTAATGAGTAATATCTAGAATAATCTAGATTGACAATAACACTGATAAAAATCTCTGACTTCTGTTTATTGAATAAAATAAAAAGATTGTAATTTATACTTTACATTTTATTTATATTACATATTATTATTATAACTTTATTCAATTTTTGTTCCATAACCTTTTTTCTATTTTCTTTACAGAATATACCGAGGTAAATATGCAGCGACGAAAATAAATTTCAAGCCTTTCGCTATGCTCTACATGATTTATGTTACCAAAACATTATCTTTAATAGAATAAACTACGTCACTTAGTAAGTACAAAATTTATAAAATAAGTTATCCTGCAATAATTTATTTATAGTATTCTAGTTTACCTGCAACACATTTTAAAACTATTGCAAATATTATTGTACGAGTATACTAGAAGTACTGAACCCAAAACATTTTTTTAACCGACTTCAAAAAACGAGGCGGTTTCTCAATTCGACCGTATATATATTTTTTTTATGTGTGTTCGCGGATAACTTCGTTGTTTATGAATCGATTCTCAAAATTATTTTTATTTGAAAGAGTATACTCCTGAGGTGGTCCCATTGGCACCAAGTCAGGATCTGATGATAGAATCCCAGGGAAATCAAGGGCAACCCTCAAATGTTATAGCTATTAACAATGTTTTTCATATATTTTCTAAAGCTATTGAGACATTTGCGTATGATCATCATCATCTCATGACGCTGAGCTGATGAAGGTACAACTCTTTAACGGTTAGGAGTTAGATGATTTGTTGTTCTAGAATAATGTATAGAAACTTGTCGATATCGATAATTGATTTCTCTGGAGACAACAGAGTGAGTGCTAGAAACTAGAAGTATTAATTATTTTAACTGACTTTAAGAAAAGATGGAGGAGGTTGTCAATTCGACGCGTATTTTTTAGGTATGTTTGTGAGTTTGTAAGGATGTAGGGAGTAATCTCTGGATCGACATAACCGATTTTGAAAATTCTTTCACCATTAGAAAGAAACAAGAAAGAAGGAAATAATTTATTTTAATGAAGCATTGCAACACACAATCAAAACTATTTTATTACAAAATTAGTGTGTAACAGTAATATATGCATTTATAAATTGATAAAAATTAAAATAAAACTTATATATCTACATTATTATTTATATGAATTACTACATTGTAATACATTAATTAATCACACACATTGTTATAAATAATATAGAATACACATAATATATACATGGAGTCCTTGCTGTTCAATGTGCGTCGCAGTGTTCATTAAAAAGAGATGTTGCTCAGCATAATGCCTCACCCATTGCGATACAGCGCTGATTTTCAGCAACACCTGAATAGTGATTAGAATTTTAAAAATTAGAATCATACATTATCCCTGATGGACATAGGCTACTTTTACCACGGGAAAACCAAATTAAACGCGGGCGTAGCCGCGGCGTAGAAAGCTAGTGTGTAATAAAGTTGCTTTTTAAATAATATATTAAATAGGTAGGAGGGCAGATCACAGAAGTAAAGTTTTTCGTTTATTAAGATTTTGTAATAATTTAGTATTTACGTAGTTAAGTTATTTTAAACGAAATTGGAAATCTGTAAAAGAGAATTGTTACACATTTCTATCCTTAGAATTAAATGTTTCATTAAATTTATTTTTCACTTTATGATGTTTTTTTTTAAAACGGTTTTCTTTTTTTTATTAATATTTATATATTAATTTTCTGTCTGCTTGTTGCGCATCACACAATATGCATAGAACAGATTTTGATGCAGATTTCACCGTTATTTAGCTTGGAGTAGTAAATCATGTTTCATCTTATTCCACGTAAATGAAAAGTGGAATGTTTTTTATAGATTATTTTAGTGTTATTATCTTATTAATACATTTTTACTCGTTAATATATCAGAGAGCCTATCCTCCCAATAAAACTGATTAAAATTAAGTTTCGATCTAGACTGAGTGTCATAAATATCACAAATTATATTTACTAAATTAAAATAAACGCTCAATATGAGTTTCAATTGCATTTCACTTCACATTTATTAGACTACATCGGAATTCTATTTTCTATTATAGTTTTATTACTAGAGTTAATACCTAAATATCTAAATTAGGAATACAATCATTCAAAATACCTACTAACCGAAATACAAAATACCTATCTATGGAATACAATCAAAATTCCAATAACAAAACAAAGTAAATCGAGCGACGACGTAACAAGTCTTAGTCACCGACCAGACGGCGCACGATAATCGTCCCAGCTTTTCACTTTTTCTCGGATGAGGCATCTCATTTTGTTTAGCATGCATGAATTCGGGTGTAATAACCGCCGCGCGTTCGCAATGAAATATTTATGAGCATGTGTTTGTACGATCTCACTTTATTGTCACACCACGCACCTTATGTAATGCTGGTCCATTTACAACGGCGAACAAATGCGTATTTATACATAACATTTATGATTTATAATGGGAAATTTGCGTGCCAACGCATTATAGATGCGCGTCATCAATTTGTTCTTGGTGATTGCGGATGTAGCAAATCAGAGAGTAGAGTCATTGAGAAGTCGGTCAAGCTTAATAATTATGTTGTTAGTAAACTAGATAAGTAGCTTATTGATTACTCAATCATCTAGGGGGACTTCTCGCACGTGGCTTGATTGATATTGATGGCTATTAGGTTATGTCACCTTGAAACTAATTTTTGCAGATTTCGATCAAGTTGAAGGTCATTTATTATAATAATGTCATCACGTGGTCTTGTTGTTTTTGCTAATAATTCACGCTCTCTATGTTGTTTACTCATTGCTTCATGTTAGTATTCCATAGCCTCAGTAGAGCAGCAAATGCAACTGAATCTTGAACAAATTTTAATATTTTATTTGTAGAGGGTTATAAGCGCAACGTCAGTATAAAACCTGGACATTGTTTCTAAAATTTATTCTGAAGTGCACCTGGACAATACACAGCCATGTCTCCAGTCTCTATGAGCAGTTGTTATCTCCTGCCTACCACCAATAAGGCCACTAGCATGTCCCCACTCCCCACGGTAAGCAATACGTATGGCGTAGTGGTTTAAGTGGTTGATCCCCACACGGGACAAAAGTCGCCGTGCCGAGTGTTGGGGTTCGATTCCCACACGGGAAAAAAAATTCTGTGATCCGCAAATAGTTGTTCAGAGTCTTGGTGATCTTTGTGTCCGTTGTTTCATCTTAAAAAAAAAAACAAGTATGTACTCCATCGCCGTCACTACGCATCCCATCAAACTCAACGAAACTGTTGCCTTATTTGGAGCACGTATTTAGGAATTCGGTCAACGAGCTAGATTGACGTGCAATAAAATTACATACAAATAGTTCTAAAATTCACGTTCACTTTTAGCGGTATTTATTAAATTACCATGTTATAAAGCAGGCTTACAAAACCTACATCGTTGATGATTACATAATATTTACGATACGTTTTATACTCTTGTTAGAGGAAGTGTGGAATTTATAGTTAGGACGTGTATCTTGTAATCCACTCTCCTGTCTTGTGTGAAACTTAGAGCAATTAACATAGATTGGATCTGTCACACGCAGCAATCACACAGTTGTTATTTTGCGGCTAAGAGAACAGCGGTTTGAATGCGTAAGGAATTCAGAAACTTGCGTCATCCTAACTATTCTAACTAATATTATAAAAGCGAATGTTTGTTTGTTTTTTGTGTGTTACTTGTTCATGCCTTAACTACACAATCAGATCATCATGAAATTTTGTATACATGTTTGTCAGGGCTACAGAAAAGGACATAGGGTACCTGTAATCTAGAAAAAATACAGTACCAGAGCTCGTTGTGTTTGTATTTATGTTTGTTTTTATGTTTTAACTTTCTCACTTACACACAGCTGATAAAATACCTATAAGCTGAAACTTTCCTACTCACATCCTGCCCTATAACTTGTAGCTCGCATAGTCCGGTATGTTATATAATGTTAGTTTTTGGGTGTTAGTTTGTCTGCGCCGGGGTACCATGAGAGACCGCATAAAAGACTAGCAGAAACATATATGTGAGTATTAGGATACTACCATTAGTTCCTATTATGCAATAGATACCTGTGGTAGAGTCCTGTATATCCACCTAATGCAGGCCAACTTTCTTCGTTTCTAAAGACCATTAAAAAGTGTTTTATGTATCGACAGTAAACCCCATATAAAAACTAAAACCTTGTCCCTTTAATTACTACAAGTACACACCTACATACTATATATTAATCGACGATCAATCAATATAATCAAAGAAAGTTTTGATTAATGAGAACCTTTATCGTTCAATGGATGACCGAGTGGCACAGTTTACACGGTTATGTTACACAATATCATAATGTTACATAATAACAATTATGTTTAGATAATAATAATAATAATAATAATATTCTACCACATACACACAACACCATCTAGCCCAAACTAAGCAGAGCTTGTACTATGGATACTAGACAATGGATAAACATACATATATACTTTTTTTTTGTAAATACATACATATTATACATAGAAACACCCAGACCAAGACAAACATTCATGTTCATGCACACAAAATGTTTGACTTGTGCGGGAATCGAACCCGATACAAAACACCTGCGAAGTTTGACGAGAAAACAACAGAACAGAACCGTATACTTTTGTGCCTTTTTTAATATTCATTTTATACAACATCAAGATGGCAAAGAAGCATACGGCTCGCTTGATTCTCAACAATTACTATAATCTTTGGATGCTCATAATGTCAGGGGTGTAACTTGTGCGTTGTTTTCCTAAATTGTGTAGGAATAGTTGTGCTATCAGTGCAAGGGACAAATATTACTCGCCACCTGCTAACAACATGTCTCTAAGGACCCTGTAAACGTTTTAACCGCAGGTACAGATACCTGTTTTGGCTGATTTCTTAGGATGGACTTTTCTAGCTAAGCTGCTTTATATTGTGCAAAATCTCAAGCTTAAATGATTTAAAGTCACTTTTGCACCAATCTGAGATTTCATTAACAAAATTATATATACAAAATACTGCCACATCTTTTTAAACTTGTTATCAATTTATTTATACCTACCAATTGTAATTTTTGGTCTAGTACGTATTGGCATCTTTAGAAAAGTCTTTATCTAGCTACGATCTAACTAGACGTAACATTTTGTTTGGACTTATACATAGTATTAATTACCTATGCTGTGCTTATATACACGCCTGTGTCTTATATAGACAGGAGATGACCACGGATTACCACGCGCTCCTCTCATATCTCTCTTACTTCATTCCCTGTCTTGATATTCTTTATGTAGCTACGCTTTTTCTAATCTAGTCAAAATCAAAATCCTGAATCAAATCACTAGGCTACCAAACGATCTCGTCCGCATAAATGTTAGTATCAGCAACAAGAATAATATAATTACGTCATCACATTCCATAATGTGATCCATAGGGGGTGTACATGAGTGACTATAGCCGCACGACTTTTGCCGCGCGGCGAAAATCTGTCTATCGACTGTTTAAATGGCAATTCGGCTAGGTCGCAGGTGACTGAAATCGCAAGCCCCAAAGTAGGCTAGCATCTGACTTCAATCCAACCAGCCGCATGACAATCGACCCGTGTAAAAACCCTTTAGGTACTTGCTCATCCGCATTAAAAACTATGCTCTCTCCTTAAACATTATCGTAATCGGATAATAATTGTAGACAACCACGACAAATGCTTGTAGATATATAAGGAAACTATATAACAGTGAAATATAGTAATTTGAAACATAAAAACTAATTATAAGTCTATGTGCACTACTGGTCCAGTCACGTAAGCAAAAGTATGCGCGGAAGTGCGCATCTGCCGATCGTGAGATACTAAGGTCTTATACGGGTTTTATATGGATTACGTAACTGTTCAAGGGATCGTGGTAATTATAATGAATGTTTATCTCTATTAGAATAATTCTGAATACTAATCCATAATCTTAATCCTAATCATAACCATCCTAATCATAACTAATATTATAAATGCGATTGTGAGTTTGTTTATTTGTTTGTTACGCTTTCACGCCTTAAATACTCAACCGATCATCTTGAAATTTCGTATAAATGTTGTCAGTCGAACAGAAAAGGACATAGGGTTACTTTTCATCCAGAAAAAGTATTATTACTAATCTAACCTAAACCAACTTACATTTACGCGAGCGAAGCCGCGGGCAAAATCTAGTAATATTAAAAATACGAAAGTAGCTCTACCTGCCTGTCTGTTACACATACAAGGCTAAACCACAGAAACCATTTTGATAAAATTTTGCAAGGACATATATGTATCCCGAGGAAGGATATAGGCTAACCTTTTACCTCGGTATGTAATACCATGACATGCACGGAGGCAAAGCCGGGCAGAAACTACTATAGCATGATTTAACAGCTTTATGTTAAAGTAAAATGCTAATTTATGTAATATTTTATTGTTTACAGTACAATTCTGATGCTGAGGTTGTAAGCTCGTGGATATGGCACGAAACCTGTTCGCAATAAAATATGAGTTTAATAGATTATAGACAAATAGAATTATGGTTGAATGTCTTTGACGAAGAATAGCCTGATCACACTAATCCGTATTATATGTCGATGCGTAAACATTGGATAACATAATGCTCTTTATTATGTGTAGCTTTCGTCTGTGTGTAAAGTTCTAATAACAAGGTTAAATAATATGAAGGAGACAGCTATTTCGCTATATCAACTCAACATTTTTGTATGGTATCAATCTTTTACAAGCTGCAGTCATTATTTTTCTTGTAAAACGCTAAGTAGATGATGTTAAACTTATTTGTGTTTATAACCAACAACTACATGCTCCTAATTATTAAAACATAACGCGTGCAGGTTCGGATAAAAAAAATATGACGACACCATCACCAAAGAGACTATAATAATACTCTACTCTCAATCATGAGAAACACAACTTAAAGTAATAGGTAGAACAGTCAATCTCTTTGAGTGCTCCATTACTTTAAGTTGTGTAACTTCAAATCAGGTTTTAAGTGTCTTCTCCTTTTTTTATCTCAAATTATACATTACCCTATATAAAGGTTTATACCCTCGTACGATAATTTTATTCTCATGATCCTGGGATCATGTGGTTTGTTACATAAATTTGCATGCGCAATCTTATGTCAGGAACCACCGTTATAGTCTTTGACATGCATATAATTATTTATTAACTAATTAAAAGGTCGCGTAATAATCGATAGGGACATTTTATTTCAAACAAATTATACTTACTTAAAATAAAGTAACTGACAATCTAAGTATCATGACCGTTATTTCGGACTCATACATTTTCTTATAGGGCCCTTCAATCTATGGTATAAACTTAAGTAAATCGTAAGCTTTCCACACTTAAGTAACTTAAACCAAATTAACCTACTCGTTATATAAATCATACATAATATTCAAATTTCGCAACGCAACGCCCTCAAGTTGTGAAGAGCAGAACTTCTAAGTATCTAGCCACCGAAGTGTACGTAACATTAAACCACGATGACTTTCCACACATAAACTAGTTCTATATGTATTCGTGTTACTCACCTAATGTCACACTTCTGCCATCTGTTGAATTCACTCAGATTCACTTCGATATAGTCATACTAACTTCACAGTCAGGTGAAAGGTCTGCAACATGTTTCAAGACAGACTTCGTTAGCACTCCAAGTAAAAGGAAAGTTGTACTCAATCAATATTGCTAGCGTTGTTGCCAGTTGTTGCTAGATGGCGCCATTAACTGTGTATTAAAAAACTAACGCGTAGGAGTACAGAAATCATCACAAAAAATGGTTTCTGCAAAGTTACGTCTATTTCAGTCGTCTAACGGATTTGCGTTCGAACTCAAGATTATATTAGTTCCTATTGTTCTTCTTTCCTTCTCGGTATTTAATGCTTAGAAAGCCAGCCATGTCTATGGCTAATGAATAAACATTCGATGAGTCGCTGACTTATCTGCTACTACAGGCTATTAATATTTACATACATACATATTCTCTCACCTATATATACATATAAATCCACAATTTACAAGCTATCCTTTTGACCCCACATACAAGAGGGCGAGCCGTCTACCGGGAATAATTCCAGAATCCGTGCTGCAACTGAGTATTTCTTTACAGGAAAATTCAATGTAACTTTGCCCGACCCGAGAATTGAACCTGAGACCTCATGCACAGCACTCGCATTCACTACCTCTGCCTTCGAGACAATAATAATAAAAAATTGTGTACCTGTATATCGTATTAGAAGTCCGTGTGTCAAGTTTTTTATGAACCGCACAGTAACCACAATTAATGCAATTTTAATATATTTCACGTATATATGTATGTATTCACGAACCCTAAAAACATTTCACCGTTCATATAATTGGGTACCCATGGAGTATTAGTTTCAGGAGTCACCTGTTCACTGCCACTGTTCTGAGTATTATGAATTTAATCCCGAAACCGGACGGAAAATAATTGTGATCCACAAATCCAATTATTCCAAATGTATTTGGATCCGTTGTTTCAACACTCCCACAATCTACCATACCTCAGATAAGAGCCTTAATGCGGAAGTAGTCATTAAAAAATGTGTAAAGAGCTATGATGTGTGTGCGTTATATATAATATGTCTGCACTATGTAACGATAAATGCGCTACAAAGGCTAACAAAAGAAACAAATTTAATAGAGACCAACGCAATCTGGCTTAACTACTAGGTAGTATTATAATATTATTATAATTTGTCTACAGGACTTAATAACTTTATTTCCAGCTTAGCTACCTCTCATTTTTCATCATCCGCGCTAAAATGTATAATTTGTGATTCTAGATTATCTATAACTATTTTGGAATTTATTGCTATTGTAATTGAAGTAAAGCCATTATCGGAAGCCATAACGAATAATTGCAAAACCTGTAAATGTCTTTATTCCACACAATTTAGTTTTAAATTATATATTCTAACGTTCTAGTTTATTATTACAATATAGTGTAAATTATACACTACTATCCTATTGTTTGATTTTTTTTCCTTTGCATAACTAATTTGCCATTTTGTTGTGCTGTTAGCTTCGATAACCGTGGACACATAATATTTCTTAATAACACTTTTGTCTAAACGCTGTTATTCAATTATAGAACATTAAAAGCTATAAGCCAATAATAAAAACAAAAAGAAGGTCAATACAGAAATGAGTATCTATTATGAAGGATGCATTATATCAGCGTCTTTATTATTTTCGGCCAGTTACATCGGCATAATCAAATTAATCTAAAATCTAAATTTCATCTTATGGTTACAGCTTTGGCCGCGATTTCATCCGTATAAGCAACTTTTCCCCCGTGAGTACATTGTCGTTAATCACACTCCGCACTCTTTATCCAGTTCTACGGCACACAAATAAAAATCTAAATATCATTGTTTTAGATTCAGATCCCTCTCCAATCGAACCCATCTGAAGTAGACAATCGAAGAAAACACGAAGTTATAAAAAATATATTTAATGTACGATGTAATTTATTAAAAATCTGTAAAGCCTAGGAAGCGTAGAAGCAGTATTTGTATAAACCACGGTAGATAGGATAACTAGTTTTTATACACATCATAAAGACATAAATTATTTCTGCTTTGAATTGATTTTGCTTGCACCTAGGTATTATTGAGCCACAAAGAGTCCAGATAGCATAATTATTATAATCAACACCGAGTCAATACACTTTTGGCTAGAAAGCTCTCCACATCACACTCCATACAGCACCTTTATTTTACACTTTATAAATTATTAACGTCGGTAAACAGTACATTTTCCAGAGAGCAATAATATCCAATCAACACCAGTGTACTAATGGTAAACAATACGGCGGCATGGGAAATGAGTGTCGACTTTCTCGTTCACTTAAAAATAAACAACATAATAATAGATTATAGTTGACTGACTCACAAGTGAGAACACTCGGTCCAATAGCTAGCCGTAGCAAGCATCGAGAAATGTTGAGTATAGAGCCTAGCTGATTTTAGCATGAAGGGCCGGCTCGACCGAGGAAGGACGTCTCACAGAATATCGACATGAAATAGCAGTATTCCTACTGTTGTGTTTCGTTTGGTAAGTGAGAGTGCCGGAGACCCAATTACCCTCTTTCCCCCTTCCCACTCCTTTTCCTTCCCACTCCTTTTCCTTCCCACTCCTTTTCCTTCCCACTTCCTTTTTCTCTTCTTCCTTTCCTAAAGGGTCGGCAACGCGCAAGTAATGCCTCTGGTGTTGCAGGCGTCCATAGGCTATGGTGACCACTTACCATCAGGTGGGCCGTAGCCTTATTTGCCACCTTAGATGAACAAAAAAAAATTTCTCATAGAGTTTCGTAAGGTCTCACCGATTTTACCATTGCTTTGACTCGCCAAAAAAAAGCAGCGATAGCCTAGTGGGAGATCCTTGGACTGCCAAGTAGAGTTCTCAAGTTCGATCTAAAGGCGAGCATCTCTGACTTTTCAAATTTATGTGCATATTAAATAGCTAATTATCGCTCGCTTTAACGGTGAAGGATAACATCGTGAGAAAACCTGAATGTCTGAGAGCTCTTCATAATGTTCTCGAAGATATGTGAAGTCTGCCAATTCACACTGGGCCAGCGTGGTGGACTATGGCCTAGCCATTTTCACACTGAGTAGAGGCTCGAGCCCAGCAGTGGGACAGTTTAATACAAGCCTAGTACTATTATTGCCTCGCCATACTTCTGCTGCTCTTCTTCTTGCAAGCAACTCGCTGCTTCATTTCTTACTGTTCGATGATAGGACAGATAGGAAGCTGTCTTATTTGTTTTGTGCCTTCTATCTAAAGGTAAAGATATTAATAAGACAGAAGGCAAGAAGTCGGAAAGTTAATTGTAGATAGGTAACCTAAAATTTAGGTACGCATGTTATTTTAATGATGTAATTGTAAACCAGTGTCATAAACACTAGTTTACATTTGCTTTCACTAATAAATGATTTTATAATGTAGGAAATATTAGAACCAGTATATAGCTTTACTACTTACTTATATAATGAAGCTTAGATACTGTTATATTAGATTTATTTACAACTATGCGTGGATCGTACCGATCATAAATTTTCTTACCGCCCCAGGACTCGATAAGCAGCTTGGCGCATTGCAGTGCTGTACAAACAGCCAATTTACGGTAAGTATGCCGTAATTCTATAGAGGCTATCATAAACTAAGATTATTTTATTAAGTATCGTAACCATATAGAACTCAACTGACAATGTGTTTTTACAGAGGCTAGAAAAGAAATACTTACGTATTCATCTAGTCTTACGAAACAGTAACGGATAGATTGTCTACGAAGTGTGAATATTAATGTTAAATGCCTAGTATCAATAAATACCAATTAAAATACAAGCATCCAATATATTTATCAAACTGACAAGATCGTGACTTAGAAGACAGGACTCATTAAGCACACCAAACGGCTGACAGGCCTAAGTAGTTTTTTGTCTATTAGCAGGTATTTATTTAAACACCTGTCTGAATACATTAAGTTAATAAGTATCTACTATGTACTAGAGGAGGCATATCAACTAGACTGCATGGATGGCATGGTTTGAGTGGTCGCCTTGCCAGTGCCACTGCGCCGAGGGTTCTGGATTCAATCCAAGGAACAAAAATTTGTTTGATCGACCAATAGCAGTTCCAAATCTGGATGTTCCTTATGTCTGTTGTCTGAATGTTTGTAAAGATCTCTGTGACACGGGATTTATACCTAGTGTGGGCGTTGTCCTCTACAATTCATTATTTTTTATGAATTGTTGTATGTGACACCCTTTATAGCATGCTCTCTATCTCACTAAAGAACAAGCCTGAGCCATGCGCTTGCTGAAATTACACATTTGGGTGACTATTTTTAAATATTTAAAATAACAAATTGAGTGATTGCAGTAAACGCATGGCTTAGACTGAGTTAGAGAACTTGCACTTTAACACGTGTTACAAACAATGTAGTTAGTAGTTGAAGTGTTTCCTTTACATTACACGTAAGCCGTAACTTAACACCCAAATATTATATTTTTAGTGAGCTATCATTTTTCATTTCATTATTTATCAAACCTATGTAATAGATTGTAAAGGTATGTTTTAGAAATTCCAAGTGCCAGGATTACGAACTAAATCTTACTTAAGCCTATGATTACGCTCAAACTGGGACAACCCAACTGAGCAATTACCCTACAGAAGTTCACAGCCAAACGATATTATACTGTAGTAGCTTTGGCCGTGGCTTCGCTCGGACACCTGACGACAGATATGTCGTCAGGTGTCCGAGCGTACCTATAGGTATGCAAAATTTCATGATGTTCGGTCGAGTAGTTTAGGCATGAAAGCGTAACAAACAAAAAAACTCACATTCGCGTTAAAATTAGAATAAATGCGGTGACTAGAGGTTCTTGGTTCCTTTAGAAGGCCGCTTACTGGCGGCAGCTAAAGCTATTGTGATTGCCCATGCGCTGACGCCATGTCGATTCCGGCTCTTCTCATTAGTTCTGATTTTGCTTTGCTATGCATATAAAAGGTAATTCATAGTAATTGTATAGCATAGTGTAATTTTGACGATAAAACTAAGTGTTACTCCGTGACCTAAATTAATAATATTCGATTTTCCTGTTATCTTTTTTAACGTTTGGCGACATTCAACAAGCACTAACAAGCACTAATAAGATAACCATTTACTATTAAGCGAGTCATTTATACTTTATATATACTTTTTTTTTGTAAATACATAAATATTATACATATAAACACCCAGACCAAGACAAACATCCATGTTCATGCACACAAATGTTTGACTTGTGCGGTAATCGAACCCGCGACCTCAGGCGGGGCAGTCGGTTACACTAACCACTACGCCATCGAGGCGATGTTTGTCACCTTGCTTGTTGTATAAAATAGCTCCAGGTTCTAGATGACAAATCTATGTTTGCAAACAAATATGAAGCCTGCTTGGTTACGGGTTAATGGTTACCGTAGTCAACTATAGCTTGAAACACCAGGGATATCACCCAGTCCAAGGGACTCGTACTCTTATGTATTTGGACCCCAGAGCCCTCCGCTTATAACATAGCGAGTAAGTAGCACTAATGAGAAAAGAGAAAGGAAGTGATTGAGAGAGAAAAATAATATGACATAAATATCTTCCAAATCAATATACCTATATGTTAAAAGTTATATATTTAGAGGATATTCAAAAACAATTTTGTTTTAAAAGAGATAATTAAGCGTGAGTGTTGAACTGATTACGGGCGGGGTCAATGATTCGACAAGTTCGATGGTGTACCTAAATGTCAAATTACCTTTCACGCTCAATCGTATGTAAGTTATAACGAAATATATTTATTCGTTACCCATTAAATTCTTACTACGGTTGCTGACAATGTAAAACTAATCAATTGCAAAAGGTGTCCTATGATCAAAGTAATTTAAAGCATAATTTCTATTACATGTCAACTTGCACAAGACTAGCTAGGCTGAACAAGCTTTTTAGAAGTTCTGTTATAAATAACCTATTATTTGCAGGTTAGGTTCATGTATAGAAATCCTACCCATTAAATGCCATCTTATAACTTTCTACGACATATCAAAAGGTTGTACATCTGTTATTAATTCAATTAATTACCGCTTGTGAATGGTGAATGACTTGACATGGTCGCCATTTAAATAGTATGACAAAAGATTATGATTCTGACAGTAAAACCTTTAATGTGGGCATTAATTTATTACTAAGGCGCAGTCTAATTACTTCAATTAATGAGTAGTATAGTATTAGAGAAATTATTTGAGGTTTTTCTTTTTTTTATAAAAAGGTCCTCCTACACTAAATTTTATATGTGTCGCCAGAAGTTTAAACATTAAAACTGTCAGCAAAAAGTACGACATACTTGTTTATGGATTACAAAATTTTCTGACGCGTGCGGTCTGCTTGCTTTCATTTGTCATATTAAGCGCCAACCAGAATGAAGTAATGTTTGTTTAGAAAAAATAAAACACAATAAAGTTATAACGATTTTATTATAAATAACAATATGAAATTGATAAAATACTGACCATTCAAATAGAACTTTGTAAAATATAAACATTACAATATTTTTATTACGTCATCGTCAATCACAATTAATTAACAATATCCTTAATTTATAATCTATAATACATTAATTTGTTGTATCGTATACACGCTTCGCTAGCATCACTCTTTACTCTCGAACTTCACTTTAAACATTCAATACATAACACCTAAAGTACAACTACCTAACTAACCTATTTAAAACATGTTTATTTCAGTCATGGATTCAGTGATGTGTAATTTTGTCGAGTTTCGGTGTCCTCTTATAATGTCCAAATGTGACACCACCCCCAGCTGTGTGGTACATCTGGTTCGGAAGGAAACCTCGTTCGTAATGTCTTGGAAGTGGGTGTGGAACGCGACCACTAGTTATCGCATCGTATACCTGTAGAGGTTCTTTGACTATACCTCTTTTAAGGTACTCAACTTGAACGCTAGATGGGATATAAGAATCGAGCAGCGAAGTAGGACGCCTTTTGATAGGAGGAGGACCATAAAGCCCGTGCGGCCGAGGAGTGTACACACTAGGCACTAGTCCAGTTGCCCCTTGGTACACCGGCTTTGTTAGAGGCCGATGGTACACCGGTAAAGTCTTAGGTATGTGAGCTAGATGTGGGTGAGGAGATTTAAGCAGTATTGGATTTGGATGCGGTAGTTCTGAAATCGCGTTAGGGTGTACATTTCTATAGTCCTCCCTTAAAGGTGTCCTCGAATTGTAATGACGTGGAAAATCTAACGCTGGCTTATGATACGGTACTTCTGTTTGTGTACTATACTGGCTCTGATCATCTTCGTGCTCATGAACGTCATCGACTGAATTGGATTCTGTATACTGAGGAGTTTGGTAGTAAGTTTTTGTAGCCGTTGTCGGTTGCACTATCGCTTGCGAATATTGAACAACTGGCACCTGATAAGTTATTACTGGGGCAACCGTGGCCTGTGGCGGCGCTGTTGGCTGAGCTTGGTATCCAACATACGTCACAGGTTGAGTATATTGCTGGACATATGTCTTGCCTGGAGGTGCCACATATGAGGGTACTTCAATGTAGTTTGTTTGTGTTTGTACCGCCTCAGGAGCTGTCTGGTAAGCAGCAACTCTCGCTACGCCAGCGGATTGATATTGTGGGTTGATATGAGGATTGGTGGGTTGATCTGATTGGTCAGAGTAGTACTGTGGGACTAGATATACTTGCATTGGGACATTGGACAAATATCCAACCATCGCATGTTGAGCTGTTGGCGGTGCATACTGCACCTTGGGTACTGGGGCAGGTCTCTCTGGTGGCTCTGTAACAGCGTATTGATGAACATATCTCTGCTGCTGAGGAGCAACAGTAGGATTCTCGAAGTATCTTAATAGACCACTCTTTAAAAAATCCAATGGAACAAGTCCTGGTCCCGTTCCAGGACCACTAGATTGCGGTCCACCATCAGATTTCTCAATTTCCTTTTCTTTCTCGTTCCTCAAATTATCTTCCTCTATATCTTGCAACTCGATTTTCTTTTCGGCTCCCACGGCGAGGGCCAGGAGAAAAACGGTAGCAACCTGAAAGTAAAAGCGGAAAAGTGAGTCGTGTTGGAGGTGGACGTCCGAGGCGCTTGGCCTGCACTAGTTCGCTAAAGATGGCGCACAGAGGCGTGGCACCGCACCCAACATTACACCAAACAGGTGAATGGCAAAAAATAGACTAGAGCCTATTATGAAACCGGTTAACATAGTCAACGTACGGTATACGGGAATGCAAACTTTTACTTGTAATTTATGTGGTTAAAAGATACCAACTGGCAACTACCACGTTACGTGTTTGTTACATTAACTTGAGATTACATCTATCTATCATCACCTACACATTATAAGCATAGAAACTTTTACGCGTCAATGTATACTTAACATATTTTTAATAAGCGACACAATAATGATGTAAGGGAAATTATTACGACATTAATCGTAACGAGCAACTCAAACAAATCTTTTTAATAATAACAAAGACGGATGTCTGAAATTTATTCAAACTTGAAAGAAAATAACAAGGTGGAGTGGTTACAAAATGAATTCCTTTGTTTTCAAATTTCACATCACACGCAATCATATTGAATAAGGAATGGTAATTTCAAAACTTAACCTGTCATTTGTTGAAGACTAAATTTAAACGGACAGTTTGCTACTTAGATCTCACATAGTCAATCATAGATAATTTCTATGTTGGCTATTTGCGCTTTGATGAGATGTCAGAAAATCTCCAATTGGATTTAAACACTCTACATAGTTCAGCTGGCTGTACGGCACAGGCAATAATTTTATTACGTATGATTAAAATGTTGATATTTACAACAACTTTAATGATCTGTACTTATATTTAATTTAATGAGTGTAAGGTTTATTACATAAATATCAAAGGAAAGCCGATGTCATAACAGTAACAAGGCGATATAATTTTATATCTATTAAAAAGCTTGATGCAGTTATAAGGTATTAAACTAATCATAAATACACAAGTAAAGGAAACGTTTCTACACATAAATGCCCGTATGTATTTTTCGGAGTACAAGCCCACAATAGACCAACTATTACAGTGGCGAAATGACTACTAGACTCGATTTGATAACAATAACCACATTATCATTATTATATTATGTGGCTTTGATAAACTGTAATGCTAACTAATATACCGTAGTTTATTATGTAAACAAAGGCACGTAGTTTTCAATCGAATAATGTCTTTATATTTTATTCTATACTAGTATCTGATGGCAGCTTCGCCTGCCTGTCTTCCATTTGATATCGAAACCTGATAAAAGCATCCTATGTGTTAAACCAAATCATTGTCTTTCTATGTGCCAATTTAATTCGTCGACGTACGGACGCCGGCTTTCAGACGCAACTTTATCATTATGTTTTTGATATATTGAGACTGACAGGTAAGACATGAATTAGTAAATTACACACATTACATAAACATAATATTTGAATGTTTTAATATATATTAGCACCATTTAATTGTTGATATTTTCTAATACACATAAATGAGAGTTGTTACCTCTCACATGAATAATCCCAAAGCAGTCTCAGTAAAACTTAATCCAACCTGGAAATCGTACCCGGAACATCACGATCAACCGTTAACATAAGCTCAAACTTGTGCCACGGGAGCAACAAGGATATATCTACATATGTATATCCAATATACTAAGATAAAACACTACATTCTTCTGAAGTTATTAATATAATCTAAAATTATAATATCTTCCGAATTACTCAATGGAATATTAAAAGTTTGGAACTTTAAATTCTTTGCAATATCAGGTAAGCTTACGTCACGTAATGCAATTATGTGTCAAAACTTGACACACATTTTGTTTAATGTGTTGCGGTCTAGACTACCCAGCAATAAATATATGCTAAAATGTGCGCGATAAAAACAGATGATGGTGCGCTAGCTTATTATGTAATTAAAACTAGATATAATCGTATGCAGAAATTATCATCTGACCAAATATTAAAGCTAGAATTTCTTTAAATAATGTTTAGTATGCGAATTCATTAATAGATTTGTATTTAACCAACAAACCTCGTCGTCGTTGGGCAAGTGATATAAACCTGGACAAATGCGCAACAGCAGTACGGGTGTTATGATCAATATCTACACGGAAATAAAGACGCCAATTATTTTAGAACAAATAATACTTTGATAGCTACATTCAATTTGTTTACTGTAAAAATGATTTATTGTCCATTTTAAATCTACGTACATGTATTTCTTTTTGTATTATATTTAGATAAAGGGAAATGATATAAAATTAAAAACAACAGCAACAAAAAAGTCTTTATATAACACAGTATTAGTTAGTCTGAGATATATCTGACCCACATTTGGACAATAATAATTGATAGCCCCACGAAATAGGGGCTAGCCTATTGTCGTCTACGAAACGGAGTATTAAAGTCCATTCTGCTATCTAGAGTTCACTGACAGTAAGAGTCAATACTAGCCGTAATACTGTACCTGGATTTCGAACTTCAGCCTCACGATCGGCAGTAGCGCTTACTTTACACCGCTAGACATTCCATACAGGGATTGGACCAACGAAACGTGTAATTTACATATAGGTACAACGCTTTTAAAATAAATCTTATAGATACATACATACAATCAAATGCAATAGCTGCATTCATACTCCAATGTTCTACTTTCTTCATTTCGCTCTTACTTTCATTCTATTGTTTTTCTGTAGCCGATATTCGACGCGATCGTAGTGACTGATAATACCTAAGCTAAAACTGGTATTTTGTACAACTTGGAGATTATATAGCTGAATAGAATGCGAACGACACCGATCGATATCGGTTTAATTGGTCACGCCAATGTTACCTATTAAAATCTCGTAAATTTAAAAACAAAAATGAACTTAAAGAGATGACATTGTTATTTCTTGACAGCTTACGTTTGTTAAAAAGGAAAGAACCATTATATACTACTCTTACATGTACATAATGTCAGTTTTAACATAACCGAAAATGATGAGCGGTTTATCGAACTATCAGCCTACTATTATTTGATTTTGTTTCGTAGAACCAGAGATATGACGCATAGTGATAATGCACGTATATGCAATTGCTTGCTAACAGTTTACGAAGACTAAGTCGCGGGCAAGTAGAGCCTTATATTTTTAAATAACTAAAAGCCAACTATCGATCGAATATTTTATCAGCAAATTGTATATACTTGCCTTAAACAACCTATGAGTACGACCTATGATTTAAATATAGGGTTTCACATTTAAAGTAGTTAGTAAAATCAACCGGATTTTATGTTTTCTGAATATTAATAGTGTTAAATTAGAAACGGGATATCCTTTAAGCATTTTTAGATCCTTAATTAAGTTTTTGTCATTCTAAAAGTGTCTAGGTCAAGTGTAAGCACCAAATATGTATGCTATGTAGTTTCGTGAACGTTCTAAAAAGAAAGTTCTTGTTACTTTTGCCGAAGATTTTTGGCGATTTCTTAGTTTACTAGAAAATCGAATAGTTTAGTTTAGTTATGATATGTAAACGGTTACGTAGAATAGTATAATAGTTGTGAACCAACGTGTGAAAGTAACTGCTTTTTTATTATTTTTAAACATTCATCTGTAATACTGTTACCTACTATTGTATTAAACTGCGACTTCAATAGAGTTTCATATAAAAAATTAGGTTTAGCACTTAGCGTCAGCATTGTTTTTTATTTTCTTATAACATCCTCATCCTCGCTTTTTGTTATTTGAAATAAAAGACATTCTGCCGTGTTGCTATACACAATCTCCTTACTATTTTTAATGAAGGTAGTGAGGACATTGTGTAAAAAGAAAGCATAAAAATCCTGTTACTTTTAGTATATATCTTGGACTTCTGTATTGATAAACTAATATCACTAGACATCGCTAAATAGCTAAAGAATAGTCCGAGCAGTGATAAAGAACAATGTTATCTATTATTTTGAATGACCACGAGTAATGTAAGAAGATTAAGTCAATTACAACATAACCGGGTCAACCGAAACGTGAATACAAGTGTTATTTATAAGAATCCGCCCAGTATAATGTTACCCTTCTCCAAAATTATGCAACTCCTCATCAAAAGTATTCATTTAAAACAGCGCTGAGTGGAAATTTTATATGTAATATTCGGTTACATATAAAATTAATAATAATATAAAGTAAACTTGCACGTGAGATAGCATCACCGGTCCATACGCGAAGGGGAGACAGTTGCATAACACCTATGTTTCGCCGACTATATAATATAGGACGGACGCCTTTTAAATATTATTGCATTTTTACATAACTAGTCTGACTGTTAATAGTCTGTCTTTCACCTGGAACACTATTAGGGCGCAGCTCGCGCAATTCATACAAACATAATTACATACCTACTGAGTTCCCCAATTACCTACATTGTTCAAGTCTAGCCATCCTTAGGTACTTTAATGAACAATGACATCTACAACTAGGAGACAATTATTATGGTAGTAACTTGTGATACTACTACGTATCAATGCTTATATTTTGTACGAACCATCATTTTTTGGATAAGTGACTATCTGTTATTTTCAACACTTGGGGTTGGCTGTAACCGACGATTAATTTATTATGTCGGTGTGATATAAATAACAATAATATGTATATGTTTGATTAATAAACATTTATTCGCAGAATTACATTTTCGGTACAAAATACATCAATATCAATTAAAACCAAATAAAACTGCATCACGAATGGCTATGCGTAGGCAGGCAAAGTCAAATATTTCACAAAATTCATCAATGAAGCGCGTCCTACTAATTGTAAATCAAACTAATATGGCCGCCTAGCATTTTATTGTAGGCGTAATTTTTATTGGCCATAAAACAAAGAATTATGTAAATTAATATAATATATTTTGGTAATTAAATAATCGCGTGATTCTAATTAGCACATTATAACATGATTTGGCTACGAACAACAATTAATCTCGGCAGCCACTTAGTTGATATATCTACCTAAGATACCATTAGTCTCACTATTACTTGCAGATTATCGAAACAGCAATAACCGTATTCTAGTGGAAATAAATCTATCCCAAACTAAAGTAAGCCAGCCTTCTCAAAGGACAAGGTAATCTTATTAGAAAACTGCTATGAAGAAGAGAAAAGTAATATAACTACTACTAATACCGATTATCGATTGATCGCAATAAATGATTATTATTATTATTATAGATTATACAACCTGTTTAACCAAGCTCAGTAGTAGTGATCATGAACTCCGAGTTTTGAAAAAAGATTTTTGAAGAAGATTTTTGTTGAAAATTATTGCCTGATTATAAAAGCAAATGGAATAAATACGTTCAGGTTACGTAGGGAAAATAAACATTTTCAGATTTTTTGTGTGAGTTAGTTCAAAGGCTACCATGGATGTCATTTTATTCAAACGACATTTTCTTTTAAGTTTTAATCGTTTGGAACAAAAGCTTTATTGTAAACATACGATAATTAATCTAAGTTTTCAAACAACTATAAACTAAACAAACCACGTTCTTTGTGTACAAAGATATAGTTATATTTTAGTTGTATCTACATAAGCTGCACTTTATACGGAATAGTCAAAACCACTCAACGTATACTTTTATGGTTAATGGATGAAAATAAGTTTCCAAGTAACAGTTATCGTAGCTTTCTCTTGCTTTACTTCGAAACTTAGAGACATGTTGTTAACCTTGACAGGTAATAATATTCGTGCATTGCCAATTTAGTCGTCTTTACTGGGTTTAGATGCATATGCATGACAATCTAATCAAAGATTCTATTTACATAAATATTAAAAGTAGTTCAATAAATTGCCTATCCGTGATTTAAGCTGGTTCTATCAATATTTTAGTGTGGAGCATCAGTAGAGCAATAATGGACTAAAATATGGACTAATAGCTTATGCCCGCAGCTACTGTCGCTCGGGAACAGCACTTTTTCTGGATGAAAGGTGTCAATGCCCTTTTTTGTATCCAAGAACACACATGACAACATCTATGCGAAATTTCATAATGATCGGTCGAGTAGTCAAGCCGTGAAAGCGTAACAAACAAACTCACATTTGCATTTATAATATTATAGGTAGGATTACACATGATTTTTTTTTTCTGAATGTAGCAAAATGTTATATGATTTTTCTATTAGCATATTATGCTTAATGGCACCATGAAGTCTGTAATGGTGTTAGACAGGCTCATCGCTTATAACGTGGGAACTGATAACATAGTAGGCAGAATGTAGGTATAATTGTAGCCTAACCGAAGGGTTATGTACAGACCTATTCTTTTATTTAGTCTTAATAATATAATAATATTGTATCACATACACACAACACCATCTAGCCCAAACTAAGCAGAGCTTGTACTATGGGTACTAGACAATGGATAAACATACATATATACTTTGTTTTTGTAAATACGTACATATTATACATAGAAACACCCAGACCAAGACAAACATCCATGTTCATGCACACAAATGTTTGACTTGTGCGGGAATAGAACCCGTGACTTCAGGCGTGGCAGTCGGTTACACCAACCACTAAACCATCGAGGCCGTCAAGTCTTTGATATAATTTACATACCATGTTTATCGAAGTCAATCAAATTGAATTGACTATTTATTTTGTAAACGCAATCTAAAGTATTTACCAAATAAAGAGATGTACCTACTTAATTAATTCATACTCGAATATAGCTTTGCACTTTGTTAAAATGTTTGACACTTGTTTCATGCTATTGCTACTTGTAACGACCTCTACACAGCAGTAGAAATATTATTAATTATTTTGATAATATACAAGTCCATTGTAACAGTTATTGCTGCCTTAAAGCCTATTTTCTTGCCAATGCTATGACCTGTCTTCGTTAAAACATCATCAATATTAACATTCAAGATACATCTCTGATAAGTGATAATGTATGTGATAAAGTAGCTATTTACTTTTTAAATGCAATTTAAGCACTACGCATCGACAACAATAACATTTTAATTCAAAACAATGATCTCTCTATATGCCCAAATGTTTGACCCTTGCAAAGACCGAACACCAACTCTATTTAATTCGACCACTGCACCGTCATAATCAAATATCTATAACCATATCGACTACATTACATTCTAATAAATTATTGATTGTATTTATATAACTACTTGTATGTAGCTGTAAGCTCCCCTAATAAAGCAAAAAAAAAAAGTAATCCATCATACAGTAATTTAACCAAGACCACAGTCTATATGTATTTAGTTTTCACGTATTTAAAATATGTCAATCTTGACATGTTTAAACTATTATGTGGTTTAAACTTAATCAGATGTCAAATAATCAGACAATAATAATAATTGAAGACGCTCTACGTTGGTGTCAATCCAATGTTACAGCCTGCTAATATTTACTTGTTTATGATTGATTGACATTACGTTACGATCCACGCTATGTTTACATTTGCATATGTAAACATTTACAGACGCGGATTACTATTGAAATAAATTTTATAAACTGCATAGAAATTTCTTTAATTTCCTAACTATTTAACGCAAAGCAAACTGAGTTATTTAAAATTAATTCTTGTTTAAATGGACGAAATATATTTTAGTAAAGGTTTATTTTTTATCTATTGCACTCACCTTGATCATAATCATTTTGATTGGTAGCACAGCACAGAGTTCTTATACTTGCTCCAGGCACACAACACGAACATTAACGATCACTTAGTCCGAAGACACTTCAGCACACCAGGCTCTTCACTCCACCAAGCTTGAACAATTCACCGCATCTTGCTATCAGCTTCAACAGCGGTCTGTCCTCATATCCGGCGTTGCGAAGCCTCCACGCAAGTGCACCGTATGAAATCCTATAATTTAAATAAACCATCGGTTAAAAAGAAAAACTTCTACTTCACCAATGATTACACCAGATAATTGAACACAATGCAAATTAGAGTCTGTCACAGTTTGCGCGCGGGAAATTTGATAATCTAAATTTGAATGTTTATCTTTTTTTATTTCAGAGTGTGCAATTTTATTTTTAAATAAAGTACTATAATAAAAGGAGTTATTAATGTTAATTTGATACGAACTTATTTAACTAAAAAGTCATGGATAGCGCAAATGCGTTCGGCCGACTGCCCGCTCGGAAAGTGGTCGCGCGTATCGACGGTTTGTTGTTAAATACCGCACTACTCTACATATTGGCGTACAGAAAGGCAATCACATGACTATTCCGATGGGTTGAACTTGATGATAAGCGCATCGTATAAAGTTTATCATTATTAATAAGGACTTAGTAAATGTATTACAGTTTTAATGAATTTACTGAAATATGTACATAATTAATTATTGTACAGATATACGCTCTATGAGATTAAAGCTCATAAATACATATTTATTAATATTTATGCAACTAACCTTGAATGAAAATATGCGATAAATTATTATTGATTTTAATTGACAGATATATTACAAAATTAAAAATTAAAACTAATTATATTATTTTAAATAGCACTTTCAATATTATACTTTAAGTGAAATTATCTGCCTTCTAAAGGACGTTCTGAAACACTTATTGAAGTGAAACTTCTTTATCGACGTATGGGAGCAATTTTGTAGCAGCGTCACGTTTTTCGGTTACGCGCCATGTTGCTTTTTTATCAAAGTTTAGTATAGTGACGTAAAGAATATAATGTAATATATTTATAATAATAACAACAATATATTAGTTTTGAAGTTTGGTTTAATTTAACAATATATTAATTTGAAAGTGATAAAATAAAAAGACTTATTCAAATTTAAGTGAATTTACAAGAAAAGTGAGAGTGATTATATATTTCGTTTTATAAATTCAACACGTATGAGCATGATTTTAATATTTATTTGAGGTTAACCTCACTTTTTGATTGTAAGTATCAGTGAATGTATATAAATCTGTTAAAATTAGCAAGTATTAATAAATATGACTGTAAATCTAGTGAACATTATTAATTCTAAAAACAATAAAAAATATAAATTAAATAATAATTTAAAAATAAAACAAAATACGATTAGAAAATAAAAATATGTATACGTACATCTTTTTTAATTATTCGTTTTAATGATTTATTTATTCATTTTTAATTTTATAAAATCGTTGCATTTCTACAAGATTAACTGTCATCATATAATTGTATTACTTTGAAAAGATAATTCCAATTATTTATTCATAACTTGTGTAATTGATTAAGTCATTAAATATCTGCTTTGAATTATTTTTATTAAGTTATGAAATAAATATTAATATTAAAGATAGTTAAATAATTTTTGTTAACTAATTAACTAATTAATGTCGTAAAGAAGTTTCACTTCTTACCTGTGTACTCTGGTACACACACACATTTTTTTTGTGTTAAACGAGCCTATAAAGCAATCATTAATATTGACAAATAGTCAACAATTGCAATTTCATGTTGTTATCTTTTCTCGCGTTACTGTATGGCTTAGATATCAATCTCAATCAAACCAATAATAAATATGAATGGAAAATCAAGTTAGGTATTCAAAGTTTAACCTGAGGTAGAAGCCCCGTTACGAAAGCCTTTTAGATACATGGATAAGCACGAATATAGTTATTTGAGCTATCCCAACTACTGTTCAAACTCATACCAAAATAAATAAAATGTATTATAATGACATGACGTTATAGGCTTAGTCAAAATGCATTTGTAACGACTAACATAATGAAATAAAATTATATATAGAAGCGTTTCTTTACATTTTGTTCTTTAGACATATCCAAACTCTTCTTAATAATTGCTAGATTCTTTAACACCACAGTGCTCTTATCAACTACTGCCTCATTCTCTCATCCTTATTACTACGTACTTAAATAGAATAATAAAATTTTATGACATTGCAGTTTTTAATTATTATTGTAACCGGATAGGTTTATCCGGTTACAACACAACCTGCCCCAGCCGCGGTTTTGTGTGTCCTACTTCTTCAATCTTGTCTCACTCCTATCACTGATAGTAAAGGGGTCTACCATCAGTGACATAATTCCATCCATTTCACTCACCAAGGAAATTTACGAATTAACTGAAAAGCTAAATATCCGTTCCTGTTCTCCCTTTCTTTACAGTAGGTATTGCTGTTTTTCTCAGCTTTGCTTTTGCAATGTCTAGGTATTTAACACATTTATAACTATACGCGTCAACTAACTGTGCTGTACTGTGTGAGATGAGAGGATTCAATCCATCCCGGGATTTAGGAATCAAATTTTTTTTGGTTAATTGTAGACCATCGCTGTTTAAAGACGCCAATGAATACCAGGTAGATGACAACCATCAACGACAAAATGGTCAAAAATATACCCAATAAGAGTGACAATCTAATTATTCATTATATTTCTTATCTATTTTAGCACTCTGTTATTCATTTGGTAAAGAAACAAATTCGTTTAAGTAAAATGTCATAAAATGAATACATATTATATTTCTATAATTATTTCCTAGTGTCGTGTATATTCTTCCTAGCTTACTTTCTGTTTGACACACTGGAGAGTTTCTTTGTAAACAATAGAATTATAACACTTAACGCTTTGTGCCAAACAAAGGCATTAAGCTGCAAGCCTAGCACGGGTGAATGTCACAAAGTAAGTAAAATAAATTTAATCAAAACAAATGTTTTCCCCATGAGTCGGGAAGTTACGTAACGCCTATTTAGTAAACTTGTACAATTCTCTTTGGTTAAGTTGTCAATTTAATTGTAATATGAAGAGGTTATGACTAGAAATCATAAATAAAAAACTGGGCTACAGCCTGAACGAGGTTATGGATTTACATCTCTATCCCCTATAGCTATTGTAAAATATAGAAATTTCCTTTAAAATCACGTTTTAATACTGTAATTTTATTACACTTACGCTATTATCAGTAGTAGTCGACAACATTAAGCGTTGTAATCAATGATACCCAGAAACGTCCATCAATAGTTACGCGTCTCAGGACTTGAAAAATGAGTATCTGATAAACTAATCATCCCATTTCCTCCTTAGGAAAACCTACGACACAAATGTCTATCTAGTATATCAAAGACACGACTGTATTATTAGTAGAAAATACCAGTGTTTTACTGCTGACGTAGAATCGCTTGTTTATATTGTAATAGTGCTATTATGAAATTGAAATCTACGTCAACCGATATCACCGTAATACTGGAGTGTTAAAGCCATTTACTAAATGTCTCTCTTAGCTGTCGCCATCTTTAATTCTTTTGTTTTAAAGCTGTTTTGTTGTTTAATACGTGATTCGTAAACAATTGGTCATTTGAATTTTAGAAAGTGCGTAAAGTATTAAAATTATTATCACTATAATACAACACTTCCATTTTTTATAGAATGTTGTAAGACATTTGTTTTTGTACATAAATATGAATAATGTCAGTTTTTAAACTAAATCTATAGATTTAGTTTAAAAATTCACCATATGAAACATTTTACATTTAGATCATCATAGTTCGTAATACTTACACAACTCCACCGTACTTTACCGTCAACCGCTAAACAAATAAAACTAACAGTACAGTGCGTAGATACTTTTATTTTTCCCCATGGTGGTCACATCCGTCTGAGCGATAATGGCCCATAAACGACGCGACGCGAAGATTATGTATGCACTACATTTATCTTACGTAAGTTAGATGGGAAATTTATTTCACATTATCGGATGTAGTCCATGCGATATGACATTCTAGTCACGAAAATCTTTACTCATATTCCCACGAAAACTTTTATGAATTCTAGGACTGCTTAGCGAAGTTTATGGACACGGACATAGTTCACACGTGCTCTACGCGTCTGTGACGTAATGTGCGGTTAGTCATATGGAAATTTGACGTTTCAGTCTGCGTTAATGAGTCGTCATGGCAACTAGTTAATTATTACGTGTACGTGTAACAAAATTGGTATGAAGATTTTATTAGTTGGAGACGTGCAAATAATAAAAAATTTATAATAATTTTGTAAAACCATAATTTACAATTTCGTACATTTCCTAAGCACTATTTTGTGCAAAATATGTATATGAACTTGCCCGCTCCTGCTCCTGCGACTTCTATTGACTAGACTAGTAAACATTTACGGTCCTATGTTAACAATATCCAATAAACAAACATAGTTTTTGAACTAATCGATTTTCATTTCACATAGTCTCGTCTATGTCTTGCAATATCGGGTGTAGCATGTTCGATTTTTGACAAATCTTCATCTTGTCGGAGTAGATGAATGAATTATATAAAATCACCACTGACAAAACTTAATAGTAAGACACTATATAATTTACTAGATGTTCCCGCGGTTTCACCCGCGTTTATTGTTACTGCGCCGCCCCCGTGGGTTGTAGCGTGATGTTATATATCCTATTAGCCTTTCTCGATAAATAGGCTATCCAACACTAAAATAATTTTTCAACTCGAACCTGTAGTTCCCGAGATTAGTGCGTTCAGACAAACAAACAAACTCTTCAGCTTTATAATATTAGTATAGATTTCAAAAATTTATCATCCTTATTGAAAGTGCAACGTTGTGAAACGAATGCAGTTGCATAAAGATGATAAAATTAATTGCTTTTTCAAAGTACAATGATGAGAATTATGAAATAATGATTATTCGTTATGTGCAAAGACTACCTACTTTACATCATATTTTGGACAATGCAAAGCTAAATGCAATCATGAGGTAGATATTCTGATGACGGACGACGCAAGGTTTAAGGCATCACTAAATCGTACAAACTCTATTACTAATACACTAACATTAAGTAAAGCAAATTTAGACTTTATTTCAATAGAAATAAGAGCTATATAATGTACAAATAAAAATAGTTACTTTTGCTAACAACCTAGTAAAAGTTGGAGCAAAGCCTTTTTTGTTTCTGAGTTCAAATTGTCTTACTGATTAAAATAATACGTAACTTTCTCTAACACCTGTTGAATTGGTCTTGCAACGTAATTTATATACGTAATGATATATTTTTTGTTAAAATTGAAATCAGACTTGTAATAACAAAACAAAGTACATTTTATACAAATAAATATTCTGTCATAATAAACGTAAATCTGACATAGTAACATAAACGTAATATTATAAATGTTCGCGTTTAAAATATTAGTTAGGATATTAGTCAGGACAGGATATGTGAGTTTGTTTGTTACGGTTTCACGCCTTAACTACTCGACCGATCAGCATGAAATTTCGCATATGTACTTCTAAGGTACAAAAAGGGACATATGGTACCTTTCATCCAGGAAAAAATACTGTTCTCAAAGGATAGCAATTTATTGACAATATCCACTTTACGCGAGCTAAGCCGCGAACAAAGTCATGTAATTAACATAAACATACATTTTTTGTAAGAGCGCCGCCATCAGTCGTTATACTTCACAGAGCAGTCTATGTATGAAATATGATGACTTTGTGGATGGCGTCGGGCTGGCAACTAATAAAGACCATAAGATCAATGAAAGTATAAACTACTATATTTATATCTACAAAGTGTTCTTATGGTTACCAAACAACTTAGCATTGTATGACAATGGTTTGTATATCCCTTGATTGAAAAGCGCTAGTTGATCACAAGTCAGCAATCAATCGATCACGCTCACGCTATACAAGTCTCTTCCAATTGCGTCATAGCAGCAGGGTTTCCAGCTTTCACATGAAGGTTAACCCAGACACATTTTTCAGGTCGTCGTTTTATCTAGCATCGTGCATAGGTTTTAGTGTATATCATATTCAGTATATTATATCCTTCGACTTTGACTATCAAATATATTATCACCCAATCGTCTTCAAAATGCAATCTTGGATATGCTCATGTGGCAGATATTTAGTTAATTAGCTATATTGAGATAGTTATAAAAAATATTGTTTACCCTCTTAGTGCAAAAATATCACGACATAAAATAACAGATATATTTTAACGGGATTGTTTGTTTTAACAGATGACAGAAATAGATTTGCGGAATATTCCGCCATTACCATAATGTAAACATAAAAACATTTATTAAAATATAGGTATTAAATAAATGTACATCAGTAATATTAATTTTATGTAAAACAAGCCTGGTACTAAATACACAAAATTTTGCAAGAATGCAGACCAACACAGTGTATAGTTATAGTCTCAATTAGGATTACTTAATTATATAGCTCAGACGCTGTAAGCCTTGGAATCCGACTCCTAAAGTCGGAAGGGACGACTAACAAGATTGATTTACAAATATTTCGCAACAGTCAGGTTTGCGTATTGCAATAATATTTTATTCGGATCATCAATTTACTTGACAAGATTCGCAATTTAGATTCTGCAATAGATAAAACTGCATAGTTGATCCAGTAGACGTAAGAGAGACCGCTGCTCATAAGCAACGATCCCTCTTACGTCTAAACGAAAATATCAGGGGTTCATATTCGGCAATTTACATCAGCTGTCCTGATTTTGACCGATACGTGTTAAATGAATTGACCTTCAAAGCAATCATTATATTACCCCGTGAGGTTTCGAGTTTGATCGAATCGAGCATAGAGTTTTGGATTTTAATTAGAAAATTCTTAAAAGCAGCGTAGTCTTAAGTAATATCCCATAATATAGGGAGAGAGCCTATTGCCCAGATGGCCAGTAGAGTTGTTTCCTGTACCCAGATTTTTACTTTTTACTATTATCTATACTAATACTAATATTATAGAGCTGAAGAGTTTGTTTATTTGTTTGAAAGCGTTAATCTCAGGAACTACTGGTTCGATTTGAAAAATTATTAGTGTTGGATAGCCTATTTATCGAGGAAGGCTACAGGCTACGACCACGCTACGACCCACGGGCGCGGCGCAGTAACGATAAACGCGGGTGAAACCGCAGAAACATCTAGTACATAATAAAATGTAATAATAATAATATTCTATCACATACACACAAGACCATCCAGCCCAAACTAAGCAGAGCTTGTACTATGGGTACTAGAAAATGGATAAACATACATATATACTTCTTTTTTGTAAAGCTAAAGATTGTACATGGGTTCAAAAATATACGGTAAATATGATATTTATTTATTTTAATAAAATAAAAATGTGTAATTAGTAGCATTTATGCGTAAATAAAAGTGTTTCGACGTGATCGGTGACGTCCCCGCTGCTTGGTTCGGTTTCACTCGGTACTTTCTAAGCAAGTGGAGCAGCGCAGGTGCACTGATGTCTCTTTACGCACTCCCTTTTGTAATCGATGCCTTGTCTCTACTGGACATATCGTCTTCACCACATTTTCACTTATGAGGTTAGTGAAACTGAGAGTAACCCTTCTATAATACAGAATCTGTTCTCTGGTTACGAATATCAATATACATGAACACGTACAGTATGTACACACAGAGTTTTCTTTAATGAAACACATACATATAAGTTTTGAATGGCAATCCATATGAAACTTTCATTTGTTTTGTTTTCAAATAAGGCAATTCTACTTACGGTAACTTTCTTAGATGTTTTATATTTTGCTAGCTGTCCGCTGCGGTTTCACCCATATTTTTATTACTAATCCGTTTTAATTGTATTACTCCCGTAGCGTGATGTTATAAAGTCTATATAACCTTCCTCAAGAATAGGACTACAAAATGCAAAAAAAAATATTTGGGCTGGTAGTTTCAGAGACTAGCACGTTCAAGCAAAATCCAAAAAATCATTATTATATTAATATAGATTTAGACGACACGATTTAGCCTGATTTAGCTTATTTCTACTCCTTGATAAATATAGACTAACCTTTTTATTGAGAGATCACTCCGGTACCTCGCTGTTGTGGTATAAATCCCTATGTAGGTACTTTATAAATATTAAACCAAAGTATTAAAAAATGTCCTAGTTCGGCATAAGTATTTGTTGATCCAACAGTAGTTTATCCTATTTAAAGTTCGAAACCACATCACTTAGCACTCTGACAACCACCCGGCGACCGCTCGAACTAAGGCGTTTTCCGCAATTCCCATTATTTAGTCAAATTTCCTTTATTAAGTCAAATTTCCCTTTAATACGCCACGTTTTCGATCTTGTTTTCATCAATTGGTGCCTGCTATTTTAATTATATCATTACATACCTCATTTGGTCCCGCGGTTAAGTTTGCGCTTAGGCTTGCGTGCGATCGTTAGACCCTGGGTTCAATTCCCGAATCAGACAAATATAGTTCATAATGAAACTCGAGAAACTGACGTCATGGGTCACTCGGTCAAAATTGCGGGCTGATTTAAAACAAAAAGTTTGCTCTTACAACTCTTTCTTTGGAAGTATTGACAACCCATTGTTTCATTCGCCGCAATTAAAATCTGTTTTCACATACGTCAATCAAAATTTCTTGCTTCAATGAGTACGTCAGTCAATGACCAGTCGCCAATTGAATCGTCAATTATTAAATAGTTCATTTGATGCTCCAGTGACGAGTTGATAACTCGAAAATGCTACTTATATTTTATGTAACATGTCAGTCAATCATATGTGGTAATGTTCAAGCTTAAAAGTTTAAAGCACCGAATACACACTCCAATTTGATTTGATTATACAACCACTTAAACTTTTAGATTAGATCTACCGGCCAAATTGATCTGCAGACCACCCAGGTTCAGTGATTTGAAACATTAGAAATATACTTTACTGTTGCACACCACAAATGATTTACGCTATCAGCACCTGATAACGTGCTGTTCACGAAGAAAAGTCATAATATAGATTGACTACGCGATTGAACTGTGGTGTACGAAAAAGAAAGCATTATTTTAATAGGGCCATAATTGATTCAGATTTCAAAGGTACCTTCGGTATTATTTCTGGTTATAGTCTGACGACGTTCTCTCGCATTTTAAATAAATATCTACAGTTATATATTTATGAAATAGCAACATTTATCAAAACCTGCTAAATTTAAAGCACTGATAAACCAATGGTTCATTAAAACATGAAACTTGCAATCGTAATTTACAACTCCGACCTTTTGTGTTCAATAGCCGGGATCGAAACCAATGCGTCTTTAAATAGGATTCACAAAGGTATGGGTTTAATGATAATGTGGACTTTCTCCTACTAAACAATTAGTGTGGCTGGAGACGTTACCAAGAATACTAACAATTTGCAAATTGCTAGTAATCATTATAAAAACGAATTCAGTTCTCTCAAGGAAATGGCAGATCCATAATCCTTTTACAAATACATATATTATATCAATTCACCAAAACACATAATCAAGTATAATATGTTACGCGTAAAAATACATATTCGAATAAAAAGACGCCTTACGCTATCTGGAAGCGATCTCAACTATCATAATGCAAATTTGGAGTGTGTATAACGCGCTTTAATCGTTCATTATGACAGGAAGACGAGCAATAGCCGGTATTAAAATAATTGAGTTGCTCTACTACATATACCTTCATAATATGTGGCTATTACATGCCATGGATTAGTAAATTGCTCACTTCCAACTTCGTCGACAGATAATTATCTAACCTTTATAATATATTTATTTTGAGGATGTTACAAAGTAAGTGTGTAAAAATCTATTTATAAAAAATAATTGTAGCGTTTTCATAACAGGAAATTAAATTTAACAGATGAGAAGCGGTTACCGAAGCCAATACTCTTCAATTTAAGAGCCAAGCTCTTGTCGGTGGAGTCAAAAGTTACGTCGTATCAAGATGTCAAAGCGTTGGCTGAAGATAGGACATTATGGAAGAGACCGAAGCCAATAACTTAAGATCAAAAAAATGGTCGTGTACAACAGCAGGGGTATATATTTTTGTATTATTTGAAGAGCTGGCAACACGGCCATTGCTACACTTTAATAAAGAAGCTTTGAGCTGGACTACAAAAGAGGCAAAAATCACACTGTCGTCGGCACCCACAGAAAGGAGCCTGGACACTATGTAACGCAGAACCAAAACTTAAAGTTCATATATAGAATTTGAATGCGATAGTTGATTAACGACTAGATTTTGCGCACGGCTTCGTTTGCTGATTCGATAGGTTAGGTTAAAAAAAAAAAGGTTAGTGTAATGATCGGTCGGGTAGTTAAAGCGTGAAAGCGTAACAAACAAACTGACATTTGCATTTATGATATTAGTTAGGATTTAGCTTTACTTAGTGAGTAACAACTAATAATTGTAACTCGAATATAATAATAACATTTTGATTGTACATTACTTTAGAGCTTGGAGTCTTCTTTTAATCAATTAATGCTTGTGTTAGGGGATGCCGCTCTTCACTAGTATGACATACAATAATAACATAAGAAATATTATGTGCGTGTGTATGTGTATGGTTGCGCTTATGCATGTGTGTGTATCTGTTTAGGAAACTTTCAACATTTAAATGCCGAAAACACTTTGTACCGGCTCGCAACTAATTAAGTGGCACTATGAGTCATGGACAGCTATATTAGCGATAAATGCCCATTTCCCACCCTTTTACTAGTTTATTATATAGTACGTGGGCACTTTACATTAAAAGTAGAGCAACAAGAAAGTGGTTCTCGATAGACAGATTAGGAACTTTCATCCCATTTACCTCTCAGCCTGTGCTACATAGTTATTACTTTGTTTAAAATATAGCATTACTAGATTTTTCTTGCGGCTTCACCTGTTTAAAGCCTACGGAAAGAATACCGGAATAAAAATATCCTATGCCAGGACTTCAAGATGGTGTGTAATTATGCCGAATTTCATCGAAATCCGTTAAACAGTTTACGTGTGATTAAGTAACAAGCATCCATAAATCCTTAAAACTTTTATGTTTACAATATTAGTAGAATCCCTGTAAGTTGTAAATCAAAGTTTTATACATAAAATCTACCTCTTCAATATAGGTATACCTATATTTTAGTTTTATACATAAAGTCAACTTTGTGTATAAAACTAAAGCCATACTCCTCATTATGTTACACTAGCTTTAGCCCGCGGCTTCGCCCGCGTTAATGTAGATTTTGTCAATAAATTTTCAACCCTCGGGAACAATACCCCTTTTCTGGATAAAATGTATCCTATGTCTATTTCTGTACCTCTGACAACGTGAATTTGAAATTTCATGATGATTGGTTGAGTAGTTAAGGCGTGTAAGCGTAACAAACAAACTCACATTTGCATTTATAATATTATGTAGTTACTCGTAGGTACAAGAGTTCACATAAAGGAACACGGTGACCCAATATCACAACTCTTTCATAGGAATATTTCGCCATCTCTCAGATAAAGCGATAATTAACCGCCGACTGACAATCTGGAATTTAGTCTTACATACAACCGTCATGCTCCCAATCCTCATGGAAGGTCCCTGCTAGCTATTTTATAATTGGCCAATTAGTAAACGATACTAATTAAAAAAAGTAGTTCGTTGTTAAGTGTTGAGCATTGCCCTTATATATGCATACTATTAAAAGCTCAGCTACATTTGTGAGACCATATCGAGAATGAACCATTCATTCACTCTGTTAGAAACTCGAAGAAAAACGATAAATAGCATCAGTTCTTAACAGTTATGTAGGCATGTGTCACATATGTCAGAAGTAGTTCGGCATTTTAGGCGTATTTCGGACTAAGAACTTGTTAAACCTATATGTACGTAATGGCTCTTGTGATCAATGAAGGTAACTTACGTAAGTTGAGGTACATGCGCGGGTTATATTCATCATGTAAACGAATGGCGTGAACCATCTGCGCAAAACACCTGTATAATTAACTCGCGCATGTCATCCGCGCGAATAGCTGGCGCATGTGGCTCGTGCTGGCTACTTGCATCGTGTTAAAGCACCACAATAAATTTTGTATACGACGCGGGTAACTTGCAAAGTGAAGATACTTGCGCGTGCGTGCGTGTACATCATGTAAGCAACCGACGCCACCAATGCAAGTAACCAATATAATTAACTCACACATGTCGCCCACTCTAGTTGATTTTATCAAGTACAAGCCCAAAAGGTTTTAAGGTCTTAAGCAAAGACGTAAGACTTTAAAACCTACCATTTGAGACATCGTCACACCTATGTGGTATTTATGAGATACTATGCCAGCCCTAAATATAATCTTTGAAATCGCCGTTGTCAATTATTTGGTGATAGTACTGCAGGGTAGATAGTATTGTAGAACTGTGCACTGCTGTCGCATTAGTTTTGTACAATCAGGCGCAAGTATACGATAGCGCCAAGCGGCAGTCGTCTCCCCGCAACCGCACACAGTTAGATCGTACAATATAATTTATATTACGTGTAACTGGTATCAGATAAAATATATCTACATAGATCATGCCGTTATTTAATTTGACGATACGCAACAAGTACACTTTTGATTACCCCACAACACAAAGTAGCTTCCTCGTCGGCAAAAGTCTCCTAAAAAACACTGACGTAAGAAGAATAAAACTGTCCCTGCATATGCCCAGTTAGTAAGTGTCCCGGCGGATCATATTTATACCGGTCACATTCCTTTCCTTCAATCACGGCTTTAAATTTAAACATACGTAAAAAGATCAACGTATTCCATAGCAAATGCGTACCAAAAATAGTGTTAAATACGTTTCATAAAAGATCATAAAAGTAATGTATAATTACGATACATGCTCATAAAATTAATTGCACATATCTCATTCATGTAATTAATTGCACATATCTCACACACAGGTTATTGATGAGTTTATGAGCGATGCGCTTATTAAGTGATCTTCGAATAATCATTAGTTTTTGCTCGGTATCCGCTCAATTAATGGAATTAATCATTCACGTAGCACGTTGTATTAACTGTGCGTAATGAGTATTACAAGATGAATTACATAAACTAATTAGCTAGTGAAGATGTTAATTAAAGATAATGATAGACATATCTAATAGCAAGATTGAGGTTCGAGTACAATATGGCTTTGCCATCAGGAAATAATAAGTAGCAAGACGGAATTTGGTACTGTACCCGTTGGTGTAATCCCCTAAAATGGTAAACTATATAATTTCGAACCCAAAAGCAGTAATGAAGCCGTACTTGATTAAGATCCTTAGATATAATGGAATTCGGATCACACTTAATTATTAAAATATGTTTTATAAACTTAACTTTTTTTTGTAGATAAGACTGATGGCATCAACAAAACACACTGTCGATATAGATTGTTTCTAAAGAAACATTGCGTATTCCTTTTCGATAACCGCGTTATATTCATGAAGGATCTACTGTCATCAGAAAGTTTCTGAAGTAGATTCTTATGGCAAAACACGAGCTTTAACTCATCGAGATATGTATATTAAGATTGAAATTTTGAAAAGTAAAACGTTATGTCTAAATTCCTAAGGCGACGTTCTGCATAAGTGAGAAACAGACGTGATATATTAAGTTTTATGTGTTAGTGAAGTAACATTAGCATTTAATCTTATATCCTACATAGTGTTGTTCACAGCACGCACTGTACAGGTCGGCCAGAGGTCGGCAGAGGTGTAATTAGGGGTCGTAACGCTATCTAAATAAAATCTGGTGCCTCAACGACTTTCGTCTAGTAATTTTGGCACATTGCACGTGTAACGTAATATTTGCATTATCATACAAATTTATGTGAGTTGTGCTCACAATCATATAATTTAAATAATTTACTTTTCCAATGTATAAATGCTTGTCGCTGAAAAAAAAAATGTGTTTATTTCTACATATTATATAAAATAATTATAATATGTAGTCTCATTATTATCTATATAATATTATTAATTAATAGGTGAGTGGAGTAATTTGTTAATTGTGTGACCTTATTTTAAATAATTCAAGATGATTTTTAATCAATCAAATCAATTTTCAAAGTGTAAATTATTTAATTTACTTTTAATAATTGAGCAGCTAATATAAGATATATTAACACAAAGCCATCCGCTAAAGCCAGCTTTTAAACAAATCTTCTTCTCCTTAGCCTTTATTATTCCCAAGTCATTTGGGGTCGGCTTTCTGGTCTAACCGGATTTGACTGGATATCAGTTTTTACACGGAGCGACTGCCATCTGACCTCCGCAACCCGAAGGCTAACGATACCCTAAGGCTAGACCAGTGTCAGGATATTAGAGGGCACTGACTTCCCAATAACGACTGCCATAGATGTTCATGGCAGCCGGGACCGACGGCTTAATGTGCTCTCCGAGGCACGGAGCAGGCGATAATTGTCAATCAATACACACATCATTTCGAAAAGTCATATAATTACCGAAAGTCAGAGGTGCGCAACGTGGGTTCAAACCCGAGATTCTGCATTGTAGTCTGTCGGTCTCCCCACTGAGCTATCGCTGCCAGCAACAAAAATAATATTGATTTTTTATTCGTTAGAGATTTTTACGTCACAGCTGCCCAGAAAATCTCATATAATTATACAGATTTCAACTTCATAGACACGGACACACATGCTATGACCAAAAAGTCTTCGTTCCAACCGAGAGTAAGATTAGGTAATAGCCCTTAAGTAAAATATGGATCGTAGAGTACTTATCTACCGTACCTTAGCTTGCTTTGATCAGAATACGCAAAAATTATATTTGGTTTTAATAAATATGAAACACTTCCATCTTACTTCCAGTTTTTAATCATCGATTGCCATAATTATGTGCAAAATATCAGTATCAAACTCACTTCTGAATCCGCAGTGAAAATAATAGGTTTTTGAAGTGTCATTCAAGTGAGTTAAAAGCTTACAGAATAGCTCGGAAGTTACCCACCGTTACGTACCAGGGACAGACCGAAAACACATAGACAACAAAAAAAAATCTACTGCCTCGATGGCGCAATGGTCGTATATGCGAATACCGTACATGACGTCTCAGGTTTGATTCTCCTGTCGGATAAAGTTTTATCGAGCTTATCAGACAAGAAATGCTGCAATAAATGGCAATAGGCTTGCCCTTAATACATGAGACCTAAACAATAACTGGCGAAATATAGGTGTACCACCTACCGCGTCAACGATACAAGCGTGAGACAATGTATTTTTATTTTGCTCTATTTAGAAAACAAACAGAAATAATAATAAGTTTATACAAAGCAAACATAAACAAATCATGGTTCATAACAGTTTCGTATATGGAATATTTCATTTTATTCCATAATTCTGTACCATGCTTCACTTTCTTAAAACAGTCACAGCATAATACGGCTCAGTGGCAGAAACTTTAAAACCTTAAAAGAATTTAGAGCCTTCCTATACAGTGTTAACAGATTTATTTCCAGATTTCATCAATCAATACAAATATATATTAATCTACACAAGAAACTCGTTTTCAATACACTCGTACTATAACCACAGACAAAACAATAAAACATTCGCCGTACAGAGCGTTTCACATTTTATGGCCCGTGTCGGTATCTGTTTCGATTCTTTCTTACAATGCAACTAAACGATCTCTACTATGGACAAAAAGAGGAACTTGTTTGAGTATAGATACCGACGGGAATTGGCGTAAATAATGATACCTTGACTTCACATTACACTTACACTTTCGCGCTTAGGATGGGCAGACATAATCCCTATGTCGCGAGCTTTTCTTACATTAAAACTACGGATTAAGGGCTAACTATATTAAGGTCCCACGTTATTTGGTTTTGGCCTTCTTGCTACTAGGCACATGCCTAGACACTATGCTACTGAGGTTTTCAAAACAACAAAAGTCAATATTATTCGGTCCAACCTAGACACCGGCCCTAGTATCTGAAGATATTTTACAGAAATATATGATTCGTTTACTTCGCTGTTGTTATTCAGCTTATCTCTGGATGTTGTAAATGCCAAAACAGCACGACTGTAAAGATATAAAAGAAAAAGATATAAGGCACGACAGACAAAACAAGAAAAAACAATACTGCAAATTATTCTGATATAATTTCTACATCATGAGCTGTTCTCCAAAACAATAAAATCCAGATAATTATTCACATATATTACATCGTACTAACTCATATATCTATGAGATATCGACTACTCATGTGAATTACACATACGTAACAAGTATTAGCTAAATACTGTTACGAAAGCAGATCGATGAAGAAATAAAACCGCCGTCGACAGAACAACAAAATCTTTTATAGTATAAAAATGTATTATAATAATATCATAACATTAATTCCAATTGCAAAATGTATAAAATCAGACCGTTTTAATATATGTATACTGCAATATCTAAACTTGTTGTTAACAACAAAGTTTAGATATTAATAAAATGTAGGTAGATTTTATTAATAAAATCTACCTACATTTTATTATTCATAATGAAACACATAACAATGTTAATGGAATTGGTGACACAGATTTTATACGTAATCAAACACTATTATATTATTTCATAAACATAACATAGAGTGGCGCTATCGTTTCGAATAGAGATGTATTGCACACACATTTCACTTGCCATGTTTAGGTCCCACGAAATAAGAAGCAAGGTTATAACAATAATATATTATTATCAGCCCTGTATTAAACTGTCCCACTGCTAGGCAAGGTCCTCTTCTCAGTGTGCGAAGGGCTGCCATAGTCCACCACGATGGCCCACTGCGGATTGCAGACTTCACATTTCTTCCAGAACATTATGGAGTATTCTCAGACATGCAGGTTTCCTTACAATGTTTTCCTTCAGCGTTAAAGCGAACGATAATTTACTATTGTATACACACATAAATTCAAAAAGTCAAAAAACGTGCCTTGGGATTAAACTCGAACCTTTGCATGGCACGTCAACGGTTTCCCACTAGGCTATCGCTGCTACGGACAAGATTGCAGCTACTTAATAAAAAGTTACGCTCGGATGCATGAGTATGGCCCAATAACAGCAAATTCTTAATAGAATTTTCACTAGCACATTATATTCAGGACAATGAACCTAATATCGCATAATTGACTGCCGTGTATATTATTTCAACGGAGCATAAAACAGGTTATGTTAAAATAAAACATGAATTTTTTATGACCGAAACTTCTGCATAATCGGATACTTATGGAATTAATTAAAACTATTGTTACTAATAAAAATCTGCAAAATGTTTTGCTAAATAATAACGTATTGTTCAGATATTTATCTTACCTCAAAATATTTATAAGCATATGGTCGTGAATGTTAAGAATTGTCTTAACTATTATCATATTAATTCCTACACGCATCAGATAACTAACAGTACGGTTAAGAAATTGCATTGATGTCCGCACAGACTTTAGGCGATCGAAGGAAACCTCTTGAAGACTTCTCATTTTGTTACAAGCAGGCCACACAACCTGATTATAAAAGTATTATTATATATTTTTATTTATTATCCACTTACGTTTTTGGGTGCCATTTACTATCCTGACGATGAAATTTATTCGCTGCGGTTGTCAAATATAAAAGGACTGCCATGTCACTTCTTACAATATTATGAGAAAGAGGATGGCGACCCTAGTAGCCGGACTTTCCTAACTGCTTTTCATCACGCTATAACAATAGATATACTTTTCCGCAGAGGCAGGGGCAAGCCTTTTGCAGTATTAGTCACAATACCAGACTCCACGCTGCTATTCAAAATATTTTAAAAAATAACCTAAGTAAGTACCGACTCTGCGCGACTGGGAATAGAATCAAAGATATCTGAATTGGCTACAAACTTGGCCCCAACACCAAGGCAGTCGTATTTTCAACATTATATTGAACACATCTCTCGTTTACAGGATATAATATTTTTGCAGGATACCTACGTTCGTGTATGCAATCTCTAGACAGGCTAACACCCTAGTCATTTATATTATGTTATATTACACACAAACTTACTATATTACACATTAACTTTAGATCATAAAGTTCAGTGGGGCGCTCAAATATCGTGTCTTGCAGGGAAACTTAGCTCAGCCGCATACGCAATTCGGAAAGTAAGACAGCTTACTGATACAGATACTGCAAGACTAGTATATTTCAGTTACTTTCATAGTGTCATGTCCTACGGTATATTATTGTGGGGCAAGGCAGCTGATATTGAGACAATTTTTATTCTTCAAAAGCGTGCAGTACGTAGCATTTATAACTTCGTACCACGAGTTTCCCTGAAAGATCGATTTAAAGAAATAGGCATACTTACTGTTGCGTCGCAATATATATTTGCTAACATTATGTTTATTAAACATAACATTTACTTATATAATAAGAATAGTGATATCCATAGCGTAAACACTAGAAATAAGCATAAGTTAGTAGGCCCATATCATCGTTTACATAAAGTTCACAATACATTTGCGGGACTCGGTATACGTTTTTTTAATAAATTACCTATTAATATAATTAATTTACCATTGTTTAAATTTAAAAACGCTGTTAAAAAACAACTTATTCGGAAGGGTTATTATTCAGTCAACGACTACTTAAATGACAAAAACTCATGGAGCTAGTTGCTTGTTGCATACAGGATTCAAAGATCTATATTACTTATAAGTCAATTTAAGCCTTTGCATAGTCACAAAGTGTAAGTGTATGCGCCATCATGCCATCCTACTGTCTATTTTAGATTTATATTAAATAATATATCTTAGCTCAAATTATTTCCTCCCTATAATATTATTAAGTTATTATTGTTATTATCTTTAGTTTTTATAGTCAGTAGTATATGGCATAATGGCTGTAACACCTTGTTAATCTGAGTTGTAAAATACTGAAATTATATTTAACTGACGATTTAAAAGAGTGGCCGTGAGTTTCTTGCAGGTTTCTTCTCATAGGCTCTACCCTTTGCCTGAACCTAGCAACTAACCTAAATGTAGCTTCAGTAACTTAGTAAACTCACTAACCTACATACTTTGACGTTCATAAGTGTTACTTTGTGACCTAAATGAATAAATGATTTTTGACTTTCACTTTAACTGAATTTCTGGGAAATGCCAAACTGCTACATTCCGGAATTACCGCGCGCGAGTAAAATTCTTCGCATTTTTAATAAAGATAATTTGATACAACCTCCATACTCCAGTTGCAAACATTGGCAATAGAGCCGATCATAAGGTCGGGTTCGCTTAAGTCTTTCGGTTGTTTTTAAGGGACGTTAACTCTCTGATTGTGACCGATATAATAACGGCATTAGGTTTGCGCGATAGGGCGTAGCATCTGAACATATCTGCGAAAATGGAACATTTCGTCTATGCCTAACTTATGAAGATATGCATGTCGCAAAATACACGTGTATTTCTTCTACCAATCACGCCTATATATCTGGATATACCAGTAATGGTTATAAATAGGGAATAGAGATCACGTAGTTATAGTTGTTATTGTTTATTGAAATTAAACTACATACTAGGTACGGATTTTATCGCGTTGTTTATTTGACACTTTATTACAAAATTTTAAAAACTGTTACACTACTATTACTATAAAACTTTACAAATTTTTAAGCTCATTAAATTATTGAAACTATTAAAACTATTTATACTATTAATATACTATTATACTATTTATATTTATGTTTACACTTTCCCCGACGCACAGTGGGAAAATCGGGTATGTTTCGTCTCAAAACTTCATATCTCAGTTGTTTAAAGAGATAATGAGCTGAAATTTTGCACACGCATATTTGGATGTATAAGGTTTTATAAAAAAAATACGTATATACAATTCCATATTATATTATTTAATAAAAAAATAAAATAAAAAGGACATACAATTAAAATTGTTTATTTTCCATTTGACGAAAGTAAAGTAAAAAAAGTCAAATTAAAACTAAATTAATAATTTAAAAAATATTTATATGTAAATAATACACAATTTAGTAATTTACATTTTCATTAATAGTAAGGAGAGCCTTGGCTTCATCAAACAGTTCCTTTGGTATTGTTTCTGACGTATTTCTCAAACTTGATATATAGGGATCAGATGTATATAACAAGGTATGGAAAACGTCTTCATTGGTTACCGACCTTGAACATTTTCTCGAATGATGTAATCTAAACTTTATATAATCTTTATCGCGGGCTTCTTGTGCGTCTTCGGACAACTGCCCGATAGGTAAAATAGCATAATACTCGATGATTTTTTCTCCGTGTATAAGTATTTTATGCACGGAGGAAGGCATATAATACCAGTTATAAAGATTCACGTACATTTGTGCGGTACTGTATGCATACTCGCCGAACTTTTTTGCATCAATAGCCATTCCAGATGACATAGTTTGTAATATTATGTACAGTCTTTTTATAAGTTCTACATCGACACCTGTGATATCTGCGGAACAAGTGTAATTCTGAAAAAATCGGCGAGCTGTGTTTCCATCATTACTATTTCCAGCACCCTGTCGAGGTTTATCGATATGCAGTCCCAGCTCGCTTCTAAATCGCTTTTGTACAAGTTTCTTTTTTTCCTCTTTGCTTTGCTTATTTTCAGTTGTAGTGGCTGACCATTTTTGAAAGGACAAGTTATATGAAATGTGTAGGATCATTTCCATTCCTCCTGATCCAAGCATGTAATGTTGATAGTCCATACTGAAACGAACCTTCGTTTACATCTCGTGTCACCACTGCCTCTAAATTATTCATTTGCCGAGGAGTAGCACCACAAACTGTACAAGTAGCACTCGATCGGGTTTCAGTCAAAACTTGTGCTACTTTACCATCAATCATGGTTAAAAACAGCTCATGGGTAACTTCAATTACCTCGCCATTCTTATGTATTAAGGATGGAGATAGAATTTTTATTTGATTGTTGATATCTGCTATAACAGATGCTGTTTTTTCGGGTGTTTCTTTGGCAAATTCCAACAATATAGATCTGCAATACCTACCAGATGAACAAGTTTAATTTTTCCAAATAACAGTATTAGTTTTCTCATCTATGAGTCTGATTGGTACAAGTGAAGCAATTAAAAGGTTTGTGTCTGATATAAAATCGCTTTCTTCAGGCAAAATCTGTTTGTATTCGCTCTGTCCTGATGATCCATCACAACCCCATTTACAGAAAAGTTTCAATGTATTTAAACCCTGTTTATAAACTGAATTAATTAATAAGATACGTGCGATGGTATGATTATGTTTGTGGTTGATCCTTTAGAGCTGCTATTTTCAGTACCTTATCACCGAGTATAAAACACGAGATGAGTGGGTCGTATACATAGATTATAATAATATATTTACAAAACAAGGCCTATTCATGAGATTTTATGAGACATACGATGCAATTTCAAATATTGGATTTTTGTCTCGCATTACATCGCAATACATTTTGACACATTGCTAGAACAGTCGCAAATAAGCGCAACAATTTTTGTCTTCCTCTGATAAAACAATGTATATGGATTTTAATGCAATAAATATCTTGACATCGGCAAGCATTGGCATAGCAAGTACGTCTAAAATTATAATCACCTTAAACTATATAAATTTATTTTATTTTTATACCAATGTATAAAATATTATTTGCGAAACAATATAACGAGAACATAAGCTTTTAAAAAATGTATAATACTTATATACTTAAATCAAAACTTAGGAGTAACAAGGCATTGAATTATAATAACGTACCGCGTCAAAATCATGCTATCGAACATGAGTTACGTTTGATGCATATTTATACAGATGTTAAAGAAATAAATTTAGTTAAAAAAATATCTAAAAAAACTTAATTTATAATACTATATATAATTATGATTATTATCCCATAACATCGACTTTTGTGAAAAACAGTTTTGAGACAGCGTTGTATGGAGCTTTCCCATAGTGCGACGTTTCGGGTGCTTTTCAGCAGCCATGGTCACGGGGAGACTAAGATGGTAGTTGTCTCAATGTTCCAGTGTAGTTATTTCAAAGTACCCGAACATAATTTAATCATGGGTGTTTCTATTTACGCAGAATGAGCTCAACGTATCATGAAGTCTAGCTGTGGTTTGTTTCTTCTTGGGTTTGACTATTTGAATTAATGGATCCCAAGCTGGTGGTATAATCCAACCATCTTCTCTATTGAAATTAGGATGTTTCTTGATTTCAATAGCCTCGCGAAGCTTCCTTGGTAGGAATCGGTATTCTTTAGCGAGCATCTGTGATTTGTCAAATCTCAGGTAGTGGTTGGTCCCCTGTTGCACATGTTCACACACAGCAGACTTCAACGAGCGTTGGAGTTTTACATCAGCTATATGTTCTTTTATGCGGGTGCCTATGCTTCTCTAGGTTTGACCAATGTATGAGAGTCCGCAGTCACAATCTATTTTATAGACCCCTGCATCTTGTAAAGGTAGTTGGCACTTGACTGATGGTAAAAATTGACTTATCTTCGTTGGCGGCTTGAAGTATGTGTTGATTGAAGCTCGCTTCAAGATGTAGCCAATCTTGTCAGTGACACCCTTTACATAAGGTTGTATAGCAGGCTGGCGCTCGACTGTGGCTGGCTTTTCTCGGGATCTGTGAAAGCGTCGCGTTTGTTGCAGCATGTTGTCTTGCAGTACTTGCTTGACATGTTGAAGCTCGGCGTCCAGGTGTTTCTTGTCACAGATCCCGTGGGCTCTCTGAAACAAAGACATTCCCACGGTAGCTAACTGTTTAGGATGGTGGTGAAATTCACCGTTTAAGTACCTATTTGTATGGGTCTTTTTCCTATATACAGTGTAATAAAAAGCTCATGGCTCAAAGTATGATCAGGATTCCTGATGACAAGTACATCTAAGAAAGCTAATGAATTATTTGCCTCTAATTCCATAGTAAATTGTATGTGGTTATTAAGTGAATTAAGATGTTCTAGGAATACACTTACACTATCTGTTGCTAATATTGTAAAAGTATCATCTACAAACCTCTTATAAATCCTGGGTGTGATGGGGGCAGTCTGTAAAGCTCGAGCCTCAAAGTCCTGCATATATATGTCGGCAACAACAGGCGATACTGGGGAGTATATAGTAGTTTAATTTCAATGAGTAACATTCGCGTAAACAGAAGACAATATTTTATTATTATTTGGTTATGGCGGACGAGTCTAGTAACGTCTATCGCACCCACCCAGTTTGAATTTGCGTTCGTTTACATCTATACTAAGAATAATCCTTAGAGAATAACCAATAAAACATTTTCTGTCCCGGGAATCGCAATTGATTTCTTACGCCAATTATTTCTTGTTTGCGTAAGAAATAACAACAATTATTAATACATTAAAACATTTTTAAATCGATATAAAATATATTATATATGCTTAGATATGTTGTAATAAAAATGAAGCCACCTAATGCTTAGACAAGGCTAAGACAATCTACATGAAAGTGTCCATGGCTACTGATGCGACTCACATGACTTCATCCACTTCGATTTTCGAAGGCAACCAATTAAAACATGAAAACCTTCTAATCAAAACGCCCACGTAATAGGTAAATGCATTCTTCTACATTGGTAAAATTTTAGATGCATATTAGGTATACCTTTTTATTTTGGTATTAACTAGGATCGATATCCTTGTCTGAGTAATTAACCAGAAATGCTAGAACTATGAAGTTACCAATCTTACCAGTTTAAAAAAAGATCAAGATTAAGTGCAGTTTTTCGTGTTTAGGCTAACGTTAAACACGAAGTCTAATTATTGTTATATTAATTCTTGCTCAGCAGTGAGAATCCTAATATTATAAACGCGAACGTCAGTTTGTTTGTTTCTTACGCTTCTACGCTTTAACTACGTGACCGATCATCAATAAATTTCTCATACACGTTGTCAGGGGTACAGAACAGGACATGGAGGTCTTTAATTAAAAAAAAGAACTGTTACCGAGGGATAGCTATTTATTGCTAAAATCTACACTAACTACAGCCAAAATCTAGATATCAATAAAGACAACTCTAGGGATCATTTCTGGGATCCCCGGGAACATGCAAATAAGGGGCATAATAAACACCCAGACCTTTATTTAAATAACATCTCCAGCGTTAGAACTAATAATTCCTGCATAGTGGATATAAAGAATACCTGACTTGTAGCTACTATTTTTAAACCACACAATGTTTTTTCCTAGTAGCGAGATGAGCATTTAAACCATTTCACCACCCATGCAGTCATTATATTGTATCCCCTAGTTACAAATAGATTTAATGACAGCCACAATGGACTGTTGCATTATACTGCCAATTAAACGGTATTGGATTCGATCGTTATTAAATAATAAACTATAAAACAATTACTTACTACGGCTTTTCTTGATCACATAATTTACCTCAAATCTTTCTTCAGAATAAAGCAGCCATGCATTTGTGCGTATTGCATAACTTACCTATTATTGTTGGTGTATGGTTCACGCACACTGAGTTTTGGCAACGAAGCTTCGCACCAGGTAGCGCATACATCATGACGCGCAGGGTTGTCACTAGCTGACAAGAGTTCTATTCACAGAACAATTACTAAAGCAGTTATTGTTCTGAAAATATTAAGCGAACAACTGCATATTAGTTTCGTGTTTGTAAGGTTCTATTATCAATAAATATCTAAGAACCTAAAATTCGTGTCAGGTCTAACGTTTAAAAGCGTGGTCGAGAAAAAAGTTTTGTATCTTCTTGTTGAAGAAGATACCAACCTTTTTCCTCCTACCTCCTAGAGGAAAAATCAAGCAAGGTGTTGACTTCTTACTGAACCTTACCATTGTAAATATTAACATCTATATCGACTTTCAAACCCAGATACAATACTTTTCCTTGTGCTAGTCACTATTGACCGATAAACGGATTACAATATACATAATAACACTAATATTGTCATACGTTTTCGTAAATGTTATACATTGAAATTAAAATACCGTATTCGAACACAACATTATTCAGTTAATGACGTATATTATGCGGGTTTGCTAAATGTGTACCACCTAGATATATGTACTTATATATGAGGTGGCGGAAGTATCCATAGTAAGTTATTCGGACAAATGAATGATTGAGATTTAAGTTGAATCATTCAAAGAAACGTTTTAAACAAAAAGCAATCATTTTCACAACCATATCTATATAAGATAATGACGTTAAGTATGCACCTCAGAACTTTTATGAATCAGACTTGCACAGTGAATTATTTCTTATATGAAGAGATCATTCGTTCCGTAACACAACCAACCTCATTTATCGTTATATACATATACATATGTTTACAAAACTAAACTAACGTGTGTGTGTAACCATGTAAACACAAAATAGTAAATATTACCTTTTACCCGCGACCTTTTTTTTCGATCATAACTATCTACGCTTCAACTAAATGGAATTTATTAAAACTCATATTTAGACCATTTCAGATTTTAAGATGGCTCCCCATTCGCCTAGACTATGAAAACCACATCGGAATCTAGTAATTTTTGCAACATTTCGGACCTAATACAATACTTAATAGACAACTATTCTTTAAACCATTATTTTAGTTTGAGATGTGCTGTAAATTGTAGACTACAATAAATTTGGTTTTCAAAAATATCTGAATAAAAAGTAAATGACTATATAATACCTTTTTTGTAAAACATAGTATTGTTAATATTCTCTAACTTAGATAATAATAATATGCAACAGTTTTACATATCTAAATTTGACGGCGTAGAAACTAAGATGCCGACAAAGAGTCTAAGAGATGTTTTCACAATAATAGAGTTTATTATAAACCATTATAACAAGAAACCTTTACAGGCATAATTTAAACATATTCCATGTTTACATAATAAACACTAAAGCCTACACTAATGTAAATCACTGTGTTTGAATACACGCATTCATGAACTTGATTGACATAAGATTCAAATCTATACATGAGAACATGGGATGAGCAATGCAATCACAAAATAAATACATTTGACAGGTGCAAGAGTTTTAACTTTTAATCATATTACACAACATACATAGGTACCCATACGGCGGTCATTTGTAAAAACATTCCCAAATTTGCAC